>CM068706.1:52451453-55128515 GCA_035079005.1 Fraxinus americana | reverse complement strand
TCTACCACTAACTGCGAATCACTGTTTATAACTAATCTTTTTACTTGCAGTTCCTTGGCGAGCCGAAGTCCGGCCAGGAGTGCCTCGTATTCAACCATGTTGTTGGAGGCCTTGAATCCGAGTCTTACTGGGCAGTTAAGCCTGTGCCCCTCCGGACTTTCCAACACTATACTAGCTCCGGAGCCTGTCTCTCCGCAGGAACCGTCGACGAAGAGGTTCCAAGTGGGAGGCTCTACTGGTTCCATGTCCACTTCGATTTCAGGGGACTTGGCGAATTCCGCAACAAAATCGGCCAAGGCCTGACCCTTGATGGCTATCCAGGGCGCGTACGTTATGTCGAACTCACTGAGCTCTACTACCCATTTCAGTAACCTTCCCGAGGGGTCTGGCTTCTGCAAGACCTGCCTTAGTGGGAAATTTGTCAAAACATGAACGCTGTGGGCTTGGAAATACGGCCTCAATTTTCGAGAAGCAGTGACCAATGAAAAAGCCAATTTCTCCATATCTGGGTATCTCACTTCGACGGGGAGCAGGGCTCTGCGCCGCTTCTTCCCGCATAAGAACTGAGCTGATCGAGCTTTCAGCTACGGCTAAGTATAACAATAAGGGTTCTCCTTCCCTTGGTTTGCTGAGGAGGGGTGCTCGCCCCAAGTAGTTTTTCAACTCCTGGAACACTTCCTCGCACTCTGGAGTCCATTGGAACTTCCCGCCTCGTTTGAGGGTTTTAAAGAAGGGCAGGCACTTTTCAGTGGCCCTTGAGATGAAGCGATTGAGTGCTACTATTCTGCCAGTGAGCCGTTGCACTTCCTTGGGTTTCTGAGGTGACCCCATTTCGATTAGGGCTTTAATCTTTTCTGGGTTGGCTTCTATTCCCCGTTGATTCACGATGTAACCCAAGAATTTTCCAGAAGCCACACCAAAAGCGCATTTTAAGGGGTTCAGCCTCATGTGGTACCTTCTTAGGGTTTTGAAGGCATCAGCCAGGTGTTCTATATGCTTCTTAGCCATGAGGCTTTTCACAAGCATGTCATCAATGTAGACCTCCATTGTTTTGCCGAGCTGATCAGCGAACATTTTGTTGACTAACCTCTGGTAGGTTGCCCCAACGTTTTTCAGGCCAAAGGGCATCACCTTGTAACAATAAAGCCCCCTATCGGTGATGAAAGAGGTGCCCTCTTCATCACCTGGGAACATCGGTATTTGATTGTAGCCTGAATAGGCGTCCATAAAGCTTAACAATTCGTGCCCAGTAGTTGAGTCTACAAGTTGGTCGATCCGTGAGAGTGGGAAGCTGTCCTTTGGGCAGGCCTGGTTGAGGTTTGAAAAGTCAATGCAAACCCTCCATTTACCGTTATGCTTCTCCATAAGCACAGGATTTGAAATCCACTTCGGATAGTTGGCTTCACGAACAAAACCGTTACTGATGAGTCTCTCCACCTCTTCTTTCAAGGCCTCATATCTTTCGGCGTTCAACGCTCTCCTCTTCTGTCTATGTGGAGAACAGCTCGGATCGACCTGCAAGCGATGGCAACTGACCTTGGGGTCTATACCAATCATGTCCTCATGCCTCCATGCGAAGACATCGGAATTTTGCCGAAAGAAGCTTTTCAGTTCCTCCTTAATTTCCTCATTCAATTCCTTTCCGACCTGCAAGACCTTGGATGTGTCTTGGGAGTCCACTGGGAACATTTCTAGTTCCTCCATTGGGGCAACTTGCGATTCCGAGTCAATCACCCTGGCTCCAGTTCCTCCAAAGATATTTCGGACCTGGCTTCTGTCATGATCACATCTTGCGTCGGAGGCTGCCCTTCAAGGGCATCCGTCATTTCAGCGTCCAGTTCCATGTTGACTCGAGGTTCTGCCTTCCTAAGGGAGCTAAGATAGCACTCCCTGGATCCTATCTGGTCACCTCGGACAGTAGCGACCCCTCTTTCGGTTGGAAACTTCATGCAGAGGTGATGGATGGAGTTGACTGCCCACAGTTCCTTTAGGGCAGGCCTCCCCAGAACTCTATGGTAGGCGGATAGGCGATCAACCACTAGCAACTCCATGAAGTGATGTGCTACCTGAGGCGGGGCGCCCATTTCGACAGCAAGAGTAATTTTACCCTTGGGGATGATGCTGTCTCCAGTGAATCCGTAAAGAGGCAGCTCATGGGTGTTAGCTCGTGATCCACTGCCATTTTGTCAAAAGTTGTGCCGAACAGGATATTGATTGAGCTGCCATTATCTACCAGCATGCGTTTCAGCCCGTTGCGAGCCACCACGGCCCTGACTACCAGGGCGTCGCAGTGTGGGAAGTGCACTCCTGTAGTATCTTCCTGGGTGAAGGTTATGGGCTCTGCAGCCCTTCCACCTTGTGACTGGTTCACCAAGTAACTGACCATAGGTGGGGTTTTCGCCTCCCTGGTATAATTCCTCTGAGCATTTTTTGATTCACCTCCCACGTGGGGTCCCCCAATAATGGTGTCTATTTCACGAATTGGTTGCTGCTCATTCGAGGGGGCTGCATCTCTCCTTCCTAAACCCGCACAATCTCTGGTGTCATGGCCATAATGGCGATGAATGGTACAATAAGGTCGCACTTCTGGGGGCCTATCTCTAGGCCTTCCTCCTCTTCCCCTATTTCTAGAGGTGGAGGATCGTCCAGTATTTCTAGCAGGGTTGCTTGTGCCTGGTCCAGCATTTTCGTAAGCCAAGGTGGGGACCGCATTGAGTGTGGCAGTGGCTAACGCTTGTCCCGAGGTAAGAGCCACTGTGTGCCCAGCTTGAGTCCATTGCTGGCTCACTATCTGGGAGGTGGGCCCCCTGCCTATCTGCCTCTGAGGTGGTGGAAGCCCTTGGGCAGCCCTGTTCCTATGATCGATCATTTCCTCGTTGACGATCTCTATTTTCATCATTTCCACCAACTCATCATATGTCGAAGGGTTCTTGCTTCGGACATCCCTCCAAAACAAAGTGTTCATGTTCAGTCCTCCTTTTAGAGCCGAAAGGGCCTCCTTGTCCGTGACCTGCTCGCAGTAGGTTATCTCATCAGTAAAACGAGCGAGGTAATTCTTTAGGGTCTCCCCTGTTGCTTGCCTCATGTCTTGCAAACGTTGAATAGGAGCCTCATCCTCCTTCCTAGAGAGGTATTGGTTCAAGAATGTCTTCTTCAAATCCGGCCAGCTCCGTATGCTAAGTGGTGCCAATTTGCTATACCACACTTCGGCAGCGCCGCCAAGGGTTAAGTAGAATGCTCTGCACTTCAAAGCTGGCGAGGCGCCTCTGAGGCTCATCTGTGTTTTGTACTTGTTGAGATGTTTTTCCGGGTCGCCCTTTCTTTCGTACTTTGGGATTTTAGGAGGAACAAAGTTGTGAGGCATCGGAAATGTGCGAAGCTCCCTGGAGAAGGGCAAATTGTCGTCATCATCATCGAGCTCATACGACCTACAGGGTCCATCAGAATCATTTCCATCTGCCTGATGTCGGGGTGGACGCTGAGCCGTTTCAACCCTGTTTCCCCAATCCACTTGGCTTCGCCTCTCCCGCCTATTTCTAAGTGGAGGGGCTTGGACCTCTTGGCTTTGTTCCTGCCCCTGCTGGCGAGTTGTTTGCTGCGGGGGCTGGTTCCTATCTCTAGGTGGCAGATCTCTGAGGTCGTTCATATTCCGGAGGAAAACTCTCTCCTGCCGGGGCATCATTGGCTGGGGCAACGGTGTAATTTGAAGTGTCCATTCCCACATCCCTATCCACAGGAGCTTCTCCCTGGGGACTCAGGTGGGTTCCCCTACTGGACTCCACCTCAGTTCGTCTCTGGGCCGATTGCTGTGGATGATGCGGGGCTTGAAAACCGCCCTGGTTTTGTACTTACATGAGAAGTTCTTGCATGGCTGCATTTTGAGCCGTGATGGTCCTCATGTTAGTGGCCATTTGGGCCACTTTGGCCGCCAAATGTGCTGCCGTTCTTCTACCTCTACGGTAGTGGTGATGAGGCAGCTGTTGCGTAACATTGGTTCGAATTACCTCTTCTTCAGAGACATTCCTTGCCCTTGCATTATCTTCTCCACTGGAACTCATGGTCCGAGGTGGCTGGAAAGGATTCTTTTTCAAGAGTTGATCCCTTTTTCAAGGGGGAAATATCAACCGGATATTCGAGCAACTTTTTTAGTGGGGAAGCTCGTGGTTTAAGCAAGTTCCCACAGACGGCGCCAATCTGTTGACCTCGAAAAATGGCTCGGACACGTGGTCAACAGGATAGGTCTTCAAGTCTGCTCTTCCTGCACACGTAGCACGCCGTTAATCACTCGTGGCCTCTCCCGGAGGGGGTGGGAGCGGCCGCAAGCATTCCGACGGTCAAGTCAGTTTTATATTCAACCGGTAAGGGGTTCACCGGCTGTAGAACACTCGTCGGGGAATGATCGATATAGTGTCGATAAAATTGACAAATATAAGGGAGAGGATGATACTTAGTTTCGCAACATGTAGGAGAGCAAATGAGATTCCAATCCCTTCTTTGGCACAAGCATGAGATATTTATACTAAGGATGGAAAGAGGAGGGCCATTGGATGAGGGGACACGTGTTGCCAGATTCTCAAGGCTCGTCCCATCCTAGGTGTTACTCTGTCCCTCCATAGGTCGACCGGTATTGAATGTTTCAGCTATAGGTTGCTGATTTGACCGCTTGAAGACCTGCCATACGTCCCACCAGTCAGAGATTTGACTTTGGGAAGATCTTTGTACAAAGGATCTTTGTAGAGGCGAGGTGTGGTAGGTGAAGCGTTGCAGCGTTGTAGAAGCGGAGTGCGGGCCTTTGCATCCACTGCGTACTTGTGGACAGTGGCGAACCCAGCACCTGGCCAGCCCCCGCGGCCGCCCGTGCTGGGTCCGCAGGAAGCTGCAAGTTCCTGCTGCAGAGTTGCCGTCCGCCGGGAAGAGGAAGAACTGAAGAAGAGCAGCTGAAATTTTTCCCCCACTTTCTTATGTTTTCATTTTTTTGGGCCTTACTTAAAAAAAAAAGGCTCAACCCAATTAACCGGTTTTGCTTGCAATTGAAACTTATAAGTCCATAATCCATTAGCCCACACAACAAAACCAATTTAACCAAATCCAATTAACCATTCCTGTGGTTCAGAGAGGGGGAGACGAGTGACAATGGCGAAGTGAAATTCCTATGGCTCAGTCTGTTCGCTGCCAGTCGAGACAGAGGAGGAGCTGAGGAAGAGGAAGGAGTTGCAGTCAATGAGGCGGATGGAAGCGAAAATGAAGAGATTGGAGAAGTTGAAAAGAAAAAGTTGATACGGAGGAAAAGTCTTGTGGAGATAATAATAAATGTGAAATTAATGTTACTCGAAATGGGAATGAGATGCCATTATCGCAAGGATCAATTGGATCACATGGAAGTGGTTCTTCAGGGATTACAGATTTTCAGAATCCACGTTTAGAGGTTATATTTGGCTCTGTGTTTTGCTCTCTTTTTTTATGCTTATTTTGTTTGATTGATAGATTTTTATGGATTACTTGATCTGTGATATATGTGAATTGTGCTATTTTTTGCTTAATTATTTCTTGATTGTTATAACATTAATATATCAGATTCTCTTAAACAAATATTTTGTGTTTTTTGTTAGATCTCTGTAGAAGAAGTCAGAATAGGAAAGGATAAAGTAGATATGGTCAAGTTTAAGTCTTTTAGTAAATCTAGGAATGAACTGAGCAGAGTAGAGAAAATGGAATCCAAACAGACATGATATAGTTTTTGAAGTGATGGTAACATGTTTTATGTGGTTTAGTCCAGATTTAGCTTCTTTGAATATTGCATTTAAGTCTTGCAATCAATTACTGAACAGGTGGTGAAAATTGGATTCATTTAGTTAAAATCACCTAAATTCGGGGAACAAGACTTGTTTTAGTGTGTTTAATAATCGAAATCGCTCTTACGATCGTTGACTGTCGACGTTGACCGATCAACGTCAGCCCGGGCTGAACTTCTAGGCTGGGTCCGCCACTGCTTGTGGATGAGTCTGGTTCGTTTGCTGACGCATGTTCGGTTCGTTCCTCATGCAATCACCCTGGCATGTACAATCAGTTCGTCCCCTGTACAATCACCTCGGCCGACGCGTGGCTCTGGCCACGTGTACGGACACGTGGTGGGCGAGGTGGCGGGTCTGACACAGGCCCGTAACACTTGTGTAGGCAAAATAAATTTATAAAATTTAATTTTTTTTTTTTCAATATTACTATTTGGAAATTTGTTCATAATCTTAAATTATGTTTTAAACTCTTAAGGCGTGTTTGATTGTATTTATTTTCTATGAAAAATGTTAATTCCTACCTATATTTTTACTTTGGAGTGTTTGATTGCTATTTTTTTTCATTGAAAATATTTTTTAACTTTTGAAAATATGCTTAATTTTCCTTTTTTTAAGGAAAATATTTTCTTTAGTGATAGGTTTTTGTTTTCCTCAAAATAAGAAAAATATTTTCTTTTCTAGGAATTTTTTTCATTCCTATCAAACACACTCTTAATGATTAACATTGAAATATTTTTTAAAATTAATCATTCTTACTATTAAATTATTATTTTGTTGTCTATGAACTTTTTCACTCATAATAATTTTTCTTGCTTTATTTTACCATAGAATTTATGAAAATAAGTTTTCTTATTTATTACATAAAGAAAAAATATCATTTATTTTTCGGGTGAGGCAGTCATGGGTTGACAACAATGCTCAACAATGACATTGCGAAAAATTCTCTCCTTTGTTTTCAAATGGTCGGCCATACCAATTATAGGATTGTAGCGAAAGAAACACGTTTTCTTTTGGACGAGAGCACGGAGTGAGCTTTCATCGACGACAGATTCGCTTGTCAACAACAGAGTGAGTCTCGTGATACCTTTGTCAACCTGATAAGCGAAATCTGATCTAGGTTTTGCTTAAATGTCAAGAATTTTCTCATCTGTAACTTTTGTTTGTTTTATATTTTGAAGATAATATTTTGTTAATAGTTTTGAAGAAACCCAGTTGAAAAGTTCCAATCTTGATTATTTTTTGTGATCTGTTGAGAAAAGAATGGGTGGATGTTTCAGCAAGAACAATCACTCCAGCCCAGGGTATGAACAAATCCATCAAAATGCTCAAAACCCATCAACTCAGTTCACTCCTCAGCCTGAACCTGAACAGCACCACCGGCCACCACCGCAGAAATCGCCGCCCCCTCTGAACCCTACATCAGCGCAATCCCAGAATCCAGTTCAAAGATTAGAACCCAATAACATTTTAGGAAAGCCCTTTGAGGATGTGAGATCAAAATATACTCTCGGGAAGGAATTGGGGAGGGGGCAGTTTGGGGTAACTTACTTTTGTACTGAGAATGCAACTGGCCACACCTATGCCTGCAAATCTATACTGAAGAGGAAGCTTGTGAGTAAGAATGATAAAGAGGATATGAAAAGGGAGGTTCAGATAATGCAGCATTTGAGTGGGCAGCATAATATTGTCGAATTCAAGGGTGCTTATGAGGATAGGCAATATGTGCATCTTGTAATGGAACTCTGTGCTGGGGGGGAGCTTTTTGATAGGATTATTGCTCAGGGACATTATTCTGAAAAAGCTGCTTCTGATCTCTGTAGGCAGATTGTGAATGTTGTTCACCATTGCCATTTTATGGGGGTGTTGCATAGGGATCTCAAGCCGGAGAATTTTTTGCTCTCTAGTAAGGATACAAATTCAATTTTAAAAGCAACAGATTTTGGGCATTCCGTTTTCATTGAAGAGGGTATGTATGGATTCGAGTTTTTCTTTTGCTGAGTATAGATTTTGAATTGTGGAGCATATGCATAATGTTTGTCGTACTAAGTATTTGCTATCCATTTTATTTTGATACTTAATAGGACTGCTATAGGTTATTTTCTACTCCGGTTAGACTAATATTGAGTACGAAAGCTGTAGGATTGGGAGATTGTTGTTATTATTTCTGTTATTGAGGTTCCTTGAGCTTGGAGAGAGAGAGAGGGGGGGGGGGGGGGGTTCATTTTCCTGTCATTATGGTGCTTACTTTTCATTTTGATTGTTCCAACACTTCATACTTGCCGAGGCAACATGTTACTGAAGTTGTTCAACTCGTAAGTCAAGTTGATGTGTTCTCATACATGGTAATGGCATAGACATGGTGTTTATATGGAGTTTTAGAAATCAAAACAATTCAACTCGAACAATGTTTTTAGCACAAATTGATGAAAATCTAGATATTTCAATATTTCATAATTGGTTTAGAGAAGTTATTGCACATTCAGGTTTAAGTTCTCTCGAAGCTTTGACACCATATAATGATAAATTTGTTGAGACATTTCAGTATTCTCATATTCATTTTCCACAATTTGCTTTTATATTCTGTTTAAACAATAAATGTCCTGTTTCCAATCTCAGGAAAGGTGTACCGTGATATAGTTGGTAGTTCTTATTATGTGGCTCCTGAAGTATTGAAACGAAGTTATGGAAAGGAAATAGACGTGTGGAGTGCGGGTGTTATTTTGTACATCCTACTCAGTGGCGTGCCTCCATTTTGGGCTGGTAAGCTGAATTAACAAGCATAATATCTTCTTCTGCAATTCTCTTGTTAAACGCTAATTTTTCGGTGCAGAAACTGAAAAGGGGATATTTGACACTATACTGAAAGAGGAAGTTGACTTTGTTAGCCAGCCGTGGCCCTCCATATCTAATAGTGCCAAAGACCTTGTTCAAAAGATGCTGACAAAGGATCCGAAAAAGAGAATTACTTCAGCAGAAGTACTAGGTAATGTTACCATTACATCATCATATTGTTAGGCACTTCTTTTGCACATGAAGATCTATTTTCTTTTTGCTTTGTTTTGTGGAACCATCTAAATGTTGGACTTTGTGGAGCCTAATTATAATGTTCACTTATTTCTTGGACCGGGGATCGACCTAGTTTCCTATGTTATAGAAGGAATATGTGCTGGCTGTATTTCTCTGAGATAAGGAAAATATTCTTATCTCCTCATTCGCTATATTGAAAAAGGGCTAGTGGACGTAGCTCTCGCATTAAAAATGGACCACTTTATATCTATGTTTGCTTGTGTGTGTTACTGTTTAAGTTTCGTGCATTTTTGCTCTCGGGATAGGGACTAAGTCTTTTACATGCTAGCTTTTTCACTATTAGTTCACGATATCGTGACTGAAACTTAAAATTCTCTTATTCTTTATGTTGTAAAGAGCACCCTTGGGTTAAAGGACAGGCACCCGACAAGCCAATAGATAGTGCTGTGCTTTCCAGAATGAAGCAGTTCAGGGCAATGAATAAGCTCAAGAAACTTGCACTAAAGGTAACCTATTGTTTTGAAACGTACATGATATTAAGTAAGATGTTAATCTTTTACATTCACTATCTTTTATTGCGTTTGGCCACTTGTTCAGGTCATTGCGCAAAACTTATCTGAGGAAGAAATTAAAGGTCTTAAAGCAATGTTCACGAATATGGACACAGATAAGAGTGGCGCAATCACTTATGAGGAACTGAAATCTGGATTGACTCGACTAGGCTCAAAACTATCGGAAGCTGAAGTGAAGCAACTCATGGAAGCTGTAAGTTTCACTTAATTATTGGAAAGAATTTATTCCACCATTATTTGTTGATTGCTTCCTCAGCTTTAAGCATTTATTGTTCAGGCTGATGTGGATGGCAACGGGACAATCGATTACATTGAATTTATTACTGCTACAATGCACAGGCATAAGCTCGAAAGAGACGAGCATCTGTACAAAGCTTTTCTGTATTTTGACAAGGATAACAGTGGGTAAGACGTGACTGTGTCCAAATATTTGTTGTCGGCTAATCCTCCTGCGCTTTATTCCTAACTAGGTTTTCTTTACTGTTAAATGTTATTTCAGCTATATCACAAGAGATGAACTGGAAAATGCTATGAAGGAGTATGGTATGGGTGATGAATCAACGATCAAGGAAATAATTTCGGAGGTGGATACAGATAACGTAAGTATGCTCGATTTAATATTCGTGTCATTCATATACTATCTTATTGGTGTTGGTATAGGTACTGTGGCTTTACAAATGTTGCATTTTATAGGACGGGAGAATCAATTATGAGGAGTTCTGTACAATGATGAGAAGTGGAACTCAACATCAGGGGAAGCTCTTTTAGCCTCTAGGCGAGAATTTTTCCAATTTTTGGATTGATGAGAGAATTCTGCTAAGGTATTGAAATCTCGAGAAGAGGTTCGAAGAAACATGAACCCCTCGATCTCTTTTTGGATTTTCTACTTGTTTTACATCAAAAGGAGTTCAGTTGGAGTTTGTGAGAGCTTTTAGTTCAGATTGCTTGCTGTTGATGTGTTTTTGCATACTCACTTCCATATTGTGTAATATACGTTAATGACATGTTTGTTGAGTTGAACTGTAAGTTACGAGACAGTTCTAATGAAGAAACAAACGTTAAAATCTCTTGCCGTCCCCTAAAATATCGAAGACACGTGCAGTTTGGCCATCCATGTGGAAGTCATATTCACCTAACACCACTCCAAGACACCTCAAATTATTAAAATAGCACTCTGCTGATTAAACTAATTTATTGTATCAGATTCTGGGCATCTGTTTGGGGTAATTTTTATGTCTTGATTTCAGCTGCGAGCATTTATTTCTGTCACAATCACACACTTGTCCACAAAATGACTTGTATAAAATTATATTTGGTTGTGCAAGGGAATACCAATGAATTTTCTGTACTTCAATTTCTCGTTTTGCTTTATTGGTTGGTACTTAAAATCATTGTGTTCCAATTTCATCCTTCAACATTGTACACCATGCCACGCCCAATTAGTCTCTGCGTCCATTACCCCCAAACTAAGTGAATTGAATGTGTCGAACAAAATGCTAATATGGGACATTTCTTGATTTCTTTTATGTTATATGATCTCCATACATCGACTTTCAAGAAAAATGATCGTTTCAGTAATTAACGAAAAGTGACAAATATCATAAACGAGAAAGATTGAGAGCGTTATGTGAACTAGTCATACCTTCAATATTCAACAAAAATTATCAATACCAGCATTCAACATACACCATCAATCCTTACAGGCTTACACCAAAGCACTCACCATAACATGCCATAATCAAATTCTAGCCATTCTACAGAACTGGTAATAACTATACAAAAAAAAAAAAACACACACACCAACTGATGAGAGAACCATCTTATTTTGGTCTCCTTCACTCTGTTCTCCCTCATTAGTACAAAGAACAATAGTGATGAGCCAAAGTACAGCAACAACAAACTAAGCCACATCCCAAGTAAACTTGGGATCAGCTATAAGTACAATTGTAGTGAAAGCTTCTAGTGGTTCTTGTTGGAAAGATTGCATTGCTTTCGGATTTCTCCTTGTGTGCCAGTGAGAGGGTTGTTCTCAGAGAGAATGGTGATGGCACGAGAAAACTCCTTGAAGAAATAGTCTTGGCTCTTTGCCATTTTCTTAACAAATGGCTTGGTCCTCTTGTCTGTGGCTAGTTGATGATCCACAATCAACAATCCCTTGTTATCCAATATGTTCCTATAGTAATTGTTGTCGAGTTTCATAGGTGTGCCACGGTCATTCCTCACATATTGGACAGCCTTAGGGTCGGGGATTGCATCAGGGCACTTGTGGAGTATGTGCTCAACGTGGTCGGGGTTGAGCGCAGGATCCACCTCTGGATACAAACGGTGAACCAGCTTGACACAGTGGGTTCGACCGACACTGTGAGCACCTGTAAGAGCAAATGGAGCTGTATTAGGACATTTTTTTACTTCTTTCCACTCCTAGTTGTTAGCCTTCAACACGCCCCCCATGCAGACTAAACTTTTTTATCGAGGGTTAACAATAACACGTACGCAATTTTCATAATAATTCTGAATTTATACCTAGTAAAGCAACAACTCCGGGGGCATCGATTCCAATATTGGCAAACCGCTCAAGAACAACACTCATGCTTTCATTGTGGTCTGGAAGGTATTGCTCAAGTATATCTGCTCTGCTTTTTCTACCATCTCTTCTTCCAGTTTTCAGAGGAATGTATGGCCCTCCAAGCTTTAAAATAGAACAAATACAAATTCCAAAAGATTATTATTATATTTTGCCTTGCAATTCTACTAATAAATCTGATCAGAATCCACAAACAGACACTTGAAAACAAACCAACTTTATAATTCAAAAAAAAAAACACCTGGATGGAACTACACAGAATAGTGAGAGTTTTGGAGGGTGAAGTGAAATAAAATATGAAGTTACCGAAACGATTCCATCTCTTGCAGACAAGACAAGAATATCCGAACAGGAGACAACTCCAGGGCACTCTCTCTCTAAAGCCTCTTTTATAGTTTCAATGTATCTGAAGTTTCTCATTCCAAAGCTCCTATCAGTCTCCTTCTCAGACAAAACCCTCCTTGTTGAGTCCAGCAAAAGAGATGCATCACATGACTGTACCACGACATCAGCGAAAATATATACGTTAAGAATTAAACCCTAAAAACTAAAAAAGAGCAAAGAGGAGAGATATGTATGAATTTGGACCTCGACAAAGCAGTCATGGAAGATATTTCTGAGCCAAGAAAAAGCAGTGTTCTTGTGGCGTTTGTAAAGAAGCTTGACTTGTTCTTTAATGATATCTTCAGCTTGTGGGCAAGTATCCTTGTAGTAGTTCATTACAAGCCCTGCTGGTTCCTCATTTTCTGCTAAAAAACCAGACAAGCCTGAAAGAGAGAAAATCACTAGGAACAAGAGACCTCTGTAGCCCATGCTTTCTCACTTCTTCACTCTACTATGGTCACCCTCTTGGATCACTTGCGTACTACTTAAATAATGGAGAGAGAGAGAGAGAGACTTCTTCACCGACAGGCCGCTCCTCTATGTCCAAGGGTAATCTTGCACAAAAAGAGGAAGGACTAGAGAAAAGAATAATGCTATGTTTACACAAACTTTCACACAATCTTTTACACCCCCCTCACATGGAGGGGGGTCCACACATAATAAAATAATCGTGGGCCCTCTCCCTCTAAAGGTGTTAAAAGATTTACGCCATAAGATAATGTAAGATCACCCCTGTATAAAAATGGGGAGAATTTTCAATTTAGTCGGTTCAAATGACCCACTTGAGTTTTTTATATAACAGTCCATTTTGTCCTTAATGAAATAGGTTTTTATTACAAATCATGTCCTCAAACTTTATAATAATTTTTAGAAACTAGTTTTATTTTTATTCGTCCTCACTAGATGTTTTTTCTAAATCTGATTTTTCTTTAAAAATTTCTTCATTAATTTCTTCACATTCATCTCTAATTTGTTCAAAATCTATAATTAATATCCTAAATTTCTTTTTTTGACATTCAGTACTTATATGTCCTTTTTCATTACAATTCCAATATTTACATCTTTTTTTATCTAATGATCTTTTATTATAAGGTTTATATTTTCTTCTAAAATATTTCTTTTTAAACTTATTATATTTTTTATATTTCTTGGGTTTTATTTTTCTTTTTCGTCTATAATCATAACATCCCCAATTTCCTGGTACTTCAGTATCTCTACAACAAATCTTATCTTGTATAAATCCTGATTATTTATAGATCATTTGATTACTACACATAGTACTTATTTCATCTTTTATAATTCTTATTATAAATCCTAATATATAATCTTCTTCATTTCTTCCAAATTGTTTTTCTTTAATATTATTTTGAAAATAATTATTTCATGGTGGTGGTAATTTTCTAATAAAAACTTCCTTATAATAATTGCTATCTACTCCACTTCCAAACATTATATAATAATATTTATTATATTCACAACAATATTCATTAAGGTAACACATATTACAAATTTGTAAATACTCCATCCTATTTTTAGCATCTTCTATTTCTTCTATTCTAGCTTTAATGCTTTCATTTACTCAATCTTCTCCGGCAAATTCTCTATAAATTCTTGTAGCAACTCTATTTATTCCTTGTATTATACTAATTCCAAATCCTGCTTCAATACTATCTTTCAAAACACCTTTTGTTGTTTCTTCTAATCCTCGATATCAATTAGTTACATTTCCTTTAAAAGTTGCTAATAAATATACAATTCTATTTTTATTATCGGTATTACTACGATTATAATTAAAGTGTGCTATCATATTAGTACTCCATTCATTTATAGCTTTTCTTACGTCTAATTCACAATCTAAATTCTGCTTCATATTTAGCTGTGCTAATTTCTCCATATTCTTCTTGTTCTCGTGGTCCTCCTGTCCTACCGACCATATGATTTTTAATTATTTCTTCACAAATTTTTAAATCTTCTAAGTCAAATATTAAATTTTCCATATCTTCGATCATTATTCTTGTATAACTAATTTTACTTCTATTTTTTCTTCTTCTTTTTCTATAAGATTTTCTTCTTATTTTCTAAGATCAATTAATAATCTTTCTATATCTTCTTTTAATCCTCCATTGAGTTTTATTAATTCTTCATATTTTTTAATTTTCTTTCTAATTTCTTTAAGTTATTAGGCATAATCTGGTTTAAATGATTTTTTTTTTTTTTTAGATTTTCTATTATTCTATTTAAAAGATTTTATATTCTTAAAAATTATTTTGTAGTTTTTCTTTTTCTTTTTCATAGCTTATTTCGACTCTAGTTATTTTTTCATCAATTATTTTTATACTTTTTTCAATTAAATTGATTTTATCATTCATACTCATACTTTAAGTCTTTTATAAGATTGTTTGTCAATTTCAAATCCTGATTTATTTAATAGAATATCAATTTTATAATTAATAATATCTATCTTTTCTTCTAAGGTTGCTATTTTATTAATATTATTTTTCTGTGCAATTTTTGATATTTGATTTTGGATTTCTTAAAGTTTAGTTTCATAAGCATTTCTAAATTATTAATTTGTTCTTTTATTTTATTAAATTGTTTAGACATATTTTTACTTAAAACTTCTAATATTTCTTTAGCTATTTCATTTTTTGGATCTATATTATTTATTCCATCTATAGTCCTATGTCTTTAGATTTTAATTGTCCTAATTGTTGTCATAAAAATGCATTAGTCCAATTTGTAGTCATATTTAACCATTCATTTGTATTTCCCAATGAACTTAAAGGTTGAAATAGAGTTGTATTCCATCATTTAGTTTGATAACATCCTATTCGCAATCTAATATTTTCTATTTATTATTTATCAAATCTTATTTTTGTTGGTAAACTCATATTAGCCTGGTGAGTTTAAGGGATTTATTATTATATTATTTATCATTTGTTTTATCTCTCTTCTTAACTGTTATTCTCTTCCCAATTCTCTTATAATTTCATTTCTTAATAATTCTCTTTTAATTTTATTCCAATTAAAAATTTCTTTTTCGATTTCTCTACGATTATTGTTAGTTATTATTTATTCTTCTAAAATTTTTATTTTATTATCACAAAATTTTCTAGTTATTTCAGGCATGTATTTCTTTATACCTTTTGTGGTATCTTATTTAGAAAGATATAATCTATTATTTATTATAAATATATAAAATCTTAAAGTTAAATTAAAATTTTATTTTCTTATATTCTTGTGGTAATTTATACGAAATAGGTTTTCTCAATTTTTATTCTCTATCATCAATACTAAGATCAAAATCATATAATTCAACAACTTCATTGTAACTATTATGATGTTCTTCTATTGTTTCAAAAGCTTTTTCACTATTTTCACATTTAATCAGAAAAATATAATCATTTTTATTATTTCTTTAGTCAATCTTTCTTTTAATCCAAATGATGCAATTATAAGACATTTTTCATAATATCTAATATCTTTTTTTATGAAATTTATTCATCTAGTATAACTATCATAAGTTTCTAGAATTTTTATCATGTGACTATAATCAATACTATTAGTATATTTAAAAGGTACAATTCTATAATAAAATTCGTAATTTTCCATAATAAAAATTCTTATATAATAATTTTCATGCAAATCTTTAGACAACAAATTTCTCTGTAACTTAAAATAAGGGCCTTACCACGCTTCGCCAAATAGCAAGAATGTTAAATGTTCCTGGTCACCTTCGTCATAAGAGTTGGCCAAAGTCCGACAACATCACAGCAAAATGGACACGAGGGCGCTCAAAACTTTCAAACTGACTCACTGTGTAGAACAATACTCATGCGTAATAAAATATTTATTTCAAACTCAAAAATTTTATTGATCTGATGATAGCTTGAAAGCTATTATACAAAGATTTTTACAAAAATTGATACTCCGAAGAGTGGTTTCTACTATCTAACTAGAATGATTACAAAAATCATTTTTCAAGATGGTATTCTGAAGTTGGTAATTCAGAATGAGATTTCGGATGATCTTCTTCTTGAGAAGAGACTCAATTTATAGAAAGTACTCACTTCACCGAGAAGCTTCTGGCAAATCAAATTGTTCTACTTTTTCAAAGGGATAGTACAATAATTCAAAAGGTAGATAACTTTATTTAAAGCTTCTTTTGACTTTTTTATTCCAGCTTTTGAGCTGTCTTCTTCTGCTTTAATGCTCACATGGTGCTGTCCGTGATGTTGCTTTCTTATCGTCATTTACTTGTGGACGTGTCCCATGAGTTGGCAAGCCTCTTTAATGCATTCTTCATTTCCAAAAAATTGATCATTGATAATTCACAAATTTTTTCTTTAAGAATTTTTTATTCTTTATCTCCTCTACAGATAAGAATCAAATTATTGTTCATACCATAAACCATGTATCTTTCTCCATAAAAGAACTGCATTGTTGAGCATGCTGATTTTATTCCAAGAGCTCTCATGTAAATCATCAATTTCTTATTAATAGTGGGCAACTCTTTAAAAATTCGAATCTCCTTGAGTGGATTTCCATTATTCTTTCGAATTGTGACTAGATGATGTTCTTCATACCATTCTGACTATTTATATTCAGGACTAATTGTGTAAAATCTCAGTTCAACTGACTGTTTGTCACTGAATTTTTTAACACAATTAATGAATTCTTTATCAAACTGTTCAATTTCTTTTAGATTTATCCCTAGGAAGAGTCGATCTAAAAATCCAAATGTTGTCAATTTTCGAACAATATTGGGATCTGCTCTTTGAATTGTACTGATCCTTGGATAAATCGCAGTTGGAAGGGCTGTCAAGTATAGAGAATTTCCTTCTCTGAAATTATATACCCATTCCGAAAATTCATAATACTCATTTTTCATAAGATGTAGATTAGTTCTGATTTGATGAGTAGTAATTATTCCCTTTGGTGATTTGAGGTCACCAATCGGTACCTTTTAATTTTCTTGGAGTTCACTGATAACAGTAGGCTGTTCTAATGGGTCTTTTGATAATGATGTTTGAGTACTAGACTCAGCGGCTCATTTTCCACTTGTAAAATTTTCAAACAATTTGTCAATACCGACGGGTAATTGCTGTGGACCCTTTATTATGACATTTTCCTCTTGCAAGGTAAAATGGTCATTTCTCTTAGATTTCGAATCTCCACTTGAGGTGGATGTATTAATCTCCCGAAATGGGATATGACTCGGCTTTTGGCTGTATTCACCTTTTTTCTAAAGGAGGGTACTCCTGACTGCAACTTACAAAAAATCTAAACATTCTGTCAATTTTTCAGCTATTTTTTCTTTATTGTCATTTAATTTATCAATCTTTTTTCCACTTTCAATAACTTTGTTTGATAGATTGCACAAAGTTTGTCGGATGTCGAGATGATCTTCTTGAATAGTAAGATAATCTGCATTAAAATCTGTTAGAAGATCTTGCAATTCCTTGGTAAATGTTTCAATCTTTTTCAAAATCACGATTCATGCTCAAAAAATCAGCAAATAAGTTTTATTTTCCTTTAATATATTCAAATTTAAAATTATAAAAAGATAATAGTACTTGCCACCTGTGTAATTTTCTATGTTGAGGTGAATTTGGTAATTTATTATTTACTAGTCCGTTAAGTTGAGTATTATCAGTTTGAACAATAAATTCCTTAGGTAGCAAAAACATTTTGAATTTGTTTATTCTTTTAACTACTGCTAATAATTCTTTTTTATTGGTTGAATAATTTATTTCAGTATTATTAAATGTTCCACTAGTATATCTACAAATTCCATTTAAATCGGTTTTTAATAAAGCACTCCAATATAAATTTGATGCATCTGTTTGTACAATTAGTTTATCGTTTTCATTTGGGAGTCTAAATTTATGTAAATTTTTACAATTTTCTTTTAAATTTTTAACACAAATAGTATGTTCTTCATTCCTTCCTAACTTATTTGACTTTCTTAATAGTTTTGAAGTTTATTTCTTTTTTCTGCAAGTTTTTCTATAAATCCTTCAATATAATTAAGGCATCCTAAGAACTTTTGAATTTGTTGCTTATTTTCAAGTTTATCAGGAAATAAAATTATTTTTTCTGAAATATGAGGTTGTAATTTTATTCCATCATAATTTATTATCATTCCTAAAAATTCAATTTCATTTTTTGTTATTTCTGCATTTTTTTGACTGAGTATTATACCTTCTTTTGAGTAAAGTGTAACAAAACTTCTAAAATATTTAAGATGATTTTCATATATTTCTGAGCAAACAAATATGTCATCAACATAAACAATAAGAAAATTATAAGTTTTAAAGACCTCATCCATTCTTTTCTGATAAATTTGTGGTGCATTTTTTAATCCAAATGTCATAACTATCCATTCATAATGTCATTGATGGATACTAAATGCTGTTAATGGTATACTATTTTCTTCAAATTTGATTTGCCAAAATTCAAATTTACAATCAAATTTTGAATAATATTTTTTATTCTTAACTATGTTTATTAAAACTTCTTTAGTGTTTTTATTAAATTCTTTGTAATTTACAACTATCCTAAGTTTTCCTCTTTTTATTTTTGAATGATTTCTAACCATAAATGTTAGGCTACTATGAGAGCTATTACTTCTTCTTATAAGTTTTTGTTTAAAAAGTTCTTGAATTTGTTTTTGAAATTCTTCTTTATCTTCTTGATTATAAAGCAGATGTTTGACTCTAATAATGATTGTTGGTTCTAACAATTCTATTTTAGCTGTTGTTTTTTATTTTTCCCATTTTTCAAGTGGATTTTCATTATAATTTTTAGCTAAAAGATCTTTTATTTGATCAAGAGTAATTGTTTTGATTGAATAATTGAGTAATTTTGGTATAAATTCTATCTTTTCACCACGCTGAGCTGGCTAAACTCTGAATGGTTTAAATTTTCTAACAATTTTTAGTAAATGTCCACATGGTGTTTTTAATTGAATAGTATAAATATTTTGACAATATTGATTAAACTGTTGAAGAAAGTCATTTCCTATAATAATATCACAATCATTTATATTATATTGGTAAACATTTTTTATGGTTACTATTTTAGATCCTATGATAATTTCTATATTTTCATTTTTATATTTTAAAGATTCTCTTACTCTAGTTATTCCTTGTAGAGTTAATTGTTGTTTATTTTCAATCTATTTTGGCAATAAGAATTATTTAAAGACAGTTATCTCAGCTCCTGTGTCAATAAGAGCACAAGTAGTTATTTTTTTATTCAAATACAGTTATTTGTATATATACACTTATTAGAAATTTTATTTATCTACTCATTTTTCTTTAAGGCAATATGTAGTTATTCCTTGATATATATTAAGAATTTCTTCCTTGTCTATTTTGTAATTATCAAGACTATCTAGAAATGAATTTCATAATAATATTGGATGTTCATCAAAATTCATATTATTATCAATATAGCATTCTATACTTAATAATAAATTTTCTAATTTGATTTGAACTTGTCCTATGATATCACAAGAATTTATTTTTCTTTCAAAGTCTCTATAACTATATGGTTCTACTTTTTTCTTTTAAATTCCTTCATCAATAAGAGAGCAAATATGATTCTGACTTGCTCCAGTATCAACAAGTATTTTACTTTCATTTATCCATTTATTTTCACTAAAAAACTTTCATTTGATTCCATAAACACTATTATACTTATTTTGTTTTATTTTTGAAATACTATGTCTTGCTATATTATCTCCAATAATTATCTTATTTTCTCTATATATTATTTGTTTTGTTATTATAGGTTGATTGATACTTATAGTATCATCATATCCTATCTCAAAATTTTTTATTTCCTCTATATCTTGTTCTCTAGGTAGGATTGCTTCTCCTATATCCCTAAATTTTTCGTCGATTTCTATAAAAGGCTTTTCTTTATATATATTTCCATAATTACTATTTGTATAATAATATAATCCTTGATATAATATAGTAAAAACTTTATTATTATCTTTTAATATTTTATTAGTCATCTTAAAATGTAAACTAAGACAATCATCTAAATGTTTATCATTTATATGTACACAATATCTTGGTAATAAGTAAATTTTAATTTTTTATAGACTAGATTTCCTTTAACTATTCCTAAATTTTCATTTTCTGCAGTTATACATCTTTCATATTGTAAATTAAGTATTATAGGGCTATTAATTCATTTTTTAAAATATGATTTTATTATTATTTGTACTTCAGCAAGGTAGACATAAGATATTTTATTTCTCTTTTCTTGCTTTAATTTTCTTAAAAATTCATTAATATTTCTTTTTGTTATTAGATTTAATTTTATTTTTCCTCGTGTATGCTTAATATCTATGGCTTTTTCTATTTCATGATATTCATTAATAATTAACTTCTTTTTTTTAAAGGCTGATCCTAAACTATTAAATAATCTATTTTCTCTAGGTGGTTTTAGATTTAATTCTACTCTATTTATTTTTCTAAATTTTTTCCAATCAAATTTTTCTTTTAAAGCATATCATTCTGTTCCTTCATATACTTCATTTTCTAAATTCTTTGAATTTTCAATTTCCATGATCTCTAGAGTTCTGATTCTTCAATTCTCCTAATTTCATTATTAAGAACATTTTGAATTCTTTTCAAAGTTCTTATTTTATTATGAATAGGTATTTTAACAAGATATCCTAAGTCTCCATCTAAAATTTCATCAAAATCTATTAAAAGAAAAGTAATTTTCTTTTCAAATTTTTTCTTTATTTTAAGACTATCTGAGTATTTTATTTTTTCAATCAAATTTCTTGTTTTATTAACAAGATCCTGAATATAACAATCATTATCTAAGTATTCCATAAAATCGTCAACATACCATCCTACGCAAATTTCTTTATTATCTTCCATTTTCTTATGGCTTTAATTACTCAGAATATAGGGCTCTGATATCATTAACATGAGGTTTCCTAAAAATACAAAAATACAAATATTCATTATTAATCAATATCAAATTTTTCGAGCTTAAGAAATGTCGAAATAATTGATGGTGTAGAAAAGTTAAATTTTTATTGTAAGGGACAAACAATTTTTTGAATCCTAAATTAGAATTAAAGTTTTAAGAACTAAAATGAAATTTATTTAATATTAGAATGACTTTTTTTAAAACCTTTTATATTAAGGGTATGAACTTAAAATTTTTAAAATGGTAAATAAGTATTTTGAAAAGGCTATTTTTCAATTTGGGGTATTTTCAATAATTTCTCAGACAAATGGAGGTTCTATGCATATCAAATAAAACATGGGGGAACTTTTCATGTATTAATCCCTGTTTGGACCACATTCTCATTCTTCTTCTCATTTTCAACTATATATTCTTCAATAAAATAATATTTTTCATCAAATCAATAACTTTTTTTTTCTTTTTCAACCACATATTCCCCATAATATCACATCAAAAAAATGCACTTTCTCCTAAAAATATGCATCAAACACACTCTTAATTATTAATAATAGAATACTAGATAATATTACTAAAAAAAACTAAAATAGAAGATAGTAGAAAATAGAAAATGGAAAATGAAATGGTAAAGTTTAGTCCTTGTGGCTTCTCATTCGAAAGTGGGATTATAATCATCAATCATGCTATAGGTACAAATTTTTTGAACATGAAATTTTGACAGACACACTTGGCACGACTGCATTGGTAGATGAGGAAAAAAAACCATTCAGATTTGACCACGTCAACTTTTATAACAATTATGTCAAAATTTTCCTCTACTTAGCGCTTTATTGTTAAAATCACAATGTCACCGAAAAGAAAAAAACTGCTTTGTGACTGAGGAATAAAGTACAAGAAAAGAACACTGAAATTTGTTGAATAGCTCTAAATTAAAAAAACCCGCACATACACCTTTCTTGTGTGGTCACTTGCCTATGTCGAGGGTAGTTAGGTAATTTTACATATGCTATTGCAAGTGATCGCTCTTAACTAGGTGCCCGTTTGATAGAATTTATTTGAGAATAATGAGCTATGAAATAGTATTTTTTTAGAAAATGTATGGCTAAAAAGTAAGAAAACTTTTTTGGTTTGTGTGTTGAATATTTTATTGTATGATGAAGAAATGATACCATAACAAACAATTTAGACCATGTTTGTTTAGGATTAAAATCAAATTTTAATTTAAGTCAAAATCAAACAATCAATATTAAGCACATCTTTCATGTGTCTCACAACTTTTTAACCACACATTTCAAAACTTCTATCACAATCTACTAAAAATCTAATTTTAATTCCCTTCAAACATCAACTCAATTTTTCAAAGGACGACAAACGTGCCTAGTGTTTGACACCCATTTTTTGGAGAATAAAATTTTTAGAATAGTGATTGATGGAAAAATGTGTGGTGGAAAAGTTATGAAAAGTTTTAGATTTGTGTGTAATATTATTTTATTAGGAGAATGTGTGGTTGAAATTAAAAAAGAGAAAAAAAATGAGAATGAAAATGAGATGAGAATGTGTGCCAAACTTTGGCTAAGAATAAAACTGAACTAACAGTACGATTTTATGTATAGAATATTCAGTTCCATGTCAATCTATACATTTAAGTGCATCAATTGTAGTAGTTGGTGGGAAGTTGTCATCCATAAATATGAACCATTAGTATAAAGTGCCCAAACAATAATGCAAATATTTGAATAATCCATTTGAATTATTCGAGGTACAATAATGCAAAATAATCAAGTAGCTCAAAATAATATACTATAGACCGACACTTTACTTGTAATCAATATTCCGAAAATGGCCTTGTACATTTAATTAAAAAAAATTAAAGTTAAAAAGCCATCAAAATTGAACTGATGTCATAAATAAATTAAATATTTTTTCTGAAAAAAGAACTATAACTTGAAAAATAATGTTATTCATAGTGAAGTGACATACGCACGACAGTTTGTTATTTGATACATAATGTAAAAAAATTAGCACGTTAATGCATCAGAAAACAAATCGTCATGTGTATACTACGTATGATGACTATCGATAATTTTCACTATCAAATTATTACTTCAATTGCCTACTGTCTATTTATTTTAATTTAATTTCTTGAAATTGTATTAATTAATTTGGGTGAGACCCATGTGATGTGCCTAGAGATCCACACAATTTGGGATAAATGATGACGTTCTGAATTGCGTGCGTATGCATTGAATTAATTAACAATTGAGCAATAAATGTTTCGTACACTCAACGCCAAAAGAATTCAAACGATGCAAAAATAATTCCAAATACATAATTCTGTCAAGATAGCATAACTCATCCCAGCCAGCACAAGCCGTATTTCCTCAAAATTACGTTAGAAAAGCAAGAAATGGAACCCAAACCCACAAGAATTTGTAGAGTCAGTTTCAATCATATTGTTTAGGTATTTAGTTAATCTTAATTTTAATTTATATCCAACTTTTTTTTTTTTTTGATAACCGTGGATGTCCGGGCCGTTTGCGTGCACCTCGACTAATTCCATGGGACCCTGAAGTTTACGGTCGGGTACTCACCTCAGTGATCCTGAGGGGACTCGAACTGGTGATCATTGGGGAGCAAACCCAAAACCTGACCAATTGAGCAACCCCTCGGGGTTAATTTATATCCAACTTTACTAACCTAAGTTTTGGTTATCAATTTAAAGTGGTCTAAAATTTTAAAAATGCTTCGATAACTCAAAAACAGAAATTAGTTGAAATCATGGCTAGCCAACTCTGGTCACAAAATGGGTTTTTCCGGGCCCGCCCATGTGGGCCACAAGCCGTAGGAACCACGCCCGGAAAGTGTTGGACTTGAACAGCACAGCCCATCTTATACTTCCAAATGGACCGCGATCCAACAACATTTATTGGAGAAATTTGTTAACCAGGCATGAAATCTATACACGATCATATACACTAGCAAATGAGGAAAATTTTCAGTTCTATACAGTACCAGTCACCTGGCAATTTATCCAGCAAGGTGATACAACAGCTCCAGACTAAATTAATGAAATATCCAAACAATAAATCATTAAACAATATCCTTTAATATGGCGTATGTGACTAAATTAAGGAAATCCCCTGACTCTGTTTGCATCTCACATCTACCACAAGATGGCGTATGTGAGGGAGCATACAATTTTTCTCTTTCAACGTGTTCAATCGAGACCTCCCATTGATAACCCGCAAGCAACCATATTCCACACGGTTTCATTTTTCAAGATTGTTTTGCATGGATGTAAGTAGAACTAGAGAGTTTAAGCAAATAGTTAATAAAGTTGTACCTTCTGATCCGGCGATGTCAACTTTAAGAAGCTTCTCAAAATCAATCCAAAATAAAAAGGTAGAAGAAAAGGGATAGAATGCAATCACTTTAAGAAAGGCATATTTGTCAATTACCTAATTGTGAACATGGACGAATTTAGAATTCACTTAGACTAGTATTTAATTCTGATTGACCAAGCATAGCATCTGCAGCTTGCTTCGATAAACTCGTTTCCTGCATTAATTGAATTTCTTGAAAAAGACATGTGAGATCTCTGTGAATTTCACCTAACTGACTCAATAAAAGAAGTAGACTTAAACACAAAGCTGTAGACATGTCAATTAATTTTCAGCATTGCTTACATGCCCACACAAATTCTTGAAAGTCGTCTAGATGGTAAAAATTCAAACCAACATATTTTAAAACAGGCTTTATAGATTTGATATGAACCAGTCATTTTAAACTGATTCGATTGAGACGCCAAGCAAATGGAACGACTTGAGCATAAATGCATCAAGCGAACCTTCTCTGTAAATCATTATTATAGTATCAACTGCTTCATTATAAGTGAATGCATTCTATGAACCCAAAATAATGAATTTATGAAGCAACTCCATCACAAACATTCTTTCTCACAGTAATTTAAAAAAACTGATTTGTGTAAGACAAAAAAGGGAAATGAGTACCATTGTGCGCGAATGCATGCAGCAGACTTTACTTTTTAGTGTTAGTTTAAAAAATAATCGTTCTATCTAGTTAGTGAATGCATCCTATAAAGGCTAATTTATCCTCAGATTGGTATCAGTTGGAGAACAGTTATCCATTACTTTGAATTAGATTCATGATTTGAATCTGCTTATTGCAATAAACAGAAATGTGCATATGAGCCAAATATTCCATATAAAAATGCAACTAGGTATGTGCTTTAGTTAGAGATGAAAAGCAGAATTGCACTAACTAAATACATTTCCGGTTAAAGCTGAAATGCAGTAATGAAATACCTATAAACTTCATAGCAAACTTTTTATTCAAATAACTTGTTTCCTTAAGTACCTTTATAAGTTGTGTTTTCCAGCTTCAATACACAGTCCTGAAGAATTCAATGTTATGAAGCATTAGTTTACAGCTGAAAAGAGTGCAAGAGAAATCATATCTTGGGAGTCTCGTTGCTTCTAGTTGAAAAGGGACTAGGAGTCTTTTATCGACATAGGCTGGTAATGTAGATAAAATGCACCAATGGGTTCTCTACTGTAGTGGGAAAGACTATCCCCTCTTTGAGATGCTCTCCCGGCTACCAATTATATTACACAGCTAGCTATCCCTTGCACCACATGAAACAGGACATTTATGAGGCAGGAAACCAATGGGTTCTCTACTGTAGTGGGAAAGACTATCCCCTCTTTGAGATGCTCTCCCGGCTACCAATTATATTACACAGCTAGCTATCCCTTGCACCACATGAAACAGGACATTTATGAGGCAGGAAACTGACTCATTCTATCATATATTAAATGATTAATCAGTTTTTAACCCAAAACTACAAAGAAGGGGGAAGAACAGTACAGAGGATTTAAAGTAGCACAATCAGGCAAACGTAAACTTAACCTGATGGAAGATCGTGTGAATATCAAGTTCAGAAATGAGAGATCTCTCATCGTTGGAGACTGCTCTGTTTGCTCAATATGAGAAACATTGCAATAATCTAAAAAATGTATGTAAAACTTCATCTTTATTAATCAAAGACCAATTCATAAATATCTCTAATTGGTAATTGGGTAAGATTGAATTTTGGGAATTTCCTTATTGGTAAAATATACCCATGCTCTTGAATCATGAATTGCCAATATCCAATCCCACAAAGGAATAATACTTAAGTCGGATCCAACAGTTACCCTACACTTGTCATCTGCATCGCCGTTTATTCAAACTGATAAACAAAAAAATTCATACAGAGCGAAATGTAAAACAAAGTAAAATAGAACTTTTCATTTTATTCATTCTACATCAGCCTCTTCTGTGTATCAGTTACAACAAAGCAAAATCTAAAAACAAAAACAAAAGGAAAATTAAATAATTGTATCTTTCTTTCCTTTTTTATGTTTTTCAACGATGCCCTAGTAAAATGAATAACAGTAATACATAGATCAAGATTGGGTCTAAGAAAAATATGGCGTGACCGCAATAAGTTTCTTGCGCTGAAGGCACCGAGGGTAATTCTTCAGGAACCTCGAACTGAAACTAGGAAACCTCTCGATTGAATTATCTGTAATCGGACTTGTTTGTGAAAACGCTGATTCTGAAAATGACTTGAGCTGGCACAGAGCAATCAGTGTTTGAGCATCAATTTCTTTTGATTGTCCGGCGATTTTCGAGTATCTGATTTGGGATAAAGCTCCAGGCTTAAGGTATGTGTAAAAAGATGGCCGCGATTTCGATGTTCTGAAATTGTTGCATCTCACTCTAGATTTCATGGCGAGCAAAAGCAAATGTGCGAATAACTGCGTGTTTCTGAGGTAGAGAAACTGAATGTAAACCCTAGAGGGATGGTTTGAGAATGTTGGGGGAAGATTGGGTTTTTAAATAGAGGATTGAGACGCGGGAAAATTGAAGGCGGGATTTGGGCTTTCGAGTTATGGGCGTCCTTTTGTGATAGCTAATCAATGGCCCATTTATGAGCAAATTAGCCCAAGTCACGTGATTTGTCAAAGAGGAAATTACGTGAATCCCAATCTTTAGTTTGAGGTTTTAAAAAAACAGGTTTTCATTTTTCAGGTTTTCATCATTTTAATAAATTAATAAATTTATCATTTTAATAAATTAAAACCTTAAATCAATTCAAACCCTAGATCTATCCATTTCTCTCCACCTCCACCCTCACACCTCTCTCCACCCGCCAGCCTCCTCCATTTCTCTCCTCCCACCACCTCCGCCAGCCGCCGCCTCCTCCCTACCGGCGTCACCTCCTCCCTCCCTCCCCCCTTTTTCTCCCCCCTCCCCCTGCTACTGCAAATCGCAGCAACAGCGTGCGACGGCGAGTCTTTGTGATTTGCGGCCGATCTGCTTTGCACGTTGCGGCGGCGTCTCAGCGGCTTGCCGCACGTTGCAGCAGCAGCGTCTCAACGCTGCACACCAACGTCGCGACGCTGTGGCTGCTGCCGGATCTACATTTTTTTTTCTTCCTACTACCAGATCTTGTGTTTTTGAGTTATGGTGATATTTGGTTTTTATTCATTCTCAAATCTTGTTAGTGATTTGCACATTATGATTTTTTTGAAAATGAAAATGGTGAGGTGGTGATTATTTTTACGTTTTGGTGGTGTTGGAACTGTTGTGGCGATGGTTGTGTGTTGTTGTGATGGGTCGAAGGCGGTGGAGGTGGCGATCGCGAGTCTCTGTGACCTAGGTAAGTGCCTGTGACCTAGGAATTGTGTCTGTGACTCGTTGAAATAAAGTTGGACAAGTAAAAGTTTTGATTTTTTTTCAATCTGTGACCTGAGTGGGTGTCCGTGACCTAGAAATTGGGACTGTGACTCGCTGAAATAGAGCTGTGACCCGTAAAAGTTTTGAATTATTTTAATCCGTGACCTATAAAAAATTACCTGTGACCTTAAAATTCTTGATTTGTAACCTACGAAGTTAACTGTGACCTATAATTTTTTTATCAGTTTTGATCTGTGACCTCGAAATATTCCGTGACCCACCTCCATATATCTGTGACCTTAACAATTGTTGAAATCGGAGCAGTCGCCGGAATTCAGTGCGGCCGGAGAATGGTCGCTGGAGTAATGGGGGTGGTGGAGATAGAGTTTGGTGGGGTAGGGTTAATTATATTATATTATAGTTAAATATTTAATTTAATATAATAATTGTGAAATATAATTAATTAATTTAAAAAAAATCTGATTTTTGCAATTTTAAACATTGGGACCTGA
The DNA here is from genome assembly GCA_035079005.1 of Fraxinus americana. Taxonomy (NCBI): domain Eukaryota; kingdom Viridiplantae; phylum Streptophyta; class Magnoliopsida; order Lamiales; family Oleaceae; genus Fraxinus; species Fraxinus americana. The sequence continues at coordinate 55,099,939 of CM068706.1, read as the reverse complement.
TTTTTGATTTCCTAAAAGTAAATCCCTGAACCATGAATTTTTCCCTTTGTCAAATCTTCCTGATTCTTACGCGTAAATTAGGGTCGAGCTCCCAAACCATTCATGTGGTTTAAATATGATTCTTAACCTTCAAAAGTGAACTTTGGGTCACAAACTTATTTAGCCCCCGTTTGGTATTCGATTAAAATCTAAATTTTAATTTAAAGCAAAGTCAACAATTCATTTCAACCACAGATTTTATGAGTCCCACAATTTTCCTACCATACATTTCATCACATTTTACCAAAATTTACTAAAAATCTGATTTTAATTCCCACCAAACGAGTGCTTAACTTGGATATTCTGAAAGTCCGATCAAAATTAGTGGTATAGGTGTTAAAATCAAACATAACTTCAAGATGACTAATGGATAGAAAACAAAATTGTCATACCACTAAACAATATCTCCAATTGACTTGAAAGTTGCAATGTGAATGTTCAATTTAACTATTTTTATCACCTACATAGGGATCCGAATTTACATATTCAAGTAAGTTAGGGATTCATAGTAACATCACTTGAAAGGATGAAGAGTTCAATCCTAGTTTACCCTGATCCCTACAGATGTTGACATCCAACGTGAGAAATAATTTTTTTTTCATTAACATGCTTGCTCAAATTTTAACTTGCTTGGTCCTAATTTTGACCAACTTATTTACTCTTGGCTTACTTGTTTACTGCAACTAATCGACGGTCATAGATCACCCATCATGAAGAGGATGATGAAATGAAATAACTAATTCTCGATAATTTAAGATTGAATAATGCAATTTTCTATCACCATTTACAATATTAATCTAGATAATACTGGGTGATATTAAATAAATCATATAACTATATATTTAATTGATCTTATATCAATATTCTAACGTGACCAATAACACTAGTAGAATAGAAAAGATCAGCAATTCCCTTCGTACAGAGGAATTGATGTCAGAATTTCAACAGGTGTGGCAGCATCTGTTTGGTCTTTTTTTATTTTTCAATAGAAAACTGTCGAGTATGTTGTGTAGCAATTCTGAGGGACCTTTTTCTGTACACAGCAGGACAATTCCCTTGTTAACACATAAGGCGTTGGGGCAAACAAGTCTCACATCGGTTGTGGGAAGAAAATAAATCCACCATATAACTCAAGTGGGCTACTCCACCCATTAACAATTGGTTTTGGGATGGAACCTTACTTGGGTATGGTGGAGTGGGCTTGGGCTTTGGGCAATTGCTCTCAATAATTCCCTAACAGTGGTATCAGAGCCCAGGTTGTGTGGCTAGATAAATCGAGGTGGTGAAAAAATTCTCATGAGATGGTAGATCCATGGTAACGTAGTGGGTGCAGGCTACAATGGATTATCTCGATGAGTGGTGATTTACCTCGTGAGCCTTGTTTGAGGGAGGGATTGTTGGGGCAAACAAGTCCCACATCGGTTGTGGGAAGAAAATAAATCCACCATATAACCCAAGTGGGCTACTCCACTCATTACCAATTGGTTTTGGGATGGAACCTCACTTGGGCCTGATGGAGTGAGATTGGGCCTTGAGTAATTGCTCTCAATAATTTCCTAGAGAAAATTAGCATAGACAAGGTGTTTAGTTTTGACTTTTAAAAAATCAGGTTTTTAGTTTATTTAATCAAAAATCAGGTTTTAATTTTACAATTAATATTAATAATAATATTTTTAAATTAAATTAAATATATACCCACCCTACTACCTACCCCACCAACTTTATAAATATAAAACCATAACCAAACCTAATTCATTCTATTTCATCTCTTCCATTTCTACCGTCGCCTCCACCGCCACCGTCTGCCCCGGCCACCGCCCGCAGCCGCCTCCGGCCGTCCACCCTCTCTCTTCTCTCCTCCCCCTCCCTTTCTTTCTTCCCCCCTCCCCCCGGTAGATCTGCTGCGCGACGCAGCAGCGTGTCTCGCTGCGTCGCGCAGCGTGGCGACTGCTGTGCGACACAGCAACGGTGTCGCCGCTGTGTCGCCTGACGGCGCTATTCTTTACTGAGTTGTCTTTGTGCGACACGCGGCGACGCACAAGAGCGACGGCAGCGAGCCCGCTGCTGCCATTGTTTTTATTTTTTATTATTTTTTTTGTGCCATTCTCGCTGCTGGCAGATTTTTTTTTTTTTTTTTTGTGGTAGAATGACAGTGCAGTGGTGATGTGCTGTGGGTGGTTGATCTGTGTATGTTTGGAGGCGGATTTGTGTGTGGGTGGCGGATCTGTGAGTTGGGTGGCAGATCTATGTTTGTGGGTGAACGGGTGGTATGTTTTGGGCGGTGGTGGTGGATCTGTGGACGGTGGTTGGTTTTTTTTTTTTTTTGTCTGTGACCTAGTTATTGAACCGTGGTGAGATTTTTTTTTTTGGTCTATGACCTAACTTTTTTAATGTCTGTGACTTAGATATTGAATTGTGGTGGTTTTTTTGTGTCTGTGACCATGCTATTGAACATGTGGTGGGTTTTTTGGTGTTTATGACCATGTTATTAAACATGTGGTGAGTTTTTTTGGTGTCTGTGACCTAACTATTGAACTGTTGTGGTGGTTTTTTTTGTATCTGTGACCTAGGTGGGCGTCTGTGACTCACTCTGAAACAGAGTCGTGACATGTAAAATTTTTTTTTTTCAATCTGTGACCTAGGTGGGTATCTGTGACCTCGGAATTGTGACTGTGACTCATTGAGATAGAGTTTTGACTCGTAAAATTTTTGATTTTTTCAACCTGTGACCTGTAAAATATAACCTGTGACCTATAATTTCGAACTTTGTGACCTTAAAAAATAACCTGTGACCTATTATTTTTTATCAGTTTTAATCTGTGACTTCAAAATAATCCGTGAACAAATTGTATATAACTGTGACCTTAACAATTGCCGGAATCGGAACAGTCGCCGGAATTAAGCGCCGACAGAACGGTCGCCGGAGTAGTCGTTGGAATTAAGTACGGCCGGAGAACAGTCGCCGGTTGCCGGAGTAGTCGCCGGAGCAATGGGGGGTGGTGGAGGTGGGGTGGGGTTAATTATATTATATTACAGTTAAATATTTAATTTAATATAATAATTGTGAAATATAATTAATTAATTCAAAAGAAACCTGATTTTTGCAATATCAAACTTTGGGACCTGATTTTTAATTTTGGTAAAGTAAATGCTTGAACCATAAATTTTTCCCGAATTTCCTAACATAAGGTTTTGCTATTTGCATATCAAGGTGAATTTTGTTATTTGTATATTAGAGATTGAGAGTTGACACTCCCTTGCAATAGTGGGGTACGAAAAAAAAAAAAAAAACTGTGGGCCCTTAGTAAGTCGGTTACGTGTAAGAATCAAAATTCCAAATCCTTTTCCTCATCAAATTCTACTCTGTTTTAACAATTCATTCGTTCTAATTTCTTGACTTTGATAGCCCTTTTAACTATTAGTTCATTACAGTCCAATCACAACAGCAAATTTTCAATTCCATAACCCCTTTTTTCTTCTTTTGTAAGTTTGAAAGGAACCCAATTGCGTGAATGTTTTCTTTACTCAATGTATATGTTATGTGCGTGAATATTGTATGGACGTGTGAGAATTTTTTGAGTCCTGATGTTGTTCCGGTGTTTGAAACTTGCAGGGAGGGAGCGAACTTTGAGTCTTGCCATGGCCAATAGTTCATTCAAGATTCAAAATCCCTTGGGTGGGTTACTTTTTTTTTTCTCGTTTATCTATTAATGCATGCAATTTGGATATAATTTTATATTCTTGTTTCCATTAAATTGGTTTACTCGTTGGGTAAAAGTTAAGAGTTCCATAATTATTATAAACATTGGGGAAATAGTTTTTTTATCTGGGTATTCCTGTTTGATAGGGGAAAGGGTGTTATGATTTGTGTGGTTGATGCTGTATTGAAATTACTACTTGTTCTAGGAGTTTGGGTGCATGGGCTTTCTGGGTTTGTTCACATTTCGTGGTTGAATTGTTATATAATAATGGTGTGCATCGTCCTTGCTGCGTGATTGTGGATATGAAATTTGGGATTTTCAATTGAAAAAATATTGATCTTTTTGAATTTGACAAATTCAATTTAATCTCAAAGGGATAATACTGTTGTAGTGAGATTCGAAGGGAATCGTGAGTCCTATATCTTGATGCACTTTTTTTTTTGTTCACCGATGGTTCATGGTTGTAGCTGAGTTTTGAAGTTTGGGTGATTAATACTTTGGCTAAAAAGACTACAATATGTTATGAGGGTAAAGTGTTGTAGAAAATGTATTTTCGTGCTATAAAAGCATTTCTTGTAAGTCATATTATCTCACCTGCACGTACAAATTACTTGCAAAATAGCAACATAAACGAATTTCGAGTTTGCTTCCTCTTTTGTCTTTGAACAAAAAAATTGTGCATATTGTTCTTTTGGTTTTCTCTAGCTTCAACTTTTGTGGCGAAGAATACAATAATGTGAATGCAGACATTAGATGATTAGAACTCTATTTCTGGTAAGTTCTGAATTTGGCGGCTGAGAGTTCTATTTTTGAAGTACGACAATAGAGCTCAAAAGTCAGCTTTACCAAAATTACAGTGTTTTGGGATTATGAAGTGAGCTTTTGAAATTTTACCAGCAAGCGTTATACAAACTTTTCTAACGTTCAAAGATCGGTTTAGCTTCAGGGATTTGGTTCCAATGGGTTAGATACTACGGAGGGGATCCTGCATTGTGTTTCCTGTTGTCGGATGCCCATGATATAAACCGTCATGAACTCACAATAAAGAAACTTGAAACTTTGCAGTCTCATAGCCTCGACCTTGGTTCTCTTTGCCACTTTAGACCAAGTCCTTGGTCATTGAATTCTGAAAATCGTATCTACCGTTTTTGCACTTTTAGCAGTTTCTTTCAAAAATATTTCAGTTTCACCTCATGCATGTATTCTGACATTCTTTTTTCCTTAATGAAAGAGAAGAGGAAGGCAGAATCCACTCGCATAAGAGAGAAGTATCCCGATAGAATACCAGTAAGAGCTTTTCCCTTAGAAGTCAACAGCTTCCATTTGAGGATAAAATTTCTATATCGCTCGTAGTACTTATGCTTACATTATATGCTCATTCAGGTTGTAGTTGAGAAGGCAGGTAGGAGTGATGTTCCTGACATTGATAAAAAGAAGTAAGTTTCATTATGCCTCGCTGTAGTTTTGTTAACTCCGACTAAACGTTTATGGCGTGTTTGGAAAGATGGATTTTACACTAAATCTTTTCTATTGTAGAGTGGAGTTCCAATAAAGTTTTGCACAATGCTACATGCACATCAATGATTATATAATGACTTACATAATGTCACATGACACTATCATTTGTCAATTTAAAATAGAGTAAGCTTTTTCAATCAAATTTTTTCCCTCCACATCATTTCGGTCACTTCTTCTGGCCATTTATTTTTTGTACGAACTACAAAATCCTAAAGTTTTTACGACTCAAAATTTGAGTGTCGAATTATCGGGATTAGCTTTTCCTTGTGTAAATGTGCAGATATCTTGTTCCTGCTGATTTGTGCATTGGCCAGTTTGTTTATGTGGTCCGGAAGCAGATCAAGCTCAGTGCCGAGAAGGCTATATTTGTCTTTGTTGACAACATCCTGCCTCCCTCGGGTGAGTAGAATTCGTGCTTCGAACTTCCTTATTTTACATTATATAATATCCTGATATATCTCTGTGGTTACAGCTTCGTTGATGTCGAAAATTTATGAGGACTACAAGGATGAAGACGGGTTTCTTTACATGACTTACAGTGGCGAGAACACATTTGGATCATCAGAAATTCATTAACAGGAGATTTCTTCCTTCAATTTAGCAATTTACATTTGGTACAAAGTAGATGGTGTATTTTTTCCTTTAGTTCAGACTTTTTTTAGTAGAATCTTGTGGCTGATTCAATGCTTTGGCTGTTCGGCCATCCAAGAGTCATCTTGGCTTTTTTTTTTCCCCCATTCGTTCAATTCTATTTTGGCCAACGAAAGTTGGAATGGCCGCCGCCCACAACACAAGTTTCCACTACAGAACAATGATTTTACAGTGCAATTTACTTTTTAGCTCTTTAAATAATCAAACTATATAATTGAACTCATGCATTTAAAAAGTTGTAAAGGTGAGCAAGTTGGATTAAAGAAAGCTAATGAGAGTTTCTTTTGTTGAAACGACCACTTTATGATTTGCCTGACCAAATATTCAACCATGCATTTTGATCCAATGAGACTTTTAAAAATCATCATATTTTATACATTAAATTAGATAAAATTAACTGAAACGACTAGCAATTTTTTTTTCTCTTCATCAGTATACTCGCTTCATCACGACTTTTATTAATTTTCTAAGAAAGTAGAATAAGCATTGACGGTATACTTGATTGTTGTAATCATTTTCTTTAATACTACAATAGTTAAAAAATAACAAATTGAAGATAATCTGATACCTATTTGAGAAGAAAATAAAAGTTTTATTTTAGTAAAAAATTGTACAACAAAAAATTGAAAAAGAGGAAAAGATTCAAAAGGACAAAAGATCCAACAAGAATCTAATTTGAGTGGTGAGAAAATCGCACTTTCTCTCCACCACGACTCTCTTTTCGTCGGTTCGCCACACGATGAAAGTGCTGATTCAAAAGCAACGTTGACTGTTATCCAATGATTACACGCCATGTCACATCTTCCTAAAACACGTCCAGGTTCAATGAACCTGGTGAGGCCGCCCCTCTCTTCATGCTTGAACACTGGTACAAATTTTTAGAGAGTTATTTCACACACAAGATTTCTCAAAAACCCATAAACTAAAGTGTAATTTTTCTTGTTTAAGGTTTCAGATTTTGAAGATAGAGACAGATAAAAGTTTATCATAATGGCTTTATCTTTCACATCTTCATCAGCAGTTCATGGCTCTTCTTTATATTCTTCCTTTGAACAGCCTAAAGGTACTATTTTTCCTTAAAATTCCTGTCTTAATGTCTTTTCTTTTCCTTTTTTCTGAGTTTTTCCCTAAAATTTGAGAATATCGTTTCTGATTTTTTTTTCATGGGTGAATTTCGATTCTTTTTTAGCTGCACTATTTGGTTCTTCGCAGCCATTGGACAGGCTTAATCTCCCATCAACTGCTGTGAAATTTTCGAGGCGGCGTTGTGCCGTTAAGCCATTGAATGCTGAGCCAAAGAGGAAGGATTCAATTGTCCCCTCAGCTGCAACTACCGTTGCACCAGGTACATAGGATTTCATTAGTATCTTTCTGCAAATGTGTGGGGTTTTACAAGGGAGAAACCTTTGATAGAGTGAAATGACATATTTGCCCTTGTTTTTTCTTGGAATTTTTCAGAGGTGGTTGAAAAAGTAGAGGTAGAAGACTGTGAAAAATTGGGTAAGGAGCTTGAAAATGCTTCCCCTCTTGAGATTATGGACAAGGCCCTTGAGAGATTTGGGAATGATATTGCTATTGCTTTTAGGTAATTTAATGATGATTATTTATTTTTATCAAATCAATGAATTTATGCAGATTGTTTTACTAAATGTTGTAATTTGTAAGTTTATGTAATTATTTAAGAATTGAGATATCCTAGTTGTTTAAAGTACGTTGTTTCAGTTTTGGAGCTTGTATGGTTGTGCTTATAAGTAATTAATTAAGTTAGTTATTTTGCATTTCAAACTTACTTTTTTTTTACACAGAAAACTTATCATGCATGTGTAATATTGTATAGGAAAATAGAGTACACTGAATTGGTACGGGGCTCTTCAACCCGAAAGGAAACAAATACAAGAAAAATAATAACATAATCGGGTCTATTTATTGTTGTAAATATGTGATAATTGAATTTAGTTAGCTTTATGGAAAGTTTCAAACATAATAATCACTTGTATTACTGCATTAAGCTTACTGTAGGAAATGTTTTTTCCTGTATAGCCATTTGGTACAGGCTGTCTTAAATTTGCTATGTGCTAGAAAATTTGTTGTTAGCGTATTATTTTTTACATGAATTTGCTGAAAAACATTAATGACATGTTTTTATTTTCAATTAATACAGTGGCGCGGAGGATGTTGCTTTGATTGAATATGCACGTTTAACTGGACGGCCATTTAGAGTTTTCAGCTTGGACACTGGGAGGTTGAACCCAGAGACGTATAAATTCTTTGATGAAGTCGAGCAACACTATGGAATTCGCATCGAATACATGTTTCCCGATGCTGTTGAAGTTCAAGCTTTGGTAAGGGGCAAGGGACTTTTCTCGTTTTATGAAGATGGCCACCAGGAATGCTGCCGAGTAAGGAAGGTTAGGCCGCTGAGAAGGGCCCTCAAGGGGTTGCGTGCATGGATAACTGGACAGCGTAAGGATCAGTCCCCTGGCACTCGGTCGGAAGTTCCAGCTGTCCAGGTAGACCCTGTTTTCGAGGGAATGGACGATGGGGTTGGAAGCTTGGTGAAGTGGAACCCAGTGGCAAACGTAAAGGGTGATGATGTTTGGAAGTTCTTACGGACCATGAATGTGCCAGTGAACTCATTGCATGCCAAAGGGTATATCTCGATTGGATGTGAACCATGCACTCGACCGGTCCTACCTGGGCAACACGAGAGAGAAGGAAGATGGTGGTGGGAGGATTCCAAGGCCAAGGAATGTGGACTGCATAAAGGCAATATTAAGGAAGAAACTTTAAACGGAAGTGGAAATGGCGCTGTTCACTCAAATGGATCTTCTACGCATACAGATCTTTTTGTCACTGAGAATGTTGTAAACTTGAGCCAGCCTGGAATTGAGAATTTACAGAGACTGGAAAATAGGAGGGAGCCTTGGGTTGTCGTGCTTTATGCACCTTGGTGCCAATTTTGCCAGGTAAATGCTCCTTTTATTGATAACAATTGTGCTGCTCCTCTATCTCGTGGATCAGGACTTCATTGTTAACAATATTTGTTGATTCTTGACTAGGCAATGGAAGGTTCATACGTAGAATTGGCTGAGAAATTGGCCGGATCTGGTGTTAAGGTGGGAAAATTCAGGGCAGATGGGGAGGAGAAGGTATTCGCGCAGCAAGAATTGCAGCTAGGGAGCTTTCCTACTATACTTTTCTTCCCTAAGCATTCATCGCATCCCATAAAATATCCCTCTGAGAAGAGGGACGTTGACTCATTGCTGGCTTTTGTGAGCGCCCTCCGATGAAGGCATTGGGGATTAGCTTTAGAGGAATCATGAATCCCTGATTCGATCTAATACAGAAAAGAAGGGAATCTTGGGATTACATGACATCCAAAGGCGAAGTTCAACTATCACATCATTGTGGTCCTTCCTGCATAGTGCACTCATCTTTTTTTTTTCCCTCCTTTTGGAAGTTTCTGATTTTTAGAGGCCTCAATTTTGTAAGTTTTGATATGCATTTGAAACTATTATTTGAATCTTGTATTCCCCATCCAGCGTTAAGCCAAGTTTTAATCTTATTCTCTTATTGATTTGAAGCAACATTCAATAGATGCTACGACAAGTATTAACTCTAAAGCAGGAAAACTTACTGGAATTCGGATTATGGATTCTTATGGAGCATAGTAAAACATAGTAACTGACAAATTTTATAGTCTTTCTTTTATGAGTTGCCACTACAACAAAAGTAGCTTTTGCACACCGTAAATGGTCTATGTTTACGACATAATTATCAAGCATGCCATAAATAGTTTGTTTGTGATTTTTATTTTTTTAAAAGAAGAACTATTTACGGTTTTACATTTAAGCACGCTGTAAAAATGTAAGAAAAAAGAGACTTTTTTACTACGTTCATTTATGTGTGTTGTAAAATATTGATTTACTTTATATTTAAGCGGTAACTTTTACAGAATACGAAATATATTTGAGCACGCCACTAAAAGTATAATTTTTTTTTTGTTTTAAAGCAGGATTTTTTACGGCATACACACCGTAAAAAAAAAGAATTTTCTTTTATTTTCCTCTCTCTCTCTTTTTTTGCTTCCTTTGACAAATTTTATTTCCTTCGTTTTCTTTTCTTTTCCTTTTCCTTATTCTATTCTCCACGTTTTCTTCTTTCTCCTTCCCTGTTATTTCTTCCGCCCAAACCTTCCTCTTCCCTCTTCCAAGAATGAAGGTAATTTGGGGCTTTTGTTCAATCGGGAATCGCAGCCGTCGGTCAATAAGCCATCCAAGTTTCTTAAAATTTTCCCTCTCCAAACCCAGGTAATTTGGGGCTTATGTGGTATGTAATAATCATTTTTAGTTCAATTAGCCATCAGCCATTCAATCCTATGGAAGAAAAATTATTCATTCAAATTCACAAATGTCATACAACCATAGTATAAATAGAGTTTGAAAAACAGAATACTCTTTCAACTTACTAACTGAATTACAAATTTTAACTACCAACTAACTAACTAACATTCCCTCAATGTGTTTGTTAGTAGATTACAATGGAATTCTCGAAGATATGAAGGAGTTTTACTAACTGTAGTTGATCTTCTAGGGAGAAAAGATGAGGGGTGATTAGAATCTGGTACTCGTTCTTCGATAGAGTCCGAAATTGAGGATGTAGATGTAAAAGGGATGATGGGCAAATCAGTGGGAACATGATCGTTTTCATTGCCATCTAAGGGCAAAGTGGAAATCGTGTTTGGAGAGGAATGACAGGGAGTTGGATCAGGGGCAATGTGAGGTAAAACGATATTACGAAATGGATCAATGAGATCAGTTGTGTGAGGTATTAAATGAAAGGGAAAGTGATTCTTATGAAACACAACATCTCTAGAAACAAAAAATGATTTAGAGGAGATGTCATAAAATTTTATAACCTTTAATGCCTGGAGGATAGCTTACAAAGACACATGCTGCAGCTCGTGGATGGAATTTATTTCTATGGGATGGTAGTGTCCAAGCAAAACAAAGGCTCCCAAACACCTTGAGGAAGTTGTAATCTATTGAAGTACCATATAAAAGTGAAAATGGAGTGTTATTTTTCAGTGAAGGGGTTCTGTTAATAAAAAATGTGGTTGTAAGCACACATTCTCCCCAAAACTGGATTGGAACTCTTTATTGAAAAAATAAAGCTCGAGCCACATTAAGAAGATGCCGATGTTTCCTTTCTACTACAGAATTTTGTTCAGGTCTTTCTACACATGCAAACTGATGAATAACTCATTTGGAACTGAAGTATTCTGTAAATTTTAACTCTTGAGCATTTTTTGATATGAATTTCTTGATTGTCTTATGAAATTGAGTCTCAATGAGAATGAAGAACTTTGGAATGATGAAATTAACGCCAAAATTTTGCTTTATAAGATATATCCAAGTAAACCTTGTGCAATCGTCAACTAAAGTAAAGAAATATCTATGACTAGCATGTGTTGGGATGTGATATGACCCTCCAAATATCAAAGTGAATTAAATCAAAAGCAGCATCAGATAAATGATTGTTTGAAACAAAAGATAACCTCCTTCGTTTAGCTAAAGAACAGATAGGGCAAGGGATTACAACATCACCGTTTTGTCTATTACAAACAAACTGTAATGATAAATGGCCAAGTCTATTGTGCCAAATTTTATCAGTTACATTATTGACCACTAAAAAGGAAAGGGGGTTAACAATTTTGGAAAGATGAACTGAATCAGAATTGACTTCAATGAGATAAAGTCGTACAGTCCTTTTACCTGTGTCAATGATCGCACTCAATACATTTATTTATTGAATTTATAGAAAACAAGATTATATGTGTGTTTATGCATATAAGTATGTTCTTTAATCATTTAGGTTTGGTAATCAAATAAATAATTTTTTAAAAAAAATTTAAATGGATATTTACGACTGCAATTAAAGTATGTCGTAGAAAATATCGTCTTTTTACGGCATGCGTACAAAAGTTAGTATTTACAGCATGCTTCTACATGTCATAAAAAGTTTATTTACGTCGTGCTTTCCATTTTTTACCGCATGCAATGTAGGCCGTAAAAAGAGGTGATGAGTATTTACTGCATGACTTATATGACGTTTACATGTATGCCGTAAATAACTTTTTACAGCTTGCAATGCACACCGTAAAAAGCAAACTTTGCTGTAGTGTGCTTCTCGTACGTTCTTGTTAACAATCAACAACATGAGCTTTTCTTGTTTACTGTGTGAAACATGAATTTGAAAGTAGAAGACAACCCTAATAGCTACATATGTACGCATTCTATATGTATGCTTATATATAAAATTGTAAACACAATCAAACGCGGAAATTTGGTCTATCGAATTGCCTCCCACCATTGTCGACATGAAAGCCTTTTGGAACCGAAAACATAGCAACTGTTCTACGAGTTTGAGAGCTTTCAATGCCTCGTTCCAGCCTCTGAATGATGGTGTAGTATAAATGAGTAGACGGAATGGCATTAGGGACCCAAACAATTTTTCTTTTATAGACTCGGTCCATCACCTATTCTTTCCCGTTATTGCATTGGAAGTGCAAATCACAGATATACCTGTATATATGTTCTATCCATTATAAGTACACAGTTAAGTAATATTATAACTAATTTTCCTTATTGCCTTTGGTGGTGTTTATTACTTCGTGTGTCTGTGTATGCATTTGGAATTGATTACAGTGTAGTTTGTCGGTAGCATCTTTGTTGGGGGTTTGGGTTTTGAATTCGTACTCGTTTATGTTCCTTTTTTCTGTAAGTGAATTTTTTATGTCTTCGAGCGTAAAAATAGGTGTAATAACCCAATTTTGGGCGTTCACAAAAAGTGGTATCACAAGTTTCATGCATAACTATTGATCTTTTAAAACGAAACCCAAGTCTCACTAAAGAAGAGGGAGTGGGGTGCAGGGCTTAGCTTACATAAGCTTTGGGTGATCGAAGTCACTTTTTTTTTTGGCCATTATTGAAGTGTGCTTCCTGAAAAATGTTGAAGCTTCAGAGTTTTTGGTTTACTTGTATATGCATTAGCAGAAAAACTTGGAAAAAGAAAAAGTAAGAGAAAGCAAGTTTATATGCTGTTTCTTAAGACTGTAAAACATTTTCGTTGGAATTCTTGTCATATCAGCTAAAGAATAAGATATTTTTAATCTCTTTTGTAACAAAATTAAGAATGTTTTCTTTGACAATGCTACCTTGACATCAAATCCAATTTCTGAATTTGATTGAAAGCTTTTCTTGTTTAGCTGAAAAGTGAGGAACTTCCATAAAAACGTATCGTTAAAGATGGTGCACATTTTGAATTGAATACAAAAACAAAAGATCTAATGAGAGTTGAACATGCTGAGTGGCAGTGTCTCGTTGGAGTGTGACAAGTAATGAACTTGCGATCAAAAGAATAAATATGACTTGATATTGGGAGAAAATATTTTTAATAATGTTGTGTCTAGACGTGAGAAAGTCTATGTATGTCTTGCACTGTTTATCACAGGAATGATCTAATGAGCACCGGTGCTCATCTTATCTTAAGCACCGGTGAGTTGGCACATTAATTCATTGGTGGATAAAGATTTTGTGAGTTTCAATCCACCAATGAATTAATGTGCCAACTCATCGGTGCTTAGGATAAAATGAGCACCGGTGCTCATTAGATCATTTCTGCTGTTTATCAATTTTATACAATTTTTTGGCTAAAAATAAGAGATCCAAAGAAAGAAAAAGAAAAAGAAAAAAAATTCCTTTTTAATGCGTTTCCAAGTCGCATCCTCTTTACCAAACAGAGAGAGAATTGGGTAACTGAAAATCTCAGCACCACTCGCTGAGGATGGGCCTCGATTCACCGAAGAAAACCTCCTCCACCCACTACATCCCACCAAACATTTCCTATCTTATATATTATTAAACCATTATCATATCATATTACCTGTCACACATATATATACGCGAGAAAATATATATATATCAATGCTAAAGATTCGGAATTAGGTTCCACGAAAACCAATTTCAAGAAAAAGGAACCCTTTTAGCTTTTGATTCGGTAAGCGTTCTTGAATCTCTTGTTTGAATTTTTTCATACGAGCATTTTATTAATTCTTGTTTTGAATGCTCGCAAGTGCATCAAGTTTTTGTATTTTTTGCTGCTCATCATATACTTCTTTTGTTCTGGTATTAGAGATCTATTTGTATGAATCTCATGGGAAATAGTGTTGGGATCTGGGTTGGGAATGACGTTTGAATTGGGTTCTACGTGTTATTTAATCTAAAAGTACTTGTACATATATATATGAGAAAGAATTGATCAGATTTTGATTCTCTCTGTTTATGATGGATGGCAGAAAATGTGTACATATTTGAACTATCAATTCTATGTTCTAACTACACATTGAGCCAAATGCTAAAAGTTACTTGTACATTTTGTCACCTTTGAAGAGGTTTTGGTCCTCGACATTTTGCTCGATGGGTTTAAATTTTGAAAACGAATAACCATTCCAAACCTTGATTCCAGATTTATTTTAGCTCCAGAATTAGTTTATATATATGTGACATGTATTAAGTCGCTGTACATATATAAAGGAGTTTCTAGATGCCTATTTCCGGTCAGACACAGATTGAGAGGTGTGAGATCATTGTTCTAATATTCTTCTTTATAGTGAAAGTCATTTATCAACAAGTTGAGGTAGATTCACGTTGAGGATGATTCACTGAAATTTGTGGGTTTGCTTGTGTGCATTTCTGATTTCGTTTCTTACTTTTGCTCTCTTGAGGTTCGTTAACGTGATGCCTTTACCAGGTGTATACAAAGATGAGGGGAGGGGGGCTGTGGCAACTTGGTCAATCAATTACTCGTCAATTAGCCCAGGCTAATAAGAAGACCATCACCTGTCGATGCTTTGCATCTGAAGCTGATCTGAAGAAGACAGTTCTGTATGATTTCCATGTTGCCAATGGGGGAAAGATGGTTCCTTTTGCCGGCTGGAGTATGCCAATCCAGTACAAGGACTCAATTATGGACTCCACGTTGAACTGTAGGGAGAATGGTAGCCTTTTTGATGTTTCTCATATGTGTGGTTTAAGTCTCAAAGGGAAGGACAGCATACCGTTTCTTGAAAAGCTAGTGGTTGCCGATGTTGCTGGTCTTGCACCTGGCACAGGGTCTTTGACAGTTTTCACAAATGAGAAGGGAGGTGCAATTGACGATTCGGTGATAACTAAGGTGACAAATGACCACATATACTTGGTTGTTAATGCAGGATGCAGAGACAAAGATCTTGCCCATATTGAGGAACATATGAAATCATTCACATCGAAAGGTGGTGATGTCTCTTGGCACATCCATGATGAGCGATCCCTTTTGGCCCTCCAGGTCTGTTGTCACAATCCTGTACCTTTCGCAGTCACTTTTAAGTGTCCTTTTTTCATGAAGTTTTTCTTCTTTAATAAATGAGTACGTTATGGACAATAAGAAATTAACAGTAAAACTCTATGTCTACTTTTCTGATCCATGCTCTATGCATTGTTTTGTCTACTGAAATTAATTGTCACCTGTTGCTTATCAAGTGAAGATATTTTGTGCTGTTCGATTTTCTTTAGGTTGGTTTAATTTTCTCATTGTTGGGTCTATTGCTTGTCTATTCTTGGGTATTTTCGTTGGGTGCATGTTGGAGGAGTTGTATATGCGTGTGTGTGTTAAGGCGGCATTCACAAGAATGGTAAGTGAAGGGAGACACTAATGTATTTAGCTCGTTATGTTAAGATTTGGTGCTTATATGACATCTCTTCTTGTCTGGTGCAGGGTCCCCTTGCGGCCCCTGTTCTACAGCACCTGACAAAAGATGATTTGAGTAAGATTTACTTCAGCGACTTTCGGATCTTGGATATAAATGGTGTGCCCTGCTACCTTACAAGAACTGGGTATGTTATGAGAACTTAGCTGACAATATGCAAAAAGTATCCTCTTCCTCTCAACAAGGATATGTAGAGAAATGTACTTGACGACAAAAGGATTATTAAGTACTATGTCAAAATAAAAATTCCGGGTTTTTGCTTAACAGAGAGTTCTAATGACGTCATGGGAGAGTCGATTAGATTGTCTAATTATATATCTTTGCTTTGCTCGTTTCTTCAAGACTTTCACAATGTTCAGAAGTTAATTTTATGCCAGGCCTTACTTTTTGTCGTATATCCGGCGGGAAGGACTAGACAGTAGTATACCGTACTAAGATTATGTTATCCAGTTCTGTCAAATGCAGTTCACGTTTGAAACTTGCTGTGGGAACAACATTACAAAGCTAACTTTATGAACTTTCAGGTATACAGGTGAAGATGGCTTTGAAATTTCAGTTCCTTCAGAGCATGCTGTTGATCTTGCAAAAGCTATTCTGGAGAAATCTGAAGGTAAGGTACGGTTGACAGGTTTAGGCGCCCGAGACAGTCTTCGACTTGAAGCTGGGTTGTGCTTATATGGCAACGACATGGAGCAGCACATAACTCCAGTCGAGGCAGGACTTACATGGGCAATAGGGAAGAGACGAAGGGCAGATGGAGGTTTTCTCGGTGCTGAAGTAATACTCAAACAAATCGAAGAGGGCCCCAAAATAAGGCGAGTTGGTTTTTTCTCCTCAGGTCCACCAGCCAGAAGTCACAGCGAGGTTCAGGACGACAAAGGACAAAACATAGGAGAAGTCACCAGCGGAGGATTTAGCCCCTGCCTGAAGAAGAACATAGCCATGGGGTACGTAAAATCTGGACAGCACAAGGCGGGCACCAAAGTTAAGGTTGTGATTCGAGGAAAGTCCTACGATGGTTCTGTCACGAAAATGCCTTTCGTACCCACAAAGTACTACAAGCCATCCTAATTTTATGTTGGCTCTCAAAAGTTTTTTAGAATTCCCAACTTTCACATTTACCTTTTCTTGGTGAACTACTTACTGATTGTGTTTCAATCAAATATGATGGTTATGCTTGAGAATTTGCCTATTTAATCCGCGTACCGTGTTTGAGTAATTGTCATTAGTGTAGCCGACCACAATTGTGGGTAGATATGTCACGCACACGGCTAAATCATTATATGTTCACATTTACGCGTCCACGAAGTTATTTACAATGTCGGCATTACAACTGAAAATTTTTGGGGGGACCCATTTTTTGTAAATGATTGAGATACACAATTTCTCCTAATTGAAAGATTTTGAGTCAAAGGTCCAGTCCATTTTCATGTAATTAGTCATTTATTAATTTTCTTAACAACAATTTTATTTTATTCAGTAGTATTTCATAACCAAATTTTGCCATAGGTAAAACAATTTATTTCCTTCATTCTCGACCTTTTTGCTCAACTTGGCGGTTAAATCTCTCTCTTACCATTTCGTAATAATACTAACAAATGAATGTTGACCCACAAAGCAAGACAATGGAAGAATTTAGAAATTTGGATTTTGAGATTGAAAAGAAGCCAACGTTGAGTCTCAACAATGGAGGTGATAGATGACAAAGTTGTGGTCGATGTTATTTTTCTTCTTCTTCGTTTTTTATTTTATTCTCTTTTTACTGTTTTCGAAAAAGTAATGAAGACGGAAAAAAATAATCTTGATTTACATCCATGGTCGCATACAAGTTGTGTGACACTTTGATGGACCATTCACGTGGTGAAGACCAATGTGTCGATCCAAAAAAAAAAAAAAATTGGAGATATGTATGGCTGAAAAAATTTATTGGTGATGGAAGTACTGTCCAAATTTCCTTTGATTTGTGTGCACAACCAATTCTTTAAGGATTCATCAATTCGAGTCGACCCGTTTCCGGCCCCACCCGTTTAAATAAAGAGGTTTGATTGGGAGTTCGGATCTTGCTTCTTGCATAGAGGAAATTGTAAAACCCTAATCCCCTCCTCTTTCAGTTTTCATTTCTCTGATCAATCTATACCTCGTCCTGAAATCCCAGCCCTCAATTTCCCCCGCAACATCTAATCTCAACTGTCCAGAAAAGTAGAGAGAAAATGATCCAATTACTCTTTACTCTGATACTCGCGGAGATGGCGCTGATCGTGACCTTCGTGTTCAAAACGCCATTTAGGAAGTTGGCTATAATGGGCCTGGACCGGGTCAAGAGAGGACGCGGCCCAATTGTGGTCAAGACTGTGGCGGGGACTATTTTTATAGTGATGGTGTCTAGCGGGTACAATGTGGTGGCGATCCATAGGCGTTGGATTGATGATGGTGACGTCAACACTACTGATCAGATTCTTCTTGCTAAGCATCTTCTTGAAGCTTCTCTCATGGGTAATAGTTCAAAAAATCTTGTTCTGTTTTCCAATTTAGTCCCCTTTTCTATGAAATCTGACTTTTTTGCAAAATTATGCTTCACTGCAAAATTATACTTCACCAATAATTTATCATAAATAACATTATTCATTTATTTTTAATTTTGTGTTCTTGTTGTTTGTTTTTGAGTTAAATATTTCTATTGTATAAGAATTTAGATTTATTATTCTAAAATTTTGACTTTCCTTGTAGAAGTTTCGGAATTAGGTTAATTTCTATTACACAATGGCCAATTGGTCTGGATGTTTAAAACTATAAAAAGTGTGACTGGAAAAGATTAAGAAGCTTGGATTTGAGTGAATCTCATGCCATGTTATTGCATTTTATTCTTGAATAGAAAGCTTCTCAAAAGTTCTTACACTCCAGCACATCAACGTCATGTAATCTCCTTAGTGAAACTTGGTTGATTAGTTTAATTGTATTATCTTCCTTGGAATATTAACTATATAGAGTGAATATACAGGTGTGTATGCCCATATGGATTTTGCCTTTCTCATTAATAGCTTATATATGTCGGAAAGCAATACATGTTTGCATTGAACAGTGTCCTAAATTTGTGTTCCCATCTTTCATAGAACATATTTGGACGTGCATATAAGTGCTTATATGTACCGGTCCCGCTAATTTTTGTGGCTTAAAATAAACAAATTGTGGGTCTTGTGCAATAATTGTGGCTCCTACTTTATGTACTTCTAGAAAAGCAACTTTTAAGCATGACCAAAAAAGCACATAGTAAAAAGTAAAAACAAAATAATCATATTCATAATTTAACTTTGTTAATGCTGCATTGACATCTTCAGGCGAAAGTTCATTTGTATTCAACTATTATTCAATCCCGTTTTGGTAATTTGACTTATTATAAACATCTATTATCATCTACTAGAGGAGACAAAGTACCATTACTGATGCCTAAATAATGACCCAAGAAATCTGTTTTGAGAGTATAGATTGCAGATGACATAGTAGATCAGGCTTAAACTCCAATTGATGTTTATTCCAAATCACACCTGAAGCTCTCATTTCCAGTATCTCTAAGGCAATAGTTGAGTAAATTGTTTTCCGTCAGATATGAGTTGGGTATAATGGCTGATATGACTTTAAATCCAGTTAACGTGGAACTTGAGAAAGAAGATTTGCTAGCGTTATCACTATATTATTCTTTCATTGACTGAAATAAGGAAAATTATTGCATGCAAAAAAATGTCCATTACTTTGTTGATGAACACAATCTGAAATTTAAGCTTGTGCTATATTTATTCGCCAAAAAATGTATATACTTGTGTATTTATATGTAACCAAAAATGTATATACTTGTATATTTATATGTAACCTCTTTATATTGAAGCATATTTTGATGCCCAATGCTCGTGTTCACGTCCTTTTGATTTGTAAAAATTGTTGCAGGGTTTTCTTTGTTCCTAGCATTTATGATTGATAGACTACATCATTATATCCGAGAACTTCGCATAAGAAGGAAGAGCATGGAAGCTGTAAAGAAACAGAACCGAGCTTTTGAGAATGGTAAGACTCCCGCTTCCGAGGAAATCAAAGCCTTGGAACTAGAGAAGACTACATCGCATGAAAGGATTAAGCAGTTGGAGTCAAAGCTCGAGGAAAAGATTAAAGAGGCAAACAGTGCAGAAGCCAATGCTACAGCTTTAAAGAAACAATCAGAAGGATTTCTTCTTGAATATGATCGCCTGCTCGAGGAAAATCAGAACCTTCGAAGCCAGTTGCAATCTCTAGATCGAAAATTGTCACATTCCAATAGCAAAAAGGTTATTTAAAGAAACATGTCTAGTGTTTTTCTTTATTATTCCAGATGTTGTGTGTTATGGTTAAAAGGCGGCTCTCAGAGGAAGAAAAAAAGAACGTAGAAAGCGAAAAACGTACATCCACTGATGGTTTGCTCAATTTCTTGTCCGTACAAAATTGCGATGTTATAGAATGGAGAAATATAGATAATTATTTGGAAAATTACCGTGCATTGTTGATTCAATTGATCTTATTGGTTTTGTATCATAAATTGACAAATGAGGGTAGGATTGAGTAGAGGTGTCAATCCGGGTGGTCCGGGCCGGGTCGGCCCGCCAACATGTGAGCCCGGTAACGGCCCGCGTGAAAAAAAGCCCGCCCGCTGCGGGTTCCGGGCCGGTTACGGGTCGGCCCACAATTTTGGACTACAACCCAGGCCCGCCCGCTGACCCATCCGGGTCGAGCCCATGCGGGTCACGGGTCGTGCGGGTCGCGGTTCGTTCCGGTTTGGCCCGTATGATTGTATAAATAAAATTATAAAAATATAAAATTTTTCCGGTTTGGCCCATATGGAGAGCAACTATCATTGAAAATAGGATTTTGAGAAGAAGAATCGCGAGAATCCATAATATAGTAGGATTAAAAAATTTAGTAATGACTACTAGTGAGAACCGAGAAGAAAGAAATATAATCAAGATGATGATGATATTTGCAATTGAATAATTGTAATTGTAGTAAGGTAGTAACAAGTATGAACTATGAAGTATAAATGTATAATAACTAATGAGAGGATATTGTAAAAATAAATGTAAGAATAAATTGAAATTTATTGATGAAGGGGATAATATTACCGTTAGAAAATTTATATTACCATTAGTTAAAATTAAAAAAAAAAATTGACCATGCAGCAGGCTACGCCTTTTTTTGAATTTTTTTTATTTTTATTTTTTCAAATTTTTTTGTTTGGCTCTCTCCCCCCTCTTTTTTTAATTTTTGTTTTATTTTTTTTTTTCAATTTTTTTTTACGGGTCGCGGGTTAACCGCGGCCCGTGGGGGTGCAACCCACGAAGCCCGCGGGTTACACCTCCTTGGCCCGTGAACCGCCCGCACGGGTCACGGGTCGGCCCGTGGTCCCGGTTTTCACGGGCCGGTTTTCACGGGTCATGGCCGGCCCGTCCGTCTTGACACCTCTAGGATTGAGCTCTGAAAGATGGACCATTACTGAGTTGACAAATGGACCTTTCTTTGGGCCTCTTTTATGGTTAACAAAGCAAAATTTCCAAAACATGGGAGTAACTGGAGAAGAGTCTGGCCACCACCACTGCCGAAACAATTCTCCATTCCAAATGTTAGCCACAACTCTATAAAATTTACACTACCCGCTGTCTACTCCTCCATTCCCCACCCACCAAGCTTCTCTCCTCACCCATTCCCACCACTACCATTTCTGCAACCCACAATCACACCATCACAAACCACTTGTTCTCGCCACCGGGTTTGATCATTAACAAAAAATAACCATTTTTTTCTTTTAAGCAGGCTCAGCTATAATGATGGACCTAATAATCCCATTTTTCAATAAAGAGGGTCGGGAACTGCACGAAGAAGATGAAATGATAATATTCTTAAATATAATTAACAAAAGAGTAATATTTTTAAATTTAATTAACAAAATAGTAAATGAAATCATTTTTCTTCCTCCCAAATTTCATGTTGGAATCACGAGGTGGGAGTCATTGTTAAACATAGTTGTACGGTACGACTGTTACCCCTCCCCCCAAAAACAGTCAAGTGTGCAATTGTATTTCAAATATTTTAGGGAAAATTAAGGCACGATACCAAACATTTTATTTACTAGTAGACTTGACCCAAACCTTTTATTTGTACCATCTATGATCCCAAACATTTCAAAGATTCACACGTGAAGTCCAATATGATGGAATCAGTTAGTTAAGCCATCAGTTGACCAAAAAATTGATAATTTTGACCAACAAAGACAATGACATTTTAGTCGGATCACATTTTCCCTTCTAAAAATCAAAATCAAAATTATCTTCTTCTTCCCAACATCCCCATCCCCATCCTGCCCCATCAATAACTAAAACAAATTATAAACCCACCCAATCCAACGATGTTACCATCGTCACTCTTTCCACAAACACACGCATAGTCACTTTCTATTTGGTCAACGGAATCCCCAGTTTTTGTGCATCTTCTTGCTCAAAACTTTCAACTATAGATGAATAGGTGGTGGGTTTCTAGGCTGACAGTTGCGCAAGGTCTTCAATGACTGCCTGAGCCTTCTTTATTAATTAATGTACACTGTACTCGAGCGGTCATAGCCAAGGCAGTCATGTACATCATAGAACTGAAAGCAGTATGTGTGACGAGGCGAACGCGACGATCCCTTGGTCCTTTTGCATGAGAATTTTTCCCTATCTTCGGTTGTGATGGTATTTCTTCTAAACTTCCAAAAATTGATTGTTGATTTTATTGAAAAACTCTGAAGATTGATGAACTAGTGGTGGTAATGGAGATTGGATGATGACGATGCTACTAGTTGTAATTGTTCTTTCTCTTCGTGGTAGTGGTGATGCTGGGATTGTGGACTACTCCGAGGCGTGGTGGTACAGAGAGCGATTTCTTGACGGTTTTGGTGGTGTTGGGGTTGGTGACCCAAATTGGGTTACCATATGAGGAAGAAACGTGATCAATTGGGATTGAAAAATATCAAACAACTTCTGAGATTTATGGTAATAAAATCTTGTTTTGACTGCCTTTTACACGTTTTCTTCATTATTTCCATATCTTGACATGTTCCTAGTATTTGTATGTGTAGTATAAATAGGGATGCTCTTCTTTCAATTAAGTAGAAGCTTAGATTGCTAAGTTTACATTGTATTCTCTTCATATTGTTGAATAAAACATCGGTTCTTCTGTCAATTTTTCCTCTATATTCTTTACTTTAATCTTGTTCTTTTTTCTTGTGATATTTGTTATTTCAATTCGTTATTAATCTCAATTCCTGCGTTCAAGGGAATTTTTCCCAACAAGTGGTATCGGAGCCAAGGTTGTGGGTTCTTTGTGATTTGATTGAGATTTTTCGGAGATGGCTTCATTGAAATATGATATTCCGCTGTTGGATCGCAATACAAGGTTTTTACTATGGCAAGTAAAGATGAGGGTTGCGTCAGCGCAGATGGATTTGGACGATGCTCTGCTGGGTTTTGATAAAATGCCAGCAAACTGGACAATGGAGGAGAAACAACGGAAAGACAGGAAGGGTTTGTCGCAGATTCATCTTCATCTCTCCAATAATATTCTGCAGGATGTCTTGAAGGAGAAAACGACGACTGCTTTGTGGTTGAAACTGGAGCAGTTATGCATGACCAAAAGTCTCACGAGCAAACTACATCTAAAGCAAATGATGTATTCCCATCGCATGGCAGCATGAGGATCACTAGAAGACCACCAGCTGTGTTCAAGGAAACTGTTGCAGATCTGGAAACGTTGGAGGTAAAATATGATGAGGAGGATCTGGCCTTGATTCTGTTGTGTTCTCTACCCACTTCTTATTCGTCGTTTCGGGACACGATCTTATACAGTCGTGACCGTTGACCATTGAAGACTCTTACGATGCTTTATTCTCAAAGGAGAAGATGAAGCATTTGGTTGGAGCTACTACATCAAGGGATGGGGACGCTCTGGTTTCTCATGGTGATCAACGGAGGGGTAGACCGAAAGGGTACTTCAGCAATGTGTATTGCTTCTGTTGGAAGACGAAAGGGCATGTCAAGAGGGATTGCGACAAGTTGCAAGCTAAAGGTAATTCAGTTGCAAATAATAGGGGGCAATCTTCTAATTCGGATGATGCTAACCTTATCGAGTATTTATCTGATGGCGGTGATGTGATGGTAACTGTGGTATCTGACGTGGAGTCCAAGCCTGACGAGGAGTGGATTCTTGATTCGGCATGTTCGCACCATGTGTGTCCTAATCGGGACTTGTTTCAAACATATGAGGCGGTGAAGTAAGGTGGAGTTGTCATGGGAAACAACCAATCTTGCCGGGTTGCTGGGATCGGTCGTATCAGATTGAGGTTGCAGGATTGGACAATCAGAACACATGATCAGGTTCGTCATGTTCCAGACTTGAAAAGGAATCTCATCTCGCTAAGTACCCTGGATGCAAAGGGGTATAAATTCTCTGGTGGAGGTGGAGCATTGAAGGTCCGAAAGGGTGCTCAGGTTGTACTGGAGGGACGGATGAAGTCTCATTGTACATCTTGCAGGGGAGCGCAGAACCAGTTAAGAGACATTTGGACAAGTTCAGTACCGTGGTGGAAATTCAATTTGGTACAGTACCTCTTGTGACAGACTCTGGGTCAGTTCAGAACATTGCTCAGGAGAGTGTTGGTGATTTCGCTTTGCCACCGATTACAGCGGATTCACCGTGTTCACATACTAGTGTTGGACTCATGGAGTGTAGGTACAGTGTTGAAGATGTCTGCAATGCATTTGGGATCGTTGAAGGTGACAGTTCTAGTAAGGGGCCTTCTGATCATGCATCTGGAGTAGATTCTGCTACAGGGAGTGCTTCGACCCTGCTTGGTCAATAATCAATTCCTTGTTGGAATTTTGGGAACCCGGGTTTAGGGTTCAGGTGTCATTTGTGGATGCCGGGCAGAGGAAGATGTTTTTTGTGTGATGGAGAGTTTTGGTTACTGTTTGAGGAAACTGTTCATTTCGATGCAGACTGAGTCATTTTTCAGGTAGAGAAATTTTGAAGTTTATTGCACCGAAATTTGGGTCGAGGTGGAGATTGTTGGGATTGATGACCAAAATTGGGTTACCATATGAGGAAGAAACGTGATCAATTGGGATTGAAAAATATCGAACAAGATCTGAGATTTATGGTAATAAAATCTTGTTTTGGCTGTCTTTTACACGTTTTCTTCATTATTTCCATATCTTGACATGTTCCTAGTATTTGTATGTGTAGTATAAATAGGGATGCTCTTCTTTCAATTAAGTAGAAGCTTAGATTGCTAAGTTTACATTGTATTCTCTCCATATTGTTGAACAAAACATCGGTTTTTCCGTCAATTTCTCCTCTATTTTCTTTACTTTAATCTTGTTCTTTTTCTTGTGATATTTGTTATTTCAATTCATTATTAATCTCAATTCCTGCGTTTGAGTGGATTTTTCCCAACAAGTGGCAGTGACGCTTGGTCGTGACCCTAATAATTCTTTTTCTAAATGGTGGTGGGCTGATGGTGGTGTGGTGCTGGCATTGATTTCGACGGTGATACTGTCATATTTTTAGGGCGTAGGGTAGGGTAGGGTAGGGTAGGGTGGGGGTGGGTGGATGAGATTTGTGAATTAACTGTTTCCATCCATTTGAACTCTTGGTGCGAATTTTTGTAATGTTTGATATCATGGATGACACAAATGAAAGGTTTGTGTCAATATTGCTATTAAATGAAATGTTTGGAATCTAGAATGCAATTTTCCCAATATTTTATGCAAATATGATTGGAAGGCACATCTTATGGCACGAAAGTCAATAACGTATCTCACTTCTCCAATAAAATACACAACAATACATACACTAATATTTTTCCACCTAATTATTTAAAACCAGCTTATTTCCTTCGAAAGTTACCTAATCCGATTTTACATTGTGTATTCCAGTGTGCAGATGATACATAGGTGAAAGGGAAGGTGATCGGTATGCTATTGGTCACTCCATCTGACAAATTTTACTGTCTACAAATATTAGAACCGGTGGCAACAAATGTGCAACGGTGAGCATGCATGCACTTGGAATAGCATGCATTTACAAGTAACAATTAACCAAAGTTTATCACATTCACAGGCGTAAACTGCACGTTCCTCGACGTGATTATCTGACATTCTTGAATGAAGATTCATAAAGGCCGGATTTGTTGACTTCTGAATCAGAATATACGTTTGATTATTTTAACGTTAGTCTTCGATCTTACTAAAAGTCTCCAATTCTGCTGTCAAATGGTGTTCATAATAATGCAATGCAACACTGACTATATACTAAAACATGGAAAGAAAAAAGGGAAGTAACTTTTTGTCTGAGGGGTAATTAATACATATAATCAAAAAGTATGAACAAATCAATTGGAATTATTATTGGTTGAGTTGTCACTGACGATTGGATGTGCGCCACCAATGATGGAGGTGATTGCGGCGGCAAGGGCGGAGGTGAAATTAGGATCGGCGGTAATGGCTGCCGTTGTAACTTTAAGTGCGTGGTGGTGCTCTGCCTGGCTTGGCAAGGTGGATTCGATATCCTGAGACATCTGGAGCCCCGAAAATTTCGACCCAAAAACTTGAGCCATTGGCACTGGCAAAGGGAATTGGAATTGGGCAGGTGATGTTCTATGGAACTGTAATGAATTTTGAGGTTGTGTGAGGTCTAATGTAACAGTTGGAAATGGAGTGGAAGCTGATATTGTAGCAATGTTAGACGAGTAAGGAAGAATAGTTCTCGCCGGAAAAGTTGTATTCATCATCCCATCAGTACTTGTGGTGGAGCCGGAAAGGAACATATCGGCGGCGGCAGAGGTGGTGGACGCCATAGCCATGGCAGCCGGAGGCAGTGGATGATTATGTTTATCTTCATAGCTTGTAATCAGGATTGTTTGGTCATCGGCACACCTTTGAACCTTAAGATGAAATCAATATGGTATTAGAGCCCAAAATAAAGAAAGAAAAAGTTCAAACGATGAAATTCAATCAGTCTAAAAGTTCAACCAGCATGAAATAGTAATGAAGATTGGATTAGTCCTATCCACTTTAACCTTAGTTCCAAGATATCATCATTAAAAAATCGAAAATTTATAGATTTTGCCAAGTAAATGAACATGAACATACATGTTTGCGTACTGGACAACCAACTGCCATAGTGCAACGATAATAAGCTCGTGGGCATGGATTTCCTTTTGCCATTTTTTGTCCATATTTTCTCCATTGGCATCCATCAGATATCTGCAATTCACATATAGATTTAGCTCCATGATAATTATGATGATGACCATAACAAAAAACTGATCCTTAAAATTTGGAGTCGATTTCACATTTTGTTACTTGATATAATTTATAACTAAATTTTACTGCTTATTCATCCAAAGAATTAAGTACTTACCATTGGAGCTTCTGATCTTGCTCGAACTGAAACCCGAGTTTTTCTCGTGGCAGTCTCTGGGGTTTGATCGAGAAGCTTCGAGGGATTCAATGTCAGAACCTTTTTAGGAGCCAAGCCATCTGATTCCAGGCTCTCTTTCCCTCCAACCCTTTTAGTTCTTAACAGTTCCATGTTGGTGTGAGGTGATCCAGAGAGTGTTCTTTCTTCTGATGAAGAATTTGATGGTTCATCCATCTCATTCATCGCAGCTGGGGCCAAGTCCATGAACTGTCTTGAATCTCTCGATTCTACATTTTTCTCTTTCTTTTCTTGAGATTTTCTTTCCCCAATCTGAACAAATAGCAAAATACTAACAGTTGATTATCGCAGACTCATAAAATTTTGTTACATATATAATCCTTCAACGAGGATTAATTACCTTCCTTTTTTCGGCACTTGAATTTTGTTGTTGGTGCATGAGTGCTTCAACCTGCATATTTAGTGCATTATAATTGTTGTTGACCTGAGCAAGCATCCCTCTTAATTTCTGATTTTCGGAATTCATTCTTTGAAGCTCAACTTGCAATTCTGACAACTTATATATCCAGAAATATTCAAAAAGAAACAAATAAGAAATCTAAGCTTGTTAGGCTGATAATATATATAATTAATCTTATTATCCCCTTACTTCATTGTTGGCTAGCTTATTATCCTCCACACGATCTCGATCTGATGAAATCCCATCTTCTACCGTTGACTGATCATTTCCAGTATTTGCAGTAACAAGTTGCAAACCAGTCTATATTTAAAGCAAGAACAGAAAGACATAAATAGTTATAATTGGTCTAACAACTTAAACTTTTAAATGAATGAAATTAAAATCGAGCATGCAGTCGAGATAGATAGACTACATACATTCAACTGTAATTCTCTCGGGGTGACTGAATTATCTTCCTTGTTGACAACAGCAATATGAATATGATCAGTCTTATCAGAAAAGAAGTCCACTTCACCTAAAGCCATCGATGATGAACTCGCTTGCTCTTCCCTACCATTCAAATTCACAGAAAACATAGTATCCTCAGTTTGGAGATTAAATCAAACGAATTGAATTCTTAAAAGTGTAGACTGCAAAGTTGAAGGATTTGCGTGGTGGGGGTATATGACAAAGTTACGTAAGGTGGAGCGGCGGGGTTGGTTGCCACGTGGAAACGGAGCCCACAGTTTAGACTTGTAGGAGAGACAGAGAGGGTGATTTCGTGTGAATTTCGTCAAGACTGAGTTTGACTCGTTCGTGATAGAAAAAACAGAGGGAGAGTGGTAATAAAAAGCCACCGGCCCCGATTTATGCGGCGGGTTCCACGTGATGAAAAATGGAAAAGAGAAAGTCAACGGATTTGACGGTCGTATCTCTTGGCCAGTGTGTGTGTGTGAAATTTTGGTGGCGCGTAGACTCACTTGTGTACTCGCGTGGAGGAAGAGGTTATGCAAATAGATTGGTTAACCGAGGACTGCGTCATACTTGGACTATAGCGATGATTTTTTTTACCACCGTTGTTTCTAAAACAAATGTTATGTATGTTTGAGCCACATTATTTTAAAAGAATGCATTTTGAAATAGTAAATTGATGGAGAATGTGTGGTTAAAAAAAAAGAAAAAATTATTAATGTGACGAAAAATATTATTTTATTGAAGAATGTATAGTTAAAAATAAGAATGAAAAATTTTAACGTTGCTCAAACATGGGCTAATATGATTGATTTTGTAATATAATTAATCAAAAAAAAAAATCTCAATTTTGTAAGATATTTTACGTCAATTAACTTTGAACAAAAAACCGTCCACTCGTGAAATCATACCGAAACCACAATTTTGAAATCATTGGTTTGGGTAACACTTCTGTTTGAAATTGAACTGAATCATTTAGAAACGGTTCGATTTAGATTTTAATAGTTAAAATCGTTTGAAACAAAATCAAAGAATTCATCTAATTTTTTGAAATCATTGAAATCGAATGGTACTCATATCTAACGTCAATTAAGTTCGTGATGACAGCTTTGGACCCCGAGGTCGCGGAATGGAATGGGCTAGGCTAGGTTTGGTACAAAGGATGCTACCATGCTTGAGGTATAACGAATAGGACGAAGTGGTTTAATAAGAAAATATTAATATATTGAATTGAATAAAACTTGACAGAATTATTCTAACAAAATTCTTGTATTTAATTTGACTAAAATGCATTTTCAATTTTTACGAAACATTGACTATTGCAGTCAGCTGATGTAGTCCAGTTGTTAATTTGAGTAGTCCATATTTACGGTCTCCCTATTTTGCTGTCAATTTCTTCATAATTTGTAGGTTAATAATTCTGATTAGTTATTATTTTAAATGGAAAAACTAATATTCGGTGAAGAAATAAATATTTTTCAAGTCAAAGCCAAAAAAGTTGACTGGGATTTACGTTGACCACAAACCAACAACCACGTGGCTTACTCCATGACGTGGAAAATTTGGGTTGTGATTAGGTTTGATTGGAGCAAAATTTGGAGAAGCATTGACACTTCGATCAAGCAAAATAGAGAGAGAATTGGGATTTGATTCATATATTCACACTTAATTTTGTTTCATATTATGTATTTACTTATTCATTAGTCATAAGTCACAATTCGCTGTATTTTAATTGATTACAAATTAACACATAAACTTGTAATCTTCAATTCTTTAATTTATGCCTAAACTTACTCAATAATAGGTCAAAGTTCACGGCTTACTAATGAGCCAATATTTTGAATGGTCGCATTTCAAAACCTTCCAATTTTTTATGACATTGTCATGAAAATTTTTCGAAAGAGACGGATAGTACAATTTTTTTAATTAGTGTGCTAAGATTTATGAAGAGATCTCCTCAAGACATGATATAAGAAAGATAATTTATTAGGATTTCAACGAAATCTACATATCTCAATTCAGTGTTACTTAACAAATGGGGTTAATAACCCAAATGGTCACTGAACTTTGCCAAAAAAATTCACAGGGATATTGAATTTTAAAAATCACCAAAGTTATCACTGAACTTTGCAAAAGGTTTCCACGTGTCACTTAACTTTAAAAACCATCACATTCATCACTAGACTTTGCAAAAAAATTCTCAGGGGATCACCAATTCAGTTATCCATTGGGAAACGTTTTGTAAAGTTCAATGATTTTGTGGAAATTTTTACAAATTTAGTGATCAATGGAGTGATTTTTAAAGTTCAGTGACATATTTTGCAAAGTTCAGTGATGACTTTGGTGATTTTTAAAGTTCGGTAATCATGTGATAACTTTTTGTAAAGTTCAATGACCATTTGGGTTATTAACCCAAAGTTATGAGCATTTCCTTCCAAACTACTAGGCTCAGCACCGGGCTGCCACTCGAGCAAACCCTATTTTGAGCCACAAATTCTATTTTCGGTAGGACAATTTTGGAAACTTCTAGGTCACTTTAAACACGATATACGTGTCTATAATATTAGAACCTTGTACTCCGAATTAAATGAAAATATGAAGTACTTGTAACAACCCACGACTTACCATCATAAAATAAATTAAGTACATAACTATCGACATTTAACGACGACAAACTGCATTAATATTTCAGCAAAATCATACAAAGTGTATGCGAAAAGTGTCACTCAACACCACCTTCCACCTTCCTAATTGAAATTCAAACGAAAGTATCAATGCAGAAAACAATAACATTAACTTGATTTAATTAATCAAAACATGATACAAAATTTAAAAAATAAAATAAATGAAAATATGAAATATGCAGTTTCTACAGTATCATCGATCAGCATAGTTGATGAACATAACACTGTAGAGGACCAGCATCAGAAGTCAAAGCAGGAACCAATGATCCTGCATCAGCATCATAGGATTGGGAGTTGAAGTAAAGGGGAGATGAATATCCCCAGCCTGATTGAACAAAATAAGCTCCATTAATAAATACATCCTTTGAAGATCTCCATTTCCAGTTCTTCCAATAGCCCTTTCCCTCATGCGTCTCTCTCTTTGTAATCTGAATGCGTGCGCGCACACAAAATATTTCAAAGTGTTTAACAAATCTCGTCGAAGATTAAATATGAGTAAATAAATATATGTTATCCCTTCTATGAGGGTTTAAGCTTCTAGAAAAGATTTTCGATATATATTGAATCAAACGCGGGAATGAGTTCATGTCTTACCATTTCACATTTATAAGAATTCTACATGTGTTGAGACATTTGATGATGTGTGAGGGTATATGTTGAATACTAAATTGAAATAAATACATATGTTTTCTGTTTAAAAATTTAAGCTTTTAGGTGGAACCGTTCAATGTTAAGTACCATCTGTTTCAAGTCTTGCTACTCCTTACTACACATTTATTAAAATTATACTCGTATCAGACACTTGATGTCACATTAGGGTGATATCAAAGACTATGTTTAAATATGTTCACGTTTGGTTTAAATAAAAAATCAGATTTTTTAGTAATTTTTGTTTAAATATACCTCTTTGGCGCCGTATGGATCGTTTGATGCTACAAAATAATTGCCTTCACTAAATATGGTTGGGTCTGAACTCCCGCCAATGGCGTACATAATCCATTCATCGTACCTATTATTGGCTACATGAGCATAGCCATATCGAACCCTGAAATCGAACCAATCAAAATGTACATTGCATCAGGCTCTACGTCCAATAAAATTCACTTTTAATTATGCAATTGTGTCCGATCAGAGCAACTTATAAATGACTTTAGGGAAAGAAAAAAATTGTCGTTAAATTTGAACTTTTTATACGTACGTAGACAACAACAATATTGGATCAAGATGTCTTCACCTTGGCATTCTTTGCACTAATTTACGGCCAAAATGGTTATAAACGACTGTGACTTTCATAATTTTGTCAGCTGTATAGCCATCTTGATGTCCAAGCAACATCACCTTCAATTTTCATGTAACTTATATCAACTAAAGCCGTGTACACGCATAATATAAGAATTATTGTAAACATTAATTCATCGTGATTTGGCAAAAATAATAAATAAAATTCAAATATACAAAAATTAGGTCCAAATACAAATTTATCGTGGTTCACCTTCAATGCTATGTGCAAAACAAGCACCTACCTTGTCATGCTCGGTGAAGTAGTTGTTAGAGATAGTCACACCATTTGATGCATGGATGACATCAGTGAGACCATCGGTGCACCGAGCAAGATAGCAATGATCGATCCATACATTCGTTGATGCAAAAATAGTTATACCATCTCCATCACTTCCAATTCGGTGGCCTACATGATCCGGTGTGCTCCGGACCATGCCCGGTTTCCCTGGCTTGCAATCATGTACACTAATCCCATGGATGATCACATGGCTCACATCTTCAATAGTGATACATGGTCCATTTGCAATCTCAACCCTAGCACCCCTTCCATCGATAGTCTTGTAACTATTCACCATAAGCTCATTCTTGAGTACAAGACTCATGTCCCTTTGGAAAATGATCCATAGAGGCTTGGTCTGGATTGCACCATATCGGAGTGTGCCCAATTTGGGATTAATAGGGTCGTCAGAGGGATCAGTGACAACGTAAATTGCACCATTTTTACCTCCCATTGCATTGCTTCCGAACCCTATAGCGCAATCCGCCAACGCTTGCCGGTTAGAAGCCCAAATAGGGTTTGATCTCCAACATGAGTCTATTTTGTTCATTAATTTGTTACTAGGCCTAGGGTATCTTGGAATGTAACTAGATAGGGTTTTGTTTCGAGTTAGCTTTAAAGGGTGAGCAAAAGCGGTTGAGAGGACAAAAACAAGAAGCCATGAAAGAAGAAGAGAATTTGGACTTGCCATAGCTACGGTCTTTTTTTGGGAAATCGAGGAAGAAAATGAAATATAAATATTAGGTAAATACTAGGTCGTGGTAGCCATGTTGGGAATGCAAATCCTTTTCAGTTTGCTGTTTGGTGAGATTTTGGAGCTTCATCTGAACGTGTGAGCACGAGCCATAAAGATTCGTTATGTTAATTAATTAGTAGTGTTTATGTTTGATTAATCACTTATTTATCTTGAGAAAAACTATAATATGAAACGTGCCATGTTTTCAATTTCTCATTTGATTAATCACCGATGGCTTTTAAAAAAAAAAAAAAATTGACTTGACACACATAATTTTTTAAATAGATAATGACGATAAAATTTGAATGCAAAATATTTCCAATGTTAAATCGCATAATCTATAAACTTCAACGAGAAAAAAAAAATTATATTTGAGACTTGGGAATCTCAATTTACATTGGAAAATAGGTAAAAGATTTATTACTAAATAAAAAAAATAGAATATCAAATTAATTAATTAATTTAATAGGAGATAAAAAAGAAAAACAAAGGAAGCATAAAAGAGAGAGTGATAGAATTTTGGTATGACCTGAATTCTATTTTTGAGGTATATTTAGAGTTTCTTATTTGTGTTGGAGAACTTTTAAGAAATATAAGACTACAAGGAGTTAAAAAATACAAAAGATGGATCAGGATGAATTAGTCATCGCAAAACCGATCGCTGGCCTCTCATTAAGCGCTCAGAATAGGATGTTGAGCGCTCAGAATAGGATGTTGGCGCTCGCTAGGTGCGAGCTGGCTGCTCACAATGGCACTGCTAGCTAGCCGCGAGGTGCCGCTCGAGCAATAGCTTTATCCGAATTTTTAGGGTTTTGTGATTTGGGTAGTTTTGGGACTTCTATTTCGACTGAAATACTTAGTTATTGATTTTACCTATTGTAATAAAATTTCATCTTGTTTTAAACTCTTGTTGTTATTAATTCTCTTTGTGATTCATGTATTATAAATATGTGGTTTATTACATATATTTATTTGATCGACTCAAATAGTGATCCAAATTAATAGAGAGATTCACAAATAGAGATATCTAGAAAAGAATCTTGTGAGATTCAGTCTACATTATTGTAACTTCTTACTTTGATTATAATGAATTCTTTGCTTTTATCTATGATTTTTTCTGTCTTGGGTTTCCATGTAAGTCTTGTGTTCATGTGATTATTATTTTCATATTTTTTATATCTCATTTTTAATGTTCATAACAATTGACTCAATTTCTAACAAGTAGTATAAGAGTCAAGGTTTGACAGTTCCTAAAAAAGGCTATTCGATTTCATATTAGAGCGAGATTTGATGAACTCTAAACGATGTTTGATTATCTTGGGATAGCAAGTATGAAGTTTGAAATTCCGCTTTCGAATTGCAACACCGAATTTTTGTTATGACAATTTTTTATTTGGACCCTAGAAGATAAACAATTTAAGGATCGAATTGTGATAAAGGAGCAGAGAAGACCCCATTTATATGTTTTAGAATGTTCGACAATCACGTTTGATGCAATTGTCACAAATTTCAAGAAAAGAGATATTAGACCATAAAAGACGTTCGATGAGACTGATTTGGTTGTTTATGGTTTGATAAGTATTGATTCAAATGGAATTTATTGTGATCGGGTTGTTCATGGTAATTCTAATAAATTTGGTACCCCATGTAAGCCTTCAAATAAGCTGTTCTTGGATTCAGTAGGCAATTGTTGAGTTTGCCCTGGTTGAACTTTGTGGAAAAGGTGCGGTATTCTGTTTAGAGAATTTTTGGTGTTTGTTAAAGAGTCAAGTTTCATTTCTTGCAGTGGAATTCGTATCAAATTGAGATTTGTTAAAATTTCAGTATGACTCGAATTCTGTTTTGGAGGTATATTTGGAGTTAGTTTTTTTATTTTGAAGATGTCTTGAAGAAGTAGAAAATTATAAGGAGTCAAAGAAGACAAAAGATGGACAAGGAAGAAGAAGTTGTCGCAAAACCGTTCTCTGGCTGCTTATAGGCGCTCGAGCGCTCGGAATAGGAAGTTGGCCACTCGTTTATTATAAGGAGTCAAAGAAGGCAAAAGATGGAGCAAGAAAAGAAGTCGTCGCAAAATGGTTCAATGGCCGCTTATAGGCACTCAAAACAAGGCGTTGGCCACTCGTTAGGCGTGAGCTGATCGCTTGAACGACATATTTATCTGATTTTTTTAAGATTTTGCAATTTGGCTAATTTGGGACTCATATTTCAACTCAAATACTCCGTCATTGGTTTTATCTATTGTAATGGAACTTAATTTTGTGTTAGATTGTTATTTGTATTAATTTTTCTAGTATGCTATAGATTCTTGTATTATAAATATGTGATGTATCGCCCATTTATTTGATCGATTCAAAGAGTGATCAAAAGACTCCAGATTAATAGAGAGAGAGCCTCACAGAAAGAGATATTTAGAAGAGAGTCTTGTGAGATCCAATCTAACATATTGTAATTCCTTATTTTGATTATAGTGAATTCTCCGTCTCCATACGTGATTTTTTTCGTCTTGGATTTTCACTTATATCTCGTATTCTTGTGATTGTTATTTGCATATTATCTATATTTATTGAAATCGAATAGGATAGTCCTATGCAAGCTTTGAATTTCAATTACAGAATTGTTCCAAGATAAAAAGGAAAAATAGTGCTACTAATTGTTTACGGCCACTTTCGGTGCTAATTGGATCGACATCCTAATCTGATATATATGTGATTGGTTTTAGACCCGCTATGAAATAATTACACTTCTAAAGATTAAAAAAATGTCTTCTATTTTATTTTTTTTTTGCTCTTATATCTTACAACCACCGCCACAACCATAACATACATCAATCTTTTCCGCTAAATTATCTATAATTTTGAAATAAAGTTGGGTTCATATATAGTTTTGATAACTGGTGGTGTTACATAGTGAAAATGCAGTTCTATTTAAGAAAGTGTGTATTTTAATTTCTATTTGGACAGGGAGTCCGACATGACTAATGCAGTTCTATGCTAGGCCAAAGTTTCGAGGACCCCAGACACCAGGGGCTGGTCCACACTCAGCTGGACCAAAAAATTTTTATTTTATTTTGTCCTTCAGGCTTAGATCTATAATTAAAAAAAAAAAAAAAAAATTACGTAAAGTGAAAATTACACCAAACCAAGCATTTTCTTTCACATTTTAACAAGTCAGGTCTTCACCTTTTTTTTTTTTCATTTCTCAGGTTTTTATCCTTTTAATTTAACAATTAATTTTTTAATTAAATGACGCGCGTATCCCGTTAATTGTGGGTTTCAAAATGGTTAATATCTCAACTTCCATATCTATTGAAACCCTATTTTCTCTCGATCACTATCTCATCTCTACATTCCTCACGCCCTCTCTCCAGCACTTTCAGAAAACTTCTGTGATAAATTTTCAAACTCCATTTTATTTGTTCTACCCGGTAGTATTGAAGGAAATGTGTGTGTGTGGGGGGGGGGGGGGGGGGGAAGGAATTTTATGGGCTAAGGTCACAACTTATTATATTTTTGAATTTTAGATCCACAAAGCCGATTATCTTCATGGAGGAACTTCACTGCACTTAGTTGCTCTGAATGGCCATTCCAGAGGTATCCGGATTCTCCTTACTGATTACATTCCTAGCATTCCTAATTTTTACAGCATCTTGAGAAAAAGATCAAAAAATGGTAGAGTGCATTGACTTTTATCCACGATTTTCTTTGATTTTATTTTTTGTGTGCGATTTAGTGATTTTTTTTTTGGGTAAATATTGAATTACAAATAGGAATTTAATTTTAGGCTTATTGATTCGTGTAATTTGAAACTTAAATTGGATTTGTGATATAACCTGTACGAAATGTATTTTTTGATCCGTTTGGGTGATGACTGGAGAACTATCTACTGATATTATCGTGCATTGTGATTGTACAGTTACTTTTTTGAGTGGAATTTTTATGGATTTGGGAAAAAGTGCATTTTAGATATTTCTGTCCATGTTTTATGTTATCTTATATAGAGAGTAAAAATTATAATATTGTTCGTTTATATGTTAAGCTTCTACTATGGATGCTACTGTCAGAAACCCGTGCTAAATGGGTGGAATTATTTTATTTCTTCATTTTGGTTGGTAATAATCTAATTTAAATATAAAATGTTGATTATAATTCATCTTCTTGAATAATATGTAATAATAAGAACAACACTTCATGTGATTTATGCCAGTGACCTGAGAATATTATGTTATATGCTTATGCGCGTATGTGACCTAAGAATATTATGTGATCTATACCTGTGACCTCTGTTAATTTGCATCTGTGACTTGACATAAACTCCTTTCCTGTAGCTTTGGAAATTCATGCTGAGTATTTGCTACATGACGATAAGGATTCGGTGCTGAGCAAATTTGATGCGGGGAGAACAATGCTGGACATAGCAACACGCCATTTAAACATCGGAGCATATACAAGCCTATAAATATGGGGAAGCAAAAAAAAAAAAGGATGAGATTCTCATTGAGTGATGGCCGTGTTTTTTTTTTTTTTAGTTTAAAACGATAAACAAACTCTGTAAAGATTCTGATTGTCTATCTCTGTCTATTTCTTTTAGCAGTAGTTGATTGAACAATGGATAATTTTTGGTGTCATTGTTTGTTTCGATTTGCGGTACTTTTTGTGAATTGGACAAATGTACATTGAATTTTCGATAGTAATTGGCACCATTTTCATTGTGAGCAGGAATGTGTTTAATTTACATGTTATTTACAGCTGTGTAAGTTATAATCTGATGGTCACATGTCATTCCATATCTCACACATTGCAATCTGGTGGTCACAGTGAAAATTGCTTTGGTTACACAGGTTTATGATGGTCACAGTTAGAATATTTATACAGGGCCACAAGTGATAATATGTTTGGAGTATGTAGGTCATAGGAATACTAGCAGTTACATAATACTACATGAAGTCACAGAGAACACTATATGAATTTCTACAGGATCACACGTGATAATATTTTTGAATATGTAGGGTCACAGGAATACTATTATTCATATAATGTTACATTAGGTCACAGAAAACAGTATATAGAATTGTTTGACAACACAGGTCACAGACTATAGTAGAAGATTTATACAGCATCACACGTGATAATATTTTTAGAGTACGTAGGTCACAGTAATACTATTATTCACATAATGTTACATCAGGTCAAAGGCCACACATGTGTTCACAGATCACAGGGTCTTACTATATGTTACAGATTCCTTTTGGGTGGTCACAGATAGTAATGAACTGGTGGCTTTTATAATTTTGGATTAGGAGAAAATGATACAATAGCCAAAAATACGTCGTTATTCACAATCAATTTTTTTATAATTTTGGATTAAGAGAAAACGATAACTCACTTTTTATAATCTTTTGATTTATTTGATAGCGTTGAGAATTACTATGCAATTACTATATCAATATACTATAGATATAATTATAAATTCGAGGAAGTACGACAATTTTACAAAAAAAAAAGAAATATCTCGTATGTTCAATGTATGACTGACACTTTATAGTACTTCCCGATTGCATACAAGTGGTCAACTTCTTCCATAGACTTACTCATACATACAAGGTCACACGTGGTAATATTTTTGGAGTACGTAGGTCACAGTAATACTATTATTCACATAATATTACATCAGGTCAAATGTCACACATGTGTTCACTGGTCATAGGATCTTACTATATGTTACAGATTCCTTTGTGGTGGTCACAGATAGTAGTGAACTGGTAACACAGGTTTTCAATTAAGTGGAGATTTTTTGCAGACTACAGTGAACATTAAATCGATGACACAAACGAGTTTCACAAGTCACATGTATGAGTACATGTCACGCATTGCAATTTAAGGATCACAGTTTGACTTTATGCATAATTAACTATCCAACTCGAAATAATCCGAACAGATATTTCTCATTTCAATTATTATTTCAGGACACAGAATTCAACTGTAGGAAGACAGAAGTTTAAATTGAAATTAAATGCAGGTCACATATATCTTTCGGGTCACAGGTAGGAGAACATGCAGGACACAGAATTCAACTGTAGTAGGATAGAAGTTTAAATTGAAATTAAATGCAGGTCACGTATGTCTTCCGGGTCACAGGTAGGAGAATATGCAGGACACAGAATTCAACTGTAAGAAGACATAAGTTTTAAATTGAAATTAAATGCATGACACAGATTTCAATTGTAGGAAGACACAGATTTCAAACATATCATTTTCAATGGAAGCGTTTTTTCTCCAATTGGCGCTCTCAATTGGACCTTCAACGCAGACGAAACCTGCGTTCAGTATTCGAAATTTGATCGGGGATTACGTACTTTGATTTGTGACTGAATTAATCCTTATTCATCCGTCGAAAGTCCACCGTATGAAACTATGTGACCGGCGACGATGGAATCTGATTTGTGACCGGATATCTCGTTTAATCTGCCGTCAATTTTGTCCAGAATCGGAATCAGTCTGGGGATGAAGCAGAATCTGTAATTAGGAAGGTGTTTTGTTATATTAGGAAATCTTAACTGTACGCTTAAATTAAGGAAAGAATATTATTAGATTAGTTGTTAAATATAATTAATTAAATCGTGGAAAAACCTGAGTTTTGAAAATTTAAACATTCGGGCCTGATTTGTGATTTCGTGAAAGTAAATACCTGATCCATGAATTTTTCCCTTTCGTAAATTATATGAATAAGAAGATTTTTTCTGTTATCCTATTCCTACCTAATCTATCCAAGCTATGGATTTTTTTTCAGATCCCATTGGGCCAAAAATGTAATGGGCATGATCCACATTCAAACGTGACAGAGTTACAAATTTAGCACGATAACAAACACTACAATACACTAATCACTTCCGTGTGTTCATTTTTGTGCTTCTTATATGTATTGACATTTAGTGTATGTGGGGGGATTTTGTATCAAATTTTGAGAGAATTTGCGGCTGTTATACACTGTTGTGTCAGTGTAAGGGAGCCGCAATATTTGACTAAGTTATGTTAAATGGCAATTGCGTCTTTTAACTCTCATTTCATGTTTTATTAGAAAATGATACTTTGGTAAAATTTTAAAATTGACCCACTTACAATGATACAACGGTCAAATTTTGAATTCAAATCATAACAAAATCCATCTGAAACAGACCCTTGACCTAAGTTATATAGAAGATAATTGAATTAAAATTTAAATAATTGTAACGTGGAATCCTATTCAAATTTCAAGATCAAGAACCTCAAAATCCAAAAGGTGTATTGAGTTGAGCCAGCTCATGATTGCAAATGTGTTGAACCCTTTTTTTCCTCCATATAATTGCACTCAAAACTTCATAAAATGACAAAAATAAGTGGAGTTCTGACATCAACTTAGATACTTTGCTTTCTGCTTCTACTCCTTATTTGCCTAAAAGAAATAAATTTTTAGAAGTCCATCCATCATTGCCTTTTTGTAGGACACTTGTGCGATGTTGGGTTATGGAGCATTCAACAGTATTATAAACAATACTTTTCACTTCATTTGGCTACGTAACATCTTCGAATTACCTTACTAAGGTGTTTATATAGATTTATTTCTAAGTTAACGATAAATATATAGGGCTCGTTTTATAAGAATTTTGAAAAGTCAAAAGTTGCTTTTGAAATTTAGAAATTGTTTTAGAACTATTTTAATAATTTTGTAGAAGTGTTCTGTCTCGTTTTAAGATTTTTTAAAAGAAAATTGGTCTGATGCAACTTACTCAAGAAGCTCATCTACAAAAAATAGAAATCAGCCCCCCGGAGCACATCCGAGTTGGCAAAGGATGGGCATTGCTGGGCATGTAACCTCAGGGTGGGAAGTTCGATTCTTGAATGGAGCAGCTGAGTGTTTTAATACTCAATTTGGGTGGAGCAGATTGGTGATGTAATATCCAAGGAGGAAGGCTCCCTTGGAACCAGGAGCATAAAAGGTGCACGGACCCTGGTCAACTTGGGCATATCATGCGGTTAACCTCCGCCCATCACTGAGGGGTCGGAGATTGGTGATTCAGGATATAGTCTGGTATAAGTTGGGATACCTGGATATCAAAAAAAAAAAAAAGAAATCATGTCAAACGATCCTATAATTATTGACATATTAAAAAAATATTAACTAATGATTTTGTTATCAGCCTATTATCTACTATCGATCAATTAGTCAACTAACTATATTACAATCAATTTTCCGTAATGTTTTACCAATTTTAACAATAACAGGTGGACCAATTAGTCAACAAACAGTATCACACAATTTTTCCCTACTCTCTCTCTCTCTCTCTCTCTCTCTCTCCAGTTTGTAGCACATAAAAAAGTCTAGTACCTTAATTTTTAAAATCTTGTTGTTGAACTACCATAATTCTGATGCACAATTCGATTTATTTATGATTGTAATCTTTTATTCAATTAGTGTATGTTTATATTTTATTAAGAATCGAAGGACTTTAGATTTAAATATATAGTGTGGCTCAAATCGTTTGCGCAACAGCAGGAGTTTGTGTTCTTGAACTAATTTCATCTAGATTGGTGAGTGACATTCATCCACTCTCTTAGACTGGCCGAATGCTGCGACATTAACTCGACATAATATTTTGTTGTTCGTTCGTTTAAACTTTGTCACAGCCTAATACACCGACCAAATATTAGATAAAATATGGGCAGGCAAGTCATGGATTATGTTCACCACTAGTTGAAAGCAATAATGGAACAATGAATGACAAATGATGGAAAGTTAGACCTGCCATGCCGGGCCCCTCTCTCTTTATAATTAACTCCTTTTGACATCTGGGGACTTGTATTCCACGAGTGTGTATTTTTCTCCTCTTCTTGTTGTCTCTATATCTATTCCAGTAACTAGATAGTAGACAAGGATCTAATGTAACTACTCATTGTGAAGTATGGCTGCAAATCAAGAAGAATGAAGAATTTCTTCAAGAGAATTAAGTAGTGGAATTGAAAATAGGATATCAAATAAAATTAGGGATGGTAAAAAAAGTCGTTCAACTTGAAATCCATGGGACACCGCCCCAAACTGGGCGATGATTACCCGTCCAATCGGGGCGAGGGTCATGGCCCCGAAGTGGGTACGAGGTGGAGACGAGACGGGGCGAATAGTCCTTGCCACGCTACCCGTCCCGTTTAAAATTAATTTTAAATTTAAGTTTTTTATCAAACAAAAATAATAAATTTATCATTTTTTAAAAGAGAACATAAGTTGTTTCAAACAAATTGGTAAAAAAATAATAATATTTATTAACTAGAGACATAAAAAAAATAAAAGCAAAAAATAAATGGGGCAGGGGACCCGCCCTGTCCCACTTTAAACGAGTATGAGGATGGGGCAAAGTAACAAAAATACTTGATGGGACGGGGTGAAAATGACCGACTCGTTCCATACCCGTCCCATTGCCATCCCTGAATAAGATTGATCCATGACAAGAACATTAAAAGGAAGACGTTGATGGTAAAATTCAATGCCACGCCTATTACTAAAATTGGTGTACAAAATTCTCCACTATATAACTTAATCCTAAGAACGAAGCAAGAATCTCACCTTATAAGAACATAAACCAAAGATTACAGTGTCTATACGTATTGTATCTTATATTAAATTTGACTAAATTCTTATCAAAGAAATTAATGCAAGATGAAATTAACAACTTTCAAGGTGCCTTGAAAGTTATAAAAAGGGGAAAAAATTGTTACGGTGCGAATCATTTTTGCATTTTGCTCATGTTACTTATCCATCATTTCTCTTTTTACTTTTAACTATTTATTTATAAATCCTTTTCAAATGGAAAAACAAATTTTATTTTGACCAAAGGAATCTAAGCATAATTGCTTTATATTTTTGTATAATGGAAATTTGAGATGCTGCCTTTATTCTCAAGTCAACTTCCTCCCTTTTGTCTCCTTGATGCTCCATCATTTTATATATAAAGTATTGTGAACCGTATGATGCTTCTTTGTTTAAAGATTCTTACCTTGTAATTTTGGTCAATGATCTGTGAGCATTGTTACCAATTTTCACGTAGAATTAAAGTTTTTTTTTGGCCAAAAGAGGTTTGACATCTTTCTTGACTTACACTCACATGAAGGTAGGATCCATATGGGGTCCATGTGCAATAAAAATGCATTAAAAAATGGCAACACCAAATGTGAGTGTGTCATTATGATCACGTCGAGCATTATATGAAATGAGGGAAAAAAAAAAAATTTGACGCAGTTTTGTACATATTATTATTTTTGAAACATGATAGATAAATAAGTCGGTTTAAGTCCTCTCAACGATTTTTTTGATGGAATTTATTATTAGATATGAGATTTGCTAATTAATGAAAGATTGAAAATAAAAATACGATAAAAAAAAAAGTTAAAAATATAAGTGCCAAAAATAGAAGTCTTTCATTGTAATTTGAAAATGTTAAAACCACTGAAAATTATGCTGCTAATCTAATTATTACTTTTATAATATGTGTCCTTTTTGGTCATTTGACTAAACAGCCCACCAAAAAATCTAATGTGAAACAAATGCAAAGTCAAAAGAAAAACAAAAAGTGGGCCAAATTTCACTCTCACAAAAAAGGACAGTTTAGTCATTTTCACGAATCCCATGACTCGAACCAACGTCGGTGGCGTGGCATTCACACGCATACTATGGTGGCAATTTCATAATTACCTCACTTCACTAAGGGTAAATAATTGTGGAAAAATTCACAAATTTTGCTCGGCTTCTTCTAAATTCAGAAAAGACCTGAAAAATTTGTGACGGAGCATACTTTGCTTGCCTACTTTCAACCAAAAAGTTAATTTAATTTTAACATGGAAAAATTACAACATTGGTATTTAATCTATTTTCTTAGTAACACATTAGTCTTCAATTTTTACCCAAAGTTGTATAATCAAATACATAGAAACTATCGAACTCTTTGACAAGAGAAGTCACTCGTCAAATTTTAGAGCATGTCTGGTGGCCATTCATCTCAGATTTTAAGCCAAAAAGTTACCGTTAAAGTCAATTGGTAGGTCTCCCTTCTCCCAAGCGGTCAAAAATGGCTGCTTAGTGGGTAAACAACGGCCGAAATTTTGATTTTAATTGGGTGAAATTTGGCTACAAGACACAGTCACAGCCTTAACATGGAATTGGAATGGTTGCAACATATGTGCTCAATCTATTATCTTTAACAACCACCGACTATTCAACATTACAGTTACATAATTAATTTCAAAAACGGTAATTATCAAAATATTTACTAAAAGAATGTCATATATTACATACAATGAAAAAAAATTTCCTCCATTTTTAACTACACATTCTCCATCAATCTACTATTTCAAAATGCATTCTACATAAAAAACTGAAGCAAGCATTAAACATGGAAAAATAGCAACATCATATGAAATTATTCATTAATCGGTCTATTTAATTGCACAATGAGTCCTCACTGATGAAAATTGTTCGAAATTTTGTTAAATTGTTGCATGGTATTCACATAACTCGATTTTATAAAGATAAGTGTTTCATTTAACCTGAGTGTCTATTTAGAAACTTG
The DNA here is from genome assembly GCA_035079005.1 of Fraxinus americana. Classification (NCBI taxonomy): domain Eukaryota; kingdom Viridiplantae; phylum Streptophyta; class Magnoliopsida; order Lamiales; family Oleaceae; genus Fraxinus; species Fraxinus americana. Next base: position 55,055,260 of record CM068706.1, on the reverse strand, counting down.
GTTTGAGATTTGGACGGTTTCCGTGACTGAAGTAATTGTGCCTTTAGAATGTAATGTTCTGATGAACTTGCTCCTTCTTAAAGGTTGAGGATCAATTTGTTACAGAGACAATAGGTTGGAGATTAATTTGGCAATTATCACTGAAAAAACCAGTAATTAAGCCCCCGTTTGGCACCCATTTTTTTCTCATTCTCATTCTCATTCTTTTTCTCTTTCTTCATTTCAACCACACATTCTATTAATAAAATAATATTACACATAAACCTAAAAATTCTCCTTACTTTTTAATCACATATTTTTCTATCAATCACTATTCAAAAATACATTTTTCTACTAAAATGGGTGTCAAACACCCCCTAATTTCGTTTATACTTCCCCATATTTGCCGACGTATTTTATTCATTATTATATTTGTTTATTTCTGGTTTTTGTTTCTCTCTCTTAATAACACTGAAGCTTCGAATCTCAGAGGGTGCTTTATAACAATGGCGCCGCCTACTGCAGCCGATCGCAGCTCCTCCTCCTCCTCTTCTTTCTCATTCAGACGCTGCCATTTTAAAATTCTAAGTTAGTTTGATCCTCATATATGCGCTGTACTAACTGTAGCCATTTGACATTTCGGAAATGAGGAAAGTGACAGTCAGGTGTAGTCCGTTGTTCGCTGCGTTCGTGATCTTTAGTTTCAGTGATGTAGTTGGTGGAACTACTGATCCTAGTGACGGTAAAGCTTTAATGTATTTTCTGTTTGGTGTTATTTTTTTAGTGATGCTAGTGTGATTTGATCGTTGAGGTGCTCGGTCTTGATGATGCGATGTGATGCATATACGTGCGCGAGTGAGTGAGAATCTTATGATTTAACTTTGGAGAAAAATTAAATGTGAACGAACTTTTTGATTTTGAGCCGAAGGATGAAGATAGAAAAGAGTAATGGACTAAAGAAGGAGTCTTGGTCTTGCCAGTATAGGATATGCTGACATTTTGCTGCCAATAATGATTTAATGTGATCATAGAATTATTAGGTAAACTTTATGACTCCATAAATTGATTGGGTAATATAGTCTAGATATTGAGGTTGAGCTCTATTGGATTTTCCAATCTTGTTATAGCACTGGATTCCAAAAAATTACAAATTGATCATTTGTTGGGTAAAAGTGATTCCTTGACTGTGAAGTCCATATATCAACATATCTTGATGCATGTTGTCTCTGTTTCTGTTTCTTGTACATGTGCTTCTCTGTATATATGTGCTGCAAAAATTTCAGGATATGAGATTTGGTATTTTTTGAATTTTTTTTTCTTAGTTGTTATGACTTGGCAGCTAGGCTGCATTAAATATGATGAATCTAAAACTAAATACAAGCTAGATTTTTATCCACTAGTAATTTTATAGAACTCTGGAGTTGATTGTGGAGTTTTGAGCTCTCTCTCTCTTTATAGTTTGGCTTTTTAAGCACTTACAGTCAATGTAAGTCAAAACGGGGACTCACTTGCAAAAGCATATCTTGATTTTGTATGATCAGATTTTGCTCAGCTCCACCTGCCATTCTTTCTCATACATTTGGTCGGCTTTTTCCAGTATAGGCTTGAGAGCTTATGGTGTTAGCTTGGTGTACAATAAATAATGTAAATTTGTCATTTAAGTATTGGATTGTCTGATGTTTATATCTGTTCAACTGAATCTGGCGTGTGTTCGCCTGAATGGACAGTACAAGGACTTCAAGTTTTGTACACTTCACTAAACAGTTCATCACAGCTAACTGGGTGGAAATCTAGTGGTGGTGATCCTTGTGGAGAGTCGTGGAAGGGAGTTACATGTCAGGGTTCTGCTGTTGTCTCTGTGTGAGTGATGTTCTCTTGGAATTTTGTAGCCATTGATATTACAAGCACATTGAGGGCTTAATCAGTTGGCATTTGGGCTGAATATTTTTATTTATCTTATGACAGTCGAATTTCTGGGTTGGGTCTCAGTGGAACAATGGGATACATGCTCAATAACCTAATGTCATTAAAGACACTGTAAGAGAACTCTTTTCTCCATTGCCCTTATTAGTCAAAATATTTTTTAAGTTGTTGGCAAAGTTGAGTTGATGAATTTTTTATTTACTTCTTTTGTTATAGGGATTTGAGTGGCAATAATATTCACGATGCAATTCCGTTTCAGTTACCTTCTAACCTGACAAACCTGTAATGTTATGAGGAGCATTTCTTTGTACAGTAGCTAGTATTTATTCCAATGATCCATGTGTTGATGTTATTCCCGTCTTACTTCAGAAACCTTGCAAGCAACAATATAAGTGGGAGCCTCCCTTATTCCTTATCTAGTATGGCCTCTCTTAACTATTTGTGAGTGGCATATCCTCTACGCCCTTAAAATATTAAAACAACTAGATTCATTATCGGATCTAGATGGTTTTCCTGTATTTTCTAACTCCTAAACCTTTTATTCATGGTTCTAGGAATATTAGTCGGAACTCGCTGTCCCAATCGATTGGAGATATGTTTGCCAATCATTCTGCCCTCGCAACATTGTAAGGCACTGGGTTAGATTTGTAATCTCATTTCTTAATTTTGGCCATTTAGTTTCCTAAATCTTCCATCTTTATGTTCTATTCTTTCAAATTCTATTTTGCTTGTAGATTATGGATTCGAACATTCTCATCTTTGCTGTGACCTATTTTAGTCTTTTCGATGCAGAACTAACAAAATAAGGGAGAGAAAAAGTGGAGAATCTGGAAGAGAGAAATTTTAATCTCGATATATAATTAATTTCCATTGTATGTAAATTGAAGCCCTAGTTTTCCATTTCATAGTTGTAAATGTTACTGTATGAGAGCTTTTCATACATCACAAGCATATCAAATATCAAAATCCTAGTTAATCAAAAACCAATCAAACTTAGTCTAAATCAAACTCTATTTTAATCATATTTCTCCTAGAATCTCCATCAGGTGCATTATAAGTTAATTAATCTGCACAACCATTTATATCTGATATATTGAATGACCACGACTTTAGTCATCCTTTATGCAAATGGTAAATGTAGTAAGAAAAATAGGAACACTTCAAGATCTTAGTACCATTTTTACGTTTTCTATCTGAATATGAGACAGTATATTGTATTAGAAAGTACAACAATGTTTAGTGTTTGTCGTTTATGAGAACTTCAACTGCAACTTCATTCAGTTTTCTTTGACTAAATTTATTTTAACAAGTGGTCTAGTTGATCAGCACAATTAGGAGAATAATGCCCCCTTTTTGAAGCAAGCAATATTTTCTTAATGCCAAAACCCTTCCTGGTAAACCTTGCTTTCATGGTATTGTATTTTGAAGGGTAGTTATTATTATGATTTCACATTACAAAGCCGCACTAGTGTCCAGGGATCTGTTTCAATCTTGTTTGGAAGTATCCATTGATATGAGGCCATTGTAGGGATTTATCATTCAACAATTTCACTGGAGATCTTCCACCTTCCTTCAATTCTTTGACAAATCTCTCCACTCTGTGAGTATCAAAATGATAACTTACTAAATTTTATCCTCTCTCTCTCTCTCTCTCTCTCTCTCTCCATTTCTCTTTTGTGTGCGCTGTGTTCATTGCTTAATTCGTCTGAATATTTCTCTTTTGGCAGCCATATGCAAAACAACCAACTTACTGGTTCTCTCAACATCTTAGTTGGTTTGCCTTTGACTAACTTGTAAGGATCTCCCCACACCCTTTTGCTCTCTTGATTGGATTCCTGAAACCATTGAGGTTATCATGTAAATATTTTTACTAATATTCTCTTCTGCAGAAATGTTGCCAACAACCAATTTAGTGGGTGGATACCAAAGGAACTAAGCTCTGTCCCTAATTTTATGTGAGTGATTGCATGCATTTCAATATTTCGTGTAATTATAATGCTCTTATTTTGTTAGTGTGCCTTGTATGTCAAAAACAGATACGATGGAAATGCATTTAGCAATGGCCCAGCTCCACCGCCACCACCGTACACCTCGCCACCTCCAGGTAGCTCTCACAATAACAGAAATCGCTCTCCTCCTAGTGGTCATTCTCCGGATTCTGATGGCCCACCTTCTAATCAACACAACGGAAATAAAAAGAATGGGTTGAGTACTGGACCTATTGTAGGAATAGTTATAGGATCTTCACTGGCTGTACTCTTCGTTATGCTTGCACTTGTTTTTTGCCTTCGAAGGGGCAACAAGAAGGAGATTGTTGCACGACCACCCTCAGCAGCAAGTCTTCCTGTCAGCACAGATAAAGGTAGCCAGTTCTTATCATCACAATAATAAGTTAGTTTAGAAACTTCTCATTTGTTAATAGAGACCTGATATTTGGATGGTAGCTTGTCTTTGATATTTGATTCTATGCATCCATACTCCTCCTGTGTGCCCTTGTCCCATTTTTTCTATATTTTTTGGATGGCTGACTTAAGGATACTTTAGAAATACCCCTCACTCAAGTGTCAGACATGCTAAATAAAGATATAATATATGAATTTAAATTTTAAAGAATTTAAATCGACATGTCTGCGTTCTACTTTTACGAAAAATCATGTGTTGGCGTGTCCATGTCATTTTGTTTCCATGTCGCATGTCCGTGTCTGTTCAACTTAGGTTTGGTGTAAATATTGATATATTTCATTGTAGCTTTTGCTACCGACACAAGTCAGTTCTCATGTTCTCCAAACTACAAAGAATAGTCCGCTTTGCTTCAAAATACTCCAGGTTCCTTTATTAAACCTGATTGTAGCTTTTCCTACTAAGAGCTTGTTTGAGAGTCTTAAGAATATTGGGCTTAACTCCACCTAATAAAATCGGCTTATTAGGGGAGGATTGCCCTCACCTTATTAAGTGGATCATTAATATTTTTCCAAGCAATGTGGGATTCTAATACTCCCCCTCAAGCACAGCGTGGACCATGTCAAACAATTGTGAACAAATCGATATTGGGTGGCACCCAACATTGCATAATTGGGCCTAGCTCTGATACCATATTAAGATTTGGGGGTCCATCTTAAAAGGTCAACCTTATTAAGAGGAGTAGTCCAAGATTTTTATTAATTGGTCTGTGTCAACATCTTTATTCGTTGTGGGATTATATCCCTTAACACGCCCCCGCAAGATGGTGGCTCATTTGAGCAGACCAATTTTGAAATCCACGTGCTCACTTTTTGGAGTCTTAACGGGATCGAATCGCTCGTTGGAGCATAATGGACTCTGATACCATGTTAAGAATATTGGGCCTAATTCCACCTAATAAAACCGGCTTATTAGGGGAGGATTGCGCTCACCTTATTAAGTGGATCGTTAATATTTTCCCAAATAATGTGGAATTCTAATAGAGAGGAATTAAAATCCAATTAAAATTGAAAATATAGCCGTTATTAGGTCTCTCTTGTCTAATAAAAGTCAACAATAACGGCTAGTTTTTCAATTTTAATCTAATTTTAATCTCTACCAAACAAGCTCTAAATTTTCTGCACAAAGGTTCAGGATCTCATGCGCCTGAGTTGTTTGTTTAAAGTTATCTGTTAATTTTCTTAAGAAATATATGGTTAGGCTAAATCATACCACCTCTCAAACCAATTTTATCTGTCATGACCACCCTGATAGTATTGAACATTATTATCTAATATTTTCTGAAGGTGTAATGTGCAGTAATAAAGATCAACAGATTCTGGGTATTGGGCATAGTCACATGCAACTTGTTATAACGTGTAGTTCTTTCTAAAGCTTCAATCACTACTATACCTTGTTTCTTTTTACCATATTCCACTTTATTTAGGTCTTTACTAGTTCACTTCTTGTTCTAGTTGTTTCAACTGAGTAATGACAACCATTCTTATATTGTAATAATATTGCATAATGATAATCATAAATTTGGTTTACCGGCAACCTGAACTTAACTGGTCCCCAACTGGGTGGGTGTAATGAAGTACTTATTTCTTTTTATCTTTTATGTGAATTTTGCAATATATTGAGAATCTGAAGATTCAAGATCCTCATCTGTTTACAAATATTTCTAATATTCTGAATATCTTTGAATGTTTTTTGTGCTTTCATATATGTTCATTTTTTAGGTGGCATTAAAATTTTTTCATTATTGATCCTCTGCTTTGTTTCTAGTGAATATGGAGATGCAAGAGCAAAGGGCAATGTCTACAGTTTCAGCAGCTGATTTAAAGCCTCTGCCAGGAGAAAGGATGACAGTTGAAAGAATACAAGGGAAAAATGGATCTATAAAAAGAATGATGTCGCCGGTAACTGCCACTTCTTATACAGTTGCTGCGCTTCAAACTGCAACAAATAGCTTTAGTCAAGAAAATCTAGTTGGTGAAGGTTCTCTTGGTCGTGTGTACAGAGCAGAGTTCCCCAATGGAAAGGTAATCTCATTTTCTTGTGGCTATAACATACCTGAGTACATTTATAATTTCTTTATTTGATTGCTGAATGGTCAAATAATATGCAATTTAAGCAAGTGAAATTCATTACTCTCCTGCTTGGAAATAGCAACTTTATAATGGTCTAAACTGAATTCCCATTTTTAATAGTTCAGATTCACACTCAATATGGATAATTAACTGCTTGCTTTAAAGAGCTGTTGATGCTGATGAATAGGATCTGGTCATTTTTCTCACCATAGTAACAAATATATATTACACTTGGCAATTGTGACATAACAAATATATATTCAGCTGACATAACATCGAGATGAGGAAATTGTGACATAACACTTGGCAATGTCAAATTGTCGGAAAGTGAAAAATAGTTCTTTTGCTTACCTCTTAAACAATTCTAAGGGTGAACTGAATGTTCTGATGCATGATTTATTTCAGATTATGGCTATTAAGAAGATAGACAATGCAGCACTGTCACTACAGGAGGAAGATAATTTTGTTGAAGCTGTTTCAAATATGTCACGCCTGAGGCACCCCAACATTGTTCAGCTGGCTGGATATTGTGCAGAGCATGGACAACGTCTTCTGGTTTATGATTACTTTGGAAATGGCAGCTTGCATGATATGCTGCACTTTGCTGATGAGAGGAGCAAGATGCTTACATGGAATGCACGGGTTAGAGTAGCACTTGGCACTGCTCGGGCTTTAGAGTATGCAATACACGTATTCAGTTTTGGAGAACCTGCCCCCCCCCCCCCCCCCTCTCTCTCTCTCTCTCTCTCTCTCTCTCATGGGGTTTGCTCACTAAAATGGAGCTTCTTTGCATAGGTACTTGCATGAAGTGTGTTTACCTTCTGTTGTACATAGAAACTTCAAATCGGCAAACATTTTACTAGACGAAGAGCTCAATCCCCATTTATCAGACTGTGGATTAGCTGCTTTGACTCCAAACACGGAACGACAGGTAAATCAATTGGGGTAAATATTTGTAGATCAGTTTAGCTACCTTTTTGATTTTGTTGTTGGCCTTTCAATGAGATGATTGTTCGGATACATATTATGTTATGTAATTGACATGTGAAGGGATATTGGGAAGTTTATTCAAGTCTTCCTAGTTGGAGAAATCCTACAGGAAGTAAAAATTGAATTGCTTTTAAACTTCCTGGAAAGTATCAGTTAAGATAAGAATTGTTACTGGATGTGTACTAGTTCTTTGCAATGATCTGAAATTAGGGGTGTCCAAAAGTCCCGAACTGGACCGAACCGAACCGAACCGAGCGGTTTTTCATAAGTTAAATACCTGAACGGGTACTCGAATCGAAAACCGATGGATTTGGGTCGAATCTCGGGTCTAGACCAAGAACCGAAACTAAATAATTTTTTTTATTTTTTATATTGAATTAATTAAATTATTTTATTTTTTTCTAAACAAATTAACAAATTAATTAAATAAATCAGATTATTTCATATTTTTAATTTTAAAGTCCATTAGCCCATTTTAATTTGCTCATATAACTGCATGACTATTCGAATTTACTCATTAAATTTAAAGCCTTCAAATGAGATAAAATTAATCTTATTGGACGGCTAGTTATTTATTTTATGTTTTTGAATTGGGCTACATTAATTTGTAAAAGTTACGAATGAAATGTCATTAGTTATATTTATGTAGTGTTGCTGTAAATATTAAAAAATTTAATTATGGTACGGAACCGAACCAAACGGAACCGAACCCAAACGGTTCTATAATTATATTTGGACCCGACGGTTCCATTTATTAAATACCCGAAAGTTTCGGGTTGGTTCGGTTCTCTTCAAAACCGAATCGAACCGACCCATGGACAGCTCTATCTGAAACACTGGCAAACAGACTTTGATGCTGCAATAGCCACAGGCCGACCAAAATAGCTTCTGATATTCTGACTTTCATTACTATTTTGACAGATTTCATCAACCCATATGGTTGGTTCATTCGGTTACAGTGCTCCTGAGTTTGCCTTATCTGGAATATACACTGTAAAGAGCGATGTATATAGCTTTGGTGTGGTTATGTTGGAGCTTGTGACAGGTCGGAAGCCACTTGATAGGTAAACCTAATCCTAGATGATTTGGCGATAGCAGTTTATTCTCGAAAATTTTTCAGGATTTCTTCACTCTTAATTCTGCCTTTTCCGTTCTCCCTTCTTTTTTCCCTGGCTTGTGGTGCAGTTCAAGAGTGAGATCAGAACAGTCTCTTGTGAGATGGGCCACTCCTCAACTTCATGACATTGATGCTTTAGCAAAGATGGTTGACCCTTCACTAAATGGCATGTATCCTGCAAAATCTTTGTCCCGGTTTGCAGACATTATTGCCCTGTGTGTCCAGGTAAGGTTTGGGTGCCAAAATTATTATGTGCTTGTGGTTAAGTCTCAAGTCTTGGCCTTTTACTGATCTCCAGTGCCTTTTAAATATAATTATCATTTCCCATACAGCCTGAACCGGAGTTTAGGCCCCCCATGTCTGAGGTTGTGCAAGCACTGGTTCGCTTGATGCAAAGGGCGAGCATTGTCCAAAGAAGGTCCAGTGACGATTCAGGTTTTGCATTCAAGACTCCATATCATGAAGCAACTGACTTGCCATAACAAGTAATCCAGCTGTGGTGGCAAGCTTGTCGATTTTTGCACACAATCGTGCAGTGGAAATGGACAAGGACGATAAAAGGAAGCATAAAAATGCAATTATGTCACTTAGAGTTCAAGTTTACAGTCCCCTTATTTTGCGATAGGTATACACTTTTCTCCCAATTGTTGACGTACTGGATGTTAACTTAGCTTAATATCGTATTCTGATTGGCAACTCTTCATCTTTAATCTTGCTCACGAGAGAATCATCTCTCTCATCAGCAGTTTCCAAAACTTGAAATAAGTCTTCACATTAATCTCAATTATAGCAATCTGACAGATTAAACTGCATATTGGAAAATGCTTAAAATTTAATCACTTCTAGTCAGTCATATTTTTTATCCACACATTTGGTAAGAATTAAATCTACGACTCCCTTTTATTCATATATTTCATAAGTTCCATTGCTTACTTTTAATCTGAATAGAGTCCAGTTTTGGTTGATTTTAACCTATTTTTTAAACTAAAATCCAGAAACTTTTGATTTTATTATTAATCACAATTTAAAAGTTGCATGCACGTTCATGCATACAAGCAACACAACACGACAAATTTCTGTAAACAACTAGTATAAATCATTTTTACGTATTATCTAAAGATAGAAGTCAAGTTACATTATAGCCAGAAAACCAATTCAACCTAAATATAATAGATAACTTCAATTGTTCACAAATTTATTTATATAGTATGATTCGTTATTTTTGTTAAAATACAACGTACTCTCTGTGAAATCAGATCAACTGAACTCTACAAGTTAAACTTATAAATCGCAATGGAAAATGTCCACTAATAAATATCTAGCACATAGAAATTAAACTAAAGAACATGTTAAAGCATCTTTTGAGAGACTTCAAGTGAGATGCTCATTATTGACAGGTCAATTTTAAAATTTCAAAACCTAAACCACCCACGATAGCTAGAAACATATTATTGACAGGTCGAGGTTGACCGAACCCGGCAATTTCGAATCGGTTTGACAATTTTTGCTTACACCATAAACCACTGAAGTCAAATACTCCATCATGACGCTGCATTAGAAAAACAAACGCTACACATTCAGCAAAATATAGACATGGGAACGGCGGTGGATTCACAAAAATGTCGCCCCAGAAAATGTAAAGCTTTCTCCCAGTAGATTGAATTCGTAGTTGAACAGAGCAGCTATTCAATACGATTTTTTTATACAAAATTTATCTTCAACTTCAAACATAAATGTAGCTTTTAGAAATTAGAAACATCAATCCTCAACATGATAAAACTTTGGTGCCAAATGGAAGTAAACTTTATGAGAAAATGAGAAACAAATTTCAGATAGCCAATCACAGTTTCTGAATAACGACTGAATTCAATAACCCGGCTTGCTCAATTGTCTGGTTCGGATCGGCAAGAACCTTGGGAGGAAATCCAACCGATTGCAGCTGATAAGTACTGGTTCCTCCAGGCCTAGATGCATCAATGAAGGAACGGATATCACCTATTGTATGGTGATAGTTGAAGCGTGCTACCATGCGCGTTCCATCAGCCAATCTAAGCTGAATTGAGGTGGAAGGCAGTGATTGATCCACCACCAAGCCTACAGAAGGTGATGGAGCAGTTCTAAGGGGAGCAGAAACAGATGACTCGACCACAGTCTCAGTCGAGGAGCTACTTCCTAGAGTTCTACCCGTACCTTGAAATGGAACCTGACGTTTCTCTGGTTCCTGCAAATACATGAAAGATTAATTACTTATTTCCTTGATTTCTTTAACATTCACAAGCATTTATAACAAAGGTAGAGTCACTAATTCGAAAGTCAAAAGGATTTTCATAATAGATAAATTGGGTATTTGAACTTGCTAAACTGCCGCTTCTTCTCCATAAATAATATAAAATAGTACATAGCCTCATTTAGTGCGCCGGCATTGTCATTCAAAACTCTCAAAAGTTACATCAAAGGAAAATGTAGATGTGCAATCATGATAAAAGAAATGGAATGAATGTGAAACTCGTGTGCCTATGCCCATAAAAGATAGGGAGGCTTAAGGAAACATAAGAAGATTCAGCATAAACTTACAGGGCAATTCTCATCCCTCCTTATGAGATTCACGTGAACAGATGATTTCCTGTCTGCAGGTTCCAGCTCTTTAGGGCACTCGGATTTTCTGATGCTCTGCAATAAAATGTCATCACGTCCTGAACAACACTCCAAGAATAATATCAAATTATTGTTTCTTTTTGGTTTGGAGTGGTGCTGTTTATTTTATGAGATGTACGCAACTTTCGTATTCAGGAAATTTGTTGTTTTAACAATCCTCCCCTAAACATCGACATGATCAAAGTCATTAAACTAACTTCTCAGCTGCAACGAAAGAAGAAAGAACAAGCGATTCAAAAGGGGAAAAAAAATGAGATGCAACATTCAACGAATGCAAGATGTTGAAGTATAGTGGCCGCCAGCAGTTTGTTAGTCGAGCATGATAATCAGAAACACCATTCCAAGAAGATCTAATGTCATATTCCAGTTGCTTCTTCTTTTAAGAACTTTATTAAGTTGTAACAATCATTGCCTGTTACCTCCAGAAAAGGTGCATTTTCAGGATCATCCAACCTCCTCAGAGGTCCATCATTAACAGTGAAACCATTTCTCCAGAAAACAATGTTGTGTACAACTGACTCAGGCTGCTGGGGAGCAGCAGATGGCGCAGTTTCACCCGAGAGTAACCTTCCAGGCCCAGTAAAGCTTCTTGAGCTTGAAGATGGATTTAGATTTTCCAAGGGGCCTTGCACAGCACCCAACTGCCTCGCCTGATCAAAAATTGCATCCACATCATTACCCTTTGAAGGATCTTGGACAAGCATACCACTGCAAATTTTATGATTAATAGGTCAATTGATTGTGATGCATCAAGACATATCAACAGAATGAGATTTCAAAAACATGGCGCCTTTTTCCAACAGCAAAGAGGAAGACAGTGAAGGAATGATGTGTGGAGAAAATGATAATATAAAAATGGTGTAGATCAGATTCAATAACGTCAAGCAACAATAAGCTACCTAGCAGACTCAGGCCAACAGTTCAAGGACTTGGTTAGCACACTGAGCATCCAAAAAAACTAAGAAGGAATACAAGTCATGTTGAATAATGTGATGTAACACAGGCTAAATTCAAAGCTAGGCACTTTTCCCTGCTTTGTTTTTACTTTGTTCTTGTTTTTCATCATCATCATCTTCTTCTTCTTCTTCTTCTACTTTTTTTTTTTTTTTTGAAGAATAGATAGAGTAATGATAAACTAACTTAGAACATTAAATCCGATTTGAGTAATCTCTACAACTTAATTTGCACAACTGTAAGTTATAAACTCAAAAGACTACAAGATACAGAAATAAGAAGGCGTGACAAAAGATTGGGTTATGTCCCTGAACCTGAAGCTGACGGCAGTACAAATTCCAGTAACAAATTGCTCACCACAACTAATCATGAGCAACCTTGGTGTTTTCACCGAAAAACTAGAGTTTGAATTTGGAATGGGAATTTCATTGAATGATGATATCCTTTCAACATTAATCTATATAACTTACTAATTCTAGAATTATAAAACTTATATTTACCAAGTAAAACTGTAAAAGGGCTCAAGAGCAATGACAATCATGCAACTTTGTCCATTTCACATTCTCAATGATATGAAGGGTTATACGATACAGTCAGCTCCTCTAACAATCAAGATTCAATAAATTATTTCAAGGAACCAAAACTATTGCAGGCTGCAATAAAACAACAAAGATTTCTATGCACTAGATTCCAACCCATTTTTATTCTCAACTAAAAACAATGCTACATAGTTTCCCACAACCATCGGAGCGGCAAACTTAAAAACCGTCAAATCAAATTTTGAGAACGAGTTCAAAAAATTGAAAATTTTCTTTTCTTAAGGGCTTGCTTGGGAGTTCCAGCGTACTGGTTGGTTGTGAGCGTTTTTTAAAGTACCGATTTTGAACATTTATGAGCGGACCAATTATAAGTGGTTTTCATAGTGGTTTTTAAAACAATCAAACCCTTGCTTAGGAGTTTATAATCCACCAGCTCTAAAAGTTTTTAAAAAAGTAAAGTTACATATACATCCTCAGTAAAATCTTGAGTCTCCTTGTATGACATTGTTTACTTATAACTTATAAGTCATATTTTACTAGTATGTAGTTTTTTTTACATATAAGTTAATATTTATTTAACTTAAAAAGTTAAATACAGTTAAATATTTACTTAAAATTTTATGTTATTTCTTAGTTATATATAAACTTTATAATTATAAGTTAATTTTGTACTTCTAAATAACTTTTACGCATAAGTAAATTTTTTACTTATAAGTAACTTTTTATATTTTATAAGTGATTTTTTGTCTTATTAGTAAGATATTTACACAAAAATAATTTTTTATCTTATAAGTAATTTTTTAATTATAATATAATTTTTTTTAATATAAAAATTTTTTTTAGTTAGTATATTTTTATTTATAAGTTAGTATTAAACAAAATATGTTTGTTGAAAATAATTATTTTATAAAGGGTAAAATTAGAAAAGAATCTGAGAAACGACCAAAAACCACAGATTTGGCGGGTTGAGAAAAAGGTCAAAATTATACTACACCATTTTTGGCTGATTTTTAAACCATCCAAAACCGATGCCCAAAAAATCTAACAAGCACCGGTTCTTCCAACCCCTCGTAAATGGTTTCGATCAAAACCGATGAAAATAAAACTCCCAAGCATACCCTAAGGATTTCAAAGCCCAAGAAAGATTATTTAATCTAGTTCAAAATATATTAAGAACTTATTCAAGGCTTATATGAGGTTTACCCCATAATTTTTATCAAGCATTGATGTCAAGATGAAAAATAAAGTCCCTAAATCCCTTTTTAGGCAAAGGCTATGTATCTCGAAGGTGTTTCGAAATGTCAAAGATATGGGTTACAAGTGCTGGAAGTCGTTTTCTATACCTAAAGGAGCTCTTATTATTGGAAATAAATTGAGTCGTAATATTTACTAATTTCTCAGAGTCCCAAAATTAAATGTTACACAGCCCAATATGCATCTATAAGCTAATTCTGTCAATATAGAAATTTAATGAATTACAAAGTCCCGGGAGGTTATTTCAAGACTTCAAAAAATTGATATTTTCATTTAAGTGTTGTCCTAACTCCAAAGAAACCAACTGATCAAAATTTGTGTGTAACTTGAACAGTGAACTGATTTAGTGCCTGTCCAGGAGAAACTATAATGGAATTATAATGAAAAAGAGTAATGAGTCCCCCGAAAATGTGTGGATAATAATTGGATAGTAGTTGTGAAACATAATATTTCCCAGACGTGCACTTAGCCTTCGAAAAGAATATCAACTAGTCCTAGGCTCCTAGTTATGTTACATTATTACGGGATAACAAGACGTATTAGCTTTGAGCACGTGTAGCAACACCAAAATCGCCCTACATACAACTCAAGCTCAATCTTTCAAATGTGTGCTCCAACTACATATAGAAGTATTCAAATTTCAAATATGTGGATAGAAAGTAGTTAGTAGTCGTGAATGTGTAGCTAAAAGTAATATCTAGATTTGACTTTAAAATAGAAGGAGTTTATTATTTTTACCAAACATGCACTTAGCCTTCGACAAGAATATCAACTAGTCTCAGGCTCCTAGCTGTGTCACATTACTAGAGGACTACAAGAGAGATTACCTTTGGGCACATGTAGCAACAAAAAAATTGCCCCACGTAGAACTCAAGTTCAATAATTTAAATGTGTATATTCTTCAACTATATATAGAAATATTCAAATTTCAAATTTTTTGAAATATATAATCGGGATCTTAGATCGAAAATTCAATGCCATAGTATTAATTTCAAATAGGAGAAACAAAAGGAAAAGAGAACAGATAACAGATAACAGGAAAACCCAATTCATAGCAACCCTAATCACAGCCCACTCAAAATCATGCCCAGATGACACACAAACAATTTAATCCTATTAAACATTTTTTCCGTAGTGGAAAAACCCAATTTACAACAACCCTAATCACATCCTACACAAAATCAAGCCCCAAATGACACACAAACACTTCCATTCGACCATTAATGTAACGAAAAACTAACGATTAGTAGAATCACAATTCACAAGCGAGATAACACTATAGGGTTTTTTTTTTCTCTCTTTCCGGAATTAAAAATGGACCTCTTTTCGCCACCGGTGTAGTACTCCTGTGGGCCATCAGAGTCGCTGTCCGAGTCATGGCCAGATGGCCGATTCAAGTCGGAGAGGGTCCGTATGCCGCCGGCGCGGCTGCTCGAGGGTTTTGAGGGTTTCTTGTCGCGCGAAGACATGATTACTATAATTTTCTATGATCTAGAATTGGGGATATTGGTAGAAGAGTGTGTGTGATTCGGTGACTCTTTGCTTTCTTATTAGGGCTATCTGATTATCATAATTCTTGAATAAAAAATGTAAATTTTAATTTATTTATTTTCAACAATTTAAAATATAGAAAATTTAGGATATGTTTGATTGGAAACACGAAATTTGGAAAGAAAGAAAATAAGTTCTAACTAATTAAATTAAATTAAATTTATTTATATGAAAATTATTAATTAAATGTATTTAATTGATTTAATTTTCAAACTAAAAAACATTATACTTATCCATTTATTTATTTATTTTATTTTTTTTATAATCGTGGATGTTCGGATCAGCTTGCGCACACCTCGACTAATTCCATGGGGTCCGAAAGTTTACGACCGGGTACTCACCTCAATGGCTCTGAGGGGACTCGAACTGGTGATCATTAGGGAGCAAACCCAAGGTCTGACCAATTGAGCAACCCCTCAGAGTTACTTATCCATTTTTTTATTGATAAGGTAAAGAGAGAGAGTAGATGGAAGAAACAGTGAATTGTTTGAAAAAAAAAATCTTACTCCCCTTAAAGTACATGACCAAAAGTAGGAAATATCTTCCGTGAAAAAAATATTAGTTAAATAACAAAAAAGTAAGAATTTGGATGGAAAAAATGAAGAAGAAGACATTTTTCATTAAAAAAAAATATTGGTAATCAAATGCATCTTTTTTTAAAAATAAAAGTAATTACTTTTATTGTTAAGAAAAAAAGTAATTGATGCAAAATATCTAATCCTCTGTATTTATTGAGCAAATCATTGTTATAGTTCCCAATGATAAAATCGAAAGATCTCATATCAATTAGTCTTTTCCTTATGGTTTCATCAATTTTACTTTGGGTAATTATATTATCATCACAAAATTTACTTGGTGCAACACATTATAGCAAATAAAAATTAAAACACATTATAACTACACAACAATTAAAACATGTTTTTAATAAATACACAATAATAGAAATACAATTATAACCATAACCAAATAAAAATTTAAAAATAAAATATTACACTATTTTGTGGCGTATATAGCAAGACTCACGCATGGCTAGTTATGAGGCAAGGCCAGTCAGGCCAGCGCCTCAGGCCCAAAAGTGGAGGGTGCCTCATTTTTTGGTCCCCCATTTTTTCAAAAGTGAGGCCCAGCCCAACACCGGAGGCCTCACTCAATTTTGGCCCAAATATTTTTTTTTAATAACCTAATCGAATTCAATTTCACCTCATCGCCATCTCCACTCTCGTCCCCTCTCAAGTCTAAACAATTCAAAATTTCAAAAATCAAATCCAAGTTATCCTAGCCTTCTTCAAGCCGTGCCAACTTCGGACCGGACATCGTGAACGTGAATCAGAGGTCATCAGTGGGTGAACCGTGAATGTGAATCAGTCGATGGTCGAGGGTCAACTGCGGGCTACTGTGCTGGTATTGACTATTGACAAATTCTCTTCTCATAGTTAAATTCTCTTTCCAATAGTTAAATTTAGATGTGGTTGTGTTATTGTGTAGTGGTGGCATCATGGTTCATATGAGTCAAGCTAACGGGATGTGTCATTCTTCTCAATTCAACTTTACTAAATATAGATATACATTTTTGAAAGAAACTTTATTGATGGTGAAAGAAACTTCACATTCAGTATGATGTTCTTTTATTGCATTATTGGAGTTTTGAAGGTTATCTAAGTTGGATACTAATGACATAGATTTTAAACAAAATATAATCACTTACTATGAAATTAGGATGGACGATGAAGGAAGTATCTGCCAGTTGGGACTCTTCTTTTCACTTTCTATAAAGTTCAGAAGACTCTGCCGACTGTATCTACTTCTAGAATATTCTTATTGATCTGTTATGTGACATGTTCATGTAGAGGCCAATTCTAGTGAACTTTGATGGGTTTGCCCTCCTCTGCCCTGAACTCACCAAGCTTTCCTTGCTTCAGCACAAGATTTCCTTCAGCTAAAAGAGATTTGTTTTTTCTTCACGAAGTGCTAGAAATTAGGTACCACTAAAACGCTGAGTTGGAGCAATTAAACAATAATTAAGCCCAATTGAAAAAATCATAGTCTAGTTGTCTTAGTGCCATAGGTTCTTCTTGTCATTCTATTCTTGTCTTTGAATCTTTTGATTAAAGTTAGTCCAACAAGTCACCAACTCCAACTATTGATCACCTTTGGACAAATCTCATGTGGTTTGGCTAATTGCTAAAGTAGTGGGTCATCCATGATGTGAATTAACGAGGATAATCGCTATTGTGAAAAGACTTGTCAAAAATACATTGCCATTTCGAGGAGATGATGAGAGGCTACATGTTGAAAGCAATGGCCTATTTTTACAGATAGTGGAAATGGTTAGTGAGTTTGATTCAATAATGCAAGAGCACATTCGGCGGGCTAACGCACGTGAGATTCAATATACATATATCGGCAAAGCAATTCAAAATGAGTTGATACAGTTGTTGGCAAATGAGGTGAGAAGTTCAATTGTGAAGAAAGTTCAACTTGCAAAATATTTCGCAGTTATACTTGATTGTACTCCAGATGCTAATAACGAAGAACAAATGTCTTTAGTGATACAATGTGTTGACGATTCGACAGACTTACCTACAGTCGAAGAATATTGGCTTCAATTTATGAAGGTAGATGACACAACAGGACTTGGACTTACAACCGTGCTTCAACAGGTTTTGTCCAAACTTGATCTTGATGTTGATGATATTAGAGGGTAAGGGTATGACAACAGATCTAACATGAGCGGGAAGCACAAAGGTGTGCAAAAAAGAGTCCTTGAGATGAATCCATCCATTTGGACTTTCGGTGCATATTTTTGAAAGGTTTGAGACCTTCGTGGCATAGAACAAAGGTTTGGACAAACTTTGCAAAATTTGAATAGGTTTGGGACTGTTGCTGCAATTTTCCCTATATAAATAGAAAGAAGTTGTGGATAAGTGAATAGTCATTGTTTGTCCATTAAAATGTATTGTTGAAAATGAAGTTACATCATCTATAAATGATTTATCAATTTACACAAACACAGTATAAATCATATAATCACGCATTCATATACATTTGCAATTTTTAGCTGCGCATACCGTTCAATAAATATCATTTTTCACGAATTCGTCACTAAATAACTTATATATCTTCACGCATTTTAAGTGCTTATGAAGCTTTGCTTTGCTTACCTCACATCCAATACAACCCGAACAAATGTGCTTGAGACTTGGGAGGTCCCTTTTCAATTTGCACTGGTACCGGATATCTCTTTTTCTCCTATTATTAGGAACAGATTGAACTTGCAAAACTTTGCATCTTCAATTTCGACTTCATAAATTTCAACTTGAAATTGTTTATCATTATTAGTAAGTAGCCCTTCACATTATCCAACATTAAAACCTCGTTTTTCAAACTTAAAATTTCCAGCGTAGTGCATATTTGCCATTACAATAACTTTTGAGGATTTTTTCCTCTTTTTTTTCTTTTCTTTTTTTTTTTTTCCCGCGAACGACCACTGTTCACTTCGTTATTGTTCACACCGACTTTATATTTTCTTCTTCCCCTTTTACTTTACAAACCCAACACATAATCAAGGCATGGAAAGAAACCATAATTCGCGCTTTTAAATTTCCAGTGAATGAAATTGGGATGAACTTTTGTGTGGCTGTGCAGCACTCACAAAAATGAAGCCCTTGTTTGAGCTCATTTTTTCCATCAAAACGTGTTCTTGAATCACACAATTTCAAATTCTTTTATCTTCTAATTACACATTTTTTCATCGTTACGAATCATAGACTCAAACAAACCCAAACCATATGTTTCGGTCATGGTTACATGTCAAATTACTTTTTATATTGATTTATAATTTAACACTTTATGGTTTCTAAAAGTTATTTTAATTTACATTATTTCAATAATTTAATTTTACTTTTTTTTAATTGAACTTCATATAAAGTAAAAGAATTGCCAAAAGTAAGACCACGATATAAAGCCAAATCACCCATCTATATAGCCTATCAAGCCCTAGCCATCGTCCACCGTGTACTCCCCACACGTGTTATCTACGATCTTAAAGTATAGATTAATTTCAGATATATGCCCGTGTTCAATATTCTTGAAAATGAGGGACGATAAGAAGATCGTCTTGTCATATCAATATCAAAGAACAATGATTTCTCTCGCCATTTCTGTTGATATGATGAAAAAAATAACAAATCATGGACACTAAATTAAGAAAATCCTCCAACTCCAAGATGATCAAAAGATAATTTAATGAACTCTATCACAATTGATGTGTGTGTGTAAGATGGACTACTCATTGCATACAATTATTGAAAAGGTAAACCCCTCACAAAATTCAAGTATGAAGACTTGACATTTCCGGTATAACTATATTCTTTCAGGCCAAGAAAATATAGTACTTTTTGGTTTTTGGCTATACATGCACGTACAGATGATTTTCCTTTAGAAAATATATATTCAACTTCAGTAAAATTTCATCGATTCTTTTTGTTGCTTATTATGCATCACTTTTTCTTTGCACCGGAGTCCTTGACAGATTTCTTTATACAATCTACGATGCCTTCACAGTCTGCCTCAGGAACTATACAACCCAAATCATCATCCCGTGCATCGTCTGGATACGAGTGAGGAGAGCGGATGCTACCATGAGTCTGACAGGCTTTCATTGTCTTACAATGCTCTGCTTCATCATCTCTAATGTTCATAAAGACATCGTACAAATTCTCTGGAATAGGAAACAGTAAAACAAGAGTATAACATCAATTAGCATGCTTACAATATGCATCCACAGAAAACTGAAATTTCGATTGCATAATTGTACTACGACCGCATGACTCTTAGACACCAAAGTACTCATTGAAAGTCGTACAAATCTATAGAAGAAAGTATTGAGGAACTCTTGCCAAATTTCTGATTTGCAAAATAATTCTCATAAGTAGGCTGCTGCCTAAGTTCAACTTTGCACTCAAAACAATGAAGAAAGAAAAGACTGATAAAAGCCAAATAAAATATATCACACTCCCTTAATATTTTAGACAGTAGAATTTTATAGCAAGCGTTAAAATCAGATATTTTTAAGCATTTTCTCAGTCCAAAAGCATGTCCTATGGTTTGATTAAACTTCTATTGCAAGAACTCGGCCACAATTTCCTACTACAAAATTTAAATTCAAATTTGCATATCTACACTGCTTGAATTGTGAAGAAGTGTGTTAGAACTCAGAAGCCAGAAAACTGAAACATTTCAATTGGGCAAACAAACATTTCAATTGGACATACTCACTCTAGGTTTCCTTAAATGGCCCAAGATGCCTTAACATTACAATGCTTTAAATATTCACTATATTATTCTTACCAATTTTTGGCCGTCGAGTATTGGGGGGTCTTGCTGTTTGAAATTCATCTGAAATGGTGAAGCAACTTTAAATTGTTGGACCTTGATGTGCTGTAATGCAATGTAAAAGTGTGCATAAGACAATAAAACTAAAACTTACCAAATAAGTACAAATCACCTTCGGTGTAATATTTAACCGCAATTGTAGGCGCAGGCAATTTCTTCAACTCCTCTGCAGGTGGGACAAAGAACGACATATTACCACCATTAGCAGCATAAAAATAAAGAGAAAGCTCTTTCTTTCTTCCATTTGCATTTTGTCAGAAGAGAAACAAGGTACATTAAAAGTGCAGGAAAACCATTCTCGAAATATCAGAATTTTTTACTTTTACCTGTTCCTCCATTTTTAAACAATTCTTCGGGATCATCAGAGATACATGATACAATAAATTCACAGCCATTGATAGATTTGTAAGTTAATGGTGCTATCTCCTAGTTATGATGGTATACATGCAGTCATGCAGAATGCCACAAGCTAAGAGAAGATTCGAAAATATTTGGGGCTACCTCCTTGAGTCTTGATAAACTTGTCATAAGTTTCAAATGCATGACTCTCCACACATTCAGAGAGATGATCTGCAGAATGGAAGAAAGCTATTATGTCAAAAATCACTTAATAGTATAATCTTCTAGTTCTTTTCTAAATGAAAAGGAGACTCTGATTCACTTTTAGGAAAGATATAACAAGCTCGGAAGTTTGATACAAAAGAAGAATAGGAGGAAATTCTTTTCTGCTGATTAACACTGACAACAAACAATACAAAAAAAAAAAATCCCTTCAAAAGAAATGAAGACAAGGTAGTCCACTTATACTTGGCGTAAGGGGTGTACATAAGGGGGGTGACAGAGTGAGGAGGTTGCCAGAAAAGATGTGATACTACATTTTGATTTGAAGAAACATTTACACTTTAATAATCCACTTGCAGACCAAAATTTTGTTAAGGTCTGTACAATTATGACAAGTTTGCCTTTTCAACTATAATGGATCGTTAGACACGGGGCCAGAAATTGCAAAGAAATTCCTAAACTTCAAACATGGGTATAAAGGAAAGCAAGTGAGATTTTAAAGCTTTAAATATATAGCTGTAACAGCACGAATTCATACTTACATGCCATTCTTGGGCTCAAAGCATACATAAAAGCAGTCATAAAATAGTAAAATATTGCAATATGTTGAGCAAGGAACCTATCAAACCACCAAGCATTTCCCCCCAATTCCTGCAATACCATCAAAATTGGGAAAGTTAATATCAAGTCAAATAAGAAAATATATCATTTATGTGTAATTGATAGAAAAGGCCAGTACCGCATCAGAATTTTCTGTAGGCTTAAAGTGCGATTAGAAATATGATTCCTTTGTGCTATATATTTCCAACTTTCTTTCTGGACCGCAATAATTCACTGTAGAATGCATCCCTATTCTTTCTTCTTATTCTTCTTATTTATTTATTTTATTTTTTTGGACGTTTTGATAAGAACCCCCCTCCCCATAATTATAAATCATAAACTTCTTAAACAAAAATTCCAATCTCAGTGTTTACCGAAAACGTAGCATTATGCCAGAGCTCCTTTGAGCATATCATCTAACTAACATATCCTTCACGAACATCATCTAGCAAATCTTTTATTGTCTAAAATATAAATATATATTGACTTCGATTCCACAATACAACTGGATGCATTCTGCGTACGATGCTTGTTTTAAATTAGTGCAACATATAAACCTATCAAGTGTTTGTGGAGGAGAGATGAAGAAGCTCAGATAAAAGTATTACTTCCATAATAAGCAAATGGTGCATCTCATTCCAGCTCTCAGCAAAATGAACTTTCAGATAGTCCGCTCGTCGCCACCATCCAAAGCTCTCATACATGTGCAGCACAGACATGAAGGCTGCCATAACATCAAATTAGAGCCACCAGTTCTCATAAGAAATGTATAAGAAGATTACATTATGATATTCTGTATTGTTGACACGGTTTTCATTGTTTTGTTCTCAGATCATAGCAATTGTGTATATAGGAACTCAATATATATTAAGGCAACATGTCTGGAACAACACTCAATATAGTGTATGCTTGCCTTTGGGATTTGAAGTACAGATTGCGGACAAATTTGAAGGGCTAAAGTGGAAATGTGTGTGCAAAAAGAGGTTTCTGACTTCTAACAACTACAAATTTTGACAAAATAAAACAACTATAGCAGTACAGAACTTCAGTAGTTACCAAAATAAGGAACTCTTGCAATAGTTTCTAGAACAAAAAACCTTGCATAATCTCGATCGTGATACAAGGTGTCAAGTATCTTTATCACTGAGTCCTGAAATGGTACATGAATCCTATTACAATAGAAGCAGCATAATGTGATAGTGCAAGATAGTAATATGACAATATTTACTATGATAATAAAGCAATAACATGACGGTTTGTTTCCAGATCATATAAACTTCATATATATCCAAAATTTATGAATCTATCAAACATGAAAAACAGAAGTCCAGAAAATTGTGAAAAAGAATTCATTAATAGGTTAATACGATTCAAAACAAATGTCTATACATGTCAGAACTGATATTAATAGAGTGTTCAACATAATATCTTATTGCTAAGAATGCACTTTTTCCCCTTAGCTGCGTCAACAAAATTGACAGAAGACATAATAAAGAACTTTTGTGTGAGCATTACGATTTACACCAAACTAAATCCTTCCATACACGATCATCAATTTATGCTGAGCGAAATTGAGAGAGAGAGAAGGATTAGACCATATTTGAATTAGAAATGTTGTTTTACTATCTGTCAAAAAAATTTTGATATCAAGCATAGAAGGTTATCATACGTTATGATAGATTGTCAAATGAAGAGCATCAATCCCACAAAAGCGAGGATTTGTTTCTTTGTTACAGGCTGAAGAGGTTGAATTAATGTGATATATACCGTGAGAAAAATATTTATAGATTGCTCAAACTTTATAATCAACTTCTCTAAACCACTGGTGGATGGATCGTCAGGTGGCTCCCCTGGGCTTCCTTTTCCTTCCGTCTCAGGACAACTCTTTGGATTGAATGACTCCTCTACAACCACTTTATCTTCATTCTCTCGCAACACCGTCGCTCGAACTTTGAACAGCTTTCTACTTCCAAATCACAAAGAAAAATATAAACATATGGCAGAGCAAAGCAACGGGATGGGGGCAGAATATTAACAAGAAGCAAGTATTTGTGGGCAGATTTCAAGTCACTAAACCATATGATAATTGAAAAGAGTGCCTTTTACACCGTTCAAGTATAATGAACTCACCAAATCCGGACTTCTATTGGATCATAAAGTCTTAATCTGATTAATTAACAAAAGAATATTTAACTACAGTTTTCAAATCTTAATTTCTTAGTGACAGCTGAAACATAGATGCAGTACACAATTCATGTTCGCATGTGTGCGTGTAGCCTTTATACCAGTGATTAGGAGATCTGAACACACACATATCAATGGAAAATTAACACTTGGAAAGCTCAATGCCATTTCTTAATTTTTCAAATATTTTTCCCATGTCAGCAAACACAAACACCCAAAGAAAAAATTCAATCGAAAATCCAAAACTCAGATAAACCCAAGTTCTCCCTTTAATTATTTGTGACAAAAGAAGAGAGAAAATACCAAAATGAAACATAAGAAGTACCTGGAGCGCCGGGGATAACAAGCAGCAGCACAAGTGTGAAGTGTAGACAGATAATTTAACCGAAAAGGGTTTACAGAATTGAATAGAACTGATGAATATCTCAATTCGTTTGCTTTCATAAAAGAGTAAGTCGACGAAATTGAAATCCGAGAAACCACAGAACAAGACAGAGAAATCGTCATAGTTTTCCCTCCTGTTCTCAATAACCTAGTACTTGTCCATTTAGGTATACAAAAATCTGGTTGGAATTGAATTTCAGAAGGGTCGATTTCTCCGTAAACAAACAGCGAAAAGTCAGAGGAATTTCATGATATTTTATGCCAAAAATTGGGGTTTAGTTAAGGAAATTTTGAAGTGTGTTAGCAAAATACCAACCTTTTGTCCGTTTTTGACGGAGAGATACGGCGGTTTACACTGGCGCATATTCCTTTGCCGGATTTAGGCTTATTGGGCCCTTTCCAATGGGCTTGACATATCTCTCTTGGATTTGGATTGGTTGCGATTGTTGGGACTGTTGGGCCAATCCTTCGGCCTATTATGAAATGGCCCAATATCAAGTGCCAATCAATTTTGAGGAAATTACAAAAAACCAGTGGTTTTAACTTTCAAATTCAAAATTCAGGTCCAATATTTATCTAATCAAAAATCAGGTATAAATTAAATATTTAAATAATATTATAATACTAATTTTTCAAACCCTAATTCATTTTCAATCCATTTTTTTTCTCTCTCCCTCTCTCTCTCTCTCTCCATTTCTCTTGCCGCCCTCTTCCTCACCGCCGCTGCCGCCGCGCCTCCGCCTCCCTCTCTCCTCCCCTCCCTCCCCCCTCCTCGGCAAGACGAAATCGGCTGGGAAAGGGGCCAAATCATTGCCGTGAGCGAAAATCGCGGGAAGGGGCGACGATTTCGCTCACGACGAAATCGCTGCTCACAGCAGCGATTTCGCTGCCGGAAAAGGGGCAGCGAAATCGCTGCTCCCAGCAGCGATTTCGCTGCCCATCCGGCAGCGAAATCGCTGCTGCACCGGTGGCGATTTTGTGGCGGGGGCGGCCACGTTGGTGGTTATTGTTGGTGGTGTGATGTGCGTTGGTTGTTATTGTTGGTGGATCTATGGTGGTGGTGGCGATTTTGTGGCGGGGGCGGCCACGTTGGTGGTTATTGTTGGTGGTGTGTGACCAAATATTTAGTTATCTGTGACCAAATATTTAATCTGTGACAAGCGGTGTTGGTGTGGTGTGATGTGATGTGTGACCTCTATTTGGTATATGTGACCAATTACTTGGTTATGTAACCAAGTATTTGAGGGTATGTGACCAAATATTTGGTAATCTGTGACTGATTACTTAACTGTGACCTAAAAATTTAGTAATATGTGACTCAAAAATAATCTGTGACCAAACAGTTTTTGAAATATGTGACCGTGTGACCTATAAATTTTGATATGTGACCAACTAAATTTGAAATATGTGACCAAAGAAATAATTGTGACCTACAAAATTTTTGAACTGTGACCGTAAAATAATATGTGACCTATAAGAATTATTATCTCATTTGAAAAATAATATGTGACTAACTAAATTGTAAATCTGTGACCAAAATGTGACCGGTGACTATAATAATACGTGACTCTTTAAAAATCTGTGACCTCGCCGGAATGGTCGCCGGAATCGGAGCAGTCGCCGGAATCGGAGCCGGAGAAAAGTGGTGGTCGGAATTGTCGTCGGAATAGTCACCGGAGTAGGGGGTGGTGCATGTGGGGTGGGTTTATTATATTATATTATATTAGAATTAAAAAAAAAAAAAAAAAACCTGATTTTTGAAGTTTCAAACTATAAACCTTATTTTTGAATTGGTGTAAAGAATACACCTTATTTATGAATTTTTCCCATCAATTTCATTGTGATTGCATGTTGATCTCTATTCTCTAATCAATAACAACAATTGGTTTCTCCGTTAAACGGTTATCCTCCATCAAGCCACTCAATCGATCCCGTCACAGAAAAAGTGACAAAAAAGCAGTCAAGATCAGAGTGAAGAGGACGTAATCGTTTGTGCTTAGTAGAGAAAATTTGTCTTGCTTACGAAGAGATTTTGTAATTTTCGAAGAATTGTCCGATGGGTTCATTGAGATCTCAGAGGGTGTTGAACGTCAATTTGAAATGGACCCACGCGGAAACTCCAGTTGTCTTCATGTTTTCACTTCTTCTTCTACTAGTTTTTCTCGAGCATTGTCTCAGAAATCGGTGGAAGGAGGAAGATCAAAATTTCTGATTGATGGCTGTAAGCGTTTGAATCAATTTACCTCTTCGTTCTCGTTTATGATTAAGTTGTTCTTGTTTTAATATTAATAATCTGTATTGAAATGTTATAGATTGTATTGTTATTCCTGTTTTAAGCCTTGCATACTGTTGCCGGGGAAATGATTTGTCCGAGCTAGGATGAAAATTTCCGTTCATATCAGATTCTTTTATGAATGTAGTGTAATTTACTAATCTTCAGCAGCATTTGGATATTTCACAGCGATCACACGTTCCTAAGTTCGGGAACTGGGAAGATGATAATGTGCCCTATACAGCTTACTTCGAGACTGCCCGCAAAGAGAAAACAAGTGGTTTAATGATAAATCCAAATGATCCAGAGGAGAATCCAGAGGCCTTCAATTCTCATGCTCCTCCAGCATCTATCCGTTTTAGCCCTGATAAATCGGTGGCAGCAGGAAATTTTCAGCAGTATTTTCGTCAAAGGAACGTCGCTTCAGAATCAGGCAGCGATAAAAGCGCTTCAGATAATTCACTCCTTAAGCCAAAGCACCATCGTAGAAGATCTGAGCGAAATAAATATTTGGCTGATAGCACTAATAGCAGAATCCCACCATCAGCAGGGCATAATAGAATGAATCATGCTGATGATTTTGTAAGTAATTTCGACTATTTAACAGAATACTAAAGTAATTTCCAGAAAACTTATCTGACAATGGAAAACTCGTGTGGCAGTCTTATAAATCAGCATCTGTTCCGAAATTTGGTGAATGGGACGAAAGAGACCCCAAATCAGGGGAAGGTTTCACCGTCATCTTCAACAAAGTGAAAGAGGAAAAACAAATATCGGCTTCTAAATTCCCTCCCGTGCCCTTACAGGCTGCCAACAATTATCCAACCAGTCCAAACAAGAACACTAGATCAAAGGTTATGCCATGCCTCCATGACCGTGACCATTTAAGCTTCAAAAATCCAAATTCGATGCTTAATCTAATTTCATCCTTTTACTAATGTGCAGAAATGTTGCTGTCTGTTTTGAAGAGCAACAACACATGCTTTTGAGTATTGTGGGACGTGAAGCTGGAAAATTGGGATGCTTTTCCTCAGTGAAACAACAAAATGTTAATACTATCAGTAGAATTTTTACACACTTTTCTATAGTGAAGATTGAAGATATGATATCTGTAACTGTAAGAACACAGTTTCTTTTGCTGGAATTTGTGTTGGCAATGTTATGTATGACAGCTGAAATTATGAGGTTAGCATGTAAATAGAACTTCGATTTTAACTTGCATAGAGCTTCTAAAAGCGAACATATAAAGAACGTGGTTTTTGCTCCTTTTTACTGAACGATCAATGGCCAGAACACATTGTTGCGACTTCTCAAGAGATAAACCAATCCCAGAACCCCATCCTCCGTTGGAGATCAGAATCCTAAAAACAATGGGTTAAATTCATCAATGACCACTCAACTTTATACTTAGTGTCACCATGACTACTCAATTTGATTTTATTTCGTCATAATCACTCAACTTCATACTTAGTGTCACTTTAACCACTCAATTTGATTTTATTTCAACATGACCACCAAATTTCATATAATAATAGCCACCTAATTTCATATAATATTTCATCATGGCCACCCAATTTATTGTCAGAATTTTTCACTAATTTTAAAAAGGGATAAAACATTAATTTTATATATATAATAAATTTAAAAAAAAAACAAAAATAAAAGTTTTTTAAAATTTTAAAATAAGTTTTTATTTTATTTTATTAAGAAACTTTTTCTTAAAATAACTTTTTATTTTATTTTTCTAAGTAACTTTTTTTTTTTTAAATAAGTTTTTATTTTACTTTTCTAAGTAACTTTTTTTTAAGTAACATTTAAAAAAATAAGTTTTTATTTTATTTTTAAGTATCAAATAAGTATTTATTTTATTTTTAAAAAATAAGTTTTTATTTTAATTTTTTAAAAATTATTTATATATATACAATACAAAATTGTTGTTTTATCCTTTTTGAAATTAAAGAAAATAGTAAAGAGAAGCTGGGTGACTTCGTGAAACGTTATATGAAATTTGGTGGTCATGGTGAAGTGTTATATAAAATTGGGTAATCATGGTGAAATAAAATCAAATTTGGTGGCATAGTGACACCAAATATAAAGTTCGGTGGTTATGGTGAAACAAAATTAAATTAGATGACCATAGTGAGACCAAGTATAAAGTTGAGTGGTTATTGATGGATTTAACCCTAGTTGTTTTTAGATTGTATCACATGTTCCAATGAATTAATAATTTTGAAAGTACTTTTAATAATAAAAAAAAAATACCCAATAAACTTTTTTCTAAAAAATAAAACACGTTTCCAATTATAAAAATATTGAACTAATTCCTATTTCAACCATTTCCTTCCGTGGGTACAAAATCAATGGTGGAGTTAGGATTTTAATGGAGAAGGGGAGGGCGGGCGTGGGGTTGGGGCAAAAAATGTTGATTATGTGAAGTCTAGTGAACAATGCACTTTTTTCTCTCTCTCATTAATTTTTAAGTACTCCTTCTGTCTTAATTATTAGGCTTGTTTTGTTTTTCACACAATTAAAAAAAAATTTAAGTTCATTGGAAAATTAATTTTTGTCAAGATTTTTCCTAATTTACCCCTAATTAATTTTCAGTATATAAAACTAAATTATTGTTGGAACTAATAAAAAATTTGAAGAAAACGAAGAAATCCAAGAAGTGTGAAATATGTGTATTTGGATGATTTCAAGAAATTGGCATATTAAGTGGAGAAAGTTTAATAAAAATATATTGGTAAAAGAACACAACAAAATATTCTACATTAAGAAACATGCTTATATATTTGGGACAAGAGAAAAACGAAACTCAACCTATATAATTGGATCGAAAGGAGTATTATAGATGTACATCTAAATTAAGTTGTCCTTATATTTTCCTTTTAAGTGATAGGTACAAAGGCCAGAATCTATTTTTACCTCGAGTGAAATATTTTAAAAATCACTAAATTTATATTATGGTCATAGACTGTTTACTAAACTTCGAATTGCTTCAACTAGCTAAACTTTTTTTGTGTGCACTCCATCCATCACCCTCAAAAAATCCGTTTGCATAATGCTAACGTAGGGGACGGAATTCTAATGTCGCGTCTAACGTGGTTAAACTCATGGCAGATCATTAAAAAAGAAATAAAAAGAAATAAGAGGGACCCACCCACCCCACCCACCCACCCCACCCCACCCCACCCCACTCTCCAACCAAACCAAATTAACCCACCACCACCACCGTCGTCACCTGCCACAGCCACCGTCACCACCACCCGCCACCGCCTGCCACAACCACCACAAACATGTCAACCTTAACCACAACTATCGCCAACTAGTCAACATTTGTTGGAAAATAATTTCATATTGAATGAAATCAACAGTTTAGCAATTCATTTCATCAGTTTAGCAATTCATTTTTCAGCATTTAAATCAGCAATTTAGCAATTCATTTCCTGCATTTTAGTTTCTGCTGTTTCAGCCGTTCCTCTTCATCTTCAATGTCAATTGCATTTATGGCCACCCCTTCATTTATGGGTATAAATAGATGACTTCTTGGTGGAAGAAGTACAAGTGATTCAAACAACAAACACAACCAAAGGAAAAACAAAACTAAACAACAGTTTCCTCCTTTTCATTTACCGGCAGCCTGGTTTTATTTTCTTTTGCTTATTCCTTCGAGAGATAGACGCAGCTAGTTCGTAGGCGGTTAACGTAGTGCAGCGGGAACCGACGACCGATTGTATCTTGGGAATCGAACGCCGATCAAAATCTCGTGCACCCCGGTGAGACGGCGAATTCGATTTAAGAAAACCGTGTAAACACGGGCCTTCGGTTTGATTGATTACTTTGATTCTCCAATTATTTTATCCTACAACATTAACTAGAACAATCATAGGCACCAACCATGAAGTCAGCTGGCTATCTGAATTAACCCATATCATATGTTCTTACTGATGCATAATAGCTCTGTGGGTAGCTCTAATTTCTACATATTGTTGCTATTCCTCTTTCCAGATCCCATTTCCCATCATTTTCTCTCTATTTTCACACACAAACACAAACACAAACACAAACACGCAGTATGTACATATGTATGAATAATTGAATGTCTTCTTCACCAAAATCAACCCATTCACTTCAACCCATTTGCTTTCTGTAGATCTCAATCGCGAGCCATTAATGGGAGAGCTGCAATAAGAAGATGGATCCATTAATTCGGTGAACCTAATTGTGTCGGCAGTGGAATTAATATACACCTCGGCTGGCTTAATCCGTTCTTTCAACAGATGAAATGAAATCCTCCACATATTTGTTATCAGTTGTTTTCAATTTATTCATTTTTTTTTTCTATCATTCTGAAATTATACATGAATATCAGTGTGGACCCGGTCATTTTTCCACAGTAGCCTTTGATCGTGTAAAAAAAAATGAAAAACTAATAAAAACTTAAAAGGCGAGCATTTTCTCATTTTTACCCTCGCACGTGAACTTGGAAGTGAGCGAGGAGAGAGAAAAAATTCATTCACCGACGACGTTACTGACGACCCAGACCGAAGACCGTCATTTCTCTTGAAGAAGTTTTGGGAACATTTATAAATTTACAAAGTATGGTTGAAATCATTGAATAAATAAAACATGTTTTATAATTTTTGTTGATTATCTTTGTAGAAATGGTTGTAGATCAATTATTTATGGATGAAATGTTTATGTTTGTGTGATTTGAGTGTTATTTGGGAGGCGCCGCCATTGGACGGCGAAACGCTGTTTATGTTTGTGTGATTTGAATGTTTCCTTATTTTAATTGTTTATATAATATTTAGTTATAATTAATAGAATATTAAATAAATAATCGAAATATAAAATTTAAATAAACAAGTCAAAGAAACATTTTATTTTGTTTATTTAATATTTTAGTATTTGTAACTAAATAATATTTCATTTTTAAATAAACTCTTTTTTGTAATTAAATATTAGACAAACTATTAAAATATACAAAATAAATAAAAAATTAAATTAAGTAATTTATTTTAAATTTTTTATTCAAATTTTTATAAACAATTTCAATAAGTAGTTTAAAATAAATATTTTAAATCGTTTGTTTTTATTGTTTTTAAACAAATTAAAATTTTTAATTGTTTACTTAATATTTCATTGTAAAAGAATAATTATAATTTTTTATAATATTAATTATAATTAATCGAATATTTAATAGTTTCTTATTTATAACTAAATAATATTTTATGATTTACAAACTATTTTTTCGTGAAATTTTCAAGTTGTTTACAAAATAAATTTAATTGTTTATGTAATATTTATATTAATCGTTTATTTAAATTTTTTTTATTTTCATTGTTAAATAAGTTAATTATTTATTTAAATTAAATATTAAATAAATTATTAAACATTCAAGACAAATTTAAACTATAATTAATATTAAATAATAAAATTAGAAATTAATTTTAAATTAAATAAATTATTTATTTAATATTTTTAAAAAAGAAAAAAAAGGCTTTTGGGCCTTCTGGCAGTGGCCCAATTAACTGGGAGCCTGGGCCTGTCGAGATGCCCAGAAGCCCTTTTACAAAGATAGTCAACAAAAAATCGAAAATATACTTTATTTATTCAATTATTTCAACCATGTTTTATAAATTTATAATCCCAAAACTCACTTCTTCAAGAGAAGTGGCGATCTCCGGTCTGGGTCGTCGGTAACCTTGTCGTCGGCGGTGAATGAATTTTTTTCTCTCCTCGCTCACTTCCAAGTTCACGTGTGAGGGTAAAAATGGGAAAATACTTGCCTTTTAAGTTTTTATTAGTTTTTCCTTTTTTTTACACGGTCAAAAAGGATGGCAAAAAAGCTCAGCGGCTCGGGCTCTACCCGGCCCAGAAAAAGCCCGAGCCAGGTTTGGTTGCACCAAGCTGAGGCTCGGGCCGAGCCCCATTTTGGGGCATTGGCTCGAGCCCTGGCCGACCAGAGCGATCTTATCCTTTAAAGAGCTTGGCAGACAGCTTGCTGCCTTTGGCATAGCTGCCTACAAAGGTAGCAGCAGGCAGCCTTTAAAAATATAAAACAAAAAGTAAAATAAAAAAACTCGAGCCGGCTCGGGCCGAGCTTCATTTTTTTGGCCGGGCTTTATTAGGCTCGGTTCGGGCCTAAAAAAGCTCTAGCTGAGCCCGAGCTTTTTTTTGGGCTCGACTTGTTGACATAGCTAATGGTCAAAGGCTATTGTGGAAAAATGGTCTGGTCAATCGGCCATCTTCCACTATTTCCTCCTTGTGATGGCAGGTGGTGGCCGAATATGGTCGGTTTTAAGAAAAAACAATTTTAAAATAATAATAATAATAATAATAATAATAATAATAATAATAATAATAATAATAATAATAATAATAATAATAATAATAAATCGAGCTGGTCCAGCTCGGCTCATAAAGGCTCGAACTGAAAGCTCGGGTCGAGCCTAAAATTTTTGGTCGAGCAATGCTCAACTCGGGCCCAAAAAAGTTCAGACCTGTTTTGCTCGAGATGAGCTCGAGCTTTGAGTTTCAGCTCGTGGCTCGGCTCATTGACATAGCTAACGTGTATACTAATGACTGAAACTTTTCTAATATATATGAATCATGTGACAAATGTGCACTTAGGTGGATTTTTTAGGCATGATGGATATTTATTTCGGGAGAATAAGTTATGTGTAATTATGTGTTCAATAAGAGAATTATTAGTACATAAAGCACATAGTAGAGGTTTAATATGTCACTTTGGGATTAAGAAGACTTTGGATATGTTAAATAAACACATCTATTGGCTTAAGATGAAAGTTGATGTTGATTGGATTTGTATTGGATGCATCATTTGTAAAACGGCTAAGTCTAAGCTTTTTTACCTCAAGGTTTATATACACTATTACCCGTTCTGAGTGAACTTTGGATTGATGTATTTATGGACTTTGTGTAGGGTCTATCTCGGACTAAGAAAGGAAGAGATTCCATATTTGTGGTGGTAGATAGATTTAGTAAGATGGCACGTTTCATTCCATGTCATAAAATTGATGATGTCACTAATATTACGGATTTATTCTTTAAAAAAGTAGTGTGCTTACATGGGGTGTCTATGTGTATTGTATCAGATAGAGATGTTAAGTTCCTTGGTCATTTTTGTAAGGTTTTGTGGCGTAAGTTAGGAACTAAGCTATTAGTCTCTGTAACTTGTCACCAACAAGTGAATGGACAAATTGAGATTGTTAATAGGACTATGATACAATTATTGCGCACTATAGTCTATAAGAACTTGATGAGTTGAGAGGATTGCTTGCCATTAATAGAATTTGCATATATTAGGGTCACGCATCCCACTACTTCTTATACTCTAATTGAAATTGTTTATGGTTTTAATACATTAACACTTTTAGATTTAATTCGTTTACCTGTTAATAAGAGATGTAGCTTAGATAGAAAGAAAAAATGCCAAGTTAGTAAGATCTCTTCGTGAGAAGGTACGGCGCTAAATTGAAAAGAAAAATAGGCATTACGCTTCTCAAGCAAATAAAGGACGAAAGCGTGTTACATTTGAACCAGGTGGAGATTTGAAGACGAATCATTTTGAATAGCGAGGGCATTATAAGAATCATGGTATGAGAGCTAGCAAGGACAACGACCTGTTGATCGTGGAGGAAGGACCAATGATTATGTCGCGAGCAAAGAAGGTAAAAGAAGCCATGGGATGCTTGTTCAAGTTACGGTGGATGAAACATCGATCACAACAAGCAAAATGACAAGTTTCATATTGAACTGAAAGACGCAATAAGGTGGATCAATTTGGTTTAAGCAACGGACGAGAAAGTTAAAGAAGAGACATGTGCAACCGTATAGAGTAACCAGGCATGCGGCCCGTACCGAAACCAGGTTGAAGAAAGGCCTATTCGACCACATGTTCAACAATTTAAGTAAGGTTCATAAGTTTTGTGATCACGATGTCAAAATATTATTGGTGAATGTCTTTGTTTTTTGGTTCAATAATTTATTGTGTTGAACTTTTCAAACATCGATTCTTGACTTTTTTTGGTTTTATCTAACTTGTCGTTGGTTTCGTAACTTCAATTGCTACGTGGGTTCGCATCATAATTGATGCTTGATCAGTAGAAGCCTTCCCAAAAAGAAGAAGATGGTCCGCGA
This sequence comes from Fraxinus americana, assembly GCA_035079005.1. Lineage (NCBI taxonomy): Eukaryota > Viridiplantae > Streptophyta > Magnoliopsida > Lamiales > Oleaceae > Fraxinus > Fraxinus americana. The sequence continues at coordinate 55,020,205 of CM068706.1, read as the reverse complement.
AGAAGAGGTGGGGTAGTGCGAATTATTATGTTTTTCTTTCTTCTTTCGTATCCAATATTTTTCTATTTATAGGAACAACTGTAAAAAAATCTCGACCGGATCACATTAAACACACTACCTCATCTTTATCCTACAAGCACGAGAGAATTTCAACCCCTCCTTATTCGTAATTAAGCATACATGGACAATCAATGCTTACAAGAATATCAGACTCAAAAAATAGTTGAATTTTATGTGATGCCTTTGAGAATGCAAAAATGTCGACAGAATACAATAAATTCTTAATGGTTGTTGTGTTGTACAATTACGAAGACGGTCTCGAACATCAAAGAATTTCAAAATTTATGTTCGAGGTTTGTACTTTGTCTATGCAGAATGACAAATTATAAACGAAATTTTGTAGAAGAATAATGCAAATGATTGAGTATTATGTGCAAGCATTAATTTGGTTCAATTTCATGTAGGTTTCAAATGGAAATCATGAAATCTATTCACATAATCCTTGAGGTAGAGTTATAACCTTTCATTTGAAGCTAATGGAATCAAACAAGAACATTCTCATACTATTTTTTATCACCAAAATAAAAACCCTTAAAACGTCACAAAAAATGCGTTAGTGTTCTGTCCCCTTACCGTCACCCAGTGCGTGTCCAGTTTTTAATGTGCTATTGGCCCTCTTGTTTGCTATAATATTGTCGTGTTTACAACTTATAAGTTACAAGCCAATTTCACATAATGTTTACATCATCTTAACGAAAATGGATCAAACTACAATAACGCCGATTCTGAAAATACCCTGACTTGTAAACCCATTGAGTTTGGACACATTCTCAGTTTCTTGGAAAATCCATTTTTGAAACGTGAAATATAGTTATAGATTGTTACTTTGTGATGTCCTCAACAGCAAAATATTTATTATGTGAAAAATGATTTTATCTCTCTGTTTGCATTAATTTATCTATTTCAAATTAAAATTTAAAATTTCATTAATTAATTTGTATCCTCCACCTCTGACATCCGAATCAAATAGTTGACAAATTCTAATGTTGTACATTAATTTATCTGTCATACCGTGTTACATGCTGATTGAGTTGTTAATCAATGGACTTTTTAAGAAAAGAGAAAAAAGTAAGAGGAAATTACAAAAAAACAGGTATTTGAAGATCGGTTTTTAAAAATCTGGTTTAGACTTTATTTTATTCAATTTTCCGATTTTTATCATTTTAATTAAGTAATTATTCCATAAAAACCCTAATTTACTCTCTCTCTCTCTCCCTCCCTCCCTCCCTCCCCCTGCTAGTACTATTCTTCTCTCCCCCTCCCTCCGCTGCTGCGATTCACAGCAGCAGCGACGCTCGCTGCTGCGATTTGCAGCAGCAGATCAACAGCAGAAGCGCGAGACGCTGCTGCTACACGTTGCAGCAGCAGCGTTGGGTTGTGATTTTTCGGTTAGTTGGGTCGTGATTTTTTAGATTGTGATTTTTCAGTCAATTTTTGTTATTGTTGTGGCAATGGTTGTGTGGTGTTGTGGTGAGGTCGACGACGGTGGTGGTGTTTTCCTTGGTGTGGTGGTGAGGGCGGCATTGGGATGTTTTTTTTTGTTATTATTATGGTGGTGGTTGTGGTGGTGTTCTGACAGGGTGACGATGGTGGTGCTATTCAGGTGATGGTGGTAGTTGTTGGTGGGTGTTTTTGGGATTAGGGACGGCGGCGGATGGGACGAAGTGTCTGTGAGCAACTATTTGGTCGTTCTGTGACCTGTGACCAAATATTGTTGGTGTATTGGGATTGGGGGACGGGTGAGGCGAATGGGATGAAGTGTCTGTGACCATCTCTTTGGTTGATCTATGACCTGTGACCAAATATTGGTGATGTACTGGGATCGGGGGACGGGTATTTGGGTGTATGTGACCATTTTTATGGTAATTGTGACCTTAAAATTCGTTACTATGTGACTGAAAATATAATATGTGACCAACCATCCGGTAATCTGTACCTAAAAAAAAAAAAATCTGTGATCAACTAATTTGGAAATTTGTGATTGTGTGACCTATAAATTTTGATATGTGACCAACTAATTTTGAAATCTGTGACCAACGAATTAATTGTGACCTAAAAATTTTTTGAGCTGTGACCGTAAGTTGTAAATTTGTGACCGGAATGGTCGTCGGAATATTCGCCGGAATAATTATAGGAATCGGAACGATTGCCGGAGAAGAGTGGTGGTCGGAATGATCGTCGGAATAATCCCCGGAGTGGGGTGGGTTAGGTATGTGGGTTGGGTTAATTATATTATATTATATTAAAATTAAATATTTAATAATAAATTGATTTTAAAAAAAAAAAACCTGATTTTTGAATTTGTGTAAAGTATATACCTTATTTACGAACTTTTCCCAAAAAGTAATTACAAGATAATTAAGTGGGCCTCCGAGATAATAAGGCCCCACAAACGTTCGCAGTTTGTGGGCTTCGAACAAGATCTTTGGACCCTGCTCGTACCAAGCCCAATCCACAGTAAATGACCCAAAAGAATACCACAGGCCTAACAAATATAAGGGCCTGTTTCGTACAAATTCTCATTTTCTACAGTAAATCAATTCTCATTTTCAACCACACATTTTTCAATAAAATAATATTTTCCATCACATCAATACTTTTTTCTTCTTTTTCAATCACACATTTCCCATCATAACACTATTCAAAAATCAATTCTTCCCTCAAAAATCTCTACCAAACACACTCTAAGTATGGATTTTAACTGGGGAAAGATGAGCATGGAAATTCTCATACGAGCCGCCGGTCAACTCTCTCGAGTCGGGTAGTGAGCATGCAATGATGCTATGAAAGGGACCAATCACAGGTGCCTGAAAATTCAAATTCAAAATTTTTTTCCTTATATATAATTTGCGCTAATTTTCCTTATATATTTTGGTAAACTATATTTTTAATTTTATCACGCTAGTAGTTGTTTCAACTCAACTCGACGCGGGGTTAATTTGGCGTGGCAGAGAATTGTTTTCTATCAAATTTATTGTTTGACAGTAGATTAAAAAAAAAAAAATAGATTATTTGCATCAATTTGTGTTGGATATTCCATGTGCAACGTCTTCTGAAACATAAAGCACTAAACTTTTGAAGTTGTAGCTACTTAATCAAGTTAGCATTAATTGATGCATAAGAAAATTGGAAAGTTTGAATCCTTTTGAAACAAAATTTCACGAGACATCCATGATAACTTTTTCTTTGAATTCATCTTCATCTGCCTAAAAAAAAATCATGATAATAACAAAAAGTCAAGCACCCACAAAACTCTTTCTGGAAAATCTCCATTGTTGAGGATTTTTTTTCTTCATTTCATTGCATATTTTGTCACCATGAAACCCAAACTCCTTAGTTTTTTCATGATTATTTGATATGTCAACGATGAACAAGATTTTAGATTTTTTTTCTTGGTTAATACCGTCCATGTCGAATCCACCTTACAAAATGTGCAAGAAAACCTTTATTTCTTCCATAATTGGAACCCATGTTTCTGAATCTGCTCATGCACTTCTTGAAATCAATTCACTCATTCAAAAGAAAAACAACACCTTTTGATCATTCTGTGCTTTTGACAAACTTAGATTTTCAATGGCTACCTCATGTTTTAATCCATTTCGGTTGCGAAAATCGAAGAGTAAAACATCTTCAACATCAATACCTTCCACTTCAAGAAACAGCCAATTAATTTCTGAAAACAACAATTTGGAGAGGAAGAGATTTGACAGTTTGGAATCATGGTCAATGATATTGGATTCAGAAAATCTCGAAACATGGGAAGAATCTGAGGATCATGAGGAATGGACTGCCGATCTTTCTCAGTTATTTGTAGGCAATAAATTTGCATCTGGAGCATACAGTAGGATTTATAGAGGGATTTATAAGCAAAGAGCAGTTGCCGTAAAAATGGTGAGAATTCCAACTCATAAAGAAGAGACTAGAGCTTTGCTTGAACATCAATTCAAGTCTGAAGTTGCCCTTCTTTCACGTTTATATCATCCCAACATTGTGCAGGTTAGAATTTCATTACCTTATCCAACAAGTTATGTAGTTTGAGTTCGAGTCGAAGAAGCAATATCATGTGAAATTAGATTTGTGATTTAAGAATGAAAATTTTTAGCAATATCAGGTCGTCGTGTTTGTTAAATTCCGATCATTACCAAATTCACTGCACTTCTTATTTTCGCTTACACAGCTTCTTTCTCTGCAGTTTATTGCTGCGTGTAAGAAGCCTCCCGTATACTGTATTATCACCGAGTACATGTCACAAGGGAATTTAAGGATGTATCTCAACAAGAAAGAGCCATACTCGCTTTCAATCGAGACAATTCTGAGGCTAGCCCTAGATATTTCACGAGGAATGGAGTATCTTCATTCACAAGGGGTGATACATAGAGACCTCAAATCGAACAACTTGCTTTTAAATGACGAGATGCGTGTTAAGGTTGCAGATTTCGGCACTTCTTGTCTTGAAACACAGTGCAGGAAAACCAAAGGAAATATGGGAACTTACCGTTGGATGGCACCCGAGATGATCAAGGAGAAAACTTGTACTCGGAAAGTTGATGTCTATAGTTTTGGGATCGTGCTGTGGGAACTTACGACGGCCGTGCTTCCTTTTCAGGGAATGACTCCCGTGCAAGCTGCATTTGCTGTGGCTGATAAGGTTAGATTTATTCCCTATTTGTGTTATAAGCATCCACTGTTATCAAAACTATCAGTTTTGAGGACTTGGTTGCATTATCATTGTCGGGTTTAAGTCCACAAAGTAAAAGGGTTACGGTAAGTTGACTATCGAACATAAAATACACCAGTACCCCGAGGTTCATTCCCTATTTCTACAAATCAGGATCTCATATGCACACTCTTTGTACTAACATGTAATCTAGTCGAGTTAATGTCATTTGTTTATGGAATTTAAACACGCTCTGCTCGATCAAATTCTTGAAAGTTGTGTGAGATATTTGTTACCTTTCCTGTAGAACGAGCGACCCCCATTGCCAGCCAGTTGTCAACCTGCGCTCGCGCACCTTATAAAGCGTTGTTGGGCAGCAAACCCCTCAAAGCGGCCAGATTTCAGTGACATCGTGTCTGCTTTGGAAAAATACGATGAGTGTGTCAAGGAAGGACTCCCGCTTACTCTCCATTCGGGGCTAGTGGCCCGAAAGGCCATTCTTGAACGCTTAAAAGGTTGCGTATCGATACCTGTACATGCCTAACAGCCTTCTTTTAGACAAGCTTGCGTTGCCACTGTATTGTATTTTTTGTTTTTACCTCTTAGACTGGCCAATTCAAATTTTTATATAGTCAATGTCTTCATAGTTATCTGATACATGATACTATTTCAACTAGTTCAGGCTGTCTGTATTGAGTAGAACTCGATAGAATTGATGAAATGGACATTTGAAATACTTGTGTATATTTTCGTCTCCACTTCTATTATATTTAGCATCTCGATCATTTCACTGGGCATGAGTTGGATTGAATTGATTTTGAGTCCAATCGAAACCTAATACAACATGTTCGGTTAGACAATAATTCAAACTTAAACAAATCCATTCACGGTTGAAACTCAACCCAATCCAAACCGACCAAACTCGGATTGGTTTGGAGTGGGTTGGGTTGATTGCTTTGGACTTAAGTCCAATTCAAGTTGGACAATTTTTTATGGGTTTAATGGTTGTGACATTTTTTGTTGAATTTGAACAATTTTTTAAAGTTTGATACCATTTCAATTTGAACAAATTTCAGTTACATTCAAAATTGTGGCTTGAAAGGCCTTAAATCGATTGAAGTTGAATCAATAATACCATTTCAAGTCGATTTGAAAGGCATAAGTCAAAAATCAAGTCAAAAAATCGAGTCGAGAAGTCGATGCATGAGCATCAATGAGAGGCACAAGAAACGTGAGACATATGAGAATTTTGATCATTAAGTTTTAAGTGCTAATTTTCTTTTTAACATTTTTTAGCTTATTGGGTTAGGTTGGGTTGGATTTGACTGAATTTTAATAGATAACTCGGAGGGAAAAATTCACAACTCAGGATCTATCCCAAAATAAAAAATCACGCCCCAAAGTTTAGAATTGCAAAAATCAAGTTTTTCATGAATTAATTAATTATATTTCACAATTATTATATTAAATTAAATATTTAACTGTAATATAATATAATTAACCCACTACACCTCACCCCCACCATCTGCTGCGGCCACCACTCCGACGACTATTCTCCGGTCACATATCAAAAATTTTGTAGGTCACGAATTATTTTGAGGTCACAGATTTGAAATTTTATAGGTCATAGTTTTTTCATCGGTCACAGATCAAAAATTTAAGGTCACGGATTATTTCAAGGTCACACATCTAAAAGTTTATAGGTCACAGAATATTTTATTGGTCACGGATCAAAAAATTTATATGTCTCATGTCACGTATTTTCAGATTTGTTGGTCACGAATTTTTTTTTAGTTACAAATTATCAATTTTAAAGTCACAGAGAACCATATAGTTGGTCACATACACCCAAATACACAGTCCCCCGATCCAAACCCACCACCAACATTGGTCACAAATCGACCAACTAGTTGGTCACAGACATTCTTCGTCGCATACCTGCCACCACCACCACCACCACAACCATCCACCAATAATAACACCAACAACAACCACCACCCAAACCACCACTGATTAGCCCAAACCACCACCAACAGATCCGCCAACACACAGATCCTGCACCAACACCTGTTCTGTTAAACTAGAGAAGAAAAAACAAAAGGAAAGTTTCGGGATAAGACTTTGTTTATCAATTGAAAATGGCTCCTACACCGTCTTCAAAACCGAATTCAACAACACCGGTGTCAAAATCAAACAGCCACCACCAATCGAAAACCCCTCATTCAAAGTACCGCCTGAATCTTACCAAAGAAACTGTCACCAGGCCGCCATGCCCCCGACAGAGACCCAACTGCTTCACTGTAATTTCCTCGTCCACCCAACTATTCGAGACATTTTCTCTCTGCAACAAATTCATTTGCAACAGCTCAGATCCGCCACAAAACCACTAGCATTTTCAACAAACCCATCGGCAACAACTCATATCTGCAACAAACCTACCTGAATCTCACAGCAGCGTCAACACCGATGTTAAAGGTTTTAAAGGAATAATTATTTAATTAAAATGATAAAAAAACTTTTTTTAAAAAAGATAAAAAACTTGAAAACCTAATTTTTTAAAATGTGAAAGAAAAGACCTGATTTCATGTAATTACCACTAACTCGGAACCCAACCCGACTTAAAATTTGATTTCATAATTCAAATCCAACCCAATTGAACTAAAAAACCAACCCAAACCGGTTGGTTTGGATTGGGTTCATCGGTTTGACTAGTTCGAATTGACTTTTGCCCAACCCTAATTTCACTTATCTAGTTCGGTTATGTCCCAACTCTGGATGGACCGGCCCACAAATCTTAATCAAACCAAGCCCAATGTGACGCATTTATAGTAATGGACCAGTATTAGGGTTATTCCGGGTCCAAGGTCACCCAACCATTAGACCCATTACAATCTACGAAATTTTAGTTCGAATCTCACCATCATCTATTTGTTAAAAATTTTGTGGTTTAGACTCTCTTACCGCCTACCTACTAATAAAGAAATATGCCCACATCTCACTAATGACTAATACAAAATATCTTGCATAAGATGGTTGGGTTGTTGCGAGTGTCATTTTTTCTTAAACAATGTCATATTTGGCTAACTGTCACCAAACCTACTTTGAACAAAAATGACATACCTATCCAAGAGGGAATTGTTTTTGGCCGAGTTTAAAAGTCGACTTTAGACTTTATTTGTTAACATTTATTGAGCCTCTGTTTAGTAGGTATTTTTGTGGAGAGAATGCATTTTTTTGGTTGATGTGATGAAGAATATGTGGTTGAAAAAGAAGAAAAAGTTATTAATATGATGAAAAATATTATTTTATTAAAAAATGAGTAGAAGAATGAGAATGAAAAATAGAGTTGTGCTGCTGTGCCAGGTCTGTAAAAGATCTGGCACAGCCATGTGAGATAGGGTGGGTGGGTGTTTTAACATTTTTGGGGGGTTTTTTTAATGAGTTAGGTCCTCGGGACCCACCTCATGTGAGATAGTCTGTACAAAATCTGTGAACCAAAATCTGGTAGAGTAGAATAATTCTGAAAAATATAATGTGGCTCAAACAGAGACTAACTTTTATGCTCGATCTAATCAATCATCGGTATAATTTGTTGATCAAAACTCGAAGCACATTAATGAATTGGACCCCAAGGCATATGTTTACGAACAGACAATTTAAGTGAATTGGACAGGGCAGCAAAGGATATTTCGAAAAGGTCTATAATCATGTCGGAGTGAAAACAAGAGAATAGACAAAGGTACATTTGTTTGCATATGGCAGAAGATAAAGTGCAATAAAGGGGAGGATAACAGTTGATTGATCAATGTAAGCAAAATCACAAAACATAACGCCATTACCCATAATCATTCGGTTAAAAACCTCGATTCGGGGTCGTCGAGGAAATAGATTCAAATGAATATAGCTTCGGTCTATAATAGATTGTGTTAAAGAAGAATGTTAACAAGTAAGAGTTATCAGAGCAAAGCCGTGTCGAGTTTTGAATAAACCCGGTTAGATAGAGAATGTATTAGAGAAGATTTTTGGAGAAATTAATGAACAAGTCTATATAAAACTACCCATAATTGAAGTTTTACATAGGAACTGCAACAAAATGAAATTTTTTTGAATTGTACAAGCAAAAGTAAGACTTTAACAAACCCTTTTTTTTCAGGTCCATACACCCCAAAATCTCTCTCCAAGAAAATTCAAGAACCCGCCAACAGACCCTCTTTCGAGTTCTTCCTCCGCCATTTGTTCATCCTCAGCATCACTGGAAATGGCACTCTCCGCCGTTGAATTTGACTCGGTAAACTCGTTCTTACTCAAGCTCATTTCAGAGGCTTTTGACTCATCTGATTTATGACAGTTATTACGTCTACTCTTCCTTCTCTCTCTTTTGCCCTTTTCTTTCTTGTTTTGCATTTGCAGACCATCTTCAAAAGCATCTATAATTTCGTGTATGAGTTGACGGTTCGGCGAAGAGTCCCATCTCACCCAGTAGCTCGTGTAGCAACTAAAGCAGTAGCAGTTGAAAGATGGCCGGTGGTCATCGGAGGCGGTGCTGGTGATTTTGAGGGTGTTCTTGCGGGGATGGTTGGAAAAGTTGGTGGAGGAGCAAGAAATGAGATATGCCAAAACTTCTCTGTCCTCCAGTGACAGAGCCGCCGTGAGTGTCAAGATTGTCGCTGGCAAAAATGACAGCAATTGGTCAGAAACCAAAGGTGGCGTCGGATGAACAGTGCCTTTCTTGTACATCTTCTTCATGACTTATGACAGTAGTTTTAGAGAGAGAAAGAAAAGTCTGTCGATATAAAGAGAGGATGAGAGAGAGAGTGAACTCGGTGAAGGGTTAACTACGGGGAAAATTTCACTTGTCATCAGTAGATTTATGAGTTTGTTTTACATTGGTCCCTCAACATCGTTTTATTTCAATTTGCTCTTGACTTTTTTTCCTTTCTTTTTTTCTTTTTAAATTTCACCGTTACATTCGTAATCGTGACTAAAATTAAGCCTCCTTTTGATAGTTTGTGCAGAAAAGCTTTTTAACCTCCATTGGGTACTTGAAAAAAGGTTTAAAAAAAGTGTGATTGAAAAAATAGATACAATTTTTGAGTCTCATAAAATATATGAATTAAATTGTGAGTCTCCGAAAATGTATGATTAAAAACTTAAAATTTTATCAACTTTTTTAGCTAAATGATAATAGCACATAATGCTCCCATTTTTCACTACTATGGAAAATGTTCTTACTTTTTATTCTTTAGTATTTTCACACTTATTTTCACTTTTTATTGTGTAAAAAGTCATTTTCATCCATTTTCTCAATTAAAAATTGTGAAATGACGAATATACTATTATCTTTAAATAAAACAAAAAGAAAAAAATTAATTGTAATTATAGTCCCAATTTTTAAAAAGCGCAAATGAGTCCCAAATAAATTATTAATCAGGCGGTTATCACATAATGTTCTTACATTTCACTATTATTGCGAAAAACATCTCTATCTATCTATCTTTTTTTTTTTTCTTTTTTTTGACATTTTCACCCTTAATTATAGTTTTAATTCCGCAAACCATCATTTTTATCTATTTTCATCCAATTTATCAATAAAGAGTTTTAAAATGATGAATATAGCATCTTATTTTAAAAAAAAAAGCTAATTAATTACAACTACAGACCAATTTTTTTTAAAAAGTGCAAACGAGTCCCAAATAAATTATTAAAAAATTACAAATTATTTTTTTTTAAAAATTGCAAACGAGCCACAAATAAATTATTAGAAAATTAGAAATTAATTTTTTTAAAAAAGTGCAAACGAACCCTTAAAAATTAAAAATTAATTTTCTTAAAAAAAGTGCAAACGAATCTCAATTAAATTTATTAAAAAATTAAAAGTGCAAAAGAGTCTCAAATAAATTATTAAAAATTAGAAATAAAAAATAATTTTCTTTAATTTTTTTAAAAAAAGAGAGTATATTCATCATTGAGAAATTGGATGGAAATGGATAGAAATGATGATTTGCTTAATAAAATGTGTAATTAAGGGTGAAAATGTAAAAAAAAAAAAAGGTATGGACATTATGTGCTAATTACTCTTTTAATAATTTATTTGTGGACTCATTTGCGCTTTTTTTAAAAAATTTGGGAATGTGATTAAAATTAAAAAAAATTTCTCTTTCGTTTTGTTTTATTTAAAGAGAATGGTATATTCGTCATTTTACAATTTTTTATTGGAAAAACGAATGAAAATAATATTTTGCGTAATGAAAGATATAAATAAAGGTGGAAATATCTAAAAATGAAAGATAATGACGTTTTCCTGACTTACAAATTGTGTTCAAAGACTTGTTTGATGCTAAATAATAGTTCATTCACTCAACAAAATTAAAAAGATATCACACTGAAGTAAATTTAAAGTATTTTATTCATTCATTTGAATTTTCATTGTTAGCAAAAATCAACGATTTAACGTCGAATAACGTCAAGACAAGCAATGCATGGAACATAAAACTTATTGTTATGATTGATAAGGAAATTTGAATATCTAAATTTACTCATTCGAGTTTTCTTTAACAACAATAATTGTTGTTTTCAATGTCAAACAATTATCACGAGAGGATTAGATGGTCGAATTGACTTTTTTCAAGTTCAATAAAATGTCATTGATTATACAGCTCATTATAATTATTTTATTTTATTAAATCCATTTGAATTCCATATTCAAAGTTGCAACAGTCAGTAACTCAAAATGCAAGATTAGCTGTTAGGGTTGGAAATCGTATCCCTTTGAGTTCCATATTCAAAATTGCAATCTTCAATAAGTCAAAGCACAAGATTGACTATCGGATCTTTGGGACAGAATGTTCAAATAAAAAATATTGAACCATCAAATTGAAGAAATTGAAGCTGAGCTACCAACATGAACATATCTTTAAGTTGGATGATTTCTAATTATAGAGAGAGAGAGAGAGTGTGTGAGCATAGAAGTTGGCGACGTTTAATTGGGGGGCTTGTTCAGGCACTGGGGAACGGTCGAGTGCGACGCAGAGCTTTTAGAGAAAGGGTGGAATTTGATTGGTTAAACAGTGTGCCTGTATGATGTAATGGGACCTACCGCTTGACCTTTTTACCATATGACTTTTGCAGAAAGAATAATGTTGTTTAGTGGTATAAAGCGGGATTACATTTTCAATTAAATAAAGGATTATTGGCGCAAAACGTCCCTACTTATGACAGTCCTTGTGGAAAACGTCCCTACGTTTGATTTCTTGGTGCAGAACGTCCCTACCTTTGCATTTTCTTGCGCAAAACGTCCTTCCGTTCAACTCCCGTTAGAATCCACCGTTAAATAAAAGGGTAATTGGCGCAAAACGTCCCTACCTATGATGAGTCTTGTGAAAAACGTCCATACGTTTCATTTTTTGGCGCAGAACGTCCCTACCTTTCACTTTTTTTGCCCAAAACGTCCATTTTTCCCAATTTTTGATATAAAATGACCAATATACCCTTCAATTTAAATAAAACAAAAAGAAAAAGAAAAGAAAAATCAAGAATAAATTGCAATCTGATCCAAAACATTTTAAAAAGTGCAAATCAATCCAAATAAATTATTAAAATATTAAAAATAATCAAAAATAAAAATAAAAACTCTCTCTCCTCTCCCTCAGCCTCTTCTTCCCACAGCCTCCTCCACCACTGGGATTGTAGAGGGTGATGAGGCGTCGGTATAGTGTCTGATTTTCGGTGGTGGTGGAGGAGGCTGAGGGTGAGGGTGAGGGAGAGGAGAGAGAGTTTTTATTTTTATTTTTGATTATTTTTAATATTTTAATAATTTATTTGGACTGATTTGCACTTTTTAAAATGTTTTGGATCAGATTGCAATTTATTCTTGATTTTTTTTTTCTTTTCCTTTTTGTTTTATTTAAATTGAAGGGTATATTGGTCATTTTATGTCAAAAATTGGGAAAAATGACGTTTTGCGCAAAACAAAGTGAAAGGTAGGGACGTTCTGCGCCAAAAAATGAAACGTAATGACGTTTTCCACAAGACCCATCATAGGTAGGGACGTTTTGCGCCAATTACCCTTTTATTTAACGGTGGATTCTAACGGGAGTTGGACGGAAGGACGTTTTGCACAAGAAAATGCAAAGGTAGGGACGTTCTGCACCAAGAAATCAAATGTAGGGACGTTTTCCACAAAGACTGTCATAGGTAGGGACGTTTTGCGCCAATAACCCTTAAATAAATATTGTGATATTGTATTTAAGTGAAAATAATGATAATTATAATTAGCGAATAATCATCCTATGTGGCACGAAAGAAATTTTATTTGGGCCAACTATTTGGGAAGTAGATTAAGGATTCGTTTGACATGATTTTTACGTTTATTTCTAGGTCTTGTAGAAAAGTTTTTTGAGAAAGATACCTTAATTTTTATTTGAAAACTAATTTTTAAAAACACCATCTCTTCCGAAATTGCTTTTAGAGGAAGTCACATTGAGTCCATTTCTTCCAAAATCTTTTCTAACTAACAAAAATAGTTTCATAAAATTAGTCAAACAAATTTAAAACTAGCTTTCGGATCTCAAAAGCTCTTTTTGACTTTTCAAATGTCATTCCAAACAATCCCAAAGCTCCTATTTGACAACCATTTTTAAATAACTCTTTTTTTTCAAACTCATTTTCAACCACATTCTCACAATAAAATATTCAGTACGTAAGTCAAAAACATTTTCTTACTTTTTAATTACTCAATCTTTAAAAAATCACTATTTCAAAACTCTTTTTTTTCCCTAAAAATTTCTTTTTTTATAGTTGTCAAACAAGGGCTAAATACATTTAGCCCATGTTTTATCCCCATTAAATTTTAATTCATTTTTCTTTAACCTAAAAATTATCTTCACTTTTTAACTACATATTTTTCAAAAAACACTACTCCAAAATCTTTTTTTTCAAATAACGGAGCTCAAACAAGAGCTCAAGGGCCTTCTAAATTTGGGTTTTACAGGCCCATAGTCTTGTCACGTGCATTTAATAATTAGCACTTTGAGTCTTCTTTTGTTTTTTTTTTTTTTGGTCCAAAATGCATTTTATAATAATATTGTGATAGAGAATATGTGGTTTAAAATAAGAAAAAAGTTTTGAGTTCGTGCGTTATATTATTTTATTGAAAAATGTATAATTTAAAATAAGAGAGAAAAAAATGTATTTTAAGAATAATGGGACCAAAACTTTAATATCAATATTTTGATAACCAGTAACAGTAGCGTCCGCCAGTAAAAGATAAGGAGTTAAAGGTTAAATTGGAATCAAACTGATAAAATAACATTAAAAATAATAAAAAGTAAAATTTCAAGGAGATGGCGGATTTTTTTACTTATTTTAAATGATTTTCATTTTCGAGGGATTTCCAGTCAAATTGGCCAATCCGGTTGGATTTCCAGTTTTTCCAGTCAAACTGCCTAAATGTGAACAAGTGCTTGGCGGTTAAAAATTCCCCTTCCAACGACCCCTACTCGTCTGTCGCTCTAGTATTGTGCGTGGGCGAGGATCGAAAAGTACCAAGACGAGCGTCTCAGACGTCCTCAACTTAAGTAACACGTACTCGAGGAACCTTGTAACCACATGGCCTTATAGTGATTGAAATTCGATTGACAAAGAAAAAGAAAGAAATACTGACTTGACTGCTCCATTAAATAGCTACATTCAGTTCATTTTCCCTGGTCCCTTGGTCAGCAGTGCTCTAAATCATAATTGCACCTAATCTTGCAATCAACATGACCAAAAGTCCATTGAAGTTGTTACACTAGCCTTGTTGGAGCCATCTTATTGTAGAATGAGAATGAAAAATATAGTCGTTATTGGGGTCCACACAAGAGATAGAAAATTTGAATTTAAATGTTGATTTGATGAATAACGATCATATTTTTCATTTTAATGAGATTTTAAGGTGGCCCAAACGGAGGCTAAGTAAAAAATACCATTCCATCCCAATCCCATACATAAAAAGAACTTGTAAAAATTGGAAATCAATTCAAGAAAATAAAAGCATCTGGTTCGTAATCAGATTTGCTCCCTTATGGAACATAAAAAACTTCATAACTCACCTTCAAGAGATATTTTGAAAATCATCTAAACACCAACGAGCCATCATAATACGGTCAAGATGGCCCTATTTCGTAACACGGATTAGAAAGTGCTCGATAGTATTAAATAAAAAGAAGACTATATGGTACCATTATAAACTACATACCACACATGCCCTGAATGAACAACGTACATTGAATGCCGGTGCTAGCATCTCAACATCCCTTGGGCCTTGACTTTCAAAAACTCACAGATAGGCTCATAGTAAATACTTATACCATAGATGATGTGACAAATGTCTTGAGAATAAATACTTACCTTCTCACGCATATTAGATTTATATAATTCACCATCTATTTATAGCTGTAATATTATACCAATGAATACTTTACCTTACTAAGTGTTGGAATATATGCAAGTTCAACGGATCAACAGATTCCCTTCTCTAGCTCAGCACAACAGATCACGTTCAGTAGCTCTTCTTCCATATTCTAGCTTCTTCTAGTTCCTTCTTTAGTTTGTTAGTTGTTGGATTAGTTTGTTACACCAGCTGAATTAATCTATAAATAGATCAATGTACTCAAAGTATTACTTGAACTTTTGATGAATAATAAGTGTTCTACATGTTTTCTTTCATCAAGTTCCTTCAATATATTCTATATTGAATCTATCTTTTATTTTCTTAACACTAAGCGTACTGCTGCATCGTTATATATCCGGAGCTGATTGCAAGAGTGAATTCAAGAAAATCAAAGCATAACGCCGTAACTGAAATTGCAAGGATCTTCATCAATTTTTGAGGCTGCTCTAAATGGATCCGTGCATGGAGATATTGTTGTTTTGGTCACCAATAAATACGGTACACTATTCATACTATTATGTGACCTTTATTTATTTGTTTTTTTTTTTCCTGGGTGCTAATGCGAATTGTCAAATGGACTGCATTGTTGAAGATTCTTCTTCCTTGTTTCTTCTCTGTATGAATTAATTATTAAATGTCTAAGTTGACATTATATTGTAGTCAATCAATTTTGTTGTATCGTATTCTTTTGGAGATTCTGGAAAATAGATGGTTTTCTATTATGAATTGTTAGGCTTAGTGTTTCAGAGTGTTTAAGCTTCTAATTTGAATTTCTACTTAGTATATTTCATTAAATTCTGTGAAATTGCTTATTCTTATCCATTGCTACCATTGAAGAATTTGTGCAAAGCATTTATATTTGGGACACACTTTTGTTCTGCTCTGTGTCCTCAACTTGCATTTATTATGTGATCCTATGTAATGGTAAATTGTGAAGGTGCTGAGTATGCTAAAATAAGAGCATCCCTAGAAAATCTTCACACGACAACCATTGAAATATTTGCATAATGAATTTATCTTTTGCACAGACTGATGTTTAATTTCTACATGTATTTATCCGCCAAAATTGTAGATTGTGGAGAGTTAAGGTCATCCCTGTCATTCTTTTCCCTAAAAATAAAGATGCAATTGAGGGTTTATCCACAGAAGATCTTATAGCTGCACTTAGGTCAGCCAGTCAAATCCTCACCCATATTATTTTGGTTCATTCATAAATGTTTCCTTAATATTTTTTATGGAAATATAGGAAGAAAGCATAAAGGTTATAGATAGCATGTGATATTTGAACTATTAGCAGAAGTGGAAATGAGATTACCTTGAATTTTATGCTTCTGATTTCATAGAATTTCAGCATCAAAAAGAACAAAACACTGATAAAAAAAGAATTGAACTTGTTCTCAATAATAAATGGAAAGTTCGACTTTTCACCGAATTCAAAAGTAATCTGATGCTTTAATTCCTTGTATTTCAGCTAGTTTTTGCTACATTTTACCTATCATGTAATATTTGCAGCCTTTTAATCCACCTGCCTGTCTTGGCTTATTCGCATGAACTATTTAGTCTATTTTCAACATCCGAAACCACATTTCCACCCACTTATAGCCCAGTGTCTCTTGCATTCCTTGATGTGGCTGCATGCCAAAACTATAGCAGTTTTAGTCATGGAGAGTGCACAAGTTTCCTAATTATAGGTGACAGGCGTACAGGCAATGTAAATTGTTGGGAATTTGTCTTCCCCACAGCTCGGATTAATGCAGAGAATTACAGAGAAATGGCACCAGCAAGTGCAGAAGAAAAGGCAGAAAACAGGTAAAAAACCAGCAGAAACAGGACTCAGAACAGATAGAGAATTATTTAACCAGGAAGAAATCTTATTCCCCACTTTATTACCAAAGCAAAAAACATGATTTACACACTTGAAATCTCCCGGAAAGATTTCCTAGATTTACAAGAATTCCACCACTCTAGTCAAATCTCACTTTCTATTCCTCTTTCACTCCTGAAAGATACGGAATTCTATTCCAGAATTCCCTTTTTTCTCTCGTTTTCGAGATATTCTTTATGCACTACCTATAGCTCCTATTTATAGACATAATGGAGCATCAATTCAATTATTAACTACTACCTAACTCAAGGTTCCAGTTGGTTAATAGATTCCAACTGTAAATCTCCAACTGAGGCTCCTGCAGCAATAGATTCTCTTCCAACAGTATTTTTTTTTTTGCAATAGCTAAGGTTATCCAATTCTTCTTCAAGAATCAATTTTCTTTACAATGTTCTCCTTGATTCTTGAGAAGAATTTTCAGATTCATTACAGCTAGAACCTTCATCAATGTCATAGCCTCCAAGCGTGTTTGCACACTCTCCATCTTGCTTGCCTCATTTCTTTATCCACCTCTGGTTTCTTTTTGGACAATTCCTCTTATAGTGTCCTTCTTGATTACAAATCCAGCACACCCTTTTTTCTTGTCTTTCTTGGACACTTAGCACTTCTCCTTTCCCTTTAACAAGTCTTTCATTCAGCTTCAGATCCAATTCCTTCGAATCGGCTGCTGCAACAACTTCTTTGAGGGTTAAGGACTCCTTGCTATATTTAATGGTATCCCTTAAGTGATCAAAGGCTGGTGGCAAAGAGTTCAACGAGAAAATGGCTTGATCTTCTTCATCAATCTTGATGTCCAGATTCTCCAGGTCAGAAACTAGCTTAGTAAACTCATCAATGTCCTCATCAATTGACCTTGACTCATCCATCTTGAAGCTGTAAAACTTGTGCTTCAGGTAGATCCGGTTAGGCAAAGCTTTGGTCAAGTAAAGCTCTTCCAATTATTCCACATTTCAGATGTCGTCTTCTCCTTAATGACCTTCCTCAGAACTGTATCAGAGAGGCTGAGTATGATGGTGTTCCTTGCCTTTTTCAGAACTTCAGCATCAGTCTTTGAGTTCCCTTCCAAGGCTTCTTCCAATCCAAGATTACCAAGATGTGCCATCATTTTCTCCCTCCACAAATTGAAGTCATTTTTGCCATTAAATTTCTCTACCTCAAATTTGGATGTTGACATTATGTGATCAAGATTCTGGCCATGGCCAGGAATCTATCTTTCACAAGAAATGTGTTCAGCCAATTAAAAGAAACAGAAATCAGGCAAGGAAATTTTCAAGCTCTGATACCAATTGTTGGGAATTTGTCTTCCCCACAGCTCGGATTAATGCAGAGAATTACAGAGAAATGGCACCAGCAAGTGCAGAAGAAAAGGCAGAAGAAAACAGGTAAAAAACCAGCAGAAACAAGACTCAGAACAGATAAAGAATTATTTAACTAGGAAGAAATCCTCTTCCCCACTTTATTACCAAAGCAAAAAACATGATTTACACACTTGAAATCACCCAGTAAGATTTCATAGATTTACAAGAATTCCACCACTCTTGTCAAATCTCACTTTCTATTCCTCTTTCACTCCTGAAAGCTACAGAATTCTATTCCAGAATTCCCTTTTTTCCCTTATTTTCGAGATCTTCTTTATGCACTACCTATAGCTCCTATTTATAGACATAATGGAGCATCAATTCAGTTATTAACTACTACCTAACTCAAGGCTCCAGTTGGTTAATATATTCCAACTGTAAATCTCCAACTGAGGCTCCTGTAGCAATAGATTCTCTTCCAACAGCTTTTTTTGCAATAAAAGTTTGAAAATTGGGCCATAGAAGCAATCGTGTGCTATCCAATATTGTTCAAAAATACTTCCTTTTTGTTCTTTACTCCAAGAATTTTGTTTGTGTTCCCATTGGGGTAGGTGCATTGCAGTGACAAATAGAGTTCGTTTATATAGATGTTATGATGCAGTTCATAATTTTTTCTCTTCTTGCCATCAGAAATTACAGAGAGCAAACTCACTTCTGCAAACTTTTAATATATGAGCAATAACTTAAAATTGCTACTTATATTTGTACTCTTCTCGTCCACAAATTTGACATCACACGTCGTAACAATTTTAATTTGCTTAGATTTAATATTAATCGTCGGGATGCAACCATACTTGAACTTAGCTTGTTCATCTTGCTTGTCTGCCTTCTGTATTGTGTTTCTTGAGATATGAGCATAGATTCGAGATCTCAGCTGTCACTAATGACTATAGGTAGCAAAACAACATCAGCAATGCACTGTGTTGCATTAGCTGGAGTCAGGACAATTTCAGGTGATAAATGGTTATTTATACAGTGATGGGGTTATATAATTTTCAGTTCATCACCACTTTTCCTGCCAAATCATCCCGCTTTCTCCAAGATAACTTGAAAAACTACTGTTTTTGATTTCTGTCGGTGTTATGTCGTGATGAACATTTGATAGATAGATTGAATAATATTTGACAAATTATAGCGAAAACCAAGTCCATCAAAGTATTGCAATATCCAAGCCTGCATTCGCTTTCATGTAACTCAGCTGGAATATAGATTAGCCAACTTTGTTGACACTTGTAGTTATGTTGAAATGTAGGTAAAGAAATAAAAAAAGTGTCCAATAAAAACATGGACACGAATTTTGGAAAATGGTAAAAAATCATTGGCTTTTCGAACTCGTTATCTCTATTGGATTGGAGGGATTGCCACGTTTGAAAAATGGGTGATGAGTTTTCAATGTATAATTATCCAACGGAGAAAAAATTCATTTTTCAAAACTCATTTTCAATCACATATTTTTCAATAAAATAATATTACACGTAAATTTAAATATTTTATTTATTTTTTAACTACATATTTTTCATCATATCATATCATAAAATGCATTCTTTTCTCAATAATATGTATCAAATGCCCGTTACTTGTGGAGTTTAAACGCTTAACTATTTGATGTATTACAATAATAGTTTTTTCCAATTTATATTTATTTTAATATTGAGACATTGGATTCTCCGCTTTCAGTTTTGTAATTAGAGATATTGTGTAAAAAGGATTTTAATTAAAATAAATAAAAACTAGAAGGAAATAAGATGGGGACACAGTAGATAATTTAGGTTTTCTCTTTTTAATTGGTTTAAAAAAAAGGAAAATATAAAAATTGCGTTGCTTCTAGATTGTCTTGTCTCTTCCGTGTACTTTTGAAATGGTATATATGTTCAAATTTCGGGTAAAATTTTGACCGACGTTATCCATCCATGTGGAATTTATAAATTATTAAACTTCATTTTCAACCACATTTTTAATATATCTAATTCGTATTTGAGCCATATTTGTTTTTTTTAAATGCATTTTTGAATAGTGTATTGATGAAAAATGTATAATTAAAAAATAAGGAAAAATTTTGAATTCACGTGTAAATCCAGAAAATATGTAGTTAAAATGAGGTCAAAATACTAGGGGTGTCCAAAAGTCCCGAACCGGATCGAACCGAACCCGAACCGAATCGAGCGGTTCTTCATAAATTAAATACTCGAACGGGTACCCGAATTGAGAACCGATGGGTTTGGGTCGGGTATCGGGTCTAGACCAAGAACCGAAGAACCGAACAAGAACCGAAACTAAATAATTTTTTTATTTTTTATATTGAATTAATTAAATTATTTTATTTTTTTCCTATACAAATTAGCAAATTAATTGAATAAATTAGATTATTTCATAATTTTAATTTTAAAACCCAAATCATTTTAAAATCCATTAGCCCATTTTAATTTGAAACAAATGAATATACTTTATATAGTTTTGCTGTAATATTAATATCTACTTTTTGGTATTTGTATGCATTGAATTAATCTTATTGGACGGCTAGTTTTGTATATGTTTTTGAATTGAGCTACGTTAATTTGTAAAAGTTACGAATGAAATGTCATTAATTGTATTTATGTAGTGTTACTGAAAATATTAAAAAATTTAATTATGGTACGGAACCGAACCGACCCGAACCGAATCGAACCCGAACGGTTCCATAATTATATTTGGACCCGACGGGTCCATTTATTAAATACCCGAAAGTTTTGGGTCGATTCGGGTCTCTTCAGAATCGAACCGAATCGACCCACGGACAGCCCTACAAAATACTATTTAAAAATGTATCTTAAAAAAACAAAAAACAGAAAGGGACTCAAACAAGGACAGCCAATCTATTTGGTGCAGAATTTGAAATTTGAAATTCATGTCGAATAGACGTAAACGTGAAGGAGCCGGAGGTGTAATTTTCAGTCTTGAGGCATTTTTGTCAGACGAGAATGAAAGGAACATTGGAAAATTTTAAGAAAAAATAAAATTATCTTTAGGAATAATTAACTATTTTATTTTTAAGTACATAAATTTTTTTTTTTTTTGTAATTAATTATTACATTGTTGTGAAAAATAAACAACTTACTACTTTTAACCCAGACTAAAAAAAAAACATTATTGTTTCTTTCCTCACTTTTAATTATTATATATTTTGAAATGTATCATTATATTTAATAATAATGTTATATAGCATTACTAGTGTTACAACACTAGTTTACATTGCATTAAGTGATAGATTGAATGAACGATAAAATTAAACAATTTATTTAATTATATTTTCCATTTAATATTACATTAGTGCCACTTAGAATGATATTTTTTAATACCGATGGTACTAAATAACATTACTCTAAATTTAAAGATGATTTGAATAATTTAAGAAACGGAGCATAAATCTGCAATTTATTAAATACAATTGTAACAAAATATAAATAGAAAGTTTTTAACTCTCTAAAGTTTACGACAAGCACTCGGTTAAATTTAATACTGAGACTCTAATTCAAGTTATTAACCACTAAGGCTTTGCTAATACTGAGTTATACCTTGATTGTTAAACTTAAAGAGTAATGTTATTCATTATCACCGGTGTTAAGCACCGATTTATGTGGCAACTACATGAAATTAAATGATAGATTCATTTAAATGTAAAGTCGAATAACTTATTTAATTCAATCTAAAAAGTGCAGCCAAATAAATTCGTGATCTGACATCACTGATACCATTAATGCTAGACAACATTATTTAAATTTAAAAGTTCCATCAAATTTCTCGCTCTCTTTTCTTTTTCAAGGTAAAATATATTGGGATACTATAAGATTTAGAAATCTCAAATGAATCATCCTATTGTATGCGCGTGTAAAGTTAAATCCTAGAGAAAGCTCTTAATTATTTGATAGTCAAATCATTCTTTTTAGGAGTTCAACAAACTCTTTATGTCTAAATTCTAAAATAAATAGTGAGTCTAAATATAAGGGTCTGTTTGGTAGGGATTCTCATTTTCTACAGTAAATCAATTCTCATTTTCAACCACACATTTTTCAATAAAATAATATTTTCCATTACATCAATAATTTTTTCTTCTTTTTCAACCACACATTTCCCATCATATCACTATTCAAAATCAATTCTTCCCCCAAAAAATCTCTACCAAACAAACTCTAAAACTTGTAGTGCTATTATTTATTTTAAAAATCTTCATGCATGTCTTTCAAAATAAAAAGGAAATAATAAAAGAAAAAGAGGAAACTAGGTAAAAAAGAAAAAAATAATAATTAAGTGATAAAAAAATTAAATAAAAAACCTTTAGTGCTTTTATTTGTTATTTTACAATTCCTTATGCATCTCTTTCAAAATAGATAGAAGATATTGAAAAAAAAAAGGGAAATTAAGTAAAAATAATAATAATATTGAATGATAATCATTTATAAAATTATCAAAATAAAGATTAGATATAAATTAATATTGTTGAAGTCGATGTTCACTTCCCAAAAGTACTCATTTCTTTATTTATTGGTCCACATTTTAATAAAGACATTAAATAACCCTCCTCGTGAGTCTCGAGAATTGGTAGGTGAATTCTGGAAAATAATAAAATATTAATATTAACTCCAGTAATTTCAAATGAGTAATGCTACATGTACATACACACTTTTACACAATCTTTTACACCTCTCTCACACGGAGGGGGGTCCACGATTATTTTATTATGTGTGGGCTCCCCCTTCATGTGAGGTGGGTGTAAAAAATTGTGTAAAAGATTGTGTACACTTAGTATTATTCATTTCAAATTGGTCCATTCTATTCTATGCCCATTTGATTCCCCTTTTTTTTCTTGGGTAAAATGTATTATAAAAGAATAATGCTATTAGTCTCACTGGATTACAATCACAGTATATGGGCGTTAGTGTGACATTAAATAAGTCATTTAATTTTACTTTTTATTTAACATATCATTTAGAGTCACATAAACTGGGGTTACAACCCAGTGGGAATAATATTTATATCAATCATTTTAAAAACAGATTTTTAGATCATTTGAAATCAAAAGTCTGAATTTTGCCAACACACTTTGTAACCCAACTTTTGTAACTCAACTTTGTACAAATAGCTTTATTGTTAATTTGTTATAAAATAGTGATTTTTTTTTTTTGAAGAATGCGTGGTTAAAAATTAAGAAAAACTTTTGAAATACGTTATAATTATTTCATGGGAGAATTTGTAGTTAAAAATGAATTTCGAAAAAATGCATTATTGAAAAAATGAGGCTCAAACATGGTGTAGATATTCTGGAAATTAGTAAAATATTGAACTTTGAATTAAGGACCTGTTTGGGAGGGATTATATTTTTCTACAGTAAATCAATTCTCATTTTCAACCACACATTCTTCAATAAAATAATATTTTTTCATCACATTAATAATTTTTTCTTCTTTTTCAACCACACATTTTCCATTATATCACTATTCAAAATCAATTCTTCCCCAAAAAATCTCTCTCAAACAAGCTCAAGTTAGTTGTACATGCACGACTAATTTGACACTCTTTGAAATTACTCGTGTTAAAGAGTGTAAATAAAATTGTCAACCACGATGCAAATACGACGAAACTGGTACAGTTTTACCTACCAAGAGATAAGAAGTAAACGATGGACAATACAAGGTAAGTAAAGGAGGGTAGGTGAAGCTCGTGGCTAATGAATTGACTACCAAACAGTGCTACGCACCTCTCCTTTTGTGTGTCCAAGATTGGACACATGTCATTCTTATGTAAGTTTAAATTTTTAGATAATCTTCCTTTAACTTTTTAGAAAAATATACATATTTAAATTTTCGCAATGGAGGCAGACAATATGGACGTTTTCCCCCCAATTACCTATATTTCACAGAAAAATTTGATAGAATGTGACGGAAATGGCCAACTCCTTAATAAACGTTCGAAATGAGAGTATAAATGTCAAGTTCGAAATAATAGGGACTACTTTTGAAATGAGTCCAAATAGTCGGGATTTTTTTGCTAATTATCCTTTATTTTATTTTCCCATTTAACTTTATTTTATAAAACTTATTTTTTAATTTCACTTATAGTCACACATTTTATAATACACACAACTTTTAAGGCTTGTTTGAGCCCCATTATTTTTAGAAGAACGTATTTTTGAATAGCGATGGTGGAAAATATGTGGTTAAAAAATAACGTTAAATTTTGTATTTGTATGTAATATTATTTTATTAGAGAATGCGTAGTTGAAAAGAAGACGGAAAAATGTATTTTGAAAATAATGAAAATCAAACAAGGATTTAGCAACTTTTCTATCATACATTTTATCAACTTTTATTATAATCTATAAAAACTCTGAATTTTAACTATACTAATAGTCTGTTTGATCCCCATTTTTGTGTAACATGAATTTTGAAATAATAGATTGATGAAGAATGTGTGGTTAAAAATGAATGAAAATTTTTTTAATTATATAATATTATTTTATTAAAAAAGGTATAATTGCAAAAAAGAGAAATAAAAATATATTTTGAAAAAGTCAGGGACTTTGAATGAGTTTGTCATTTTATAATCTCGCGCACAGTGTCAGATTTTTAATCAAATAAATAAATATTGTATTTTTTGGATGGATTGTATCCGAGCAGATATCAAATCTAGGTATTTGCATAAAGATGCGTGTTCCATTTTGATGTATTCAAATTTCAAATAAGCACGCACGTGTGAGATTCCAACACGTGTAACTTTTACACAGTTCCAACAACTCCCCACCTTGACTTATTTATAGGAAACCGCCCACTACAGGAAGGACCGTGAAAGTACTTTCCCGTTTATTGTTTGACATAAAGGGAAGACATTAATTCAAGCTAGTGAAAATGGGTGGAGATAAGGTGCTTACGGCTCTGCTAGTTGTGGTTCTTGTGGCGGTGACAGTTGGGGCTCAAGAGGTTCAAGGTCCGGTGCACCATGTCGTAGGCGGCGACCACCGTTCCGACATCGGTTCTTGGTTGTCCGGTCGAGTCTTCAGGGTTGGTGACAAAATCTGTAAGCATCTATCTTCTTTGAAGCTTTATGTTTCGTTTTAATTATTATTATTATTTTTTTTAGAGAAAATAAGATTAAAATCTCGGTGAAAGTGTTGAAAGTTCACATATAAGCAACTTAAGCTCACTCCAACGTATGGTCTATGCAGGGTTCACCTACTCAGCACCACAGGAAAGCGTCGTCGAGCTGCAGAGCCTGGAGGAATATAAATCGTGTGATCTCTCTAACCCTATCAAGATGTACACGGACGGCGTAAATCAAATTCCACTTGAAAGGGAAGGGAGCAGGTACTTTGTGATTGGGAACCAGGAAAATTGCAATAATGGTCTGAAGCTACATGTTGATGTGAAGCCTTCTGAGCCACAGCAGCTACCTGACCCTAACCCTAGCCCATGGGTGCTGCCTCCACCGGAGCCCAAGCCTGAGCCTTTGCCGCACATACCGCCCCCACCCTATCCCTCTGCCTCAACCCAACTGAACGGGCTTTCGTTTGGGCTGGCTGTTGGTCTTCTGCTTTGCTTTTTGGGCCTGTAGTTTGCCCTTTTATTAAGGATCTGTTTGGATGGTTGGGATAATTAATAACTGCTTTTGTGTGTACTATTAAAAAAACCACCTTGCTTGGTTGTATTTGAACCAGTTTTATTGGGTTCTATCATCTGTGTGAACTTGTTCTAGTATTTGCTAATAGGATATTTTGCCCAGTTTGAAATGAACTATTTTGTTCGAATCGGATTTCTTTTCTTTTCCATCTATGTCAAATTAAATATTTTCAGATTTAGGTGTATTCATTTAAATATTGTATTCAAAGCAAGGACTTGAACTAATTTCATTTGAACATGAATCCTCAAGTCCCTTACCTATTTCAACTTTGAATCTAGGTTTAAATTTGCCAACAAAATCCTGTGGTCGCTTGTGTCTTCTGTCTTCAGCAATAAAAAGGCCTTTATTTAAAGTGGAGCATTATGGGAACCATAATGGACACATTGCGGCCTACAGTTGGTGGGATGGCTTGTGGGATCGGCACTCCAACCAATTGTAGGCCGCAAAGTGTCCATTATGTAGTCCCTTATGGATCCCATAATGTACCACAAGAATTGTCCGAATTGGAATTTTTTCTTGTCCGAATTGGAATTTTATAGATGAACATGAGATAATCAAATTCTCAGGATTTGTTAGTTTTTTACAATAAATACATTATTTGTGAATGACCTCATCGTAATAAGGAAAAGTCGAGAACATGATTTTGTCTTAATTCTTTCTTTAAGAATTTTATCTTAAAATGTCGATCTTTCTTAATAAAAAGATTAGTTTAAACATTTATTTATCGACTAATATTTTCATCAAAAATTACCCTCAGCCAGCATTACCATTGCAAAATGTTGGCTTATTTAAACAAAACCAATTGTGGAATCCAAATGCTCGTTTGATCTTTTATATGAACCGAATTGTCCGTTCAAACTTAATGGTATCTGAATTTTCACGTTGCATTTGTTGTTCCATTGATGAGACCTATTGACCTGGTTTCTACATTACAATAAAAAACCCAGATAATCACATCATCAATGCTGAAACCACAGCAGAAAAATTATTACAATCTGCAATGCTTTGATATAATAGCGTTAACAACCACGAACTATATACATTTGAGACAAACGACGAAGAAAGCGGCGAATTTGTACAACTTTTTGTCCAGCAAATCAACAATACCAAATAAGAAGCGAACCAAATCAGTGCAAACTTCATCGAGAGCAACTCATACATTCCTGATAAAAATTACCACTCGTCTAAGTTTGAATAGCTTTAACCACCCAAAAGAAAGTTCAAAAATATTTTAACTAAAGCTGAAAAAGAGACAATATATGTCGGGTATTATTCCAGCCTTTCCAAAAATATAACTAACAAATATAGGAGTTATACGTTAACAAAGTTGCAGGATATTAACAAGATAAAAGAATATTGTTTGAAGAAATGTTCTTTTTCCCTTCCGGTTAAGAATGCGGTTATAAAATTCTTCCACGCATATATCTCTTATTCAATAATAGAAAAGAAAAAATAAAAGCTTCAAAACAAGTTCAACATTTATGCATCCATGAATTTGCCAAATAAAACTTCACAGGTGCTCGAGGATGTAACATTTTTTTGAGAGAGTTACCTCTCTCTCAAAACTACGTAGTTTGCCTCTTGAGTCTTCTGTATTTTTGATATTCTTCTGAGTGTAGCCGCAAAAGCATCCTTGTCCTGCATTTAAGTAATTTACTCATTAATTATCATAAGCAATATATCTTGCATTAACACGTTTATGTACTCGAACTATTAAGCATATAAAAAAGAAAAAAAACACTCACTCCGACTTAGTAATCATCAAAAATCCAACAAGAAAAGGAACCATCAAGTTAAATAAGCATCAAATGACGCATCTCTTACCTCTTTTGACTTCAGTCTAGATTTAAATTTGCCAACAAGATCCTGTGTGGTCACTTGTGTCTTCTGCAATAAAACGGCCTTGATTTCATCTGCTGTAACTGGTCCAGTAGGTGGCGTAGCCCCGATTTTTGAAGGTGCCGAAGGTAATACAGTTTTAGGAGGTGTACTACTTTTTGCTGAAGATGCAGTCTCATTTTTCACGGACTTCAGTTCCTTAATCACCAACCCCGAAAAAAAAAATATACAAGGAAAATAAAGAGGGAACACTATAAGGAAATTTTCTAGAAAAGAAAAGATGGTAAATAAGTTTCATGTGAAATACACTTAAGGCAACTACTTACATTTTCTGTTTTTGTTTTCTTCATAGGTGTAGCATTAGTTGTTTTCGACTCCTCACCACTAACTTTTCTTTTCCCCTTTGAAGACTTAGAAGTAGGCGGGGTTCCTCGACCAGATCCAGAAGTAGCAGCCTTCAATGGACTGTTGTTCTCAACCGGTTCTTCTTTAAGAGCTTCCTTCTTGGGGGCAAGTACGGGAGAAATGTCATCTTCCATCTAATAAAACAAACAAATAATGCACTCTTGTTGGCAAGCAAGTAAAAGAAAAATGAGATGAACTGTGACTCCTTACAACTGTGCCAAACTGCCAAAGTAGATAGCAAATAAAAAGTCTTCTATCAGGTAAAAGTGCCAACTCAACCAAATGCAGCCATCAGGGGATAAAATAAGGAGGAAATTCAGTGCTGAAGACTAAATTTAAATAAATAAATTTGCCCCGGCCTTTTAATAGCTTAAGCCTTAAGATCTCGAGTTCAACTCTCTTCATCAACCATTAATGAAAACTGTGCACATGTTTTGACGAAAAGATGAAGAATCCTGCCTCCATGTGAGGAGATATGTTGTAGCTAAATTTAAACAAAACAAGCTTAAGCTTTATATGAGATAATTCAACAGTCATAGCCCCAGAAGAAAGAAGGGTTTGGGTTTGTCTACTCATTTTCCTTAAAAATACAGCATTCTTTGGGCATTGTAACAGAACTGCATATAACCTCTCCAAGTGATGAGTTATTTAATTTTTAACCCCCTCAAGATAAATGGAGATTTTCAGTATTATATATAATTTCATTCCTCAATATAGTATTTGGAGAATACAACAAGAAACCTACATCGTCATCGTCGTCGTCGTCATCTTCCCCATCCGAATCACTCAACCCATTAGATCTTCCAAGCAGTTTCTTCAACTCCTTTCCAGATTTGCTCAGCCCTCCCTCCTCTTCATCGGCTTCATCCTCGTCCTCTTCATCCTGAAACAAATTAAAAATGTCAGAAATATAACACATGAGATCATGGATCACATTACAACAGAACCATCAGAAATGGATAAAATGGAAGACAGAACAATCATTTTTTAACATTTAATGGGTAGAGTCAACCTCCAACAAGATATCAAAATCCAACTTCCAAACTAATCATATTCCAGAAAGGGAACTGCACATTAGGAGAGAATAAGAGTTATTTTTCAAAATGAAAGAACAAAAGAAAGGAAGGAAGACATCTCAAGATTTATAGGCACTTCACCAGATTTGAAAATGAATGCTAATTCTTGTGACATATAGTATGTTTATTTTCCATAAGATTCCAACAAAGCTCGTAAATATTTTTCTTCTTTCAGGATAGGCCTTACTGTAAAGGTACCTTGTCAATAAAAATTATACGTGAGTAATTCAAGAAGTACCATCCAGACCACGTGTCGATGACCGCTTATTGGCTTAGCGCGAATGGCCTTGGGGCATTAAGCACATTCAAGCGACTTTATGCATCTCAAAAGGAGTAACCTAAAAACCCAGTAAAAGTCGGGAACCATGCCAGTGGCATTAAGCGTTAATTACTAGATCTCTGTATTTGACCCCGATGCACAAAACTCCACCCTCCTCTGTCTCACTCTGGCAAAAGGTTTCATAAAGCATTCCAGCAACCAAAATTACCATTTCTCTACAATTTACAACTTTCTGCAATCTGGAATGGATTCCACACCTCATAATCGTCTTAAATAAGAGCATTTAACATGTGAACTTGATTGCATTCAGTCATCAATTATTTTCTATCAATTTGCATAGCTAAGCATAACCTATACCATGCAATGTATTTTTCTAGCCATTGTTTCATGTCAGGATCAATAAGTTTAGAGGCACAAAGGTAGCAATCATAGAATGTGAAAGCAAGAAATAAATTAAGTAATTATTTACATAAATTTAGCAATATAATTAATCACCTGCTTAATTTCTGGAGGAGCAGGGATTTCAGGGGCCAAATCTTCTCGTTCCTCAGGATCATTGCCGACAGCTTCATCGTCATCAGTGAAAATTTCTTCATGCTCCCAATCATCACCTAGAATAAAAAATTCTTATAAATAAAATCAACTCTCTCCTTGTAAAAGCACCTCAGCAAGGAACTATGATGCAGCAACTTAGAAGATTGACATATCTACCTCGTCAAACTATCCAAAGATATAAGGACAGCAGATACATGCATAATCACTTGTTAGTACTAATAGGAATAAAATATGATGAACAAGCCACGACTCTATTTGGAAATGCTATTCACTAAATTATTTCCGAGCAAAATATATTGTCAGACAACTCTTCACATAAAAACAAACATGGGCACACAGACAAAGATAGAGATAACCACTCAATGACTGCAGGTGTTAGTTCAACAAAATTCGTACTGTCCCAACTATAGTCTCATTGGGTATGGGCACAACTGATTTATCACCCTTTTTGACAGCCTATGACACAATAAAAACCTGAAACGAGTGCTGGAGGTACAAAACCTTTTAAGAATGCAATAACAAAGAAATTACAGGAACCAGACCCTTTTCAATATCATCATCATCAAAATCAAGATCACCGCCTCTTGGTCCTTCTTCATCATCATCCCCACCCTTTTTGTTGAGTCCGAGCCTACTTTTTCTAGCTGCCTCTTCTTCTTCATCTTCCTCTCCCCTATCTGAAACATTGGTTTCATCATCGTCCTCTGCAGATTTTTTACGTCCCCTCGCACTACCACCTCCACTTTCCCGATCATCAAGCTTTTCTACTTCACCAAAGGCGGCAGCTCCATTGTTTGCCGCTTTCATCATCCATCTTTGGTACCCATCAGCAGTTTTCCTCCTATTTTTCATCTTCTCTTCCGCTTCCTCCAAAGTGAGTTGCTTATATTGTGCCACCTTGTTAAAATTGTACCTAAAAACAAGAGACAACAACAAACTAAGTCATGTTCCCAATGAATTTAGGATCGGCCAAAAGAAAATGAAATTTTAAATACTTTGATACACTGATATAAATACAAAATACCGAACAAATAGGAAAATTGTTACCAGGAACCAGCAGGAATGGCTACAAATTCCTTCCCCTGAAGCATTAGAAGGTAATATGTCGCTGACTGCGAACCCTCAAGCTGACCGTGGTATTGAGACTGGCCAGTTTCATCCTCCAGCAGCCAAGGTTTATTCTTGTACTTATCCTAGCAATGCAACAACATGGTGATAGCTACAAAGCTTGCAAATAAAGATATCCAATCATCATGAGACTTAGTAAATGAACTTGTATGATGTCTATACTTGTATGATAAACAAAAAATAAAATAAATGGCCTAACTTCAATAATTTACATATTTACCAAATTGAAGCCATCTATTTATTTTCGACTACTAACCAATAAAGAGCTCTCATAATTGCAGGGGAATGTGATAAATTTTTGGTGTTGCTTAACTTCTAGCTTACGAGTGCTAAAAAAAGGAATTGTTAACAAGGCATAACAGAGACCCCAAGCAACAAATAGGCTTCAAGTATTAAAAAGAAATTTTTATTCTACAAGCATATATCTATTTAGTTTATAATGTATCGAGAGATTCAGCAAAAAAAAAAAAAAAAAAGGTACCCTCAAGGCATCAGTAATTTGGCGCCCTTGAAGACCTTCTTTCTGCAGTGACCATTTATTCTCATTCTTCTTCTTAAAAGTTGGTAAACCCGTTGCGAATCTTCCAATAAAGTAATTTTTGTCATTACCGGAGCATGATCTGACATTATATTCCTAAATATGCCAAAAGTTAACAGACAATTTCAGAAAGCATTCATAAATTCATAATAGAAGACATGGAAAAAGGTAATGATTAGTAATGTAGTACAATTGAATAAAATGAACTTGAGTGCATTCTACAGAACATGAGCAGCGAAAGAAAAGGAAATTCGCCGATGCAAGCACAAAAGCAAACTATGAAAAGTGGACAAATTAATTCAGTATAGCCGTTGGCAAAAATCTAAATTCAGGGATTCTCCTTTAATCATTTTCCAGTAACATGTGTTCGCATTTATTTCCTGGGTTGTCAAGGAAACTTGTAAACATAGACTTCCACCATTTCCTACTGGGAGATTATTTGTCTTTCAGTAAGTAGCTGAATTTTTTGAAATCAGAAGAACATGGCAGCTTGTAGAAGGAACCTAGTGCTATTGGACGACATCTGTGCATGTAAAGGTCCCTATATTTCAGCTTCTATAACACATAGTATTAGTTGACTTTTTTCAGCGTGTTTTAACAGAATTGGCACTTCTAATAAAGGTTTTTCTTTGAAATGCTTACCAAACGACAATAATCACCAATCAAAACAAAACTGCACTGTGTTCTTCAAAGTGCCTTGAGGTGAAATAGGTATTCCCGCTATCAATTTTTTGCAAGTGAGAGTGCATAGAAACCAATAGTGACTTTCCTAGCTCACAAGAACCATAGATTGAATAAGAAGACAATTTTCTCTCAGGAACATCATCCTATACATAGTGGTAGTTGACTCTCAATTTTGATCCTTTTGTTTATCAGGTCAAAAAATATGGGTTTGATAGCAAGAATCAAAGAAAATATTCAGAATTAGATTCTCTTCGTTTTTCTACACAGTTTTCAAGACAAACAAATTACCGTGAACTTATAAGTAACTCCCAATTGTATACAATTGCACAGTAAGAGTGATAACATCAAAACTTGCAGAAGTCTCCAGAGTCATTAAATTAAACCCCAAACAGAAAACCTTCACAATTTCAACTCTCCAGAGATTATAAACGCCAATAAAAACCAATTAATCATATTTAACAATTCATCATGGTTTTGTTTCTTTTTTAATCGGAGAGAAGGAACCACCAACCCTGATCAAGCGAGTGATGCGAGTGCCGCATTCGTAGCACTCCGCGCGGTTCTCGGCCATGGTTTTGCCACACCTCATGCAAAGCGTCAAGTGCTTGCAGGTGCTGCCATAGAGATCCACCGTCGATCCACAACCGCTGCACGACGGCTTCAGTATCAAATCTATAGACATTTTCTTTGCTAATTCTATTTTCCTGCGTCATACAAACAACAATGTTATTATTCAGAAACTTGCTGATGAATTTAAACAGTTATAAGCAAGGATCAATTGTGAAGGAGAATTGAGGTGGAAAATATTAGGGTTTTGATGAATCCGTAATCATTTTTCTAAATTGAGGAAAATAGAAGCATATGTTGAAGTATACCTTGACTGTTCAATTACAGTTTTTCTTGTCCGAGAAACTTGAATTTATAAGATTAATTAATACACGGAGGTTGATTTAGAAATGAGTAGAGCTATGGGTACATGATTAATCCACATAAATGTTACAGGATTTTAAAATAAAATGACGTGGTAAAGTTTTTTTTTCCAACAAAACAAAAATCGAGAAAGGCAAAGCCCTTCACACCATTTCCACCAAATTTCCCCTCAATTCCCCCCACTCAATACCCATTCATCTTCGGCCAAAATCTAGTGAACCGAATGGCGAGCAACTCCGAAAGCCAACCGCATTGTTCCCGACAATGAAGCCATTTTTATCAACCATTTCTGTGGAAGCTGCATTGACCCTAAATGGCAGACAAAAGTATTTTCTTTCTTGGGGATCTAAATTGGTTAGTTAATTCTGGAAGCCTTAGCTATGTTTTCAACTGGAGCTTTAATTCATTGGTTTCAACTAAAAGTTTCTTCAAACATAGCTATAGACTATAGTGTTCGGCCAGCTGAGTTTCGTAAATGTGATTGTGCGTAATATACCTAACCACATCCAAGACAAATTACTTTTCCCTTGATATTTTGATCCTGATTTTTCTTGCCTGTTACATTTTTTTATGTGGATGCTATGTTTGAAGTTACTGGGACTGGAGTATGTGTTATGAACAAAGCTATGTTTAGTTTTTTGTCCTTAAAAAGTTGTAATTTTTGGAAATATTAGTTTGATATGGTATATCAATTTAACATAGCACAATTCATTTCCT
Organism: Fraxinus americana; assembly: GCA_035079005.1. Lineage (NCBI taxonomy): Eukaryota > Viridiplantae > Streptophyta > Magnoliopsida > Lamiales > Oleaceae > Fraxinus > Fraxinus americana. Next base: position 54,986,017 of record CM068706.1, on the reverse strand, counting down.
TTGGTTCATTGCTGATTTACTTCACTTAAACATTGTACAAATATCAATTGAGTACTTTATTCATCACTTGCATTTAGCAATTGTTGAATTTCAGTTCATAAAATGTTTGGTACCGGTATCCCGTTCGACCTCAAAATATTTCCGATATCCGTGGTCACAACTAGGGCATCGGCATTTTGATTTGCATTGTCCAAAATAGTGTGTGTTGCTTCTGCAACCGTGATAGACTCCAAAATTTCTTTCTCTCATTCTAGTCGATATCTGCTGAAAAAGCAACATGACCCAATCTTAATTAACAAACATTTTATAAACTGAAATTCAACAATACCTAAATGCAAGTGATGAACAAAGTACTCATCTGAAATTTGTCCTCAATATTTGTGCAATGTTAAAGTGAAATAAAACAGCAATGAACCGAAGGAAATGAATTACGCTATGTTAAAGCTTTGATATACCATATCAAACAAATCTTTCCAATGATTACAACTCTTAAAGGACAAAAAACTAAACATAGCTTTGTTCATAACACATATTCCAGTCCCAATATCTTCAAACATAGCATACACATAAAAAAAATGTAACGGGCAAGAAAAATAGGATCAAAATATATTTGTGGCAAACATTGAGCTCAGGAAGGGAAAAGTAATTTGTCTTGGATGAGATTAGGTATATTACGCACAATTACATTTATGAAACTTAGCTGGCCGAACACAATAGTTATGTTTGAAAAAACTTTCACTTGAAACCAATGAATTAAAGCTCCAGTTGAAAACATAGCTATGGCTACCGGAATTAACTAACAAATTTGGAACCCAAGAAAGAAAATACCTTTGGGTTTCACCGGATTTTGGCCGGAGATGGATGGGTTTTGAGTGGGGAGAATCGAGGGGAAATTTGGCGAAAATGGTGTGAAGGGTTTTGCCTTTCCCGGTTTTTGTTTTGTTGGACGTCTTTTTCATTTTTTTTTTAATTTTGCCACGTCATTTCATTATACAGATTTCTTTGCTTCAATGCATCATGCAAAGAACTGTGGTGCCCTGTGCTACATTTTTGAAACACCGACTACTGCCTCAATTTTCTGAACATGCCCTTGTACCAGGAGTTATACTTTTATTTTTATTGCTCGCATATAGCTGCAGTTTGCTAGAACGCTGAAAGCCTTATTAATCACACAAAGCGCATCATGTTAACAGAAAGGATTTAATCGACTTTATAATGAATGTCTTAAAAACTTATACTGAATGCCAATTTATTAAAGCAATTCAGTGTTGTTCTGTGGAGCAATGAGTTAAGATGAGTTGGTAACTGCATACCATGGATGTTTTAGTGTATTTCTCAATATCTATCTCAATTACATCACAGGCCTTTGAGCTTGAACCATGACTATATTGGCTGTCATTAAATTTTCCACGTAGCATACTTTATTTATTTATTTTTTATCGGTTTCTACGAAGCATACTTTTAATCAAACTAGAAGTTGTCAAAATAGACTCAAGTTGATCTATATTCTATTTTCCTCCAACTCCAAATCCTAGCTTCAAGTTGATCTTCTATTTTGCTAAAGTACCCAGCTTCCTTTTTTGTGAATGGAAATTAAGCATTAGTGCGGTTATCAATCTTGAGGAGCTCCTGACATTATCATCAATTTTGTAAGTGTATTCAGTATCTCGTGTTTAAAAAGGCCAGTATTTGCGGTCAGATTCTGATGCATGTGCCTGCCATAGTGTGTTTTTTTTTTCAAGGAACAAAAGTGACCGTGGACTGTTTAGTCCCCTATCTAAGTAGAGGGACATGAAGTAGACTGGGGGAAAACCACCTGTCTCAACCCCAGCATGCTAACACCACACTAGGCAGGACGTCTTTTCTTCAATTTGATTTTCAATATCCTTGTCTATCTGTATTTAATGTGGACATATATTTTCCCTATAAACTATTTTTATATACTTGAAAGAATTAAATGTTAATTGCAAAAGATTTATGTCACTATGAATTGCTTTCTTGACTTGGTTGTAAATCAACTCATTTTTTTGCTGTATTAGACCAGAAATCCTTAGATGGTTTCATATCATGATTTCTGCCACTTCTGTGTCTCCAGAGGACAAGGCCACCCAACTGGAAATTCTCCACCCTATTTTGGACCTTCTCGTAAGTCGGGACTCTGAGATGGAAATGGTGAGCTTTTATGTCATTATTAAACTTTTGATAGTTTCTTGTGAGTGATGTAACTTCAATATATGATGTTTGTGACATTTTCAGTTCAACATATAGTGAGTCATTGATTTCAAATTCTTTTTATGCTTTTCCTGTTTATTTATTACTGTTATAACTGTAATCATCTACTCATTGTGGAACTTATACCATTTTTCTTCTGGAAATTTTACCGTTCTTTGAAGGCTGCTGTGGTTGGCCCTGGGAATGAATTGGGGAAGCCTGTAGATGTTAATGAGGCTGCAGATCATATATTGGGACTTGTTTTTATGAATGACTGGAGTGGTATTTGCGAAATCTCTCTTACATTTAAATTCATCCATATTATCTGCTTATAATATCATCAGTTCGATTTTGGATGTCATACTGATGATGAGCTGCTGTCAACAGCAAGAGATATTCAGGCATGGGAATATGTGCCTCTTGGTCCTTTTCTTGGCAAGATTTTTGGTAAGATATCCTAGTTTTACTAATTATTTTGAACTCTATAAAGAAAATCAAAGTTTCTGAATAATATTATAAATAATTTTACTAATTATTTTGAACTCTATAAAGAAAATCAAAGTTTCTGAATAATATTATAAATAAATATCACTTATCATTTGGCTGATTGATGCACAATCTTATCGTTTGCTTGTGGGTCCTTTCCAGGAAGTATACTATATCCCCATGGATTGTGACTTTAGATGCTCTCGAACCATTTGTTTCTGATGCTCCAAAGAAGGTACCTAATCTGCTTAATCATATGGGATAACAAGGGCAGTTAACCTGGTTACACAGCATAACTTAGTTGAAGTGTCATCTGCAGAATCCTCCACCCTTCCCTTATCTTGCTGAAAAGATATCCAAAAACTACGACATCTCCTTGCAGGTGTTTATCCCCTCTTGTACAGATAATTTAGCTAATATTAGGAGTTTATTGAAATAAATATTCATTTTGGATGTGATCTCAATTTAACCATTTCAAATTATATACATTGCATAACAAAATAAATAGTATTTTTTTATTTGTTTTTTTCGAAAGTGAAAATTGTACTCATACTCATGGAAATGACAACTTACTTTCTTGCTACAAGGTATCTGTTAAACCTGCCGGCGAAGAAAATACGTGCATCGTCACAAGAAGCAACTTCAAGCACTTGTTGGTGCCTTCTCTTTTTTCATTTGATGACTTCTATAACTATGAATGATACATGTCTACAGGCCAGCGTTGAATGGTTTATTCCAAATTTATTTGCTTTCCTGTGATACAGATATTGGACAATCACTCAGCAACTCGCACACCATACCATCAATTGTTGCAACTTAAGGCCTGGTGACCTCCTTGGGACTGGGGCCATCAGTGGACCTGTAAGATATTATTCCTAGTGTGATACATTCAATGAAGTTTGTTCCAGTGTTGCTTCTTTGTTCTCATATAAACAATAGTAGCCATAAAAGTTTCTTGTACTGGTTTACCAACTTAAGTTCTTTTGCAGGAACCAGAATCCTATGGATGCTTGCTTGCTAGAGTTAACCTGGAATGGACAAAAACCTTTATCTTTAGGTGGATCAACTCTGTACATTTCTGGAAGATGGAGACGGAAGTTATTTTTACTGGCTGTTGCAAGGTTCCTTTTTTGGATTTGTTTACTTCTACATGAATTTTGCTAATAGTTTTTAGTATTTACACCAGAAATCCAGTAAAAGTAGTTAGTTTAGACTGAGACAGACTTAGATTGATTCATCGTTTTCTCCTCTCTCCCCTTTAGGATCAGTTCATTGCTGCAAAAAAATAGCCCACGTTTTGTAGTGCCTTCTTCCTTTCTAGGATTATTAAATATGAAATCATCGTAATGAGCACATGGTACATAGTGTTGGATTGGGCTTCATATTACAATGAACAAGATTTTAGTTTCTTTTTCATTTTTAAGAATGTCCAATAATATGTAATCGACCCTACCGAACGCAGGAAAAGTGGGTAGTCAGACTGCTGATTATAGCACCCTTCCTAGTGTTGTTTGACCTTATACATTAATATATACTTTTGTTTCAGGATTATCGGCACATTCACGTATTAATAGCATGATTTGATTGCAGGGGGATGGTTACCTTGTTGGCTTGGAACCTTCTCGGGAAAGATTCTCCCATCGCCATCTTGAAAACCCATTGTTGCTGGTTTGGATGAATTTTTGTTCCTTGAGACCTCTGAGTTGGCAGGTGTATACTGCAGGCTATTGGACGAGCCATTGTTTTGTGGAAATTTGTTATACGTTCATCGTTGTATTGCATGTAAGTCGACAATTCTAGCCTATTTTTTCCTAGCGATGGGCATCGAGTGATTCTGTCCAGATACTTTGTGAACTGGTTTGAGCCAATTTTTATTGAGAATTGTCAAAATAGAACCATTGATTTTACATAAGAGTAATGCTACTTACAATATTTCACTGCAGCAGTCGTCCTATGTGGCACACACATGTCAAGTGTGTATTTGATGCATTAAATATGGTGTGAGAACTGGTTTGAGCCAATTTTTATTGAGAATTGTCAAAATAGAACCATTGATTTTACATAAGAGTAATGCTATTTACAGTCTCTCACTGCAGCGGACATGTGTGTTGCCACATAGGGCGACTGCTGCAGTGAGAGACTGTAAGTAACATTATTCTTTACATAAAAAGGAACTGGATCGGATCAAAATCGGTTCTGCTCTAACGTGATCCCTATTTTTTATGCAAGTGTTTGTTCTGGTGAGATTTCCCATGCTTAAAAATAAAATTTTAAGTGTAATATGTCACTTTCACGTCTCACATTTTAATTAATAAAACTGACCATTGTTCTGAGAATCTGAATGCATGTGAATCTATATACTTACGATTTAATTGAGATATTATAAAAAATATTTTTGTGGTAGAATCAATTTTTAAAAAAAACTAAAATCGAGAGCCCAGTTAGAACAATTTTCGATTTTTAATATGATCAATTTGCATCTCTTGTCGACATTTCAAAATGAATTTTGCTACTTATAGACAAAAGTATACATAAGATAATATGACGATGATGAAAATATTGATTGTATTTTAAACTAGCAAAGGGTAAAGTGTGACGGATTTACATGTAATAAAATCTTCCAAAATTGAATTCATGGGTCCCAACATTGACTTTTGGCTCTGTTGCCGACACCTATGCCCACGTAATACGCGCCAATATATCCATAATTTCCTCACTCCTTTACTCTAACCTCTGCTTTCCTTCTCTTCTTCTATGCTCCAAAAATGGCGTCTCGATTTTTCCACTATACCACCACCAGTACAGTTTTCTACACTGACAATTCTGCTCCCAATGCCCACACGAAAGTCGTTGAAATCCCCATCCAGCCCCCTTCTGATGAACCACCGCCCTCAATTCCCATCCTAATTGCGCAACCTCAATCCTCAGCTGCTGTTAAGATACAGTCAGCGTATCGATCGCACAGGGTCCGGAACCTTGTAAAGACGATCGCCGCCGTCAATTCTGAAGCCGATTATTGGGAAAGACTCATCCAACAACAGGCATGCGTTTTAAATTTCCAACTCGCACTAATACCTCTTCGCAAATTGTCTCTGGATTTCTTAATTTCTTCGGGGCGGTCAATTTTTTGTTATTCATTATTGAATTTTGATGATCCCATTGCAGAATGAACAGTAAATTAAATACCAGGTTAATATGTGCTGTTTATCACTGAACTCTTAACGAAATGTTACGCTAGGTTACTGAACTTTATTTTGCCCGGAATTCATCATTGAACATAAATATGTTTGAAGCTGATCATTCTATTTATATTCATTAATTCAACGGTGAATTTCATTAAAACTGAAGTGACCAGAATTGTTTTTAAACCAATTAATTATCCTTTTTAAAGACATGGTAGTCTGGTGGATTGGTGAATTTAGGCATTAGCAATAATCTGCATTCTTATTCAGGAAGAATAATAGCAAGTAATGGATCGTCAGATTGAGACTTGAAATCGGAGTAATGATTTCCAATTTGGTAGGGTTCTGATGGATGTAACTGATAATTATATTTGAAGGGAAGAAAATGCATTCAATTTCAGCGCAATTTTCTCAATAGTGTATCTATTTTTCATGATTCTTGGGTTTTACGATGTTGACCGTTAATTCTTAGTTAGCTGTTGTGTTGTTCCCATAAAAAATCGTTTCTTCTTCAAGTTTATAAGATTTGCTGAGATCACTACTTTTTGAAAATGATAATACTGAGTGATGCTTAAATAGATATAAGCAGCTGATTTCAATGTCCTGACTCTTGACTGAGAATTGAACAGCACTGTGAATATGCAATCATGTTGATTTAATTGCAGCCACTGCGTCCAAATGTTTATTTTTCGATCATGAGCCTTCTGTAAATTATGTGAGAGTATTAGGTGGTCATTTTGATATCATAAACTGTATAGCTGATGCCTGGTGATGGTCGAAATTGAGTTTGGTCCATTCTGCATTTTACCTCAACTTGTTGCCTAAGTTTAGCATGTGATAAATCTTATTAAACTGTGACACAAAATAAAGGATGGGATAAGCGATTCACATTGGTTTTAGATTTCATATAGACTTTGGAAGAGAGACTTGATATTGGGCAGTATTATACTCTAATAATATCTTATTCAGTATTGCATGCCAAACATCGACTGAGTGTTTCCTCCTAGTTAATGCAGGAGACAGTTGATGCTGTGCGTGCCAGTGAATGGGAGCGGATCAAGATGAATGAGGCCTTGATGAGTTTGTTATTCAGTTTAGACTCAGTGCCTGGGATTGATGCCACTGTAAGGGAGCTGAGGAGGCATGTGAGCCGTAGGATTGTGGGGTTGCAGGAGATACTGGATGCAGTTTCAGACTCGAAAGTTCAACACTGGGATGGGTATTTAAGGGACTGGGATGATGTTTTAGCTGGTATGGAAAAAGAGGTGTGCAAAGAAATAGGAGGTGGGAATGACATGGAGAGGTTTTGTGCTGAGCATTTGGGGTTTCGATGTCTACAAAGGTTTCTCCGTGACCAATGATCATGCGCATACGTAATAGAGCATGTTTGGCTATGCTTAAAAGTTATTTTACTAGAAAGGATGTTGGTAAGAAAAGTCTGTTTCACAAAAAAAAGTGACTTGAAATTTGACTTTTGCTCAATATTTCTTTCTATTTTTATTGTAAATCCTTTGCTTACATTTTATGTGGTGACATGGTGTATTTAATTTTGTTAGTTGTTTTATCCCAATCGTAAACCTCCTGAAACTCCCATCCTCTACGTCTCTAAGCAATTGTAGCAGTCAATGGAGTGTTGAGAAATGATTTTTGTTGTGGATTTCCAATTTTAAAATTGGAAAATAAGACTTAAATGTGTTTTTATTGTTATTGTTTATTTACATTGTTAGACGGTCGTTCTCAGCACACATTCTTTTCTCTTACCTAAGAGGTTTGACGAATGAAATTGAGATTCTAAAGCATATGCATTGATTGTCACTACACTTTTAATAAATGAGCAATCAGGTCACTCATCTTTAATTTCGAGCAATCTGGTCACTCTAAGTGAGATTTGAGTCCAACATATTTAAATTTGTAATCGGGATGTCGTCAATGTGGATGTGAACGAAATGTCACGGGAAATTTTTGACTTAACAATTTTTGTCACGTAGAGTCTCATATTCACAAATGTAAATAGATTAAATCCATGTTTAAGAGATATTTTCATTTTCATTCTTCTACTCATTTGTAATCGTATATTTTTTAATAAAATAATATTTTCCATCACATAAATAAATTTACTTTATTTTTTAACCACATCTTTACCCATCACATCACAAAAAAAAAAAAAAATGCATTCTTTCCATTTTAATATGCATCAATGACACTCTAAAATATCTAAAATTCCACTTTTAGAGGTAATTGAAAGATTGAGGAACTGATCCTAATTCTTCCCTAATCCTTTAAGAAGCCAAACACCTCTCTTATTTATTGTCGGTGAGAGAAAGAGTCCGTCTTCCAAATTTTTCGTTCTTTGAATTCTGATGAGGAATATGGAGCCAACCCCTAACTCCCCCTAGGCGATGAAGTTTTGGTTTAGGCTTTTGCAACGACAGAAAAGGACATGCCTACTAAAACAACAAACTTAAGCGGTTTTACTCTGTCTGCTAGCTCCCAGTTCCATGAACGGTGAATACTATCTCAAACCAAAAAATATATAAGAAATTCTCTATGTAATAGTTCAAACACTGAATTTCCCTTCCAATGGACTCAAATTGGAGGGACAAGAAATTATACCCTGCAATAGGCATTGTATTCCTCCTGGGCTTCATCTATCTGAATTACTTCGATAACACATATTTTTCTTTTCCAATCATCACACGGAGTCCTCCCAAAATGGGCTTTGTAGGAGTTAATGGCACCAGATTTGTGCTTTTGGAAAATGAGAGTTTAGAATCACCTGTGTATTTGAATGGGTGGAATTCTTATTGGTTGATGGAGGAGAGTGTGTGGGGTCCATCGAGATATAGGGTCTCTGATATGCTCAAGAAAGGGGCTGAAATGGGGATGACAGTTTGCAGGACTTGGGCTTTCAGTGATGGTGCTCGACCCAATGATCTTCAGACTCAACCAGGTGTCTTCAATGAAAGGGTCTTCAAGGTTTTCAATTTTTAATTTACTTATTGCTTTGATTATTGACTACCCTTTTGTTAATATATATTCAATTTAGTTTCACGAATTCTTTTCTGTTAATATATTATCTATTGTGAAATTCTTGCCATAATTTGTTTCTTGAAAATTAAATTTAGTTAGTTGGAGTTGATTACCTTTTTCTTAATATACTTAATATTAATTTAGATATTTGGCAGTGCTTAAAATCGGCTTTTTAGCGTTTTATTATGCTAAAAAGACAGTTTTAAGCACCGCCAAGCATCCTTCTGATTACCGTTCCTTGTATATTCGATTTATTATTATTATTATTATTATTATTATTATTATTATTATTATTATTATTATTATTATTATTATTATTATTATTTGTTGTATCAGTTATAAAAATTCTTGCCATAATTTGTTTCTTGAAAATTAAATTGGACTTTATTGTTGTCTTGTGCTGGGGGTTAGAATCTCGGGGAAAATCCAAAAGGTTTGATTGTTTGTTGAAGAATGACATTTTAAGGTTAGTTCTTGATCAAACTCTTGAGCTTCAGTAGTAAATATTTCCTTTTCGTTATTTGGATGAATCTTAGCCCCTGTTTGACACCTTTTTTTTTCTCATTCTCATTCTCCTTTTTTTCTTTTACTTCATTTCAACCACACATTCTTCTAAAAAAATAATATTACACACAAATCTAAAACTTTTCATAACTTTTCCACCACACATTCTCCGATCAATCTCTATTCTAAAAATTTTCATCTTCAAAAAATGGGTGTCAAACACACATTTAATTCAAACTTGTTAAATCTGTTTTAATAGTTATGAAGATAGTTTAATCCTTTAGTGCATGTCCAGTATTAGATAGGACTCGATCAAATCTTCCTTACCAAACATGCTATTAATGATTGAATTACGTAGTTATCAATGAGTATAGGATATCATTGAGTATTGGACAGTGGAATAGCTCCACGTTGGCTTGAGAGGAGCAGTCTCTACTCTTTGGGATATCATTGGGCTTTATCTGTCTAAATACCTCAGTAATTTGGTCTTCTTGAGAAACATTAGAGCATTCTCCGATCCTTGCTGGTTATAGCGTAAAAACTCTTTGTTCTTGGTTTTCTTGATGTTGCTCATCTCTCCATTTTCATTCTCAAATCTGTAGAATCTTCATATGTTAAGGAGTAATCTGCTTCTAAATTGGTGATCTGATTCACTTTGACATCATTCATTCTTTTGTCTTCAGGGATTAGATTATGTGGTATACGAAGCTAGGAAACATGGGATAAGATTAATCCTCAGTCTGGTGAACAGTTTGAATGCTTTTGGTGGAAAAGCTCAGTATCTGCGTTGGGCAGAAGAAGCTGGAGAGAATATTACTTCTTCGACTGATTCGTTTTTCTCTAATCCAATCATAAAAAAGTATTACAAATCTTATGTCAAGGTATGGTGAATACAGCTCTAATAGATATTATGTTAAAAGCAAGATTAAACAACTTTTTACAATTAGTTTACACTATATTTCGAGAAATACCACCTAAGATTTATTAATGAGTTCTTATGGGGAAAACGTCAACTTGCGGGTTAAGTGAAAACTAATTGGGAATAGAAGTGCTTCCCCGAGATCCTTAATCTTTTTGGCTCATATTTCTTTTGGGCTGTTGCAGGCTATTTTGACTAGAAAGAATTCCTTTACTGGTGTCAAATATTTGGAGGAACCGGCCATATTTGCCTGGGAACTCATGAATGAACCTCGGTGTAAATCCAATTCATGTGCTCCCGCTCTTCAGGTAAACTCAAAACTAAGTTCTACTTCTTGTGCTTTGGCCTCCCCTTTCAGAAAGGAAATGAACTCTTGGTGATTAGCATAGAGAAAGTAGTGTCAAGCGATTATCTTGAAAATCTGAATGTATCAACTACTGTAATATACAGTCTGTTTGGGTAAGCTTGAAAAGTTTGTGTTAGTAAGTTTACTTATAAATAAGAAAGTTCTAAAATAAAATAATTTTTTAATGGTCAAAGTTAGAAATAAGTAAGCTACAGACTGATTATTTTGACACTAAGTTGATAGTTATTTTTCAGAAAAGTGACTTCTTTTACTTAAAAGTAATGTAAGTAACATTTTCAAACATGTTTGGAGATAAAGTTTACGTCTTTTTTCAGCCAAAAATGCTCGTAGTTTGGTGGGTTGGATAGCCATTTAGCTAAGGTGTCCAAATGATTTAACTGTCTAACCACTAGTATATATGCATTATCCGTGTGCTCAGTGTCTATTTTGGCCAATACATATAATTTCATCAGGTCACTGGATTAACCAGAGACTCTATAAACAGGCTTGGATTACAGAGATGGCTGCATTTGTGAAGAGTTTGGACGGAAAACATCTTGTGACAGTTGGACTTGAAGGGTTTTACAGTCTAAATTCAACTGGGAATTACAGAGCTAACCCAGGGGAATGGGCAGCGTCACTGGGATCAGATTTTATAAAGAACTCAGCAATTGAAAACATAGACTTTGCTTCAGTTCATGCTTACCCGCACAGCTGGTTAGTGATGCTCTTTGCTCATTATGATTTTGCACCAATGAGAAAATTTGGTTACACTTTGTGCTTGGAGCCAAGGACGGATCTAGGACCGAATTACAGACAGTGCTAATACGTAAATAAAAAAAAAAATTCCACATGATTTTTTTTTTTTTTACATAATTTTTTTCCTAACTAAAAAAAAAATCAGTGGGTGGGGACTTACAACTTTCATCAATAAAAAAAGTACTTAGTTTGAAATTTAATTATTTGCTTATAAGTGAACTTTTTAAGCTTAGCCAAACATGGTCATATCACCACTTGCTGGGTTTTTGGGCTTGTAGTGAGGCATTATAACCTTTGTGCCCCTTGAGTTATGATGAAATTCTAGTTTCCTTTTGGGATTTGACTACCATGTTATTTTCTGTGTAACTGTATGCTTTAGGATCCCAGATGCAGATTTAGAAGCAAAAGTAAAATACCTTTCCAACTGGGTAGATGCTCATATTGACGACAGTGAGAATGTGCTGAAGAAGCCCGTTCTTTTTACAGAAGTTGGCGCCCTTTTAGCTACGAAGACAGGAGGATTATATGATAGTGATATTTTGTTGAGAATGGTTTATGACAAAATTTACAAATCTGCGAATAAAAGGGAAGCCGGTGCTGGAGTTCTAATTTGGCAGTTATTGGTCGAAGGAGTTGAGGAATATAGTGACAAGTATTCCTTTGTAGCTTGGAAGTATCCTTCGACTTATAAATTGATCTTAGAGCAATCATGCAGGCTAAGAAATACGACTTCTCAAAGCATAAAAAATGGGAAAGATCATTATAAAGATCCTTGTTACGGTCAGAAAACAGGTTGAGAAAGGAACTTATACATACAACCAAACTTCTTCTGTGGTGTATAAAACTTTTATCGAGCAATATGTATTATCATATTTTATGCTTGTATAGAAATCATTATGTATTAGCATGTACTAGTTGTTTTCTGCTTGATTGTTATACTTGTTGAGCAATCTAAAGTTTTTCAGATGACAAATTTCTTTGTTGTGCTTGATCCAGGTTTTCAAGTAAACCACATCTTTCTGCATTAATTTTGTGATGCGTTTAAGGATCTGTTTTGATTGGATTTTTGAAAAGTGAAATTAAGATGCTATGTTTGGACATGTTTACATAAAATTGGTGATGGCTGGGGCGGAGCCAAGGATGAAGGGTACGCGGGTTACTGGGTTGGACAGTGGAACAAAAAAAGGGGCTTTAACCAATTTTTTTTCTTTTTTTCTTTTTACAGAAGCTGGGCTTGGGCAAGGAGCCCACTCCTATCTCCGCCACTGTCTGAAAGAGTTTTTAAAGGAACTTGATTTATGTAGCTTATTCAAGAGAATCTTCTACAAAAATGCAAAAGCAAGGATACACCCCATAAATATACACGCACACAGAGTACACACATTCATGCACAATTATTAGAAGAAATCTTCCGTCCTTCCAACATAAAGGACTTGTGCAGAAGTACTTTTCGAAGGCAAATATATGTTAACCAGCCTACGAAACTCACTCTCAACTAACTTGAACAACTGCATTTGCACTGCGACAAGCATTTCTTGCAATCGGCTAGCCTTGGATAGCCACCATTGCAGTCACATTTCTTGATACACTTGGAACGACACGTTCCACCCCACAAACATCGAGCCATGCATTGCATTATTGGAACACATCTTGGGCAACTGGATTTCATTTGATTTGTGATACAGTTACTGCACTCAGTTCCATCTGAAGGACAGGCCATAGAAGGCAAAGCCATCTCCCACAGTATCAGCAATAGTATGCATACCATAGACATTTTTGACAGCCAAATTTTCTTTCCCATTTCTTCACACTGAAGCTATAACTTTGTTTATAGTCTCTGGTTATATTTATATACTTCATACCTCTTCTTGTTATCAAGTCATAGCAGATGGAGGCAGGTCTTTAAGAGATCATTTACTGTTCTTTTGGTCTCTTCATAATTAATGCCTCTTTCAGTATTGAAATTGGGATTTTCTTGGATTGCTCAATATCACTGAAATCAGGTAACAAAGTTTTATTTTGCTTCATATTAGTCACTACAAGTAATTTCAACTTGGTCATTGTACATAATATTTGTGGTCGTTCATTTCATATCTGTTAATTTGACTAACTGAAAAGTTGATGCACGGTAGTTCAGTAAATAACTAAATTGTTACGTCACATATTCTATTATTCAAGCTTGACTGTAGAGGCTGGTCGGCTCATTTTACATGTTGACCCTTCTAGTTCAACATTGCAGTCTGCAGAGCAGACAAATACCAGCGTTTTTAACAAAATTATTTTGTATTAATTCTACAATTTCTGTATGCTAATTGCTTTCACTTAATTTGTTGACAAACATATGCTGTTTCGTATATAGTGTTGTACCAGCAATTTGTACCACACTTCATCCAATACAGGCTTGCATCCTTCACAAAATCAACCACAGCTGCACACACTGCAATTTCTCTTTCATCAACATTGCATCCAGCCCCTACGCTTAAGCCGTTAACTTATATACCGTCTGCTTTAGGAGAGTAACTCATCTTATCACTCCAATTGATATCATGATTTAACTTAAGTCTATTTTAAGAAAAAAGTCATAGGTTCGAATCCTGACGAGTTGACGCAGGGGTTGAGTTATTACAAAAAACGGTCATTAGAATCCATAACATTTCCCTTAAGAGAGATCCCTCTTAAGAAAAAGGTCATGAGGGATAAGATGTGTTTAAACTCTTCTATAATGAACAGTACGTAGGTTAATGGCTTAGTGGGTTGTTATAGTATTCAAGAAGTTTTGGCAAGACCAGCCTCATGAATGTGTACACAAAAATTCCGAACACCGATGGCCCCATGAATAGTTGTGGCACACTCCATTTAGTGTGAATTTTATTCCTCAAATTGTTCTCGACTACGAGGCATAGTCCGTAAATGTGAATAAACAATGTCGTACCCCATCTAAGTGTAACATGACCCATATAGTAAAAGATGATCTCGTGCATCAGTGCAGACACGGGGAACGTGTCTAGTTCAGTAACACAGCCAAATTTCGCCTTTTTTTTTTAAGATCGGGTCGAATACAATCATACATAGAGTACTCGAGCTTACATGATTCCTTCTTTGACCCCATAAGTCTTTCAGTGAGGACTCAAAGTACGGGTTATTAAATGGTGACTCAACCTCAGTTCCTAGCAAGAATTGGCCAATAATGGCAGCCAAACCTAGGATCCATGCCAACGGCAATAAACGTGTGAGGAATGGGATCAAATCTTGATGGAATTTGTGCCTATAATGATTCAAAATGAGCAAAAATATCAAAATCAAATCCTTCTTTGCATAATGTGAAAGGGATTTAAGACCTTTTGTCCAAAATTTCATCGTTTTTCGGAGATTTTAAGGTTGTGGGGTTGATGTTGTATCACAACTGGTAAACAAGAAATCACAATAAAATGGGAGGGGGAGAGCGATGGACTGGGCAATGGGCCAGTGCCAAATGATAAAGAGTAGAAGTTTAAAAGTTGTTAACCAAGTGACAAAGGCAGTTGGACAACCTAAATTGACAGAGAAGTTCATAGGAAGAACCAAAAAAGAAAAAAAAAAAAAAAAGGGGAAGACGTATTACAGGCATGAACATGTATTAATCTGGTTGTACCTTTAGCTGTTATTTTAGCTATGGCATAACAATAACATACTGATATGAATACTGAAGACCATACCATAATGAAATTTTTTCTCTCTCCCTCCATACTCTCTCTGATTTGATTGTGATAGAGCATTGAATCTGTTATATAGTGTTTGTAATCATTGAATTTTTAGCAAAATTTAATGTTAGCTACTAAATTTTGTTTTGTTTTAAATTCATCTTTGATCGCTCTGCATAGTGAAAAACTAGCGTGACAACCTAGATGACTAGTAACTATATTGCCACTTGCGTTTGATTGCAATGGTGGAAAAAAAATGTTTTACAGAGAAAAGATTTGTCTAGAAAATGTTTTGCAGGGAAAATGATTTCAAGTGTGTTTAATTAGTATAATTTTTCACCCGTAAAATTTTTAAATTTTCTATTCGTTTGGCTTTGTTTTATATGGAAATCGTCCATTAAAGTAATATTTTTGTCCAAAATTGTTTGTAAAATTTGTTTCCATTACCAAAAAGTAAAAAAAAAATAAATTGTTTACTAAAAAATCATTTTTTTTAATCAAAATTTAGTGTTTGTTTGACTTTGTTTTCCATGAAAATTGTCTATTAAAGTGATTTTTTTTTTTTTTTTACCATTAGTTACGACATTTGTTTCCATTGCAAATAATAATAAAAAAAAATTCCAGCCAGTCGGGAAAATATTTTCCCACCAAAAAGGCGGGAAAACATTTTCATCAAAAACTCAGAAATTGCACACGTGTGGGGAAAATCCGGAAAATATTTTTCGTGGAAAATTTCGCCTATCAAACAGTCAAAAAAGTGAAAAGTGAAAAATATTTTCCTACTTCCTCGGAAAATGTGGCCTATCAAACACGGCCTTAGATAGATAAGTGACTAACTTGTAATAAAGTTTCACTTTAGTACCCAACTTGAAGAAAAACAAAAGTTTAGCGACTAAGATGAAACATTTGGTGACCATTCGTGAATTTCACATGTTTGCAAATTAGCAAGTCATGAAATTTGGGAACCGGAAATTCTCTCATTTTGGCCTGTAAGCCATAAGGTCATGTTTTTTTCTTTATGATTTTCCATTTAAAAAATAAAAGTAATGTTATTCATAGTCGCTCACTGTAGCAGTCGTCATATGTAGCACGCACATGGCACGTAGTTATTTGATGCATTAATGTGATTTTTTTTTTTTACCACATTAATACATTAAATACACACATGACATGTGTGTGCCACATATGACGATTGCTGCAATAAGCGACTGCAAAAAACATTATTCAAAAAATAAATAGAAGAAGAAAACAAACATGTATTTTGCACCAATCATATCACAGATGTGACAAATTTTATGTGATTTGGTACAATTATGATTAATTCGCCACAAGTTCCATCAATATTATCGAGTGTTTGACATAACAATCGATAATCAATTAGCATTTTGACACTTTTCATATAATGAATTAAACCGGACCTAACAAGAATATAAAAGAACATATATATTTATTTTAAATCTAACAAACAAACACTCATCGATAAATAGATACATTCGTACGATAGATTGGAGTAAACCCGACTAGATTAAAAAAGAAAGCACATAACAGATGCTTATGTCCAAAAACTGAATGTGAACAACACAACCGCTGCAACGTAGGCAAGAGCAAATAAAATATTATAAGCTCCTTTTGCTTTGCCTTTCAACAGAGCCTGAAGATTCAGCTTTTCCATTGCATTCATCAACAAAGCTATGGTTTTCTGTCAACAAAAATAAATTTAAAATTTCTTAATTAAGACAAAATAAATGACACGATTTGAAAGTTTGGTACGCTATTAAAATTTATCAAACCTAAACTTCTTGTATATATTCTCACCAGTCTTAGAGGTTCAAAGTGAAGGACTGGCTCCATGAACATGTCCATATTCCTGCAGGATCAATACCCATATATTTTGCTAAATACTCCAAAAATTCAAATAAAATCCAATTATAATCAACTTATTTCATTTTCTCCTTACTTTATGATCACCTTTCCCTGGTACAAATGGCACATGTAGATGCTGTAACCCTTTCCCAAAGGAATTACTGGAAACTTATCCCATGCTGCAGGGATAAAAAAACATTATCAGTATGTAAGGGGTAGGGTGGCTGGGTAGGTGGGGTTGAGGAGGGGGAAATAACCTAGTTTCCAGGATACTCCAACAACCATGCCATCATCCAATGTGGGTTGCACTACAAATACAATGTTTTTTCCTATTTTATTCATGAAATAAGAGAAGAAATCCAGTATTTGCTGCAAAGGAAATCCAATTCAGGTAAGAGATTATACAACATAAGCCAATTTACACTGAATTTGGCTGGAATGGAGCAAACCACACAATTTAAAAAAAAAAAAATATATTTACGGAGTGGAGCTTAATTTCTAGTAGTTTACAAGTGGAATGGCGAACCACCTCGACTAAAAATTAAAGTCATTAGACGAGGTGGTTGAACGTGGTAACTAAGCATGCAAAATTTGAGTTGTTAGATCTCTGATGGTTTTAACTTTTAGACAAGGTTCAATGATCTATACCAAATTACTTATGTACCTCCTTCCCATGCAAAGGTTGGAAAGCAGAAATAAAGTTGGAAATGAAGACGCATTCTTCTGCGATCATATCGGACATTTCACTAAGATTTCTATTCTTAATTGCTTCGAAAAGCTTCAGCACTGTCTCCATAGCTCTTTGATCGTCGGCCGGAGGTGGAGGCAGAGGCGGAGGTCCCGACTCTTTGCTATCGCATGCAACTCTCTTTAGGCCTGTTCTTGTGCAGGTTTTACCTTTAAAACTTCTGTAAGAATGGATCACATGAGAAAATTGTGCTGTTCGAGGTATATTTTTAAGGTTAAATTCCATGTCTAGGCATGGATGACACGCAGGTCTTGATCTAGATATTAATGGTGAGGAATTTGTGAGCATTTTACAGAATGCCATGGCGGAAGGGATAGGGATTGAGCCCATTTAATATTTGGATGATTTGAAAATTAATTTCAGAATTTATAGTGTGTTTAGTAGGGATTTTTGAGGAAAGAATTGATTTTTGAATAGTGATATGATGGGAAATGTATGGTTGAGAAAGAAGAAAAAAGTATTGATGTGATGAAAAATATTATTTTATTGAAAAATGTGTGATTGAAAATGAGAATTAATTTACTGTAGGAAATAAGAATATGTACCAAACAGGCTCTTAATAAAGCTGAAAGAGAGAAGGGTATTGGGTGCATTGTAATTTAAGAATAAAGGAACACATTCTCCAATGGCAAGCTTAGAATCTTTCTTAAAGAAATGCTATTTCTCGTTCTTGATTTTCAGAGCATGTTTGGCTGAGCTCGAAAATTTGACTTACAAGTAAAGAAGTTAGCTTTAAGGCCTATTTGGGAGGGATTAAATTTTTCCACAGTAAATCAATTCTCATTTTCAACCATACATTCTTCAATAAAATAATATTTTTCATCACATCAATAATTTTTTCTTCTTTTTCAACCACGCATTTTCCATCATATCACTATTCAAAATCAATTCTTTCCCCAAAAATCTCTCCCAAACAAGCTCTTAAAATAAACTACTTTTTTATTGATGAAATTTGAAACTGATTTACTTCACATTAACTGGCTAAGAATTGCTTTAAAAATAAATAACTTTTTTTATAAATAAGAAAAAGTAACTTAAAATATTTTCATCTGTTTATTTACAGACAACACACAACGGGATGGCGGGAAAAAATTTGAACCATTTTTTAATCAGGTTGATCCGACGTGGGAACCCACCTCTTGTAAGAGGTCGGTAAGACCTCTGAGAACGCCATTTCTGTACACTTGAATTAATTCCATGCCTAATCTATCAGATTAGACAGGAAATCCTCTCCTTAATCATTCTATTTCCGTCATAATACAATCTTAAATAATAAATAACATTAGAAGTGGGTCCCTACAATCACGTTAGGCATATAGGTAGGTACTGCTACTGGTCTGAATAGCAAAATTCTTTGTATTATTTCTTATTTTATTTATATTTTTAAATTAAATAGTATCAAAAGATATTAATAAAAAATAAATAAATAAGTAAACGCTCGAGGACTTTTAGGAGACGAGATCAAAAGGAAATTAAAATATTTGGTCAGTTTATTTATTTATTTTAAAATCAGCTGTGAATCCTCAATTCACCTTCATTTTAGTACTAGGGAGATATGGCATCTGGAGGAATTAAAATATAAACAAATTTGTTAATTTCTAAAATTTAAATGAAGTAGTTTAACAATAATTTCTAACATTTGATAGGTTGAAGTAGCTTACAATTCATTGAGATTAGGCAAAGAATGTCATGATCTCCTATTAAAATGTTTAAAATCTAATCTAATATTTTGATATTTATAATGTTTTATAAATTAATCTCATGTTTGGTATGGATTAAAATCGATTGTTTAATAAATTTTGATAAAAATTGATAAAATACACATAAATATATAAATATGTGATTAAAAATAATTATTCATTTTAATTAAAATCTGTGGGCTAATAATGCAAAGCAAAACGAGTTTTCGAGGGGGAACATGGTCGGAGATTCAGTGTGGATGACTATAATCCAGCGTGGCCATGGCATCGCATGTGGGTCCCCTGCTCGAGTGTACTACCTGGCAAGGACCTACAAGGTGGTCCATTTTCCAAAGTGTTATTTTTGGAATAAGTCGGAATTGAACGGTACGCACGTCAACAATTTTTATTTCGACGTGGGTTCCTTTGGCTTTTGAATCAGTCATATTAACACAAAAGTCCTTACGTTTGATTTTTAGTGTGCAAAACGTCCTCACGTTTCAATTATTTGCATTTTCATCCCTATTTTCATGTTTCATTGCGAAAAACGTCATTTTCATAAATTTTTATCAAATTTCTTAATAAAAATATGTAAAATAACGAATATACCCTCATATTTACATAAAACAAGCAGAAAAATAAAGAATTAATTACAACCGTACTCCGAAACCTTTTTACAATGAGGATGTTTTGCACCTTAAAAACTAAACGTATATACGTTTTGTGCTAATAAGCTTTTGTAGGGGAGAATTTTCTTAGAATTATTTAATGGAAGCTTCTAGCTCGATTGAATTGCAGTTTATGAAGAATTAATGAGTTCTTGAACCCCCCCCCCCCCACCCCCCCTCCCTTTTAAATGACAATGGAAAGATTAAATTTGTTTTTTAATGAAATTTACTTTCAACGAATATACTCTAAAATCAAATTCGGCTACTCGATTGCAAAGAATTGTTATAAATAATTATCTTGGTCGTATTTAGTGGAATATAGTTTAATTACCTTCTCATTTTGTGAATCCAACAATTTACTAGAAGGAATTGTGGATTAATTGTTAGATATTTTTCATCATTTTGCATGTATTATCTTTTGTTTTGCGAATGTTTTGCCACTCCGACTAGTGTTTGCCGCTACGCAACGGGGATCGACCTGCCCGGTCAGGTCGCGGGGGTCGAGGGGGCAACGCCCCCGAAAGAGAATTTTATTTTCAGAAGTTTTTGAATAGGTATGTTTCTTCCAACAGATGCGTCCATTCATTTTAAGGGACACACCTATTCAAAAGGTTGCCTCCATTCCTATATATTCTGGGCGAATTCTCATTTGCGAGACACTTTTGAAATAATTTCTGTTCTTCTATCTTTCTCTTGGCATCATCAGTTTCTCTATAGAGTGTTTCTTGGTTTGATCAAATAGTCACAATTTGAATCAAACGCCTCCATTGTATCCTGAGAGAGATTTTCTATCATACCCCGGTCGTGACTTTGTTGGAAAGGGGAGAAACATCTCTTAAAAGATAACGATTTTCGTGCCTTGGAGTTATTTATTGTTCCAGATTTCCTACATATTTCCCAACATTAATTACCTTCTCATTTTGCTAAGAAAACTACATTAGAAACGGTCTAGTTTTCTGAAAACATGAAAGCATGATTTAAATTAATCATTTAAGAAAAGAAAACGATAGCCACGAAATGGCCTCGACCATGTGGAATTGCCTCTTTCATAATCCTTTAAATGGAAACTAATAAGACCAAGATACAAGTACATAATTATTTACATAATACATTACATAATTGACATGTGGCGTGCATCCATCGGTAGTCTACAATTTACTGCAAGACATGCCTAACGTCCTTTACATAACATGAGATGGCAATTTGGAAAGATTTAATTAAAAATTAGAGGTCTCTCTAGTGATCCCACCCCATTATTAATTATTTTAATTAGTAATATTGAATTCTCATCCCTATAAATAGCACTCAAATTGATAAATTCTCATCGTCATATTATTCACAAGCGAAGAAATCCCCTTTTACAATATTTTTCTTTCAATTTCAGTTCCAATCACCCTTCCAAAATAATGGCCACAGCTGAGGTATATATTACTTTCCAAATTTCTATTTTTAATTAGCACATTGATATATTATTTTGATCTTTTTCCCTTATTTTCTCGCACATTTGTTAACTAAGTCCTTGTTTAACACCCATTTAGTTTGAAAAATAATTTTTGGAATAGTGATTGATGGAAGATTACGTTGTTAAAAAGTAAGGAGAATTTTTAAATTTATGTGTAATATTATTTAACTAATATAATGTGTGGTTGAAATAAAGATTGACAAATAAAATGAAAAAAAAAATGGGTGTCAAACAGGGCTAAATATGAAAATTTTTAATTGATTTAATTTCTGCAGGTTGAATCTGTTCAAGTAATAGTCCCAGAGACTGTAAAAATCGAGGAAGAAAAAATTCTGCTGGCTGATCAAGCGGAAGAGGTGGCGGCAGAACCAACTCCCACCGTGGTGACTGAAGAAATACCAAAAGAACCCTCCGCTACCGAGGATGAGACACCGGCACCTAAAGCCGAAACCGAAACTAAAGAGGTTATGGAAGAACCTGCCTCAGAAGCTGAGACCAAAGAAGTTGCAGTTGCAGCAACAGTAGAAGAAGAAGAAGAAGTGCATGTCCCAGAAGAAAAAAAAAGAAGCAGCAGCTCCAGAGGTGAAAGAAATCCCTGAGAAGACTGAGGAATAAGAAGGTGGTGAATTAGGGAAGAATACATAATTCCTAGTTTTAAAGTTTACATTTCATAAATAATAAACTTATTAAAATATTTCAAAAATCAGATAGTAAATAAATTTATTAAATATTATAATATAATATACATTAATTATTTACACCCCATGACACCTCACCCACCCCTCCATCTCCGGCACCTGCTCCTGTGACGGCCCAGCGAACTACTCCGGCGACTTCTCCGACGATCACTTTGATGGCCGCTCCGACGATTTCAAAATTTTCAGAAAATTAAAAATTGAAAATCACACCCCCACCCTCAAACGACTGAGAAGGCAACTAATCTTACCATCAACACAATCCCCACAACTCTAACTACTACTGAAACTCAAACAATTGGGCAGATGGATATGCACAGAATTTGTAACAATAACATCAATAGAATCATCGATTGGAGCGAAACAGAGCCTTCGAGCGGATGGATTTGCGCAAATTTGAATTCTGAGTGTAGAGTTTTAATTGATACAATTGGCTGATTACCCATAGATTTACCAGTGTCAATTGAATGTTTCCTAGTCAAATTGAACAATTGTAGTAGCACAGATTCATCAAATTCATGAGCGTCAGATTTTTTGCATAGGGCTCTAGCTGCTACCATAAATTCGTCAAATTCTAGGCGAAATTAGGCATGACCCATGTCCAGGCAAGGTGCGCCAGGTGAAGAGGAACAAAGCCCAGGTGGTCCACCATCGTGGGTAGGTCGGGCGGCTCCGGAATCTGCACTTTTCTCTCCCTGTATGTCTCGCGTCGCAACTGAAGCTCATTCCATTTTCTTAAGCCTTCAAACATCTCTTGCAGAAACCAACTTAATAAACAATGGCACGTGTTCCAACTACAAATCCATAAAAATGTTCAGAACATCCATACCCCGTGCAATGCCCGCACATGTAGCAGCATCCTTCATCATTTTCTTATTACTAAATCTCGATGCCAGTCTGACCACCGAACTCCACCGAGCATTCGCATTCAGATCAAATCCCTCAAAAACTTGTCCTAACATCTTTGTAATTATACCCTCCCCTAATGCATATCCAGATACATCAATCTCAAGTCTTTCGAATATTTCATCCAATAAAATTGTTCCAGCTAAAATGAACTTAGCTAGACTGTCTGCTGGCGTTCACAGCAACGTCTGTGGTCTCCAATGATGGGGCGAGGAAGGACAACAAAGAGAGAGAGAGAGAGAGAGAGAGTGGGTGGGAAGAGACAATTCAAAGATAGAGATGAACAAGAGACGGGATTGAAAATGAGGTTTTAATTATTAATTTAATTAATACCTGATTTTTGATAACATAAACATTACAACTGATTTTTGAATTTTGAAACTTAAATACCTGGTTTGAGGTAATTTCTCTTATTATTATTGGTTCCTTTGTTTATTTATGATCTAAGATTTAAAAGCAGAAATTATATTAATTTTGTCTTTTGGATGTGTTTTGATGGATTACGATCTTTGGCTTGAATAATAATACTTGTAATGAAAACTTTATATTTTTATTGTCAATTTTTCCTATTTTGTGACTGTATATTTGTTGAATTAATCCGTCTAAAATTTTATATTCATAGAGAAGTTAAGAATTCTTTTTTTTTTTATAATTAGAGAAGTTTAAAAAATACACCATGCATTTATTTCATATTTCCAATTAACATACCGTATTTTACAAATTTATATTTTGCGCGCACACAAGGAAAGATAAAATTTATAGCATATTAAATATCACATCAAGTGATAATCATTTTTTTGACGATTCCAACTTTACTACAATTCAACTATTTCATTAGGGTAAAGCCCCTTGTACGGGGCCGGTACGTACCGGGTCGGTACAAGTAGGGCTGTCCATTTCATTAATACTACAAAATCGTTGGTCATGTATGAATTTCGTGTTATTAATTCTTAATTAATTAGCATGACATTAATCTAAATTCAATGAATATTGATTTATATGAATTTGGAGTTATTATGGATGCATTTATTTTCATTTATGTATCTAGAAATTTTAGTGAGTAGTTAAATTCATGTATTAATAATTAATTCTTATGTACTAAATGTAATATAAAAAAAGTTGCCCTATTGTAGAATTTCACAGTCACAAAAAAATGTAATCATAAAAATTGAGTTTTTAGAATACAATTTTATTCTCTTAAATTTGTATCCTAAATTTTATTTTCTTTAGTTCGTTTAAAACTCATCAAATCCTCTCAACAAATCGGTATCAAATAATACTGTTATGAAACAAATAAGATACCAGAATCATTCTGATACCACTTGTAATGAAACCAACCACCAAATTCAGATATTGAAATTATATGGTACAATAATGAAGTATTTGATCAATCAACAGAATAATAAAGACAAGAAATATGGTAGGGGAATAAAGAGAATTTATTGACTCAAGAGTAATTGAGAATGGAGAAAATTACAATGAATCATATAATTCTAGGAAATATGTAGGGGACGTCCAAACCTTCTTCGTAGAGTTGTTCATGAAGTAAGATACCAAAAAATCGAGTTCAAAATGAAAAATGAGAGAAAAAAACGTAAAAAATTCAAAACAGGTCAGGTGGGCGCCTGTCACCGTTGCCTGAAACAATATTTTTTTCAAATTAATTTCTCCATCCTGAATTCTTCTTCAAGCCCAATACTAATTTCCAATTCTCAATGAGCTTCCAAAATAGAATTTCAACTTGACATTGGACTCCAATAACCTTATTGACGTACACAGTACACTTCAATTAGAATTTTTCAATATTTCAAATAAGGAATTCAGGTTACACTCAAATTCTAAGAATTACTTTTACAATACTTATAAAATATTTTAGAATAACGTGTAATGAACATTCAACTCTAACTAGTAATTATAAATGTGTCATTATAAATACTTATTAAATATTTTTTCTTTAAAAGATGGTAAAAAATGTTTGCAAAATTTTATGATCTTCATTTTTTCTAAACTACATCTTGAAAAAATAAAAATAAAAATAAAATAAATTTTAATAAATCATTAGTGTTGGAAAATATAGTAAAAGATCATTAAATTTTTATCCTACATTATTAAATGGACAATGGAAAATTTAATTGTTATCGTATAATAAATATATGTTCAAAAATTAAAAATGTAGGGAAAAAAATGTAAATTAATGTATGATACGATTTATTATTTTTCGTCTTAAAATGAATTTCTTAAAAGTTAAAAAAACAATAATTTTTTAGAAGGATGGAACTAAAACAAGATATTAAGGTGAATTAAAAATTGGAGTTAGACTGGAAAACGAGCTTTTACGTGTAAACAATTTTTTTTTTTTCCCGAAACCAATTTTATGAAATCATACAAAAAATTTCCTTTAAAGACAATCTTTTTTAAATGGCAATTATCGATTGATTAAAATTTTAAATCCGTTGTGTTAATTAAGCGTTTAATAGAATTAACAACAAAACAAATAATTATGTTACCAAGCTTAATCCCCACCCTAAAATTTCGTTTAATGTATTGTCGACTCCAAAGCTTCCCCTCGTCCTCCAACTCGTCGTCCCCCACCATGGAACTCGAATGAATTTAGAAGAAGAAGCGGTCAAAAAAGTCAATTCCTACAATCGTTCTTCGATTATTGTACTAGTTCCGACTCCGACACCCAAAAGAAATGGTCATGTCGTACATGTAAGGAGGGACAATACAATGGGAAAGCTCCTGTCACTGGCCCCGTACGCATGGCGGGCCAACAAATTGTTAGTTATTTGCTGGGTGGTTGTCACGTCGTACATGTAAGGAGGGACACTTGGAAAGCTCTTGTTGTTGGAATTAATTGATTTATTTGGATCATTAAATGTGTTATTTAATGATATTTATTTGGGTCATTAAATATGTTATTTAATGATGTGGGCCGTTGTAATTAATTTGGGTGAATTGGAAAAATTTCCAATATAGACCCATATGTTATAAGTCCATTTAAGTGTCTTATAAATGGTAAGGAATCCCACATCGAAAGTTTACAAGAAAATAGACTTGTTTATATAGTGGGATATGTGTATAAGTTATAATTTAATAAGTGACCTACAACTTGACTAACTATTAGCTAGCCCTTTGGCCCGGTCCCGGTCCGGGCCCACGCACGTCGCGTCACTTCGTCCTGCATGGCGGTTGGTCCTGTTGGACGTACGCGTGGCAACTGCATGGCTGGTGACTGTTCAGAATTGGTGAATAGGCATGATGAATGGACACTACATTTTGTGGTTTAATCTGGTCCGTCAGATTATGAAAGAGTGCGATCCAATGGCTAAAACAAATTAGATCAAGTGGTACACCAGTTCATGAAATGTTACACACCCTTTCAAGGAGACACTTCAATCTCTATAAATAGAGACCTCCAAATTCGTTTTTTGGACACCAAAATCAATTAATATATTCTTGATTTCTAAATTCTTCTCGCTCCATATTCTGCTAAAATTCTTTCGATATTTTCGTGATTATTTCGTTCGAGTACGATCATTATTTGGTTCGACCGTCAAGGTAGGTATTGTGCAATATCGACTTTGGGAAAAGCGTTGTATCTTGGGAGACAGACGTCCATAATCCTGTTTGCACGTTGTTGGGGGGCGAAATCTGTCTTAAGGAGATTTGCTTTGGCATACCTCGCTTCATCTTCTCTTTTTTCCATTTTTCCTGCTTTTTTATTTGTTCTTTCGATTGGGATAGTCAAATTTCCGACAACACTTGTCACTGACCCCGTACGCATGGTAGGCCACAAATTGTTAGTTACTTCCTGGGTGGTTACTCCTTGCCTGATTGAGCCCCATTTATAGTGCAAGAATGCATTCTAAAATAATAAATTGATGAAAAATGTATGATTAAAAAATAAGAAAATGCTTTAGATTTACGTGTAATATTATTTTATTGAAAAATGTGTGGCTGAAAGAAAGAGGGAAAAAAATATTTTGAAAATAATGAAAATCAAATAAGGGTTACATCTTGTTTGGACAAGACCATTTAGCTAAACAAATTTGCACTCGAGAAGTTAGATTTGTCTTTATTATGAAACGTGAAGTATAAGATCGTGAGAGAATTTGAAAACATTTAGAGTTTGTTTGGTATAGATTAAAATCAGATTAAAATTGAAAAACTAGCCGTTATTGTTGACTTTTATTAGACAAGTTGGACTCAATAACGACTATATTTTCAATTTTAATTGGATTAAAATTCCTCCCAAACAAGCTCTTAGCTATACAAATTTACTGGAGCATTTTCCGTTACTTTTGGATTTGAAAATGAGAGAATTTGGAGTGGCTGAAATAGTGGTGGTGCTAACACTGCAAACCGTTGGGATCAGAGTGTAAAGATTTGGACCTAATTGGAGCTGTTGCAATGGAGCATGACTGTGATTTGTCACCTCCGATGGTGGCTGTGATTGTGGTGTGTAGATCTACGGGTAATGTAAATTTGCAGTTGTGTTGATCTACATTTGGTAGTGTAGATGTACTGATTGGTGTTTATTGAAAGTCTGGTATAACTGATGGTGGTGATGATTGTTGTTGTGGATTTGAGGTGAATGTAGTATTTATGGTCGTGGATTTGAGTTGAAGGTGGTAGTGGTGGTGCATTGGAGGTAATGTGATTGGTGGTGGATTATGATACTGGTAGATTTGTTTGTGGTGACCCTATATGACCAAGTATGTATTGTGACCAATTTTGTGTTAATTGTGATTGGTTGTGACTGATCACATATAGTCACAGTTAAGATTGATCGGTTATAGACAGCTACATTAAATACAAATCTAGTCACACCTAGGGATGTCTACTTGGCTAGCAGCTCGGACGGCATGTGGCTCGACCCGAAAGAAGCTCGAGTCGGCTTGGCTAGGGGCTCAAGTTAAGCCTCATTTTTAAGCATCAACCCAAACCCTAATCAGCCTGTGTTTTAAAATGTAGGATGGACTAAAGTTTTTTTGAAAATCTTTCAATGTGCCGTCAAGTCATAATTATACAGTCACGGGCCATCAAACAGTTCTTTCAAGATTGCACATAATTATATTGTTAAAAAAAATGAATTTCACACCTTTAAAAAAAACACGAGCTGGTTTGGATCGGCTCCATAAGGTTTGGGCCGAGTTTTGAATTTTTGATCGAGCTTTGGCAAGGTTCGGGCTAAAAAAGCTCGAACCATTTTTTACCCAAGCCGTGACTTTCGACTCGACTCGTTTACATTCCTACTCACACTAAAGACAAATTTGGTCATAGTTAATCACAAATAACATAGGTCAATGACTTGGTTACAAACAATCACAAAAAGACGGTCACAAACAGTCATACT
Source organism: Fraxinus americana (assembly GCA_035079005.1). Lineage (NCBI taxonomy): Eukaryota > Viridiplantae > Streptophyta > Magnoliopsida > Lamiales > Oleaceae > Fraxinus > Fraxinus americana. The sequence goes on along the minus strand of CM068706.1, from coordinate 54,957,520 downwards.
GAAGACAAATTTGATCACAAATAGTCATATATAACACAAGTATGATCACAAACAATAAATATGATCACGGATAACACAGTTAGCCACAAATCTGGTCATCTACAATGCACCGTAATTTCTGGAGATTTTTCTTCATGGGGTATAGAGAGAAATCGTTTTCAATTTTTTGAGTTTTTTCTACCGTGAGGTGTGGTGGGGTGTCATAGGGTGGTTCCATTGGGGTGGGGGTGTAATATCCAAATTTCAATTTTTGGAAAGTTTTCTGGAGGGGTGGGGTATGGTAAATATGTTGATTAAAATTATTATTATTATTATGAAATATTTTAGGGTTTGTTAGTTGTGAAATATGGTTTTTATATGTAGGAGTTATGCATTGTTTCATTTTGGTTTTTCTTCAAAACTTCAAAATTGTAGGATGAGAAGCTCGAAGAGAGTTATATGTAAAATATGATCCCGTGGCCAGCCCAACACGATCCACGATTTCGGCTCATTATCGTCGATACATAGTATTTGTTAGTCCTTCTCTATTCAAAATCTTTTTTTTTTTTCAATTTCACTTTTAATTATAAATTTAATGAGATCCACAACTGTTATCAACTTTTTAATCACACGTTTCATCATTTTTTATCAATATTTTTAAAAAAATTGATTTTTATCCAAATCGAACTGGTGATATAGTCTTTTTTTTTTACCTACTTTTCCTAGATAATTTGTCACCCTTAATCAAATAAAGAAAAAAAAAAATCAATTTCACTCTCATTTTCTTTCCATTCTATTTTCACGTATCTACTTTATAAAAATGGATCAAATTGGCACAAAGATCCGACTCGCAACACTACAATCAAAAACCCTGTGCTTGCTTGCAATGTTCCAAACAAGTCGACTTGTTAAAAGGACAACAATAACAAAATTTATAGATTTCATACAAAACGAAATTCAAAGGAAAACGACTAATGAGAGCCCTTGTTTGATAATTATTTTTTCTCATATTCATTTTTCAATTGCACATTATCACAATATATTTTTCCTGTAAATCCAATATTTTTTGAAATAGTCTAATTATACAAAATTATTTGACAAAAAAGTTGACAAACTTTCACATGATGGCCGTCCCACATGAATAAAAAATTTCAGAAAAAAATGTGGGCCCCCCTATTGTGAGGGGGCCGGTCAGGGTGCCTCTCTCATTTTTTTTTTTACCACCCATTCTCCGAAAATTAACAATTCCAAAACTCATTATTTTCAAAAAAAAATCTTTGAAACATGAACGTAGTTTTAACAATCAATTTATATAGCAGTAGAATCACTGACTTGTTTAGGATCGCTATAAATAAAAATTGTTCTTATTACTTTAAAAAAAATAAAAAAATATCCAACTTGTAAAACAATGTAAAAAATAAAAAAATATCCAACTTGTAAAACAATGTATCACATCATAACAAAAGAAAAATGCTATTCATCCCCAGTGGGGATGCATCCCAATTTATGTGGATGTAAATGATAGGTAAAATTAAATGAGTTATTTAAATTCACCTATTATTTAAAACCACATTAACGTCACATATGCATTCACAGTGGGAATGAATTGCATTTCTCGTAACGAAATCAACCCATCCAAAAATAACGTGCCACTTAGCTATCGCCGCTTTCCCACTCGAAGCATCAAGGATCTGCTAGCGTAACAGGGCCGTCATGCCGTGACATTTATTCCCACACAGCCTGTGAGATTAGCCCAATGACAACTGCACCAAATAGACCAACCTAATCTTCTGCATAGCAGCTCCCTCTATAAATCCGCCATTTTCTCTCCTCTCTTCAAGCTCTTAGAGCATTTCTTGAACTTTCAAATTATAAAATAACGTTTCCAAGTGTAGTATCGTGCAAACTAGAGACCCATCAGCTTATACTGCAAGTGTTTTAAATCATGGTTTATCTAAAAGATTCACACTCCCACTCGAATTCCAACAATGCTACTCACTCCCACCGGACGCCGCTGTGTTACTACACTCCGCCGCCATCTACCACCAAATCTTTCCGCTCCGTAGGTCGGTCCATGCGCACCATTCGGTCCAACGTCTTCCAGTCTGAGAAATCGCATCCTGTCTCCGAGAACTTGACCGACTCAGTGGTTGACATGCGACTCGGCGAACTCGCCAATAAATCACATATTCATTCAAAACCCTCGACATCGTCGGACGCAATAGACGATTTTTTGGAAATCTCACAGACATTCAGCGATTACTCGGCATGCTCCAGTGATATCTCCGGAGAGCTCCAGCTGCTCGCAAGTTTACCGAGTTTAGTAGATTCGGACCTGAACCAGGGATCGAAATCTGAACCCGAGCCAGAACCATGTGCAGGATTCTTGCAGAGAGAAACATTTTCCACAGAAATTGTTGAAATTATTTCTCCAGAAGACCTTCAACCTACTGTTAAAATATGTGTTGATGGGTTGAAATCAGCCTCAATTGCAGTGAAAAGATCAGCGGCTGCTAAATTAAGACAGTTAGCGAAAAATCGGGTCGATAATCGGGCCATGATTGGAGAGTCCGGGGCGGTACCCGCTTTGATCTCGCTTCTTCGTTCCTCGGACCCTTGGACACAGGAAAATGCAGTTACTGCTTTGCTTAATATCTCCCTCCATGAAAGTAATAAAAGCTTAATTGCAAGTTCTGGTGCCATAAAATCCGTAATATATGTGTTGAAAACAGGGACTGAAACTTCTAAACAGAACGCAGCGTGTGCATTGTTAAGCTTGGCTTTGATTGATGAGAATAAATCATCCATTGGGGCTTGCGGCGCAATCCCACCTTTAGTGGCATTGCTCATAAACGGGTCGAATAGGGGGAAAAAAGATGCATTGACGACGTTATATAAGCTATGCTCAGTGAGGGTGAATAAGGGAAGGGCTGTGAGCGCGGGTGCTGTGGGGCCGTTGGTGGGGCTTGTGGGGGAGCAGGGAACAGGCCTGGCAGAGAAGGCCATGGTAGTTTTGAGCAGTTTAGCTGGGATTGAAATGGGACGAGAGGCTATCATGGAGGAAGGTGGGATCGTGGCTCTTGTGGAGGCACTCGAGGATGGGAGTGACAAGGGCAAGGAATTTGCGGTTTTAACTTTGTTGCAGTTGTGTGGGGAGAGTGTTAAGAATAGAGAATTGCTTGTTGGGGAGGGAGGAATTCCCCCTCTTGTTGCATTATCACAGACTGGGACGGCTAAAGCTATGCATAAGGTGAGTCTTAAACTCTATAACTCTTGAATCAGTTCATTAAGTCGTGATTTTTATGGTGAATATAGCAATTTAGGTGGTATGAAATGCGATTCAAATGCTAGTTTGGATAGATTGTTTACTAATTTTCTTGAGACCTATAAACCATATTGCAAATATTGCGTTTTAGGTGGTATGATATGCATATTAAAATGCTAATTAGGTTATATTGTTTACTTAGTTTCTTAAGACCTATGTCCCTTGAATCATTTCATTCTTGTCGCGCTATGACTGCAAATATAGTGTTTTAGGTGATATGATTTTTTACTTATTTGCTGGAATGACCGAAACATATTTTCTTGTATGTTTTACACTACAGAATTGGGATCAGGACATGATATTTGCTAAGACTTGATTCATAGTTGGAAAAAACTTTCTCCAACTCCAATGCCAATTCTAATACCACTATTCCTACGGCCTTACATGGTTTTAAGTAATTCACGGCAACATTCAGATTCAGTAAGCACAGATCACTGTATTAATTGATTTGAATTTTATTAGGATAGGTGCATTTAGGCTGCTTAAGTATTTTAACATTTTTTAGATAGATTGTCAAACGAGGGGCCTAGAATGTCCTGCAAGGTGCTCAGAGATTGACTTGTATTAGTTTTTTGAATACTAAATGATAGCACCACAAACTTATTATCAAAGTTACGCATTAATCTTGTGGTCCAGTTACAACTAGTTGTTTGGTCTTGATTCATGATTAGCACTGTTGTCTGTTATTCAAAACTGGCTATGTGATATTTCAAATTCACTAGGTTGATATCCGACTCTTTTATGAAATAAGGGAAGAATAATTGGTGCAGTGTTACTTTCAATGAACTTGATGGTCCACCATAATTTTTGGATTCTTTAATAGCAAGCTGCTATTTTCTTCACGACATTGTGTTTTTAATGGGAAGAATGATATTGATCGTCTATGGCTATATTTGGCAGGCTGAAATGCTACTTATGTACTTGAGAGAATCAAGACAAGAGGCTTCCACTCCATAGAGAGGTATTTTAGATGGTTTTGTTACTTCGTGTATATAGCAAGTGTTTTTGGTGGGTTTTTATTGAGTAATTTGGGGTTTATCATCAATGATTGAAAAAAATAAATAAATTTGAAGCTAGCTTTTGTTTTGAGTTGATGAGAAGTTTTGTTTGGAATAATCCAAATTGTACGGAATGTTGTACTAAATAATTTCATAATCTGGTTTATAAAAGGCCGAGTGATACTTGATTTTGGCTTAATTTAGTATTCTATATGCTCGCTCATGTTCAGATTTGATTCATTTTTCCTTGACCTGTGCCCGGTATTCATAAATGGTTGTTGGCGAGACTTCAAATAATGACATAACTTGGAAAAAGCATAACATGTTTGAGTTGGGGACTCAATGTGAATTGAAATTTAGGTTTGAACACGACATACTTATCATTTGAAAGAGACTCCACAGCTGGCCAACTTGCATTTTTGGACAATAAAGATAAAGATTAGCCCTTGTTATATCCTTTGACCTGTTTGATATCTCTGCAATTTGTTTAACATTGTCCTGGACATCGGATCAAGTATTATAAGTTTAATTATTCCATTAGCTCATACTCGGAGTAAGATTAAAACTAAAGGGATTGTAAGGTCACTGGACCCCCAAGTCTTTATCGTAAAGTTGCCACCTACAATGTATTAGTCCCACCAAAATGCATGTACATATTCATTATGACAAGGCCAAGAAACCCCAAAAGAAGATTATGTAATTTGGTACAAATTTTATGATTCATTTCTTATTGTCTTGTCGTTATTATTGAATTAGCTGGCGGTGCACTTATGTTGTCCTGTTGTTTGGAGGGTCCGTTTGGCAAGATGGACTATTGAAGTGACACTTTTTAACGGGTGTATTTGTGTACGATGTGTAGTAAAAGAGAAAAGACTAGCCCTGTTTGTTTCTGATTCTCAAATTAAAATTCTCATTTTCAATAACATATTCTTCAATAAAATAATATTTTCCATCACATCAATACTTTTTTCTTCTTTTTCAACCACACATTTCCCATCATATCACTATTCAAAATCAATTCTTCCCCCAAAAATCCCTACCAAACAGGCTCTAGTTTCGAAAAATTTAAACAAAAGCTTAAATGGGTTGTCAGCATTGACAAAGATGGAGAAAGTTCAAAATAATTAATAGTAAACTCTCCAGCTGGTATTTGGCTTTCTTCCACTTGTTTCCATTATCTTATGCAATATATAACTAATCCTGCAGCAGCAATTTGGGAATGGTCGTGAGCCTGCTTGAATAATTCTGAGGAACATTGGGACTTGATATGTATTTTTTTTTGACTATTTTTTTGTCATTGTTCTATATCAATTCAAAGTATTAAACGTATGTATGATTGCAAAGTTACGTATCATTGCAAATTTTGTAACCGCTCTGGTGAAATCAAGTTCGTTTATTTGATTGCGAGTTTTTTATTATCTGTATGATGAGAGCGATTTTTCAGACCGTGTAATAGAATTTCTTTGACTTCAATATTTCTCTGAGTTCTTCAATATTTCTATTTCGTCATTCATTATAAAAAATAAATATTTTTCTCTTTATTTTCACTATTCTCTTTTTATTACTTTCGTTTCATTTTTATCTCTCTTCGTTTTTCATCTCTCTCTCTCTCTCTCTCTCTCTCTCTCTCTCTTTTAAATAGACCAATTTGTAAATAGAGTTGTTTTTCTCTCTTCTTTTTTACCACCAATTTCTCTATGAAAAAAATCAATTTTTTTAATAAAAAATGTATTAATTTATAATTATTTTTATATATTGATTGCTTGTTTCATTTAACAGCTCGGAAATATTAATAATATTGAACATTAGATGTTTCTTTTTTCATCAAAGAGTATTGAAGTGTTATATATGTCTGTATTTTTCTAGAATCATATATTTTTATTGATATGAGAAATATAATTTTGTTATTGTTTTAAGAATTATTTGGTCATGCAAGTAAAATCTTAAAAGATTGTTACATTATTGTTCGTAAATAAACAATTCTATAAAACAAGAATGTATAATAAGTTATAAATACATATTATATACAATAAATTTTTTTCCGCCTAAAATAAAAGTTTTTTATAAGTCAAATAATTCTCTAAATAATCTATAAAGTTCATCAAATTCTAAAAAATTCTTTAAATCTTTCAATGTCCAAATTGAAATCACGTGGTTGAGCCATCCTAATATTATCCGAAATAAAAAATAAAGAAAGTAAATAATATCCGTACTTCGCTGTAAATACTATCTATGAAGATTTTTTGATACGAGTTTCTTGTTCTCAATTGAAGAAAAATAAAGGGCATTCTTGATCAAGGTTAAGATATTGCAAAAGAACAACTCGACTCGATTCTTACTGGTCTAGTTGACAAAAGAAAAATGTGTGGTAGGTTGCATGCAGGTTTTTTAGGAGAGGGTCACAAGAACTAACATCAAAGTTGATGTTTCCAAAAGAATTCTACAAGCCTACAAAAATGAAGGTAAAGAAGCCCAGATAAATTGAAGGAGCTCAAAGCCCACCTCCAATTCTCAACCTGAATGAAACAGTCTGATGCTGCCACTTCTCCACTTCTCAAAATCCACGGCCAGCCCTCTGTTCTCGATCTCTTCTGCTCAAAATCATACCCCAGTCAAAGTATGAATCTTTTATCTTCCAATTTTGTTTCTGTTTCTTCTCCGTGAGTATTTATAGCTTATTCGTCAATTTTTCGGCTGATTTTATTTAATTCTTGCACCATATGTAAGTTGTATTAGTTTAAGTCGACTTGAAAAATGTTGTACTTTTAAGGTGAGCCTAATGTTACCCCCCAAAATCAGAGGCTCCAAGTCAGGACTCCACGTGTACAGTCACGTACTCCCTGTAGCCAAGTGGACATAGAGCTAGTTGAAAAGTCAACAGAAAAGTCAGCATAGTCAAGGATAACAAAGGATGCAACTATCCGAGGTCATGCAAGTGCCGAGACTATATTCGTCCGATATCCCTTTCAGTCCAAATAACGAAGGTCTGCCTAAAGCCCCTCAATGCAAAAGCAGAAGTTCCTCATGTTCGAAGTACTAAAGCACTGAATCTCAACCGCACCAGATGTCAATAAGCCTGAAGCTGACCTCAACGCATGCTAATGTCAACGCTGCCTCCCAACAGACTCGAAAATTTATTAGAACTGATTGATGGGACGTCTGTAATAAAGTGTATGTAGTTTCAATGTGTCACTGTCAGCCTACTACTACCGCGGCTGACCCGTTGTCAAACATTGAATGCAATGAGTGGACAGTGATGTGAAGTTTCGGTATAGGAAATGTCGCCACGTGGATCTGATCCAACGATCCCACGTCGGCTAGATTAGTATAAATAATCTCTCTTTGTACTGAAAAGGGGGGCGATCGATAGAGGAAAGAACATATTTACATGCTTTGCTTTTTCTTATAAAAACACAAGTGAAGAAGATATATTGAGATTCAGTATTATATTATATATTCTCATATCTATCATTCCACATATTTCATTACAAAAGAGTGATTTAGTTGGGGGAAACGAATTGAGCACTTGTTGATAGCATAAGTGACGTCTAAATTCAATCGCAGGAGCCTGAAGATTTGTGTCTCTCGCCCAAAAATACCTCCCGTATTCAAACTAACCAGCTGACCGCCCTTTCTCTGGTAAAAGTCGCGCCGGATCCGTGCTTGACGTGATGTGAGTGGGCCGATATTAGTTGAGATCATTTTTTGGGGGTGAACACCTAACATGATCTAACGCATAAATGCAATTGCAGAAAATGAGCCAGATCGTGCCGATAGATAAGCAAAAATATGTCTAATTAAGAACTAACCCTCAAGCTCAATTTCGGACTCCAGCGATCGAATTCTCTCTCCGACAGAGTTGGAGGTAGCTGTATTTTGCTCTTCAGAGACCTCTCCAACCCTTTTTTCCAATGGCAGGTGAATTTCCTTTCGTTTATTTTTTCCAGCTTCCGTTTAATTTACGCCATTATATTTATTATCGTCGGTATTTTTTAGTCACATAAATTAATATATTATATGAATAATGATAAATTTAGGGGAGCAAAAATCGACAATCAGGCGTAGAGATAGGGCTGCAGTGGTGGTTCTTGGTGACATTGGGCGTAGCCCCCGTATGCAGTACCATGCCCTTTCCCTTGCGCGTCAGGTATACTTCTAGCTATACACACTGTGCACATTTGTGAGAGAGTGGTCTTTGTGTGTTGAGAGCCGGGGGGGGGGGGGGGGGGGGACAATGGTTCAGAGTTTTAAATTTGAAGATGAAGATTCGTAGGTGGTACTCAAGACTAAATTGCTTTTAAATTAACATGTTTGGTTTTGATGCTATTTAACGTATTCTTGACTTCTGTCTGTAATTTCTGGTGCTACTGAATAGGAAGTGATTTGATGTTCTTGGTTGATATATATGTGCTTATTGATAAAAACGGTTTACATGTTATGTCATTGGAATAACAAATATTTGGGAAGAATTTTTGTGCAAGAGCTGGAAGAATAATCTTGCTCTGTAATTGGGCTTGAAGTTATTTGCAGAACATCGATGACGAAATGTTCATTACTTATGATCAAGGAGATTTTTATGACAGAAGACCAGTTTTCTCTATAGACGTGTTATCTTATTCTTGATTTTTGTGCAAGAGATGGAAGAATAATCTTGCTCAGTGTAATTGGGCTTGAAGTTATTTGCAGAACATCGATGGCGAAATGTTCATTACTTATGATCAAGGAGATTTTTATGACAGAAGACCAGTTTTCTCTATAGACATGTTATCTGATTCTTGATTTTTTATTCTCTACCCAACACCATTCTTATTATTTTGAAATTTTAATTTCTCTTGCAGGCTTTTCTAGAGGTTGATATTGTTGCATATGGAGGTATGCTTATATCTTATGATGGCTGAGTGAAAAGTAACTTTTATTTGTTGGTCTAAGTGTCTAGGTTCTTTCTTTTTTTTTTCTTTTTTGTTTTAGTTTGTGATTTCTACTCAGATTGAACTGTTTCATCAAATAATGCATGTTGTCTTGAATGGGAACTTTATCATTTTTGGTTAGACTCCGAGCCTCACACTGCTGTTTTAGAGCACCCATCGATCCACATTCACAAAATGGTATAGTTACTCATTTCTAGATTGGCTGTGCTTAAAATTCTCCAGACATTAAGAAAACTATATTTTGTGTCTAACAGCCGCAATGGCCAACTAGAGCTCAAAGTCTGCCGAAGATAATCCGTCCCTTAATGCTTATGCTCAAGCCAATTGTTCAATTTCTTATGCTTCTTTGGTATCTTTGCGTGAAGATACCAGCTCCTGATGTTTTTATAGTCCAGGTGAGGTTCAAGCTTTTGCTTATTTAGTCATTTGAACAATGATGTTTGATGGGATCATAATCTTTTGTCATCTCAACTGTCGTATGATTGGCTTCTATGCCAATGCCGAATTCAGTGAAACTTTTTCCTTGTTGTCTTACCTTATATAACAGGTAATGTTTACCTTGTATCACTTGCTGTATTTGTCTTAGCTTTTCATTGATAATTATTAAGTTACATGAAGCCTGCAATGTAGAATTTTGTTTTTATTTATGTATTATTGCTGATTTTATTAGAATATTCTTGAATAGTCCTTTTTCAGGCATTCAAAAAAATCTTTTCATCTTGATTAAAATCCTGGTTGTAAATGTAAAGGAAAGGTAGATTTGAAGGTGTTACCCTCTCCCTTTCCATATATCTTGGAAAACCTCATGCTTTTATATGCAAACACATTCAAGTGGAGGTTGTAACAATTAAGGATAAATTAAGGATGACTTAAAGCATGTTTGGCTAGCATTTATAAACAATTTTATATATAAATAGATAGAAATGAATGGTGGATAAGTGGGTAATACTTTTGGGTTCATGAATGTGTGGATAAAAAATGGTTTCACTGTTTATAAACATTAGCCTAACATCTCAGATAGTTGGTTTGGAGCATTTTTTTAGACTTAAGATACTCTTGTTCACGAGAGTAATGGATCCCAGTAGAACAAGCTAGAATAGAGAAATGCATACTAAAAACAACATGCCTAACATGGTTGCAAATGGTTTGATTGCCAATGGATCTTCCACTAGAGGCAGCGATGGATAGAATAGAGTGGCGAAAAAGAATTGATGTAATGGAGTTCCATATTTATTGGCAACATGCCTTAGTATGTGTTGTTTTTCTTCATAAGGCGAGAAGTTCTACTAACTCCGAATGTAGCAGTTTACGTCCATATTAGGCACACTTCCTTTGTTTTTCTCCAATTGTTTTTACGGAAATTTTGTATGTGTTCTAATACATGGTTTAGAAGCAATTCCCAATTATCTTTATATGTGCTTGAGAGTGCATCACAAACTAATTTTACTGGCCAGCTTGTATCTAGCTGTACTTGGGCATCATGGTCTAATTTTTTTCTAGCAGTCTGATTGGATCTCAATTATTAAAGTATTTGTTGTAACTTACCCTCTGAATTCCTAGCTTGGTTCAGTTATGTGAATTTGACTCTTGCAGAATCCTCCATCTGTTCCTACCCTAGTGGGTGTGAAGTGGGCTAGCTGGTTGAGACGTTCGGCATTCATTGTAGATTGGCATAATTTTGGATATACGCTGCTTGCACTATCACTTGGAAGGAGTAGTTATTTCGTATCAATATATCATTGGTAAAATTAGATTCCTATTATTGTAATTGAACTGAGGATCTATCTTTGCACAATTTTAGAAATATAAAATTTTGGTATATGCTTAGGATTGAGAAGCGGTATGGCAAGATGGCTCATGGTTCACTGTGCGTGACCAGGGCAATGCAACATGAATTGGCTGAGAACTGGGGAATCAAGTAATAGTATTATTTCAAATATCCGTCGTATATTTATATTTGCTTACTCATTTACTTGCTCCTATGTTATTTACCTGCATCCTCTTTGTTTTCCAATCATAGAGCCACTGTTCTATATGATCAGCCTCCTGAGTTTTTTCGACCAGCTTCCCTTGAGGAGAAGCACAAGGTAAGTCAACTTTATTCGTCATAGAATGCTTTAAGAATGCATTGAATCAATAAACCTAAATTTAAACAACAATCTAGTTATTTTGCAGGATCAGCAAAAGCCTCAGCCAGCCATCTGGTTTTCAGGATTGCATTAGTAGTGGTAAAGCAAGTTGTAATACTATTCTCTTGGTTCACTGTTTAAGTTGATGTTGAGAGTGTAGGCTAAATTGGATTAGACATGAACACTTCTAGCAGGGATGACAGCATTAGATGACAATGATCCTAATGTAACTCCAGTTACAGCTCAGCTTGGCACTGATATTTTCCTGAAGCAAAATAGACCAGCGCTCATTGTTAGCAGCACGAGCTGGTATGTTAAATTGATTCCTCAGTGTCTTAGTTGGACCATGCTGTGTACACAATGGATTACACACGGCCTTACACCCCCCTCACATGGAGGGGGGGCCACGCACAATAAAATATTTGTGGGCCTCCCTCTATGTGAGGGGGGGTGTAAGGCCGTGTGTACACCACGAGGTGTACACATAACATTATTCGTCTTAGTTTACCTGAGCTTACATTTCCTTTCATGACCACCCATGTCCTTGTTCTCAGATCATATGAAAATATAGGAAAGAAAAAATATAAATAAACATGGGTTGGCTTAATGTATTTCTTGAATATCATTACTCTATGAAAAGATTTTGATCCCAGGACTCCAGATGAAGACTTTAGCATTCTTTTGGAAGCAGCACTTATGTATGATAGACGTGTTGCTGCACTACTAAACGAGGATGACTCGACCAGAGATGAAGTTGTTTGGAAGGAAATCTGTGACGGGAAGCAATTCTCATACCCAAGATTGTTATTCATCATTACTGGTAGTGACTGTTCATACGAAACAATCTTTTATTTGACTAGTAACTTTTTTACATTTTAGAAAACTGAGTATCATTTTTTTACATAATTGAAGGTAAAGGGCCAGAAAAGGAAAAATATGAACAAAAAATAAGGAAGCTGAGCCTCAAACGGGTAGCGTTCCGTACTATGTGGCTGTCAGCAGAGGATTATCCTTTGCTTCTTGGTAAGTTATAAATGGTTGATGGCTTGTATTTCACTTCCTGCGGGTAATAGTTATATATCTAGGGATGGCAACGCTCCGAGCTGGCCCTCCCAGTCAGGTGCAGGGGCAGGGATTAAAATATACTCATTTACCTCTCTGATTAATTAATTGTTTTTATTTTAATATTATTTCCTTTTATTTAAATACAATTTAGATTTAAAAGTACAAAAATAAAACAAAATGAAAAGATTTGGTGCCGGGATCATGTTCCCCATCCCCGACCTAATTCCTAATGGTGTGGGAACACGGTATTTTACCATCCCTACTTGTATATTCCTTTTCTATGCGTTCAGGATCAGCAGATCTTGGTGTTTGCCTGCATACTTCTTCATCAGGGTTGGATCTACCCATGAAGGTATTGTGTCCTTAAATCTGTTTTTTGCACGGAAAAACAAGTTTACAGCAATTCATTTAGCTCATTTCCTTGCAATCTCTCTCTTGTTTTTGTGTTGTGTATGTGAGATGCCCTTATTGTCGGAACTTTTCGGTTTATTAGGTTGTAGATATGTTTGGCTGTGGACTTCCAGTCTGTGCTGTTTCATATTCTTGGTAAGATCTTCTGGTGCGCTTCTTCGTGAAATTGTAAAGATAAAATACGTTTTAACTATATTTCTTGTCTATGTCAAGCATCAAGGAGTTGGTAGAAGTTGAAAAGAATGGCCTTCTTTTCTCATCATCTTCAGAACTAGCTGATGAACTCATGGTAAGCTTGTATGCAAGATAGCATCTTGGAAAGCTAAAAAGTAATTTACATTCCTCCAAGAACAAATCATAATGGTGAAACAAGAGGACAGTGGATATCCATTATATTTAGTTTCCATTTTTCTACAATCGCTATTTATTTTGCTTTTATTCAGGGGGTTGGGGGTGGGGGTTGTTCTCTCTAAATGTGATATCTCAATGTAGGTATGGTAAAGCAACTCCATCTGGCATTGAGAACACCATCCGAAGTGTAAAGCGTGAGAAGTAATAACAAATCGAATTGGGGTAGGCTTAAATATCTGGTGTTATTAAAGAAAAGTCATATGAAGGAATCAATCTTGAGGATAACATTCATCATGTGCCCCTGTTTGGTTTCGATAAAAATCAGATTTTTTGTAGATTGTGAGAAAAGTTGATGGAATATGTGTTTGAAAAGTTGTGGGGCACATGAAATATGTGGCTAAAATTAATTATTGGCTTTGACATGGATTAATATTTACTTTTGTAGCTGAATCAAACTGGAATAATCTTGAGATTAAAGTAATGATAAAGGACATCAGCTAGAGGTGATTGAAAAGTGAAATTGATTAGGAAAGCAGGAGGTTTTAGTCTGTGCACTTTATTAGAAGGAAATATTATTCTACGCAATGGGTTTTGTTTTGACAGCTATTGTTATTGCGGTTGATGATGTCCTGAGAATATAATGGCAGAGTACTAAAATTGATTCTTGACCTCTACAGATGCTATTCAATGGTTTCCCAGAAAAGTGTGACTCTTTAAAGAAGTTGAGAATGGGTGTCATGGAAAGGGTATCTTCAGCAAGGTGGGCAACGGAGTGGGAGGAAAATGCCAAGCCCTTAATATCTAAGGCAAACCTACTATCCTTGTTCTGGAATTTTTGATTGCTCTCTTTTACATTTTCTGTTATTAAGTTTTCCAACGAAAAATATTCAGGCTTTAGGATCCCTCTGCCATTGCATTTAATCCTATTCTAGATCGCTGAATCAGATATAATATGCTCTGTTTCAGGTTATTTCTGAGAACTTCAGCTGAAGGTGCAGGAAGATTACACCAAAATTTACGAGTGTGAAATTTGCTTAGTGCACTTGTATGTAGATATCTCACTCCTCGAGTCTGGTCATGTGGGGATACTCTTGCTCGCACCAACCCGTGACTGAAAGCATAGCTGAGAAAGATGGATCATTTCTGCAAATGAGTGTGAAATTTGTTATTAATTGTTAACACGCCTTATAAAACTTGTATGTCAAAGATGGATCGGGTTTGTTTCTATATTGGTTGCAAAGGTGGTGTACCAAGTGACTCAAAGGAGAAGTGTTAGCACCGACGTGTAATGTATAAGGTGAAGGCAAACATCACATCATAGCTGATTTATAGTGACAATGTGCACGATAGATTATTATATTGAGAAGAATTTTTATTTTGTTCAATCCTACCCAGTATTACAACTTACGTAAAGAAAGTGTGGCTAATGAAAAAAAGCCAAAAGTAAAGCATGAGAAGATGCTCAAGTTGAAATGAGATATTACAACGTATATAACGACATTATTAAGGTATAACTACTCTCTTTTGTTTATCTCAATCCTATTACTCTGGCAGGATTTCCAACTGCTGTTGCACCTGCTGGAATTTCCTTTAAAATAAGAGATCCTGCTCCAATTTTCGCATTCTCTCCAATTGTAACGTTGCCCAATATTTTAGCCCCTGCACCTATGAGAACCCCATCTCCAATCTTGGGGTGCCTGTCCCCTTGAATCTTCCCTGTACCTCCTAATGTCACATCATGTAAAATTGTAACTCTGTTTCCGATAACTGCTGTTTCTCCAATAACAATTCCAGTGGCGTGATCAAATACTATGCCATGCCCAATTTTTGCTCCTGGATGAATATCCACTGCGAAAACTTCTGAAACTTGGTTCTGAATAAGGATTGCTAATACAGTTCTACCATTTATCCAAAGTGTATGTGCTATTCTGTGAGCTTGCAATGCTAAGAATCCCTTGAAATTCAAGAAGCAATGAACATAACTTATGCAGGCAGGGTCGCGCTCTTTCACTGCTTTGAGGTCGTCTACGATAGCACGCTGGATATTGCCATCTTCTACTAGTGCTCTCAAGAAAACGTCATAAAGGGCTTCTCTTGATAGATTCACTTTGCATAATTTGATTGCTAATTGATTTGCTAATGCAGTCTCGAGTGACTTGTGAGATAGTATAGATGAACAGTAGTACTTTGACAGGATGGGCTCTTGCTTTGTGTAAAATTTAGCATCTTCTTGCATTTTTTGCCATATATCATCTTCACTACATTCTTGAGGAATGACTTTAGAAGAATCTTTGAATATGGAATTGGATGAATCAATACGTCGAACTCTTGGTGTGCACAGTCTGATGAACCTGCAGAAGTTACTTATCTGGCATCCGCAGTGTGAATCGGCCATGAAATTTCTCTCATGGTTGGTAGAATTATCAATACTTGCGGCCATTTCTTTCCAAACACAAAGAAAACAATATTTATCACAAAGAACAGAATAATTATTCTAACTTGTTCGAGCTTTCATAGCATTGAGGATGAGCCCCTTTTATATAGGACTGGAGCTGGAGAAAAAATTAATTCAATCGAAATCACAATGAAATTTAATGGCAAATTCATACTTGGTGAATATTAATCAAATCCTTTCCATAAAATAAGCTTGATAGGGTTCCTGAAAAGACCAGTAATGTATATTCAATGACTTGCAGACTAAAATGAAATTCCAAGAAATTGCCCAAAGTCATCTCCCTATATATAATATTAGTCTCGACAATAATATAAGCAAGACTTTTGACTTATTTTTTGTATTTTGTGTACGCAACACGCATGGCATATATAGAATGAAGAAGGTAATTTAGAACAATAAACGTCTTGCGTGACGTTTTCTTTGGGGACAAAAACAAAAGAAACAATCTGCTGACCAAGCATCTGCTCGTATTTTGAGGGCAATACTCTGGCACTTTACTTCGAGAAAGTTTCCGGTTGATTAAGAAGTAAAACTTTAGGGCCGGTTCTATTTACCATTTTCAAGCCGTTTTCTGTTTTCGATTTTCAAAACTGTGAAAAAGCTTTATCTTTCCTATTTTCGAAGAAGCGTTTTTGAAAATAAGTTAAATATTTACAAAAAAAACACAAAACGACAAATCGTTTTGGGTGTTTTCAGTTATAGCCAAAATTTTCAAAACGCGTCGTGAGTGTTTTCAAAAGAATTTTTCAAAATACCAAAAAGAACACATTTTCAACAATCTCAAAATAAAAACTCAAAACACAAAAAGAACAATCACTTAGCTTCCATTGACGTCTCGAGAGTCCTCACAAGAGATGACATATGCGCGTACAACGTTATCTTGCATTAGGCTCCGGGTTATTTTCTCTCTCTAAGATTCAAACTTGCACCACAAGTAAATTAGCCTCCGAGTTATTCTATATATTTTATTTAGTCAACTGGGGTTAAGTTGTGATTTTGAATCAACGCGAACTGACATTTCATGTATATTTTATTATATAGCTAAATAACTGTCCCTTAATGTTCAAAATCCATAATTTACCCTCATTTCATTGACTTGATATTTACTTCGCATACTATTTCACAATTTATTGAAGAGAGATTATCAGTGTGGTTTTCTACGTTTCCATGCTACATGAACATTTTGACCAGAATCGAACATTTCGAATTTAAATCTAAAGTTTCGGTTCGGTTTCAAAAAAAGGACAGATCCTAGAACCAATAAGGTCCCAAATGGTTCTTAATTCTTGAACCGGAATCATGGATACCCAAATCTGGAATTGAATATGCCATTATTCATAAAAAAGAATTTAAAATTTATTCACCAATGACCCAGGACAAGATCCAACAAGTAGCAAGTTTACTATCTCTAATCAATCATTTGAATAATTAAATCATAACAATCTCGTTCGTCTCCACTCCGGATTGAACTTTATGCACAGCTTGCCCCCCACTAATCTTTCTTGGGGTACCACATGCAGAGCTCATTTTTTTTCAAATAAAAACAAAAGAAAGAAAAAATGTTTGTGTAAAATTGGAAACAACGGTTTATTTTCGAGTTTGGTTCCAGTAATTATATGGACCCAAATAGTTTAATTTTTACCGGTATCCCCTTACTAAACTTTACTTTGTGAGTGCATAACTTTTTGTCTCAATAACTAGGGCTGTCCAAGAGGCGACAATGGTGAACCATCCTTTCGGTTCCTCACTAATTTCCCAAGTAAAATTTTGAACAATCACTGAACTTTAACGTGATCACGACTTATTCACTGAACTTCAAAATTCGTCTCAATAGTCACTGAACTTTCGGCCGTTGCACCACATCCAATACTTACCAAATTCCGTTATATTATTCGCTAACATGGTTAGCGAAAATCTAACGTGGCAAGTTACGGTCGTTAAAAAAATGACAGTTCAGCGAAACCATTGTTTTATTACTCATCCAACTTACACTTGGTCACAGTTCACTCATTGAACTTCAAAATGCTTCCCAATGGTCACTCATCTTTGAAATGTTGCACTCCATTCATCATCCGATATATTTTGTTCCCTTCATTCTTAATGGTCGCACAAAAATTTCAACCGATAAGTTACAAATGTTAAAAAAATTACAACTCAACAAAACTTAACTCACCATGATCACCATATATGAAACGTGACTTCCATGGCCCCCATCAACTTCTTTAAACCCCAATAAATTTGTTTGGTAGGAACGTTTACCATATATGAAACCCCAAGATCACCATATATAAAAAATAGGTTTCAATCTGAAACTAATAATTTGTTTGGTAGGAACGTTTACCATATATGAAACGCGACTTCCACACCTCATAAACTTCTTTAAAATCCAATAAAGCATCCCCAAACAAGTTATGCTGGAAACCTATTTTTTGCACAGTAAACGTAGAGGTGTCAATTCGGGCCGGGTGGGCCGGGCCGGGTAGGCCCGCCAACATATGAGCCCGGTAACATCCCGCGTTAAAAAAGCCCGCCCGCCATGGGTTCCGGGCCTGTTCCGGGTTGGCCCACAAATTTTGGACTACAACTCAGGCCCGCCCGCTGACCCATCCGGGTCGAGTCCATACGGGTCGCGGTTCGCGGGTCGTTCCAAGAATTTTTTATATTGATAGCAAATTTTTTTTTTTGTTAAATGTAAACTAAGAATTGAACAAAATGATAAATTCATATTTATACCAAAAAATGTTTACATAGAATTCAAATTTAATAATTGAAATTTAACAACTAAATGTATTTCTAATTACGTGAAGGTATATATTTATAGTAAAGTACATCACAACTAGGTTGGCACCTACTTTTACTATAATTTATAATTTAAGTACATCCCAACTAGTTTGTCACCTACTTAAATCTTAATTATTAACTATAATTTAGTTGTTGAAAAATTATATATTTGTTTCTCAATCAATCTTCATGAACTGTAAGATTTTTGAAATTTTCAGTAACATCATCATTAATTTTATCTTGCATCCTCCGATCCGCGAATATCAAATCTTTCACCCATATGAGAGCTTCCAAAATATCTTCTTTAAGTCTAGATCTTCGTTCGTCCAATACCCTGTTACATGCACTAAAAGCAGACTCGGATGCCACTGTTTAGACTGGAACTGTTAGTATATCTCGTGCCATTTTAGATAATACAGCGTATGACTGCTCATTTAATTTCCACCATCGTAAAATATCTAACTTATCAACTTCATTTTCAGGTATTAAATTATAATGATCAAATTGATAATATCTTTCTAATTCAACAGGTGTGGTATGTGGATTTGCAGTTGAAGTTGAAGTAGGAGATGAAGAATCAAGAACATTACGTTCTTAGCTATTATGGAGAAAAAAGAAGATTTGTCTTTAGAAGTTGTACTAGAGATTGGAGAAGAAGATGTATTTTCATTGTTACCATATTAAATTTGTTTTATTTTTTTTAATTTTTTTTTTTTTTTACTGGTCACCAGTTAACCGCGGCCCATGGGGGTGAAACCCGCGAAGCCCGCGGGTTACACCTCTTTGGCCCGTGAATCGCCCGCACGAGTCACGGGTCGGCCAGCGGTCCCGATTTTCATGGGCCGATTTTCACGGGTCTGGTCGGCCCGTCCGTCTTGACACCTCTGAGTAAACGTTTGAATTAGAAAAATGATATTTCTAAAATAATCATTGGGGACGCTTTATTGAGTTTTAAAGAAGTTGATGGGACCGTGGAAGTTACGTTTCATATATGGTGATTTTGGTGAGTTAAGTTTTGTTGAGTTGTAATTTTTTTAACATTTGTAACTTATCGGTGGAATTTTTGTGCGAACCTTAGAAATAAAGGGAACAAAATATAGCGGATGATGAATGTAGTACAACATTTCAAAGATGAGTGATCATTGGGAAGCATTTTGAAGTTCGATTAGTGAATTATGACCAAGTGTAAGTTGGATGAGTAATGAAATAATGGTTTCGCTGAGCTGTCATTTATTTTAATGGCCTAACTTGTCACATCATATTTCCGTTAGCCACATCAGCGAATAATGTAACAGAATTTGCTAAGTGTTGGATGTGGTGCAACAACCGAAAGTTTAGTGACCATTGAGACGCATTTTGAAGTTTAGTGAGTAAGTCATGACCATGTTAAAGTTTAGTGATTGTTCAAACATTTTACTCCTAATTTCCCGAAGTGTTGGTCACACAAATCATAATTCATTCCAAAAACGACAACATAGGAATTTTTTCGTGCATAGGAACGTAGCTAGTGAAGTTGATCATGAAAAAACAAGTTGTCGAAAGCCTAAAGTTTCATAACAACATAAACATAGATTTACACATCATCAACAAGCACATAATTAGGGAAATCATCCATACAAAATTCCATCAGAACTCCTAAAAACCATGCAAACCCTCGCTAAATATTTTACGTGCAAGCTACAGATGATACTGAAAGTGGATACTTAAAAGTATTAGCATACTGAAACGAAATACAGTCTCCAGGATTCATCGGCTTTCCATCATTCACAAGGCAATCGTCGTAGCCAATCCGTCGAAACACGTTCGGATTAACCAACCTCGCCGAGCTGAACCATCCACAACTGAGATGAATGTTGGAAATGCTACAGCTTCCTGAGGTACAAGCATTCTGGATATCGACTGTGTAAGTCGGAATTCCATTAGGTAATGGTGTTGTTTGACCCTGGAATACGAGTATGTTATCCTTCGAACATACCGACCCAAAGCGGTTCATATAGCCATCATCGTCATCTCCATTATCCTCGTCTAGTGTAGAACATATAAATTTAATGTTTTATTCTCAGTATCAAAAAGAAAATTTAATTAAATTTTACCAGATAAGCCCAATAGTTTCCTAGATTTGACCGTATAGTTTCCCTTGGAAAATGATGAATCTTGAATGCCACTCTCGTTCACTGGCTCCAATGTACCATAAGTGCTGTAAACTGCATCAAATGAATAACAATCTGTTATTGTAAATTGAGCCAAAAATTACCCAAAAAAAAAAAAAAGAAAATTTAAAAACTAGTTAATCACAAACAAGATTTCCCAACATGCATTCAGCTATTTCAATCTTCTCTTAGTCCTCCTTTAAATTTCAGTCTCTGAAGAAAATACATTATTATGGCCAAGCAAAGGACCCAAGTTCAAATTTAGCATCACCTACTTATTAAAATTGTGTATGAGCTCAAAAAATGTCTTCACGTGAGAGGGAAGGAACCTTGAAGACAAGATTTTAGCTTCTAGATAGATAAATCTCTGCAATTAACTGAGGAAAAATACATTTCAAAAAGGTAGAAGATAAAAAGAAAGTTTCTGAGAAGTTCTTTTTTTCTACTTTTTCTTCGCAATCAAGTAATTTTTTGGATTAAACATGCCAATTCGTGGAGTATATTCTTCACATAAAGAGAGAGAGAGATATACCGAAGAACACGATTATAATCATGGAAGCAAGACCCTGGACCAAGTGAACCTTGCAAAGGTTAAGCTCACAAATCAGACTTTTCATTTCTTAATAATTCAAACCAACCTGCAGATAAAAAATGAAACGAGAATCACTGTTAGAAAGCATTTGTACAGAGATACATTTGCAAAGTTTGTTTAGCTGAAAATGCATTTGTTCATATGTCAAGAAAACGAAGAGAGAGTTGATTTTGGAGGTGTTTAAAGTGCCTGGAAATTGTGTCAGTGACTTACATGCGGAATATACGTGTAAAGAAATCTAATGAAGATTGTGGCTTGGAGGTTCAAGCAATTTATAGCACAAAGGAACTCGAATCCAAAATTAAAAGAGTGACATTATTTTATTTATTTATTGCAGAAATGCACTGTTGGTCCCAACCTATTTTAACATATTCTGGTCCCCAGAATTATTCTTCTTTCTTTTTTTGTTAGATTATTCATCTTAAGAGCTCATCGATTGATTCCGCAAGTATACGAATTGTGCAAGTAATAAAGTTGACTTTTCAAGTTCGAATTATCATTACCATATAGACTAAATATTTGCTCTTAATTTTTAATCTAATCCAGCTTCAATCTACAAAATTGTGGTAAAAATTATCAAATCAATAGTTTATTTCTTAATTAATTCGTACTAATTTAAACTAATCTAAGTTGTGGAGAAGTATTGTGATTAAATGGTTAGGAGTTTTGATTTCATTGTTTAACTTTTATTCAATCCAACATCATTGCACTTTTTTTCATATATATTAACAATCGAATTAATTAATTTTGGCTAGGAATCTTTCAAGAGCAAAACTAGCCCTATTCATATGGTTAGATTTACTATATCTCTATGTAAATTAACACACATGCATGTAAAAATATTTAATTTTAGATATATCATAATGATTGTATAGCATATAATCATCTCTCAATCTCATATAACATATGTTACTTATTGCATGAATTAGACAAATATATCTCCTCTCAGAATATCGTACTTAAATCAAACAATTGGTGATCAAGCGATTAAATGCAATCAAAACACAATAAGTAATCAACGCATAATCAAAGTTGGGGTTAATACCATAAATAGTCACTAAACTTTGCTAAAAGTTCACAGGAGGTCGCCGAACTTTAAAGCTTCCCTAATTAGTCACTGAACTTCGCAAAAGATTCCTATAAGGTCACTGAATTTCGAAACTATTCTAAATAGTCACTGAACTTTTCCAAAACTACCCTAATTAGTCGCTCAACTTTGCAAAAAATTCTCAGGGAGCCACTAAATCATTGATGTATGGGGTCACAATTTGTAAAGTTTGGTGACCTCCTAGAAAGTTTTAGCAAAGTTCAGTGACTATTTAGAGTAGTTTTGAAGTTCAGTGACCTTTTAGGAACTTTTTGCAAAGTTCAGCGACTAATTAGGGAAATTTTAAAGTTCGGTGACCTCCTGAGAACTTTTAGCAAAGTTCAGTGACTATTTAGGGTATTAAATTTCAAAGAGTTGGCATGAAATCAATAGAATCGAACAAATATTAAACACAAGCTACAACGTTTGTCCTAACAACCAATTTTATTTAATTAATCATATAATTGAAATTAAATAACAAAAAGATGTAACATCATTGAGTTCTATACAAGAAATGAAAGAAGGATTCTAGCAATTGTTATTTGTTGGCACACAATTCCTAATAATGGATCATCAAACTCCACTTCAAATCTTGTATATATCTTCACAATTATGTTCTTAAACCTTCAAATATCAAATTAAGATACAAATCTTTAGGATTCAATGTATTTGATATGTAATTTAGCCTCAAGAATGAATCTCTCTAGCCTCCCCCTTTTTTGAAATGAAATATTCTTATTTATAGATTTTCAATTTATGATATATGAAATTGCTAAAATTTAATATTTTCTTGTACAATTTGATCTCTATTTCCTCTTTTTGTTCAGATTGAGTCCTTAAATATTACAATTGAGGTTCTTTAACTTTCAAACATGACTCATTGGCCACAACTTCCAAAATATGTCCAATT
Organism: Fraxinus americana; assembly: GCA_035079005.1. Classification (NCBI taxonomy): domain Eukaryota; kingdom Viridiplantae; phylum Streptophyta; class Magnoliopsida; order Lamiales; family Oleaceae; genus Fraxinus; species Fraxinus americana. Next base: position 54,934,359 of record CM068706.1, on the reverse strand, counting down.
TTGATTGTTCTTGCTCGATTATTCTCCATTTTGATCAGTTCTCATATACCGAATTTTCTCCTGAAATAATAAAAACACACAGAAGTTAAGTATCTATCTCATAAAATTACTCCCAAAATCTATTTTTGATGGCGAAGATAAGTGTAATCAATAGCATCTCCAAAAAAACCCCTGAGAATCACTATCATAATAAGGAGTAATTTTGATTCAATTTTTCGTTCATCCTTCTTGTTACCTCGTTAATACACCTAGGGAAGGTAAATAAAATCTGGAATGCACCAGCTGCTGCTGTAATAATGGAGAGTCAGTAATTTTAACTCGAGTTACTCAATAGCCGCCATGTCAAAAGGCTCGAGAAATTGATGCCTTTGTATTTACTCTTTAACCAACCATCTCAAATAGACTCTCAATTTTTCTAAGAGTATATTCCATAATTTAGAAAGTATAATTTTTTATATATTCCAATAGACTTTTTTTTTAATTTTATTATTCCCAAAAAATATTTATTATTTTTTTCCACTCCATTCGTCCCATAAAAATAGTCAAATTTCTTTTTTCACACAGATTAAAAAAATTTAGTTAATATAATTGAAATAATAAATATTACTATCATTTTCCTAATAAATCCCTATTCAAAATTATGCATGCAATATCCGAGGTAATTAAATTATTCTTGGTATTAGTCGTTGTTTAATACAAAAATCAAGGTAATTAACATTAACATTCCAAAGTCATCCAATACAAATACAAACGAATAAATGTCACAGAAGATGAATTTTTTTTTTTTAAATTTTATAATTTCAACTATAATCGAATAATGAAGTGATTTATATTTGTGATAACAAAGCACATTAAATATGAGCATATTAGGAAACTAATTTATTAACTACACTCTCAAATAAGAAATATGACTATAATTTGGGATACACGAAAAAAGAAGACATAAATATCTTTATGGAACGGATAAAGTATTTGTTTTTTTTTTTTTCATTAGCTTCCTTAATGTCAATATCTTATTTTCCTTCATTATAAATTGAAATACTTTGAATACATAATTTTAAGAGCGTTTTTTAACATAATTTTAAGGGTTGACTCTTTAAAATAATTGTTTCATGAATTTATTCATCACCCACAAAATTACATCGTAACTCAACGGTTGTGAGGTCGGCTAGTTCATAAACCTCAAGGGAAGTTTATATATAATTTGCTCTAAAATTTATAGACGTACTTCATGAACTGATGCACTGTAGAAAATATGTTAGTATTATTTTTATTTTCTAGTTGATGAACTTTTTTTTGTTAAGATTTTTCATTTTCTATTTCTTCATGTGCTTTTTCTTTTGAAAAATTCATTTCTAAAGTACAAATAACTTTTAATATATTTTAATAAAAATTGATGGAATATGAGATAGAAAAATTGTGAGCCACATGAAATATGTAATTAAACCAAATTTTCAACCGAGACTTAGCGTGTGATTGGTGAAACCGAAGAGATAAGCAAATTATATTAGAATTAAACTAGATATAGATGCTACATGTACTACATTGGTTACAAAAGGGATGACTACATGGCCAAGTGGCGGCCATGCATTGGAGGCTCGGTTGTGGGGCCGATTTTGTAGAAGTTGTAGTACATATAGCATTCTCCGTGGAGGAAATCCATGCAGTGATGTAATGAATGTGTTGAAATTAAGAGTGTAGAGCTTGCCATGCAAAAGAGTGTAAATACATTTTTATTGACAACAAGGATGACATCCTCCTCTATGTGGAGGAAATATGTGCAGTAATGTGATAGATGAGTTGAAAATAAAGAGCGTAAATATTATCATGGGAAAGAGTGTAAAGAAATGTGTTAAGCGATATTATTGAAAAAGCTGAAAGTTGTATTGAATGTAAAAGTGGAAGTTCTGAAAAAGTTAGATTAGGATTAGGTCAAACCATCATAAAAAGGAGTAGAAGGATTTGGACGAGCCTATCTTCTCTGTATTGTGAAGTGTGAAGGCATGCAATTCAATTTGACACTTGAAAACATTCCCGGTGCCACTCAATTAATACTCACTGAAAGGTGGTTGGCATTTATGCTCCTCGTATTGATACCCTCATATATAATTATACTTAGCAAAAAAAATTTAAAAGTTGACGTACGAATATAATTCAAATATAACATTATCTAAAGTTGTACCTTACGACATAAAATCGTATACATAATAAATCTACATCCACACAAGTACCAGTTAAAAAAAATAGGCATGTGTAGAGCATAAAGTTCGAAAGCAAAAACACACGAATGTATAACATTCTCGGTTATGAAACACTATAACAAAAATTTAATATGCATGCACATTATACACAATAAACGAAAGTCAAAAGTTTTGGGCGTATTGGCCCAATTTTCTCAAAATAATAGTGACGTTTGGTTGGGATTGGCTGTTCATTGGGCTGCTGGTGGGTTGATGATGGGCTAAGTGACTAACCTTCTTATTTTTTTATTTTTAAGTTGGCTAATATGAAAAAAAAAAAGTGAAAATTACATCACACCCTACTTTTGGAGATCTCAATTCTAAAATCAGGTGGGATCTGTTTTCTTTCAAAAATCAGATATTTTATTTTAATTAATATTTTTACTAAATATATATACCGCAAACCCTAATTAATTCCAAATCAACCCTACCTACCTCCCTCCCTCCACCCCCACCCCCATCCCCACCCCATTTCCCCCAAATCATTCTCTCTCTACCTCTTCTCTCCTTTTACCGTCCTTCTCTTTCTCTCCCTTCCTTACCCACCGGACTCCGACTCTGTTCGTGCCCTCTGCTCCAGCAGCGGTACCGCTCTTAAGCGCCGCCAGTGCCATCAGGCCAAGCTCGCTCTCTCTCTCTCTCTCTCTCTCTCTCTCTCTCCCTCCCCCCATTTGCCTATCCACTAACCAAAACCAGTCCTAGAAATACACTGCAAATCTTCGTCGCAAGGCGAACCTTCAAATCGGGTTTGAGAGAGACGGGATGAGAGAAACGGGGTGGTTAGGATTTGATAATTAAATTTTTGGTGTTGGGTGTTGTGGTGTTGATTTATGGTTGCGAAGGTTCGGTACAGTTCGGTGCATTGAGTTTTAGTTTGATTTCTCCGATGGTTTGTGTGGCCGATGGTTGCTGTTGTGGTGTGTGTGGTTGGTGTGGTGTGGTGTGGTGTGGTGTGGTGTCGAATTTTTGGTTTTTGTTTCCGATTGTGGTTTTCAGATCGTGGGTGGTTGCGGTGTGGTGGCAAGGTGTCCTGGATTTTTAGTTTTTGTTTCCGTTTGTGGTTTAGATCGTGACGTAGTGGTGACGTGTCTGAGGCGGCAGTAAGGTGATGGTGGTTGTGGGGTGGATCTGTTGGTGTAGTGGTGGCGGTGGACGGTGGTGGTGATGCTTTTAGAGACAGCGTTGAACTGGTGGTCACAACTGTTGACGGTGGTCACAACTGTTGACGGTGGTTATAGATTAGACTAGCTGTGACCGCATAATGGACTATCCGTGACCTTAAAATTCGACAACTTGTGACTAAAAATTAATCTGTGACCTGTAATTTTTTTATCTGTGACCAATAAAATAATATGTGACTTATAAAATTATTGATTTGTGACCTTAAAATAATTCGCGACCTCCAAAAATTTTGATCTGTGACCAATAAATAAATTGTGACCGATAAAATTTTTGAACTGTGACATCGAAATAATTCGTGACGAATAAAATTTTTGATTTGTGACTTCGAAATAATTCATGACCTATAAAATTTTTGATTTGTGACTCTAAAAATAATCTGTGACCAATTAATTATGTACATGTGACCATTAATTGTATAATTATGACATCATTATATTTATTAAATTTAATTGATTAATTAAATCATAATAAATTTTAATAAAAATCTGATTTTTGAAATTCCAAACTTGTTTTCTTAATTTTGAAATAGGGGATACTTATTCTCTTACTTATGAATTTTTCTCAAAAAAAAAATTACTTATAAAAAAAAAAATTTAACCCATAAAAATTTGAAATGTGTGGGACTGGACTGGGTTGGAGCTTACCACAATCCCCTTTTAGGTTCGCCAAATTTTCAACGGATTTTCTAAATATAAGATACTCTTTATTAGATATCAGCCTATGCATAAAAATAAATTCTGTCGCACTCTATTTTATTTATTTTTGTTTGCATTTAATAAATTACAAATTTCAATACTCTATTTTTCAAACTATTTAAATCTTATTTGAATTGATTGATCATTCACATTTCAAAAAATAAAAATAAATAAATAAAAGATGAGGGAAAATTTATTGAAAAAAGTAAAATAAAGAGTCAAAATAAAAAAAATATTGTTGAAATGTACATACAATTTTACTCTCTAAAATTCAAAGAAGCTCTCTACTATATATATGATGCTATTTTCAAAGGGAGAGTCTATTGAAATTAAACCATCTTCAATCATTTACATCATATTTGATGCACTTCTACACTAAATTTGGTGTAAAAATTACATCAAATTTGATGTAATAATTGGAAATACTTTTATACCAAAATTTATTTTAAATTATTTAATTAAAATTTATATTATTAATAAAATTGTTAAATTAAAAAATTATATTTAACGAACTAAAATATTACGTTTATTGATAAATTAAAAAAAAAAACATTAAACAGAATACCACAATTTAAAAAATTACAAGCACAAAGAAAGTTACCTATAAAGAGCATCTCCAACAAACAAAGAGCATGATTTTTAATATAAAAAACATTTCAAAGAAAATTTTGACGATTTCTATTTTTTCAATTCATTATTTTATGGAAATATGTATTTAAAGTTGCTTGCTTTTTCATTACACTCAAACGGAATGAAATATAATTTCTAACTTTTTTATTTATTTTGTGAAAAGTAATTATTTAAGATTTTTACATTTGAAGTGTTCATTTTAGAGAACCAGTTTGTAAAATATAGTTATCATCTATCATGATTATCCTCGATAATAGTATTCACTACCATTTAAATAAAGAAAATCATCTTTTTGAAGAAAAAAACATTAAATAAAAATCATGAAATAGTATGTAAAATTTAAATTTTAGAATTGCGGTAGATAAAGTGTAAATACAATAACCCCATAAAATATGCGATTAAAATTTAAATTAAAATATAGATTTTAATCACCACCATACAGAAACAGAAACAGGGGTTAAATGTATTTTAGGTATTAGATCTTTTTTCTTTGAACCAAGAATCTGTTTTGCAAATTAATTGACTATGGGTGGTAATAATGTATTTTGGAGGAAATCCCAAGAAACAACGTGTTAGAATATCAATTTTAATATTTATTTCCCTTAGCATTGGGATTTGAGAGGCATTTTCATTTTACAACTGGCTCAAATTCACTGTTAGAAGTAACTTGTACCTCTTCATAGCATTTACTATTTTTGGTTCTTGGATTCAGACATTTTTTCCTTAATATTTTTGGAATTGTAATTCATGATCCTATGTTTCAGGATTTCTCTCTTAAGGTACGAAAGATCTCTCCATGTCCCTTCAATAGCCTTTTGTTCTCAATTTCGATTTAATTTTCTGTTCATGTTTTGCTGCATTTATTTCAAGACATTCTGTTCAGGATAGTCGGGTTGTGATCTATTAGGATCCCAATTCTTGGATTTTTCGGTTCGAGAAATCTTGATACACTTTTTTGTTTCCAATAGTTTTGATTCTCTTATTGCTCAAAGCCATTAGAACTGTCTCCTGACTACTTTCTCAAGGCTCAAACATAAACTGACTGTTGTCTTCGATTATGGTATTCACGCATAATTTAGTCATAATTGAATATGGCACGAGTTGATAATTTTAGCATGCGTGCGTATTTATTACACATTATTAGACAAAATTTTAACGTCCTTTTCATCGTCCAGAACTGTACAATTTATCCCACCAAACAAGCTAAAATGGCCGATCGTGATGTTGAAGATCCACTGCTAGCAGAAACTGTGGATTCTTCACGCCAATCTAATGGAAACTCTTCTTTGAAGAGAAGAAAGTATCGTCGTTCTAAGAGTACCCCGACCGAGGATATCTGTGCAGGGCAAACCAGTGTTGAATCACTTCAACACCCAGAGTCGATTTTTGGAAATAAGATCCATTTCAAGCAAGTAGTCGCGTTATTGAGCGCATATTTAGGTGTAGGAGCCTTCTGTTTCTTCCTTGTTCGAGATCAGATCAAGGGGCAGAAGACGAATGTAATTCTTGATGCCGTTTATTTCTGTGTCGTTACAATGACAACCGTTGGATATGGGGACCTGGTTCCTGATAGCATCTTGTCAAAACTCCTTGCTTGCATCTTTGTGTTTATTGGAATGGCACTTGTTGGATTTCTCCTAAGCAAAGCAGCAGATTACATAGTCGAAAAGCAGGAAATTCTTTTGGTTAAGACCATTCACATGCGCGAAAAATATAGCGCTAACGACATTCTCAAGGAAGTCGAAACCAACAAAGTCGAGTACAAATTTCTCACGGCCCTCATTTTTCTTATAATCCTCATAGTTATTGGATCATTATTCTTATACCGAATAGAGGGATTGAATCTTTTCGATGCCTTCTATTGTGTTTGTGCTACTATCACGACACTAGGGTATGGGGATAAGAGCTTCTCAACTTACACGGGGCGTATATTTGCTTCTTTTTGGATACTTATAAGCACCATTTGTTTGGCTCAGTTCTTTTACTGTCTCGCGGAATTATATACTGAGAGACGAAGAAAATCACTGGTTAAATGGGTACTTACAAGGAAGTTAACAATCTCAGATCTTGAGGCAGCAGATCTTGATAATGATAAAGTTGTTAGGTAACTTATTTCACATGCTATAGCTTAAAACGTATAGATTATACATATATTTTGCATTAAACTCGAGTGTATTGAAATCTGTCGATGCAGTGCTGCAGAGTTTGTTGTGTTTAAACTCAAAGAGCTGGGGAAGATAAGCAAGGAAGATATCGATATGGTGATGGAGGGATTTAAATTTCTTGACGTTGATCAATCAGGAACTCTTACGAAAGCTGATTTAGTTACCCCGGCTCATCGAATTCTTAGAGTTGGTATGGTTCTTATGTTATACCCCTAAATTTCTACCTCGTAACGTTAATGAATTGTAGAGTTCTGTTTAGTTCTATGCATACATTTGATATCACTACGGAAATAAATGAACCCTCTTAAACGTGTGTCGGAATATATAGTATTGGACTAGAAATTAAAATGCCATCCAATTCAGATATATTTCCAATTGATGCCATAATGTGCGCCAAAAACTTGTTGCGTTTTTTATATCGTAAGTGTACGATATCGTAATAAGCAGTATAGCGGATCTTTGAGTCTGGATATCGTTCCTACGAGGATTATACTTTAGGATTTAATTTAATTTTTCTAACTCCTAATTGATAAAAACAAGTAAATAATTATGATGATTGAAATTATTTTTCCTAACTACTTTTAACTAATTGAAAATATAAAAAGAATGCAAACAACGGTTGATTGAAGATTCAAATATGGGATAAATATCAGGACATAACAATTTCATTTATTGATAATCTTAATTCTTAATTCAAGATTCATAATCTAATGTAGTGTTCGATCGAATTCTTCTATTGTATTCAATTTAGCCCTCTTGAGTTCTCATTAAACATATTTAACTAATTCAATTACATACTTCTATGTAAATCAACCTTAGTTAAACGAAATATTAGTTCTAAAAATTTATATTATGACCGCAATAATTAGTATAGATAGATATCTCAACACGTTATACTAATTTACTGAATTTTACTATATGGTCTAAATCTCAAACTCACCACTCGATTCGTAATAGACTCACATAATCATCAAATTAGTTCAATTAATTTGATGTATTAAGCTCATAGTAAAACCCAGGGGTGAGCGCGGTTCGGTGGGCGGTTTGTTCCATATTTTCAACTCAAACCATTTCATGTGATTTGAAATTTTTTCAAACCAAATCATAATTTGCAGGTTGGTTCAAGTTTAATCCGCTATTTACCTATCGACATTATAATAATATATTTTAAAATAAGTTAACATATAAGTTTAAACGAGAATTAATAATATTGAATATTAAATTACATTTATCTTTCCCACAAAACTCGTAAATAAATTATTTTCAAAATTAGTTGTTAAAAGATGTTAATAGAACGAATATATATTTCTTCCTTTTTATTTACTTTTTCTTGTTTGTCTTTCATATTGTCATATAGTGGTTGGTAAAGATAGAGTCACATTTTGCTATAATAGTTTGGTTAAAACTCCTTTCGTCCTACTAGTGAGATGAAAAATAAGGACTGAACATGATATGTTTAAATGTACAAAGAGTGATAGAGTTTAGATTTATTGAAAATTGACAAATTTTATTCTCTAATGACTTTACAAAAGTAGAATGTAGTAGTACTAGTTAGGAAACTTTAACATTTTCACACAATAAGGCACCGTTTGGTAGCCATTATTCTAGAAAAAAATGCATTCTTTGTGTCAAATCACACCTTTTTAGTGGTTGAAAATGAAGGAAAAGTTATTGATGTGATGGAAATGATTATTTTATTGATGAATGTGTGGTTGAAAATTAGTAGAAGAATGAGAATGAAAAAAAGAATAGATACCAAACAGAGGCTAAATACGCTCTATCTTTCATTCTTTCTAAACGACAAACAAGTTCATTAATCACATAGGCACACAAATAGTCATTTTTTAAATTCAAATCACAACTCACAAGTGTATAATAAGTTTAAAAAAATAAATAAAAGAAAGAATAATGAAAAAAATGACTTGAATGAAAATATAAGACTTATCAAGAGAGGAGAGAAATTGTGATTCGTGTAGAAATTAGCAGACTAACAAGCAAAAGACGACTAATGATTTGCGATTGAGAATCGTATTTTGTTTAGTAGTGGCATGCAAGCGTCAAATGTTTGAGAAATGAGAGTTTAGGTAGCCTCTAAAATTGTGTACATGATTTGTTGTCGTAGTTTTGTTGTATTATGATTTAGATTATTAAAAATAAATGTTCTTTTTCATATGATTTGTGATTAATTTTAGTTTAGATTAGGGCCCTGTTTTGTACAGATTAAAATCAGATTTTAATCTAAATTAAAGTCAAACAATCAATATTAACTCCATCTTTCATGGGTCCCACGGTTTTTCAACCACACATTTTAAAAAATTCTATTACAATCTACTAAAAGTCTAATTTTAATCCCCCACCAAATACCTCTAGATATCGAGTTACGACGTGTGTTGTGGACTTAAAACTATCGACCAATAATGATGAACTTAATTTACTTTATATGATTATTTTAATGGGTTGGTTGTAATTTGTTTTGTTAAATTGGTATTTTTTCTAAAAAGTAAAAATTTTAAAATTGTAAGTTAATAAAATTATTTTTTTAATTAAAAAATTAAAAAACGGTTTGATTTTATGCGAAAATTGAAACCTAAACCAAACCATTTTGAAAATTGAAATCTAAACCAAACCATTTTGAAACGGTTTGGTTTGGTTTGAAGGAAAAAAATCGCGGACCCGAACAAACGGTTTCAAACTAACGGTTTCGGTTCAGTTTGCGGTTTCGCGATTTTTTTGTGCAGCCCTAGTAAAACCAATATATGTAAAAATAAATCACAGAAATCTTGAATAAATGATCACAAGTCGATTACATTGTTTGCTCTAATATAGAAATTAGTTACTCATACTGTAAAAATAAAAACACGCAAAAGTGAAACTGCTTGTGTCCGCCGTCTCCTTTCTTCTCTTTGCGTGTATATATATTTCCGCCGGCAGCCTCTGTGTGTGTGTTTCAATAGCAGCCACCAATCTGCCTTTTTAATTCGTCCAGCCGCCCAATTGCTCCATCCTTCAAGCTGCTCGCGCGCATATTCTATGTATAATTATAAGAGAAAAGCCAAATATACTAAATGGTGTCCCCACTCTCACATTTGGCGCGGGTCCCATGTGCATTTAAAAATTTCGACTTGTGGAGGACCCACCTCATTAACCCCCCTCGGGACCCACCTCATTAACTCCCCCCCCCCCCCCCCAAATGTTTTATAACCCACCCCCCAAGACACATTTGCTTTGTTAGATCTTTTATCGACCTGACAAAACAGCAAGATTCATAAAAAAATTATGTACATATAACATAATCCTATTTATAAAAGCAACCACCCTAATTCTTCATCTCCTTTTTTTTCTCTCTCTCTCTCTTTCTGTCATTTCTTTTCTTCCCTTTTTTCTGTGCGTTTCCTCTCCTTGCAGCCGTAATTTTTGACTTCAAAACGAGCACTCCAATCTCTCTGCCTCACCTCTCTTTTTTCCCCCTTCTTTTTATCTATTCCCAGCCGTCTTTTCTTTTTCTCTTTTTTCCGTGCATTTCTCCCTTTGGTTTCTGCGTGTATATATATATATTTCAGCCACGGTCCAATTAGATTTTCCAATACAAGTTCATTGAGATAGTATATTAGATTTAATATACTATTTTTCTCCAAAGTTTCATTTTTGAATTTTACCATTATTTGCTCTACCTTTTTTCCAATTTTTCATTAAACATAAAGTTTTACTTGCACAATACAATATAACATAAATTAGATAGAATTTTATCCAAAAGACAATAAAATATCATGATTTAGAATTTCGAATAAGTGTAAAAACTACACTCATCAATGCCATAATGTTGTGCCGACAATGAAATTATGTTATTCGAAGCGCCCCCAAAGTTTGCCACAAAAGTTGGACAAATGTTAGCCCCAAACACTGTCAATTTCACCACTCTAGTGCATTGCCTGCTGTCATTTGAAGGTTTGCAATACGAAACCTAATTTAAAATTCCCTTTTTATTTTATTTTATTAAAACACTAATTAAAAATTCTTTAAAAGGTGCCTTTTATATATTGCAAAGGGTAATTGGCATAAAATCGTCCCTACCTTTGACATGTATTGTGAAAATCGTCCATGTTTTGATAACTTTACCCTCCTAATCTAGTATAACAAAAGCAAAAGAAAAGAAAATTAAAGAACACGTGTCAATTATGTGTCCAAACTTTTTAAAAGATGCAAATGAGTCTAAATTTGAAAAAACCATCACCCCTAAGTGGCGACCTTTGAAGCCAAAAATCCCCAGCCAACCACCGGACCTCCATACCATCGGAAAACTCTCACTCCCCTCTACACATACCCATAAACAAATCAATCAAATAATAAATTAGGTAGGCAAAATCAATAGAAATTCTGCTCGGTTGAGTGGGAAGTTTTTTAGGTCAAATCCAAAATTGCTTCGTTTGAGTGGTGAATTGCAACAATTCATTCCCTACCTAGAGTCGTTACACCTTGAATTGTATGCTGGTTGGAGCAATTTGTTGATTGGAGATGTGGAAGAACATCAATTGAAAGGGGGTTGAAATTGTTGGATTGTCTTCTCCGTTTATGAATGAACTCTCATGTCCAGGCAAAATTGGGGAAGACTTATATGCTCATTGGATGCGCCATGAAGAGTAGGAACCTGAGGTGGTGGTCCGCGATCATGGGTCCCACCACCGGTGCCGAAAAATCTCCTGAAAGCTGCGTAGTGGCTGTGTTCGAAACTGCAGCTTGTTGGGTTTGATTGTGTGCATTAAAGGACGTTTGAGGACCATGGACAAGGACGTATTGGTGTGTAGAATCGATTGGAATGGCTTGCGTATCACCGGAATAGGTGGTGCCGACAATTTTTGTATTCGCTAGTACGGTATTTTGGCTTGCAAATTTCTACCAAATCTATTGGCATGATGGTTGGATGTTGGGTGGTATGTGTCTCTGGAGTGAGGGCTTTCCGATGGTTTGGACGGTGGTTGGCTGGGGATTTTTAGCTTCAAAGGTGGCGAGTAGGGGTGATGATTTTTTCAAATTTGGACTCCTTTGCACCTTTTAAAAAGTTTGGACACATAATTGCAATGTGTTCTTTATTTTTCTTTTCTTTTGCTTTTGTTATATTTGATTAGGAGGGTCAAATCGTCAAAACATAGTGAAAATGACCTTTGACGCACGAAACGTTGAAGGTAAGGACATAAATGCCAAGAAATAAAAAGTAGAGACGATTTTCACAATACATGTCAAAGTTAGAGACGTTTTGTGTCAATTAAACCCATCTTTATTCTATAAGCTAAAAGGGGAGGTCTTTAGACTTTAGGCATGCACGAAGTTTCGTGACCATTCTAACCTTTTTCCTAAAAAGTGAATTTTCTTCAATAATTGTAGACGATCATTTTTTAAGGAATTAAACGAATATCATTCTATAAAGTATAAAGTTTTTTCGTCCCTAGTATATTTCTGAAAAATTCTAAATAAAGTGTATGTTTGATTGTTATATTTCCAGCGAAAATAAATATAAAAATCTTGTTAGAATCTATTTGGTATTATTATCAAATTTTCAGAACATACTTCAACGTTACTTGATTTTTTTCTCTCTCTCATGTCTCTTTTGTTCTTTTGAATTCACAATTATAAAACCTAACAAAAAATGAAGAATGATGCTACATGTACACCATGCTGTATGGTGTACACTTCCCTCACATAGAGGGGGCCCACAAATTTTTTATCCATGGTGAGCCCCCTCACATGTGAGGGAGCTGTACACCATGATGTATAGCATGGTGTACAACCATCATTTTCCAAAAATGAATGGGAACCGAGAAGATCGGATTGTGAATGATCAAATTAACACGACCTTCTAACTTATTAATATTTTCAATTATCAACAATTTCTCTATCACAAATTACACTCCTAATTGAATTTCTTGAAAAGGCATAAATCCTGAAGAAAGAAACAAAAGAACAAACCAGACACAATTGCAATGCCAACTCATCTAGTCTTAATTTTGGTATTGCAAGTTCTATTTGTTTCGCGTCGATTATGACCAGATTTTTTCAGCAATGATTGCGAATTATATTATAAAGGGCCAAAAATATTTATGTTAGAGTTCGATTGTGACCCAAATTCGAAAATGTTGCTGGATGAATATTGAGAATTGGTAGTAAATTTGCAAAAGTCTTGAAAAGGTAAAAGACGACAAGGAAAAGATTTCCCGATTTTGACAAATTTTCTCTCATATTTCAACGCAAATACTACATTATTGATTTTAAGTTTAACTATTGTAATAAGACTTCACCTTATTTTTGTATTAATTCTTTTATTATATTAGAGATTTTTGTATTATAAATATGTAGTTTATTACACATATTTATTTGATCGATTCAAAGAGTGATCCGGTAGATTTAAAGAGTAAATAAACTTCAACATCACCAAGCCGTTAACCAAGTTGTACAAATAACTTAATTTAAAGAGTAAATAAATATTTTACACTAACTCTTAACCGCATGTGTTACATGTATATTACAACTTATATAATGGTTTACCAACAGATAATGTAGAGAGATTTAATTAGATCAAAATCTTATCAATTAAATAAATTTCACTTACACTTTGGCATCTCAATATTATGTAAATAGTTATGTAAAATTTTTGTTCTAAAAAATCAAAGCCGAAACTCTCTACGAACCACAAAAAAACAATGTAAACATTACTTTGGTTAAGCAAACATGTGAACATTGTTGGGGCCCTTTCTCTCTCTCGTCTCTTTATCGATAATAAGAAATAATTGACAAAATAAAAAAATTGAAAATGCAAATGAGTAGTGGAAGTGGAAGACTTTTTATTAATAACAACTTATATTATAACAAAATATTTATTAATTAACATCTGGCCACCGACGGAATATAAAATTACTCCTTTACCCCCACACGCATCACTATCATTTTGATAATTTTTAAAATTTTGAAATATACCCCAAAATCCATTGAAAATCTTGAAGAGAAGATCCCAATGATCATGAAAATTACATAATTGTGCACCCTGTAGAGTTCTCTTCACTGAAGTAATCGCACCTTGAAACATGGCAAGGCCTGCCATATACATATCCAGGTCCATAGTTGCCGTCGTAGCACGGCTGTGGGGGCGGCGGCGGAAATCCATAGCCTTGGTAGCATGGTCCGCCGCTGTAACCTTCGTAGCATGGCCCACAACAAGGATTGACTGGATTAGCCGGCGGCAATCCTACTGGGATAGGTGCAGGTGCAGGTGCTGGTGCTGGTGCTGGAGCTAGAGCTGGAGCTGGTGCAGGGTTCTTCGCTGGTGCTGGCTTATCTTTGGGCTTCTCCGGCGCCGCCGCCGGTGCTGGTGCATTTCCCTTGCCGTTTGAATTGGGTTTGGCAGCTCCTTCTGGTTTCGGATTCTCGGCTACCTTCGGCTTGTCGTCTTTTGTGTTCCCTGCCTCCTTCTTTGGAGCCTCCTTTGTCTTATTGTCCTTCGGCGTGGGAGGAGGGGGAGGCTCTTTGATTTCGATGCTTTTGATAATCTTGCCACCCTTGCAGATCAATTTGTCACGAATCTTCTCAGGGCTGCAGCATACTACAGTGATCATCACTGTATTTGCCTTCTCATCAAAAAACCTGTCGCTAATTTCTGTTGTCCCAAAATTTTCACATCACCAAATAAAAAAAACTCAGTCATAATCCAAACTATTGCATATTGCTTAAAATCAGCTTTTCTTGAAAGAATTATCAAAAAAGAAGGCTTACGAGGAGTCTTGCAGAGAATTTTCTGGATCTTCTTGTAGCAGCACGGACATTGGAGATCAACTTTCAGCACCATTACAGTTTTCTATTACATCAAATGAAAATGAAGGTCAAAACATAGGCAGAATCAAATAAAAATGAATGAAAATTACTGGGTTGTGATCAAAATTGATACCTTCTCAGCCATGATTGATAATGAGTGAGAGAACTTTCTAGTTTCAAAGAAAAACAAAGTTAATTGATTTTTATAACAAACTTGAGAGACTCTAGAGAGAGAGAGGAAAATGTATAATCATGTAATGTTGATGAAAATCATCAAGATTGTCCTGTCTAAGGGGTGGGGTAAGGGGTTGGTAGGGGTACATTGCTGACTCTTTACTCTGCGTTTGCATGTGTTGGCATTGATAGACACAACTCACCTTCCCAAGTTTTGATAGTTTTTTCATACACAAGCAAGTGGATTTGGATTTCATAGTAACCCTTTGGTCATACAATTATGGGCTATGCACCACACATGGCCAACGAGGCGTGAATCTTTATACACTACGACTTTAATTATCCCTTCATTAACAAATTTGATCTTCCGAGGCGTGAATCTCAAGCAGTATTCTAAAAGGCGTAATGCGTGACGATACGATGAGGTCAAGCTATTGATTAGGCGAGGCATGTGCATAAAAAAAATGTAAAAATATATTTTTTTATTTTAATTTTTAATCAATCAAAAAATCATTTAATAATTACAAATAATGCATATATAACATCTAAAATATATTTATAGAAACTTTATATATTTTTTCAAAAGTTTCAAACAAAAAGTTAAATTTCAAATGTAAATCAATATTTAAGTTTTAACTTAAAAGAATTGTAAAAAAATTTAAAAAATATATATATATAAAAAAAAAAATCTCGCCTAGGCACACATTAGCGGTCAACGGAAATCGTTGACCGCTAAATAAAGTGCCAAGCCACTTGGCTTGGTGTTTTCACAGCACATCGTGTCTAGACGACGTATATGCACGCCTTTTAGAACGCTAATTTCAATTATTTTTCCACGTGTTACGTATATTTCAAAAATCGTTTAGGATAATCTCTCGAAAAAGAGAAAATGGTCACAAGTTCAACTAATGAGTTAACCGAAATAGAATAATTTTACGTGAGAGCCAAGTGATTTTGAGGTTGAACGAGACAATTCTTAAGTTAACGGTTTCGAATTGATTTGTGATTTTTGTCTGATTTAATCGGCTAATTTAATCATGTTGTAATAATATATATATCGGTTTAATTTGTGTAGTCAAATTAATTGATTGAGTGATTGATATAACTATTTTCTTTGTAAAATAATAATAGATAAGGCATATTTTCTTTAAAGAATATGATGATTAAGTGCAGCCAAAGGAAATAGCCAAATCAATAATAACGGTAAAACGACACCGCTTTCGTTTTCAATTACAAAGTTTTCCACGACAGATAATTATTGGACCTAACAAATGATCCTTTTTCACCTATGAAGCAAATGGTTTTCTAAAACCCATTTAAGTGGCAAATTGAACATGAAAGAAATAGATAACCTCCGAATCCGAGGACGAAATAAGATTATGTTTGATATGTAATATTCCCTTTTTAGCAGCAATAATTTATTCGCCAATCTTTTTAAAATTATTTCTAAGAGCTATACGTTCTATCGAGATTTAATTCTTTTTTGTGTGTCGGAAAAGGCTAATAATTTGAAAAAAAAGTATTTTTCCCATTCGATAGAAACTCGACTTTGGTAAAATTATTAGAAGTCGGCTAAATATATTTTTGAAAAAATGGCTGATAATGACTTTCGTCATCACCAGCACATGTAGAAGGTTTGTCATTTTATTTTAGAATGTCGTGTATTTTTTGTTTTTTTATTTATTTATGGAATCTGCAAAAATAAATAAATCTAAGAAGTATATATAAATGTTTTATTTCTATTTTAATGCCGTTTACGTTCATTATCAATATTCATGCATGCCCTACATAATTTTTTTGGGGGAAAAAATTTAATCCTTAATTCCCACGAATTTCATAAAAATATTTACTTTTCTCAATACGCGTATTACCAATATTCAAAAATCGACCCGAATATTATCCAGAAAAATATAAAAGATTAAAATCAACAGTGTTGAACCTTTGATTGAAAATTGGTTCATGTTGATCAGGTTTATGTGTGAACTTCTTTATATTTTTATTAATTTTCAAAGTTGAGGGAACACAAGTTTTTTACTCGACCAAATTCGAGAGCACATAAAAGCAAGAACGCCACCCTCTTTCTCTATTTTAAGACAAAAATCAATTAAAAGTGTGTTTGGTAGAGATTAAAATCGAATTAAAATTGAAAAATTAGCCGTTATTGTTGACTTTTATTAGAGGGGTGGGACCCAATAACGACTATATTTCAATTTTAATTGAATTTTTAGTGTTATCAAACAAGCCCTAAATGTTAATGAGAATCGAATCGAACTAATCGTTTCCTTATGATTTTATTTTGGTTCGTTTAATTCAAAAAGAATAGTTTCGTCCCAATATTTGATAATGACATTCAACGTTACACGCACATGTAAAAGTTTTGTTATTGCGTTGTGGTATGTTTGGCCTTTTTCATTAATAGAATCTAGGCTTCAAAAATTTTTACTAGAAAATGTAGAAAAAGCTTTTTTTTTCTTTTTTTTTTTAGTGCTATAAACCTAAATTTCGCTCTTAATAATGGGCCTGCCCATACCTTTAACTACCCTCTTTCCGGTCCATTCACTATGTAACTTGTTGCGGTATTAAAATCCAACAACGCTGCATGTATAGGGTGTGAGCCCCCACCGACAACTCACATGACGGGTGAGTAATTTCTTTTACTTTTTTATTGAGGTGGGGGTGTAGGGGTTTAGTTAACCCAAGACATAATTTCGACGACTTTCTTACTCAATCAGATAACTAATGACATGTTCGATATAGTGCTACCCCGATCAAAGAAAAATATTTTTGAAATGACTATAGTATCACATGCACACAGACACCTTCACATTTTCTTCTCAATTATGCTACTTGGATAGGGATTGCTCACATGGAGGGGGTGACTGGGTGTGATGGTTGTTCAAGAAAATATGTTTCGGATAAAATCACCGCAAGTGTACGGTTCGTTGACAAGTAATAAAGTGGAAATTGTAAAATTTCGAGTATCGTTCCCACGAGAATTGATTTAACTTGAATTCTATTATTACGACCTTAACCAAATCTATTAAACTTAATATGATTATTTTTGTGACTTTATGATGAAACTATAACTAATATGTAAATTAAACTAAAATTTCGATCTAAATGCAAAAGTAATGGTTAAATGCAAAAGTTGAAGAAATTAATGAATGAAAAAGCGTACTAAAATCTCGAATCGTCAAGCAAAGTTCACTCTTAATCCCTATTTCACAATTTGACAACTCGACGATTTGGTTGAAGAATCAATGTTTCTAATCTATCCAACAATCTCTTTCGAGTAGAATTGAGTCTATTCTAGCATACAATTTGACTATATTTCTATGACAAATGCAATATCCAAGAATGCATGAAGTTTTGTAAACACTTACAGATTCACGTAATGAATATCGGTATATTTTTATCCTCTATGAACAAAACGATGATTTATACCTTGTTGAGTTTATTTTCCTTCTTTCGAATGCATAAAATAAACCACCTAAATTCACACAATTATCGTGCACTATAATCATGGAGGCAAAAAATGTATATAAATCATTCAATAGCCATCAAACGTGTTTAAATGTCAAATTGTAAAATAGAAATTAAAAGATCATAATGCGAGGTTCATCGTTCACCTAGTACATAAAAAGTCTAGCATAACATGGAGAAAATAAACGAGCAATAAAAATAATGAAAAGAAGATATCACCAAAATCTTGAATTAAATCTTGAAACTTGAAGTGTAAATCCTTGTTCTTGCCTTCTTTTTAACTCTCCAAGGTGTTTTTCTCTCTAAAGTGGCGTAGCCCCCTTTCTTTGGACGAGTTTAGGGTTAAATAAGTGCTCTAGATCCCTTTCCATAAGTGTTTTAATGAGAAAAGAAAACCAGAAAAATCGCACAGAAAAACCTACCATGCGGCCGCATGGTTATTTTCCATGCAACCACATGGAACAAATAATTTTCCAAAATTTTTCCCTGAAGCCTTCCTTGCGGCCACAAGGAAATTACACCATGCGGCTGCATGGTGCAATTTATTTTCGAAATCTTCATTTTGGTCCTCCATCTTCAGTTTTCTCTTGTCTTGACCTCTTTTGTTCATTCTTTTCCTCAAATCATCCCATGACATCCTTAATTTATGATTAAACTCGTGTCCTCTCTTGAGTTGTCCTCGGGTCATCTTTTGGTTATTTGCATTTTGGTCCCTGAACTTTCATTCTCTTCCATTTTGATCCTTTTCGCACGTTTTCGCACACTTTTTATTCCATCCATCAATGTAGTCCTACAAACGCAAATTATATCGAATTAAGCCATATTTCAACATATCTATTGACAATGGTCCATATTTTGTGGCCTAAATAAGTGCGCAAAGCGCCCTTATCAATGGTAGGACAGGATAGGATGTGAAATTGCGAATAATACCATTCTAAAATGAAAATGCTAAGGCTTTTAAAGTGAGCCATATTATTTTTAATTTCCCAACCTCTTTCTTGAATATCCCAGTTCAAGACTCTCAAGTTTCAACCTCTAGTCTCGCAGCCACAGTTGAGAATTGGCCAGCGGTCGATAAATACTTTTATTTTTTATTTTTTCCGACATTGGTCGAGAAAGTCAAAATTAGAACACTTGTTTTCAACTGGAGGCAATAACCTTGACCAAAAATCAAGAAAATAAAAGGTATAAAGTTATTTCTCAACCAGCGGGCGAAAATCTTGATTAGAGGTAGATGTGGAGAGAGAAGAAAAACAAAAAAACTATCAAACGGATTAGAAGTAAACATATGGCCTTTTCCAATGTCCAAACAAGGAATTAGCCTCATACACACTGTTATGTCTTTATGTTACCAATTACTCTAAAAGATGATACAAGAGTCCACTTCCATTTTTCACCCATGTGTCTGTGTGAATTTGTAAAGAACAACTGTCACATATTTGGAACGGAACCGAGTAGTCGAACCGAGTGCAACCACAGACGGGATGCTCGCATTCTTCTGCATGTATAGATGGTCCAGCACCCCGGGTTGAGGTTTTGAAAGAGGAGGTGGAATCTCCATGTGAGGCGATGGGGCGTTGAGCAAAGTATAATCCAGGTGTGGAGGAACCATTGGCGGATCCTTCTCATAGTCCTCAGGGCCGAGGTATGAGTTGTTGTAGCTGGAATCTGGGGATTCAGGCGATTCAAAACTGGCAATGCTCTTGGTGACGTCTGGGACACAATCCTACAGCAGATATCAGTAAGCACCAGTTTTTCAATAAATATCACTTCAACAAGGATGGAACTCTTTTAAGTATCTACTGATTTTGCTTCATTTTCCAGTAGCTATATATTCTTCCTTCATAGCAAAGCATAAACTTCCAAAAAGCTCAATTATTCATATGTTGGAGAATTTGAAGAAAATGTAAGTGGATCACAGAGATAGCAGGGACAAGTGGGAAAGTGCATATGGGGCGTTGGTTGGATCTACCAATTCTGAAAAGATCTAGAAAAGGAACTTTCAATTTTTCCATTGAAGAGCAGTGCTAGGATCAAATGTGGGCAGTCGAGAAACAATATTCATGTAGATGTGAATGTAAAGACAGATCTACACCAAAACAAGAAGAAATGAACAACAAATAAGCATATATTGACTTGGTTAAAATCAGAATCTATTGATGATAAATTGTGAAAAGGGTAAATGGTTTAGGAACACGTGGATGGTTGCTAAATTGACTAGGAAATGCGGCTTGGCCCAATTGGAAAGATAATCAACAGCATTTAATTCGAATGTTACAAAAGAGATCAGGATTGAACCCACAATCAAAGGCAAGAAGTTTACGCTGCAATCAACTTGTTAAATAATTTGTATATAGAATGAAGGCCGAAGAAGGAAAGATAAAAACTTCTAGGGGTACAGAGAGCAATTGTCCTAGGAGAGATAGATGACAATGAATTTGACCATAGAAATAAAGGTTACTACTTTTCATTACTTTCAATCTTGTATGGAAAAGACACAAGTAAATGAAACTACCGGAAATTAAAGAAAGTAATGGACGAGTTCGTGCATAGATAGATAAGCAATACCAATGAGGACAAAATTCGGATGAGAAGACCATATGTACCTTCACATCTAAGATGTTGCAAACATTGCCTGATCCATCCAGCTCCCACGGGATGTCAGGGGCATACCTCCATTGTCTATCAACAATGAACCTATATTGATAAACTCCTGCAGGAATTTTTTTCATAAAAATGAACTCATTCCCTGTTCTCCTCATGCGCTTCCTGAGAAAAAAAGATTACAGCATATAAAATCTCCCAATAAATCGAGTTCGGCAACGTAAATCCTTCTTCACCATTCCGTAATGTTCGTTGCTAGATCAATGGGGAGATCTATAGCAACTAATGTTAGGTCAATGAGGAGCATGATCCAACCACTGCAGTGGAAAATTTTCCTCCTAATGTGGGGCTAAAATCCGAAGCAAACAATTGAATGGTTACAATAAAACAATAACTCTTGCCTTTTTCTCCAATCATCCCATGATCCCACTACATAAACTTCCCTGCCACCATGAGTCCATGTGATAATTGTCGGAATTCCAGGCTCGTCATGTATTTCATCTTCATACATTGAGGTAGTGTTCATCCATGAAGGGCCAGCAATGTTCATCTCTGCAGCTCTTTGTAAGGGAACCACTGGAATCTGAAGTAAAAAAGAGAATAAAAATTCACTACTCTCGCACTACTGTCTTAAAGCAAGCAAAGAGACGTAACCACCCGGACTTGAAATACTTTTATAGGAACAACGTTACAAACTAGCGACGTGCGTGAGGTAATACATTTGGTAGCGGTGCGATAAATGCCAAGTTGGTGACATATAAAAGTCAGAAGTTCCGTTTCGAAAGAAACTCTCGCTGCAAAATGCATACGAAGACAAAGTTTCTGAGTCCACCTGGCCTTTACAAATTTTACGCCAATATTAAATGCAAGCAACGATTAACCAATATACAACTTTTTGTCACCATATTCATGTTTGGTTCCAATAATTACACTTAAGAAGGATAACCACTTAATATCCCTTCTAAATTATGGTTTTCGACCCTCTAAATAATCTACCATTTATAAGAGAACTTTAGCATTAAAGCCCTACAAAAGCCAAGCCCATCCATTTCGACTAAAAATCTCAGAAAATGTGATATAGACTATTTCCAATAGCATTGGCAGAAAGCAATATTTTTGATCCAGCACGAATTCAAAATCAAAGCTATAGCCCTCTTCAGACCGTCTAGCAAATTATTGCATGCTACAATCCTCCATGCATAAATCAATCGGCAGCCAAAAACTACTTAATTCCAAATATTTTCACTTAATCAAAAAGTAATTGATGCACACATAAATTCATATAAGAAATTGAAAAGTCATAAAAAAAAAATTCAGAAAAAAAAAAAGAAGAAGAAGAAAAAAGACTAACCTGAGGTTTGAACATCTGGCGCACAACCACCGCTCCCAACCCCAGCTGGACTGTTCTTCACATCATCTTCCCTTCCATATACATTACCCCTTTTTACCCTATTCATACCAATTTCTCGAATTTAATTAAAGAAATGACCCCCCCCCCCCCCACCCCAACCAAAACAAAATCCCTATATACAAATTCCCCCCTTCTAACATCATGTAAAAGGGGGGGAAATTTGAAATGCAACAGGGGTTTCACTGAATTCCTTCCTGCAATTAAATAGTATGTTTGTAGTACTAAATGACATGTAGATTGACATTTGGAATTGGAGCTTTACTACAGGATTATTAATGTAATGTAATCCTATGAGCTTGGAACTACGGGTTTAATTAATTAATTTGCTGCGGGGTGGGGTGGCGTGGGGTTGGAGTGGAGTGCAATGAGAGACGCGAGTCACACCATCATCCTCTTGAATGCTTTAACAAGTAGATCATTTTTCTGATTATTCGGTGTAATCAATATTGAGTCCATGTTTGATGACTGATAACTTTTTTTTTTTTTACATATTTTTTTTAATCATATATTTATACAATAAAATATTTTACACATAAATTTAATTTAGAACTTCTTTGGTAGGGATTAAAATTGAACAACTAGCTTTTATTGTTGACTTTTATTAGACCAGTGAGATCCAATAACGACTATATTATCAATTTTAATTGAATTAAAATCCATCCTAAACAAACTCTTAATTTTTTACTTTTTAATAATATATTAGGGAAAATTAGCTCAATCCCTACATATAAACTATACATTTCAAAATTCATGTTGAAAAGTTTTTTATACAAAAATCAGGTGTTAATTTTTTTTTTTTAATACAATAATATTAAAATCCTAATTTCATCTACCGTCTCTCTCATCTTCACCTCATCTCTCTCTCTCTCTTCCTTCTTCTCTGTCACCTCCCTCCAAGACCCACCACTATTCCCCAAACCCAATGATTTTCCTCCCTCCCTCCTCTCTCTACATCTCTCTCTGCAGCGTCAATGATATCGTTATCTAGAGTAAGATATGAGCGGCGGGTGTGTTGTGTGGTGTGGTGTGGTGTTGATGTTATTTGTGGTGGTGGTGAGTGGAGGTCGCAACTGTGATGGTGGCGGTAGACGATGACGAAGGTGGCGGCTGTCGTAAACGGAGCGGCGATGATGGACCGATGGTGGCTGAAAATGGTGGTTGCGGTGAAGGTGGCCGTTCTGATTTTTTTGTTAGAAGCCTTCTACTCTTCTTCTTCACGTTCCAACTAAGCAGCCACCGGCCTCCTCTGGGAACGAAATTCACTATTATTCTTCTTTTTTTTTGTGCCATTTCTACATCCAAAATCTCGCTTAATTTAGAGACAACCTGCGAAAAAAAATTTGAAATTTCAGATTTATAGTTTTCTCCAAATCCGGCCAGTTAACCACTTTCTCCAAATTTCAAGTGATGGAAGTTGCCCAAATGCTTTAAGTATATCACCTGAGAAACCATTGTCTCCGAGATCTAGTAATTGTAGCTTACTACGGGGACGGGGATCTCTGTAGGAATCTTAGAAAAATTGATTCTTCCAAAGATTAAGTTTTGTGTTGAATTGGTGCTAAATTGGGGTCTATATTTTGCTGGTTTTGGTTGGAAACGACCTAACCATTACAGTGGTGTAGGCGATTTGAATTTCTGGGAGTGTAAATCCATTAATTGGCGTCGGCAATAGTTCTGGAGTGCCCAATTGTTTGAGTTCAGTAGTAGTTACAGTTGTGGGATGTGGAGGTAGAAGCAGTGATGGTGTGCCGGATGTGGAGGTTGTGGTTGTTGGGAACAGGCTTCTTCAGCCTCTTGGATTCTCTCGATGAACTCCTGCCTTTGCTTGATGTGAGCCTCAACGAAAATTTATTTGAATTTGGTGGCACGGGATGAGTTTTCGACCAAATATGTGTTGGTTGTGATTGTTTGTGACCGTTTGTGACCCGGTTGTGACCGATTGTGATCGTTTGTGACCCGGTTGTGACCGGTTGTGACCGTTTGTGACTGATTGTCACCGGTTAATTGTGACTCGTTGTGACCGATTATGACCGTTTGTGGCCGATTGTGACCGATCCATGGGTTGGTGGGTGTGATTTTCAATTTTCTGAAAATTTTGAAATCGCCGGAACGGTCGCCGGAGTGATCGCCGGAGCAGTGGTCGGACCGTAGCCGGAGCAGTGGCCGGACCGGTGCCGGAGATGGAAGGAGGTATTGTAGTGAGGAGATGGGGTGGGTGAGGTGTCATGGGGTGGTGTAAATAATTAATATATATTATATTATAATTTAATATTTAATATATTATAATTTAATATTTAATAAATTTATTTAGCACCTGATTTTTGAAATATTTTAAGAAGTTTGTTATTTATGAAATGTGAACTTTAAAAATAGGAACTATGTATTGTTCCCAATATATTATCCTAAAAATCATTAATCAAAACGTTATTTTTCTCAAATAATGGCCATCAAATAGGGCTGATTTTAATTAAAAGGAGATACACACACAAGGAGGTAAACGTAGACTGTTGATTTTTAATTAAAAAAAGGTATTAAAATTATAAAAGATATAATTTTTTTAATAATTTTTGGACAAAATAGAATATTAGTAATTAAGCCCTTGAACCTTTTTTTTTTTTTGCCAAAATACTTTTTTTCGTCTCGTCTTTTCAATTATATATTTTTCAATAAAATAATATTACACACCAAAATTTTTTCTTATTTTTTAACCACATATTTTTTGTCAATCTTCTATTTTAAAATTCACTCTACACACAAAAATGAGGTTCAAACAAGTTCTTAGTTATCCCTTTCAAGAAAGAAGTAAGATGGGCCTGTAGGCTGAGAGGCTGTGACCTGCATTTGTATGGCAGGCTTGTTGGGTTGCCTGAGCCCAACGAGACATACAGTCTACTTCACACCTTTTTACATATACTCTCGTCGGGTTAGGAGAGTTCGGTGGCAGTGATCATTATGTTTCCCGTTCCCACCTCACTTGGGGTAGGGCGATGTGGGTGCAGATTTTTTCCAATCCCGAATATATCATTTGCATGCATAGTTGATTTCAAAACTCTACATACAAATCAAGTGATAAGGTAAGATTGTACAAGTAAAATAAACTTGAGATCTCTTCACTCCAAACACGTTCAACATTACATATCAAACGTGATCTATATAAACATATAATGCAGTCTTTCCCCTATCTCGTTTTCTCAAACACACACAAGTAACAGGGTTGCGGAAATTACATGCAACTCATGTTGTGACTAAAGCGCCATCCACACGAGCCACGGGCAACTCGATGCACCATTTTATTACACATTATTCCTCGTCTTGGCTCTTCTATTCACGTGCCTTTTCGCAGGTTTTTGTAACAAATGTATTTTGTGGGCTGTGTATGTCCGAATGCCTTCGCCAATCGATGTTAATTCTATCCCTTTGTGTTTTCTAGTAAAAGCATGTCTACAAGAACATGTTTTGGGCAGATGAAGGACTTTAACGAGACAGATCTTTTCCAAGTTTGGAATGGAGTGGAGATGGGATGGCAGATCGATGTGAAATTCCCCGTAGCCATCCGTTTTGCCCATCGCATATGATTTCCTCGTCTTAGGGCCGCTGGTGCCACAGAAAACAGCAATCGATGCACCTGCATATTGTGCAATAAATTTTAGAACACGTTTAGTATGCAGTATTAAAGAACGACTTAAAATGAAAAGATTTTAGTCACAATCTCGGCAGCAGCAAAATCGTAAGTTCTGAATTTTAGAACGTGTCCGAAATAAATTCTAGGATATTAGAAATTTTTGTGCAACCTAAATACCGTGAAATATAATTTTTGTGCAACCTAAATCTCTGTTCATGACAATGATGTGCCTGAATTTTGGGTACGAAATATAATTTTGTTAATACTACAATAGAAAGCTATGTTTATGACCAATATTATCTTTTTGACTCCAGATTTTTAATTTTAAGAAAAGAAATCTTAGAAGTCAATAATTAAGGATCGGACATGGAATTGGTGGTTTTCCACTTTCAGAAATATACTTACAAACCATTTTTTTGTCAAGAAATCGCTTCATGACTCGAACCCATTAAGCCACATCCTTTATTTCAAAACTTTTTTTTCTACGTATTCATTTTTAATCATATATTCACACAATAAAATATTCTGCAATAAATCCAGAACTTTTTCCCTAATTTTTAACCACTCATTCTTCAAATATTTATTATTCAAAACAATTGAAAATTCCAAATAACTAAAAAAATGAGTTTTAAATCCATATTTTTGAACTATGAGATGAATTAGTAGTTCAACATGTTTGATCCTAGGATTAAGGGCCTGTTTGGTACAGATTTTCATTTTCTACAGTAAATCAATTCTCATTTTCAACCACACATTCTTCAATAAAATAATATTTTCCATCACATCAATACTTTTTTCTTCTTTTTCAACCATACATTTCCCATCATATCACTATTCAAAAATCAATTCTTCCCCCAAAAATCCCTACCAAACACACTCTAAGTGATCTTGCCTTGCATTTAAATAATTGTGCTTGTTTTAGACCTTTAATTGAAAAAATAAAAAAATGGTATGCATGGGATGAGACTTTTTGATAAAGAAAAATTCTAAAAAATAAATATGTTCGATATTTAAAATCTTAAAATTTTAGACTTTTATTAACATTTCAAAATTGTATATCCATTTCAATATTGTTTTCAACACCACGTGAAGACTGGATTCATTCGCAATCAAAAGTTCGACGTATTCACAACTTTCATAAATGAGTTGCAACATAAACTGAAGTATGGCGATCAAACGATTCTTGCAGAGCATGCAAAATCACGACAAAATAGAGTAAGCCCTTGTTTGGTGGAACTAAAAATTAGAGTTTTAGTATATTTAGATAAAGTTAATAAATTGACGATTGGAAGTCTATGAATTTCATGAAATGTGTGGTTAAAATTAATTTTTAAAATTTTTTACTTAGATTTTTATCGAGATTTTAAGCTACGTGAGCTAAGAATAGTTGAAGGATAGAAGAAAACTATACAAACCAGAAACTGGCAAAGGTTGAACTAAATCTTTATGATTTCTATCACCATGGCAAAAAAGTTCCCCTGTGATTACAACCCTGGACAGTTGCTCTTCTCCATAGCCAGCCCAATTCACCAAGTCTTCATTTATAGTAGGCAGTTCGATAATCGACTTTTCTTGACCGGCTGCCATCGATGGAGTCCCGGGACAGAGGAAGAGGAGGAACGTGACGAAAATCATATTCACGAGAGTGTTACACCCGCGAAAATGGCTCATCATCTAATGTTTGTGTTTGTTCACGAACTTTGTGTTAACGTTAGAGGGAATGAAGGAACAATGTAAAGTTAGCTACCCCATTTGGTTTATTTATATAGAGACCCTGCATGGTTCGCATGCCCTTTTCAAACCAAGCCAATTACAATTTTAGCCTTTACTTCCGAGGTGATTTTTTGATTCAAACATTTGGATTTGAACAATGATTTGATATCATTCATAATGACACTTTTAATGTGTTCATTTGAAGAAGATTTTATGATTTCATACTTATTTCAAAAGGTCTAGTCGAAGAATGTCAGCTAAAAAAAAGTCCAATTTGGGTCAAGTTTAAGATGTTACAATATTAGGCTTGTTTGCTTTATTGCACGACAATTCGTAGTATATTCTTGTGATCGTTTTCTGAGTAGATCGTGTTTTAGATATTATCATATATTTTGGGGTTATACATAATTAGAAGGCACTCTTCTAAATGTTTTCGTAAGATTTATACTTGCCAACGTTGTGACGTTCTCAGTTTATCGGATCTCGACAACGTTGAGTCTCGACTACCAAAAATAACATGGCCTTAGGTTGTTTATAAAAGTGTGATGCTATGAAAGAGGGCAAATTGGAGAGCCAAATTAAAAATCTAGGGTCATAATAGTCATTCCACTATGATTTAGTCAATATTAAACTAGTTGATTTTTTTTTTGGAAGTTGGGAAAATGGAGGGCTGACTGTTTAGGTTGGTAGCCTAATCTTATCACTTCTTTTAATAGCAAGACTAACGTTTCCGCAGCCAAAATCCCACTTTTGGTAAACAAGCACTCCAACACGAGTCAATTTTCAAGCCTGCCCCAACTATTTCCATCTGACTCAAATACACTTTCTTTCTAATAATCTTCTTGTCCAAACTTATTTTGTACAAATAAAATAAGATTTGTCCTTTTTTTTTTTTTTGAAAAAAAAAAATCAATTTTTTTTCCGACCCATTCGACCTGAAAAACAATAATGATTAAAATTGGATTCACTTTCCAATTGTCCTTGTAGAAAATAAGATTAATTAACGATTCCGAAAAGGTTGAAGTTATTGCATTGGTCAAAGAATTCATATCATACTCTTTTTTTTAGTTAATGTTTCAACCGATAGTAAAGCTTTGATTATACCACTTAATTTCAAAGTCTGATAGGTTAAAGATACGAGATATTAGAATCACACATTGACCGATGATATTAACACGATCCACATAATAAGGTGAGGGCAATCCTCCCCTAACAAGCCGTTTTGTTAGATTGAGTTAGGTTCAATATCATTTCTCATATGGTATCAGAGTAGGCTCAGTTTTGCAATGTTAGGTGCACTCAATATCGATTTGTTCACAGTTGTTTGGCATGATCCACGCTGTGCGTGAGGGGGCGTATTAGAATCCCACATTGGTTGGTGATATTAACACGATCCACTTAATAAGGTGAGAGCAATTCTTCCCTAACAAGTCGGTTTTGTTAGATTGAGTTAAGCCCAATATCATTTCTAATACGAAAAATATTTTATTTTTCAATACCTTATTAATCAATTTCATTTAAAAGTTTAGCTTGAATATTGAAGGATTTATTATTAGTAATTTATATTAAGAATTTGCATGTGTAGTGGAATCAGACCTACTAAGAAGGTGTCATTTCTCAATTTAAAGTAGTCAAAATAGGTAAGAGCCTACTCGTTTATTCGGAGGTCATCCACTAATTTATCGAAAATAATTGAAAAGTACAAGAAATTAGTTAAGAATAATTGGTCAAAAGGTTAAATCTCTCGTATGCTAAGAACAATGTTATTTATCATCACATTGGTGATATGGCAAACAATTATACTTCACATTTCTCTCTCTCTCTCATAAAACTTGAATTATCCAATACAGTATTCTACATGAACTGTCACATCACTGATGTTCCATTATCATAATGATAAATAATATTATTCATGCTAATAAGGTCACAGATCTAGCTCTTTACTTACTTTTTTCTTATTTATTTCTCTTCCGTTTCCAAGCAGCCTAATTCCCTTGTCTGCACGGAAGGGAAGGGAAGGGAAGGGAAGGGAAGGGTTGATCGGTTCGTCATCCGTCAAGTTTCTTGCCTTACGGAGAAGTTTGATCGTATCTCTTATAATTTGTTTTCTCCAAAAGATCAAGAATCAAAGCCACTTTATGAAAGATTTACTATGGTTCGCTTTAATATGTACAATCATCAGCTCATGTCACACATATCAATCGAAAATATTTAATTCTACATTATTTTTTGTAGTCACATATTACTAAATTTTTAGGTCACAGTTGAGTAATCAGTCACAGATTACCAAATATTTGGTCACATACCCTCAAATACTTGGTCACATAACCAAGTAATTGGTCACATACACCAACTAGAGGTCACACACCACACCACACCACCGTCACCAACCTAACGCCACTACCACTATGGCCACTTTCGACCACCCTCTCCAATACTACCAGCACGGCCACTTGCAACCACCCTCACTGGCCACCACCGCCACAGCACTACAACACTACCAACAACAAAGTCACTACAAATAAATCACTACACCACCACCTAGATGCACTGCACCACCATCACCATTACATCTCGACTGCACCGTCACACTACCACCAACAGAAACGTACCGCCGCCACCATAGGAAACACACAACCACCACAGAAATGAACCACCACCACCATTTTGCAACCCACCAACAACCTGCACCACTAAACAACCACTACCGCCTCAACACCACGACCACTTCCACCTCCTTGTCCGCACACCACCGTCGTCAACCACCAACACAATCTTCACCGTTTTCGACCACCACCACCCCACCAGTACCGCCAACAAACTTCCACCAACTATCCCCAAAAACTCTAGATTTTCACCACCAGCACCTCACCGCCAACACCCAAAACAGGCTACAAAAGATCGGAGGAAAGAATAACGAAGTCACCGTGAGTGAGAGTCATTGCCTGATTTTTGTTATTTTGCAAAATGTTTCTTATTTCTCGAAATATGACGTTAATCACATCCACGCCATCGCCATCCCCAAAATCGTACCCACATCGCTACCGCTACAGTTGCCGAGTAGCGCGAACAGCGCCATCGCTCCAAAACCGTACCCACATCGCAGCGCCGCCACTCACGAATCTCGTTGATGAGAGGGAGAGTGAAAGGGAGAGGGAGAGGGAGCGGGAGGGAGAGGGAGAGAGGAGAGGATTCATTTCGGCTTCAAGGTTTTCAGCTTGGGGGAAATAATTTAGGGTTTGGTTGAGGTGGGTAAATTTTATAATATTATTAATAATTTAATTAATACCTGATTTTTGATTATATAAATCTCACACCTGATTTTTTGGAGATTCGTTAGTCCAAATATTTTCTTGGGCTTCAAGCCCTCTTTGTTTGGTCCCTTTTTCCTTGGGCCCACAATCCCCTTGCCTTGTGTAATTTTAACATTTTCTTGCTTGTAGCTTTGTCATTTGTGAGTTCTTGGAAGTTAGGTTTAGTTCGATTTGGTTCCTTTTCTAGGCATATTTGTAGTGTACTTTTAAGAGCTTTCAAGAAAATCCCCACTCCCGTATAATTATATATGCTTGTGTGTTTCTAAATATATATATATAAATATCTTTATGATTGAGAAAATTATTTAAAATATCATCTACTTTTCCACGTTATAAAATTATTTCTTTTTCATCGTCGCAGACCATCCTATTATATTATAAATGTCTCACCTTGTCCTCTTCTTTCGTGTAGATAGAAGCATGTGAAATATGTTAATAAAAAATTATACCCATGTATCATTTTAAGAACTAGGAGTTCGTAAATTCAAACTTTGAGTCATGTTATGTATTTCGTACATGAAATAAATTAGTTTTGTCAAAATTTGATTTGTTTAAGGTTACATATCTACCTAGTGAGTTTGTAAGAATAAAAAGTTCAATCACACTACATGTACTGATATACATCATCATTTTCATCATTATTTACATTGTGCCACGTGGTAGCATACTATTGGACAGTTAAAAAAAAAAAACATTTCCAGCCTATAATTTTTTTTAAAAAAAACATAAATGATGTCAAATAAAGTATACATCAAAGAACGCTAACTTTAGCATTATTGAAAATTTTTTGTGTGGTGACATTGTGATATAATATAGTATTATAAAGTTGCTAATTTTGATAAATACTTATGATTACATCGTCGAATAGTGATGATTTTGCATAATTGATATTTCGAGATATGATTCCTCATTATTACAAAGATAAAGATTGAAGCCATGCAGTAAAGGAAAACTTGCGTTTTAAGAAATTGAACTTTTATAATATTTTCAACTCAATATCATAAATTCTTGTTTCGTAATTATTCATGCTGGTGAATTTTTTTTTTCAATGTTGTTAATATTGAGAAACTAAAATTTGACAAGTATTCAACAAAGAATGTCGTGAAGATGACCATGTTATCGGTAAAATTTTCTGGCACATTTGTAATGATTTTTGTCGTTATTCTTGTTTTCCAGCTCATATTAATAAGAAAATAAAAGGGATAGTACCTGCTGTAAATGGCAGGGAAAAAGAAGAATATTTCATTCATTCAACTTGAGAAATTACAATGCATACTGGTCTATTTATAGAGAAAAATTAACAATCTAATTACATAACAAATAAGAGAAGAATCTAGAAGCAGGCATGCTGCTGGTGATATAAGAAGGATCTGGAAACGGGTGAGCTGGAGAAGGGAGAAGCTGTTGAACATGAGCTGAAATTGGATGCAGCCCGTGTAAACTGATGTGCTGGTGATCTGATGAGACAATTTCAAAATTGCCAAGTATTCAAGTCCCTTTCTGATTTTTTCGTCCGGACATATTTCAAAATGCTAATTAATATTTTCAAAATCAAAAAATCAAAAAGTACCGATCCAATTTTACACGACAAATAAAAATAATTAGAAGAAATTTTTGTTTGACGTACCATGCAAATTGATTTTATTCAAAAAAAAAAAACCTTTACCTATGAAATGGAAAGACTCGTCACTGAAATAAACTCTCCACTTTAATAGATAGTCAAGAAGCAAATCAAGCACAAAATTTATGGTTATTAATCTTTTAGTGTATCTGAAGTTCATCAAATTGATGTGAATTGGAGCAAATTCTCTGTAAGAATTTGTAATTACGAGTTACTTTATTGAAATTGGAATGGCTGAAGAACAACCGAAGTTGAATGAAGTCGGATCGTAGCTGGAGAGTCTCCTGCTTCTAAAGACACTCTCGCGAGATTGTTAGAGGTGAGAATCACTTTCCAATTAACTCTATTCTGTTCGAATTATTTGTAGAAGCAAATTTGAAATTGTCTATTAGATTAGTTTAATTCTACGCACCCATGATTGGAAATTGTGCTATGGCTTCAGGATGAATTGTTGAAATTGGCATTGAACTAGGGTTTAGTTTACGAGGCTTTCGGGTAAGCAAAACATAAAGTTTGAGTCTTTCTCGAGGGTTCTAACTTGATTGTTTAATAGGAACAGTTTGGAAGCAATTCTTAAGTTTTTTGGGGAGTTTTCTCTCCCTCTCAATCTCTCTGAATTTTATCGTTCATTTTCTTACTTCATTGCGGTGATCGACTCTATATGTAATCGAGAATACTATGATCAATATATTTTGCTATAATTAGGAAAATTACTTGCTTTTATATTTTTCAAAATAGATAATGTATATGCAAAATGAATCATGTCATACGTAGGTTCTCTTTCACACATGTGCTTTTCTTCGTTGGAACTAAACAAAACATAAAACTCAGCAACGACAAATTAAGGAGATAATAGATTAAAGAGAAATTGCAAAGAACCAAATGTGATTGTATTAATCTCGATCAGATTGAAACTCGAATAACAGAATGCTTGTTGAAGATAAATAGGACAACATAATAATTTTGAGGAGCAAAAGAAAGACAAAAGAGTATTTCTTTATGGATTGCGTTTGAAGGATTGGACTGACCTGGGGAGGTCTACTTACAGGCTTCTCAGTTCTAATCTTTTGGCACAAATTAATCCAAGCCATGGGGACCCTTGTCCAGAGAAGACACGACCTGACACCGGAACTGCACCTATCCGCTAAGGACCTTCTTCCGACGAATTTTATCTATTCATGTTTAGTCATGACACATTGGCCGATCACATGTGTTTATTCATATTCATATTCAATGACCAATGACCTCTACATTAGACACGCGGCAAGGTCACAGTGCACCTCAAACAGCCCAATGGGATATTTGAAGTGTGAGCTGGCTTAGATGCAGACACGTGGGGGAGTTGTACCACTCTTGTGGCTCGTCGTTGAGTTTGATTACCTTATATGATAGTCAACTTATCTAATTCATTAACTCAATAGTTATGAGGCCGACTAATTAACGTCCCATTAATGTGGCTATAAAACATATTCATAACAATCTGAATGTTCCACAACCCCGTAAGGGACATGTACTGGGGGCATGTTTTCAAGTTCGTTAATATTGACACAATCTGAATGTTCCACAACCCCGTAAGGGACATGTACTGGGGGCATGTTTTCAAGTTCGTTAATATTGACACATTCTTGAGTCACCTGACAAAATAATCTCTGTCAATCATGTATGAGGGCTGTACATCAACTGCTCCTATTCCCCTAGGGGGTTAGGGGTGAAACTGTTGTTATCTGAGTCAATACGTTGTTGACTAATGTAAGCTATTAAACCATTGTTTCTAGTGTTTTAAATTACATTTTCCCTTTTGGCCTCGGCAAATTATGTCGTGAATATTAACATTCAAGAACCATCTTCTATATAGCTTGAGGTTTGCTATATGGTACCCATGCTATGTGTTTAAAATATCTTGAAATGCAGACATCTAAAGTGAATAGCTCATAATTCTGAGAATTTTTTTATAAAGCACAAAGCATCAGAACAAAAAGAGTATCTTGAAGGTAGTAAGGGGATTATCAAATACAGATTTTAATATTATTACAAAGCTAATAAACAGGCCAATGTAGCTAAAATAAGTGACTGGTAAGTGATGGAAGATGGCATACGACCCCTGTCCGTCCTGAAAAACAGTCCTACGTACACTGGACGATTAATAACAATCACTAACCCACTCAAAATCATCTGCAAAGCATAAGAATCTGCCTCTTTAGTTCGGGTGTTAATGATCAGTCTTGCCATAATCCATATGAAGGCCAACAGGTTTAAAAGTGCAATTGTTGCTAAGATGTTGAACATGAATGAAACAGTACCAAATTCCATAATTTCTTGTTCATATCTCAATGAAACATCATCATCAGCAACCTTTGAAGTGATATCAAAACTTAACTTTGAAAAACCCAAGGATCTGAGGACTGTTCCATAGATTCCGTATAGATAAGAAGTAAGTCTCTTATACAGCCACATCCTTTGGTCATTGTACCATCCTTTTAACGTTCCTCCCGACCAAAGAAACTCTCCTAGGCTGTAAGAGTATTTTGCTATGAAGACATATGCATATGGTAGAACCCAAGGACTAGATAACTGTTGATAGAAGATAATTGATTCTCAGGAAATTATGGGACGTTTGTCGTCTTAAAAATGCTGAAATCTAGGACACATACCTGTGGAAACAGTGTGATGTCTTTGAGAAGACAGAGAGGTGGGACGATAACGTAGAATAGTGTAGCCAAACAGTTTACTGCCCATAGATTGTAGCAGCAGTATGAAATTTGTAATTGTAGAGGGATGTTACCATGGCCATAGAATAAAGGGCAGTATTTTGACATAAAGATCTGAATATGACCTTCGGACCATCTTGTATGCTGAACTAGTGATTGCAAGAGCGATGTAGGAGCTACTCCCATGAAGCCCCGTCTCTCAGGATTGAAGCTAACGGATCTCCAACCCCTACATTGTATTGACATTCCTGTAATGATATCTTCTACAGGACATCCATACTTTAGTCCCATCTGAAAATCAACATTCATTAGCTTAATATCAGTACTTGTGCATATGTTTGAGAGGAATGTGAAGAATATACCTCTTTGCCCCATTGGGAATTTTCTTCATAGCTACACCCTGCAAGGATTTTGCACGTTTCTTCAAGCACATTCGCACTTTCTTTCACCCGTACTTTCCCATTCTCCTTCGTCCAATCAATTTTGGATTCTTTGTCATATTTCTCCCCCCAAAGAGCATCTCTTCTGTGAAAACAACCACTGCCAATATACAAGGGTCCTCCGTTTGCATCTGCGCCTGGAAACTCCAACTTCATCACCAGAAAGTTCCACATATCAGAACAATCTCAATGATCAATAAAATCGACCTGGGAGAGAAATTATTGAATCATGGGTTTAATTATACTTACCTCATTGATTACTCTTAAAAGATTTCCATAAACATCATTCTTTGTGACGTTATTTAAGTATTGTGGATATTGTACATATGCAATATTGTGACTCATCTCTTCATCCATGAAAAAGCATACTGCATCTCTCACTGATTCTGAATTGTTCGAATATTGATCGCAGTCCACATTAAGAATAATTTTGCTGTTGCTTATCCTTGATGACACCCTTATCTGATTGATCAATAAAATGAAAATTTTGACACTAATATCATCATAAGAATGTTACAAATCCCATAAGCTTACCAAGGCATTCATCGCTCCTGCTTTAAAGTTGTGCTGGTATTGAGGTCTCTTCTCACGTGCCATGTATACTAAAGTTGGCAAAGGTTTTTGCTCGACATCCACTGCATTGCCGTCTCTCCCGTCAATTAGTATCTATGAGATTACAGAAAGAAAGTTTTGCTTATTCAAAGGTATGTTTACACTGTTACATTTATTTATTTCATATCGATTAGTTGTCTTATTGCTACTAAAGGGAGGGGGTGTTTCTGAAAATTGTTACTCCGGAGGAGTACGTTTTGCTGGTAGAGATTGTTTCCTTTGGCATCTAAAGAACGAGACAGTGAACTTACTTCAAGAATAGTCTGATGATCACGTCTGCTTGCACCCAACTCCCACTCTCGAAACCCCTTGTGTTGTTTCCTTAGCTCGTCAGGTACTCGACCTAGCTTCATTGCGACATCGACCCGTCCCTTCATTTCTTCAAATAAGTTCTGTCCAGCCAGAAAAGGAAAAAAAAAATGAAAAAGTATAGCGATCTTGTTAATGTGACTTGGCGATAGAATTAATCAGAATATTAGTTGAAGCTTTTAGCAAACTTTAAATGTATATTCATTTAAATCTTGTCTTTAATGTTCATGAGATTTTATTTTATTTTTCGAGGTGGGAAAGGGTAGGGCAGGGCAGGGTAGGGTGGGGTGGGGCCGCCTAGGTAACTCAATTTCAGTTGTTTGAACGTACTAAATTGAAAATGAGACAATCAACAATCAACAATGTTGACATATGAAATGAATAGATTAATAATACTTGATAATTACATCTACCAATAGGGAATTTAATATTGATAATACAAACAAAATAACGTGATAATATTTCCACTATGATTTGTCATAAATCATCAACTCCATTAGCGCGTGTAATAATCTGAACAATGCAAGATTTTTAAACTTATAATTCTTTTTTATATTAATATTACATTGGACTGAACATGTTGTATTATTTTCTATAAAAATTGACTTAGGGCGTGTTCGGTTCGGATTAAAATCCAATTAAAATTGAAAATATAGCCATTATTATATAAAGACTATATTTTCAATTTTAATTGGATTTTAATCCGAACCGAACACACCCTTACTGTAACTTCCTCATGGTTCTCTTCTACAAGAAGCACAAGTAATCATGTTCAATGCTGCTTATTATGCAATTAGACGTAAGATGAATCGAACATAGTGACAAATACCTTAATGGTCCTCCACTCTTTGGCAAAGATAACATTGTCCACTGGTGTTTCAACGGCTGAAGAGAAGTAAACGACAGGTGAGCGTGGTTCCACTTTAAATTTCCGACAAAACGGTAGCCAGATCTTGGAGAACTGGGAAGCCTCCAATAGAGCATAAAACATCAATTCTGAACCCCCGTCATCTGAAAGGTAAACATTCAGCTTCTCCGGTGGGTAATCGTAGGCCATTACTGACAGCACGGTGTTTATCACCATCACTGGTGGCTCTAGCACCGGATCAGCCGTGCACACAAATATGTCTATTCCTGGCAAAACCTTTTCATATCTGCTAGATTATAGCATCAATATTCAGCACAGAAAACCAGTATTAGTGTGTTTGCTATGCTCGACTCAGTACTGGATATGACTATAAAACAATATTATGGAAGAAAAAGCTGTCAAGTTTTGTCTAGCATTATTGTATTACCTCCGAGAGAGCCTTTCTTTGAAGGTGGAACGATATACGGGGCTCCATCGAACTGACTGAGTGATCAGCCAATACAAAATATACCATAACTCAGCCATGTACGAACCAATCCAAGCCCATCTTTTCAGTTCTCCTTGTGCTGGAAAATGGTTGACTCTGTAAACACATATGAAAAGTATGCCAAGAAACATAGTAACTGCATATAACCTGTGGAGTAATCGTCCCTTTGCTACTTTGGTTTCAAAGAGAGGAAGATAATCATCCTTTCCCATCGTAGTGGATTCAGATACCGTAGGATGCACCAAAATTTTGTGAGGTTAAGATCTCATATGTGAAAGGAGAAGAAATGTCTGAGCATCAGCTTGAGTGCCTTCTTTTCTCTCCACGTGTCACTCATCAGACGGTTAAATCTTTTCAAGGTCAATAACATCCTTGTTTGCTTGTGCCTTGTTTTAAGTCAAATATAATTAAATTTATATTCTGATCAAATAGCGGGGATAGCTCAGTTGGGAGAGCGTCAGACTGAAGATCTGAAGGTCGCGTGTTCGATCCACGCTCACCGCATTTTCTTTTTAAATTTACCATTTTGCAGCTAAGATAGCATCAATTATATTATTAAACTAAAACTAAAAAAATGAGTTTACCATTGTACCATATGATTTAGCCCCTATTTGGACGCATTATGAGAAAATTATAATAAATAAATCGATTGTCTTACAATGTGCAACGCCCCCACTTTGGCAGCCTTGTCTGACTTTGGTATCTGCAGTGAATAAAAAAAGTCGGTGAGAAGACCATAATGCTCCTAATTGGTTACAATCAATTTTCATAAATTGGACAATTTTGACATTTCAAACTTCAAAAAGTCAGTTGCCATTGAATTTTTCAAATATTACGGCTCCCCCAACTGTTCGCTACTGTTGCAATGTTCACATTTTCCATTAAAATGGGGAATTAGTTGCTCCCAAATAGGCTCTTAAGCCTAAAACCTACCTAAACTAAAACACAATCCCCAATTTCTAACTCCCAATTTTGTTGAGTTGACTTTTTAAATTGCAATCACGATCCCAAATCATTTCTTTTTTGTAGACTTTAATCTCAATTTTCACTTTGTGCTACCACAGGTCCCAAACCTTTGAGAAATTCGCACCGGAGGGCGGAGGTCCATTTGGACAGAAATCGTCCAAATCACCGTTAGTCAACTTGGAAAATTAAAAAAATAATATATTTTGACCATTTTAAGGAGGAGCATTTCCGTCATACAGTAATTTCCCTTTTAAAATAATAAATAAATAAATAAAATCGCCATCTTCTTCAAACACCCCACCCCCACCCACTGACAAACCCATTTTGTCCATTTATTTTCAGCCTTTTTTGTCTCCTGAATCACTTAGGAATAGCCTTTGTTAAATGCGTGAATAACTGAATGATTCAGGAAACAAAAAAGGCTGAAGATAAATTGACAAAATGGGTTTGTTAGTGGGTGGGGGTGGGGTGTTTGAAGAAGATGACGATTTTTTTCTTTTATTTATTATTTTTAAAGGAAAATTGCTGTATGGACGGAAATGCTCCTCTTTAAAATGATCAAAATATCTCATTTTTTTAATTTTTTAGGTTGACTAATGGTGGTTTCTGTCTAAATGGACCTCCGGTGCTAATTTCTCAAAGGTTTGGAATCTGTGGTGGCACAAAGTAAAGGTTGATGTAAAGTCTGCAAAAAAAGAAATGATTTGGGACCTTGAAGGCAATTTTCCCTAGACTGAAACTCAATCCCCAATTTCTACTCCCAATTTTGTTGAATTGACTTTTTAAATTTACCATTTTGCAGCTAAGACAGCATCAATCATTATTGAACTTAAAAAATGAGTT
This sequence comes from Fraxinus americana, assembly GCA_035079005.1. NCBI lineage: Eukaryota > Viridiplantae > Streptophyta > Magnoliopsida > Lamiales > Oleaceae > Fraxinus > Fraxinus americana. The sequence continues at coordinate 54,894,475 of CM068706.1, read as the reverse complement.
CACCATTGTACCATATGATTTAAGCCTGAAAACCTACCTAAACTGAAACACAGTCCCCAATTTCTAACTCCCAATTTTGTTGAATTGACGTAATAAATAACGTTATTTATTTGATGACATGTCAAGCAGGATTTAACGTTAACGTTTATATCCAAATTACAATTAGTGTAATAGTTATAAACTAAAGTAATTATTATTGTAAGAGTACAACTTCTGCCAACAAAAAGGAATACAAAACAATAATGGATAATGTTGCGATTTCTGGTTCAAATCAAATGTCAGCTGACATACAAGCATACAAACACAAAGGCTACAAATTTGAGGGCTCATCTAAATTTGGTCCTACTATGTTTCGAAATTAAGAACACTTTCCTAGAAATTATCAAAATTATACATGGTACAATTCTAAGGTCATGAACTGTTACAGACAGCAACAAGAAATATACAACTTTTCACAATCTACCATTTAACAGGAATCCAACCGAAATAATCATCAACATCCTTGATTGTCCAGAAAAGTTGTCTCCACGAAGTTGAAACAAATTCTGAAAATACTAATATTACCTAGAAAAAGTCGAACTCGAGATATTTATAGGCTTTTTGATCTGGGATATTTGCAGCAACAGTAGCCTTTTCATTGACTGATACTGCTGGAACAGCTAATTTCTCGAATTCTACAGGCTTTGGGATCTCAGGAGGAGTGGCACACCGTATCAATGCCCAATTCACTCCTTCGAAGAAAGGGTGTTGCTTAATCTCGGTTGCACCTCTTTTATAAGCCAACCTATTATGTGGTTCTTTCACAAGCAAACCCCTAATTAGATCCCGAGCAGCGAAACTGACAATGGGTGATTCTGGGAATCGAAGAGGCTGTCCAACAACGTTGAATAATGTGGCCCGATTATTAGAACCTTTAAATGGAGTTTTACCGAACAAAAGTTCATATAGAAAGATCCCAAATGTCCACCAGTCTACTGCACTTCCATGACCTTCATTTTTGATAATCTCGGGCGCCAGATACTCGTGAGTTCCTACAAAAGACATCGACCGAGCATTGGTTGGTTCAGCAACCAGCTCAGGCAACGGTGTAACTTGGTTTCCAATTTCGTGTTTTGGCTTCCTATCCTTTTTAGATTTGCTCGAAAAGAGACGAGGAGAGAAGCACGTTGTTGGAACAACACATGATGGCTGAATGCAGGCAGGTTCAATGCACGCTGGCCGGATGCAATATCCAGAATTTTTTTGCACAGGTTCCGACTCCATGGACGAGGTCTTGACCAGTGTGGGACTGACAGCACAGCGAAGTGAAAGATCAAAGTCTGAGAGCATTATGTGCCCATCGTCCCTCACCAGGATATTCTCTGGCTTAAGGTCACGATAGACGATACCAAACATGTGTAAATATTCCATAGCAAGCAGGACTTCTGCAACATAAAATCTGTCACAAGGGACAATGGAATCACAACTGTTAGTTACTCGTGGATCTATGATAATTTTGATCACCTGATGCTATTAAGTATCATACTTTGTATGGGGAGTATTTTAGTGATGCAGATAATGAACATATTACTAATCAATAAGAAGATAACTTCCAAGAACAATAAACATTTAGCGCAAGGTTTATCGTGTCTGCTTAAGTCGTGTCTGCTAAAAATCAAAGCTGAGGTAATCACAGTTGATCATTTCAAATTTTAACTCAAGCCAATTCAAACATACACAAAAACCCGCACTAATGATGTTATTCATGTTCACAGCTGAAAATAACCTAGATAAGTACATCACTTACTACCAAAGTCATGACTTCGCAAGACGTATAAATAGAATACAAATAAAGAGGATGCATCTAACAAGAAGAGTTTGTAATTACACAAGACACAGGATAATTGATGATGACACCCGATTATCTTAGAAGGTAAACGTCCTACAGTAATATGAATAACATTCAAAAGTAAAACGACCAAAATCTTTAATAATGACATTGATGCATTACAAAAAAATAAAATTCTGGGTACTTTGCTATCGACGCCTGTATGAAGATGGAATAGTTATGACAGATGAATGTCACTAAATTTGTAGGTATTAATATGATCAACAAGATAATTAGGGATGAGACTATTTGCGAGCTGTCTACAGCAAGAAGGCGAGTTCAAAATATCAGGCACCAGAATGATTTGCAAAAAAGTTACTCGATGTTACTATCAGCTAATCAATGAACGTCAACTATGCAAAAAAAGAGAGCAAATTATGGTTGAAAACTACAAATTTTAGTTCAATATCCAAGAAGAGTTGAAGATATCATACTTCACTACTTGTTCAGAAAAGTATTTTCCGGGTTGTCTCTGTCTAAGAGAGTGAAGGTCTCCTCCGGGGCAGAATTCCATCACCAGACACGAAAACTTATCAGTCTCAAAGTGCGCATACAGAGTTGGAAGGAATGGATGATCCAGGGACTGCAGTATCTCTCGTTCCGTCTGAGCACGAAGAAGCTTCTTACGACTTGCTAGAGATGCCTTATCCATAACTTTCATTGCAAAATAACAATTTGTTCCACTCAATTCGGCCAAGTAAACACTCCCAATATCTCCACAACCTAATCTCTTCAGCAATCTGAAATGACTCAAACCCAAGACACCATCCCGGGCTCGGATCGCTTGGATGGCTTCCCATCGTAAATCATTTGCCTTATGGGGTTTGTTGATACTGCTACTGAAACTGCTAAAACTGCTTTCATCACTAACATCAGTACTCGTGCTTCCTCGACACATACTACTCTTTCCACTCTCGAAAAAGGTCCCGGGATCACTAATTTTTGCACTTCCGCCCGTATTTGCAAGACTGCTGGATCCATCACTAATCTTTACGGAAAATGAAATGCCCTTTACACTCTCTTGCTCCGACATTCTGTTTTCTTGATTAACAGGACTATCTGAATCACCAAATCCTTTATAATTATTTGGAGATCTTGCAGGGTTTACAGCTCCGACAGGCACTGGCCGCCCTGTCACCTTAATGGGTTCTGCTGAATGTTCGGGATTAGCCAGCTCGGGCTTGCTTGTATTTGAGACCTCAGAAGGAATATTTCTATGATTTTTTGCTAATATTGCTTGCTTAGAACCAAGAGCTTCTTTTTGCCGTTCAGGAAAAGGTCTAGTGACATTTTTTGAGGCCATGTGGGAAACAACGCGAGTATGGTTAAACTATATCCAACTAATGGTATTCTGCAGGACACCAATATCACATAATAACTTCAACGAACTTCCAAATGTCCATTCTCCCTTACTATATAAAATTACAGACCTGTCAAATGAAACAGCCACCATTAAGTAAACACTGTTTCCGCATAACTCCATAAGACTACTCATTAATCAATATAGTCAAGTCCAATCCACGAAATAATTTCATCTATAAAAAGAATAATTTGTAATGGTCGTAAACGTTCCCATATGAAGTTTTGCCACGAGTCAAACACAGTGTACCAAATACCACCATATAGCTACAACTAGGCTGTCACCGTTATAAATGTACGATGTGGATTAATGAATTAAATGGAAGAATCCGGGGAAAAAAAAAACTACACATTACAATATGTTGGGGTTCAAGTTTCTATTACTCATTACTCAAAATTCTAGATCCCATTCTAAATTAGGGAATGAAGTAGTGGAAAATATCAGATCAGAATTCTAAACCCTCAAATCCTAGCAAGCTAATCCAAGTCGAAACTCAAGAAACAAAGCAAACAAGTACCCAAAATCTCAATTACAAGTACAAATTGAAACCTATGTACTCTAGAAAGGCTGCATCCTCAATTTTTTCAAATTTCAATAGTAAATGGGGATAGAAAATATCAACAATGCGAGCAACTGAGCAAGAAAAGGGACGGATGCATAAAGTAGAGCATATAGTCAATCACACAATTCCATACAGATACTTTTTTCTAAAAAAGAGACTTTAATAATTAAAAAAATCAAAATCACTTCCCAAGAACTGGAAAAGGAAAAAAACGCAGTACTAGAGGACCACCAGAAAGTAAAGAACTGAATGTGGTCAGGTCTTGAGAACACGCAGCAATTTTTATGATTTCAAATTCAAAAAAACAATTCGCCAGAGGAAAATTCATGAAAAAATTATATAAAAATTGGATCTTGATCCAAAAAAACAAAATGTAATGGCATGCTTGGTACTGTCTATTACACAACATGGAACAGTGTTGAAGAAGAAAGAAAGAAAGAAAGAAAGAAAAAATCTGAAATCTAGTTCATTTTAAAACATGCACTGCAAGATCCAAGGAAAACCCATTTGCATAAATGGAATATTGGAACCGAAAAACCAGAACCCAGAGCGAAAAAGAAGATAAAAGAAAGGGAGAGTGAAAATCACCTAACATTTGCTGAATCCAGAGGCCTAAATTTCAGGGCTTAAGCTTTGGCAGTGAAAAGAACACTGTGTACAAAGAAAACTTCCTCATTGAATGCCCAGTTTCTTTGTTCTTGAATTGATATATGTGGCAACAAAAACTTACAAATTAAGGAGAGAGAAACAGAGAGAGACGTAATAAAAATACAGACAGGATCTTTTCACCTTAGACTGTTAGTTTAGACGAATCGGAATTACAGGCTTGATGCTGTGGTCAAACTTAAAAGCAAGGAAAACAAGCCATTAATTAAGACCTTTTTCTTTTCTGTTTTATCCTTTCTTTTGCTTTTTCTAAAGTTTGGTTCATTGTTTTTTGGTCCAAAAAACCAATAAACTTGTAAGGTGGACGGTTCCATCACACTGTCTGCCATGGCCCAAAGTCGATGCCAATTTCAAGTCGAGCCCCATTGTTACAATTTTCTTCATATTCAGACATTAAACAAAGCAATAGATCAATCTATTGTTCCGAAAGGATACCTTGAAAAACCATTGAAGATAAATAATTATGCGATGAACATTCTTTATTGAGAATGATCAACCCAAGACACACCGTCCAATTCTAGAGTGAGTTGAAGTACAATTATCTTATCCACCGAACTAGCTAGAAGCTATTGCTTCGAGTCGAAACATTACGAGAAAATGGTTAGAAAACGCGGCGGCATAGGAACCAACAATATAACCATCTCTAAAAGATGTGTACTAAGATATAATTCAATTTTTACTAAGATTCCAACGTTACGAGAAAATTTATATGAGAGATTCTTGATGTACATAATTGGGTGTACATCATGCATTACACTCTTCTCACAATGGTGGGGGCCCGCAATTTAAAAAAATCGTTTACCCCACGCTCCATTGTGAGAGAAGTGTAAGTCTTAATGTACACAAGAGTGTACATTAAGACTTATTCAACTTATATTGTCGTAGATTGGTGCAATTCTTATTTAACCAAAGAAAAAAAAATCTTGATGGAAATAAATACCCTTTTCCTTCCTATTTAATAGTGTATACTCAAGATTCCCTTGTATGGTGAGTGTATATTACAAAGAGACATTACTATCTATAATATATTAAATATTACATAATGTGAGAATTATTTTTTGGATAATTTTAACTCTATTACAATTCAATTATTTCAATAATACCTTATTTTACGTTTTTCAATATGTAATAAATACTACAAAATCCTTATCATGCATGAATTTCGTGTTATTAATTCTTAATTAATTAATATTAATCTAAACTCAATGAATCTTGATTTAATGAATCGTAATCTACATGAATCTAAGGTTATTATAAATGAATTTATTTATGTTCGTGTATCTAGAAATTTTAATGTGAGTTTAAATTCATGTATTAGTAATTAATTCTTATGTATCAAATGTAGTATAAAAAGATTGCTTATTTGTAGTATTGTATCATCACAAAAAATTTGAATCATAGAAGTTGAGTTTTGAGAGTCCAATTTTCTTATCTTAAATTTTATTTTTTTTAATTCGTTTGAAATTGATCAAATCATCACAATAAATTGGTATCAAATATTGTTTGTATAACATTTATAAAGTATTTCATAATAACGTTGTATAACATTTATAAAGTATTTCATAATAACGTGCAATGTACGTTCAACTCTGATCAGTATAGAAAAGTTATGGGGGAGAAAATTATGAAAAAAGCCAATTCACAAAGCTCCATGCATGGATGTGCGAGCCCTTAGCATGCCAAAAACACATGCAACCTAAAAAAATGGCATGATGGTGACACGTGTCCCTGTAACATCTGACCAGTTTCAACGTTTCTGATTTTTTCATTTTTCATTTTAATTTTTAAACTAATATCAAGAGTATATTCCATCATTATCTTTTGATACCGGTGGAAGAATGGTATTTGTGTGCGCATCAACATCATCATTTCAGGAAGGAATAAAAAATTTTTAGGAGTGGGCTTCAACTTATTTTCTACAATTACTTTTTCTTAGTAATTAATTCATATTAAAGGAGAAAAAAAACAAAACATGCACGGGGGAATAATTTTTATTCATTTCATCTATAATTATTTCCATGTATCTTATGAAGTGATTTATAACCAGCCTTCTCACAAGTTGAACAATCGTACTAGGTAGTAGGTACCTTGTCTAAAGTAGAAGATATGTTAATACATGACAATGAGTCGATCCACATACAAGATTGAGATGAACAATAATAACATGTAAAAGTTGTTGCAAAATTAGAAACCTTATTTCTATATCACTAAGAGTAATGAAATCAAAGAATAAACAAGATTTATGGACGTTCGCCTCAAAATGAAACTACGTGTTTGTTCATCATTGTAGTAATTAATATGATAAAAAGACGCTTACAAAAAGAAATCTATCTGATTTATGATGATGTAATAAACTCTAATGACATCTTCCTATTTATCTTCTAATCGAAGATGAATAGAAAATGAAACAATAATAAAATATTAATCAGTGTAAATGGACGCATTAAGGATTATTTTATTGGCATGTACCTATATATACTCGATATCTCTTGTCGGAAAGAGTAGCCGAGATAAAATTAGAGAATTTTGAGGTTAACAAAATTGAATTCCGAAATAACAAGCATATTTACCATATTAGTTGTGAAAATAGTTTATAGAAAACAGAAGTTGTGAAAAATGAGCTATTAACTTATGATTTGTTTGGATACTTTATGCTTTGTAAGAAATCGACAGTTACTATTTCAAAGAACATGCAAAAGAGGAAACCGCATTTTCAATTTGTACAATAGTTGTTCTAATATCTTTTGTTGCCTCGTTTTATGAAACTACGATAATGAAATGTCCATAATTATTATTCAATTCATTCTTGACAATAAGTGGTGGAGTAAGCACCCAACGAGGTGGCACAGTTGCAAGTGCTGGCTCCGTCGAAATTTACAGGTTGGACGTGCAGAGGGCACCGCCAGCCGTGAAGTGAAGAGCAGGGAAGATGAGCGTTTTGGGCCAATTTTTTTTTTATTGTGGGCCTTTTGTTTAGTTGGACTTTTTTAGAAAAAAATAAACAAATTAGGCCCATTAATTACAAAATGGACGAGAAATTACATAATAATTCAAGTGTTTGAAGATTTGAATTCAAAAATCAGGGACCAAGTTTCATTATTCAAAAATCAGGTAATATATTAAAACTCTTAACTCCCTCACCTCTCTCTCTCTCTCGTGCCTCCTCTCCCCTCCCTTTCCATCTCTCTTCTACCCATCATCGACCTACGCCCACCGTCGACCACCGCCCACCGTCGAAGACCACCACCCACATCAACAATCCACCGCCGAACTTACGGCGACGATCGAGGCAGAAAGTAGCTCGATCTGAAATTTTCTCCTTCAAGACCATCGCTTGGAGCACCTGTTGGGGTGGTGGATCTTTGTTGTTGTAACGTTGTCGTGCGACGTTTTCACGGCAGTGTCGAGACGAGTGCTATGGGTGTGTGTGCAGTAGCGAAGTGGAGTTGTGGTGGCGGTGGCGTCGAGACAGGTGGGGGTGTGGTGGCGGTGACGGTGACGGTGACGGGTTTGAGGTTTTTTGTTGGGTGGTGTGACGTGGTTTTTTTTGTTGGGTGGTGTTGTGGGTGCAGTGGTGGTGACACGCGTGGTGCAGATGTGGTGTGTGGTGGGTTCGAATCTAGTTGGTGGTGGTGGTGATCGTGTGTGGTTGGATGCGATGGTGGTGGGTTTGTTGGTGGTGATGTTGGTGGCCGTGGTGGTGAAGGCGGCGGCGGGGGTGGTCAAAAGTGGCTGAAGTGGTAGTGCCAACGGTATGTGACCAAGTATTTAACTATAACCTAAAAATTTGACAATATGTGACTAAAAAATAGTTCGTGACCAATAAATTTGAAAATATGTGACCAATGAAATTAACCGTGACCTATAATTTTTTGAATTTGTGACCTCGAAATCATCAGTGACTAATTAATTTGATAATATGTGACCAATAAATAAATTGTGACCAATAATTATGTATATATGACCATTAATTGTATAATTGTGATCTAATTAATAAATATTTTTAATTAATTACCTAATACATGAATTTTGAATTGTTAAACCATCTACCTGACTTTGAATTAGTATAAACCATACACCTGAAATATGAATTTTCCCCAAAATGAATTCAATGTGGATGCTGCCCTAGCCCCATGGCCCATAAGCATTTGCAAAAACACATAAGCAAATAGGGATGACAAAAAAAAATCGACAAACTCGATATTCGCGGGGCCCCACCCCAAATGGGGCAGAGATTACCCTCTTAATTGGGTATTTGGGTTGGGGACGGGGCATATAACATCCCCCCAGGGCGGGTACAAGTAACGGGTACCCCGCCTCGTCCCGCCGCGTTTAATTTTTTTTTTTTTTTTAGAATTCAATACTTTAAATGGAAAATTCCACAAAATTTCATTAGTTCTGATAGAAAATGGCAACTAAAATTATCTAAAAAATATGACAAACAATAAAAGCCTTAATTTATCAAATATATTTGAATAATTTAACTTTTAAAAATAAATTAAAAATTAAAAAATATATTATTATCTCACTTTAATGAATGTGGACAATAAGATGAATTATCAAAAACTTAAAAAATAAAATTAAACGGGGTACTAAGCAGGGCAAAGGCCCGCCCCACCTTAAACGGGTAACGGGGTGGGAACGGGATGGGAAATTGCTGGCGGGGGCAGGGGAGGTTGCACCGTTACCATCCATAGAAGCAAACCAAAGTTACCAAACCCTATCTGATTCTAAGCTCCTTCCCTTTGTCTCATAGCACGCCACTACTAGCTTAACGCTTGTGAACTGTTGCCATGGATGTCGTTTCTCCACCACTGCCTGTTGTTGTTGACTATGACTGGGAGCCTCTCTTTCTTTTCTTTGTGTATCGAAACCATTTTTCATAGTTTGTTTATACAAGATAAATTAAAAATCGAGATCAAAACCCTCAACTTTCTCTCTCTACAAACGTAAAAGAAGACTTAGAAGTAGAGAAGTTTAAATGAATTTCTCTTTCTCTTTTCTCTTTTTCCCTATGCACAAAGAAAAGGAAAATGGTTTTGTTGTACAATGTTGATGGCCAAGTGAAGTTCAACCGTAAAATTGTGCGATTCTTCTCTTGAATTTCTTTAGATGGGTTAGCCACAAAATTTTAGATGGATCCATTTGTTTGTGCATAAGCTGATAAGTTCAACTATATTATTGATTGAAGAAATTTTTAATATTATTTCATTTATAATAATAAATAATCTCGTTATTGCTGCGTTGATAGTCAATGGTCAACAACCGCCCTACCTCACTTGAATTCTTCTTGGATCTGTCAATGTCGACAATTATTCCTAAAGTCCAGCACAATGGAGTAGAAGAGATAGAGATTGATTCTAACTAATATTCTTAAAATCACTAGTACCTCTAGATCATAAGTTATATATTAATAAAATGAAAATGAGAAGATCCAACGAGCAAGATTTCGTTGAATACCATGCAAAAGTGGAACGAGATAAAGCACTTGAGCGGTTCCCCCCATGTCCACCGCCATACCATCCATGTCTTGGTCTCCCTCCACCTCCACCTCCTTCTCCTCCTCCACCTCTACCTCCACCACCGCCACCGCCACCCCCTAGAGCTGCCACTGAGGTGCACAAGACTGCCATGAGTATGAGCACAAGGAGCAGCTTTACAACCCTCGTTCTCTTATTCCCCAAAGATTTGTTCTTCATTGAACCTAATCAAAGCCAAAGGAGAAGTAAAAGGCAAACTCATGAAGGGAAAAGAAAGATTACAAGGCACGTGTAAGACTAGTATATTTGGGAAATATTATGAGTTACTTATTTCCGTCAAACTTTAATTTTAATCTCATACTTACAACAACTATCCACTTATTATTCGACACATTTTGTGGTATTACTCCACATTATTACTCCTCAATCTCCTTACAAGGACATTATAATGAAACCCAAATACACTAACTTATAAAGAGATTATAACGAGAGTATTGATCCTACGAAATGTCTAGATAATAAGTTGGTAAGCGTTATGAATTTACAGTTAAAATTACGTATTTATCGAAAATTATATATTACTTAGCGTTTGTTTGGGAATAATTTATAAACAGTGTGTATAAGTGAACAATATTTGCGAATTTATTGAAATGTATGACTAAAAAAATGAAGTTTTAATCAATTTATAAATTTATCAAATAGAAGCGTGTAAGGAAACCAAACACACATGAATCTTACACCTTTTTTATTTAAACGAGAGCCTTCCTATCCCAATTAAAAACTCAATATTCGAGATAATTGATGGTAGGGTTGTACTCGACCTAAATACTTTATATAGTTATACTCAAATCCTGTTTCCATCTTAATATTTGGAATATCCAAATGACAGATTCACAAGTTGCACAGGTTCAAGATTCGTCTTACAATTTATTTTATTTTTTTGATAAAAAATTCCAATTAAAAAAATTTATTCTTCAAGATAACTATATTCAAGATTTCTACTCGACCTAAATACTTGATGTAAATTAGAACTTAAATCCCAATTTTATTTTTAGCGTAAGAGTCCCATATCCCCGATCAAAAAAACCCTAATTCCATCCATAACTTGGCACCTCCAAATCACGGGTTCATAAGTATTACATATTTATGACAATAATATGCGAGAAAATCACAAATTGCAATAATTCGTAAAAACTATAAATAATGAGAATAAACCCATAAATACATTGGAATAAATTTTATTTTTTTTTAAAGAATGATTACTTTTTTACATACCTCTTAGTCGAGATCTCTTTCGGAAGATGGGGGAAGAAGTAATGGAAATAATAGACGTAATATTGGAGGGCAATCAAAATTACAAAATTAAGTTAAGAATTTTAAGGAAAGAAAAAGTCAATTACTGTTTAAGTGCATGTGTAGATAAGCTTAAATTTTTCACTTAAATTATATATAAAAAAAAATTTATTGTCAAAAATTAGAAATAAGTCACTTATTAAAATTTAAAAGTAGTATTTGGCTTTAATTTCAAATTATAAAGATATTATAATGAAATCCGAGCGGTCGCCGAGTCTATCTATAGATAGGGGCAAGATTTTCGTCGTTTTCGGCTGTAAATAGGAGAATGGAAGACTATGTCTCAAAGTGATAGATTTTCTATTTTGTGGGCTTTTCTTTTGAAATATTTAACTAACAAAACTCGACTGGATATATAAAAGGGAAATTTGCAATATTAGCTCTCAATCTATTGTTAGAGTAGTGTCCTCACCACTTCATTATAGTTAACAATCACGTGCGTCTCACATGTGACGTTGCCAACTTTACAAAGGTAAAATTTAATTATCGATTTGGTTAGATATTCAAAACTTTGAAGCGACGCATTTTTTCATAAAGGTCACATGGCAAGGTAACGTGTTCGTGAAGAATGAATTAGGCAATCATATGAAAAATTCAGGTACAATTTGCTCTTTTGTAAAAGTTGGAACCAACTTGCTAGTCGAAAACTAAGTTGGTAATAATACTGCAAATATTTTTCTCAAAAGCAAATCGTTGAAAATACTTGAAACCTAAAATATAAAGAACCATAGTGGGGCGGGGGTTGTTGGGAATATTCGGCCACTTATCAGTTATATCAACTTAAAATCGGCATTGACTATCTCAATGAATTTCGACACCAATAAAATTTCGATACTTCTAAATTGTAACGAATTGTCAAAATTTTAGTAATGAAACAAGAAAAGACAACATCAACCAGGTAATTTGTTCAAATAATTTGCCCATTTTTAAAAAGCCAACAAATTTGACCAAATATAAATTGAATTATGCTACAAGTATATAATCATTTACATAATACATTACATAATTAACATGTGGTACATATTCATCGGTAGTCTACAATTTTTGACTTTTCCATACTTCACATCCACGGCCGGATTTCTTTCACATGAGCCTATGTAATCCATTATGTACAATAATTATGTACATATAAATTTATCCATATAAATTAGGGTGATTATATTGTCATTACGATTTTTAATTTTTACATTTAATTTTTTTCATTATCTTTGTTCATTATAACACTTATATTCCTAATGTTTTTCATGTCATTCTTATTCTCAAATTTTCTATTAATTGACACATCTTATAGTTGATAACAATGTTATATCCAAAAGTCCATTTAAATGACGTAAAACAACGTATTTCCTCATTATATTTAAAAAAAAATAAATAAAAAGTGCGAAAATTATTTTTTCTCGTTTCAAATATGAAAACAAAATATTTTGATATAAATCATCATTAAGAATGAGACATACTAATTAATGGAAGGTTGAAGATAAAAATTCGAAGGGAAAAAGTTAAGAAAAGATCGAGAAGTTTAACTGCAATTAAAATGTGACGTATCAAATAAAAATTATGGTGTCAATATAATCATCTATAAATTATCTAACAAAGCATTTCAATTTTGCACTTTCTAACTGAGAACAGAGTATAAAAAACAGAAGGGAAGCAGTTTAAAGCACATGCCACATTATTGATTTCAGTCTCAACTCTCTCCCTTTTGCTGTCTGATTTTTGTATTGTAGAAACAGAATCAATGGAAAACCAGAATGAAACGACCTCGCAGGATCTGTTATCGTCATTCTTGAGTGTGTACTCCGTGCTGAAATCTGAGCTCCTGAATGACACTGCTTTTGAATGGAGTGATGATTCTCTTCAATGGGTCGAACGGGTGAGTTTTACCTTCAAACTCTTGTTGTCTCCAAATTGTGTTTTGTCTAGTTAATATCCATGGTCGATCAGGCTGAACCGGCTGGTTTCAACCCTCTATAGTGTTTGACTGCAATTTATAGACTATAACAGACTACTTCTTGGTTTTTCTGGTTGCACCGGTCGAACATGCTGTTTCAGATCAGGGGACTCGTAACGAGTTAACAACCCACCTTTTTTTATAAATTAATCTGTAATTAAGGAGCTTAGTTATCCTTGTTTTACTAGAAGAATGAAGGCTCCTTGTCCCAAAATAAAATAGAAAATGCTATTTAACATCGACGATGTGACAGTCTACGTAGAGTAATGAGATTGAACACTTCAATTTTGATGAGAGAAGGGGGAGGAGAGGGAGAGAAATGTGAAGGATGATGAGTTGTCATATCACTAATGTTCAATTATCATAACGATAAATAGCAGTACTCAAATAAAATATTAAAAAACAACATTTTCATTTCACCTATGAGGTTGAACTAGAACTCGTAGGTTAAAATTTAGAGATGACATGGATTTTGGGGTGAGCTAAGTTTTTGAGTTAATAATATGTACAACTGTTGATCCCTTATATTGGATAGTGTAGGGATCAACTTTTGAGATGAACCAGATGGAGTTGTAGAAAAGGATTCTTGTACTCGACCCAATATTAATGGGAAAAGGACCTAGTGCTTGTTTGGGATAAATTAAAATCTAATTAAAATTGAAAATATAGCCGTTATTGGATTCCACTCGTCTAATAAAAGTCAACAATAACGACTAATTTTTCAATTTTAATCCAATTTTAATCTCTACCAAACACACTACTAGTTTGTCGATGATGTTGTACTTATCTATTAAGTATGAATAATGCATGCTCATTGTGTATGCAATGCTATTATTGATTATTCTACTTTATCGTAGTTTCTGATGTGATTTTTTATGTATTTGTGGCAGATGTTGGACTACAATGTACCTGGAGGTTAGTTATGAGTCATTAATACATGACTTTATTAAGAAACAAAAAAAATCTAAAGTATTTGTTGTACTATTCGGTAGTATCTAGTCCACTATTGCATACCAAACGTGTTCAGCATTCCATGCTAATAATTGTGAGAATTTGTCGTTATTTCCAGGAAAGTTAAACCGAGGAATGTCCGTTATTGACAGCTACAAGTTGCTAAAAGAAGGCAAAGAGCTAACCGAGGATGAAGTTTTTCTTTCTAGCGCTCTAGGCTGGTGTATTGAATGGGTAGGTCGATAGTGGTTTATGATGACTTCTTTTTAGTTGCAGAAAATGCTTCCGGTTTGGCTGTTTTTCTGCAGCAGGATCTAAGCTACATTTTTCCATAAAATTGCAGCTTCAGGCATATTTTCTAGTCCACGATGATATTGTGGATGGTTGTCATACGAGACGTGGTCAACCCTGTTGGTTTCGATTGCCCAAGGTTCGTGCTGAATGTGAATTCTCTCAAATTTCTATCCGGATTTGTCACCAAAAGTGTATCTTCTTGACTGATTTTCATGTTTTAGGTCGGTCTAATTGCTTTAAACGGTGGAATCATACTTCGGAACCACATTGCTCGAATTCTCAAAAAGCATTTCAGAGAAAAGCCTTATTATGTGGATCTAATAGATTTGTTCAATGAGGTATACTGACAATTGAGGACCCTGATTAATCATTTTTCATGTTTACTTTAGATATGCTAAATTTGATTTGTTTTTAGGTCGAGTTCCAAACAGCTTCGGGACAGATGATTGATTTGATTACAACTCTTGAAGGAGAAAAAGAACTATCAAAATACTCGTTGCAACTGTGAGTCCGAGAATTTGTAAATTCTCGCGTGTTTATGCAGTTCGCAATCATGCAATGTGTTTCAGCATTAATAAATAACATCCATTTTCCATAATTCAACACCCAAAATTTCTTGTAGTTTCTGATAAATTGCTTGAATTATTGCAGTCATCGGCGCATTGTTCAGTATAAGACAGCCTACTACTCGTTTTACCTTCCGGTGAGTGACAAATCTGTCATTCTACTAATCCATGTCGTGATGAAAATCATGTTATTGAATTGAGACAATGTCTGATTCCTGATATTTACACAGGTTGCCTGTGCATTGCTTATGGCTGGTGAGAACTTAGACAACCATGTTGTTGTCAAGAACATACTCATCGACATGGGGATTTACTTTCAAGTACAAGTAAGTTGCTAAGTTTGAAATTTACTTTTAAGTAACTTCTTTACTGAACATGTTTGATGCTTTCAAAAAGTTACTTTTTCAGATTTTCGGTCCAAAATCTTACTGACGGACTTTTAGTTTCCTATCCTTGGTGTAACTTATTTTCTATTTATTTAGGACGATTACTTAGATTGCTTCGGAGATCCTGAAAAGATCGGAAAGGTGAATTCCTGCATTTTCCATTTCTAACATCGAAATATTCTTAAAATTTCAATATCGTGATTGCTATTAGTTCTTCCTCATCAGATTGGAACGGATATTGAAGATTTCAAATGTTCATGGCTCGTTGTAAAAGCCCTGGAACTTTGCAATGAAGAACAAACGAAAATTCTAATCGTAAGAAGCAAGTTTATTGTATTCTAACAATCTGTTCATTCTTCATATGGGACGAAAATATGTATTAACATCTGCATTTTTATTACCAGGAGCATTATGGCAAGACAGATGCTGCTGATGTAGCAAAAGTTAAAGCACTTTATAATCATATTGATCTTAAGGGCGTGTTTTTGGAGTATGAGAACAAGAGTTATGAGAGAATAACGAGCTCGATTGAAGCTCATCCGATCAAAGCAGTTCAGGCTGTGTTGAAGTCCTTCTTGGGAAAGATATACAAGAGGCAGAAGTAAGGTGTGTTTAGCATATATTAATGAAACAAGGGAGGTTCAGATGAAGCTAAATAATCCCAATACATATAATGATTTTTATTTGTACTTGTCGGAATTGAACGTGCGTCGCACGTTATTCTAAAATAATTTATAAGTGTTGTAAAAGTAATATTTGAATATGAATATTAATTAAATGAAGGTGAATCTTATTGTCAATTAATTGATACTTAATAACAGGGAATGCATGCATGAATAAAGATTTTGTGGTATTTATTATAGTTTGTAATTAAGTTTTATGTGGTGAATGAATATGTCAAATGTACATCGATGATAACTAAATAATTGATAAAATAATTTATGAAATATTGTTCAAATGGTTAAAGTAAATACAATAAATAAATTAACGTGAATGTTAATTAATTTGGAATTAATACAATGAAATATATACATAACAATGAATGCTAAATCACATGGACATGAATAATGAAATGCATTCTTGAATATGAAATTTTAATTAACTTATAATTAGAATTAATACTTCTAAAATACATAAATGAAAGATGAATATTAATTAAATGAATGCGAATGTTAATTAATTGAGAATTAATAATAGAAAATTCATACAGGAACAAGAATTTTGTAGTATTTATTATAGTTTGTAATTGGATTTCATGTGATGAAAGCGTACAAGTGAAATGAATTTGTCAAATATGCATTGATGATGACTAAATAGTTGACAATATAATTCATGATACAAATGGATAAATAAATTAAATATATATTAAAAACGAAAAGTAATGTATTATTGAAATAATTGAATTGTAGTAGGGCTAAAATCATTCCAAAAACGATTCTTACCTTGATGTAATATGGAGCCCCTATTTATGCCTTGTTATAATTAGATTTTGAGAAAAAACGTGTTTTGTAATAGTGATTTTTTGAAGAACGTTTGGTTGAAAATGATGAAAAATTTAAGATTTACGTATAATATTATTTTATTGAAAAATGCGTTGTTGAAAAGAAGAAAGATAAAGATGTATCTTGAAATTAATGAAGCCCAAACAGGGGTTTAATATATTATAGATTCTAGTTGGTGAGGAAAAAGAGTTGACTGTATTCATGTTTTTATCAATCCTTTATTGTGTTTATGCTTTTCAATTTCGTCGTCTCAGATTAATTATATACATGTAACCCTCTTCTGTCACCACTTTAAGTCGAGCGATGAAGTGCTTTAGCTTCTCCCTGAGTTGTAGGAAAAGAGGAGAAATTCTATTTGAAACCTTAAGAGAGTTTTTATGAGAAGAACAAGTCTAGGTAAGCTCATCCAAAAAAATGAGTCTTCTCTCCTCTGCCACTCTCAGGCGCTTGGGAGAAAATCCTCGGTAGACTCACAACGAACATTCCAACCGCTTCCCCACACTATCACCACCTTGTGCTCTAAATAAGTTGTTAGAATCCAGATTCTTCCAGTTCAGTTCAACTTACAGCAGTTAAATTCCAGCTGTAGTTAGTTCTGTTAGTTAGTTAATTCAATTTGTTAGTTGTTAGTGAGTTGGTTGGTTAGTTAGTCATTTCTTCTATAAATACACTTTGTATTCATTTTAATTCTCAAGTTGAATGATACATTCTTCTTCCCTGCCATTACAGCAGGTTTTCCATTTCTTCTTTCTTTCTACTCTCTAGTTATATGCTAGAAGAGAATTTGATATAAGTCATATTAGGTAACCACGTGAAAGTTTCCATTTGTTGCCATCTTCTTCAATACTCAAAAGTCATTTCCTCAATAATCATCTCACTATTTTAAATTTCTACTTAGGTATTAAAGCCATTTCTATACATTTAGGAGTTCCACTTGGTACGGAGTCAACCTAAAGTTATTTGGCCCTTTCGGTAGGGATTAAAATCAGATTAAAATTGAAAAAAATCCGTTATTGTTAACTTTTATTAGACGAGTGGGACCCAATAACGGCTATATTTTCAATTTTAATTGGATTTTAATCCCTACCGAATGGGGCCTTAAACTCAATAAAATCTTGAATAAGTGCACCAAACTATAGAAAATCTGAATTCTCCCAATCACGAGTGACCGAAAATTTATGGATATATTGGATGATATTCTAGCATTGATTTTTCTAATCCTTCATCATTACTTATCGATATTCTGGGTAGTCCCTATTTGCATGCACTTCATCAATCTTTTTATTAAACTTAAGCGACTCATCGATACTTTTTTTATTAAACTTAAGCGACTCATCGATACTTACATATATATTATTTACATATGAATAGCTCATCAAATCAAGCCTAAACACTTCAATCACACACTATTTTTTCCACATTTGAATTTTGAAAACATCAAGTGCATTCATGCAAGTGGAGTCTTTCACTTTTTTTTTTCCTAAAAAAAGTATTATTCATCCTTTTCGAGTCAAATACATTCATTTACTACCAATGATTTAATTGATCTTCATTTAGTCCAATTTTATAGCCACTATTAGGGTTTCACTATTTTTTACGTAATTTGAAATTAGGATCCTATCTACCATTCGTGTTCCAAAGTTAGCTGCAAGGAAACAACACTAATACAAATTGTGTGATTAACAAGAGTTGAATATACAACCATCAAAAAGCAATTTTGATTTATTTTCAACATTGAATGATGAACTATCGGAAGCCAACTCTAGTGCGGTGGCATCGACGTGTTTCAAAGTCAACTCTAATATTTTAGCACCAACATGTTTCATATCAGTGTATGTTAGATTCAGTGACATTGAATAAAATTATTTAAAATAATTTTCATAATAATACATTTTAAACAAGTAAAACGGCATATCCACACAAGTCTCATGCAGTGTCACCACACGTGAAAACTACCAGCCTTTGCGAACAAAGCACCACGGTCACCGCCACATCACTGCCCACATAATAGAGACAACTATGAGTGTGTTTGAGCCACATTATTTTGGAAGAATGTATTATGAAATAGTAGATTGATTGAGAATTTGTGGTTGAAAAAGAAGGAAACGTTATTGATGTGATGAAAAATATTATTTTATTGAAAAATGTGTGATTGAAAATGAGTAGAAGAATGATGATGAAAATTTTAATGTGTACCAAACAGGGGCTTTATATACCACTCAACCTTCCCTATAGGCTATAACACCCCCGACCCCCGTTCTCTCTCTAGATTTCCGTACCAGAGGTTTTATTAAAAAAAAAAATTTGCAACATATTTTTAATTATATTTTATCATTTTTCTTTCTGTTCATTAATCAATCCCAATCATTTGCGGTTTGCTTTTATTTATTTTTTTCCAAAAGAAAATTTGAATTTCAGAAACCCCACAAATTGATCGAAGTTCGCATTCGAATTTTCGAACTTTTTAGGGAAAAAGTGGTTCGGAAGCAGAACCCACAATGTTCTTTTTTCCCATCATCTCATTTTTCTCTAAAAGGTAAGTCTCTCTTTTGTACTTCTGGTCTGTTTGATATGTATGCATATAGTTGATTGTATATAGAGATGCATGGAATATATATAGTAGTCACATTGGCAGGGTTTTATTCCCGTTGGATTTTGATGTTTCGGGGGATTGTAAGTTCGGAATTTGAGATTTTGTCAATGGATCGGATGGTTTAGCTCTTGGATCGAAGTGGGAAATGGTTGTTAGAACAATGCTCTTGTATTTCGATTTGGTCTTTTAGATTCTTTGCCTGCTTGTTACCTCTTAAATTGTGTGTCTTTTCAATTGATTTTATATTGAAACATTTCAGCTTTCTCTTATTCTCAGTTTCTCGGTTTTTAGATGGAAAGTTTACTGTAATTCACAGGGTTAAACTGTTCTTTCTGGGCTTTTCTCTTTCCTCATGTACCCTGGGTATGAGCTAAATTTGTAGTAAGATAAATTTTTTCCGGATTTGTGATCTTTTTAAAAATAAAATCGATTTAGCTGTGTGTTAAACACTTAAATGTAATTCTTCCTCATCAGCTATCAGTTTCTGCTCTTTAAGTAATTCAATTTATTTATTTTTATTTTTTTGAGTTTTGGTTTGTAAATTCAGGAAAATGCACCTATAAGCACTAAACCCTAGTTTCATGCAGAAAAGGTCTCTCCTAATGGTTGAGGTACAAAATAACAAAATAAAAGGATGAAGAGACTGATTATGATCTTCAGAACACTTAGTACACCAATATGTGGAATATCAAATCTGTCCAGTTACAATGACATTAAATTCCATCTTTAACTGAACCTATAAGCCATCAGGGTGTTTTGAAACTATTTTCTTTCCTGTGGTTTTGACAATAATTATCTGTTGATCTATCTCGAAACCATTTGATTGCAATTTTTGCGTTGATTTCTTCTTCGGGGTTTTTGGATGGATTCATATATTGCTTGCATGTCAAAACATAAAGTTGTTTGACTCATTTATTGGTGTCCAGAAATGGAGCATATTGATTCCTAGAAAAGATCATGGTGCAGTGCTTAGAAGGAGTGAAGCATCTGCTTTCTGCTGTTGTGAATTGCTGCGATTCTGAAATATATAAGCAGCCAGGGGGCTTGGAAAATCCTGAAGCTCTAGCAAGGGAGACTGTGTGTATGTCTGGATACTTTCCATTTTTAAGCAGTAGTTGAATGTTCAATAAATGCTGCCTGCCTCGGTTTTACATTTCTGCTCTATGTAAAGATGTCATTTAACTGGGTTCTCACAATCAATTTCATCTTGGCCCTTGCAAATAGCTGTTAACAACATTGCTGAGAGGAGTAATGAGATATTGAAACAGAACTGATGAGCTAGCCCTTCTAACAGTTGCTTCTAAATATATTCTTAGCATATCTGGCTATAATGAACAAATATGCTTATGAAGATCTAAATGAGCACATTGGGAAAACAAAATACACATAAGGAAATATTAAACCGTTTGTTGGGCTTGCTTCTATCATTACATATAAAATTTTTAGTAGTTCTCAAATTATTTTGTCCTGTAATATAGTTTTCAGGTATTATGTTCTGCTGCAGATTTGTATAGACCAAACTTGCGTGGGAAAAAATAGGGGTGGAAAAGTGATGCCGGAACCATCTCATGTTTGGATCTGCCAGCAGGAATAGCAGGCCACATAAGTAGTAGTTATGTGGGTGGAAATGGTTTGGTTTTACAAATTTATAACTAAATGAGCTGGTAACTAGTTGGTTGCTGTTCTTTAGTGGTTTGGTAGAGAATGTTTGCCAAACTGATAGAAAGATTCGTTATATGAAACACTAGCACTAAGCAAGAGTTTTTCGGATGTAATCTTTCGTGTATAAAGTGAAACCTAGATAGGCCCCCTTTTTTATTGTCTCCGTTACTTGCGTTCCTTCAGTCATATTGTGCCAACATTAATACTGACAGGACCACCCACTTGCAGCAATGTGGTCCCCACCTCCCCCAGAATAGGGACATCAAAGCATTTAAAGCTTTGCCGTAAATGGAAAAGAGCAGGAAAACAAAAGTTAAAAATTCCAAAAGGGTTTATGATGTGTTATTGAGAAGGTTAGAGACCTTACCAAAGCTAATAGATCATCCCTGGGAAACATCATTAAATAGCTGTTATTATGGTTGTTGCGCTCATAAAAGTTGAGAATTCAATACCAGTAAAGTGTAAGAATGACAAAAACAAAGCCTTCTTATTTATTAATATCCTTTTTATACGTCAGCTGGACGTACTCTGAATTGACTAAGCCTCTATCTTGATCCCATTTCATGAGAGCTTTGTGAATAAGGATGGTAGTCTATAATCCCAAAGGTTGACTGCCTTTTTAGGCATATAGGTTAGATTATTAGTAAGGAAGTGGACTTGAGGAGAATGTAATGTGTAGGAGCAGGACGGATGAAATGAGAAGGCTTTGGGGGTTTTATGTGGCAAAAAGATACCTCTCTATTTTTGAAAGGCAAGATATACAATATCCTTTAGGGATCAGGCCCTTGAGGACAAAATCTTTATAAAATGAACACGGAGAAATGATGGTGTTAAGATAGGTTGTGCAATCTTATGAAACTAGAAAGAGTTAGAGATGAAAATATATGCCAACAAATGAATGTGGCACCAACTTAATTAAGGAAATGATGAGTTAGGTGGTTGAGGTGTGTCTTGCTTAGATCTAAGGAAGTTCTCATTCACAAGAACTAGCCGGTCCTAGCAGAACAGGTAAGAGGAAGAGAATATGACATAATGCGGTTGTCAAGACTTTGGTTGCATTGCATCTTGTAGAGATAGTGATAGATAGGATGGAATGACGAAAAAGGATTCATATATCCGACCCCAAATTTATTGGGAACAAGGCTTTTTTATGGTTGTTGTTGACCATTATTTTTAAGCAGTCAAAGTGCTATTTCACTTGGAATTTTCTTTCCATGGTGTGTTTGTTTGTATGTTTAGGCCATTGTGTGGTTTGTCAGGAATTAAATTTAAGCTGGAGAGAGCAAAAAGTAACTGTCAGTATGGCACTGTGTATTTTTTCTTATAATTTGTCATGGAGACTTGAATGCAATATCCTGCAGATTGTTTTAATTTCTGATTATATGTTTCTTTAAATTAAGCACTGTGATTGCGTGCTAATTAGGTCTGTTTTGAAACTCAAATGCAGTCAGTGTTAGTGAAATCGAAGCATTGTACGAACTGTTTAAGAAGATCAGCAGTGCTGTGATTGATGATGGGCTCATCAACAAGGTAACAAATGTTATCCATTAAGCTATTAGTTAAGTTTAGTTAATTAGTTACTTTATTTCTTTGCATCCACATATCAGTATTATAAATTACATTTTCCCTGTGATTTTTATCTCGTCTCTGGTTCAGTTACTGAACCTTTATCTTGTACTTGCTGCTTTCTTCATTTTCAGGAAGAGTTCCAGCTAGCATTATTTAAGACGAACAAAAAGGAGAGCTTGTTTGCCGACAGGGTTAGTTTTCACATGCCATCCAAAGTAGTTGATACATCCAATGTCTGTCTTTAAAGCCATTGCATTATGACTTTATCTTCTCCACACCACATTCTAAGCTGCATACATGATTGACTGGGTGTCTGTGTCTAATTGAGCCATTGGACATTTTGGAAGTCTGAGGAGGTCATGCATTTGCTCTCTAGTAACCACATTATTCAATGGGTGTGTTTCCCTGTTGAGTTTTTGATAATGGTGTTGCAGGAAAGCATTTCTTATTGCTATTTATCTCAAAATCTCTTTACATTCCAGGTATTCGATTTGTTCGACAAAAAGCACAATGGGTTGTTAGACTTTGACGAGTTTGCGCGTGCTCTTTCAGTCTTTCACCCCAATGCTCCCATTGATGATAAAATTGATTGTGAGTGCCATCCTTTCATTGCTATTATTTCCCCTATACCATTTTTGCTTGTCTTTCTATTTTCTTACATTTTTTGCTTGTAAAATAACATAGAATGCCAGTGTTTTTAATTTTCTATTTATGCAATTTGGTTTATTTTTTCATTTTTCATTTTTTTGTGATTTTTGTTTTGAGTTGGGGGTGGGATGGGGGGCTGGTCGAAGGTGTTAGAAAGATATGTACATTAACCAAAATGATGCATCTCATATGAATGCACCTTCACTATAACATCAGGGGATCTTGGCAATTGTTTTGTATCTTAAGCGTGTTTGAATCCTACCAGCTGTTAGTCTTTCAAACCTGGAATTACATTATGATGTTAATTTTGCTTCTAGCTGGTGATACCTAACCTTTTCCCTTGCAGTTTCATTCCAGTTATATGATCTCAAGCAGCAAGGATTCATTGAAAGACAGGAGGTAAATTTTAAAATTTTCAGAGTCCATTTTTGAATATTATGTTCACGCTTCACTGTAGTTTTTATTTTAAATATGAGGATGATTTTACTTTTACAAGGAAATGGAATTTTAAAATTTGCCTTTTATGATTATTGGGAAATCTATTTTACAATATCCGGCTCTTTCAAGTTTGGGGTGGGGATGCTGCTGGATGGTAGCTTAAGTTTTATAAGTGTCCCAGTGGCAGAACTCGACACAGTTATGTTTTTTTTTTCTTTTATTGTTTCATCATAGGTAAAGCAAATGGTAGTGGCCACACTTGCTGAATCTGGCATGAATCTTTCAGACGATGTAATAGAAAGTATTATCGACAAGGTGAGCCTCTAGGCTGGTCAATTTTATTCAAATTGTATTTTGCTTCCATGCTTGATTGAGGTTTATTACTTATTCTCTTTATTTTTCAGTAAGTGAGCATTTTACTGCCTGAATAATAGACTAGGGAACTTGTAATGACATTGGTATTCTCTTCTTCTAAGCATTATAAACGACACATTCTTTTAGGATGGAGCACTTAAGAATGCTTCACTTCAAAGTGACTTCTTAGATTTCTGAATGGCAAAGAATGAAAATGGTATAGTTGCGATATGAATATTTTATCCAATTTCTTGCATTTCTACTAAAAGTCATTATTCAAGAAAAACTAATTTGAAATTTCTACTCTGCAATTGGCTACTATGGAAACGGATTTTAAAGTAAGGTAGATAATACCACACTCCATGAATGTGTGGAAAGAAGTGAGGAAAATACTATAAAGGAGTATTTTCTGGTAAAATACAAGTTCTTCTGAAAACAGCCAGAAGAGTCCGTAATGAAGTACAAATAATTGGTTAGGTCTTTCTTTAGCTATTTTCAGATGGGATCAAACCCTCAATGTGATGTCATGAATTCCTCTAGAATAAGTTTCCACTATTCTCATGAACACAGACATTAATCACGAGATAATACATATCTGCTTTGTTTCAGACTTTTGAGGAAGCTGATACCAAACATGATGGGAAGATTGACAAAGAAGAGTGGCGGAATCTTGTAATGCGACATCAATCTCTCCTGAAGAATATGACTCTTCAATACCTTAAGTATGCATGACATATCTCGTTGATGTGATTTTATGACCTTTTGGCATGTTTGCTTAGGATTAGATAGCACTTGACAACAATAAAAAAAAAAAAAATGCTAAATTCTTGTTACTATCCTGTCAAGAGTACTGCCTACTAAAGGTGCACTTTAAGTCGATCTCTCCATATAGTTGAGCGCTTGGTATGACCAAGCTGAAGCTGGTAGGTTTCACATTATAGTTCTATTGAAATCGAGTTTTCATTTTTCACACACCATAATGTAGTCCTATGTCCCCAAGTTCACAAGAGACAGGGCACGGACCTTGTGCAGTTGTGTTTGAGTGATCCAATGATAATTGCTCCTCCAACACAAGCATACACACATAAAGATGCGCACAGTTTTTTTACGTTGTCGCGGTAGTTTTTGCGGAAATGTGATTGGTGCATTCATTGACACACTCATTGTATCCTGATTCTGATTTTCCAACAATATTTCAAACTTTTGCTGTCATCTCTTTTTTCTTGGAAATTAAATCTGGTGCCACTGATAGCTTGTATTTTCTCTACTATACATATATAGTGTTATTCTTAAGGATTTGTCTCAGATCTCAAAAATCATATCTAGGTTTCAGAGAGTGCTTATACAGGCGTAGTAAGTTGCTAGCCAAATTTGAACTGTCCTTTCATGGTTATTTTGCTGCTTTGAACACAAAATTCTCAGCCACTAATCCTGATTTTTCTTTCATGGACAGAGACATTACCACCACATTCCCGAGCTTTGTATTTCACTCTCAAGTCGATGATACCTAAGTTCAAGACCGCCTCAAGTACCTCAGTCCCGGACAGTAATGGTTTTTTTTTCCTGCATCTAGACAACATCGTGTTCTGTGTTTGAGGTCTACAAACAAAACTATCAACCTATCGGATGCATAAAGGAAATGGTGAATTCTTTTGTTCCTTTGATAAGTGGGAAAATGATGGCTTTATTACCTTTTTCGAAGACTCAACATTGTATTTATTATGTATTAGACTTGTAGTTTAAACCGTGCTCTGTATTTACTCTGTTTTTCTGGTTTGGTTTAAATTGGAAAGATATGAATGAGACTCGTTTTTGTAAGAGCTTTATAAATCTTTGAAGCTAATTTGATAGAAAAATCAACGTCTTTTTGAGAGGTTCAAAACAAAAAACGTTATTTTGCAGGCACGAATGCTGTGTGGTGCCTCTTTGGTACATTTAAATGTTGATGTATACACACACAACCATTTCTCATGGAGTAGCCGTGAATACAAATAAGAAAACTTTGGTATAGTCGAGTTCTTGGAGAGTAGAACTATGCAGTATTAGGAAAAAGAGGGACAGGATTTCTCTCTCATCTGGTTATGATTCTGGTAAAATTAACTTACACGAGATTACTTAAAAGATAAGGAGTTGTACAAAGTCGAAATAACTTCAATAAAAGCGACGCATGATTTTGAAATTTTGAATTTGGTAGCTTCCAAATTGTTGACTTGTATGCAAACAATCACAGAAAATGAACATGAAAAAATAAAATAAAATCATTGAGAATGAACAGGGACACCCAACCCTTCGACCATCTTTTCTCAATTTATCAATATTGAATCAGTCGAACACGTCTCACCTAAGTAAATGTACAAGTTATATGGAAAAATAGTAACGTGTGCATGTTAGGAACAATCTCTTCGAGAATAGGACCATATTGTCCCCTCAAACTTTGCTATTAATTTTTCACTTTTATGACTATTTGGATCACATTGCTGCACACAAGTTCTGAACTATTTCTCTGCAGAGACTTATAGAAGTATAATCTAAAGCATGAGCATGATAAACCATGAAAAAAATTATGTAAGACGAATAGAAGTTATGAAAAGTAACGTACTCTTTGTTACAATGCTGTCGTGTTTGACACTGTAATAGATCTGCTTGACTCCCTTGACGCCAAATAGGAAGTCATCAAACTTGAATTTCGATAAAGCTTCTTAGGTGGCATCCAGGGAGCCAGGCAGATTTCAATGTCAATAAACACGACTAATATATGCAAGACAGTTAAATTCTGGATACTGCTCAAAACTTGGTTCATGAAACAAATTAAATATCACTCTTAGTACATTTCAAGACGGTTACATGAATGGATAGAAACACTTACTGCAAATCTGCATCGTTTGAAAATTGTGACAAGCTCGATGAAGTACCTCCTATATTTTCTTAGAGTTGGTGTTTATATAGGGTATTCATGTCCCTCTTCTTTATATATTCTTCATCTTCTCTGTAAAAGAATGAAGAGCAGAAGAAGAGTTGAAGGCCAAGACAAGAGAAAATACATTGGAATGGAGAAGAGGAGTCATCAAGAAGACGGCAAGGAAGCATTGTTAATTTCTAACAAATGTATAGTTCCAATAGATGGATACAAAGATGCATGGGTTTTGCAGGTTGGATTTTTGGACTTTCTCTACTTATTAAAAGATCCATCTTTTATTTTACCACATTATTTTAATTTCTAACATGTGCATGAGCATTTTTTGGACGGGTAGAGTTTAATTATACTGTTTACTTTTCTTCTTGATTGTAGACAAACATAATATTTAGGGTCTGTTTGAGTCAGATTAAAATCTAATTTTAATATACGTCAAAGTCAAGCAATTAATATTAACCACATCTTTCTTGAGTCTCACGTCTTTTCAACCACACATTTCAAAAAACTTCTATCACGATCCACTAAAAATCTAATTTTAATCACCACCAAACACCCTCTTAGTAGTTTGCACACGAGTCTTTTTTGTTAACAGAGAAAAATATGGTAATAGCCTTAATATTTTCTCATTATGTAAAAGATATTAACACGGGTCCTTTTTGTTAAGAGAGATAAAAATCAGAGCCATGAGTTAAAAAATATGGTAATAGCCTTCTTCGTCGTCAGTTTATTTACCAATTTATTTATCTAATTTTTATTCAATTTTTTCACATCAAAAAGCAATTACAAACACTGTACACGATAATTTGACTTTCTTTTTCTTTCTAGAAAATTCAATTGATATGACTATAATGATAAATTTTGTACTCTAAATAATATATTATTAAATAAAGGTTGAGAACCCATTTGTACTTTATCAAAAGGTTAGGGATCTAAGTGTAATTTTTCCTAAGTATAATTAAGGGCATATTGGTCTTTTTATCAAAAGTACGAATTGCAATCAAAACGCATAGATTAGGATGTTCATGCCAAGAATTAAACGTTAGGGACCATATGTACACTCAAGGCAAATGTTGAGAAACCATTTGTTCCAAATTCTATTTTCTTTTTGCGTATACTGATTTCAGACTGAATCGCCACTATCAACGATCTGACGACTTTTGGTTAGTAATTGAAACACTATTTGGTGATTCCCGACGATATCGTTGATGACATTGTTATTGATAATCGCTATCGATAATTCTATCTAAATCACCAATTGTCAAAACTTTTGTGTCATCTGATCATTTGCTATCGAAAAGACACCTTAACGATTTTGCCTAAAGTTCTCAAATTGTTTGAGTCACCTTTGATTAGCATTTTCTAATCCGTTCTATTCTATACAAATCTTTGTCGCAACAAACAAATAATCCACTATTTAAATAAAAAAAAAATACAAATAATTCATTAGTTAAAGAGTCCCAAATTGAACAAAAAAATGAATTAAAAAATTATATATTTTTTTTTTGTACAAAATGTCTCTAAATTTCTTCAGTTTCGATTAGATATACTCAACATATCTGAACAGATTAGTCTCAATCAAAGAAATTTTGATCAGCACTAATCCCCAGATTTTAGTGTTTTCTGTTTGAATAATTATTCTTTCCTTAGAAAAATACAATACAGCGTTTAAACTTTAAATGGAAGGACAAATATATAGATAGATACGACAGTATCAACTGCTTTTAAAAAATATTGCTGAATTATTAAGCACTATATAATAAGGTATCAATCCGAGAGTGGCTTTTTACAGTGACAAAAACAAAATGTTTTCTGCAAAGTTTTCATATATTCATGCACTGTTCATTCTTTTTGTGTTGTTCCAAGAACCGGCTTTAGCCATCAAAAATGTGCTTATTGTCCATTATTCTTGAAATTTTCCATCATGCATAATTGCTTTTTCTTCTTATTACTTATAATTACGTTTTTCTTTGACAGTCATATATTGTGTACTTGGGAGGACATTCACATGGTTCAGAAGTAACTTCTGCTGACCTTCACCGGGTCGAAGAATTCCATCATGAGTTTCTAGGTTCATTCTTGGGAAGGTATGGATAATTAGTATGTGTTTGTCAAGAAATCTTCTTATTTTGTTGTATGTATAATCACTTATTTTCTTTTTGTGGGATGAATTTACTTTCTTATAGTACAGAGAAGGCCAAGGATGCGATAATTTATTCGTATAAGAGACATATCAATGGTTTTGCCGCGGTTCTTGAAGAGGAAGATGCATCAGAAATAGCAAGTATGACAATACATAATTTCTTGCATTTATTCCTATGTTTCCTATGTACTAGGTTTATAGCATGCTTGATAATAAAGAAAAAAAAAATGTTTTCATTCATTATACTGTCAACTACTCCATATCGGTTTTGTGCTAAAACTTGTGTTTTTTGTGTCAATGAAGAGCATCCAGATGTACTATCTATTTTCTTGGATCAAGGAAGAAATTTACACACAACACATTCATGGGATTTTCTTATGTTGGAAAGAAATGGTAAAATTCACGCCTCGTCATTATGGGTAAAGTCGGGGTTTGGTGAAGATACAATCATTGGAAATCTTGATACTGGTAAGATTAAATTTCCACCTTTTGACACTTTATTTGAATCTCTTAACCAATCCTGCAATTTAAATTTTAAAGTTGGATAATGAAATCAATAATTATCCATTTCTTTGTTAGGCGTATGGCCTGAATCAGAAAGCTTTAATGGCAAAGGATTCGGCCCCATTCCTTCTAAATGGAAAGGAATCTGTCAACTTGATGGCAATGCTGGAGCCCCTTGCAACAGGTACTTTCTTTAACAGCGACGTTAATAATACAGTGATTTGTCGAGGATAAAGTAAGGATGATCTATGTAACAATGAAATATTCGTATTGGTTGTCTGGTCTTCTAAATCTTTCTCAATTATCATGCATTTCATTGCTCCAAGAGTAATAAGCATCCCAGCGAGGAAGGAATATTGGAATGACCAGGGAGCCACGAGAGCATTTCATTGAGAGTAAACCGTGCTTCAAGTACATGGTGCCTATGTGCTAGTTTCTCGTTGTCAATAAAACTTTCGTGGAAGTACACACTATACATCAATGAGTTCCCTCCCAAGAATAGAATATTATGCTATTCATATCCCTTACGGCTTGTTTAGTAAGGTGGGCTGGACATAACTTGACAGTATTAGGTAGAGAAGGAAACTAAATTTCTGTCTTCCGTCTGGTCGAGTACTGTGTACCACAACATGCATTAAATATCATTTTATACTCTGCACCTTTGAAAAGCTAAAAAATTCAATTATAGTGACAATACAGCATGGACCCTTGCCTTCAGAAAACAAACCTCTATTCATATTGAAGTTGTCAAAAAAATTGTTAATTGAACCTTTTTTAACAGTAGACAGCAGATAGCAGTATTATCAGAAGATTTTTCTTGAATCATTTTTTTGGACTTTCTTTTTTTTTTTTATGATTTTTGAGTGATGGATGTGAGAATATTTCACAAATTCTTTTCGTTATATCGTGAATTTTTTTTGTAGGAAACTGATTGGAGCTAGGTACTTCAATAAAGGCTATGTTGCGTATGGAGGCAAAGTTAGTTCTTCGAAGAACACTGCACGCGACTATGATGGACATGGCACCCATACACTATCCACTGCTGCTGGAAACTTCGTCCCAGGAGCAAATATATTCGGTGTGGGAAATGGAACAGCAAAAGGTGGTTCTCCAAAAGCTCGAGCTGCTGCTTACAAAGTATGCTGGCCTCCAATCAATGGCTCAGAATGCCTTTTTTCTGATATAATAGAAGGCTTTGATATGGCAATGCATGATGGCGTAAATGTGCTTTCAGTCTCTCTCGGTGGAGATGCTGTAGACTATTTCGAAGATGGCATAGCCATCGCGTCATTTCATGCTGTAAAGAAGGGAATCGTAGTCGTAGCTTCTGCTGGAAATTCAGGACCAGCCCCTGGATCTGTGTCAAATATTGCACCGTGGCTTCTAACTGTTGGAGCAAGCACCATTGATCGAGAGTTCCAAGCTAACGTTAAGCTGAGTAATGGAATGATCCTAGAGGTTCAGTCTTCTGTTTTACAGTCGATTTGATTTGCCACATACAACTTTTTTCGTTCTTGGCTTGTCTAATGCTTATGTATCTAATCAGGGGACAAGCCTTTCTAAAGCATTGCCAAATGATAAATATTATCCACTTATTAGTGCTGAAAAAGCTAAGGCTGCCAATGCATCTGCTCTCGACGCGTAAGAATACTGTCCAGTTCCATCTCGCCTAATACGATGTAAACATAATTCATGTATCTCATTGGATGACTTTAAACAGGATACTATGCCAAGAAGGAGCATTAGACCCCAAGAAGGTGAAGGGTAAGATACTGGTCTGCCTTCGGGGGGAAAATGCTCGAGTCGACAAAGGTGAACAGGCTTTAGTAGCTGGTGCTGTAGGGATGATTCTATGTAACGACGAGGCAAGTGGTAATGAACTTATGGCTGATCCTCATCTTCTTCCGGCTACACAAATCAATTACACAGATGGCCTTGCCGTCTTTGCCTACGTCAAGTCGACAAAGTACCTCTCCTCTCTCTCTATATCTGTCTCTATGTTTCACTAAAACTAATCTTTCTTAAATGTCTCATACATTGATAATTGCAGGCATCCAAAAGGGCTAATTACAGCTCCAAGGGAAATATTGAACAAAAAGCCTGCTCCATTTATGGCCTCATTCTCGTCTCAGGGGCCTAATCCAGTTACTCCAGAAATTCTCAAGGTCAGGAACTCGTTATTTTCTCTCTTTTTCGCTGGACTTTATGAACTAAACTACACTTGGTGGTGTATCCAGCCGGATATTACCGCACCAGGAGTGAATATCGTTGCTGCATACTCCAAAGGAGTAAGCCCTACAGGAGAAGAATTTGATAAACGCACGACTCCCTTTAATACAGAATCCGGGACCTCAATGTCATGCCCTCATGTTTCCGGGGTAGTAGGCTTACTTAAGTCGCTCCACCCTGACTGGAGTCCAGCAGCAATAAAATCTGCAATTATGACAACCGGTAAAGGCCTAAATCCCTGAATTTTGTTCTAAAAAATTTATATATATTGTTCAACCTTCACTGATGAGATGTTTTGTAATCACGCTCTAAACTCAGCAAGAACACGAGACAACACGAGGCATCCAATGCTCGATGCAACTTACGAGAAAGCTACACCTTTCGGATATGGTTCTGGACACATACGACCAAACCGTGCCATGGATCCTGGATTGGTTTACGACTTGGATATCAACGATTATCTAGATTTCCTGTGTGGCATTGGTTATAATGAAACAATGATTCGTACATTCTCAGACGGGGATTATGAATGTCCAAAGGAGTATGAAATCACAAACTTCAACAACCCCTCTATAACAATCCCGAGTCTCGATGGATCACAAACAGTGACAAGAAAACTGAAAAATGTTGGCAAACCGGGTATCTATACTGCTCGTATTCGACAACCACCAGGATTTTCAGTTTCTTTAGAACCAAAATCTCTCAAGTTTGAGAAAATTGGTGAAGAAAAGACTTTTAAGTTGATTATTGAAGAAGAAGAAGAAGAAGAAGAAGAAGAAGAAGGAACTTCTACCGATTATGTGTTTGGAGAGTTGTTATGGTCTGATGGAAAGCATTATGTGAGGAGTCCAATAGTAGTTGCTTCTTCTGGAGGTTCATAAAATCCCATCAGCATCAAGAATTACATTGATTTTATGATTCTTTATTGGGTGGAAAGAATCTGACACAAGCGCTTAATTGTTAAATGCATTTTACTTATTGCAAGAACTATGTTTTTACTTTGTTTCACAACTTATCAATCGGCTAACTGACGACAAATTTTTTATTTTTAAACCATCTGATTTAACCAAATCTAGGTAGAGTAGTAGGCGTCCATTGTTACATATGACATGGCACAAATGAAATGATTAAACGAAAAAGGAAAGATGAGAGTCCTATCTCTTTTT
This sequence comes from Fraxinus americana, assembly GCA_035079005.1. Lineage (NCBI taxonomy): Eukaryota > Viridiplantae > Streptophyta > Magnoliopsida > Lamiales > Oleaceae > Fraxinus > Fraxinus americana. The sequence continues at coordinate 54,861,320 of CM068706.1, read as the reverse complement.
GCCGGGCTCCACTTCAAGTGAGTATCTAGCTCGCTTCTCCCTAGAGAATTTGATAAAAGCTCCTGGGGTATTATAGTAGGTATTTTCAACGGAAAAATGATGTTCAGAAAATACTTCACAAAAAAGAGAATGAGTCTCATGTTTCATCTCTTGAATTTCGTGATCACAATTCTCGAATGAATTCTATGTCCAGGAGGATGAGCTTGGCGGGTTCTCGAGTATCCGTCAAGGATGCTAATGCATGCCCCGAGTCATCATTACCACTTGCACCTCACATCTCGGCACAGTGAAACGTGTAACACGTATGTTCTTCTATTCAACTACATTTATTTTTGAAATCCAAAACCTAACAGAATGCAACAGCGAGGGACAACTCGTCCATCAATACGTACAGGGGCGGACCTGGGGGGTGGCCTGGGGGGTCACGTGCCCCCCCCCCCCCCCCAAAAAAAATTTGAAGACTTTTTTTTTAATTAAATATATAAAGGATGCGGCTGTATGCATGGATTTTAGTTTAAAGCCATTAATGAGCGTTGTTTCATAAAATTGTTTTTCGTATACAGATTAGTGACATTTCTGTTGAGGATTACATCTCTGCTACCGCTGCAAAGCACCCTACCTACATGCCTCACACTGCTGGGAGATACCAACAGAAGCGGTTTAGAAAAGTCCAGTGCCCAGTTGTGGAGAGGCTGACTGACTCACTTATAATGCATGGCCGTAACAATGGAAAGAAGCTGATGGCTGTGCGCATAATCAAACATTCTATGTAGATCATCCACTTGCTTACAGACTAGAGCCCAATTCAAGTCATTGTTGATGCTGTAATCAAAAGGTACAGTGAAGTTGCTTGTCGCTGATGTTCTCTCTAGCTACTTCTATACCTGTTGCTATTTGAAAGATTAAAATGCTTCAATTGTTGCTCTATACTTCATGATAGCTATCATGCAACCAATATTTCAATTACGTTAACCAAAAAATGAGTTCAGTTTATATAGATCATTAAAACATATTCAGAAGTGAATTTTGTGAGCATGCTCTAAGATCAAATTCTGTATTCCTCGAGAGATTTATGGAATGATAAAATATCTTTTACTTTAATTTTTCGTCACTTTTTGAAAGTTTGATTGTGCCCCCCCTATTTAAGAAGTCTGCGTCCGCCCCTGAATACGTATATTAAAATTTTACTTAGTTCCGAAGATAAGACCTTGTCAAGAAATATATATAAAATAATAAAATCAAAAATAAATTTCCCTCACAAGATACGACATGTCAAGAAATTGATTTATTTGTATTATAATATTAATTTTTTGGTTGCCGAAGTAATTGAAGGTTGAAAATTAAATATAAAAAAAAAAAAAAGTTGAAAGAACTACTCCAATCCCCCTTTAAAACAATCACAACTCCATTATTATCATCTTCAACATTCGTATCTTTGTTCGAAATTGAAATTTTTGTTTGAATTTTTCCAGTTCTCCTTGTTCTCACAGGAAAAAAGTTTTGTTTTATGCAGGCACATATAGCATTTGAACATCTAGAATCGTAGTGGCTTTTCTCCATTTTTAGGTCTCCTTGAATTAAATTTTACGCTGAGTGCAATGACTATCACTATATTACAATTTCATTATGTTTTGGAATCAGACAAACTATGGCTTTATGCACTCTGTATCATGTGTACATCAGGGCAGTCATGCATGATTGAAAATGTTAAGCAGTTCAAGGTTAAGAATTCCACTGTATGGTTCAAACAAATTAATTAACGTGAAAAATGTCAACAAAAAGTATGAACTTCGGTATATGCATTTTTCCGGATGTTGCATGCATTTCAGCTCATTTGCCGTCGTATCTATGAACCACTAGTTCAAAATGTGAGTAAGATAGCATAGGAGGATTAGCCAAATAATTCTAATTTTTGATTGGTTTTCTATCGTGTGTCAGGAGGGAAACCTTTAGTCATTTGTCTAGCTGGCTAGAAGATGCAAGGCAGCATGCAGTCCCAAATATGACAATCATGCTGATAGGCAACAAATGTGATCTTGCACAGAGAAGGGCCGTCAGCATGGAAGAAGGAGAGCAGTTTGCAAAAGAACATGGACTGCTTTTCATGGAAGCATCTGCTAAAACTGCTAAGAATGTTGATGAGGTGGTGAAGCAGTTAGATTTTTAATTTTCCCCTCTATTTGCTTTTCACCTTTCCTGTTCCATTAACAAAAGATTATGTGCAGGCTTTTGTAAAAGCGGCTGCAACAATATACAAAAACTTGCAGGACGGAGTTCTCGAGTTGAATGGGGTTAGCCAGTTCATTCCCTCTTGATTGCTCTTTCATGCTTGAAATGCTCCTTCCACTTTAGATATCATCTATATAAATCCGTTACTTGACCATATATATAAAATTCAATTCAACGACGGTATTTCGTTTTTTGTTTTCAATTTTGTCTGCTGTTATTTGCAGCATAATGGAATCCAAGTTGGTCATGGTCCAATCCCAGGCTCGTCTGGTAGCGGGAATGTTTCTTCACAAAGTGGAGGTTGCTGCAGTTGATATTTGTTGGCAAGAATTGATGAAGATTCTTTTCCTATCGTCCAACATTTCATGTTCATTCTACAAATTTCGCATTGCAACATTACGTGTGTGGTGTCTTTACGTCTTTCTGCATTTCCCATCTATTTTACTGTAAATTAGACAATAGATTAAGATACCTTTGTCGCTGGTTGTACAAAGAAAGGTAAGTTTGACTAAAATGCATACGTTATTCCCGGTTGGGCACATCAGGAAAATGAAATTGTACACTGTATTGGATCTACATATTCTTGGATGATGCTAACGAACATCAAACTGCGAAATCGTGTAGATTGTGTGTAATTTACGTTTCTGTCAGTTCCTATGTTGCCAACCAATCATCATTGAATATGTCGTCTCTTTACAGGTCTTCATGATTTTGTTTCCTTCGTAAAATGATCGTTATATGAAATTTATGTTCTCGGATAAGGTTGTTTAACATAGCATTTGGGTCCAAGTCTAAAATCTATATAGGTTCAAAAATTTGAACGTGGTGGTTCTTTATGCTTCACGTATAGAAGCATGATTCACACAAGAAAACAAGATACTCACAATGTAGGGGGGTGGGTGGGTTTTTTTTTTCGTTTTTTATTCCGGTGGGCCCCACACACGTGAGTGGGTGTAAAACTTATGTCAAAATTTTTTCAGTACATATGGTTTAATCCTTATGAAGGCTATTAATACTAACATTGTCATTTTAGTCTAAAAATAGAAAACGATTTGTTGGTTGCACAAATTTGGATGGCCAAACTTGGTAAACAAAGTGTGTGGCAAAAGTCCAATCATATTTCAAGGAAGAACGTAACAGAAAATTGGCATTTTTATTGCAATTAAAATGAAAGAAGCGTAAAAATAGGATTCCAAACCAAATCCAATGTGGATATATATTCTATACACTAATACTATACCCACAGAACTAGAGAGATAAAAGGAGAAATATGCTTGGGTAAAGGCGTCTACTGGCTGTTCATTGCTTTAAATCACTTATTGTGTAACCCAAAATCCAGGAAAGTTAAAGCCAAAAAGGAGACACCAAGAACGGGTAATTTGTTTGAAATTATTTTATGCATTCACTCATGTTTATGTCGGGTTCGAATGGTTCGTTTGAGCTATTCGGGCTATGATACTTGAAGCAGACAAAACCCATAACAAATTATCTGTTTTTCATTTGAAGTTTTTGGTCATTGGTGTTTGTTCAGCAATGGAAAGGGAAAACAGAAAAAGAGCGAGAGATGAAGAAGAGAAGAAAGAAACTTGTCGACGGAAGAAACCCGAATTTGATTACGACAAAGAAGAGAAGGGCTATGAATTCTGTGATGAGATTGGAGTTTTTGATTTCCCTTGGCTCAAAGAGGGTGTGAAAATCTTTCAAGGGGATGAAAATTTTGAATTGGAAGATATATTTGCACTTTCTTGTTCATATTTTGATGAATTTCCCACCACCTCAACACCAGATTTTGATCAATTTTGTGTGCAGGATTTGTATGATCAAAATTTTATTGATGAGAAAAAGTTTGATGATGATTTGTGGTCATTCAAAGTTGATGATCTTGATCCTGTAGATTGCTTTTGGAACTCTGTGATTGATCAGCCACTTGATGTTGGGTTGAACAAAGTTTAGAGATTATCTTTAAAAAAGAATGCATGTATTTATGTTGCTTAATTTGTCGTTTCTAAACTTTTGTCCCTTCGAACCGGCCACGGGTAATGACCTCTTTTCAATACCAAAATTTTATATTTTTCCCTGCTATGTACTATGGATTTTATGGTATAAAATGAAAGATGGATTTTGAATTTTTTTTCTCTCCAACTATCGTTGTATTAGTTTATTTCAATTGAGTTTGGCTTCATAGATTAGCATCGCATAGTTCACAGACAATTTAAAGGCGACTAGTCAAATTTCATGTTTAGCTTTTCTATTTGGACTGAAAATTTGTGAAATCATTATAAACATTAGCGACTAATAGAGTAAGAAAGTTAATTTAATGATTCTTACAATTTTCACTAACAATTTGTGAAATTAACTTTAAAGTATAGTAAGGCTCCACGTCTATTAATTTTAGAGCCCAACTACTTATTCTCAAAAGTTGTTTTTGATTTTAGTAAATTTTAAAAAGTTGATTATAGAAGAATTTGAATGTTGTGACATCAAATTTAGAAAAGTCGCAAAAGGGTTTTTTTTTTTCAAATACCCTATTGTTCTTAACACTAATACTCTTGGAAACTATTACACTACACCTTCTTGTGATTTCCACTTCATTTTTTTCCTCCTCAATTTTCTGTGTTTTTTTTTCCTCTGAATTATGTTAAGGGATCCTTTTGAACTGTGCCTTTTTTTTTTCAGCTAGGAATGAATTTCTTGAAGAAGTTTCATCCTTTGTGAGTTTTGATTTTTTACTGATAATTAAAAAGTTTTTTTATATATATATATAATTATAGATTTTTCTTTTGTTTTGAGGCTTTTGATGTGTAAAGAATTTTTTTTTTTCCCTGTTCTTGGTTTATTGGATTTTTTATTTACAGATGTTGATGAAATAAGGTATTTAAATGTACTACATCAGGTTTGGATTATTGATTTTCCCTTTTTTTTCTGGGAATTTTTAGTTTAATAGAAATTTCAGATTTTTTATAATGTCTGCATTTTCATAGGAGTCATCTGCAATACTGAAAGAACCATTGGGGGCTTTTTCTTCTGAAAATTCAATTCAACCTGTTTTAAATTATTCTGATGATTCGAGCCTGGAGAATTCGCGAATCACAAGACAACTCACTGAAGGTTCCCTCAGTTTCTTGGAATCCAATTGAGTCTACTTTTTGGTTATATTTCATTCGACTCATCAAATATTCCGTTTAATAATGTTTAGCTGCATTTGCTAGAATCATTGATCACTAATGATGGCAACAAGCGGGCTATGGATGGGAAATCGATATGACAGGTGACTGATACGGGGCATGAAGTTCGGACCGACACGGAAAATTCAAAGAAAAATGAATTTTTTGGGGGAAATGGAAGTGATATTGGAGCACAAATTGATCCCAAGAAAGAAAATAAATCACAGAATTCTGAGCACACATTGGGAAATTCCTCTGGAGGAAAGGTATAATTAGTTCTGCTGTCACTTAAATATATTAGTTATTTTCTTCTCAATTATTTCTGCTGTCACTTAAATACCTACTGTTCCAAATTCATATGCCCTTCATTTTAAGGTTTGGGACATACATTTAGTTCCTAAGGTCCCGGATAAATACATTGTAATGTGACATGTTTTGGGTAGTCACTGGTCAGGCTTCGAAAATATGCTTTAAGCTAATGAATACATTTTTATGTGTTGTGTAGAAAGAGAGAAAAAGAGAAGGAAAGAGGGGGCAGTCAAAAGTGGAGTTCTTATTTCTTATATCTGTATTTTGCAATACATATAATTATTGAAATGGTTGGTATATAAATGTAGTTTTTGTTATGGCCTTGCTTCCTGTAGGTTGGCTTCGTAGATTTCAGCTCTTATAGTTTGTTTGAGATGTGAAGTAGACTTTAACTGTCATCTAAAGTTTCAGTTCTCTTTCTTTATGGGGTTCCTGTTAGGAAACAAAACACGAGCAACATTCTTACCGAATATCTACCAAAGATGGTAGCAGAGAACGAGGGAAGACTACGACTGAGAAAGAGAACAAACCAACAGTTTTGCTGGATGCACGTGTTCGTCATCTTAAGGATCAGCTTTTTAGGGCAAAGGTTTATCTTTCCCTCTCTGTGACTCGAAACAATCCCCATTTTATAAGAGAGCTCCAACTGCGTATGAAGGAAGTCATACGAGAAATTGGGGATGCCACCAAGGATTCCGAGCTACCAAAAAAGTAAGTCTTATCGTTGGATATCATTACTTTTCAATGTTTAGGGGCTCTCGAGCTTTTGACTTAATGGCTTGGAGGTTTCATTTTTCTTTTACTTTCTTTTCCACGTTCTTTTGTTATTGTAAACTTAACACTTGTTGTGCTCTAATTGCATTGCCAACGAGAAGTTAAAAGCAATGGAGCAAACTTTGGCGAAAGGCAAGCAAATACAAGATGATTATGCTGCTGTAGTGAAGAAGCTACGCGCAATGCTTCATTTTACAGAAGTGCAACTCCGAGCTCACAAGAATCAGACCTTGTTTTTGATGCATATAGCTGCCAAAACACTTCCTAAAGGACTTCATTGTCTTCCTTTGTGCCTATCAACAGAGTTTTTCATGTCGAATTCTTCTGAAAGGCATTTTCCGAATGAAGAAAAATTAGTAGATTCCAAGCTATACCATTATGCCCTATTTTCTGATAACATATTGGCAACGGCAGTTGTAGTGAACTCAACCATAACTCATGCAAAGGTAAAAGGATTAATTTCTTATGAAAATTTCACTTTTTAGTTTTCAGTTGATTCCTTTGAAGGTTGAAGAAACATGTAGATCTTGTGTTCATTCCGTTTTACTTCAAGTTTCAAAATTTTGATGTTAAATTCTTGTGTGATCCCAAGCAGGATCCTGCAAACCACGTGTTCCACATCGTCACCGACAGGCTCAACTATGCTGCAATGAAGAAGTGGTTTTTGGCAAATCCACCTGGCAAAGCTACAATACAGGTTCAGAATGTTGAGGAATTTACATGGTTGAATTTGAGTTACAGTCCAGTTCTTAAACAGTTGGGTTCTTCGTCCATGATTGATTATTACTTCAAAAGTCGTCGTGTTGAATCTGATTCAAACTTGAAATTCAGAAATCCTAAGTACGTCTCTATCATGGATCATCTCCGCTTTTACGTCCCAGAGATCTTCCCGAAGCTCGACAAGGTTTTATTCTTAGATGATGATGTAGTGATCCAAAAGGATCTCACGGCTCTTTGGTCACTTGATCTGAAGGGTAAGGTGAGACGTGTATCGGTGTAGAGAAAGCTTTCACAGCTTTGATGGTTACCTAAACTTTTCAAATCCGCTTATTTCGGAAAATTTTGATCCTCGTGCTTGTGGTTGGGCATTTGGAATGAATATCTTCAACCTGAAGAAATGGAGGAAGCAGAGTATAACGGATGTGTACCACAGATGGCAAAATCTGGTAAGAGAGATATATTTGTTTCGTCAATGAAAACTACGATGGTGATTTTATTTTTCTGAGCACTATTTTATTTGTCGTTTTGTGTCGTCAGAATCACGACAGACTTTTATGGAAATTTGGAACTCTGTCACCCGGTTTGATAACCTTTTGGAATCGCACTTTCACTCTCGACATTTGTGGCTTGGAGCACATGTTGGAAGCCATTTATGTTTTGTCAATGTTCATCTCTCTCGATTGAAAGACATATGTTTGATTGTGTTTAAAAGTTACTCATTTAGAAAAATAATGTTTTAAAATTCAACACACAGTCTGTTAACTCGAGTTTTCGTCAATTTAGTTGAAGTGCTTTTGAATTCTCTAATATTTAGGATTAGCAAACACACAAGAAAAAGATATATTTTTTATTGCTCAGCAAAAAAATAAAAAATTACAACTACGAAGAAAACCTTAGACGCAAACAACTAACTTTTAATTTGTGGCTAGTCCATGTAACATGTAATTAAACTTATTCAGCAACTCTTTTCTCGGACCATTAAAACAAATCTTCTTCAGCTGCATAAAAGTTTGCATCATAAGCAAGCTATCGGAACCTGCCTGGTGGCTTTTTCCCGCCATTCTTTCAACATTCAAACTTTTTGCCACCCGCTCAAGACCGCCGTGAACCTGATGAAATCCCATGATCTGCTTCATGTCGAACACATTTATACCAAAATACATCCGCACCAATTCCAAGAAACGCGACAGATCATTTGGCAAATTTTGTAGGGACAAAATTTTCACCAAGAAACCGAAATCATATGTGCTATGAAAAGTTACCCATGTCCTATTCTGATTTACCCATGTCGGAGCCATTGAAAGTCCAGATGCCATGAACAGCGTGGCAAATTGAAAGGAACATATTCCTATTTTCTTGTTCCTAGAGAAATCAATGCCTTGGCGCTTGAGCAAAGCGATAGAATCTGGATTTTGGAGATCTTTGTCAACATCAAATTCGCGGAAGTTAAACTCCCATACGTAGCAATATGGAGTCCCAAAATCAGGGAGATTGCCTTCTGCATCGGACAATGTGAGGCCGAATTGGATAAGTTTCATAGCGTCCACATTTTTCTTCATGATGGAGTAGGTTTGAGTGGCTGAAAGAGCAGAATAATGGAGGACGGGATCGTGGTAGATTACTCCTGGGAATTCGGTATCCATAGATGCGTATGGAAAACCAGGGAGAACTTGATATATCAAGCTGAATTCATACTTCAAATTATATTGCCAAACCTGTCGCACTTTAACCGGAAGCACCATTGTTGTGGATTAATTGAGTAGAAGAAAAAGAAAAATTATATTCGAAAAAAATACAGAAAGAACTGATTGTTGATGATTATTGTACTTTTGATGGTTGGAAGAAGAAATACAATGAGTATATATAGGCTTTAAGTTGGAAGAATCCGAGTTGGTGGAGGAGTTGAGGTAAGGAAAGTCTCTTTGAACTTGGAAATCATTTGAAATTAGTTATTTCCGTTTAAATATTTCCTTTTTACTTCCAAGTAATAATATTATTTATTTGAAAATTAATTTTTATTTTATTGTTAAAATAACTGAATTTATTTATTTATTTGGAACCTACTTATTTTATGTACTTCTAAGTAAAAAATTTAAGTTCAGCCAAACAACAGAAAAAGGGGATTATCTTTTCCAACTGATTAATTCACGTGATTTGTTTGTTGGTTTGTCCTATGCAGACACATTGCATAAAAAAAACAAAACTTCACGGACCTCTTATCATCTGAACCAACAATGGCGATTTCTGGTGCTCTTCACTTCTTCATCTTCACCTTGTTCCTTTGCTTTTCAACTTCCATTTTCACCTCAGCTTCTCCTCACCAAGATTCTTCTCAACTCGCCACCCAAATCTGCAAAAACACCACCAATGTCTCCTTTTGCATGTCCGCGATTTTCTCCGATCCCCTGGCCTCCTCCGCCGACCGCTATGTCCTCTCCTACATAGTATTCGGACAAGCCTACAAAAACGCTACCAGTACAAAAAATTTCATTGGCTTATCACTGAAATCCATGAAGTCAGATGAAAATCGGAGGGTATTATCCGGTATGCAGAAATGCCAGGGTTTTTACGAGGACGCGATTCGGGCATTGTCCGAAGTTATGAACAATTTGGATTCTGAGACTTTCTATGGATTGGATAAGGCGGCGATTGATGTTGAATCTTCAATTCGGGCTTGTGAGGCGAGTTTTTCGGGCCAATCCCCAATGTCTCAGAAGAATCAAAATTTGGTGGAACTTTTGAAAATATGTTTTGCTGTATCTCAACTTTATCAATATAATTAATTAAGATGTTTTGTTTTGAGTAATCAATAATTAATTCTTAATTAAGCTTCTATTAATAATGTTAATTGTGATAGAGCATTATTAATTGTTGTAGTACCACTTTTCGCCCGTCATTTTATTTTATTTGTTTGGTGAAAGTCCACTCAAGCAACACATTTGGTGTCGGTTCGCGTAATTCAGAAAATTGGAATCAGCGATCAAACTTCGAATATTTCATAAATAGAATCATTTGAATTTATGTAATTTTTGGAATCGAATTATAAGTAACGATTTTGACTTGGAAGGTTCGATTCTCGTTAAAATGTCTACGTACGGGCATCGATTTTTAGACTTTCACAATTACGAGTGTGTTAACGTTTTTCATTATTTTGATGTTTTCTACGTAATTATATAAATTGAAAAGTAAATACGCTGAGGGAGATGTACCACCTAACCTTCAAATGAGTACAAATGAAGCATTAAGAAGAAAATACATTTACATGTTAAAAGAAAAGTTTATCGACATGTCATCAAAATCCTAAAATCCCTAAATCAAATCTCATCAGAATCCCTAAATTCCTACAAACTCTAACTATCAATCCCTAAATTCAGTTCAAAATATTAGATTAACACTTAACAATCAATATTATAACCCCCATTAATTTCATTTTAAGAGTAAAACTGGTGGAACAGTAGAAAAATCGAAAAACTTCATTTACAAAATTAACAGTCAATACAAAAACTCATTTAAGTTTCCTCGATCCTCAGAGCTTGGAAGTCGTACTTGGAGTCGGACACTAGAGTTGGGTTGCTTGCTTGGGCAGAAGTGAAGTCGGAGAGAAAGGGCAGAGCTCGAAAGTATAAATTGTGTGTGGTGGACTGGTGGTGGTGTTGTGGTGACTGGTAAGGTGTGAGGTGTGTGATAGTGTGAGAGAGGGCCGGCAAGGTCGATTCTGCTGCCAGTAGAGAGACGGGGAGACGACGGAATGTGGGATAGACGGATAGTGGAGATGGGAGATTGGAGTGGAGAGTGGAGACGGGGGGAAAGTTGGAGGGGAGGGGAGAGAGAAATTAGGGATTTGAGATTTGGATACAATTTTTTTTTCCTTTATATATTAAAAAAAATCTTCAAAATCTACGGGGGCACGTGACCCCCAGGTCCGCCCTTGCAAGCCACTCTCATTTAAGTAAACGAAGAGTGTGTGATGAAATTAAGAGAAGCCATTGCATTTTGCAATAAAAGATGGGTAAAGCATGCTTGTAGTTGTTTATAATCGACTTAAATTATAAATAGTTAAAAATGAACAATGAGTAAGTGGATAATAATTTCAAGAAATAAATCAATAAATTTTATTTGATCATTTACAAATAGATTACAAGCGTACTCCAAACAATGGCAAAATTGCATTATGTCCAAGAGGACAATGAATGCATTGAACAAGAAAAGCAAAGGTCATCATCATGGTTGCTTCCACTGTGACACTTGATTATTTGAGACGACGGTATTCAATTATTCTGTAAGAGCATGTATGACATGATTTTACTTCTAATGGTCGAACCCAACGCTTTGTACTTCAAAGTAGAAAAGCATGTATTGAGAATAGTTTTCTTATTAAAACTGGAATTTTTCGAGACCATGTCAAAAAATTTCTCCCTCTAATAAAAATGTATGCTTGCTAAACATCTAAAAAAAATGTTTTTATGGTTTTTGAAAAAACAAAGATGGTCAATACAATATGATATCTCAAAGTGTTGATTAATTTAGGAATAATTATATTGGCACCATATTTTTATTCTTATACTATATTTTAATTGCACTTGAGATCTTTCAACATTTTTCATCATAGCGCTTATGTCCTTAATTTTTTGTCTACAACCTTACTTTAAATATTACGGCCTGTCTGGCCCTGCTTCTACCAATTGATTTTTGGAACGTTGCTTCCTTTGATGGGACCCATGCAAGAGAGAACTAGTCAACAAAGGTGGGCTGATTTGGTGCCCAACGGTCAGAAAAATGGCATTTCTTGGCTTTGAACGGTAGGAATTTTAATTATAATCAATCACAAACAGCCTCTACATCTTGTCATGGATGATGATTTTCAAAAAAAAATTATTTGTGTAGTTTGAAACATGGGAAAAAAATTTTGTTGCACTTTTGTATATATTATTTTTTAAAAATATGACGAACAAATAAATCATTTTACGCCCTACAAAGAAGTTTTTTGACGTATACTATTATGAGAGACGAGATATGCTAATTAATGAAAAGTTGATGATAAAACTGCAACAAAAAAGTATTAGGGACGTATGTAATACAACAAACAAAGATTAAAAACCTTAATTGTAATTAAAAAAATATGGACAACAAATAAATAGCATGGGAATATTCTTAATTTACTATTTAAGTATAAATTATTACTATTAACGTAGAAAAATAATCTTTCACTGAATAATGCTCTTTGGACAGACTCGATGAGAGGGATAGAGGTGCCAGGGTGGTGTGGCAGATAATAATTGAGTTTTTTTTTTTTTATCTGTCCAATCATATGTTACCACGTGTTCCCTCAATTTTTAACTTGTCATAGAGTCTGTTCGTATAACATGCATGTCTTGTTCACCCCTTCTTTAATCACTTCTGTACGGTTTTCTCCAATTACCTGCCCCAATCATGCTACGCTGTCAAATAAGTTACATAATTTCACATACACTTCTGTCTATGCATCCGTCACAACCCTCGTGACAAAATGGTACAATCCTTAGAGCATCTCCAAGAGACTCTCTATTTTTAAAGAGCATATTCTATCATTTGGAGAGCATCTATAAATTTAAAGAGTTAAAATCTTGATGTACTCCAACAAGCTCTTTATATTTAACACTTAAGTTTACTATTCCCAAAAAATATTTATTATTTTTCTTTATCTTTTATTTTAACTAGTTTTTCTATAGATTATTTTATTGCTTTTCTACATTGAAAATTGAAACTTTTTGAATACATTTAATTATAGAGAGTGGGTTTGGCTCTCCAAATTTGGAGAGCCAAACCCACTCTCTAAATTAAAATCTTAATTTAAAGAGTCTATTGGAGCATGATTTTACATGTTGACTCTTTAAAATAGAGAGCATCTCATATTTAAAGAGTCTGTTGGAGATGCTCTTACCCGCTATGTTGAAATTGAGACAAATAACTCGGTAAGGATCCGTGACGAATTTATTTCGAATAGAGTGAATAGGACAGGAGAGAACAGTATCAGAAAGAAAACAGCTGACAATATTCCATTCCCTTTTCTCTACTTATTGGCTTCTGCAACAAATATTAAAAGATTTTACAATGAAAAAGATAGCTCCTTTATTGTTCATTTGATAACTAAGCAGTTGAAAAAGAAACTGAGATTTCTGTAAAAAAAGTTAGTCTTTTTGCATTGAAGACCCAATGTCCATGTTTTCAAGATTGATTCAAGAAAACATTCAGGGGACAAAGGACGGTGGTTATGGCCATAGGGGCGGTGGAGACCCATGTTTGGTCCTCAACTCCAACCAAAAAACCCGCCTCTGGTGGACGGCTGACCTCCATGAACGGTTTGTTGTTGCTGTAGCTCAACTTGGTGGCGCCAACAGTTAGTATTTTTCTTTACATTTGTTGGAATATTGACCAGCCTTCACGTTCACCAGCTAACCAGACGTTCAACAAAGACAAAGAAACTAACCAACAAATTTCACCATTACCTCTCATCAACAAACCGTAAAGCCAAAGAAACCGTGCAACACCGGCTTCAACAGAACACGTTCAAAGATGCTTATTGCCTCCTTCTAGATCCTTCCATCTTAACAGATCACCTCCAGCTTAACAGATCACCTCCGTTCAACAAACATCAAGACACGATTCACCTCTTCCACCTTCGATTCTAGCTTATTCTAAATCTTTCCTTAGTTAGTTATCTTGTTAATTTGTTAGTAATTGGTTAGCTAGCTTCCTCTATAAATAGAATACATTACAATGTAATTTCCTTAAGCAAGTATGAATTGAATTTCTACTTCTTCCCTGTGCATTTGCAGTAGGTTTATATCCGGCTCTGTTCTTCTCTGTTTTTGTTCCAATAATTTGATTAATTTCAAATTCAATTACTTCCTTTCCTTGATTTTATTATGGTATCAGAGCAGGTTTGATCCTTTCTTTTCTATATTGAATCTATCAAAAAAATCAAAAAATTCCCCAAAAATCAGAAACTCAGATTACCAGAAAACCAGATTAGTGACTTTGCTCACTAAGTGCTCGACAAAATGTGGGAATGGACATGAGATGAACATCTGAAGAATCACGAACAGAAACTGAATTGGAGTTCACCAAAGAATCCTCCAGCTTAACAAAGCGTAAGTTCACCAAGAGTTGATTCTTGCTTCGGAAAAATGATCGTCTCCATGCGCACCTCATTATGCGATGGCATTTGATCTCGTGCTTGTGATATCTATCACAAAGATAGCTTCGAGAACATTAGCAGGGAACAAACCTCTTCAAAATATCAGATCAGCCACAACACCAGCAGCAGAAATAGAACCAGCAATAACAACAGAACATGAGGAAAATGAAATTGAAACCAGAAATTGAAGATGGATCCTGTAAATGGCAGGCTAATCAGATTTTTACAAGGGTAAATCTGATTTATTCCCAGATAAGGAACTGAAACCAGAAATTGAAGATTAGTGGCTTGGCTCACTAGGTGTTCGACGAAGTGTCGGAACATGAATGATTTATTCCCAGATAGGGAATCAAAACTGAAATTGAACCTGCTAGAATGGCAGGTTCTCAAAACAATTGATTTTGTCTTCGAATATGAAGATATGAAGATATTCCTTCTCAAAGAGTGAAGGAAAATTAACCAAGAAAATAGCTCAAAATGGAGCTTCAAACCACGAATGGTGATGAAGAAAATCCAAGGCAGACGAAGTGTCTGTGATGAGAAAACTGAAATCGAAACAAGATGCTCCTTGATTGCATCTCACTCTCCTTCTCTACGGTTTAAGATGTTCCATCTTGAGGGGGGAGTGTTGGAATATTGACCAGCCTTCACGTTCATCAGCTAACCAGACGTTCAACAGCACAGCAAACTAACCAACAACTTCACCAGTTACCAGCCTCTCATCAGCAAACCAGAAAGCCAAAGAAACCGTGCGAACACCGACCTTCAACAGAACACGTTCAAGATGCTTATTGCCTCCTTCTAGATCCTTCCATCTTAACAGATCACCTCCAGGTTAACAGATCACCTCCGCTCAACAAACATCAAGACACGATTCACCTCTTCCATTCGATTCTAGCTTATTCTAAATCTTTCCTTAGTTAGTTATCTTGTTAATTTGTTAGTAATTGGTTAGCTAGCTTCCTCTATAAATAGAATACATTACAATGTAATTTCCTTAAGCAAGTATGAATTGAATTTCTACTTCTTCCCTGTGCATTTGCAGCAGGTTTATATCCGGCTCTGTTCTTCTCTGTTTTTGTTCCAATAATTTGATTAATTTCAGATTCAATTACTTCCTTTCCTTGATTTTATCAACATTTATATTTCCTCCACTCTTTTGATTTCTAATTCATTACCTTTTTGTGTTTGCTGATGATTTTGGAGTATTTTTATCTATTTATAATTGATCTGTTTATAAACACTTCCCAAACATGTGCAGATTGATTAAGAATGGTGATATGCCCTAATGAATTAGTTTGGTAATGTAATTTAGACAGTAGTGTTAGATAAGAAAAGAAGTTCAAATTTGGACTGTCTGTCGTATTGTCTGCAATTGTTCACCAACGTGCACTAAAAATTGTAAATTGCTGCTGATTTTGTATGTGACCAAGTCGTTAGGATATTGCTAGCTAGTTTTAGACATCCTTAATTCATCGGCCAAGCTCGATACATCTCAGTGCAGTATGCTTTTATGGATGTACTTGTAGTAACAAATTCAGGGAGGTTATTCTTTACTGTTTCCTTCTATTTTAGAATATGTTCTTTTTCTTTTGTGTCTGAAATATTGGAATACTATTCAAACCCCTGATTCGTGGGATATCTATATCTTGAAATATAGTTTAACAAGTGATTTCCTACCTTTGCTGGTTCCTCAACTAGATTTGGTCATAAGACATTTGGCATTTAGGTCGGTGCCAACATTATTCCAGGCTTGATTTGCTTAAGTAAGCGACCATCTTAATGATATTTTCAATCAGTAGTTCTTCCAATTATCTATCGAATAGTTTGTGCAGCCTGTGGTCGTACTCCTGTTTGCATCTATGACACCGATGAAGGTGCTTTAAGTGGACTACCTTTGTTTGATTCCTATTTTTTACAAAATATATTTTTTTCTCTCTTCATTTCAACCACACATTCTTCAATAAAATTATATTACACGCAAACCCAAAACTTTACCTTATTTTTTAACCGTATATTATCTATCAATCTACTATTTTAAAATGCATTCTTAACCTTTTAACGGGGCTCAAACATGACAAACTTGATTTCTTGGGAGTTCTGATTTGACAGCCATTTTTTGGGAATAATGAGTTTATAGTAAATTATTGGAGAATTTGTGGTTAAAAAAGTAGGAAGAAGTTTTGGATTTACGTAAAAGAACATTTTATTGTAAGAACGTGTAGTTGAAAAGGAGTATGAAAAAAATGAGTTTGAAAGAATGCTTCTCAAACAGGGGCAATGTGTTCTGAACAGGAATTTCAATTGTTTTGACTTGTATTAACACGTCCATATTCTACAGAAGCTACCCCAAAGGCTTTACTGCGGACAATGGGTGTTAAGGGATTGACTCTATTTCATTTAAAGAGTCACCTCCAGGTTTACTTTCCTTTTGTTAAAAATAATTTATTTGATTTCTCTATGGAGCTTGCAATTCAGTGTAACTCAATCCAAATTATTTGTCGGGATGTATTGTATCTTGTACAGAAATACAGAATGAGTAAGCAACAAATGAAAGATCTCGGTGAGGCATCAACAGATGGTATGTCCAGTTTTTTCCATAGCTGTCTCATTGTGTAACTTCTTATTAGCTGCTATAAATCCCTTTATATTACTTGGAGCATAATTTGTTGATGACCTAGAGATGTTTCGGTCTTTATATCGCATTACATCCTCGTAATTTTCTACCCTGAAAGGAAAGGGAAAAAAAAATGTGTGAAGAGAGAAAATGTAGAGAACTGACGCCGGGCAGAATAATGATTATTCTGCAGGCTAGTTCTACCAGCAAATTCACAGGGAAGAACACAAGATTAACGCCAAAAAAAACACAGAGAAAACGTCTCTGAAGTTTAGAGAATTTTATTATATCACGCAATGATGAAAATAAGTCCACAAGCCGGACTTTATAGCCGAAATCCGAATTTTACCAAAAATTGCAAAATTCCAAAAATCACGCCAAACGAAAATATGGAATAAAATAAGTATTCTGCAAAAAATCTAGCCCAAATCGGGTTAAAAATCATCTCCTAACGTGCAATCGAAATATTACCAAAAATAGCAAAAAATAACTTAAAATAGCAATTCGGAAGGGAAAACAGCTGAATTTGAGGATGAAAACGGCACACACCGAGCATAGCTGGGTGGCCACGACGTGCGCGCCGAAACGAGCTTTCCGGATTGTGGTCATGATCGCGATTCTGATAACCGTAGCCAAAGTTATGGCCAAATTACCGAAACACGACTTAATTGCCAAAGTTACGCGATCACTTGCCATCCTTGCCCCGATCTGCCAACTCGTGATACCTTAGAGCCATTAACGTGTTATCTGACAACTCAGCATCTGACTCGGACCCTCCTGCATCAAGAACTAACCATCTCAGGTCAATCCCCCCACCAGCAACCTTGAATGGAGAGAGTACGATTTTTGTATCGAGAGATTTCACATACGAACCTTCTAAGAATAATTCTTGTATTTTTGCATCCATAGTTTTCAACTGACCTTTTAACTGCCAAATGGAAGGTCTTTCTGGTTCATACCTTCTGGATACCCCTCGTGCAAGCAGTCCTTGAAATTTGCCAGTTTCTGAGATGAACGAGTAAGTATTTTTATTCTTGTTTAGGAAGTCTATAACACGAGCATATGCTTCAACTTGTCGCAAATGTTGGAACTTTTCTTTGAGGTTTAGATCATATGTCTAGGGCTTATCAAGTCAAGCAGGCATTGAGAGCACAAATGGAAGTTCAATGCAAGTTGAAGTGAGCCCCTCTCATTCACCTTTCAATATCTCAAGAACGTCGACCTTCAATTCATTTTAAAATACCAGACTCTAGTTCATATTTGACTGTCTGGAGCCTAATAAAGGGTCATTTAGGCATTCTTTTTCAGTCTGACAATCTTAGGTGCACGAGATTCACCATTGTAACAGTGAAATCCTACAGCTGCAAGTGGACGTTCGTATCACATTGAGGGTGAAACACTATAAATCTGTGTTTCTTCATGCATGTTTCTGATTTTCGTTTTGCTTAATGTTGGTCCATAACGTTACACTGAGCTAAATCCATCCTTACCATGGTTATGCAGGCTGAAAAACATTTGCAGATTCGTCAGGATGCTGAGAGAAGGTATATGGCTATTTTGGAGCAAGCCTGCAAGATGCTCGTCGATCAAATTATTGGATCTGCAGCGGTAAATGATGGAGAGGGTTATCAAGAGAACGGAACGGATTCAATCCCTTGTGCTTCCCGCGTCATCTGCTGGTGAATTGGGAATCCGATGCCCCAAACGTACCGTTCGTTCCACTGAAAGCTGCTGTACTTCCTATGAGAGTCCGGTAGGATTGCCTCAAGAAGGATCTTCACCGGGCGAAAGAGGCAAATGATGAACGTGGATTTGACAACCGGATCATTTACATGGGGTGAATCGGATTTCAGAAGCCTGGATTTGCACGTGGTACAAGTTAACTCCCGTGGACAGATTGGTGGATAAAAAGAATGTAATTAGACTCCAATTTTATTTTAGTTTATGGGATTCGAAACAGGTTAAGATCTCTTATCGAAAGTTTGGGTAGTATCAATATACTGTCTGTTGGAATATTCTAACAATATTTGGGGCCACACGTAACAAATTAAAATGTGTGGTGCTATTATTTAAAGTATAGTCATTAAAGTGATCCGCAAAAGACAAATTTTGACTAATGGGTATTAAAGTTTCATGGAATTAAAGTGTAGAGACCAGATGTTTGTTTTATATTGTTGAGGGGCCGATTTAAAACAAATGAAAGATAATGAATAGTCATTATCTTATGAATATATAGGTTATGGTCCCCAATTGTTAGTGGTACTTCTCTTCTATGTTCCCTCATCAATGGAGATCAAAGGTTGTAGAGGAGACCATGAATCAATTGGAAGATCTAACCCCATCATGCAAAGAATCATAATTTATGGATCTAAGGTATGTTTCCGGTTTTGTATTTTGATGTTCTCATTGATTTCAACATGGATGGTTAATTCGGTAATGTTTGATTATTGATGTTTTGGATCGATAATCACTTATAAGTTTTCTAACAAGTGGTATCAGAGCCGATCCATTGTTGAATCATTGAGAAATTGAATTTTGAAATTCTGAATTCTATGGATTTTTGATTTTATATTATGAATCTAGAATTTTGAAATCATTATATGGAATTAGCATGTAATAATTTGGGTTATTTGATCTTTCTGTTATGGATCTGGAATTTGGATTGTTATTACATAAATTTGGCATATTATGTTATGGATCTAGAGTTTTGGTATCTTAATTCATGAAATTGGCATGTTATTTTTATGGATCTAAGCATGATATTATGGATTCAAGCATATTATGTTATAGATCTAATATTTGGATTAATGTTACATGTTTTTTGAGCATGTTATAATATGTTTTTTGGGATAATTATATAGATCTATGATTTCCTTCAAAATTCGGATTTGAAATAAAGATTGGATTTTTGGGATTAAGGTTTCAGTTTAAAAAAAAAAAAAAAAAAAAAAAAAATTTTTTTTTTTTTTTTTACCGCTCGACTCGGCGGCAGCCGGCTGCTTTATTCTTCTTGTTAAATGAGGCTGCTAGAACGACGGCGTCTTCTTGAGCAACGACGGCGTGTTCCAATGCTTGAGAACCTTGACGTCTTTAGCACATTTCTTGAGTCCACTGGCGCCTTACGACTGTCTTATGTAGCAGCGTCGGCTTGCCGTGGGGAAGGGAGCTGCAGTCGTGACCCACTTTAGGGAGATGGAGGGGTATTTTTTTCCCCATTAAAGCATTCCATTAATGCCATTAAATTTTTCAGTTTTTTGGGAAGTTTTGGAGGCGGGACTTGGGTTGAAAATTTGAGGTTTTGAAACCCTTGGATGCAATTTAAGGATTAGGGTTAAAATTTATGTTTTAGCCCCTAAGGTTTTAAGTTAGTTCAAGTTGGGCCTTAAGGTTATGGGTTTTAATTACTCAACCCCCTAAAGTTTAAAGTTCATCATATTGGGCCTTATAAAGTTCTGGGTTTAATAATTCAACCCCTGAAGTTCTGAAATTAATTAATTTGGGCCATTTAAGTTCTGAATTTAATTATTAAGTCCCTGAATGTTCATAATTGGTTTAGTTTGGCCCCTAAAGTTCCGCATAATTGATTTTTTGAATCCTAAACTTTCAAATTATTAACATTTAGCCCCTAAAGTTTTAAATAATTAAGTTTTGGGTCCCTAAAGTTTTCAATAATTAATTATTGGTCCCTAAAGTTTTGAATTAATTAATTTTGACCCCTAAAGTATTGAATTATTAACCCTTAGGCCCTTAAAGTTTCAAGATAAATACAATTAAGTATTCCGCGTTTCAAATTTTGGTATAAAAGACTCATTTGAGTATATATAATATTCAAAAGTGAATTGATTGAAGCAATATGTTGCCAAAGCAACCTCTCTTGTGGAAATTAATTAACTTAGAATATTAGAAGGAATTCGTGTGTATGCTTGTTCATGCGGATATTAGCCGGCCCAAAGGAAGGTTAATATTTGGCAGTGTATGCACACTTGTGGTGGTAAATGTGTGACAATTATAAGGTTTCCATGTGAATAATAAATCAATCCAAAGATGGGTTTATTATTTGTGGGATTATTGTCAATGTTTGATCACTACACCAAGAGTACCACTTACAGTTAATATTACTGTCCAAAGACTTGATATTAATGATGTGCTAGGTATCTTGAGATGTGACGTACCATTATTTGAATAACTTAATTGTTTATACGGATTCCAATGTAAACATGTTAATTGGGAATAAGTTCTCTATTCAGTTAATCCATCCACTACGCTATATCTGTCAACATCAACTCCATACCAATGCTAATTAGAACAAACTTCAAGTATTGGAAAGAGAACATATTAATTGTTCTTGGCTGCAAAGATCTAGATCATGCGCTCCGGATTGAGCAACCCGCTTTTCTTACGGAAGAAAGTTCATCTAATGGAAAAGGGAACTTTGAGAAGTGGGATCGCTCAAATCGCATGAGTCTAATGATCGTTAAGCGCGGCATTCCGGAAGCCTTTGGGCACGGTATCGAAGAGGTAACTAATGCCGGTGATTTCTTGCGAAATGAGAAACGTTTTGCGAAAAACGATAAGAAAACAAGCACGCTTTTGCAAAGCTTGATTTCAATAAAGTATAAAGGTAAAGCAAATATAAGGGAGTACATCATGAAGATGTCTCACATTGCTTCTAAGCTTAAGAGCACTAAAGCTCGAAATTTGTCTGATGACTTGCTCTTACATTATGGTATTGATTACGCTTCTTGCACAATTCTGCTGATTAAGAGCAGTTACAACTGTCAAAAGGGGAAAGTGGACTCTTAATGAGTTCATTTCCATATTATGTGCAATAAGAAGAAATGCTAAAGCAAAAATAAAACTGGCATTACTCACTTGGCAAGTACTTCTAAGGATAATAAAGAATAACATAGCTGCATTCGGTTCGATTTAAAATAAACAGCACAAGGCTGAAAATGATAAATTATGTTGTAATTTTTGTGTAAATCTGGGATATATAAAGAGAGACTGTACTAAATATCACGCTTGGCGTGTGAAGAAAAGTACACTTCTCATTTTGGTTTGTTTTGAGGTAAATTTAATGTCAAAACCTAGACACACTTGGTGAATATATTTCGGTATTACTATTCAAATAAGTGTGTATATGCGGGGTTATCTGATCTACCAAAACCAATTGATGCTGAAAGATTCATCTATGTGGGGTGATGGCAAATCAGTTAAGGTTGAGGCTATATGGATTTTAGGTTATCATTAAAGGCTGGTTATTATTTGAATTTGAAAGAGACATTTGCGGTACCGTCTTTTGGACGGAATTTGGTTTCTATTTCTACATTGGACAAATTTGGTTACTCTTGTTCAATTTGAAATAGTCAGGATGATCTCTTTCTTACCTCAAATATTGTGGGCACCCGTTCTTTATTTGGTAATAATAACCTATATCGGCAATACTGATTTGCCTCTTATAAAGAAATCTTGTATATGAATCCGCATGGTATTGAACATAAATTAACCAATGAAAATTCTACTTTGTTTTGGCACAAGCAATAAGGTCACTTCTCTCAAAAGAGAATGAAAAATCTTGTGTTAGAAGGAAATCAAAACAAACATAAGGAGATTAAGTGTCATATGACTTCGGACGTCTTAGAACTAATTCATACGGTTATCTGTAGACCATTTCCTTCGGTTTCTTGGAATGGTCAACAGTCATTTATTAAGTTCATAGACGAATTTTCTCAATATGGCTGCATATATCTCATTTATGAGGAATCCCAAACATTGGACATGTTCAAGGCATACAAGACTGAGATTGAAAATCAACTCAGTAAAAGAATTCATTAAGTCAAATCTTACCTTAGTGTTGAATACTATGAAAGATATGACAAATCAGGAGAAGAACGTCCAAGGCCTTTTGCTAAAATTTTTAGAGGAATGTGGAATCATTCCACGTTACATCAGGATCTTTCTAGTAAAGATCAGTGAAGGCTGCAGCTTAAATTTTCAACACAGTTCCAAATGAAGCAAATTTTTTTTAAGGGGTTACAATATTTTCTAAAGATCCCACTATCCAGTAAATTTTCAAACGGGAAATGTTCGGTTCCTTGAGGATGTAGAGTTTGTGGGGGGAGATAAGGTTATATGGGTTTGTCTTGAATGAATTATATGTATATAATTCTTCTGTTGCAATTGACAATGATCAGGTTCAAGGACAAATTCTTGCTCCAGATCTTGTTCGAGAAGCAATTTTGGATCAAGACAACATTATCAAATCCCCAATAAACAATCAACAGATTGTTCCAGGAATTCAAACTCAACAACCTCAAGTACAAAGTCATTACGGAAATTCACTATAAAAGGGAGAAAGACAATTTTGGATGACTTTATAGTCTTTTCCAAGAAAATAAGGATGGCATGGATTAGTGAAAGAAGATCTGATAAATCAACTTTCATCAAATCATGCAAAGGAATTACTCTCCAAAGTGGATTGATGTCATGAATAAGGAGTATTAGTCTATGCAAGACAATAAAGTTTAGGATCTTGTCCCATTACCAGAAGGTGCGAATCCATTGGTTGCAAATGGATATTTAAAACCAAAAGGGATTCGATTGGTAATGTGGAAAGATATAAGGCTCGTCTTGTAGCTAAAGGTTTTACTCAAAAGGAAGGCATTGACTACAAAGAGACTTTCTCTCCAGTTTCAACGAAAGACTCTTTCAGGACAATTATGGCACTTGTTGCACATTTTGATCTTGAGCTACTACAGATGGATGTTAAGGCGACGTTTTTCAATGGTGACATTGATGAAACGATCCATTTGATACAACCAGAAAACTTTGTGTCAGAAGACCCAAAGAATATGGTTTGCAAATTAAAGGAATCCATTTATGGGCTCAAACAAGTTTCCCGTCAATGGTACCACAAGTTTCATCAAATAATTATCTCATTTGGTTTCGAGATGAATGTTGTTGGTGATTGTGTGTATCACAAGTTCAGTGGGAGTAAACAAATATTTCTGATTTTATATGATGATGACATACTGCTTCCCACCAATGATATATGCATGTTGCACGAAACTAAGAGATTTTCATCAAGGAGTTTTTGAGATGAAAGATCTTGGTGACGTCTCTTTTATATTAAGGATTTGGATACATCGGGATTATTTTAAGAGGGTATTCATGGATTGTCACAAAAGAGCTATATCGATAAAGTGTTTAGAAGGTTTGGCATGCAGGACTGTAAATCAAGTGACACCCCTATTGCTAAGGGAGACAAGTTTAGTCTCAATTAAAGTTTCAGAGATAAATTTAAAGAAAAGGAAATACGAGAAATTCTCTATGCTTCAACAATTGAGAATTTAATGTATACTCATATTTATACAGATCCGGATAAAGCATTCATTGTTGAAATGCTAGACAGATATTTAAACAAATTTCGGGATGGAAATTTGGAAAGTGACTCATAAGGTTATTCGGTATCTTTAGAGAACTAAGAATTACATGATCACATTCGGAAAAAAATCGAGACCAATTGGAGATCATTGGATATTACGATTCGATCATGGAATATGACGCAAAATATTGTCAATTTAGCTGCATATTTTGAATGGAATTGAAAGACCATTTAAGTTAAGTTATTATGTGACAATAATAGTCTTGTATTCCAACGGGAACATGACGATGTCAAAGTCTAAAGACATTAAGTTCCTAGTTGTTAAGGAAAGAAATCAGAGTTGTCATATTACAATAAAGCATATAAAGACAAACTCCATAATCATGGATCCATTTACTAAATGGCTACCACCCAAGGTCTTTCATGAGCATAATGCTCACACGGGTGTTGCATCTTTTGATGATATGCCGAGTTTAGTGGGAGTTTGTATTTGGATGTTGTCTATTTTAGACACATATTTTTTGTCCATGGATATTCGATTTATTTCAAAAATAAAGTATTCGGTTTCATTCGATTGAAGTTTATGGTTGATCTCACTTAAGAAATAAGGTGGACCGGTTGGAAATAGACATGTTTGGATCACATAACATGTAATTTCCGTGCTACACTCCATGATTGATCTATGTCATTTGGTTGTATGGGTATATGTGACCATTGATGGGTTTAGTCACGCTAAATGTGACGAAAATCGCTTTGATCCTATATCAATATGGCCCGATGGACGAGTTGTTTGGAAATACCCATAATAACGATAGCAAAATTTCGAGCTCATAAGGTTATGCACATTTGAAAGGTTACATGTATGGCCCGGTGGGAGATTGTTGGAATATTCTAACAATATTTGGGGCCACACGTAACAAATTAAAATGTGTGGTGCTATTATTTAAAGTATAGTCATTAAAGTGATCCGCAAAAGACAAATTTTGACTAATGGGTATTAAAGTTTCATGGAATTAAAGTGTAGAGACCAGATGTTTGTTTTATATTGTTGAGGGGCCGATTTAAAACAAATGAAAGATAATGAATAGTCATTATCTTATGAATATATAGGTTATGGTCCCCAATTGTTAGTGGTACTTCTAGATTCTCTATGTTCCCCATCAATGGAGATCAAAGGTTGTAGAGGAGACCATGAATCAATTGGAAGATCTAACCCCATCATGCAAAGAATCATAATTTATGGATCTAAGGTATGTTTCCGGTTTTGTATTTTGATGTTCTCATTGATTTCAACATGGATGGTTAATTCGGTAATGTTTGATTATTGATGTTTTGGATCGATAATCACTTATAAGTTTTCTAACACTGTCTGCTCGAGTTCTAGTCCAAATCAAACCATCTTTATTGTCTATGAAGTTGGCAGACAACGTAGTTGAATTACCTTAGCTAAAGTTTGATCTTTTGATATAAAGATGAGACCTCTTTCTAGTACTTCACAATGTAATTTTTTCAACCAACTCATGTGATTGTCCAACTTCATTTTTTAAATGTAATTTTCACATGAGAATTTTACATCTACGTGTAAAGTTTTCAAATTCACATATATAAATACAATTAAACTATTTGCACAAATGATGTTTACACCTTCATTGACAGATGATGAGGCGACATATGTTTTGGCCTTTGTCGCTTCATCATTGTCGCCTCATCATCTGTCAAACTAACGGTCATTAATCGAAAACTCTTATTTTTAAATAGTCATTTTTAAACAAATATTTATATAATAAAATATTTTGTACGTAAACTCCAAAAACCTGCTTAAATAAATTGGATCTCAGAAATTCACTTCTGAATGATAGGGACCTAAAATGACGCCGCCTGAAATGTTAGGAGCCCATTCCTAATTTTCCCTGATTATAAGTACTGAAGGTTTACTTTTTAGAATTAAGCTTATTGTCTTGCCAAGGCGACGGAGAAGGAGAGGCCCGCCATTGTCAAATCCAAGAGCAACAAGAAAAGCAGAAATGGCTGCAAATTTCATACCGCCTCTAGCCACAGTGCATCCGGTGGTTCAACCACTAGCCTTCTTGCTTGGCACTTGGAGAGGCCAAGGCGAGGGCAGTTTCCCCACCATCACCCCTTTTACTTATTCTGAAGAGCTCAACTTTTCTCACTCTCCCAACAAGGTATTCTATAGTTCTTTCTCCTTTGAAAAATTACGCAGCAATTGACATTGCAGAGTTCCATAATTGATTTTGTTTCCATTTTTATTTTTGTTTTGGTTATGAATGAGAAGCCCGTCATAGCTTATTCTTCAAAGACTTGGAAATTGAACACCAATCAGCCTATGCACGCTGAAAGTGGATACTGGAGACCCCAAATTGATGGGACCATTGAAGTTGTAATTGCACAGAGCACTGGTCTAGCTGAAGTCCAGGTACTACTTAGAAATGCTATTTTTGACACGAACCCGTGGAAATGTTGTATATCGAATTGTAATTTATTTTCATAAATTCAATAAAAGACCTATTTTAACATTAATTCGAACTCCAAGTTAATTGTAAGATAATTTCTAGGTGCAGCTCCCAATATGTTAATTGTTGATGAAACTCACGACAAAGGAGGGAATGCGAAACTTAATCAAAATTTCAGTACGTCCCTATCGAAAAGTTTCTGAATTTTATTCAAAAGTTAGAAAAGTAAGAAACTTCTTTGTGATAGGCCATGAGAGGACAAGGAAGGTTGGAATTCCGAGTCGATCATGGAATTCACCTGACTTGATAGTACCCATTTTAGGAACTTCCAGTGCCAATAGTCCTTGAATTGTGTCCTGTTGAAACATATACTTGGGTTGAATGCAGAGCGGACGACTTTAAGGCAAGCTCCCATTCATTAGATAAAGAAGATCACTAGGACTTCGTTATTGTTTTCCATTAAAATATGATGTTAGAAGTAATTCAAGACTCTGGTTCTCTTGAATGTGGCCTTTTGAAATTAGAAGTTATAACGCTACTCTTGTATATTAGTTGGGTTTTTTTTAACAAGCTGTGTTGCAAATTCATGTGAGTCCATATTTTATGATGAAAAAATAATGAGCTGGCTATGTAAAAACCTATATTTAAGAAAATCGCTTAAATGTCCAATAGCGCTCTTCTAAGATAACTTGTAAGATTGAAAGAAAATCAGCTCATGAAAGAGCACTTTAATGTTCAAAATTGACTAAAGAAGATAAAGGAAATAACTAATCAAAATTTCCATGTTTAATGTGGCGTCAAGTCATTTTTGGTAGTGCATGAATGGTCTGTTCTTGGATGATTAAGAATATGAACATGAACAAACTACTGCTTATGTTAGGCACATTTTTAAGTGAGCTATAAAAGGTAGGCACTATGTTAGCTCACTTTTCTTGGCATTAGGGGCTTCATGTTTCTGTAGGTATGGACCCAAATTGTGATCATATTTTGAATTTGACCTTGGTTTAGTT
Source organism: Fraxinus americana (assembly GCA_035079005.1). Taxonomy (NCBI): domain Eukaryota; kingdom Viridiplantae; phylum Streptophyta; class Magnoliopsida; order Lamiales; family Oleaceae; genus Fraxinus; species Fraxinus americana. The sequence goes on along the minus strand of CM068706.1, from coordinate 54,833,462 downwards.
TTCATGATTATCTCATACTCATGAACTGGCTGCACTTTTAACTTAGACGAAGTAGGCTAACTAATGAAAGCAAGTTTGAATTTCCAAAACCTATTTTATTACATTACAACCTCGAATCCTATATGGTACACAAATTGGATGTATAATTAAGATGAGATATTTGAGACATTATTCCAGGTTCAGCTCTAAACATGGCGTGTCACTTTTAATGATCTTCCTTTGTTCCTTTCTGTATTGGATAGTGCTTTTTGGCCCTCTATCTGCAGCAAAATTTTAGTGAGATCCTACTCATTTTTGGTGGGGTGGGCTCGTTTTCTGCCCCAAAGCATTGCACTTGAACTATAAGCTATATGCTGAACAGTGTTCTGATGAAAGAACGTTCAAAAGTATAAAAGCAAATTTGTCAATTGTCTCATTTAATACTTCACTCTAACAGACATACCGTAAAAATATTTTCACGCCTTAGTCATAACAAGTTGTGGTAGCAAAATAATTTGAAGCAGAACCGACCTCTTATATTATAGAGGTAGACAGGCTTCTCTAGAGACAATCCTTGTAGTTTTTGATTGAGTTTCTCCTCTTATATTGCTTCACTACTGTGCTCTGCAGAAAGGAACATTTGATGCAGAACAGAGAATTGTGAAGCTAAAGAGTGCACTTGTCGGGAATGCTTCAAAGGTAAATAAAGAAAAGAGAGACTGTTTTGCACATATCCCCTAAGTGGTAAAATCTAACCAACAATTGACCTTTCAATACATTTATATTCCTTTCATACAGTAGCAGTGAATTTGATCTTGCATTCTTCACATTATTATGCTTCAGTAGAGATTCTGATCTATTTTCAAACTTGAAGATGATTTTTTACTTGTCATTCTCAGTTCTCTTTTTGTCAACTTTCTGATTCTTGCTGCATTATTTATTAAACCTTTCAGTAATAAGCAGGAGGGTTTTCATTATGGAGAGACGATTGCATTTAATTTCCCTCTCTAAATTCTCTCTTCCTCTTGTTCTTCTTTTGCTTCTATCTAAGCTTCTGTTGCCCCCTCTATGATAGATAGCCCGGGGTCTCATGAACTTATACTCTCATCTAAGTTCCATTTCCTTTTCAAGAATCGTTTTGCTTCGTGTTCTTCATATTTTATTGAATATGAAACTTGAGGTGCTCTAATGACAGCATGATGTGATGTTTAAACTCTTTTGGGTGGACAGGTAAAGCAGATAACGCGAGTTTTCAAAATGGGTAATGGAGAACTATGTTATGAGGTCAAAATGGCTACCAATCTCACGGATCTTCAACCTCATTTGAAAGCTTCTCTTAAGAAGATATGACGCTAAGATGTCTAGCTTATGATAAATAAATTTGTATGTTGTATTTGAACGTGCAGTTTTTCTTGGTGTATTCGAACATTTAGTCCACACAGTTGTACTCTGCAAGACTTGATGAAAAGATGTCATTTTCCATATTAGCAACGAACAATGCTAGAGTTATATGAATTTTGACAGCCTCTCACATACATTTCGTGGGGTCCACGATTAAAATAATCGTTGGCCCCACCCATGGGAGAGGACTGTTGAAATTGCTGTACTATTTTGATTGTACATTAAGTATTTTTTATTAGTATCAGCCTTCTGCAGCCTTCCAAGAGGCGCAAGACTTGATAAGACAACGACACCAAACCTCAAGACTTACAAGTCTAGTCTAGATGTGAAAAGTATTTATTTGAATATTATTTCAATTATTCTATGACTATTAAAAAAATAAAATAATATTTGCCAAATAATTAAAATCATAAATACTATAATTAATTACGAATTCTTATAATTAAACAATTTTCAAGTTTTCAAAAATTAGAGAATAAAAAATTTAGAGCACAAGAACCTTTTTTAGGTGAATGGGTCCTAATCATTAGGTTGAAGAAATGACTCCAAAATAATAATAATAATAATTTAAAAAGGAGTGCATTTTTGTCCCTAACCTCCCTTAATGTTCACCTAAGTCAGCATTAGGTGCTCAAAAAAGGAGTTAATCGCATTTTTACATGGCTTAGAGTATTTTCAATTGACTTTTTAAATATAAAATGTTCTCAATTTTAAAAAATCAATCCGTAAAATTATATTTCAAGATACTCTTTAAATTGACATTTTAATTTTGAAAGTGACTATCTATAATTAAATGCATTAAAAATATTTCAATTTTTTATGTAGGAGAATAATATAATAATTTAAAAGAAAGTTGGTGAAAATAAAATATAGAAAAAAATAATAAATATTTTTTAAAACCTGGCTCTGGCCAATTAGCTTAACCTTATTTTTTTAGGAGTACATAAAATTTTGGGAGGTGCTACAAATATATCGGAGTGTACATAAGGGTATCTATAATGGACACCCGGCACCTCCCTGTCGGGTGTCCATTATGGATACCCTTATGTACCCCCTAATGTACAAGTGACGGCACTTCATCCAATGGAGAGGTGTCGGGTGTCCATTATGGACACCCTTATGTACTCCCTAATGTACAAGTAACATTTTCCTAAAATTTTTTATTCTCGTGGAATATCGGAGTGTACATAAGGGGAGGTGCCGGGTGTCCATTATGGATACCCTTATGTACCCCCTAATGTACAAGTAACGGCACTTCATCCAATGGAGAGGTGTCGGATGTCCATTATGGACACCCTTATGTACCCCCAATGTACAAATAACATTTTCCTAAAAATTTTTATTCTCGTGGAATATGCTGTCTTATGCTCTTTTATACGAAAATACTTCAAAGGAACCGTTTGAAAACATCTTTAATAAGGTTTTATGTCATTTAGACACTGGTTTTATGAACAATCAGTGTTCTGAGTTACGCAGAAAATGGTCTGCTCTTGCAGACACTTCACCGCGTGGATTGTTCTTCAAGCACAGCACTAGCAAAGGGAAGAATATATCCTAAACTCAATTCTACAAGCAAGAATCACCTTTCCCTGATTTTCCTTCACTATCTTCGAGTCCTTGTACTAATTTAGGCAAAATTGTGCCACTTACACGATTCCTCTCGCAATATCCTCGTTACTGCACTTTGCTTTAAACCACTGGTTTTGTACATTTCACAATCGAGATATATATATAAATATATTCGAGGAGGAAGTGGGAAAGATGAGTATGGGCAATATGTTTGGATTTCTTAAGCACAAGGGTACCGCCGTTGCTAAGTTGAAGGGTACAAGCGACAGAGCTTCTAGCAGGGTGATGGAAAAGAAGAAAAAGTACGAATACATCCCGGATAATTTTACATCCATCGACCAGGTTATTTCTTCTTCTTAGCTACTTTTCTCCCAATTTTACTGCTAGTTAGTCTTTAAGGACCTGTGATTAAGTCACTATTTAAATGAATACACGCAATCCTGCCCTGTTTGTGAGGGATTTGGATTTTCTACTGGTAAATCAATTCTCGTTTTCAATCGCACATTGTTTGATAAAATAATATTTTCCATCACAAGAATAATTTTTTTTTTCTTTTTCAACCATAGATTTTCAATCATATCACTATTTAAAATCAATTCTTCCCCCAAAAATCCCACCCAAACAAGATAGTTAAATATGGCAATCCGCAAAACTTGTGCACTTGTTAGGCCGGGAAAAAGAAAATTAGGGCTGTGTTTATGACAAGATTTAGATGAATACACATTACACCCCTCTTAACATTTTAGACAGGTGATCATAATTTTTAATATTTTTCACCTTCTTTTCATTTTCAGTTTTGCTTGGTGTACACAAGTTTGACTGTCATTCGACAGTTAAAAATAAATAAAAAATCCCTCCACTCAATTTTTTACAACACATTTACATCTTGCATTTTTGTTTCATTTTGTTGTTGAGTTGCCATGATACCGAACAATGCTAGGCTGGCAGCCCCCTCATAACAGGGGGGTGGGGGGAATTTTTTGTCCTTTTTAATTCATATGGGTCCCGCGTGGGTCCCGCCACATGTGAGAGGATGTCAACAAGCATGTCGATTTTTTTCTGGCAAACTGGTTTAATTGTTCCTCATTTTATGGTCTGAAAATGATAGGTTTGGTGAATCCGATGCTGGTGTCTCCATGTGTGTTTCTTTTGGGTTTAATTCTTGAAGTTGAGGTCATCAATCTTTATCCATAGAACGCAGTACAAATCATCTTTAACTTCCTGTTTCCATATTATTTAATATTTCGAGGCATGAATGATTCAGCCAAACATCTTATCGGTGGTTGCATATTGCAAAGAAAAATGATATCCATCCCCACTGGGGATACATCCCCAGTCTATGTGTATGTAAATGATTGGTTAAATGATAGATAAAATTTAATTTCACCTATCATTTAATGCAACATGGACTGGGGATACATCCTCAGTGGGGATGAATAGCATTTCTCTATTGCAAAAGCAAAAGTAACTACTACCTGTCAATCTGAGAGAGGAGAGAAATGAAAAACTCAGGTATCTACAACAGAATATGTTTGGCCAAGCATAAAAAACATATAAAGTTACTATATACTTTATCTTTCCTTGGACATGCTACTTTACTTATTTTGGAACTTGCTTTTTTAACTGTAAGTCTACCTTTTAAGCTGAGACAAGCATGCTCTAGTTATTTATGATTTCTAAGCGTCATGATGCTTACTGCACACACAACTGGCAATGGAGCACCATAAGTGCTGTTCATAACAACAGAAAAGGATAAAGCAGGAAAGGGTCCCTCTATTCATAGCAAGCTTTTTCTCCATTATGTACTATGATTATATTCCTACTGAGCCATACAACAAGGACACCACCACCACAAGAAGTTTAAAAAAAAAAAAAAATTGGGATTGATTATACGAATAATTTTTTAGATTATATATATCTGAAAAGAAATTTCAAATAGTTTTAAAAAAATCGAAGATTTTCCAACCAATCATGTTAATTTTGGGTCATCCTTCCCTTTTCTATTCAGTTTTATTGGGATTACATAGCTTTCACGAGCAACCCACTCTTTAGGTATGTTTTAACTTATCTCTAATTGTTATAGTTTTATACTTTAATGCTCGATGCTGTAGAGTATGGCTAGTCTAATAGTAGTTCTATGGAGTTCCATTTAAATTTGGCATATTTACAGAATGAAAGCACATGTCCACTCAAGGGGATATACAGTTACTAATGAACAAGATGTTTTTGTCTTCCTCTCTGTCTCTGTGTGTATGTGTGTCAGTGTGAGCGTCAAATATCCTGTAAATTGGAATGGCTGCTCAAGATTGTCACCGTGGACTAATATCAATAACTTATTCCTGCAAGTTCTTAATTACAGTATGTTACCTTGGTAAATTTAGTGGGTTCATACCTCAACATGAATTAATTAAGCTCGTATCATTGATTGACTATTGCAGGTCACAGTTGCCTTGAGGGAATCTGGTCTTGAGTCATCAAATCTGATTTTGGGAATTGATTTCACAAAAAGTAATGAATGGACAGGTTAGTGAAAGTGCAAACTAAATTGTCTGATAAGAAGCTGCATTTATTGCTAATTTTTTGGAATGAACTTATAAGGGAATACCTAATTACCTGGAATAGTACGAAAATTTGTTGGTTCATAGTGATATATTGCTTTCTATTTCTGTATTCACAGCCTTAATAAATTAATTTTATTTCGGATTTTTGGAATTACATTTCTTGGCAGCTGAACAATTGTTTGATCCCTTCTTCACCTCATATTTTCATGCATTATTTTACCTTTTTTGTTGTCTTTGATCTTCTTGACATAAATTTTGTAGAATATCTTGCTTATCCCATAGAAACCCAAAGAGAATATATTTGCAGCATATTCAACATTTGTGAATCTGTTGTTACTGTCGTACATTTGTCAGATCGTTATGCATGTCAACGGCAGACTAGTTTGTACGGTCAAAGATCAATTTTGAAATTTTCATTGGGAAGAAATAATTTTGGAAGGATGGTTCAATATTTTTCATTTGTTACCTTTTTTGTTGTATAAATAGTCACATATTCATCACCACTGAATTGTCATGGTATGATGGGCTGAAATTTTTATACTTTTAAGCTAATTCATCAATTTTTGTTATTAAAGGTGAAGTTTCATTCAACAATAGAAGCCTGCATGCAGTTGGTGATATACCTAATCCATATGAAAAAGCTATATCGATTATCGGAAAAACTTTGGCCCCTTTTGATGAAGACAACTTGATTCCTTGTTTTGGATTTGGAGATGGTTAGTTCATTTCATTTGTGGTATTATTTTTCCTTTCCGGTGGCTAGTTCTGTACCTGATGAACTTAAGTTTAACAGTCATTTCTCCAAGCGTCCTCCTTTCTCAATTGTGTAGTTAACATCCCCTTTCAATCTCTATCTGTAGCAACTACATGCGATCAGGAAGTATTTAGCTTTCACAGCGATCATACTCCTTCTTATGGTTTTGAAGAAGTTTTAGCCCGCTACAAAAGAATAGTTCCAAATTTGCGATTGTCCGGTAGGCTTCTATCCTACTTTATTAATCTTCCATTTATGAATATGTTTTCTTAAGACGATGGACTACCTCTATATGCATGTAATACAAAATTTTCATTCACAAAGCAGATTGATAAATATTTATGTATTTGTCTGTTTAAGGGCCAACATCTTATGGACCAGTTGTAGATGCTGCAGTAGACATAGTGGAGAGAAGTGGTGGACAATACCATGTTTTGGTAATCATAGCAGATGGCCAGGTCTCTCTCTTTCTCTCTCTTGGACAAATAGACATGGCTACACCCAGCCACTCACTTCAAAATACTTACATTTTGTCATGAAGGTAACAAAAAGTACGAGAAAGAAGGAACTCAGCCCACAAGAATCGAAAACTATAGACTCTATTGTCAATGCAAGGTACAGTTAAAAATACAATCATCTGGTTGATTTTGATGTGAGTTTCAGCCACTTCATCAAGCCCATGCAATACTATTTATTTTTGAATTAGCCATGATGCAAAATGTTAATGTCATTGTAGCTGTCAGAAGCGTAGCTGTAGAAACTTTCCAGATGCCAACTTTCACAGCTAGTAACTTGATATTAGCATGGATTTTTTCTGCGTGTTTTGAAATTATAGTTTTATAATTTCCATGGGGTTGGCTTGATATAGATTTTCCCTTTTCTCAGTTATTGTTGAAAATTCAGAGTCGGTATTCTTATATCATACTGGCCAAAATATGCCAGTCTCCATGTACTTCTTCATGCGCAACATATGATTTAAAACTAAGGAAGACTTGAGTGCTGAAGTGAGATCTTTCTGGCTTCTTGAAAGAGTTATTTCAGCAAAATTAGTTTTAATTTTTCTTCATAAAAATATCATTGAGAGTTATTTGTTCAGTCTTTTTCTCGTATCACGTTGGCAAAAGCATGATTCAACATTTAACTTGGAAATCATGTAAGTACATCTGAGTTGTTCATTTCTGTTATCAGTTTGTATCCTCTCTCAATTATTCTTGTTGGCGTTGGTGATGGACCCTGGGAAGATATGAGAAACTTTGATGACAAGATCCCTGCTCGTGAATTTGATAATTTTCAGGTACAGCTTTTATTGAAAATTGGTGAAATTTTAACTTAACTGAGACGTCTCAAAAAGTAATGGCTCAGTGTTTTCTGTGTTGCAGTTTGTTAATTTCACTGCTGTTATGTCCAAACAAGCAACACCGTCTGAAAAAGAAACTGCCTTCGCTCTTGCTGCTCTTATGGAGATCCCAATCCAATACCAAGCAGCTAAAGAACTTCGTCTACTCGGGTACTTACACTTCGAGTTATGGGTGAACACTTGTTAATGAACCTTCTTCATTGAAAAACTGAAGAGTAAGAACAAAAAATTGGGTTGTTCTCTTCTTGTTTCATTTTTAGTTTTGAGTATTGAATTCATTTTTAGTTTTATGTTTTGAGTATTCATTTTGAAATTATTGAAAACCCGTTCTTTTTGTCATTTTGAAAAATTGTTTTCAAAAATTAAAAAAAAAATGAAGTTTTGGCTTGGTTTTAACTGAAAACAGCCGCAACGACATTTTTGACGTTTCTGTTTTCTTTGTAAATTTTAAACTCGTTTCTGGAAATTCGTTTCTGAAAATAGGTAAGTAAACGTGTTTTCAGTATTTTCGAAAACTGAGAATGACCTGAAAACAACAAATGGAACAGACCCTAACTTTTTCTTTTTCTTGAAGCACTTGAACCTTCTACCTTATTTAAGTTTTTGATAACGAGTATGCATTTCGAATTCCTGACATTTCATGAAATTATTTTTAAACCAGCAGCTTTTCCATCATATTTCCAAGTTCTAGATAATAGTAACGAAAACATAATTATCAAGCATGCACCATGGTTATAAAATTTTGCTCGTCTTCTGATAAGTTTCTCTCTTTTTCTCGTGTTGGACAAAAGAGGTGTAACTGGTAAAGCAAAGAACATCATTCCTAGGCCTCCACCGGTTCCCGACACTAGACGTGTAGCATTTGCATCCCAGGAACCCAGTAACACTTCGACAGCTGTGCAAGATGATCGAAATCAGGTAAAGAACCATAAACTACTTATATCATGTTTGGCTAAGCTTAAAAAAAGTGAATTGTGATCAAATTTCCAAATTCTTAACTGGGAGTCCCATGTCTTTCCAATTCTTCAATGCTGATTCATTTTCTTTTTTCCGTCTTTTAATTGAATGAAGGTCTGCCCTGTTTGTCTAGCCAACGGTAAAGACTTGGCCTTCAACTGCGGACACATGGTGAGATGCCTACATATTTTGTATTTCTTCAGTCAAACTGGAAGCAAAAACCTGGTACTGATTTTATTATTGATTGCAGACTTGCGGAGACTGTAGCTCGAGATTGTCAGACTGTCCCATATGTCGACAGCGCATAAGCAGTCGCCTCAGGCTGTACACTTGATGATTTCTGCTCGAGCTTTATAAAGCTATACAAACATCCTCCCTTTGAGGCGGCGGAGGCAGCGGCAGCATCACTGATGCTGAGTGTGTAATTTATACATGTATTTAGGTGTTTCATGTAAATATATTATGTTCGTGTGTATTCGTCCCTCTCTACATTTCCAAGTAAAAACTCTTGGTTTGATTTATTTTCAGAAGTGCACGTGATGGTTTAGACTTGTTCACATCAGGTAACAAGAATATTAGTAGTGGTGGTGGAATCCAATTTGAAACTATGAATATTAGTAATGGCGACTCGGAGATTAACTTTTGACAGTTTTCATCGAAGAAAAGAAGCTATATAGTTTGGGGACACAGCTACAAATTTTCCTTAGGAGTATCGATATGACTGTTTCTGTCGCCCCCTTTTTCACTCTTTAAAGTCTACCTTCCAAACCCCTCCGTCGTTCTAGAATCTAGACAGAGAAGAATCGGGGTGGACAGACTGTTGCCGCCCCTTTAGAGAGAGAAACGATGGAACCCTTCCTTGAAATTTTATTTTAGAGAGAGAAACACCAAGCCAATTTGTGGATTTCTCGTTTTTTCCTGTGATTTTGTGCTGATTTTTAAAAGAAATAGATGAAGAAATTTCGAAGTCGAAGAAGAAAAAGTTGAGAGTAACGATCCAGAACATAGCATCATTTACCGAATCCCTCGTAAATCTTACATCTCTCTCCCTCTCATTTCATTTCGTAAATTCCAGATCTTGATAGCTATTATTTATATTTTGTTTTCATCTCTGTTTCTATTCGATCCTTCCTTCTGTTTGTGTGTTTTTTTGGGGGGGTTTTCGCACGATTTTTTCTTATTTTGAGAGGAAAAAGGGGGAAAAGAAGTATTTTTGGTGACGGGTACAGTTTCGATGGCAAGAAGAAACCTGTTCTTTCCACCACCAGCTGGCTAGGAGGGAAGAATGACTTTCTTGGTACTGCGTATCTCACTGTGGGTGGATTGTGCTTCTTCCTTGCCATGGTGTTCATTATTATTTATCTGGTAAAACCAAGGTATAATTCTGTCTACCCCCTGCTTTATTAATTGTGTCGAAGCATCCCTTCCTCTCCCCCATGGTTCATTGATTAGTCGAGTCCACATTTGGTGCTCTTATTGATATGTGACATCGCTGTTATTTTGTTCCAGGCAACTTGGAGATCCATCATATTTGTCATGAAATCGGAATCCAGGAGGTCACTAAACTAGCTAACGGTCACTAAACTAGCTGTTGACTGACATTCTAGCGAATGCATTCTCACTTTATAACGGCTGATATTATCTTGCTCTCTTATCTTTTCAAAGATTTGTAAGCGATAACCCCTGTCGCGCCGGTTTTATTGTTTTGATTTGAATTTATAACGTAAATTTTATTTATGAATTGATTGCTCAATGGTTTTTTTCCATTCTAGTTCAACTGAAGAATTTCTTTTATTTTTAATAGTAACAATATTGGTGGGGAAGATTGCGTAGCATGCTACTAATACAGAAAAAATGAGTTACAATCTCGTTTAAAGCACTCTAAGTAATATGTTCGAGAGGTATGCTCCTTCTGGGTAAGAAGGATCGATAGGATGATCACAGGCTGCTCCAGCTTGACGTATAACTGTAATTTTTTTCTCAGCCATCTGTGCAGCACCCTGTATAACGAGAAATGGAACAGAGAATTAGTACGTCCAGTAAAGTTTTGAATAATTAAGAGACGTTCATACTCCATACTATCTCAAATAATTTACAAATAATCGAGAAAAAAAGGGAGATAACTTGCCTTGAGAACGTGCAAAAAAGTTCCACTTTGGGTCATAGCTCCAGAACAAGAGCAGGTCATTAACAATCCACCCCGTCTTGTTATTTGCATCGCCAAAGAATTCAAATTCCTGTACATGCCAGATGCGCTTTGTAATACCTAAAAAAGTCGCAGTGTCCCAAGAAGATCAGTTTGGTTTCTAGAAAGTATCCATCCCTCAATGCACCCCCAAAAGACAAAAAGAGAAAAGACATAGTAAATTGTACTGCTTAGAACAAAAAAGCGCCAAAAGACATGAAAAAAAAAAGAGGCACATAGAGTACCTTTCTACGTGGAGCTAGTTTTGGTGGATCCAAGATAACTATATCCCATGATTTACCTTTAGAAATAGCATTCTTCATAAATTCAGTAGCATCCTGTCTAAGAAATGATATTCTTCCCGGATCAAGGCCATTGACAACAATGTTCTCGTTGGCGATTTCCAATGCAGGCAAAGACGAATCAACGCCTTCAAAAAATAGTTAGAATAACAATAAGAAGCTAAGTCTATTCCAAATGAATGTGAAGTCAAGTAGAAAAAAACTTTTTCTCCACTCTGTTCAATTCAATTCAGGGAGCTATCTCTCTGTCATTTAGAAAGTTTCAGGTAGCTCCGAGATTCGAATTTAGGCAAATTTCAAAATTATCTAAAATGATAAGAAAGACGGTGATCATGAACATCCTCATCCTCATACAACAGACCCTACCTTCATTAGTCATTACACAGTTGAAAATTTTTAAAAAATGAAACAAAAACATAAAAAAGAAGAACAAATAGTGCAACAGGAGATGATTACACGAAAATGGTGACAAATCACAGTCCTTAAATTAATGCTAGTAATAAACGTAGACACATGTTTAAATATGATAATAACTGATTTTGATCACTCTGGTAGCCCTAGTTTTTGCAGCTAGATTTTCAGATAAACACAGAAAAAATATATTTTTCTTCAAGAAAATAAATTAAGACGACGACTATTTGTACTCAAAAAATTAATCCTTTCATCTATAGAGAACTTCAATAGAACCAAACATAGATGAAGTTTTGGTGACATTTAGATCATTAGCTTCATTTAAAGGACGTCAGTAAAAAATGACAAAATTTTAACATATATATTTTACCAGTTACACTCAGAGCACCGCCACATGCTGCATTCAGAGCGAAACCTCCAGTATAACAGAAAATATCAAGTATTTTCTGGCCCTCTGAAATTGAAGATATCAACTTACGGTTGTCACGCTGATCTGCGTAGAAACCAGTTTTCTGTCCCTCGAAAGAGATTAAATAGGAAATGCCATTCTCCACAACCTGGTCAAGAGAAAAAATAAATATCGACAAATACGACTCTAAATATAAAATTTAGAACAGAAGTATATGTGTATGATGATTCTCACACACTTGATAGGTGATAAAAAGCAAATTCCCACTTCAATGAAACATAGTAGATAATGAAATGATAGAGCAAAATTTGAAGAGAGAATAATCTATAAGAATATCAAACTTCCGTATATTTGATATGATGATATGGTAAATATTCCATTATAATACCATAAACGATCAGTTTCCATCTCAACAGATTTTAACCACAAGCAGTGTGATCTTGTATAGTCTAAGTAAAGCTGGAATTTTACCTTAACCATTCTGGAAGAATTTGATGATTCTACAAATGCAGAATCGGAGAAATCTAAACCTTCCTCCTTCAAGATTTCAGTGGAGGGTCTCCAGGTTACATTGTTGATATTGTTTATTCTGTTGATGCAATCTTTTATTTGTTGCTTGTACTTTTCAACCCAAGCAGCAGATGAAGCTACCACAGCTTCATCTCCAAAAATATCAACAATAAGACCTGACAACCTGCAGCAAAAGATAAAACAACACAAGAACGGCAAAGCAAGGAAATAATCAAGATTTCGATACAAAGGCTATGCCAACCAGACTTGGTTTCGGTATGTAATGAAACTGCAGATCAAACAATGCAATCCGCATCAATAGGCGCGAGCATGCAAGTAACAGAAGTAGCATTTCTAACCGTAAAACCACAGTGATATGGCCAACATAAAATTGATGGTGAATGTGAGATATTAACCACATCCACGCAGAGGAGGCTTTGTAAATTATTCATTTATATGTACAATTCTTTGACACGGCTAGAGTAATTAAAATAAATAAAGCATTAAAGTTTAAACACAATTTAAAACTTTGCTGAGATAGTTGATCAGCCAAAAATTCTACGCCATTTGCCCTCATATATCCAGCTCATTATGACAGTAAACCAAATTCACAATTTAAAGCTAAACATAAAAAATAAAAACTTAAAACTATAAAATATTGGGTGGTTTAGTGCTTGCAAAACTTGGTATATAATAACATTTTAGGCAGACTGAGCAAGTGCAAGTACAAAAGAAAAATTCTCAAGAATGCGTAACAGGAGAAAATGTGTGTTGCAAGATTATAGTCTAAAAGAGCCTTTAAGCAGCAGAAGATAAGGGCTTATACCGATCCCCTTCACTATTAACAAGACGATAAGCATTTGTATTGGCTGAAGGAAGGCCTAACCGCTCTCGTAATGTAACAGCAGCATCTATTCTTGTTTCTATCAGTTTGTCAACATTCAACGCGCAAGAAGGATCTCTGTACCATTTTGATTACTGATACAATTAGGCAAGTGTATTTAAAAAGTTAACTACTAGAGCATGTTTGGCTGTGTTTAAAAGTTACTTCCCAAATGGCAAAGCAAATAATTTAGAAGTAAGTTTGACTCACTTTTAAGCATAGCTAAACATGCTCTACTGAGGATTTATTGGGAAAGATACCGGGCTGCTTCGTCCTCCAACTGCATGAGCCGTACGCAAAACATAGAAACTGAATTATACAAGCCCCAACCAATTGGTTTTTCAGTCCCATCCGCTACCAGGACAATATCTCCCGTTTTGGGGGGTGGTCTACCAATTATCCTATCAACCGCACCACTGTACACCATTGGACTTCCATCCCTAAAAAGTTGAGTTTTTCCCTTCTTCAGCACAACCTTTGCAATTCCTACAAATCAATTCTATCAATTGTTAACATGAATGATTATTATTGAGGACTAAATGTAAATGAATGAATGTGTACCCTCTTTAACACCTTAAACAATAAGCTAGTTCAAGTCTTGTACTCTTTTATTAAGACAATAGATACCGTAAAACCTCTATAAAATAATAATGTTGGGACTGACAAAAATTATTATTTTAGAGGGGTCATTAATTTATCGTAATGAATATTTATTAATTTATAGAGTATTTTATACTTTTATAACTTGGATTATATTTTCCTATAATACATTCAAGCACATACAAAGGCACACACATACATTAAAGAGGAAACATTTCAAAATTTAATAACTTGAAATATTAATTGTTTTAAGTTATTTCACGTACACATGGAATAAAATTTCTACAATAATTAGTTTTAACTCAATACCTCCAATCATTCCAAATTTCATACATTTTTTTTCTACTATGGCGTTTCATTTGAAATGGGTTAAAAAATCTGCAAGATTCAGTCAAATAAAAATATTAATGTTGAATCGAAAGTCGGTGAAGATGAAAGAATCAATGGATTGTGTGAAGCTATTTTTGGTCTATGTTATAGAAATGTGATGAATGTCGAGCACCTTTTAAGCTATTCCAGTTAAAATGAAGCAGCGATAAAATCTCGTACTAATGAAGATATTATTTAAGGAGTACTTAATACACATATTAACAATGATCATGATTCAGATGATAATTGTGTTTTACAAACTGTTTCTTCAAAAGAGGCATTTCAAGCAGTCGTAATCTTAATTTGTACAAAATGAAAAGAATATACCAAATATAGTATGTACATTACAAAAAACTAAGAATGAAGTTGAGTTTGGTTTGGGTACAAAGAAAAAGCGCAAGACTTAGATACATATTTTGAAAAAGATAAGAATTGAAGAAAATATTGTCAAATTAAGTTTGTTAATTTGTATTAGTACGAACTTTTATGAATTTAAGCATTTATTATTTTATATATACGTTGGGCCTTAAAAATCTCAAAAAAAAAAAATTATTATATTGTGCATTGACGGAGTTATTAAGTTATTACGTTGTCCCAAGTCGGAATTGAAGAATTTTATTATTTAAGTGAGATTATTTAAGCTATTCCAGTGAAAATGAAGCAGCGATGAAATCTCGTACTAATGAAGATATTATTTAATGAGTACTTAATACACATTAATGATGATTATGATTCAGATGATAATTGTGTTTTAAAAACGGTTTCTTCAAAAGAGGCATTTCAAGCAGTCGTAACCTTAATTTGTACAAAATGAAAAGAATATACCAAATATAGTATGTACATTACAAAAAATTAAGAATGAAGTTGAGTTTGGTTTGGGTATAAAGAAAAAGCGAAAGACTTAGATACATATTTTGAAAAGGATAAGAATTGAAGAAAATATTGTCAAATTAAGTTTGTTAATTTGTATTAGTACGAACTTTTATGAATATAAGCATTTATTATTTTATATATACTATTTTATATATAAGTAGGGCCTTAAAAATCTCAAAAGAAATTATTATATTGTGCATTGACAGAGTTATTACGCTGTCCAAAGTTGGAATCGAATAATTTTATTATTTAAGCGAGATTATTAATTTATGGAACATTCATCGAGGTTTTACTGTACTAGACAAAATAAAGGCTCTACCCAGAGAGGACATAGATGAAAACCAAGTGCTTTAACAAATTCAAGTACTAATTCCCAAACAAACAAATAAAACATATTTAACTGTTACACACACGCACAAAATCTGAAATATTACCTTTAGGGTGGTTGGAAGCAATTTCTTGAAGGGTGGTGGTCGTGGTGGTGGCCGGCGCTGAAGCAAGAGAGAGAGTCCTTGACATCAAGAGGCGGCTACCAAGGACCATCCTGCTAGATTTTTTCTGGGTTTACAACCAATTATTCGGATAATTTCATTTAACGCTAATAACGTTCAATGTTCATGCGGAAAGCTGGAAATGCAATTTAAAATGCAGATGTTCAATTTGTTTTGGACGAAAGTGCTTATCTTCAAGTACTGTAATTGGGCTTGTAGATAGGACTATTAGACACAATGGGCCGTAACTAGCCCAAAACCCGAGTATGATGATTAATTTTTTTTTACTGGAATGGTCCTTTTTTCAAAAGCCTGGGGGACCTAAATGCACTTCTTGATATAATATGGATACTCCATCTGTAATTTTCTCAAATGAAAATTTACCGTATAAATTTCAAATTTGTCAAGTGGGGAGCGGGTATGCAGTGGTTGCGCAACCAGTGAAAAAAAGAGAGAAATTGCAACGATTCCCCGCCTAATTTTCTCTCTCTAGAATTCCTTTTAACGATCCTATCAAAATCTTGGTTATTAGCGTTTCTTATCGCTTCTCAAAATGGTAAGTACAAGTATTTTTCACTACCGTCGGGTCGCCATTTTTTATTTTCTTTGTTTTAAATAGATTAAAGAACTTATAGAGTTCGAAAAAATCCGATAAGAAACTAATTTATACTATTATTGGATGTTTCTTGGCAAGAAATTAGCTGGAAGAGTAGCAGATATTATGTAATTTTTACGGTAATGAATCGATTATGATGAGTTGTTCTTTGCTCAACAGAACAAATTGGGTAGAGAGCAACGGGACAAAGTGCAGCAATTCATGACGGTTACGGGGGCAGGGTATACTAATTACTGAAATTGTATTTTGGTGCTTAATTTTTATATTGACTGTTTTCAAGTAGAGACTTCATTTTTTAGCTGGTAATTCCTTTTACATCAGTGTTTGGTCTGTGAACTTGTTGCGTGGCTTTTAATGTTCTATTCTTGTGTATGCTGTAAAATTGCATTGGGTTGAAATATTTTGTGCGCTTTTGAGGTGAATACGATTGTATACATCTTCTGCAAAGGGATTGGTTGCCTTTTCGTAAGTGCTGACCTACTATATACAAGAAGGAAGTATTTGTAAGTGCTTTTGATGCTCACTTTGTTATACGGAGTACTCTTTTCTTATCACGTGCTCACTTAATTTACCTGATTATAAAACATTTGTGAATATGTATTTATATTATGTAAATATGCGGTCTCCATTTTATCCTCTTGGGCTCGTTCAATCAGTACAATGAAGTCTTTTGAGAATTCTACCTTTTCCTTCCTATTTTATCTTGTTTGTTTGCTTGTGATGCCAGTTCAAGAGTCTTTGTTATACATATCATAAATCTTACATTTATACTGTGGAACCTCAACTATTGGAAGTTTCATGGCATGATAATTTATGGTTCTTAGTTGTTAGAACGTCTGAAATTTTAATAAAATTTCTCGGCTGATGTTCATGAGGCTGTTGCCTATTTATAATTTAAAATATAATTATCTGGACCAAGTTGTAGAACATTTTAGTTTCACCTATATATCTGTAATGCTCTTGGCTGCATGCTGGTGTAACAAGTAGTAGTTTTGCCACATGTGATGTATTGGTGGATGATGGCTTACTACATAGTTTTACTTGTTCTTTATTTTGGCTGCAGTGAAAAAGTCGCTATTTGGGCTTTGAAGGCCTCCGATTGGCATCTTGAAGGAGCATTTGATGTATTTTACAGCCATCCTCGTATCAAAGCTTTGGCTGACATAAAGCAACTTTACAATAGATACAAAGGCAATTTACTGTGTCTTGATGTGCATGCAACTCTTGTATGCTTGCAGAAAGTTTGTCTTGCTTCTTACCATGTTCATTTATTTCTCATTTTCAAACTATTCTTGATGGTGAATGATAATTAGAACATGCATTGACTATCTGTCAAACATAGTCTATACTAGTAATCCTCTGTATTCTCGTCATCGACTACTCGTTTCCTAGAATTTCAGCCTCTTTTATCATATTGGTGAAACACAGATTTTATATTATCTTTTATGTAATCACTGTCTTTACTATGAGTTCCTCAAGTAATCATTAGTAACTGAAAGGTTTCTTTCAGTTCAAACATAGGGATGAAAATCAGAGTGGTAGTATTGAGGTACAAAAAAGTACTAGGATTCCCTTTTCATTTGATATTGTCACATATGTTAGTGCCGGCCAAGATCTTAATACTTGACAAATTGCATGTGATTTAAACTTACAGTAATAGGCCAGGGAGGTTTTATGATGGGATATTATATTATTTTCTTCCAACCGTTGGAATGACAATGCTAATTTACTCTCAGCAGTGACGAAAACTGAAGTTGGAAAATAAAGGGAATTTGCTAATGTTGTCAGAGACCGTATAGTCTTTTTGTTTTCTGGAAATACCCATTTTCTGTCGGTTCTTGAATTATTGTAGCTTTGCATCTAGCATCAATTGCTGAAATTTTAAGTTATGTTGATGTGCTAGTCTCGAAAACTGTTGTGAAAGTACTCTATACTAAGTGATTTTATACAGTGATCACAATAAGCAGCAAAAAGAAACATTTTGAGAATTCTTGTGGCTTTTGGATGGCAGTGAACATTCGGCCAATGTATTATTTCCCATGTTCTGAACAAATGTCCTATAAGACTTAGCACCCCACGTCTAAAAAATGGGGCGTGCAGAGCATTATTTGCTCCAGTTTTAACTTACATAGGCTTTCATGAATTACAGATTCACTCACCGATATGATTTTGGCTGAAGGAATCAGTTGCCTGTGCAATGATCTTCAGGTGGATTTGATAAATACTTTCTCATGCATTGTATTGCTAATTTATGTTTTAACTTTTAAGAAAATCACACAAGCATTAATCGAAAAACTTTGAAGTGTCTCATGGGGATCTAGTATCATATTTTCCCCATGAGACATGAACACAGTTATTCAAATAATGCTTGTAGTCTTTTAAACATATCCCTAACTGAAGGCTATGGCCTAGCTCAAGTGGCTAGAGCAAAGCTTGACCGGGGCTGATGGCCTGGGTTCGAGTCTTCTTTGGGGGAGGGGTGAAACTCTTTCATCTCACTTGAGAGAAAAAAAAAATTAGCATATCTCTAACTGATTACTATTGTTTGAATAGCATGATACCTTTGTTCTCTTGGCAGGTGGACCCTCAGGATATAGTCATGGTATGGCATTTAAATTGTGTACTCAAATTTAGTAATATGCCTAATTTCTTGATTATGTAGGATGGATGGAATTGTGTCATCAAGGGGTAAAATATCTTGAAATCAAGAAATTCAAATCTAGTTCGATTTCTTGTATAGCTCTTTTTTTGTTTTGACGTGTTTGCAGTGTATCATTGCTGTTAAATTGTTTCATTTATTTATTGTTTTTCCTTTTTCTACTACAAGATGTAAAACCTAATTTTGAGCAACAAAGTACCCTGAAAGAAAATGTAAATATATCTATGCCATTACATTAAAATACGGTACTGAATATTATTGGTCAATTCATGAAGCAATCAATACAAGTTTTAATGTAATATATACATCTATGAATATGTATATTCATGAGGCAATCAATAAAAGTTTTTACATTTATAAATATGTTAATTGTTGTTATGTGATCTTAGTTGAGATTTGATTTGTTTAATCTGCAGTTGGTGGTCTCATGGCATATGAAGGCGGCTACTATGTGTGAATTCTCAAGGAAGGAATTCATTGGTGGATTACTCTCTCTCGGGTAAATGTGAGTCAAGTCTATCGTGTTTCTTTTGTTGGGCGATCCTGAATTGGAGATTTTGTCCATTATTTTATTGGCGTTTATATCTTTAATGGCAGGATAGCATCACTGGAGAAGTTCAGGGAAAGAATACCATTTATGCGTTCTGAACTTAAAGAAAATCGTATGTGATGACATGAAATTCTCTGTTCTTGGTCTAAGAAGTTACTCTTATCTCGATTGCAGTGCTATATTTATTTTTTGTATGTTGCACAGTGCATTTTTGCACTGATGATGTTGTATGCTTAATGATCGCTGCCATCACCTTGGGCCTTCTCATTGTTATTTGAAGTCAAAATTATGGGTAAAATGGGTTGTTTTAGTAAAGATCTGTTTCGTACTTCAAAATTTGTGGATAATATTAGTTGACCTAGTTGGCATTACCTATCTGAAGATTCATTGAAGACCTTTTTTTTTTCCTATTATTAAACTATCTCTTTGATTTATTCTGTCCAGAAAAGTTCCGAGAGATCTATAACTTTGCTTTTGGCTGGGCAAAAGAGAAGGTAACGTTTTTGGTTTGATTATTTGAACTTCCTTCCATGTAGTTGAAATTCATCAGCTTGGATTGGACCATAAACGTTCTTTCTGAAATTATTTTGCAATTTTTTATTTGTATTTTTTTGACTGAATAGGAAAACTGTGGAATGCATCAAACCGTTTGAAACTGAT
Organism: Fraxinus americana; assembly: GCA_035079005.1. Lineage (NCBI taxonomy): Eukaryota > Viridiplantae > Streptophyta > Magnoliopsida > Lamiales > Oleaceae > Fraxinus > Fraxinus americana. The sequence goes on along the minus strand of CM068706.1, from coordinate 54,813,366 downwards.
ATCCCTGAAAAGCAACAAAACAGAATTTATGGCTTGATGGTAGTTTGAAGTTACCTTCTAATAAAATGCTGTTGTCTAGTAATAATTTATTGATAATGTACTTTTTGATAGAATGGAAGCTCAAGAAACTAGATTAAATTGCATCATTAACACAAAATAATAGAATTCTATTTCTGTATTAAATAGCTGCATTTGAGCAGGTTTGTTACTTAAATGTTTATAACTTCATTTTGAACTTTTAAAAAAAAAAAAATTTTATCCGATCTTCAGTTTATGCTGCCTTGTTTATTAACTGTGTTACTAAAAATTGTTGACACGAATTAGAAACCCAAAGTCGCTATACTTTCCTCATAAACAGCCACTATTTAGTAAAATGTCCCTTAGACAAAAGGGAGAAGCAATGCAGAGTTAAATACTTTAAGCCTTTTCTTTTTGAATAATATTATTTATCATTATGATGGAACATCGGTGATGTGATTATCTATGTGAAATAATGAGATTTGAGAGCCACGTCACCGATGTTCCATCATAATGATGATGAATACATTACTTTCTTTTTGCCCTTTATCTTCAACCAGGTGTCTGAAATTTCATATTGTGGGTGAATCAGATTGTCTTTTAACTCGCATTCTACCAGCTGATATATTAGTATGGCATTCAGGTTGCTGATTTTCTATCCTGATTTCAGGGTCAGAAGTCTTTAGCATTAGATACAGCAATTGGGATGTGGCAGTTGCTATTTGCAGAAAAGCAGTGGCCATTAGTTGATTACTGGTGCCAGTTCTTACAGGTATAACAAACTGCATTTGGATCCTCTCCCTTAATCCTTTTTTTTTTTCTTTATCTTTTAAACCAATCAATACACACATTGTATTTTGTCTCTACCGTCCAAAAATTCCATCTCATCATTTTGTACCGCTCAATCTGCTATTGACCAGTTAAAAAAATTGAACTGTAAGAAGTAACAGATCATTAATTCAACTGGCATTATTTAGTCTTATTAGCATGTAATTGAGATCTCAGGTACTTGTATCCAATCAAGAACTCCGTTGCTGATGGTCTTATTATTTCATAAAAGTTCAATAGTTTGGTTTGTGGCGAGAAAATGGATAATAAATTGAAGAAGTATATCGAGAGGATTCTGAGGGACCTTGTATCATTCAAGGCTTTCTTTAAAAATATTGACTGGGGGAATTTGCAATCAATGTAGTTAATTTGCTCCCCCACCCACAAAAAATAAATAAACTAAAATTAATGTGGCAAATTGCTACCTTGTTTTTCGACATTATCTTTTAGCACACTTGTTATTTTTCCTCTTGTAAGAGTGTGGGATTGCGTTTTTAGCTGAATCTCTCTCACGTGGTTTGATGTAATTCCATATGCTTGATCATGCCCATAGCATGAATTATTTATGAAGAATCAGAGAAAGATATTTTATTTTTCTGTTTCCACTCGTGACATCTTTTTCCTTCTTGGATTTTTGGATTCAGGAGCGCCACAACAAAACAATCTCTCAGGACACCTGGTCCCAGCTACTGGAGTTTGCAAGGGTATATTAAGATGCATAAAATGAATGAATAAGAGATTTGTTTGGGACAGGAATCTCTTGTCTTTTATTCCCTCAGTTTTTCTAAATTTATCACCTAAAATTTTACCGTCTTTGTTCTTTTTGCACTTCTTCTGTAATTTCTTTGATCGAAATGTGAACATTTCAGCATTCCACCCTTCTCACCTTGGGGACCCTTGAGCATACAAACGAAGATGATTTTGACATAGTATCCTTACTATACATGATTTTGTTTTTGCTTACAAAGATCAGTTGGGATTCTGTAAGTCGCTGTTCATGACAGGTGTTCTTTTGTGTATATGCAGAACATTGATCCTACATTATCAAACTATAATCCTGAAGGTGCTTGGCCATATCTTATCGACGAATTTGTTGAATACTTGACCGAAAATGGCATAACTCAGAAGGGAAAATCAAGTGATTGGAGCTACAAGCATTAATGGATTGCTCTAGTTGTGTGACGAATGCTGGTCTTTGTCTATAACTCGATCGTTAAATCTTGAAATTCAGAAGAGGAAACAGGACAAGAAGCAATGGCAAGTAAATACTCTAGATCATTTTGAACTATTCATTCGTATTTCTCGTTGTTGACTATTATATGAACCATTGTGATTGAAGCAATTCTTGAGACAAATTGAATAAAGAATGAATTTTTTTGTCTGTTGGAGTGAGTATACAATAGTGAACACAATGTGAAGGAACGAAAAGAAGTTAAAATGTTATATTTTGTGTAGGTATAAAGTTTTTTTTGACTGTCGAAACTTGTTTCCACAAGTTTATTTGACAACAATAAAACCTTTGCTCGTTTATTTGTCAACATATAAATTGATGACAATCTCACGGTTGTTATGTAAAATAGTAGTAATCATACACGTATTTTTGCCGAGGATCTCTTCATGAGGTGAGGGAAGAATCAATCTAAATGAATTGGATTTTTCAAAGAATTAAGCGCCAGTTTGATCAAAATTAAAATTAAATATTTAGCAAATAACTGGATAATCTACAAGTTTAATACTTCTATATTATTTATTTTGTGTTGAATTAAAACTCACCACCAAACACGAGCTGCGCTGAAAATTCCCTTTCCATCATACACAACGAGCCCATCCTTATTCTCAATGCCAAGGGCAGAAACTGCAGCAGCGAATGCTTCTTCCGATGGCAACATATGTGGCAACTGGTACACGTCATTCAAGAGGAAAAGCATTTATACATTATTTACATGCATATGCATATGCATTTATAAATGGTTGTTTTATGGGCTTATTTATGAGTATGGATGCACAAATATTCACATAGGTATACACACATATGCATACACGCTATCAATCGATTGAATATAGATTTCCTAACAAAGTGCAACTAACTTACTGCATTATTTCACAGGTTAATTGTCTCGTATCTCGTGAATGAAAAGTGAAGAGACTAAGAAATGTTGACATTAGTTTTCCTAGACTCTCTAGATAAAAAAATTTGCAAAAATAAAGATGTTTGGTCCCTAAAAAAATTGCTGTTGCCTAGTTGCTACTAAACTTCCAAAAGATGCTTGAGTTTTGTGTATTGGGGAACCATACCTAGACCTCAAAATGACCATACACTGAACATGTGACAAAAAAGAAATAACATATTACATTGCTAATTCGATCCGATATGCCATCAACGTCGAAGAAAAGAGCACCGGGAATATGTGCCACCTGTTCAAAAAAATAACTTCAAAATAAAAATTTGAGGAAAAAAATAAACATTAGTAGCGGTAAAGAACATAAAATGTCATCACGAGAGATTTTTGATACATCACCAAATGGGTGCCTTTTGACTATTACAAGTGCTACACAGTAGAGTTATAAAGGTACATTTTATTTAAGCCACTGTACAAGGAAGAAATATATGAACGGCAAGCACCTGATATTCTTGAACTGGGTTTCTTTGCTCATCTGGCATGTACCAGGATGCATCCAACACCTGAAACAGTTGCAAATTTAAGTGATGTGATAAAGACCTTCACTTTGAAACGAAAACATTATTACTGAGGAAAAGAGCTTTTTATGCTAAAGGCCATAAAACTTTGGGGGCCCATTTGACGATAACTAGCGAATTTGGAAACTGAAATTAGAAGGAAACCGAATCTTATGCAATTCAATATAAGCATTTTAGGTCCATTATGTTAAAAAAAAAATGTAAATTTTCTTCCGAAACCACGAGAATGTTTTTCTTTTTAAAAGACCATTGTTCATTTACCTCAGATAAGACCTAACATGAGTTTTAAGATTTAGGGACTCGTCATGCCAAGGAAATGAACGGAAACATTTAACAAGAGTCGGAAAAAGCACAGGCTGCACAGATATTGATATACATGTGATTAATCTATGAACTCACGTTTTCTTCCCTCTACCTTCATTTTCTTGCAATTTTTTTATATTAAAAGTATATCTCCAGGCCAACTCACATAAAAAAGTTCACGAAGAAATTATCATTTTGCAAATGGAATATCCAATGCTCGGGATCTTCTTAGAACACTGAGGGGCACTTTTGCAGGAATGACCAAAGCAAAGAGGAGGGATAATTGCCACTGATTCAAGTACCAGTGAGGGGATCAGTAATGTCAAAATCCAATTCTCCTACATTCACTTTACTTTCTTACCGGAACCTAACTCTTCAAGCTTAAACTTAGCACATAATCACATAAAGAAGGTAAACTTTCTACTTTAATGAATATAGCTTTTTGGAGATAACATAGGAAAGTAATCTTTTTATATGAATGGTCACTTTACAAGAGGAGTATGTGATGAGACTTTGAATACGGCGTCTTAAGATTCTTATACCTTAAAATGCATTAAAAGAACATGGCATTTCTTCACAAAATAACTCGGAGCGGTCAAGTTTATAAAAAGATAACAAGGTCAAAAGGTACAATGCAAACCTTCCAGATTAGGTTCTCGAAGGTTGGCATGGAGCCAATCCACTGAAACAACAGGTTCATTGGCGGGCAGGGACTGCATGGAGAATGAAGCTTGTGATGCGACTGCTGATGAAGTCATGCTACAATAAACAGACCCTGAAGCCTTATGTGACAAATGGGACGGAGCCAAAAACAAGTGAAATGATCTCTTCTGCATTCAAGCAAGAAAATAATGTATAATACGCACAAGAATAATGACCCCATAAATGATAATAGCATCACATATTAACAGTTAGTTAGTCGTCAAGTTTCTTTGACCAACCATAGATCAAGTGCATTTGAAATGGGGCAGTTTCATTATGCAAAATTCTTTCCAAAGTTTATCTTCAACTCACAAATCTTCATTGGATTAAAAGGAAATCCATTTTCTAATCAAAAGTCATTACGGGGCACAGACAAGTTCGAATAAATCCGCACTGAGTACGGTAACCAAGCTATCTATCAATTCGAAAGTCTAAATTAAGTCCACCTACTTTCAGAAACAAATTGTAGAACTCAAAAGCAGTCTCAATCATTCAAATTTTCTCTCTTTACTCCTGAAAGTGTAAAATGTTGTCTCTTCATCACAGATAATAAACAGATGTACATCACAGCTGGAATATGAACAACCATTCATGCAGTTACCCAATACAAAAGTAATCAAAACGCATGTGTTCTGTAAATCCTAAGAATAGAATAGGTATAGAAAAGGTCATCTCATGGCCAGCTAAAAATCAGTAGTCCATCCAAATTCTGACAGCAATTTCTCAACATAAAACAAAAATCCCACATAGGAAACCCAATTAAAATGGTATTTTAAAAAATCCCGTAGAATGACACCAAAATATCGACAAAATTCAAAACAAAATCCAGGAAGTATAGATAGAGGGAGAGAGAAACTCACGGAGAAGATGGATGTGAAGATTTTAGGTTTGTGAAGGTGAGTAGAAGAAGATTGAAGGAAGCGATGGGCAAAGAGAGCTCTGTACAGAACGGAAGATGCCATTTGTATATTTTTGCCTGAATCAGGAAGCACGAATTACCGTAGAAAATTTTACAACTATTGAAGAACTGGGGACTTGTTGTCTCATTCGAAGTCCTTATGCGCCAAGATTGTCAATAAAAAGCGAATTCCAATTGAATTTGCAGTCTATCTGCCGATAATTCGAATATATCGGAATTCGGCCAGCCGCCGATGAGCTATGGCCTGGTATCGTACCGGAGGGACTGTCAGTGGAAGTGAAACTTCGGTTCGGCGTTTTTAAGGTTCGTAAAGCGTGAAAAAATTAACGGGTAAACAAAATAAAGAAAAAGGGAAAATCGTCTTTGAAAAATAAAAAAATTATTGGTCATCGCTAAAAATGGAGTTAATTGTCCTAATAATCATTAAATTAATATCTGTGTTTTCGAGTGCTTAATTACTAAACTTATCAAAATATTGAAAATTAATTCCTAATATTTCACAACTCTTTAACGAAATCGAGAATCGATGACATGACAAATGAAATGTACAAGTGGCACCTAAACACTGTTATGCAAATTGTCACGTAAGAAATGCGTCTTTATTGCTCACTGTACTTTGGAAAACGTCTTTAATTGTCCACTATACTTTTAAAGACAATTTTATTTTTCACTGTACTTTAAGGTGGTCGAGTTTTGACTACTAAACATGTAAATTCGATATCGGATTGTGTTGAAAATTTAGGAACGTTGTTCCAAATATCACTTACAACAAAATTTAATTTTGTAACATATTACAAGGAGATGTTTCAAGACATCTTTTAATATACAATTCTTTTCATGAACTGTGTTTTTTAAGAGAAACCCAAATATATGAGCGGGAACTTGCGGAACTTCAATTCTAAATAGAGCCATTTCTTATCACCTCATGCATTGTGCCAGTTGAAGTTAATTTGGATAATCTAACGATGAAGAGGGATAAGTAAAATGGCAAGAAAATATTGACAATTCTAATAACTAATTTTAACAAAAATACGCCCATAAAACATAATAATTTACATTAAAAATTCCTTCGCGGTGTCACCAATTCCGTTAGAGTTGTAAAATTGGTATCATGACATTAAATAACGTCCAACATTTTGATAAGTTTAGTAACAAAAACTCAATATATGAAACTTCGGTGAACAATCAAATATGCAAACACAAGTTTAGTGACTATCGAGACAATTGACTTCTAAAAGTTGCTTAATATTTACTTTTCTTCTTCTTTTAACCAAATATTTATTTTTCATTAGATAAATCAGATTAAGCCCATGTATAATGGAAATTAAAATTAAATTTTTAGTAGATTTTGATAAAAGTTGATAAAATGTGTAGTTGAAAAATTGTGGATCTCATGAAATAGAGGATCAAAATTAATTAATAACTTTAACTTAGATTAATATTTAGATTTTAATTTTGAACCTTGATTGATTTTTTTTTAAATTTTTTTTCATTGAATTTTAAAAGTTTTTCGAATCTCATCTATTACTTCATAAGTTGCCATTTTAAAACATAATGGACTCAACGACATGATCGACAGAATTTTCACATGTGACTAGTGTATGTCACGTCACCCAAATCGCCATGTTTATTGTTTTATATTTATAATTATATTTATTTTTTTATGTTCATCTTTAAGACAACATCGTTGAAATTCTTCCGGTAAATTATGTTGGAGCATTTTTAGTAGTGTTAGAAAATGCAAGAATAAATTATAAATGATTATATTCTACAAAAATACATTATGAAGTCTATCTAATATTTCACTTGTAATTCTTATATTAAATTAGCGTTTATAATCATAATAATAACGTTATATGAGAGTAATATCGTGCTTACATTTGAGCGTCCTTTTTTTGCTCATTATTAAAAGAAATATAACTTTTGGGCTAAGTGAGGCCCATAAACGTTAAACATTTCTTCAAAAAATGAGATGAAAAATGACAAATAAACCGGCACACATGTATATGAAAAATCTCATTTTTATATTAGAGAGTTACACAATAGTCTTTACAATCGACTCAGAATTCTTTATTAAGGAAATAAAAATTATTTATAAAATAAAATAGTCAACACAACCACCATAAACAACAAGCTCTCGTAGCTCAGTTGGTTAGAGCACCCGTTTAGTAAGCGGGAGGTCTTGAGTTCGACTCTCAACGAGAGCATCTGTCCTAATATTGTTGAACTTTTTGTCCTCCTGTATAATGTATTCGTTTTAATTATTTATTTTGTGGTGAAACGTTGTCGTTTCTGCAGACATGTATAAAATTTCAACCGCTTTACAAATTACATGAAAATTAAAATACTTTTCTATTTATCTCAAACCTTGGTTTTAAAATTTTTTAACTGCTTTACAAATTTCATGAAAATTAAAATAATTTTCTCTAACTCACACCTTGCATTTAAAATGTAAGTGCTAAGCACGTAATAAATAATAATTTATTTTTTCATTAGAAAAATAGAACATTAGCCGCGGGTTTGGTTGGTTGCACAAAGAGGAGCGGTTGATTGGGAAAGTTTGCCCCCTTTTTTAAGGGTTAGTTTATGAATTAATTTTCTTTTTAGTAATTCAATTTTTGATAATTCATTTTAATACCCAATTCATTAAAGTGAGACAATAATATATTTATTAATTTTTTAAATTTATTTATTTATTTTTAAAAGTTAAACTATTCAAATATATTTGGCAAACTAAGATTTTTATTGTTTTTAATATTCATTAGATAATCTTAATTACCATATTTTATTAGAACTAATAAAATTTCTGAAAAGGCCCAAGCCACACACAATATTAGAACAAGAATACAAAGATCCAAGAAAATACTGAAAGTAATAAGTTGCAGAAAATCAAAATGAACACAGGATATGTTTTTGGCCTAAGCCCCGGAGGTTCGGCGACCAGATCTAACGCCTACATCCCCCGTTGAGCATCCAAATAATGGATATTGCTCGGTTGCACTAACAAGCCAAAAATATGGCAACAACAGTTACAAGATTTGTACAAGGCTGAAAGCAAACAGACACTTATCTTTTCAGCCTTCGATCGATCTTCCTTTACAGCACAAAATAAGACCAGATCACACAAGATCAGTCAAAACCACTCATTCACAGCCCGAATCACAGAAGACTCAGCACAACAATCACTCAAAGACTCAAGACTTCCTCCTAAACAGAAGATCTACTTTGAGAGTAAAACTGTTTACAAGAATCAGATGTAAACCCTAAAAGAATGAGTTGATTCTCTCTACAGACGAAGACCTAACCCTAGAAAATTGAGAGAGAATGAAAGACCAACTGAATCAATCGAATGAATGAGGCGTCTCTCAGAAGTTAAGGAGTCGAAGTCTCTAGAATGTCATCCAACGGCCAAGTGTGGTGCCAAGTGTCAACAATCCAGCCAAGGCACCTTAATAATAAAAGTGTCATTCCAAGTAACACGTTTTTAGCCAATTGTTGGAAGCACACTTTCAGCCAGCCTTTGGTCAAGAGTTCGAATCTCAACAATCTCCACCTTGCTTTCAACAATTAGGTTAGTGCAGCCAGGAGCAACTTCACTGATTATTTTTCATTTGTTCTAAGTACCTGTAAAACATTACATAGCATCAATAGATAATAACTTCAAACAGTTAAGAAACTTATTCAAAGGTATTATCTTTGTCCCCATATCAGAAGGGTTAACCTGAGTAGGAATTTTACCAATTTTCATAACTCCTTTTGATATAACATCTCTAATAAAATGATATTTGATGTCAATATGCTTAGTTCTATCATGGAACATGGGATTTTTGCTTAAGTGTATTGCACTTTGATTATCGAGAATACGAGGTGGATTCTCATCAACAAAACCAAGTTCATTTAACAATCTACTAAGCCATATTCCTTCTTTAACGACATCGAAGCGACTATGTATTACGCCGGTAGAAAGATAGGGCAACAATCTTTTGCAATTGGGATTTCGACATGGCGGTATTACACAAAGTAAAGAAATAAGCGAAGTGGACTTTCTATTGTCCCTATCGACAAAATCGAATACTAAAACCCTTTAGCATAATTCCCCTTTTATCAAATTTAAACACAAGTCCTAAATTTAAAGTACCTCTAAGGTATCTTAAAAGCCATTTCAAGGCATTCCGGTGTTCTTCACAGGGATTACCCATAAACCTACTAAGTATACTAATACTATGTGCAAGGAATTAAACGGGTGCAAACCATAAGATACATGGTAGACGATAACATTTGCATATGGGACTTTTGACATTCTATCATAATCCTCATCGGTTTAGGAGAAATCGGATGACGAGTTTAAAATGATTAGAAAGAGGTAGTGTTACTGGTTTACATTCAAACATGTTAAATCTTTTCAGAAGTTTAACAATATAATCATGTTGATGCAAAAATAACATGTCCTTATTTCTATCTCTCAAGATTTGCATGCCAAGGATCTTTTTTGCTTGACCAAGATCCTTCATATCAAATTCGATTTTAACATACATTTGATATCCTCCAATTTCGGTCTTATTGCGGCTAGCAAGTAACATGTCATCAACATATAGTACCAAGTATAGGGAATTCTTACCTCCATTACCTTTATAGTACTTGCAGGACATCATAATTGCTTCTTTGAAAACCATGTTTCAATACAAAGGTGTCAAACCTTTTATACCATTGCCTAGGGGCTTGTTTTAGCCCATAGAGAGATTTTTCAATAGGCAAACAACATTTTCGTGGTTTCCATTAACAAAGCAAAGCAATTTGTCTCATATATATCTTTTCATCTAAATCACCATAGAGAAAAGCAGTTTTAACATCCAATTGATCAAGTTCCCATTTAAATTGAACAACAAGAGCAAGTATACATCTAATGGTGGTATATTTAACAACGGGGAGAGAATATTTCGGTGTAATCAACACCTTCTTTACGTGTAAAACCTTTTGCTACTAATCTAGCTTTATATCTTACACGTCATTATCTCCTTCACCTTCTTTTATTTTGAAAATCCACTTGCAGTCAATCGGTTTTTGATCTTTAGGTCTTTTAACCAATTCCAGTGTTTTATTTTTAAGTAGAGAATTCATCTCATCATCCATGCAGCCTTCCAACACACGAGAATCTTTACGAGTTTATAGCATCATCATAAGAGTCGGGTTCACTTTCAGATTTATCTTGATAAGTAAATAATGAAACAAACTCATCATTATCAAATCTAAATTGGGTCTAATCTGCCTTCTTTCTCTATCTCTTGTGAGTTGATAGTCATCAAGAGGTGTGTCGGGTAAATCATATTGTTCTTGATTCGGAGTGATTATCAATTTCAACGGGCAAATCATTATTATTAGGAGCAGAATCATCATCATCGACAAATGCGGGTGGAACATTATTAGCAATGACTCCACCTCAATTTGAACATCATTATCATCTAGGATATTTTCTTTACCTTCTAAGCATGGCATAATAGATTCATTGAAGACAACATCTCTTCTTACAATTACCCTATAGCCTTTTTCATTTTTAACCTTGATCTGTAACCCTTAACATTCTCTCCATACCCTAAGAAGACACATTTAAGTGATCTAGGTTCTAACTTTCCAATATTTTGATGAGCATATACGCACGGCCAAATATTTTTAAATGAGAGTAATTAACGGGATTTTTAGACCATACGGTTTCGGGGACATCAAAATTCAAAGCACTAGAAGGTGTTACTGTTCACAAGATATACGACGGTTTTACGGCGCCTCCCCCAAAACAATTTAGCGAGACGAACTCGGGAGCATGCATCGACTTTGTTTAATAATGTCCTATTCATTCTTTCGACTATGCCATTTTGTTGTGGAGTGTAAACTCTGTTTTATGTCTAAGAATGCCATTTTCTTTACGAAATTATCAAACTCATAGTTGCAAAATTCCAAACCATTATGTTCTTAGAGTTTTTATCTTATGATCGGTTTGGTTTTCTATTTGTGTTTTCCAATCTTTGAAAACGAGAAAAGTTTCATCTTTAGATTTTAATAAGAAAACCCAGATTTTTCTAGAAAAATCATCAATGATCAAGAGATAATATCTAAAACCGGATAATGTACACACGGAGCGGGACCCCAAAGATCAGAATGCAAATATTCAAGTATTTGTTTGGACTTATGAGTTCCAGGTAAGAAAGGTAACTTAACTTGCTTTCCAATAATACATTGTTCACATGCACCAAGATCACCAATGTTTTGTTTGCCAAACACTCCTTTATTTTGTAAAGATTTCAGACTTTTCTTGCCAATATGGCCAAGTCTCTCATGCCACAATTTTGCCAAAATGAAATTGTCAGATAAGGCAGTTGCAGTTAAACCAAGTAAAGGCTTTGCATTTAAGAAATAAAGACCATGTCTCTTAGGGGCATTTATTACTAAGTCAGATCCCCTAAGAATTTCAATATGTCCTTGACCCAATTTTATGTTAAACTCCATGTCATCCAACATTCCTAGAGACACCAAGTTTCTCTCTAATTCAGCACATATCTAGTTTCCTTTAAGAACGAGAACTTTCCCAGTTTCAAGAAGCAACTTGATAGTACCAATTCCTTTTACTTTCTGGTCATATTATTTCCCATAATAACTTTGCCCCAGGTGGCTTTAAAATCAAGAAAATAGTTTTTATATGGGCACATATGGAAAGAACATCGAGAATCCAAGATCCACTCATCACTCGGCCTCTTCTCATTATGGACAAGGACTAAACCATCTTCGGGATCAATCTTATTATAGGCTAAGGCGACATTTCCATCGGTGAAGCTTTTATCTTTTGCTTCATTCTTTTTCTTATGTATCTTTGATAAAATGACCTATCTTACCACAATGAAAACATTTCTTGCCCTTTGCCTTATTCTGGGACTTGTTTCTATCATTCCATTTGGTTCTATTTTCATTTGAGAACTTAGAGTGAAAGTTAGGTCTACTAAACCCTTTACCCCTAGCAAGAAGGTTCTCTCCATTATGACTCCTATTTTCAGATTTAATCTCTAGGGCCTTATTTCTTAAGGCACTAATGATATCATCAGTAGTGATCTCACTCTACCATATTCAAGAGCAACCTTGATGTCTCTATATTTGTCACTAATGGAGTTTAACAAGACTACGGCCTAACCGATCTTTTGAAAGTTTTCATCACGATTGGCTAAGTCGATGGTCGATTTAGTAAACCTATTCAAGTTTTCATCCAAGTCGAGAGGGATCCATTTTAAAAGAAAACAATTGTTTTAACAGAAAACATTTGTTGGGGATAGTCTTTGTTGCATATTTGGATTGAAGTTTAGTCCACAGTTCAGAAGCAGTATTAGTTTCACCTATTTCTCTAACTACATTTGTCGATAAGTACAAGAAAATAGTACTCCATGCAACCTCTTCAAGTTCAATTTTCTTAGCGGGTGGTAAGTCTGGGGCCAACTATCATCAAGTGCTCTAGCTACTCTCATTTGCATTAAAATAGCTTTCATCTTTTGACACCACATATTAAAATCACATTTGCCATCAAATTGTGGTACATCAAACTTAACGGTAGCCATGTGTAAAACACGTATGATGCGCAAATAAGAAGTTCAAGATAGTAAAGAACACTTAGGAGGTTTGCAACAATTTTAAGAACTTGAGAAATCACAGTATCACACGTGGTAATACAAGATATCAGGCATCAATTAGGTATATCACAGGAACACACAGAACAAGCTCAATTAAAAGAACACAACAGAGATCATATTCTATGTTTCACAGATCACTCCAGCAAGATTCCCCAGAAAAACACACCCGTACTTGATTTATCTCAGATTCCAGAAGCCTCGCAGGAGCTTCGGGACAAAGATTAATCTCAAGGGGGTTTCAACGGTGTTTTTGGTAAATCAAGGGTATGATCAAGAAACCCTAAATTTTTAAAAATTTACAGAGATAAAAGAAAAGATCTCACCCAACGAGTTAGCAAGAACTCGATTTCTTTTACTGGCTTTTAGCAGTTCCAAAAAATTTTGATCTATAACAGATCAGGCCTTCCTTCGAAGATCCAGGTATCTTGTCCTTTTTCAGTTCCAGGCTCTGATACCACTGAAAAGGCCCAAGCCACACACAATATTAGAACAAGAATACAAAGATCCAAGAAAATACTGAAAGTAATAAGTTGCAGAAAATCAAAATGAACACAGGATATGTTTTTGGCCTAAGCCCCGGAGGTTCGGCGACCAGATCTAACGCCTACATCCCCCGTTGAGCATCCAAATAATGGATATTGCTCGGTTGCACTAACAAGCCAAAAATATGGCAACAACAGTTACAAGATTTGTACAAGGTGAAAGCAGGACACTTATCTTTTCACCCGATCGATCTTCCTTTACAAGACAAAATAAGACAGATCACACAAGATCGATCAAAACCACTCATTCGCCGAATCACAGAAGACTCAGCACAACAATCACTCAAAGACTCAAGACTTCCTCCTAAACAGAAGATCTACTTTGAGAGTAAAACTGTTTACAAGAATCAGATGTAAACCCTAAAAGAATGAGTTGATTCTCTCTACAGACGAAGACCTAACCCTAGAAAATTGAGAGAGAATGAAAGACCAACTGAATCAATCGAATGAATGAGGCGTCTCTCAGAAGTTAAGGAGTCGAAGTCTCTAGAATGTCATCCAACGGCCAAGTGTGGTGCCAAGTGTCAACAATCCAGCCAAGGCACCTTAATAATAAAAGTGTCATTCCAAGTAACACGTTTTTAGCCAATTGTTGGAAGCACACTTTCAGCCAGCCTTTGGTCAAGAGTTCGAATCTCAACAATTTCGTGAAATTTTTCATTAAAATTATTGAATTCATAAAAAAATAATTAAAGATTAAACGGGCCGAGGGCCTTCTTAGTTGTACCCTCCTTGGAGTGAAGTCTCCCGCTCTGTCCTTGATCCGAATACTCGACTAAGTTGGTATTTCCCATCCCGTTCGAGATGGAGCCTCCGCGGGTATCGAGTTTGACGAATTTTTTGTTATCTCTAATTTTGTTTAGAATAAAATAAAAATAATTAAAAATTATAGAAGGAAGAAGTGAAAAATTACTTTTAATTAAGCTTTTACTCTTCCCTTTAATTTTTGGTCAAAATTGAAAAAAAAAAAATTTGCTTGTAATTGATGTAATTTTTATGCTTCATATTTCTCTCTGTCACACCAATTCAATATGGTTGACTGTCAACTTTAGTAGGCAGTGATTATGTACATTCATGCACACTCCATGACTTGCCATGCCTCCATGTTAACAATTTAATGCAAACGTCGCACGTTTTAACAAAAGCAGTGTTTTATAATTTTTTTAGCAAAAAATTTTCATATTTGTAAAAATTTTCAATGAACCGGAGCTCTCAACTAAAGAATAAATCATAAACATGACGAAGCAATTATTTCAATAGCTTTTATTACAATAATTAATGAGCTATCCAAGGGAGCCAAAAGGTGTTTGCAATTTTATTTATTCAAAACTCTTTGGAATTTTTATTTGTAACTTACGTGAAGCTTGTACAAAATGTTGTGCAATACTGAATATGACTAATATACAGTAAATAAGAGTAACTTTTTTCTTAATTGCCTCAATTTCCCAACTAACTTTTTTTTTTCGTAGAAACCCGTAGCCGCTACCCACCGCGGAGGCCCGACAACTGTGAGTGTGCACTAAATAAACCCCGCTCCATGTGTAGTAGCTCGCAAACCATATAGGAAAGGTAAACTGCACTACGCAAGTTCAGTGCGACGAACTCGACCGAGGTGTTGGCAGGGGATTCGAACTCGTGACCTATGATCTCCGCGTTCACCTGCTCCACCAACTCGACCACCCTTGAAGGGGTTCCATTTCCCAACTAACTTGAAAGAGCCTTGAGCGGGTACTGTTCACAAGAAGCAGCGTTGTGTCGTTCTGCTAACATATTGTTGTTGTAATAATGTCACATATTTTTAAGTCCTCAACAGCATAAAATGATATCATTTTATTAGACCGTCTATTTGACGCATGCGTAAGCATTGTCACACATTGTTGTTCTATTGTAATCTTAAATTGTGTAAAACAACGTTATTTTACGGCTATCCAATCACATTGAGCCGTGTAGAGTACAATCTGTATGTTCAATGTACACACTTAACATGTTTTTATTTTGCTATAATTCTTAACGGCTATTGTCTAACAAAAAAGCTACTCGTACAAAAAAAAATTGACAAAAAAGTTGACACATTCTCACGTGATGCTGGCCCCTACATGCATAAAAAATTGAAAAAAAATGTGGAGCCCCCCTAATGTGAGGGGCCGATCAGGGTGTTTGTCACCCTGACCCGGCACACCAAGGGCGGTTCATTATCTAATAAGATTGAGTCGTCTATCAATATATAAACCCACCTATTTAGTCTTCTCGATCTCTATGCCCATCCCCTCTTCTCTCTCTCTCGCTCTCTCTCTCTCTCTCTCTCTCTCTCTCTCTCTCTCTCTATATGGTTCTGCAAGAAAGAGAAAAAAAATTATTTTTTGGTGAGATGGTCACTGAAGTGAGTTGTTTGATGAGAGTGGTGAAAGGTGGTGAACCGAATGAATCGGAATTATCATCGGGGAAATCAACGACCTTGATCACAAGGGACTTGCTTGGTAGGTGTTGCACCCTTGACTCCAAAGAGTTGGACCTTGAATTGCAAGTTCCTTCTGGTTGGGAAAAACGCCTTGACTTAAAGGTGCGACTTTCATTTTTTTCTTTTATGTGGGTGTGTAATCCGTTTAAAGATCTCAAATCGAGCCACCATCTTAGTAGTAAAATCCGATAGTCTTTAAATCTTTTGAGAAGAAACTCAAAACTCGATAAAATGGACTCGAAAGAATCACGTCTTTATAAAGAATCTTTTTTTTTTCCATGTTCGAGCAACGAAGGAGTTTAAATTTTATAATTACATCTGTAATCTCGTCAGGGTTCTTTATGCAGAAAACTGTTCAGATTTTTCATTTTTGTTGTTTTTTTTTTTATGGCATTCATTATTCTGGTAGTTATTTGGTCTGGCCTTTTGCTGATGGCGTTGTTATTACTACTTTAATAAAACCCATTTATTATGTGTTCATTTACCTGAATTCAGTATGAAATTTGGTCGTCTCAATATGCATTGCACTTTTTTTGCAGTCTGGAAACGTTTTTTTACAAAGATGTGATTCTTCGATCTCGAGCTCTTCGACTTCAGAAAATAAGCCACATGGTAAAACCGTTGCGAAGCTAAAAGACCTCGACTTCTCTCCAGCATCAAAGCAAACGTCAAACCTTTTCCACAATGCTAGTTTAGACTTAAAGACGTTAGTCCCTCCAACGTCAACTTCAAAGCCGACATCAAATTACCGAAGCATATGCACTCTAGACAAAGTTAAGTCCGCACTCAAGAAGGCAGAGAATGAGTCGACAAGAAAGCGTTCAATCTCGATGTCTAAATCATTGTCCACTCATTCGAATTCTTCGTCTTCGGTTAAAGATTGTGACAGTAATCACGAGGAGAAAATGGATGCTTCGGTTGCTACTGGATGTCCTAATTGTCTACTTTATGTGCTAATCTCAAAGAGCAATCCTAACTGCCCTCAATGCAACAATATTGTCTTATTGCCTATGCAAGTCAAGAAACCTCGATTTGATCTTAACATAACTATTTGAGAATTCGGGGCGACCCCAAATCCCCCGACAATTATAGCAAGTATGTGACAAAAAACGAGATTGGATATTATGGTGTACCATATTTGATTGTGTTTTTCTTCTTTAATAAACTGTAGTTAATATTACGAATTATGTTTATCAAATCTAAATGTAAATGCATTCATACTTTTGGTCACATATATTGTGAAGAAATACGGTTTAAAGAAAAATGTCATTGTGGTAGAAATTAAAGGGTTATTCTCTTTGTATTTCAATTTTGTGTTTTGAGTTTTGAATTCATTTTGAGTTTTGTGTTTTGAGTGTTCATTTTGAGATCGTTGAAAATGTGTTTTTTTTTTGCATTTTGAAAAATTGTTTTGAAAACACCAAAAATGCGTTTTGAAAATTTTAGTTTGATTATAACTGAAAACACCCAAAACGACAAATTGTCGTTTTGTGTTTTCTTTGTAAATTTTTAACTTGTTTTCAAAAACGCATTTTCGAAAATAGAAAAGAGAACGCGTTTTCACTATTTTGAAAAATCGAAAATAAAAAACGATTTGAAAATGATAAAGAGAACATACCCTAAGTTCTCAAGGATGTTCCATTCATTTGTTTCCTGTCCTAATAATGTTTAAAATTTTCTAGGACTGAATTATAATACAAGAAGATAAGAGAATATTAGGTTAGGCTTAAAAGTTTACCTATAAGTGAATAAAAACGTAAGTTACTTATCTTTTCGTATCTCTATTGAGAGTAATGTCTTTATAACTAACAGAATAGATAGAACGAAATCTGCAACAGATATATAAATGAAGGGATATAGGTAGTCTCGACTAAAACATCGATTTCTTGTTTGTGTGTAAAAGAACGTTCTTCTAGAACCCATAGTACTAAATAATTTTATATAGGGATTAAAATTAGAATTTTTAGTAGATTGTGATAGAAGTTTTTGAAATGTGTGGTTGAAAAGTTGTGGGACCCATAAGATATGTTGTTAATATTTATTATTTTGACTTTGACTTGAATTAAAATCAAATGTTAATATAGACCAAACATTGGCATATATCTGAAGAAGACTTTTACTCCATTAACTCAAAATCCTATAGTAGTTGTGCATATGTACGACATTTTCAAGCTTTTTGTCCAACTAAATTTTATTATGATATTTATTAAAGGAATTCAATATGTACCTACCTTTTAATAAATTCAATAATTATTTATTGTATATCTTACAGCCTTTAAAATAGCACACCTAACATTTCAGGGAAACTAATGTAGATGTTAATTTTTGACATTTATGGTTTTTCTGTCTTTTGTTTACATGTAGCAGAGTACCAGGTTTTGTCGGCCAATAAAATGTCCTATTTTTTTAGAATAATGTTATTTGCAGTCGCTCACTATCGTAGTGTCCCTACGTAGTATACATGTGACGGTTAATTATTTGATGTGATCACATTTATGCCACGTAGAATAACTACGGAAGTGAGCGACTGCAAATAGCATTATTCATTCAATATTTGTAATTTTTGCCATCGAAAAGAAAATCAAAGCAATTGATCGAATAGACTAACACAAAATATTCGTATAATTGTTCCTTGTTTGTTGTTTTTAATTTTGTGGGGTTAATTTAATGTTGTTTTTGTGATTTTTTTTAATTGAACTAAAAAATTTGGATTTAAAAACGAGTAAAAAAAAAAGAGTGAAAACTTAGATGTTGTAAGAATGAGAATACTATGCGAATACAAGAGGTCAATTGGGCTGCTCCTCGTAGGTGGTCAAACTAGACAATAAAGCTCACCACGATCCTTTTATTATGATTGTCAATCATTATATCAGCATTGATAGATTTTGGTTGTTTTTTTAGCATGGTGAATCGTACCAGACCTAGACGATTCAACCCATTTTGACATCGTATGTACGTATACACGCTGAACTATGGTAATGTTGGAAACTTACCCCCAATTTTAGTAGTCAACTATAGGATTCAAACGATCGCCAATTATTGTCTAGCCAATAGTTGGTTTTTTTAGCATGGTGAATCGTACCAGACCTAGACGGTTCAACCCATTTTGACATTGTATGTATGTATACACACTGAACTATGACAATGTTGGAAACTTACCCCCAATTTTAATAGTCAACTGTAGGATTCAAACTATCACCAATTATTGTCTAGCCAGTAGTTGGTGCTAATAAGCACCTTGAATGACAGCAAGCCACGAGTCCAATGAGTTGATAATAATATTATTTGTTACAATTTACAATGCATAGATGAAAGATCTTTTGAGTTTACAAACAATAGAATGTTTATTATATTAATTTTGTATACCACGTGTATAATTTTATATAAACTGTTTATTTTATACAAACAAAAAAAAATTAATTCAATACAACAACACATGGATTATTCATTGAGGAAATTACATAATAGCCGGGGTTTAAAGATTGTAATTCAAAATTCAGGAACAAAATTTCACTATTCACAAATCAGGTATAATATAATACAAACCCTACATCATTTTTCTTCTCCATCTTCTCTCTACAGTATACACCCGCCCCTTCTCTCTTTTCTTCTCCCCTCTCTCTCACGTCCCCTCCTCTCCTCTCCTCTCCTCTCTCTCTATTCTAGCAATCGCGCCTCTGCCGGTGCCTCTGCTAGCTCCTCGCTATGAGGCACCAAAGAGCTGTCGGTGCCTCCCTTCGAGGAACTAGCGTGGCGCCGCTGTGTATTTGTTGGTATCGTCGCTGCTATCTACAGGCGGCGGCTGTTGTGGGTTGATTGGTAGGTATGGTTGTTGGAGCGATGTCTGTTGTGGGTTTCGTTGTGCGACGGTGGTGTGGTGGTTTTGAGGGGGCTGTAGCAGGGTGGTTTCTTCTTTGTTAGTGTGGTGGTGGTGTAGCAGATGTGGTGGTTTTAAGGGGCTGTAGCAGGGATGATTTTTATTTGTTATTGGTGGTGGTGTCTGTGGGTGTGGTGGTACGTTGTAGAGGTGGTGTGGTGGCGGGGTGAGGGTGGTCGTAGTGGTAGTGGTGGTGGATCTGGCGGTTGGGGTGGGTTTTGGAAGGTTTTCTGTGTGGTGGTGGTGATAGTGGTTGGTGTTGGCCTTGGCCGTGGCCGTGGCAATTATTTGGTTAATTTGTGAGCAATTATTTGGTTATATGTTACTCTGGAAGAATTTGTGACCATTAAATTTTTTGTCTGTGACTGTGACTGTGACGGTGACCATGTGACCAATTACTCAATTGTGACCTAAAAATTTAATAATACGTGACTCAAAAATAATCTGTAACCAATTAATTTAAAAATCTGTGACCTCGAACTAATCTGTGACCAACTAATTTAAAAATCTGTGACCTTGAAATAATTTGTGACGTACAAATTTTTTGATATGTGACCTCAAAATAATTTGGGATCAAAAAATTTGACGATATGTGACCAATAAATAAATCTGTAACTTATAATTATGAATATGTGACCATTAATCACAAACTGTGACTTTATTATCTTTATTTAATAAATATTTTTTATTAATTAAATCCATACCTAATTTTTGAATTTTCAAACTATTTACCTTACTTTTGAATTGAGGTAAAGAATACAGCTTAGATATGAATTTTTCCCTTATTCATTCCCATCCGAACCAACCCGAATGGGGCAGGCAACAATGCCATTGTTTGACACTTCGACAGGTACCAAAGAACTATAAAAGGATAGGATCAATAAATAATCCATAAATTCCCAGGTTTCGGATCATTAAACCTGGCCCACCCCGTACGTGGCCCACCCCCGTACGCTACAATTTTCTTCTCCTTTTGTAACATGCCTCGTTTTCACAAATACTTTAGGATTATTGTAATATCATATAAATTAAATAAATTATTGAGAAAATATTTATTATGTAAAATGAGACGACACTGTATAGAACTATATATAAGATTTTCTGCTTCTTTTGCCCATAAATCACATAACCGCTATCATCCATGTTCGTCAGTATTATAATATTTTGATCCACTAATAAAGATATCTACTGAAATAATTTTAGAATTCGATTTCTTTGATATATACAACGTCATATCTAATAGCTTAAAGTTCCTTTCATTTCATTAAGAGAGGTTAATTGATATATAATGAATGGAAGTCTATGTTATTTATCCAACCATTGATTAGATAGTGACCTTAATTGTTTCAAACATTTAAAGGTTGTTTCATTTATTATTCTATTTTGTGTAGAACACCTATATACACAAGCTTGTTTAATTAAATATAGGGTCTTGTCAAACATTATTCTCCTGTGCTCAATCCCTATTCTTTTAATTTAAGATTGAACCAAAAAAAAAAAAAAAGCCTTAGTTGAGCCACGAGTGATAGTTGCAACCAATATTTTAAAAATCGAAATGGACATTAAGTCCAAAAAAAAAAGAGGGCAAGGATTGATCCGAAAATTAAATTAACTAAAAAATAAATTTCATATGAATATATAATATTTTAAAAATTAAATTACTATATAGATATATACTTTTTAAGAAACTAATATCAAATTTAAGAGTATTTTAAGTTTTTAACGTTTGTTAATTATTTTTTAATATTGATTTCATGACATAAATTAAATGAGCCTAAAAAAGTCATGAGCTACATATAAAATAAAAATGTTCAAGTTTTAATATGATATCAGATCTCATCAAATTTCAATGAACGATTTGATTCAATTAATATTAAAAATTAAGTACTTGTTTGGTAGTCATTAAAATGCGAATTTTCATTTTACAATAGTAGACATGCAATTTAAAAATCACTATTAGGGTCCGTTTGATTGCAAATGTGAAATTTGAGTGGAAAGAAAATGAATTACAGGGAATTGAATTACCTAAGATTTGTTCTATTGTGAATTGTAATTAATTGTGTTTGATTAATATAATTTTTCACCTAAAAAATGTTGAAAGTTTGGTGTCCGTTTGATTTCGTTTTTCATGAAAATTGTCCATTAAAATGATAATTTTTTTTTTTACCATTTGGTCTAGAATTTGTTCCCATTGCCAAAAAACAACAAATTAAAATAATTAAAAAAAAGGCTAAACTGGAAAATGGTGGGAATCAGTTTTCCCTTAAATCATGGAAAATGGTACGAGAGACAATAAAAAAAATCTTTTGCCTGGAAAAAAAATGTGCATCAAACATGCAAAATATGGAAGATGGAATTCCTTTTTAATTTTCCATGGAAAACTTGGGTCAATCAACAGGGCATTAGTCGTTCAAATGTCAGAGCATTACAATGGGTATAGAAGCCATTGAAAATTATTTGGACTTTAATACCCCCAAGTTGTCATCCACATATACCAAAATACCCTCTCTATTAATAATCTCGCACTTTCCCATTTCCTTTACCATTTGGAAGATAGTTTGGGAAGATGGAAAATTCTTTTGCCATCACACCTTCAGTAGTCAAAGTTCTTTTCTTGAAAATGTACACAATTCGACATTTATTAACAGAGGGTCCCGCCGTTACGGCAAATTTCTTTTTTTGGAGAAATCTCATTAATGGTCCAAAAATCTCTAAAAATGAGGTAAAAATAGCCTCCAAACTGGAGCTAATAACACGAATTTCAAGATTTGTCGGCTTAAATGGGCCACTGTTCTACGAGGCATGTAAATGGATAAAAAAAGTAATGATATTCATAGTGAATGATTATCGTAGTCATTCTATATTGCATATATCTAATTGATTAATATATCATATACGCCGACCATTTCAGTTCACTTCTACAGAGTTCGTTACTTACTCTACTGAGAGATGAAGTGCACTTTTCTCATCTGAAATGAGGAAATTCGAATCAACTGGCCTTCAAACTCCAATTTTCATCTCATTACAGTTGGAAAAAAAACCTTTGCTTGTAGAAATTTCAAAAGCATTACTAGTCAGTCAGTCGCGTATGAACGGTAACTTGTCTGTTTCAGATTCTCTTAATTCTTGACCATGTACTTTGAATGTTTCAGTTCTTCCTTTTTTGGCTATTCAAAAAAAGGGGTTGCTGGTGGACGGCCATGCTGACCCCACAAATTGGAAGTCTTTGACAAGAGAATTTGTTGCTTCATTTTCTTGTAACAGACAACAGTTTTTTTTTATGCTTGTGAGGATTTCATTGGAGGGTATTTTACTTCTAATAGATTATGAACTAGATCGGAATTCTATGATTATAATAGATGGTGTAACCAACCAAAATGTATGTCGTCTAACTCGATCTCTAACTTTCTTTTGGACCTATTTGACTCCTTGAATGAAGTTATTTAGGTGTTGTTACAGTTTGTGATTTTATCTTTCTCGATAGGACAGTACTAATGTATTGAAATTGTTAGATAAATCGGATTTGGTTCACCATTTTTCTAATTTCTAATTTTTGGCAGTTGATTTGAACTGAGTCTTGTGTGCTCGAGTAATCAAACATTTTTTTTATATTTTAAAATAAAATAATGAATTTGGAAAAGAAAAAATAATAAAGAATATAATTTGTTGTCAACATCTAGTCGACGTCATATCTTGGGGGTCCCTTTTTTTATTAAATGTAATCTTCCAGAAATTTTGAATACTCAACTCATGTTTGATAGGGGATTAAAATTCAAATTTTAAAGTCAAAGTCAAAGTCAAAATTAATTTCAACCACATTTCAGAAGATCCAAAACTTTTCAATCACACATTATTAATTTTTATCAAAATTTAATAAAAAAATTGATTTATTTTAATAAGAAATAAAATCTTTTATTTTGTTTCCAATTGAATAATTTTACTTTAATGTAGAAAATAACATTAAAAAAAATGCGAACAGGATAGTCTGATTGATAAAATTAGTTAACAAATAACTACAATGCCACGTCACAATACATTCTAGTCAAATTGTCACATAGTCAAAGTGCAGTGACTATCTAAAAATAAATGTGAAAGGAGAAAGCTAAAACAGATTCTACGAGACTAAGAAAAGTTGAGTCAAACGTGTTGTCCTGTTGATTTTGGTAATTATCTAGAAGGTCCATGACCAGCCAGCACCAGCAAAGTTTATTATTTACAATTTCAGGATTATATTTATATCAATTTCAAATGAACCTTTCTAATTTAAAATTGTTTAGAAACCTTCCCTATTAGCATAAATTTTACATTTTACCCTTTTTTCTTCGTTGATCTTGTTTGATCCTCTTTTTTTCAAAATTCATTTTTCTCTCCATTCTTTTCAAGCACACATTTTTCAATAAAATAATATTACACGTAACTAAAAAAAATTTCCTTCATTTTTAACAACATATTCCCTATTAATTTACTATTCCACAATACATTTTACTTAAAAAATGGGCTTCAAGCAGATGAATTATTACATTTAGGCCCTATCTGACCCTCATTTTTTCCTCGAAATCTTAAATCACACATTCAGAGCTTATTTGGTAGAGATTTTTTGGGGGAAGAATTGATTTTGATGTGATGGAAAATGATGAGAAATGTATGGTTGAAAAAGAAGAAAAAATTATTGATGTGATGGAAAATATTATTTTATTGAAGAATGTGTGGTTGAAAATGAGAATTGATTTATTGTAGAAAATGAGAATTCCTACCAAACAAACCCTCGATTGAGTTCACTCTTCTTATTAATTTTTTAACTACACATTTCATCAATTTTTATTAAAATATATAAAAAAATTATATTTAATCTAAAACAAACGGGGGCTTAATATATTTGTAAAATTAAATATTACATTGTCTTAGAAAGGAATAAAATTGATATATTCTTTATTGTATTTATGGTATTATAGTAATAATATCTTTAACTATAGTATGGGAAGACAAAATACCTCCTCTTTACAACGTAACACATTGTTCCATCCTAAATTTGTCTCAATTAAATAAAAATATATACACTGTAAATAAATAAACGAGAATATATTGATGGCAACGGGGCAAGGCGGCCATCTCCATCCCCATCCCATCGAGAACTTTTAGGAGGTGAGACGAGCTGATGATTAAAGTAATTTATCGTAACTTTTAGTTATTTATTTATTTTCATGTTATTTTTTGAAATTTAATTTAAATTGAAAAATATAAAATCAAATAAAATGAAAAGATTCGAGGTGGGATAAAGGCAGGGCGGGAGTCGTGGAGAAATTTTTGTCATTCCTATAAAAATCTTGAGAAATGAGGGGGGAAAAAAAACGAACTAAGATAGTGAAATATTATTTAAGAATTGATTCAAATAATTTACCTAAAAATACTTTTGATTAACAAGTGAGGAATCCATTATCGAAAAAGCCCTCAGGGGAAATTTCTCAAATTTTTAAAATTAAAATTGACGTACATCATAAATCTCATAAAAGCTTGTGAAATTTACCCAATGTTCTACAAAAACTTCCACAAGTGAGCTAATGGACGACTAAAGACTGCTTCAAATTCAAACATGAGGGCTCAGGGCCCCACAAGAAGTCAATACCATGACTTGACCAAAAGCAGAGGCTCCAACCTACGCCCATCCCCAACCCTCGCCACCACTACAAAACCCCACTCACATCACCTTTGTTTATATATATTCAGAAGTTTCTTAACTTATTTTTCAAACTTAACCTAAATTCTATTAACCTTTCACACACACAAACAAGAAGTGAGTGGGGGAAAGATCTTGGAACCATGGAAGCGGATAATATTAGCAGTGTAACTAATGTTAAAGATGAAGAAGATGGTGTTCTTCTTCCAGGGTTTCGATTTTATCCTACCGATGAAGAACTCGTAGGGTTTTATCTTCGAAGAAAGGTCGAGAAGAAACCGATTACTATTGAACTTATCAAGCAGGCTGATATCTACAAGTACGATCCATGGGACCTTCCAAGTATGTCGTGATTTCATGCTTTATTTTCCAAACTTATAGTGTTTTTATTAAATTTTTGTCCCTTTTTTCATGAATAAAAACATATACATTTTATGGAATCCACCAATTTATAAGCGTTTTTTTTTTTTTTTGTGCACATTCAGAAGGCAGCAACGTAGGGGAGAAGGAGTGGTACTTCTTTTGCAAAAGGGGAAGAAAATACAGAAACAGCATAAGACCCAATAGAGTGACAGGTTCAGGATTTTGGAAAGCAACTGGAATAGACAAACCAATCTATGGAGAAGGCCGTGATTGCATTGGCTTAAAGAAATCACTGGTTTATTACAGAGGAAGTGCTGGGAAAGGCACCAAAACTGATTGGATGATGCACGAATTTCGTCTTCCGGCTACTCATCACAGCAATACAAAACAACTAACTGATAATCAATGCATTGCTCAAGAAGCTGTAAGAAAGTCCTGAAAATCCAATCCCAAAAGGCATTAGGAATAGTAGAACATACTTCACTTTCAATTTGGTTTTGGAAAAATGAATTTTTTTCTTTTATTGAAGAGTTTTGTAATTGCTCTTCAATTCTTTGAAA
This sequence comes from Fraxinus americana, assembly GCA_035079005.1. NCBI lineage: Eukaryota > Viridiplantae > Streptophyta > Magnoliopsida > Lamiales > Oleaceae > Fraxinus > Fraxinus americana. Next base: position 54,786,760 of record CM068706.1, on the reverse strand, counting down.
TTTAATTTCTTCTTTGAGAAATTGATTATGTTTTTTCTTAAAAGTGAATAATTTTTTAAATTGATACTTCTTTTAAAGAATTCACATCTTTATAAGGAGGATTTGTCAACTTGAAAAATATTTCTTGACCCAAAATATTTGTAGTAAGTCCTTTTGAATCAGATTGAAATTATATATATTTGTGTTATTTGTTATGTTTGGTTTTTTGAGCTGAGTTTTGCTCATGCAGGAAGTTTGGACACTCTGTAGAATATTAAAGAGAAATGTTTCCTACAAAAAGTGTGTACTAGACTGGAGAGAAATGTCTGGTAAGAAGAGTAATCCAGTGGATTCAAGCTCCAAATCATGCAGCATGAAATCTGATCAAAGCTTTATCAGTTTCAGCGATCCTGACCTTCAGATCAAGAAACCCTTTTCCAATCATGTGGAGAATATTGCAGATCAACAGTTTATGGGGCAGTTCAATTCAGTATATGGTCAAGCACCATCTTCAATATTTTCAACTTCTGTGTGTTCATCGGACACGAATGAGTTGTCAAGGCATGCAGATTGGGGGGATCTTAGATCGATTGTGAACTCTTCTGCTTATCCCTTCTGTTTGTAAAATGATTTGCATATCTACAAGTTTATAAATTGAAATAATTACGTGGAGTTTGGGATTTTTAACAGATTTTAATATAAAGTTGATTAAATGTGAGGTTGAAACATCGATAAAAGTGTTTGATCCGATAAAATATGTGATTGAAAATGAGTTTGAGAAAAAATAAATAATAAAAATTAGTATAGATTCCCGTTTGAGCTCATTAAAAATAAGTTCTTGGGAAAAATGTATTTTGGGATGTGTTTTTGTAAAAGTAAGGAAATTTTTTATATTTATGTGTAATATTATTTTATCAGTTCCAATGTATCAACTATTTCTTGAATCTATGGACTTGGTGCAGGCTGGGTTGTATCCCAAAATAGTGAGTGTTGGTGGTGTTGGGTCAGTTGGGCTGGATAGGTATATACTTTAAGCTCGTGTTTGGTTTGGCTAAAATCATATTTTCTGTACATTTTGATAAAAGTTAATAAAATATATAATTAAAAATTGATAAATTTGTGCATATCATAAAATGTATAATTAAAAATAAATTTGAAAAAAAAATGTACATTAAAATTTTGAGATCAAACAGGGGCTATCTGAACTTCTAATCGCAATTGGGCTAATATCCGAAGACTAACCTACTAAAGTTGGGCTTATTTAATGGGCCAACTTAGACCGCTGGGTCTTCGAAAAGATTTGACCTTCTAGAGTCGATTTATAATCTCTATTGGATGGACCCTCTGTGTACTCATTGAGAAGGGAAAAGTTTACGTGAAAATTTCAAATGTTAGAGATTACGTATCATTCATTTTTAAATTAAGATATAAAATTTAAAACTTCAAAAATCAGATATTGATTAAATTTTATTTTGTGAAATAATTGATTAAAAATATATTTTATAAATTAAATACATTAATATCACAATTCTATACAATTTAGTCTCAATTATCAAATTAATTGGTTATAAATTATTTTTGGGTCACAAATAAAAATTTTTATAAGTCACAAATTATTTCACGATCAAAAATTTCATCGGTTACAATATATTCATCGGTCACAAATCAAGACAATTATAGGTCACAATTTATTTATCGGTCACAAATCACAAATTTTATAAGTCGCAATTTATTACACGGTCAAAATTTATCAAATTATTGGTTAAAAATTAACAAATTTTTAGGTTATATATTATTTATTGGTCACAATCAACCAAATAATTTGTAATCACCACCAACACTAGTGACCACCACTTTACTATGGCCTCCAGTCGCACCGTCGACAACACCGCCGCCACTACTTCCCAACAACACCACCGGGTTGTGCCACCGTCGGCACTACCTCCAATAAATTATCATTTTCAACTTCAACTTCAAAATCACCATCACCACCCCACCACCAACAAACCACCATATTTAACTACAAAACCACCATCAATGTCAACGCCAACACCAACACCACCATCGCCGTCTCCGCCACCAACACTGCCACCATCTTACCATCAATGTCACGGCTAGGAGTAGCAGAAGCACCACCTCTTGTATCAAAAATTACAACCACTATCTCCATCACACCACAATCACCACACCCAACAAAAAATCCCCAAACCTATTGTCGCCGCCATCACTGCATCACTACCACCGTCTTATCAAATCCATAGCAGATTGTAGTCCACAATTGCGACGTCGCTACAAGTTGTATGTGTGTCAGCTGAGTGGCGAGCACGTTGCTTGTAGTTGCTACTGCAGCATCGCACACAATGACGTCGTCACGCGCTGAGCGTGACATTGCTGTTGTGGCTTCTAACGACGTTGTTATGTGTCATCGCCTGCTATGCACGACAGTAGAAGAGAGGCAATTGAGAGGATAGATAAAGAGAACAGAAGTGAAAAATGATTTATGGTTATGGCTTGGGTTGGATGGGGGTGGGGTGGTTATGTAGATTAAATTATTTTTATAAAATTACTATTAATATTAAAAAATTATATTATTATCTGATTTTTATATAAACAAACCTTGAATCTGATTTTTGAAATAAAAATTTTAAAATACGTTTCCATGTAATTTCCACAAAGTTTAATAATAAGAAAATAACATAAGAATAAGAATTAAATTTTAGAGTTATTTTATAATTTCTGTTGCTTTAAAAAATCAATTTTCTTATCGTTTTTATAGAGTTAAGTACCCAAGTAAAAGGCTTGTTATTTAGGGCAACTTCCAAAAATAGCCTTAAAATTAGGTGTCCTTTAAAAATCACATGAAAAGTATTTTGAAAATAAAAAATACTATATAAAATTAAATTCCCTTTTTCACACGATGACACTTTTTTAATTAAAAAACTACGGACAATGTCACTTTTACTAAAAAGTGATGTTTGTCGGTCAAAAAAAATACAAAAAATTCAAGAAAATAATGTAAAAAAGTGACAAACACTAAAAACGTGATAGTTCAAAAAAGTGAGAAAACACTTGAAAAAGTGACCAAAATTTAAAATATTGTGAAAAACACTAATTAAAACATTAGAATAAGTTCAATAAAATGGTTGAAAAAAAAAAAACACAATCATCGTCTCTCCTCTTTCTTTGTTTGCCGCCAAACATAGTTGAGTCAAATCACCAACAAAACACCAATCAAAATGTCAATTATCTTTAAATCAATTCATCGGCATCATCATCTACCAACTTAATCAACTCATTAATCATATAAAAAGTTTTTCTATATCAAAAGAATGACAAAAGGAGACATAAATTTAAAAAGGTGATGAACATTAACAAAAACGACAAAATATCAATCAAAACATGAAAATATATCATTTTATGCAAATTCAGTCACTCCACCACCGCCACCTCCACCAAGGCCAACCTTGCGGGCAAAAGGTCACTCAAAACATCACATCAAACACCAACCTTGATTTCAGTCGAGACTTCATAAAAGAATATACAAGCACCAAAACATAACATTTGAATTCAACGGCAGTTCTATCCTACCAAGAAATCAGTTGTTATATAAATAAACACATAATGACAAGAAATCAGTTAGACTTGAACCAGAGGGCTCATCGCACCTACTGTCCAACCAAAACTAAAACGACTTCTTTTTCATTTCTTTCCCGAACATTTGTTCTACATGATAATTTTTACATTTTCTCAAAAGTTTTTCATATGTGAGTTAAAAAGGGAAATACAAGAGAGTTACAACCTCGTTCTATACAGAAAGTTACAAGAAACATGAACTGCTTTGCTGCAATCTAATAACCAACAATTCAACGATATTGCTTGATAAAACGAGGGCTGCATTTTGGGCTAATGTGTTTAGCTGGCTTTTCACGGTACTTTGCAGCTAGTTCCCTTGGAGACTTGGGACCCCTTCTCTTTCGATGTGTTCAATTTCTTGATCAATGCTTTGGCATCATTTCCTAAACGGCTAAACCTAACAAATCATAAATGTCAAAAATCCCATATTGTCAATTTTAAATTGTCGAAGTTTCCCATAAATCGTCGGACGAAGTTTATGCGCACAAGTAAACGCAGATAAATACAAATATTCAGGTTATGCAAAACTTATAAGTATGAAATCATTTCCGAATCCATGATATTCGACGAAGTGAAAAACACCACTTTCTCTACGATGGAGAAATGAATCGGGAGAAAATTTCTCAGGAGCCAGAATGCTCATTGAAGCAAAAATGAGGGAATTAGGTTTCCAAACAACGAAAATTGGAAGCATTTGATGAATGTCTGATTGAAGGCAAAACGAAGAAGATAATCCGAATGAACTGAAAGAAGAATATGAAAGGGAGTGGCGGTTAATGGTGGTGAAAGGCAGTGGCTATTGCCATTGGCATCGGCAAATTGTATGAAAGGGAGACTGTTGAAGTCAAATTGGAGTTAATAGAAAGGAACGTATTTTATACTCTTTATTTTTTAATGCATTCTATTTTTCAAATTTCTTATTGAGGAAATTACAGCTACCCCTACTTTTAGATTACCATTTTCATAAATAAGACAAAAGGTTTAATTTTTCAAAATTCAGGTTATGATTAAAGAATTTAATATTAATAATTATTTTCAAATTCAATTTAATCATTTTGAATTCCTCACTGTACCCTCATTCTTCACCGTTTTCTCTCTCTGTCCTCAACGTGCCGTCGCCATCTTCTACCTTTTCCTTGCCGACGACTCTGGCGCTTGAAGCGACGGACGGTGGCGCTCGAAGATCCAGTCGGTATTTCCCTAGGGTTTTTCAGATCCGCTGTCTCCAACCTCTCTCCTCCCACTGCCCCTCTCCATCTCCCTCTTTCTCTCTTTGTTGCACCCACCCCCTGATCCGGCAGCAGTCATTCAGCGGCGGCAAGGCGAGCGGAACAGAAGCCTAGTGATCCACTGCCGTGAGTCGTCTGCTGCGATTTGAACTTTGCAGAGCCACTCGCGATCTGCTCCGCTCCCAGTGCAGTTTTCTTCCCCCCTTTTTTTTTTAAGTTTTTGAGTGGTGTGGTGGTGTGCTTTGTGGTACTGGAGATGCGGTGGTGGTGCGATGAATGGTGTGCTACTATGTGCGGTGGAGGTGGTGGTGTGAGTTGTTGTGCACGGTAGAGGTGCAGTAGTTTTTTGACGGCGATGCTGTGTCGTGGCGGTGGCGGTGGCGGTGAAGGTCTGATGTGAATTTTTAGGTGTTTTCAGCGGGTAGATGGGAGTTGATTTGAGGCAGGTTGTGTTTTGAAATGTTGACGTTACTATTGGGCGGCGACGGTAGTGGTGCCGTTGGCGGAAGCAGTGGTGAAGTGGTGGTCACAAATGATTTTGGTTGTTTGTGACCTGTAAAAAATATGTGACTAATGAATTCAATAAATTGTGACCAATAAGTGCTTTGTGGCCTAAAAATTATTAATTTGTGACCCAAATTTTGATAAATTGTGATCTAAATATAATTAATGTTATGTTTTGTGACCGTAAATAAGATTTGTGACTTAGAAATTTTGTTATTTGTGACCGATGAAAGAATTGTGACTTTTAAATTTTTAAGTTGTGACCGATGAACAAATTGTGACCTATGAAAATTTTGAATTGTGACCTAAAAAATTTTGAATTGTGACCTTAACATATTCGTCGGAATCGGATCAATCGTCGGAAAAGTCGCCGGAACGATCGATGGAGAAGAGTGGTGACGGAAAAGTCGCCGGAATATCCTCGGAGTTGTAGGGGTGGTGGAGGTGGGGGTGAGTTAATTATTTTATAGTAGAATTAAATATTAATAATAAATTAATTTAATAATTATTATTTCATAATTAAAAATTTAAAGAAACCTGATTTTTGAATTTTGAAACATGTTTTAGTATTTTTGAAATGGGTAAAAGTAAAGGGAAAAATTCATGGTTCATGGATTTATTTTTAGGAAATCAAAAATCAGGTCTCAATGTTTAAAATTGCAAAATCAAGTTTTTTTAAAATTAATTAATTATATTTCACAATTATTATATTAAATTAAATATTTAACTATAATATAATATAATTAACCCCACCCCACCAAACTCCATCTCCACCATCCCCATTACTCCGACGACCGTTCTCCGACCGCACTGAATTCTGGCGACTACTCCGGCGACCGTTCTCCCGCCGCACTGAATTTCGACGACTGCTCCGATTTCAACAATTGTTAAGGTCACAGATATATGGAGGTGGGTCACGGAATAGTTCGAGGTCACAGATCAAAACTGATAAAAAAATTATAGGTCACATTTAATTTCGTAGGTCACAAATCAAAAATTTTAAAGTCACAGGTAATTTTTTATAGGTCACAGATTAAAATAATTCAAAACTTTTACGGGTTACAGCTCTATTTCAGCTAGTCATAGTCCAAATTTCTAGGTCACAAACACCCACTTAGGTCACAGATTGAATAAAAAACAAAACTTTTACTTTTTGCAACTTTATTTCAATGAGTCACAGACACAATTTTTAGATCACAGACACCTACCTAGGTCACAGAGACTCGCGATCGCCACCTCCACCGCCTTTGACCCGTCACAACAACACACAATCATCGCCACAACAGTTCCAACACCATCAAAACGTAAAAATAATCACCACCTCACCATTTTCATTTTCAAAAAAATCACAATGTGCAAATCACTAACAAGATTTGAGAATGAATAAAAACCCGATATCACCATAAATAAAAAACCCAAGATCTGGTAGTAGGAAGAAAAAAATGCAGATCCGACAGCAGCCATAGCGTCGCGACGCTGCACACCAGCGTCGCGATGCTGCTGCTGTGATTTGCAACAGCAGCAGGGGGGAGAAATGGCAGAGGGGGGAGGGGAAGAAATGGACGGGAGGGAGGAGGAGAGGAAGGGGAGGGGGACGGGCGGCGGGCAGTGGCCGGAGCCGGCGGTGGAGGCGGAGGCGGCGGCGTCGGTAGAAATGGGAGATATAAAATGGAATGAATTAGGTTTTGATTGGGTTTTATATTTAAATAAAGTTGGTGGGGTAGGTAGTAGGGTGGGTATATATTTAATTTAATTTAAAAATATTATTATTAATATTAATTGTGAAATTAAAACCTGATTTTTGATTAAATAAAGTAAAAACCTGATTTTTTACAAGTCAAAACTAAACAGCTTGTTTAGTGTAATTTCCACAAAAGTAAATACCTTATTTATGTATTATTCCCTTTCTTATTTTTGGATGGTAATGGGCTACGTCAGATCCCATGATAATACAAAAGCCCAGGCCCATTAGAAAATCTAAGCCGAATATCCATCAAATATGCGACGACTTTTGTACCCTATATAGAAAACGAAAATAGCTGCGACTTTGAGAAAACTGTACTATCAGAAACTGCAGGAAACAGGGAACTGCGAGCCGCCTCCGTCTATCCCCTCCCCGCGAGTAAACCTCTCTTTTTATGTCTTTAAATCTATAAGTACATGGATTTGTATGTATAGATGTATTTGATTGTTGCTTGTTCTTAGGAATTTTAATGAGAATTTGATATTTTGTTGTTTGTTTGATGTATGGATTTGATGATCCTTCTTACGTTTTGATACAGCATCGATTACTGTTCTATAGTTGAGAAATTATAGATCTGGTTATGGTTTTGTGTAATTCTAGACGATGAAGGATTAGTGCTCAAATTTTTTTTTGCTTCGGGTCGTGGATTTAATGTTCTTAGCTTATGGATATATGATTCTCTTATCTATAGCGGCACGTTTAAGTGGTTATTTCATTACGGATGTTAGATGTTACAAAAATTGCCCCTTTTAACTTTATTGGAAAGGAAATCTGTTTATCTTTTTGATACCTTTGTACCATTAAAAGGGAATTAAAGGATTGATGACTCTGTTTCTGTGTATTGATACGTTTAGTAGGCTATGGAAATGTTCATATGACATCAGTTGGAAATCTTTAGCTTGTCTTAATGAAAGAATAACTAAATTCTGTATAAGTGAAACCCTATGAACTTTTGAGTGTCATGATCGAAGGCTCTAGTTTTTGCATAGATTTTATGGCGAAGAGTTGCGAAAGTTCTATTAACATGAGTTCCGGGACATTTTCTTTTGACTTTGTATACTTGTTTAATGCAGCGACTAGTAATCCTATAGAGGGGTGCCTAACTTCATTTTCTTTCTTTCTTGTTTAAACTGATAATACACTTCCTGATTATTCTTTTTTGATTAATGAAATTTCCTGATTATCTATCAAAAAAAAAAAAAAAAAGAGTTCTGGGACTCATGCATGGATCTTGATTACACGCCTCAAATGATAATGAGTTTGCTGCATTTTGGATGTTACTACGCTCTGAATACATTTGTCTCAGATTGGTAGATGATTTTTTGTTTTCTAATGCTAATGTTTCCTGTTGATGAATTGCAGGTATTTTTTAGAGCAAAATTCTTATAGATTTTGTTCCATTTTTGAAATTTAGAATCCAGCGAAAATGGTAAGCATGCAGATTGATTTATATATTCAAATACTTTGGATTGCCAGATTGGGTTTCTAACGAAATTTTTTTACTTGATTTCTGCAGGTGAAGTTCACAGCCGACGAGCTCCGCAGGATTATGGACTACAAGCATAACATTCGTAATATGTCTGTTATTGCTCATGTTGATCATGGTATGGAAGTTGCTAAATGTTGTTTAATTGTATATGCCAGTCATGTATTGCTGATTGCTAAGGTTCATGTTTGGATAGAATAGTCAACGACTCGTTGACTATTCTACTGTTGTGTAAGTACTAAGTTTTTCTCTTTTGTCATTCTTACAGGAAAGTCCACTCTTACTGATTCTCTTGTTGCTGCTGCTGGTATTATTGCGCAAGAAGTTGCAGGTGATGTTAGAATGACGGATACCCGTGCGGATGAAGCTGAGCGTGGTATCACTATTAAGTCCACTGGTATTTCGTTGTACTATATGATGTCAGATGATTCTTTGAAGAGCTTCAAGGGAGAGCGAATGGGCAATGAGTACCTCATCAATCTTATCGATTCTCCTGGGCATGTCGACTTCTCTTCTGAAGTCACAGCTGCCCTTCGTATCACTGATGGTGCTCTTGTTGTAGTTGACTGTGTTGAGGGTGTGTGTGTCCAAACCGAAACTGTCCTCCGACAGGCTCTTGGAGAAAGGATTCGACCTGTCTTGACTGTTAACAAGATGGACAGGTGTTTCCTTGAGCTTCAGGTTGATGGAGAAGAGGCTTATCAGACATTTCAGAGGGTCATAGAAAACGCAAATGTCATTATGGCTACATATGAAGATCCCCTCCTTGGTGATGTCCAGGTTTACCCGGAGAAAGGTACTGTTGCTTTCTCAGCTGGTTTGCATGGCTGGGCTTTCACTCTAACAAATTTTGCCAAGATGTACGCCTCTAAATTTGGTGTTGACGAGTCCAAGATGATGGAAAGACTTTGGGGCGAAAATTTCTTTGACCCTGCCACCAAGAAGTGGACTACCAAGAATACTGGTTCTCCTACATGTAAACGTGGATTTGTTCAATTCTGTTATGAACCTATCAAGCAGATCATCAATACTTGCATGAATGATCAGAAAGATAAGCTTTGGCCAATGTTGCAAAAGCTTGGAGTCTCTATGAAGTCTGACGAGAAAGATTTAATGGGCAAGGCATTGATGAAGCGTGTCATGCAGACCTGGCTGCCCGCAAGTACTGCCCTATTGGAAATGATGATCTTCCATCTTCCATCACCTTCTAAGGCTCAAAAGTACCGTGTAGAAAACTTGTATGAGGGACCTATGGATGATGCTTATGCTAATGCTATTAGGAACTGTGATCCTGATGGGCCTCTTATGCTTTACGTGTCAAAGATGATTCCGGCATCTGACAAGGGTAGGTTTTTTGCCTTTGGTCGTGTATTCGCTGGCAGGGTCTCAACTGGTTTGAAGGTCAGAATCATGGGTCCTAACTATGTCCCTGGAGAGAAAAAGGACTTGTATGTCAAGAGTGTCCAGAGAACTGTTATTTGGATGGGAAAGAGGCAGGAAACTGTTGAGGATGTACCTTGTGGGAACACAGTGGCTATGGTTGGTCTGGATCAATACATCACCAAGAATGCAACACTGACCAATGAGAAGGAAGTTGATGCCCATCCAATTAGAGCCATGAAGTTCTCTGTCTCACCTGTTGTGCGTGTAGCCGTCCAGTGCAAGGTTGCATCCGATCTTCCAAAACTTGTTGAAGGTTTGAAGCGTTTGTCCAAGTCTGATCCTATGGTGGTTTGCACTATTGAGGAGTCTGGGGAGCATATCATTGCCGGTGCTGGAGAACTCCACCTTGAGATCTGTTTAAAGGACTTGCAGGAAGATTTCATGGGTGGTGCTGAAATTATAAAGTCTGATCCAGTTGTGTCCTTCCGTGAGACAGTTTTGGAAAGGTCCTCCCGCACTGTTATGAGCAAATCACCTAACAAGCACAACCGACTTTACATGGAAGCTAGACCTTTGGAAGACGGACTTGCTGAGGCCATTGATGATGGGCGTATTGGTCCACGAGATGACCCTAAGGTTCGCTCCAAAATCCTGTCTGAAGAGTTTGGTTGGGACAAGGAGCTTGCAAAGAAAATTTGGTGCTTTGGTCCTGAAACCACTGGTCCAAACATGGTAGTTGATATGTGTAAGGGAGTCCAGTACTTGAATGAAATCAAGGATTCTGTTGTTGCTGGGTTCCAATGGGCTTCTAAGGAAGGCCCCTTGGCTGAAGAAAACATGAGAGGTATTTGCTTTGAAGTCTGTGATGTTGTTCTTCATGCCGATGCCATTCACAGAGGTGGTGGTCAAGTTATTCCAACTGCGAGGAGAGTTATCTATGCTTCGCATATTACTGCCAAGCCTCGCCTTCTGGAACCTGTATACCTGGTCGAGATCCAAGCACCCGAGCAAGCTCTTGGTGGTATCTACAGTGTCCTGAACCAGAAACGTGGTCACGTGTTTGAAGAGTTGCAGAGGCAGGGTACTCCACTTTACAATATCAAAGCATACCTCCCCGTTGTTGAATCATTTGGTTTTTCGAGCGCCTTGCGAGCTGCAACCTCTGGGCAAGCCTTCCCCCAGTCTGTATTTGATCACTGGGACATGCTGTCATCTGATCCACTGGAAGCGGGATCTCAAGCTGCAACCTTAGTAACTGAGATCCGGAAGAGGAAGGGTTTGAAGGAGCATATGACACCACTCTCCGACTATGAGGATAGACTGTGAGACAATGAGTAGCTACTCAGACAAATTTGATCTCTCTGGTACAACCTCTTTTTTTTTTTTTTTGTGAGTTTATATATATATATATGTATGTATATATTTTTTTATATTTTTTTGTGCTTTTTTTTTTTTCATTTTCCTTGGTAGTATTTGGTATTTGAGTTCCTGATTGGAATCTGCTATGGTTTTGCTTTTTGATCTTACTTACAAAGACAAGGATGTGCTGCTATTTATGTGCCTGTTTCTTGAACTATTCGGCTATTTATATTTCTGATTAATAACTGATTGCCTTTTTTATTCCATAAACTGAACCCAATGTACTATAAGGGGAATGAATATACCAAGGTGGTCGTTCCACCAACTCCTTGGTGATCTTGTGTAGTATTGCTCTACTTCAACCTTTTTTTCGTGTACAATAGGCTTGACAACACTCAAATATCGGAATGCTGTGATTTCTCTTTTGTTAGATTGTCAAAAACTGCAATATATGATACTGCATCAACCTTAACTGCAGATTTTTCCTTACCATGAACTTTTGTTTTCCTCTGCAAAACACAAGTATGAATAAATGGGTTTGCTTTCTCCGACTTTGGGCCCTTAAAGCCTTATAATGGCAAGAGTCACTGTTCTATATTTTATAAGTATTTAGGGGGCTCTGACTTTTAGCTTCTCTTAAAGGTTGTTTGGCTCACATTTCTTGAAACTCCTTTTTATTTTCAAAATATTTTATAGGATCCAAAACTTTTAGGTGGTGCCTAAGTAAGGATGTTGATCCTTTGATCCAAGTATAGAAGAAGTGAAATTTCGCCTTCTTGACTTGAGCATATTAAGATGCATCCGAATATGTCGTATCAACTTTTTAATTATACATTTCTTTAGTTTTTTTAAATCAAAATTTTACTAAAAATTTGACCAAACATGACTTGTTATCTGACGCTCTGGTGACGTGGGGTCAATGGGCCGAGCCGAGCCGAGCCGGCTCGGCCCATTGTCGCATGAGCTGAGCCCGTGGCTCGTTTCCATTTGGGCGAGCTCGGCTCGTGCTCGAGGTCGCCTAAGGCGAGCGGCTCGGCTTGCCCCTTTTTAAGTTTTTTTTTTTTTAAACACTACTACAAGTCTACAACGAAATCTTAAATTTAAAAAAAATATATATGCACATTTTCTATTTTTTTAAAAATATACATTTTTCAAAACATTTATCGGGGTTCGTCAAAACATTTATAATTTTTAAAATAGTAAATATACATTTATTTAAAAAAAAAAAAAAAGATAAACCCTTCTCCTTTATCCGGGCTTGGGACCGGCTATTTCAATTTCGTGTAGGCGGAGTTAAAATTGTACACAAATAACTTTTTACGAGTACAATTTTTTAAAAAAATTATAAATGTATGAAAATAAATTTTGTAATGAATACAAGGAAATTAAATATCACTTACTTGATTACATGCAATTTCGGCATATTTATGTTGAATTCAATAATTAGCGTCTTCACAATCCTTCACGCACATTAAAGCTTCCAAAATATCTTCTTTTAGTAGACTTCGAATATCAGAGAGAACCCTCTTCCCTACACTAAAAGCAGACTCCGAAACTACAGTGCTAACCGGAGGTGTTAATAGATCTTTTGCAATTGCAGAAACAATTGGCCATCGACGTTCGTTATTTCGCTAGAATTTAATTACATCTTCTGAATTTTTCTTAATTGATTTGTTATTAGACATAGTATAACGAAAGTAATCAATTAGTTCAGATGGCAACGCATTTGGACTATTTGAGTACATGCAGTGGAACACATACTACTACTACTAGAGGAACCATATGCATATGCAGTTGAATTATATCTAATTGAATCTATGTTTTCTAATAAATTAATTATTTCAGCGTCGTCATCGTTTATATTAGTGGGAGGTACACGAGTAATTTGTGTACCTATTCTTGAAGCATATAATTCATACATTTCAATTAACGTTTATTCCAAATTCCTATAAGTAATAGGAATATTAAAAGTTAAAGTATTTGAAATTTGGTCAATTATAAATATAGTACCCGATAAATTATATCGGGGGTCCATGACGCATGCTAAAGGAAATAACATAGGTAATTCTTCCCAATATTTTCTAAATTTTAATTTCATGGCATATATAACCGCATGAAAATCAGGGTCATTTTGATATCTCTTAAAAGCCCTAGCAGTTATATAAAGACGTTCAAGAACCATGCAACTAGTTGGATAATAAACACCAGACAATATATTTGTAGACGTATAAAAACTTTCCAAAAATTTCTTAATTGTAAAAACTGTATTCCAATCGGATTCTTTTAAGATATCATCGTCTTCGTCTCCAATATGTCTACTGTTATAAAATTCAGTGATAAACAGTTCAAAATCATCACGAGATTTTAATAATAAGTAAGTTGAATTCCACCTATGACCTACGTCAGTAATAAAAGTTTTTGTATTAGAGTTCCCAACTTGTTCACAAAATTCTTCAAATGCTTGTTTTCTACTAGATGTAATCGTGATATACGTAAGTGCATTCCTAATTCGACTAATTTCGTCCTTCACATGTTTTAAACCGTCTTGTACAAGTAAATTAAAAATATGGCACAAACATCGAATATGGAATAAATAACCACCAAAATTGAGTTGAAATATTCTATACAATTTATCGATAACTACTTTATTTACAGAAACATTGTCAAAAGTAAAAGAATGAATTTTACTTTCGCATTTATATTCTTTAATTATTAACATAATTGCATTAAATATAGTGTTAGCATTATGAGGATACTCAACAATTTTAAAAGTAATAATTTTTTTATTCATAACCCGAAGTGAGTCTATATAGTGTGCAGTTGCAGCTATATAACCTCTCTTATTGATCCCTTCCCATAAATCTGAAGTTAAAGATATCACTTCCCGGTATTTTTCTAAATTCGCAATCAATAATTGCTTTGCATTAAGAAAATATTCAATTGTATTAGAACGAAGAGTATTTCGACTTACCCCAACGTACCTTAATTGAAGATATTGTTTGACGTAGTTTACGAAATGTTCGTTGTCCACTATTGCAAGTGGCGGCTCCGCCGCGGCAACGAACTTCACAATTCCCTATCCTGCTTCCTCCTCCGAATACATCCACGTAGAAAGTGGCGTAGTAGTAGCACGACGCTACTAGACCAAACTGTAGTTGCGTTTGACCACGTTCAAGAAGCCCATGTTTGGCCGCACATGCTTTGTAATGACGGTTGAGGTGAGTGGTTCCAATGCCTTTTTGCCATGTCAGTCGTTGTTGACAGTATTTACATACTGCTTTGGTTTCTGGAAGTCCATCGATTACACGACTAGTGTTAACCAATTTGAAATGGTCCCAACATTTTGCCTGCTTCTTCCCCTTTCTCTTCCCTCTTGCATCGTCAATATTTAATGCAGGTTTTTCATCTTATTCCAAATTAATAGGAACATTAGGATCAACATCAACGTAATCCAAATCAATTGGATCGGGATGACTATCTTTACGAATGTCGAAATTTTCAATGTCTTCTGGAATTGGTAGTTCATTGAGACCGACAAATTCATTCCCAAATTGATTTTCGGCAGGTGTTTCACCTTCCATACCGAACAAGTTTTCAACAAATGCTCGTGGATCCATTTATGAATTGTAGAAATTGAATGTTGAAATAGAATGTAGAAAATAGAATTTAGAACTGTATAATTGAGAAGTGAATGAAGATTATGTACTAGTGTATAAAATGTGTTTTAAAATTAAGATAATAATGTAAAAAATGTGAAAGAGAATTATAGAATAAATGAATGATATTGTTGATAATGATTTATAAATTGTGGAGAGTAGAGAGTATATAATAAAAGTTTAGTGGGAAAAAAATGTTGTAATTGGTTGGGTATTTATAGGAGAAGAAAAGTAGAAAAATAGGCAAAAAATTAAAAATTAAAAAGTGACCAAACGATCATTGATGTTCTGGTCACTGATTCAAATTGTTTTATTTTATTTTATTTTTTTAATATACACGAGCCCACGACCCGCTCGACTCGTGGGCTTGTCTCACGAGCGGCTCGTCGAGCCGCTCGTGAATAGTTACGAGCCGAGCGGGCTCGGCTCTTCTAGCCCACCTGCCCGCTCGGCTCGTGTTTGTGGGTGTGAACAGTACGAGTCGAGCGAGCAAGATGACAAGTCGCTCGACTCGTTTGACACCACTAGGTGACTAGTTAAAATTGTGACTATTAAGATCTCGACCATACGACAACATAAATGCAAGGCTGACCGACCAATGAAATTGTATCCCCATCTCATTTTTGATCAGGCATTTTCATTTCGAAATACGTATCTCTAGTCCCAAAGAGTGCATAAATACAAACTGAGGCATCTGATATGAATGTTCATGTATCCAGTCAACCAATATGGCTGTATGAGAAATAACATTAGGTGGGGTTGGGCAATTCTAAATGCCTTTCACATCAAAAATTAATTGGTAAGGCAATAAATATTTCCAAGTCCACAGAAGGGAGGCTGTTTATCCATTTACTTATAAACATGAACTATTCAACTTGTGATTTTTGTTGACTTGTCAATTTCATTCACCTAAATGAAATATCAGGCCACACAGTTTACTCAGCATTCAATCCTAACGTGCTAAGAGGCATCATAGTCAATATCTAACCTAAAATGGCTCCAAACTGATCTTGGTTCTCAGTAAATCTAAGGGCTATTTCATATTCATGACCATAACTGTAAATTAAAGTCAACTAAAATGAATTCTTTTTCGTCTTTCCATTCGAGAGCTATTCATGATCATGACTGCAAATTAATCATCGTTCCCACTAAACTTATATGAATGAGTTCTTTTTCATTATTTCATTCAAGGACTCTTTCGTGGTTATGATTATCATTGCAAAATTAATCCTTGTTTCCAGTGATTTTGTATTCGATTACATAATTTTTTTTCGTCACTCCTAGAAGACAGTTTCGTAGATGGGACCATGACGATGGACCAAATTTGGTGATTCTTGGTGGAGTCAGCTCTCAACTCTCTATTTCTTGTCAACTACAGAGTAAGAATGTGGGACTTTTGGAAAGATTAAGGGTTTCATTCCCACTTGTCTTTGTTGGAGAAATTATTTCAAAAAGGAAATTATTGCATTTTGAATATTTTTTCCCAATATATTGACTCATAACTAAGCACCCACGTTGCAAGAAAGAAAAGAAAAAAAAAAAAAGGAAAGAAAAGAAAAAGAAGAAGAATAATTCTCCATTAGATACGATGTGTTACTTCCTGCCTACATTTGGCACCATTGAAAAAGTTTGCCCTTTAAATAATTTCACATTCGTTGGTTCATAAGAGGATAGAGAAACAAAAAAGCAAAACCATATTACTCTAAATATATAATATTAATTTTTAAATGAGATAGTTGGACGTAATCTTATGATAGACTCTGTATTTGAACTCCAATACCATCAATTCGTAACATTTTTTTCCCATTGGCCTCTCTAATGAAAATAGTAACTATTGGTTCATCACGTCTTTCAATATCTTAACTAATATTTTTAGATAAGTTGATTCGACACGTCTACCATCTTGATCGCCCTTCATAATGGCAAGAGTGACATATCACACCTTAGCATTGTCAATTCACAAATATGGGCAAAAAGAATCAATTGAAAAAATCATTATTTCCATTGTCATCATTATTTTTTTCAAATAATCATCCAAATTGAAGACCTTCCAATACAAAAAAAAAATAGTAACCAATGTCTTTTTATCTTTAACTTAGTCCACAAACAAATTGCCAAATCCATTCATTACAAATAATGATTTCAAGTCAATAGTTAATCAATGGTCACTTTCTTTTTAAGTCTATAATGTATTCCTACTTAACTTACTTTGCCTTTTTAGAAGATAAGCAAATTATTTAACCATCTTTTGCATAAAAGTGAAAGGGCACAAATGACTCTTTCAACTTTAAATTATTGCTTATTCACTATAAGGGAGCAGAAAAGCTCTTTTTTTTGCTTCTTTATTATTATTATTATTATTATTATTATTATTATTATTATTATTATTTTATTTTTTAGAAATGTTCGGAGATTGACTTAGATTTGAAATCAAATTTAAAGTTTATGAAAAAAAACCTAATCAATTTATAGAAAAAAAAGTTGTGTGGAGTCAATAATCATCTTTTACACTTCGAGAAGCATCAGAATCTCCAATTGTCTAGATCAACATCAGAATCTCTTAGGGTCCGTTTGATTGGCGGAGTTTTTCAGGGAAGTAAGAAAATATTTTCCTACTTTCACTTTTTTTATCGTTTGATATGTGAAATTTTCCACGGAAAATGTTTTCCTCCTTTTTTCTAGGTACAACCCTTTAATGCACAAATGTTAGAAAATGTTTTTTGACATGAAAATATTTTCCACATTTTTTTTTGGCAATGAGAACAAATTCTAGACACAATGGTAAAAAAAAATTCATTTTTATCGACAACTTTCATGCAAAATAAAGTAAAACGAATGATATTCGGTATGGTAAAAAAAAAATTTCAAAAATTTTTTTTTTCAAATTTTTTTTTTTTTGACAATGAGAACAAATTTAGACTCAATAGTAGAAAAAAATTATCACTTTAATGGACAAATTACATAAAAAATGAAGTCAAATGGACACCAAATTTTCAACATTTTTCATGGAAAACTATACAAATCAAACGCAATTATTTACAATTCCTAGTAAAACATTTTCTAAGAAAATCAATTCCCTGTAAAACATTTTCTTTCTACTCATTTTCTACTTTTGCAATCAAACGGACCCTTAGTTCCATTTCACCAAGTGGAAGTGCTAACGAATTGGGTGCACCAAGAGAAGCAAAATGTATCCATCAATATTGGGATATTAGAGATGCGTGATCAACCTATTTGTAGAAAAAATAATCAATTATGCCTTTTTTAGATAAACTACGGGAAATTTTTAATTTCGATAAATAGAGTTAATGTGTGACCTGTCGGGTGGGGAAAAATTCGACACTAAGAACTTGTTTGAAATAACTTAAAAAGTTAAAATAAAAAAATTAACAATTAATTTTACCTACACGTCTAATAGAATTCACAATTCTTATCAAACGCTCTAAAACGTATATGGTCCAGATTGAGTGGGGGCCCAATAGAAAACTAAATATCAGATAGTGACTCAGTCAATTATTTCTGTGTGGTGGTGCCCCATTAAATTCTGAGTTTGGATTACGTACAGGGGCCCACTTCTAATGTTATTGCGTTCAATTTGGGTTGGTGGGTTTGTTGGACAAATCACGGGTCAATTTCAAATTAGCAACTAACCCAATTTGATTTTGCTAACTCTTAATGCAAACCTACACTCTAGTCGTGGGCCTTTTCATTTAAAACGATAATTTTTATTAAATTACTCGTCAAGTGCATTTGATTTGATTTATGTGGCAAGTATCTATCTATTGTCAATATTTTCTTTAACGAAAAATACAAAGATTTTAATTCCGCATTTGACGTTATCAATCGTTGCTTCTTCTTTCAAGTATAGTGATATTTAGGATCGATGGATGCCCGTTTGCACAATCTCAGTCCCTGTTTGTTTGTTTAGATAAAAATAAGATATTTAGTAGATTTGTATAAAATATATGATTGAAAAGTTGATAAAAATTTTGGATCCTTTAGAATTAAATGTGTGTTTGATTGCATTTAGTTTTCATGAAAAATGTCAGTTTCCATCCAAATTCCTACTTTGGAATGTTCAATTGCTATTTTTTTCCATTGAAAATGTTTTCCAACTTTTAAAAATATTTCACTTGTTTTTAAGGGAAACATACTCTTTGGGAGGAATATGTTTTTGTTTTCCTTAAAATAAGGAAAATATATATATATATTTTTTATGAGATATTTTCATGCCAGTCAGATTGTTGGGGGAAACAAGTCCCCCATCGGTTGTGGGAAGAAAATAAGTCCACCATATAATCCAAGTGGGCTACTCCACCCATTACCAATTGGTTTTGGGATGGAAGCTCACTTGGGCCTGGTGGTGTGGGCTTGGGCCTTAGGTAATTACTCCTAATAATCCCTAACACAGACCACTCTAATTGTTCGGTTTACTTAAATTTTTAGTTAAATCAAATATGACTCAATTCGAATATAGTGCTAATTGCATATTTAAGGTAGTATTATCAACCACTTGCAACGAGCGTTAGAAGCAAGACAAAATGTCAAAAAAATTAAAGATGCAACTCCCTTATTCAGTGACACATTCATTTTCCTGTCATATTTCCATAATTAATTGATGATGGACCACATACTACTTCCATGAAATTCAATTTCTGAAAAAAAATATCTGTTTCGAGTTTCACCATTGATTAATTAACACCCTTTTCTCCATAAATACTGACCAAATAGTGTCATAGAACAATAAATTCACGTGACCGTAAAATTTGGTCTTAGATCCATTCAATTTCGAAAATGTCAGCCTATCAACGAAGTTTGTTAGTCATTACATTAAAACACCCCCCATCTCTTCCACCCAATTCCCTCGTCGTCTGTCGGCAATAGATTAACGACTTTCAATTGGGTATCATCGCCCGTGTATATGTGAAAAATGCAAAGATGAAAGTCTCGTACTTGTTTGTCGAACTTTATAATTGTTCATAAACAGTACATTCAAGAAATGTATAGTTAAAAAATTATAAAAGTTGTGAACCCATAAAATGTGTGCTTAAAAATATAATTTGACTAGTTTATAAAGTATAAACAACAAAAAATACAAATTGACAAATATTTATAATCTTTAATTTAAGCTAATTAATCATCTAGATTTACCAAGCCCATGTTCGATAGTCATTATTGAGAAAAAAAACATGTTTTGAATAATAGTAGTTGCTTTTTGGAGAATGTGTGGTTAAAAAGTAGGAATAAATTATATGTACAGAAAAAAAATTTCACAGATGTTTTACACTCACTTATATGGGTGGGCAAAACCCGACCGAAATCGTCCAAACAGAACCAACAGGACCGGGTTGGGTCGATTTTTTTGAAATCGAATAAACCCGCCCAACCCAACCCGCCACTTTGAAAAAATAAAAATAAAAGAAATAAAATGCCTAAAAAAGTAAAAGAAACCTAAAAAGTATGAGTTTATAGTGTAACTGTAATTACCTTGGTATATTTTAGAGGAGGTGTTTAATATTCTTCCCACAGAAAAATGTAGTATAAGTTTTTCACGTTATGTTAAATACACTTTATTCTTTGTATGCTCGACTAATGAGGATTGAATAAGATAATAGATAATTTTATTTATTTATTTATTTACTATTTAATCTTATCTATTCGAATTTAGTATAATAGAAAATTGAATAACTTTAATTTTTGTTGACAAGTTATCCCAAACCGACCAACCCAACCGATACTTGATTGTATTGGGTTGGGTTTCAACATTTAGAGTGTGTTTGAGAGAAATTTTTGTGAGATTTTAATCAAAATTATAGCCATTAAAGTCAACCCGTGGACTCCACCTGTGAGAGGGAAGGTCAAAAATAGTGGCCGATTTGATAGTTAAATGCTAAATTTTTTATTAAAATCTTGATTAAAATTTCTCCCAAACAGGGCCTTACACGGGTTGCGTTTGATTAAATTTTGATCAAACCGATTATATACGGTTGAGTTTGGGTTGAGGCAAAAACCAATCCAACCCATGCCCACCACTACTCACTCACATGCGTGGGCCCACTGGAAATAAAAAATGAAAAAGACCACCCCCTCCCCTTCTGTAAGTATAGCATTGTTCTAAAAAGTAGGGAAATTTTTTTGATTTACGTGCAAAATATTTAATTTTGTGAATATAGTTGAAAATGAGTATGAGAATTGAAGAATTTTATTTTAATGAGAGACTAAGCCTACATTTGACAAATTTATTAATTGGTCAAACTTAATTTTCACTTATTCAACAATCATTTCTATATTATCTATATATAATTAAACAATTTGTAAATTCTTCCCAACGAAATATCTAGACAATAATCAAATCAACAGTATTATATGTACGTCATAATTTACAAATTTATTTATCAACAGATCACGTTGCGAGAATGATGGAGTCAAAATAACACCAACCAAATTAAAAAAAAAAAAAATCTCTAATTTCTTTTTGACATTAAACCACGTTACATAAGCACAACAGTTAAGCAGTGAAGAGATTTTAATAATTCTGATCAATCGATAAATGATTACGTCATTTTCCTATTCAAAATGAGCCCGAAATTTCCTAGTCCAAACTGTCTCAAAGACTTTGGACTGTCCCTTCGAGGTAATTTTTCTTCATTATTTTTCTGTGTCCACCGTGCACGTCGGTGCACTATACATTTTCCACCATGCACGAGGTACGTACTTCTCATTGTCGTCTACCTTCCGTGCTACAACAGCGACATTTGCGCTACTACTGCGTGACTTTCCATTCAGTAGTTGACTACACATTCATTTCGTGACCAGATAAAGATAACCAGGAGGGAAAAAATTGTACTATTTGTAATTCTGAATTTTTTTATTTTTATTTTTTCAAAAACGATCGTCAAACAGATTAACATGAACAGTAGCGGTTTTGAAAGAGTTACAGATGGGGCAAGTATGGAGAGATGATTCGCAATTAGTACAGAGGCAGAGATGCCTGCACGGCAAAAGCAATACGGACGATTCCTGTTCCTTACAGCTCCTGCACATTCTCTTCCCGATGATTGGATCGAAGTTGCTGCCGCAGCACGATTGAGATTCGTTGTCTGAGGCGGCCGCCGCCTCTTCGTTCCGCCTCCGTGGCTGGCGGTGGTGATCTTCCTGGACCTGGTTGAGGATTTGTTCGAGATTGCATCTCAAGGTGTTGGCCGTGGCTTCGCTTGTCTGTGCCAAATCTCTCCATATTTGGTTCTCCACGAATAGCGATTTCACTCTTTCTTCCAGTGCCAAATTTAATTTCCCAATCTTCTCAATTTCTTCTTCTTTCCCTTTCAGTTTCTTCATTGATTCTTCCTCAACTGCCTTTACTATTCTCAGAGAATGTCCCTTTCTTCTCTCTTCAATTCCAAGCCTCACTATCTCCGTCTGTTATTCAAATCACCGAACAAAAATTAATCCATTATAGATAAATTAAAAAAAGGTTAAATATAAGAAATAAAGCAACGAAATTAAAATCTTACGTGTTGAGAGATTAATCGATCGATTTCCAATGACTGTTGTTGGATCTGAAAGGAAATATCTTCACCGAGAAACGTGCAAGAAGCGCAACTGCCGTTTTGTTTTTGATTTTGATTCTGATTCTGAACAACAATAGGGAATGGTGAAAGCAAATCGTCTCTCGAACGCTTTCTTGAAACCGGAATAGATTCGTTGATCACGGATTGGTACACCGGAACAACAGTCTCCGTGGCCATTACAGTCCCCAATAAAGGCGCCATTATACCGTAACCTATCGGAATACTGCACATATTTCCATTGCTTCCTAATCCATTCATGGTTATTTCTCTGCATTCAATCGAAAATATCTATATCATATAAAAATACAAAAAAGGAATTCTAAAGAAGAAAAAGTATCTATGATCTACCTATTCTCGAGAATCTGTGGAGGGAAGAGATTGATTTTTCGTGCTTCAACAGCCATTAATATCCGTAATTTCTTGTTTTTCTTTTTCCTTTGATCACTGCCTATGGACGTATACCAATTTTTGCGTGTGTTATATAGAAGAGTTGTACACAAATAATCTCTGTATTGTTTTCAGATTTTGATTTCTGGATGGTAGATGTTGAGAGGAGAGTGCGAGGCGGAGAAGGAATGAAATGAAGAAAATGCAAGTCCGAATATGAAGGGGTTTATTCAGGGTTTGGTTGAGGAGGGAGGAAAAAAGGAGCCTGTTCTAGGGTATTTAATGGGAAATACTATTAATAACTTAAAAGTTACTTCTATTACTCGATCAAGGTCAGGCTTTAATTTTATCCATGCATTCAAAATATTTTTCATTATTACCATATAATTCATAATCTTACTACTATTCATACGAAAAAGTTACTAATGATCAAACCCGACCACAGGCTTGAAGGGCCGTTTGGAGTATTGAATCATTATCCCTGAACATTTTATCACGATAGTAAATTGATCCTTAGAAAAAAGGACCGAGTTGGCACCCAACCTTTAACTGTATTTACACGATTGTCTCAGTCTCACATTTCAATTTTATTAGATTGGGTTTTATTTCGATGGTTGGTTTTTACTAAATTGAAACGATTCATATTTCTATGAATTGCACAATGTAATTCAGTGTAAGTTCGTATCAGATTCTTAATAGTTGTGTTCCATATACATCACAATTCACACATTTATTTATCAACAGATGACGTAACGAGATTTGATTGAGTCAAAATCTCACTAACCAAAGAAAAAGATCCCCAATTTCTTTTTGCCCTTATGCAATAATTAAAAAACAACTGTTTAAGTGATGAAGAGATTTTGACAGGTTTATTTCATTTTATCACCACTGACACCACCCCCACTAATTTGTAAATGGTGATGTACAACAAGTATTTTTCATTTATTTATTAATGAGAATTGATCGTGCAACTCTAGTAAAAAATTGAGGGCAAACTCAATCTTGGAAATGTCGAAGACTAACATGCTATTAGAGTAATAGGTTGGGAACCTAAAGAGTAGTTTTTCCTACATTTGTATATATTGAATGGAGATCCTAATTATTCTTGCACGATTGAACGGAGATCTAGTCAGTCCGTAATTGGTGCGAATTGCAGGGTGTAATCCGTAATTTAAGGACTTTTAATATTTTCATTTTGAGTAATGATATTTAGAGTTACAACTCCAATTTAGGTGATGTTCATGTGATATTAAGCCCTTGTTTGACACCCATTTTTTCTCATTCTCATTCTCATTTTTTTCTCTTTCTTCATTTCAACCACACATTCTATCAATAAAATAATAATACACATAAACCCAAAAATTCTTATTACTTTTTAACCACACATTCTTCCATCAATCACTATTCTAGAATTTATTTTTTGTCAAAAATGGATGTCAAACGGGGGCTAAATAATAGATGAGGTTAAATAAGTCATTTAATTCCACCTTCACTTAGCCTATCATCCAGCGCCACCTATAATGGAGTTACAATACCAGTGAAGCGTAATATTATCCTTTAAATTTTCGGAGAATATCAGGGTTACTCTTTAAGATAAGATATTCTCACTACAATTTGTTTTTATTGCATTGCTTTTTAATGCACTAAAAGGTTCTTAGAGTGTGTTTGGTGGAATTAAAATTAGATTTTTAGTAGATTGTGATATAAATTTTTGAAATGTATGGTTGAAAAGTTGTGGGACCCATGAAAGATGTGGTTAATATTGATTGTTTGACTTTAACTTGGATTAAAATCAAATTTTAATCTGGATCAAACAGAGGCTTAGTATTTTTTTTATTGTCACATATTTTGAAATGATGGAGAAATATTATGTGTCACTTTTGTTATTTTCTTTGTTTATTTAGTATGAGAGGCACATAAGACTGTTATTTAAGAGTATGAGCGGCTCAACTCGATCCATTATCGACCCTAGCAAATTGTCAAGATGCACTAATTAATGAAAGATTGAGAATAAAAATATGACGAAAAATAGTTGAAGACGTAAGAGAGAGATACTGGATCTTATGATGGCCCTGAAGCAGTACAATTATAAAAAC
Source organism: Fraxinus americana (assembly GCA_035079005.1). Lineage (NCBI taxonomy): Eukaryota > Viridiplantae > Streptophyta > Magnoliopsida > Lamiales > Oleaceae > Fraxinus > Fraxinus americana. Next base: position 54,761,733 of record CM068706.1, on the reverse strand, counting down.
GATTTGAGTAATACAAATTAAAAAAAGTAATGCAGAAAATAATTTTCGTCGAGTCGTGAGCCGTCGAGGTTCTTAATTTGAAGACTAAAAAGTTAATAACCATATAAATCAAAGTTAACAATTAATTTTAATCAAATTAAATCCTCCTAATTTATTGTAAACATTAACCTCCAAGAATGACTTATTTTATTGAAATTTTGTCGATTTATCAAATACGATTTATTATTTTTGCTGATGCACACTGGTTTCTCTTTCTCTTTCTCGAATGATTCCACCAAAAGAAGTCAAAGCAAAGCATGTAGACAACATGATCTCGTGTCTAAGTTTATTAATTATCCCACTAACTACTAAAATCAATCTAATCAGCTTATTTGCTCTGTCAAAATCACTTTTTTTAATACAGTCTTCGGACAAAATAGCTGCAAATTTTGAAGAGACCAATTAGAATAGGACTGTCATAGTATCCAAAAACAAATCAATTCGGACATGGCTTCTCATTATTAATCAACTTGACATAAATTTCCAGTAACTAAATGTTAATTAATCCTTAAAATTGTAACCCCACATGGGTATGCTATCAAATGTCGGGGGGGGGGGGGGGGTGGGGGGGTGTCTTGCTTATTTAAAAAAAAAAAAAAAAAAAAAAATATATATATATATATTATTTGGACATGAATATATAATGGAAGCGTGTTTGGCATGGAAAATGAGGAAATGATGGAATTTTTTTTTTCAACTCATCAAAAACTTCCTAATAAAATTTTAATATACTTGAAAAATGGATCACGTAGTGGTCACACTCAAAAGAAACCATTCCATCAAATCTTGAATTGCATTTTTTTTTTTTTCTGTTTGGGTTAAGATAGATTTGGATGACTTGTGCTCTCTGGATGATTTGGAGATTTGGATCGGCGATGTCGAAGAACATTATACCTTTGAGGTCAATCGTGCAATTATTATGATGGAAAATATTAGAAAATGATTTACAAGTCTTTAACACGTGGGGGCTCTTTTACAACTTGAATAATAGATTAATAAATAATGAACCATTTTTCTTCAATCTAATGAGTCGAGTTGAAATATTCAGTAGAATATGAATGCCCCTATTTATTACAGATTCTTTTAATTTCAAACTCGTTTTCAATTACACTTTTTCAATAAAATAATTTTACATGTGATTAATAACTTTTTCTTGACTTTTTAACTACACGTTTTCAAAAATATCACTTTTCATAAAATATTTTCTGAGAAATGCATCAAAAATTGAAAGAAGTTAATTGTTGGTGTAAGAATTTGGGGCTTCAAATCAACCAAAATCGAGCTCAGATTAAACCAAACCGAACCACCACAATGCAAACCATCTCCTCCAAGCGACACCAACCCAAACACCGGTTGCTCCCAAGCCAAACAGCCCACATAGGACTTGGTGTGAAGAAGGAGGCCTATTTTCAGCCACCAAGGCAAGAAGAGAAAGGGAGGAGAAGAACTACCAAGAAGCACAAAGCATAAGCACAAAGCAAGGGTCGGTTTCTCTCTTATCTCTCAACTCACAGCTCCAATTCTTCCACACACATGACACACTAGAAACCGGGTAGGATATATACCAAAGAGTGGGCTTTTAGGTTAAACAAGTAGAGGCCCAATAAGTTAAACAAATTAGTGGGCTATCAACAAAAAAGCCGTCCAAGGTAATGGGCCGAGCCATGAGCAACACTAAACAAATTAGGTTACTTCAAATGGTCCACTTAGGGTGTCGGGATGGTACGTTCATTGTGGTGTCGATATTCCACTTCAATCATCGGCCGAGGCCTATGAAGACTAATCCAACATAAACCGGTTTAACATCATTGCTCGGATTTATTGGGTATCAAAAACCCAACAAATCTCCACCTTGATCCCAATAAATCTGCAAGTAGACAAAACACATGCAGTTCATACTCGCATAATCAAGGCAACCAATAAAATTGGTCTCTGAGACCTTACCTCGTGTTTCGCACCGAAACACATACCATACACTCCATATACTCATAGGGGCTAAGATCAAGAACACCCCAAGTAGAAGCAAGTAATCACAACAATCAATCAAGAGCAAATAAACATGCGATGGAGATATCATATAGGATAACACGGATCTTATCAAACACGTTCACACGGAACAACGATTAACACTCGAGTCAATCAACGAAGCCAACATACGCAACAAATGCATAAATGACCTCACGAAGATCTCACTACACTTATCCTATCCCATTCCATATTGCTCACTCCTCGAGAACACATATCTCATCTCATCGCCCACAATGCTCACTAGGCTAATCACTCAACTCATGTTTAACTGGTAAGCCTCTATAAATCCTAAGTTATTGGGATAATCCTTTATCACCACATCACTTCTTCCAACCAACGTGGATAATGGGTCTCCACCTAATAGAAGTGATAGAAGTATCTCACTCGCACTCCACCTGATCAGGGTCTCTTCACAGATAAAAGGATTCCAAACATTTGATCACATCTCCACCGTGATCCAAATGCCACACTCCACATCCCACGGTACAAACCACAATGTACCTGTAGGCATCTATACTCCACCTTACCAAAAGACATACACACACACACACACTGCCAATACATCCCGAACCCACTATGGCAAATCAACACCTTTTGGCGATCACAAAGGTTAGGGCTCAAATTTAAATTTGACCCACGCACCACATGGTTACTCCAACACCAATGCTCTAACAAATCCACAAAGAATTTATCCCACAAAGGGAAGGGTGACGATGGCACTCACAAAGAGGATAGAAGAAAGAGTTTGGTTACTTCACAACACTCACAAAAGAGTCTCACACAGAGAACGAAGATAACCCTCACGAGCACATAATCTCACAAACCACACAGGCTCACACAGATGAAGGAGAAAATGGTTGCCCCTTACTTCGGGATAATCTATCCGCCAATCGTCTTGTACCGCCGTTACCAAACGGGACCCGCCGCCTGACCACCAATGTCAGGAAGACTTTCGACACAATCTTACTTCTCACTCACAGAGCAAACGGAGTACGCCATAAATCTCAACCCACTATGCATGCAACCAATTACACCAAGTAATAAGATCACTCCAATTCATGCCGATGCACATATCAAACACATTGAATAATGCACATATAACCACGCAACCGAATTGAGCATCACACACATGCAGAAAGGATTACACACAAAAGCACATAGCAGTAACCAGGTTTTCACTCAATAAACCTCACACAGGTCATCACTCGACCCAAAGACAGCAGTCGCCTCACCACTCTCATCAACTTTCCTTTTATCATCCCTAGAACAGTCTATTTCAACAATGTCCAAATAACTGCAGTTAAAACACATATTACTTTTCGCACATGCCTTAGACCACATTTGCCAAATTAAAATATCATATTTTTCATTAAAACATGCACAACTCATAATGTGTCGTCATTTTACCCAAAAATGCACAAAACACAAAAACAACCAATAACAACCACAAGTAAAGTACTGACACAATTCACACAGAATAGTCAAGTAAACTTTCCTAAGGTCACGTGCAATTCTAAATAATGAAAAAATAAATCGACAACAAATTCACGAAGAATTTAAGGCAAATAATTAACAAGTAATTCCTAGGTCTAGCAATAGGCAATTGTTACCCCTTCACGGTAACCCCAAACCTAACGTCACCCCCACACGATGACTTCTAATGCGAAAAATAAATTATCCTACACAATAATTTTAACTGCAATAATAAAAGGCAAAGAACACGATACCGAGCGGACCACGTCTGAAGGTCCGTAAATATCGAGAGATGCGAATTCACCATTTTAGGAGCGTCACTCTTCGTCCTAAAATCATTGGCAACCACGGCAACACAAAACGACACTCGGCACCCGAACGTCCAAACGCAAACTCGTCTAACTTTCACTTTAGTACCCCAAACCGAAATCCGTCAACACCGTTGGGTCCGTCTCGATGTCCCCAAAAAGCGTACGAAGACCACCGCCCTGCATTCGGCCGCCACGCTCCTCCACGCGCCGCCACCGTGGCGGGGGCGGTGGGCCCTTACGCGCCGGGCGACGCGCCGGCGCGTGGGCAACACGCGCCGTCTCCCCGGCTGCGCCTCGACTGCCGAGTCCACCGGTGGTGTCCGTTTGTCCAAACTCCTTACGGTTTGGCCGGGAAATCGCATTTGAGGTCCTATTTTCGCACAAAAATCGGGCGATTTTTCAGCCCTCGGGCGATTTCTCGCCGTTTTTGGTCGATTCCTGAAGCCCAATCCACCATAACCTTGCTCTGATACCATTTGTCGGAATTTGGGGCTTCAAATCAACCAAAAATCGAGCTCAGATAAACCAAATCGAACCACCACAATGCAAACCCATCTCCTCCAAACCGACACCAACCCAAACACCGGTTGCTCCCAAGCCAAACAGCCCACATAGGACTTGGTGTGAAGAAGGAGGCCTATTTTCAGCCACCAAGGCAAGAAGAGAAAGGGAGGAGAAGAACTACCAAGAAGCACAAAGCACAAGCACAAAGCAATGGTCGGTTTCTCTCTTCTCTCTCAACTCACGGCTCCAATTCTTCCACACACATGACACACTAGAAACCGGGTAGGATATATACCAAAGAGTGGGCTTTTAGGTTAAACAAGTAGAGGCCCAATAAGTTAAACAAATTAGTGGGCTATCAACAAAAAGGCCGTCCAAGGTAATGGGCCGAGCCATGAGCAACACTAAACAAATTAGGTTACTTCAAATGGTCCACTTAGGGTGTCGAGATGGTACGTTCATTGTGGTGTCGATATTCCACTTCAATCATCGGCCGAGGCCTATGAAGACTAATCCAACATAAACCGGTTTAACATCATTGCTCGGATTTATTGGGTATCAAAAACCCAACAGTTGGCATGTTAATTGGCAATTCACTATTTCTTGTAGAGTAATGCTATTTAACATTATTGACGTGAGAAGTACAATTATATGACTCATTTAATCGCACATCTCATTGAGCTCATCATATCACGTCATCTAAGCAGATGTTACAGCACCACTGGTGCTAAATGACATCATTCTTTCTTGTATTAAAAAAAAAATGGCATAAGCCTCGTAGGTTTGCCTTACATTTCTGGTTTGGAGAAAATGAGTACCCGCAGCTGCATTCACGGACTTAAATTAATGGGCCCAAACCTCCCCACCAATACAACTCCTCGCAAGTTTCATGTGTAGTTACCTAGTCAAATTGTACTTTCATTTTTCAGGAAAAAGAAATTGTTGTTAGTTAGTTCCATTTATTTTTAATTTAACTTGTTCTCATCTTCAAAATTTTTAAAGAGTTGTCCATGATAGACATATGCATAGACGTTTTTAAATCCGACATTCACATATCTCGTTATTGGAAAGGGTGTCATGAGTTGCATTTTCCTATGATATCTTGAAAACGAAACTCTACTACTCGACTCCAATCTTCATTCTCTCATATAGATCTATATGATGCAGCACAACATTCACCCCCTACATTTGGCTCATCTTTGAAATAAATACTTGCTCCAATTTTTATCTACACATTTTTTAGGAATTCACAAATATTACCCACTTATTCATTTATCATTTCTATCTATTTATTTAAACCATTTAAAAACAATTCCCAAACATACTTGATCCTATGCCTAGGATGGACGGTTTACGATGAATGGATAGAGAGGGATTGATTCGTCTAGTTGGGTGTATAGACTCGAGTGGTTGAAGATAACTCTTCCCACAAAAACTTGTTACAACGTTCACTTCCTTTTCTTCTAAGTTGAAGAAAAGAGAATATACTTAACATGGGCAAAGAAGGCCCATTTGTAAACGAGCTTCGCACAAGTTAGCCCAACAACAATATGCTTGTAAGTCCAATTCCTTATCTAGTTCATGTTTGGGCAAATTATAAGTTAGTTATAATTCAAGGATCAAAGTCGACTCACAGCTACTACCACAACTCATTTCTACCACAATATAATTTCATCAACTTTTAATTTTATTCAAACAAGATAAATGCATAGGCAAACGCCATTCTTATATAGCTATAAAATCGGTGGAGGTTTGTGTTTATTCTGTGTAAAGTAAATCATGGAGTCCCATCTTAACAAGGAAAACATGAAAAGAGCTGAATAATATTGTAGAAAATGACGAGAGCAAAACCATTAGTTACCTGCAATTGTTACTCATCTCTACAAGTTCGTATTTAAGTCGCTCCTTCCTGAGGCAACACAAAGACAAAGGCCATCTGCAGCAACATAAGTTGGCTGCTAAGACAGCTAGTTTTCGAGACTAAAATGACTTCAAAGAAGTGATGCTATCAAATATAGACAGCATAAAGACAGACAAAGTTGAAGGACATAGCCTACAACTTAGAGGGTTACAATTGAGAGCATCTCAGAGGAAGCTGAACAAACAAACTATATGAGTGCATGGTACCATGAGATGAGAGAGACAGCAATGCGAACAGAAACCATAAGACAATGCACGAGTCAACGTCTCCAAATGATAAAGAGAAAGTTGCGACTCACCACTTGGCCAAGTTAAAAGTACATTGCATGCACTATCCAGTTAAAAAAATTAGTGTTCACCAGGAGAACATAATTGTCAAGCTTCTTCAGAGAACCAGTATACTTGCACACACCAAAAATCTAGTGAGGCAACAAAATCCCATTGAAGCATATCATTGCAAACTGGAAATAGAATCTCCCTCAAAATATTTTCTTTCAATCTCAATGTTTATTCAAAGAGGAGCAAAACTCCAACCAGATATATCATAGATTTGAAAGCTTCTTCAATTACTTTCATATATCTAGACCTAAGAAAAATATATCCCACATAGGAAAAGAATGAAGTAGACTTTCAGTTTGAGTTCAAGCAAACACAACATGAAAACCATCAAATGTAACAAGACAGAAAGGAACTTGATGCACCCATCTAACCAAAAACCTGTTCACCAAATGCTGATTGCCAAGCAAAAAGCAATAAATGAAAGAAGAAGTCAATAGAATTATGACTAAAAACACAGCATCCATTCATAGAACAATCCTTAGTAGTGCAAAATGGATAAAATAGGTTTTAACACACGTCTTTCATTGGAATGACAAAATATTAGCAGAAGCTAGTCATAACTGTAGAGCCTAAATTTTCAAAACTCGTAGAAAACAAGACGCTTGAGTATGTGATAGGAACAGAATAGACAACAAGAAAGCTCCTCTGCAGAACTTCATTCAGTACATCATGATTGCCAGGCAGCCAGACAAGAAGAAGCTGGTTCTGAAAAAAGAACGATCTCACCATCGATTTCCATCCTCTACTTGGATCTTTGTCTCATCTTTCGACGCTTCCTCTTCAACCTTCTCATACGCTTCTTCTTCCACTGTAAAATGCATTAAAATGGAACTTAGCATCTCAAAACTCTAAAGCCAAAAATTATATAATTCCCATTATCAACATCAGTTATCTTTCCACAAAATTTACTACTTTTCAAGCAAAATTAGTGAACATGTAGGATTTGTTAGTTTCTCATCCATTGTAAAATGCATAAATTGGAACCAGATATCCCTAAAAGCTAAATCTAAGAAATATATATTGTACATTACCATCACATAATATCTTTCCCAAAAATTTACTTCTTCTAAAGACATTTATTTTCACTTTCCAATTCAACAGTCAACTTATTCCACCTTTCTTATTGTTTTTTTGGTAAATACATCCTATCCAAAATTCAAAAGTAACACTGCTGAATTAGATTGTAGAGCATGTTATGTACAATTAAAAGGGTAACAAACCAGCAAAAGGCCGTTTAATAATTGAATCAGAACATGCTTTCCACAGATTAAGAAATGACTCGATTTGAATGTTCATACTCGCATTACAAGATAAGAAGTAGAATCACTAAATCCAGACCAATAACCAGTATTTAACATGGGGACTCCTGTAACCGGCTATGGCAGAACTACAACGAGAATAAATTCAAGACAATCTAATTAAATAATAGCAAAACAGAAACAAAAATATCACAAAAAAGAGATAATTAACAACGGAAACATATGATCATGTAGGCCTACATAAAGCAAAGCAAACTTGCAAAAAGCCAAAAACTATAACGCATATCGATTAATAAGATCGCTAACGAGTAATTACTCTAATAAAATATATCACGAAAAATACCCACAGCAGCAAAAATTAGAAAGTATTCAAACAATTAACCCCGGAAATTATGATCATGTAGACTTACGTAAATCAACATAAACTTGCAAAAGAATCACGAAAAAACAATTTAAGGGCATCACAAACAAGATTTTGCTCAAATATTACAATTCGGATACATTAAGAAAAAATGACTAAAAGATTAGCAAGGGGTACCAACCTTAGCCCTCATGTTGGCCTAGGGTTTTTCACAAACTTTCTCTCTATCGTAGTCCGCCGAATTTGTCCAGATGGAACCGCCGAATGCGATCGTGAAGAAGGATGTTGATCCTTTCGATATTTATAGGAGGTCTAGAAAAACCCTAATCCGTCTTTCAGAGTCGTCATCGAGTGAAGCGGGGTATTCTTGTCATTCCATTAATGCCGACTCTTTGTTTTTCAATTTCATTTTCCTATTTTATATTTTTAGTTTTTAACGTAGCAATTGTCTTTAATTCCCTTCTAATGAATTCCTGTCCATTAATATATATTAATTACATAATTAAATATCGCATGACAACAAAATGGCAAAATTGTAATTTGACTACGTTTATATTGAGATAATTTCACAAGGGTCTATAATTAATTTATATACCCAGTTAATTTCTACTCTGATCTCCATTTTCCAGGCAAGAAAAATTCCTCATCTTCTGATTCAATTTTAACAACAAATTATGTCGAACGAAACCCTAGATGACCGTCCTCAAGATTCCGTCTCCGACGAGGAACCGAGCGTTGTTGTTAATGGTGAGGATAGCAATAGTAATAGTAATGCAACTAGTTCGAATTCTTCAGTGGCAAAGGGGTTGTCCTCTTTAATTTCTTCTATAATCACGGATTTCGATTCCAGAGCTGAAGCAACCTCTCGCAGCCAAGAACAGCTCGCCTTCTCCCTCGATCGACTCACCGGAGGTTACTCTTATTAACTTTTCTAATTCTAATTTCTGTGTGTTAATTTTCATTGTGCTCCATTGCTATATGTGGCGTGTAAAAATCAAATCTTTGTTTCGATGCGTCTGTTTGAAATTATCGAGTTGTGGGTAGGTTGCATTTTAATTTTCTAAATGATTTGCATGGAATTCATTGCTGAAGTTAGAGAATTTGAAATTAGCTCTTAATTTTCTTTGTTGTAATTATTGAATTGGGTGCTTTGGCTTCCTAGATGAATATCTAGAATCTCCGTGCTTGGAAACTTTATAACTAATGCTTCCAAGTTCGAAGAATTCAAAGTTTTTCTTTATCTGTCAGAATAATTCAGTTACAAGGGAAAGAGGCTAAAGCTTATCCACTGTTGCAACAAACTACGAAGTTCACATGAGCTTTGTAGTTCCACCTCTCACCATACGTGTGCATGTGTAATTGTATTATAGGTTATGGGAAGGATGTAAATATTTGTAACCAAGTAGTTCTTCTCTAAAGGATATCCTGGAGTGTTTATGTTTTTTGGTTTCTATATAATGCTCAGCGATCCCTTTTACACCATTTTATCTATCTTTTTAAAGTCTTTGTAACTTTGTACTTTTTACAGAGCTTGATAAATTGCTAGAAGATGCTCCTTCGCCATTTATTATGCAGCAAGCTGCAAGGATATCTGGTGTTAGGAGAAGGGTCACAGCTTTAAACTCAGTTTTGAAGTCTGTACAACGACGAATTGACAATATGGATCGAATGCTGTCAGCTGGATCTTTGCATGGTATGATCCTCTCTTCTTCTTTTCATTTTTAATTTTAAGGGGGTAGTTGAATATGGAAGTCATCACAAAGTATATTCTTCTTCTTCATTAGTGTGTCACTGTGTCATTGTGAATCTCGTGTTATTTGATGTACATGGAAGTCCCAAAATTAAAAGATTACCTGTGGATTTTGATTTTAAAGGTTTTATCAATATATATAAAATCCTGTAAATGTGTAGAGTAAATTGTTAGAAAATCATCTAGAAACTTGGGGTAATTTATTTATTTGTTTTGGCGAAGCTGGGGTGAGTGCTGGACAAAGGATGAAACAATTGTAACCAGTTTTCTAAGATGAAGATTGCAAGTATATATGCTAATATGTATTTTACTAGAGTTAGAGTTCATGAAACTTGAAGATGATGATATTTTGGTCATGAAAGATTCGGTGGAATTGTTGATGGTATCAACGTCATCACATGGTGTCACGGGCAGCAGCCTTACTTCAGCCCGTGACGCTATTGCAGTGGCTGCACCTTGTAAATATTTCATTTAATTGTAAAATAGTTGATAATTAGAAAATTTTAGTATGATTCCTCGGCCAAAAGACGTCTACTCCCGTCTTTTGGGTTTTTGTTGCTAAGTCTATTATAGGGGGTATATGACTTTCAAACATCTTTCAAGCTTTTCTAGTGTTCGCCCCCTGCACTAGCCATTGTAATTTCCTGCTTTCAATCAATTGTAATTTTCAAACTTTTAGCAATCAATGATCAAGTTTAATTCAATGCATTTCAATCTCGTGTTGTAAGCTTTCTTTAAATTGTGATCAAATCTACTTTTGTCCCGAGACGGACCGAGAAAAGGCGGAAGGTAGTCTAGCGGAGCAGACTATCGCCGCACGTGTCCCCTTTACGTGCGAAGAAGAAAGGTAACCGTGAAAGTTGGTATCGAGTGACTCAAGACCTCGATAAGAAAGCGATGGATACAATGGAGCCGACACCACGCGGAGGTGGTGGATCCTCGAGAGGAGGACTACGAAACGAGCGTTTGGAGGCGGCTGAGGTGACAAACACTAGGTTGTGTTTGCCGTGGAGAACCTTGGAAAAGGTCGAAGTGGCGAGACGGAGAGCTTCGAGAAGTACGCATCCAATGGATGAATGCGAAGGCACGGCTAGCATGATGAAGCCGTTGCCAGCATACATTACGCGAGGAAGTGGGAACGTTGAGAGCTCAGGTAGTTCTTCAACGCGCGTTTCGCAAAATGGGCAAGCCACCGTGGTCTGCGAAGTTCGTCATGAGCTCGCGATCCGTGTACCTATGGAGGCGCGCGATGCTAAAGAAGTTGAGAACTTCTTGTTCGACATGGAACAAATACTTTCTTGCGGCTTCGATCCAAGACGAGCGAGAAGGTTACTACGGCTACCATGTATCTATGTGGAGATGCAAAGCGTAGTGGCGGACGAAGTATCTTTGATATTCGAACGGTCCGAATAGAATGCTTGGGAGCTTCTCGAGAAGCAATCGGATCTCGGTTTTTCCCGGAGAATGTGGACTATCGGGCACGACGTGTGACTGCGAGATACGAAACATACTGAAGCTCCATCGAGAGAGTATGTGAAAGCACTTTTCGGGCATATGCGAATATTCGAGACATGTCGGAAAGTGGACAAGCTATTCACCTTCATGGAAGGGTTGGCCGTGGGCACGCACGGAACTTCGAGAGACGAAGGTCATCGATTTAGCGTAGCTATTGGGCAACGGAATGCTTGAGTGACTATCAACGACTGAGAGATGATCAATATTCGGGAAATAGTGGAGTCTATCGGAGGTGGGAATAGACCTCATAGACCTAGCTCGAGCTCAAATGGGGGAGAGCGTTACTCTCGGAATAGGGGAGAACCCTATCGCGACCGTCGGAGTAACCCGGAGGAAGTCACAACGGGAGCAACAAGAATAACCGGAACAAAGGAAAAGCAACGGAGCGGTCCGATGTCGCTCCTAAATTGGAAATGCTTTTTATGTGAAGGACCACATCGGGTGGCGCGGTGTCCTCGAAACGGATGGTGAACGCATATTACCAACAAGCAAGTGGCGGGACCAAATCGAAGCGAGGTACACCACAAGCTAGTTACCATAGTGAGACCGGTTCAGACGGGGATGAGGATGTAGGTTGGTGCACTCTCACATCGGTGCAATACACTATTACATCAAGCTACGAAAAGGGATGAAGGTCCTCGAGAGAGCGAGAGATGGAAGAATCGAAAGTGCTTGCATTCGTAAGGCGAAAGGCCTAATGTACATTGATGTGAAGATCAATGGAAAGCCAATCAGGGGCTATGGTAGATACGGTGCAACCCACAACTACCTCGCAAAGTGCCGAAGTGGATCGACTCGGACTTATTTTTGGAGAAGAGCCACGGAAGGTCAAAGCGATCAACTCCGTTGCTCAACCACGATAGGCTGGAGTAGCCAAATCTGTCTTGCTCGAAGTTGGTCGGTGCATTGAGGGAAGGACTAACTTGTGCGGTTCGGATGGAAGACTTGACTCTTATTTTGGGATTGGAATTTCTTCGGGATACTAAAACGGCGGTGTTGCCGTACCTCAATTCACTAATGATGATGGGTAGCAAACCGCGTGTCATCCCACTCAAACTGGAAGAGGCGAGAAGAGTATCTCGGCCATTACGATTTCAGTGAGGTTTCGAAAGGAATGAACCCTCACTTTTGTGCACTCTTAGATCGGGAGGAGATCGAAGAGGCAGGGTCCTATTCCAAAGCATGTCGAAAGAGTGTTGAGGAATTTGGAGACATCACAGGATGGGTTGCGGAGGAGCGAGTGATCGCGGGATTGAACTTGATTCGTGTACCAAGCCTCGGCGAGTGCACCACACCGTACAACTCGGGCTCGATCGAAGCTTGAAGAGCTTCATGTGTGTCAGAAAAGGCGACTATCGGAGCCCCTTCCGTCCCAAGTAGATCGGTCGAGAGTAGATCGATGGACTACATTGGTGGATTGCCAAAATTAGGGGAGATTTTGGCACTATCATGATCGCCAAGAGGGACCGTTTATCGAAGATGGGAATCGTTCACGCGGCGCCCAGTATGTATCGGCCAAGAGAAACTCTTCTTCAAACATATTGTCGAATACGGGGAGTGCAACAACATTGTCGGTGATCGGGATTCTCGAGTTGCGGCATACTTGGACCAAGTTGTTCAAACTTCTTGGCCCCGAACATTGAGCATTTAATTCTAGTTTTCACCCGCAATCGGACGAATAGACAGCGCTTCAAATATATCTTGGAAGACTATTTTCGGCACTTCATCTCGCTTCCGCATGAGTTTTGGGTAAAACTTTCGGATGTCCCGGATGTGTTTCAATGCTCAAGAGGCCTCTGCGCCAAACACGGGTCGTTTCGAGATTACTACGGGCCAGCAACCGTCACTCCCTCATACTTAATACATCAATCCGAAACGGTCTGAAGAAGTCACGAAGATACGAAGCGCAGGGGTTTAACTTGAAAAGATCAGAAATGAAGGTTGCTAAAAAGATTCTTGGCCATCGAGCTTCTAGGAATTATCTTCAAGAATACTTGGTCAAATGGAGCGGATTCAACAACGAGAAGAACAACCAACGGCTCAGAGGACTTCGCCAAAGCAAATGGGGGAGAATGTCACGGGCAGCAGCCTTACTTCAGCCCGTGACGCTATTGCAGTGGCTGCACCTTGTAAATATTTCATTTAATTGTAAAATAGTTGATAATTAGAAAATTTTAGTATGATTCCTCGGCCAAAAGACGTCTACTCCCGTCTTTTGGGTTTTTGTTGCTAAGTCTATTATAGGGGGTATATGACTTTCAAACATCTTTCAAGCTTTTCTAGTGTTCGCCCCCTGCACTAGCCATTGTAATTTCCTGCTTTCAATCAATTGTAATTTTCAAGCTTTTAGCAATCAATGATCAAGTTTAATTCAATGCATTTCAATCTCGTGTTGTAAGCTTTCTTTAAATTGTGATCAAATCTACTTTTGTCCCGAGACGGACCGAGAAAAGGCGGAAGGTAGTCTAGCGGAGCAGACTACTGCCGCACGGTGTCCCTTTCTGTGCTAAGAAGAAAGGTAACCCGTGAAACATGGTCATGATGACATGAAGGTGGAGGATACTGGTCAGATTGAGAGCAAAAATTGTGGCTGAGGCTCACAGTTCAATTTATGCTGATAAATTTAGTTCAAGAAACCTAGTTTGTTGATGTTTGCATAATCTACAGAAATTGATAAATTTAGTTCATAATTTCTGCTTCCATTGTAAATTTAATGCATTATCAAGTTTTGGATTGTCTTGAGACAGAGGATTTCTCCTACATTTTCCTCTCTTTTTAGACAAATGATGTACTCTTGCTACAAAGTTGTAATCTGTTTCTGTTTGTCTTAAAAAAAATGTTATGCTGTCGCCTATAGAAGAATGGAGCTGATTAAGTTTCCTGCTTGTGTGGTCAACATGCTTTACTATATCAATAATCCATGACTCATTGGTGCTTCATGCCCTTTGAGTTCAAATATCCTAGAAACTAGTATCTACTTTTGTTGACAATACCTTGTAGAATATTAATATTGTAATTATAACATTGCTGCCTATTTGCAATTTTGAACTGGCCATTTACCATTTTTGCTCCTCACGTGTGTAATTTTGTTTGGTTTGTGTTTTAGAAACTTATTCAAGAGATTTTTTGTGAAGTCCATATTAATTTAGTTTATATGTCTTGCGCTTGCAGAAAAATCGGTAAGAGAGAAAGCTGGAGAACATTAATATTTCTCAATACTGGAGGTACTTCTCATCATAGTCCAATTTTTGTATGATGCAGCAAACAATTTTCATAATTTACTAATCAGAAGGAAACTCTTTGTAAGCAAATTCGGATTGAGGACAAGCAATTCTCAATAAACTATAATACTTCCGAGAACGGAGATTAATTTCTTGATCATTTTTCAGTTTTTCTTTAGTAAATTCATCATTTGAGAGGAACGTGTCTGCCGTTTTTTATTTATTTTCAGCTGTGCAATTTATTATGTCATGAAAACGACCAAGATATCTCAGCCTCTTGCATATGGCATGTTAGCAAAACTTACAACAGTATGCAAATAAGAGGCTTAACAGTAGGAAAAAAATATATATATAATTAAACAACATGGTACTGTCTTAATCATAAATTGATCATATTAACATGAAAGCATGAATCTAAAGGTTGGAAATTGACATCGTCTTGTAGAATAATTTCTTTTTTCTTGCCACAAAGTTAGCATGCTTCGGCTCATCTCTCGGATAAAATAAACTAGAAAGAAATATTATCGCCTCTCTCTCTCTTTGTTCCTCCCTTCCTCATAAATGATTTATGGTTTGGACTGTATATAAATGCTTGGACTGTGTTACCAAATGTGTAATTCTAATTTCTGAACTGTTACTTCTCCGTATAAGAATTCAAAATGTGCCATAGTATGCCCATCAAATATTTGAATGATGCAATGGGTAATTGTACTAGAAATTTTTGGATTCAGGGTAGCGTTTATCCACCAGCTCTGGTTTTATGTTCTTTGGACTTTGATCGTTCATGATAAATGACTATTTGACAATAAAATTTACTCTCAGGTGTTTGTGGAGCAAATCTTGATGGAGAATATTACTAAATACTCAGGGAGAGAGCTTGAACGTTTTTTGTTTCTGGGTCAAATGCTTCCTGGTCGAGCCGTTTTCTCTGCTAACAAGGAGCTGGTCCTAGAATTCAGTTCTAAAATATGCTAGAACAGTAACTTGGACAACCATGCACAATTTGTACTATGACATTTGATACATTTAAGGATATTCTGATGGCAATTGTATATATTTTTTGTTCATTTGCTGGTCCACCCTTTTCTTTCAACTTTTTGTCTAGCAGGATCCTGTCTTTTTACTTGAGATTAACAGAGCAATGCATCTTCATCTCCCCAGATGTTGAAGTATTCCTTTTTTTGGTACTGTTTGAATTTTATAAATTAGCTTATTCTTAGTCTAGCATCATGGAATTTTCTGTTCCAACTCTCTCCTATTTGTATTTTCTGTTTATTAAGAATAGAAGTAAGTTAAAATTTTGTCCATTATACTTGGAATCAATTCTTGGCTACTTGGAAACATATTCCTCTTTTTTTTTACAAGTAACCGTTTGCAAAAAAAAAAAAAATTTACGATGGGAGAAACAATTCCTGAGAATAAACCCAAAACATAGTTGCCTGCACTATCGTGTTTAAAAGTTACTTTTTTCAAATAGTAAGTATTTACTATTTACTCTGCAATGCAATGCTTGTACAACTTGTAAGCTCAATCATGATGAACCTTATCGACTAGCCTAATTTAAACCCTTGTGCGTATCTTTTTATACTATAGCCTCAGAAGTAGGAATAATGGCAGCTGAGATAATATTGTTTCCATAAAGTCCTGTGTATTTTTTTTTTTTTTTTGTAGATTCCATTACATGTTGCCATTTCATGGCCAAGAAAAAGAAAAATGCTTAGCACCTGTTTGGTTTAGTTAAAATTAGTTTTTTAGTAAATTTTGATTAAAAAAAAAAAGATAAAATGTGTGATTGAAAAATTGATAAAAGTTGCGAGTCCTATGAAATATATGGTTAAAATTTAAAAAAATGAATTTTAAAAAATATGGACTAAATATAAACTTAGCCATATAAAGAGTTCATCTATTTTCAAGCATACGTGTCCATAGGTTGTTTAACAACTCCTAGTCCAAAACCTAACAATAACGAAACTCAAATATACACTTGTGTGGTTAAGCTTCAATCTTCATTAATAAACAGCAATCTTTAGAATTTCCAAACAACCAAAGGACACTGGTAAACCAATCCCGACACATAATTTTTTTAATGAGTTGACTTAATACGATACCAGTTTTAATATGATTTCGAATCTCGTCACTATTCATTTATAAAATTGTGCATGATATCGAGATTTTGATGCGATAAATGAAGCACGTATGTAAGTGAGTGGATATATTGAAAATAAAATTTAAACAAATAAATTTGTTCCAAATGCTCTTATGAAAAAAAAAAAAAAAAAAAACAGGTACAACCAAATGCTCGAAATTGCCTCACGAAGTAGCTTAGGTGTTGTCTTATGGTTCACTCAGAAAATTCGAGAACGTGAAGTCTACTTCTCTATTGAGATTTTTTGAGCAATAAATATGATTTATACTTTCACGATGTTTCGTACTTTCGATGAATCAAAAAATCAATCCAACTTATACGTGAATTTGTCTCTCTCTAACAATTTAATTACTTTAAGATGTATAATATAGTATTTCAACGTACACTTGTAGAGAGAAGCTACCTTGCCATCCAAATCTTCCTATAAATACCTAAAATCCTCTTTGCTTTTCATCATCAAACTCAAAACTTATCTTCTCCAATTACTTCTTCAAAAAACCCTAGTTTTCAATCTTCAAATAATCATGGCCAGAATCATTTACACTTGCATTTTTATTCTTTTTGCCATTTCCATTAGCACAGAAAAATGCAATGCTGCTCGTCATCTCCTGCAGTCAAATATTCCAGGTTTGCCTACAATTCCATCACTGCCAAACCCTACAATTCCAAACCTTCCTAACCCTTCAGTACTTCCCCCTATGCCTTCCATTCCAACAATTCCAGGCATGCCTAAAGTACCTTTCCCTACAATTCCCTCTTTTCCAAAGATCCCTTCTATTGGAAACATTCCATTCTTGTCTCCACCACCTTCCAAGTAGAGAGAAAAAGATTACTATGCATGAGCTTAATTAATACATTGTAATTTACATTAAGCTTTTATTTGGAGTCGTAATATAGATTGAAGTTGGTTTGATTTAGTGAAGTCGACTATGAAAGTCATTGAACGAGTAGTCGGTCGGACTTTTGTCGGTCAGACTTTTGCTTGTGGTTTTTTATAATGCGTCGTGAGTATGTTACTATGTGTTGTATTATGTTATTTGATATTGTAATGTTTTTCAATATTATGATAATATATACGTCTTATAACAACTTCACATCCGATGCATCCCGAAGGCATGCACCAACCCAACTTCGATAAAGAGAAAAAGTTTAGATTTAAAAGGTGTCTTTGATATATATGTTAAATTAAATATAATTTACAATAAAGTGAGATGCGTGTTCGCAATTTTCGTATCTAATGTATGGTTGAAATGAAGAAAGAGAAAAAATAGATGTCAAACAAGGGCTATATAAAAGTAGGGGTGGACATGGGTTGGACTGGGCTAGGTCGGGTCGATTTTTGTCTCCACCCAAACCCAACACAATATGATCGGTTTCATCAAAATTTAACCCAACCCAACCCAACCCAATCAAGCATCGGTCAGGTCGTGTTGGTTTAGGTTGGTCGGTTTGAAGACGACTTGTCAACAAAAATTAAAGTCGTCCAATTTTCTATTATACTAAATTCGAATAGACGAAATTAAATAGTAAATAAATAAATAAATAAAATTATATATTATCTTATTCAATCATCATTAGCCGAGCTTACAAAGAACAAAGTGCATTTAACATAACATGAAAAATGTATACTACATTTCTTGTGGGAAGAACAGCAAGCTCCTCCTCTAAAATACACCAAGGTAATTACAGTTATACTATCTACTCATATTTTTTATGTTTCTTTTACTTTTCTAGGCATTTTATTTCTTTTATTATTATTATTTTTTTTTTGAAGTGGCGGGTTGGGTTGGGTTGGGTTAGGTTGGGTTGGACGGGTTTATTCGATTTTCTTGAGTTAACCCATAACCCGACCCAACCCAACCTAACCCGTGTAAAAATAAAGCCAATCTCTAAAAAAAAATTCTTTGAAAATTAGTTTTTTTTTTTTTTTTTTGTGATATTTACAAAATTTATCATCTTTATTTATTTAAACTACAACTTGAAAAAATAGATAATAAATTTTAACAAATTATGAATATGTTGGAAAGAATAGCAAGAACTTCATTAAAAAAATTTCCTACATTATTAAATGGACAAATGAAAATTCTTAGTTGTCATCACAATAGCTCAATGAATGCACTTTTTTCAGGGAAATCAAATAAAATAATATATCATATTATTAATTATTTCGCATCTTAAAATGAATTTCTTATTTATCTTAAGTTCACGTTTAAACTTTATACCATTTTACAATTAACAAATTTTCAAGAATCCATACATATCCCCTATTTGGTGGAGATTAAAATCAAAATTTTAGTAAATTTTGATAAAAGCTAATGAAATGTGTGGTTGAAAAATTATGAATCCTATAATCTATGATTAAAATTAATTGTTAACTTTAATTTTTTTTAATGTTATTTTATTAGGGGTTAATAACTCAAATGGTCACTGAACTTTGCAAAAAGTTTTCACAGGGTCACTGGACTTTCAAAATCACTCAAGTTATCACTGAACTTTACAAAAAGTTTCCATAGGTCACTGAACTTTAAAAATCGTCTCATTTATGACTAAACTTTACAAAAAGTTTCTTAGGAGATCACTGGGAAACCTTTTCCAAAGTTCAGTGACCCAGTGAAATTTTTTTTACAAAGTTTAGTGATGAATTGAGTGATTTTTAAAATTCAGTGACCTCATGTAAACCTTTTGCAAAATTCAGTGATGACTTGGTGATTTTTAAAGTTCAGTAACCACGTGAAAACTTTTTGCAAAATTCAGTGACCATTTAGGTTATTAACCATCTTTTATTACGAGAAACTTTAAGAATAGAAGATAAATATAATTATAATTATTACAAATAAAAATATATAATTTTGTACGATAAATGAATTTAAAAAAATGTCAAGTTAATAATGTATTGAAAATACTTGAATCAAGAAATTTAATTTATGAGAAAGATAGATGTAAGGGAGAAAAGTTAATTTTCTATGAAAGAGTAATAAAATTACAATTTGAAGAATAATAATTGGTATGCTAAGTGTCAAGTAATGTAAAATATAGAGTGTGATTTGTTATTTTTAATTAGGGTACTTTGGTATGTTTAGACGTTTATGTTGGAAAATTTGTAAATATTCTATTTTTTTTCCTGCAAAATGTATTTTCTTTAAGTAAAATATGCAAAATGTAATTATTTTTAATGGAGGGTGTGAATAATTTATACTTCATTTTTAACATTTTTTTTTGTCAAGTCTGAAGTTATAAGTTGCCTTCCATATTTTAAAACTATTTTTATACATTTTAAACATTATCAAAATAATCTTCTATCAAAATATAATGTGAATGAATTTCCGAAACTTTCACTTTAGCTTATTATTATTTGAAAATTTCAATGATTCCTGTTTGTTTCGAATTAAAATCAGATTTTAATTTAAGTTAAAGTCAAACAATCAATATTAACCACATTTTTCATGGGTCTCACAGCTTTTAAACCACACATTTCAAAAATTTCAATCACAATTTACTAAAAATCTAATTTTAGTCCCCACCAAACACCCATTATATGGAAAAAAAACTATCTGTTATTTGTAATTCTACAAATGATGAAGCATTTCAAGAAAATTCTACATGTTCATTGGTGGTTTAACAACTCCTAGTTTAAAACCTAACAATAACTTGAAGCTTGGTTTCATTAAATATTATCAGACATTATTAGCAAGAAATAAGGTTGAACAAACAAAGACAATTGCCATGCATGTTCAGTTTTTTCAAAGAACTGATGACGCTCGTAAACCTAACTGAAACCTATTTCCACCAACATTTATATTGTTGGCCGACACAATTTAAATAAAGTCATTTATTTATTTATATACATTATTTTTATACGTGATAATTCAACATAACATTAGAGGACGTAACAATTCCCGAATTCTAGTAATCTACGTACCATTAATTAATTAAATTATACACGTGTAAAGTTTGTGATAAAAAATGAACTCAACACGCATACGTGTGGGGACATATTTTAGACACAATTTATACGAGTATTGAATTTGAGTCTAATCGACATCCAAATACTAAAATTGTTCAAGTCAGATCTTCGATTTAAAAAGGAATATGACTTGTACGTAAGGAACGTTTTGTAGACAAAATGAATCCGACATGTGAAAATGAATTCAGTACATGTTTGGCTTAGTTGAAAAAATTGATAATAATTTAAGTCAAAGTCAGTAATTTTTAACAATTTTTCAATCACAAAGTTCATCAACTTTTATCAAAATCTAACTTTTAACATAACCAAACACGGACTCAACTTGCTGCCAACTTTCTCTATAAATGGGGCAAATCCTCTTCATTTTCCAATCATCAAACTCTCAACCTTCTCTTCTCTCCCAAACTACTTCCAAAAAACCCTACATTTCATTCTTCAAATAATCATGGCTGGATCCATTTACACTTGCATGTTCATTCTTTTTGCCATTTCCATTAGCACAGAAAAATGCAATGCTGCACGTCATCTCCTGCAGTCAAATATTCCAGGTCTGCCTACAATTCCATCACTGCCAATCCCCACAATGCCAAATCTTCCTAACCCTGCAGTTCTGCCTCCTATGCCTTCCCTTCCAATTCAACCTACTCTTCCAACAATTCCAGGCATGCCTAAAGTTTCTCTCCCTCCAATGCCTACAATTCCCACATTGCCAAACATTCCTTCTATTGGAAACATCCCGTTCTTGTCTCCACCACCATCCAAGTAGAGAGAAAAAAGAGTTATGCATGGTTGTTGGAATGGGGATTTGTAGCTTTATTGTGATTTTCGCGTGTTCGATTTCATTAAGGTCTTATTTTTAGTCACGGTCTAGATTTAAGTTGGTTTGATCTAGTGAGATCAAATGTGAAAGTCATCGAATAAGTTTTTTTTTTTGGTTTGATATGAGGCCATATGCTATGTGTTGCATAATGTTATTTGATATTTCAATGTTTTCAATACTATGATATACGTTCGCCACCTTCACACTTTATTGTATGAAATTGAAGCTTCGGAAATGAAACTATTGATAATTAATTATATTTAAATTCTTATTTATTTTTCATGAATTTGTATTCCAAAACTCCAACTCGTAAAATACATTGGGAAAAAAAAAATGGTTTATGTCAATACATTGGCTGCTCTTTAGATGGAAATATCCTAAACTGAAAAATATGAAAAATAAAATAAAATTGTCAAACTTTTTATCGATGAAATTATGGAATGTACATTATTATATCCATTAACACAAGAACAATAATCTAAAATGGGTAATTATATTCGCACAATTGCTTTTATTTGTTGCACAACATTCTAATTGTACTTTAAGGTCATAAATCTTTTTTTCATCGTAGCACTATATATCGAACTTTCTTTCGTCGTGTTCTTATCATCAATCGTACATTAATTAACATATGCCGTCTTTAACAATGATTTCCATCCAAAAAGTCCGTTGAAAGGGAATTAAATGACTTATTTGTCCATTATTCTTCAAAAATAATCAACACAAAAATACGATACATTTTTTTCTCATTTTAAAGGACACGAACGGAATTTCTAAAATAGAAAATTAATATTAAGGCCCCGTTCGGGAGGGATTAAAAGCCAATTAAAATTGAAAACATGGCCGTTATTGGGTCCCACTCGTCTAATAAAAGTCAACAATAACGGCTATATTTTCAATTTTAATCTGATTTTAATCCCTTCCATACAAGGCCTAAGTACAGTGACGAACGCAAATATTTTGAGTTAGTTGGTAAAATAAAACTTGTAAAAAAGTTTTGAGAAATTTTACATTTGAAAACTTACATCCAAAAAAAGTCATGCCCCATGTAAATAATTTACATTTGAATTTTACATCTGAAAATTTACATGGGGTTCAGATGTAAAATTTCAAAAAATTGAGACATCATACCCTATGTAAAATTTCCTAATAAAATGATAAAAATTATATTGAGAAATTATTTGCTCAAAAATAATTAACATTAATGAAATTTTTTTAAAGAAAAGACAAGTTAGATGCTTCCTTTTAACACATACGTTTGACACACCTTTAACTATTTTCAATATCCGTTTAGATCATTCAATATTTCTAGATGTAGTTCTCGAAACGAGTTTCGAGATAACGTAGGTGATTTATAGATTCGACTAGCATACGATTGTTGGATAATTTTTAAAGTTAACATGCTATCGAAATTCTCGAAATGTTAGTTTGAAATGACCTATTTTGTGGAGTCGTAATTTTTGCTACAATTAGTGACTGTTTCATGAGCCGTTAATTCTATGAAAAATTAGACCTTGCATTTTGAAATGGTATTAAGAATGCAATATTTCGACTTCATTTGACATCTCGTAATGAACCCGATTTTTTTTCCAAAAGTTGGGAGTCATGTGACCCATGCCACATCGTGTGTCTGCCAATGATGACAAGGTGTGTTAATGAACGAGAGGTTGAAAATAAGAATTCGATAGGAATATAAATACTATAATAAAAAAAATATTGGAGATTTTACGTGTAATTAAAATATGACACAACCGATAAATGTGACATAGTGTCCCGATTTTATTTTGCTAAAAATCAGATATGGATCTTGATAAGAATTAATTATATGTGTAATTGAAAAATTGTTAAAAATTATGAGTCTCATGTGATATACGGTCAATTTTAAATTCTGATTTAAATTTTAGTTAAACCAAACATGAGCATTATTTTAAAGACGAAAAAGTAATTCGAAAAATGAAAAGAGGAAAAGAAGGTTTATGTATCTAGAGCCAAAACTCCTGGATAGTAGTCGTGATTCCATTTATTCCACACGATTTATTGGAGGTGTGAGTGAGAAAACGGGTCGAGAGGCGAGCCGCCGGGTTCATCTGGGAGAAGATACTAAAAACGGGAAACTCCAGATCGCCGCGAAGAGGCCTCCGGTGGCGGCGGGAAAGGAGTTACAGTATGGACCTCGGCGGCGAGTGTAAATACTCTTGCAAGACAGCTGGTGAAACACTTGACTGGATTCATGCAATCGTAAACTTCCTTAAGCCTTATCGATTCTTCTTAGATGCTCACGTCGTCAATTTCTTCAAGGTAATCCGGCTCATTCAACTCTCTACAGTCTATATTACATTACTAAGACTCATAGTGTCTGTCTGCATAACAATGCGTAAAAAAAAATTGATTGATTCTGACAGGAGAGGCTATGGGAAGCTGTTGATAAAGAGTGGATGGATTGTCTGCGAAAAGAGCCTGTAGGTGATCTTTTACGGATTCCTTCTGGTGTGATCCAGGTACTTTCAGTTTACTGTTTGTTAATTTTGATGTTCTTATTTTGTCATTTGGGGCTGCGTGTTAGCTGAAATATAGTCTTTTGCGCTACAATTAACTGGAGGCTCTCTTTGAGAACTTGGTTAAGGAATAGTTTCTAACTTATTGACAAGAAAGTAATTGAGCACACAGGATCATCATAACTAGATTATTGCATAAAGAGCCAATTTTAGTAAGTCGCAAAAGGTTCACTATCAAATGGTTTTTGGAAGGATTGATCAGCATGTCCATTATTGGAAGAACCATCATGTTGCAATTCTGAAGTTTAAATATGTCCAAATAGCAAATCGCCAATCGGTAATGCATTAGGCAGATCATTTTACCTATTTATGTTTTAGAGTTAACTTAATATCAGTTACACGTGGATTCTGGTGTGAGATTCTAACATGGTCTGTGGTGCAGTAATTAAAACTGAAATATTGTGAAAAATAGCTTATGAAGGTGTCAAGAAAAGTAGAAGGCAACAAAGCGTTATGAAATTTCTACCTCCAGTTTGTGAGCATTTTCATTTTCTCTCGACTATATTTAGAACCAAACACAGGATAATGTTTTCTCACTTAAATGAAGGTGCTGTGCGAAGGCATCCCAAAGAAAATGAGAAAACCAAGACTCATATTGTTTTATTATTAAGGAAAACAAAAGGAAATAGCAGAAAGAAACATAATATATTCAAATGCACTAAATGACTTTTGGCTTGCCTTTGAGGTTGTCTTCTTTCACTCATGGTCTGTTAACACTTTTTTTATTGTTCATGATGCCAGGATCATTGGCCTGCTTCTCTTAAAGAATTTGTCTTTACGTTGAGGTCCCTTTCTCTTCCTCGTGAGCAAGCAGATCTGCAGAAGGTAAACATTTGTCAGTTCTATTATTGATATTCTCTATAGTAGTATATTTTAATAAATCTTTCCTGGTTAATTTGTTGGCGACTGCTATGTATTGATTTCTGTTGAACAGGTAGGTGTCCAAATACTCATAATTCTTATATATTCCTGGTTGGCTTTCTTTCTTTAGTCTGCATATACTTGCATTTGAAAAAGACATCTATAAGTTCTAAATCTCTTATTATTTAAGTGAGAATTTGATGTTATCATTCTTTAAAAGGACATGAGTTTCCAGGGAAGGAATCCAGGGATTTAACTGCACTACTATGATTTATTGGGGTCTTTTCCTATGTTTCTAATACAACTTCTGTAGCAAGTTTATAGGGAGCATCAGGTCCCTACTCCGTAGCTTAAATTAATATTTTTGTTCATTGCAGGTTTTCCCGGGTCTTCAAGTGGCATCGCTGAATAATGTTCTTGCTCAAGGCATGAATCATAAGAAAAAACACGAAGTAGGTCATGGGCTTTACTGCCTTTAATCTTTTTCCATCCTGCTTCTCCATTTTTTCCCTATCTCCTCCTTCTCCTGAGTTTCAGGCCTGAATCTTATTTGCAAGATGGATATTTTCCATTAAATTTCTTTAGTACATGTTAATTGAAATGAATATCATATATCCTTTATTTTCTTCATTATATTTTTCTCTGGATGATGTTGTGAGATGAGCTTATAATTAGTTTTTGTATATATGTTAGTTAAATCTAACAAAAGTTCCCAGGCATTCACGCAAATCGGTGATAGGGTGTGGAATCTTTTCTTTTTCCGTTATCATGTTTAGAAGTCATTTTTCAATCTGTGTGAAATCTTTAGCATTGAATTAATTTTTATCTGTATGAACTACGTGCTTACTTCGGCAAATGTGATTACTGGCTTCAATGTGGCATTTGGAGCCTACTCACAGGGTATGTAATGTTCATGCAAACAGATCGAAGCCCTTTCTGCTGTTATCGGCTCTATTGCTAGTAAAGTTGGAGTCAACACAATAGTGGATGTTGGATCTGGTCAGGTGCGATACTTCGTGATTTTTTTGCTGGTGACGATCCTTCTTGTGCTGGAATAGTTCTAGCGTTTTTTTCTCATAGGAATTAGTAAATATTCTCACAATCATTTCGTCTAGTGATTATTTCATTTACCCTTCGTTTGGCAAAATTTATAAATCATTTACAAATGGTCGAATTTCATTTTCATCAACACATTTCAATGGACCCATAAATATTATCCACCACACTCATTTCTATCTATTTATAAATTGAAATGTTTATAGATTCTTCCCAAATGGAGGCTTAGCAAAAATTATAAGGATTAAAAGTGCACTTGAATAACAAGCTAATGTGCTTAGAAAATGGAGATCCCGCAGCTGTCTTTAGAAGTTAAATCAATTGAACTGAATCACCTGAATTGCCAGACAGAGTCCTGAGACAGAGTCGTGACCCAAAGCATTTACTGCAGTATGTAGCAACAAAGTCTTTTCGTTCGCCTTAAAGTGTGCATGCAATGGAATACTTTCTGGATTCATTTACTTAAAATAGTGAGAGACTTTGTGTTTGCGTTCTCTTGGAGTGGGAAACACAAAGCTGCAGGGAACTCATGTTTATTGAAGAAAGAAGTCTCTTTATTCTCCAACCATTTTTTTAGATCGGTTTGCATTGGTTGTCAACAGGGCCACCTTTCTCAAGTACTTACCACTTTGGTGGCTCTATCACATGTGATTTTCTACAGGGGTACCTCGCTCAAGTTCTTTCGTTTGAATACCAGCTTTCTGTGATAGCAATAGATGCCTCTTCACATCATGGAAGGATTGCTGATGCACGTGCTGAACGAATTAAGAAGCATTATACGGCCAAGCTTTGTAAATCTCAGTACGGTTACGAGTTCTCTAAAGTAATTATTGTTGGTCTTGAATTCTTGATGCATTCTCACTTATGCATACAAAACACATCCAGTTTCATCTGGACTCTTTCATAAAAAAGGAACCCCTCACTTGGTCTTTCCACTTGTCAATTGCTTCTAAGCATCACAAGAAACTGTAATCTTTTAGTTTCGTAATTGGTTCCTCTCTCTCCACCTCTAAGTCTACTTAAATAAATTAATACTTAATATTTATATTCTTTAGAAGTGGGAGCACCTTAGCTTGAGATCTTCTTTGGTATCTTGCTTGGTATCTTTACTTGTTGAATTGCTATTTACCCTTAACCATCTTTATAGGCTATCCACATGTCTTACGGGTAATGAGTTTTCAAGCTCTTAAGTTATTTTCGCTTCTCTTTTTACATCTAGAATTACTTAAAATTACTTTTGTAAAATATTGCCTTTTATTATATTCATGACCATGTAAATAATATTTTATGACTTGAAAATGTGTATTATAACGCTTTTGTGATTCTTATCGGTCACTGCTGACAGTTTTTATCCTTTCATGATTATTGTCCAGGCTCTATAATTTGATGAGCTAATATAAAATATCCTTCATCTGCTTTTACTATGTTGTGAATGTGATTAATTTTTTGAGCGTCGTTGCATTTGGTGCTGTGCTCTGGCTTGAAATGATTTGATGTATCATATTGTTGCTTTCTCAAAATTTTTAGTATCCTGGTTGAGGGAATCCTTTTTGCGGTTTCCACTCATAGCTGACACAAGTTCTTTTGTCAGATTAGAAAGTAGAGGTTTGAGCACGCCTAAGACAGTCACATGCCGAGTGTTGTCCCCTGACATGTTGAAGACCTTGAGCAATTCCTTATTACAAAAAGATGATGAGAAGCCTAATAATAATGGAGGGAATATTGATGAAAAACCTGTTGAAGGATCCGTTGGAAATGAACTTACCTCTTCCTTGTATGCAAATGGCAAGCCCTCATTAGTTCTCGCTGGACTCCATGCCTGTGGAGATCTTTCAGTGACAATGCTGAGGTGAGAACCATATTATATTGATGTTTTGTTGCATTACGAGAATCTTCATTATCTATGTTAGCTCAATAGCTGTCTAATTTCCTAATGCTTATTACAGAAGAAGTATCAAGATTTAAAGCTCCTTCTAATTATCTATCATTTTTTTTAATGAACCCCTTGTATGCATAAACTCTTTGCTAAACCTGTAAATCAAGCCATGAAATTTCTGGTAATGATATATCCATACTTATGCCATGAAAAGGATCGTAATGACATCATTTGCATATAACTTTCTATGGAACTTGGAAGTATGTGCTAAATTATATATAACACTGACAAACTAGTAATTTGTTATATGTAGGACATTTATAGAATGCGCTGATGTTAGAGCAGTGGTTAGCATCGGTTGTTGTTACAATTTGCTATCAGAAGGCATCATAGAAGCTGATACTCAATGTGGTTTCCCAATGAGTAAAGGAGTTAAATCTGCTGGTCTATTGCTTAAGAAAAATGGGCGGGATCTTGCTTGTCAGGTTCATTTGCATTCTTCTTGATTGAAATTTATCCAGCTTGTACATGCTCAACTTTTGTGGGAAGATGAAGTTCCAAGTTCTCTAGTGTGCATTAGTTAAACTATGCTTTACCATTTTATTACAAGACCAGAAATTCAGAACAAGGTGTATTTATTTAGGTGCATTTAGCATTATTTGCATCCATTACCGTTTGCCTGATGTCTTGTTACCCAATGCTAAACTCTGATATTATGCTTATGGTTGATGTTGGAACTGTTCAGTGTTACTGTGTTATGCTGGGTTTGGCTTAACAACTTGGGTATTGGCATTTATTTCTAATTTTTTTTTTGTTATCTTATTCTACGTCGTTTTTAAAAGTTCTTTGCATTGACCTTTCACAAAGCATGCGAGTGACCTTTTTTAATTAATTAGAGTGCAGAGAGATGGAGAGGTTTGGGAGAAGCTGCTGGCCTTCATAATTTTGAGCTTCATGCTTTTCGTGCTGCCTTTCAGATGGTACGTACCACAACATATTACTTTTTTCTCTACATTAATATATTTGCTTGTTGTTGAGAGCAGTTTTTGGTAGGTTAACCTTGGTTTACTTCAATTCATTCTTTATAAAAATTCTTCTAATTCATAAATTTCTCTTCCCTTCTTATAATCTCTCTCTTTAAAAAAGGTTCCACCTAACCAATATGTTAATCTGTCTGTAGGTTCTTTTTCAACATTACCCAGAAATAATAATAAGAAGCCCTGCAATAGGGCGTCAAGGAAAGGCTTTACGTCGCCAACATCATCGGAGGACCCTAGAGTCTAGTGCAGATATTGCTGAATCATCGTCTCTAAAGAATTGTAAGAAGGAAACAAGTTGGTCTGCCATTTCTTGTACAGAAAGTGCAGAAACAGAAGGTATTTCTAATTGTAGATCTTATCAAAATACCGTCTGAATCGATCCAAAGAAGCGAAAAAAAAAGGAAGACAAATATTTACCCACCTCTGCTAAAATTGTTCTGCAGGAATTACACTCTTTGCGGAAAATATTAGGGCTACCTGAAAAAAAAAATTGTAGATATGATAGCGAGATATTTCTAATTTTGCCTGTAAATTTTGTCTGGGTTTTATTTTGCAGGTTCAATCTGTAATGATGCTGCCTCATTTTATGAGGATTCTTCTCATCGGAGTTCTAGAAATTGTGAGACCAATCCTACCGACAGATGTTCAATGTTCGTGAAGTTCTGCCATTCTGGACTACATCGGCTTGGTCTCCATAATTCACAGGACATTGATTTTTCTGGGTTATGGAAGCACACCGAACCATTTGCTGTAAGTTCCTCTCCTAGTTTTATTTTTCTTTCTCGTATTTTACAGTTTAACTATCTGTTTAACTTCGTTTTTCCTGTGGATCTTCTTTACCCTATATTATTTTGCTTTGCCACATTTTCTTGCTCAAAAGAGTCAGAACCATTAATAGTGTTGACTGTTGTCAAGCTATTGTATATCTTAGCCATTTGTTGGTTGATGGATGATCCATTGGTTGCTCACCTGTGAGTCAGGAGTTAAAGTATTCGCATAGCTGGAAAAGATAATGAAGAACATCTATGGAACAAGATCTATTGTATATTGAGGAACAAGATTTGCACAAAATTGTGTCATTCATTGAGTGAAACTTGATTATTCTGAAATTTGGCTAGGAGCCTAGGACTACAAAGGTATTAGGGCGTGTCCATGCATGCTAGGGGCCAAATTTCATATTTCCCAGTAAATATGCTTGTCTATCGGATGGACAAAAACTTAAGTTCTACATGTAGTTTTAAATTACAATGTATTTGCTAATCGTTTGATACTATTATTTCTTGATGTCTGGTTTAATTTTAATCACGCCAATTTGGGATAAGTTTCTAATTACAAAATAACAAGGTCAGAGCATAAACTGCGGGGCTCGCCAGAACACCTCACATAATGTTCCGAGTAGTAACAACCAATTGGCTCTTGGTTGTGTGTTATAGATATGTTTTAAATATGTATCTATATGTGTAAGCATGTGTGCGGTGCATGAAATACTCAGGTATCTTGGGGCTTGGTTTGACTTGGACTAATTGGGTCACAACTTATTAATGTCTGATAATTGTTCAAATTGCCTATACTTTGTATTCAAAAAAATTGAGGTCAAGGGTTCCTTTTGTATAAAATATTTGCAATATCACTCCTAGGACTGATATACTAATTCGCTGCAGGAACTGATTGGGCCTTATTGGACTCTTCGGGCTGCTCTAGGACCTGTTTTGGAAACTCTTCTTCTTCTTGATAGATTGCTGTTTCTTCAGGAGTCGAGCAATATGGTGGAGGCAGTTATGTTACCCATTTTTGATCCAGTGTTATCTCCAAGAAATGTGGCTCTAATAGCGAAGAAACTGTGAAAAAATCTTCATATTCCTATAAAATGCAAGTGATGTAGATTTCGCATTTTGATTGAGGTAATTAATTTAGTGAGTTTAAATTTTACCTTACAAGTGATTCCTTGAAGATTCCTTAGTTATTGCAAAAGTTAAGGAATAAAATCAGATGCTGTAGGAGCCAATAACCATCAGGTTCAACTGCCATTTTTCTGGTGGAATCTTCAACAACTTGGAGCCTTGTTTGTTAGCAATGGAGCCTCATATATGTCTATAAATAGGAGCCTTAGGTAGTGATATAAGTAGAGCTCGAAAATGAGAAAAGGGGAGCTCTGGAAAGGGAGAAGCTCCTGAAAAGGAACTCTGGACTGAGAGAATTCGGTAGAGAATTCTGAAGCTCTGAATATTGAGCTTGAGAGAGAAAGAAACTCTGTAACTCTGTAGTAGGAAGTGTAGATTGGAGAGGAACTAATATGGAAATTCTTTCTGATTCATGTAATTGAATGTAAAGTCTTCTTGGTTAATAAAGAGGCTTGAGGAAGGATTTCTTCCTGTCACAAAATTCTGTGTTGCTGGTTTTTACTTTCCTGCTGTGTAGCTTCTGTTCTACTGGTGTTCTCTATCTGTTCCGAGTTTTTTTCTTCTTGCTGGTTATAATTCTGCTGTGTTGCATCTATTCTTCCTGCTGATTTTTAATAGTTGTTCGCTTACTATGCTGGTGCATAAGTGATGCCTGAGATGCTGTATTAATTTCAGAGATTAAAGGCAGACATTAAAGACCCAACAACCTTGATATGCTAGATTTTATATGTAATTAGATGTGATGCTTGGGAAACTTGCATATTGATCATCCTCCAATTCAAAATCTTTTAAGAATCCCCAAAGCTTGTTGCTGTTAATATGAATACGTCAACCTCATTAGTCTGTATGTGATTTCTCGAACACTCTTTATATTGTCAAGACAAGTTAAAACTTTTCTTTGCGGTGGCAATTTCTCTCTATCCGTGTTTCATTTATTATTGCTCGTTGATAGTACTAATGGCTAGTCATGGCAACGAGCCGAGCTGAAACTCGGACTCGGCTCTAGCCAAAAAGGATCGAGCTATTTTTTGGCCCGAGCCAAAAAAAGTCTCCGCCCGAGCTGGCTCGGGTTTTTTTATTTTGTCAAATCGAATTTTTTTTAAAAAAAATTTAAAATTTGTACAACTTATACGTACTATAAATTAAATAAAAGTTAAAACCATCATTTATCCGGGCTTGGGACACAACTATAAATTAAATAAAAGTTAAAGCTTTAAAGATTGAAATTGAAAGTATAACACAACTAAATGTCTAAATTGAAGATCGGAGTAAAGAAATTGGAGACTGGAATACTGAATATTGAGTAAAGAAATTAGAGATAGATTGAAGTAAATTGATATGAAGTTGTAACATTTGTTTCCGTATTTATAGCCAAAAAAATATATTCGTTTTGACTATATTTAAATTTCAAAATTTGAATTTGAAACTACATTTTGAAAATTTTGACAAGCTGTGTGCATATAGCTATTTTGAAAATTTTGTAGCTACATGCACAGCTATTTTAGCTTTACTTAATTTTTTTTTTTTTTTAAAAGGGGCAGCTCGTACGGTCGAAACGGCCCATGACACGAGCCTGCCCGTGTGGCTCCCCGAGCCTGAGCCGGAGAGCTTTTTTGTCATCCCTACTAATGGCCATATAATCAGACTGCCTGAATCTGACACATGTATTTGATATTTCCATCTAAATACTCTACATGCATTTTTAGTTTGTAATTTGTGAAAATGTGAGGAAGCTGTCCATTTGGCCTCTGAGTATGTCCTTGATGAGCTGCCTAGCTAAGGATAGAGAATAGATAGGATAGCAAAACCTTAGATTGCCGCTCGAACAACGGAACAGTAAGAACTCTGCTATGAAGGTGAGGGCTGGGGAGTGGGTCAAGAGCAATAGGTATGGTACATGACAATTTAATATAGGCAATATAAAACATATCCATGACAAAATAACACAGATAATAATTTCATACATACATTGTTTGAGAATCCAAGAAATATATCTTGTTTTAAACAGTTATTCAACATATTGAATACTTCGACAATAGTTTACTGAGATAGAGCACTTGTGCTGTAAACAAGAAGAGCGCCTCCAGCAAGAATGCCCACTAGGGTCACTGCCCAGATGGCTAAACCTGTTGTGCCTGCATATACAATTGTCATATTGTTAAATTCAATTATTTTCTGTAATTATGTTTTTCTGAGTTTTTATTATTTAGTTTATATGTTACAGTTGGAGAAGTAGAATAAGCATACTTACCCCCAACATAAACATCACCACTTGGGGACCAGTCATTTGTGTCGTAAATGGGACTGTATTTGAATTGCATCGATTAGATTATTAACTTGAATTACTTTTACATAATAATTTTTATTTGAATGCTAATAACTACTCACCTGTATCCATCCACATTAGCACCATACTTGTCAACAAATTGGTAAACGCCCTTTCCCTAAATAAGATCAAACACACCGAATCACATGATATATCTACAAGTTTTTGGATATCGAAATTTGACTTCAAACTATTAGAACCGAAGACATGTTATATTGATTTCAACATTTGATTTAAATTTAGATGAATTGATATGACGTGACATGTCATCGATACTTGATATAAAATGAGCACCTATGTATAAACCTACCTTACCCTTCCTGCCCGAGGCATCCAGACCATCCCTCAAGGCCATGCCTCCACTAATTCCTACACATAATAAATTGTAGATGAGCATGTCGACTTGTTTAAATATAATATAACTTTCTATGTTTGTCTCATCATGCTACGTGTCTATTTTTTAAGATACGAAGAAGAAAAACTAACCATAAGGCTTGTCGGTCTTGATCTTCTTGCCACTTGCCTCGACTCTCAAAGAGGAGGTTCTTGCGAGGGACGGGAGGCCGCGCACGGCGGTTCTCTCGACGGAAAAGGGAGAGGGTTTGAGGTTTAGTGAACTCATGACAGTGGTTGCCATCTGCTACTTCTCTTTGCCTTCCAGTTAAGAGTTTATGGTTTCTTTCACAGCAATGCAAGGTTGATGATAATACTGTGATATTGTGAAATTTGTGATTTGCAAGCTGACACGCGGCCTTGGTCTAGTGGATGAGTTATGGATAGGATATTACAACATTATCAAATTGCAGCCTCTCTTTAAGGTTTAACCATTTCTGTGTTGGAAACTTGTTTCCCATTATCCTCTTGTAGTGTAGAATTACTATTGGTCGTAAAGGAAAGTAGTACCTCTTTACTAATAAAAAACATAACATGTCGAATTATAGAATGTATTTGAGCCACATTATTTTGAAAGAATGTATTTTGGAATAGTAGGTTGATGGAGAATGTGTGGTTGAAAAAAATGGAAAAATTATTGAAAATATTATTTTATTGAAAAATATGTGATTGAAAATGAGTAAAATAATGATAATGAAAATTTTAATATGGCTCAAACATGGACACAATATTATAGTTTCAGGAAAATGATCTATAAATAGATTAATAATTCCCTGAAAATAGTTGGCCGATTATTGCTGACCACTTATACCTAATCTACTTCGATTAGAGGTGTGAGGTGAGTTGCGCTATATTTTAGTTGTTCGATCAATCCTGGTTATTCTCTTTGTGTTTCAATTTTGTATTTTGAGTTTTGAATTCATTTTAGGTTTTGTGTTTTGAGTGTCCATTTTGAGATTGTTGAAAATGTATTCCTTTTGACATTTTGAAAAATTATTTTGAAAACACCTAAAACGCGTTTTGAAAATTTTGACTTGATTATAATAGAAAACATCCAATTTATCGTTTTGAGTTTTATTTATAAATTTTTAAATAGTTTTCAAAAATGGGAAAAAGAACGTGTTTTCACTATTTTGAAAAATCGAAAACAGAAAACGATTTGAAAATGGTAAAGAGAACATGTCCTAATGTTTTGAACACTACAGGCCAGTCACAACGTACCAACAGCCCGGCATGACTCTTGCTGTGATGTCGGAGACTCAAATGAATCATACTTTAATGGAGAAATACCCTAAAAATTAGGGGCCTTTAGAAAAGTAAGATGAATAGTATTTACAAAGTGAAAAATATGGTAAAAATCGTTAAGTCTTTTCATTAAAGCTAATGCTGTGCAACTTCTTTTATAAAAAGTCACATGTTACATTTTTTCTAAAAGATACTCTAATAAGTAATAATATTTATTTTGACTTATTCTGGCCAAGCTCAAAATGTGATTATTTCATTACTTAATTCTAACAATTATGTTAACTTTTCATTATTTCGTAGGAACACCCGAATACTATCTACTTATTCCTCACTTATTTTTATCACATTATAATTTCAACAACTTATAATTTTGATTCTGAGACCAAATACTATAGCAATTGCACAAATGAATATAGCTCTGGCCTCTTTGGGCATAAGGAGAGGACGATGAGATTAAAATCCCTGTGGTTTTTATTCTCGTCTCTATCATCAAGATAACACTCAATGCCGAGGCCCAAGCAGTTAACAATATCCATTCTCTTGTAGATGAACTAATAACCAAGAAACCTGACTATCATTCTTCCAATTCCAGCATAAGGAGACTTTTTAAATAAACTTTATTGCAGATAATTACCACAAAATGCACATTGATAATGTGTATTTTGTTTTGCTTCACCAGGAACTAAGCATTTCAGTGAACTTTGAAGCTGCAGCAATGCCACTACATATTGCACCCTCGACATTTGGACTAACACAAAAATCTCCACAAATCGCTAACCTCTTCTTACCGTCCCAAAAGCATTTCTCCTCCCTCGTAACGATGGAAGCTGGAAAAGCACTCCCCCTGAAAAATCATACGTATCCAAATGAGAGACATTTTCAGAAATATATATTACGAGAGGTCCCTTAGAATGAGAACACTTTTAGGACTCAAATTGTGTTCATGTCAAATTCTCAAGAGACAAGAGTTGCTCATTTATGCCAAATACCATTTCAGGTTTTAGTTTTGCACGAGTTATTAAACAAAAAAGTTCAGCACGTAAACGTAGCCACCTTCTCTTTGCTGTGTAATTTCTAGTGCTGAGGAGCAGAAACAGAGTTCATCAATAAGTACTTGCTGGAAGTGCCCACTAATCTAAAAGTGGAATTCAGTTTATTCACTAACATGAGACAAACTTTCAGATAATAGTGAACTCCATATACTGTACATGGCTCATACAACTATAACTTTTAATGTTCTTTGTACACGTTTTTAGCTACTGTTGAGTAAATGTTAACTGGTAAAATGAAATCGTTGTGTCCTAGACATGTGTATTGCCAGCAAAAGGCCATATAGAATTTTACAGGATTTATTAGAAGCACAATTGATGTTACAGGCATGCAGCTTTGAATAACTTAACAGGACAACAGAAGCAAAAGAAAAGAACACAATGAATCCAAAAATCGTAAGAAATATACCAAAAGTTTAGCTCCAAACATGAGCAAGTAACAATTGCCAGTCACATATTAATTTGCTTATTGAAACTCGTACTGTCAATTCTGACTTTGAATATTTGATAGCTAAGGTCGATTCCACCTAGTACCTCCATTCATCAATTCAGACACGTTCATCAGAAAATAGGTCCTTACAATACAAGCCATACGCTCATCTAGACATGACATTGATCTGAATATCTCAGCCGCAACACATTCTTGGTAAACCTAGACGTTTATGAACTAGAAAAAGAGTTGGGTTTATCTTTTCCCACTTGTTTTCCGTCTTTTTTATATATTTTCTTCAGAAGGAAAACATTCCTTGTTTCAGATAATCAACACGCTAAAACCAAAAATAGCCAGAAATAACCAGAGAATATTTAATACCGACCATCTATGGGCTTTCTTGAAAAATGGCTGTGAAATATCAAGCCCAGTGCTTTGGAATTCCTGAAACAGTTCCTCTGCTACTTTCGTTAATACTGCAGTAGAAGGCTTCTGAAGTCCTGTTTGGGCAATAATACGCTCTGCATATTCTGCTGTAGAATACAGCACCCAGCGTTCGCTACACAAGAATGGAGAAAGGAGCATCATGCTATGAACGTGTTTTAAATGGATAAGCAATCTCCAGTTTTCAAAATCTCGTAGAACACTGCTATTGCTAAATAAACACATACCTAGTGGTAGAACGTCCCGGCTTGCTGCTGTCACAATAAGCCCAGCTTAGAACTTCAGAGTTCTTGAATGAAAAGCCTTTCAGTGGTATCTGAAATGAAAAGATTTTTCAATCAGGAAACATCAAAAGTAGACACTATTAACTAATTTGGGAAGTCTGGTAAAAAGATCTCACACGTAATAAATGGTGTACAAATACAAACTTACTGATGACAAAGGCTGTTCAAATGCCAACATAAGAGCGAAGCACGAAATAACTGGAATTTCTTTCAACTTCAAGGCCACATCTGAAACCATGTTCAGATCTGAATGGAGAAAGTCACACGACGTAAGTAGTAATGATTGTGATGCAGTCAGTGATAGATATAAAATTGAGAGTATCAACATTCCCTGACTAACAAAAAGAGGAAATGAAAACACAACTCGACTCAGAGACGCTAGACAAGGTAACGAAGAAAGGCTATATACCAATAGGTGGTGGTCGTCCTGTGACGTTCGTAAACCTGGAGGAAAATGCATTTTTGTCTGAGGCAACCACCCCCTTAAATTTACCAAGTTCTTGTCCATCTAAACCCATCAAGGACCATGAATCATCATCATCAAGCCACTCCAACCTCCCAATACTTAGCCCAAACCTGCTTTCCACCCCTGAAAGAGAAGTATATTAGGCAACCATTCAATGTTTAGGATGAATGATTGGCATTGATAAACACTGCTCAAAAACTGAAACTAATAAATAACATCAGTTGCATACCAGCCTCGTGGCACAATGCTCTGCAGATAGAATTCATCCCAGGAACACCGACATATTTCTTGTTTACTCCTTTCTAATTGCAATTAAACTTCAGTAGTCAGTCAGCTTGATATATGATGATTCTTTGATATATAGAGTAAGGACCGCATGTGATTCAGCTAGGGGTCAATTACAACAATAATGATAGATAGTCAGGTGCTCAAATATAACAAACTAGTGAGCCTATCAAGCAAAAAGATAAAAGTAGTCTATCAGGTAGTGTAACTTTTGACATGATTAGAACTAGTCAAAATGTAAAATGATTAGAACTAGCAGTTGAATGCCTACGTATACTCATCAGCATTTGAAGCTGTTGTGTTCTAAATTTCTAATTTGGTGCATTTAATAGCCTCAATAAAGAAGAAAAGGGATCGGATCAGTTAAGAAACTTCAAAACAAAGAACGTTCTAGGCAAATAATAATAAAGTGAACAGCTATATCATTACCCCATTTGAGTAAATTGAACATATGCACAACACTAAGGTGTAGATAACAAAATAAATAGTGGTAGTCAATTTTTGAGAGTGAAGATTATTGATTAACCTCTTCAATTTTGAGGAACTTTTTGGCACCGCAATCAAATGAACCGAACTTCTCTTTCCACTCAGCCACAAGTCCTCTTGATTCCCAAACGTTGACTATGCTCTGCACCTCAGAGTTGCTAGCATTCAACGAGAAACATGGCGCGCCATGGTCGAATAATAGCTCCCTCCCATCTTCGGCAATTTCTCTAAAAAAAATCCTTTCAGAAAGTAAATAAAAATTCTTCAAAATGTAAGTATCAATGGTGACTGTAAAAATACCTGCGCTGAGACATCCGGCCCCCGGGTCCTCTAGCGGACTCGAAAATGGTGACTGAAATTCCGTTTTTTGCCAGAATCGATGCACACACGGTTCCTGAAACTGGGAATTTGAAGATACCACAAGCTCAGTACATGATAAATTAATTAATATTCAACTTAATTATAACAGTTTGATTATTTTA
Organism: Fraxinus americana; assembly: GCA_035079005.1. Taxonomy (NCBI): domain Eukaryota; kingdom Viridiplantae; phylum Streptophyta; class Magnoliopsida; order Lamiales; family Oleaceae; genus Fraxinus; species Fraxinus americana. Next base: position 54,722,904 of record CM068706.1, on the reverse strand, counting down.
TTATAAATATGCTGATCGTTTATTATATTTTAAGAAAGGAGAAGAAACTTCGAGTAGTGATTGCGCCGCTTACTCCCGCTGCCTATGACGGCGACATTGGAAGCGACGCTTGACATGGCGGCGAGTTTGCTCGATTCCTCGTTCAGTTCATAGTAATTTCCAGGATCGAACATAAGGAATGTGGATCGGGTCCATAGGTATATCGTAATCCGGGATTGGGATCTCTAATTACTCTTCCCAAGCGGAGTTTTTTCAATTATTAACTGTTCGGGAGAACAGGAAGTATTTGGGCTTCATTTTTCATTTTTTTTTTTTTAAAGAATTTGCTATTAGAAATAAAAGAAAAGTTTTCAAATTTAAATATCATATTATTTTATTGAAAAATGTATTGTTGAAAAGAAAAGAGAGAAAAATGAATTTTAATTTAACAAGACCAAACAGGAAGCAAATAATTACATAAACAAATTGTGAATTCTTGAGTTAATTGTTGCATTGGTCATTGGACTTATGTTTACATCTTCGATGACTCACTGAAATTTAAAATGTCGAATTTTGACCACTGAACTTTGAAAAACGTTGTACGTTACTCATTAGCATAACTTCTGTCTCAAACCTCTAATGGAATTGATGATGTGGCTTACGGAATGCATATGTGGCGTACCGTCACATAGTTAAACTTTGAGAAGGTCAAATTTTAGCCACTAAACTTTGAAAATATCTTTCATTGCTCACCGAATCTTGAGATGGTCGAATTTTGCCTACTGATCTTTGAGATAGTCGAACTTTGACCACTAAATTTTGAAAAACGTCTCCTATTACTCATTATAAATTTGGGTTTAATTAAGCCTCTATTTATCTCCCTTTAAAGCAAAATACTTTAATTATCATACTCATTTTAACCACATATTTATACATTAAAATATTTTAATGTAAATTCAAAAATTTCCCAACACATTTATACTATTTAAAACCCTTTTTTAAAATAATAATAATAATAATGGCCATCAAACACGAGCTAAAATTCGGATTTTATTTAATTTTAACAATAAATATATTGTGTGTTCCATTGTGATTAGTAGTCAAAGTTCAACCACCTTAAAATTCAGTGAGTATTAGAAGACATTTTTCAAAATTTAATGAGTAATTGAAGACGTTTTTCAAAATTTAGTGGCCAAAATTTGACCACCTCAAAGTTTAACAGCGTAATATGGCGCCACATGTGCATTCCATCAACCACTTCATCAAGTCCGTTAGATATTTGAAGTGGAAGTTAACAAATGAGTAACATTCAACATTTTTCAAAATTTAGTGAAAAACTCGACATCTAAAACTTCAATAAGCAATCGAAAACGTTCACTGACCATTGGAACAATTAACTCTGAATTCTCCATCAGCTGTCGGATGGCGATAGCACCATATTTGTTCTATTTTTAAATATAGAATATATAATTTTTTTTATTAAATTGTTTGGCAAATTACACAAACCTCCCCATTTGAATGAATGTTACAAATATACCCCTGATTTTTAAAAATTTGCAGTTAATCCTTACAATATATAAAAGAGGAGGATTTTGTCACTGTTCCTAAGCCAAATGGCCAATTTTGTAGCCAGCCGTTTAGCCCAGCCATCGAAGCCGAGCCGGAAGAGGAGATATTTTTTTCCTTCTGCTATGCTTTCCTCTGTCTCTGGGTTTCTCCATTTTTACACGTAAAGTCTGTACTCCTTCTCCATTTTTCCACTCAACCGGCCACTCCTCTTTACTCCTCCTCCTCCTCCTCCTTCATTTCCCTTTCCACCCCACAACCCCACACAACTACCCATGTCCTTTCACTTTCTCTCCATGAAATTTACGATTTTTGTGAGATGCTTTTTAGCTTTTAAAATCTTGGGAACTTTTGCGTTTTTTGTTTTGAGTCAAACCAACCCAAACCATGGTTTACATCGGCAGAGATTGCCCCATCTGGACGTCTCGATTTCTTCTTCTTCTTCTTCTTCTTCTTCTTCTTCTGTGGAGGTCCGAGCCAACCGAGACGCATTTATGAGTATTGCTGTTATTGCATCGATTTCTTCTTCTCCTGTATATATTGCTTTTGTTTATATGTTTTCCGATTTATATAGCCGTTGTCTTCAATCTACGATATTTGTCCCTGTCAATTTGATCCAAAGATCTTCTGCACTGCAGCCTGTATCCTCTCCTCTTGTTCGGTTCCCTGCAAGCATCGGAAGATGGAGTGCCTTAGTGTTCGTTTATGTTACCCAATTTTTGCTTTCTAATTTCATATCAACACAAGATAGAGTGGAGGTGCCTCTTCTATTAGACCTTCATGTAAGTTTTCTTCTACGTACTTTCTACATTTACACTGTTAAGTTTTTGTATAAATGCCACAGGGAAATTATATGGCCAGATTTGTGACTGAAGCTCTGTTCTGTAGTAAATATTAATTTTTTACCTTGTTTGTTTCACGATTTTGGTAATATCTTCGAAAAGTTAGCATGAACTTTATTTATACATTGAATTAATTCGAACTAAATGCGTCACTTGACTAATGTCTTGATATTATGTCATTTCTCTGTACCATTTTTAGGTTCCCTTAACAACGTTTGGTGTTCCTGGAAACTATGCTTCTGCTTTGTACATTGCGGCAGACTGGCAGTCAAAGCCAATGTATTGGACAATGATAAGTTTTAATTAAGATGATTATATTTAGCATTTCATTCATTGCAAAATTTTAAGCATAGAGTGTTGATGTAATAAGATATTGTTGTATTGGTGATTATCTTTTGTTAGGTATTCTGCTGAAAAGCATGCTTCCATGGTATGAGATCTTAAGCAGAGTGATTTTGATCCAAAGGAGAAGTTTTGGACTAGATTTCCTCCAGAAGGATCAAAGCTTACGCCGCCTCATCAATCTGCAGACTTCCGGTGGAAGGATTATTGTCCAGTGGTGTTTAGGTAACTGTTCGTTATTAATTAGGCCATAGTAAGAATCTTAGAATGTGATTTTGCTATGTTTTTAAAAAGTTAATGTTTTGTGCCTGCTGATTGGATTTTAAAATGGTGATTGGTTTATTGTGTTATCAGACATTTAAGGCAACTGTTTCAAGTCGAGGATTATATGTTAGCCACTTGTGGGAATGATGCTCTCAGGGAGCTTTCATCTCCTAGGAAAAGTGGAAGTTTCTTTTATTTAACACGGGATGATAGGTTTATGATCAAAACAGTAAAGAAATAAGAAGTCAAGGTTAGTTGCCTACTTTGATGTGTTGAAGCATAATTGACAGCAATCAAAATATTTGTTTAGCACCTTCAATTGAACTTTCTTATTCAATCTATAGTCATCGTTCATTCAAAATTTGGTCAATTCTGTCAATTGATGTTTCTTAATGTTTTTCAGGTTCTTATTAAGATGCTTCCTAGATATTACGAACACGTCTCTCGATATGAAAATTCTCGTCACAAAAGTTTTATGGTGTTCATTGTGTCAAACCAGTTGGCGGCATCAAGGTATGCAGTTGATATTTGATAGTTCAATTCTCCATTTAAGTCAAAAAAGCTTCCAACATGTAATTAATTCTTGTTATAATGTTGTATTCTAGACATGGTTTATTGTGATGGGAAATATGTTTTGCTCGGATGATCGGATCCATGGAAGGTTTGATCTGAAAGGATCATCCCATGGCCGCACAACGGATAAGTGCGAGGGAGAAATTGATAAGACCACTACTCTTAAGGACCTTGACCTTAATTTTGTGTTTCGTTTACAAAGCAATTGGTATCAAGAACTAATCAAGTGAGTACAGTGTTGCTCTATTACAACCCTAACGTGTGTTCTATTCATTGGAATTCTTGCTGAGTTTGTTAAATTATCTTGGCAGACAAATTCATCGTGACTGTGAATTCTTGGAGACAGAGAATAGTGGTCGTTTTCTTTTGGAGATTGGAGCTCTAGACAGCAGTGACGGAGGGTTCAGACTGTTAGATTAGAGGTAGAAATTGGAAGAACGGGTAAATACATACGTATTCTCTGCTTACTTATAAATGTTACTGGTGTTCCATACTTTGTGTTTTAACTTATACTACATTCTTCTCTCGAATTTCATGTTTTTTTCTTTTTTCTTTCCTTTTTTTTTTTGCAAAACAGCGATTGTGAGGCTGAGAAGTCTTTGATTGAGAAGGATGTTGTAAGCTTTTGAGCTTGATTAACTCAATATTGCTTTCTGAACCATTTTCCTTTTTTTACATGGGAACTTCTATAATAAGCCAATTGTGCAGTCGTAGCAAAGCTTAATTTTTATTTTATTTTGTTTTATTTTTTTTCTCAGAAAGGAAGGATGGAAAAGACTATTGACGCTTTGAGGTCCAATTTTATGTCCATAAGAACTGGGAGGGCGAACCCAGCAATGCTTGACAAAGTTGAGGTATCATCTAATGTTTGTAGAACGTTTGCGTTTAGGCACTTTCCCCAAGTTAGTTTATTTATTGTTGTAGTCTTACCAAATGCTGTATATGCCACAACTCAAACCTTCAACATAGATTATTATGCTTAAAGAGAGTTTGTGGTACAGTTTTCAATAGGGTATTCTACATTTCTAAAATTATTCACCATCGATTCTCTTTCGAACATTTCAAACAGGGTGGTTAAATGTCTACAGCTTTCCTTATCCCATTCTATGACTGTCCAAATTTTGTGCAGAGACAAGTTAAGTTCAAATATAGAGTTTTGGTGTAATGTTTATTGGTCACAAGAACAAAATCCAAAGACTTGTTGTCCAACAATAAAAGGTTGTAGGTGCCAAAAATAGCATAAATTTATACTGCTTGTTCTCCTTTGTTGTTGAAACAATCACATTGAACTTCATAAAGATTTTGATATGGTACCTTTTAGATTGATTTACGACCCAAAACTTGTAGGTCAATGAAAAATATGAGTCTCTTAAATCGTGCATTGGTGAATAACTTGCAACCGAAATTTATTTTTTATAATATGATTTTGAACGTTGGCATCTTTAGTTTTTTAACGACTGAACTTTTCTGCTGCTTCCCTGTCCTAGGTGGAGTACTATGGAACACCAGTGACCTTAAAGGGTATAGCCCAAATCAGTACTCTTGATGGAAGTTCTCTCATGGTACAGCCTTACGACAACTCTAGCTATGGCAATCTCAAGCTAAACGAGAACAATGCCGACTCCAGAAGCTGTGATTTGGCTTCTAGCGGTTAAGATTTGGACTGGTTTATAGACTACAGCAACCAAGAAGTGGCTTTATTTCTTTTTCATTTTCCTTCTTTTTTTTTTACTTGGATTTGATCTTATTCTTTTTTGTAAAGAAGCTTATGTGGTAGAAAGAATGGTTATTGCTATGCAGGACCTCCCTGAAATGTGAACGTAGTTTGTTGAAATTTCTCAAATTTTGAGAACTACACAAGAAAGATAGAGCTATTAATTATATGACCGCATTTTTATCGTTTATATGCTTTTTAGTCTAGGGCGCTGCCCCTCATGTTCTCATCAATTCACATGCAGTGCAAATACACAGTAACCACTTCTCATTTATCTATACTATAACGAGATAATTATTCTATGTCTTGATTTTAGTTTCATCATAATGGCTAAACAAATAAATAGCATCATTCTGTAGATTTCTTATTAATTTACATTCGTACATATATCAGGTGATTCAATTAACATTCGCTATGTTGCTTTTATGATTATAATCAAAGGCAACCATTATATAGACGGCAAATGAGTTTTCTTCTATGAGCTGAATCATTGATAATATTATCTGCTGCTCTTATGCAGGGGCGGAGGGTCCTGGGGGGACCTGGACCTTCCCAGTTTTTTTACAATGTTTTTTAAACCACCATTTCTGCAAGATCAGTGCATGTTACTGTGCGTGTATGTGAATTATCTATAAATTTCCTTAAGCTATGGTGCAAGAAAGACCTGGAGGATTTTAGGGATGCAGCCAGCCACCGACATTCTACATCATTCTCCTCCACCACCATTGAAGAATTATCTAGAATGTAGTTGAAGTTATATGCACCAATATTCTAGAATTAAGGAAAGGAGGAAACCACCGACTTTGTTACTTATATATGTGTGTGTGTGTGTGTGTGTGTATTGCTGTATGTAATCTGTGTCTGAGAAGGTGCGGAGAATTGGAGAGAGTGTGCAAGAGAGAGAAACAGAGAGAAGGCAGTGAAATATATGCTATAGTAGGTCTAGCAATGAAGTGTGAGAGTGGTCTCAAATAAGTGTGATTGGAAGTGTCCAAGTGTATAATATTTTTGTCTTAATAAAATTATCTTTCTTGGGTTAAAACTCAACAGTATGATCTTGTAATGGGTGATGAAATTGGAACTGGTTATGAATATTCCTCATTTCTCTCTCGGCTCTCTTTGCTCTTCTTCTCTCTTGTCTTTTAAATTGTGAGTAGTGATTGTTGTTGTTTGACAAATTGAGATTTTTTTTTTTTTTTTTTTTTTTTGTGGTGGCCAGAAATGATAGAATGTAGTTATATGTTTCTTAATTTTTTTTGTTAATAGGTATAAAAAAAAAATTTCGGGGGGAACCCCCATGGCCCCTCACCCCTTTACCTCTGGGACCCTCCTACTCCAACGGGCTGGCTCCGCCCCTGCTCTTATGGTTCTAATTTCTTTATATCTTTCTATTAAGTGAAATAAAGATATACTAACGTCATTTTTGTTTCTTAAACAAAAAATAAATTTAGCAATTATCTTCCACAATCTAAGATTTCTAATGCTTCAGCTTTCTTTAGTCATCTTCTTGTGGGTAGGAAGTTAATATTGCCTTTTTAACTAATAATGGACATACATCTAAGATAGGTGAAGTTATTGGCTTTGAAGTGCCATTTAATTATTATTTTTATTTCTTTATTTATTTCGTTGAGGACACTTGCATAGTTCATGTTACTAAATTCATTGCATTGCTTTGCCTTGTGGTTAAACGTAGTGATGAGGTGTGCCGTTCACTGCCATATTATTTATCTTGTGTAAACAACGGTTTACCAATTGGTTTTACTATGCAACCAATTCACTAGCTTGATTTTTGAATTAACCAATATGTACTAGTCGGAAATGAATCTATTTTGTGCCTCTTTAGTGTTAATTTGACTTAGGTGGTCTTAATGAACAGATGGTTGCTTAATTTATATCTTCAAGAACCAGTTCCTCTGAAACTTATTAAAGAGTAACGCCATAAGTAGTTTCACACGCGATTAAATATAGTTAATCTTGTTTATTTGTTATCTAAGGCATTCAACTTCCTCTTCTTGAGAAACTATACCTTGATAATAACAGGTTATCGGTTTTGCTACCTTTAGATTTGTAACTTGACGATGAGTTAATTGCTCATTCATTCTTGCTGCGCTTTGGTTTATTGTCATTTGTTTGATGAGAGTGCTATGATTTTTTATTTTTATTTTTCCCTCGGTTTACTTGGAATTTAGCTTGGTGTTTGGTGCGATTTATCTTCTGCTCATGCTTTTTATTTATTTTTAGCACGAGTCATTTTGATCAAATGCTCATTTTCATATGTTGCATCCATATGAATATTCTTTATCGTAATTACATTTAATTATGAATTTGATATTTGAGTTAAATTTGGTTACATACTGTATGTTGGTGGTATTCACGTCTCTCTTCTTCACAGATACTTAGTTGAATGCCGATGTTGATACCATGTCTCCGTTTGAGCATGGGGAGGTTTTCGTTCTCGATGATAGCGGAGAGGTTTCCTTATCCTTCTCTTCATTTATTCACAATATCATAGCTTTTTGGTTTCAGTTGTTTTAATAATCTGAAGAATGTTGCAAGAACCAAGTTTAATCTGAAAATTAATCCTCCATCAAATGGTTATACATCTATATTTTGTCATTCGACCTTTCAACTTCATTTGTCCAAATTCCATCTCATCCTCTCAGTCCAATATAGAGGTGTTTGATGGTGCTTTTATCTTTTCTTTAATTTGAAGCATTTGATCATTCTATTTGCAATGACTTTAATAATTCTATTTCCAAAATAGTGTTCTTATAGAAATGCTTGCAATGCACTTATTATTTAATAGCTTTTGCATTTGGTTTTTAAGCATTTAGATGGTGTTTTATCAGTCATCGTCTCATGATCATAAGATTGGCTTATTGGTGTGGTAAATCCAACCAAAGGTAATGGGCATGTCCTTATACAATGATGAAGGTTGTCAACTGATACATTCAAAAGTGAGCCGTCGAGTATAGGTGAGTTAAGAATTTGGAAAAGTGAGAGACTGGATTGCATCCATAGAATATTGCAGTATTCATTAGTTGGCTTCTAGAAAACTTCAATTACTTATAAATGTTTCTTGGACTTTAGATGATCCAAGATTATCTTTGAAAAAAATATGAAGTTTTGCATGATATGATATCAACTCCGGTGTGGTCTCTAATTGTAAAGTTTGTAAAACTGATGGTTAATATTTAGATGATGTAAAATAATTTGTCCTTTTACCAAAAATTCTTTCTAAAATTATAACGATAATCATGCAATGCACGATCTCCACTAGTTTTATAAAATAGAAGGACTCTGAAATTTTCATTAAATTTGAAATGGGGAAATTTTTGTAATTTTAAAAAAGTAAGGAGTGATTTATATAATTTGCGTTAAATTTTAAGTTTTTATAATTCTTTATTTAAAAGGTAATTATTATTTTATTGTCAAAAATAAATATTCTAAGGGCGAATTAGAAATTAAAAAAATTACAATGACACTATTTCTTTTCAAAATTCAAAAGGTTAAAATAACAAATATTCACAAATCATGCAATCGTTAATGTTGACGTCCATTTTGGCATTTACACGTAGTAGGATGGCAGAAAGTTGTTGACTAATTTAAAAAAAAACAAAAACAAATATTTTATTTGTCTCTTTTCACGATTTTGTTCCAAGTACCCAAAATAGAATGAAACGTTGAACATTTGGAATAGCTTAATCCTTTGAATAATAATACCTGAAAAATATTAGTCAATTCGTCGAGGTACAATCTTTAGACTTTTTTTTGTTAAAAACTTAATGCCCACTTGCTACAATATAGTTGGTTGCTTAACTACCCTCCGGTTCATTTACTGAATTTACGTGTTAAAGTGGTTGACAAACATGAATTCGTTAAATGTTGTTAGGTCCCTGTTTGATACCAATTTTCTTCTCATTTTCTTTTTTATTTTTTTTTACTTTCTTCATTTCAACTATACATTTTATCAATAAAATAATATTACATATAAACCAAAAAATTCTCATTCCTTTTTAACCACACATTCTTCCATCAATCATTATTCCAGAATTTATTTTTTCTCAAAAATGGGTGTCAAACACATCCCTAAGTGTAGAAATTTTTACGCTATTGGTGGTTTTGTTTTGAACACGTTTCAATTTTACTCGTCAGGTAAATCCCTCATCATATCCTTTTTTCGCTCTAAGCCGATTATCGAACGACGAGCTTTGTCAAGGTTGTGCCTTTGGAACCCACATCAGAGGCTAAAGTGCGATGTTGCAACCATTGTTGGTGGCACACTATACAAATGTGTCCCTTGGTCTACCAGGCATATTGGACGATTGGTAGACCGTTGGTTGTGCTACCATATGTGATGTACATGAGGATTTCACGATGGAATCACATGTAAATTAGGCGCTTGTTCGATTATTCTTTGAGCCTAAAACGTGCAAGATGGGCATTGTTCGTGTCTCCAATTATTAAACTAAGTCATGATGACATACATTTTCGGCCAATTGTGCTCACTTCTAGATCGTGCTCCAATAATAGCTTTTATGTTCGATTCCCACAAATGACGTCAATAAAATTATTTCGTCACGATTCTTCAACTGGTGTCAACCACTTCCGCAACCTGGTTGCATGCAAAAAAGGGTTCAAGGATCTCCTATTTGACGTTCAGCATGAGATAAAATGTATTGACTATAGAGATGAAATGATAAATGCCAAAGAGTTGTAAGTAAGAATTGGTGAAGAGTTCCTTCACCCTTTGGGATGTATTCATAGCAACTCAATTTTTGTCAACGTGCCAAGTGATTTTTATTTGCTTACCAATTGATTTTGTCCACGTGCAATACATTTTTTGTCTAAGCTGCAGTCGCTTTGTGTCCACATGCTAGACAACTTTAATCCGCGTGATTATCAAAATTTGAGAGCCTTAAAAAACACGATCCCTCTTTCCAAGAATCTTGGTGAATGGGATGCATAACTTTCATTGAATTATCTAGCGAGTCCACAATAGAGATCCAAATACAAGGTGTAAAATATCGAACTTTGTTAAAATAATTGCCTTTATATATGTCGTGGTCGACCATTCATGGGATAGTCGACTGACCCAGCCCTCATGACACTGGTCAATCGATTGCCCTCAAGTTGTGACGTTTGTCGGGTGTGTTCGGATTGGAACCCTTTTTATTTTTTACAGTATTATATAGAATTTTATATTAACAAAAATCAAATACTTTTAAGAATAATTTGATTAGATTTCAGAAACTTTGATTGAAAATTGAACATAGTCGTGTTGTGGGGTTCAACTAAAAAATATCTCAAATCATATTTTTCTTAGCTTATTAGAAGCACCCAAAAGAAGTCAAAATTGCGTTTTTGGTGACTTTTCTCAACCCTAACTGTGATAATTTTTTTCTAAAACGCTGAGAGCCTGTTTGGTAGGGATTTTTGAGGGAAAAATTGATTTTTGAATAGTGATATGATGGGAAATGTGTGGTTGAAAAAGAAGAAAAAATTATTGATGTGATGGAAAATATTATTTTATTGAAGAATGTGTGGTTGAAAATGAGAATTGATTTACTGTAGAAAATCAAAATCCTTACCAAACAGGCCCTGAATATTTATAAAAACAATTATATTTTTATTCAAACATTCTGTATCTTGCTATTTTCAGAGAGTAATAAATATTTGGACGATGTCAAGATTTGGAGGTCATTTTAAAAGGTCAATCTTATTAAGAGGAGTAGCCCAAAATTTTTATTAATTGGTCTGTGTTTACATCATTATTCGATGTGGGATTTATATCCCTTAACACGCCCCCGCAAAATAGTGGCTCGTTTGAGCAGACCAATCTTGAAATCCACGTGCTCATTTTTTTTGGAGTCTTACCGGGATGGAATCGCTCGTTGGAGCATAATGAGCTCTGATATCATGTCAAGATTTGGGGGTCCATCTTAAAAGGTCAACCTTATTAAGAGGAGTAGTCCATGATCTTTATTAATTGGTCTGTGCTTACATCATTATTCGACGTGGGGTTTATATCCTTAACAGACGACTCGTTTCGCGTTCACCTATAAACAAGCTGAAAGTTCCGCAGGTGTCAGTTCATCATCAACATTCAGCTCTAACAATCAGAAAATCAATAATCGCTGTTTCTCCCGCTAAAGATTTCCCCCAAATAATTTTACGAGCTTTTGAGGTAAATTTTTAATGTTTTTCTTTTATGGTATTTGTCAAATATTCTGCCTTGTCAATTGCTAATATTCTTTTCCCCTGTTCAGGCTTAATAGAAATTGAAAAACTGGATAATTTTTAGAATTAACTTCTATGAAACGACTCTTAGGTTGGGATCGTGTTTGTTCAATTATTATTCATTGATCTTTTTGTATGATCTTTCTATTCGTGCTTAGAAACAAACTTGATTCTTGTGAATTATGATTATGCGTGAAAAAGAAATATGAAATGCTTTGTCTGTTTTGGCAGGCTGTCTTAGTGTTGTTCCATTGAAGTGCTATTTCTGCAGTTCAAACGGAGAGGAGCCACTGGTAGATTCTATGGTCATGACTTGCTTTTCTTTCTTATGTAACAGAAAATTGGAGGCCGCTCCTAAACATTCAGTCGAGCTTGATGGTAAATTTCTAAACTTCTGTGTACAAATGCAATATTAAAATTGTGTAATAGATAAAAATCACTTTTTTAAATTATATATCATTTCTAGCTTCCTTAGGTTGTGCATGGATAGGCTGTTCACGAGCTTTTTTCTCTCGACCTGTTTTTGTTATGCATATCTCAATGATAGAAAAGTTGAATATTGAACAGAGCTCGCTGGATTCAAAAATGTTAATCTTTACTCATACAAGGAGCTGAGAATTGCGACCAATGGTTTTAGTGATATCAATAAAATTGGGGAGGGAGGATATGGTTCTGTTTATAAGGTAAAAAAGGGCTCTCTGTCACTTCTGTCCCATTATGCTATGATTATTAACTATTTCTAGTTTAGAGCTTGACTATTTTCCTTTTTAAACTAAAATGTCGTGTTTCAAAAGGGAAAACTTAAGAATGGAAGGATGGCTGCCATGAAGGTTCTCTCTTCTGAATCAAGACAAGGAGTAAAAGAGTTTTTGACAGAGATTCAAGTGATATCAGATATAGAGCATGAAAATTTAGTTAAGCTCTATGGCTGTTGTGTGCAAGCCAATCAACGGATTCTTGTTTATAGCTACCAAGAGAATAACAGCCTGGCACAAACGCTTCTTGGTATGGCTGCTTTCCTAGTTTTCATCTCAAGTTATCTGGTTCGTAACATATAGTTGTCTGAAATTTAGTTTCTGATCGGACCACCAAGGAGTTTGGCTGTGTATTTTTTCTAGTTACAATTCAAAATTTCATTCTATAGTGTATATGGAATTTGTATGGACTCTTTTTTGAAAAGAAATGAATCTGATGTTCTTAAACATTCTACGTAGGCGGAGGTCACAGCAGTATCCAGTTTAGCTGGCAAACACGGCTTAAAATTTGCATTGGAGTTGCAAGAGGACTTGCCTACCTTCATATGGATGTGAGACCGCATGTTGTCCACCGGGATATTAAAGCAAGTAATATTCTTCTCGACAAAGATTTGACCCCTAAAATTTCAGATTTCGGTATGGCAAAACTCATCCCTCCCAACATGACTCATGTCAGTACACGGGTGGCCGGAACCATGTAAGTTGCAATATATACTGGAGATGTGCTTTTGAACGCACTCATACCTTCTACCATCTTGTGAAGTTCCTTGAATGTGTGATTTAGTGTATGCTTAGCTAAGCTTAAAATGTTTGCTTATAAGTAGATAAGTAAGTTTTAAAGTAATCGATCAAAGTTTGGAAATAAATAAGAGTTTCTTTTGCTTGGAAGTGACTTTTACTAATTTTTAAGCTTAGCCAAACTTGATCTTAGAAACGTTGCTGACTGCTGGTTGAATGATTAGCCAATGGAGGCTAGATTAATCAGTGGATTTCAGATTTGAAATCGTATGCCTTCGAAGATTGAACTTTTTGTTGCTTCTAGTCAATTACTTTTATTCATTTCAGGATATTATGATTCAATAGGTACTGTTTTTAACATCTGTCTCTGCTTCCTTTTTTCATTTACGGAAATAAAGTTATTAACTCATAATTCTATCTGTGTCTAATGCTGCAGAGGTTATTTGGCACCAGAATATGCGATAGGAGGTCAGTTGACGCGTAAGGCAGATGTTTACAGTTACGGTGTTCTTCTTATTGAAATTGTCAGCGGGAGATGTAACACAAACACAAGATTACCTGCTGATGAACAGTATATTCTTGAAAGGGTAAATTCTTCGGAACTTCGTGATTTGTTTATCTTTTCTATCGTACGATAACTGAATATGGTAAATACGATTTAGCGAGTTCTTTCAGAAAGCTTTTTCTAGGTTACTTGGGAATCATAAATAGTATGCAGTGGTATCTTGTTTCTGTTGGTTTTGAGACTGATTAACTTCTTTTTGCCAAAATAATTTTATAAGTCACTTTTTTCACTAGCACAAGTCTTGACTTGCTTTCTAGAAAGTAACTCTCTTAAGCTTAGCCAAAAATGTCTTAGGATATTTTTTATGGCCAACCCCGAATATTTTTTTCTTTCAGATGCATGATTGTTAAAATTTTGGTGCAGACATGGCAACTTTACGAGAGAAAGGAATTGGTGGCACTTGTAGACGCATCGCTAAATGGTGACTTTGATGCTGAACAGGCTTGCAGATTCTTAAAGATCGGTCTTCTCTGCACGCAAGAATCTCCAAAGCTTCGACCTTCTATGTCGACTGTTGTTCAAATGCTAACCGGTGAGAAGGATGCCGATGAAAATATGATTAGCCAGCCGGGCTTAATCTCTGACTTCATGGACCTGAAAGTTCGTAGTGCCCCAGATACCAAGCCTGATATCAATAGTAAGTCTGCCTACACATCATATGGCTCTGATAATTTGAAGAGTTCAACACTGTCCTTGGGGACTCCTTCTCAGGCCACCACCACATTTGCTTCGGTACACGATGGAACTGTCTAAACTAAAAGTTTTGCCGTGGAGAGAGAGATTTATCGATTTTATTTGCATCATCTTATTTGTTTTCCTGTACATGTTAGCTTTATGTAAATTGTTCTACTCAATGCTGTTTTTTTCCCTCTCTTTAGGTTTTTAGAGCTTGTTTAGGAGAGATTTTTGAGGGGAAGAATTGATTTTAAATAGTGATATGATGGGAAATGTGTGGTTGAAAAAGAAGAAAAAATTATTGATGTGATGGAAAATATTATTTTATTGAAGAATGTGTAGTTGAAAATGAGAATTGATTTACTGTAGAAAAATTTAACTCCTCCCAAACGGGGCCTATGTATTCATAATTGTTCATTATAAAGATTTTCAGGAAATGGACGTTTTTGTAAATACAGATACTTTATCAATTGAAAAGAAGTTAGTTTTCTTATGTCTCCATTTCTCGAGTTTGCAAATTATTCTGAACTAGTTCAATTATTACACTGACTAAAGGAAACAAAAAGAGTTAATACATTTTAGGTTTCAGCACTTTTTTACGTTGTATATTTATTTCATATTTTTACAGTATAGAATTTACCCTTTAATAGTACTCGGTGAAATTTGGGGATGGTTTGCTCGTACAAGAAATTTACCCTTCAAGTCGAATGAAATTTGATTGATTAATTATTCTCGAATGGCACTTGCATGTGTAAGATTTTCGATTGGTGTAGCGATGGTCAATAAATTGTTTATTTTTAAATTATTATTAATGGTTATATAAACCCCATATTTTTTATCGATTACACTGCTTGATTGCACTAAAGATTTTCGATCTTTGCTGTCTTTTTAACCCTCATTTTTTTTGTATAACAGCCCTTGTTTGGTTTCCATTATTTTCAAAATATATTTTTCTCTCTTATTTTCAATTATATATTTTTCAATAAAATAATATTACGCTCAAATCCAAAATTTTTCCTTATTTTTTAACCACGCATTCTTCATCAAAATACTATTTCAAAATACATTTTATTTATGCTTTATTTGGTTTAAATAAAAATTAATTTTTAATATATTTTGATAAAAGTTGATGGAATGTATAATCGAAAAGTTGTGATGCGAACATATGTAACAATTGAAGTTAAGAAACCCACGACGGATTAGATCAAACCCAATAAAGTGAAGAATAAACGTTTGAAAAGCTCAACCCAAAAAAATATTGAACAAAAGAACCAAGATACTCGCCAACAATATCTTGACCACGTGATCACAAAATTCATATTTATATAGAATCCCTAGAACCTAATTAAAAACGGAATTAAGTCTTAAAAGATATTAAAAAGATATCATATAAGAGTTTCAACTAAAATATAAGTCTAGGCGAAATTTGAAAAAACGCATCTTAATCTTGCACTATGCGACCGCATAGGTTTATTGCATACGATTGCATAGGTCAATCTTGTGCCCTCGCTTTGGTCGTTGTATGGATGCATGCGATCGCATGCCTTGGAATACCCTCCCCCTTCAAAATGATTCATCCTCGAATCTCCACTTACATCAAACAAAGAAAGATAAGATACAGTGAAAGTATCAGAAATGTTATACTTGGAAAATCCAACTTATAGGCATTGTCATTGATCTTTTCAAGTACTTTGAACAATCCATCTCCTCTCAGCTGCAACTTTGACTTCCTTTAAGCCAGAAAGCGTTCATTTCTCATATGCACTCAAACCTAATCTCCGGGTTTAAATGTAACACTCTTTCGCCCCTTATTTGCTTGAGAAGTATAATGCTCATTTTTCTTCTCAATCTGACATCGTACCTTCTCATGAAGAGATCTTACCAATTTGGCCTTCTTCTTTCCATCTAAACTACATTTTTCATCAACGAGTAAATGAATTAAATCCAAAAGTGTTAGTAGATTAAAACCATAAACAATTTCAAATGTAGTATAAAAAGTATTAGAATGTATAACCATATGAATGGCAAGCAATCCTCCCAACTTTTCAAGTTCTTATTGATTAAAGTGTGCAATAATTGTATCATAGTCATGTTAACAACTTCAATTTGCCCCATCCATTTGTGGGTGACAAGTTGTAGAAAATAATAGCTTAGTTCATAACATATTCCACAAAATCTTCCAAAAATGACTAAGGAACTTAACATTTATATCCGATACAATGCTCCTAGATGTCTCGTTAAACTCCATTCACCTTACATGCCTCTTGTTTACTTTTCCTTTACCTTTTAAATGTTTCAAGTACTCATGATTGATGTGATTCACGAACTCCTTTGGTCATAGGTAGTGTTGTTATGTCTCCAAAGCTCGAACAAGTACATACAATTCATTGTTATATGCAGGATAGTTGAGAGTTGTTCCACTTAACTTTTTACTTGAGTAAACTATTGGCCTTCATTTTCCACGTCAAAACAGTTCCAATATACACTTTTAAAAGTTAACATAAAGTTGTTCTTATCTTAAAACCACAAGTATACATCTTAAATGTCATATATGCTCATTTAAAGTCTTACTATATGCCAAGATACCATCGAAGTACAATATTACGAATTTACCTATATATGCATGCAAGATATGATTCATTTATCTCATAAACGTGCTAGGTGTATAAGTAAGTCTAAATGACATGACTGATCACTCATTTAAACAATACTTAGTTTTAAAAATAATTTTTCATTTAGCCCTCTCTCTTTCTCATTCTAATTTAATGATATCCACTTTTAAAATCTATTTTACTAAACATGCGCAACATATCATCTAACTTATATGATGATGATATTTTACTGTCATGTTTTTTTATCGCTCGACGGTCTATGTACATCCTCCGAGTCCCATCTTTCGTTGGCACAAATAGCACGGCACGACACATAGACTCATACTTTCCCTCACATACTCTTTACTCATCAATTCTTCCACTTTCCCTTAAAGTTCTTTGGTTCCTCAAGATTACTCTGATAAGCTGACCTGCTTGAAATTACAACTTCTAGTACGAAATCAATTTAATGTTCAATGCCTCGAATGGATAGTAACCACTTGGCATGTCCTCCGAGAAACAAATCTTTGAATTTATGCAACAAAGAAGTGGCCAAATTAGGGAGGAATGTTTTAGATTCCTCAAAGTTGAGGAGTGATTCCTTATAAACCAACAAGATCATATGTTGATTCTCAACTGCTACCATCATCAACTCATTCTCTTTTGTAAAGAAAATTGCATTCGACTTTCTGTCCACTCAAAATACTCTTTTTCTTTACTTCCTTGTGGCTCTACTCTTTTTCTCACAATTAGTTACCTCACTTTTTTCTCCGTTGCCTTTTTGTCGTGAAAGATCAACATCACTTTCTTTTTCTCTCATTTTTATCTTTTTCACTTTTCATCTTGATTTGATCTTCATAAACTTGTACTAGTGTTAACGACGCAAAAGTAATAGATTTCCCATCTTTAGTAAAGCTTCATCCATTTTCATACCCATCATGCATCACCTTCCGAACAAAATATGTTCGACATGCATATGAACTACACCACACATCACGTCATCATGATACCTCCCAATTGAAAAACTCACCAACACTCACATATTCACCTTAACCTTTTCACATTCATTCAATTATTGCAATTCGTAAGGCCACAATGTTTTAGCATATTTAATCTCAATTACTCAACAAGTGTAGTACTAGCCACATTGGTATAACTACCCCCATCAATAATCATACTACATACCTTGCTGTTGACGTGACATCTCGTGTAAAATATGTTCTCACTTTGTTGCTTCAAGTCATCCACTTTGATTTGAGCACTAAGAGCTCGCCTTGTAACCAACATCTCTCCCACTGTATACTCAACTTTCTCACCGTCACTAGCATCCTCCAATTTCAGCATGTCATCATAATCACCCTCACTATCACTCACCATCCTCCATTGTCTCGCAAGATCCTCTCCCAAGCACCTAAAGCATTTGATATCCCGATGCCCAGGGGATTGAAGATCAGCTTTGGGTGTAGATTTGCTAGCAATTTCCTCTTTTCCTTTCGGTAGCTCAGATATATTCTTTAAGACAGCCACATCACCTCTATTGTTATCCTACTTCGATTTCTAAGAAAAGTTCGAACTCAATGGATATCTAGCTACTCCCTTCATCTTTAGCTGTCTCTCCACCTTTATAGTTACATGTAGTATGTTCTCCAACTCCACATAATGTCATAGTTTTACCACATTAGCTACCTCCCTATTTAAACCATTCAAAAATCGGGTCACCGTGGCCTCATGATCTTCCTCAACATTCGCTCTAATTATAGAAATCTCCATCTTTTTGTGATAATCATCCACACTCCTAAATCCTTGATAAAGACTTTGTAATTTGTTATAAAGATCTCTATAGTAATGATTATTAACGAACCTCTTTCCCATGATAGCATTCAATTCTTCCCATGTTTTAATAGGCCTCTCATGATTCTTCATCCTAGATGTTACTAGTTGATCTTACCAAATGATAGCATAATCAGTAAACTCAATGACGGTAAGTTTTACCTTTTTCTCCTTCGAGTAGTTGTGGTAGTCAAATATGAGCTCTATCTTCTTATCCCACTCCAAATATGCCTCTAGATCGCTACTTCCTTTGAATGAAGGAATTGTCATTTAAATATTGTCCATATTTTTATCAACTCCATCTCCAACATAATCTCTAACATTCGTGTCATGCTTATCTCATTATTCCTCATCCTCCATATTTCGGCCTCCACTAATGAATTTTCATAAATCACACTACCCGTTTCATTTTCACTACAAGTATCCACTCTAGGATCCTGCCTACCTTACCTCCTTGTGTTAGCAACTTCCCTAGGTTTTTCCCTACGCAAGTTAGCAAGTAAAGTGTCTTGCCTTTCCATCCACGCCTCTTGCATATCCATTCTATCTCCCATATCACCACACATTATTTCAAATCGTTGTATCATCTACTACGTCATGATGACCTGACTATTCTTCCCACTTGAAGTAGAATTGTCTCCGATGGACATTCTAAATCTAGAATAATAGATGCCTTACATGTCACACTCATGTATCACTTAATTTAGGTTATTTCCTCTATTAGTCTCATCACTTTGCATTTTTCTACTAAATGCTTTCTTACAAGTGCTTCAAATAATTAATTCGATCTCAATAAAAAAAATCAATCATTGTGAGTTCAAACAAAGAATTGAGCAAGAAAAGTGACTCTAGATTGATTCAAGAAGTAAGAATTTGAATTTTGAATGGAAACGTTAAAGATAAATTCAAGAAAGTGTTTCTTGAATTTGAACTTGACACCCTTTTTTTTGTAAATTTTTTTTTCTAAATGAGCAAGAATTGAACAAAAAATCCAAAACTTCGAAAAGGAACTGATTTGGGCACTAATTTATATCACAAACAACTTTTCAATCTATTTGGTAATTTAATTGAATAGAATTACTTAAAAGATGAAGACTCAAAACAAAACAGATAAGGAATTAAATAATATAACTTTGATTTTTGGAAGCTAAGCTATGATACCAATTGATGCAAATTCACATAACAATTGAAACTACGAAACCCATGACAAATTAGATCAAACCCAAAAAAGTCAAAAATCGACGTTTGAAAAACCCAACTCAATAAATTATCGAACCAAAAAATCAGGACAATCACCAGCAATATTTTGAACGCCACAGAAATTAAATTTTTGATAAGTTCGAAATTATTTCGATGAAGAACGAGTTGAAAGAAATATGTCTCGCAATAATATCTCTTAAATTGTGTGTTTTTACAATGAAAAGAATAATCATATTTACATGAAATCCCTAAAACCTAATTAAAAAGGAATTAAACCTCAAAAAATATCATACAAGAGTTTTAACTAAAATAGAAATCTAGACAAAATTTGAAAAAACGCGTCCCAGTTTTGCATTATGCGGTCGTATAGGTTTATTGTATACGGTTGCATAGGCCAGTCTTCCGCCCTCACTTTGGTCGTGGTTTGGAATAATATGCGGTCACATAGTTAACCTTCACAGTTTCATTGTCCCTTGCTTGAATCAAGTTGATCCACCTTATTCCGTTTTCAAGCCAAATATGAAACTTGTCATTTGCTTGTTGTGATCTCATCTACCGTAGCTTGAACAAGTGATCACAAACATTTTTTGACATTCTTTGCTCGTGATCTAATCATTGGCCATTCCTCCACGACAATGGGTCCTGGTCCTTGCTAGTTACTACACCATGGTTCTCATCAAGTTGTGAGCCTAATAAAATGCGTAATTAAAAAATTGTTATTTTTGACTAAAATTTTGATCAACTTTTTAATCGAACCAAATATTTATGTTTAATTATTATACATTTGGAACAAGTATTATGTCATATTTATATATATATATTATTTAAAATATATGAAAAATAGATAAGAACATGTTTGAATCCCATTTTTTGTTTATAAAAATGTATTTTGAAACAATATTTTGATGATGAATGCGTGGTTAAAAAATAAATATTATTTTTTTAAAAAATATGTAGTTAAAAATAAAAGAGAGAAAAATATATTTTAAAAATAATGAGATCAAAAAATTTATGTACTTTTAATGAATTTTTTTAACCGGAAATTGTAAAATAGACCATTCTAATTAATGAAACACTAATGATAGGATACGGCACCAAAGGTAACTGAAGAGGGTAATTAAACGTGATAAGGACGTTTCCTTTTTAAACTACTTATTAACAGTAACACAAGTGGAAACAAACAAGGCCTTATTGGAATCCAGATTTATAAAGCAAGTGGTCCCATCTTAATTAAGGCCATATTTTTTTCGTTCTTCTATTATTTTTAACCACATATTTTTCAATAAAATAATATTTTCCATCAAATCAAATATTTTTCATTCTTTTTTAACCACATATTCCATCAACATTAAAATGCATTCTTACTTTCAAAATAGGCTAAGAGCTTGTTTGGGACGAATTAAAATCCAATTGAAAATATAACCATTATTGGGTTCCACTCGTCTAATAAAAGTCAACTTCAACAATTATATTTTCAATTTTAATCTGATTTTAATACCTTCCAAACTCTAACTAAACCCTAGATTTATGGAATTAAAAATGACAGATTGTCTCTCTTCACTGCTTGGCTGACTCCCTCAATGGCTTACCTTTTCAGACTTTTTTCTTTTCCATAAGCATTACCTGAAAAAAAGAATATAAAAGCCTAGGGTTTCTACTTTTCCCACATTATCCAGACGTCAATTTTCCTCAACATTTAGCTTAGAAATTAGCTCGGGTTTTGGTGTTGTTGATCTGACTTTCTTTCCGCGTTACAATTTTGTATGTTCTGGGGTTTTTTATGGGTCTTGTCAGCTGTTTGAAGTTGGGATTTTGAAGGGAGATTCTTCTAGGGGAGATTATTGGGGTCAAAAAAGTTGAAAATGATGTTCTTTTATTTATGGAGTTTGCTGTTCTGGAAACGTACATGTGAATTGTCAGTTCTACATTATTTTCCCAACTGTGGAGTTCAGTTCATCAATTGCTAGCTTTAGCTGAGTCGACACGAATTTTCTGGATCTTTCCGCACATGTTATATGCCATTTGCTTGCCCGGAATCTGTGAATTCATTAACTGGGATTGTTACTCGTGGCTCTAGATGGTGGAAATTAAGTTAGATCAAAATCTTGCTTTATAAGTATGGAACTTAGTGACGTAGCATTATTCTTTTGGAGATATGGACTTATCCCATCTCTGGTTAAAGGTTATCAATAGCAGAATTTAGGGAATTTTGATGAAATATTGATTTTTGTTAGCCTATATGAATTTTTGTTGTAGCTGATTGGTGATCAGGATTTTGAAGGGTTATTTAAGTGATGGAGGATATTGGGTTGTTCAATCAAGGATGGAAATGGTTGCAATCTAAGGATTGTTACTGCGAAGCAAGTACAACTGCGAGCTGTTTGAGGGACAAGATGGGGATATTTATGGAGCGTCATTGGCCCATGGTTTGCTGTGGCTGTGCAAGATTTGGGAGAGGTCTGCTGTTTTTGTTGGTTTACTGGAAGAATTGTTTTGTTACAGGCTTCCAGTCGTTTATTGGGCTGGGTTCGGCATCTCTGCTTGTCATTGTGTGGAGTTTCTTTCTCAGCTT
Source organism: Fraxinus americana (assembly GCA_035079005.1). NCBI lineage: Eukaryota > Viridiplantae > Streptophyta > Magnoliopsida > Lamiales > Oleaceae > Fraxinus > Fraxinus americana. Next base: position 54,700,458 of record CM068706.1, on the reverse strand, counting down.
AACATCAATGTCGTGTATTCTGTATGTGGTTCTTAGTATGGTATGCCTTTGAGTCTTTCCGATTCTTGTCTTGGAGCTTTTTTTTCTCGCTTTGTTACTTATTTCCTATCTCTGCTATTTTAAAACATCAGGATCTACTTTTTATTATATGATGTTGCCTAGACTTGATTAGTCTTAATTTTTGTTCTCTGGTTCCTGCATTTGACAAAGTCCATGTCGCAACCACTGTATCATAGTTTTTGGATCTAAGTTGAAGTTAATTGATGTGATACAGAGAGAAAGATTCCAAGAAACGTCACCTGTGATATAATTTCAATAGTTAATTTGGTAGATAAATTGAAGAAAACCAAAAATAAGATCCTTTAGGTGCAATGATTATAAAAGGTAGTGATAATCTTTCCATATGAAATAACTAGTGTTGGTTCAACTTAAAAGTCAATGGAAGCTTTTTTATAATTTGTTTAATAAGTTGTTATTCGTGCTTCACAATACTGCTTCTGCTATTACCACAAGTTCAAAATAATGGTATCTGCAGCCATCTTGGAGTGGGACAATTCCATATTGGAGATGGCATAAATGGTTTGTTTTGGCTGATGTGCTCTTAAGAGGACCCTATATTAATTAAGGCAAATAAGATTGTTAACATGTCATACAACATGTAAATGGCATGCACTGGTGCCACTATATGTCTTCCACTAATCTAAATGAAACAGATAATGAGTCCAATATGATCCTAGCGAACTTTCCCAAATTAAAACAGAAACTAACTCGCGTATGAGTATCTCCTCTGTTGAACAAAGAAAACAGTTTGCATACTGCATTATCCCTTTCTCACCTCGTTGAAGTAATAACCTATAGCACTTGGAGCATGTTTGAGCCCCATTTTTTTTGCATAAAATGGATTTTGGAATAGTGTTTTGATAGAGAATGTGATTAAAAAATAAGGAATTTTTTTGGAATTGCATGTAATATTATTTTATTGAAAACTGTGTAGTTGAGAATAAGAGAGAGAAAAATGTATATTGAAAATAATGGGGATCATAAAAGCTCTTAGTTTAAGCTGTTTTAGATGATGCTGGTTTCATCAATTTGTTATATTGTTCATTCTAGATGTCGGATAGTTTTTTTCCTAGAACACCCCCTATGACGAGCTCCAGATAGCCAATATATTGGCTGGTGCATTGCTGATAGACCATGCATTTGTATTGTATAGCCGATTTCAAATTGGATACTATAAATTCTTTTGATGAGACTTGTCCAATCATTACGATTGCATGGCGTGATTTATTCTTATACTTCAATATGATCATTTCTTTTAGATGTTGGGTTCTGCATTCCTTTTTTATGTTAGCGTGAATGTTATTTGCTGGAGAATTCCATCCTATATTTGTAATAATTTTCAAACGAATGGACTCCTGCTGAAGTTACTATGAACTGTCTCTTTTAACAGTTTGAGAATCATTCTCATAGTTCCATGTATTTTTCCAGGGAGCTGCAGGGGTTGCAGTTAAGTACTTAGGCTACAGTCCTGGAATTTTTATTGTGGGACTCTTTTCCATTCTAGTTTTATGGATGTATGCTAACTTCTGGATAATGGGTACATTATTCATACTTGGAGGTAAATTGTGGTTCTCTTCTTTCAAATTAATATGCTTGCACTTTTCGCATTTTTGGTTTACATAACAAACGTTATCTTATCCAAAGGATTTCATCAATGCATGAGGATAAAAGGATAAAAGTTTAGGATTTTTGGTGAATGTCGGCATCATTCACCTACTCATCTTCTTACTTCTATTTCAGGCTTCTAAGAAACAAGTTTTTCTTAAACCCTGAATGTTTATCTTGCGTTTCATGTTCACACCATTGTCTTTCTGTAAACAGGTTACTTATTTTCCTTGAATCATGCACAGTTGGTGGTTTTGATGGCAACCATATATGCATTATATTATGTCAAAGTTCAAGTTGGATGGCTTGGAGTTTTCCTCTCGATTAATCTTGCATTCCTGTCAAATGATGTACTGTGCTGCTTGATCGAGTGGCATGATAGTTTGAGTGAACGCACCACCTGTGAAGAGCATAAAGAATCTGACCCATTCACAGTAAATTTCTCCACCGATTATGAATATTCAACGAGTATTGATGAAGAAGAGAAGTTGCACTCCTGTAAATCATCCAGCAAACCTGCTAATACTTCGTCTTTTGTTGAAAAACTTGAGAGCGCTGCTGCTAAGCAAGTGGTCAAAGAAGAGGGGTATTCAGTTAGTGAGATGAAGCGGATTTTAAGCAGTGCTGATCACTATGAAGCATTGGGATTTCCCCGTCACAAGAAAGTTGATGTTATGTTGCTGAAAAAGGAGTACCGGAAAAAGGTACGCTTAGTTTGACTCTGCCTCAATAACTGTTTATCTTGCCTTTGCTTGCATATACTGCATCTTGACCACCAAAATCCACTAATTTTGATTCGAGTAATGCTATTTATCATCACGATGATAGAACATCGGTGATATGACAATCCATTATTCATCACGTTTATCTCTCTCGCCTCCCCCCTCTCTCTCTCGTAAAAATATTGAACTGCTCAATCCCATTATTCCATATAAACTGTCACATCATAGATGTTCCATCATCATAATGATGAATATCCTTATTCTTTTGACTCTGCTCACAGTAACTATTAATCTTGCCTTCGCTTGTATATTCTGCACGTCGGCCACAAAAATCTCTAGGTGTCTTTTACAAAATTGGGGGCTAAGATAGTAGTATTTGATGTGATGCAATAGGCAACTGCTAATTTTTACTTCGGCAAAGAAATGAAATGGTAAAATAAATAGAGAGACAAGTCCCAACTCATCTACTTCACTAAATGTTTAAAAAATTGAGGTCATATAAGTCCATATTTAATAAGTTACGCTGCAAGTTAATCTATCTCCATTTTAGTTTTGGTGCAAAGGTAAAAAATCTTACTCAAGAAAATTATTACCTGCAGTTCAAACATCAATCTTCCTCTTGTTCTCAGTGTCTATAAGCGAGGTACAATAAACAAGATATAGGGTCATTTGAAATTGTTTTTGTTGCTTATTTAGTGAATAAATTGATCCATGCGTCTGGAAGTGCATGAACTCTCGAATGTAAGATTAGTTGTGGCCAAGTTACTACATTCTAGCATGAAATCGCTGCCATCATCTAATTTAAACTTTATAGGCAAGCATGCTTGTTTATTAAGGAAGCCAGAGTTGTTTAGTTATGCTTACACAGGTTAGTATAGCCATTCCTTGTAGCTCTGTTATTATTTTGATTGGTTCAAAGCTATTATACATTTTAAGTAAGTTTGTGATAAAGCTCAAATTCGTCCAGATTTTAAGGTGACTGAATTAGGGAAAGTTATATCTCTTCTTTTTTGTGTATGTGGCTCAGTGCACAAAATGTTTACTTTTCTTTTCCTTCTATATATATATTTCATTGATTGAGCATGTAATAAATCATTCAACCTAAATTCTAAGTTTTCCCTAATCCATTATACTTCTTCTTGGACCTATAAAGATATATTCAATGGTGTGTATACGTTGAACTGGAAATAGTGTAGTCAAATTTCTATTGATGAAGACTTGCAAGTTGTTGTGTGTGGTTATCAATATTGTCGTGAGTTATGATGTAAGCTGCCGGGTCTTCTGTTTAGTAGACTTAGTTTTTGCATATTTTATTTAGGCCATGCTTGTGCATCCTGACAAAAACATGGGAAGTCCACTGGCAAGTGAGTCCTTTAAGAAACTTCAATGCGCATACGAGGTATCTGTCAATATTCCAATATTTTAAATTTTTTAGCTATTTCTTAAATGTCTACGGTGGGAGCTGAGGCTCTGGTGTTCAATTTCCACTTACATAGGCATCAATGCCCAGGTTCTTTCTGACACGGTGAAGAAAATGGACTATGATGAGAAACTCAGAAAGGAAGAATCTAAGAGTGTAATGCAGAAATCACCTAGCACTTCACGTCAGGTAGAATTATATGGTTGGGCTATCTTAGCTCAAATTGTCTGTAAGTCCATTTTTTGCAATATTCTTACGAGGAATGAAGTTTTTAACTACCGTTAATGTGAATCTAGATTAGCATGTTTTGGAGCAACCAAATTCGATAATTTTCACATCAGATGTAATTGTGGAATTTCATAACAATTTGTTGTTAAGAATGTGGACGATCATTCTTATCCTCATGATCATATATTGCAAATGTTTCAAGTATATGTAAGATGTGCAACTAAATAAGACGAGAGTTTATAATTGTCTTCACTAAAAGTAGTTTTTAAACACATTCAGATTTTTTAAAATGACATTTGACAATCCATATTTTCATGAATGAGCCTTTAAAATTTGCTTGTTGGCTGGGTGTGCATATAAATTACATTAACTTTGCTTCATATATTCAAATATATAACTTGCTTAGAAGATTGATGTCTGTACTCCATGATGAGCAGGATACTACTGATTTTTTTTCTGAGGAGTCGAGGTGCATACAATGCACAAAGTGTGGCAATTCACATGTCTGGGTCTGCACCAATAGGAAAAAGGACAAGGCAAGATGGTGTCAGGTTAGGCTTATTTCTTTGAAGTGGTAAAAATGTCTTAGCTTGTGTGGTCTGTGTATACTGATTGATGACATTTCTTGGGTAGGATTGTTGTCAATATCATCAAGCCAGAGATGGTGATGGATGGGTTGAGTACAAAGGATCAATAGTGTTTGATCAATCTGAAGAGGTATACTTAATTCACAGAACTGGATGGTTTCATTGCTTTTGAAGTGTTTGAAGTTGAAATAATTTTTTCGAATGCCATGTTAATATTCGGATTTAATTACACTCAACATGTTTGTTAAGGGATATGTATCCCACATCGATAAATGATATTGACACAGACCAATTAATAAAGATCTTGGGTTACTCCTCTTAACAAGGTTGACCTTTTAAGATGGAACCCCAAATCTTAACATGGTATCAGAGCCCATTATGCTCCAACGAGCGATTTGATCTCGTTAAGACTCTAAAATGAGCACGTGAATTTCAAGATTGGTCTGCTCAAATGAGCCATCATCTTGCGGAGGCGTGTTAAGAGATATATATTTCACATCGATAAATGATGTTGACACAGACCAATTAATAAAGATCTTAGGCTACTCCTCTTAACAAGGTTGACCTTTTGAGTTGGAACCCCAAATCTTAACGATGTTAAATTTACTTTAACTATTCCAGATTCGTGAGCGTTGCTTGTGAGGAATTTATAGTACTATTAGTAGTCACCGAGTCAGTTAGGAGCTTTGTGGCTTATGGACTTTGGAGCTATCTATGCCTATTCATCTTATATGACCATGGTTCAGCACACACTTTCTTACTTTATATTATACTCAACATCTTTGTTGTAAAGATTTAAAGAAGTATGCTTTCCTATCGCTAAAGTACACTTTTGACTACAAGCTTCCTCATAACACCAAAAATTTTATCCTGCCACCCAGTGTTTCCATAAACACACTCTCTCTCTCTTTCTCTCTCTCTCTCTCTCTCTCTCTCTCTCTCACGCAATGATATGTATGATTTTGTGAGAAAGATGGAGATGATGTATAAAAAACTACCAGTGAGGACATAAGATTTCTGCATAATTATTCAACCCTGTTGTGTCCCTATCCATTTGTTTTTGCCAAAAAATCATAACACTTCGTGTAGGAAGCCAATATCATATCATGTACTATACTCTAGTTCTTTAACAATCTTCAGAGTTTTCGCATTTGAGTTAGCTTGCAAGACTGAAGTGTTTGATTTCATCTCTTTTAAGATGTTACAAAAAGAGCTAAGTAGTTTGTAAGCAAGTGGAACTACCTATTATGTAATGTTTGAATGCTGTTTTTATAGATTTGAATGAGCCTTTGATGTTCATTTTACTAGTTTTTCTTTTTCTACGCTTTAGTTAAAAAAAAGCTATTGGTTTCCATGCAATCTCACCATTCATTATATAGTACACTGAAGAGTTGTAAGTTTCCTGTTTCATGCAATCACTGTAGTCTGTTATGGCAAATATTGACCTCCCATGCAATTTATGCCATTACTGCTTCTGAAAACTTTCATATATTTTTCTGCCTATTATTGTTTTAAGTGATTATCCACTTTTTCTTATCTTCTTCCTGCTAAAATTATATTATGTACCTTGCATTTAGGTGGAAATACCACGCGCTTTTGTCTGCGCAGAAAGCAAAATCTTTGATGTATCAGAATGGGCTATATGTCAGGTCAGCATGCAACTTTTGCATACATTTGCGTGCCCATATCGTATACATGGTATAACGCATTATAAAAGATATTATCTACAATGAAAATTCTCAGATTTGGCTTTGCTTCTCTCCTTTTCTTTTTCTCATTGCATTGCCAACCTTGGCAACAAGAATGCTATTACATCATGTTTGGCGGGGATGATTGAATAGTACTGGACAGTATTAAGGAACAAAAAGAAAAGCTAAAATCTTGTTCATTACTGTCCAAAAGGCATGTCCATTCTAGTACTGGGGATTCTGATAAACAAATCTCGGAAGATGTTTGAGTCCTAATTGGGCAGCAAAATAATCATAAGCATCCCCGTCCAGTTGAGAAATATCTAGACATGTGTCCATTGAAACAAAATTTTAAAAGCAAAAGGAGACGAAATGGGTTGGAGAAACCTTACACTTGATTTTATAATCATGACATAATCAAAGTCTTCTCACAAAGGGCAGTATAATTTCCTTCAAAGGATATCACAAATCAACCCAAACTTTAACATGCTTAAACTCATAAAGTCATGGATTTGCATATCTTGCATGTGAGGTATGGCAATAAAGATTCACTTACATAATTGACCGTTACTATCACTAAGAATCTCAAAGGTTATAGGCATACCTCACATAAAGATATATATATACATACATGCATATATATATATATATATATATAAAAGCACATAAAATAAAATTACTCAACACTAAATCCTTTTTGCAAAGATGCTTCTGGTTCTTTATGTTAAAACATGATGAAAAACTCTCAAGAAAGACAGGAATACCCCGTAGAAAAAGAATTGTAGAAATTTTGATCCTTTGAAAATAGGATATTCGTACCCTTCCTCCATGGGTGTTATGATAGCAATATCCATCAATACCCTGTGGCAAAACGGCTATATTACTATCAACAAGCTGAAAATTTTCTTCTTCATGGTAAATCCTTAATTTGATATCTAAGCTTCAATCATCAAGAGCCCTATGTTGAATTATAGAGCTCTAACCTCCAAGCTTGGCCATGAATTCTGTAAAATCTTCTCACCTAATGCTCTCGGCCTTAAGAAATTATTTTGATGCTTTAGAAAGAAAGTGCTTGAGAGAAACTCAGTGATGAAAATCTTGAAATGAATGCATTTCTATTTATAGTTATGGCTAGCCATAAAATATGTAAGTATATGCACATGTGCTTGTTTATTTAATGTAAATAAAATAGAGGCTTGTTAAGGAAGATGAGTTCGTATATTAAAATATTTTATACACTAATTTATTTATTACAGGTAGAGACAAATCCTAACTTATATAAAATATGTTTGCTACAAGAAGAAACAATTCTATTCTAACTAAAACATATGTACACATATGCCAACTTATAATGTGTTGGAGTATGATCCAAATTCCTACTGGGATTTGGATTGGACTGTTTAATTGACAAAAGGGACAAGAGTCTTCTTGGTTTGGAAGTCTGACTGAAAAAGGGATCAAAGTTCATCAAAGATTAAAAGTTTGATTGGTAAAAGGGCTTTAAATAATTGAAAACTTGTCTTTGGGATGTTGGACAACAAACTAGAGCCCAGGCCTTGGTTCGGGGCTCTTAGGTGCCCATAACGGAAGAAACGGCAAAATTTGGCTCGAGACACAGCGTTATCCAGTTGGAGAATCCATTTTCGATTTTGATTTGTTTCTTGTATTATATTTCATCAAAAACACTTGTATTGAGTTCCTATATATGCTCCATGTGATATAAATATCATCTTCATAAAATAGCAAAATATTGTATAGTATTGAGAGAATATCGAAGTGAGAGGATCTAGTTTATAGTGACTGAGAGAGACTCACGTATTTTGAGATAGATTGAGAGTCTTGTGAGATCCTTTTGTCCTTTCTTGCTATTTGATTATAGTGACTTGCTTTCTAACAAGTTGGGTGGCCTATTTTAACTTTAAAAAATTTCATTGATTTCTTTGAAGCCTGATTTAACTGAAAAACAATAAGAAACAAGATATAAGAAATTGCAAGTCATATTTTATTACTCCAAACAAACCTATCTTTATTTCCCTGTAGACACCAGTGACCACTGATTCCCCTTGTGTTGCAGTTTTATTGCTGTTTTTTCTTGTGCACGTCAATTATGCACAAGGAAATTAGAAAGCCAATGTTCCTTGCTAACTTTGAATCCACTTGGCTATATAGGGCATGGCTTGTAGGCCCAACACACATCGACCAAGCTTCCATGTTAACATGGTTGGATTGGAGAAGTCAACCCAGAAGTCGAATTCGAGTATGTATCCATGGGATTTGGATGCTGAGATGATGGATGAAGAGGAAGAATTTGAGCTGTGGCTTCAGCAAGCTCTAGCATCTGGACTTTTCTGTGAAACCTCCAAGCGTAGGAAAAGCTGGAGTCCGTTCAAGTTGCCTCAGAAAAAGGGCAAGACACATTGGCGAAGATTTTCGTAGAAGAAACAGCTCCTCCAGCGCAGCCACATCGATACTGAATATGAAGATTTCTGAGTAAACCACTTGCAGGTGAATTGGACTGGGACTCTATTAAAGATGAATAAGTGTCAATTGTATTGTCCATTCCTATCTAATACTTACATATCAAACATGTCCTTAAGGTGCCCACCCAACAATCTTGTCCAGCAGATGAGAATTTCAGGGTCGACTGGAAGACTTGTAAACAACTTGTTTTACGTTCTGTAAATAAATTTAGAATCTTGCATGGTTTCCTCTGCTGCAGATCAGTTTTGGCCTAAATCTTTCAGGTTTCGAAGATAAAATTAGAGAAAATTTAAACTGATGTTTGTGTACATTTGGTGACGCATTGAAGCATTGTATTACCCCGGTGCAATATAGTTGAAAAGAAAAATGAAATTTTTGGTCACTCGTTGCTGTTGCTGCAGCGTTGTTTCCAGATACTCGTAGAGGAAATCGTGCAAGTTCTGCTGTTGTCAAAGCTTAGATAGTGTTGTAATCGACTTATCTGTAACTCTGTAAACCTGTAGCTAATCAATCTGCAGACTCTGAATGGATTTAATGACTTCATATAAGCAGATTTACTTTCAAAATTGTTTTTTTATTTTTTTGGTTCATATTTTTGTTTCATTGATAATCTTTCATTTTTTTTTTTTTGTGCGCCCCTGTTTGGCCCCCATTAAAATTTTAATACATTTTCCTGACACTTCTTTTCAATAAAACATTTTTTAAGAAAATAATATTACACGTAAATCAAATACTCTTCCTTCTTTTTTAATTATACATTCTCTTAAAAATTATTATTCTAAAATATATTATTTCAAAGAATCTCATTATAATGGGGGCAAAGAAGGGCTTTCTGGACCCTTGATTTCCTTTGAATTTTCAAGTTTTCCGTTCTTTGCTATTGTTAGACCATCACGTCAACCACTAAGAAAACTTTTATTTTTCCTACTCAGCGAAAAGATTAAAAAAATAAAAATTTCCATATTCGATCACATCATTTGACGGTCCTTCATATATTTCAAGATAAAGTATTATGGATTAGTAAATAAGTTAATTTTAAAATCGAATGAAAAAAAAAAGGATTTGGGGCAATTTCTCTCTCTTTGGAAATAAATTTAGCTAAGCGTGCAGATATAGGCCTTGTATGGGAGGGATTAAAATCGGATTAAAATCGAAAATATAGTCGTTATTGTTGACTTTTATTAGACGAATGTGATTCAATAACGGCCATATTTTCAATTTTAATCGGCTTTTAATCCCTCCCGAACGGGGCCATAATTTTGTAATTGAAGATGGAAAATAACTGTTTGAGCTAACAACATCCACTTAAACATCATGTTTGAGCCACCTTTTTGTTGAATGAGAATGACAAAAATAACTGTTATTGGGATTTGGGGCCCACACAAGAGATACAAAATTTGAATTTAAATATTAATTTGATAAATAACAGTCATATTTTCATTTTAATACGATAAAAAGGTGGTCCAAACGGGGAAATAGTAGTATCGGAATATTCGTACGTTGACCATCCAAATCTCCTTTTCTTTTCACATTTTCAAACAGTATCCTTAGAAAAAAAGAAATATCACTTGAAAAGTCAAAAATATATAAAAAATGGATACTAACTCAGACACACCGCATGCCATTTCCCTTCTGGGTTCTGTCCATTTCTCCCCGTTACTCGGCCCTTTTTTTTCTACTCGTCGCTCCCCTTTTCTTGGTTTTTAGCTAGAATTCTTGATCATGCTTTTAATCTGATCAATTAAATAGGATTTTTACAAGTTTTGGGGGAATGGGTGTTTGTTGTTCTTCGACCAATGGCAAGAAAAAGACAGTGTGGAAGAAAGAATATGGTACGGATTTAAAGATAAAGAAGGGTAGCAGGGGCGGAGGGGAGGGGGGTCCTGGGGGGGTCCAGGACCCCCCCAATTTTTTGGGAAAATTTTTTTTTATTATTATTTTTTTAATTTTTTGGCCTCAAAAAATTATTTTTAATCTCCTAATCCATCCCATTCAATTGTTTGTGAAGTTGTATTGTTTATCAATTATGAGAGAAAGAGTTTCCTCAATTCTTAAGCTCAGTGATGGAGAAATATTTCAAAAAATTAGTAGTTTCTTTTATATGTTTCTTGATTTTTTTGTGAAGTCTTTGTACATTAATTTATGTTCATTTGTTTCATTTCTCCATCACAAAGTACCAACTTTCCTCATTTTAACAGATAATGTTTCAAAAAAAATTTTCGGGGGCGCTGCCCCCGAACCCCCGTGAGCCCCCGCTCCTTCAACTCCGGGACCCCCCTAATTCGAAAGGCTGGCTCCGCCCCTGAAGGGTAGTTCTAGTGATTTTTCTACATTTATCAGCAAATTAGGTGGCGGCGCCGTGGCAGCGGCGGAGAAGGGGGCACTGCATAAAGTTCCCGGCAAGCTTTTTGCAAATGGGGCGAGCCGGATCGCTAGTTTGTACACTCAGCAAGGCAAGAAAGGTACAAATCAAGACGCCATGATTGTTTGGGAGGTCAGTCAAATTTAATATAGTTCATATGAATTTCTATTCGCAAAATAAGACATCAAGAACCTTAATTTTCTTATATTTTAATGTTAAATTTAGCTGCAGTTAACAAATATGGAAGTTATGCTTTTTGTGAATAGATAAATTAATTTCTTGCCTAGAACTGTAGAGGTTTGTTCGCTATTATTTGTTTACCTTATTAAGGCCCCGATTGTTACACATTATTTTTTTCATTCTCATTCTTTTACTCATTTTCAATCGCACATTCTTCAATAAAATAATATTTTCAATCACGTCAATAATTTTTCCTTCATTTTTAACTACACATTCTCCATCAATCTACTATTCAATATTAACATTCTTAAACACACTCTAAGAACTGAAAAAATGATGGTATGCTCTTCTTTTCTATTTGGGTCAGTTTATGATTTGATTGAATTGTTTCTCCGGTAGAATTTCTGTACGAGAAGCGGTATGAGTACGACATTTTGTGGAGTTTTCGATGGTCATGGTCCTTATGGTCATATGGTTGCAAGGAAAGTTCGGGATGCTCTTCCGCTTTTGCTGCGCGCAGAGTGGGAAGCTATGCACGATAGCAATCAAACTTCTGATCAAGAGAATGGCAATGCCCTGGAAATGACTCATTTTGATGAGATTAAGGATGAAGACAGGGACGAGTTATTGGATGATGAGGAAAATGAAAAACTTCCGGAGATGCATATGCCAATCAAGAGATCACTTTTAAAGGCTTTCCAAATAATGGATAAGGAATTGAAGTTGCATCGTACCCTTGATTGTTTCTGTAGTGGTACAACTGCTGTCACTTTGATAGTGCAGGTAATTCTTTGTTTAATTTTCGGTTTTTCTACATCGTTGGAGAATGAGAATGGTGTTTAGATATGTCCTTTTCTCAGCTCTCATTTTGTTTATCTGATTATTTTGTGGGTGGAATTTGTACTTGCCTCCTCCTTTGACGTGCTATAGAACAATAGAGTCATATGTCCTTTTTAAGCATCGCTAAATCTGTGTGATTTTTGTCGAGTCAGTTCCATAGACTGTAAAGGCATCCATATTCTGTAAATCGGGGTCTCGTATGAGTCTAAAACCTAAAATTTCGACACTCCAACAAGATGCAGAAAATTGACCATTTTGTTGTGCTATATAGTTGAACTTTCCAGGACTATATAGAACTACATATCTTAGTTTTGAACTACTTGTGGTCTCATTTTCACTTCTAAGGAGCTGTTGAACAAGACAATTAGCACCACAAAGAATATGTTTTCAAAAGTAAGTAAAGACTTAGAAAAAGTAGATCTTTGAACTGAAAATCTGAGGAAAAAAAGTTACTTCTGAAAAACCTCAAACCTGTTTCGCTAAGAAAAATTAGTTAAAACTAACTTTTAAGCTTAGCCAAACTGCATGTTCAAGACAGAAGAAAATTGTAAACGATGACCAATGTTTTCATCTCCCCATTCCTGCCACTCTCTTGGTCTTGTGTTGTCCCACAACCCTCACCACAACTATTATCACCCCACCATAGTGCAGATGTTCTTTAGGATGTGACTCGTCATAACACCTCACCTGTTAGATGGCGGGTTTTGGGGATTCTTGGGCATGCTACGAATCTTGACGGCAGCCATCTAAGTAATTAATAATGGCAAACCCTTTACCTTGTCAAATTGATGCTTCTAATATCGGATGATGCCACTTCACCTGGATATTGTTGAGATATATGGTTAATCTAAGAAACATTAGTTTGTCACAGTAACACACCTTTGATTTCATTATATGTAATTTTAAAAACATTTTAAGTTATATCAATCTTTGATCCTTTTTGTACTAAAAGAGGATATAAACCAATCAATATGGTATTAACTATCATGAACATGATTTTCCAGGATCAGGATCTCATAATTGGAAATGTTGGTGATTCAAGAGCAGTATTAGCAACGAGAGACAATGATAACGTGTTGATGGCTGTACAGTTGACCGTGGACTTAAAACCTAATCTTCCAAGTATCTCTCTTTATGTTTTTCCTCTGTTTCCCTCACACACGCGTGTGGGTAAAAACACTATTAGTCACTCACACTTATAGCGAAGTTTCAAGTTAGACACCAATTTTTATATTCTTTCAAGTGATCACTGAAGTTTGCCTTTTGCTTCAATTGGGTCACTCATTGAAAATCCGTTAGTTTTCTGACGGTCTGATGAGGCATCAATATGGAGGTAAACTTTAATCACCATGTTTTTTTTTTTAATGAGTGACCAAACTGAAGTAAAAGGTAAACTTTAATCATCAGATTAGAACAAAGTAAAGTTGGTGACTAACGTGAAACTTTGCTGTAAGTGGAGGGACTAACACTCTTTAACAGTTTTTTGTATGCCACGCTGGCAATATACATTGAAAATGCTGACAACAAGAAGAAATATAATGAAACATTTGACATTCTATTTTCATTAAGTCATTCACATCCTGGCTTCCTAACCAACATAATAAAAAAAAAAACATGACTACACTTTGGTGGTGATAGAACCAAAAATCTTGACCTCCTTTTGTTTTTCAGGAGAAGCTGCTAGGATCCAGAAATGTAAAGGAAGGGTTTTTGCATTGCAAGATGAGCCGGAGGTTGCACGTGTATGGTTGCCTAACAATGATTCTCCTGGTTTAGCAATGGCCAGAGCCTTTGGGGACTTCTGTCTGAAAGACTTTGGTTTAATTTCTATGCCAGATGTTTATTATCACCGTATTACTGAAAGAGATGAGTTTGTTGTTCTCGCCACTGATGGGGTATTATTTTCTCATCTCTTGTTATCAATTGTTAATGTTGTTCTCCCTTCTCTCTCCATGTAGCTAGTTGATGTTTATTGCCTTAACCTCGGAAGTTATTATAAAGGCTATTTATATTGACGTAGGTATGGGATGTCCTCTCCAATAAGGAAGCTGTGGACATTGTGGCATCGGCTCCTGGTCGTGGAACAGCTGCTCGAGCTCTTGTTGACTGTGCTACGAGAGCTTGGAGGCTCAAGTACCCAACATCAAAGATGGATGACTGTGCCGTCGTATGTCTTTTCCTCGAACACACGTCACCAACTGATTCTGTTAATGCGCCAAACATCGCAACGAAATCCCCTGGACAGGAATCGAGTAAAGTCCTTGCAGAAGAGGAACCCGATATCTCAAATATTGATGAGGCTTTTCAAGATGCTCTTGTTGTACCTTCTAGAGAGATAGTGCCTGTTGTCGAGGAAGTTGAGGAGAAGCTACCAGAGAGATCTCTTGGTCAATCTGAAAGGAGTTTAGCTGAATTCCTTTCGACCGCAGAGGATGAGGAATGGTCGGCCCTTGAAGGTATTACCCGAGTTAATAGTCTGCTAAGCATTCCAAGGCTCTTGTCCTTGGACAAAAGATCAGCGAGTTGGAGAAAGTGGTTATGAAACAATAAATATATGGTATAATACTGATAACGAGTGAAGTGCTATCATTTTATCTTTTGCTGTATAATAAAGCCTTTACTTGGAGCGCAATGGACATACAGGACAGGATGATGAAGTAAAAGGGTTGAATAATTGTCCATAGGTCTGGGAGTTTCGGCATACCGATTATGATCTTTTTTTAGAAAAATGCTAAGTGTATATAATTATTGTACATAAGAGTGTACATAACCCTCACATAGGGTGTGGTCCACAAAAATGTGGGCTCCATCCCATGTGAGGGTTATGGACACCCCTATGTACAATAATTATGTACACCAAGCAAAGTCCCCTTTTTATAGGAATAAGATCACCCAAATGTGTACACTTTGGTTGACACTTCTTATGTTTCAAAAATCTAACAATTGATTGAAAATTATATTTTTAAAATCGACGCTTCCAAATCTGCCAACACACGAGTGTAAATCAAAGTGTAAATATAACATGACTCTTTTTAAAGTATCGATTTGAGTGTGTGTGAACAGATTGATTTTGAGTAGTTTTAGTAGCAATTTTTAAAATTTGTCCAACCTATGCTTGGGCGTTTATTATCGATCGATTCTTGAAGTTTTTTAAAAGAGTAAAATTACATATTTGTCTCTTAATAAAATTTTCGGTTTATAAGTTAGTTTTGAAGAAAATATTTGGTTGAAAATAATTATTTCATAGAGGGTACAATTAGAAGAGATCATGAGAAACAATCAAAATCCGTCGATTTGGTGGGTTGGGAAAACCAGTCAAAATTCCATTACACATTTTTTTTGGATGGTTTTGAAACCATCCAAAATTAGTGCTCAAGAAAACTAGCAAGCACCAATTTTTCCAACCCCTCATAAACGGTGCCACCGAAAATTGATTATGATTAAAAAAAAAAAAACTCCAAAGCAGGCCATAAGAGTACTGTTTAATACCATGTATCAAACATATCTTCAAATTGCCGGTATGAATCTGATAGTATTAAAATTAGCAATTTGGAGTCGGTTGCAAGAAATAACTTAAATGTAGGTACATGTTTCGTACGTTAAAGTAGGGATGACAACGGGGCGGGGTGGGTTCGGGGCGGGGCACCCCCGTCCAGCCCCGCCCCGCCACGCCACGCCATCACCCCACCCCGCCTTAAACGGGGCGGGGCGGGGCGGGCTTGCCCCGTTAAACCGTCCCGTTTAATTTTTTTTTCCTTAAAAAATCCACATATATATTTATTTATTTTTTTAAATCTTTCACGGGCCGGGTTCGGGGCGGGGCATCCCCACCCCGCCCCGTGCCCCGCCCCGCGACGGGGCACCCCATATCGCCCCGCCCCGCCAATCCCGTCGGGGCGGTTTTTTTCGTCCCATTCGGGGCGGGGCACCGTCGGGGCGGGGCACCGTCGGGGCGGGTTTTTTTTGCCATCCCTACGTTAAAGTGGGCTGCGCTGCATTAGATAACAAAATGAACAAATATAAAAAATTTTAATTTTGTTTCCTCTTAGTCTAATATATCAAATATGTTGGAGAGTACGAGGATGTTTTTGTTAATTTTCTTTAGATTGAAGTCTCGTGAGCAATCCATTTACCCACTGGATCAAGAAAAGTTGAAGTCGGGCCCTTTTGCAGGCCTACCCAATCCATCAAACTATTGGATCAAGAAAAATCGTATTGGGCCTCTGCATTACGAGTCCAAAATGGAATCCAACTGGAGAAACGAAAAAGGTTATTTTGCGAGGTGTGAAATTTACGCTTCTAGGTGAAAAAGGTAGTCGTCATTGACTGAAAACGACTTTAAATCTAAGCGTTTCTTTTAACACTAATTTCATTAGTCCGCTTTTGCCGTAATCTGCGCCTCACCTTTAATGTTCGTTCCCATTGTATTGATAAAGATGGGAGAATTAATGCCTTATTTTCGCTTTACCATTTTCTCCAATTATTCTCTTCTTTACATCGTTTATTACTAAACATATTATATTAGTAGTAAGTTGTTCCTTAACCTATCGTTATAGATATATAATTAACTTACGATGATTAAAAATCGTTCAAATCCTGCTAAATTATCTCGTGACATTCATGAGGCATGTCTTGTTTAAATTGAATTTAATTTCATAAATTAAATGTACTGTCACATGACAATTTAACATAAATTTTGTTTATTTTGTCAACAGAGATAGATTAAGAATCCGTTTGCTCATTTTTTAAGCGATTTTCTCTATGAAAAATGAGAGAAAAAAGAGAGGATCTTTTGTTAGAAAAGAAGGGAAAATGGGACACAATGTTTTGTTTTATATATGTGTGCACACAAATTAGTCAAAATTTTGAAAGAGACACGAATCACTTGGTTTTTTTTTTTTGTTTCCCTTGCTATAATTGGTCTAATTTGCATGACAAACCTAACAAGATCATTCAAGATGTTATGCACATTTTTTGTTAGAAAATAAAAAAAAGAATTAGTTTGATTGTGTTGCTACATAATCATATTAAGCGGATGTTTGACAAAGTTTTTGATTATAAATAAATAAAAGCTGATTTCGATAAAAAAAAAAAATCGAATAAATGTATAGTTAAAAATTGTGAATCCCGTAAATGTGTCATAAAAATTATTGACTTTACATCAACTTTAGCGATTTTTAATCTTTCCTAAACAAACACTAAACTTTATTTAATAAAATAAAAAAAATGCATAAAAATAGTTTAAGATAATTTAAATTAGGTTTGAAATCAAATGGTGTTTTATTTAATCCTAGATATTAGAATCTTCACATTTGGGCATTTTGGCATTCCATAATTGATGAAAAAGTGTTGTTCTTAAATTATTGGTTAGCTTGTCTTGTCGCATCACATCAAATTCGCACTTAAATCCATTTTGGGAATACGAAAAACTGTGTTTACGAGAACTTATTACCTTAAACAACATCTTATTCGCTGGACTACCGTAGTAGTATCGAGCTTTTGTCTGAGCTCGACAACTGACCATGCGAGAAAGATTTATATTTTGATTGTCTCGGTGACAATTAGTTTTGATTTAACTCCTCTCTTATGATAAAAGTTAGACATGATACAATCTTGTGGGGGTAGTCACATAATTACGTAAATCAACTTGCTTACACAGATATAACAAAGTTAATTATCTTTATATAATAAAAACAAAATTATATAAGCATTTCGTGCACCATTCAAACACGACCAGCCTTAGACGTGAAGAGAAAGATTAGCCAGTTATATTATATATATCCTACATGTTCCTTAGATTGCTCCATTGATTATTTTATTACGTTAATTAATATTTGCTCAACCATTATCCGGTTTGTCCACATCATGGTTTTGATTGGTTCTTGAAATTGAAGGAGACTTTCCTAGTACAATTAAAAACTTAGTCAATACATTTTTTTCTTATTATTATTTCTTGGAAAATATCACGTAGAAATAAACAACACACGAACATGGATATCAACCAATAGTAAAATAAAGTGATAAACACGTAATAACATAAACGGACATAATAAAAGTTAATGAAAAAAGTTGAAATCTTATTTTGTACAAGATTTTGTGTCTTAAGAAAGATGGAACAAGCTGTAACAGAAACTAATTAGCCACCAATCTTTAAGATTAACAATTAACAAATGAAAAATTGGACGTCACTTCTGAATTTCTCTGCTTTTTTGAGGCCCGAGTTAAGGCATATATGTCGAACGGATTCTCGTAGGGGTTTACCCGTAGAGTCGGTAAACCGTGGAATTTCATGAATGCGGAGCCAACGAGTTCGGTCGAACATTCTGGGATCTCCACCCTAGCCTCTTCCCCAACCCTACCTTAGACCGGAAAGAGAGCATTTATTTTCTTTGAGTTTGTGCTGGTTGACTTATTAGTAGCGAGGTCGACATTTTTATGATGCGGGTCAGTTAGTTTGATTTGGTTTGACAAAACGGTGTAGACTTTGGCAAACATTCACATATGCTCAATCATCTTTTACTCTTGTATAGGATTAAACAAGAAACATGTGATTAATTGTCATACCGTCCACTTTAGTTAAGGGGCGAACTCCAAGCCCAAATTTTTTAAAGGGAAAAAAATTTCTATGGAAATTTTATTTTCGATGTATCGGTCCCCTTGACTTTGCCCACACTTTAGATCGAATACGATATAAGAGCAACCATATAAATGAGAAAAAAGGAATTTTTGAAAGTTTTTTATTAGGTGGGAATGGAGGATGGTACACCTTTTACTGTTGGTGGGGCTTACTCGGTTTAGGTATACTTTCCAATTTGAAGATAGCATAGCGCTGTCAAGCAAGATATTCACCTTCTCATGCCAAAATTTGGTTTCTTCCTCTTTAACTATTATATGTTGCAATCATAAACCAATATTTTTCTTGAGATTCCTAAATTGGAATATAGCTTCAATTTCACATTTTCATTGCACTAAAACCAAAAGGGTTCGCGTGTTCAATTCAAATTTAGACAAGTAAAGAATCGAGAAAATTACGAAGACTCAAATATTCTTGAAAACAACTATGCACCAATTGCAAATTCAACTATCTTTTTATTACATGTTCAAATTCAATTTTTTTTTATTTCACCTTCGTTGATTGAGTAGCTGGACAAAAAATAAAGGAAAGTGATCAATCTCACCGGTGGAGAAAAAAGTGAAATTTGGCACTCAAACACAGGGGTGGACAAAATCCAACTGAACCAGTCAAAATCGTCGAAACCGAACCATCCGACCGGTTTGGATCGATTTTTTGTTGTTGTTAAGCAGGTTCTATTTTTTTGTTGGGTTGGATTGTGTTGGGTTATAGATTAACTCATGAAAATCGAATAAACTCATCAAACCCGACCCACATACTTAAAAATAAATAAATAAATAAATAAAATGCACTTTGTTTTTGTAGGCTCAGCTAATGATGATTAAATAAGATAATAGATAATTTTATTTATTTATTTACTATTTAATCTTATCTATTCGAATTTAGTATAATAAAAAATTGGATGACTTTAATCTTTGTTGACAAGTTGTCCCAAACAGACTAATCTAACCTGACGATGCTTGATTGGATTGGGTTCGATTGGGTTGGATTTCAACATTTACACGTGTTGGGTTGTGTTGAGTTAAATTTTGATCAAATCGATTATATTGAGTTGGATTTGAGTTGAGACAATAACCGATCAAATCCAACCCAACTCATGCTCATCAATACTCAAACTCAAGCTCAAGAGAAGAGGATTCGAACTACAAACATACATCGGATGAAGTAAGACCACTGTAAGCATCTACTCGTTTTTTCTAAATAAATATAAATAGTGTTTGATGCACATTTTTTAGAAGAGAACGCATTTTTTTTTTTTTTTTGTGATGTGATGAAGAATGTGTGGTTGAAAAATAAGGAAAAATTATTGATTTGATGAAAAATATTATTTTATTGAAAAATGTGGAATTGAAAATTAGTAGAAAAATGAGAATGTGATTCAAACAAGGGCAAAAAATGCTTAATTTTGTAGTAATTGTTTTTTTTTTCCCCCTTCTTTTGGGGCTAAAAAGAGTATAGATAAATTAGTGCAAACCAAAAAAGTGAGGTGCAAATGGTTCCAAATAAATGAATAAAAATAGTTGTTTATTTTGTCATTTAGTGCACGAAATATGGACACCTAAACGGCTCAAAATGTGATTCTCTTTTGATTTGGTTATATATTATGTGGGGGCACCGATTGGGACCATTTAATTAATAATATTTTACTTCTTCTTGGGGGCTCCGACGTCGTACTATGTACAACCGTCTAACAATATTGTCTTCTCTCTCTCCTACATTATTATTATTATTTAATTTGGAAAAGTTAAATATCTGTAAGGCAAAAAAGTTAAAATATTATTCGATAATGTTTAATTTTATTGAAGTATTAAAATTTTCAATTTACTATATTGTGATGTATGTTGACAATGTATAAATTTATGCCCATGTTTGAATTGGATAATTTTTTTTTTTTGTAAATTATGATAAAAATTGATGAAATATGTGATTAAAAAATCGATAAAAATTATGGATACAATAAAATATGTGATTGAAAATGAATTTTAATTAATGTGGGCTATACATGGACTATGTTTTTGCTATTGAGATCTCCACGATCAAATTTGTTTGTAAACCGATATTTTTTTGTTTGGAACTAGACACGATGTTATCTTCTCGATCACACTAGTTGAAAGCTATGAAACAAAGTTCGAAACTCGAATCAACACAATATCGAGAAGTGATCGTCATTGCAATTTGAATTGGACTTCAATGCTACAATTATGAGCTATTGTAGGTTTTTTTTTTTATTTGAAATTGGAAATATCATATGCAGGGGCGGACCCACATGGGGTCATGTGGGGTCAAATGACCCCACAACCCCACAAATTTTTTTTTTTTTTTTTGTGTTTTTTTTTTTTTAATATCTTGTAAAAACCTAGACATTATCCCTTTATTTCCTATGTTCTTACAAAGCCAAACATTATAATCACATGAGGTTCAAGTCCAAATATCTCTTCTTCCAATATGTATTGTTGAAATTCGAATATGATTATCTAAGTTACTATATATTAGGACAACAATTTAAATAATGTTTTGATATTTTGAACTTAATTTCATGTTTTTGGCATTAAATACTTGTTTGGATGAATGTAGCTTTCAAATAATTAAATGCTACTTGTATTTAGTTTGGATGAATGTAGCTTTCAAATAATTAAATGCTACTTGAATTATTTGAGATTTATATTGTTTTTTGAGATGTTGCATATAGCTTTTAGCAAATATTGTAGATTCTAATAGATGATAGAAATCTATTGCTATTGTCTGTGTGGAATTTATTAAGATAACTGGATGTATTTTTTTTATTTTTTGTTCATTTTGCTCATTCTTTATTGTCATTATTTTCTTTTGTCATTAGATGTTTTTACCATTTGTCGCCACTGGTCACCATTTTCTTTTATCAGTTATGCTTTATCAATTGGCAAATATAGGTGATTTGGTATGGAAAAATTAGATTATCAGGTGATTGAGGTTATCTGTAGATTATCTAGACGATGATAGAGTAAAACTTACGAAGTAAGATAATTTAGATATTTAGAAATTAAATTTTCAATGTTAGCATTAAACTTAAAATTGTGAAAAAAAAAAATGTGTACGAATTGCTTCTGAACCTTTATCTTTTACATTGGTACTGGATTAAATTTTGTTATTGAATGATAAAGCTACCAACTCTAATAAAGTGCATAATAAATTCAATTATGTGAGCAGAAGGCTTGGTTTGGTCAAATACTGAGAGATAAAGTTTTAAATTAATTCTGAATTTTGGCTTCCAGGTTTCTCTATGATAGTTGCTACCAAAATGCTATCACCTGGCTATTTGACAAGTTTCGAACGCCTAGTACCTAGAAGTTCCAGATCAAGGTTTTTGAAAATTTTTGAATAGTCATTTTTTGAATAGTCGTTTTTGACCCCACAAGACATTTCGTCTGGGTCCGCCCCTGATCATATGCGCGTATTATTTAATTGATATTTACGAGTGAGCAACATATTATGTTTGACTGTCAACGTATTTGTATTTGACAAATTTTTGTTTATCTTTATTGTTGAAAATAAGAATTTGTGATATTTGTATTAATAACGAAAGTTAAATTCTTAAAGTAAATTCTCATAACTCTTTGTACACTTTGTTAAAGTAGTTTTACAAGCACGTCTTCTTGATTTTACCTCTTTATTTTTTGGAAAATGCCGGATGTGCCGAATGGGGGGTACCGAATGGTATACCCCCCTCACAATGTGTGCGGGGCCCGTGTGTTAAAAAATGGCGGCTCGTGGTCCCCACCTCCTAATGTGAGTGGGGTGTAAAAGATTATGTAAAAAAATTATGTACATATAGCATAACTCTTATTTTTTTGCCTCTGTCGAGGGCAATAGCCAATAACTATTTCATTTAAAAGTTTATACATCTATATAGCAAAGACATTTATTTCTTTAAATCGAGCCTTTAACAAGTCTTCTTATGAGCAAGTTAATTAATTTCAATAAAAAACACAATACACACTTAATTTTATAAAATTTGAGTACAAGATTTGAGTACAATTCATTTTTATGCTTAATATTGTGTTGAATCATACTATTCAAATATTTAATTTGATAAAGAAAGAAAATATTTAGTTATTTAAATTGTGTCATCAGTCGTATATAAATTTTACTACATATATTTTCTTTCATATCCATTTATCGAACGTGATCGAAAGATAACAGATAGACTTTACTACATATTCTTCCGTGCATATAATCAAATAAGATAACGGTTTGGACATAAATTTTTTTCCCAAACACACCTTATACCCCAGTTGTTTTTTAATTAAACACTAATTAAGTGTAAATGCTATATTATAGCAAATTAAGCAAATTTAGTGGCTAAAAAAATCATATTCAGTTTCATGAGTGTACAGGTGTCACGTAGCTTTATCACAGGCAATCCTAACGTTTGCAAATCCTTATCCCCATCCTACGATAAATTATTTGTACCTAAAAAATTAGATATTGAATTTCTTAAAGTAATTATTAATTTCCAATTTATGTCATCACCAATAATGCCAGCTCTTTTATTGATTTGATCAGTCAAACTCCCATTGCTGACATGTCATCTTTTCAATGGCTAGTCATACATTTTGAAATTCCAAATGGGCTCTACAAAGAGAAGGCCCGGTCCAATTTTATTTGTTCATGTACTAATTATTATTATTATTTTTTTTTTTTTTTGACAGAACATGTAAATCTTTCTTGATTCCAAGAACTGTAAAGCCCAAACAAACCCCACTTTTTTTCATTGTTTAAAATCACTTTTTTATACCATCAGCAATCATGTTTCTTACTAATTGGTAAACCATTTTCTAAAGAGTGACAAAAAAAAGTAGAGAGAGAGAGAGAGACTAGAGGAAATTGACAGGAAGGTGAGTTGTTTTGTTGTGCTTAATTTTTCTCTTTCAATTGGAAAAACCCATTAAACATAAATTAATCTGGGTCAGAAAAAAGTCTCCTTTCTTCTTCTTCCTTAATTTTGACAGTTCTATGTTTTCTTGAGGTATTAAAACTTGTCCTTCTGTAGATCTTTTTGTTCATCATTTGCCAATCATTGATTCTTGTACTGAGGTTTTTTCTATTTTTGTTCTTGTGGGAAATTTATCTTAGGGGTCATCAGTGGTTTATTTTTTCAATTTCAGGCCAGTCTTCTTTTCTGGTTTTGTACTTAATGGTCCGGCAAAAAACTAGTTTTTCCGTTTTTTACTCTTTTGTGTGTGTGTGTGTTTTTTTTATTTGTTAGATCTTGATGGATTTTAGGATTCAATGTATGATGTTATTTTTAATGTGACTTTTAAATGATTGAGAGTTTGTGAATTTTAAGAAAGAAAATGGCTGGTGTGGAGCAAGCTTTAGTGGGTGCAGTTGAATCTAAGCGAATTAATTATATTTGGTTTATATTTGTTACCTCTTGTTGATTTAAGACACAGTTGATTAAAGGATGGCGTTGTTACAACTTTTGGTGTAATTTGTGGTATCTTTTATGTATTTTCTTGAAGTAGACTAGTCTCCTTTGAATCTAATGGCTCTGTTTGTAAAGAAAAAGTGATAGATAACTTACCATCGTTGAGCTTCCACTAATAACAAAAGAGAATCTACTGATTGACATGATTAACATTTATCTCGACTGTTGTTGTTGTTGGATCATTCCGTTTATTATTGATGTTTTTCTTAGTCTGATGTCTTCCTTATGTTTCAATTTTCTCCAGCAAGACTTTGATTTCGTAAGTTATCTGATTTCAGGTTGATAGAAACTGTTCAAGGCTGAAAATTCTCATGGGTGGGTTTGATGACCATGTTGCTATTATGGGAGATTGGATGCCTCCCAGTCCTAGTCCAAGGGCATTCTTCTCATCAATGATTGGCGATGAAGTCATGACAAGATCAGGTACTGAATTGCATAATGAAAATAGAAGCAGGTCTCTTTTTCCGGGGCCTGAGAGGCAGATTGAATCAAGAAATGTTGATCAAAAGGATGAGACACGATCCAATGTAGTTGATGATGAAACAATCAAGTCAAATGTCCCATCAGAGCAGAAAATGAGTTCAAGTGGTGGTCTTCTGGAGAGGATGGCGGCTAGATCCGGTTTCAATGCCCCGAGGTTGAATACAGAAAGTATCCGGCCATCTGACATTTCTCAGAACCCTGATGTTCGGTCTCCTTATCTGACAATTCCTCCTGGTCTCAGCCCAACAAGTCTTCTAGAATCTCCTGTCTTCCTCTCTAATAATTCACTGGTAAGCTTAGAAATTATAAACCTTCTGGTTAACTCTCGAGAGTATTTGTTGGGATCATTATTATTGCATGCATTCAGTTGCAAGATAGAGGGCTGCTGGATGGTAATAAGAAAGAAACAAAATTTAAAATCATATTGATTGTACCGAGTATTGTCCGATATTGTGTACCGAGAATGCTCTATGTGTTAGGACTGTGCAGGACAAAAAGTGGAACGAATAGAAGACATTTCCCTTTTGTTGTATTTTTTCAACACAGGGAAGTGGGGTGGGGGATAATTGTGTATATTGCTTAAATAACTCGACATTTTTTTCTCAGAAGTGTTCTGAACACGAGAGTAATATGAAAGTCTAAAACTTCCAATGAAAATCATTTTCTACTGTATGGAAAGTGTAAAAAAAGAGTGGGCCAAAAACAGCTTAGACGTTACTAAGCCCATGTTCAAACATGCTCACCTCCACATTGTCTGTTTCCACTTTGATAAGTAGTAAGGTTGTTTTTCATGCTGCTGATATTACTTCCTTCCAGCGTGTGGTCCACTTTGGCATTTCAGCAATTAGTTATTTACTCGGCCTTAAATTCTCAACGAATAGATCGTTTTTCTGCAGGTCCAGCCATCTCCAACAACTGGGAAATTTTCATTTCTCCCGAACAACATAGGAAACTCAATGTTGATGACAGGCAATCCCGATAAGGGCAAGGAGAATACCTCTGAAGATGTCATTGCCTCGTCATTTGCATTTCAGCCTGTCATGGAATATGGTTCCTCTTTTAGTTTTTGTGCATCGAGCAAAGTAATTATAGACTCTTTTCTCTATCTCCTTCCCTCCCCCTAAACCTATGTACAGGATTTGACAGTATAGTAAATAAGCTTATATCTTCTTTTTCTTCTTTAATGCTCTCCAGCGCCATCCAATCATTCTTATTAAATGTACCATTAGGGCATGGCATTTTTTTTTTTTTTTATAAATATTTTCTTGTTCGGTTTGCAAAATTACAGTTAGTTCATTTCTATTGCTTTTTTGGACCAGGTAAATCCTTCGAGTCTTTCCCAATATTCAGAGAACTCACTTCTGCCTCAGAGTGTAGAACCCTCAAAAGTTCACTCTCAAAACAGTACACTTTTTCAGCAGGTTAATCTCTCTAATTCATCTGCCAAGAACACCCACGACGTGTCGCCCGAGCCAGCGTCTTTCGGTACAATTGGCGCTATGGAGCATTCTCCACCGTTTGATGAGCCACAAGAGGATGATGCTGATCAAAGAAGCAACGGTGATCCCAATGTTGGCAGTGGTCCAGCTGAAGATGGTTATAATTGGAGAAAATATGGGCAGAAACAAGTAAAAGGAAGTGAATATCCTCGGAGTTATTACAAATGCACACATCCAAATTGTCCCGTCAAGAAGAAAGTGGAACGCTCTCACGAGGGTCACATTACTGAGATAATCTACAAGGGAGCCCATAATCACCCAAAACCTCCACCGAATCGCAGATCAGCTGTTGGATCCTTGAATGCACTTGGCGACATTCAGCATGACACAACTGAGCAACCAGGTACTGGTGTTAACGGTGATCCCGTCTGGTCAAACGTGCAAAAAGGAACCCCTGATTGGAGGTTTGAAAATCCGGATTCAACATCAGCAGTAGCTTTGGGCCAAGAATATGGCAACGGAACTACCTCTTTGCAGGCACAAATCGGTACTCAGTTTGAGTCCGGTGATGGTGTGCAAGCGTCTTCTGCTTTCTCAAATGATGAAGAGGAAGATGATCGAGTAACACATGGCAGTGTATCATTAGGTTATGAAGGTGAAGGAGATGAATCAGAGTCAAAAAGAAGGTTTATATTTATCTGTTTAAATAATTTATTAGAAATCAATATGAATATAGCTTGATAACATTTTGACTCTCTGTGATAGGAAAATCGAAACTTACCCTTCAGATATGAGTGGAGCTACTAGGGCCATCCGGGAGCCTAGAGTTGTAGTTCAAACAACCAGTGAGGTTGACATCCTTGATGATGGGTATCGTTGGCGCAAATATGGGCAGAAGGTTGTTAAAGGAAATCCAAATCCAAGGTTAATGTCTTGTAATTTTTAAACTTGAACATAAGCGATATCACTATGAAGTTATTATGAAACTGGATTTATTGGGTATTCTTGATGCAGGAGTTACTACAAGTGCACAAGTGCAGGTTGCACTGTCAGGAAGCACGTCGAGAGGGCTTCGCATGACCTGAAATCGGTGATAACAACGTATGAGGGAAAACACAACCATGATGTTCCTGCAGCTCGAAACAGCAGTCACGCTAATTCTGGGGCTTCAAACACACTTCCGACCCAAGCTCCGACTGCTGCTCAGAGTCAAATACACAGGCCAGAGCCAGCTCGACTTCATAACAGCCTGGGACAGTTTGAAAGACCTTCCCTTGGCTCATTTGGCCTGCATGGGAGGCCACAGCTTGGATCTAATCCTAACTTTGGTTTTGGAATGAATCAGCCCGGGCTACCCAATCTGGCAATGGCTGGATACGGGCCCAACCAAGGCAGGTTACCGGTACTTCCAATTCATTCGTATATGGGACATTCGCGCCCTATGAGTGATGCGGGTTTCATGCTGCCAAAAGGAGAACCGAAAGTGGAGCCCGAGCCAGATTCTGGTTTGAATGTCTCCAGTGGCTCGTCAGTGTATCATCAGATTATGAATCGATTGCCGCTCAGACCACCAATGTAAATTTTTGTCCTCTTAAGAAAGTATTTGTACTTGTCTACTCTAAAAAAGTAGAGATAATAACTTATATTTAAATGGGGTTTTTTCTTGGAATTGCTTCTTACTCTTCGTTCGTTTATTATTTTTTTTCTTTATGAACTATCACAGATATCATTTGATTTCATGTTCACCATACTTATGAGGACTATTTTACCAAAGAATAAATGAACTTGCCTGTGCCTTTGTCCTAAGAAGCAAGTTTCATCATTTTCCTTTTCATTAGTACAATGCCAAGAAAATTTTGACAGCTTTCTGGGATACGATTGAAGATTTTGCAGATGAACATGGATTGCATTGACAGAATCTTATATTAACTCAAGTAAAGTTATTATTGAATACTTGAAGTAGCAATTATTTTGGCATTTCCACTAAAATTGTTTTCACTTTACCCTAAATAATATATTTTATTGACTTCCAAGCAACTGAGTAAATTCCTTGTACAGTTGTGCCAGACAGTGTTGTACTAAGTACAATTATATGATTTTATCCACTTAGGAACTCAAAAACTTGTGGTGTGAGCATAATTTCTGTCACGTCGTTAATGGCCATTAACAATAAGCTTCTAATTATCATCTTCTTGGTCTATTGATAGTGTGTTGTGAGCATGATTTCTGTCAAGACATTAATGGTCCTTCAAGATAAGCTTCTCATCATCATTATCTTTGCTCGGTTGATGCTGACGCTCTGTGATTTAATTCATCTCTGTAAAAACCCGAGAAATTAATCATGAAGATTTCCAAAACATAAACAGCAAACATATACCTTAAATCATGAGACCAGCAGCCAGAGCCACCTTAATAATTGGATTTTTTTTTTTGGCATTTTTGTTTAGGGAAAATTACACTATTGTATGAACTTTTTATTATAATTGCACAACCAGTCTCCACAATGACATAGTCAAAATCTTGCCTCCCATCATATATTAAACTTTATTATGAAGCCAGTTTTCGTTTTTTCCAACTACGACAAGTGCTAAAAAATTTGAAGTGTGGTATGATTTCATGAGGGTCACATGATGATATAAATCATATAATGAAAATTTTGACGGTTTGTCTTTGGAGACTGGTTTAAATCTTAGAATACAATAGGACTAAAAAATCACGTTACCTGAATCTTTACTTGTTTCACTTCCCGGCTTATCATCGATGCACTGGGATATTATATAAATATTAATGATCTTATAACCACATCAGTCAACTTTTATACTATAACCACAAACCAAAATTATAAAAACCTCTGAGAATTCCAGATTGAATTGTAATAAAGAATAGCAGCAACTCTTCGTTTTCTCCCTCTTTGAGCATCTATGCCACGTTTAACCACAGGCAATTGCTTGATCCCCTTAGCCTCCGTTAGTTGCTTCGCAGTTGCCAGATCAGTATCAGGATAACAAATCAAAAGCCCATGCTCTCGTGGACGATAACTTACACTTCGCGTGCATAGAGAAGATACGGGACATGTACTTAACTGAAAAAGAATTCATAATCACTGAATTGGCACCGCTAAAACTGGTTAGCAATAAGCAAATTAATTTATTTCTACTCATCATACAACCAAACACATACACAAACACGAAAATGATAAAAAGTTCATTATCTCTTACATCTGGATTTGGTGTGTCACTGGTAGAAGAATAGCCCATCTTCTTGTATCGATACCGTTTGATATCACCATAAGTTAAAATTCCTTCCAAATAATCTTCTCCATCAACAACTAGAACACAATTCGGTTGACCATCGTGCATGCATTTCAGAGCATCTTTTAGAGTTTGTGCCAGAGACACCTTCAAATAGTTGCTTGACATAGCCTGAGAAACCTGGTAATAGCAGGAAATACTATTTATTTTGTCTCAGAAAATAGAACCGCCAAATAATAAATAATCAGCTCTAAACCTGGAAGGTAAAAGCAAAACCTTTAGATCTTCCAGAACAACATCTACATCCATTGGTTCGTAGTCACTGGAATTTCCAATAACCGAGAGTTCTAAATCATTCCCTTCATCAGGCTTTCTCCATAAATCATCTTCAATTTTGTTTCCAATGGGCAAAAGAATGGAATAACCTCTTAACAAATCCTTTGCATCTGATGCACCCGTTTCCTGAGCTTGAGTTGCCACTGAAGGCACCCATAGAGCCAATCCAACAGCTCCCTGTTGCAAAAATGCATAAAAATCAAGCAAAAACATCGTCCAAATATACATTTTAATAAAACCCTAACAATGTGTTGCTACAAAAAGTAGAAGAATATGATAATGAAGCATCAATTCATGTGTTTGATAATCAACTATCAGGGCCACTAGCCAGTGATTGTAAGTAGTTCAGTTATTGGATCGGGAAATTTAGCAAGGGATTCAAGATACCAATATAGACACGACGGAAATTATTCAATACAACGGCATAAACTTCTACTTGACCTCTTGGATCAATTGATTTGATCATACCTAAGATTTCAGGAGTGTACATTTCTTATCCTTTTTGAAGTAATATGTGATCTAGTATATTCAAGCAAATAGCAGATGACACAAATGAATAAAAAAAATGACCTTCCATGCATATATGAACACGACAAATCATCTAATTGGTGCATGTTCGCCACCATAGAAAATTAGAAGCGAAATCAAGGCTAGAATCCTAAATTAGACAATTCTGCTAAAATGAGCATCAGTTAGTAAAATTGGAAAGAAAAAAACCCAGAAGAATTTAAAAATTCAAGATGATAAATGAAAATATCAGAATTGCATACTGCTACGTTGGAAATGACCGTTTACCAGGAAAGTTTTGCATAAAGAAGGACTAGTTTAATCTTTCAAAAATATTCTATAAACTACAGATGCTCACTGTGTATTCAATCAAAACTAGGGTGCATATCAATTTGATTTGATTGTGTTAGAATCGGGCATTCAATCAAAACTAAATGGAGTTGCATATCAATTTGACTGCATTAGAATCGAGCATATTTTGTTGCACAAATAAATACAAAATTGAGTTCTGGGAACAAGTCTACCGTGAGAGGAAGCAATATCCTGTAGTCTTTAGTTAGCTCAAAGAGAAGGAGAACTGACGTCAAAGGTACTGAACAAACAGAAGCTAATTTGCAGCCATCCCAACCTGCAATATGATTCAAAAGTTGCAGAATGTTAATATGCTGATGTGAGGAGAGGGAAAGAAAAGGGCAGCTTTTAGAAGCTAAAGAGACTATAGTTGGAAGATATTACCAGTGCATAAGCCTGAGGCTGGGCAATAGAAGCATCTCCAGGAATGGCCGAATTGATCAGCCCTCCAGCACAACCCCCAAATACAGCGCCAACAGCAGCTCCAATCATCAAACTCGGAGCATAAAGGCCACCGACAAGTCCTGACCCCTTGCAAAGAGCAGAGGCCACAACTTTTGCAGAAGATAATTGAGCTAGAAGCCAGATTCCTGGAGCTGAGGCAGTCTTTCCAGTATGTAAAATTTCATTAACATTAGTGAAACCCCAATATAGTATTCCGGGATACTTGAGAGCTATTAGCCCGGCTCCTAAACTGCCCAAAGCAGGGCAAACAACATCTGGAAGCCCAAAAATTTCCTTTATCAACTGAAATGCCTCGGTAAACCAATCTACCAAGCGAGTGAAAGCCACACTTACCACTCCACATAACATCCCCAATATAAGGTATAAAGGTAGCTCTGTACAAAGCATAATTCAAAAAATTATTATTGATGACCAATTTCTTTCCATAGATGCAGAAAAGGTTCAGAATATAGCAATTAAACATAAGCTGCAGTGCATCTATTTTCTACCGTACAACAATAAACACAGAATGGCTTTATTTAATGTCAAGCTAAGGAAAGAAGAAAGAAGCGCGTGAGAGTGCAAACCCGCAGCATTGGAAGAAATCATAACAATACTTGTGTTTAGAAGTAAGAGAACAGCCAATCAAGACTGAATGCTGCAGATATGTTTAATTCCATAAAACAAACAGGAATTGGATAAAATACCAGCAGCAGATTTCAAGTCATACGTGGGCACTGTGAAAGCCTGTTTCTCTCCGAGTACGGCATTCGATACAGTAGATGAAATAACAGAAGCCAAAATTATCATTGCTGTTGTAAATGGAGGAGAGTTTTCAGCATGGAGAGGCCTCAGCACGGTTTCAATAGCAAAGAAACAACCAGCAACTGCTGCATTGAAACCTAGAAAAAAGAAGACAAGTTCAATAAATTAAGGCTCGAGTTAATATCTTCATCTACACATATATTTCAAGAATTCCAGTTGTAATATTTAATTATAAGCACAATACAGCCAGCGTGCACATGGGGGAGATAGAGAGATATGCTCGAAGAAATATAACATTTCTGGGACGGTAAATTCATTAGCCTAGAAATTGTGTAAGGATTGCATTTCTAGTCAAAGGACAGAAATTAATTCACTGTATATTACTTGTCAAATAACTGTGTGTTCCCATTAAGTATGTAATGCAGAAACTGAATTTCAAAGAATGACATTATTCTGCAGTATTTTGAGGAAAAAGAATTCAAGAAGAGTAGAGAAAAAAATCAAGAGCTCGTGGAAATGCCATAAATTTTTCACCCCGACGCCAAAGAAACAAACACTAAGATAGAAGGAATGAAAAATAGATAGATACTTCATGGTCCGCAAAACCTGCTGAGATACCACAAAAAGAAATTTTCTACAGAAGTTAACATAAAAAATATACTATATAAATGGGACACTATCTAATGGTGCAAATAAAGAAAAGTAACAGGGAATACCTGCAGAAATTCCAGCAGCTGCACCAGCAGCAATAAGTGCAATTCTCCTTTCCCTATTGTTCTCCATTATCATGGAGAATCCATGGGCACATGATTTTCCAATATCTACGCTAGGGCCTTCGGGACCCAAAGAACAACCAGTACCCAATGTTACAGCAGCCTGAATAGCCTTTACCACTGGGAGGATTCCAGCAAGCACATCAAAGCCTTGCCCTTGAGAAGAAGTGGACGGATTGATTTGATTCAATATTTCAAGTAGGCCATGCAAAACTCCAACAACAACTCCACCTAATACTGGTATTAGAAGCATACGATGCCAGGTATCAGCTAGCCTTTGTAAATGAAGCCAAGCAGCACCTTCATTCGGGGTACCAGCCCATGCCCATTCGTGTATTACATGTACCTAAATGAAACAACTGTGGCATCATCACGTGTTCCTTCTCAAAATAAAGTAAAAGTTGAAAAGTCCACACATAATGCTTTAGGGCAATAAAGTGGATTATGATGAGAGACACTATTAACTCTTCTTATTACTTCGCATACCCATATCAGACACTTATGACCAAGGTAACGACAGATGATGGATTTGACACTTTTGAGTACACGTGCATGGAGATCATATAGTATGTTCCTTTAGAATCCTACTACATGAACATAATGGTCATAATCATTGACATAATGTCACGTAACAACATATTATTGAACTGTTTAAAACTCAGTCAACTTTTTCAATCAATCACATCTTGCCAACATTTATTTTGTCAACCATTATGTCACATTTTTGGGGACAAAGTAGCATTATTCGTTCCTTTATTGGGAAATTCTTAAGAGCGACTTAAGTGCATGTGTTGTACACAAACTCCACCTAGAAATCCAAACCAACAAAAGGGCTGCAAAAACTTTCTTTTCGATCCAGCGGTTCCCACTCGAACAGAGCTCAAAATGTAATAGATTTTCGAATTTTGCGCAGTCCTAATTGCTATTGTGACACGGATTATTGGCCATGTGTAAATCGTATATAACAGCAGCTCTCTGTTACCATACTGTCCCCTTACTCATTTAATGGGTCCATATTTATGACAATTCTAACATCCATTTTATGTAAACTTAAAAAAGGTTAATTTTTACATTTGTGGATGACATATCTCACCTTTCGAGTAAAATGTTTCAACACTCACTGAACTTTACCATGGTCACGACTTACTCACTGAACTTCAAACTGCCTCTAAATGGTCACCGAACTTCCCTCCGTTGCACCACGTTCACCACTCAATAAATTTCGTACTACCGGTCGATGCGAAGTGCGACGGAAATCACGCGTGGCACGACTGCCGTTTAAAATCTTGGACACTCAGCACCAAAATCATCCACCTCACCTAAAATACCCCACCACACGTGAACTTCTCACCACTCCCCGTTCAAAATCAACCCACCCGTGAGAAAAACCCCCAAATCCCTCCCGTCTCCTTCCCCTAACCCTAAATCCCCACCGTCCGATTAGACTCCAATTGGGCTACCCCATTGCCCTCTGAACGGAAGAAAGGTTCCCATCGTAAATTCACAACGCTCACATGGAGGGACCACATGGAGGTATGTGTTCCCATTGTAATTTCACTCCGCATTTTGTGTTGTGCGCTGTCTGCCACTGTAAAGGAAAGCATCCACGTGTGTAAAAAAACGGTGGTTTTGTTTCCATTGTAATTTCACACCGCATTACCAACTGTACGCCAATTTTTGTGGGTGATACTTCAACTGTTCGTTAACCATGGTAGAGTCTGCTCTGGAACAAAAGCTCAAAAAAACGAACAATCTGCTCTGGAAGTTCTTGGCATATTCTCCAGTCTTATCTCCTTGACAATTGTGTTATTTTGTCTTTTCTTTTTATCGATTAAGTTTAGTGATTTATCTCACATCTTCGGCCGGGAGATCGCAGATTATTCATTATTGATTTTCACTTGAAATGTACAGAAATCGCTCTCGAGACCCGGAAGATTCAGACTATATTACCTCTGCGAATGATTTGGAGTCTGAAGATGAGAACGTCACTGCAGGGCTTGAAGTAGGAGATGATGGGGATGGTGAGCAAGACCCGGACTTCATTGATTCTGATCGAGATGTAGATGGGGATGCTGTGATATTCGATCATGATGTAACTGACAACGATGATCCAGACTTTGTTGCTTCTGAGAATGAATCGGACTTGCAAGATGACATTTTTACTGGTCGTAATGTGACACGGGATTGAAGTTGGTCTCAATATTAATGAATTAGAGCAAGAGAACCCAATATCGAACACACATGAAGATGAAGGAGAATTTGAAGTCGATGATAAATTGGAGTATCCGTCTTCCAAGAATTGGTTTCTGGTGATTCATCGAATGAGGACGTGGGCTGCAAGTTTCCAGAGTTTTCGGCAGAGACTCAGATGAGCAATCCACGGTTCGAGGTGGGACAGCTATTCAGGGATGTTGTCGAGTTCCGTAAAGCGAAGAAATTACGGTGCGGTGAATGGCTATAATGTTAAATTCAAGGCAAATGATTAGAAAAGAGTTCAAGGTGTTTGCAAAGATGGGTGCAAATGGAGGATTTGGGCATCATATATGGGTGATAAGGATAGGGTCCAAGTGAAGTCATACATTCCGGACCACACCTGCAGTCGAGAGCGATACAATGAATTGTAATTACAATTTCTCGCGCGACGTTATATTAACCAATTAAAGGCTGGCCGGAATGGAAAACGAGGAGCATCATTGCCACGGTTAAAGAAGACTATTTGAGATTAGCAGGAATGTTGCTTGGAAGATGAGGAGATATCTGCAAGAGAATTGCTGCATGGAACTATTGAAGATCGGGTTCGCGGCGTTGAGGTGCTATGGTGCTAGTATTTTACTTACAAACCCAGGGTCCACCTTTGTCGTCATAGCTACGAGATACTCAACATATATTCCAGGGGGATTTACATCGTTTCGAGCTTTGCAAGAGAGGTTTTGTTGAAGGTTGTAGGCGGGTTATTGGGGTTGATGGGTGCCATTTACGTGGAATCTTTGGTGGTATACTGCTTACTACTGTTGGACACGATGCCAACGATGGTATCTACCCTGTTGCTTATGCCGTTGTTCAAAAGGAAAACATTTTAGCATGGCGATGGTTCATGACACATCTGGCTAATAACATTCAAATTGGTAATGGCAAGCAATGGACGTTTATGACTGATCGACAAAAAGGTCTCCAAAACGTCATAAATGAGAAGTTCCCTGAGGCAGAGCATAGGTTTTGTGTGCGCCACATGTACACCAACTTCTTCACAAAGAGGGGGTTTAAAGGGAAAACGTTGAAGGACTTTCTATGGAAAGCTGCGAAGTCAACAACTGTTGCCGACTTTATTCATTGGATGCATCAGATTCATAGTGTAAGTGAAGGAGCGTATGAGTGGTTGATGGAAAGGCCTGCACAAGAGTGGAGTAAGTCACATTTTCCGGTGTTCTCAAAATGTGATGTGTTATTAAACAATGGCTGCGAGGTGTTCAATAAGACGTTGTTGGAAGATCGAGAGAAGCTTATTCTATCAATGCTTACTTCAATGCAATCGACGTTCATGACTAGGATGGTAAACGAAGGGATATGATGAGGAGGTACAATGGCAGGCTGTGTCCAAACATTAAAAAACGTGTTGATAAGCTTGTTGAGGCTTCAAGAGAATGCATACTACATCTGTCGGGAGGTCCTAAATGGCAGGTTGATTGTAGCTATGGGACGTACGTTGTTGACCTTGAGGAAAGAACATGTGCTTGTAGAAGGTGGGAGTTGACTGGAATTCCTTGCATACATGCAATGGCGGTGATACGAGAATGTAGAAATGACCCAGAAGATTTTGTTGACACTTGCTACTCTGTTGACGCATACCTACGTTGCTACAACAACATCATGAACCCAATGAACGGCAGAATGCTATGGCCCCAGGTAGATGGTGAGATTATTATTCCACCACAGTGGAAACAAACTAGAAAGGGCAAGAGGCAATGAAGAGGAGAAAACAGGCAGAAGAGATGATTGTGCATTCACAGGGTAAATCATATGTGAGGAAGGAGGGTCAAGTTACAATGACATGTTCCATTTGCCGCCTACGTGGACACAACAAACGTTACCACGATAGGAATGATGCACCAAATAATGTGAGTCACATTGTTTCCTTATAGTTGTAATATTTTCTAGCATTATGTACAACTGAAGCTCACTTGATGTGTACTGCAGGACTGGTTTGAAGGAGATATAGAGCCAATTGAAATCCGAAGCTCACTTGCTGTCACCCCAAGGGTAATCTAATACATCTGTCTCCAAAACAATAATATATAAACAGATATTTTTACCGAAACTAATGCTCTTTGTCGTTCACCTTAGGGAAAATTGGCTCTTGC
This sequence comes from Fraxinus americana, assembly GCA_035079005.1. Taxonomy (NCBI): domain Eukaryota; kingdom Viridiplantae; phylum Streptophyta; class Magnoliopsida; order Lamiales; family Oleaceae; genus Fraxinus; species Fraxinus americana. The sequence continues at coordinate 54,663,477 of CM068706.1, read as the reverse complement.
TAAAAAAAGAAGAGCATCGTCCAGCAATGCATCAACCACGGCTTGAAATTATCGCGCAACATGGAGGCTACGGTAGAGGTTCGGGAGAATGTGACAACATTGGAAGATACGGTTGTTGATTTCCAACAACTTAACGAGAGTGAGTCCTCACAATTAAGGGCTGCTAGAGCTGAAGCTCGACGAAACTCCATGATCACCACTGCTACTTCTACACGGCGTGTCTGAAGATCTGGGATTGTCATCAACTGCTTTTACTTTTGGATGACTTCATTGTTAGTTTTGTGATAGAATGGGTAGTAAATACAAGCCTTCGCTTTTTTTTGGTTGAACGGCATATGTTTGTTAAGAGATCAAATGAAAATGATACTCATGTAATTTGGATATGCAATGCCGTTCAATTTTTTGTGAAACCTGTGACCAAAGAAACTTGATTCCTAAGTGAATTGCAATGGTGTTCAATGTTAATTCTTAAGAGTTCTCGTTATTCAATTTTCGCTACTACGGATTGTTTCCTTATGATTACTGGTGCAGAGTTCATAAACATTTGTAAATGGTATTGCTGGAGTTGTAGCTACAGTTTTCAATTGCATTGGTTATACAGAATCAACTGTGGTTCTACACTTCATATTGTAACACAGGATGAAACACAGAAAATGGACAGGAAGCACTTCATATTCCATCAACACAGATGATTTCTGAACAACGAAAATCCCAAGATTTAAACAAAATTTCATTCAAAGAAACACCAACGCGAATTGTTTACATGAATATAAACGAATCACAACTTGCCAAATGAGCAAGACAGAAGATAAATTACTTCAATTTTACGCCTGGTCTAGCCAAAGGAACATACTACAAAATCCCTCAAATTTCTTATCGCGACATTTTCCCTATCCTTTCCCATTGTCGGGAAGCAAAGAAATTTCGTCGCCTTCATTGCCCTCGATGGTGTACAAAGGAAGTGAAATAACTTCGGCGAAACCCTTCGTCGCCTTTCATCGCTCGCCTTCAACTGTCGTGCCGATCGGGTATTACGATGGGAACCTTTCTTCCGTTCAGAGGGCAGTGGGGTAGCCCAATTGGAGTCGAATCGGACGGTGGGGATTTATGGTTGGGGGAAGGAGACGGGAGGGATTTGGGGGTTTTTCTCACGGGTGGGTTGATTTTGAACGGGGAGTGGTGAGAAGTTCACGTGTGGTGGGGTATTTTAGGTGAGGTGGATGATTTTGGTGCTGAGTGTCCAAGATTTTAAACGGCAGTCGTGCCACGCGTGATTTCCGTCCGCCACATCAGCTTCGGTAGTAACAGAATTTATTGAATGGTGAACGTGGTGCAACGGAGGGAAGTTCGGTGACCATTTAGAGGCAGTTTGAAGTTCAGTGAGTAAGTCGTGACCATGGTAAAGTTCAGTGAGTGTTGAAACATTTTACTCCACCTTTTCTGAACTATAAAGGTTTGAACAGTAACTAGTACTTTCAATGCAGAAATTAGTAGTAAACACTAATTTCAAGACCCATACAGAATTTTTATTAGCAGAAATCACTAGTAAATCAATAACAATAGAGCAGATTTAATATTAGTAATCGCAAAATTTGAACAAATAAACTAACTGCACGGTTAAAAGCAACTACAAAAAGGCCCGTAGAGACACCTAGTGGGCATCCGATGAGTAGCAACGCCCACTCCGGCGGTGCACTTTCTCCAAGAATATCATTGTCATCACCTCCGGCGCCGCCATTGCTGCTAAAACTGCGTCCCGAAATCGGCGAAGGAGAAGAAGAGAGTCGGCGGCCGGTCCTGTCAGGCCGGAGTTTGACTCTTAACCGGCGACTCGAACCCGACAAGCCGCGATCCAAACCCTTTAGAAGATCCGATGCAATGCTGTTTCTGGCCAGAGTTTGGGCGCTGCTGGATTCCAAATCTCCGGCGCCGTGATCACGGTACTCGCCACCCGATAACATTTCACCACCATCTTATGAATCCATTCCAAGATTCCAAACACATAGTAGCATATTATTTATACAGTCGTCGTGTGGTTTCGATTTGAAAAGATTTTTCACGTCGTGGAATTTTGTGACTGACTATTATTTACATGAATATTTAAGGGGATCATACTATTTGTACATATTTTTTGACACTAAGTTTGACATTGTACCACATGTCGTATCATGATTAGCCAATTTTTAAACATTGCACATTTTCCCGCCAACATCACTTTGAATTTCCCAACAAATGTGAAACTTCGTGTCATCCAAACAATGTACAAGTGGCTTAATCCAATATTTAATTAACGTTTACAGGAATCAAAATTAAACGCTTGTTCTTAACAGCTTATTATTTTAATATCAAAACAAGTATTTTTTAACTTTCAATTATTTCTTTTGAAATTTACTTATTTATTAAACTTAGCCAAACATGCTGTTTTCTTTCTGAACTTTACTTTGTTAGTAAATATTCTGAACGAACCGAGCTTGGCTGGTGTTCACATAACCCCCACCGGCCACCAATCACTCACAAGGCGTGGGGTCGACAAACTTTTTAATTTTTATCCATTTTTTAAAGAGCTCGATCCCACACGGGACCCACCTCATGTGAGAGGTGGTAGAAGTTATGTAAATCCATTTTCTGTACATTTGGTTGAACTCATTCTAAACTTGACCTTGTGATTAAAAAAAACCAACCTAATTTGTTGGTAGCTTTAGATGCCCATCTTGTGAGTATCTTATTTTGAGTAATGCTACATGAATATTTTGGATAACACTTTGGTTGACCAAGCACACACACGTGAGGGGTCGGCATTATTTAATTCACGCGGGACCCATGGTGCAATGTGAGGGTTGGTCAACCGAGGTGACACCAAATTCGAGCAAAGTAGTTTTACTCTCTTATTTTCTCTGATTTTACTTTGAACAAAGATGTTACGTAGCAATAATATTACTTACTGTTAAGAAATATATAATTATTTTGTTTTTATTATTGATTAAGGGTAGAATAGCCTTTTAAGTTTCCTTTATTTAGACTATATATAATCTCTTTGTATATAGGTTTTCATTATTCAATTACATTATGCAGAATCAATAAAACACTAGCCTCTTTTTCTCTTTCTCTCTGGATTGTTTAACATGGTATCAGAGCTAAGTTTCATAGGATTTGACATAAATTTTTTTAGAGAAGAGACGATTTCGGGAGGATTTTTCATTCCGTTTCTGCAATCTGGTATTTCGTTAGAGTTTTCATTCCGTTTCTGCAATTTGGTATTTCGTTAGGGTTTCATTCAGTTTCTGAAATCTGGTATTTCGTTTCCCTTTCTTTTGCGATTTGGATTTCCTTCTTCTTTTCTTTTATTATGGCTACTGAAAGAGACGATTCGCTTCAATCTGTGAGTGTGCGGTTGGATGGAAAGAATTATTCGTATTGGAGTTATGTTTTGAGAAATTTTTTTAAGGGTAAAAAGATGTGGGGATATGTTAGTGAAACTTCTGTGAAACCTATGGATACTAATGAGGGTTGTGCTGTTTCGATAGATACTTGGGAAGCAAACAATTCAAAAATTATTACTTGCATTAACAATTCTGTTGAGCATTCCATAGGTAGAGAGTTGGCAAAATATGAGACAGCAAAGGAGGTTTGGGAACATTTGCAAAGGTTATTCACTCAGTTAAATTTTGCAAAACAGTATCAATTGGAGAATGACATACGAGCTTTTCAGCAGAAGAATATGAGTGTTCAGGAGTTTTATTATGTCATAACAGATCTTTGAGATCAATTGGCTCTTACAGAATCGGTAAAATTAAAGGTGTGTAATGCCTATATTGTTCATAGAGAGCAGTAATGGTTGGTACTGTTTCTAATGGCACTTCGCAGTGATTTTGAAGGACTTAGAGGTTCAATTTTGCATCGTTCTCCACTTCCTTCTGTTGATTTAGTTGTCAGTGAGTTATTGACTGAAAAAATACGTATTAATTCTTATTCTGAAAAGGGAATTCTTTCTGCTCCTAATCCTTCTGTGTTAGCAGTGTCTTCTAAGTCACTGTCTAATAATCAGAATATGTTTCACGCAAGGGTTGCTCGTGATGAGTGCAGTGTTTGTAAAGAGAAAGGTCATTGGAAGGCTCAGTGTCCTAAGTTGAGACAGCATAACCGAACCGTGCAGCAATTCCAAGCTTGGAAACCTGGCAATCAATCACAATCCAATGATTGTAGACCACATCAGGGTTATAGACCACCACAGTCCAATACTGTAACGGTAGCTTCATCGGGTCCTTTCACAGATTGGGTACTCTGGTTGAGCAATTTCAGAAATTTCTCTCCTTACAACAAGCTATGTCTGCTTCTGTAGGTCAGTTGCCTCATAGTTCTTTAGGTATGTCACATTCCGTTTGGGTCTTGGATTCTGGTGCTTCACATCATATGTCTCCAGATTCTTCATATTTTACTTCCGTGTCTCTTTCGTCTTCTATTCCTGTCATGACTGCTGATGGCACTCCTATGCCTTTAGCAGGTGTTGGTTTTGTTCTCACACCTCACTTGTCTCTCCCTAATGTTTATCATATTGCGAAACTCAAATTAAATCTTGCTTCTGTTGGTCAGTTATGTGATTCTGGTAATTTAGTCACATTTTCCTCTTCTTCTTGTTATGTGCAAGATCCCCAGTCTCAGAAGCTGAGTGAGACAGGCCATAGGAAGGGGGGACTATATGTTTTGGATGAGTTAAAAGTACTAGTTGCTACTGCTGCTAGCGGTGGCAACGAGCCGAGCCGAGCCCGAGCCGGGAAAAAAAAGCTCGGGCCGAGCCCGAGCTTTTTTTGGCCCGAGCCGAGCCGAGCCGGGTCCGGCCAAAAAAAATTAGGCTCGGCCCGAGCTTTAGGCTCGAGCCTTACCGGGCCGAGCCGGCTCGGTTTTTTTTTTTTTTTTAAATAAAATCTACATTAAAAAAAAAAAATTGTACATTTTATGCGTAACACGTGTTATAAATTAAAGAGATTATGAAAACTTCATTTTTACTTAAAGTATGTAACTATTATTTCTTTTAATGTCATGGTGAAATTTCCTTGAGGGTCGTAATTCCAATAATTCAAGGCAATAACTATTATATTTATCATTGAAGAATAAAACCCTCCTCCTTTATCCGGGCTTGGGACCGGCTACAATTATCGTAGGCGGAGTTAAAATTGTACACGAATAAAATATTTCGTGTACAATTTTTTTAAAACAAAAAAAAATTAAAAATTACGTATTGAATTGAAACTAAACAATTTAAAAACTTACAATATTTTATGCTTTAATCTGTAACTCATCGGCCATTATACTATCAACTTGTTCTTGAAGACGTAATTCCGCACATTCCTAGTCCTTCAAACATATTAAAGCCTCCAATATATCTTCTTTTAGTCTTGATCGTTCGTCACTTAAAACTCGACCACCTAAACTAAATGCAGCCTCCGATGCTACTGTAGACACCGGCGGTGTTAGTAGATCGCGAGCAATTTTTGATACAATTGGATACTGCCTTTCGTTACATCTCCACCATGATAAAAGACTAAAATCCTGTAATTCTTGTGGTTGTAACATACTACGAACGTCCACGCACATATACCTAGCTAACTCCGAAGGAATTTCAAGATTTGTACCACTGACATCTATTGCTCTAGATATTGACGAACTAGAACTAAATGAGGGAATACTAGTATTGGTCTCTAAATAACTCCATATATTATCTACATTTGTTGAAGTGTTCTTTGAAAAAGTATTTTGGGAAGAACTACAGTGACCTTCTTTTTCTGCGTAATAGTTATACATTTCGCATAACATTGATTCTATATTCGTATGTGAAAATTGTATATCCATGAAACGTGAAATCACAATTATAATAGCTTTTGTGCCAGTTAAATTAAGTCGAGGGTCCATTACAGAAGCTAATAAAAATAATGAGGGTATCTCTTCCCAATATTTACGAAACTTTAACTCCATAGAATGAACTACATCAACAAAAATTGGGAAATTCCTATGTCTTTGAAATGTTTGTGCAAAATAGAAAAAATGTTGTAAAACAAGTGAAGATGTAGGGTAATAAATACCGCTACATTCCTTTGTGGCATTGAAAAACGGTTTTAAAAATGTTTTAACGATAAATGCAAGATTCCATTCCCAATCTTCCAAATTATGTTCGGGTCCATATGTATGCCTACCATTATAATACATTGTAATAACTTTATCATAATTTTCACACGAGTGTAACATAAGATATGTAGAATTCCATCTATGTGATACATCAGTGACAAATGATTTCTCTTCTAAGCCATACTCAGCACATAAACTGTTAAATGCTTGCTTTCTTGCAGGTGATGCAGTAATAAAATTAATTGCTTGCCTAATTTTATCTAACTGTGTTTTTATATGTTCTAATCCAGATTTTACAATCAAATTAATAATGTGGCATACACAACGTTGATGGAAAAATAAACCTCCAAATATAGGGTTCAAATCATCAATAAATTTATCGACAACAACTTTGTTTACACTAGCATTATCAAAAGTAAAACTTCGAATCATTTCTTGCATACCATATTCTTGTATAATATCTTTTAAAACCATGTATATGTTAGTCGCATTATGAGGATATTCTACACATCTAAATGCAATAATTCTTTTATGCATAATCCATAGGTGATCAATGTAATGAGCTGTAGCGGCAATATAACCTTTTTTATTAACACCGGTCCATAAATCAGAGGTAAATGATATAACACAATTAAAAGTTTTTAAACTTTCAATATTAGTTTGTTTTCTTTTGTTATATAATTTTATAGCATCAGAACGAAGTGTATTTCTACAATAAGAATGATACCTGGGTTGGAGATAATTCTGCACAAGACGAGTAAAGTGTATTGACTCGATCATCGTTAGCGGCATCTCTGCTGCAGCCACGTATGCAACCATTCCTTCACGAAATCTTTCCTGTGAATATACAAAAGTGGAAAGAGTAGAACCGGAACCAGTAAATGTTAGTTCGGTCTGTTTCGGGTCAAGACCGACTGGTTTCGCTTTGCAACTTCTTAATATGTGTCTATTTAAATGCGATGTGCTCGAACTAGGCTTCCAACTGAGTTCTTTACCGCAATAATTGCAACATGCTTTCCAAATATCGACTCCATTTTGAACCCCAACTTTTTTTCGAGTCATATGTTGCCAACAATCTGCAGACTCTTTTTTCGACTTCTTAACCTCGACTACTTCCTCCTCTTCAATATCTTCCAAATCAATTGGAACATTTTGAGATGTATTGTACCCCAATGGAGTACTCGAACTACCTCTAAACTGATTAATCTCATCACTGGTAAAATCCATGTGTACGTATTATAAATTTATAATAGAGGGAAATTGTAGTAAAGAATTAAGAATATGATATGTAAAAAAATAGGAGAGGAGAAATGGAGAATATAGAATATCGTAGTAAAGAATATAGCAAAATGAGTAAATTGAAAATAATACTGAGTTAAGCGATTGAAGAATGAAGAGTGATATGAAATAGAAAAATTTTCTCGTATTTATAGACAGAAAAAAAATTTCAAATTTTAAAATTAAAAAAACAAAATTTTGCGTGCACGCAAGAAAAATCTTGCGTGCACGTTAACGCATAATGTGTCTGACTTGTGATATGATTTTTCAGACAAAATTTTTGAAAACACGCGAAATTTTAAAATTTTTTGAATCTGCCTGAAATCAGACACATGAATCCGCTCGATTTCAGTAGATTGTCATCGTACTGTGCGACTAGAATTTCTAGTGCTACGACGAATCTACTATGTGACGGATAGTCGAGCGTGACTAGACCTACGACGATTTTCTGCACATGTAGCTGCAGCTTCTAGTCGTGCTAGTAAGAAACTGCAAATTGACGATTTCACTTTTATTTTTTTATTTTTATTTTTATTTATTTATTTATTTTTTTTAAAAAAAACGGGCCATTTTGGCCCGTGACACGGGCCGGCCCGGGCTCGGCTCGGAGCCCCCACGTGGGGCTCGGCCCGAGCCTCGGCTCGGTGCGATCGAGCCCGAGCCGGGCCCGGCTCGGGCTTTTTCCGAGCCGAGCCCGAGCCGCCGAGCTTTTTTGCCTTCTCTAACTGCTGCTACTAGTGTTGATTTATCTTCTTTTCGTTTGAATCCTTTTTTTTCTAGTTTTTATTTATGGCATTCTCGCCTAGGTCATGTTTCGTCTTCTCATTTGAGATATTTGACTTCTACAGGGACATTAGAAAATTTGCAACCTTATGATATTTTAGATTGTAGTGGATGTAAACTAGCAAAATTTTCAGTTTAACCTTTTAATCGAAGTATTTTTGTTTCTTCCTCTACATTTGATTTGATTCATTCTGATGTATGGGGGCATTCTCCTGTTGCCACAAAAGGAGGGTCTCGATATTATATTTCTTTTATTGATGATCATACTCGTTATTGTTGGGTTTATTTAATGAAACATCGTTGTGAATTCTTTGAGATATACACGGCATTTCGTGCTCTTGTCAAAACTCAACATTTTACTGTTATCAAATGTTTTAGGTGTGATTTGGGTGGGGAATACACTTTTAAAAAATTTTGTGAATTGCTTGCTTTAGATGAGACTATTCATCAAACTTCGTATACAGATATTTCTGAACAAAATGGTGTTGGTAAAAGAAAACATAGACACATTGTTGAAACTGCTTGCTATCTCTTGCTGTCTAATTCAGTTCCTAGTGTGTTTTTGGGTGAAACTGTCTTACAGCTGTAAGTTTGATTAATACAATTCCATCTTCTCATATATCAGGTTTTTCTCCTTTCGAAAAGTTGTATGAGTATGCCCCTGATTATTCTTTCTTTAGAGTTTTGGGTTGTACTTATTTCATTCTTCGTCTTCATGTAGAACGCAGCAAGTTGTCTCTCGATCTGCTATTTGTGTCTTTCTTGGTTATGGTGAAAGTCAAAAGGGGTATCGTTGTTTTGATCCAATAACTCAGAAACTTTATGTGTCTCGTCATGTTGTGTTTATCGAGCATATACCTTTCTTTTTTATTCCATCAACTACTCATAGTTTGACTAGATCTGATCTTATTCGTATAAATCCTTTTTCTACTGATTCTGATAGTTTGTCATCTCAAGTTCCTAGCACTTCAAATACTGATCATTTTGCATGTACTAACACTTTACTCTCCGGCACACCTGAAGCTCCCTCTTCTCCTATGGTCCCTCAAGCTCCGACTGAGACTGTGGATCCACCTCTACGTCAATCCATACGCATTGGTAAGTCTATAAAGTTACCAGATTTTGTTTATTCTTGTTATTCTTCATCTTTTACTTCCTTTTTAGATTCTATTCATTGTCTCTCTGAGCCCTCTTCCTATAAAGAGGCAATTCTTGATCATCTTTGGCAGCAAGCTATGGATGAGGAACTTTCTACTTTGCATAAGACTGGTACTTGGGATTTGGTTCCTCTATCTCCTAGTAAGAGTGTTGTTGGTTGTCGTTGGGTGTATAAGATCAAGACTAATTCTGATGGATTAATTGAGCGATACAAACCTAGGTTGGTTGCAAAAGGATACTCTCAACAGTATGGTATGGATTATAAGGAGACATTTGCTCCTCTTGCAAAAATGACTACTATTCGTACTCTTATTGTAGTAGCTTCGGTTCGTCAGTGGCGTATCTCTCAATTTGATGTTAAAAATGCCTTCTTGAATAGAGATCTTCAAGAAGAAATTTATATGGCTCCCCCTCCTGGTGTTCCACATGATTTTGGGTATGTTTGCAAGCTCAAGAAAGCGTTGTATGGTCTCAAGCAAGCACCTCGTGCTTGGTTTGAGAAATTTTTTGTTGTGATCTCTTCTCTTGGATTTGCTTCTAGTAGTCATGGTTCTGTTCTTTTTGTTAAGTGCACTGATATAAGTCGTATCATTCTATCTTTATATGCTGATGACATGATTATTACTGGTGATGATATTGATGGTATTTCAGTTTTGAAGACAGAGTTGGCTAGAAAGTTTGAAATGAAAGATTTGGGTTCTCTACGATATTTCTTGGGTATTGAGGTAGCCTACTCACCTAGAGGTTATCTTCTTTTTCAGTCGAAATATGTTACGGATATTCTTGAACGGGCTCGACTTACTGATAATAAGACTGTTGATACTCCCATTGAGGTTAACGCAAAGTATTCTTCTTATGATGGTTTACCTTTATCAGATCCTACCTTATACTGTACTATTCTTGGGAGTTTGGTATATCTCACTAGTATTCGTCCAGATATTGCATATATTGTTCATGTTGTTAGTCAATTTGTTGCCTCTCCTACTACAGTTCATTGGGCAGCTGTTCTTCGTATTTTGCGGTATCTTCAGGGTACAGTCTTTCAGAGTCTTTTACTTCCATCCACATCTTCCTTGGAGCTGCGTGCATACTCTTATGCTGATCATGGCAGTGATCCCACATATTGTAAGTCTGTTACTGGCTTCTGTATCTTTTTGGGTGATTCTCTTATTTTTTGGAAGAGCAATAAGCAATCTATTGTGTCTCAATCTTCAACCGAAGCAAAATATCGTGCTATGGCATCCACTACCAAAGAGATTGTTTGGTTACGTTGGTTACTTGAAGATATGTGAGTTTTTCTTTTACATCACACTCCTATGTATTGTGATAACCAGAGTTCCATTCAAATTGCTCACAACTCGATTTTTCATGAACGAACTAAGCACATGGAGATCGATTGTCACCTTACTCGTCATCATCTCAAACATGACACAATTACCTTGCCATTTGTTTCTTCTTTTTTACAGCTTGCAGATTTCTTTACCAAGTCGCATTCTATTTCTCGTTTTCGTTTTCTAGTTGGCAAATTCTCGATACTTGTAGCTGCTGCATCGTGAGTTTGAGGGGAGATGTTAAAAAATATATGATTATTTTATTTTTATTATTTATTAAGGGTAGAATAGTCTTTTAAGTTTCCTTTATTTTAGACTATATATAGTCTCTTTGTATCTAGATTTTCATTATTCAATTACATTATGCAGAATCAATAAAACCCTAGCCTCTTTTTCTCTTTCTCTCTGGATTGTTTAACACTTACGTAGTACTATTTAAAAAATCAATAACGTTTATATATTAGGTAATAATACTGATTTAGGGGGTAACATGATCACTATTAAATTGTTCAACGAATAAAAATATGTTTCAACTTCATTAGATAATGTGACAATAAATTTATTTTCATCTAGACGGATGATGAGCACCGATGATGATATATAACCTTACTATGTGGTACAACTGGTGCTAAGCACCCATTCAAGTTGCAATGGATCTCACATTTTATGATTAATAAAAAAAAATTAAAATACTATTAGTAATGCTATGTAACAAGAACCTATATTGGCAACACTCTCAAGTGGCATTGGACCGTTGTCTAATTAAGGAATATGGATTATAACTTCTCACGAATTGTGTGATGTGATCACTGTTGCTAGTTGCGCCTAAATCGATGATAACATGAGTAGTGCTGCAATAGTTGATCGCTAGTTATAGGACTATTGTAGCACATCGTGGGGGATGGCCACTCTTTGCCCCCATCGAGAATTGGGGAAGGGTTGGGAAACATGATCCTTCCATCGAATCTCATTTTTAATTTAATTTTTATATTTTTAAAATTTAAATTATATATTAAAATAATAATAATAATAATAATAATAAAAAATTGAAATTGGACGGATAATCAGGATATTTTAATTAACGTTCTCTGAAAATTTCCTGCCTATTGTCATTGTTACTAGACTGGTGGTTTTACATAGAGTTTATTACAAAACACACGCAACCCCCTCCTTGATGAAAAGTAAGAGGGAGGCTGCTTGGGGTAGGGCAAAAGAGGAAGAAAGGAGTGTTAAGGGAGGCTGGGAGGAGGGTGTTGATGAACTCGGAACCGTTTTGACATGATTTTTACTTTGACTTTACTTCTTGTAAAAGAGTTGAGATTTGGTGTCCAAAAAATTGTCAATCCAATGAATTATTGATATATCATCAATAATTAATATATTATCTCAAAATTATTCTTGTTAATTTCACCACTAACCTGTCAAATTGATGATATGTTAATAGTTTATTGAATTGACAACCATTTGGGCAGTAAAGTTGAACGGCATATCTAGGGACGGACGCAGATCTTTAACGTTGGGGGCACAATCGAACTTGTAAAGAAGTTGGAAGAAATTTTACAATCGAAAATTTACGTCCAAAAAAATCAAATCTCATGTAATTTTACATCCTAAAATTTACATGGGATATGACTTTTTCGGATATAAAATTTCGAATTTTTTTGAAAATTTCCTAATAAAATGATGAAAATTATATTGAAAATTTTGTATCGCAAAAATAATAAATGTTAATGAAATAATAAAATTTTTTTTTTAAAAAATGCGAGTTAGATGTCTTTTTAAATGCTCACGTTTAACATATTTTTAACTATTTTCGATATATGTTTGAACTATTCGATATGTTCATAATGTAATTCTTGAAATAAGTTTCGAAATAATATAAGCAATTTGTAGATTTGATTAGCGTACGATCATCGGTGAATTTTTAAAATTAGTATATTTCGAAATTCAAATTTATTTTTATTTTACCCCTATTTGGTGGAGATTAAAATCAAATTTTTAGTAAATTTTGATAAAAATTAAACAGTTATGGATTTCATAAAATATATTATTAAAATTAATTGTTAACTTTGATTTAAATTAAAATTAAAATTTTCTATCGATACCAAACGTGATTTTATTTAAAAAAAAAAAGAATCTCAAAAGTTGGGGGGGCATGTGCCCCCCAGGACCTGCCCTAGGTCCGCCCATGAGCATATCTCATCTCTTTGTAGAAGGACTTTTGGAGGAAGCTGCCCTGAATTTTAAAAGCTCTTCATATTCTAAAAGTACTTTTAGAAGAAGTCACATTAAACCAATTTTCTTTAAAAACTATTCTAACTGACAAAAAAACTTTTATAAATTTAGACAAATGAATCTAAAAGCTATTTTTGTACTTCAAAAACTCTTTTTGACTTTTCAAAAGTGATGCCAAACAGACCCTAAATTTTTAAAAGAGAGGATCTTTCTTGATGATGATCGATTTGATATTTGGTATAAAAAAGAATGCATGTCAAATGGGACATATTTTATCTTTTTCGTCGAGAAGAGATGCTTAGAAAAAAAAGCGATGTCTTTGAATCCGCACTATTATCCATCCTTTTGATAAACTACTAATTGATGAAACCTTAGTGTCCGTTTGATTGCAAAAGTGAAAAATAGGTGGAAAGAAAATGAATTGTAGGGAATTGAATTGCTTAGAAATTGTTTTATTGGGAATTGTAATTAATTGTGTTTGATTGGTATAATTTTTCACTTGAAAAATGTTGAAAGTTTGGTATTCGTTTGGTTTCGTTTTTCATGAAAATTGTCCATTAAAGTGATAATTTCTTTTACCATTAGGTCTAGAATTTGTTTCACTTGTCAAAAAAAAAATTTTATTTTTTTTTAAAAATTAGCATACCAAATACTATTCTTTTGACTTTGTTTTGAATGAAAATTGTCAATAAAAGTGATCAACTTTTTTATCATTGTGTTTAGAAATTTTTCCAATTGCAAGAAAAAAAGTTGGAAAACCATTTCCCTCACAAACCATGGGAAAATGAATTCCACAAAAACAAGGAAATTGTGCACGTGTGAGTGGAAAGCAAGAAAAACAATTCTAGGGAAAATTTTGCAATCAAACAAGCCAAAACTTGAAAAATGGAAAACAAGTTCTTACTTTCATGAAAAATTTTCCATATCAAACAGGCCCTTATATTCTGTAATATCAAACTTGGTTGCAGCTTGTAATGAATGTTAGTTGTTGGATAAAACTTCATTGTGCAATTTTCACTTAATCTCTCTTCCTTCCTTTATCATTGCGTTGATCATGGCAAACTTTCGTCATGGACAATAGTAGTAACACTAATACGAAGGTGACCATTTTAATTTTCTGGTAAATTCTCTTCTATATTTGCTCTCTATCATTGCATTGATCATGTATGCTTGGACAACTAGAGTCTTGTTTGTAATTTTGCCCAAAATTTTAAATGAGAGAACACATATTAGAGAGAAGTCAAGTGAATGCCCAATTGGATATTGGTATTTGTTGCCGAATCCTCACGAAAAGGTGTTCTGATAGTCTTGTTTTGAGAAATTATCTGTTGTCATGTTAACCCTTTGGCCAGAGATTTGATTTTGGGAGTGGAAGAAACTCTTCCATTTTTCCATGGAAAATTCTTAACGGTCGACTTTGATTGTGAACTCGATTTATGCCGCGCACAATGAAGACGATGCAATGAAAAAGAAGAGTACGAGGTTGTAGATGAGTATTTTGTAAATCCAGAGATAGAGGGAATATGACATCTATACACAACAGTAATTTGTAATGTAAATACTAGCTGTATGTCTGACATTGATTTTCATAATTGATTATTTGACCATTTGCAAGGAAGCTAGGTCCCACCGGTGAGTGAAATGGTAAAAAATGACGGCTGAAATGGTCAGATTATTGCTTTTTTTGGTAGTTTTACGGCTGGAATTCTGCTTAAAATTAATGTCAAACATGCTCCTATGTAGTTCCAAATTTGACTAGTTTTAATACACTCGTTTGTATTGAGCTTGATAACCGTTTTCTTTCCTTCTCTTAGTTAGTATATCTTCTATTTGAATGTATTTGCGTATATGCTACTATTTTTTCATCGATGATTTACTTAAAAAAAACTACGAGGTGAGAATGTTTGAGAATATGTTTTTCTAAATTTGTAGAAAGATGGGAGATGTTGGCGACACTTCCTCATTGTCACTAGCACATGCTGCACATCTCTCTAATTATAGAGGGAATATGACATATTTCTATAAAATTATTTACTTTATGACTGTACTGGTCACCAGAGAGCTTCTATATGAATGTCACAGATGTCTGATACAGTCACAATACTAGCAACTCCCCAATTCACAATTGAAGATGCACAATATTTTTTAGAAGGTTTGTAAAGATAATTTTGTTGATCCAACGAAATAATGTCACTTATGTGTTATTTGAATACTGAAGAAATATAAATCTTTCGATTTCCCATGAACTCACATAGAATTGCATTAGATTCAAGAATCTAATTTGTTCTAATTATTAACCCTTTCTATTTCTCAGCAAATGTATCAATTCGCCTCTCCATTTTTTTTTGTGAAAAGTGGGACAGGAAGCAACAAGATTGGGTGCATTTGTTGTAAATGATCTAGCCATGCTATTTGTACCGAATATGATTGACATACAAATTGATCGACACTCACAATAGGGTGTCCCACTTTTTTTTTTTGGTTGAATTTTTTAATCACGCGGAGTTCATCGCATGTGAGAGAGTGTCAAATTCGTTATCATTCATTTTCGATACAAATGAAAGAGCTCGTAGCAATTTCACCTTGCTTTCTATAGTTTAGCAGATTTAACAGTGAATGGATTAGAGTACGGAAAATTAAGGGCCTTTCCATTCGTTACGGGCTTTTTGGAAGAGTAACACATGATGCATTTCTTTACTTGTGAACTATAACTTGCTGTCAACGGGCCCACCACCGTCCCACAATGTGGGCCCGTCTCCATTTCCTTCCATGCCTATCATCATCAATTTTCTACCCAGCTATTTTTATATTTATTTCCTATCACTATTTTCACTATCAAAGTACAGATATCAGAAAATTTCGATACATCTCGAAATCCATCTTGCAACTTGGATTCCTTCTAAAATTTCAACGCTCCCAAGGTATGCAGTATGCATGTTTGTTTTAATTTCTAACTCTAAAATTTTGAAATTTTCATTGCAAGGGCTTTCCGCTTTGTTAATTACTTTCCATTTTTATTTGGATCTTAAGAAGTTTTATTGAATTGACTTCCACAGGAAGTTAAGAGATATTCGATTTCCATGGAAAGTAATTGATTTTTCCCATAGGAAGGAAATAATTAATATCTACCTAGACTTGATTGAATTCCCGTGAAGTTTTGAATTTTTAATTTCCAGGGGCTTTCCGCTAATCAATTACTTTCCGTTTTTATCTGGAATTTATTTTAATTGATTTCCAGCAGAAGTTAAGTGAAATTCGATTTTGCATAGGAAATAATTAATTTTTATCCGACAGTTTTTGGTAGATTTGATTCACTGGTGAACTGGAATGGCGCTTGCTTATCCTCGATCTCGATCTGAACTATTTATTGGGGATTCAAAATTATATTTTGTATAATAAGAAAAAGGAATACAAGGTAAATGGATTTGGAAAGGGAGGTACCGGGACTTGAATTTGGTGTAGATGATGAGATAATTAGCACCATTTCGGGCTCAGACAAATTGGGTAGTGGTGATGAAACCAAGGTGCAAAACAACGGATGTGTGGTGGAAAATATATACCCTAATGAGTTATCTTCCGAGGGGACTGGAATGGGAACTGAAGTTAGAGGGTTGGTGAATTTGGCAGACGCAGATGTGAAACCTGAAGTGTCGCCTTCCCCGGCAACAACGAAGAAAGGAAATAGGTTGAAGAAATGGAAAAGGATCAAGAGGGACCCCAATAAGGTTGGAAACAGTAGAGTTGATACTGTGACACGGGATTTGTCAACTTCAGGTGCAAATTCGAGCAAACGGATGCAAGTTTTTGAAGACAGGAACCAAAGAGGGGAAGGGTCTGTCTCATCAACAAATGCGAGGAATCTTGATGGTTTTGCTATGCTTGGTGATTATAGGTTGTCCATTGGACCAACCTTTGCTGCTGGTACCAATTCAGAGAATAGCGAGGATCGGAGTAGCAAGTTTTCCGCGGCAGCCAGTGTTACAAGGGCGAGATATGAGATGCCAGTTGTTGCAGGATTTCCGCGCGATAAGAGCAGGATGAGGAGTCTGAGTGGGAAGAATTTGGGCATCTTGGTGCGTGGTCAGCAGGGATGGGGACGCATTGAGACCAGTAAGAAGGCTGAAGGAGAATGTGTCAAAATCGAGAAGGAAAATTCTCATTCCAGCATGGAATCTGACTCTCGAAGCTCCAACTTTGTCCTTATGCAGGGAAATGACTCTGCAACAAGTAACGGGATTCCAAGTGGAAAATCAATGAATTGCGATGAAGAAAATGGTGATGAAGTTCAGGCCGGTGAAAGGGAAGTCAGCGATGGGCTTCGAGGTGGTTATGATAGGAACAGTGGCGAAGGATTTGAAGATGTCTCTCGTGAAGATTTAGTTGCAAACTCATCTTGGGAGGCTAAAGAAGAAAGAAGTGGGAACCACGTGAACTCAACATATTGTAATCCTCTAGTTGAATCCATCTTTGCACTTCAATCAGCACAAGAAGCATTTGAAAAAGGTGATCGCACCTTCTCCATTTGCCTCATTTGATAGTTATCTTGTTTACTTAAATATTTCTTATATATCATAAACTCTATGCTTGCAATATTAAGATAGTAAGAACGATAATCTGGCATGTTGAATCTTTCTCAAGAAATGCAGTTTGCATAATATGGAGATGGCTTTAAGTTATTGTCACAAAATCTAAACCAAGAGCGAGGGATTACGAGGACCTTTCTGGGGAAATTGTGAGGTTCATCTCCTAGATAAAGTATATTTAAACACTAAATATATTAGGATAAACTCTCTTGTTGACCCTTATACATCAAATTATTCCCCATAGCTGTACTGATTTATTTGCAAAGCATCAGTTTAAGGTTAAAAATTGATGAATTAATTAAAAGGGATATAGGATATTCGTTCTAGTGCATTTCTAGTAGATGATCGTGTATGAATACTACTTTTATCCTTTTCTTCTGATGTAAAATTAAAAACTATGGTTTGCTATCATTAGCTTGTAAACGTCTGACCTTGCATGGATGCCTGAATCTTTTACTTCCTAAAAGTAGACTTAACATTTCTTCAGATTTGGAGATAGCTTTAAATATTTATTTTAAGATTACTCCAAGAATAAAAAGAAATGGTGCTAAGGATTATGCAAATCTCTGTAGCTTTGCCAGTATGTTGGAACAAATCATTCAAAACAGTACTTACAGGTTTGAAAAACTTCAATTAAATAGATAAATGGAGTTTATGATCTTTGTCATGCCAGTTAGTGTTTTGTGTGTTCAATACTGTATGTTTGCTTTGAATATAGGATCGTCCTACTGGGAATATAGGTTGCTTGAAATTCTACCTAGCAGTCGAAGAGTGTATGAAATTGTTCGTTAAAAATGCATTTCTTAAAGTTAGTATTGGTTAGTGAAAAAAAAAATTCACTTTTTCCTCTTACTTTTCTTGTGTATTGCAAAATCTATCGTTTGTACGTTATACCACTTTATTGCTGTTAAAAATGCATTTCTTAAAGTTATTATTGGTCCATGAAAAAAAAAAAAATCACCTTTTCATCTTAATTTTCTTGTGTATTGCAAAATCTATTGTTTGTATGTTATACTACTTTATTGCTATTATAACATTTGACTTACTTGAATATGTGTGACGAAGTTTCAGCCAAATGATTTCTGGAAGTAATATATACCTTTATATTGGTGAAATTGAAGAGGTGAAACTTGGAGCGGTTCCTACATTGTAATATTGACATGCCTTGTGTCTGTGCTGTTAATGCTGCATACATCTCATATTGTCAAATATTGCGTATTGTGCAGCTTTAAATTTCTTGCTTTTGTTTGTAAACTTTAGGAAATATTGGCTTTTTAAACACACGATAACACTGTTTACTGGATTTTTTATTGTCGCTGTACATATTGAGACTAAATTTTTCTCAAAATGGTAACCATAGTGATATAGAGAAACAGGGAAGAAGAAGAGAAGATAGAGGGAAGGATAAGAAGGGGGATAAGATATTAATATTTAATCCATCAATAATAGTCTTGAGTACTATAAAATTCTACACCCTTTTTATAAACTCAAGAACTCCTTGTGAATAGCAATTATTAAAATGATAAAATGATAAAATCCTGTCAAATATAACCATTGAAATCTAATTTAAATCACACTTATCTTCAATCATATTCTTCTCAGGATCAAAGTTCCCTATCCTTATCTCCATCACACATTGCTTGGGTAAAAAAATGGAACAACAATTGTCCATAGTGCCAATGCCTCCATATATCATTGGTGATTTTATTATCGTTTCTATGAATGGATTTGTTGAAGATACACCCCCATCACCATCCTTGCACCTGGTGTCTTGAACCTTTTTGGTTATTTCGTTTTTGTCACTTAGTATCTGTATCTTTGTTTGATTGTACCTACTTAATCTGTTTATCTGCTGGGAGACCAAAGATGTTATTGTATTCTTTTAATGCAACACGGATTAGCAATCTTCCTTGACCTTTTTGTATTCCTTTTTCGTGCTTGAGATTTTTATTACTAAATGGGTCGATATGTCTCCACAGAGGTTCAAAAGTTCAGGGAAATTGGAAGAGGAGATGTTTCGGTGGATGATGTGATTCAAGATTTACCTTCAGAGTTCGCTTCAGTTGATCCAAAGTTGTATGAAACAAGCTCATCTGAGCAGGTATACTCTCGCAAGCATGTGCATAGTTCTTTCCGTTCCTTCTACTCTGGGGTAAAAGAAAAAGCAAACATGGACTTGGATATTGAACTCGAGGATCTCTTTAAGCAAAGGATTGAAGCTGAAGTTGAATATCTGGTAATATCAAGAAATTCTCAGATTTTGAGAGTTGCTGCAGTGGATCGTATCACCCTTGTGGAAGATCAAAATACTAGAGCTTTGCAGCAAACCCGGATGCTGAACGAGCGTGAAGATACTGAAGACGATAAAAATGCTGCAGTGGATTCTGAAGACGTTCCAAGCGCTGACGAAACACTGAAGATGCAGAAAAGGGTATGTAAGTACACATCATGTTTTTTCATACAGTTACTACTGTTAGTGATTGTACTGGGAGTCTTTATTTTCCAGTCCCCACCAAATTATCCCGGGAATGTTCCGACTTAATCTTTTAGAAAATTTTCCCTTTTTTTCCCTTTTCTTTTGAAAATAGCATTTTGACATTTTCATTGTGTAGTAATTTCTTCCAGAAATAGATGTATAGATCACAAGGCATTAGCTAGTTTTGTTAGTTTATTTCATTTCATCATACAGTATTAGATTCTGATGCATTGAATTTGTGTACCATGCTTTTATATCTTTTATTTAAGCTTGTGTTCACGCAGTAAAGAGTATCCATCTTTAAATCATTATACTTTCTGTTTCTGTTTCTGTTTCTTTTTTTTTTTTTGGCCTTGCGTTTTCTTTTATCAAAATTGGTTGCATATTTTAATTCCTTTCCCAAACAAACTATATTTTTAACTATTTTAGTATTAATTATTTTTCTCATTGAGTTTTGTTCGACCGCGAAGGCTTTCATCAAAAATAGAAAGCTGAGGACTTCGAATCAAACTTAACTATTAAATTTAAGCGTCACCAAACGCCACGACCCACGCAATCCAATATGGCTACTAGCTTTGCGTTATTCAAATAATATATCTAGGCTTGATTTCATATCGTGTGCTCTTGAGATAATCAATTTTAACCAAGTTATAGTAAAAATTAGTCAAGTGTTTGATAAACTTTAGACCCTGTTAAATCCCTTCAACACAGGCTGTGTTGTTCCGCCCTTTCGGGAGTGGTCGAGTGGGTGGAGCAGGTGAACGCGGAGATTAAAGGTCATGAGTTCGAATCCCCTGTCAACACTTTCTCGGTTGAGCCCGTCGCACCGGGCTTGTCTAGTGCGGTTTACCTCTTCTATGTGGTTTAAGGCTACTGCACATGGAGCGAAATTTATCTAGTGTGTAATCACGGTGGTCGGGGCTCCGTTGGCAGGTAGCGGCTGCGAATTCCTACGTCAACAAAAAAAAAAAAAAATACAAGCCGTCTTGACCCCATACATCCAAACATATATTTGTAAGGAAAAGTCTACATGTACATAATATATACACATAATCGTGTCCATAATGTGATGTGAACAAAATTCTGTTATTGATGTGAAAGTGTGAGATTTGAATTAATAATTGGATCTAGTGTTACGTGTAATTATGGACACCATTATGTATAGATTTATGTACATGTAGCACTTCTCCATTTGTAAAGGAACATCATTAAATGGATCATAAATTGTACAGTCATGTCAAAATTAAAGAACAGGGATGGCACCATATGAAATGATAAATGCACGAACCTTTTGCTAGAAGACGCCTAGATTTTGAGCAATTTCTTTGATACTACACGAATCCATCCACACTCCCGAAATTATTATTATTATTTTTCAATAAATGATCTAAAATATAAAAACAGTTGACCCTAATTAAAGGCATGCGAATTTGGATGGGCCTTGCATCATCTTCATTGACACAAGATTTTTTTAATCTTTATCATCAGGATTCCTACCACTTATTATTTAATTTAGCCCTTGTTTGTCTACCATTATGGGGAGGAAAATGGTGTAATGAATAGTATTTTTTGGAGCATGTGTGGTTGAAATTTAAAGTAACTTTATTGGTTTATGTGTAGAATATTTTATTAGGTAAATATGTGATGGAGATTGTTTACTGTAGAAAATAATTTTTGAAAAAATGGTAGACAAACAGGGGCTTAATATTTTTCATCCAATTTGAACAAGACTTTTGTAGCATATATTATTGCATTTGAAACTCTATTTATTGTATTATTTACTTCGGTTATGTTTAGTGTACCTTAAAACTTAATTAAAAATACTTTAAAAAGTATGTTTAGTAAGATGAATCGAGGATTTTTAATAATATTAAAAATGAAAAAAAAGTTAAATGTTTATGCACGTATCGAATTCCATTTAAAAAGAAAAAAATTATGTACCAAACTTGCAGTATGTCTCGTCTCATTTTGTTACAAATCAGAGTGTTAGTAAATTTTGTGACAAAGTATATAATTGAAAATTGATAAAATTGTGACTAAAGAAAATGAGTTTAAAATAGGACCAAGCATTTTCTTGAAATTGAAGGATGCTTGTCATATTTACAATTGATCATAATGGACATAATTTATCATCAAATCAAACTCTACTTTTTCCCCAAAAATAATAATTTATATGCCATCTTCTTCTCCATTTTGGTCTCCCAAAGGTCCTGTTCTCACATATCGACTCCCCCGCCCCACTCCACTCACCCCCAAATCTGGGCTCTGGTCCCAATTTCGCCATTGAATCTCACTTACCTCCCGCCCCTATATACACTTCTCAATCAAAATATACATACAGAACTATATCTATACTATGCAATTGCAGAATCCATTTTTGAATAAGAAGACTGTAAATTATAAAGTTTGAATTTTATTTATTGTAATTGATGGCTTCAGCCGGCAATCAGAACCCACCAGGTGGAGGTCCGTTTGATATGCGCAAATTATTCAAACCTTCTACTCCCTCGCCACCCAATTCGACTACTACTGCAAACCCTAATCCCCAAAACCCACATAATAATAATAATAATATTAATACTAGCACCATTAACCCTAATTTGATTTCTTCTCCTTTCCCACTTCCTTTAGCCTCTTATCCTCCGCCTACTGGCGGCGTTTCTGGCGCTGGGACATACTCATACTCACCTCAGAATTCCCCCTTCCAATATTTCAGTCACCTCCCTATGTATAGTACTCCTAATCCTACACCACCACACCCGGACTTTGCTAATATGCACCCCCAGAGGTCTCTGTCTTATCCCACGCCCACCCTCCAACCCCAAGTTCAACCTCCTACTAGTCCCCACCAACAGAATTTCCAAAACCCCCCAAATTCACAAAACTCCAACAATCACGGGCCGAGACTGATGGCCTTATTGAGTGCTCCGCCTTCCACCCTCGATGTCCCGCAGCAGCCCGTCATGCAAATGCCCCAAATACATCCAACTTCCTCTGCAGGCTCTGATTTCTCGATCCCCCAGAATGCACCTAACCTTGGGATTCCGCACCAGGGTGCCATGATGCGGATGCCAAGCAGCAAGCTCCCTAAGGGGCGGCATTTGATCGGGGATCATATTGTTTACGATATAGATGTGAGGTTGCCCGGTGAGGTGCAGCCTCAACTTGAGGTAACTCCCATTACGAAGTATGGGTCTGATCCAGGTCTCGTTGTGGGCAGGCAGATCGCTGTCAACAAGAGTTATATATGTTATGGGCTTAAGTTGGGCGCTATCCGTGTGCTTAATATTAATACTGCTTTGAGATCATTGCTTAAAGGTCTATCTCAGGTTGGTTTTGCCTTAAAAAGTGTGGTTTTATGTCCTTTTTATCATTAAGTTGAAATGAGGAATTAAATATATTATTTAAATCATTATATGCTTGATTTACTTTGAATTTTTTGGATCCCATTGCTCAACCTTGTGGTCAAACTGGCCTTGGGTAATTTATTGTTTTCTACTTGGTGCATTATGTTATTTACGGGCAACTAAAGGGATGATACAACACATAGTTTTCCCATTACCTTGGGTTGAGAAGCAGGCCACCTATTCCAGAGTCTGAATACGGCAAGGATTGCTAGTTTCAGCCATTTGATAGCAACTCGTAAATATAATGTCTTGATACATGAAGTTTTATTATCACAAGCTCCTATAGTTCTCAATATGATGTTCTGCACAAATTTTATTAGTATAAATTCGTTCCTTTCTGAGTCCGGTCACTCCTGTGAATATTATTTTCTGTGATATATTGTCGTATTGATATGCGGTGAAAACACGGAGATTTACAATGTGCTTGTGCTTAAAGTGGTGATTTTGTAGAACATGTCTTCTTTTAGCTGATATATAAATTGGCATTCATAATTAACTTTGATTTACTGAAGTAACATGTTTTCTTTCAGAGGGTCACAGACATGGCTTTCTTTGCCGAGGATGTCCACCTTTTGGCTAGGTAGCCTCCTTGTTAGTTACTTTTTTGACTTCCCTCTTTTGGTTTGTCTAATTACCATGTGTGTTATAGTGCAAGCGTTGATGGCCGGGTTTATGTGTGGAAAATTACCGAAGATCCAGATGAAGAAGACAAGCCTCAAATCACTGGAAATATTGTTATTGCCATTCAAATTACTGGAGAATGGGAATCTGTTCATCCAAGAGTTTGTTGGCATTGTCATAAACAAGTATACCAGCTTCCCATATCCTCTCTTTTTAGTGTACCTCTGTTATTTCTTCCCTCTTTTGGCAGGTTATCCATCAATTTATTGGATGAATAATCTCGTATGCTTTCTTACACAGGAAGTTCTTGTGGTGGGAATTGGCAGGCATGTTTTGAAGATTGATACGACAAAAGTTGGAAAAGGGGAAGTGTTTTCAGCAGAAAAACCCCTCAAATGTCCCATTGACCAGTTAATTCATGGGATTCAGCTAGTTGGTAGCCATGATGGAGAGGTGACTGACTTGTCAATGTCCCAGTGGATGACTACCCGTTTGGTATCTGCTTCACTAGATGGCACGGTTCGTCATAATTTCTCCTCAAATCTATCTTGTTTTATGTCGAATCTTCTCGAACACTCATCGGGAACAACAAAATAATTTTATCCTAGTTCTTGGACATGATGATTTAAACTTCATTACTTATTCTTGCACAAGTTACACTTTCGTACAATGTATAACAAGACCCCTTCTATTCTGCTGTTTGACAGCCTAGATTTTATTGTTAATTTTGACCTGAGTATAAATTGTAAGATGTACAGATGGTGGCACATAAAAGAATATCTCTGTAGGATATTTAAGCCAATATTCAGATGTTGTAACTTAACTATACTGGTTTGTGAGCTTTTCTTTCCCTTTCAGCATTTTCTTTTGGTTAGAACTCTATACAACTGTGGCTTTAGTGATAAAATCTGTTCCTATCTTTTTCCCTAAAATTAAAAGTTCCAAAAATTTGCATGTTTACCTGTCTTTATTACAGTCGGGAAAATACTTAGTTCATTTTGGCTTACACAACATGATTTTGAGCATTCAGATGGTGCTGCTGACATCTCACCAGATCAAAAGTTGATTAATTTAGATTTTTCTAATTAAGCAATTGAAATATTTATACAAAATGGTGCCAGCGTCCAGGACGTCCGCAACGCCCAGGACGTCGCAGGCAGATTGCAGGCAGCGTCCAGGACGTCGCAGGCAGATTGCAGGCAGCGTCCAGGACGTCACAGGCAGATTGTAGGCAACGCCCCAGACGTCGCAGGCAGATTGCAGGCAGCACCCATGACGCAGCCAGGACATGTCTAGACACAGACTGCAGTCACGGCACGACGCAGGCAGCGCAGCAACCCAAATTGCAGGCTGCCTGACATGGGGAGTGACATGACCATGACATGGGCAGTTTTTCCCAGCATACCAGGTGGTTTTCTAGGGAAGAATACCATGGGCAGATTGCTGGGATATTTTGGGAGTCTTGTACAAATTGGCTACTAAGGCTACTTGCAAGACCAAGGCCAAGAAAGGAAGCAAAAGCTAATTTGATGACTATGAAAGGGACATGTCTTGCATGAGATTTTTGTAGAGACATTCCACTTGCAAGAAGCAAAGTCCAACTTGGTTTCTCTTTGGTTTAAGGAGGTTTAAGGCAAGTTGCAAGCATTGAGGACCCTTGGATGAGGATTGATCTTGGTCATTAAATCGAAGGAGGTTTGTATGGGATTTGCCTATAAATAGGGATGTAGTCTCATTGTAATTTCTACGTTAGAGATTAGAATTTCATGTAGTATATGTGAGTTGAGAGAATTGTTGGAAGGCACGCAATTTATGGGATTCATGCTATTCTTATGATTCTTAGATCACATTGTAGATTAAATTGGTGTGGAGTTTTTATACAAAGAGAGATTTTCTCCCAAGAACACTTGTCTTGTTTATTACTTCAAATCTCATACTCAAAGTTGTGGTAATTTAGCCTAGCAAGGTTGAATTATTTTGGGGGCGTCGAAATGCTGACTTAACGTTTTCTCGTAGGGACGGGAATTGGTGCGTTAAGGCCGCACGGTGTCTAGTTGTTCCGGTGTGAGAACTCTACCACTTGTCACGGGGCTAGATTTCTTACACTAGAAAAACTAGACACCGTGCGGCCTTAATGCAACACAATTCTCGTCCCTACGAGAAAGCGCTAAGTCAGCCTTTAGACGCCCCCAAAATGATTCAACCTTGTAGGCTAAATCAAGACAAACTTTGAGTAGAGTATTTGGAAATAAAGACAATATCGAGAAACAAGTAAGTTCGGGAGAAAACTTCTCTTTATAAAAACTCCAATCTAGTCTAATGAATTCTCATAAACTCTACATGAGATTTTACCACAATTTCTACATACTTTACAAATGAGACTTCATCTCTATTTATAGGCAAACCTCCTTGGATTCAAGGGCTAAGTTCAATCCCCATCCAAGGGCCCCCATTGGTTGAAACTTAACTTAAACCTCCTTAGACCAAGAGAAGCAAACTTGGACTTTGCTTCTTGCAAGTGAATTTTCCCTACAAAAATCTCATGGGATTAATGTCCCTTTCATAGACGTCAATTTGTCTTTCTCTTCCTTCCTTGGTCTTTCTTATACAAGTTGGTATGTCACGGACCGCAAGGCAGTGACACGAGATGGGGCTTGACACAGGAATGTCATGACACCAAATGGGAAAATGAAGTAGACTTTTGGTTGATTAGGTCTAAGCTTCAACCGTACACGGCGATGTCGGTGTCACCTAATTTCATAAGGAGATGACCGGTGTCCATGGGGGAAGGTCCATGTCAAGGTGATGACTGGAAAATTCGAGTGCAGGCAGGCGCTGCGACGCAGGTGACGTCGCAGGCAGCGTCCAGGACGTCGCGGCAGATTGCAGGAAGTGTCCAGGACGTCGCAGGGAGATTGCATGCAGCGTCCGGGACGTCCCGGCAGATTGCAGGCAGTGCAGACGTCGCAGCACCAGACACGACGGGACATGGCCAAAAACAGCGATCGCGACACGACGACGGCGCGAATACAGATTGCAGGCTGCTTGACTAAAGCAGCGACATGGGTGTGATATGGGCAGTAAATTCCAGCATACCAGGTGGTTTTTAGGAGGAAAATACCATGGGCAGATTGTTGAGATATTTTGGGCAAACTTATACAAGTTGTTTACTTAACCAACTTGCCTAAAAAAGACCAAGGAAGGAAGAGAAAGGCAAATTGATATCTATGAAAGGGACATTAATCCCATGAGATTTTTGTAGGGAAAATCCACTTGCAAGAAGCAAAGTCCAAGTTTGCTTCTCTTGGTTTAAGGAGGTTTAAGTTAAGTTTCAACCAATGGGGGCCCTTGGATAGGGTTTGATCTTGGCTCTTGAATCCAAGGAGGTTTGCCTATAAATAGAGATGAAGTCTCATTTTTAAAGTATGTAGAAATTGTGGTAAAATCTCATATAGAGTTTATGAGAATTCATTAGACTATATTGGAGTTTTTATAAAGAGAAGTTTTCTCCCGAACTTACTTGTTTCTCGATAGTCTTTATTTCCAAATACTCTACTCAAAATTTGTCTTGATTTAGCCTACAAGGTTGAATCATTTTGGGGGCGTCGAAAGACTGACTTAGCGCTTTCTCATATGGACGAGAATTATGTTGCGTTAAGGCCGCACGGTGTCTAGTTTTTTTAGTGTAAGAAATCTAGCCCCGTGACAAGTGGTATCAGAGCGGGTTCGTCAAGTGGTAGGTTGTTATCATGACGGATTTCCCACAAACTTTGGAGATAGAGAAAAGGGGACATGGTGTTGCCCCAAGTGAAGTAAAGAAGACACGGAGCAAAAGTAAGGCGCGGGAAGCTATTGCCATGGAGGGCAAGCTTGATCCAATCATCGCAAATATGGGTGATAGGATCGAATCTCTTGAAAATTCCTTGGAGGCGTTGGAGGAACACTCCACCGGAAAGTTAGAAACTCTCCAATCTAATGTCCAAGAGGTGATGGACGCACAAGCATCATTGGAGAATGATGTCCAGGCGGTGAAAGGCGATGTCCAAGCTGTGGTAGCTCGACTAGCCGCGATGACGGAAGATTTTGGTAGACTCCAAGCCAAACTCTTAGATGCCGTGTCCGCCGTACAAGGTCAAGGAAACCAATCATCCTTGATGATGGAGCGTATGAGCAAGGAACTGGAGCAATACAAACATTCTACCGCTAGTTCAAGCGGAGGTGCTGCTACTAGTATTGTTGCTCCAAGGATCGAGTATCCAAAATCGAAGTATTATGACGGACGACGTGATGCCTCGAAAGTGGAAAATTTCCTATGGCAAATGGAGGTCTACTTTGAAGGCGTTAATCTTATGGGGGAATCCATGAAGGTGCGGACCGCTTCAATGTACCTCTCGGATGTTGCGGCGTTGTGGTGGCGTCGTAAGCATGGTGAAATTGTGCGGGGAGCTTGCAACATTGACACATGGGATGTGTTCAAAAGGGAGCTCAAAAGTCAATTTTACCCGGAGAATGTCGTCTATGAAGCTCGCAAGAAGTTGAGGATGTTGAATCATACGGGAACAATTCGTGACTATGTCAAAGAGTTCACGACCCTTGTGCTTCAAATCCCAAGCATGTCGGAGGAGGACTCACTATTCTATTTCCTTGATGGATGTGCTAGTTGGATGCAGCATAAGTTGCAACGGCGCGATGTCAAGACCGTAGATGAAGCTATTACGGTAGCCGAGTCTTTGACGGAGTTTGAAGAAAGTGTCGAGTCGGAAGGTAGAACCATCAAGCCCGCTAAAAGGAATTTTGGGGGATATGATGGAAACTACGAGAAGCCCGTGCAATGGGGCAAGCCCGACGGGAGGCAAAATTCCAAAGTTGATTCTAGACCCGGCGGCAACACGCAACCCTCTTGGAAGGAGTATGCAGAAAAGAAAGGGAACAATTCCACACCTCGTGGTTGCTTTCTTTGTAAAGGACCGCATCTCATGAGGGATTGTCCCAAGCGAGGATCATTGACATCCATGTCGGTGAGGGAACCGGAGGTCATAGATAGCCAAGATGGGGATGAAGTTCGGATGAATTCACTCCAATTGCTTGATGCTACCGAAGACATTTCCGTAGGGACACAACGTCTTTCGGGGATGAGATTAGTTGAAATCCTTGAGGATGATGAGGACGCGATGCCAACAGAGTTACCGGGAGAACTACTCAAGGGGGACATTGATGAATCATTGTCCAAAGAGTCCAAAAATGGGAGCATTGATGTCCAAACATTTGACAAACGTGGGGACGTTACGACCGGAGGAGTCGTCCATCCGAGGAACCAAAGCAATGATGCGGAGGGTGAAGGTTGGTGTCAAAAAGAGGACAATGCAAGGCATGATGTACTTGAAGAAATGCCAAAAACGTTCCGCTACGAGGGCGTTAGCGGAATAGGTGGGGGAGAATGTCACGGACCGCAAGGAAGCGACACGAGATGGGGCTTGACACGGGAATATCATGGCACCAAATGAGAAAATGAAGTAGACCTTTGGTTGATTAGGTCTAAGCTTCAACCGTACACGGCGATGCCGGTGTCACCTAATTTCATAAGGAGATGACCGGTGTCCATGGGGGAAGGTCCATGTCAAGGTCATGTCTAGGTGATGGCTGGAAAATTCAGGTGCAGGCACGCGCTGCGACGCAGGTGACGTCGCAGGCAGCGTCCAGGACGTCACAGGCAGATTGCAGGCGGCACCCAGGACGCAGTCAGGACATGGCCAGAAACAGACTGCAGTCACGACACGACTCAGGCAGCGCAGCAACATAGATTGCAGGCTGCCTAACTAAAGCAGCGACATGGGCGTGACATGGGCGGTAAATTCCAGCATACCAGGTAGTTTTCAGGAGGAAAATACCATGGGCAGATTTTTGGGATATTTTGGGCAAACTTATACAAGTTGTTTACTTAACCAACTTGCCTAAGAAAGATCAAAGAAGAAAGAGAAAGGCATATTGATGTCTATGAAAGGGACATTAATCCCATGAGATTTTTGTAGGGAAAATCCACTTGCAAGAAGTAAAGTCAAAGTTTGCTTCTCTTGATCTAAGGAGGTTTAAGTTAAGTTTCAACCAATGGAGGGCCCTTGGATGGGGATTGATCTTGGCCCTTGAATTCAAGGAGGTTTGCCTATAAATAGAGATGAAGTCTCATTTATAAAGTATGTAGAAATTGTAGTAAAATCTCATGTAGAGTTTATGAGAATTCATTAGACTAGATTGGAGTTTTTATAAAGAGAAGTTTTCTCCCGAACTTACTTGTTTCTCGATATTGTCTTTATTTCCAAATACTCTACTCAAAGTTTGTCTTGATTTAGCCTACAAGGTTGAATCATTTTTGGGGGCGTCGAAAGGCTGACTTAGCGCTTTCTCGTAGGGACGAGAATTGTGTTGCGTTAAGGCCGCACTGTGTCTAGTTTTTCTAGTGTAAGAAATTTTGCCCCGTGACACTAAGCTGTAGTTTCAGAACTAGTGGATCATATTGAGGAGAAAGCCCCAAATCTGTATGTGGTGTTTGGGAATTATCACTGACTTTGATAATATCTCCTGATTCGAATTGCTTGATAACTGAATATGCATGCTTTGGTTATATCATGATTCTGCAGACATACTGGAATATCTGGACAAACAATTTGTAAGCCTTTTACTCAGTTCTGCTTGTGATTGCAGATAAAGATTTGGGAAGATCGTAAGTCGCTACCAATTGCAGTTCTCCAGCCACATGACAGCCAACCTGTTAATTCTGTCACGTTTTTGGCTGCTCCTAATCGCCCAGATCACATCATACTTATTACTGGGGTACACTCATCTGCATATCTTTCTTTCAGCGCTTTCTTAAATATCTATGGTAAAGTTGCAATGCAATTCTTCAAGGGGCTTCTTTATTTTCAACAGCGTTACAAAAGAAAACTTCACTGTTTTGAATGAATTGATAATTATTTATGTGCCCACTAGTCTGCCATCTAGTCATTGACTCATTTCATCTCTGAAGTGTCTGTCTTTATTATGTCAAAATTGCTGTTGCTTCTGATTGTCTCTACTGTATTTGACTTTTTTAAGAATTCGTTCAGGGTCCATTGAATCGGGAACTGAAGATATGGGCATCAGCAAGTGAAGAAGGGTGGTTACTTCCTAGCGAGGCTGAATCGTGGTGCTGTACTCAGACATTGGAATTGAAGAGTTCGGCAGAGGCTCAAGTAGAAGAAGCTTTCTTCAATCAAGTTGTAGCTTTGTCGCACGCTGGTCTTCTCTTGCTGGCAAATGCCAAAAGGAATGCTATATATGCCGTGCACTTAGAATATGGTCCTAATCCAGCATCAACCCGCATGGATTACATAGCAGAATTCACTGTCACAATGCCAATACTGAGTTTTACAGGGACGAGTGAATTACTCCCGCATGGTGAGCAGATTGTTCAGGTGTATTGTGTCCAGACTCAGGCCATTCAGCAGTATGCTTTGGACTTGTCACAATGCCTGCCGCCACCGATGGATAATTTAGTGTTTGAGAAGTTGGACTCTAGCATCTCGCATGATGCTGCTACTATAGAAGGACTTACCAATTTTGGGCCTTCTGGTAGTAAATCTACTGAAACACATTTGTCTAGTTCAACAACTAAACCATCTGAACGCGAAAGTGGCTCAGAGAGTGCATCTCCAGCGAGATACCTCATCAATGCTGCTTCTGCTGAATCACCCACCTTACAAGAGTTCTCTACTTCGAATATGGAAACCAAACCAGTTCCTTTATCCGTAGTGACTCATAATCCTAGTGTTGCTTCTGTTGCTTCACCTCCACCTCCTTTGAGCCCCAAGTTGTCCAGGGAACTTTCTGGTTTTAGAAGTCCGTCAAGCAGGTTTGAGCCTGTTCCTGTGGGGAATGATCATGATGCAGATCCTAAAGTCGTGGAACATTCAGTTGACAGGCAAATGGATGCTGTTCATGCAAACTCGTCTGGTGCTACTTTAATGGATGGTGATTCAATAAATGATGAAAATAAACTTTCTCAAGATGATATTTCCACATCTCTTGACCATCAGAGTAAGTTTAAGCACCCAACTCATCTGATAACTCCTTCTGAGATATTGATGGCCAGTTCATCTTCCGACATGAACCGTGCTAATGAGCCCAAAAACGATCCTGAACTAAACATTCAGGATGTGGTAATTAGCAATGATACAAGAAATGTGGAGGTGGATGTCAAGGTTGTAGGTGATGGTCAAAATAATGATATTGGTTTGCAAGAACTTCACAATTTTGGGTCAAAGAACAAGGAGAAATCCTTTTATTCTCAAGCTTCTGATCTAGGAATTGACATTACTCGAGATTGTCAAACGTTACCTGATACTTGTATAGTAGAGGAAACTAGGCGGTTAGATGGGATTGGTGGAAGTGAGTCGGTGACCCAACCGTCAACTCTAGATGAGGAAGACTCTACAAAGGAATTATCTAGGAAGGTTATCGATTCGTCAATACCTATGCCAGTTCAACAACCACCTGCACCAAGTACGAAAGGCAAAAAACACAAGGGAAAAAGTGCTCAAGGATCAAGTCCATCTTCACCATCACCTAGTGCTTTCAATTCTAGAGATTCTTCCAATGAACCAGGCGTCAGCTTAAGTAATCCTCATGTAGAAACTGCATTTGCACAAGTTTTATCCATGCAAGAGATGCTTAATCAGGTTACTTCATTGGAGCTTATTTCTTTTCTGGATTTTAGTATCTTTATCAGTTCTCTTCCCTTTATACATATAATCTGAATAATTATACTCGGAACTGATGTTGTTTCATTTCTTGCAACAAGTATTGATCAATACATCATTCTTTGTACTTGGTCTTTCAGAACTGTTATATCCTCTTTGAAGTTGGAGTTTTTTCGATCTAGGAAGCATGATATTTTGTTTGATTTGTCTATTTCTGTAATTTTTTTGACCTATCATTCATTGTTCTGGGCTCAGGTAATTTTATTCTCCTGGAATCAGCTTTTTTTTTGCACTGAAATTTTGTGTTTCTTCTCAAGAAATTTTATGCAATCTTGGCCAGATCCTATTGTCATTGTCGTACATTGAGCCAATTGTGGACCTGAGATTATTGGCATCGCACGTAGCCTTTTTCTAATTTGAGCCAATTATCCCTCTGGTGCCTAACTAGGTTGTGCATCACATAGCATATGTGCTAGTATTTATTTACATTGAAAAGTAAATTGTCCATGATATATTTTGTTGGGTGTGAACAGTTGCATACTCACTCTTACCTGCGTTTTTGTCAGCTTGTAGCTACGCAAAAAGAGATGCAGAAGCAGATGACAGGAATGGTTGCTGTCCCAGTTACCAAAGAAGGCAGAAGACTTGAGTCAGCACTGGGACGGAGGATGGAGAAAGCTGTTGAGGCCAATGCTGATGCTCTGTGGGCTCAATTTCAGGAAGAGATTTCAAAACAGGAAAAGGCATCATGGGATTGTACACAGCAACTGACAGATATGGTAAATAATTGCTTAAACAGGGACTTATCATCAATTGTAGAGAAAACTGTTAAAAAAGAACTTACCGCAGTTGGACAAGCTGTAGCACGCACAATTATACCTTCTCTTGAGAAAACAGCATCCACATCAATCACTGAGGCCTTCCAGGTTAGCTTTTTCCTTTTCCTGTCTTTGTTTGAGTGTCTTCTATTGTGATCTAATGGTAGTCCAGATCCTAATTAATTTCATGTGATCAGAAAGGAGTAAGTGATAAAGCTGTGAATCAACTGGAGAAATCAGTCAGCTCTAAACTTGAAGCCACAGTTGCCAGGCAAATCCAAACACAATTCCAAACTTCTGGCAAGCAAGCGCTTCAGGTAAAGAGACAAGTAGAAATATAGAAATTTGATTCAAGCGTTGGAAAATATGTAACTTACTCCCTGTACCATATTTAGGAAAGGATTTCAAAACAATACTTTGAAGTCTGCTGTCATGATGTTGAGCTTTAAGTTTTTACTTTCCCCTTCGTTCTCTCTGTGAAATAATGTGAGGCAAGAGAATGCACGTCCAAATAATGATTGCTTTTATTTTGCAGCGTCTTTTCGTTGAGGATATAACTGAGAAGTCTGATAAATAAATAGTTGTTTGTGAAACGATGCTCTTATTTTGGTACATTCCACGTTAGAAAGAGTAGGAAAACAATTGGAGTAATTAAATTAGCTTTATGCATGCTTGTAGAAAGACTTAAAATTACTTTCTGGAATTGCTTCTATTGTGTTAACAGTTGTATATTGTTTGCTGTTTCTTTCCACACCAGTGTCTGTATCTGCTTGTGCGGGCCCAAAATATCTACTTTTTTACACTTCTCGGGTTGGAAAAAAATATTTTGTTGTGTGTAGCAATTGCAACAAATTTTTTCGAGACTGATCCCTTTGGGTTTCATGCTGTAATAACTTAATTTCTTTTGGTGATAAAATCAGCCCATTCCTTCTGTTGGATATTTTAATATTTTCTGTTTCAATCAGAATAGTTATATAAGTTTATTTGGCTTCTCAATTTAGTAGTGTGTGCAGAACTTCCTGATTTTACATGATAAATTGGTAAACGTCTCTCTCCTCTCTTATCCCCCGCCCATTGCTAATCAGATATTGATATCAGCTTTTGTGGCCAAATGAATCTGGACAACTTTGATTGATGTACTTTTTTTTTTTTTCAATTTGTAATGCAGGAAACGTTGAAATCCAGTTTGGAAGCTTCTGTGGTACCTGCCTTTGAGATGTCATGCAGGGCTATGTTTGAGCAAGTTGATGCCACGTTCCAGAAAGGAGGAATTGAACATACAGCTGCAGCTCAGCAACATTTTGAGTCTTCGCATTCACCATTGGCAATTGCTCTGAGGGTACATAACTCAGCTAATTTTGTATCTTTTTTCTCTTGCTAATTTGAAGAAGATCACCAAATTAGTTAGTCTATTGTCCTAGTGGTTTATTTAGTTTGTTATCACTCTACTTGTTTTAGGATGCTATTAGTTCAGCATCGGCCGTGAATACTCTTAGCAGTGAGTTGCTTGATGGTCAAAGAAGGTTGTTGGCACTTGCTGTTGCCGGAGCAAATTCCGAAGCACCAAATCCATTGGTTAGCCAACTCAGTAATGGTCCCTTGGGCGGTCTCCATGAGAAGGTCTGCTCTGTTGTCCAAGTTTGTTCGGCTTTTTAGTAGAAGGCATTGCGTTTTGTTACGATAGTTCTGTTTTCTACTGTCAAAAGTATTTATTGTTGCTATGCATTCTGAATCGAGATGTTATTGTTTCAGCTTGAGGTACCTCTCGATCCAACAAAAGAGCTTTCTAGATTGATCGCTGAGCGTAAATACGAGGAGGCTTTCACTGCAGCCCTGCAAAGGAGTGATGTTTTTATTGTATCATGGTTATGCTCTCAGGTATGCTTTATTTTGCCGTTGTCTACACCTCAAATATGCTTTTACGAATCCTGCTTTGTAATGCTGTGTTAAGATCCGGATTTCTTTTCATGCCTGAAATGTCAAGAAAATTGTCGTGTAGATTAATGAACTAAATGTTACTATTCTTAATTAGATGCCAGACGTGGTTAAGCATGTACATCACATCGTCATTTAACAAATATTGAGGTAAATTTATTTCGTACAAATAGTGTTTTTAGTTAAATATTGACACCCTTGAGTTCTTTCCGGGTTGTGTAACAGAACACGGACTTCAAACAAATTCCTCCATTTTTGTCTTTGTATTTGTAAAATTAATTCCCTTTTAATTATCTACTAGTTAAAAGTCAAATTTTACGTACTTCACTAGCCGAACATTGTTATAATTTTTTATTTCTTGTTTTGTGGAAATTCAATATGTTGTGCATCTTGCTGGTTTGCAATCCCATATTGCTTTCTTGTTTTTCCTAGTGATATTTGTTTGTTAGTTTTTGCCTCAATTTGCTTGTGGACGATCTAGAAATTTTGGTCTGTACTTGTTTGATAAGCTTGCTTATTTTTTGTTCTACCAGGTTGATATACCAGGAATTTTATCGATAACCCCCCTCCCTTTGAGCCAAGGTGTTCTCCTCTCTCTTCTACAACAATTGTCTTGCGATATTAGCAAAGATACACCTCGGAAACTTACATGGATGCGGGATATTCTATCTGCTATAAATCCAACCGACCCAATGATTTTGGTGCACGTCCGTCCCATATTCGAGCAAGTATATCAAGTATTGAATCACCATCGCAACCTTCCAACCACTAACGGCTCCGAGCCTGCCAACATTCGCCTAATCATGCATGTCATAAACTCCATGCTCATGACAACCACTAAATGATTACAAGTAAAAGCACCGTGTTAAAAGAATTGCTGAGGACTTCTGGTAAATCGAAATATTTGTACAAAATCATAGAGACAAGGGAACAAGATGTGTAAAGTTGAACTTTCTTTTTTGATTTCTTTGGTTTTTCCCCCTCTTGCTTGGAATGTGTAGAAGTTTGGGTGGACTTTGGGGTTTGCTTTTTTCCGTTGGTAACTTGGTTGGATAATGTGCAATTTTGTACTGTATATAACTTACCTTTGCAATTTTATATGAAGTTGTGTTTTTCCCTCAGTTTGCAGAATTGCTATGGGCACTTGGCGCTGTATGCTATTTGCTGAATTGAGGGAGAAAATGAAAGTACAAAATGAAAAGCAGGGAGCCATTTTTTGTACGAATTTTTTTCTTCACAGATTGTCGCATTACATAAGCAGGCAACCTCACCAGCATTGATCCGTTCCCACCTCTGGGTCGGGTAAAACTTGGTTTACCTGGACGACTCTGTTGTGACCTGACATTCAATTTCAAGTCGTAAACCGCCCTCGAAATCTGAACCAACCATGTGGAGTAAGCGTCATGGATCTTGATGTCGGATGTTGAGAAACTAGGGTAGTTAAGAATGAACTAATTGCCTCAGACATTTAGTTCATCATTGGCATTGAAGGCATCAGGTCAAGAGATAGCATCAGTTCATCAGTAGCCTCAAAAGGGTCTTTTCATCATAGGCCTATTATGAGAAAAAAAGGAGAAACTATATTCAAAGAAAAGCTCACTCTACCTTTACAATCTTTGTACTTTGTACAGTAGGGTCAAACATAGACAACCGTTAGTTTCTTGGTGTATATATATCATTGTTATTTCACCTTGTAAATCAGAACTCATGTAATAACATTCATTGTTCATCATTTTCACATTTTATCCCACTAAATTCTACATGGTATCAGAGCAGGTCTACCTGTAGAATCAAAAAGCCAACAGAGCCGAGAAAATTTCCCACATTCAAACCATGTCCCAACACACGGACAACAAGATCACAAGCATAGTACTTAATGGCAACAGAAATTATATACCTTGGTCCAGATCAGTAACGATCGGTCTCAATGGCAAAGGCAAGTTACAGTTTGTCTCAGGCACCAAAGAAAAACCCAAACCATAGATCCCTAGAAACCAACAGAGGCAGAAACAACCAAAGTTGAAGAATGGCAAACCACAGACCACTTGGTCATGTCGTGGCTGCTAAACACCATGGAGCCACACATTTCCAACATGTTCATGTACTACAACTCGTCAAAAGAAGTATGGGACAAAGCCAAAAAATTATATGGCCAACAGAAGAACTTTGCCCACATTTTCAGTCTCAAATAGGAGATTTCAAAGATCAAACAATGCAATCAAAGCAACATGCAGTTGGTGACAGATTTAGTTTCAAAATGGGAGGAACTCAACATTTATCTCCCACCAACAACAGACCCAATCGAGATTCAGAAAAGGAGCGAGCATGATTTGATTTTCACTTATCTGGGAGCACTCGATGCAAGTTATGAGGCAGCCAGATCCCAAATCCTTCTCTCAGCCGAAATACGAAGCTTCGATGATGTCGTAGCAACAATTGAGCAAGAGGAATCTCGAAGAACACTCATGAACCCACAACAATCGGAAAATTCCGAAAACAATCGAGCCTTCAAAGCCCAATACCCAAACCCTAATTCCAGAGACACGACCAAGATGAGGGGGATCTCACCAGCCGACTGGTGCGACCACTGCAAACGTGCAGGGCACAACCAAGAGGGCTGCTGGATCCTTCATCCCCATCTCCGGCCGGCTCGTAACAAGGGGGAGAAAGGGAACTGGAACGGTGCAAGGAAGGAGAGGAGATTTGGGGGATTCGGTGGTGCAAACAAAGGGATGGAGACGAGCCCTAATGATGGGGCTGGACATGGACCTGGACTTATTGGACTTGGAGCTGGACACGAGCCTGCTGGATGTGGAGCTGGACCTATTGGGCTTGGAGCTGGACACGGGCCTGCTGGATTTGGAGCTGGAGCTGCTGGACTTGAACCAGATTTGGCCCAATCTGACTTAAAAGTTGGGTCCTCTTTGACGCCTACGGCCCAATTGACGCAGCTACTGGCCCAACTAAATGGTTTGTTACAACAACAAACTACTCCAGGTTTTGTACTCTCCAAACCCGATTTAAATATTTCAAATATTTCTAAAATAGCTAATTTTTGCCAAAATACGGGTAAATGGATTATTGACTCTGGTGCTACCGACCATATGACATGGGACAAAAGTAAAATACAAAATGTCATACAGATTAAAGAGCCTCAACATGTAATTGTTGCAAATGGAAATAAAGCCCAAATTTGTGGTGTAGGTACAGCCAAATTTCTTTCAAAAAACGTGAAAAATATTTTATACTTACCGGGTTTTAATTCAAATCTGTTATCTGTAAGTAAAATAACTCAAGATTTAAATTGTAATGTTATATTCTCACCAAACAAAGTAACCTTTCAGGATCGAGAATCAGGGAAGAAGATTGGTGAGGGTTTTTTAAAAATGGACTTTATTATCTTGAAGAAAATTCCAATAGATGTCATGTGTCAGTCAGTTCTACATATTTTTGGCCACCCATCTGATCAAGTTTTAAACAAACTTTTTTGTTGTAGTCTTAACTCTAGCAATTGCGATGTTTGTAAGTTTTCGAAACAAAGTAGGTTATCTTTTTCCTTATCTACTCATGTATCGGAAAAATGTTTTGACTTAATCCATTCTGATGTGTGGGGCCCGGCTCCTGTGAATTCTTATAACAACTTTAAGTATTTTGTTACATTTATCGATAATTTTTCTCGTACTACTTGGTTTTACCTTTTAAAAGGAAAAAAATGAGGTTTTCTCATGCTTCCAAGACTTTTTTAATTTTGTTGAAAATCAATATGATGCAATAATCAAGATTTTTAGATTTGATAATGGGACAGAATATGTAAACAAAATTTTTTTGGAATTCTTCAAATTGAAAGGAATTTTACATCAAACTACATGTATTAACACACCTGAACAAAACGGAATCTCCGAAAGGAAAAATCGTCATCTACTTGAAGTTACTAGGTCACTCCTCTTCCAAAGTAACGTTCCAAAATCCTATTGGTCTGATGTCGTGTTAACGGCTACTTACCTTATAAATAGACTGCCAAGTGCTAGATTAAAAAACATGAGTCCCTTAGAAATTCTGAAGGGTTGGAAAATTAATCTTGATCATATATGAGTCTTTGGTTGTACATATTTTGTACACATAAAAAGACATGACAAATTAGATAAAAACTCTGTTAAAACTATTTTCTTAGGATATTCTTCCGAAAAGAAGGGATATAAGTATTATGACCCCAAAACTCATAAACTTTACTTCTCAAGAGACATTTCCTTTTTTGAAAACAAACCCTACTATCAATCATATGAACAAGAAAATGCACAAGGTAAACCAATTATGTTACCTCCAATAAATTTTGTTTTCCTGGAAGAAATAAATCTAGAACAGGTTGAACATGCGGAAGGAGAACAGGTTGGTGTCACAGATGCAATTTCTTCAAGGGGAAAAGAAGACGAGGAAAATGAGTCAAGTGAGGAAACAGTTCAAGAAGAAATTGGCTTGAGAAGATCCACTCGACAAATTCGACCTCTTGCCAGATTAAGGGATTATGTATCCCATCAGGTGATGTATCCAATTCAAAAGGGTGATGTATCCCATCAGGTAATGTATCCTATTCAAAAATTTATTTCCTATAAAAAGGTTTCCCCTGAGTATCGGGCCTATTTGGGTAACATATCCAAACAAACCGAACCAACTAACTTTAATGAAGCCACCCAGGATCCTATCTGGCGTAAGGCTATGAAGGAAGAACTTTAAGCTTTAGAAAAAAATGACACGTGGGATATTGTCTACTTACCAAGGGGCAAAAAACCTGTAGGCTGTAGATGGGTTTATAAAATCAAATACAATAGTGATGGCACGATTGAAAGATATAAAGTTAGGTTAGTTGCCAAAGGTTTTACCCTAACCTACGGCATTGACTACCAAGAAACCTTTGCACCTGTAGCAAAAATGAGCACCGTTAGAATTTTATTATCCGTTGCCACCAACTTAGGATGGAATCTGTTTCAAATGGACGTTAAAAATGCTGTTCTTCAAGGTACTCTGGAAGAAGAAGTCTACATGACCTTTCCCCTAGGCCATAAAAATACTTCGGATTCAGCACTAGTGTGTAAGCTAAAAAAGTCTATTTACGGCCTAAAACAATCCCCAAGAGCATGGTATGCCAAACTAAGTTCTTCCCTTTTAAAAAATGATTTTGTTAAAAGCGCCGCCAATTCATCTATGTTTGTCAAACACTTACAAAATTCCATTACTATTATTCTTGTCTATGTTGACGATATCATCATCACTGGGAATGATAATGAAGACATTAAAAAGGTCAAACAACACTTGAAAGATGAATTTGATATCAAGGACCTTGGAAAACTCTCATATTTTCTTGGAATAGAAATAACTCACTCCAGCAAAGGCCTATTTCTATCCCAAAGAAAATATGTCATTGACTTGTTAAAAGAGACTGGTAAACTAGGAGTTAAACCAGCCGGTACCCCAATGGAAACCAATGTTAAACTTGGACCAGAAATTGGTGACTTACTACCTGACATAGGACAATATCAATGGTTGGTAGGAAAACTAATCTATTTTACGGTTACCAGACCTGATATTGCATTTGCAGTAAGTGTTGTAAGTCAATTTATGCATGCTCCACGTACCAGCCACTTGAGTGCTATTGATAGGATACTAAGATATCTTAAAGGCACTCCAGGTCAAGGAATTTGGATGAAAAGAAATAATTCTAATACTGTAATTGGTTTTTCTGATGCAGATTGGGCCGGGAGCTGCGATAGAAAATCAACCACAGGCTTCTGTACCTTTGTAGGTGGTAACTTGGTCACTTGGAAAAGCAAAAAGCAAAATGTGGTAGCGAGGTCAAGTGCTGAAGCAGAGTATCGTGCCATGGCATCCACAGCAAGTGAGCTCACTTGGATCAAGCAACTACTTAGAGACATGAAGACAGAGCACATAGGAACTATGCAAATGTACTGCGACAATCAAGCTGCGCGACATATTGCATCCAATCCAGTCTTTCATGAGAGGACAAAACACATCGAAGTCGACTGTCACTTTGTCAGAGAAAAAGTACAATCGGGAGAAATAGAAACACCATTTGTTAGAAGCAAAGACCAATTGGCGGACATCTTTACAAAGGCACTCGACAAAACCAGTCATCTTAACATTCTTGGCAAGTTGGGATCAATTAATTTATTCGAACCCAACTTGAGGGGGAGTGTTGAGAAACTAGGGTAGTTAAGAATGAACTAATTGCCTCAAACATTTAGTTCATCATTGGCATTGAAGGCATCAGGTCAAAAGATAGCATCAGTTCATCAGTAGCCTCAGAAGGGTCTTTTCATCATAGGTCTATTATGAGAAAAAAAGGAGAAACTATATTCAAAGAAAAGCTCACTCTACCTTTACCATCTTTGTACTTTGTACAGTAGGGAAAATTTACTTTCAGGTCACCAACCTTTATGATATAGAGAAATTGAGTCCTCACGTGTTTTTTAGACCTGTAGATCTCCAAATTTTGTGAAATTGAGCATACATGTCACTGCTAGACAAAAATCGTTAGTTTTTCTATCACAATAGCACGTGTCTTGCAAAAAATTAAACATTGAACATTACAAATTTTCAATTTTTTTCAGAAGACAATTCAAACGTCACAATTGTAGACATAAAGTGTAATGGAAGGTTTTATTTTGCGAGCACGTAGATGGATCGCTGCAATTTACGAGCGATTCATTTGTTGAAGTGTGCCTCATCTCATTGAAGCTACTAAAGGCAGAGACTCCCTTTTTCTTTTTTAAATATGTAGAGACCATTTTGCCCTTTTTATGAAAATCGTGAATTCAAATTTCAAGGTTAATCACTGAATTCTTGGTCAACCGACAGGTTCCATCAAAAAGGTTCCAGTGCTCCATATTTTTTTGCAAATATTTGGGATGACGATAGAACAAAATAGAAGGTTTGGGACACTGCAGCACCTTTTTAAAAGGTTTGGGATCCTGACTTAGAAATATTGTAGCCAAGGTCTTCAACTAATGCAATATTTATAAACGGTTCCCAAAATTTTATTATCTTGTTATTTACTTATTTAACCTTCGATTTTTGTAGCATATTTGTCTCCATTAGATATATTTCGTCCAAATCACCGTTCGAAATTCAAAATTTATATAACACATATAGTTGTTTTATAACAATACTAATATATTCTAATTTTATGTTATTTCAGGCCTAATTCTGGAGTGTTTTTGCTGAAATACATAGAATCCTTCATTTTAGGACGACCAATAGAATTAGTTTCCTCAGACAACATGTGTGGATACCGAAGAAAAATATTAGTCGATGTTACTTTTAATCAATATTTCTTACATACCAGTTAAATGTTTTTAGAATTCGTACTGATAAGTGTCCATGTAATTTATTAAATTATCCAGAGTAGTATTAATTTATAGTATGTGCATCTCACCGTGCATCGCATGGGTGAAATACTAGTACATTCTTTGTATACATTAAGTTTCACATTTTTATACGCGTCAAAATTTTTATAATTGATTATTTAAAGTGTATTTAAAATCAATGTATAGATAGGTATCGTCTCATAATAATGACAAACTTGATGCACATGTAGCAAAACTGATCATCGAGAATGGGGATAAATGAGAAGGAGGTGGGG
The DNA here is from genome assembly GCA_035079005.1 of Fraxinus americana. Taxonomy (NCBI): domain Eukaryota; kingdom Viridiplantae; phylum Streptophyta; class Magnoliopsida; order Lamiales; family Oleaceae; genus Fraxinus; species Fraxinus americana. The sequence goes on along the minus strand of CM068706.1, from coordinate 54,620,346 downwards.
AGTGCAGGGAGTCGATAGGTTTGGCGTTCAAGGGACTAAGTTGTAACAGATAAGGACGTAAACGTCTAAAAAAAGTTGGATAATGTGTCGTTTGACCACGATAAGATTGAAATACGGTGCACTATAAACATCGGACACGCGTACACTTACATGTTGACACGTGTCGTCCGAATCAATTATAAAAACTCAACTGATTTTCATGCAGCTCTATCAAAACTACGGAGGCTCAATTAATAAAAGACAAGTATGGGCGAAGGACAGCAGCTCATGGAGGCAGGCGGCAGCCGTCACACGTCCGGCAGAACAGTTCTCTATGCATCACTCGCCGGAGTAGCTACAGGTGGCCCACTTCTCGCAATGATGGGATTCAGTTTCCTTGCAACTATGACGTTGCTTCTTGTAACTTCACCACTGCTATTTTTATTCAGTCCGCTGATATTTGGCGCCGCCTGCGTGGTTGGTTTTGCTCTGCTAGGCTTCTCGATGGCTGGCGTCATGGCGATTGCGGGGTTATCGATTGTGTCGTGGGTTTTTCGGTCGTTTACCGACAGAAGGGCGGTTGGCGCCGGTAAGTTGGTGGAGGCGGGTGGTGCCGGCAAGGACTGGGGTGGGTACTTGCAGCACGAGAACTTGATGAATCGAGGCTAAAAATCCAAAGTTTTTTCCCCCCTTTTAAATTAGTGATATGTAAAATTAATGTGTTTCATTTGGTTTATGTTAGTTGCCTTTTGTTTTGTAGCGTAATAACATGGACGGTATGAATATGACATGGTGGGTTAAAATTTAAAATTGAATAGACTTCAGCTTTCGTGGTGGCCCAAAACATTTTTTAAGGGGTTGTCTGGCTTGCTTTTTGAAGCAAAAAAACTTGATTTCATAATCGTTACGTGTAAATTTAGGCCTTTTTTTACCAGTCATTTCAGAGGTGGGTTTGAAATGGGGTCTACCTTGGCAAAGCAACGGTCAATGTTTCGATTTTAAGCTGACGAAAAATCAGCACCATACATATCGTAACTAATTTATAGCTCGGCTTCGTCCTAGAAGCTACTGCTTTCGCCTCTCTAGGCATATGAGCGATAGCTCATGACTGGTACTCTCTATGTAGTGGTCGGCCTTCTAGAACTTTTGCCAGAAGCGACATAGTCGCAAATCGAAACAAGCCCTCTTTGGTGAACACTTTAATTAAAAGAGGAATTACGCCACATGTTCAAAGCTCCCGAACCTGTCAATTTTTTATTTGTTTTTGGCCCATTGCTGTGTATTTCCCTGTGAAAATGTACTTGGTGCAGAAAATATTGGACCTATGATGATCTGTTGGCTCGGCTAAATGATGACGGCAAGATTGAACTAGTAAGTACTACTTATTTTACAATCTGATCATGGATTTAATCCAAATTGCTCTTTGAGGTGAATCAAATGAGTTGCAAAGTAAGCTTTCATTTTGAAACGTTGGGCCTCGAAATAGTGGAGTCGAATAGGCTTGGCGGGCCTGCTTCAGAAGCCCAATTCCCACAAGGTCTAGATGGCCAGCTAGTAATGCTTAAAGTGAAATTGACACAAATAGCACTAAATGAGATTCAAGTTGTAGTTTTAGCTCTACTTGTCGGCAAATTAACAATGCCATTTGTATGCTTATATAAATTGGAAAAGAATTGCACAGTTAACATCTTTCAGTTGGCATTGTAATTTTTGTCTTTATTTTTCTTTTTGTTTTAGTCCAAGGAACTTTTTCATTTTTGTCAAGCGTGTTTAATTGTGCTTAAAAGTGAGCTATATTTGTCATGAATCTTTTGCACCAAACAAGTCCTAACCTTATCATGTCGAGTTATCTCTTCCTCGGAGAGCAAAATAGAAAATGCATTTTGGCCCCCAATAAGGAATAGCCTTCGCCCACCTCAATCAATTCTGTTGTGTCCAAATCAAGTACCAAAAGTCATGAAAAGAGAGATTCTCTTTGAAAAAGATATAAACAAATTGAACTACGAGTCTAAACAAAATACGCACATTGAGGACAAAGGAGTACATTGGATTTTCCTTATTTTAAAAGATAGGACCTTGGTCCCAAATGGGCATGGTATGGTGGTCCTTGGTGCAATTAGAATTAGACCCATTTGCCCAAAATTTAGCATATTGAGGCTGGAAAATTAGGGGGCAGAAAGAACTTATTGTGATGTCCCTTTTGAAGCATCTGTATAATATTGGATGTATTCAAATCATTTTGTTTGTTTCTCTTGGACTATGGTGTGAATTATATATTCATAATTAACCATAGGCTTCATGTCTATGGGTACGTGTTTTATTTATTTATTTATTTATTTTTGATTGAGAATTTATATTACAAATCTTACCAGAACTGCTCGTTTTTTTTTTATCTAAAGTTTGCGATTTAGGCCCCGTTCGGGAGGGCTTAAAATCCAATTAAAATTGAAAATATGGCCGTTATTGGGTCCCACCCGTCTAATAAAAGTCAACAATAACGGCTATATTTTCAATTTCAATCTGATTTTAATCCCTCTCAAACAAGCTCTTAGTTTTTTCAAGTAGAATGTCTTTTTGAGTGAGTGCAAAAGTTCGGTTAAAGCAAGAAAATTCTGTGAGGTGGGAAAAGGCTAGAAAATTAATTAGGTGTAGCGATGTAAGTCAATTAATCTCAGCGTTTAAGTTCATATTAGTCATATATTTTGCACGGACTCGTCAATGGAAAAATAGAAACATTTAAGGGTTTGTTTGAGCCCCACTTTTTTTGGGAAATAAATTTTGTGATAGTGATCGTTTGCAGAATGTGTAGTTAAAAAGTATTGAAAGTTTCGAATTTACGTGTAAAATTATTTTATTGAGAGCACGCGTGGTTGAAAATGAGTTTAAAAATATATATTTTTAAAGGAAATGGCTAAAACATGAGTTAAGCATCTATTTGACACAATTTATACGCTTTTATACATTGAAAAACTTTAATTTCAATCACGCATTTCAATGAACTCTTATACTCCCTCCGTCCCATATATATAAGCTTGTTTCATTTTTTACACGGATTAAGAAATCTTATTTAATGTTAGGATTAATCTACTTGTACATTATCGTGTACATAATGTGAGTATGGTGGAGCTCACGACACTGTAGCGTAGGCCCCACCTCCACTCACGTTATGTACACCTTATGTACATGCTAATATACAAGTAGCATTCCTCTTTAATGTTCTTGGAAAAGCAATTGTTATCAATAACTTTTCAAATTTATCCCTATTTAATTTTCAACAACTAGAAGTAAATTATTGTTGGAATTAGTAACTAGGCAAATTAAATAAGGGTATATTAGTAAGAAAGATCTTGACAAAACATAATTTTCCAATAACATTAAAGAAACTTTCTTATATATTTGGGACAAGAAAAAAAGGAAACTCAGCATATGTATATAGGTCGAAGGGAGTATATTATTTACTTATTCATCACTTATATCTATCTAATTATTAATTAAATCGTTTATTAATTTTTCCTTAACGAGGATTAAAATGTTGCTTTATTGGTCCACCTTGTTCGGCGTAATAAATACAAGGACATAACATATACTCAAATCTTATAAATAATTAAATGCTATATTAAATAATATTTTAAACTCTTTCTCTTTAATATTAATTAAGATTAAGGGAATTTACATGATGTATTTATCCAATTAGCAAAATATTCCTAAATTAGCTTTTGTAAGAATCTCACGGATGCATAAATATTGAGTTTTTAATGACAAAATCATTTAATTTATGCTAAATCGTTGCATGACTCTAGTAACTACGTGCTTGACTTTAAATTTGTTAACAATTTTTCTATTCGTACGGAATTGTTTCCAAAGAAAACAATTAGAATACTCACAATAGATGGGTCCCACCGTGTATTAAAAAAAAATTGCGGAACCCACACGTGTGAGTGATCCGGTGAAGTTATGTTGATTTTGATTTTGTACATGAAGCAAATCTCATTTGTTAAATAAAAAATTAATTTCGTAAGTTCAATATTCAAGGTTTAACCCCCTCGCCTCCCTGCGAATTCTCACTTTTTTCACAGCGTAAAACCCGAAATCCCATTGTCGGAGACAACTCGTGGGGGCATATAATCATGAATCATAAACATTCCCAGTAATTAATTATTTTTACTGTGAATTATTACTTAATTATTATACACAACCCAATTAATTCCCTTTAATCGGGACCTGTGAAAGTGATAGATTCAACAAAAAATCTCTGTTTTGTCCTGTCTATTTCATTAATTACCCCTACCCCTTTCAAATAATTGTGAATTTTTATATTAGTTGTTAAATTTTAACCTTAAAAATCAGATTTTTAACAAATTTTGATTAAAAAAATGAAAATATGATTAAAAAATTGACAAAAGTAAACGTCAATTTTACGAGAAATTGATTTAGAGGTTCATGTCCATTAATTTGATCATTAAAAGTTCAGTGATCTGCCCCCTCTAACTCCCTCGGTTCGCAAAAAACACTAGCACGTTCGGCAAAATTAGAGTTAGATTTTAAATTGATCGAGCATATTTTTTATCCTCACGTTTCGTTGGATCCAAATTTTATCATTCACTTAGTCCCTGTTTGACTCTTTTTTTTTGTCAAACTTATTTTTTAACCACACGTTTTGTTTTATGAGATCCACAACTTTTATCAAGTTTTCAGTCATGTACTCATCAACTATTATCGAATTTAATTTTTAGTTAAATCAAACATAAGCTTAATATCACATTTAAAAGCACTACCAAACAAGACCTCCATCACCATGCCTCACCCAACCAATCTCCACGGACATCCATTTGTGTGTGCAAGCATGGGTGAAAATGACAAGATAACTGTAGAAAATAGTGAGCCTACTACGAAAATGACTTGTCTAAATTTTCCTTTTCGTAGAGTCGCAATCTCTAATTCTTGCCGTTCCTTACACCTTTTGCCCCCTTCCAGTACTGGATCACATTTCAATGCTTTTTCTGTAGCAAAATATTAAAAAATCTTGGAATTTGTATAAAGATATATTTTTTTATTTCTTTTCTGTGTTTTCATTTTCGTCTCTTTTTTGAGTCGAAACGAAAAAATAAGTTGCTTTTTCCAGCCATTGAGAAGGATGGCTAAAAGGCAAAATTATTTTTAAGAATTGAAGTAAACAAAGGTGTCATTTAAGTAAAAGTGTAAAACTGGTCCTTTTTATACAAACCAATTACTTTTTAGATTTAGGTTATGTTTGTTACCACATTTTCAACAGTAAATCAATTCTCATTTTCAACCACACATTCTTCAATAAAATAATATTTTCTATCACATCAATAATCTTATCTTCTTTTTCAACCACACATTTTCCATCATATCACTATTCAAAATCAATTCTTCCCTCAAAAAATCTCTATCAAACATAGATTAATACATTAATATCAATTTTGATCATTGAGAAAATTATTTACGGCGTCCAAAAATAAATAACTAAGGTTAATTGGACGAAACAATCCTATCCTTTACATGTCTGCCGCAATACAACTCAATTATTTCATTTTGGTGCGATACTCCAAATTCAAGTAAACGTTGTGCAAAACATTTATATCAGTTCAATTTGTTGTATTTCAACCTCAAATCAAGCAAACGTTGTGAAAATCGTCCATACTGTTAGGGAAAAAAAAAAACAAATTTAACCTCAATTTAAATAATTAAAAAAAGGAAAGAAAAAAAATAATTGTTGACAAAGTTTCAAATTTTTTAAAAAGTGAAAACGAGTCTAAGAGTGTGTTTGAGCTACATTATTTTGGAAGAATGTATTTTGAAATAGTTGATTGATGGAGAATGCGTGACCAAAAAAAAAAAGGAAAAGTTATTGATGTGATGGAAAAGTTATTGTCTCATTTTTCTATTCATTTTCAACCACACATTCTTCATTAAAATAATATTTTTCATCACATCAATAACTTTTCCTTCTTTTTCAACTACACATTTTTCATCAATCTACTATTTCAGAACACATTTTTCTAAAATAATGTGACTCAAACACACCCTTAAAATACTTGCTCGAACAACTCAATTCTTTACTTTGTCGAGTCGTAGCGATACAAAACAGCTCTTCTCTCTGATGTCCTTTTCCTTTATTCGCATGACACAAAATCAAATCCATGTATCTATTCTCTCCACGCACTCCTTTCCAATTTCGTTTCAGTTGTGGCAGGCACGAGCAAAAAGTTGAAAATGAAAGTGAAATATTTTTATACCCTTTAAACCTAAGAAGCATTGATTGGATAAAAAACACCACCTTCTGAGAAAAGAAAAGAAAAATTCAAAATAAAGCGCTTCTGTCCTTGCCACCACATTTTCTGATGGGATATTCAGATTTTCGCCTTTTCTGTTATCTGTTGTTCTTTGTTGCAATGCAGGGCTCTGATTGTTCCAAATGAAATAATGCTATTTGTACATTTATATATTGATTTACATAATGATGATATGAAAGAGAGCGAAAGATAAAAGAACAAGAATAATCCCACCCCATGTGAGTAAAATATTGAAACCCCCATACTGTGACTGTTCTGGTCATTCTGCTTCTGTACGTGAAGCAGAATTGAAAGAACAATGAAGAAATAAAAAAGAGGGAAATCCATTTGTACCGAAAATGTGCCCTCCTCTCACATGTGCACGAACCCCGCGCAAATAAAAAAATCATTACCTTGTGGTCACCGTACCCTATTGTGAGTGTAGGTAAAAGATTATCTAAAAAAAGTGTAGGTACACGTAGCATTGTCGAAAAGTCAGTTATTATAATTAAATCATCATTCTGTAAACTATTATGTACAAATGTTATCTGAGAGTTCGTTTGACAGACATTATTGAAGTGAGGAGGATTTTTGTTTAAAAAATAAGAAAAAATTATGTGTTTACATACAAAATTATTTTAATAAGAAAACAAGCGATTAAAAATGAGAGTGACAAAATAATTTTATGTCCAACAAATGATGAATCTAGTCAAAAGATTTCTGTATACTTAAAGATTTAGCTTTTTGTTCTCCAATTGGGATATGTAACTACAGCTTTATGGACGGACACAAATGAATTTGCATTACCAGAATGATTTGGAGCAACCTTACTCATTTGCTTGTATTAGTGGTATGCACAGTGCACTAGCAAGAAATTGAATTCGGTCACTTAATTTTATTTTATCTCTATCACATGTCATTTCTCAAATTAATGAAAATTATTTAGCACATAATTGTCGTGTGACATATCAATTAATTAATGATTTATTTATTTTTAATTTAAAGACTTTATCATTAGGCAAAATGTATGTTTACAGAAAAAATTTCACAGAATTCCACCAGATATGTCACATGGACATGGGTCATATTGTCAATAAAATATTCCAAAAAAATGCGGGTCCCTCCTTTGTTGTGTGTGGTCTGTAAATTTGACATAAATTTTTTTCCTGTACACCAAGAATGGTCCTTATCATTAACAATAAAGCTACTCAAACAGGAAAATCAGACAGAGTTTAAAAACAAATACACGTGGCGCCTCCGGACTCGTGGCTTGTTGTGTTAAATTTTCCCATTCTCCAATGTTTTGTTGCTAAGTGTATCTGGATGCAAATCCCTGTTTTTTGGCCCTGTTGCTCTAGCATTGCTCTATCATTAATCCTATTTATTTTTTAAGTGGATCCCACCCCCATGTGAAGGGGGTGTAACCCTTTAGGTACACTTCTATATACCACTGATATAATCCATTATAATTTTCAAAAAATAGCATATTGTGGAAAAAAAGAAAAAGAAAAAAGGGAGTGGTAGTACGTGATAATAAGGAAAACAAAACAAGCCTAGTCCGTAGCTGTACAAAAAAGCCTGTTAACGCCCAACGACTTTTATCCATTTACCTTTTTACCCATGGGTATAACACTGCCATGCCGTAAATTCTTATCACAGATTCTGACCCATCCCCATTTAATGCCATTTTCACGTCCGCTTTTCTCGGTACCACCAAAAATCAAGAGTTTAAAAAAAAAAAGAAAAAGCCACGTAAGAGAAAATAACCAAACAAGGACAAATGCGAAAAGTAACGCAGAAACGCTGGAAGCTTCACAAATAAAATGTATTATACATAAGCTATACATACATAAGCCTATATACGTAAAGTTGTGTATATGAATATGATATAAAAATCTTCATCAGATCTTTCGTTTTCATTCGATTTTTTTCCGGGGAAAGTGTCTCGCCAACTTTGTAATTTTCAAGGTTTGTGTTGTGTTTTGTTGTGTCGTGTTGTATTCTACCTTTTCAATTCAATTAAGAACAGATAATCAAATAATCAATGTAATAGGAGGCTGCGATCCAGCTCGTATTGATTCCTAGGTTTTTGTAGGTTCCTCTCTCGTTTTTGCGATATTCATACATAATGTGATAGATTATTTGTGTGGAAGTGTATGTTTGCGTCTCTTTGTGGTTTGGTAGAATTTTTTAGATTGAATGAATGTGCTGTGAGATCCGAGGAAAATTTATCGACATTGTTGAATTTTAGGCTACCATAGGGAAGAGAAGGAATGATTGTTCACATACTCTGATTTCACCAACAATTTGTGTTTGTATTGTTTTATGACCTGAGTTTACAAAGTTGTTGTAATTTTTGATTTTTTTGGATGAATAGTTGGCAATTAGAATGGTTTTTAGCTGATTTTTCAACGAACTATGCGACTCTACGCGTCTGCTGATTTAATGGGATCATATTAATTGGACAGATACCAATATAGTGACAGAAAATAATAGTAGCAATAAAATAGGTAGATGAACCCAAGAAAGCAAGCTAAGTTTTGAGCATTTGCAGACTACCGGATCTGTTATGGTTTTATTCACCAGAAAAGTAGAAGTTTGGAGAATTCAGTAGGCTGAAGAGATGTGTACTAGCAAAAAGGGAATCAATAACTTTACTTCTGAAGGAAAGTTTTGAGTTCTCTCTGAAATTTCTTGCAAAGCTATTTGGAGAAGATGAAAGGGAAAAATGGAAGAAAGGGGCTGTCTGAGCCAATCATAGAAGGAAATGATTTGAACCATTGTAGATAATCTATTTATGTTTTGCATTATGTAATACCATGAGATACTAAACCACCTGTTTCACTGATAATGCAGGGAAACGTGTTGGGGAATTGTGTTGCTTGGAATTGTGTTGCTTCTGCTGAACTTTGAGAGTTTTATTCTTCCTATAGCCTTCTCCTTCAAAACTTGATTAAAATGTCAGGTAAGTAAATCGATTCTGTAACATCAGCCAGTAAGCTTAATTATCAGCTGCTATTCACTCTCATTCGATACTGACTGTTGATAAAATCATTGCTTATCAAAATGAAAGTCATTTTTTTTTTCAATACCAAGAAATTTGATTATTGTTAATAATTTACATCAATATGTGATATATTAGGCCTAGAAGGACTAGAGGCATATGATGAAACCAAGGACAAGAGGTCAGATTTTGAGAACTCTGAAGATGAAAGACGGCGATCCAAAATTGGGGCTTTAAAGAAGGCAATAAATGCTTCAAACAAGTTCACTCATTCTCTTAAGAAAAGGGGGAAAAGGAGAATTGACTACAGGGTTTCTTCAGTTTCCATCGAGGATGTGCGCAGTTCAAGAGAGGAGAGTTCTGTCTATGATCTGCGTCAAAAACTCCTTGACGAGGATTTGTTGCCAGTTAGTCATGATGACTATCATACTTTGTTGAGGTGAGTGAATTGTTCCCGGTTTTCTTTCTTACTATTCTTTTCCCCTTAAATGTCTCCTGATCACGTCAGTGAATCTATATTGACGTAGACCTTTAATGATCCATCGTCAGCGGATGCTGGCGGCTGGAATGAGGGACACTTGGTGGCTGTCTTAGCATATCTTAGTTCTTTTGTTTGAGAAAAATATATGAAAAATGACAAACTTCAACATTTGGTTTACGCATGATCTTATGCAATTGTTTGTTTAGCTACTGGTTGTATTTGTATTTGTAAATTAGTTGCTTAATGTCTAAGTTTATTTCTCTGGAACCAGAAGTTGAGTCTTGAGATATTGATTTGTTTTAGGTTTTTGAAAGCAAGAGACTTTAACATTGAGAAGACGATCCAGATGTGGGAAGAAATGCTTAAATGGAGGAGAGAGTATGGAACAGATACCATATTGGAGGTAATTTTATGATTATTTTCACAAGTACAAAATACTGGGAATGGGAGTTCTTTGTAAGTCTTGCATAAGAACTACCATATTTCATACTCAGGACATGTTTTTATGCCTTCATTCATCATATATAGATAAAAGTCCTGTGTTTTCTGTAATTCATCTTTTTGGGTTTCCAAAGTTTACTAAACTTGCCTATTTATCAACTGTGATTCTCAGGACTTTGAATTTGAGGAGTTGGAGGAAGTGTTGCAATATTATCCCCAAGGATATCATGGAGTTGATCGGGAGGGCAGACCTGTTTACATTGAAAAGCTTGGGAAAGCTCACCCTAGTAAACTAATGCGCATTACCACAATTGAACGATACTTAAAATATCATGTCCAGGAGTTTGAAAGAACCCTTCAAGAGAAGTTCCCAGCCTGTTCCATTGCTGCACAAAGACGTATATGTTCAACAACCACAATCCTGGATGTCCAAGGCCTGGTAAGATTTGATTATTATCTGATTTCCCAAACTGAATTCTTTTTGTTCATACAATTGGTCCTTTCAGCGGTTTCTTGTCAGCTTTGAGTGGATAGTACAATTGTCTCTTCACTTTTTGTCATATTAGACTTCCACTTTTCTGTGTTTACTTAGTGTACCACTTCATTGAGCATCCATATATAAATCGAAGATGTTAGTAGAATGCTATTCTGTTGGTTGAGTGGTACATGATCCAGAAATTTGTTTTGCTCTTTTCTTAAGAGATTTTCTTCTTTTCTTCTCATTTATGGTAAGTGGTAACCTATCAGTGTGGTATACAATAAAGGCATAATTTTTGATTGCAGGGGATTAAGAATTTCACGACAACTGCTGCAAGTCTATTGTCAGCCATGGCCAAAATTGATAATAATTACTATCCTGAGGTATAATTAGTTGCAACGGCCAAATCTTCTCTTTTGAAATCATGAACAACCTTTTGGATGCCACAAATAATCTATTTGCCTAATACTTGGCAGACACTCCACCATATGTACATTGTCAATGCTGGACCTGGCTTCAAAAAGGTGCTTTGGCCAGCCGCACAAAAGTTTTTGGATCCAAAAACTATTGCAAAGATACATGTAAAGGATATGAACTGGCCTTTAATTTTTGCCTTTCTTTTCTTTGTCTTCCTTATTGCAGCTTCATCTGATTTGTTCTCTCTATCTATTTACAGGTTTTGGATGCTAAATCTTTGGGGAAACTACTTGAAGTCATTGACCCAAGGTTTGAATTATCTCTTATGTTTTCCTTTAAAGTGTTTCAAAAATAGGACCATCTAATTCCTTGGTCGTTTTCTCCCAGTCAACTGCCAGACTTTTTGGGTGGTTCATGCACTTGCTCTCTCGAAGGAGGTTGCCTAAGGTCTACTATGGGTCCATGGGCTGATCCTGAAATTATGAAGGTACTTATATAGTATGTACAGTTCTATATAACTGGAAATAGGATTAAATTTCCTGGTTAATCTGACGTAATATTTTCTGTCCATTTGTAGCTTGTGCATAATGCAGAATCCACGCTTGTTAGGCAGATCACCCGAATAATCAGTGACCAGCAGAAAATTAACTCTTATATTCAGATACGCCCACTGAAGGTAGTCTGTGTAAATTTAGGCTTTCGACACATTAGTTTTACGATCTTTGACTTTTTAGCTGTATCATCAGGGGAGAGGCAGCGATAATTCAACTGTTGAATTAGGATTAGACATCGAAGATCCTTGCACTCCAACAAGACGAAATAGATCTGAGACTTCACGACTAGCCATGGTTCATGAAGACGTAAGTTCAGTTGCGTGCAATTTGCCATAATCAATTGTCAAGAATTATCTTCCCAATCTATTATACTACACATTCTTTACTGTGTGATGTAACTATTCTTCTATCTTCCCTCCATTTGATTGCATAATCAATTGTCAGGGATTATCTTCCCAACCTATTATGCTACACAAACTACACTTATATTCTTTACAGTGTTATATAACTATGCTTCTTTGTTTTTCCATTTGAGTCTCTCTCAGCAAGTGCACTTAACACACACACCTCTTTATCCACGGCATGTTTACGCATCAATGCATCAAGTGATGATATTCTTCAACTTATGCAGGAAAGAACATTGGATCCATGTATCTACTATAATTGTGATGATCATCTTTGGCCAGTTGATGATGATGGTGACTCCGAGCAAGGAACTGCCAACCTTCTGGACCAGTCTTTTAAATTTGACAATGAAAGATACGTGAAAGCTGATGGGAGAACAAATCTAGAAGGTATTGGTGACATTATTATTCTTCTCTTCACCAATCTCTCTCTCCAACCCCCTCCTCCCCAGGAAAGGAAAAAGAAAAGTAAGTTTGTGCATGTGAGTAGCCTCGGCATTTAGACGGGGTAAAGGCCTTTTTCTGGTATCAATTTATGGAGACAATTTTCTTTGCTGAATTTTCTACACTTTAACCAAATTATTTGGTATAGATCCCTGTATTTGGGAATCATATCTGGTGACTGTCTATCTCTCTCATACTTCACGTATTTGGTTCACATCTGATTTGATCTTTCTTCTAGGTACTCTGGTATTTTATTGGCTGCACATCATCCAGGAGAAGATTGTTAAGAAAAGTTTCCTGTATATGGCAAGAGCATTAGTATCTTTCATGATCAAGCTTTTTGCATTGACCCCAAATTTTCCCTTTGCATATTGGAGAAGACATACCGACATTTATCCATGTAATGCAATGGAAGATGGATCAGAAAACTGCAGGCTCTCAACTGTTGATGCTGAAGCTGTAAGTGAAGAAGACAGGGCACTTCCATGTGTACAGCGACTCCAGAGGTTGGAAAGTTTGTTGGAAGAACTCGACAAAAAGCCTGCTGAAATTCCATTAGAGAAGGAGCAAATGCTACAGCAATCTTTGGACAGGATTAAGATTGTAGAACTTGACCTTGAAAAAACGAAGAGGGTAACTTATCTGTTGTATTTACATGATTTGTTCGAAACTTTAAACATAGAGAAATCGATTTACTCTTGAGTTCATTGCAGGTATTACATGCTGCAGCTACAAAGCAGCTTGAGATCGCAGAGTTTTTAGAAAATATGCGGGAGTCCAGATTCCGCGTAAGTCATTCCAATAAAAAAAGTTTCCTGTATTTCTGGCTATTTTCTGGTCTGTCAGGCCTTGTGTTCATACCATAGATGTTTCTTAAAGCAGCTCTTTTGGCATCCGTCTCTCTTCTCCCTCTTTTTCTCTATTTCCTTTTTGTCCCCCACCGAGGTGGCTTCTTAGAATAGTTAAGATGATGCAGCACAATATAGAAAATACAAGAGGGAAACAAGAGAGGAGGAGACCTGGATAAGAGAAGTAGAAGAACAAGAGGAATTGGAGAGGATAATCTCAATAACTTAGTATTCAATAGTCAATAGTCAGTGTAAATCTCAAACCTCTACTCCTATTTATACTTGCCATGTTAAATACAGACACATTACATAAAAGAAATAAATCAAACACAAGTAGTTTGTGCTGCAGTTTGGTTTCATGATGCCCAAGTGCATTGCATTTGTATGTTTTTCTTGCAAAGCATTTCTAAAAAGCTTAAGCATTCCAATCTTTTGTTTTGCAGCAACGAAGGTTATGCTGTTAACTTGTCGATTGTAGAGAGTGTGGTTGTGAGAGATCCTGCAACCACTCAATTCATAATATTCCCTTTGGGGAGTCATCATTTTAGCCACTCGTCATGGAAGAGGTGTATGCAGATCACCATTTTGTTTCCTCCCTCAGTTTTCCTTTCATTCCATGACAAAATATGTTACTGCAGCTTAGAAAAATATTTATCTCAAAGTCTGAGATGGTGTAGAACAGAAAAAGCTTTAGTGAGGATTTTAGTCTTCTTCCATGTGGAACTATGTGCTGCATTTTTCTTGCTAACTGTCTAACACTCTGTGTAGATAATGCATAGGGATATAGTCAGATGGATGTAAATTGATACTGAAATGCATTTAGGAATATCTCTTAGTCTTCTGCCTCCAGTACTTGTTGATTTCTTTTCCTTTTTCCTTTAAATTGAGACGAACACTTGAAAATAAATTGATCTATGGGCTAAAGTGAGCTCGACCACAGTCGAAATCTTGTGTTTGTATGGGTCAGCAGGACAGTTTTGTAGAATTACTGTGTTTGAGTTTGCAGTTATTTAATATCTGTATTATCCTATGGGTAAGTTGCATTAATATCTCGAAGGTTGAGGATAACGCGTGACAAATTTAGGTCTGCTACTTTTCCCGAAGGTTAGCGAGGAATAGTGAAATTTACGCTTATCCTACTATCATTCCATTTATGGGCAGCTTTGGCAAAATGAAAAGCTACTTTTTCAGTGTTCTTTTTTGAAAACAATTCTATTTTACAGTGATGGAAAGCTATTTTTTCAGTTTTTAGAAAGATAATTAAGTATTGATTGATCAAAGATGTTACTCTTGTTAAGAATCAAGTATCGGCCCAGTCCCCCGTTAAAATTACAATTTATTTTTTTTCTCGTCTAATCAATCGCATATTCTCCAATAAAATAATATTACACGTAATTTTAAAAAAAATCTTATTTTTTAACTCCACATATTTCAAAAAAAAAATATTATTTCAACAATTAAAATTTCAAATAATGGGAGCCGAACAGAGGCTTGGTTCACGTTGACTAATTGATTAGATGTTAGATATGACTTGCTATTCAATCTTGGTTTAAGTTAATATACAGGATCAATGGATTGAAAATTATCAATGACTATGGTATGTTAAAAATTTTAAGTTGGAATATTATTTCAACCTTAAATGAATAATACAACTACTAATTAAAAATTATTTTAATTGATTGTTAAAAGAAATCACTGAAGAAAACTGTCGATTAGAAGATAACAATTAAGAGTTTTTATTTCTTTTTATAAAATTAAAAGAGTAAAATATAAAGTATTTTCAATAAAATTAGTAGAATTAATTTTCATTTATTTGATGTTAAGAGTTTAGGATAGGAAAATATCATCCTTTAAAGAAAATAATATTTAACAAAAAATTAATAATTTAAAAACATTTATGTAAGGTAATATAGGCTGTATTTTTGTTTCAATTAAGGAGATCAGTTTGATTGCAAGGGTGAAAAATAGGTGGAAAGAAAACGAATTTCAGATAAAGTAATTGCTTAAAAATTGTTTTGCATGAAATTGTTAATTAAGTGTGTTTTATTGATATAATTTTTCACCCGAAAAATTTTAATTTTAATTTTTCGTTTGACTTTGTTTTATATGAAAATTGTCCATTAAAGTAATAATTTTATCCACAATTTGGCTATAAAATTTGTTTCTATTGTCAAAAAGTAAAAAAAAAAAATCTCTACAAAATTATTTTTTTAATCAAAGTTTAGTGTTCGTTTAAAATCAAGCACGTGAGTCCTTAGCAAGAAAAGAAATTCCCATCAACTTTTGGCTCATCAAACATGACATTAGGTGGAAAATGGAAAAGAAATTCCTACTTCCATGAAATTTAATGCCCATCAAAGGCAGCTACTAACCCTTTAATAAAAGTGCGACTATTATAAATAAAGCTGATAAAATTAGCCCCTGTTTGACATCCATTCTCTTTCTCATTTTTTTCTATTTCTTCATTTCAACCACACATTCTATCAATAAAATAATATTACACATAAACCCAAAAATTCTTCTTACTTTTTAACCACACATTCTTCCCATCAATCACTATTCCAGAATTTATTCTTCTACAAAATGGGTGTCAAACCCAATTATAAGTGATTTTCAAAACTCGGACAAGAAAAACTTTTCACCGGCGTGGAGAATTGGCACCGTGCTATCTGCACACCATCTGTATCTGTTTCCAGCTCATATTTCTATTATATATTGAACCACATTGTGTATTTGTGTTGAACCCTTGTGGGATTGGTACATACTTGAAGTAGAAAAATACAGATCTGCAGGGGATTTAGAGGAATTGAACTCCGGCGAGAGTCTCTGCAATTTTTTTTTTTTGCAGATATTAGTGATTGAATTGCTTATGTGTACGAATTTTAATTTTAGAGATAGAAATTGATTGATTAGATCAGAAAAATTATGGGGTTGAGTAATTTCAAGTGTTGTTTGATTCTGGCTGTATTTCTCTCCCTCTTCGCTGGCCTCTCTGCTTCTACCTTCTTTTCAGGTTTCTCGCTCTATATAAATATCTATATCTATATATCTCTGTGTGTTTATAGCTTTTTAACGAATTTTTTTGGTTTGTTGTTAATGTTGCAGATTCTATTTTTGGATCATCGGGTTCAACTGGAAGGAACCTCCTTCAGGCTAAAAAGCGTATGTTTTTTCATTAATTCTTCCTTTTTGTCTCCCTAATTTATTGTGAATTTGTCTTCCTTAGAACTTTTTAATTCGAGGTTCTATGTTTTGTGGTATAATTTCGAACTCCATGATAATAATTTTTAATTTTTCTCAAGAAATTTCCATGAATTTACTATGTTTTCTTAGTGCTTGTTGCCAACAAGACGTTTTACTAATGAACTTGGATTCGATTATATGAAGTATTTTTCATGTTGTTGTTTGATCCAAAACGGGTTTTCCATGATGATCCAATTAAACTAATTCTTTTGCAGCAATTTTAGTCGTGTCAATTTTGGGGTTAAACTTTCATGTATGGCTTGCTTTCAATCACAATATCCTTGATGAGTTCATTTGTCACAAATAGTTTTCAAGTGCTTAAAGAGTTTTAACGAATTAGAAAATATTAATTATGATATTTTCTTCCATGCTTCTCAAAAAGGCAAAACTCCCAGCAAAGTTTCTTTCACATTCTTTTTATATTTCTTGTAGTTTTGTTAAGAGTGTCTTTCGTGTAAAATGGAATGCAGACCCTCTCCTAGGGGACAGTTCTGACATGCTAAGACACATCCTTTGTTGTTTACCAACATACATAAACTTTACCTTCAGATGAGAGATGCTACATGTACACTCAGAGTGTACAACATTGTTGACACTCCTCTCACAACATGGGTGGATCCGGCCATAAATAAAATAATCGCAGGACTCACTACGTGAGAGGGGTGTAAAAGTGAGTACACCAAGAGTGAGTGAGAAAAAGTTCGAAAAAGTTTCAGATACACCAACACTATCGAATTTGAAAAAGTTTCAGTTCGATTCTCTTGCTTGATTTTTCGAACCGAGAAAAACTGTTTACCGTGTAAAGGTTGTTTAATGCAGTCTAGAAGCTGTTGTGCAGAGCCACACTTAAAGATTATTGGCCTAGTATATCTCGACTCACGGATTTTTCATTGTCACCTTGACCTTCCAGGCCATATTTTTGTCATGGCATCCTTTCTTGGAAAGACAATTTGCTCTCTAGTGTTACTTTATTTGAGCCTACATAAATTGCCTCATAATTTATTTGCACACTCTATCGTCAAAACTATCAAATGCTGAAATTATGTGTCCAATAGAAGCCTTAAACTTACCTAAATCTATAGTGTGTGCAGCTAGTTAATTCAGTGTGATGTACTGATTCTATTCGAGCTCTCTCATACGTGGGTAAGCAAATCGGTGCGTGCATATATGTGGAAACACGGTTCTAATTTCGTAGAGGTTTCTTAAGATTGCATCATCATCTGAAAGTCGGGTTTTGAAAGAAATGTTCATTGAATATTTTACCTTTGGTTCACAGCTTGCCCAGTTAACTTTGAGTTCCAGAACTACACTATCATCACCAGCAAATGCAAGGGACCGCGCTACCTACCCAGCCTCTGTTGTCCTGCTCTCAAAGAATTTGCTTGTCAGTTTGCTGATGATATAAACGATTTAACAAACGAGTGTGCCTCGATCATGTTCAACTACATTAACCTTGAGGGGAAGTATCCACCGGGTTTATTTGCAAGTGAATGCAAGGAAGGGAAGCAAGGGATCGAATGCCCTGCACTACCACCATCAGCATCACAATCAGAGAAATCTAAGGGATGTTGGACGGTAAGTAAACCATTCAGAGGGATGATTCTTGTAGCAGCTTTTCTTGTGTTGCTGCAATTTATGTGAAGTTTTTGCGTTTGTCCCTTGGATTCTTTTACTTTAATGGTATGAGAAGTTAAATTTATCTGCAATAAGGACCGCACTATTCGTACCGGGGGGTGTACACCCCCCGGTACGAATAGTAAAATCCCTGCAATAACTCCCAAGATTCTTAACAACTGAGCAAGAAAAACTGATGTATTAACCTTTATTAATCTGCAATAACAGCAAAAAGTTTTATCTATGAAGGCCTTTATTTGCACTTATCCATGACATAATAACTCTAGTAAAAGAATTGAACTACATCTTTATATGATAAAGTTTTCGAATATATTATATAATAATAGAGAATATTTATGAATGGCATCAAAGAACTTTGTTTCCTCATCTTTTGCAACTTAGTCTGCTACGGCAGATAAGGGAAAAGCTTTCACCACATTTGCTTGCGTCTGGACCAAAGTCGAAATTGCTTTTTTGTCATGCACCAAGATTCGGTAAAGGTGCTCAACTGTAGAAACAAAAGAAAATTAGATGATGAAATGGTTAGACTACACAAGCAGCTACAATTCAAGTTGATTTGATGAGGTTTCCCAGTTTTTGAGAAATCTTCTTCTTTATACAATCTTCCGTAGATGGACACACGTTCAAAACATTTTCATGGTACTTTAGTTTAGAACTAGACCAAAGCTAAACTAAAGAATAGCCTAAAGCCTACCACTGTATTAATTTATCAACCACTACATTAAGCATCAAGATTGAAATGGAGTACTCAGCATAGTGTGCAGTAGCATACATTGCTAACAAGCTTTGCTCCAAACCATGCAGAATCTACGCCATACGGAGGTGGAATAACCCTGATTCCACTAGACATAGATGCTGGGAGATATCCACGGAGTTCTTTCTCCAATCTTTCTGTTAAAGCAATGAATGATGTCAACAACTTCCAACCACAAATTAGATGCATCTAATTGAAAATATCGTTTGTTGTTATCATTATTTGAGATTCTTATAGATTCTTCTTTCTTTCTAATCTAGCAAAATAGACTTTTATGGACTTCCATCAACAAATTACAAACAAATTAGTTGAAAAAAGCAGCTCAGACCTGATAATCCTGGTAAACATGCACTGCCCCCAGCCAACACCACAGTTTTGTACCAATTGTTGTCACCTGTTAACTCAGCATCTTGGCAGTGATCCATGCAAAGTGCCACTGCCTGTTGTAAAGCCATTGCCTGCCTGTAAAAAGACCAGGAGATACAAATTAACCATCATATAAACGAGCTAAACGCAATAAACAGGTATCCACAAAGTTGAGTTGATAAACTTTTTACCAATTATTAACATGAAGTCTCCTGAATAGATATTATCCAGAATCTCAAGGTATTACCCTAAATGTATTTTAACATAATCTTATTCAGGTGGTCAATGATAAACTACCATTTATTTCTAAATATATCTAGACGAACAAATACTACAGGAAATTGCTTCGCCAAATCCTAGAAGTTCCAGAATAAGGAGACATGTACATACATGCCTGCAATGCGAGGCTGGAACAATATCTCTCCTGTTTGAAACCGTTCCTTTGAAAGTGTGATCCAACCTTCTGATGGAACTCGAAAAGATGCTTGTGTATCTTCGGAAAGTTCAGCTTCGTAATCAAGAGCGACATAGCATAGGTTCTGTGAGTCAACATAACCAAGAGTATCTGAGTCTACAACGAATTAGTACGATAATAAAAATAAATCACACGGCCATCTTTGAGAATCATTTCTCCCACACTGACACCCTCCAAGCAGAATACGTTTGGAAGAAAGATTTAACAAGTCATGACTTCACCAGAGATATGAGACAACAATGGGTCATAGCCAACCAAGATTCTACAGCTTAGATACACAAGCCTAATCAGGTCAAATAACCACACAAACCCTTCTCTTCCTACCCTTCTCCTCAAATCCCAGGGAGAATATAGCCAACAAAAAGGAGCATGGTAAATGTGGTTTACAGAAAAGGAAAATGGATATTTACCTCTTTTAAGGTGCGCACAGTATAGAGTGATTGAAAATTAACATTATTCTGTTGCATCTGCTCCTTGAGGAATCCCGTAATTTTCAAAGCTCCAATTCCTATGACTTCCACACCCACCTTGTGCATAATTTTACCATGTAAAACTGTCAAAACAGAAAAACCAAACAGTTAAGAGTCTTTGTTAATCCTTGGGTGCTCAATTAGGAAACATGAACTTGAAAGGTGTGAATCTATTATGTTAGTAGAAAAACATGAAAAATGGAAACAGGCAAAAGATATCTCCCCATGCTTGTTGAGTTGCTCATGAGAAGAGAAAACATACTATGCCCCTGTTTGAGCAACATTAAAATTCTCATTCTCATTCTTCTACTCATTTTCAACCACACATTTTTCGATAAAATAATATTTTCCATCACATTAATAATTTTTCCTTCTTTTTCAACAACACATTCTCCATCAATCTACTATTCAAAAATACATTCTTCCAAAATAATGTGGCTCAAACACACCCTATATGTAGAAATACTTGATTACATTGCGATTATCCTTGTTGGATATGAACTTAATCTAATGAGAAACTAATTACAATTTAAGTCTACCAAAGCACGTGAAATACTTCTAAAAAACAAGTATAGCATCAAGAAGAAAGAACTTACTCGGAACAATAGAAGTTTGATGGAAACCAATATTCACAACAATTCCTGAAGTGTGTCTTGCCGCAAATAAAGCTAAAGTTGCCTGCACTAACTCAAAAGAAACCATGAGGTAATTCATTACAACACAGCAAAAAAAATCATGTTGTCAATTTACAAAGACAGTTGATCAAATTCACATTTATTTTAAATTGTAGGAGGTTGAAGTCCTATCGTTTGAACTTAAGCACTAATAACGTTTATATGCAATAATAGTTTGCTCATAAAACTTCGGAAACATTGAGTTTGAAAACTCAGCTGAAATTTCCCAATAGCATTGGTTCTGGATTTTGCAAGCAATCAAGCTAACCACACAGCATTTGTTAAGTTTTTTTAGCTTTATTCAACACAAATTTATACAAAAATAGGCACATAGAAGAACCAGCTCAATGAGAGATGTTTCCGAAAAGGAGATATGCCACAGATCATGACATTAATGTTGCTCATGATATTGTTCAAGCAAATATGGGTATTTTCATGGTCACAAAATAGTAATTCAAAAGATTGGTAATTCCTTGTTAAGATGCAATTCAATTTTTAGCTTTCAGGAATGCTACTGCAATGATTCCACCAGAGCTTATTGAGAAAGTGACATATAGACACTACCTGATTGATGGCACAAACAGCTGGAACATTCATATAAAATAATGCAGAGTAGATGGCTTCCTTTAGCTGTCTCCTAGAACCTTTTGCAGACTCGGTATCTGAAACATAATCATAATAATAACAGAGAGAAACAAATTTCACTCCATGTAAAATTCATAACTGATCAACCAAACTGTCAAACAGATTTTTGGCCAAAAGTAAAAGGCACAAAAGTCCAGTTGAGAATTGGAAATTTTCTTTCTTATATGTTCTAAAAATTAATTAACCAAAATCCTCGCTTAGTTCTATAACTTCCATCTTTGGGATGCAAATCACAGACTTATACATGATTGAAAACAGTCAAAAGGATCATAAAAGTGAAACAAATTTAATGTTTCAAAAGTCTCAAAATAAAGAGCCAATAAGTGGAAATTATTTCAATAAAATTGATTATTCTGAAAGCACCATATATTGGACAATAAGTTTACAATCTACAAAAGTAACATTTGAGAAAATTACGATGGTACACATGAAAGTCAAGAGTATATGAAGTTGAAGCTAACCATCATAATGGCAAAGTGGTACTGACACAATGATAGGTTGCGCAGATGTTTTCACCTGCATCCTGCATATCACAAGAGTCCAAGTAATTCACAAAGAAACGGAGAAGGAAGGTACCTGAAAGTATCAATGGAATATAACAAAACACAATATCGAAGTTAATTAGGCTCTACGTTTCATGATCAACCTCACTATATTAGCAAATCACCGAGCTGTGCGAACTTATGCAGATTCTTGAGGGAGGTAATTTAAATATGAATTATCAAAACACTAGAAATAGGCCTTTGAAATTCTCGAAGGAAAATCTAGATTGTAGTTGAATATACATAAAGATGCAGGAAACTAAACGCAGCATCATTCAGAAAACAGATCAATAACTGCGAATTTTATAATAACTACGAAATATTAGAAGATGGTGGTGATAGTTATAGAAAGATAAACCTGCCGCAAATTGTTGAAAAGAAATTTCTAAGTCTAGAAGACATCGGAGACTCGATGTTTCCAAATTCCTGCATTTTGAAAGAACTTCAAATTGAATTAAAGATTGAAGACACCAGTTTTGGTCAGAAACCACAGCATTGTTAACAACAAACAGAAACTCACCAAAAATGTTGCCGAACGCCCAGACGGAGAGGAATACTTGCTCCACCCATATTTACAATAACCAGAGCCACCTATGATAAATATAAAAAGTGAAGACAAATTGGTCAAATCTGGCAAGTTAAATCCCAGATGGAATAAAGGATTTTCAATCTTTTGACTGGAAGGAAAAAGAGAGACCATAAAAGATCAGAAAGCAGCAGCAGGAAAAATAAGGGCAAAACCTGCTTCTGCCAGTTTGCAGGAAATAGGAGAAATTCTATTGCCCTTTTTGTATCTTTCTCATTTTCATATGGTTGAAGAGCAGATAAACAAAATAAAAGATGGAATGAGTGATAAAAATTGGAACAAAATATTAGTTTGCGTTTGATTGCAAGGGTGGAAAATGGGTGGAAAGAAAATGTTTTACAGGGAAAAGATTTGCCTAAAAAATATTTTGCAGGGAACATGATTTCAAGTGTATTTGATTGGTATAATTTTCCACCCGAAAAATTTTTAAATTTTCTATTCGTTTAGCTTTATTTTATATGGAAATTGTCCATTAAAGTGATATTTTTTCCACAATTGGTTATAAAATTTGTTTCCATTGCCAAAAAGTAAAAAAAAAAAAATTGTTTCCTAAAAAATTGTTTTTTCATCAAAGTTTAGTGTTCGTTTGACTTTGTTTTACATGAAAATTGTCCATTAAAGTGAATTTTTTTTTTACCATTGGTTATGACATTTGTTTCCATTGCAAAATAATAAAAAAAAAAATTTACAGCCAGTCGGAAAAATATTTTCCCACCAAAAAGGAGGGAAAACATTTTCATCAAAAATCGGGAAAATGCACAAGTTTGAGGAAAATCCGGAAAATATTTTCCGTGGAAAATTTCGCCTATCAAACAGCCAAAAAAGTGAAAAGTGGAAAGTATTTTCCTACTTCCCCTAAAAACACGACCTATCAAACACGGCCTTATAATATTCTCTTGTTTGGTTGGGATAGCAGTTGAAGAAATTCACATCATATTTTGTGTGATAAAAAAAAACAGCCAATATTAAATACAAAGGCAAAAAGTCTCTCCTGACAGAAAAAGTATGCGGTGTAAATACAAAAAGCAATTTTGTGAAAGTAGCACAAGAACATAAAGCAATGGATACACACCATCAATTATAATAGCTCCAGGTATCTGTACACGTTGACCATAAATGTGCATAAACGACAGATCAGGCGCCTGAGCAGGAAATACTCTGCAATTACATAATGCACTATTAATGGTCGTTGCGCATTTATAATGATCCGCCCCTAAACCTGTTCTCCTCTTCCCTTTCTATCCCAAGAATCAAGTGAGAGGTTCCATTATACAATAGTCAAAGACTCAAAATATAAGCATCAAGCCTCATAGTAATATAGTATCAATCATATGTCGGTGGATACACAAACAAGGCCAAAGCAACAATTAATTGCATAAATGCAATTTTTCTACAGGTAATACTAGTTGACAATATCATTTTTAAGCAATTACCCAGGCCAGGTTTTGAAAAGAAAAGGAGTGACGAAATAACGAAATAAAGAAAGAAAAATCAATAGCTTAACGTATTCTTGATAAGAAGTAATGTTACTTGAACAGATTGATATACAAATTGATGATTTGGATTATATTAATTGGTTTCTGTTTCTTTCATTTTCTTTCTTTCTTTTTTCCTCTCTTTTTCTCTCTTCCACATCATCAATCTCATCAATTTATACATCAAACGATAAACAATAATGTACAAATAGCATTACTCTATTCGTGATAATACTCCTTCGTTTTTGAAATATAGCACAAATCAAAATAAGGAAATCGTGATCATTACATACCATGCCATGGTTCTATCATGATCTTTACGAAAGTAATCAACAGCTAAATAAACTTATTACTCCTGTGAAATACAAAATATTGACAGTCCAATTAACCTCCTGCCACCTTCTTTGACACCATCATGAGTTCATGATCATCCACCCCATCACCCGAACCACCAAATAGTTGATACAGTTTCAAATTAACACTTGTGTGAATTCATACAGGTGCATCAAAAGATAATATGAATTACAACAGTAGTATTGCACACAGGGCATTGGGTCTAACGTAGACATTTAAAATGTTATTAGGTATGCCACAACGGTCTTTTTTTTTTGTTGGAAAAGTAATCAAATATTTAGTAATCAATGCATAATACACGGGAAGTGTATTATTAATTTAAATCAAAAAGTAACAACATAAAATTAAGCAGTTCATCTATATGCCTAGTAGCCACGGCATTAAATCAAGTATACAATATCAAATAAAACAATTCCTTAAATATTAAAACTTAAAATAATTGGCCACAGATGTTAAAACTACATAGGAAGAGATCCTAAATATTGTTAAGGGATAAAATCTCACATCGAATAAAGATGAAAATATAGACCAATTTATAAAGGATTGGGCTACACCTCTTAATAAGATTGACCATTTAAGATAGAAACTCAAGTCTTAACATAGTATCAGAGCTTATTAATCTCCAATGAGCGATTCAATCTCATTAAGACTAAAAAAAATGAGCATGCGGATTTCAAGATTAATTTGCTCAAACGAACCACTATGGGCATATTAAGGGATAAAATCTCACGTTGAATAAAAATAAAAACATAAATCAATTTATAAGGATTTTGATTGCTTCTCTTAATAAGGTTGACCTTTTAAGATCATCGAGTTATATTAAAGGATAAATCCCACGTCGAATAAAGATAAAAATATTGACCAATTTATACTACTACTTTTAAGATGGTTGACCTTTTAAGATGGAAAATAAAATCGCACGTCGAATAAAGATGAAAGTATAGACAATTCATAAAGTAATGGGTTATTCATCTTAATAAGGTTGACATTTTGAGATCAAACCCCAAGTCTTAACACATATAACTTAATCCTAGAGCAATGAGTTTCAATGGAGTTAGGTTCACTAAAATCTAAGATGGAATCGACTTCATCCTTGATTAAGGCCAAATGCCATTATGTAGTTGTCGGTCATAATCGGTGAATTTCAAAGAGAGCAAGAATTGGACAAAAAAAAATGATTTAAACAATCATGAGAATGGTAAGCGAGGATAGGCCAAATTAAATTAAGTGGAAAACATATTATCAAATACTCAATATCATAACCACATAATTAGGCAATCCAAGTATATAAAATAGAATCCTAACATAATATTAAAACCTATACTTGTAACCAAACTTCTATAATCATATCAATTTCTTGCTAAAAAATGAAACTAAATCAATAAAACTTACTGCAGTGGAAAGCCCGAACGCAAGTGAGTTTCAGCAAAGAAAATGGAATCCCCAGGCTGCTCCTGGTTCTGTAAAAAATACATCCAAAGCTTGTTATCCGATACGATAAATTTCCATGATTTACAGACGGCTCTGAGCTTGGCCGACTCTTTGGGGCCAAGAATTTCGAGAATTAGAATGAAAATGTCAACAGGAATCCGATCAAATTCCCCGATTGATGAAATCTGAATATGCATCATCCGCTGGAAGCGATCGATTTGCGGGTTGGAATTGGACCTGGAACTCGAACCTGACCAGTGGGAAACGGAACCAAAGACCTTCCGAAGCAGCGTAGCCATTAATTTTCAGCGGCGTGTAAATTTTTTTTTTTCCCAGTTCAGCACAGAATTTTGGGAATTTATTGGGCGGCATTTTGACTATAGTGTAATAAAAAATTAGAAGTTATTTAGAGATAACTTTCAGAAAAAAACACGCCGGTTTTTGGCTTCCTTCTCTCCAACCTTATAGCGTTTTGGGGCCCTGAAAAAATAGACCCCTCTCGATCCATTAATATTGGGACATGGAGGATGGGAAAGAAGACCAGACTCGATTAACTTAACCTTCTATCTGTTGCCGTGGAATGTATAGAACAGGGTTGGTATCGCTTTTTCAGAGGGAGCTTTAATTAATCGCTCTGTCGGGGCCCATTGGAGCCAAGCAAAGGCAAAGGAGGGTGAGATAGTGCTGAAAGTCAGAGCTCGAGCCATTACTATATCATAAGGTTTTATGTTTAGCCACACTTGGAACACTGCTGAAAAGAGTAATAAACTTAAAAGGAGGTGTTACACACACACATATATATCCCATGTCAAAATTACCATTCATCACGTAAGTCTAACTTATTTTTTTATTCACCACAATAACCTTTTTCAAAATGTAAAAGACGAAGATATCATTAAAATGACACAGACGCCCAAGCCACCATTCGGACCTAGACGCCCGAACCATTGTTTGGACATCTGGGCTCGGACGCATGGTCATCTGGGTTTCCAGACAACCATGAGCATGGCAGAATTCGCCATTTTCGAAGAATTCTATCCCAAAAAATCACCAAAATCATCCCTAACATCGATTCTAACAATTTATCTATTTCAAATCATACATTAAAAGCATAAATTCATAGATTTTATCAAGATTGAATGTAATAATCAAATAACACGTTCGTAAAATTATAAAATTTAAACAATAAAAACTAAAAACTAACCTTAATTAAATGTGTAGAATATGATGGAGATGATGATTATGAATAGTGTTGAAGTTGATTTCTTCAGTAAGATTTTTTTTTCTGAATTATTCCCTCATTTTTCCTTCATTTGAAATGGAAAGCATTTGAGAGCTTGGTTTTTTAATCTAGTCAAAGGTTATCGTAGAAATTGGGCTGGATCAACTCGTCATTGACTACCATTTCCTCTTAACTCCATCCACCTAGATCTTTGAAGAACGGTGACAATGTCCACAATTACAGAACCTACGGGCCCACGGACTTCATCGCGGCTCCTCCATATTTAACAAGACTATCGGAATTTCTGAATGAAGTGTAATGCTTCGAATAAAATCTTGACCCAAGTTTGCGCCATGTGGATTGAGTACCAATTTTCGACAATCGATTATTAAGATAAATTGAGACGTAATTTTTTTCCCATTGCGATTCATGACAGGGACGAAGCTCTTGAATAGTAAAGATTTGAGTGGGGATAGGGTATGAAGATCAAGTGGGTGGAGCCGTGGAGGTAAGGGATGGGGGCAATTTTCGATTTTTTTTCTATTTTTAAGAAAATAAATTCGAACCATTAGATTGATTTATATTAAGGGATAAGTTTCTTTATCAAATTTATTTGTTAAAAAATTTTGCAGTAGGAACACTCCCCAATTTTGGAGGAAAGTAGCTTTTCAGTTCCTTTAGGACTTGCTTAAGAGTTTTTTTCATCGATTTTGAGTGGCACCATTTACGAGGGGTTGGAAGAACCTATATTTGTTAGTTTTTTTTGGTACCAATTTTGAATGGTTTAAAAATCACCGGAAAATGGTATAGTGTAATTTTGAGCGATTTATTACCGTTTCTTATGTTCTCTTTTGATTTTACCCTTCATAAAATAATTATTTCCAACCAATATATATTGTTCTAAAATAACTTATAAATAAAAATATATTAACTAAAAAATTATTTATAAACAAAAAATTAAATTATAATTAAAAAATCACTCATGGGTAAAATATTACTTATGAGATGAAAATTAATTTTGTTTATAAAGTAAAAATACTACTAATAAGATAAAAAATTCACTCATAAAATATAAAAGTTGCTTTTAAGTAAAAATATCATTTATATGTAAAATTATTTAAAATTGCATAATTATCTTATAATTGTAAATTTACTTCTAATTAAAAGATACAAACTTAAGATTTTAAGTAAATATTTAACTTTATTTGACTTTTATAAGTAAATATTAACTTATACGTAAAAAAATTACTTACAAGTAAAATATCATTTATGAATTAAAAATAAAATTTAAAAAAATAATATATATATATATATATATATATATATATATCTATATATATATACAGAAATGATCTAATGAGCACCGGTGCTCATCTTATCCTAAATACCAATGAGTTGGCACATTAATTCATTGGTGGATTGAAACTCACGAAATCTTTATCCACCAATGAATTAATGCGTCAACTCATCGGTGTTTAGGATAAAATGAGCACCGGTGCTCATTAGATCATTTCTGTATATATATATATATATATATATATATATATATATATATATATATATAGACACACACACACATACACAAGAAACTATAATTTGAAAAAAAAATTAGAATCGATTGATAATAATCTCCCAAACACAAGTTAGACCCTTTTTAAAAACCGTCACTAAAACTATTCAAAGTCAATCCGTTCATGAATGCTCAAAATCAATACTTTAAAAAACGCTCCTAACTACTACCCCGGAACTCCCAACCAGGGCCTTAGATTTGGGTCTTCAAAGACTTTTTGTACTAGTCTGGTTAAATAATCTCTGAATTGGTTACTGGGGTCCAACCCAACGGTACTGAAGGTGTGCTTGAGAGTTTTGACGTACTTGTTATGAGCGTTTTTTAAAGTACCAATTTTAAATAATCTCTGAATTGGTTAATAGGGTCCAACCCAACGGTACTGAAGGTGTGCTTGGGAGTTTTGACGTACTGGTTATGAGCTTTTTTAAAGTACAAATTTTAAACATCTATGAGCAGATATATTTTAAGGGGTTTTGGTAGCAATTTTTAAAATTGTTCAACATATGCTTGAAAGTTTATTATTCACCGATTCTTAATATTTTTTAAAAGAATAAATACATATATGTCATTTAGTAAAAGTTTTAATTTATGAAATCTTTTTATTCATAAGTGTTATTTTACTTATAAATATTTTTTTAGATGTAAATTTATATTTAACTAAAAAACTTAAATAATGTTAAATATTTACTTCAATTTCAAGTTAATATTTTTTACTTATAAGTTAATTTTCCAACTATAAGTTAATTCTATACTTTTAAATAATTTCAAGTGATTTTTTTACTTATAATTAACTTTTTTATATTTTATAAGTGAATTTTTGTTTTATTATTAGTATTTTTATTTTATATATTTTTTTACATAAAAGAAATTTTTTACTTATAAGTAATATTTTAAAGTATTTTTTAATTATAATTAATTTCTTTTACTTATAAATAATTTTTCACTTGATGTATTTTTATTTATTAGTTAGCTTTTATACCCTTTGGTGCCCAAGAAACTGCCGAGCACACATTTTTCCACCGAGTCTCATGAACTCTGCCATCCAAAACCGGTGAAAAAAAATACTCCCAAGCGGCCCTGAAGGAACGTTTCCAACCTCCGACCATCTTCTCATGCGACTATTATATTCTGTACTTCTGTCGCACAAGACGGCGAACTGAAGATTGCCAACTGGAAACCGGGAATCCCACATTTTGTACCTGTTGACCTCAAAAAATGTTGCTAACAGATGCCGGGCCCACTCGTGCACACGTAAGCTTGATCCAACACACTAATGCCGATTAACGGTCATGAGAACTCCAGAGAATGGGCGTGGGAGTAGCAAAAAGGCACGAGACGTTTCCGTTCAGGTCACCGGCACAAAAGAAATACGATTGTATAAGAATCCAATCGATAAATAACAGGGTTGTATTGTAACAAAATGTTGTAAAAAAAAAAATGATGTTGAAACGAGAGAAATATGGCTCCAAAAGATTCAGTTTATTCTTCAATCTTTCATTGGCCCCTTCCTTGTTACATGGTTGGGGTATTTATAGTGTTACAACTCAAATTGTGACCTTTGGATCAACTTACACGTGGCCTCATCTCCTCGACCAAGACCTCAAATCCTAGCAATCAAGTTGACTCTCCTAGCTGTACTAACATTAAATGCTCTGACATTGACGAGACAAGACATAAGTAAGCTTTACACAAAAGTCACATCAATCATTTAGAAGAGATTTTCATCATGGCCGAATCCTCATAAGTGGATCTTTGATGGGCCTCGGACGTTAGAAGGAGGGGCCTCGGAGTAATAACGAGGGCCTCGGATTGGTAGCCAGGGCCTCGGAACTCACAACTGAAGCTAGAGAATTATATCCTGATCGAATCAAGCCGGTCCCACCGTCGTGACGTGACGCCACGTGTCCGTCCTGTTCTTTAACCCGTAACAATAGTCCCCCAAGTCCATGTGTGGTCATTTATGCCAGGCGTGGACTTTCAAAGTCTGAATTTTCTGTGCTTTACGCCATTTCTAAGAAAGTCGCCTGTAAAATTGAAGTTCTTTTGGAGCTACGTCGAGATGAGGTGAGTTCGTATTCGAACTGGCCGAGGCTGATTTCCTTTGGATGAGGCGAGTTCATATTCGAACTGGCCGAGGCTGATTTCCTTTGGATGAGGCGAGTTCGTATTCGAACTGGCCGAAGCTGATTTCCTTTGGATGAGGCGAGTTCATATTCGAACTGGCCGAGGCTGATTTCCTTTGGATGAGGCGAGTTCTTATTCGAACTGGCCGAGGCTGATTTCCTTTGGATGAGGCGAGTTCATATTCGAACTGGCCGAAGCTGATTTCCTTTGGATGAGGCGAGTTCGTATTCGAATGGTCAGAAGCCGATTTCCTTCCGATGAGGCGAGCGACGTGCATAGAAATTGATGCCCGTGATGTGACGGTTTCTTATGTTTCCAAGGCCAATGAATCGCATCGAGGCGAATTTCAATAGCCGTGCAAATTTGTTTTTATTTAATGCACAATGATGGCCAATTATTGGGATGTGTAGTTTCGAGGACAAATTCATGCGCGAGCGATTGTTGGTTCGTGCACGCACAAATCGAGGCGTTGATGTAGAGAAAACGTTTGATTTCAAGTGGTCAAGATTTGTGCAATTTTGTACGTCTCGGATTAACCGAGATCCGATCCGACGGTGAAATTTGAATCCTTCGCTAGTATATAAAGCCGAACTTTGTCATTTTCATACTTTACTTTCACGAAACACTCTGAAATTTAAACCGTCCTCTTGTCAATCATTTTCCGACGAACTTCCGACGAACTTAACCCCGGCGAGCTTTACGAGTCTTTCCTTTGCTTTAGGTACTTTCTCCTTGCGTAGTTGTCTTCCTATTTTCCTTAGATACCCTTTTCTCGCACTATTCATATTCTTCCAACAACAATGTCTCCGAGGCGTCTCTAGCCATGACGGTAGTTAGGAGTGGGGAGGAGTCGTGTCAGGGCCTCTCGGTGAGTGGTATAGTATGACCGAAGAGCCTATAGATTATGAGGCGGGATGGGGGCAACCAAAATCCAATCCAATATCACTTACGCCAAACTAGACGAACAGGCGGACCTATAACATCCCCATTACGCCAAACTCTTGGTCCCTGATGCTCACGAAAGGGCTTGTTTTCCGAGGCCCAATTGTGTGGCCTTCGGTGAACACCGCTTAAGGCGGTGTGCGTCCCGCCTCTGCACCCCTTCTTTAGGGCCGTGTCTTGAGGACCTTCATGTTGTCCCCCACCCAAATTCTTCCCAATGGGTGGAGCCAAGTCGTGGGGACCTACTTCCCCGTGGAAGGAAGTGTCTCTGGGCGAGGACCTCCCACTTCATGTTTTCGAGTCCCTCTTCCACGCCAGGGTCGTGGGAAAAGATGACTCAAAGGGGTGGTATTACATCACTCCCTGGGGCTCCCACGCCCCTTTTGTGGTCGGGCTCCCTTCATCCATTAAGGGGTGGAAGGAGTCGTGGTTCTGGGTGACGGGTAGGTGGCAGATGGTGGAGGGAGATGCTGTCCCAGCTGTTACCGCGCCGACCCAGTACTACGAGGCTTGTGAGTGTCGTCTTGAGTTCTTATAGCTTCAACATGCCTGTGTCTGATACTGATAACTGCCCCTTTTTTTTTTTGTAGATTGTAGCACAAGGTACGAGCTTTCCGAGGCTGAGTGGGCCATTATAGAAGACATTTACCGACGGTCTCCGAGGCTCCGAAGCTTTTCTCACTTAATCGAAAGGAGCAGATACTTCATTGATTGGACTGATGGCCCCCAAGGGTAGAGGCGCCTTTACTTTTAACTAGGCGCCTCCTTTAATGATTTTGAGCGGCTTTCTTCGTAATCGCAGATAAATTCACCAAGAAGGATTATGCCCTGCACCGATATGGCCAGTATAATGAAGGCCACCTCCACCGGGCGAAAGCACTAAAACACGGGTCCAGGGCAAAACGGGTAAAGTCCAAGGTGGACCGCCTCGGCAAGAACAAAAACGAGAAAGAGGCCGAGGAGGAGGTACAAGAGGAGGCCCCAAAAGGTGGCAAGCCGATGGGCGAAGGGCAAGGGGTGGGCCGATGAGCCACAAAAGAAGAGAAAAGCCCAGGCCCCGGTGTGGGGGGTCGTCAAGTTTTGGGACCCGCTGTGTCCTTTGAGAAGGGAGGTTCGAAGCGGCCCCGAAGCTCCTCCGGTCTTCGATTGATGCCGCGCGGCGGCCTGGGCGATCTAGGAAGATCGTCATGGATGACGTGGCGAGAGCGAGGGGGGCCACCAAGAAGAAGGTTGTGGAGAGGACTCCCGGGGAAAGTGCGGGAATTTCACCGGGGGCAGGGAGGACAAAATAGCCCCTGCTGTAATAGAAATGCTGCCTCCGGAGGTGAGGGCAGCCACTGAGGGCTTTAACAAGTTCTGGACGGAGAGGTGGCAGAATTATGTGGCCACCTGTGATGCTGTGGACCTCACCACTACTTTGGTGAGCCAAACTGCCAGGGCCTTGGGGGTTGCCTTTGGAATGCCAAGCGTCTTGCGGAGATATTCGCCAAGGAATAGGGCCTCTACGGCCAGGAAAAGGTGAAGGCGTAGCCGGGCGGAGAAGAAAGAGGCCAACATTGAACTGAGAATTCAGAGAGATGTTGATGATTCAAAACGCGATGCTCTCCTGGCAGAGATAGAGGCCCTGAAGAAGGAGGTTCACGAGAGCCAATGTGAGGTGGCTGCCCTCACCAAAAAGGTGGAGATTTCTGACAACCACCAGAAGGTCACTGCCGAAGCGCTGGAGAAGGCAAACCTTGAATTAACTGGGGCCAGGGATGCCGGGCAGTTCATGGAGAAGGAGCTGAGGTGGCTTGAGGCCGAAGTGAAAAGATATGAAGCTGACGTGGTCGAGGAGGGCGATATTGCAGTAAGAAACTACATAGCCAACTTCCATCACACTGAAGAGTATGACGTCGCTTCGGCTGTATTGGAGCAAAGTGGCCTATCAAGAGGTCTTTGAGAGGTTGGGAGAGGCACATCCGAGCTTTATGTTTCGAATTGGAAGGTTTGAGTTCTTAGAGGAGGAGGTTCCGCAGACACTGCCGAAGAGGGTGAGGTGGTGGAACTTGACCACGAAGATGAGCCCACCGAAGGGCCTCAACTTTGTTGAAGCACCTCAAACCTTGGATGCTCCAGCTCCCCCACCCCCTGCTCCTTGATGCATTTTTGTAATTTTAGCTCATTACTTTGTAATTCATTCGGCATATCAATATAACACAGATCTTGCTTCATCTTTGTGCTGCCATTTATCTTTTCCACAATGAACTTAACTTAATGCAATAGTATCAAGGCCTTGCCATACTTAAATAATTAATTAGAATGGGATAACTGAGCAAATTATTCAGCAAAGCAGCCAAGCAAACTTAGCAAATCTGGGGTAACTTAACTGAAGCTCCTTTACAAAACTTTTGACAACTGCTTTCCCAGGGTACCATTCTGAAACTACCTATCCTTGATGAAACTGTTTTTAACCTCTTGCTCGGTGGATGGTTCATCCAAGCAGAGGCTTCTCCCTTCAGTGTTCAGCTTCATCGAAGGGAGGCTTGTGATGTACGCTTTGGAGTTCGAACGAGGTGGCCTTCTTTTAAGGTTCCATCCTCTCCTCCGAAGCGCCCACGCTTCCCAGCTTGGTGGATGGTTCATCCAAGCAGAGGCTTCTCCCTTTGGCGTTCAGCTTCACCAAAAAGAGGCTTGTGATGTACGCTTTGGAGTTCGAACGAGGTGGCCTTCTTTTAAGGTTCCATCCTCTCCTCCGAAGCGCCCACGCTTGACTTGACAGTGGATGGTTCATCCAAGCGAGGCTTCTCCCTTTGGCGTTCGCTTCACCAAAAAGAGGCTTGTGATGTACGCTTTGGAGTTCGAACGAGGTGGCCTTCTTTTAAGGTTCCATCCCTCGCCTCCGAAGCGCCCACGCTTCCGGCGTGGATGGTTCATCCAGCAGGCTTCTCCCTTTGGCGTTCGACTTCACCAAAAAGAGGCTTGTGATGTACGCTTTGGAGTTCGAACGAGGGTGGCCTTCTTTTAAGGTTCCATCCTCTCCTCCGAAGCGCCCACGCTTCCCGACTTGGTGGATGGTTCATCCAAGCAGAGGCTTCTCCTTTGGCGTTCAGCTTCACCAAAAAGAGGCTTGTGATGTACGCTTTGGAGTTCGAACGAGGTGGCCTTCTTTTAAGGTTCCATCCTCTCCTCCAGAAACGCCCACGCTTATGGTAGTTGACGAAGACTGGAGAAAACTCATTTATTTATAAAGGCTGGGGAACAACATCCAGCTACTGATTACATTCACTGATAATACATTCTCAGATGCTCAACATTCCACGGGTGAGGTTGAATTCGCCATCCATGTCTTTTATCCAGGTAAGTGCGAGGTCGAATTTCCTTTTCAATTTGGTAGGGTCCTTCCCAGATTGGGTCCTAGGGTACCCACCCCGGCTCCTTGTGGATGGGGAAAACCCTGCGAAGGACTAAGTCGTTTATGCGGAAGGACCTCCTTTTCATCCTCGAGTTGTAGTATCGACTCATCTTCCTCTCGGTAGGTTGCAAGCCTCGGTGGGAATCATCCCTCTTTTCTTCAAGGAAATCAAGCTCACACCTTGAAGTTCCTCATTGGATATCTCATTTGAAGCTTAATCTCCCGGGTGAAGGTAATCCTACCTCCATGGGCTCATTGCTTCGCGCCATAAGTCATGGAAAAAGGGTTTCCCCTGTGGGTGTTACGCTTCGTCGTTCGTATCGCCATAGCACCTGGGGTAATTCATCTACCCAAGCTCCCTTAGCTGTATCAAGCTTCTTTTTCAAGGTGTGTTTGATGGTCTTGTTGACGGCCTCCACTTGGCCATTGGCACGGGGTGATGAGGCGTAGAAAAGTGCTACGATTCCAAGTTCTTCACGAGAGGTCCGGACCTTCCGGTTGTCAAATTGTTTGCCATTATCGAGACGATCGAGTGAGGGATGCGAAGCGACAAATGATATTCTTCCATAGAAATTTGGAAGTGTTGGCCTCAGTGATCTTTGCGAGGCTCACTTCTACCCATTTCGTGAAA
This sequence comes from Fraxinus americana, assembly GCA_035079005.1. Taxonomy (NCBI): domain Eukaryota; kingdom Viridiplantae; phylum Streptophyta; class Magnoliopsida; order Lamiales; family Oleaceae; genus Fraxinus; species Fraxinus americana. The sequence goes on along the minus strand of CM068706.1, from coordinate 54,584,467 downwards.
TAATCGATAGCTACTATGGCGAAACGGCGCCTCCTGCCCCCCTTAGGTAATGGGCCAATGAGGTCCACCCCCACTTGCTAAAGGGCCATGGGCTAGTCACCGTAGTAAGCTCACGAGAGGGTTGTCTCTGCACGTTGGAAAAACGCTTGGCACTTGTCCACATTTGCGAACGGGTGCAGAGCATCTTTTCATTGTTGGCCGATATATCCCCGCCTCAATGCTTTATTGGCCAAAGCTAATCCTCCGGAGTGATTGCCACGGATGCCCTCATGAATTTCTCTAAGTACATAATCAGCTCCTTCTTCTCCTACGCACCGAAGGAAGAGGTACGGAAGAATCCACGTTTGTATAGAACATCGTCCACTAACAAGAAATGGGCAGACCTTCTACGTATTTTATACGCATCTTCCTTATTATCGGGTAAGGAATGATCTTTGAGGTAAGATATGAGAGGTTGCATCCAAGTTGGGGTACCTTCTACCCACATCACCACCTCTGCGGAGGTGGACGGCCTGGGGAGGTGTTCAATTGGGACCACTGCCAACAATTCAGAATCTTTGCTGCTAGCAAGCTTAGATAAGGCATCAGCGTGCGCGTTTTCAAGGCGTGGTATCTGACTTAATTCAAATTTCTCAAAGGAAGGGAGTAGGCTCATTACCAATTTGAGATATGAGGCCATGGCTTTGTCCCTTGCCACGAAGTTGCCGTTTACCTGTCCCACTATAAGCTGGGAGTCGCTGCTGATGTGAAGCCTCTTTACGTGCATTTCCTTGGCTAGCTTTGAGGCCGGCGAGAGGCCTCATATTCTGCGGCATTGTTGGTGGCTTTGAAGCCGAACCGTGCGCACTATTCAACATATGACCTTCGGGGCTCACAAGAACTACGCCAAAGACCCGAGCCCGTCTCCCCGCCGAACCGTCTATGAACAAATTCCATGTTGGGGCTCGGAAGGCTCCGCCCTCCCGGCCAATTTCCGGCACGTTGGTAAATCTGCGCACAAAATCTGCTAAAGCTTGCCCTTTGAGCGGCGAGTTAAGCTTTGAAGAGGATTTCAAATTCGCTCAACTCCCACTGCCCACTTCGCAGTCTACCCGAGGCGTAAAACCAGCAGAACTTGTCCGAGTGGAAAGTTTGTCGGTGCATGAATGGTGTGAGCACGAAAATAGGGCCTCAATTTGCGAGAAGCGATGATCAATGCCGTGGCTAACTTTTCCATGTCGGGTACCGCGTCTCAGGAGGTATTAAAGCCTTGCTGATATAATAAACAGGCAGCTGAGTTGAATTCTCCTCCCTCACAAGTACTGCACTTATAGCCTCGAGGGAAACTGCTAAGTCAAGTTGTAGCACCTCGCTCAAGTTTGGGTTTTGATAGGAGGGGGCCTGCCCTAGGTGCCTTTTGAGCCCTGGAAAGCCTCTTCACACTCCTCGCCCACCGAAACCTCTGTCCTCCCTTGAGTATTCTAAAGAATGGGAGGCATTTATCAGTAGATTTCGATATAAAGCGGCTCAAAGCAGCCACACGACCCGTCAAACTTTGCACTTCTTTTGGTTTCTGTGGGGATTTCATCTCAATTAACGCTTGGATCTTTTCTGGATTTGCTTCGATGCCACGTTGATTGACCATGTACCCTAAGAACTTGCCTGACGCTACCCCAAAGGCACATTTCAGGGGATTCAACTTCATGCGATACTTTCGCAGAACTTCAAAGGCTTCATGGAGGTGGGATATGTGATCATCCACTTTCAGACTCTTAACAAGCATATCATCTACATAGACCTCCATAGTTTTCCCAAGCAAATTAGCAAACATCTTGTTTACTAACCTCTGGTAAGTTGCCCCAGCATTCTTTAATCCAAAAGGCATCATTCTGTAGCAATAAAGGCCTCGGTCCGTTATGAACGAGGTGTGCTCCTCATCGCCTGAGTACATGGGAATTTGATTGTAACCAGAGTAGGCATCCATGAAACTCAGGGACTCGTGTCCAGCAGTGGAGTCCACCAACTGATCAATTCTGGGAAGCGGGAAGCTGTCTTTTGGACATGCCTTATTGAGATCAGAAAAATCAATGCATACCCTCCACTTCCCATTGTGCTTTTTCACCAGTACCGGATTGGATATCCATTTTGGGTAGAGGGCCTCCCTTATAAAGCCATTGTTAACAAGCTTCTGCACTTCCTCTTTCAAGGCCTCATACCTCTCTGGGTTAAGGGCTCGCCTCTTCTGTCTGTGCGGGGCAACTTTAGGATCAATTTGTAGGTGGTGGCAACTGACTCCAGGGTCAATGCCTACCATATCCTCATGCCTCCAGGCAAAGACATCGTGATTCTTGCACAAAAATTCTTTAAGCTCCCCTTTGAATCTTGGGGCTAAACTTCTTCCAACCTGCAGCAACTTGGTTGGTTCCTTTGAATCGATAGGAAAGCTTTCTAACTCTTCCATGGGAGCTGCCCGGAATCGCCTGGTTATTCGTGGATCGAGCTCATCAAGTGTTTTTAATTCGAGGCTCTTTGGAACCCTGCCACCATGTGCATATCCCTAGGCTCAGCCTTCCTCACAGAGTTAAGATAGCATTCCCTTGCCCCTCTTTGGTCTCCTTTGACCGTTGCTACCCCACTATCAGTTTGGAACTTCATGCATAGGTGATGAATGGAGGTGATTGCTCCCAAGTCCTTCAATGCGGGCCTCCCCAATACCCCATGATAGGCTGACCTGCTGTCCACTATCAAAAATTCCATAAAACATGTGGTTGCTAGGGGTGGAGCTCCCATTTCTACGGCTAGGGTAATTTTGCCCCTTGGGATAATACTGTCCCCCGTGAAACCATATAAGGGAGTGTTGGTGGGGGTTAACTCATGATCCAGGATCATCTTGTCAAAGGTAGATCCGAATAGAATGTTCACAGAACTGCCATTGTCTACCAGCATTCGCCTCAGTCCGTTCCTGGCTACCACTGCTCTTACTATCAAAGCATCACAGTGAGGGTAATGAATACCTTCGGAATCTTCATGTGTAAACACAATCGGAGGCGATTGGCTCCTTCGCGAACTACTGCCCACAATGTAGCTAGTCAAGGGAGGAGCCCTTGCCTCTCGCACATAGTTCCTTTGAGAGTTTCTGGTGCTACCACCAACGTAAGGACCTCCAAATATTGTGTCAATCTCATGAACAGGGACATCATCAGGTCTACCTCGATGGTCCCTTCGTTGCTGTTCATTTGGGTTTCTATTCCTTTCTCTTTCTCTTCCACGAGGAGATACTTCCCTGTGATGGGAAGGGGCCTCGCCTCGCCTAGATCGTGAATCTTGCCTCGGCGGCCACTCCTCGGTCTTGAGTTGTTCCGATTGTTACTTCTGGAATCCGAATTTCCGGGATGCATGGCTATGTCTCTACAATCAGCAGTGGCATGGCTGTAGGAATGGTGGTAAGTGCAATAGCCTTGGGAGTTGCCTCTGCCTTGATTCGAATTCCTTCCCCGGCCTCGTCCTCTATGGGGGGCCTGTTGTGTTCGTGGGTTTTCAGGGGTACCCGTAGTCGGTACGTCCTCGTAGGCCAAAGTGCCGTACAAGATTCAATGTGGGGGCGGCAGAGTGCACGCCCGAGCCTGGCAGCTTCCACATTGGGTTGACCCCACTGCTGATCCATCAGGTGGGAGGTTGGACCTCTACCACGTTGCCTTTGTTGGGGTTGTAGACCCCTACTTGCCCTGTTTCGATGTTCTATCAGTTCCTCATTGATGATTTCACGTCGCATCATTTCCAACAAAGCATCATAAGTTGGGGGATCTTGATTCTGCACATCTCTCCAAAATAGGGTGTTCATGTTGAGACCTCCTCTAAGGGCGGATAGAGCCTCGCGATCGGTGACTTGAACACAGCAAGTCATTTCGTCCGTGAAGCGGGACAGAAAGCTTTTCAAAGTTTCTCCGTGTTGTCTCATATCTTGGAGGCGTTGGATTGGGGCCTCGCCTTCTTTACTGCGAATCTTTTCAAAAAAGTGGTTTTGAATTCTGGCCAACTTCGAATGCTCCCAGGAGGTAACCTACTATACCAAATTTCAGCAGCTCCACTTAGAGTCAAATGGAATGCCCTGCATTTAACAGCTGGAGTGGCACCTCTCAGGCTCATGTGTGTTTTGTAGCTGTTCAAGTGCTTCTCTGGGTCGCCTCTCCCATCATATTTGGGTATCTTGGGCATAGTATAATGATTCGGGACCTGGGCATTTCTTAGCTCCCTTGAGAATGGCAGATTGTCATCGTCATCATCTAAGTCACAGGATCTCTGGGGACCATCCGAATCATAATTAGCCTCAGCTTCATGCACGTTGCGTGGAGGGTCCTGCCTGGTTACGAGCCTCCTCATCCCTCCTAAGGCGTTCATGACGAGGTGGCATAGCACGGGGGGCACGTTCTTGCCTTTCCTCCGGCTGCCGAACCTCAGGAGGTGGGGGCTGTGGCCTATTCCTAGAAGCGTGGGCTGCATTTCTTTGTCTTCGCCTCTGACCTATCGGGCTAAGCCTATCAAATACACTGGCAGACCTCTGGGGCCTCGGTGCTGGCTCATATTCGGGAGGGAAATTATCCTCCATGTTGAACGGGGCTTCGGAGGGTCGGCGGAAGCATAATTGGAGGAAATATCTACTCCAACTTCCCTTTCTACTGTGGGCTTCCTCCCCTATCTTGCTGGAGGAATAAGTTCTTTGACTCGAACTTCGTCGAGTTGATGGCTCTCGTGGAACAAAGGAGGGAGGTGGGGGACCTCCCTGGCCTTGCATTTGCCTCAATAGCTCTTGCATCGCCAAGTTTTGATTAGTAATGCTCCTCATATTGGCTGCCATGGTTGCCATTTCCCTAGTAAGCTGGGCCGCCAACCTCCTACCACCTCGCTTTGTGATGGTGGTGGGGTCGGCGTCGGACCGCGAGGGCCTCATTGTCGACTTCTCTAGTTCGTGCAGGGGGAGCCTCTTCTCCCGAACTCATGTCTCTTGAAACTTGAATAAACTTGAACTTCGGGGCTTCCTCTTATTCTTCTTTGAAGAATAAATCCTTTTCAAGGGGGATGCCCAAAAATGTTTCAATGAGCCTTTTCCACGGGGTTGCTCGTGGTTATAGTGTGGTTTCCCAGCGGCGGCGTAATCATTGACCTCAAAAAATGTTGCCAACAGATGCCGGGCCCACTCGTGCACACGTAAGCTTGATCCAACACACTAATGCCGATTAACGGTCATGAGAACTCCAGAGAATGGGCGTGGGAGTAGCAAAAAGGCACGAGACGTTTCCGTTCAGGTCACCGGCACAAAAGAAATACGATTGTATAAGGATCCAATCGATAAATAACAGGGTTGTATTGTAACAAAATGTTGTAAAAAAAAATGATGTTGAAACGAGAGAAATATGGCTCCAAAAGATTCAGTTTATTCTTCAATCTTTTTCATTGGCCCCTTCCTTGTTACATGGTTGGGGTATTTATAGTGTTACAACTCAAATTGTGACCTTTGGATCAACTTACACGTGGCCTCATCTCCTCGACCAAGACCTCAAATCCTAGCAATCAAGTTGACTCTCCTAGCTGTACTAACATTAAATGCTCTGACATTGACGAGACAAGACATAAGTAAGCTTTACACAAAAGTCACATCAATCATTTAGAAGAGATTTTCATCATGGCCGAATCCTCATAAGTGGATCTTTGATGGGCCTCGGACGTTAGAAGGAGGGGCCTCGGAGTAATAACGAGGGCCTCGGATTGGTAGCCAGGGCCTCGGAACTCACAACTGAAGCTAGAGAATTATATCCTGATCGAATCAAGCCGGTCCCACCGTCGTGACGTGACGCCACGTGTCCGTCCTGTTCTTTAACCCGTAACAGTACCTAAACTTGTCGAACAAAAAAGCTCATTTTTTATCGCTAAAGTGTGTTGTTCTGTGGGTGTTCCTCCGACACTTCACTCTCCAACTCACCAAATTTCCGTGGTCACTTAATTAACTCCACAGGTAAAGATTTTTTCTTTTATTTTTATCTATCGTTTTGAAGGATTGAGAATGTGGGTTTTGTTTTTTCGGTGAGATTCCTTTTGCTATTTTTCTGAAAATTATATAGTTTCGCTAAGAATATTGTTTAATAGCTTGGTGGGAATGATTGATTTTGATGTATTTTCCTTTCTATAATTTTTTTTAATGACAAAATACTTCATAAGTTTGCAGATATTGGGTACTCTTGAGGTTTTAATGAAACTTGAGTTGATTGTTTAGCAATGAAGAACACAATTGCAGTAATTTCTGTTTCTCCACTTTTTCACTCAGGTTTTTATTTGTGTTTCCCAGGAATTAAACAAAAGGAACTCATATTTGGAAAACTTTTTTTCCCACTGACTTAGTTAAAACCATTCAAGTTTAATTTCAATTGTTTTTAATTTTTTTTTCCTTTTCTTTGCATTTACTGTACTCGACGAACTTGCTGGGTGCATCACTATCAACAGGAAAAACTTATAAGGCAGGTTTCATGTAGATTTTTAGAGGATAAATTTTGTGAGAATTGATTTTTTTGGAGACTGTATGATTAAATGTAGGGAAAAGTTGTTGGTCCATGTGCAATATTATTTAGGGTGTATTTGAGCCACATTATTTTGGAAGAATGTATTCTAGAATAGTAGATTGATGGAGAATTCGTGGTTGAAAAAGAATGAAAAGTTATTGATGTGATGGAAAATATTATTTTATTGAAGAATGTGTGGTTGAAAATGAGTAGAAGAATGAAAATGAAAATTTTAATGTGTACCAAACAGGGGCTTAATTTGGAGAATATGTGGTTGAAAATTTGGGGAAAATGAATTTTAAAGAACTTGAACCAAAAGTGAGCTTATGATCCATTGTCATTCCAATTCTTATTTACCCCACCTAAAACCGTCCACCCATAGCCATTCTTAAAATTTGGTGTTATATATATATGAGCCTATGAGTGTGTGTCAGTAAATTTTTCTCTTTATATTTTTGATTATTTTGGGAAAACCATTTTATTGTTTCTATTTGCCGTAAATTTAGGAACGTTGATATGGGGTTTGAGTTGGATCCTTTGGACGATATATTTGCTGAAGACACTGCGAAAAACGGTAAAAGGAATTCTATTTGTTTAATGTGCTTGCTGCTTTTATGGTTCTTGAGTTGCTAATTCGAACACAAACAAAGCTGCAGCCCGGGTCTGTGGTAAGTTTCAGCCTAAAGCAAAGCAGAGACCATCAAGAAAGGACTCAGCTGCAACATCATCTTCTTCCCCACAGCCAGTCCCAACCAGTGATGTCATTGAGCGGGAATCAAGTGTGATTCTCAATCCTGATAAGCCTTCAGAGCAGTGTGATTTATTTTTTATTTTTTTAATTATTAAGTATATGAGAATCAATCATCTAATAATGCTATAATTTTCAAAAACTAGGAATAACATTTATAGGTATACCGGTTTCTTATATTATAGGTTTCCATCGAGATGATCAAAGGAACTCCATTTCTGTCACCCTCTCATCACAAAAATATTGTTACAATAGACAGACCAAACACCACAGCTGGCTTGGTGTCAGATCCAGATGTTGTCATGCCTGATGGCAATTGTAGTTGGCAATCTAACTTCGACAAATCAGGAGAGGTGGGTTCTTTGTTCTTGCTGATTGGTCTGTTGACTCAATTTGCCTGAAGCATACTTTTTGTAATTTCAGAATAGAGACATACTTCTTGGGTTGGAATCGCTAGATGATGTTCTTCCTCATGCTACGGCTGATATGGGTGAGAGAGATGCTCCTTTCTTTTGATGCTTTGTATATTCAGTGTTGATGCATATTATTTAGATGAATGCTCATAACAATATTTGCTGCAGAAACCATTGCAGAAGGTTCTACTCCTTCAGAGGCAGCATCAGCCGATGTCCCTAGCACCAAAAATGCAGGACTTCCAGTTCATTCCTCTATTGATGCTTCCACCTGTCCTCAACAGTCAGTGGTCCAAGATCCTTTAACTGGTGGGGAACCTATCATTTCAATTAGTTATGATGGTGATCACATGGACAATAGAGTGGTGGAAACAGAGGTGAGGATCTATATATTTTTAGACGCCCGGCTTTCTCCCTTCACCATGAAGTTGAATACTTATCAGTTGACTAATTTGAATTGTGGGAGTTGGTCAATTGCAGGAGATGGATATCATGGATACTCAAGTTTTGTCTGACTTAGCAACTAGTTTTGGTACATATACAACTGTTGTGCCTACATTGTCAATCTTGCTTATACGTTAATCTTTACGCTTTGACCCAGCTCTCTGTGGCCAGGATGGTGCAGTAGAAAATTTCAACCAAAGCCGAAAATACAGATGCAGAATCAGATACATGAAGCCAGCACTACTGATGGATTGGAGTCTGCATCATGTCTACAGGATTCACAGTCAATTCCTTCTGAAATTAATTTTGGGGATAAATGCTCCAATCCTGCATTTTCACAGGATGATGTTCTGGATCTTTCAGCTGTGGGATTCACTCATGCTATTCCCTCAGAATCTATGCCTGAACTTATTGCGGATGAGGATCCTATAAATCTCGTGGAGACGTCTCAGTTGAATTCTGGCTTCCCTGTTGACCATCCAGAGGTTGTTCCAGAAATGCCAGCGGAACTTGTAAACCCTTTAACTTCTGCAATTAGATAGCACACTTGTTTGCTTTACCATGTTATCTGTTCCTTATGGTTTACTGATCCACCCTTTTTCTGAATATTTTTTGGTTATTTATATATAGAGCCAAGCACGGACTAGAAAAGGTAAAACTCGCACATCAGTTCCTTCTCCAGAGCAGCAAAATGCTTCCACATCTGGCCAGAAGAATCAAGCTGGTAGATCTTTGAGGCCACGGAAAATTAAAAGAAATCTATTCCAGCTAGTAGATGAATTTGATGACGAGTTCCATGTTGATGGAGAATTTCCAGCTGAATGCCCTAGCAGTTCTGTTGCAGGTGAGGACAACATTTCTGGCAAGAAATTTCAAGTCGAAAATGAATCCCAGACAAAAAAGGTGAAGAGGAATTCTGTGAAGCCCATTGGTGATAAAGAAAAACCAGCTGGAAAGTGGAAGAAGGCTAAGGAAACATCGGATCAGCCAGCGAAATCAAAACCTAAAATGTTATCTCACTCTACACTTAAGAGAAGACAAGGTATATGCAAGATCTGAGTGTTGAGAGCTGAAGCATATTTTGTTTCCTTATTAGGTGTTGACCATGAACCTTTTATGGTTTATAGTGGACAAATTTTTGCTTGAAACTCCTGAGGATGAGATTGACTTCCAAAAGGTGCCTCTTAGGGATTTAATTTTGCTTGCGGAGCAGCTGCAGGTATTTTCTGTGTGTGTTTTATAGCAGTAGCAGCCGTACTACCACCCATCACCACCACCATTATTACTATGCACAGTTACTTCCATTTCTGATATCTCTTGTTCACCATAATGCAGAAAAAAGAGGCAACAACTAAAGTACCCTCTACAAATCAGAGGTAATGAAATTTTCATTAATTATCCCATGTGTTCAACATATAGCTTTCCTCATCCTTGGTGCAATCATATCTTTTGTTATACTGTTACTAGGATATGCCAAATTGATACTTCCACCCTATGCCACCAAATTCCAAGCCAGTCCTCTTTGCATTTAGCACAAAAGTGTTTATGCAAGGAAGAATGTATGATATAATATGTTACAGAAAAAACATGTTCTCAATTCTATTTCAGGAACTGGTAGTAAGCAGAAAAGGACGCGCAAATGAAATGATTCTCACAGGTCCAGTGAAGATTAAGCCAATCGATCAATTTCTGGAGAAATTGTCCATGATAATGCAGTATAGTGTTTTACATGTTGGTTTTGTTAGCATAATTAAGCGTGTATAAGTAAGAAGATTGCATGTACAGCACCTTGTTGAGACTGTAATTCATTAATTGAACGTGGTAGTAGTCAAGAAAATATAAATTTCGAGTGATAACTTAGTTAATTGAATTCTTGAACGTGCAAGCAATATGTGTTTGATGTATGAAGTTCCTCTGATATTCTACTAACCATAAGTATGCATATTCAGTCAAAATAGCATCCTGATGTTTCTATGCCTGTCAATTCTTTGTGTCCACTTCTAAACAGGTTTTTCTTGTCTGCCATGCACATTTGACTATATTTTGGAACAAGATTTAGTGTCAGTAGCATAATGATATCTGATTTTGGATATTAGTTGTGCTGTGCAGTAATGTTAATCCCTCGGAGAACTATAATGAGGATGAGCCCTTTGCGTCTGAACAAGATGGAGAATATGACCGTGGACAAGAAAGTCATAGGGTTGAAGAAAGCAGCATATACTTCAATTATCAGACTTACATGGACAGGACTCCCAGAGTAAGATGGTCAAAACAGGATACAGAGTTGTTCTACGAGGTATATTGTGTTGTTGTTTATTTATATTTGTAGGAGACGGGAGAAAGTAATGAAATAAGTCAATTGAACCTAAGGTCTTCAGCCCCATAACGAGTCTTAATTGCTATTGAGTACCTACTCGGCGATTGAAAAACTTACCGCCATTTCTGGCGTTGTAAATCAGTAAACTAAAATGCTTCCCCAACTTAGAAATTAGGAAGCTAAGGCTTCCTGGAAAAGAAAACTCTTCCCACTTATCTTTTCTGATATAGACGGATTTTTACACATTGCTGTCTAGTTACGGAATCTCTCAATGCCCTTCGATAAATCTTTGTGGCATGAACTATGTCAATAGATCCAGAGAATCAACCATTGAATAAGTTAATTGCACCAAAGGTTTTCTTAAATTCGCCATAAGGGGTCTTAATTGCCTGCGACTGCCTCCTTTGTTATCATGTTGATAAATCAATTAGAGTTTTTTCACAGCTATTCATTTAAGCTCTTTTCGTTTTGTTTCATTATGTATACGTGTGATCTATACTGTAACCCTTCGAATTGTAGGCAATACGGCAGTTTGGGACAGACCTTTCTATGATACAACAACTTTTTCCTGGTCGTACCCGCAACCAAGTTAAGCTGAAATACAAAAAGGAAGAACGACAGCATCCGATGAGGCTTCGTGAAGCTCTGACCACCCGTACTAAAGGTCCATTCATGTCCTACTTATATCCTTGCCTATGAGATTTCACAGTAAAACGAGTCTGTTTTTGTGTATTTCATATGTCTTTTATGAGAGTGATTTATGTTGCAGATCATTCCCATTTTGAAAAGGTTATTGAGCATTTACAACAAATTGCTGCTGAGGAAAACCAGAACGGTAATAAAGACGACTCGATAGATTTGACTGTCAATGAAGATGCTGAGGAGGGAAGTCATGAAGCTAATGTATTGACCTTTCATATCTGTTATTTTCTTATTCCATTTAAAAACTGATGCCATTCATTTTTTTTACAGTCCAAGTATATGGGAAATCTGTGTCTTGTAATTTTCATGTCAAGAACATGTATTTCTCAGGCCTGTGCACGTGCTGCGTCTTTCCTGTTCATGTCAATTTTAACCCCCCACATTGGTTTTTTGAATCAAAATCACATCCTTTAGTGATAAACCTTCTTGTTTTCTGGAACTTGACGATGCTTAACTGATACATTTTTAATGTTTTTTGTGCCGTGCAGAAGGGAGAACTGAAGACTGAACGCGGAGGAGGAGGAGGAGGAGAAAATGAGGATACGGCTCAAGAATTTACGGAAATTCAAAGTCCCATGAAGTCTTGTGATAGCGAAGATGATTTGTATCTATGTAGTCAATACAAGAGTGATATATGACAAGTATTGGCTATATTTTTCTGGTCTTAAATGTTACATAATGCAATTTTGTTTCTCTTCGCTTGTGGTTCTTGATGATTTGTAATCAAATGATCTTCGTACATTAGGTCCATATCAGGAGGAAATTCGAACTCCAGAAGCAGGCTGCTGAGGTGTTTATTCTCTCCTTTAACAGCAATTTTTATCAACACCACCTTTGCTCATCATTCTCCGTCTCCTGTGTGATGGTTGCAATGATCTGATGTTTACGCATTTTCTTTTTAAACATACCATGTTCCAATGGATTAGAGATTAGCTGTGTGTTCAAATCGATTTTGTGGAATTAATATTGACACGTCGCTGACATTCTTTCCTCAGCAAGACGGCTAGAGTCCGATTATACCTTAATGTTAGGACCTTTTACTCGCGACTGCTCTTCATGACTGCATAAGTACTCTGGTTGATATTGTGTTGTCGTTTGTTCTTTTACAGATGCAGATTCCCATTCCCCCGAGATGGAGTCTGCCTTACTTCAGCAAGCAGCAACAAGAAGTTATTCAGCTCCAAACATACTCTTAATTGAAATGCGATGTAAAAAATAAAATTTGTAGTGCAAATAATTAATAAACCTTGAAAATGTAGTTGATTATAGTGAAAATAAGGAATAGACAATTGTGCACAAATACAACGAAAGAATGCCCTGGATGTAGTCACCATCACACAATGTCCTGTTTTGAACGGTAAATTTTCTCGTCCTACCTCTAATTCTCCAAGCACCTCCTAAAATTTTCATTTAATTTAATTAAAAACAACAATAATAGAAAAAGTAATTATTTAAACGGGATAGTGGAGCTGGATTTTATATTTCTGCCTTTCCAAAATCCCCAATTTTACAGAATGGTAATAGCCGCTCCACTCCACCCTACCTTGTTGTATAATACTAGGTAGGGATGGACGGAAATCAATTCGAACCAGTCAAATCGATCAGCTCAAACCAAACGGTTTGGATTGGTTTTTTAGTTTATTGAGTTGGGTTGGAGTAGGAAATCGAATTTTAGGTCGGGTTGGGTTGGATTCCGGGTTATCTATTAAAACCCAACCCAATTCAGCCCAATGAATTAAAAAAAAAAAATAGTACTCACAACCTAAAATCTAATGATCAAAATTCTTATCTACCTCACGTCTCTTCCGCCTCTCATTGCTACCCGTGTCTCGACTCGATTTTTTAACGTGATTTTTTTACTAAATACTTAGATTGAAGGTGGAAATTTTTATTGAGTTTGGATCTTTTAACATTTTTAGTATTTATGTTGAATTTATTTTATTCAACAAGTATAATATGCAAATATTCAACATGTATATAGATTGATTTAATATGTATTTAATTTGATCACGATATAATTTATTTAACACGGTTTGCAATATTTTTAATTTATATTGTTCTATTGGAATATAATTTAACCCCATGGACCATTGATCTAACTTCAATCGACTTAAGACCTTCAAATCACCATTTTTAATGTAACTAAAATTGGTTTAAATTGAAATAGTATCAAAATTAAAAAAAATTGTTCAAATTCAACGAAAAAGATCCCAACCATGGGGCCATAAAAAGATTGTCCAACTTGAATTAGACTTAAGTTCAAACCAATCAACTCAAACCAACTCGAGTTTGATCGGTTTGGATTTGGTTGTGTTTCAACCGTGAATGGGTTGATTTCGGTTTGAAACATTGTCAAATCGAACATGTTTGGTTTGAACTCAAAATCAATCCAATCGAATCTACGCCTAGCCCTAATATTAGGTATGTAGAAAATATAATTATTATCGTGGTATGTTTAAAACTAAAAATTTTTCTTAGTTCCTTTTTGTATCAAAGATTTAAGGCCGTGTTTGATAGGCCGTGTTTTTCGGGGAAGTAGGAAAATATTTTCCACTTTCCACTTTTTTGGCTGTTTGATAGGCGAAATTTTCCACGGAAAATATTTTCCGAATTTTCCTCACACGTTTGCATTTTCCCGATTTTTGATGAAAATGTTTTCCCGCCTTTTTGGTGGGAAAATATTTTCCCGGCTGGCTAGAATATTTTTTTTTTTTTAATTTTGCAATGGAAACAAATGTCATAACCAATGGTAAAAAAAATTTCACTTTAATGGACAATTTTCATGTAAAACAAAGTCAAACGAACACTAAACTTTGATAAAAAAATGATTTTTTAGGAAACAATTTTTTTTCCTTTTTTTTTTTTTTTTTTACTTTTTGGCAATGGAAACAAATTTTATAATCAATTGTGAAAAAAATATCACTTTAATGGACAATTTCCATGTAAAATAAAACCAAACGAATAGAAAATTTAAAAATTTTTCGGGTGGAAAATTATACCAATCAAACACACTTGAAATCATGTTCCCTGCAAAACATTTTCTAGGCAAATCTTTTCCTTGTAAAATATTTTCTTTCCACCAATTTTCCACCCTTGTAATCAAACGCAAGATTAATTTCAATTCACCCTTTTTTAAACGAGAAATTAAAGTTAAAAAAGGCACAAATAAGAAAATGATATGAAAAATTCATTCTAATGTGGGTGGTTTTTATAATTTTTAAAATATGAGGGGGTCTCTTGTAATTTAATCTTGCTATAAAATAGAAATCGCCAAACAAACAAAACGAAACCTGTGCTCCCGTTACTTGTTTGGAACCTCGTCGAAATCTTGTGGATAAGTTTGGTAAAAATACATTGACGCTCGTAAGTTAAACAAATTCGATGTTTAAATAATGAATAATGCTAAGTGTATACAATTTTTTACACAATTTTTTACACCCACCTCACATGGAGGGGGTCCACGCATAATAAAATAATCGTGGACCCCCCTTAATGTGAGAGAGGTGTAAAAGATTGTGTAAAAGTGTGTGTACATATAGCATTACCCTTAAATAATTATGCGTTTGTGAATTTCGATGTCAAAATCAGTAGTAGTTTTATCCTTGACAATTTCAGTGAAGTAGAGAGTGCTGTTATGTTTCTGTTGTATTTTTGGGTTTTTCTTTTTAAATTTAAAACCCTAGTCTAAAATCTGTAAATATTGACACATCAAAATTCTGAAAGTTACAAATCTTGTAAGAATTTTTGGCGCTTCTTCGTCGTATAATTCGAAGTGAGCTTTTGCAATTGAACTGATGAATTTTATAGCATTGAAACCTATTAAAGTATAATTTTCTTTTTATTTTCTTTTAAGATGATATTTGCTCCGTTTTTTCTGTTGGCTTTCAATGAATTGTTGGCCACATGCTCACTAAGACTCGTAAAAAACAAGAATACTATATATCGGGTGCTGGGTTCATGTCGTTCAATTCCACGCGGTCTTCATGTTATCAATGAACAAATTAATTGTCAGAAAATGACAAATTATGAACACTGATGTGGAGGTTGTTTGACTATAGAATATTGGTCCTGGAAATTGTTGCCTTCTATTTTTCAAGGCGCTTTGTGGTTTTTGGTAGAATTAGGAGTCTAAAATCTCGCTTTGCTAACCATGTGATGCATGTATTATAAGTTAGAATTGACAATTTATTAGTTGAATGATAAAATATATAGTTTTTTCATGTGGTCTCATTGCTACCCGTTTGTGAGGTTTGATAAGAAATACTAGTTTATATTACGAGGAACTGTTTTTACTCTCTGTTTGTGTAATCAACTGTTCATTTGTGTATTCTGAGAGATTCCTCTCGTGCTATGTTCCTTGGAAATGAGATATTATCTCTTTCTTGCAAATGTTCTCTTGTTTGATTGAGAATTGTGTGATTTAGAGCATACTACTGCATTCTGAAGTTGAGGGAAGCTCATGTTGAATATTTGAACAAATCTTGCCAGTAGCATGGTCATGGTGGATGTTGGTAAAGGGCAATTTAATTAGGCAAAGGGCGCTTCATCCCCATCCTCGTACCCCCAAAAGAAATCATCAGTGTAAATGATGTTGAAGTATTTTTATTATTTTACTGGATTCCACTATTGCAGCCTTACGGAGTCTCCCCTGTACCAATACCATGGCCCATCGACATAAAAAAATGTTAATTGAGATATTATTTAAAAGGCCTTGATATGGTTTAAGCGCACACATGTATATATATTTTTTGTAAAATATTTGAAACTTGAGGGGATTTTCACGGTGTCATGGTAATCCAACATGCTACTAGTTCGTTTCAACTAGTAGTCTGCTTGCATTGACTGCACATTTTTTAAAAATTGCAGTATATGAATGAATTTTTTCTGTTATTACATTCTTCTTATTATTTACACTGGCACACTTAACAGGTGCTTTTGTAAAAAAAAAATTTTCCCTGTCGTCTCCACGTGAATAGTATTGTTTGGTGAACAATATCATAATCGTCGAGCAACATTCTTTTTTTTCGATTTTGATTGTGGTTACTAATAGAACCTGCTTGTTCTTATAAAAAATTAGTTGTGTAGCTAAATATGTACAATTGTTTTTACTGAAATCTGAAGTTCTTCGTTTATTGCAGGTCTATTTCTGTGTTGACTATGTCCCATCATTATGTTGGTTATGCGGAGATTGTACATGAAATGGAAGATATAGACAATGATATGGATGACGAGTCCCAAGGCAGAGATTTTAGTGGCTCAGAATCTGACTTGGATGAATATGACTACATGGTTTGTTCAAAAGTTTTATGTGCAAATTAATCTTTTATGTCCATCTCAAGCTATCTAAGTAAATTATTGCTTTACATGATTCTTCTATCGTTCGAATTTATCAAGTTGTTTGCTAACTGTTTTCTACCTTGTATGTTTGACAGAATAATAGAATGCAAGATATTTCTGCTGCTCAAGTAAGGAGTGGCAGAGATATCCAAGGGATTCCCTGGGGAAGTCTTGGCATAACAAGGGAGAGGTATAGGAAGACTAGATTAGAACATTACAATAATTATGAAAACATACCTCAGTCTGGAGAGGGATTGGAGAAGGTATATAGTTATGTTGTTCAATAATTCCTCCCACTATTTCATCTCTGTTTTTCTTAGTCTTTTTGTGCTCATTATCTGCTTTTTTTTAAATGCCTTCTCCATTTGTATATAGGAATGCAAAATCACAAAGAAAGGGAGTTCATATTATGAATTCAGACACAATTCAACATCCGTGAAGTCAACAATTTTGCATCTCCAGGTCGGTTAACAAGTTTTTAGCAGTGAAGTTACTTATCTGGTGATTAGATTTTACTTTATCCCTTTATATATTTTTCTTTGGTGGATATGTTAAATTGGATTTTTAATGGTCAGAAGTAATTCTCCCTCTCAATTCTTTAACTAGTGCAATACAATGATGGCTCAATAGATTTTCCGTCTGTAATTCGTATCATCAAACTTTAGTGACATATTTTTCATCTGTTGAATGTTACTCAAGATATATTGAAGGGAACAAGAGAAAGTACGGGTGATGAGTAGATTAATTTCAACTAATAACTCGTATCCAGGCATAGAATAACTGATGTCTACATTTTATGACATGCATAAACAGGGAAAAAAGTTGCACTGGAGTAATGTGTGAAAGATCCTGTTTTATGTCTAATTTTTGTTTAGTTATATCACACAATGTCTCGGACAGTCAAAATTTCTTTCTAGCTACAAAAAAAATGCACGTGTGTGTTGGGGGTGGGGGAAGAAAAGAAATGGTCAGCATACCTGCGCAAAGTCTTATTAACTATTAGACAGAT
Organism: Fraxinus americana; assembly: GCA_035079005.1. Lineage (NCBI taxonomy): Eukaryota > Viridiplantae > Streptophyta > Magnoliopsida > Lamiales > Oleaceae > Fraxinus > Fraxinus americana. Next base: position 54,566,967 of record CM068706.1, on the reverse strand, counting down.
CTCAATGCCCAGTTCAACTAAGGGAGTAGATGAAAGGCTTGATTGTTTTTTCCTTTTTGTTTGGTGTTTTGTCCCTTTTGTTCTAAATTCTAATTTTATATATTATTTGAGCTATTGTTTGCTTTTGAGCTTGGTAACTGACTATGAGTTCGTTGCTTGATGATGCAGTTGAGAAACTTGGTATGGCCTACATCAAAGCATGATGTGTACTTTATGTCACAGTCCTCGGTTATGCATTGGTCATCCTTAACTTGCAAGAAGTCTGAAGTTCTTAATGTATCAGGACATGTAGCACCTTCTACGGTGAGTGATATTGGTGGTTGCATTTTGTGTATGTATGTTATAATTCTTTATGATGACAATCCCCCCTCACTCCCTCCCCAACTAAAGAACGGCTGGAAAAAAAAAATGTAAACAAATTTATGGAGTTCCTACCGGTCCAATATAAGTTGTCTCATTTCTGCCCCAATGCAGACATATCCTGGAAGCCTATTGGATGGATTTACAAAGATCCAGGTCAGCACACTAGCAGTTAAAGATAATCTGCTGGTTGCTGGAGGATTTCAGGGAGAATTAATCTGCAAGGTCTATATTATTTTTCCCAGTTTTTATATTTATAAATCAGTGTTCCAACAATTTATTTTTATTGGCATCGCCAACATGTACAGCCTTTCCTTTTGTTCTTGAAGGTCTTCATTTGTGGTAGTTTTTTTATTAGCATGACGAGTTTAAGGATTTATTGAAACAAACTAGCTATCTGTTTAACTTCCCTTGCATTAGAATGGCCAGGTTATGCAACTATGCAAGTGAGTATTTACTTTCATCTATCAAAATAAGCTAGTAATTTTGGAATAGCCAGGCTATGCAATGTGCTGACTCCTCACTCGGTGCTACTTTTTGTCATTTTTGTTTAAATCTACTTTCTGGTGCACTGCAAGTGTCGAAAATGAGATCAACACTGAATCGAATCTCCTTGGTTCCATGAAAAGTGAGAAAAGATTGAACATTGGAAAAAAAGTCCCAAGTTTTGTAAAATATATCAAGCAAGCAAAGAAAAACGACAGTGTTTTGTAGCATTTAAAATACCCTCACAATATGAGAAAAAAACCCTACGCTATAATTAATACCCTTAATTAATTAAATGAGAAAATTAGAAAATAACATAGATGGCAAAATTTAATTAAAAGCAATTGTAAGTGCCCCCAAGCTCCTACTAGCATCAGCTCCTTGGTGCATCTTGGGGGCTCTAAATGATTCCAAGAAATTATCGACCAGCCTTCGGTTGCATCACTTTCAGCTTTTTGTTCTAGAGCCTGTTTGGTAGGGATTTTTGGGGAAAGAATTGATTTTTGAATAGTGATATGATGGGAAATGTGTGGTTGAAAAAGAAGAAAAAATTATTGATGTGATGGAAAATATTATTTTATTGAAGAATGTGTGGTTGAAAATGAGAATTGATTTACTGTAGAAAATCAAAATCCATACCAAACAGGCCCCTATTACAACTTTACTATTTTCCCATTTTTGTAATGATAATATTGGTTTGAAGATGATTTAAATCCTGAAGAATCTTATACTTGAGAGTTTGGTATATATTTCAGTATCCAGTTTACTCTTTTAGCTGTCCGAGCACAAAAGTGCTTTGCATAAAGTTGAACCCTTTTTACTGAAGTGTTCAGATCCACTTATATGGTTGCAGTTTTTAGACAGGCCTGGTATTTGTTTCAGCACTCGGACAACTGATGATGATAATGCCATCACTAATGCTGTTGAAATATATACATCTAGCAGGTATCTGTTCATCTCTTATCATCGTTGCCGATGTACATATTTGTTGTTGGAAATCTCCCTGAGCATTCTTATTTCCTTTTCAGTGGCGCAATTCATTTTATAGCTTCAGCTAATGACTGTGGAGTTAGAGATTTTGATATGGAAACCTTGAAGTCCAAACTTACTTATTTCCCTTGGCCAGTCAATGTGAGCTTCTCTCTCTGAGCAGAAAGTAAATTCTCAATGATGGATATGGAAGGCATGAATTGCATTTATATTTGAATAGTTTAAGAGTCTTTAGAGCCACAGTCCATTTCATTTTTCTGTAAGCACCTGCCTTGTCTTTATTTTTGAATAGCGAATATAATATGCATCTGAATGAGCTAGAATTTACAGTTTTAGGGTAATCCAGAAGAATATGCTCATAGAAAGTTCAAACTTTTTAACTTGAGCATCTTTTTTAACAAGGTGTGTGCACGCCTTTGTTTGGGGGAATCAGGTGCATGTTTAGCAAGAGAGAATTCCCCCGCAAACGAACCCTTGAGGAATTAAAGAAATTTCACTTTTTGATACCTTTGTATGATCATATTTGCTAAATTGCGTTTTACATGTGTAGTTTTGTACTTTAATGACATTCACTGGATATTTCACTGGCAGCATACATCTCTTTGTCCCAATTCGAAGCTTCTCATAATTGTTGGAGATGATCCGGACGGTATGTTGGTGGACTCCAGTAGTGCAAAGGTATATCACTTCTTTTCTTCGAGAGGTAAGTAGGGAATGGAGGAAGCCTTTAGTTCCGGACTAAAATTTGATGATAATCTACAGATAATCTCTCATTTGCGTGGGCATAAGGACCACTCATTTGCATCAGCATGGCATCCTGATGGTGTGATATTTGCTACTGGGAACCAGGATAAAACCTGTCGGATTTGGGATACTCGAAACCTGTCCAGATCGATCGCTACTTTGAAGGGTAATCTTGGAGCTATCCGTTCTATTCGCTACACTTTTGATGGTAGATTCATGGCAATGGCAGAGGCTGCGGATTTTGTCCATGTTCTTGACACTAAAAGTGGGTACGAGGAGGAGCAGGAAATCAATTTCTTTGGTGAGATATCTGGCATGTCATTCAGTCCCGATACAGAATCCCTTTTCATTGGAGTATGGGATCGAACTTATGGTAGCCTCCTCGAATATGGTCGGAGTCGAGATTACTCGTACATCGATGCCATTATCTAGCTCGGTTTTGTGATCGGCAAATAAGTGTGAGGATAGTACTCTTTTTTCATGAAATAGTGGTAGTGTAAACCAGTAGTGCAATCTTCAACATGTGTTTAGTTGTAAGATGAAGCCTTTTCTGGTGTATGCTAGTTTCGATTTGTTTGATAAGATGATCGTAGTGTTGGACACTATTAAGAAAGAAAAAAGAATGTTCAAAATATAGCTTACGTCAAGTATTATGCATTAGATGTGCCATTAAGGTGTCATAAATCGTAAGTAAGGGGTAGTATGTGCCTATGTGGTGAGAAAGTATAGCCAGTGAGTCTCGATTCATTTTACCAGCCTGTCATCTTCTTAAGCACCTTTTGAATGGTTTTTGCTTTCACTACCGTGTTCGAAGTAGTAAAAATGATGAACAAAACGAGCGCGAGGCACGGAATATTATTGTGATTATACTGGATAAACAAAGAAGGAAAACTTTTCTAGCGGGGATTGGGTCAAGCTTGCTCAAGTTCAAAGTTAAAAATTAAATCGTTTACAGGTTGACAAAATGCAAATAATGCAATAGACAATGTAAAAAGAGTCGTGTTAGATATGTAAACTTTGGTTTACACTCGTGTGTGTGTCGACAGATTTGGGAACGCTGATTTTAAAACCCTTTTTCAATCAATGATTAGATTTTTAACACATAAGAAGTCTCAACCAAAGTCTACACATTTGGGAATACAAGTCTTATTCATAAAAAAAAATGAAATATATCATAAAATTTCGTTTCAGGGGCAAAAAAGGTACTAACTATTGGAAAATTCACACCTAAGGTCTCCAAAATTTACCTTCTATTAAGTTGAAACAAAGGCTTTAATTGAAGCTCTTTCAAAATCCTAATGGTAGGTGAAGCAAAAGATAATTAAGGTACATAGAGCAATGTTAAAATGAATGAGATCTTTTCAAACAGAAAAAAATCAACAAAATTTTGTAAGATACACTTCATATAATCTTTACAATATTAATGAACACAGAAATTTCGCTCTACACAAACCCATTGGGTCTTTCTCCATTCTTAGCAGACCTTTTCTGTACATCTGCATCATAATGTGCAAAGGCAGCATCTAAAGCCTGCATCAAGCAAGTTTTTATATGTAATCTGTGGCTGCTGAAATATAGACTTGTGATTAAGGCCTGCATAAATGAAACGTGTTATGAATTAATTGAGAGTTAGCATTAAAAACCTGAAGCATTGGATGGACAAGCAAGGAAACTTGATGCTGGAAATCTGATTGCACAGATTCCTTAATTTCCTGAAATTTATAAAAAGATGCAAGATATATTATACACGCAAGTAGGCAACCCAGTGTACGAGAAACAATAGTACATATCCCCGATAACAAAAGATACCTGTAGCTTTGGATACACTTGCGACATGGCATCTTTCAATCTGGTTACCTGTGAATGAGTAAACTGTTTAAGATACTCAATAAGAATATGAAGTAGCGTTTCAAATGGAGGATTGCCTTGATATACTCTGGCCAGCAATATTTACAATGTAATTAGCAATTTTATGCAATTTCTGTATTGAAGATCAATAGAGGTCGCCAAGAAGGGTGGAAATTTTTTTCTGAAAACTGAATTTTTGTCAAAGGTTCAAGTGTTGCTTACTGTTATCTTTTTCAAACATGAAAAAAAAAATGGCACAATTACCTTCGTATAAAGATACTTTGTTGTAATTGGATATGATGACCAGAAATGTTTCAATAATTCCTGGATAGACGTCCAATGCTACAAAATAACAAACTACATTTAGGAAATATCATTAAAGAGTAACATACCAGAAATAACAATGAAAGCACTACATGTTAGATCAAGTACTTGTGTGCACTCACATGTAAGAGATCCTCTCTAGTAACTTTTGGCAAACTATCCAATACGCTCTCATGTGGGTTCTTTCCAAGATGGTATTTGGTGCTTGATATATTCTGGGTCAAGCTGCTGAGAACCTATATAATAATAGTTAGCAGTTTTATTTTCCTGAATCAACATTCACATGCCCACAAACATCTTTTCAAGTAAACTACATCATTAGAAGTTTATACCCACACACATTATACATGTGAAGATGTAATACCGTAAAAGGAACTTCTGGATTTGTGATTGGTTCACTCAACCCCGTGACTCTAATCTCAGATACAAGTTCCTTTAAAGAACCATAAGCTTCAAGCGGGTTTACATTACATTTTAATGTCTTTGCACCAGAACCAGTATCTCCTAATGCATTAGCTTGCTGAGAATCGAAGTAGTCCCTAGGATCCTGTTTAAAAAGTAAGACATTAGATAATCAACAGCATTGTTTTTCGTTTTAAATTTTTCTGGGTGTCACTTTATCAACAAACTTAGATGAAGTATATTATCAATATACCATTGCAAGTAATAAATAAATGTAATGCTCAAACCTTAATACAGAGGGGAGCAACTGCAGGGTCTCGAGGTCCCTGAAGATCATCCATCTCGGCAATTCGAGAGATCCTGTACGAGAGATCTTTTTTTGAATTCCCTTCAGATGCTTCATTAGCCAACTCAGCTGCAAAGATACTAGAAAATATCAGTTGCTCTATCGTTTTAGTTTCACAAGTAAAATAATAGCATACATATTGCCATTAGTGAGGGAAAGAAGCTCTCCTCTTAAGTCTCTAACCTTGTTTTGTCTGAGAAAGTGCTTCAGCCACAGACCTTGTGTCTCCAAGCTCAACATCTATTCTCAGATTGTAAAAACAAAAACAAAAGCCATTAGGCTGTCATACATTTCACTTATGCCATAAATATTTGTGTTAAAAATAATTCTCAAGCAATCCTCAAGCTATTAACAAGTATAAATAATTAAATATTTTTATTTTTATTTTTTGCGCCAGCCTACATTGTTTAACAAGGGATGGAGACTGAAATTGCAATAGAAGTCAATTGAGAACCTGCTTTTCTTAGATTATTTCTTACAAATGTGAGACTAGATAGATAACTTATGTATCAAACATGTATAGCAGAGAATTAAAAGTCGGGAAGGAGGTAATGAATAAAGCATCACCATCTGCCACATACAATTACACCTCCACCCCCCCACCCCCACGCAAACACATGTGCTCGTGAACATGAACATCTAAATGCAAGCAACAGACATGTAAGACTAGCATGTTGAGACTTTGACATTCAGCACGAATTACAAGACCACTAACCAACGTCACAACTCCCATCCCGTGACATAAACAAGCTAATCTGCTCTCTGTTACAAGCAATGAAAAAGGAAAGAAGATTGGAAAAAATAGACCACCAAGCCACACACAGAATGGCGTCTGAATAGCGTGAACTCTTCATTGGAGTATCACAAGTCAGCTTTGACAGATAATCTCAAACCCCTAGAAGGCATCATGTAGAGACTGTACTCTTCTAAACAAAATTAATTTGTCAACAAAATGTATCACTTCTTCAAACAGAAAAGTTTCAGCTATTTGATAAATATGCCTTAAAAGGCTTACAGAATGACCGACCTACAACTCTTCCTTGAAGCACAACTGCAGCATGTTGGTTGAGATCTTGCGAGAAATATCTTCTGTATGGCTCATATTGCGATTCTAAAACATCCTTGCTCTCTTCACGAAGTAACCCATGATCCTATATGCCACAGAAGCATAACTTTATGTGAACAAAAAATGCAATCAAACATAAGACCCTGTGAATCAATGTGATGTTTTCCTAAGAGCAGTTCAAGGCTACAATATCCAAAAAGGGAATGGAGACAAAATCACAAAGAATAACATGTCATTAACACCAACGACGTATAAACATAAACACATTAGTTGAATTCTACTTATTCTCGCTCTGTATTATAATAATAAATATCAAGAACAAAGTGAATGAATCTAGCAATATTTGTTAATGAACCCAAAAATATAAGACTGCAGAATATAGATGACCAAATGTACCGGGAGATGTAAGTAGTCATCGCCTACATCGGCTTCCATGTCCAAAGTTGGATCAACACGCCTGATCTGGAAGAAGAAATGACGTGGAAAACAATTTCAAAATTCCAGTGTGAGAAGTTCAACATGTGGAAAATAATAAGTGCACACTTCAAGTGTAAATCACCTTTCTACGAGCTTCATTTGCCAACATGTCATCTTGCTTCAGGAAAACGGCAAGCTCCTCATCTTCAGCAGCCTCAGCTGCAGCAGCAACTACATTTTTTGTACTGTGAAGATATTCCGCTCTTGAATATTTGGTCCAAAATTCCTTTTCTGACATCTGTATTACAAACATTTCATTGTCAGGGATTTCTAATGGTTATGGAAGTTCTTTTAGACAATATCCAATGGCACATAATTCTTTGAGGTTCCAACAAGTAACAGTATACCTTATATTTAATGATGTAGTATGCATCTAAATACTATCCTTCAAGTGATCGCACTTCAATATAGATTTAAATGTCGAAAGATGATACTTAGAAGTTTATAATATATTTAGTTTCAATAAATATCTTTCATGTTATTATATACCCTTAAAACAAATATCCTATCTTGATAAAACCAAAGTGACTTCACTAAACTCATTGTTTTCTTCAAAATAAAAAATAAAATAATAATAATAATAATAATAAATCACAGTTTTCGCGTACTGTGAACACTTGCAGAACCCATTCTTACTATTTAAGTGACACAAAACTATATAGTGGCTTTCCAACATAGAGAACATTGTCTTTCAAGGTTCAGTAAACCACATGGATTAAGAAACGGGGGTGTAATTGTACAATTTCAAAATCGTGTGGGGCCAACTACCATTTATTTAAATATCAGGGAGTTTGTTTGATTTTTATTACCATTGCTCCAACAAGCAACTATTTTCGCTCAGTAAGTGACGGGAAAAAAGTTTAAGGAAATTATCCAAAGCCTAATGAAACCCAGTATGAAGCACTAAAATATCAAGGAATCCAACTGAAAATTACTAATGGAAAATAAAAATAATATTGATAATCATCCTTATCATAATCATGGTCATGGTCACATAGGCAAGCTGATGGGATATAAATGCAACAAGGAAATATGTAAGAAAGGAAATAAAAAATTGACATTCTCCCCTACCTTGATAGGAACAAACTTCAAATATGCTTGGCGAACAGCCGGTTTCTCGGCAAATATCTGCAGTAAGTTTTAGAGTGTCAACAAGGTTGACAATATGGGAGATACATACACCCAGTCAACTAATAACAGCATCAAAAGCTGCACATAAATGAAACATAATGTTTTCAACTACAAATTACTCTGCGGAGTGAGATTTGTTCTTTCATATTTAGGCTTTAGTTATGGTAAGACAAGGTGACTCAAAACAATATTGGACGAAAGCTTGAAGTTATGCACAAAAATATAAGAGTCTCTGAATGAAAATAGTTTAAATGTTAAAGCATGGTACCTCCAAATAACCCATCCAGGGCACAAAGTTACACTAGCTCTCTGTCATTTCAGTAAGAAAAATAGAAAAGACAGGAAAAAAATTCGTTGGAAAACAATAAACTTATTAGCTGTTTGGCTCTTCAGAAAATGCATGTATTGATTTTTAAGACCTCAGGAGTTTCGGATAGTTACAAACAATATATAGAGCTTTCTTGGAAAGAATTAATTGGATTCATGTTTTCCCTCGAGTTTTCTATCATTTGGGCCACTTCCCTTGTAACAATCACCGTATCAGTTAAAAGGACCATCCCATATAAAGTCTAGCACTGAAAATAGCTAAAAAAAGGTTTATTTGTTATCTATGGTAAGAGACTAACTTAATCAAAAGGAAGTTACCTTTCTGGTTCACAAAATTTGAATAAAGGAACTGTACCTGATGAATAATCTCTGGAGTCAAGTTGAATGTAACTCTGTTAGACTGGAAATACAACAAATAGAGACGTGACGATTAGGTTACAATTGAACGATTAAAGACAAGTAAAAAAATCTCAGATTGTCTCACAAACTGAGAAATTATCAAACTTCACAGACAGATAAAAGCAAACTTCAAAAGGACTTGGGGGTTGTTCGGTAACATGCATGTTTCCTGTTCTTCTCTGTTTTAAAATTTTGAAATCATAAAAAAAATGAATTCAATTTTTTGTTTTAATCTATATTCAGTCATTTGAATTCTTTAAAAAAAAAAGGCTTCAGCTGGGAGCTGCTTCAGTATTGGAAACGTCCTTAGTTCCTCAATTCATTCCGTGGCGCAAAATCCATCATTGGCTAAACAATTCAAAACAGTTGAAAAAACCACAAACAGAAAAAGGATCTTTGTATTACTTCAGAAATACCTATATTTTAATGTCCATCAAACATATTAGAGCATCTCCAGGAAACTAAGTAAAAAATTTTAAGTACTCCAACATGCACTCTATATTTTACTCTTAATTTTACTACTACTAAAAAATATTTATTGTTTTTCCTCATCTTTTATTGTCACTAGCTTCCTCCAAATTATTATAATATTTTCCTTATTTGAAAATTGAAATACTTTGTATGCATTTAATTATATATAGTGAGTTTGTCTCACTCTCTAAATTAAAATGTTAATTTAAAGTGTCTCTTGGTGCATAATTTTAAGAATTGACTATTTAAAATAGAGAGCATCTTATATTTAAAGATGCTCTTAGGATGTTAAATCTTATGGCTACCCAAAGAAAAGATTTCAACTTCCATCTTTATCACTGCACCGCAGGCCACAACAATCACATCAACGCTGCTCTTCTCCCATCAATCGCGACAATCATGAGTCCTCCTGATGCAGTTTCCTTTCAAACAACCAAATCTTCACCCATCAATGTTGTTGGAATCATTGACACCTATGATACCACTGTCTCACCACCCTACCCCCTCTCGTTCAGCCCCCCAGTCGCAGCAAACCACCACAGTCAGGACTGAACAAATCGACAAACCACAACTTCTGCAAATCACCACCGAGAAATGCATGCAATATGATGTCAAATCATCACCAGAAAGATTGCAACAAATTCTGGAGAGCCCAGCATTGAGATGCACATATGCCTTTGTTAGACACCTCCACAAATTCCCTAACTCTTGGTGCTTCTTTCTTCTAATTTTTTCGTACATTTTGAGTTACTGGTGTGAATCGCTTTCAAATAGGGAAATATATAACATCCAAAATTACTGAAAAACCTTTTTGTTTTGGAATACAAGAACCAAACAAGTTCTTCCTCAAAATTGTAAGTTTATCTCTGTGTAATTGAATATGAGAACAGAAACAGGTGAATTATCCAGCAGGCCCTTCAAGTAACATTCCACGTTGAAAAGCATGGACCATAACACAGACAGTTCAGTCTAACATAACCATCAAGCTAGGCCCTTCTGCTGTCCATAGGAATTTGAATGGAATCTAAACCGCAACACATACACACCAAAACCAAATTCCATCTATCATGGGACTAGGGTCTTGCATTCAGGAGTCAGGACCATAAAATTCACCCAGATCAAGCAAATCCAGTTATGCTAACACACAATAAGGAAGCTTTCTTGTACCTGACCATCTGATAAGGGTTTCACACTCCACATTTCATTTTTTAAGGCCACGCGCTGCTTTGGCCTTCTTCTGTCATTCTGATCCAGTAATTTCTGCACTTCAATAATGAATTGCGATTATTTATCAGATATTTCTATCGGTAGCTTTAGACCTACTAAATGCAGAGCTTGTTTGTCCTTTTCGATTTTTCAAAGCTAGCAGTTAAATTAAAATGTTCTAAAATGATATGTCAAACCAAATTGAAACCACTTATCAGAAACAGTATACAGAAAAATTGCCTCTATAATGCTCTTCCAATGTGTTCACCAGAACTGATAGAACTTTGTATTTGTGTATTGCGTCATTAATTATCTAACTTTCTTAAATATTTATCAAACAACTTTGTTCCAAAATAGAAAAATGTTAATGCTATCCTCTGAGAAACGCTAATTATTATTTTGTTAAAAAAACTAGGATGGAAACGAGGCAAGATAAACGTGATAAACGACAACTGTTTCATTTTTTTCATTATTTTTTTATTGCGAACAATTGAAATATACCCTGAAGTTCAAACTTCAGTAGCTAACCTTCCTCGTCGCCCAAAATTCAGCCTCTGTCAGGATACCTCCAATAACAAATTGTTTGTGAAGCATCTGCAATTCGCTGCCAGTTACAGTATTTAGTTATACAATCTGTAGGTGGGATTTAAAGTAAAAAACCTATATATAACGAATTCAGAACAAAATAATCCAACGAACTACAAAGATCAACTGAATTGCGCTGTAGTAATCTCATAGAAGGAATATCAGCCTTTTATGTTCATCATATTGTAAGAGAAAATATAGGGTTGAAAAGGCAGGCGAGAAATTGGAATATAACAAAATCTTAAGTGGCACCAAACATAACTTCCAAACACAAACTCCTAAAGACCCATTTAGCTTCTACTTTAAATATTGAAATAAACTATAGAGGATTAAAATAATCAATTTGATGCACAAGATATTTTATTTGACGACGACTTGACAGAATGCACTGAACATTTTGTCCATTGAGAAGCTAGTTGGTTTGAATGATAGGTCAAAACAGCCATCTGCAAATTCCTTATTCATTTGTCTCCAAATCAGCAATTTCACATCATAACATCAAGATAACCGTATATTAACTAACCTGACTAGCTCTTACGGAGCCAAGGTCATACAGATAGAAAAACTCCTTTTCACATAATACTATATGTATCTATAGATCGTGGAGGCACTATCTTATGACCAACTCAGTTGCAACGAGGATTTAAGTGCATCATGAGATAATAACATAGTCAAATTAAAGCAGCAACATAGGGATAGGGGTAGCCTTTGTACCACACTTGAATGAGATTTGAAAATATGATTCCAGCCACTGAAAGATGTATGCACTGTGCAGCAAAGCATAAGTGGTCAAGTCACAATTTGTAATTAAATACTAGAAAGAAAAATTACTTGTCCTCCTGAAGTAGCTTAATCCGATGCTCCATTTCTGCCGTGCTAAGTTGATCACCCTGAAATGGAGCAGCAGGCTTTTCAGAGGTAGCTTTTCCAGTTTCTCCATGAAATGCAATAGCTGCAGCTGTTCAAAAGTCACCAGATACAATATCTTTAGGTACGTTAGCCCCTTATTTCCTTGAGAACATAAATTTGAAAAAATAATCCAACACAAATACACTATGTTCCTTACATCCCTGAGAACATAAATGTGAAAAAAACAATCCAGCATAGAAACACTGTGTTCTATATTTTTATCAAGTCTGGACTGAGCATTTACCCAGGTCACAGGGTCATTAGTTCAAGCGACAGTTCATTGTGGGGTGTAAAGTAAATAAAAGATATTTACATATTATAATGTAATAAATTAACAATAATTTTAAAAAGTTCAGTCATATCTTTAGATCAAAATGTGTTGTGTTAGATAAGTATTAAGTAATCAAAAAAAACTCGACACTATCTTTTTTTTTCCAAAGAAAATTAGAGATACAATATAAGTTTATGAATAATCGGGTCACTTTTTATTCACACATTTCGAGGTAGCCAAAAGTAATACCCACTTATGTACCATTCCCTTCTATCTATTTATAATTTAAACCGTTTATAAACACTTCAAACGTGCTTTTAACTGTAAACCAGTCCATTCAATCTACCTAGACCAGCCTTGTGTCCAGTTTTCAGGTCGGACCCGCTAGTCCGGGTATGGTTTCAATAACTACCCTTTGTCCTATACATTCTTAATTTGAAAACAGTTTTCGAGCTAAAATTATAATGGTGATCTATATGTAATGACCACATTTACGTTAATAATCAGCTTTTGCAAAGCAGCACGTGATATAAATTTCATATGCCAAGTAAATCTCAGACATGTTCACTAGGTTGCAACTTGTTATCTAAAATGTAACGAGTGGCACATCACAAATCCTACTAAACTCAAAAATTGAATAAGATAATGGGGATAATTAATATCAAATATAAAGTCAAAGTCCTAGGTGGAATATAAGCAAATCGATAAGAAAAATAGAAAGAAAAGCAGCAAACCCATCACGTGAAATTATTTGAATCCAACAAATAGAAACTTTAGCAGACTACATGTGGCAATCTTAGATCACACAAAGCATGGTAATATCCAAGTTCAACCAAAGGTGGTGAATAACTAATGGCCGTGATGGTGACTTACCCACAAATTCTCGGCAAATATCACGATCAGCAAAATTATCAAACTCTAATATGTAATTTCCACCCTGAAATAATGCAGAACTAAGCTTGTTAATTGCACAGAAACTAGGCAGCAGAAAATACATTGCTCGTGTTGAAAGATATTTGCGGAAAATTTTCCAAGCACGTATCAGCTTAGTCCACGACTTCATACCTGTTCTTGAGTAAGATTAAGAAGGGCCTGCTTACTGGAACCCTCCTTGGTAAATTTATGCCCTGAAAAATGGAGATAATAGCAAAGACATTAATAAAAGCTCTACAACAGAAATATAACAAAGAACTTGAATAATGTAGACACTCCAGAAGACTGGTCATTTTATTTTCTCCTTTTCTGGTTTTCTGCTGGATTTTCAGGGTGGTTATGGAGTACGAAAGAGATCAGTTAAAATAGGAAAATTAATTTTGTAAAGAAAGACTCACCACACTGAACTACATCAGTCACTGGTGCTTATTTTATTTCAAATAACATCAACTGCAACCCTCAACACATAGAACTATAATTAAGAAGAATCTATGTATATCCTGGTAGAGAAGGGAAAGGTAGAAGAAAAAGCACCTTTAATCGTCCTAAACTCCACATTTAGCTTTCTGGATGAATTCGGATCATTTGGCATAAAAACAAATCTTTCCCTGGTCTGTAACAAGCAACGGATAAAACCAGTTTAATCTATAAGCTGCATTTTTTACTAATTAATAGCTCTGGTTCTTAACTACAATCCATCAATCACTGCATAGACACCATCACAGCTCTGTTTTTTTTTTTCAAAAGAATTAATATAAAAACATGAAAAATGAAAAATAAACCTAATTTGATTGAACAGCACAATGGAATCAATAGTGAAAGATGCAAGCAATCATTGATCTGTCCTGCATTTCTGGTACATTTGATTTATAGGGTACCCAACTATCAGGGTATACGCAATCCAGCAGATTATAGCCCAGCAAAATAATTCAGGAGAAAAAAGCCACACTGACATCGACAACAAGTTGGAAGCTAAAACAACGATATAAAAATATGAGTGCTAAGTTTATTACCATTTTGAGGACGCCAGGAACTCCAGGGTCCTTGACCGAAGACTTATACTTGGCACGCTTCATCATCTGCCCATCCGCCATGTTTGATTGCTCAATATAGGCAAACAAAACACAAATACTCAAATCCTTACTGAAATAATCGATTAGAATAGTATAATTATCCCGTTTATGCGATGAACTCAAACTGAATGATCCAGGGCGACACTGAATCAATGAGAATCGGCTCAGCTCCTAGAAATGCACGCAGAGATCTAGGGTTTTAGAGTGAAGTATAAAAATCTCTTCTCTGGCTGGCGTTGTTGGCGCCAACAGGGAAGAAAGACCATTAATCCGAGTGTAAATGTGTAATCGCTCATCCGTGTATATATACAGGACTTGGTGGCTATCAATCAGGTCACGATCAAATAGGCTTTTTTTTTTTTTTAAATCCAGGTATCCTAACTTACACTAGACTATATCCTGACCACCCATTCCCGGCCCCTCAGTGATGAGTGGAGGTTAATCGCGGGATATGCCCAAATTGACCAGGGTCTGTGCACCCTTTATACTCCTGACCCCAAATGAGCCTTCTTCTATAGATATTACATCACCAATCTGCTCCATCCAGGAATCGAACTCCCCACCCTGAGGTTGCAAGCCTAGCAGTGTCTATCATTTGCCAACTTGGATGTGCCCCGGGGGCAGCATTTTTTTTTTTTTATATATAATCGAGGAAAAAATGTATTTTAAATAGTGATTTGATGGAAATTTGTGATTAAAAAGTAGAGAAAAATTATTGATGTTATGAAAAATATCATTTTATTAAAAAAATATGAGGTTGGAAATGAGTTTTGAAATAATGCATATTGAAAGAGAGTGTGTAACAGAATAATTCTACTTGAGTTATTAGTGGTGGTAAAAAAGGGAGTGGAAAAGTCCTTTTTGTTTATTTGATTGAATAAATTCTAATGTTCCGTTACTTTTTAAATATATATTTTTTCTTTTTTTAATAAAATAATATTAAACACAAATTTAAATTTTGCCTTTATTTTTCGATTACAAATTATCCATCAATTTACTATTCTAAAATGCATTCTTAAGGAAACATGGGGCTCGAACATGCTCCATATCTTGCCATCGTGTAAGCTAATTATGTAGTTGTAAGTAACACAGCCTTTGGTCTTAATTCAATAGTATTTTTTATGGAAAAATTGTAGTTGGCGTCCCTAACATTTTACCTTTTTGCAGACATTACTCTAACCTTCAATTTATACCAACAGATGTTCCAAACATTTGAAAAATTAGCAACAAAAATCCAAATGGATAGAAATTCGTTAGTTGACTAGAAAAAGTGGACTTTCACTCATTTGCCCAAACTGAAATGGCTAAAACGATAATTTTGCATATTTCCAAATATTTTCAAATAAAGAGTTGATAACCACACAATACATTTTTGAAAGATTTGAAACTTCTCATACAAAGTATCTTGCTGTACTATTTCTTTGACAATTTTACTACATCGTTAATATGAGAAATTTTTATTTTATATTTTACACAAAATTGTATGTTTCTACCAATAATACATATATTGTCTTTTCTTCTTATAGTTTTTTTGTAAAAGAAAAGAAGAACAAGACCATCCAAAAAAAAAAATAATAATAAAGATTATACATGAATACTTGAAAATTTGTAAATTGCAAAATGGAATATATATATATATATATATATATATATATATATATATATGGTTAATTTCACAAACAGTCACTGAAGTTACGTCAAAATAACAAAACGGTCGCTGAAGTTTAAAAATTGCACTAACGGTCACTGAAGTTAGGTCCTCATGGTTCAAGCTTCAACTAATTTGGTCCCTCAGTGACCATTATTGAAACCGGCCGTAACTTCAGTGACCGTTAGTGCAATTTTTAAACTTCAGCGACCGTTTTGTTATTTTGACGTAATTTCAGTGACCGTTTGTGAAATTAACCCAATATATATATGATCACGACGTAAAATACTAAGAAATACATTTTAAGCTGCGAAATAATAAATAATATCACATATCATTTATTTATTTTTTGAAAAATTACTCATTGAACGTGACTTATTTATTAGACAACTAATGATATTCATCCCTCCATTTAATAATGTAAAAAAAAATTCAAATGAAGTTTTTGTTATTATTTCAACATTAACAATTTATTTAACTTTATTTTTAAATTTGCAATTTGTAGTATAAGAGAATAAAGATCATAAATTTATAAACATTATTCATCATCTTTTAAAGATCATTTATGTTTGAGCCCCATTTCTTGGGGGAAATAAGTCTTGAAATAATATATTTTTTTTAGAGAATATGCAGTTAAAATATATATATATATAAGAAAAAATTTGAATTTTCGTGTAAAATTATTTTATGGGGGAATGTGTGATTAAAAATGAGTATTTTTTTTTTTTAAAAAAAAAAGCTCAAACAATGATTTCATAAAATGGTAATTAGTGCAAAACGTCTCAGCTGAAACACTGACTTCATAAAATGGTAATTATTGCAAAACGTTTTTACTATTCATTATTATTGTGGAAAACATTTTTACCTTTCATTTTTTTACATTTTCACATTTATTTTCACCATTCATTGTCAAAAAGGTCATTCCATATACTTACCATTAGTTGCTCCATCAATTCAATACAAAAGTCAAATTTTTTATTTTTTTTCAAACACCAAGATATAATAGCCTCAACCCATTTATCCCCATCTTCCCACCTTCAAAATAATTATTGAAATTCCTTATTGAATGGAAATAGTGCTGGAAGTGATCCTGATATTATAGAACTGAAGATGGGACAATCTTAGGGTGGGAACTCATTTTACTGTAGTAGAGATTTTGGTGAAAACCCTAAATACACCATTTATCCCCTTTTTGTTGAGATTTTGGTTAATTGTCGCCTGAATTCTTATTCGAATTTTGTTTGAGCTGCCGCGATCAAATTGGTGTACTTAGGGAGCTTGAATTGTTGTATATAAACCTCTGTTCTAAAAAGCGCGCCTAGGCGGCGCCTAGGCGCGAAGCGGAATGAAAACGCCTCGCTTTGAGGCTAAACGGTAATTAAGCGGTCAACGTGAATGTTGACCGCTTAAAGCGCGCCTATGCGCGCTTTCTCCTTAAAGGCCAATTTCCCCCCCTTTTTAAATATAACTCATAATGTCAAAATAGAGACTTTACTAGCAAGTGATGCTACTAATGTACTATCATGGATTGTAGAAGGATGTGATGATGAGGGTGATGAGGAGAATGATATATTACAACCTACAAGATGCACAAGAAATGATCAAAATGAAATAAGGGAGCCCGAAAATGATGATTTTGTATCGAATGATACGGAGGATGAATTAGATGAAGAAGAAAATATTGAATTAGAGTCTGATAAAGAGTTAGATTAGATAAGATTTAAACTACAAGTTATCTACGTTATGTAATTATGATTTTGAAACTTATCTTTATGAATGAATTATTAAGTAAATGCAGTATTTTATAATTTTAGATATTTGGTATGTATTATTTGAATTGTTGAATTTTTTTACAATGATTAAAAAATTTAAAATTAAAAAAACGATTTTTTACGCCTAAGCTTCGCCTAGGCTCGTAAAGCTTAAAGCTTGGCCTCCACGTCCTAGCCACGCTTTACGTTTTTTAGAACACTGGTATAAACAAGTTGCACACAAAAGAAAATACAAACGGTTCTCACAATGAGTTATAGAGATAGAGACGTTTTGCGCCAAGAAGTTTGAAATTAAGATAATGATTTTTTCGCAAAAAGTATTACTACATATGAATTATCATCACACGGTTAATTCCGTGTTAAAAATAAACGAACAGCACATGTTCATCTTCACCATTGAAATCTGATAGATACTTTACAACATCAAATGTGCAATTGTTTTTCAATTTACCTATTAGTTACACCCCCTTAATAAGCACGGAATGGGAATTAAAACCGCTAATTCATCGGCCTCCAATTCAATATATATCTTCAACTACCATTCTAAATTTTATCAGTAATCTACCACTGTAGTAACCACTATTATGAAATACAGTGTTCTTTACGCCATTTTTTCTTTATTTAATCTAATAATTTATTTTCATATTCATGTTACTATTGCTTATGGAATAACTATTTTGAAGGTGGGAATAAGACGATAAATGGATCGAGACTATTTTATCCTTGTGTTTGAAAATAAAATTGACTTTTTTATTTATTAAATTAACAGTCCAACTAACGGTAAATGGATGGAAGGACTTTTGGGCAATGAAATGTAGAAATGATGATGAAAATGCTAAAAAAATGAAAGGTTATCCCTGCGATTATGCCTGTTCTAGCCCTACCATACACCCCTATCATCATAATATAAAGGGGTACTTTCGAGCTGATCTGTAACGGATCAAAGCGACCGTTAGTCGGGCTGATCTGTGATTGGTCAAGGCGACCGAGAGGACGTTTTGTGCTAATTATACCTTAATAAAACATCATAAGCTTTTGATGGTTTAAAGAATAACAAATAGATCATAAAATTTATGTTTACTGTGTTATATAAACAAGAGTAATCACTTACACACTTTGTTCACATTCACTTTCACATCTCTTTGACATAGGGGTGGAGCCCGCGATGCTTCAAACTCATTATAAGACATTCTATGAAAAAATAATATTGTACGGGAATTCATAACTTATTTTTACTTTTTCACCACATCCTCAGGCAAAATGTAATCGCACCCTCGATGCATAAGAAATGTGTAAATTTTCCTTTCTTAATCTAGACAAAATTTCTAATAATCTCTCCTCACTTGATGAGGACTTAAATTGAACAAAAAATTAGAGAGTGAATCTTAATCAACTAATCTTTTGTTTGAAGGTCTCGTTTTTGACATTTTTTAAATTTTTGGAAAAAGGGCTTATTTCACTCTTCGGAGGTGGCGAAGGTGGTGTAGTGACAGAAACCGACTCAATGTCGAAGCTGCTTTCATGGCGTCGCTCAATCCTTCAACCCCTGCTCTCAAACACCAATATTACTCATTTTCCGTCTCCATTTTACCTCATCATATCTCGTTTCATCAGCCACTGTCCACATGAAGAGGACCTATACGACCCCCAATTTTCCCCGATAAATTTCAACAAAAATAAGAACAAATTGAAAAATACTCAAGATAAAAAGTATTCGCAAAAAGATACTAAACAATTAACTACGGATATCGCCAATAATTTGCCGCTGAAAGCCGATTTGCCATTTGATTTTATGCACTCTTACTCGGAGAACAGCCGCGGTGTTGAGCCCATTGGATTCCGTGAGCCTACTAGATTCTCTCCATTCGGGCCTGGTCGGATTGAGCGAAAGTGGACTGGGACTTGCGCTCCGGCTCCGGCTCAGGCTCAGGCTCAGGCGGATCTGGACAAATTGGACGAGGAGAGGAAAAGGGTCCTTGGAGAACCGTTGTCAGAGGAGGAAATTACGGAGCTCGTAGAGAAGTATCGCCACAGTGATTGCTCGCGTCAAATCAATTTGGGTAATCGTCTGTTCAAATGAAATTTCTTACTACCGCGTCTGGATTTTTACAAGAATTTCTTATATGCACCGAGTAATTCTGAAATGAAGAATTCAATAACGAATCATTTGTAGCATATTGACATTTCATTTTTTCTGTGTAAATTCTAATACAAATGCACACTTAAAGATGTCGTTCTGGAATGTTTAAACTCTCCATGATCTTGGAAACGTATGCTTCAGTATGGATGTAGAACTAAGAGCATTGGCAATGAAAAACTCAATTTTGTGCTGCCAAATGACCAGAGCCTTTCATGACATTGAAGCTTTAAATGGACTTGACATGTCAGGACTTGTCTTGGGCGAAGCTTGTTCAAGAACAACTCGAGAATTGAATAGCCAAGCTCGAAAATTGAGGTGTAAACTTTTTGGCCTGGATCATTTTAGTCCAACTATCAAGTAGGATACGACCAAACCAAGTTGCTTGAGCTCAAAGGGGTTTGGTTGGTAAAAGCCAATTCAAGAACAACTCAAAAACAAAGGACCTAAGCTTTAGCAATACATTAGTTTTACTTAAATAACTGAAGCTTTGTTAAAGATAGTTGAAATAACATTCTCAACACAGAAATGCAAGCATACCTCTTTGCTTCTTGTCTTCTTACTCTTTCAGCGTAACATTTGAACTTCTACATAATTGATAACATTTCATTTATATAGCTCGAAGTTTGTGTCGTGACTTATCTGAACAGTAGGATTATGCATCTCCAAGACTATCATGGATCTCCTGCACACCTTCTGACCTTCATCGCTGTCATCCTATAGATAAATACTTGACTTAAGAGACTGATATACAAGTTCCTAAATGCTTCTCCATTAAATTTGTATTATTCATTTCAAAAGTTGTCAAATACATCTATTTGTTACCTTCCTTCTCTTTATCAGATTCATCCAATGTTTGGTCAAAATGCCCAAGCAAGCTTGGCAATAGTTCACTTGGGCAGTCAATCTGCTGAGGCAACTTTTCGAAAAGAATGAAGTTCAGGATTAAAAAAAGTAGGGAAATGCATTCTTATAAAAAAGAGTTAGAGCTTATCCATTCCACTACTCTCTTTTATATCAGCCCTCATTTCTTTTGTTTCCTTTTGACATATCTCATATAAATGACGCAAGTGCCGATCTGCATTGCACAAGGGCGCAACAATACTTTATGCTTTAAGACTATAAGGCATGGCTATGGTTTCTCTGGATATTGAAATCTACCGCATCACCTGTAACATCTCTGGCTCGGATACATGATTACTGATAAAAATACATATAGCTGAAAATAAAATTATTCCTTGGGAACTATTGAGAAGAATTTACAAGTATATGTTGTCAGATCTGACTACTTTTGTAATCATGGAACAGTGTGATATCTATTCAGGTCTGACTTCTTTGAAGAGTGTGAATATTGTAACTATTTGTTTGAAGCATTTTAGATTTTCAAGAAAGAAACATTTATTATGCTAGGAAAGGGAGGAGTTACACACAACACGCTTGAAGACATCCACAATCACTGGAAAAGGGCTGAAGCTGTACGGATTAAATGCTTGGGAGTGCCAACTCTTGACATGGACAACATTTGTTATCATCTTCAGGTTAGGCGTCTGAAAACTGGCTGTTTCTATCGTTATTATTAAAAACTCTTTTTTCTTGGTGCTTGTTAGCTGATGTGGATTGCAGTGTCTCATTATAGGACAAAACTGGTGGGATAATTATATACCGTAATATCAACATCCTCCTCCTATTTCGAGGTCGAAACTATGACCCCAAAAATCGACCAGTCATTCCTCTTATGTTGTGGAAACCATATGCTCCAATCTATCCAAAACTCGTGAAGAATGTTGCCGATGGTCTCACATTTGAGGAAACTAAGGAGATGCGAAACAAAGGGCTTAACTCTCCTCCTTTAATGAAACTCAGTAAGTGATTTGGTATTTATGTCTAATAGCCTGTTTGGCCTGGCTAAAGTAAATTTACGTTTAACTAAATAAGTTTGTTTTAAAATAAATAAATTTTAATGATAAAAGTTGGTCAAGGGAAGGGCTTAGACCAAAATTAACTTGGCTTCTATAGATTATAAGGATCTTTTGCTATAAATTTTCCATTAGATTTAAAGCAACAAACAAAATGGAATGGCAAAGAACATGTAACTGGTCTCAAAATTTATTAGGAATACTACTTAAAGCATGTTTAGGAGTTCTTTGTATTAACTGGTTTGAATTATAAATAGATAGGATGCATAGTATGGTGCGTTTGGAGAGAAAGGAACAGCCGCTGTTTTGAAGACCAAGCAAGAACTACAGAGCAATTCAGAGAATTGTTCTATCTGACTTTGTATAGTTGGTTTAGTACTGTGGCTAATAACCATATTGAAGGGTTGCCTAATTTCATGTCGTTTCTGTACTGTTTGAACTGATAATACATTTCCCATGTATTATCTACTGTTTTTAATATATTCTTCGATTACTTATCAAAAAAAAAAAAAATTATAAATAGATAGGAGTGGTGGATAAGTAGGTAATACTTGTGGGTTCCATAGAATAAGTGGATAAAATTTTGTTTTACTGATTGTAAACAGATTATAAACATGCGCCAAACAAGGGCTTAGTTTATTGTTGTTGGTGGTGATAGTTGGAAAGTAAGTACTTATTTTCAAACTAATGCAAAAGTTACTTCCACAGAAGGTACCTTTTTCTATACTTAAAAAAGAGAAAATAGTAAGTTATACATATGTATTTTGGATACCAAAAGTTAACTTAAAAAGGTAAATTTACTTAAAGCTGAGCAAAACTGCTATAAGTAATTGATGTGTTCTCTCCTTGATTTGCAAATAGTAATTACCTAATTTTTCATCTTCTTTCTGCAGCTAGGAATGGTGTATATGTAAATGTGGTGGAAAGAGTGAGAACAGCATTTGAGACTGAAGAAGTAGTGAGGTTAGATTGTACCCATGTGGGAACAAGTGACTGTAAAAAAATTGGCGTCAAATTACGAGTATGACTATCCCCTACTCATAATCAAAGTTTCAATTGTTTCTGAATTATTTTTGTCTAAATGTATATGCTATACTCCATGAGGATGTTCTGATTCTTTTGCTTGTTTCTTTAAAGCAGGATCTTGTTCATTGTGTTCCAATCCTATTCAAGGATGAACAGATCATACTCTGGAAGGGAAAGAAATATCAAGAATAGAACTCATTGATGGAGCTGGATTAACATTCCTTGAATAGGATAAAAAACAAACATTTATGGATTGCTCGAATTGGGAATTCCATGCCTCCTCCGAGCAGGAAAGGGTGGCTAACTGCAGTTTCAAACTCAGTTTTGGATGATTGTCTATGGTTAGTTAAACTTTCTGTCCAGTGGAGAATGAGCAGACAATAGCCTCCAGGCGAAAGATGATAGAATTATTTTGGGTTTGTGGTCTATATTTTCACTGCATCTTGAGAAAGCCGGTTTGAAATGGAAAGATATACCCAAGACACTTGGTTGTTCATGCAAGAGTTGGGAGCCATTTATAGTTTTTCCCTTCCCTAGGTGTCTCTTTGGGGTGCACGTATCAGTTAAGATTGCTAGAACTAAACCTGGATGCTTGACAAAGGAAAATTGTGTCTCATACAATATTATTCTGATTGAAATGAAAAATATTGGTGAAATCCTGATGCTCTCATCTTCTGGTGTTCTTGATTTTCCTTATACCAATTCGCAATAGTTATCAAAATTATTCACTTCAGCTTGATTTTCCATATTCAAATTCGCAAATGTTATCAAATTTATTCTCATCAACTTGATTTTCCACGTACAAAGTCACAAATGTTTTCAAGATCATTCACATCAGCAGAATGTGAATTGAGGGCTTCGACTATAATTTTGTTTTGTAGGGTGGTTAATATTTAAAACAAGAAAATCTCAATTTGATTTCAAAATCCTAGGACCCTTCTGGCACAATTTCACAAGAAGATTAGATAGTGCTCAACACTAGCAAACAAGAAAAAAGCGTAAATTTCATTTATGATAGTATTTTGTTTAACAAAGTACTATGTACCAAATGTGCACTTTAAGCCGTCTGCCCTGTTCACATTGTTGGTGGTTCTCGGACCTGCATAACTAGAACCATTTCCCTGTATAGCATCCTTTCGAAAGTGCATATCTTATGACAATACTAACAAGAAAGAGAACATTTAACCCGGGGAGGGGAAGCTGTGCACACCTAGAAGATTCTACAGAGTAATGGAGCACTAAAAAATGCTTGTAACAACCAAAATGTGAGATTGTAAAGCAATACAGTTTTCACAAAATATTTAACAGAGTGTTTTATGGCTGGCTGTCGTTTCTTCTGATCATTTGAACATGTGGAGCTATGTCATTTTCATCTGTGATGGGAACGTAATGTCCTGGCTTGAGAACAACACCCCTCAAAATAGTATTGGAGTCGCCAATTCTAACATTGAGAATATAACCAGCATCGAAGGTGGCCTCAACAACACCAGTCACTGCCTCACCCACCATATTTTCATTTACATCTACTCTATCCACTTTAACGGGACGGTTTCCTTTCGGTTCATCAAAACCAGGAGGTCCATTTGCAGTTTTAACTTGCTTCAGGTTTGGATCTTTCCGAGGGCGGCCACGTCCCCTCTTCGCTGGCAGAACTGAAGGGGCACCAGAGTTGTCACCTTGGATAGCTTGATTCATTTTCAGAAATTACTGCTAGCTGACAACTAAAGCTTGTTTAGATCTTTGGCCCTGCAAACAAATAAATCAACAAATTAGGGATTTTACCTCATCTTCACCTTCCCAGAGGATGATGATTCTAGGTAGTTGTAACAGTAAATCTCATAAAATGGAAATGAATTCACCTATTTTCATTTATTCAGTTAAACAAACAAATTACACTTCGAAAGCAAAAAATGCATCGAAGTTAATATTTGAGGATTCAACATTAGCTACTACTACTTGGGGATAAGACTGTTAGTTATGAAACTCTGGCGCAAGAATGGATGAAACAATGAAACGACGTTCATTAGGAATCATCGAAAAATACTATAAGAACAATATGACCTATGCAAAAATAGTGAAAACTAATCTGAATCGACCTTTTGGCCCTTTATCTTGTGCAATTTTTTCTGCCTTTGTCCACCTAATCATATATAGCCCCTGTTTGTCTACCATTATCTAAAAAATTGTTTTCTACAGTAAACAATCTCTACCACATATTCACCCAATAAAATATTCTACACATAAACCAATAAAGTTACTTTACATTTCAACCACACATTCTCTAAAAAATACTATTCATTACTTCATTTTCCTCCCCATAATGGTAGACAAACAGGCTCTTATGCAAATTTGCACAGTAGGGGTTGGATCGACATAAAAATCAAATTAAAACACAAACAGAAAGAAACAAATATACAACAAAAGTTTAAAGATCTAGACCATAATGAAAAATGGCAGACGTGAATGCTAGGGATCAAAAAAAAAGCTGGGGAGCACTGTTGGATTCTTTCTCAGTAAAAAAATAAGCTGAGGAAGGAGCAAAGATGATCCCTATATAAGCTGTGGAAAAAGCAACGTTGTATACATTTACAGAAACATAGACAAAAACATAGTCATTATCAGAAAGAAGTGTGGTAAATGGAGAAAATTATCATGACTTCGAGCAAGTATAATTTGTGCTCAAGGTTAAAAAAGTGATGATGCCTTCATAATAACTCAAACCATCCATATAGAGCATACAAATATATAAATAGGAACAATGACCTTCTACTCAATCTTTATCTGCCAAGTCGTTATACTTTTTTATATCATTTACTCCAATGATACAATTTCAAACAGATTATTAAAAGACAGAAAGTGATACTCAGCACCACAGAATTTCATGATTTCTGACCAAGATGATAACACCATGGTAGACCTTGATGAGTTTTATCTCTACGGCATTCTCATTTAAATAGTGGTGGCAATCAAGCCGAGCCGGCTTGTCGGCTTGGCTCGTTGCCACCGAGCTATGAGCCGCTCGGGCTCGCCAAAAGACTAGCCCGAGCCCGAGCCCGAGCCGAGAAGCGGGCTCGCTAGGCAAGCCAAGCCCAGCTCGGTTCGTTTTTTCACGAGCGGCTCATGGGCTCGTCCAAAAATTCAATTTTTTTTTTTTAAAAGGCATATCTTATTAATATAAAAAAAATAAAAATACCCGAGCCACGAGCTAAAGCTCGGCTTGGCCCACGAGCCGCACATGAGCCACGAGCTCGTGGGCCGAGCTGAGCTCGGGTATTTGTAACGAGCCGAGCCCGAGCTCGGCTCGTCAATGGGCCGAGCCGGCTCGGTTGACACCTCTACATTTAAATCTAGAGGCACATATTATTGTTAGTCCACCTCATTTTATTTTAAAGGAACTACTGCTTGAAAAGTTGACGCTACTCGATCTACAAATATTTAACTTGACCATGGACAATTGCTTCAACCCATTTAAAATTTTAAAGTTCAAAGTTTTCAAACACACCATTACGGCATTACCTCTGAACAAGTCACAGAGCAAAGGAGGGGAGAGAAACTGCTATACCAGATTGCCAAGTTGTCAACAGCAGCTTTGGTGTTGAGCACAACTCTAATAAATCGTCTATGACCAGCCTACTCTTGGATTAATGAAGTATATACATCAATGTCACAAGTTAAGTGACCCAGGAGATAAAACTTGAAGTGCATTAAAATTACAAAACATGAGAAGGTAAAAGAACTTTCTAGGAAAACATGAGGCGTATTATTATTTGTTAGTAATTGCAACTTTTGAGAACCATGTGAATAATATCTACGAGGTAAAGAATTTGGAGGAAGTAATAGAATTTATACTAAAGCATGCAAAAATATTAACAGTAGTCATCAGAATGTGAAAATCATAATCCACAATAATATAAATCAACAAAATTAACATAATTGACATAACCTGGAATGCATTCATTTGCACAAACCTGCAGATCTTTCAGTTAGCTCTAGCAATGACAACAACAGCTGCTTCTCTGAAATGAGTGACCTCAGTTGCAGTACCACACCTTTAACTGCAAATATGTTAGGCAAGAGAATAGAAAAGTATCCAAAGCAAAATTTAAAGCATTATCTTCTAAAATTTTAGACAGAAGAATTGCCAAAAAGATGAAAAACACAACTGAAGCAAACACAGACCTGGCTGAATTTTTATTCAAACACAGAGTTTCGAATTTTATGATGAGCATAGAAAAATGTGTTTCTATCCTGGATACTTGTCACATGATTTAAGTATCCGCTGGATCGAAATATTTTAGTTCTAGAGCATCCAACATAGAAGTTCATGTCTGTTGAATGTTTTACATATAAAATGAGTAATATTCAAACTACCAGTAACACTAATACGGTTGACTGGAAGAGTTTCCAGTTTATTCAAGCTCTAAAAAGAAACATATTTTCTTGAATAAGCCACATCTCTCATCAGCCCCTTTGTGAATTGGAATTGAATTTGGAATTGGAAATAAGAAGAGAATTGGTATCACAGAGATTTTTTCTTTGAATGTAATAATATTGACTAATTCATATCACTAAGGCACTAAAATAAGCATCACGTTACTTATAAAATAGATCACTACAACTAAAAGTTTCTTCCATTAGCATTTCAATAGCTCATTCAAAATATACGAAATAACCTAGAAACTTCTCCACTCTCCTCTTAGCACCTAAAGAGATGAAAGTTTCCATAAAATTGCAAAATAATATGACTAAAGTGTGCAAACAAGAAACCCACACAGAAACACAAACAAAAATCGTTTTTGAAGCAGGAAATAAATAAATAAAAGAAAAACCGAAGACAAAAAGACAGACCGAGAAAGGAGGACCCTTCTATGGAGAAACAGCGATGAAGGTGGATTGGCTATGGTAGTCTATTGTGGTACAAAAAATTGCAGCCACACATTTTGTTTTTCTAGATTTTAACTTCTACACTGCAACAAAACAAAAACTCCAACCTAACTTTCTTTTGCCTTCTTAATCGTTACAAATTGACAGGGTGAGAATTTGGTCAATCACAATTTTGATTCACACTGAGAATGACAAAATCGGCCAGAAAAAGCTTTAGGAATGACCATAAATGGAAAAGCCCCAATTCTCTTGCAAATAATTCAAGAAATCCTCAAATCCTCACCTCACATCAGATGTTGCAGGTCACGTTGGAGGTGGCGCGTGACGGCGTGAGTTGATCGGCAACCGAGAAAGTTGATTTTTTTTCAATGGACGGCAGTCTGGAGATGGATTTGAATTTAATGTGTGTGATCTTGGGTCGGTGGGGAAGGGACTCGTGCCAGAGAAGCAATAAGGAATTTTGGTAAATAAAGCTTTAAGTTTGTTCCACCACATACACTAAACAACGTCATTTTTTGAAGCAAGGGAAGGAAAAAAAAGGGGAAAATGGAAGACAGCCACAACATATGTTGACACATTGCGGCATGAACAGTAGGCGATATACAAGCTTCTTTTAATAAAAGTAGAAGTGATAACATAATAAAAATAAACGTGTGAAAAGGATGAAACTGCAAATAAGATGAAGCTGAAGAGCAATTAATTTTAGAGATTAATAAGTAACTAAAAATGAGAGGTGGGGATAATTTAAAGACTTTACTTTGCGAAGAATGTCTAAGAGATCGCAAAGAAATTAATATTTTGATAAAGCTTAAGTAGAGCAAGAGAGTAACAATAAGAAACCTAGAATAGTAGGATACAGAGGGTAAAGACTGTTTTGAACTAATAGAAAGTGTTTACAGAGGTTAGAAGGGCATTAATGATATTTCTCAATTATGGGCAAAGTTAATGATGCTATTGCTACGTGTCAAAATTTCCATAACGAAGTGACAAGGCAGTGAACAGGAATTAATGACATTTACTCAATTTTCGGCGAAGTTAACGATGCTTTTACTACATGCCAAAATTTCCGTGATAGAGTCCAATCATCGCCAAAAAACGATTGCACCAAATTCTGGAGAGTCCGGCACATTGAGATGCACATATACCTTTGCTAGACATATCCACGAATCCCCTATTTTTCGTACATTTTGAGTTATTGGGGGACTGAATCGCTTTTGAATAGGGAAAGTGAAAAACCTTTTTATTTTTGGTTAATATGCAAACTGAACAAGTTCATCCTCCCAAAAAATGTAAATTATCTGTGTTATTGAATATGAGACCAAAAACAAATGAGTTATCCAGCGGGACCTTTGTGTAACATTCCACATGGAAAAGCATGGGCCCAAACACAGACTGTGCAGCCTAACAGCACCACCAAGTTAGGCCTTTCCGTTGCCCATAGAACACTTGAATAGAATTCAAACCGTAAAACATAACACATCAAACAAAATTCCATCTCATCATGGGACTAGGGTCTTGCATTCAGAACCATAAAATTCACCCGGATCAATCATACTCAGTTATGCTCATCGCGAAAAAATGGAGCTTTTCAAGCGACAAGCACATGGAATAATACATAGACCCAAACACGAAAACATAATGATATATGCATATGCACATGAGCACACATACATAGATACGGGAGCTCTTTCTTGTACCTGACAATCCGATAAGGGTTTCACAGTTCACATTTCGTTTTTTAAGGCCACGTGCTCCTTTGTTCTTCTTCTGACATTCTGCTCTGTAATTCAATAAAGAATTATGATTATTTATCATATATTTTCTGTCAGTAGCTTTAGAACTAAATGCAGAGCTTGCTCTATCCTTTTCAATTTTTCAAACTAGTAGTTGGGTAAAATTTACTAAAATGACATGTCAAACCAAATTGGAAACCATTTACGGGAAAAAGGTTTATACAACACTTGCCTGCATAATGCTCTCAATGAATTCACGAGGACTGTCAGAATTTTGTATTTTTTATTGTGTTATTAATTATCTAACTTCCTCAAATATTTATCAAACAACTTTGTCCCAAACTAGAAAATTGTGGAAAAGCTATTCTGCGAACAGATAATTATGAGATTTGTTGAAAAAATAAGAAGGGCGAAAGACGGCAAAATAAACGATAACTGTTTCATTTTTTCATTATTTTTTATTTCGAACAATCAAAATAGACCCCAAAGTTCAAAATCGACCACTAACCTTCATTGTCACTCAAAATTCAGCCTCTGTCAGCATACCTCCAATTACAAAATGCTTGTGAGGCCTCTGCAATTCACTGCCAGTCACAGTATTTAGTTACACAACCTATAGGTGGGATTTAGCCACCGTCTGACAACTATTAAAATGAGTTTTTTTTTTTGAAAAAATGAATTTTGGAATAGTAAATTTTTGGAGAATGCGTGGTTAAAAAGTAGGAAAAAGTTTTGGGGTTGCATGCAAAATATTTTATTGTGAGATTGTGTGGTTAAAAAATGAGTTTGAGAAAAAGAGTTTTATTTTAATGGTTGTCAAACACGGACTTAAAGTAAAAAACTATATAAAGAATACAGAACATAACAAACCAACAAACTATAAATATCAACTGAACTGCACGGTTGTAAATTGTAATCTCACAGAAGGAACATCAGGTTCTTTTTTTTTGGTTCATCTTGTAAGAGAAATATATGGTTGTAAAGGGAGGTGAGAAATTGGAAGTAGCACCAACTTCAAAAGAGCCATTTAGCTTCTACTTTAGGTTCCTTTTGAGCCCCATTTCTTTAGAATAGACTTTGTAAAAAGTAATTTTCTGGAAAATGTGCGGTTAAAATGTAGATAAAAGTTTCGAGTTTACATGCAAAATTATTTTATTGGGAGATTGTGTGGTTGAAAATAAGTTTGAAGAAAAATGGGTTTTAAAGAATGTGGCTCAAATAGGGGTTAAACATTGAATAAAGTAGTATAAAGGATTAAAATAATTAATACGATTCACAGGGTATTTTATTTGACAGCAACTCAACAGAAAGCACTGAACATTTTGTCCGGTGAGAAACTAGTTGTTTTTAAAGAAAGGTCAAAACACTGTCCCCAACTTCCTCATTTCTTTATATCTTCAAATCATATTAGTTCAATTGCAATTTTCACATCATAACATCCAATAACTGCATATTAACCGACCTGACTTGCTCCTATGGAGCCAAGGTCATAAAGTCAAAAAAACTTCTTTCGACATAATTCTACATGCATCTATGAGATCGTAAGAGCACTGTGCTATGACCTAAGTCAGTTGCAGCGAGATTCAAGGCATTGTGAGATAATAAATTAGTCAAATTCAAGGAGCAAAATAGGTATATCGGTGGCATTTCCCACACATAAATGAGATTTGAAAATATGATTCCAGCCTCTGAAAGATGCATGCACCATGCAGCAAAGCACAAGTGGCCAAGTCACTTCTACAATTAAATATATGAATTTATATTTACTTGTCCTCCTGCAGTAGCTTTATATGATGCTCCGTTTCTTCTGTGCTAACTGTTCATCCTGAAATGGAGCACATCAGGCTATTCAGAGGTAGCTTTTCCAGCTTTTCCATGAAATGCAATAGAGCTGAGTCTGGTCACGAGTCGCCAGATACATTAGCCCCTTACTTCCCTGTGAACATAAATGTGAAAAAATAATCCAATATAGATTCACTATGTTCCATAATTATCAAATCCGGCCTGGACATTGACCCAGGTCATTGGTTCGACCGGCATTTTATTATGAGATGTAAATCTAAATAAAAAATAATTTGATATAATGTAATGAATTAACAATAATTTATAGAAGTAAAGTCACATCATAATATCAAAATGTGTTACATGACATAAGTAAGTAATCAAAAGACAATGTAGTCATATTTTCTTGCTTTTGTTTTTTGCATATCAAATTAGAGGTGTGTTATAAGTTTTTCCTCTTTCATAATCCCCTTATCGGGTCAAGGAATTTCATTCCTTACGAATTTAAATTTGACTCTAGACTTTAAAAGATAAATAATGATCAATATAGTAGCCATCGCAGAATAAGACACAATTTATTATTTCTACATCATCCAGTACATATTATAGTTAAGGCCATACACAACTAATAAGCAGCCTAATGGACAAGAGATTACAATGTAACCTGGAGATTCCAGGTTGGAATTCATTTATAAATTTTTAGCAAACCAATTCAATTCATGAAATGCATAGGCAGTTAAACTCCACAGGGTTCTTCCCAGCTAGGATGTATTGACATCCTCCATGCACAGGCGAGTCGGTGTCCTACATGTGTTGGACACCGACTGCCCGACACACCACCAAAACGTCGCCAACATGTGTTGGTAATGTCCGTGGTATATCCAAATTATTTTTGATTTTGTATAGTTGGACACATTGCCAACATGACCAGAAATATATCCGGCACAGGTAACATGTCCAAAGAATATAAGAAAAAATCCCAGAAATTAGTAGCCCCCTTTCCTCCGCACAAAACCCTAAAACTATCATTCAATTAGGGTATACTCGATCCTGTAGGTTATAGCCCAACAAAATAATTCACGGCGAAAAAGCTATACTGACATAAAAAATAAGTGGGGGAAGCTAAAACGCCGATATAGAATGCAGATGCTCTGATTATTACCGTTTTGCGTAGGCCAGCAACGCCAGGACATCGACAAAAGGCTTATACTTGGCACTCTTCATCACCTGCCCATCAGCCATGCTTGATAGCTCAAGTATATGCAAACAACAATTCAAATAATGAATACTCAATTCGGAACTGAATTAATGGATAAGAATAGTAAAATTATCCCCTTCATAATGAATTCAAATTGGTGATCGGCGAGTAATGGCTTAATGAAGTTATCTTGAGAAAGAACCGGTGAATTGTGAAAATGGAACAATATGTTCTATTTTTTCGATTTTGTCCGGTCCTATTTTCCCCATGGAACAATATGTTCTAGATAGAAAAAATTTATGCCTCCAAGATAAGTTTTACACGAAAATCATCTTCTAAAATTGAGAATCGAATTAGAACTACCAAGAGTCCAATCGATTTAATTAGTACCGAACCAAAGCAGTTGGTTCAATCCAATCGGTTCTAAATAAAAATGTTCAACTTTAAATGACATAGACTTGGATTGATATGTAAAAAAGCGAATTATTATTAATTCACAAAGTTTGTGCATTTACCCCTTGTTTGTTGGGCATTATTCAACTCATTAATAGAATAATTGTGACCGTTACTAATTAAAGTGGGACTTACCCGTGAGAGTTTTGTCAGAAAAAAAGGTCTGCTAGAAGGAACAATAACGGTCCAATTTTTTCTAGTTTTGGTGGAATAATGCACAACAAACAGGGGCTTATATGTACATTACGGGAAATTGGAAATCTTTTAACCATTTAAAAGAGTTGAAGTCGATAAAATTGTTAGTCTGATTTGATATACAATGTTGTCAAAACTCGTAAAATTTAATAACAGGAATAGTGAATATGTAACTTGTCTAGTGGAGAATTAGTCATGCAAGAGTTGGGAATTCGTGGTTGTAAGAAACTTTTCATACGCAAGTCGAAATAAAGGGAAAGTTCAAGATTTTAGAACTTCCGCATCTATACCTTTTCCCTCGAGCATGTATTAGTTAAGATTGCTCGACTAAACCTAGCTGCTTGGTGTTCTTTTCTTTGTTCCTTGTGGGACACAATTCACTAATTCTTGTACCCTTGTAGAAAATCAACAGAAAGTGAATCGAGGGCTTCAACTATACATTTGGTTGTTCTTCAACTCTGCGAAACCAAAACCATTTCACTGTCTAGCATCTCTTTCATCGCTTGCACGAAAGATCAAGGGAAGGAGATTGTAAAGCAAAACAGAAATAAAACGAAATATTCCATAAAACAAGCACAAAAAAGGGGAGGAGATTGTAAAGCAAAACAGCGACAAAATGAAATATTCAACAGAGGAAGGGTCTTCTATGTCTAGCAGTCCATAAGATTAAAAAGGCAAGATTCATCCAAGTCTAAAAACCTCCTATGTAACTAAGGACCATTTTAAATATTCTTGTGTCTGAGAAAAAGTTCCCCTGTTGTGGCTTTCGAGTCTCCAAGTCATAAACTAAACCCTTCTGAAATCTTGAGTAGTGCACAAAAAATTGTTGAAGTACAACAGAAAGGAGATCACAGGCATACTTTAGACTTGGCTCATTCTTTTGGATCAGTTTCAGCACTCTTAGCTTCATGAAATTCAACTTCCGAAGCAGAAGATGCAGAAGTTAGATGTTCAGGTACGGGAAGGGGAATCTCCTTCATATTTTCCTGCAAAGCCTTGAACAAAGCATATCCCATTTAGGATTTATATATAAATATCTCGTGTACATAAACTATTGAGATGTTTATATAAGATGAGGCAACATCCTACCTGCAAAAGTTCAGTCATCCTTCCAGTTCCATAATTGTACAGAGGTGTCGAGACAGATGCAGTTTGTGAGGCCACAGTTGAGAAGGATCCATTGACACCATAATCTTCAGGTGAAGGTTCCCATGCATCCTCACCATTTTTTTTGTGAACCTCTGATGATCTTGAAGAGCCTGCCATTTGTAGCTCCATAGATTCCATGCCTTTCTCTCCTTTTTCAACCTCAGGCGTGCCTTCTTCCGATGAAGCATTTTCATTCTGCACACTATCTTGTGCACCTTGGTGCCCAAATTGGGGTTGTACGGCAATTGGAATCTGGCCAGCAGGTATAGATTGAACAGGTGGTAACATAGCTAATGGTTCAACTGTCTCCACATCTTTGTCCTCCAAAAACAACATAGAAGCAGCTTGGGATGCACCAGAAGACATTTGGCTGGAAGTTGGCAGCCCACCCGATGGATTGACAGGTTGCAATACAACAGGAACCACAGTGCCCCTCACGCCCACTGGAGGAACAGAAGAAACAACCTTTGGAGATGCGTATTTGCGTTTTGCGCCTACTGTACCAGCTGTTTGAATTGCAAGTTTATGGGCACGCGACCAAGTTTGGTTTGGAGCTGAGAAGTGTATATCATTTCTTCTGATCATTTGAACGTGTGGGGCTATGTCATTCTCAGCTGTAACAGGAACGTAATGTCCTGGCTTGAAAACAACACCTCTCAAAGTTGTATTGGAGTTGCCAATTCTAACAGTGAGCATATACCCAGCATCAAAGGTGGCCTCAACAACACCAGTCACTGACTGGCCCACCATATTGTCATTTCCATCTACTCTATCCACTTTATGGGGACGGTGGTTTCCTTGCGCTCCTACAAAACCAGGAGGTCCACGTGCAGTTTTAACACGTTTTAGGTTTGGATCTTTCCGAGGGCGGCCACGACCCCGCTTCGCTGCTGGGACTGAAGGAGTACTAGAGTCGTCCCCTTGGAAAACTTGATTCATTTTCAAAAATTACTGCTAGCAGACTACGCCTGTTTAGATCTTTGGCGCTGTAAACAAATAAATCAACAAATTAAGGATTTTACATCATCTTCACCTTCCTGGAGGATGATGGTTCTAGGTAGCTCTAACAGTAAAATTCATAAATTCGACATGAATTCACCTATTTTCATTTATTCAGATAAAACAAGCAAATTTAACTCCAAAAGCAAAGGAAGCATCTAAGTTCATATTTGAAGATTCAACATTAGCTAATCCATCCAGGGAATGAGACTACAGATGTTAGGTATGAAACATATATACAACAAAAATTTAAAGATCTAGACCATAACAAATAAAATGGCAGACGTATATGCTAGGAATATAAAAAAATATATATGTGTGTGTGTGTGTGCGCGTGCGCGCACACAAACACACATATAACTTGGGAAGTGCTGATCGATCCTTTCTGGGTAAAAAAATTAGCTGAGGAAGGAGCAATGTTGAACCATATATACATTTACAGAAACAGATACAAAAAATGGCTATTAACAGCAGTGTGGTAAATGGAGAATATTAGCTTGAATTAGAGCAAATATAATGTTGAACACAATGTTATCAAAGTGATGATGCCTTCATCACAACTCAAACCATCCATATAGAGCATATAAATTTAAAAATAGGAACAATGACCATTCACTCAATCTTTAGCTGCCAAGCCGTTGCATGTTTTTAATATCATTTATTACAACAATGATCTGATTGAGATTTACACAATCTCAAACAGATAACGAAAATGTTAGAAAGCGTCACAGATTACTCGTCACCCACAGAATTACATGATCTATGACAAAGATAATAACGCCATGGTAAACCTTGATGACTCTTTGTATACGGCGATAAATGCGGCTAAGATTTCCCTTACCAGACAGGAAGAGCATTAAATAGGAGCTATTTTCATTTGACCTATATTCTTTTACAAATAATAATGCAACTTCAAAACGATATCAAATGGAAAAGTGATGCAAGAGCTGACTAGTATATATTAAACAAAATTCTCATGTTCTTGCTCTTTATACAATAAAAATCCTTATCTTAGACAAGTAGGACGAGCCTCAAATACTGAAATCGACAACTCTAAAAATGACTAAATTTCATTCAACATGCAACTAAAAATGCATAAATTTCAATTCATATCATAGCCGAACAACAAAGCAAGGAGCAAATTCTAACAATGAGCAACGACTCAATTGCATACAAGAATGGTGGAGTCCAAGATTCTGAACAAAAAAATTGTTAAGGAGAATTCACACAAGATGTATGAAATATCAAGACTATGGGATGCGAAGTTGAATTCATCACAAGGTAATGAATTGTCAAGATACGAAATTTTTTTTACCCAAGCAACGAATTTGTCCAATGAAAGCAAGCTATTCCGTTCGCTGAAGATTCTATCGTTGGAACTTGTACGCCAAAAGAATAGGGATGTCAATAGGACAGGTTCACGATAAGACGGTCATTTCGTGCCCCTACAGGGATTTTTCTCCTTGAACCCCACTTAAGTCGGGGCGGGCCAGGGCACTTATTTGGCCCATTTACTGCCCCTTTAACGTATATTATTTTTATTTTTTATCTTTGAAATTGTATTTTTAAATAATACTAAACGGGACAGCCGATACCATGTCCCCGCCCTCAATTTCGGGCAAGGTTTCTTGCCCTCGAGGATGAAAAATTCCTGTCCCGTTCAGGTCAGGGCCCATGGATCTCCAATCAACTGGGTTTCTAGCCATCTCTACTCAAGAAGCATAATCCCCGTAGGCCTGCATTTGTTTTGTAGAGTGCAATAGCTCATTTGGATGGTGGTACCAAAGAAAATAGAAATAATCTTAAATGATAAGAGCTACCAATGTTGACTTTTCAGAGAACTTCTACTGTTCATTGTCAAGATTAAGATTCGCGCCAAGTTTCGATCTCACTAAGGGATGAAAAACCTTATTGCAATAGGAAAAATGATCAATATCATTCATTGGTTAGATAAGTGGTGGTGACCGCCGCAAATTAAACGGGGTTGAGGAATTGATAAAGAAAATGATATCCTTGAAATTGAATTGTCTATTGACTTCGAGAATAACGCAATGATGGTAATAGATGACCCTGAAGATCATATGACACAAACAAAGGTTCAATGTCATTCACATCAGGAATAAGAAAGGCAAAAAAAATAATAAGTGCAAAACTATTCTTAAAATTATCTTTGAGAACAATGGGCGTCTCTAAGGGGGCAGAAGGATAGGGTTTTATATTAGAATTTTATTCTTTTATTTTCAAATAGTAATTATACGTTTTCGTTTTTTTTTTTTCGACTTAGTCAAAATATCAGTGGTAAGTTGCATGAGTAGTGAATAGTACGGAGCAGAAGTGCTTCTTGATTTTGTATTTGAAAGGTTGTTGGTTCCTCAAATTACTGACATCATTTCAAGAGGTCTAGATTGTTGTTCTCTTCTATTTTGTTTTATTAGTCATTACGAAACTAGAGTTCGTAATAGTACACAAGATTATAAAGAGACAGTGCTGTCATGAGAAACCATCCGTATAGATCATATGAATAAATAGTGGAACTATGACCTTGTAGTTAAAGCATGTATGGGAATTGTTTATAATTGTTTTAAATTGTAAATAGATATAAATGGTTGATAAGTGAGTGTACTTGTAAGTCCTACGAAATGTGTCGATAAAAAATAGTTTGGCCAAAAGTGAATATAATTTAAAGACTTGTCAAACAAGGGGTTAACCAATATGCCAGTTACATTATAACTTGTATTACCTGCCATATTCTACCGCTACACTTTTTAATATAATTTACTCCAGCAATAATCTGTTTCAGATTTCATGCAGTCTCAAACAGCTATTAAACATGATAGGAGAAGTGCCAGCAGACCACAAATTACAGGGTCTGTGACCAAGATGATAAACTCCATGGTAAACATTGATGAGTAACGTGGATGTGACATTATCGTTTCAATGAAGAAGCATGCGACTGGCGAAGTATCAATGCCAGCTCTTAAGGAAAGAATAACAAAACAGGAGAAAATTTGGGTTCAAGAAATTGAAAATTGAGAGTAGTACTACAACCTAAAGAAGAAAAATTTGGTAAACGCTGAAACTCTCTTGTCAAGGGTATGGGGCATACTGCCAATAGTGTGTCCCACCCTTCTGTGCGACTGCTGAGACATACCGAAATTCAGCTTATATAGAAGCTTCCTTAAGAAACTTGGCATGTACAGCCCACGGTTAACTTTAGTTCATGGGAAATTACAAAATGTAACAGTATTGCAGCTTTTTCACCTAATGTACCCATTAGCACATAGTGATAAAGGTGGCTAAGACTTCCTATTTGAAATAACACGAGCGTTTAAATAGGAGCTATTTTAATTTACCTTCTATTCTTTTACAAGTAAGAATGCAGGTTCAAACTGGCATCAAATGAAAAAGTGGTGCAAGAAACTGACTGAATCGTACATATAAAACAAAATATTTGTGTTCTTCTTCGTTCTTTATATGATTAGCAATCCCTATATTTCTTCTTCTTAGACAGTAGGCTGAGGCTCAAATACTTCATATCGCAGCACATCAACAGTTCTAAAAACACCTAAATTTCAATCAACAAGCAACAAAAATCCTAAGAACGCCCAAGTTTCAATCAACATGCACCAAATAATAGTAACTAAAAAGGCCTAATTTTCAATCGATATGCAACAAAATATACTAACTAAAAATGCCAAAAGTTCAATCATGATGCAACAAAAAAATGCTAAATAAAACTGTCTTAATTTCAATTAACATGCAACAAAAGAACTAAATAAAAACGCCTAAATTTTAAAAAATAAATAAAATTGGATTATAACACCAAAAACCACACCAACGAATAATAGTAAATAAAGCCTTAATAATACTTCACAGAAACGAAGTTCGAACCTTTTACAGTATCATAGCAATCTTTTAGCCGAAAAAGTGATAATATGACCAAAATTACAAAATACACGTAGTAAAGGGATGCAATTGCAGGTATGATGAATATGGAATAGCAATAAATTAAAGCAAAATTAAGAAAATAATAACTAAATAAAAATAAGAATTTGATGATAATTGAAGACTTTACCTTCGAAGAATTACTGAGCGATTGCGGGAGTAATTATTATTTACGATAAAGATTAAGTACAGTGAGAGGGTAATTAAGAACCCTAGAATGGTTGAGTTGGGAAAGGGTGAATTAATTGAAATAGGTTTTGGAAAGTTGGAAGGATATTAATTTTATTTTCTTAATTACTTGCGAAGTTAACTATGCGCCGAAATTCAAGGAATTAAAAATTAAGAAAAATTGCAATATTGTGCTTGGTATTCAACTTGTTCCTTGGACAGGTTCGAGCTACAACTTTGTTGTGTTAGTAATATTTTAATAATTGTTCTTCGAAAAAAAATAAAAAATAAAATAAAATCGTATTGTTAATAAAAAATAAATACGATGTTTCTAATTTTGAATTGATCCGTTTTGGGTCTAAACTGGTTGGTTTTTAAATGAATTTTTAATGAGTTTTAAATTTTAATTTTATTGTATGCATTGGTGGTTTCGAATTGATGAAATCATCTGGTTAAATTAATATTAATCACTTATTTGGCAAACTTTTTTATTAAATTAAAAGTTGTGAATAATGTGAAATGATTGTGTAAAAATTATGAATCCTACTAACTACGTAAACAAAATTGAATTTAACTGTGTTATAAGTAATTATAAACTTTGCTAAACAAGGACACGCACGACACTTGAACCACCACTTTGGAAATTGAATGGGCGACAAAAATAATTTAGTAAAAACTAGAAAAGGGAGAAAGAAAATAAATAAAAAGAAAATATATATCTCCTTCCCATCCGCTGAAGAATTTTAAAATACTTCATTTGAAAGAATTAATCCACCAGAAATGTATGTGCATGCGATATGATCATCCATTTAAATCACGATACCTTAAACGTCGAATCATTTAAATTGCGAGACCTCTATGTCTCATGTAGTAAGAGAGAAACATGGTGGGTTGTGCGAGCCGAAGAATCGCGATTTGATTGGCTTGAAATATGGGTGTCTTGATTTAAATGGGTGATTCTACCTTGTGTACATATTGGATTGTACTATCAAATTGAAAAATCGAAGAAATGCTTATTTATAAGGTGACAAGGCAGCTAGTTTGAGTGGGACCTGACGGTTGCCCGAACATCTTCTTTAAAACCCTTGAACCTGGTCATTTTAGAGGAAATTTCGATGGCAATCAAGGATGGATTTCGGAAGGGATGCTTACTAAAAGAGTTCAGGACTACGCTCATTGTTCTTCGAGCATTCTTGCTCCCAGGTTGAAAAATTTCAGGTCTCTCTATAGTTTTGGCTACAAGCTCTCTCAAAAATCTTAGGAACAATAGGCAAACAAAAATGATCTCTAATAATACATGCTTGTCCAAGAAAGCGGGTTGTGACGGATCGCAAGGTGATGTCCTAAAAACTAGCATGGCACAGGGATGTCACCTAAAATGGTGGGGAAATGACTAATATCCGTGGTGGCTGGTTCATGTCCAGGTCATGCCTAGAAAATTCGGGTGTGATCGTTAGCTGCGTCACGACGATCATCGCAGCGGTGCGAGGCGGCTCCCCGAGGACATCGCGAGCAGTTGTGCGGCTCCGGACGCGACGAGGACATGGCACGGTCTGCGATCGCGTCAGTGGACAACGAGCTTATGACAACCACAGTTGCAGTTTGCCCGACTAAAGCAGTGACATGGGCGCGACATGGCGATAAATCCCAGCATACGGTGGTTTTACGTAGGAAAATACTATGGGTGCAAATTCTTTGGGATATTTTGAAACTTGTCCAAGTTGGTTACTTAACCCACTTGCACAGGAAATGCCAAGGAAGAGAAACTCAAGTTGATGACTATGAAAGGGACATAATTCCCATGGGATTTTTGAAGGAAGAATCCACTTGCAAAGAAGCAAAGTCCAAGTTTGCTTCCACTTGGTCTAAGGAGGTTTAAAAGGCAAGTTGTAGCCAATGGGGACCCTTGGATGGAGGATTGATCCTAGCCATTAAATCTAAGGAGGTTTACATGGGATTTGCCTATAAATAGGGATGAGGTCCCTTTGTAATTTATTAGATTGAATTAGATTGGAATCAATTAGAATTTCAAGTAGTATATGTGAATTGAGAGAATTGTTGGAAGGCATGCAATTTATGGGATTCATGCTATTTATATAATTCTTAGATCACATTGTATAATATATTGGTGTGGAGTTTTTATATACAAGAGAGATTTTCTCCCCAAACTTACTTGTTCTCGATATTGTCTTTACTTCAAATCTCATACTCAAAGTTTGTCTTGATTTAGCCTACCAGGTTGAATCATTTTGGGGGCGTCGAAAGGCTGAATTAACGTTTTCTCGTAGGGACGGGAATTGTGTTGCGTTAAGGCCGCACGGTGTCTAGTTTTTCTAGTGTAAGAAATCTAGTCCCGTGACAAGTGGTATCAGAGCGAGTTCGTCAAGTGATAAGTTGTTATCATGACGGATCCACAACAAACTTTGGAGGTTGAAGAAAGGGGACGTGGTGTTGCCCCAAGTGAAGCAAAGAAGACTCGGAGCAAGAGTAAGGCGCGGGAGGCAATTGTCATGGAGGGCAAGCTTGATCCAATCATCGCAAATATGGGTGATAGGATCGAATCTCTTGAAAATTCCTTGGAGGCGTTGGAGGAACACTCCTTTGGAAAGTTAGAAACTCTCCAATATAATGTCCAAGAGGTGTTGGACGTACAAGCATCATTGGAGAATGATGTTCAAACGGTGAAAGGCGATGTCCAAGCTGTGGTAGCTCGACAAGCCGCGATGACGGAAGATTTTGGTAGACTCCAAGCCAAACTCTTAGATGTCGTGTTCGCCGTACAAGGTCAAGGAAACCAATCATCCTTGATGATGGAGCGTATGAGCAAGGAGCTTGAGCAATACAAAAATTCTACCGCTAGTTCAAGCGGAGGTGCCGCTACTAGTGTTGTTGCGCCAAGGATTGAGTATCCAAAACCAAAGAATTATGACGGACGACGTGATGCCTCGGAAGTGGAAAATTTCCTATGGCAAATGGAGGTCTACTTTGAAGGCGTTAATCTTATGGAGGAGTCCATGAAGGTGCGGACCGCTTCAATGTACCTCTCGGATGTTGCGGCGTTATGGTGGCGTCGTAAGCATGGTGAAATTGCGCGGGGAGCTTGCAACATTGACACATGGGATGTGTTCAAAAGGGAGCTCAAAAGGCAATTTTACCCGGAGAATGTCGTCTACGAAGCTCGCAAGAGGTTGAGGATGTTGAAACATACGGGGACAATTCGTGACTATGTCAAAGAGTTCACGACCCTTGTGCTTCAAATCCCAAGCATGCCGGAGGAGGA
Organism: Fraxinus americana; assembly: GCA_035079005.1. Classification (NCBI taxonomy): domain Eukaryota; kingdom Viridiplantae; phylum Streptophyta; class Magnoliopsida; order Lamiales; family Oleaceae; genus Fraxinus; species Fraxinus americana. The sequence continues at coordinate 54,524,334 of CM068706.1, read as the reverse complement.
CTCCCTATTCTATTTCCTAGATGGATGTGCTAGTTGGATGCAACGTGAGTTGCAACGGCGCGATATCAAGACCGTAGATGAAGCTATTACGGTAGCCGAGTCTTTGACGGAGTTTGAAGAAAGTGCCGAGTCGGAAGCTAGAACCATCAAGCCCGCTAAAGGGAATTTTGGGGGATATGATGGAAACTTCGGGAAATCCGTGCAATGGGGCAAGCCGGAAGGGAGGCAAAATTCCCAAGTTGATTCTAGACCCGGTGGCAACACGCAACCTTCATGGAGGAAGGAATATGCTGAAAAGAAAGGGAACAATTTCACCCCTCGTGGTTGCTTTCTTTGTAAAGGACCACATCTCATGAGGGATTGTCCCAAGCGAGGATCATTGGCATCCATCTCGACAAGCCAACCGGAAGTAGCACATAGCCATGATGGGGTTGAAGCTCGGATGAATTCACTCCAATTGCTTGATGCTACCAAAGATGTTTCCCTAGGGACTCAACGTCTTTCGGGGATGAGAGTGGTTAAAGTCCCTAAAGATGATGAGGACAACGCACGGCATGATGTACTTGGAGAAATGCCGAACACGGTCCGCTACGAGGGCGTTAGCGGATTATGACGGATCGCAAGGTGATGTCCTAAAAACTAGCATGGCACAGGGATGTCACCTAAAATGGTGGGGAAATGACTAATATCCGTGGTGGCGGTTCATGTCCAGGTCATGCCTAGAAAATTCGGGTGTATTTGCGATCAGCTGCGCCTGACGAAATATCGCGAGCGGGTGCGAGGCAGCCTCCCGGGACATCGCGAGCGGTTGCGGGCAGCTCCGGAGCACGCGACGGGACATGGCCGGAACACGGTCTGCGATCAGCGTCCGACAACGAGCGGCTGTGCTAACACGATTGCGGTGCCGCTGACTAAAACGATGACATGGGGCGCGACATGGGCAGTAAATCCCAGCATACCAGGTGGTTTTCTGTAGGAAAATACTATGGGCTGATTGCTGGGATATTTTGGGATATTTTGGGGAAACTTGTCCAAGTTGGTTACTTAACCCACTTGTAAGGAAATGGCCAAGGAAGGAAGATAAACTCAACTTGATGACTATGAAAGGGACATAATTCCCATGGGATTTTTGAAGGAAGAATCCACTTGCAAAGAAGCAAAGTCCAAGTTTGCTTCCACTTGGTCTAAGGAGGTTTAAAAGGCAAGTTGTAGCCAATGGGGACCCTTGGATGGGGGATTGATGAGGATTGATCCTAGCCATTAAATCTAAGGAGGTTTACATGGGATTTGCCTATAAATAGGGATGAGGTCCCTTTGTAATTTATTAGATTGAATTAGATTGGAATCAATTAGAATTTCAAGTAGTATATGTGAATTGAGAGAATTGTTGGAAGGCATGCAATTTATGGGATTCATGCTATTCATATAATTCTTAGATCACATTGTATAATATATTGGTGTGGAGTTTTTATATACAAGAGAGATTTTCTCCCCAAACTTACTTGTTCTCGATATTGTCTTTACTTCAAATCTCATACTCAAAGTTTGTCTTGATTTAGCCTACCAGGTTGAATCATTTTGGGGGCGTCGAAAGGCTGACTTAACGTTTTCTCGTAGGGACGGGAATTGTGTTGTGTTAAGGCCGCACGGTGTCTAGTTTTTCTAGTGTAAGAAATCTAGTCCCGTGACAGGGTGCCACAACTTATCCCATGTCTGCACCCCAGGTAGCTATTTTTGTCATTGCACTTGTCAAGGATTTTCGGGAGGCGGATTTCAAATATCTTTTCCCTACTTAATTATTATTTTTATTTGAAGTTTTAAATATGCTTTACATTTGAAAACATAATTTTTTTAATAAAATAAAACAATTGAGGGCGTGGTTTGGAAATTCAAGGTGAAGACCGTGTTCCCCGTTCCTAAATGATAAACGAGATGAGATAGTGTGAGATAGGTCGTGGGCAAGAAATTTTACCATTTGTAACCATCTCACTCCACTCCATTGTGACTCCAATCCCGTCTTGGTTAGCTGAAGTAAGCCCCTGTTTGACAACCATTAAATGAGAAAAATCATGTTTTGAATAGTGATAGATAGGAATTTTGAATTTACATATAAAATATTTTAATGTGTGAATATGTGGTTAAAAATGAGTATGTAAAAAAAAGTTTTCAAATAATGATTGTCAAACAGGGGGCTAAGTGTTTGCTTAGTAATGCTTATAAATTGTGAGTTCTACAAAATGTGTGAGAAATGAGTGAATTGTAAGTTACTAAGTTATAGTTTCTACTAGTTTACTATTTTTACTACCAAACATACATTTAAGCCCATGTTTGATGCCTATTAAAAATAGTTTTTTTTTTTTTTGAAATAGTAATTTTTTAAAGAATATTAGAAAGTATGGAAAGTTAGTAAATTTATGTGAAAAATATATTATTATAAGAACGTGTGGTTGAAAATGAGTTCTACGCAAAAAAATAAAATAAAATCTTATCCTCTTATCCCCAAACAATCTTACTAAATTCATGAAGTTTGCATCTCCACCAACCAGAAGGATGCCTTACTAAATCTCTTTGGGAGTATCCCAACATCTTCATGACATTGTCCAATAGAAATCTATTAAATCAATCCGAATTCACGTAGTCAAGATATGCTACCTTATCATGCTTGTATACAAAATTGTGCATCTTGACGAATAATATACCACCATGGTGTGCTTTATGGTGAAATAAGTTGAAGGGTTTGAATGCGTTAGGACTATTTTACTCTTATTGATTTAAAGGAAAACGACATTTTTGTATTTAATTAATGGAGGAACTAGCGAATAGTGGACGGAATGACGTTCTTTGCAAAGAAATGTGGAAATAAGGGGGGAAAAGAGCCAAAAATGAAAGATATAAACGTTTTCCACAATGAACTTAAAAGGTAGGGACATTTTGTACTAATTATCATTTTTAAATTAAATGAGGAATAGTGATTGGACGGAATTGCCCCTTCTTAAAAGGGTTAATATACCTGATTTTTTTAATTTTCCAGGTCAGCTGAAGGTGTTTTGGGCGGTTTTCGTCCAAAGGGACCCCACCTGCATATTTACGAGAGATTAGGGACCTCTTCGACACGAAATGAAGGTTAGGGTAAAGTCTGCAAAAAATAGAAAAGTTAGGAACCGTCGCTGCAATTTTCCCTAGAAAGTATGGAAAGTTAAAAGAGAAGGGAAATGGACTATTTATTTGCATGACCTCTGCTCATCGACGCCTGATTCTGAGATGTGGATCATGCAATGCACATTAGATCCTTTCCGGAGAATTAGATGGTCTTCCCGAACATGATCTTATGACTTTGCGGAAACCTGTGTTTTTGGTAAACAGTTGCTCGAGCTTGGCAACTGCGAAATTTTGATCTATACCTGCACCATAATATCAGATATCTTCTTGTTGGCACGGATGAATCAGTTACATCTTGTTCCTACTAATACCGAGTAGAGGACGTTTCATTCACAGACCTTGATCTTTAAGGTGAAAGTGGGCCTTAGTTGGCTACCATTGATATTGACACATTTGATTTCGCCAAATGTTCGGGAGTTCCTCTATTCAATCCTTTTAAATTCTGTGGGGTGGCGTAGCTTTTGAGATTAATGTAGTTCGTTCGATTTTGAAGGGGGGAGATCCTATAGGATCCTATTTTGTGTGAAAATATTTTATTGTGAGAATGTGTGGTTAAAAACGAGTGTAAAAAAATTGAAGAATGGTAGACATATAGGTGTTAAGAATTTTTAATAAAAAAATGTATTTTGAAATAGTAATGTTTTAGAAAATGTGCGATTAAAAAAAATTCTCGATTTACATATAAATTTATTTTATGAGAAAATATGAAATTGATAAAGAGTTGAAAAAAAATGAAAGCCAAACATAAGCTAGATACAAAAAGATGGACGGACTTTCATTTCAAGTAATAGAGATCTTATGCAGCGGGTTCAAGCCCGTCTACTGCTTGCACCTGCAGTAGTAGAGATGTTCAATTGTTAATATCAACCAAAAAAGATCCGTGATTGGTCAAGGCGACCGAGCGGATACATACCTCCTCCATGTTCCTTAAATAGGGTAAAAACCCCACTTTCTTACGATTACGAGGTTTATTCGAATATGAAATTCAATCTTGAAAATACAACATACTCAAATGTATGAAGCGAATTAGCTTAGGCCCAAATTTTGTTGCTAACTACTTTGCTTAAGGCATCCCACCGTTCACTCCACTAGCCCTCCCGCAGTCGATAGCCATTACCTTTTTCTTTTTGTTCTTTAAAACCTTTTAATATTAAAATTTTATTTAATTGAAAATGAGTTAATTCCACTGACTTATTTAATTGGTCATTACAATTTTTTTCTTGGAGGTTTAAAGCAATTTCATTAATGGTCGCTCGTTTAGAAGGGTTGACCATACATCAAAATAACGACGTTTTAATCAAAACTAACATTGCTGTGTAGAATTTTATATTAATTTTTTAATCGAATGATCATTTATAAAATCATTATAAACTTCAGTAACTAATAGAGTAAGAAAAATACTTTAATTGTCACTTCAGCATGAGAGATCACTTACAGAAATTGTTATAAACTCCGAGTACTAGAGTAAGAAAAATACTTTATTTTTTTAAAAGCTTCGACGACGTTTTTGGTCAAATTAACTCATTAAAAAAATAGTTTTAACTCTTGCATGAATGAACACTATAAAAAAAAATCTTAAAATTATTGAAGATCGAGTTTTATAAACAATAATAGGTCAAGTACCAATCTATAATTTCACTGAAACGCTTCAAGTTCCAGATCTACAGAAAGTGTAACAATCATGATATGAATCTTAGAAAATTTTCATTCAAGCTCAGGTTTTCAGGAATAGCACGCTGTTGAAAAATACCTCGTAGATGCGTAAAAATTGGAGGTTTAAAAAGAATTGCTAATTGAAAATTCTAATCCATGCTTTTTGAAGATAGTTAAATCGTAGATGTATAGGAAATGAGAGAGAGAAAAAAAGTTCTCATACAAACGCACACATCTCAGATGTGAAAAGAAGTACAAAATTTCACGTGCAATCGCAGAGCATGAGGTACATATTCTTCTAAACGACCAAGTACTTATTTCTTACTACGGGCATTTTTCTTCTTGGCAGCTGCTTTCTTCTTCGAATTTTTGAACCTCAATCCACTCTCCTGTCACAAAATGAGCAAGTCACAATCTTATTAATTGTACATATAATTTACATGAGACATCAAAAAGAGAGTCGAGAAGTCTTTTTTTATTTGATTGAATAAATTCCGACTTAATCATATCTCACTAGCAAACCATTATGTACATGTATCACAACCAAAATCTAGGCTAGAATACACAATTCATAATTCATCAAATGGCGAATTTACCGCCAGAGAAAAGGTTGCTGGACAAGATCTATTCTATCACAAACCACGATAATGTTCGTTCTCTAAACCATCTTTGAATTAAGCTGGAAACATTTAGGAAAAAGAAAATAACCTAAAGAAAAATGCTTTAAACCAATGAAAAATAAAACAAGGAAGCAGAACTGTATGTCCAGATGTCTATTATGCATGTTCACATAAACCTGAAATAGATTTAGCAATTTGATTAATAATACAGTTGGTAACACACACACACAGAGATTGATAAACAAAGATGGAAAAAAAAAAAAATTAGAGAGGATTTTTGTGTGTGTGTGTGTGTGTAAATGAATTGGTCGTGTTAAACAATTCAAAGAGAAGATGAAAAAGAGGCTAGGGTTTTATTGATTCTGCATAATGTAATTGAAAGAATAAAACCTAGATACAAAGAGACTATATATAGTCTAAAATAAAGAAAATTTAAAAGACTATTCTACCCTTAATAAATAATGTTAACAAAATAATCATATATTTCTTAACATCTCCCCTCAAACTCACGATGCAGCAGCTACAAGCATCGAGAGTTTGCCAACAAGAAAACGAAAACGAGAAATAGAATGCGCCTTGGTAAAGAAATCTGCAAGCTGCAAAGAAGAAGAAACAAATGGCAAAGTAATTGTGCCATGCTTGAGATGATGATGAGTAAGGTGACAATCGATCTCAATGTGCTTAGTTCGTTCATGAAAAATCGAGTTGTGAGCAATTTGAATGGAACTCTGATTTTCACAATACATAGGAGTGGAGTTAGAAACTGCGAAGTGCAGTTAGAAACTGTACCAACCGTTGCTGCTCTCTATGAACAATAAAGGCATTGCACGCCTTTAATTCTGTCGATTCTGTAAGAGCCAATTGATCCCAAAGATATGTTATAGCAGAATAAAACTCCTGAACACTCATATTTTTCTGCTGAAGAGCTCGTATGTCATTCTCTAATTGATACTGTTTTGCAAAATTTGACTGAGTGAATAATCTTTGCAGATGTTCCCAAACCTCCTTTGCTGTATCATACTTTGCCAACTCTCTACCTATGGAATGCTCAACAGAATTGTTAATCCAAGTGCAAAATCATTAGCCATCAACAATATTTGAATACAGCATAGTAGAGTATCAAAATATATAATTGCGGCACTTTTGGCACGTAATCAACACGCAAAAAAAATAAAGGGCATTGGATTGCCATGAGCATCATATTTGTGGTTAGCATGGTTTGAGATTCTTTCAAACCTTAAATTGTCTTTTGCGTATCATTCGAGAGTCACGAGGACAAATTTTGCACTAATCATGTCTAATGGTACAGTATTTCAAAGTGCAAACAGGACATGTGATTCAACAGTAACAATAGCATTTGAAGTGCTCCTTTAAGAATAGCAATTCCTAACTGCAATTAAGTCATACTTATCACAAAAATTGATGCAGTTACCTGGAAAATGGAAGCACAAAACACACCCTTGGGTACAATAGGATTGCACTTGAAGAGGCAAGAACCACTTGAGTGATTGGAACGTGTATTGCATAGAATTAAAGACGTTCATGTTCATTAGAGTTATGCAATCTCGATATAATACTGAAGAGGTAAACCAAAACTAACATCAATTCATACAACCCCACTTCAAAATTTCCTTTCCCCTTTATAAAGATCATCGATGCTACCAAAAATCGTACATGTTGATTTACAAACTTGATAATTGAGAATGGGCACGAACATAATCTTTCAATACTTGAAGCGAAAGTGTCGAGGTGTATCCTCGTCACCCCTTCGACTTAGAGAGAATCTATGTGTGGGCTATAAACTAAAGATTATGTAAAAACGTAACTGAATAATGAATTGAGATCTTATATTTATAGGAGTGGATAGCATACTCCTAGTAGGCTTAAACTAATTGAACACCCTTATCTGATTTTAAGAGTCATTGGGTGTTTGGGAGTCATACCATGTCAAGGAGTTGTCATTTGATTAATATTGTACAATTAGTGTTTGGATGAGGACACAGCTCTAATGATAGAGTCCCACCATGATAGGACGAATATATATAGTAAGACACAACCTTATTGGAATTGGATAAACCTTATCCTATGGAAGAGTCCTAAAGGATTATGTGATGTTATAAACAAGGTTAAGGCATATGCTTGAGGATACCTGAAAGACTCGAGCTCAAGGAGACAAGCCTGACGAGGTCACAGAGAATTTTAGAAATTGGTTAATATTCAACTTGGACTTTCACATCGAGTAATGACAATAATTGTCCACATCAATCTTTACTGTCGAAGTGAACAACCCAAATGTTATAAAAAAAACAACAGAAATAGAACAAGTTTCAAATTTGCATAATTTTCCACGTTTTCAATGTATTCAACCGGCAAAAAAAAAGAAGTTCAAATCTTGATACCAAAGGCTTATTGTCCTCGGAAAAGAAACCTCAATACCATCATCCACGTTGCACTAGGTATTATTTTTGGGCTTCATCATCTCCTCCTCAACCTTCGCCCCACGCCGAAGCATTTTGTGGCTCGAGGCAGGTCCGGGTTAGGAACCTTCACCGACGATTCAAAATCATCGTCCACTTCTTCGATTGGTCGAATATTTTTTTACTCTTCTAAAATTGGTCAAAGTCAATTTTTTTAGGTTAACTAACTGTTTTATGGATGAAATCCATTCATTTGTCCTTATGATGCAAAGAAAGAAAATATTTGGGATCGTAGATGTCGCAATTGGTCCTTCCATCCATGAACCGTTAAATCATCCGTTAGAAGCTTATGATAATTTGCAGAAATGGTCCCTATGGAATTTGTCAATAATATTTAAAAGGGTAAATTAGTCAATTCCCATATTTTTCTCCTCTTATAATTTTCGGTGAATATAATTCTTATGGTTTGATGTAATTTACAAGTTTAGATCTCAATTCAAAACGTTGTCGGCAAATATCATCCTTAACTCTGTAACCATTTTGCACAAATAATCATTGATGTATTTTGTATTTTGTACACGCCCACCGCTTTTGCCCTTTATACCCACCTACCCTTACGCCTGTCCATTTATCACATATAAATGATTTTCTTGAATTTTTTATGTTAATTTTTGATATTATTACAGGTTGTCAAACGAAGTCGAAATATTATATTTTAATAATATTTCAAAGTGCTCATTGTCTAATTTCTCGCATGTTTAACGGCGCGCAAAATGCTCAATCTTAACAAAAGTTACAATACGTCAAAACAGACCGTTTCAAACTAGTATTTCGAGAATTTCGATAACATGCTAACTTTAAAAATTCTTTGATGATGTACGTTAGCCAAATCCACAAATCCCCTACGTCATATTGAAACTCGTTTCGAGAATTATATCGTGACATATCGAATAGTCCAAACGAACATCGAAAATAATTAAACGAACGTCTCAAAAAACTCAAAAAGGACGTCTAACTCGTCTATTCTTTAAAAAAAAAAATTATTTCATTTACGTTTATTATTTTTGGGCAACAATTTTTTTATTATAATTTATATTATTTTATTAGAATATTTTTATATGGGTATGTCGTCAAAAAAATTTAGATCATTACACAAAATATAATAAATCGACATTGAATAAGATTCAAATTCGAATTATTTTTTTCCTTATTGGGACAAATTAATAAAATAAAAATGTGGATTAAAAAGAAAAAAAATAATTAGAACTTGAACCTTATTAAATATTAATTTATTATATTCTGTATAATGACCTGAAAATTTTTGACGTCATACCATGTAAAAATATTCTAATAAAATAATATAAATTATATTAAAAAAATTTATCGCGCAAAAATAATAAGCGTTAATGAAATAATTGAAAAAATTTAAAGAAGAGACAAGTTAGACGTCTCCTTTTGACTTATACTAGGCCTTTGTTTGGTAGGCATTTTCGTGGAGAGAATGTATTTTTTTGGTTGATGTGATGGAGAATATGTTGTTAAAAATAAAGGAAAAGTTATTGATGTGATGGAAAATATTATTTTATTGAAAAATGTGTGGTTGAAAATAAGTAGAAGAATGAAAATAAAAAATATAATGTGGCTCAAACAGGGGCTAGATAGCTCATCAATGATTACTTGTGCTAAATGGTTAAAATGTTAAGGATGATATTTACCGACAACATTTTGAGTTGGGATCTAAACTTGTAAATTACATCAAACCATAAGAATTATATTCATCGAAAATTATAAGAGAAGAAAAATATGTGAACGACTAATTTACCTTTTTAAATATTATTGGCAAATTTCATAGGGACCATTTCTGCAAATTATCATAAGTTTCTAACGGATGATTTAACGGTTCATGGATGGAAGGACTAACTGTGCTAGAAATGTTTGAAATAAGGGTACAAATGCCAATTTTAAAACGATAAGGACCATTTTAACAAATAGTGTAAACGTTGGTGACCATTTCTGCTAGAGCCTTGCTATGGGTACATCACCTCTTACACAAGGGGTACTTGTGCATTATGTCACCCCTTGTGTAAGGGGTGATATACAAGTAGCACCATTCTTTCCGCTAATTACCCTGTTGCTATTACACAGTACACACTAGATATACATTATGTCACCCTTTGTGTAAGGGGTGATGTACAAGTAGCACAATTCTTTCCGCTAATTACCCTTTTGCTATTACACAGTACACACTAGATATTCGGATCCCGCCGTTGAACCCAAGCAATAACCCGACCCATTTCCATAAATGTCCATTTTGAACCTCAACCAACTTCGTATCCATACGAGAAATGAACAGCTGCACATCCACTGAGATTCTTACAATTAACAACACAATTCGAAAAATCTCAATATTTTCCATTAATTGCTAATAAAAACCATTGTAATGAAATTAATCCCATAATAGGTTGGCTCTTTTCTAAAGATTCCTATTTAGCTTTATCTTTTCTGCTGCTTATCTTCAGGACAAAGGATTCTTTGCACGTCACCTAGATCTAGAACCCTCCCAGCTTTAATTTTCAGTTCTGCAAATTTTACGGGTACCATTTTGATGAATCATCTGTTTTTGGTTTGTCGAAGGATTGTTAATTGCGTTTTTATTGGGGTAGAGGTTACAATTCCATTTCTTTTGTTTGAAACGTTATTAGGGTTCTGTATGGTTCTTTGGGTTTCAAATTCTAATTATGAGCTGGAAAGTATGCTTTATGCTTGCTTTGGATATTATTTGTTTATGTATTGAATTTACTTAATATCACCGTGTTTCCACTTATTTGATTCAATGATTATTCATTTTTATTGGTTTTCTTGTAGAGGTTACAGATTCATTTCTTTTAGTTTCGAATTTTATCTGGGTTCTTTATGATTTTTTGGGTTATCTAGACTCTAGTTATAAACTGAAAAGTATGTTTTACTCTTTAATTGAACATGATTTATTTTTCTTCGATTAACTTATTATTGTTGTATTGCCACTTTAGTTGATTCAGTGATTACTGATTATGTATAATTGTTTATCAAGAATATCACTTATTCAACCTGTTACTGATTATGTATAATTGTTTAACAAGAATATCACTTATTCAACCTGTTACTTTCTTATAGCCAGTGATTTGTTCTTTTAACCTTGTGAATCAGCTATTAATCATGAATCTATAAACTGTATATCTCCTATTGGCGATTTTCAAATAAATACTCATTAAATTTGTGATGGTTTCAGGTGTAAAATAATGGAAGGTATTATAGTTAGGAGAGTTATCCCTTCCGATAACAGTTGCCTCTTTAATGCGGTCGGGTGAGCTTTTTAATCTTTATTTATTTTAGCTTGCCAAAAAGGAAAAAGTTTGTATTCCAAATTTATCTCTGTCAAAATTTTGAGAATTTACATATGTATTTAGTAATTAACTTATCGTGTGCAGTTATGTCATGGACCACGACAAAAATAAAGCACCCGAGCTAAGACAGGTTACAAATTGTATTTTGTTATGCATGCAAAATAAATAATTCTTAGATCACGCCATTTGTGATTCATTCAACATGCTGATGCTTTTAATGCTAATACCAGCGTTTTGAGATTCAAGTTATGGAGAGGGTGAAAATTTATTCTCAGCATCAATATAAGAGTTTTTAAATTTGAGAAGAGAAAATAAATAAAAGAAATATTACGTTCTGTTTCTTTCTGGATTGGGGAGTAGGAGGAATGACTACACAACGCTAAAGCGTAGAATACTTAAATTGAGCATGTCTGCTGTCAAATGGGTCTAGTCCTTGTTTTTTTCCTTTCATTAAGTTTGGCATTATATATTTTTATTTAGGTTATAGCTGCAACAGTGGCTAGTGATCCAGAAAAATTTTCTGAAGCATTCCTTGGAAAGCCCAATGAAGAGTATTGTGCATGGATTCTTGACCCAGAGAAATGGGGAGGTAAGTTTTGCATTCATTGCATATAGATGAACTACGTATCAAGCTGAGGCATCTGGGTTGAGAATGCAATTTTCTTGTTTACCTCCTTGTTTTGGTATTGAGGTGGTTTATATCATGGGTTGGGAGTCCACGTGTATTTCTATACAGAATCTGTACCTTGGATCCGTTACTTTTTTTATTGTCACGAAGTGCAATATAATACGATAATGTTTACCTCTTATGGATTTACAATATTTATACCTTCTACTTGTGTTCATTTTTTTGCTTTCTTTTCTTTTTCTGCATTTTCCTAGTGAAATTATAAGTTTTTACTATGGAATGTTTGAACAGACTACAATCTTCAGCTTTTCAAAGTGCAATATCTATTTTTCTTGATCTATCTACAAAAGCAGTTGCGTCTTTTCTCATCTGCCATCCTTTGGTCTGTAATTTTTTGCTTTTATGAGCAAATAATCACATAAAAGTTCACGACAATGACTTAAATTGATTTTGGCCTTATAGCTTGCCAAAACTGCTTTCCACATGGTTAACTTTGTTGGATCTCCATCACGTCTCTCTCTTATCTGTGCACATAATCAGATTCCCAAATGGGGTAATTTAGAGATAACCGTGAAGCACCTCAACATTTCCTTTGACTGTTCATTATCAATTGCATGCTTGTGTCAAAAATCAGTGATTTTTTGGGGGATTTTTTTTCGGCATTGGAAATTGGGAATAACATATGCGAAGTGTAAGCAGCTTTTCTTCTAATGTAACTGATTTTGAGAGTGATTCAAATTTATATTTTTATCAAATAAGATTGCCTTTAGATCTTTTATCAACAGGAAAGTAGTTGGATCGAGGATTACTGGACACCTTGAATCGATTCAAAGGTCTCTCTTTGAGGAGATTAAAGTTTCTTTACTTGCTAGCAAGTGGTTCGATGCTATCATTCTTAACCTTTAATGGCATTTGGGTGATGATCTTGTTTAAGTTCTTACAAAATTATCTCCATGTTTCTTGAGAAAATTCCGTTTCTTCAGTCCACAGCGATGACACTCGTTTTCTGTGGGGTCAGCATCTTGGATTGCGTTAACATTGTGCCTACATAGGGTTATTTGTTACAGTATTGCACTATGAATATCAAAGCTTGTTAATTCATCTGTATAATTAAACTCTCTTGATTTTTTTATATTAAGGTGGCATTGAGCTTGCAATACTGGCCGAATATTATGGGCGTGAGATTGCAGCTTATGATATACAAACCAGCAGATGTGATTTGTATGGACAGGTTAGCGTTGAATGTCTTCAGCAATTCTTTATAGCATCATTATTGGATTTCTTACTATTTTTTAATCTCCTTTGGGATTTTATTAACAGGGAAAAAACTACCGTGAAAGAGTTATGCTGATCTATGATGGACTGCATTATGATGCTTTAGCTGTATGTTGTTTCCTCTCTCAACGCCCCTAACCCCCACCACACACTAACACACACCCCACCAAAACAACACCAATCCTCTTGACATTATTTGCGTGTGTCCAAGAATCTGTGTGTGCATGTTTATAAGTTATTGTGTTCTTATAAATCCTAATTAGAAATCGATCAAGAAGTGGTTCATTTGTGGAAACCTAACATGCTACCTGCCTATGCTTTGGACTAGCCTTGTATACAAGCTTATAAGATTTAATAGATTTTGACTTTCTAATTGAATACAACCCAGACAGTCAATCATGTAACTTGGGAGACAGAAAAAAATGGTTAATGATTTGATAGCAACATTTTTATGTACTTCAAGAGGTAAAGAGAGCAGATGGCAAGAGAGAGTTTTCTAAGCCCATGTTTGACCACCATTATTTGAACACTCTTTTTTCTACATACTCATTTTTCAACCACACATTCACACAATACAATATTTTGCACGTCAATCCTAAATTTTCCCGAACCATAGATTCTCTTTAAAATCACTATTCATTGTTTTTCCCAAATAAAAGTTGCCAAACAGGGAGTAAATGTGAAACAACAGTATAACTTGAGTATGGTGTCTATAATTTCTGGCTTTTCAAATTACTTAGATTATAATTGGTGTTAAGAATGATACGGTGTCTACCTTTCAACAGATGTCTCCTGCCGAAGGAGCTCCAGAAGAGTTTGATCAGACGATATTTCCTGTGCAAGTGGACCGGACCGTGGGGCCAGCTGAGAGACTTGCCCTTAATCTGGTTAAAGATCAGCAAAGGTAACACGATATATTTCCTTTTAGCAATAGCTTAATAGAAACTACTTAATAACCCAATCATTCTTACTCCAAAATTTTAAGTGTAAATAGCTATTGGAATGACTTTGTTATTATCCCGTTTGTGTCTCTTTCATTTCATCTGTTTCTGTTATGTTGGTTCTTTATAGGCATTTTAATAGCATTTTGCTACCTTTCAGGAAAAGGAGTTATACCGACACTGCCAACTTCACTTTGCGATGTGGTGTCTGCCAAATTGGAGTTATCGGCCAGAAGGTTTTAAGCCCTTCATCGTTTCCTTTCTTACAGCGTGTTTGCATAAGCTTAAAAAGTTAACAGATTAATAAATTTACTTATAAGTCATTATCTAAGAGCATGTTTGGAAAGTATTTATAAGCAGTTTAAATTATAAATAGATAGAAATGCGTGTGTTGCGAAGTAGTGTTTCTTGTAGATTCCTCGAAATATGTGAATAATAAGCCATGTTTGAGCTCCATTTTTATCAAAACTCATTTTCAACGAAACATTCTCTCACAAAATAATTTTATACGTAAATTCAAAACTTTCTCCTACTTTTTAACTACACGTTCTCCAAAAATCACTACTATAAAATCCATTTTTCTCAAAAAAATGAGACTCAAACAAGGGTTAAATGGCTTTATAAACATGAGCCAAACATAGGCTAATTTTCATAATGGGTCGATTTCTTTTTTGGTCAAAGTTGAAGAAACTAAGCAATGAGCAACTTTTTTTACTTAAAAAGTAAGGAAAAAGTAACATACTACGAAAACCAAAATTGCTTCAAAGTAATTTCATCTTTTTTAAGAATAGCCTAACGCATTCTCAATCCTGCCCTTGAAATTTTCAAGTTTTTACAATTCTTCTTGTTATATTTGCAGGAAGCAGTGGAGCACGCACAAGCAACAGGCCATGTGAACTTCCAGGAATTTAAATGATTCATCTGTTGCCATAAACCTGTAATGTTGTTTCAGCAAGTTTGAAATTGTGTTGTGTTTTGTGGAAGAAGAAAACCTTCGAGACTCGTTGCATTTTCTGGTTCCTTATTGTAACATTGAAGAATTTTTTAGATTTGAAAAGGATACATGTAACCAAATAGGAATATGTTTCAACCTGATCAATAGAATCTTGTATCAGATATTCGTTTTCGTTTAGATTCTCTCAATGAAAATCCACAGAGATTAAGCAACAATCCCTCAAGTAAAAACCATCTCTAGCTTACATAAGTTAAAACTGTACCAAATGAATTTGGATATAAGCACCGTGAGATGCTATTGTAGAGCAGCTATGCACTCGATTTCGACCCTTGCATCCATTGGTAGTGCTGCCACCTGGTAAGTTGAACGAGCTGGTGCAGGCAATGGAAAATCTGCCACACAAGTTACCCAAGTTGTACTAAATTTAAAACAAGTAGCTATTAAACAGTTTAGAGCACATTTTCCACCATGGAAAGTAAATACAGTTTAGCACGATGGCTGAAAGAAGGAAAAATGTCGACCCAACATTTAGACTTACAGGTGCAAATTGTTCAAATTATAAACAGTACTTAGTTTTTATTCCCAATAAACTTGGGGTTGGTTGTGAATCGTCTTTCGCCATTTTGTTTAACGTTGAGCTTCTTCTTCTAAAACGTCTAAAGAAGTCAAAGATTTTATCAACACCTCAAGGCTGAGGCCAACTCTTCTATTATGTTCTATTAGTAACATAACCATGAATTTCTTTGGATTTATGCAAGACAAAGCCCAACCATCTGTGCAGTGGAGGTAGATGTAATTCATCGTAAACTTATAGCATTGGAATTCATAACGAACAAAAAGTCTCAATGATTTTAACAAAGAACAAAAACTATCATTATAGTAGTACCTTAGTACGAAGCTCATGCTATTTTCACAACACTTTAAACAATCAATGACACAGATTTTGACAACACTTGGGAGTGTCAAACTTAATGTACACCAAGTGTGTACAACTAGTTTAATCCATATAAATATTACATATGCACTATGTACTTCTCCTATATATGTCCTTAATATTCTTGCGCTTCCAAATCCCAAATGACAGCAGTTTACCCAAGCTGCTAAATCTATATTAATTTATTTGTAATTTGGCTCAACATGAGTATATAAGCTCTTTCAGTTACTAAAATCTTGCACATTTTCCTAATTTCCTTTAATAATAAAATAATTGGTACTAAATAACAAAAAAGGGAAATTGATTTTGTTAAAATTTTCTGGAAATAGAATGTTTCAAATAGGTACTTGGACATGAGGAAGGGGTAACACCTTTGCTATTGCATGTGACATACAGAAATCAAGCTGTGTGTGTTACACTACCAAAGGTTTCGGGTAATTTAATGAAGAAACTAGCCTAAGAAGGCTTCCACTCTTATATTCTTTGTAAATTCTCACATTGGATTTTTATAACCCACATTCAGGTTCATTCATCACGTAACCATGAAATGAGTTGACAATATTTTCATGGAGAATTTAAGTCTCAAATCTATATGAACAGCACAGTTGACTTCAATTCTGCGAACTTACATTTAGCATAGATCTCATTTACTTTCTCGAAGTCTTCGAGATCAGCCAACCTGTAAAGAAACATGACACTGTGTCAATTGTGAAACCCAAAATCATTCTAATGATGAAATGCGTATTAGTGCAAGCTTCATGCGTCTGACTGCATGCAATAGAGAGAGAGATGCTCAGAGAATTCAATCGCAACAAGATCACGCACATGATTGTTGTTTTGACCACCGAGGAATAGCTGGCACCACTTGCTTTAAGTATCTCACCCATATTCTTAAGAACCTAGCAATACACGCACGATCTTAAACATGTCAGTATGCCATTCACCTTGGGCTCAGAAACTAACGCTTAGTTTTTTTGCTCTTATTGTTGCTATTCTTTCTAACATATTCTTTAAAAAAGAATTACAACAGGAGTCCAAATATCAGAAATACCTGCTCAGTTTGATCCTCTACACTATCTGAGGCAAACATTCCTGTCTACACTTGAAAATTAGTTTACAACCACCATAGTATATTATGTAGTATATACTATATATTAATAAATTAAAATTATACATATAAATATGCAAAATTAAGTATAAAAATATTTCATAATATGTGATCTAAAATGTCAAACCTCTGGAATTAGCCCAAGAACCCCAGACACGAAAAGCATATTATTTGCTTTAATGGCTTGAGAATATGGCCCCAATGCTGCTGGAGCCTTTTCTGTTTGAATGGCTTCCTTTATGCCTAAGTTCATTTGCAAAATAGTATGAGCATCATGCACCACCAGGCAAAGGCATAAATAAATGACAAAAATGAATTAAAGATCTTAAAGAAGAGCTGTTCAATGAATTGAAAGAAAATAGATTATCCCCAATACCAGACACAAATCAGTAACATAGTGGGCTAAATTGCACTGATGGGAAAAAGGCACGAGTTACTCACATTCGTCAACTCTTCCTTCTAAAAGAAATTAATTGGATTATTAAAAATAAAAAGAAAGTAGATTGTGTTGGCTTTAGTACACCATGAAGAATTAATACTGGTTACTAAAAACAACCATAAGAGGAGTGTAGCCACCCCAACCCCTTTTCTCAAGAGGGTATATGCAGTGTTGGCCTTGAACTAGCAACATATTACTGTTTCTTTACTAATGATCATATGACAAAGTCATCTAAAAGCCCATTTAGCAAGACTTTTGAAAAGTCAATAGCTGCTGCTAGCACTAAGAAGCTGCTTTTGAACATGTTTTTGATAATTTTCTGAAAGTGCTTTGTAAGCTTGAAAAACTTTTAGAAGAAGCTGACTTAATATAACTTCCTCATAAAGGTCTTCAATAAAAAACAAGAACAAACGCAAAAATCCTATCAGATGGGTCCAAAAATAATAGATACCTATTGCTTTTACCTGGTTATAAAATGGGGAAAAGATTACAAGCGCCACCCCCAACCCCCACCCAATAAATAAAAACTAAAAATAAAATAAGGACAATGACAATAATAATGAAAGAGCAAACAAAAAGTTGCAGAAACCAACTCCAAATAACAAAAAATTGACCAATATACAATGTGATCAGCACTGCAACTTTCATAAATCAATTTACATTCATAGTCACGAATCATTACCTCTCAAGTGTAGAATTTAACTGCTTTCACTTTGAGGCACATCTATATTACAATATAGCAACAGATATCTTCTACTTCATCTACTAAACATATAGCACTGTTCACTAATCAATTGGCTAGTTTAGTGCATATTCGTCTCAATTAGTAGTCATAAACGACTCAATTTCCATGGTTGAAACAGAGAGTGATCTATTACTATATTCAACAATTTCAGAAATAATGAAATTAGTTATAATTCGCAACTTAATTATACAATTTTTCATTTTTTTTAAAACCGTACCATAAAAACTGCATTTTCCCCCTTTAAAGTTAGACCTAACATTACACTTATCGATGTATCTTGAACGAACGAGGTCTTAAATTTTATTTATTTAATTACAGTCCGTTTAAAAGCAATTAGAGAGTCCTGGAACAAGCCACAACCAATGATCACGCGGTACAATACTTTAATGCAGCATTTCAGTTCAAACGGCCGAATTCTTTTCTGATTCTCCAACACATTTCAAATAAATTGAACTGAATTTCAAAGGAGCGAAAATGGGTGGAAACTCACTGGCAGTGGTATCAGTAGAAATGCCTAAGGATGCGAAGGGCGTCGATCGAGATACCGAGGCAGGGCGGCGCATGTTAACGGCGGCCAAGGATACGAAGCCGACACCTGCGGCTAATGGAAGCCGGTTACGTAGTGTGCCGATATCGATCGACGGCATTTGGAAGATCCTTGCAGCGGCGGACCAAGCCATGAGACTTTCTACTTGCAGCGACCTGTATTGAAACTTTTTTCATTGGCGATATTTCTAAATGGCCGGTGTATATTTTTTTTCTAATAGCCTGTTTTAGTTACATTTTTTTTTTTTCAGAATACATTTTGAAATAATATTTTGATAAAGAATGAGTGGTTAAAAAATAAAGAATTTTTTTTAAAATCTCCGTATAGTATTATTTTATTGAAAAATGATTAATTGAAAATGAGAGAAAAATATATATTTTGAAAATTATTAGGCCGGGCAAAAAATATCTTTTTGTCCATTTATACATCTTCTAGTCCTTAAAAAAAAGTTACATTTTCTTAAAACAGACAATCGGCCCTCGTTCTTTAAAGCAACTCTTTTAGGCTTTGTTTGTTAGCCCTTTTTTTCCAATTTCTATTTTCCATGAAAATGATTGTTTGATGGGTTTTGATCGACATGGAAAACTAATTCCATCCACTCCTCACACGTGCACCAGTTGAAGGTTTAGGTGGGAAAATGATTTTCAGGTTTTTTTTTTTTTGAGTTTGTTTTATTTTATTTTTTTTACAATGGACACAAATTTTATCACCATTTATAAAAAAAAAATTCCCTTTAATAGACAATTTTCATAAAAAAAAAAAAAAGTCAAACAAACATCAAAAGATCCAAAATTTAAATATTTTCCACGTGAAAAATTATACCAATCAAACACAATTAATTGACGATTCTCAAAAAAAAATTATGGACAATTCAATTCCCTGAAATTCATTTTTTTCCACCAAAATTTCACTCTTACAATCAAACGGACCTTTAGAGTACGTTTGACATGACTTTCGAAAAATATATATATATAGTTTCTGAAACTAAAAATGTGCTATTGAACATGTTTAAATTATTTTTTCAAAGTAGAAGAATTTTTAGATGAAGTTAGACTAGGATAGCTTTTCCTAAAAGTTTTTCTACAAAAAACAAAAACAAAAACAAAAGCGGGTCAAATTTTCCTTAATTTCTTCACTTATATGATAAGTAGCTAAAACCTACACATTTAAGTATAGCCAAACGCATCGCTTATAAAATATTTTGTTTGTCAAGATTCGGAAAGCACATCCGAAGGCTAGCTTTCCTGCATATTTATGATGTTGTACATGCATTAATCCCCTGACAATCATACTTTTGAAAATAAAAAAAAATTTGTTTTGAATTGTGATTTTTAGAAGAATGAGTGATTAAAAATTGGGAAAATTTTTTGAATTTACTTGCAGAATATTTTATTGTGTGAATATGTGGTTAAAACGAATGTGTAGAAAAAAATTTGAAAAACATGGTTGTCAAACAGGGACTAAAATGTATGTAAACGATAAATCATACGGTACAATAATCTACAATACTACGAATCAAATACGGTATAAAGCATTATATACACTTGGTATTTATTGATCCAATTTGGCCAAAAGACTTCTTACTAAAGAGATCAAATTCTTTATGCTCACACAGTTGTTACAACAATAAACTGTGCCTTGCGGCCCCCTCCCGCTGTTTTTTCTTCTCTTAATTGCATTCAAACTTCATTTCTACACAATGGACAGGTACCCTGCCGGGAAAGCCAGTCATCTATGCAGTGCAGGTGAAAGGAATGTCCACAGCTTGGTAGCATCTTTGCACATTCCCCATCCCTAAAATCCTACATTCGAGACACAGAAAGTGAGATTTATTAACAAACTCGACGTATGTCAAGTTTAAATAATCATCATTTGCAATTTGTACGTCACATGATTGACAACGGCATGTATGTAACACATTGATCAAATATGAACTAACGTGTTGGATATGCTAGATGGATCAAGTGATAATGATGCATATGTTCAGTGCTGTCCATTTTTACGTAACAAACATATGAGATTGCAAAATTCAAATTTATTAGACTTATCAACCTATCATTAATATGCACAAATGATTCTTACTTTCGGTTTCTGCGTGATAAGACATTTTAGAGATGGAGGGCTTCGAGAAGATGGTCGTTTTTTAAATTTTTCGTATTAGAATTTTAAGGTAAAACTGTGTTTTCACGCCAATGTAACAATCATGTTGGACAAAATTCGTCATCAGCGACCATTTCCAGCAGCAAAGTCGAGGAGCTTAATGCCAAGAGAAAAACTAAGCGGATAAAAGGTTCATCAGAGAACTCACCTGTAAGCAAATTGCACAACTTTTCTCTTGAGACTCTGTGTTTCTCTCTGTGGAATAAAATGTGTAATTTGGTAACTTCTTGATTATATCCTGAGGTAATCCTCTGGTTGCATTGACATCAAAAATGTCTGAAATCTCTCTTAAACTTGTATCCATAGTGCTAATCTGAAGCACAAAAATAATCTCACTATTTATAAGTGGCAGCTAAATAAGCTGGAAATGAACTTAAAAAAGGCCATTAAATTACACCTGCCATTGATAGGCTTTTAATACTGCAGGGCTCACCCATTCCATAAAGATCTTTCCATTTAATAGACTACAGATTAGTGCAACCTGAAAAGTTATTCCCCTGTTAATGAGCAAATTGTTTTGAATATGAGAAATTATCAGTATGTTCGATTAAGATTTTAAAAAAAAAAGTGAAAGTTACTTTTTTAGTAAAAAGATGTTTTAAAGTGACTCTTATTTTCAAGATGAGTATCTAAACGAAAAATGTAACATGGTAGTCTAGTTATTTGTCGACTAGTTTTTTCAGTAGTCAAACCGAGAGAGATGAAAACCCGATTGGAATAAAGTTTAATGTCAGCGACTAAATATTGTTAGGTATCCGTGATCATGAAAGTGGCATAGTATCAAGAACGTGTTGGGACTTCAAAAATTTGCTTATAAGTAGAAAGTTTTAAGATAGATAGATTTTGAAAATAAGAGTTAATTTCAAAATAAGTAACATTAAAACCTTGGAAAATGGCTCTCCATCGACTATAAGATCCATCAATTGGACGGCTGTGATTGCCCCTGCCACCGTGCCGATCCCGATGCCACGCAGTAGACCGGTTTCTGTAGTCTGGCCTTTGATTCCTCCTGTGACTGCTCCTATGGTAGCACCACCTAAATTGCCAAGAATGTGAAATTTTGACACTGAGCCACATTAAAATTTTCATTATCATTCTTCTACTCATTTTCAATCACACATTTTTCAATAAAATAATATTTTTCATCACATCAATAATTTTCCCTTCTTCTCCAACCATACATTTTAAATCAAAATACATTATTTCAAAATAACGTGGCTCAAACACACCCTAAAATGATTTCAAAACAAGGATCTTATGGATTAAACTCTAAATCCCTATTTGTAACAGCGATAATATTCAAAAAGATCCCTCGTCGTGGCCCGCGGGAGTGAAATCCACTCACAGTAAGTTCACTCTATTGGTTTTTTCAGTTTAGAATTACAACTCAACAATAGACAGGACAATGAACAAACACTTTAAGTGCATTTCTTCGTACGTTTATCGTCGTGTCTAATATTGTTTAATCCAAGCACCAAATACGTCACAAAATTGGATGAAATTATAAAAAAAAAAAAAGGAAACTCACATACCTAAAGCAAAAATACATGTAACTAGAGCTGTGGTAATTTTCTTCATCAATACAAACAGAAGCCAAGATTCTGTAGAAACCCAAGAAAAAATAGAGTAGAACCACCTGTTCATCACTGTATGGCAGATCATTATACGTACATAAAACTTCTCTTCATTATACGTATAACCTTTCAAGTACTAACAACAAGCATTTATAGAAGAGGAGGAAGAAGAAGTGCAATAAATTGGGGATGATAAGAACAACTACCACACACGTGCTCGTCCATGCAGGGTTTCTTAGCCATTAAACTTCTCTTCACAACTTGTTTGGGTACGTTTAGAAATAAACAAGTTGGATGGATTTATTTTTCGGTCGAATTGACCTGTTTGTTTTGATAATATTACTCCTAACATATTTGAACAATTTACTTTTTTCTTAGTATTCTTACGAGAAACAAAGAGAAGATGTGTACGAACGAGATATCCAGCAACAAGAAGAAGGAAAACGATTGAATAGAGGAACTCCCGAATATTTGGCGATCTCAGATGTGTCAATATCAATGGTTACTCATTATTTCGATGAATCATTTCTCCGGACAGAAGAAGACTATGTAAACACTTACTTGAAATCTCATTTATCAGATTCAATTATTGAAGTAAATTAGTTACATTCTCAGATGTGTCGATATCAATGGTTACTCATTATTTCGATGAATCATTTCTCCGGACGGAAGAAGACTATGTAAACACTTACTTGAAATCTCACTTATCAGATTCAATTATTGAAGTAAATTAGTTACATTACTGAATGTAACTAATTGTAAGAAAAAAAATTAACTTATTTATTTTCAACTTTGAGTATAAGAAAATGTTGATTAAAAATTATTTAAATAAGACAATAAATACGGATTTAAAAGAGGGAATGGATGGGGATTGGGGCACACTTTGTGTTAGAAAAATGGCAATGCCCATGAATTGCGACTACGAATGTCCTTGAGCTATAAATTCATGCATTTCCATTATCCAGTTGAATGGCCAGCTAGTAGTTAGAAAATTCTTGAAATAAAATCATTTTTTATTTATTGGTTTGAAATATTGAATTTAAGGGTAGTATAGTTTGTAGATCCCATCGAGATATTTTGTTAAAGTTGACATTTTAACTGTAATGAACACATGCTATAGACTATAAACATAACCTCCGTAAAGCTATAAGGTGAAGAACCTCGATACAACAAAAATTAGTCGAGAACCTACTATCTTCATTTTGTAAGAGTCTAAAATCACAAATATCATTAGGGGTGAATATTTTAATTGGAATCGAACCTCACTGAACTGGTGATTCCAATCCGATTCTTGAATCAAACTGCGAGTACCTGATTCTCTAACCGAATTTAGCATTTTTTATAAGTTTTTTTTAATTAATTTACCTGACCTACTGATCAGTCCATCAAGTAGTAAGTTTGCAAAGTCGATGTAGTAATATTGTATATTGTTATACTAGATAGTGGATGTTGTTTTTTACATATTTGTAGTGAATTAAGAAAGTATAGAAATATATATTTGGTGACATATTATATTTCTTCTATTTTTTAATATTGAGAAAATAATTTTTATTGTTTGTTCATGATTTGTAAAGAAAAATATTATGTTAGAATTGAACTCGAAAATCGAAATGACGGTTTGGGTTCAAATTCGATAATTTTATTTCGAAGGAGTTGATCATTTCAAGTATTGAAAAATCAAATCGACGGTCATTTAGAATTAAGGATTAATCTATGTGTACATAGATTAATCTATAAGGAATGACATAATATGAGTGTGGTGGGGGCCCGTGCCACAGTAGTGCGGGCCCCACCTCACTCACATTATGTCAACTCCTATGTGTACACACATAGCATGTCCCTAGAATTAAATAGACTATACTAGTTGTACAATCGAAATTGAAAACCTTGATTGACAACCACTCACATTATGGGGTTCACCTTTTTTTTTTGAATGTTTTAAACATGCGGACTCCGCACACATGTGAGAGGTTGTCAATCTCGACTGTACAAGTAGAATTATTCGAATTAAATATCATGTCAAAATTCGATTAGCAAAATATTTAATTCTCACATAGGCGAATGGATTTGGAATTTTAATTTAACGAGTGGCATAAATATGAGAACCACCACAAAACCGGGTGCCGCCGCCTGTTACGGCTGTTACAGCCTCTGCTTCTGTGGGCTGCTGACTTGGATGCTTAATTGCTCAAGAGATATGGGCCTCTTATTATTTAATTTCACACATTTATGGCAAAAAAGATATTTTTTTTATTTAATGCTCTGCTCAGATCTTGTGTACTCTTTCTTGTCCAATTTATTTGTTACCCTTCTCCGTTTAGCAAAATTTCATGCTCAAAACAAAACGCAAAATTTCATGCTCATAACAAAACGTAAGATAAGTAATAATAGCATGCAAGCGTTATGTCATAATTTCAATCAACTTTAAACATAAATATTTTTAATATATATTTGATGCATTTAATTTATGTCAAATCTATTATTTAATTGAATTAATATTCTAATAAATTAAATAATAGAGTTCTTCAATTCAATTCTTGATAATTTAATAATCACAATGAATTGTGATTTTGAGATACAAATTACATATGATTGAATCGTAAATCGTTTGAGGTCGTAAGTAATAAAAAAAAGGAATATCGTTATTACAGATAGACCATTACACGTGTCATTTCTTACTTGTGAAGTAAGTTGCCGATCTCACAAGTTAAAGTGTGGTGATACTTAAATGAACTTGTGAGTATTTTGTTATAAAATAAAATATTGGAGATCTACTGAAGAGATTCCACATTAATAATTATCTGAGTGTTAGTGGTTAATCTCTAGTGTTCGATAGTAAAATCTGTCATTTGACTTGAGATCGTCATATTACCTTATATTATATGGGGACAATCGTGTTTTATGGTTTTCGACTTACATTGACTTAATAGAAGGATGAAAGATATGATCAATGATCGAGTTTGACACACTTCCATATCTTATAATTGATTGGTCATATTGACGAATGAATTATAGTTTCATGGTAAATGAATAAATTTGATATTCTCATACCACGTAACATTTTTTTGTCACATATATTGTCCGACACATTGTTAGATGTCAATTTGGGACAGCGAACGTGAATTTGTGATAAATTAAAAGAGGTATTTAAATTTATCGATTCTGATTAAATCAAAATAATAATTCATGTCATTAAATATCGTGATCGGGAATATAATGTGTCACACACAAAAAGAGAATTAAAATAATGAGATTCACCTATTAATTAATTGATTAACAAGTGTTAGACAATTAATTAATTGGTTAACTTGTTAATAGGGCGGAAATAATTTTTAATTAATTCATGAACCAAAATTAATTAATTGTATTAAATAAATATTGGATCGGATTAATTTTAAGAGACGGGTTAAGCCAATTTAGACTTTTATTAATAGACTGCTAGGATTTGAAAAATCATAACACAACAGGATTGTATTCTTGACCATAATTCTCTCATTCATATTCCCCATGTGTGGATTTCAATTGGAGGCGGGCAATTGGGCAGTTGTGAATTGCATATCGTAATTGTTCATGTTCTAACATGGACAAAAGAGTTTGCAGAATCTACACAAGGTATAATTCATATAACATTTTCTTTCTAAATATAAAGAAAATATTTGGTAAGAATTAAAATTATTTTATTTTTCGTTGTGCATGATTAAGCGAATTCTCAACATATACTACTTGGCAGATGTAACACCAAGCGATATTTTTTTTGGAAAATGACTAATTGGACATGTTAGCAGAATAATGTACAAAAATATAGTGATTTCTATGAATATTTTAGAAATCGCATCGGTTATTAACCCCTTAAAGATCCACTTTGAGTCAAATTAGGGATAAAAAAATTAGATGAATAAATATTTTTCCTTTTTTTAAAATGAACGGCCCGTTTTGAGGGCGAACCCAATAAAAACCCACAAAATTTTCAAAGTCGAACTCAAATCAAAACTTGGTTGGAAATTTTTAGCATGTTTCTCACGAAGAATTGAACGTAAAATTTTAATCATATCATATACTGCTTACTAAGCCCCTGTTTGGCCCCCATTATTTGGGATTTTGAGGGAGTTGAAAATTTTTAGAATAGTGATTGATGGGAGATGTGTGATTGAAAAGTTTTAGATTTGTGTGTATTATTATTTTATTTAATGAATGTATGGTTAAGATGAAGAGAGAAAAAAAATTAATGTAATGGAATTTAATTTGATGGGGGGCAAACAAGGGCTAAATATGCACTTCTCCTCATGCATTACAATCCTTATCTAGACGAATGCACTTATCACGCAGAAGCAATTATCACAAGAATCCGAACTATGAAACATAGACAAGTCTTTCCTGCTAAATGGATATGAACTTCATAATTAAAAGAGAATATGAAATTACAATTCAGTAGATACCCCATGACATGATCGAAAGGGTTCTAACGAAATTTACAAACAAAAACCTCGAAACAAACGATTTTTTAGAGGATCACACGAATATAATAGGCTTCTCCAAATACTTCACTCCGATATTAAAACACCGTATCTTTAGCTATTAAAAACATCGATTTCTTAATCCTTAGAAACCATGAATCTTGATTCGATCCTTTTTCACAATGTTGGCATTAACGAGGAACTGAGAAACATTCTTGCGCTGATCACCCTGGAGCTGAATCACCTTACCAAGCTCTTTGTCCTGTACAACATTTCCGTTGCAGCAGAACTCCTTTTTGAGATCTTTAAGGATCTTATCGTAGCTGAATTCCTTCCTCAGCCCCTGAACAGTCGTCAGGCTTTTCTTTCCATTCCTTTGTTGTATGCGAATATGCACATACTCCTTGGCTCCAGGTGCGCCAGAGTCCTTGGCCTCGGCAAATGGATCGAAAACCGTTGGAATCTCTGAGTCGCTATCAACCATGTAATTTTGTTGGACGAGAACTTTGTAACCAAGATCTAAGTGCGGTTAACGAAGAAAGAGCTGCGTAAGTCAAACACAAATATGATTACTTCTCAAAGAGGTCCAACAAAACAATTAGAATTTGGGGTCGGCTACATCAATCAATTCTATCTAATCAAGTCGATTGAAAAATAATCAAAGCGTAGACACCATGTGCATGTTTAATAACAGAGAAGTTCTGATAGGACAATCTTCTATACAGACTGTTCATTCAAATCACAATATTTTTCTCTCATCTGATACATGTGTCACGGTTTGAATGGCTTGAGGTCAGAAGTGTCGTGCTTTAAGTGGATGATCGCATCGCTTGTGCAGTTGTGCACATAAGACACGAGACTTGATAGTATAGTTAACGAGATTTCTAACTTCTTTTTTTCATCTCTACTACCAAACATGCCATAAGATTACAAAGACAGAATCATATAGAAACCTTCATTCAAAACTCATCCTCGTATGCATCTACCTCCATATCAATTAATCAAATTAAGACCCAACAAACTTGAGGCTACCTCACTCACAACACAAAACTTCATATACAAGGAAAAAACCAAATCTCCTTAAATTCTCCAACCCACAACATTAATTTCTCCAAACTCTCCACCTAATAAAGTATTTCACCTCCAATAAATTCAAGAATTGGTTATAAAACAATAGAAACCGAAACACGGAGACTAAAAATACAAGAAGCACAAAGCAACTAACAAAATAAATAACCCAGAAACATAAGATGATGATCAGAACAAGAAAACCAAGAATGTTTCTTCTAGAAGAGAAAGCGTAAATGTACCTCCACGCACCACACTCGCACAAACCAAACTCGGTATGTATTATGGATTCTGGGGTTGGGGTACGAATTTATAGACAAAGGGAAAGGCAGTGGTTGGTCTTTTCATTTGGACCACTAAAAAAAACCACGGTTATGCCTATATTCTAACCATGGTTAATTTTTAGACTTTCACGTGAAAATGAACGGCAGAGATTCTTTCTGATGGACCCAATCTTCTGTAATGAAAAGAGACGCGTAGATTCAACGCTCAAAGACTGGCTTTTGACACTGAAGGACAAATTTCGGGGTAGAGGAAGTGGGCCCTGCTATGTGAATAATTATCGGATTGGATAAAACTTGCGCCTTTCACGCTGACACCTGACAAGAGAATGTTCCTTGAACTTGCTCTTCACGCGCACTCCTAGATAAAATATTATCTTATTATGATCTAACGGAAAAAGTACAAACAAATAAGAAAAAATAGATTTTTATAAAACGTGAAAAAATATATAGTAAAAAAATTGTGAATCTCATAAAATGTGTGTGTATAATTTTTTATTTGACATAAATTGTTATGAAACTGATCGCAAGATATGACAAATAATGAAAAAATAAATAAGAAAACAAGAATACAAGGATTTACGTGGAAATCCAATTAGAGAAAAAAACCACGGACAGAGAAGAACAATCCATTATAATCAATAGTTTTGTATTTACAATTTAAGATTTCAATAAACTCAATTGAAACCTGAGCAATCTCTCTCTAAATATGTTGTTGAATCTCAAGAGAATAATCTATGAATGTTATATAATGATCTAAGATGTTAATACAATGTGGTTATATATATAAACCCCCTTATTGGAGTCCTAGATGAAAAAGAAATCCAAAAATCCGTATAGAACACGAAAAACGGAGAAAAATGCGGTCAGGTTACTGTAGCAGCGCTTGGGCGCCCAACTTCTGCCCAAAAATTTCTACTTCAATTTTCCGAGCGCCTAGGCACCGCGATGATGGCGTCTAGGCGCTAGGTCTCGAGTAAACCTTGCCAAAACATGTTTTTGCCATCCACAAATCCTTTTCCAAGCCAAACTCCTAATTATCGATGAAGTTTAATATCCTCAAGTTAGGATTCATCAAACCCAAGTACCATATATTTCCTCCAATCATTCAAATCCCAAATCACATGGAATTCCAACAAACCAAATATCCAAATCACATGGAATTTGGATCAAACCACAACATAAACCAATGTTTGACCCTCATTTTTAACCATATATTATCGTATAAAATAATTTTACATGCAAACACAAAGCTTTTTTTTTTTTAAAAAAAAAGCATATACTCTAACAAAATACTATTTCAAAATACATTTTGACCCAAAATTGGAGCTCAAACAGGACAAAGTATGTTTGTCAAAGCTTTTTTAAGCTTGTCGAACATTATTTGTATCAACACAATTTATAGGACACACAACTTTTATCCACAAATCTCGTAAACTCCCAATTTATAATCTACAAAAGCCTAACCAAACATAAACTAAGATGAATTCAAATTCGTATGATTGTGAATTTGTTCGTGGGTTTTGTAGCTACACACTTTTATGCACAAAGGTAAAAGGATTCATAGCACCACAATATCACCAATATAATAGAATGTTCAGCCACATCAAACAGAAATGGGATAAAATGGTTTAGGTACTAGGATCATCAGGCAAACGTTTCAGGTCCATCTCTACTTGGTGAATAGTCCATTGCATATTTTCCAATTTCTGCACAGAGATGTCGATTTTTTAGAGTCAACCCCAAAGACTAAAATCTTAACCATCAAACTGAATGTAATTTTACCTTCACAATGTCATGATATTGCCTAGCAATGTTGTCAAAGTCAGGATCAACCCCTTGATACTCACGAAGCCGTGTAACCTGGTAAAACATCAAGATGTGTCAATTTACAAATAACCTATTTCTGTAATTTATTATAACACCAAGAATCCTCTAAACGAGTCATGTACAATCGACCACACAATGTTGCCAGGCAAAAGAGTAAAGCTCCGTAGTTATATTGGTGAATACATTCAATTTCCACTATTTTCACATTTGACAACCAAAAGGCCAAAATAGCTGAATTTCTAACAAAATACCGTACAGAGCAGGCATACAAAGTTAGCCAGTTCCCAGCTATTTCACATTTATAAGGTGTTCGTTACCATTGATGTAATGGTTAATAAACAGGATATTAGTACAGTAAACAGAGATAATGGCACACACTTTTAAGCAAACTAGTGAACACATGACATAGTTAAATAAGCATACCGCTTTATTATATGCAAGTGAAACTTCCTCTGTAGATTCGACCAAATATTTTCTGGGACAAAGGGATATTAGTTAATTTTGTATCAGAGAAGTAAACTAAATGTGGATACAAATGGTCATATTCTTTTACCTTATTTTGTGGAGAGCCGGAATGGTTTCTGGAGTGTAGGTTTCAAGCAGGAGAATATGTTCTAGAACCCTTCAGGAAGACAAATCCAAAGTTATTGTAACTTAAAGCACGATCTTTAATAAACCAAGTATTAACTAAGGAACAAACATAACCAAATACCCAATGTCAATTATAAGATGAAAAACCGGAAAACAGAAAACAGCAGTGGGGAAGACTGACCCCAATTTAGCACTCATAGTCTCACATCTTTTGCACAGCCAACTCTTTTGCAGTTCATCCTATTGCAAAAATAAGCATATTTCAAAATAGGAATATTTCAAAACGGCAAAGATAGCATGCAATTATCTGATACAGCTTCAAGCAATTGCAAACTATTTTTTTTAGTACAGCTACATGGAAACAGTTCACTACGAGGGCTAAAGATAACCAAAGGTATGAAGCTTACATATTTATGTTGGTGTTGCAGTTTTACATCCTTGACAAGTTTGATAAGCACCCCAAGAA
This sequence comes from Fraxinus americana, assembly GCA_035079005.1. Taxonomy (NCBI): domain Eukaryota; kingdom Viridiplantae; phylum Streptophyta; class Magnoliopsida; order Lamiales; family Oleaceae; genus Fraxinus; species Fraxinus americana. Next base: position 54,493,106 of record CM068706.1, on the reverse strand, counting down.
TCTGCTCTAGAACCTTAGACAGACAAAAGTTAAAAGGTCACATACAAGTTAAGATGTTTGCACATCATAAAGTGAGTTTATTACATAATCATACTATGCATGAGAAGAATTAACCAGATAAAAGGTAAAAAGATATAGCATCATCAAGAGATTCCATGGAATTCTTACTTACATTATAATACTCTGCAAATTTTCTATCAGAAGAATATAGATCCTCCCTCCATTCTGTTTCTTCTCTCTCAATTTCCTCAATAATCAATTTTACCCTGTTTATATAACAAATTAGAACTGCTATACTGGAGCTATAAACCCGTTGAAAAAAATTACTATTCGTCTCATTATAATATGAAATAATGGAGATCAAACGGGCGCTTAAGGATCTTAGATTGAGTATTAAGCAATTCAGAATACACCAAATTTCCTTTTTTCATAGTTGAATAAGGATGATGGTTGATTCAACATAGAAGAGTGCTGTTCCATAAAGTGATTATTTTAGGTATATTCTATTATTAACACACAATGAAGGAGTGAAGAGGATGTAATTAGTAGTACAACCGGTTGGATTAATAACGATAAAAAGATATTGTGCGATCAGAAGATAATACTCAAATTCTATAAAATGGTTATACGCCAATAAAACTTCAAACTATTGAGCATTGAATCATTAAAGAACAAAATATCCACAAAATGAGCATATAAGGATGGCATCGGGGCACTGCGAATTGTCGCCCCGAAGATTGCCCTGCCATGTCCCCCCTCCCCCACCCCCGGATCGGCGTTGAAGGTGGGGCGTGGCAATCCCCAGCCCCTTTTTTATTCTTATTATTTTCTTGTGAATTCTAGGGTAAGTTAGGAAATGGTCTTATGCAATTGGTTCAAGTTTTGGGCATAAAAAATTTGAAATAAAATGAATTTTAACAATTTTTAAATTTTTAAAAAACTATATAAGCGGAGGAAGGCAGGGCTGCCTCGTCTCCACTCTGGGTAGAAAAACCACACCTCAAAACCGCCCCACCAACAGGGAAATCCTGCCCTGTTCAGGAGTGGAGCATCGCACGGCTCAGATTTTTCGGGTCAAATTGCCATCCTTATGAGCATAAAGAAGGGATACTCTAGAATGAATAAACTAACATGGCTAGATGTATTTGCAGAAGATTTCATTTAGTTGGCTTTCCACAGAGGTAGCTTTTAATAAAAGAAGTGTAGAAGAATGAATCTTGGAACCCTCAGATATATTAGGAATAAACCTTAGTTTGTTGTCGATGTAGTACTAGTACGTCTAAATAATATGATTATTCCATATGATCAAAACAAGAAAACTTTGATAATTTGAAGCAAACCATAGACCTAAATAATAATAAGCATATTTGTGCCCCAAGAGGAAAAACCAAACAGAAAGGGAAGAGAAAAAGGAAATGAAATACTTTGAGAAACACCATCAAGTGTGACTTGCACAACATGAAAACATTGGAGATTACAGGGGAGGTCAGAGAAAGAAAAAGTTACGAACCTTTCTGGAAGTCGAGAAGCCAAACTCTGATGACCAGTTGACGAATCTGACAAACCAATGCAATGTAAAATAGTTAATCTGTAGCATACATTTAGATACTAGATGCAAATTCATTTGCTTAGATTAAACGGGTACAAAATCTATTAAAACCAATTCCTAATGCATGGATGCCTTTGCCTAACTTATCCTGCACTCTAGCATAACTATAATGAACAAAGGCATAGACCGTGGCATACAGCATGTGAATGCCTACAGGATAAAACTGAATAATAAAACAGACGAATGATAGATGACAGATTGGGAGACAAACTAAAATTAGGAGACCACAAAGTGTCCAGAAGGTGTTGGTGCATGCTTCTTGTCCACAAAATAAGCAAGCCGACTAAATAACATGGCATGAACGCGCGATAAGAATGGATAGGTGAATCATCTAAACTGACCAGTGTCATCTATGACAGCATCTGCTAACTTATCACATTTAGCATCTAACCGACTGGCAACTTCACGGGCAAGCAACACCTGGTATTTTGTAGTGTCCTACAAATACAGAAAGTTAAAGCACCTTTAGTTGCTCCATCTACATTAAACAATATGAATAACTTAAAGTTTTAAGCATGTATAAGTTTCCACTTCTTTTATACATAACTACAAAATAAAGGCATAACATTATTTATGAACTTTCCATGCGGAGACAATGAAAACCTGTCATAGCTGCATCAAGTATTTCCAAGATGTTTTAAATCATAATCATGAGGGGCATCCTACCATGGATAATGGTGGCTGTTTAAATTGTGTTTGCCATAAATAGGTTGGTGTTACTCCAAGGAACCTATTTGGAACACCACCAACTTCAGGTTCTGATGCATCAATTATGCCTGAGAGAGCATTGTTTGTAGAAGCACCCATTCCGATAGCAGAAACATTTGTATAATTAGTTGAATTTGTACTCGAGCTCATTGTGACACTTGTACTTGTGCTATCCAGTGAGCTTCTGGACATGTTACCCAATTTTTCAATTTCATCCTCATGAATATCACCATCTTTAGAAATGAGCGGAAGCCTCAACTTTTGAGCAGCTTCAGCAACAACCATCCGATGCTCAAGAGTCTCGTAGACCTGAAAACCATGTAGTTCAATTATCCATTCTTGTCAACTCAAACCCCAATTTCTATACTTTATATCACTTGCTTCCCTCAAATTCCTCAATATCAAATGAAACAGCAACACTTGATACTTGATAGAATGTCTTAGATAGCCTACTGATTGCATTGATCAAGTGGAAAACAAATTTTACCAAGGCTATGCAGGATAAAATTAAATTGTGAGAGAGTAATTTGAGAACCAGGACCTGAGGAGAGTTCTTCAAGCTGAGCTGTGGATAAAGACCTTGAACATCCCGAATGCCACCCAGATTAGCCACAGAAATAGCCTGCTGATACTCCTCCACCATTGTTATCGCCTCTATGTAGATTGCCTACATAATCGTATCAGCATTATCACCCAAGTTATGTATATTGGTGTGCATTTGTGTTTGTATAAAATATCAAAGCTTAAGCATTTAAATACCAGTACCACAACTTTAGAGCATGTTCGGGTAAGCTTAAAAGTAAAAATGTAACATTTAAGCATTTTAGTGTATAAAAATGTTTAGATTAGTTGCTTTTTTTCTTACTTCTCCATAAAAGAATTTATTAGCAACCAAAGAGAATTTGGATACTGAATCGGTCAACAGGAAAGGTCGCGCTTTTGGCTTTATAGTTGCTAATATCGTTTTAGCAGTGTTCCTTACTACAGCTCTTGCTAAGGGCTGCGGTGGTCTTAGTTAGTTTCATTTTCTTCTTTCAAAAGCATTCTTTTGGGTCTCGTACATACATAAAATCTATATCTTTAATCTTAGTCATAAGAAGACGGAAAAATTCATGCAAGCCAATTCAATTCGCTTGGGAACAATCACATTGGGAACTTCTCTGCTCAAACCGATTCACTATTTTGAATCCCGAATAAGCAAGTAACAGAGATGCTTTAATCCAAATATACTACCATGATAGAAGAATATAAACAAGGATAGCTGGATCATTGAATAAAGGAGAAGAAAATGCTTATAACGATCCAAATTACATAACGTAATACTAAAAAAGAATATACAATAAAAAACAAACTTGGATATAGAAAGAACCATGCTTACACTAAATCACATCATTGATAAACCATATATTGTCTCATTCTGGACTATTATCCTTTTAATGTTGACGTATACCTCATATCCTAAAAGTCAAAATTAGTAACTTACTCATTTTCAAATATAACCGATGAAATTGATTGGTTTTAAACCTTACTTATCACTTCTGTTTAAACTTATTAAGCTTAGCCAAGCATGTTTTAATTTAAATTCATCCATAAACCCTAATCAGTGGCAAATAAAATTTCACAACAGTACCATCGCTTCCAAGTATCGCCGTCTCTCTTTACACATTTCTTCTCTCGCCTGCATTATCAAATAATGCAGAATCTTCAAAATAAAATTCAAGGAAAAAAAAAAAGAAATATGTGAAAATGAAGTAATTAGTAAATTACGAGTTGAAGATCGTAGTAGGTGGATTTGGAAATTAGAGATCCATCGGGGGCTAAGCAGTGGCGCTCCAGCTGATCAATTACTTGACTCACGTCCGCCGGAAGATTTTGCGTTGCAAATAGTTTCGCCATTGATTAGGCAAAAATGCTTCCTTCTCGACAGTTTTGCTTTCTTTTGCCGGCACAAAATTTCAATTTCGATGGCCGTAAATGGATATCTAACGACAGCGTTTTACGGTTCGGTGCATATAATTTTTGGGCAGATTCTCTCTCCAAGTCTTTCCATCTCTTAATTTTACTAATAGCCACTGAACTTTTCACTTATTGATGCTTTTGCCACCAAAGTTTATTTGTTTCAGATTCATCATTAAGCTTTATAAAATGTTTCATTCACGCCATCTACTCATTTGATGTCCATTTTTTCACCGAAAATCTTACAACTTACATATCCAAAAATGTCTCATTCAGACCACTAACTCAATTTGATGTCCATTTTTTCACTGAAAATCTTACGTTCTTACATATCCAGGTGTCAAGTCGTATGATTTAATTAAAAATTATAACAATTTGTTGACATAACACATGAACACGTAGAATTTCAATTAGAAAATGGACGCCAAATTGAATCATGAGTCCTAAAACATATTATAGTTCAATGACCAAAGGATGCTAAGGGTGTGTTTGATTACATGTATTTCCCATAAAAATGTTATTTTTCATCCAAATTCATAATTTGGAGTATTTGAAAATATGCTTAATTTTCTTTATTTTTGAGCAAAACATTTTCTTTGGGGAAGTAGATTTTTGTTTTCTTCTTCATAAGGAAAACATTTTCTTTTTTAAGTGATATTTTTCATACCAATCAAATATACTCTAAGTATAATGTTCGATGAAAATCAATGAGATTTTTAAATCAAGTCCATGTTTGGTAGGGATTAAAATTTAGATTTCAATATAAGGATCATTAGCAAAAAATGTTCCTACGTTTTGCATTTGGTGTGAAAAAGGTTCCCACGTTTCAATTTTTTGCATTTTCACCCATATTTCTACGTTTCATTGTGGAAATTGTCATTTTCATCCAATTTCTCGATAAAAAATGTAGAACGACAAATATATACTTATATTTAAATAAAATAAAAATAAAGAACAAATTGCAACTATACTTCCAAAATGTGGTAATTACACAAATTCCTACTTTAAGTATTCAACATTCTAAAAATTATGTGGGAAGTTTAACCTTTCAAAAATCTGATGTTTTAATTAATATATTATTATTAAATTCAATTAATTTAGAAATCAACCGCACCCACCTCATTTCCCCCCCGAACACGTTCTCTCTCTAAACCAAACCCTAAAATCTCAAATCAACTATCACACATTCCTTCTCTCTCTTCCTCCCCTCTCGACAGCTTCTTCCTCTCCCTTTGGCCTCCTCTCTTGCTAGCCCTTCGGCGACTCCATCATCAACAAGTAGAAGGCCGCCCTAGCACCTGCCGTCAACAAGTGGAAGGCCTCATTTCAGTCCGGCTGCTCCCTCTCCTTAATTCATTTTCACTCACTACTCTCTTCTCACTCTCTCTACCAACCTTCACCGGCGACGCCGCCCTCCTCTCTCTCTGCCGACGGCCCAGCCTCGAGGCAGCACAGGTGCGCACATATCTCCCATCATTCGTCTGTGACGCGAGGGCCACCTCTTTCATTTCTCTCTCTAAAAGCAGGCGACAGTGCAGGGCCACGATGTTTCGTGCGATAAGTTGGTTAGATTCACAGTTGGTGGTATAGAGTGGTGATCGTTGGTGCAATGTGGCTGTTGGTGATTTGAGGCAAGTTGTGGGTTGTGATTTGAGGTGTTCATCCAATGGCGGCGGCGGATTTTATTGTTAGATGTGTTTGAAGGTGGTGACGGTGACTAGTTTGATCGTGGAGTTTGTTGGATCTAGTGGTGGCATTGGTGGTCGTTTTTGTTTGTGGATGCAGTGGTGGCAACGATGACGACGTGGCTGGAGGTGGTAGTGCTGACAGGTTGTCGTGAGGTGGTGGTGTTTTTATACAATGTGTTGATTTGTTGAGATTGTGTTATTGTGGTTCTGGCCGTGACAGTGACGGTGGTGATGCTGATGGGAGTGGTGAGATGGTGACATGGTGGTCACAAGTGTTGGTTGTGGTCACAGAGTGTACTGTCTTTTCTCTTCTCACTCTCTTCTCTCTAGCAGTGGATGGTGGCGGAGGGTTTGGTGTTTGTGTTGGACTATCTGTGACCTTAAAATTCTACAATTTGTGACTAAAAATTAATCAGTGACCTTAAAATTCGACAATTTGTCACTAAAAATTAATCTGTGACCTGTTGTAATTTTTTAATCCGTGACCAATAAAATAATCTGACCTTTAAAATTATTGATTTGTGACCACGAAATAATCTGTGACCTCCAAAAATTTTGATATGTGACCGATATACAAATTGTGACCTATAAAAGTTTTGGACTGTGACCTGAGTTGTGACATGGGCTGTGACTTGTGAATTGGACTGTGACCTGGGCTGTGACTCGTGACCTGAATCATCGGAATCGGAGCAATTACCGGAACGGTCGCCAGAATAGTCACCGAAGCGGTCGCCGGAATCGGAGTAGTTGTCGGAACGGTCATCAGAAGTTTGCCGAAGTAGGGAGGCGATCGGAACGGTCACCGCAGCGGTAGGGGTGGTGAAGGTGGGATGGGTTAATTATATTATAATTAAATATTTAATAATAAATTAATTTAATAATTTATTATTTCATAAATAAAAATTTAAAAAAAAATCTGATTTTGGTAACTTTAAACTTGTGTTTTTATTTTTTAAATAGGCTAAACTTATACTCTTGAATATGTAATCTTTCCATCCAAAATTTTCACAAAAAAAAGTACAAATAAGTCCTAGATAAACAATTAAAAAGTCAAAAAAAAAAAATCACCTTTTTTTTCCTCCCTTCTCTTCCACAACCACTTTCACTCGTTGAAAACACCAGCCAACCGCCGCCTGAGCCACAGAAAAGCACCACCACCACTACCATACGCCCTCCATCCCACGATGCACCTACCAAGTCACCCAAAGCCCACCAGATTTGACTGCAATTGGCAGCCAAAACCTCCAACTCTCAAACACAAACTCGGCGACAGTGCGACACCATGATTTTCAATGACTTTCACAGTCGCGCCCTACCTCTAACAAGTTTCCTTTATCCAAAAAAAATCTCCAATTGATTTGTTGTGCCTCAGAATTTTTTTGCAATCGCGAAGAACCAAATTTGCCCCATCAATTCTTATCACCTAAAGCACAAGTTACCCAAATTGGCCTCAATCGACCGTCCAACAGCCCCAATTGATAATGGGTAATGATCCAATTGTTCCAATTATCTTCCCAATTGATCCAATTTTTTGATTAAAAAAACAGCCACCAACTGTGTGCATGGCGATGAATATTTTCAAACAATTAATCGGTTCCATGTATTACAATCATCCAATTCTCCTGGGGAATTCAAATTGAGAAGCAATACATTCATGAGTAAACTACCAATTGTGTCGATTACACAACCAATTATAAAATTTCAAATGTGAGTTACCACGTGTGGGTGCAAGATTTGAAATTTGGAGTCCAAACTTGAAGGTGGTGACTGGTGTGGGAATTGAAATGGCTTTGTTGAATGAACTGCATGTTGTTGAAAACTTTAGAGACGGTGTCAATAAACTAATTGTCGATCGCTTAATTGGCGTGGTTGGTGGTTGGTTGGGATAGTTGAATGGTGGGGTTGTACAATACCCACCAACTTTACATCTTTCACATAGTTGACTTACGGTTTCATAACGGCGAAGGTGACGGTGACGGTGGTGGTGGTGGTGGTGGAAAAAGGATGAAAGAAAGTGATTTTTGTTTTTTAATTTTGATTTTTTAATTATTTATTTGTACTTTTTTGAAAATTCTGGGAGTATGATTACAATTTGTTATTTATTTTTCTTTTCTTTTCTTTTTGTTTCATTTAAATAAGAAGATATATTTTTCATTTTATAAATTTTTTTATTGTGAAATTTAGCCCATGTTTGACACTCAATTTTTTCTCATTCGATTTCTTTTTCTTCATTTCAACCACACATTCTATTAATAAAATAATATTACACATAAACCTAAAAATTCTCCTTACTTTTTAACCATACAATTTTCCATCAATCACTATTCCAAAATTATTTTTCAAACAAAATTGGTGACAAACAGGGGCTTAATGAAAATGGATGAAAATGACAAATTCCACAATGAAACGTGGAAATATGGGTAAAAATACAAAAAAAAATTGAAACATATGGACTTTTTGTACACTGAACTCCAAATGTTACGTTTTGTACTAAGAACCCTTAATGTAAGTTAAAGTCAACAATTAATTTTTATCCTCATATTTTATACCATCTACAACTTTTCAACCACACATTTTATCAACTTTTATCAAAATTTACTAAAAAATTATTTCTAATCCCCACCAAACAGAGGCTAAGAGGCAATATAATCGAAGTCATTTTTAGAAAGGGGCGAGAGTAAGTTGGTAATTTGTTTCGATTTGCTCATTTTCTTTATTTTGTCATGGTTAAAAAAACTAACATTCACTAGCGTAATTGGTGCTTGTTTTACATTAAATCAACACTTTTCGATGAGAAGGAGAATTATGGTGTGAAGCCATCTTTGCAATTTGCTCCAAACAAGTACCATGTCACACATTTCATTAGCTCGCCATTAATTTTGGTACCGGTCATATGGAAGTATTGTTGAGGTAAAATAGGGTTATTCTTTTTAATTTTCTTATACAAAATCATTTTTTTAATCAGTAATTTGTCTAAAAAAATTGTCGTTATGGATAGGAACAAAACCCTAAGGGGTCGTTCTCTTTGTTGTTTTCAAGCCATTTTCTGTTTTCGATTTTTCAAAATGGTGAAAAAGCGTTCTCTTTTTCATTTTCGAAAACGGATTTTCGCAATCACAAAAAAAAATTGTGAAGAAAACGCAAAACGACCAAAATGCTGTTTTGGGCGTTTTCTTCACAAAATGTTCCGCGAGTGGAAAACACGGGATATCGCCAAAATGTCTCCCCCTGTCTTCTGCCAAGCCACACTCCACCGCCACTTTCCAACCCTCTAAACTCCGGCCAACCTCCTCCAAAATGGCCGGATTAATATATCATTGTGAAACCCTCAATCACCTCTTCAATTACCACACAAATAACAATCCAATCATATATCAAAATCGATCAAAAAAATCCTCAGAAACTGATTCAGCACAAAATGCTTCTGCCGGAATCTCACCATCCGGCAACACCCAAGGTCGCGCACCACCACTGGTCGATTGCCCAACCCCAGACGACTCCAGCCATGGCTTCAAAACTCATCGACGACTTCCATAAAATCAGTCAATTCTGGAGATAATCGAAGATGGTTTCCATAAGATCAACCTATTCTGGAGATAATCGAAGCTGACCCATGGTAGTATTGGATGCGCTTTGTTGAGAGGAGTGGATTGGTGGTGGTCCGTGATCGGAAAGGTGGCCGGCTGCGGTGTTTATAGGCCGAAACAATGAGTGGTAGCGCGATTGTTTTGGCTGATTTCGGCTAATTTTCGGCCAAATAATCTGAGACGTTGTAGAGAGAGGTCAGGGGGTTCAAATGATGCTGGGATCTAGTGGTCTATGTGGTGGGTGGTGGTCGTTTTGTGAGGGAGAAGACGGTGGCTCTGGAGGGGGCGTTTTCCGGCTTGCTGGAGAATGGGAAAAGTTGAAAACAATGTAAACGATTTTTGGAGCAAGTGTTTTGAGAAATAATTTTACAAAATGACAAAAAGAACGCGTTTTCAATAATCTCAAAATGAACACTCAAAACATAAAATACAAAATGAATTCAAAACTCAAAATTGAAACACAAAGAGAACGACTCCTAAAATTTTCTCCTTTTTCTTTCAAGTTCAAGCTTTCAATCAGCAGTAGCAAATCGTAGCTTTACTGTTCGCCATGGCCAAAAGCTCCTTCAAATTGGAACATCCTCTCGGTATACACGCTTTCCCCACACACTAACACACACGAACTTCTTCATTCTTTGATTGTCTGTTGGTTGACTATCAGTAATTTCCGTAATTCGATTACCCTGCTTTGATTGATCGATTGTTTATGATTAACTTGGAACATAGTGATATTTCACCTTATAACGTGTTAGACTGCGGTATTCATTGGAATTTTTTGGAGTGGATTGTGGATTTTCATGCACGCGTGTTAATGCCTACTTCTTTTTGTCTTTAATTCGTACTTGATCGATGTAGGTATTTGACCATACTATGTTATGTGTAAAATATGGAATGACGCTTCTTTGGGTTGTAATTACGTTTAAATATGTAAAATCAAGGAGAAGGAGAAGGAATACTATTTTTGATGGAAACTAAACAATTTCTTTGATAGAATTTTCCTCATTCTAAAATTATGGTTTTTGGATTTCAGCATACTTCAATATTGCTCTCGTCTTTCATATTTTAATCAATATAATTAGCTGGAATTTGGAAAGATAATGACTAACCGTACTTTTTCTGTTTTCATGTTAAAGATAATTTTTTCTCTGCATTTCTATTTCCTCCGGGGTTTACGCATTATTTGTTTTATACATTTGTAGAGAGGCGTCGGGCAGAAGCTGCTCGGATCAGGGAGAAGTACCCTGATAGAATTCCGGTATAAAAGAAGTCAATTATCAATATGCTGTAAGTGTTATGCCCTAGTCCAATCAACTTTGGACATAAACACTTTGAATATATATAATCAATGTATATATATGGAAATACCTATTATTTAATTGAATTAATATTCTAATAAATTAAATAATAGAATCCGTAGATTCAAGTCTTGGTGATTTGTTAATCACAAGGAGTTGTGATTGTGAGATACAAATTACATATGACTGAATCTTAAATCGTTCATGGTCGAAGTAATAACGAGATACGGATATCGTTATTACGGATAGACTATCGCGTGTGGCATTCTTACTTGTGAAGTAAGTAGCTGATCTCACAAGCTAAAGTGTGGTGACACTTGAATGAACACGTGAATGTTTTGTTATAGAACAAAATATTGGAGACCCGCTGAGAGATTCCACATGGATAACTATCTAAGTGTTAGTGGTTAATCTCTAACGTTCGGTAGTGGAATTGGTCCTTTGACTTGAGGTCATCATAGTACCTTATATGAGGGCAGCCATACTTTGGTGATGTTGGATGTTGCTCACAAGGGTCGCTAATACAAAGATCGTTCGGGTATGTCAAGAATCATATGAAGGTTGTGAATGATCAATAGAGGATTCGTCACTCTTAGATAGTAAGAGATTATGATCTACATTTTATCCAGTTAAGTTAATTATGAAATCCTTGGCCAAGGTGAACTCATAAGTCGGAAAAGAGTTTTCGACGTACATTGACTTAACAGTGGGATAAAAGATATGATCGATAATTGAGATTGACACATATCCATATCTCATAATTGATCGGATCATATTGACGAAAGGATTATAGTTTCACGATAAACGAACAAGTTTGGTTTTGTCATGCTACGTGATATTTCCCGTCACATGTATTGCCATGATACATTGCTAGATGTCAATCTGGGACAACGAAAATGAATTAGTGATAAATTAAAAGGGGCGTTTTAATTTATTGATTTTGATTAGATCAAAATAATAATTCACGTCGTTCGGCATCGTGATCGGGAACCTAATGGGTCACACACAAAAGAGAATCAGAAGAATGAGATTTACCAATTAATTAATTGACAAGTGTTGGATAATTAATTAATTGGGTTGTTTATTAATAGGCCCGAATTAATTAATTGGATTAATTAATTCATGGACCAGATTTAATTAATTTGATTAATTAAATATTGGACCGGGTTAAGTTTAATAGATGGGCCGAGCCCATCTGGACTTATATTAATAAGCTGTTAGGGTTTGAAAAACAGTAGAGAATTTCATTATTCTTGCTAGCACGAGAAAAGAAAAACCCTAGCCGTCATTCTTATTCTCTGTGTGGATCACCATTGGAGGCTGGACAATTGGACAGCTTGGATTGCAGATCGTGATCATTGGAGTTCAAGAAAAGCAAAAGAGTTTGTGGAATTCATCAAAGGTATTAATCCTAATCACAGTTTCTATCTAAACACATTGCAGATCCTCGTTTGGGAATTGAAAATTGTTTAATTTCCGCTGTGCATGATAAGTAAATTCCCAACAGTGGTATCAGAGCCTACTTTGTGTTTGATAGAAATTGTTTCGTATTACATAACAATCAAAAGTTGATTGTTGTTATTTTCATGTTTCTAGCAATTAAATAAATTTGATTTTTCATATTTTAAAATCTGTTTAAAAAAAAAATTAATTTTTTGGATCTGAAACCCGCCGGCAGCAGCCACGCCGCCGGCGAGGCGGAAAAGGGAAGCGGCTGCGGCGCCGCTCGCCACACGCGTGGAGGGCGACGCAATGAGCCAACAGGCCAGCCATATGATCGCTGCGCGAACGTAGCAATGGCAGAACGCCAACGTGCTGCGTTTTCTGCGGCGATTGTCGCCGCATTTTTGGCAAAGCGGCTATTGCAGTAGCAGCGCTGTTTGTCGCGACGAGTAATCGCCGTGGCGGCTACCGTCGCGATCCACTTATCTTGGCGCCGCTGCGCGCAAGTTATGAAAACAAAAAAAACAAAAAAATTCTCCTTAGGGTTTCAGATTAGGGTGGAGACGGGGGCCATGATGCAATTTCCGAAATTGCAGGCCCCCCTCCTGCAATTATGGAATGTGGGTCATATTGCAATTTTAACATAAGGGCCTGATTGTTATTTCTGAAATTTTCTGAGGGCTGTGTAAAAATTTTGAAATAAGGGGCCAGATTGCAATTTTTAAAATAGTTTTGAATTTAAATACTAAAATGGTTTTAAATTAGATTTTAAAATGGATTGATTTTAAAATTTCAAATTTGACCCGTTTAAAATTTGATTTCAAAATCGGCGATTTTTTTATATTTTCGTTAAAATTGGATTTTAACTTAAATATTAAACTTTTGACCCTAAATTGAATTTTATTTTATTTAGGAGTTTTATCCTAAGTTAAAATGTTAATTCATATTAAATTAGAGTTGGACTTTAATTTAATATTTAATTAAAATTTGATTTTAATTAAATTATCCACCCTAGTATATTGTTGAAATTAGAGTTGGACTCTAATTTGACATTTAATTGAAATTTGATTTTAATTAAATTGTCTCGCCCTAAATGTTTCTTAAAATTAGAGTTGGACTCTAATTTAGTATTTAATTAAGATTTGATTTTAATTAAATATGTTCGCCCTAATATTTTAGAATTAGAGTTTGACTCTTATTTTGTATTTAATTAAAATTTGATTTTAATTAAATTCAACCGTATTAATTTGATTATAATTAGAGTTGAACTTTAATTTGACATTTAATTAAAATTTGATTTTAATTAAATTGTTTTGCCCTAAAATTTTATTGGAATTAGAGTTGGACTCTAATTTGGTATTTAATTAAAATTTGATTTTAATTAAATAGTCCCGCCTTATATTTGTAGAATTAGAGTTGGACTCTAATTTGATATTTAATTAAAATTTGATTTTAATTAAATAAGTCCGCTAATTAAATTAATTAATTAATTTGATTAATTAATTATTTAATTCTTCCGATCCATTTGTCTAAATTAGTTCAGACGACTTTAATTGCTAGAAACTTGAAACGTGTTTGCATATAATATTAGATATTATAGGAATGCATTTATATGATGAATGTTTTATTAGTGGATGATTATGGACTCGACCATGTGGATGTGTTGAATGGTTAGCTTTATTCTTGTTGTTTTATGAGCCTGCGAGCTCTTATTTATTTTAGACCTGCGAGTCCGTTATTATTATTATGGGCCTGCGTGTCCAATATTATTTAGGCCTGCGTGCCAACTAGTATAGGATACAAGTTGCAGCTGGACTAATTGGAGATACAAGAAGAAGAGGAGACCATAGAGATGGAGCATTGTATGAATCAATGCTATACCCCCTAGGAACTGACCGACTAGTCTTCCTTATGGCTCGGGAAGACTAGATAGTATAAGTCCATAATCGTCCACACTATTATATGTATGTTTATTTGCATGTTAGATGTATAATAAAATATATATAATTATTACGATGAGACCTTTTGCATGCAAAACCCCTCGTTAAAAGTATTAAGTCAATTTGTTATTTGCCTTCCATCATTATAGTGAAAAACGAGAGTCCTCAATCGATCTAAGCTTGTTGAGTACACTCAAGGCTGGTCGATTAGGGATATGTTTGACACTATGAAATATTAGATATTTCTGAATGATGGGTTTGACTTAACTAATATTTATCTTTTGTTGAGTATACTCAAGAAGATAAATTTTAGAGGCATGTTAAAATATTAAATCATATTTATATTTGCCTTCCATCATTATAGTGAAAAACGAGAGTCCTAAATCGATCTTAGCTTGTTGAGTACACTCAAGGCTGGTCCATTAGGGATATGTTTCACACTATGAAATATTAGATATTTTTGAATGATGGGTTTGACTTAACTAATATTTATCTCTTGTTGAGTACACTCAAGGAGATAAATCTTAGAGGCATGTTAAGCTAACACATAAGATGTGTGAAGACAAAGAGTTGTCGGCTTAATGATCTGGGAGTTGTATGAAGATACAATTGATAATAGTATCTACCCAAATGTTTTATTAGGGCTTGTTGAGTACACTCAAGGTTTTAATACAACAAATGGGATCCCAGCCCACTGGGAATCAAGTATGGATTCCATAAATTTATGTGAGAGGGTCATAAATTTGAGTTAAACAGTGGGAGCGAAATTAATTTAATAAAAGGCCATGTTAAATTAATTCATGCATTATATATATTATTTCTTTACTTTTCGTCGTTTACATTTATTGAATCATGAGTAACCATATGTATTTAAGAGGCATATTGTATGCCAACAACCAAAGCAAGATTTCTTGATTGACGCCGCAATCTGAGAATTGTTCTCAGGCATGAAAAATTGGTTGTGTCCTTCAGTAGTCCTTTCTAGAGACACATGTTGATGACTCGATAAAAGAAGAGGTGGCTGCTATAATAAACACAGTGATGACAATAGTACTACAACATATGTGATGTTTGTAACTATGTCACCTGAGTTACAAAGCAACATAAGAGTATAGATGCTAACACATGATTTTTCATCTCAATATGTTGAATGATGAACAATCATACGAGGAAATATATGATATTTCCCAGCAACTATACTAGTGCTTAATGACAGAAGAATCTTCAATCGGTGCTTGTGTGCTGAAGATGCAGACTACTTTGAAAAGTTGTCTTGATTGCGTTCAGTCGTGAACAATGAACTAAGTATAGACTTGGTTACGCAATCTCTGTCAGAGAGTTATTCATAACTAATTATGAATTTAACATGAATAAACTCAAAGCACGCTCATTGAGATCTTGAACATGCTTGAAAGCTGTTAAGTCCAACATCCGTGTTTGTAGTGGACAAATCTTAGTCATAAATTCTTATATGGAAGTCTAAAGGATGCTTTGGGAAAGTAACCAAGATGACTAAGACAGTTAAAGCGAATAAGGACAATACCAAATACGATGATCCTTATTATCATTTTGGAATGATGGGTCATTAGAAATGTAATTGCAAGGCTTAAATCTACCTCATTAGTTTCATGGGTATTAGATACTAGATATAGATCTCATATTTGTATAAATATGCAAAAACTAAATAAAAGTAGATCGCTGAGAAAGGAGAAGTTGACCTACACGTTGAAAATGAGCAAAAGTTGCTGCATTACACGTAGAAGCATATTTCTGCAATTGCCTTTAGGCTCGATACTAGAATTAGAGAAATGTTAATTTTGTTCCCACCATTACCAAGAGCATTAAATAAATTTCATGTTTTGACATGAATTATTCTAATGTTAAGGACAATTGTTGTTCCTTTTTATCTTGATAAGATCTTAATGGTTAGGGTAAATTACAAAATGACATTTATATTCTAAATGTTGAGTGTTCTATAATGAGTATAGAAATTGAAAGGCATAAAAATGATAATCTGAATAACACCTATATCTGGCATTGCAGATTTGGTCACATAAATAAGAATGCAATTCCAAACTTACATGGAGATGTATATTTGGGTCAAATAATTTTGAATCATTTGACAAATGCGAATCATGTCTGTAAGACACTGTGACCAAATCTCCTTTTACTTGAAAAAGGAAAATGATCTGCACAATTATTAAGTCTAATACATAGTGATGTATGTAGACCTATATCAGTTAATGTCAGGTGAAGTTTATCTTATCTCATCACATTTACTAATGATCATTTCAGAAATGATCATTTATATTTGATGAAATTCAAGCATGAATCTCTTGAAATGTTCAAAGGATTCAAACTGAAAGTTGATAAACAAATAGGTAAATATATTCTTACACTAAGACTTGTTCGAGGTAAAGAATATCTAAAATGGAGAATTTTAGATTATCTAAAAGAGAATTAGATTCTCATGCAGTGGATTCCTCCACATACATTGCAACATGATGATGAATCTGAAATGAGGAATCATGCACTATTAGATATAGTGCAATAGAGAACCGACCCATGCAAACATTCAAAAGTCGTTTTGAAGTCATGCACTGATTGATACGTGTTGCGTACTAAATCGTGTCTCATCTAAATCGGTTGACAAAACTTCATACGAGTTATGAAAATGCCCAACTTATCTCATATGAAAGTTTGGGCTGTGATGCTTATGTGAAGCATATTGGATCAGATAAGTTTGAAACTAGATCCGTTAAATACATATTTGTGGATATCCAATAGACAATTGGATATCAATTCTATAATCCCGTTGAGAAGAAGATGTTCATCTCAATACATGTCATACTCTTAGAGAAAGTGTTTACTCTAAGAGAGACAGTGGGAGTAGAATAAATCTTGAAAGAGTTCAAGAGTCCACGGATATAATTAACCGAATAGATGAACTCGAGTCTTATCCCACACCGGTGAGGGACATACTCTTGATCAGGAAGTGGAGACTTCTGAGGACACATTAGCTCAGTGTAAATCTTGTAGGATCATTTGACCTCCTAGAAGGTACGAATCCATGATTGCTAATCAAGGATAATGAACCTACTAATTACGTAGAAATAAAGTCAAGTGTTGACTTAAAGAGATGGACTTGTTGTATGTAACCGAGTTTTGACCTTGGTCGACTTGCCTAATGGATTAGAACCCATAGGTTGTAAATGAGTTTACAAGAAAATGTCAATATGGATTGAAACAAGCCTCTTGGAGCTAGAATCTTCGATTTGATACAAAAGTCAAAATGTTTGATTTTATCAAAAATGAAGATGAAATGTGCGTTTACAAGAAGATAGTGGGAGCATTGTTGCATTCCTGATATTATATGTATGAGACATATTATAGGAAACGACGTCTCTATATTTCAATTGTTGAAATTATGGTTGTCAGATAATTTCTCCGTGATGGATATGAGAGAAGCAAGTTGATCTATAGAGATAGATCTAGAAGATTACTTAACTCATCCCAATCTATACAGATAAAATCTCGAGAAGATTTTATATGGAGAAAATGAATCGAGAGTTCATGGATAGAATGATGCTAACTTCTAGTCAGACTAGAATAATAGCACATCTCAAAAAGGATATTGGTTTACTCTTAAGCGGTGTGTTGGAAATGTTCCAAATAACCGTTGATTCAATAATGGAAGCCTTATACATCATTGCTTTACAAAGCAACAAAAGTTGTGGTGCGGATCGGGAGTTCATTACTGAACTTAGAGTAGTTCCTAACATTGTTGATCACACGCTTATGCATTGTGATACAATGGAGTCATCGTGCAAGCGAAGGAACTAAGGTCTCATCAATGATCTAAACACATGTTAAGGCAGTGTTATCTCATTGAAAAGATAATACAAAGAAATGACGTAAATGAAGAACGAATTCCCATAAGTTATTAAATTGCAGATCCACTGACAAAGAGTTGTCGCAAAGATAAACATGATCGTCATGTAGACTCTTATGGTATAAGATACATAAGTGATTGGATCTAGTGCAAGTGGGAGTTTGTAAGTGTTATGCCCTAGTCCAATCAACTTTGGACATAAACACTTTGAATATATATAATCAATGTATATATATGGAAATATCTATTATTTAATTGAATTAATATTCTAATAAATTAAATAATAGAATCCGTAGATTCAAGTCTTGGTGATTTGTTAATCACAAGGAGTTGTGATTGTGAGATACAAATTACATATGATTTGAATCTTAAATCGTTCATGGTCGAAGTAATAACGAGATACGGATATCGTTATTACGGATAGACTATCGCGTGTGGCATTCTTACTTGTGAAGTAAGTAGCTGATCTCACAAGCCAAAGTGTGGTGACACTTGAATGAACACGTGAATGTTTTGTTATAGAACAAAATATTGGAGACCCGCTGAGAGATTCCACATGGATAACTATCTAAGTGTTAGTGGTTAATCTCTAACGTTCGGTAGTGGAATTGGTCCTTTGACTTGAGGTCATCATAGTACCTTATATGAGGGCGACCATACTTTGGTGATGTTGGATGTTGCTCTGTCAAGTGGTCGCTAATACAAAGATCGTTCGGGTATGTCAAGAATCATATGAAGGTTGTGAATGATCAATAGAGGATTCGTCACTCTTAGATAGTAAGAGATTATGATCTACATTTTATCCAGTTAAGTTAATTATGAAATCCTTGGCCAAGGTGAATTCATAAGTCGGAAAAGAGTTTTCGACGTACATTGACTTAACAGTGGGATAAAAGATATGATCGATAATTGAGATTGACACATATCCATATCTCATAATTGATCGGATCATATTGACGAAAGGATTATAGTTTCACGATAAACGAACAAGTTTGGTTTTGTCATGCTACGTGATATTTCCCGTCACATGTATTGCCCTGATACATTGCTAGATGTCAATCTGGGACAACGAAAATGAATTAGTGATAAATTAAAAGGGGCGTTTTAATTTATTGATTTTGATTAGATCAAAATAATAATTCACGTCGTTCGGCATCGTGATCGGGAACCTAATGGGTCACACACAAAAGAGAATCAGAAGAATGAGATTTACCAATTAATTAATTGACAAGTGTTGGATAATTAATTAATTGGGTTGTTTATTAATAGGCCCGAATTAATTAATTGGATTAATTAATTCATGGACCAGATTTAATTAATTTGATTAATTAAATATTGGACCGGGTTAAGTTTAATAGATGGGCCGAGCCCATCTGGACTTATATTAATAAGCTGTTAGGGTTTGAAAAACAGTAGAGAATTTCATTATTCTTGCTAGCACGAGAAAAGAAAAACCCTAGCCGTCATTCTTATTCTCTGTGTGGATCACCATTGGAGGCTGGACAATTGGACAGCTTGGATTGCAGATCGTGATCATTGGAGTTCAAGAAAAGCAAAAGAGTTTGTGGAATTCATCAAAGGTATTAATCCTAATCACAGTTTCTATCTAAACACATTGCAGATCCTCGTTTGGGAATTGAAAATTGTTTAATTTCCGCTGTGCATGATAAGTAAATTCCCAACATATGCAAGATTGTCTGCTTGACATTTTACCTCTTTGCTCCAATTATTCTTTCACCATAACTACTACTTTCAAAAATGTAGGTCATTGTGGAGATGGCTGAACGAAGTTACATTTACTTCCCCTTTCACGTTCATCATCATCTGTTTCTGGTTCTTCTTTTCCTAATAACTAGATTTATACTATGTATAATCACGACAAATGTAGATATCTGGTTCTTGCTGATCTGACTGTCGGGGCAATTTGTGTACGTTGTGCGAAAGAGGATTAGGCTCTGTGCTGAGAAAGCTATATTTATCTTCGTCAAGAACATTCTCCCCCCAACTGGTGAGGAGAAATTTAAATAATTTTAAAATTGCAACCACTGCTTAATTTTGTATGAAATCTTTGTTCTTAATTTTTCTTTTTCCACTGTGACTGCAGCTGCTATGATATCTGCAGTTTATGACGAAAACAAAGATGAGAATGGTTTCCTATATATTACTTATAGCGGTGAAAACACGTTTGGATCATTTTGAAATAGAAGCCAGCAAGCTGAAATATGTATATAGTCCAAGAAAAATCTTGTAGATATTCTTTAATTATCTTCTATGTGGTGGATTGCTAGTTCTGGTAAATATTAACTTTATTAAACCCATGTTTGGTTCCTGTTCACTAATTTCACTTTTTTTATCCCCAAATTTTGAGGAACTATTTAGTATTTATAATTTAAATCGTTTACGCACTTATCTCAAACATGCTTTAGTTTGCATATGTAGATATCACACTATAAAAGCAGCCGAAATTCTGTTCAGGATTCTAGTCTAGGCCATGTTACATGAGTCCTCTTTTATCACTTGGTTGTGTTCATTGTTAAATGTTTTTTTGTATGTTACACATTTTGAATTTTGTGCTATGTATATACATCTCATCTTCCTTAGACTAATGAAATTGATAGGACTTAGGAGACCATAATTTCATCAATTATAACCTTGCAATAACGTCAATTAGAACCTCTTTTATCTCCTGTCGAAAATGACGAAAGATTTTTATAGAACGAAGCTAAAATTCATTTTTGTTTCTTTTTCTCCTAGTGCGTGCATGGTGAAACTTAAAGAAATACAAGTAATGAAGTTCTAAAATAACGCAAGTTTTGTTGGTCATATGAAGGATTAAGTTATTTAGTAGAAAATATGTTTATCCGTAGTTAGCAAAATATATTTAACTTACTCTGTAGAAAGTGATAGCGCTAATTGTAAGGCAGAACAAAAAAATGCAGTTGGAAAAATCATTTGCGGTGAGCGTGGATCGAACACGCGACCTTCAGATCTTCAGTCTGACGCTCTCCCAACTGAGCTATCCCCGCTTTGTTGTGTTTTGCTTAGATATTTAATTTATAATATTAATAATTAATGGTGACATCTCAAGAATTGTAGTGCTAGGATTAGGGATGAAAGTATGATGACTTTGTCAGGATATTTCAATACACTTTCATTGTTTCTTAATATACAATCATGAGTTTTGTTATGTGTATATTCGAGGTTGACATCTCGAACGATAATCCCTTACAAGAGGGAGGTTCCCCAATTTTTTTATTTCGTACGGCCCCCCTCTTGTGATGGTGCCGTCATTCGGGGTTGACACTCTGAATGTACAAACAACAAAACTCTAGAAACATTCAGGATCACATAATTATTGAAATGAAGCTCGAATCCTAATCGCCAATTTTGATTACAAAAGTTTAGTTCCCTTTAAAATGTTCACTCTTATATATAATGATGCCAATTAATTTGGTTGATTGGGTAACTTTCGAGAACAAATGAAAACATAGTTTAAACATCGATTAAAGTTTGGATACCAATAAAATTGATATCAAGTGTAAGAAGCATACTTACTTTTAGATTATTTAACCGTTGTTTGATTCCCATTATTTTCAAAATACAAATTTTTCTATTTTATTTTTAACAACACATTTTTCAATAAAATAATATTATACGCAAATCTAAAATTTTTCCTTATTTTTAAAGATATATTCTTCATTGAAATATTATTCCAAAATATATTTTCATCATAAAAATGGGGCTCAAATAGACTCTTAGGCCATGTTTGAGTCATATTATTATTATTATTATTATTCTCATTCTTCTATTCATTTTAACTATATATTATTCAATAAAATAATATTTTTCATCACATTAATAACTTTTCATTCTTTTTCAACCATATATTCTCAATCACATCAACAGTAAAAATGCATTTTTTTTTTCAAAAAATGTGTACCAAACAAGGGCTGTTCATTAAACATCATTTTTTTTTTTTGTTTTTTGTTTTCTAATAAATCTACACCAACTGGCTCCTTCTATTTCAAATAGCTAAATTGGCTATTTTTCAAATTTAAATTTATTGAAAATTGCAACAGCAGTCCCTAATATAAAAAAATTTATATCTAAGACCGAATAATCAAAATTTTAAGTCAGAGATGCTACAGGTGGATCTAAAGCCAAAGATCTGTTGAGGCTTATCAGTACGGAAAATTATTGTTCGAAAGGCCAATTCTTACTGTGCAACTGATGTTATAGTAGGGACTTCTCGAAATCATCATCTCCAATCATCGGCATCGGTTGCTAAATAATGTGCTAAGAAATTGCCCAAGAATTGTTCAATTTTAGCTGTTAATAATGGGAAATCCCCATGAATTTGCCGATACTCTCTCACCACTGCTTAAAATTTCGTACTCTTCTGTTGGTGTTATGGACTTGTTAATATACCTACAAAGCAAATAATTCCACCATTGGTTCCCAACTTTTGAAAAGAAGCCAGTGGACAGTGGCACTAGCGGCTATGGTTGTGTGGGTTCGATTTGGTTTTGATTTGAGTGGGTAGGTTTATAAATTTATTTTTATTTCTGGTCTTTATTTATTTAACTTATTTTATATTAGGGAAATGTAAAGTATCATTTTACCCTTTACGATTTGGTCAAAATTAATCAAAATTTGACTTTCTCTGTCAACCGGTCAAATTAGATCAATTTGGACTTCAGCTGCATATTTATGAAATGTTAGAGACATCCGTTTGCACAAAATGAAGGTTAAGATAAAATCTACAAAAATTGAAAAAGTTAGGGATTGCTGCTGCAATTTTCCCTTTAAATTATTGGAATTTGGAGGCCCCGAAACTTTTACCGACCCACTTCAACTTATGGTGCCCATTTTCCCGCACTTGAATTCACTTTTTACGGATAAAAATTTGAAAAAGCCCCCGTCGGCTGGTCTCAATTCTTCCATCCAATTTCAGCAAATAAAATCTCTATAAAACGTCTTTAGTTAAAAAAGCAAAGTACCGTGTCAGAGGAGCCGTAGAGGAAGCCTGGCCTTTTGTGGTACCTGTGAACCTCACAGTATCTCTCCGTCAAACACAATCATTAATCAGGGAGGCACAAAATTTGAACATGGAATCGCTGGTGCATTATACATACAACCTCCCGCCTGAGGACGAAGAGAATCAAGAAATTAGGAGCATGGCGGACTCGGTGAGGGCTGTGGAAAAGCTGTTGAATTACAATTTCACGGACAAGAAGCTTTTGGAGGAGGCCTTGACTCACTCCTCCTACACCGGGTCAGCTTCCTATCAGCGGCTCGAATTCGTCGGAGATGCAGCTCTCGGCTTAGCCATCACGAATTACGTGTTTTTGGCATACCCGGCGCCGACCAGGGCAAGCTATCCCTCGTGCGCGCCGCCAATATTAGTACCGAGAAGCTCGCCCGAGTAGCCATCCGCCACGGCCTGTACAAATATGTACGTCACAATGCTACCGCCCTTGATGAGAAGGTGGGGGTGAATTCTTGCTTGGAATCTGTGGCACAAGTGCCATGGGCGATATAATGTTATTTAAAGCGTAAAATGGTACAATTATTGGAGCTACATGCACAACAGCGTGATGCAGTACTTCGCTAGTTGGCTTTATCAATCAGTAACATACTAATTATCGCACGCACACATATATACACACTGGAGATTGTGAACTTCAGTTTTGAATACCAAGTCAACTGGGTTTTCTGCTTGTCTATGATATAAGCAATTTCATACAGATGCATTTATACCTGTCATTAATGTTTTTTTTTTCTTTTTGTAACTTCTCTTTTGTACATTTACTTGTAGGTGACTTAGTGTGAATATGTCATGTTGTTTTAAGTTTTAATGAATTTGTGTCCCACTGTTGTGAAAACATGGTAAGACATTAAATAATTTGGAAAACTGTAATAGCTAAACAATTTGGGTGCACACTTTTGAAACAACAATAAGTGTTCGAGTGGTGTTTGGGTGGTGATGTTTATTTTTAACTGGGACATGGCTTTGGTCGAGTTGAAAATGGTGAAGTTGGTTCATATGTCCAATAAGCACTTGACTCGCAGGACATTACCCAAGAATTGTTCGTTGGAGCTGCATTATCAAGTGCTTATTGGGGATTTGAACCACCTTTTCCATTTTGAAGTCTACCAAAATCGAGTCCTTTTCATGGTTGTGCTTCAGGTAATGGAATTTACAATATCAATACAAGAGGAGGATGATGCAGAGGTGCATGTAGGATTATTGAAAGCACCAAAAGTTCTCGCAGACATTGTGGAGTCCGTGGCAGCTGTAGTATACATTGACTGTAACTTCAATCTGAAGGATATGTGGATGGTTAGTTTTTCCTTTGCCTGTTGTTTTTCATCAAACGTTTCTATGCAATTACTGTATGGCATATGTGCTAATATTTGGCCAAAATGTGTTTGTATTACGCCACGTACAATTTGGTTATTCTTTTTGGTGAAAACAAATTTAAGACATGCCACAAATACATACGATGATTTTAGCTGCGGATGTTCATCCATGATATAATGGATCAAAATTTCGTAATAGGCCTGTTAGGAATATTGGGCCTAACTCCACCTAATAAAATCGGCTTATTGGGGAAGGATTGCCCTCACCTTATTAAGTGGATTATTTATATTTTCCCAAACAATGTGGGATTCTAATACGCCCCCTCACGCACAGCGTGAACCATGCCAAACAACTGTGAACAAATCGATATTGGATGGCACCCAACATTGCATAATTGGGCCTAACTCTGATATCATGTTAGGAATATTGAGCATAACTCCACATAATAAAACCGACTTATTAGGGGAGGATTGCCCTCACTTTATTAAGTGGATTATTTATATTTTCCCAAATAATGTGAGATTCTAATACGCCCCCTTACGTATAGCGTGGACCATGCAAAACAACTGTGAACAAATCGATATTGGGTGGCACCCAACATTGCATAATTGGGCCTAGCTCTGATACCATGTTAGAAATATTGTGCATAACTCCACCTAATAAAACCGGCTTATTAGAGGAGGATTGTCTTCACCTTATTAAGTGGATCATTTATATTTTTCCAAGTAATGTGGGATTCTAATAAGGCCCAACCTTTTCAAATTCAAAGTAATTTTTTATAGAATGAGCTGCAAAATACACCTAAAATTGCTGTATTAGGAAAAACGTACATTGGTTATACACATTCTTCCATTCCCTTTTGCTCTAGGTCATCAGAGACCTCTTGGAGCCTATTGTCACGCTTGGTATGCTTGAACAACCGCAACCAGTGACAATGCTTTTTGAGTTGTGCCAAAAGGATGGAAAGCAAGTTGACATAAGACATTGGAGAAAAGGAGAGAGAAATATTGCAAACGTCTATGTTGATGGACATTTTGTTGCTTCAGCTTCTGCCGAGCAAAAAGAAAATGCAAGGCTTCATGCAGCAAAGGCTTCTTTGCGGAAGTTGTCATACACATCCAGTGACATGACGAGGCCCGACATCTTCAGTGAACTCAATGGGGAAATGGAGATTGAAGGAGCAAAACAAAAGCTCCATGAATTGTGTGGCAAGAAAAAATGGCCACGACCAGATTACAAGTATGACTTTTCCTCTCTCTAAGCTCATAATATTGCAATTGCTTTATATAAATAATCACCCATAAACTTGTTTGATATGTATAAAAACTTTGCTGCTCTGTTGCAAATTTTCAACAAGTTCAAGGCACCAATTGAGGGAAACTATAGCTGTTCCTTCTGGAATTTGCCAAATTAGCTAGCATGGATGACTATTTAAAACTGAAAAGTAAAGATGGCTTTGGAAAATGATATGTTGGGGAATAAATGTTGAAACAATGCATTTAGTCCGCCTAAAAGTACACATTTATAGATATTTGTATTTTTCATCCCCCTTAGAACCCCTACATTTTGAGTGCAGGGCTATCCCTTGACTGTGAACCGGTAGTTTTGTGCATTTGATTACCTTAGTAAACTCACATAACATAAATGGTTTATGTGATGCTGTACCAATTACACGTTTGTCCAATATATGTCTACAGAGTAGATACAGAGGTTGGTCGTTCTCATGAGAAGAAATATGTATGCTCCGTTCAAATCGAAATAAATGAAAGTGTACTATTATCAACGGGAAACAAAAAGACAAGGATAAGAGATGCCGAGAACTCTGCAGCTTCTGCAATGCTTCGTGGTCTAAGAGAATCTAAGTATGTATGATGATGTTCTCCTGTCGTATTTATAGAATTGTCAACATTTCTCCATTTGAATTCTGTGATCAATAATACATCGTCTTTTCATTCCAAATGCATTATGCTGTTAAAGCAAACAGATCTTGCTTCTTGTCACTCGTTGTCATACAATGCTCTTCATAGAATGTTGTCCTTAAAAAGTTTACTTATAAGTAAATAAGTTTTAAAATAAATTTTCTTTTTATTTCGGAAAGTTGAAAATAAGTAAGAATAAATTATCACGAATTCTTTTGAATGTTGCTTGTTTAGTTTTTCATATAGAATTTCACAAATGTAGTCTTTGAAGGCAGAGAATTCGCATTTCAAACTTCAGACTATTATGCTTTTGTATTTCTTGACATGAGAGCTGCCGTCTTAAAGTGCAAAATATTTCCCACACATGAACTTCTTCATTCTTTGATCGTCTGTTGGTTGACTATCAGTAATTTCCGTAATTCGATTACCCTGCTTTGATTGATCGATTGTTTATGATTAACTTGGAACATAGTGATATTTCACCTTATAACGTGTTAGATTGCAGTATTCGTTGGAATTTTTTGGAGTGGATTGTGGATTTTCATGCACGCATGTTACTGCCTACTTTTTATCTTTAGAGGCTGTCTGCTGCAGATTTTCTTCTTGATTATTAGTGATTTTGTTACCGTTGAATGATTCAACGGTAAAAAAATCATCACCAGTTGGAGCCTTTTCTCTCACAAGTGTCAGGCACAACGTTTAAAAAATCAATTCTTACAAGATGAAAATTTGCACCAGACAGTGCCTTAAATTAGTAATTGCTCGATGTAGGTATTTGACCATACTATGTTATGTGTAAAATATGGAATGATGCTTCTTTGGGTTGTAATTACGTTTACAAATGTAAAATCAAGGAGAATGAGAAGGAGAAGGAATACTATTTTTGATGGAAACTAAACAATTTCTTTGATAGAATTTTCCTCATTCTAAAATTGAAAAGAGTTCAATTTCTGATCCACCAATTATTACTCATACGCCCCAAGTCTGCCAGAGGAAAATACAAATAATGCAGCAATAAAATAAATTTACCGAAACTAAAGATCCGCAGCAATAAAATTTGAGGAAGTGTCTTCTTATCCGACATGACCCTGTCGGAAATCGCCACCACTGCCACAATCATCTCTGCTCTCTCTGGTTAAAGCATTTGACTCCATTCTTGCAGCTTATGAAGGGTTCCGCAATCTAAAACATGTGCTTTCCTTTCACAATTTCAGTATTTTGTGTCTAATTTCATTTGTTATTCTTGTAATTTTTTTAGAATGTTACAGTTGATCAATATAAATTTGAACTTTGACGGTTGATCTAATCTCTCAAGCAGTCAAAGCCCATATGAATTTATTTTCCATTTATTGCTTTTACAGATTTTCTTCTCTCTATTGTATCCACTTGCAAGAATAAGATAAAATTTTATACCTGAGATTGAATAATCAATTTTTTTAACCGGTGATGCTGCAGATTGATCTAAAGCTAAAGACCTGCCGACGTTCATCAGTACGGAAAATTCTTGTTCGAAATGCCAATTCTTACTGCGCAACTGATGTTATAGTTGGGACTACTCGAAATCATCATCTTTAGTCATCGGCCTTTGTTGCTAAATACTGTGCTAAGAAATTGCCCAAGAATTGTTCAATTTTAGCTGTTAATAATGGGAATTCCCCACGAATTTGCCGATACTCTCCCGCCGCTGCATAAAATTTCGTACTCTTCTGTTGGTGTTGTGGACTTGTTATATATCTACAAAGCAAATAATTCCACAATTGGTGCCCAACTTTTGAAAAGAAGCTGGTGGGTAGTGGCAGTTACGATTGGTTTGGTTTGTGGATGGGTTTATTATTTATGGGCTTATTTATTTATTTTTTTAAACTTATTTTATATTAGAGAAATGAAAAGTACCATTTTGTCCTTTACAATTTGGTCAAAATTAATCAAATTTTGACTTATTTGGTCAATTAACAATCAAATAGATGTTTTTCATCCATTTGTACTTCATCTACATATTTATGAAAGGTTATTATAAAAGGTTAAGGATTTTCGTTGGCACAAAATAAAAGTTAGGATAAATTTTACAAAAATTGAAAAAGTTAGGGATTGCTGATGCAATTTTCCCTTTAAATTATTGGAAGGCCCAAAACTTTAACCGACACACTTCAACTTATGGTGCACTTTTTCCCTCACTTCAATTCACTTTTTGCGGATAAAAACTTGAAAAAGCGCTGGTCGGCTGGTCCCAATTCTTCTATCCAATTTCAGCTAAACCTCTTAATAAATAAAATCTCTATACTAACGTTTTTAGTTAAAAAAGCAAAGTACCGTGTCGGAGGAACCGTAGAGGAAACCTGGCCTTTTATGGTACCTGTGAACCTCACAGTATCTCTCCGTCAAACACAATCATTAATCAGGGAGGCACAAAATTTGAACATGGAATCGCCGGTGCATTATACGGACAACATCCCGCCGGAGGACGAAGAGAATCAAGAAATTAGTAGCATGGCGGACTCGGTGAGGGCTGTGGAGAAGCTGTTGAATTACAATTTCACTGACAAGAAGCTTTTGGAGGAGGCCTTGACTCACTCCTCCTACACCGGGTCAGCTTCCTATCAGCGGCTCGAATTCGTCGGAGATGCAGCTCTCGGCTTAGCCATCACGAATTACGTGTTTTTGGCATACCCGGACGCCGACCAGGGCAAGCTAACCCTCTTGCGCGCCGCCAATATCAGTACCGAGAAGCTCGCCCGAGTAGCCATCCGCCACGGCCTGTACAAATATGTACGTCACAATGCTACCGCCCTTGATGAGAAGGTAGGGGTGAATTCTTACTTAGAATCTGTAGCACAAGTGCCATGGGCGATATAATGTTCTTTAAAGCGTAAAATGGTACAATTATTGGAGCTACATGCACAACAGCTTGATGCAGTACTTCGCTAGTTGGCTTTATCAATCAGTAACATACTAATTATCGCACGTACACATATATACACACTGGAGATTGTGAACTTCAGTTTTGAATACCAAGTCAACTGGGTTTTCTGCTTGTCTATGATATAAGCAATTTCATACATGTTAGATAATTGCCTCCATAGGTCAAAATTGGTGGCTTAAAGGATAAGACAATTCTTCTTTCAAGGAGGAGATGAGACATGAATTTATAGAGGGCAAAGGAGGTGGACTGAATTCAAACCAAAGCAAAGTTCTCCACCTTCTTTGACCTAGAGTAGGAGAATTCAAGACAAAATTCCTTTCCTTTTTGACTTATTCAAAGTCTTAACAATGAAGAAAAAATTGTCTCATTCTTTAAGCCACCAATTTTGACTTATGGAGTCAAATATCTAACAATACAGATGCATTTATACCAGTCATCAATGCTTCTTCTTCTTCTTCTTCTTTTTTTTTTTGTAACTTCTCTTTTGCACATTTACTTGTAGGTGTCTCTGTGTGAATATGTCATGTTGTTTTAAGTTTTAATGAATCTGTGTCCCACTGTTGTGGAAACATGGCAACACATTAAATGATTTGGAAGACTGTTATAGCTAAACAATTTGGGTGCACGCTTTTGAAACAACAATAAGTGTTTGGGTGGTGATGTTTATTTTTAACTGGGACATGGCTTTGGTCGAGTTGAAAATGGTGAAGTCGATTCATATGTCCAATAAGCACTTGAGTCGCAAGACATTACCCAAGAATTGTTCGTTGGAGCTGCATTATCAAGTGCTTATTGGGGATTTGAGCCAACTTTTCCATTTTGAAGTCTACCAAAATCGAGTCCCTTTCATGGTTGTGCTTCAGGTAATGGAATTTGCAATATCAATACAAGAAGAGGATGATGCAGAGGTGCATGGAGGATTAATTAAAGCACCAAAAGTTCTCGCAGACATTGTGGAGTCCGTGGCAGCTGCAGTATACATTGACTGTAACTTCAATCTGAAGGATATGTGGATGGTTAGTTTTTCCTTTGCCTGTTGTTTTTCATCAAACGTTTCTATGCAATTACTGTATGGCATATGTGCTAATATTTGGCCAAAATGTGTTTGTATTACGCCATGTACAATTTGGTTATTCTTTTTGGTGAAAACAAATTTAAGACATGCCACAAATACATACGATGATTTTAGCTGCGGATGTTCATCCATGATATAATGGATCAAAATATCGTAATAGGCCCAACCTTTTCAAATTCAAAGTATTAGGAAAAACGTACATTGGTTATACACATTCTTCCATTCCCTTTTGCTCTAGGTCATCAGAGACCTCTTGGAGCCTATTGTCACGCTTGGTATGCTTGAACAACAACCGCAACCAGTGACAATGCTTTTTGAGTTGTGCCAAAAGGATGGAAAGCAAGTTGACATAAGACATTGGAGAAAAGGAGAGAGAAATATTGCAAGCGTCTATGTTGATGGACATTTTGTTGCTTCAGCTTCTGCCGAGCAAAAAGAAAATGCAAGGCTTCATGCAGCAAAGGCTTCTTTGCAGAAGTTGTCGTACACATCCAGTGACATGATGAGGCCCGACATCTTCAGTGAACTCAATGGGGAAATGGAGATTGAAGGAGCAAAACAAAAACTCCATGAATTGTGTGGCAAGAAAAAATGGCCACGACCAGATTACAAGTATGACTTTTCCTCTCTCTAAGCTCATAATATTGCAATTGCTTTATTTAAATAATCACCCATAAACTTGTTTGATATGTATAAAAACTTTGCTGCTCTGTTGCAAATTTTCAGCAAGTTCAAGGCGCCAATTGAGGGAAACTATAGCTGTTTTCTTCTGGACTTTGCCAAATTAACTAGCATGGATGACTATTTAAAACTGAAAAGTAAAGATGGCTTCGGAAAATGATATGTTGGGGAATAAATGTTGAAATAATGCATTTAGTCTGCCTAAAAGTACACACATATAAATGACTTTATAGATATTTGTATTTTTATCCCCCTTAGAACCCCTACATTTTGAGTGCATGGCTGTCCATTGAGGAAAGAGTGACTGTGAACTGGTAGTATTGTGCATTTGATTACCTTAGTTAACTCATAAGATAAATTGTTTATGTGATGCTGTACGAATTACAAGTTTGTCCAATATATGTCTACAGAGTGGATAGAGAGGTTGGTCGTTCTCATGAGAAGAAATATGTATGCTCCGTTCAAATCGAAATAAATGAAAGTGTACTATTATCAACGGGAAATGAAAAGACAAGGATAAGAGATGCCGAGAACTCTGCAGCTTCTGCAATGCTTCGTGGTCTACGAGAATCCAAGTATGTATGATGATGTTCTCCTGTCGTATTTATAGAATTGTGAACATTTCTCCATTTGAATTCTGTGATTGATACTACATCATCTTTTCATTCCAAATGTATTATGCTGTTAAAAGCAAACATATTTTGCTTCTTGTCATTCATTGTCATACAATGCTCTTCATAGAATGTTGTCCTTGAAAAGTTTACTTATATGTAAATAAGTAAGTTTTAAAATAAATTTTCTTTTTATTTGTGAAAGTTGAAAATAAGAGTAAATTATCATGAATTCTTTTGAACTTATTTATTTTTTCATATAGAATTTCACAAATGTAGTCTTTGAAGGCAGAGACCTTGCATTTCAAAACTTCAGACTATTATGCTTTTGTATTTCTTGACATGAGAGCTGTCTTCTTAAAGTGCAAAGTATTGCCCAGCCCCTTTTTGGCTGTCACTCCCCCACCCCCACCCACCAACAAATTTCTTTACAATTAAATGGAAGAAATCTGTGATAAACTAGTATTCTCTAATATGCGCAATTTGGCAAAAACCCCAACAAGCGGCGCCGTATTATATGTGCAGGCTTCTGTTTGTATGAAATTCCCTCTTCTATCCCTGAATTCATCCATGTTATCCGGTCCACCCACCAAAGCTCCAACAAGAACATTCGGGTTTGGATCCTGGCGTCCGTACCAGTTATCATATCCTTGAGTGCACCCGACAAAACCCTTGCTTTCTCTATATGATTCCATGGATGCACCCCTATGGTGCACCCACATGGGATATGTAGGTCCATAGCCAACCAAGTAGCTCATTCCCATGGGATTAGAACCCAGAATGTAGTCTACCTGTGATTTGACGACGGACAGGATCTCCTGGGGACCCACTAAATCTCCATGGCAATTGAGCATTTGATTGGTAGACTCAAGATGGTCAGAGTACACTGTCAGTAAAAATGATGCACTAGAAACGTACTGCATGTTGTTCCATTGGCGGGTGTACAGGAGCCCATCTGGGGTGCGTTGCACATTAGTTGAATTGTTTTTGTTCAGGCAAGCACATATGAAATGTTCTGCCTTTGAACGGTATTCTTGGATGGTCTTGCTTTGTTCTTCATTCTTTCCTTCCACTGGCAACTGCAAGAAAAGAAAACAAAAAATTTGGCAAATAATATCAAGAAAATTTGCACAATGTTAAGACAGTACGTTTAACTAGATAGGATCTTAACTTCTCCTTTTTCTCTTAATCAAGGCTAATATTGTCCAGTCTATTAAACAAACACGCCATGTGTGCTTTACATTGGATCCTATTAGGACAAAACTTGATAATTTTTGTCACTACTTTCTAGGATTAAGCCAAATGTACAGAGGCTCGGTTCACAGACTTCTTACCGACTCTTACATGTGCAAGACCCACTTGATGAAAATTTGGTTCAAATTTTTTCCTGCCCCTCCTTTGTGTGTGATCTGGAAGCCCCACTTCTGTGAGTGTAGCTTCATCCTACTTTTTATGGCTAATCTGCCGCTAATTATATTTCAATCAAGAAATGTGTTTAATTTGGAAGTAGAGAGATAAAATGAAAGGGATTCGGCATTCATGAGGCTGGTGATGGCTGAAACGAAGGTGAAGTCCACCAAATTATGAGGGTGCACTGTTGAGGGGGTCCCTTTTGTCCCATTGTAATAGGTTAATTAATGAAATGGGATATGATATCCTAGTTGAATCTTTGTTAGAAAAATCAATACATTGATTCAAAAAATAATCATAAATAATTCTTGAAAATAACACCGAATGCCGAAATGTACGAGGTTGGGGAGAGAGGTAATATCATTGCAGCATTGATCTGAACAACAGCATAACACACAAGACAACTCTCAAAGATAGCAAGAGTTGCGTTGGGTCGAATACATGACCACTGGACTACTAGCAAAAAATTTATGGCCGTGTTTTTAGTTTTAAGTGATCATGAAGTCAAACGAGTGTTACAATTTGGTCATGCAAGATGAAGCTCCAGTTTGGTTTAGCTAAAAATCATATCGATAAAAGTTAATGAGATGCATGGTTAAAAACTTGATAAAAGTTATGAATCTCATGAAATGTATGGATGAATGAGTTTAGAAAATGTGTCAAACGGGGTGAAATGACATCTGAAGTTTAATAACTACCACTAAAAATTGCATGTATAATATTGCCCAAATAAAGCAAAGACTGCAATATAGCATGTGCAATGCAGAAAACGGGGGGTGGGGTGGTACCATTGCAGCTATGATTTGGACACCAGCATACTTGACGTCCCAGCTGAATTCTGTGA
Source organism: Fraxinus americana (assembly GCA_035079005.1). Classification (NCBI taxonomy): domain Eukaryota; kingdom Viridiplantae; phylum Streptophyta; class Magnoliopsida; order Lamiales; family Oleaceae; genus Fraxinus; species Fraxinus americana. The sequence continues at coordinate 54,459,164 of CM068706.1, read as the reverse complement.
TGGCCCAAGTGATTCCACCAAAGGACTCGGCATTTTCCATAACATAATTCAAGTAATATAAATTGTCGGTGGCCTTGTATAGCCACACAGCTGCCCATAACAACTCATCCATGTAACCACTCACCGACGTATAATACCCCTTTGCTACTCCAATACTGATGTCGTATTTCCCTCTATACTTGTCACCAAACTCAAACAACTGCAAAACAAACCCTCCTAATTCAATAATCTATACTTATACTGCAAAGAACCGTATTGACAATGAAAATCCGCCCATCTAACATGCCTTGGGAGTTTAATTTCTGCTATATGTTCAAATTCAATATTAATAAACATCAAGGGTATGTTTTAGACTTAGTATTCGACAAATTAAATAGTGTGGTAAACGAACCGTTGTATTAAAGATATAATTTAAATAAACAAGTATTGTCTATTTAGAAAAAATTGCATATTGTTTGATATAAATTTTGAAAGATGATTTTTATATAAATTTATATGGTTAAAATGTAGGAGAAATTATGAATCCGCGTGCAAAATTAATTTAGGGTCCTTTTGATAGGGAAATGTGGAAAAAATTTCAATTCCATGTTAGTTGGAAAATAAAAACCCATTAAACCCATATAAATTCGTTTTTCATGAAAACAAAAAAATGCAACTTAAAGTGGTTGTACCTTGGAATTATGTTTCCATTTCCACGTTGCAATCAAACGGCCAAAGTGAAATTCATTTTTCTCGAATGTGACATTTTTCATGGAATTCGTTGCAATCAAACATGGTCTTATTGAAAGAATAAGGTTGAAAATAAATTTTAAAGAATTTCTATCAAAAGAATCTAAGTACTTGTTTGGTAGGAATTTTTGGGGGAATAATTGATTTTTGAATAGTGATATGATGAGAAATGTGTGATTGAAAAAGAAGAAAAAATTATTAATGTGATGGAAAATATTATTTTATTGAAAAATGTGTGGTTGAAAATGAGAAATTCTCAAATAAAAAACAAACACACCTAAGTTTGTTGAAAAAGGTGAACTTAGCCTATAAAAGAAAAGATAATTTAAATACATAAATTTATCAGTTGGCTAACTGCCTAAGCTTTTAACCAAAACCGTTCAACAATTATTTAGTAATTTTTTAAAACTGAAAAATCTAATGCATGAGTTCAATAATACTATTTGTATGCTTATGTAGTAGTTTTGGTGGACAATAAAGCAGATTACATCATGCCCTTGTTAAATTTGGTAAATATCTTGTCTGGCTTCTTAACAACCTAGTTAACTTACTTGTTGTGCATGATCCAAAAGCAGGTGTGAGTAATGTGGGTTCGTTATCCTAAACACAATCGCCGCCGCCGCCATGGCGGCTGCCGTTTCTCCGGCGACGTCTGAGCCCGGGTGCTCCTCATCCACCTTATAAGCACGCCGGGAAGTCGTCATATCCTCCGGCCGCTGCCAACAGAGGTGGTCGGTGTGGCCATCACCCACCTGAAAATATCATCAAAACATTCATTATAATGCCCCCAAATTGCTATGAAAATTACGACTAATTTCTGACATTTTTGTAGTAATGGACCCACGCAGAAATTCAGGAAAAACTGTTATGGCCGAAATTCAAAAGCAATTCTCCGGCGCGATTGGAGGATATTGTTCATACTTTTTGCAAATTGTCGGCAATCGTGCATATAATGCGCTTCTTTTTTACAAAAATACAAAATTAGAGAGAGAAAAACATGTAACGTACCTGAGCCCAAAGAACATGTGGATGTGTATGTGCTTTAATGAAATAATCAGTTCCCCATTTGATAGCTTCAAGGGCATGGCGATATTCCCCTGCGTCCACAATCCGATCCCGATACTCAACAACACTCCATGAAAGCATTGTAATGGTAAAAGCCATTGGAAGACCAAATTTAACATTATCACCAGCATCATAGTAACCTCCAACCAAATCCACCTGTTTCAAGCAAAAATCGCACAACATAAACTTTACGAATTCGAATCAAAATTGCAGAATAAATGTTTCGACACAAAAATGTGAATAATCAGAGTAACGTCTAACCAAATCCACCTGTTTCAAGTAAAAAAACCAGGCACAATTATGAATAAACTTCACGAATTTTGACCAAAATTTCATTCATCACACAAATGTAGAAAATCATAGTGACCTCCAATCAAATCCACCCGTTTCAAGCAAAAACCGCACACAATAAACTTCACAAACTTCATCCACCGGTTTCAAGCAAAAATCGATCACATACAACAAACTTCACAAATTTCACAACAAATATGGAAACTACGGGTTATTAAGTGACCAGACCCCCTGTTCTAAGCCATCGGTTAGGCCGGAATGGTGGCGCCAGGAGACTCTCTGGTTGTACGGCAAGCGGCCGGAACGCTGCGCTTCGAAGTAGATGAGACTCTTGGATAGGGCTTCACCATAGTCGAAGGATTCAGAGAATGGAAATGCAGTAAACAGTGAAATTACAGAAATCAAAAATGGAAATGACATGCACTTGGATTTGCATTGGTTCCTCCTCATTCTTTCTGTATTAGTTTCTGCCATCACTCTCTGTGTCAGGACTCCTGCCTTTGCCCCCTCTATATATATGCACATGCGAGGAACGTGCCTATGTTTATGTTTAGAATCATGCTAATTGCTACATATACATTTTCTTTGACAACAAGTTTAACATTGTGCCACGTGTCTTGATATTATTGGACAGTTAAAAAAAAACTCATTCCCGCCCATTTCAATTTTAAACTCAATGGAGTGTAAACCATAATGTACACATGTACAAGTGGTTTTCTCCGTATGTCTATTTGTCTCTTCGTTAAAGAGATATTTATATTGAAGTCACGATGTTAGAGTTAGGAGATAAAGAAAGTTGAGTTAATTGAGATCATAATCACTTGAGCGGTTAATTGGAACGTCGAAGCTCAACACGAACTATCAAGAGGTGGAATGGAGCTTACGTCGAGCTATCAAAAAAGTGGGTTGGGTCAGTGTTGCAACAATATTTATGTCATTAAATATTTATTACAATAGGTCTAATGACCCAAAGCAAGCGACTCAAAATGAAACAAACATTACAACATCATCATTTTGAACAAACATTACAACATCATCTGATCGAGAACATGAGTGCCTAATCCCGTAGGTAGCTTTTTTGAAGATATATGAAGTGAGTTCCCCTTCTTTTTACCTTTATAGGTTGGTATGATCCATTGCTCATCGAGCTTTTCATCACTAACTGTCTTCGAGTTGGGGCATTCACAATCTGCAGGCTGCAGCCTTAGTTTGATAATGATCTACTCGTTCCCTACCATTGAAACCACCATTTGTCTTGAGGATCATCAAAAGTTTGGAGCTTATAAATGCCCTCAACGTGCTTTCTGTTATCTTTAAAAAGGTTGACCCAAGAGGGTTTCGGCGGATCCATCTGTTTTAATTTTGAGTTTTAATAGTCAGATTTCCAGATTCTGTGGCTTCCTCAACAGATTCTGCATCCTCCTCTTCAGATACTGCATCTTCTTCTTCAGAATCAGTTTGTTTACCTTGGATAGAAACATTATTTTTGAGGTTTTGCAGCCGACTCCACAATGCCGTGTCTTCCTTTTCAGATTCTCTGTCTTCTTCTTCAGCTTCTAAGACTTCTTTCTCAGATTCCTCAGATTCTGTGTCTTCCTCTCCAAGTGTTTGAGAAACGCTTGAAGAAGAAACTTTGAATTCTTTACCCAAAAAGGTTAAAAAAACTCCTGAATCTTCAAGAACACTATCAAAAACTTGCAGGCTGGTTCGAATTTGTCAAGTGGGGATGCAAAATTCGAATATCAATCACATAAAACATCAAATAAAACTGGATGAACAATGCAAACGACCTGCTTGCCAATTACAAATCTTCCAAGAAACACTTGAATCTTCAACGACTAAGCATAAGGAGCTGGCCGAAAATTCATATCTTCAAAGAGAGTTCATTTCATAGAGAATCACTATGAATCTGGACAAACTTAACATGAAAACTACACGCTGGATTCGAAATCACCAAGAGATGAAGGTAACATCGAACAATTAAGCAAGAAACTCACAAATGCAAGGAGTGACCAAGTGAGTATTTTTTTCACTAGGTTGATAGCATCTCTTTTTAACCGGACAAGCAAGAAGAAATCTTCTTTCTTTCAATGTATTAGAGTTGTATTTTCCAGAATCTACTCAAATGAACTCCTGGCACATGATAGCTCATCGAACTTTATTTATACACGTGTGTATATTGTACTCTTGATCAGAACTTTAGCACTCAGCAAGGACTTCCTCCACGTGAAATTATAAGACGTTGATTGGCTTGGCTGCACATACCGAATTTACCTAAATCTTGATCAAGGAGGTTCAAACTTACTTTGCTGAAAGTCCTCGAGCATCATAAAATTTAGGGCTGCGCTTCGACTTTGATTGACTTGTACGCACAATCTTGTTTTTAAATGACTAAAGAATTATTTTTTTGTATCGTGTCAAGAGAAATTATATTAGTTTTTGAAACCTGAGGTCTACGGAAGAGGTAAAAAACTAACCTGGCAAACGGTTTAAATTTTGTGAATTAAATGGCTTGGTCAGTTGGTTAGTATACTGGATACAGAACAGTTATAGGTATTGTTTATTTATTTATTATTTAAAAGTCCCTTCTTTAAACCTGTAGGTTACTAGGTTTTAAGTAGGTGTAGTTGGGGCTTGTGGTGTTATTGTTTTGGAAGCCTAATCCCCTAACCACCCTCCACCCCACCCCACCCCACCCCACACCCTCAACGAAGCCACAAAGGCAAACCCAAGATTTGTTAGATTGCTTTCAGTAAACCTTCTACTATGTGCTTTGGAGGCAGGGATGTCAATAAGTCAACTCAAACCCCGAGTTTGGCTCTGCTCACTAGGGCTCTTGCTCACTTTGGGGCAAGCCAAGCAAGAACCACTTATGGGAGACAAGACGAGTCACCCATGGGCACGAGCCACTTGACGACTAGTCTTGCGCTCATTGACATCCCTATTGAAGATTTGCCCTCTTATTAGAGTAGAATTCGGAAAAAAAAAAGGGCATTCAAAGTCTCGAGTCCCATTCGCGGTAGGTTGTTACTCTTTTCTTGGTTGATTAGACTGTTGCAGACTCCATGTCAACAGCTCCTATTATTTTGAGATTGGGTCAGTGGTTAAAGGAATTCATTAACGCGACCAGGCATTTCACGTGTTTCATTGCATCCATCTCAAAAAGCCACTCAAGAAAGGATGTGCAAAACCATCTCCCGCGTCTTCGAACTGGGTAGCAAAGCTCAGGAAGACCATGGTTCGACATCACTTGTGACCTGAGTGGTTACAAGCTATTCCCTTTTATTTTTATTAGTCAATGAAGATCTATAAACAGGTTCCTCAGTTGCATTGGCCAGACATTTAGATTGAGAAAGAAAATTTAGCTGCACTTGAATAGATAAGGCAAGAGAAAACCAGTCTCTCAAAAAGAAACAAGTAAACGAAAAGAAAATGAAAACCAAAGCATTTGAAACTGAACGGGTAGATGTAGAAAGCTATGGAATACTGAATGCAAAATTTAACAACAGTCAACAATCATGTGGAGTTCAGAAGAGGATAAAACACACCAAAAGACTAGCAATTGAAATATCTAAACTGTTGCAGTTAAATAAGTTTTAAGGCACTAATCTATATTACATTTCCAATGGGCCCTCTTGTGGACTCGTCCTCCTTTACTATGCAGTTGAACCTCCGGTCTGGTGCAGCATGGCATCTATCTCATCACCTTCCTCCATCTCAAGCTGTAAAGAAAGAATGCAATTATGAAGCTTGAATAGTTGAGAAAATGTGAACATGAGCATGTACAAATAGAGAGAGGGGGGGAGGGAGAGAGAGAGAGAGAGTATAGAGGAACAGTGACCTCATCAGGAGTCTGCTCACCTTGGAAGGGACTACCATCAAACAAAAATGCAACTGAAACTTTATGTATTTTGGTGTGTGAATAGAATGTGAAAAAATGAAAAGATGTGGATGTGAGCGTGTGTGGGAGAGGGAGGAAATTTGACCTCGTCCGGAGTCTGCTCCCCCCGGAGGCGACGCCCATCAAACAAGAATGCAATAGAGTTAAATTCCACAGATTGCCTATCACAATAAGCATTCATGAGCTTTTTCAGCTGTGTGCTTCTCTTAATTCTGAAAACTACTTCACTTCCATCCTGCATAAAGTAACTAGATTAGGCAGCTCTATGAACAAATATCCATGCATCAGAATAATAGAATGTAGAGAAACGCCACTGTCTTCACCAAAAACTTGAAAGCCTTAAATTTACCTCATCCTTGATAACACGTGTGAACTTGCCAACATGGTCATTAACAGGTCATCAAGTGTTTTATAAGGCTAAAAAACATACTATTTCTCAGACTCTTACAAAAGAATATGTTAACATCCATCGTAGCATCATAAAAGGCCTAGAAGGTAATCGTTTTTTAGTTACGTAACATTATCCATGGGAATAAGAGTGTTATAATGTTAACAACAGCAACAAAAATAAATGAAGGAAGTAGACACAAGTAGTTGTATCGTTATAAATCAGGCACACATATGCATACATAAATAGGGTGATTGAAGATTGTGGCTGGAAATAAAAGAAAAGGAAATGCCTTCTATATGACTTGAAAGAGAAATCAGACAACAAAAAATAAATGAGCAAGAATAATTCAGGTGGGCCGATGATTAAACATGGCTTCATTCTGGTAAACAACTGGAGAAATGGATCCCGTATAAAACTCACATTATACGTACACTTCTTTAGTTTCATTTTTTAATTTAAATCCTCTTCAACAAAATAACTGGCATAACATGATTCAAAATGAGGTTTGAAGTGGACTAAAGCAACCTACAGTCTAGAAACAACCGAATACTAAGAGCATCTTTACTGTCAAGAGAATTATGTTTGCTAAACAAATTTCATCTTCTAAAAAACGGAGGAACGAAGGAAGACTTCACTCAGCCATTGACCACTAATCCAACAACAGAAGGGATAAAAAGAGCAACAAATGAAGGGTTAAAAGGTGCATAAAATTGGCTGATCACGATTTTTTGAGGAACGCGATTTTTTGGGGGTGGTTTTTTGGACTGGGAAGAATTTTGAGAACTTTTTGGTGTTTTTAACTTCACTGTCAAGAAATTTCACCTTCACTAGGGCTAACAATAGGTCAAGCTATAAAAAGTCCCCGTATGAAACACATTACATAAATCCTTCATCAGTTGATTGATTTCATATCATAACTTGCAAAAAACTCATGGCCGAAGTTTCCAGAGCAACAACACTCATTCTAAACATTCCTATAATTATAGGCACAGCAAAACTGAACCGTAAAACCTACCAGTAAGACCCCTAAGAATCAAAATATCTACTATTAAAACAACATAGTAAAACCTTGAATATGGGTATAAAAAATACATTGTTCTAAAATCCTACAAGGAACTGCACGCTATCCAATTGAATAAAAAACATATAAAAAAACATTTAGAAGATTGGATGGAAAATGGTAGAGGTAACTACAGTAATACAGTAGTCACACTAGAAATTAATTACATGCACGGCAAAACTAATGTGTATACCTATCCACTAGGGCCATCAAAAAACAAACGATTTGCAATTTAAACATAAACAAAACCTTAAAAATGGATCCAAAATTTACATTGTTCTAACACCCTAGTGTCGTGGTACTTGGAAGAGCCCGTCCACAAAAGCTAGCCAATGCGGTTGGAGAACCCAAATATAAACCCCGTAGAGGAAGCCCATACTTCCGATGTGGGATCTAGATTCCCATAAATCCCACTAAAAATCATGACAAACCACCACGCTTTGACTCAGTGTCCACGTCGAGCAGGTGCCCATACACCCTAAGTGGTAACCGAGACCAGAAGACATGATGCCTGCTATGATATGTCATAGTAAGAGCTTCCCATAAATCCCACGAAATCATGACTCCTAGAAACAAATTTCACACTGATCAAGTAAATCAAAAAAAACATACCGCATGAAAACATTTATAGAATAACAAATACAAAGCATTCAAATGGGGAAAAAAAAAATAGGGCACAAGGAACAGATAAACGATTGAAACCTGGCCTTTGACTTTAAGATTGATATGGATCGACTGATCACCAGGCTTTTTGTCTTCGTCTTGAGAGACACCTGACATGTTCTCCTGGCCGCCGATTAACGCCTCCGCCGGTCGCCGCTGCTTTGAGGAGTGAATTTTCTACTGGCGCTGTACTGATGTTTTCTGCCCTTTCAACGAGTGTCTAGACATATAAGAATAGAAAAAATGGGAATCAATCAGGATTCTGGACGTTACAGATAGACGGCTGAGATGGATTTAGGTCTGATCCGACGAACAAAATTTGTGGTTGAATCTTTTCAGAATTATAATACGGCGTCGTGTACAATCCATTTTTGGGCTTGCGTAGGAAAGACGCTGCGTAATATGTAAGCAATTAATTAATCAATCATGCTACACTTACGTAAGAATGGTTTACCGGAGGGTGGTTGGTTAACAGAAACTCACACAAACGCAGGGGGTGAATTTTTTTATTTTATTTTTTTCATTTTTTATTTTAGTAGGTGGCACACATATGAGAGTTGGTGAATCTTCCGTAAACAATTCTTATGTAAATGTGGTTTAATTCTTAACTCCCGTTTGATCTACATTATTATCTCATTAAAATGAAAAATATGATCGTTATTCATCATATCAACATTTAAATTCAAATTTTCTATCTTTTATATGGACCCCAATAACGATTATATTTTTCATTCTCATTCTACAATAATTTGGCTCAAACAGAGCCTTAATCAATTGGCTGGATAATGGAGGGATTGAATTGGTGGAAATTTTTCAAATGGTCCCTGTACTTTGGAATATTCACAGATCAGTCCACCAAGATCCACAAACAATTTGGGAGTGGAAAACTCATTTTTTTCTTTTTACTTTTTTTATTGTTTTAATTATTGAGATTTCAAGATTTTAATAGTTTTAGAAGTAGAGTAATTTTATGAATTAAAAGAAAGGATTTTTTTTTAAAGCAATAGCCATATTGCTTTTTTTTTTATATATAGAAGTAGGAAATTTATACATGGTTGTTACACACGGACAAATATGATCTAGATTTTAATTTAGATAAAAATTAACAACTAACTTTAACCACATATTTTATACATCTCATAACTTTTCAACCACACATTTAATCTACTTTTATGAAAATCTAATTTTATTTCTCACCAAACAGGGTCATAGCAAATGAAGTACGAAGATGAAAATATTTTGGAACGTGTCATTTCAAAATTTTTATTGGGAATTATCAATATATCTATAAGCAATTGAAGAATGACTACTAGGTGAGATGTTAATCTAACAGTGATGGATCAAACGTAGGGGTGGCAAGGCTCGATCAGTAGACTCTCGAGTTCAACTCTTGTCCAAATCTAAAGCTCAACTCGACCCTTTACTCATGGACTTCACAAGCCGAGCCAAAAGGAGCCACCCATGAGCCCAAAGGAGTCAAGTCGAGCCATCTACAAGCCACCTCATTTTATAGGTTCAACGGAAATATTATCTACATACTGAAAATTTTTCAAACGTCAAACACTCTCGAGGGATTTTGAATGTCTAAAACATCAATAAGTTGAAATATGATTCGATCCGTCAACAATATACTTGGACAAGACATCCCCAAACTTAAAAAGAATTTTTGGAATCCGTATGAGTAGAAGTGCTTCTATTTTTATTTTTTATTTTTTTGGTGAAGAGGTGATTTTCTTGCACATTGGATTTGTTTTAATATTATTTGATTAGTTGATACTCGAGAGATCTTGACATACAAGTACAACACTTTTGCGTTCTTCCTCTTTAGCCCCTGTTTGTCTACCATTAATCCAAAAAATTGTTTGCTACAGTAAGATTCTCCACCACACATTCACCCAATAAAATATTCTACACACAAACCAATAAAGTTACTTTAATTTTTCAACCACACATTCTCCAAAAAATACTATTCATTACACTAATTTTCTCCCAATAATGGGAGACAAACAAGCTCTTAATAATCTTTGGAGTCTTAAAAAACATAATAATCTAAAAATATTTGCATAAATCTTGATTTTTGATTAAATGAAATCAGGGAAATGATTTAATCTTAAATTAATTGATAAAACTCTTTTAGTTTAGCCAAACATATCTCAAATCTATTCCTTCTTTCCACGTCCGAAGCTAATGGTCTTTACTTTTTCTCTCCTCCTTAAACCCTACCTCCTCCTCCTTTTCATACCTCTACCGCCATTCCGTCTTCCCGAATTAACCCTCTAATAAAATTTGAATTACAGAACAGTAACGGATCCACTCAGCCATGTCGGTGAGCAGAATAACGAGTCGATTTTCAAGGACCGTGTTGACTCAGTTCCGCAACCCGCTGCTATTTTGCCATTGTCGTGACCACAAATATATTTCCACTCTGTCCAATCAATTCCTGTTCCCCCATGGCCCCCGTAGTACGGTACTGTTTTTTTGTCATTTAGTATTTAGGTAGGGTATTAGCGAGTGTTTAGCATAATTCTATGCATTAATTTGATTATCTGATTTTTAATTCCAAGAAGATTTTTCTAATAATAATGCGGCATTTAAGATTAAAATTCTGATACTAAATCATGAAGTTTGGCTTGTTGAAATTGATGATCTTGATATAATAAATTATAGTTTCATACTTTTTGTGCCTTTAGATGTTACAGTTTTATTTGAATACGGTGCCTTGCATTTCGACGACGATTTATTAGAGTAATCAACTCTAAGATTTTAGCCTTAAGAGGGTTCTGTTTGTAGAGGTTAGGCTACTGCGAATTTGGCTATTTCCATTTTAATTTTTGGGCCATTCATTTTTAGTCCTACCGTATTCATGATTCTTAATTTCTTTAATTATTTTGTTCTTATAAGCTTTTTATTTTCGCCTTTTAGAATGCATGCTTGTTCATTTTTAGCAGCTAACTTTTTGGGTGTCCTTGATTATGCTTTTCTCGATTTATTGCTTGCATTGACTTCCCCACCTGTAGTTTCGGAGATAGTGTAATGAATTTAGGTTTACTTACGTCAGGCTGCACAATATGTTGTGCGAGTTCACTTAGTTTATTGTGCAAGTCATCTGAGTTCTATTTAGTGTTTGTAGTACGAATCTGCATGACGGTTAAGGATAGATAATGAAATGCCTTCTTGCTTGTGTTTTGTGAAGCTTTCAAGTTTATTTCTGCATTTCTGGTATTTTACCCTGTTTCAATTAATTTCCCTGTTTGATCCCCATTATCCAATAATATTTTTTTCCCATACTCATTTTCAGTCACACATTTTATTAATAAAATAATTTGCACGTAAATTCAAAATTTTTCCTTACTTTTAACCACACATTCTAAAAAAAATCACTATTTTCATTTTAACATTAAAATGGGGCTCAAACAAGGGCCTAGTTTCTAGATTGAACTTGAATTGCTAAGAGAATAACATAGGAGTAATCTTGTGAAAACTACTGTATGTCTTGGTTTTCTTAAAATATAAATCAAAATATTCTATCTGTAACTCCAAATGCTTAATTATAAATCTCAAAAGTATGTTGGGAGTACATTGAAGGTAGCAGCAGTCAAATTGCTATCAATGGATGCCTAGCTTGCTGTGTCGCGTGTCTGTGTTCTATTTTGAAGCAGGTTACATGTGATACTCATTGGTTCTTCAAATCGTCTCATACTCTAAAAGTTGGCTTGTTTTGAATCTGTTGATTTGGTCTAGCATCTCACTTAGGGTATGTTTGATGTATATTATTGAGGAAAGAATATATTTTAAATAGTGATATGATGGGAAATATGTAGTTAAAAACTAAGGGAAAGTTATTGATGTGGGAAAATATTATTTTATTGTAGAATTTGTGGATGAAAATGAGTTTTGAAAAAATATATGTCAAACAGGGGCTTAGTTTGTATACAAGATTCAAAAGCACCTTTAATGCAGCATCAATACAAGAATTGATGGCATTGTGATGTCTTAAGGGTATTTTGTATGATAACCCTATCCTGTATCAGCCACACCAGCAGCTTTGTATTTTGCATTGGTAGCTTGCTTGAGTTACTTTAATTTTTGATAGTGAAATTATTATTTCTCCAGAAATTATCAATATTAAGGAACTCCATGCATCTTGCAATGCAGATGGTCTCTGGTCAGGTATCATTGCTGCTTCAATCAGCCCTAAATTCATCCGTCTTTCAATCATTTGGATTTTCTTCATCAGCGTACCCACAGCCCAACGAAAAGGAGACGGCCCAATCTGGAAATGAACAGGAAGATAAGGTAGAGGGTGCAGCTGCTGATCAAACAGAAGCATCTGCTTCTGATGAAAAAAATAAGTCAGGTTTTAATGCGAAACCTCTAAAGCATTTGAGAATGTGAAAAATAGGAGAGGTACTAAACAAATTGCATTTTCTAATCCTAAGTCAGATTTGCAAAGTGACCTAACAAGAGATGACCTGGTGAAACTTGTGGTGGAGAAGGAAGAATTTCTGAAGCTGAAAGAAGAAGAGCATGAGGAAATGAAGGATAAGGTTCTGAGGACTTACGCAGAGATGGAGAACGTAAAGGAACGCACTAGACGTGAAGCAGAGAACACAAAAAAATTCGCCATTCAGGTTTTCCTTTGTATTTTAGTTTACATTACATGTTTCAGGAGGAGCCACAGGTTCCTTGCAGTTCTTTAGCGTGTTCGTGGGAGTCTTACTCTAATGTTGATTTGAATTGTGCTGCAGAATTTTGCAAAAAGCCTTTTGGATGTGGCAGATAATCTGGGCAGGGCTTCTTCTGCTGCAAGAGAAAGCTTTTCAAAGATTGATACATCTAATGATGCTTCCGGGGCTTTTCCACAACTTAAAACACTTCTCGAAGGTGTTGAAATGACTGAAAAACAACTAACAGAGGTATTATAATTGCTGGCTCATAACATACTGCATCCTCTTCCTTCTTTTTAATTACGTATGTTCCATTGTCTTGCTTCTAGAAAAAAAGTATTAGTTAAGATAATATGTTGGACTCAAGGCTATAGAGACCAAGCAAGCAACTGTATTGGATCACTTTTTGGTCTGTCGCCATCAAATTTCGAGACCCACGGCAATTCTGTTTGGATGATACATGTGACCAAAGAGTACAATCAATTGTAAATGATGTTTTGACAAAAGACACCATAATAAAACATGTATTAGTCATGACAACTGTATATCCTCCATCTTCTTCGGATATATTGAACTCGGTTGATGTGTGCCACCTGTTTAAATTCTGTCATATCCTAGGAAGTCTGGGTTATGCATCCAGTCCTCAGGGTGTGATGAGCTTTGTCATCAACATCCATAACCCTATTAGAATCGTTCCCTGCTGCATTTTACAAGCTTGTCATCTGCAGGTATTCAAAAAGTTCGGAGTAGAGAAGTATGATCCGACCAATGAAGAATTTGATCCAAACCGACATAATGCTGTGTTCCAAGTTCCAGATGCGTCAAAGCCAGTGGGCCATGTTGCGGTTGTGCTAAAGGTATATGAGCTGCAATAAGCACACAATTGTTCTCTTTATCATTCTATGTAGTGTAGGGCTGTTTTTGGAGAACCAGGAGGATAGAACCGCTTCTGAAAGATTGTGAATTCTCGACCTTCCAAATGGTGACGAGTCTTGATGCTGTTTTGTGTCCTTAAATGCAGGCTGGATACATGCTGCATGACCGAGTTATACGGCCTGCAGAAGTTGGTGTGACGGTGGCAGTAGACGGCGAATAAGCAGATAAACTATCCAAAGCCTAAAGGAGTGTCTTTGCCCATTCCCTCTACAATGTTGAAGTGCTTGTCCGGCAAATGAATCGAGAATGTATTTCAAGTGCTGTTTTCAGTACACAGATGATGGAACCTTGTTTTCTCCTTTTAGATTACCTTGATGTAATTTTAGAATGGATTTAGTAATGGTTCAAATCTCTTTTGAGGACATTCATGTTGATGCATTGTTTGAGTACGGAAAAATTTTCCCGCGGATACCATGAGAATCTGTATCAATAAGGTATGTTGTTGATCGATCGTGCATTATAGAATATACTCTCCTGAGATGCATTACTATATACATTAGAATAGATAATATTGTAGTTTCATTAATCATGTACATAGCACTCTAATCTAGCATACCAAACACACTGAAATACTCTTGAAAACAACAGCAAGTAGTGATGATCGTTCTTAACTGCACTTAATTTGTATACCAAGAGAAACACGCCATTGTCAATACTGGATCTTAATTACAAGGCAGAACCACATTCTTCTGGCAGACTCTACACATCTGCACGACATTCTTCGGGTTGGGGAGTAACAGTTTTGTGCCGGCATGAACTTCAATGTGACTCTCTCTCCCCAACTTAGTTTTCTTCTTCATCATCCAAACTTCTGTTTGAATCTGATTGACCTTCACTCATTTCCTGCAATAGAAATGGAATCTCGAGAGAGTATTATAGCATTACATATTGCCATATTAAAAGAATTGATAAACTATCACTTCCTTGCACGACATATTAAAAGAATGCAAATAAACCTGAGATTCTTCCTTAAAGACATCTCCAATGCTAGGATTTTCAAAGCTGTCACTTCCTATGTTTGCATTGGCTTTAGATTCATTCTCCTTGCTTGTTCTGCCTTCATTGCAAACCTTTTCTTGAACTTCTTTTTTCTCCTTTTTAATTGGAACAGTCTGCAAGGCAGCTTGATTAATGACCAAATAGTTCACAGCTGATTGTCCAAACAAGGATGCGTTTGGCATGCAGTATTGAATTGGACTTTGTGTAACAATCTCATTTTTAGCTTATTTTTCCAAACGCTATCTAATCCTCCTTATTTTTTTACTTAAAAGATATTTTTTTTAGCTATGACAACAAAATTACTTGGAAAAATGAAATCAAGATAAAGGTACTAAAATAGCAGTCCTAAAATATATAGCAAACTAACAAAAGGGGGAATTATAAAAATGTAGAGGAGACTCGCCGTAGTGGAAAAACCCCATTACCGGAGTGTATCGGAAGCGGCGCTTGGGAGGTTGATCAGGGTTGACGGTGTCAGCAGTGGCAGTAGAAGAAAGCGGTATCCACCGGCAGAGGAGGAGCGGAGGGGTGTTGTTATTCCGTTTGCCACCATGGCCATCGCTGTTACTGGACTGAGAACTAACCCACTGCTTCTTCCACTTTCTAACTGGGCCGTCGAACACCGGCGGCGGTTGGGTTAGACAGTACCTCGAGGAGGCCCTGCCTAGTCTCGTCCCTCCTTCCATTTTTTGTCTCCGTCGTTTTTGAAATAGTAAAGAGGATGTGTGGGTAGTGTTTGAAGCAGAAATATCCTGAAGCAAAGAGAGTGGCACTGTGGAGCTTGAGAGATGTCGCTTTCTTGGAGGTAGAGCTTTTTCGCACTTTTTGGTTTCTACGTTCTATTGAAAGGTAGGACGAGGTTCTTGAAACACCACCTTTTCAACCCCACGCCAAACTGTAAACATTTGATTGTTTTCCATATTTTCATAATTACCCCTTAAGGATGATAGATTAAGAGTAATGGGTGGATAGTCAGTGTTCTAAGTATTGTCATTTGAATGATTCAAAGTTCAACATATTGTGCTTTGTGTAGATGGTATTATCAAATATGCGTATAGGACAATCCTATCGAGATATTTTTCGATCTAATTGAGGATACACTTTGTACAGGGACGGACCTACACATGGGCCTACAGGGGCACGTGCCCCTGTAGATTTTGGGTTTTTTTTTAATTAAAGATAAAAAGGAAAAAAAAAACTCAAACCTACCCTTTCATTCTCTCCAGCAGCCCCATCGCCCCGATTCGATCGCTTCTCTCCAACAGCCTTGCCCCGATTCCTCTTCTCCGTCCCCAAAAAATCTGAAATTAAATCCCTTTTTGCTTTGCTTTGCCAACGACAATGATGAACTTTGCTTTGCCAACGTGATAGACACAAGTTAGAGCTTACAGGTAATTGCCATTTCATCATTCCTTTTATTCAACATCTTTAAGAAAAAATTAAAGAGTTCACACGACTGTGTGCAAGTTTATAGTGTAGAATGCCTACCTGTCTGCTGTCTCCCATTCCTTTTATTTCACCATTGCTTTGACGAATGCACCTGGAAATCTCCAATTAACATCACCACGGGTGTAAAAAGATATTGTGAGTGCTATTGCTTCTGAATGTCTAAATGTGATTATGAAAGATGTTCGTAACAGACTAACAGTTTTTTTCAATCTTAGTTGATGAATGTAGAGACATTTTAGTTAAGGAGCAAATGTCGGTTGTCATTCGTTATGTGAAAAATGGTCATGTGTTGGAACATTTTGTTGGTGTCCATCACGTTTCTAGTACCACAGCTATCTCACTTAAGACTACAATTGATCAATTATTCTCAACTCATATCTTAAGTATATCTAATTTGAGAGGTTAAGGATATGATGAAGTTAGTAATATGAGAGGTGAGTATAATAGCCTAAAAGCACTTATTTTGAAAGAAACTCGAGTGCATATTATATTCATTGCTTTACTCATCAACTGCAATTAGCTCTTGTAGTTGTAGCACAGAAACATCCGAAAATTGAAACTTTCTTCACTACAGTACACAAAATTGGTGAATGTTATTGGTGGATCGACTAAATTGAGTGATCTTATTCGAGAGAACCAAATGTTGAAAGTTCTTGAATCAATCAGTGTCGGTGAATTATCAAGTGGACGAGGTCTCAATCAAGAAACTACTCTTCAGCGTTCTGGTGATACACGTTGGGGCTCTCACTACAGTTGTTTAATTAACTTGATTGTCATGTTTTCAACCATAGTCGACGTTGAGATGATTGCTACAGACACTACAAGTACCGGAATAAGAGATGATGCTTGTATTTTATTTGAGTTGATGTTAAAATTTGAATTTGCATTTCATCTACATCTCATGAAAAAAATTTTGGGGATTTCAAATGAATAGTCGAAAGCATTACAACGAAAAGATCAAGATATTGTCAATGCCATGAGATTGGTGCAATTATGTAAAGTACGGCTCCAAAGGATGAGGGATGATTAATGAGATTCTTTTTTTAAAATTGTTTGTTCGTTTTGTGAAGCTCAAGGGATCAATGTTCCCAATATGGATGATATGTTCATAACTTTAGGTCGTTCACGGCGTGAGACAGTAACAAATTTGCATCATTATCTTGTGGAAATGTTTTATGCTATCATTAATATGCAACTTCTAGAGCTGAATAATCGTTTTTCAAAGGTAAATAGTGACTTGCTCATTTGTGTTGCGTGTTTGTCTTCAAATAACCCATTTGATGCTTTTGACAAGAACAAATTGATTCGACTTTGTCAGTATTATCCGCTAGATTTTGTTGCAGCAGATATATCAGATACTTGATGATCAATTAGATACATATATTCTTAACATCCGCACCTCCTAAGATTTTAAAGGATTACAAAACATTGATGATCTTGCACAAAAGTTGGTTGCGAAGAATAAACATGACGTGTATCCATTAGTGTACAAGCTTCTGATATTACCTTAGTTTTTCCCGTGGCTACTGCTACAGTCGAGAGATTATTTTCTGCGATGACTTGTGTCAAAAATCATCCGCGTAATCAAATTAGAGATCAATAGTTGAATGATAATTTGATTACATATATTGAGAAAGATGTATTTTACAAGATTGAAAATGATGTAATTATTGAACGTTATCAAAATATGAGAACACGTAGAGAACAATTGTAATAAGATATCTCTTACTTTCATTTGTTTGTCACTTTGTGAAAATTAGATTGTGTCCCCCTAATTTCGAAAGTCCGTGTCCTCCCCTGACTTTGTACATAGTGTGGAGAAAATTCTCTTATTTTTTTTCTGAAGGCACGCGTGACCTTTTTATGATGATCCCTTGCATAGATCATTATTCAGATATAAACATAAAAAATGTGCTTTATCATACAAGTCAATAGAGAAAGGATTATACTATTTGTACCCGGGCATTTACATACCCGGGTACACGGGCCCACAGCCCCTCTCACAATGAGGGGGGGCCCGAGGTGATTAAAATAATGGCAGGCCCCCCTCATTGTGAGAGGGAGGCGTGGGGTCGGGTACACTGGCGTGTACCTCTAGCAAGATCCATAGAGAAATTAGGGTAAATTGCCGCAACATTTTCCAACCTTTCCATTTGTTGTACTTCCATCTCCAATTTTCTCTCTCACGTGTTCCCAACCTTCGAGAAATTTGCAGCATTCGTACAATTCTCCATTAGTCAGCCCCTTTCACAATCAAATTTAAAAATTGTAAAGGGTAAAATGGTCATCTCATTATTTTTAATTACAATACTAAAAATTAATAAAAGAAAACAATTACTAGTAGTAGCTGATTTTCCTTAGATTTCGACTGCAAAAACTTTCTATTTTGCTCGAAATCATCAATGAATTTGGAAACGCTGTGATCGAATTATCGAACCTCCATTTTTTTACTTCTCCCTCGTAAGTTAATTATTCAATAAATTGATCTTTTCTCCATTCTTTTCTATTCTTTCCATTGCCTGTAGTATAAGGAAAGCTTTAAAAGAATGAAGGATAATTACTCTTACTTTTCTTTCTTTAACATTTATTCATTTTTACTCAATATCAAGTCCTAGCCGTTAGCAAGAGATGCTAGATAAAACATCGAGGTTGTGAAACAAGTATCTCTATTTAGCATATGCTTTGGTTACTCTTGGACAATGTTGAGAAACTCCGAGGCATCGTTGTATGAAATGAAAATGACTAGGTAACCAAGTTATTATTGGTTAATAAGAAAACATGGGAAAATCCAAAATATGGATTCATCCAGTCTGGATGTAAAAGCCATCTTCATTGATTAGACGATATTACCAATGCTTAAAATCTTACGAGAATTCGTCCAGTTGGAAAGCCCACAAAGGTATCCTTTATAAATTATAATTACTTCGATTCTCAAAGTAAAATACATCATCAACTCGGTATCTTTCTTCCAGTAGAAATGGATGCAAAATCCTATGGTTCTGGGCAAGCCAGTCCCAACAGATTAACCAAACATGGAGCTGATGACAAAAATGGCAGTCTAAAACCACCGGTAATGAACTTCATGAAGGCAAAACGCTTATGGGCTGCCATGAAAATGAGCAAAAAGCAGTCTCATGGACAAGAAAATCAACAGCAGGAGCTACTTTCGAAGAATACGCAAAAGGTATGTGTAATATACAGTAATAGACAGCACTGCCCAAGAAAACAAATTTTTAACCATTTTGTTCTACTTCAATATTGTGACAGTATCATCCAATCCAGCCTAATAGTAAGGTGGTAACTCTACGGGACAGGATGTTATCCTCACCAGGTTTCAACAGAAGCTGTAACAGCGGAGGTGATTTACATTATAGCGGTCTAAAAGGATCGTTGATGAAATTCATGAAGCCAATACGATTATGGGATGCGATGAAAATACGAAAAAAGCAGTTTCATGGACAAGAAAATCAGCAGCAGCTTGTGAAGAATACCTGTAAGGTAGTAACATTGGAGGATTGGATTTTATCTTCACCAAGTTTCAGTAATAGTACCGATGGAGGTGATTTACATGTATCTAAACAATCTTCTAATAGAATCCATCCATCATTTGATGGAGAACATGAAGATTTTGTGCCTAACTCTAGAACAAGTTTCCCTGTGGTGACTCCAATGGAGATCGAGAAAAGCGAAAAAGGGCAGTCCGAGAATACCTCATTACGCAGAAACGAAACCGGGAAGTTGAAGAAGAAAGTAAGCTTCAGAAATCCAGAAGTAGCTGATGTATTCCTACTGGAATCACCGCAGACAAACTTGGCAGAACGAACGGAATATTCCTCGTCTCCTGTAGGACTCCAACGATCAAATCAGTTTAGACAACAAGAAAAATAGAAAATTAAGCAAATGTGTGTTAGCTTGCTTGTGTTTCCTTGGGTGTTGTACCATAACTGCATCTTTACTTGGGATTGTCGAAATATGATTTCTGTCTATGTGTAGGGGGAAACACGAATTGAATATGGAAGAGAGAGCAAACGCAATAGAACATGTTCCCCCAAAACGGGTTAACAAGAAATCAGGAGAAAAAGTGCAACTAAAAACCAAATATGATTCATTTACACATTGGCTGCAAATGAAATATTTAAATAAAAAATTAAAAAGAAAAATGAAAAACCCTTGGCTGCAAATGATTTCTTTATATTTAGCCAATAAATTAAATAATCAGAAAACAAAGGTAAAGACAGGCCTATCACATTTCAATTCTGCTGGGTGTACAGAAACTGTACACCACAGAAACACACCTGGTGGGGCCCGCCATTTTTTGCAATATTTTATTCACCAGTGGAATCTACCTCCATCTGAGATTTCTGGTGCAATTCTGGTGAACTCTTTCCGGTAGAATAGCTTTTTGGATCACCTTTACATCCAACAATACGTACAGCCTTTGTATAGAGAGCCCTAGCACGAAATGGTACAAAGTACGGGCTAGACTACAACAAAAGCTAAATATTGTACAAAACTGAATTCGCCTTTGCATCAAGAGCCCTCAAAAAAAATTCCATTAGCATCCTTAGCACGAAATGATACAAAGTATGGACTAGACTACGACAAAAGCTGAATTCTGCTGCAAAAATGATACCTGCCACAAAAAGTAGTTCATGTTACCTTAATTTGCAGGCTTTATATGTTTTCAATCTTTATTAACTGTACAGAAAATAATGCGGGAGAGAGAGAGATTTGTTCGCTGGTCATATAAAACAACCACAGATTCCATTATAACATATATGTCAACATTTCTTCCACAGGTAAGAGTAATTCTGATCACTCCTTGATTCTTCTGATATCGAAATATATTATTCATTTGTAAGTTAACATCTCAGTTTTTTTTTTTTTTAATTAAAGTTAACAAAGCGTGTAACTAGGAGGATATTTACAGCAATTTTTGCTTGTCTTACTGACCGTATACTTACGACCCGCCTGGTCGCAACACCATGTCCAGGTTGCGGCCGGGAAAATCTGGTGTCCATGACGGCAGTCCAGGTGTTACCTAGAAAATTCGGGTGTGACTGCAGTCACTGCGACACAGGCTGCAACACAGGCAGTCATCGCAGGCAGATTGCAGGCAGCTCCCAGGACGCAGCCAGGACGTAGCCAGACACAGACTGCAGTCATTGCAGGACGCAGGCAGCACACAGCAACGCTGACTGCAGGCAGCATGACGTAGGCAGCGACATGGGCATGACATGGGCAGTTTTCCTAGCATACCAGGTGGTTTTCAAGGGGGAAAATACCATGGGCTGAATGCTAGGATATTTTGGGAGACTTATACAAGTTGTTTACTTAACCAACTTGCCTAAGAAAGACCAAGGAAGGAAGAGAAAGGCAAATTGATGTCTATGAAAGGGACATTAATCACATGGGATTTTTGTAGGGAAAATCCACTTGCAAGAAGCAAAGTCCAAGTTTGCTTCTCTTGGTCTAAGGAGGTTTAAGTTAAGTTTCAACCAATGGGGACCCTTGGATGGGGATTGATCTTAGCCCTTGAATCCAAGGAGGTTTGCCTATAAATAGAGAAGTAGTCTCATTGTAAATTCATTCATTGTAGTTTGAGTTGTTTATATACAAGAGAAAATTCCCCAAACTTACTTGTTCTACATATTGTCTTTACTTCCAAAATCTCTACTCAAAGTTATCCTAATTTAGCCTAGTAAGGTTGAATTAGTTTGTGGGCGTCGAAAGGCTTACTTAACGTTTTCTCGTAGGGACGGGAATTGTGTGCGTTAAGGCCGCACGGTATCTAGTTATTCTAGTGTAAGAAAACTAGTCCCGTGACAGTATGCTGCAAGGTGGAAAAATATTGCTTTGAATAAACCACGCTTTTACAATAAATACTGATCATCAGACACAAATAAAGCCATGAATCAAGTACCTGATCAAAATTTGAGCAACAGGTGGCACAATAGAATGGAGAACATTGATGATGCTATTGTTAACCCATAATTAACAGGAAATGTCACGAAATAGCCCTTTTGATTCATCATAAATCCATCTGCACAAGACATATGAATTAAGGTAGATGGATGAAACAACTACCGAAAAAAACAAAAGAAATGGTCAAGGGTGTGATGCAAACGATCCAATCATTGCTAATAAAGAGATCAGAAATGAATCGAACTCCCTACCCCAAATTTTCTCTCCTCTTCAAAAAAGGAGAAAAATGAGTATACATCCCAAGAAAAGAAACTAAAATGTGAAAAACTGAAGGTGATCAATAGAAGTTGGAATTGCCGCTCCTTCTAACAAGATATACAACTCATTTTTGGATCGACTAGATCTTGTTGCGAGTAACCGTTCATCATAAATATCAAACTGACTCTTCATATATCCCTCCATCTGAAAACACCTGAAGTTTTCAGCTAAAATTCACATCATAACACAATCAACATCAGAGCTGAGAGCCTACAGGTAGAACGTTTCCGATCTATGCATTGGAGGAAGCACAAAAGTGAAAATGCGTTAGGGAACAAGTGACATGGTCTGTCTTAGTTATAATGTAACATAGTGCCCACAAAAAGATGAGGACGTTGTGATGGATGTTCTTCAGGATTTCAACTATCACTAAATCATATTTACGCAAAGAATACGGAGTCATTACGCACAATCAAGGAATGACCCCTTGATAAAGCTATATGGCATTGTTTGACAAAACTTCCCAGAAGAGTGCACTGATGAAGGTTTTATATTTACAGATATGTAACTAAGAACTAAAATCAATACATGAAAGGCTTCATAGGAGCACCAGCAGAGACAAAGTGCTCCAAGTGATCATTTGGCTGCACCCTTGAATAAGTTCTCCTTTCACTTTCTTCAGCAAACTTTCTTGGACGAACGACTTCGCATGGACTCTGTATCAGGCCAACCATTATTATGCTAAGACGGGTAGACTCACAAACCTGGAAAAAAATATTAAAAAAAAAATAAGAATTACATAATCATATTTATAAGGCAGCAATTCTCCTTACTTATGTGGAGAAAAAGTAGTAATTAAACGACTAACCAAAAAATATATGGTGAAAACTGAAGTTCAAAAGAATGCAATATTTGATGTTTCAGATGATGACATCTAGAAATTTTTTTTTTTTTCAAACTACCTTCAATTAATTAGCATCATATTTATTGAAGAGACTGTCAACCTCCTGTCTTGTGAATTGTGCGTGTGGATCATTTTATGATAGGGTATTTTTGAAAATTCATATATAACATTTCCACTTTCAACCCCTTTCCTAAAACTTGTTCATGCCAAAGGGGCCATTCACTTTAAGATGGAGAGAGTAGGTGTGATTTTTAGAAAATTCTACTATCCTCCAACGTACACCAATAATAAATTTTCTCATACTTTAGATCATTTCAGTTCAAAAAGAATCACCTGGGATCATTAACAGACAGTTCTGCAACCAAATTATAAATAGTTTATAAATACAATCAAAGTCAAACACTAATTTAAACCACACATGCATAACTAGTACTCATTTGCACACATTTCGTGGGACCCACTAATATTCCTCTTCATAAATGATTTATAAATTGGCAAACGGAGGCTAAAATTTCCACCAAATGCAACAGTGACCACTGAAATGGAAAATATACTACAGTTGATTGATCAATTGAGAAGATAGGACCGTGTTGTTCCGATCAAGCACTCTCTTTTCTTCCAATACAGGTCAACAGAGAGTATACTATGGCACTTGAAAGAACCATTTAAAGTATTGCAATCCAACAAAGCCAATATTTTTTAAATTTCCACATTGTGTTGACGTGTATTGATAAAAAAAAGACAGCACACTCCTCACACAAAGTTAATCCTCTTGATTACCCATGCTTAGCCCTCAACTACAATTTTATGATGAAAAAAAACCAAAAAAATAAAAAAAGAACAAACAAATAAATCACCTCCCTTCTTTTACAGGCCACATGGATGGCAAATCACCAGGAGAGTAACATTGATGACTTTTACCCACTTCATTCCAGTATTTTTATCCTCCCACATGGCCTGCAGAGATAATGCAAGAGTTTTAATGTGAAATTCATGAAGGCATAAATTTAGCAAACCCATTGTTTTCCTTCACAACTAGAAAGACTAATGACAAGCAGTTCAACATTTCAGATCTGCCCAAGGTGCAGTAGTAATCAAGCTGTTTTGCTTGGACTCGGGCGTCAGATACTTGTACATATCTAGGAATCCAATCTTCTTTTTCTAAAATCTAGGATATGGGGATACATCTAAAAAGGATAAAAAAAGTTAGACGTGAATGTAGATTTATGTACATATAGATTTATCCCTAACCACTTACCAAAATATAACTCCACATTCCCCATACATAACCACTATTCTTAACTTGTTCTTTGTCAATTATAAACACCATAACTGGCAAATTATAATCTTACAAATTCTGAGTAGCCTACCAAAAATTCCGAATAAAAATCAAACTAAAAAATAAAAAACTGTCTTTTAGAGAGCATCAACTTTTCAGCAATTGATATTTTGGGAGGACGAAATTCTAGCCTCTGTTCTTTCAATTTATTTAGCCACAATCCTCAATCATACCTCCAAAAGCATCTTGCGGGAACATGTCCTTCGGAGCAAAACCTTCACAGACCTTCGCCAACCTGCAATGAGCATCAGTCATCAAGTTATTCTCGACCTCCGTGGGCCCCCTCCCCCCCCTCATTTTCCCCATAGCCGCCAACACCAACACCGTCTCAGCCACCTTCTTCACATTTCCAATCAAACCCCCTCCTTTAATTCTCTTTTGCCAGAGGAACTTTCAATAAACCTATATCCCCTTCTGCCAGTCTCTTCTCACCCAGGGGACCCACTTTCGATACCCCTTCTGCCAGAATCTTCTCACCAACAACGTCCAATCTTCGTCCAGATCAATCTCCGCCACCAAAACCCCATAAACCACGTCGTTTCAAATGAATTAACGGCAAAATTTTTAGTTTTCTATCAGAATCCTTAAAAAATGTCAAAAACACACCTTTTAGCGGGAAATTGAGCCACAAAAATCGTGTGAGTGAATTAGCCGTAGAGAGCGTGATGGTTCGGGTAAAAACTTGAGCAGAACGGAGAGAGCAGGGGAAATGTGTTAGAGAGAGAAAGGGACGTATATGAAATTGGTGGATTGTTTTCTGTGATTACTGACTTGTTTATATAAACACGAACGTTGCACGATCCGGCTGCGCGCTACTTCCGTGCTCTTATTACACGTTTGCCCTCGCTGAACGCTTAGTCGTGATGTTTAAATAAGCGCCTTACTGGAAATGCGACTATAGCGTCTTCAGTGGAAGATTATAGTCATATTGCTTTTATCATTATTTATTTTGTCTTTCTAAATGAAGTTGTGTAATGGTATAATTTTATCACGAAATATGAAAATTGTCATCATCGAAATCCTATTGGAGTATTCAATTCATTGTAATGGAGGATAAAGGAAAAATCGGTAATAGCAGGAAGTAAAGAATGATTTAAAGTAAACACAAATTTATTAAAGTATGACAATCAAGATCACATGCACGCAACGTCCATATGCAAAGTGATGTGTATTGATATGTGAAGCAGCTGTACCACATTTGACGCAAGATAACAACGAGGTGCAAATTTCTATTGAAAACGTCATTCTCGTTGATCTCCACGACTACGAGAACAACATGGTTGATGCAATGAATATTTTAGTCGCCCGAAATTCCTACGCTTAGTGAGGGAATCTTTTATATATATATAGATGATGGAGATGAAGATTTTGAAGAGACTTTCCAGGCTTGCTTTACAGGGTTAGAACCTAGAAGACTCCAAAGCTTGAAGAGAAGAAAGACTGAGCCCCATTGCCAAACCATGCAGGTGGAATTTCTACTTTCCTAGTTAGACAAACTCACATTTACTCAATTAAAAATGGAACAAAACTATCTTTATGAAACGGAATGAATTTTATTTAATCCAAAATTTTTGTTCATAATTCTAAATGAAAAATCAAATTGGGTTTTACACATTAGCCCTTGTTTGAGCCTCATTTTGAGGGAAAAATGTATTTTTAAAATAGTAATTTTTAGAAAATGTGTGATTATAAATGAAGAAAAAGTTTTCGATTTACGGACAATATTATTTTCTTGGAGAATGTGTGGTTGAAAATGAATTTTTAATAAAATTGAGTTCAAACAAAGGCTTAATAATCCAACATTAATGACGACAATCAACATTTTGAGACAATCTAATAGACATGAATCCTGTGACGGCACTCATTGTCGAGACTTGAATCTTGTTCCTACACAAACATTTCCTTAACCTTTTCCGTATTACTCAAAACAATATACCCAACAAGGTTTTTGGGATAATGGCTTAATGAAGAGAATTGCTAGCACAGAAGGAAGAGAATAGTAAATCATTACAAGAACATAAAGAAGATGGAGATTCAAGGCTCGGGATTAAAGATAAAAAAAATTAAAAAATGATTTCATGTCTTTCTTATATATTTATATACATTTTGGGTGATGTCTTTTCATTATTTTTCTTGTATTGTCATTCAAAAAATATTAGGCTAGATCATTCTCGCGTTAGAAGAAAATGAACCTTATTATTTGATTGTTTTCAATTTAAAGATCAAGTAGTTGTTTATTTGTGTCTTCATTGATCTTGTATGCCTTGTTGAATTATTAAAATGTTTGCGCATCATTTTAGGCAATTAGTTGCTTATTATATTTTCGAGAGATTCATGATAGGTTTAGAACTTTGCAATTTCAACATACGGACAGTAAATGTTAGGAATAACATGTATATCGTGTGCAATTATATAGATAATCGTGAGACTTAGAGTCTTTTTGATTCTCATTAATAATTGGGAAAAAAATGAGTTTTGAATAGAATTTTTAGGAGAATGTGTAATTGTAAAGTAGATAATTTTATTTGATATATGTGTAGAATATTTTATCGTGTGAATGTGTAGTTGAAAATGATTCCGTAACAACCGATAAAATATATTAATATGTTTCAAACATGCACTTAATGCATTATTTTGCATATGAATTCAGAATAAAAATATAATGGGATCGTGTTTATAATATGTCTTACTTACTTCGGGATTATAGTTAAATAAAAATGGATTATCAATCTTGTCAAGCCCACACAATTCACATTATGCCCCAGTTTGATCTACATTATTATCTAATTAAAATGAAAAATATGACCGTTATCCATCACATCAACATTTAAATTCAAATTTTTTATTTCTTGTGTGGGCCCCAACAACGGCTATATTTTTTATTTTCATTTTATATTATATAGGTCGATAATTAAAAAATATAATAATAGTAGGTGAATTCAGAATTTCAACACGCACATCTCGTACTTAATTGAAACTTTAGATATAGTACGATAATTTAGCTCATGTTTGACATCTTTTACTTTAATTTAATTTATTTCTCGTACTCATTTTCAACCACACATTCACACAATAAAATATTTTACACGTAAATTTATAAAAAAATTCATACATTTTAACTACACATTATTTTTAAAAAACACTATTCAAAACAATGTTTTCTGAATTTTAAGAACGTCAAACGGGAATTTAGATGCAAACAAATAAATCTCTTTTGTGTTACGTTTACATTTGAGTTTGATAACGGGTTCATATTATTTAATTTAAGATTTATTACTTGTGAAACGAGACTTCTACTCACTACATCTTTACTTATCGATGATCCGGTATGCTTACGGGATTTCTCCAAATGATTTTGAATTTTTATCATTGAAAGTGATGTTCCAAATCATCTACTTATTTAAACATTTGAATCAAGGTACTCGCATAGGGGCGAACCCAGCACCCGACGAGCCCCCACGGCCGTCCATGCTGAATCCGCTGAAAGCCGAAACCTTCAAACCGCGGGGCGCCGCCAGGTGACTGTGTTGTAGAGGACAGAGAAAAGACAGGAAGAAAAACTGATGAAGAAGGGAAGGGAGGTAAGTTTTGGACCTTTTTCTGTTAGTTAATTAAAAAAATTTAGGCCTTTGTTTTTTTAGTTTTGACCCTTTTGTTTTGGGCAGAGAGAA
This sequence comes from Fraxinus americana, assembly GCA_035079005.1. NCBI lineage: Eukaryota > Viridiplantae > Streptophyta > Magnoliopsida > Lamiales > Oleaceae > Fraxinus > Fraxinus americana. Next base: position 54,430,916 of record CM068706.1, on the reverse strand, counting down.
TTGAGCCTATTTCAAAATGGGGTACTTACAACAATACCCTTAGAATTAGGAGTGTTTTGAAAAATAATGTGAAAGGTTTTTAGGAAGTAAAAAATGCTGTGTAAAATGAAAAAAGTGACACAATGTCACTTTTTTATAAAAATTGTCACTTTTTTACTTTTTCAAAAAAGTGACATAAACTCAAAAAAAGTGACATAATTCAAAAATTGGGGAATGATGGGTTAAAGGATCACAAAATTGGGGAGGGCATGTGACTTTTTTTGAAAAAAAAACGTCACTTTTTCAAACACCTTACATGCATAGAAAAAGTGGCAGAATTCACATTATCCTTTTGTCAAACACCTTACATACATAAAAAATTTAACAGATTCAAAGCTATTTTTTCAAACGTGTTTCCAAACAAAATAACAAAATCATCAAAAAGAAACTTTATAAATGTTAATTATTTGCACTATAAGGTTTAAACTAAATCTAATCATGGAATTCAAATAGAAATGAGATAGATGGCTGAAAATTGGCACTGTTACTTGGTGTTGATTTTTGACGTAATTGGTTTCTTCTTCTTCTTCTTCTTCAACAGGGAGGAGTGTTTTGTTATTTCAGCAAAATGACTTCTATTCATCGAGTTTGGGTGTTTTTTACGTATTAATTACTGTTAATTTAAAGGTTTAGTGATAAAACATTAATTTAGAGTATTGTTCAATTTTTCTTTTCAAAGGCCGTACTGAGCCTTATTTCCCTTTCAAAATTAGGCCCAAATCCCATATAATGAAATAATATCCATTACGGTATTACTCCAAAACCCCTTCCCTTCACTCTCCTTTTCCCTTACCCGGTTGCTATGCTTGTGCTGATGCTTGCTGTCAGTAAGTGTAACTGGGACCTTGTCGGCTTTCCGTAATTCCGTTTTGTTTCCGTTTCTGACTTTCTGTTTCAATTTTTTTTTTTGTATGAATACATATATGAATTTGAAAAAAACAAAAAGAATTAAGAAGATTAGCATTTTAATTTTCAATTTTTCACCCATTTCAATTTTTAAGTTTTTGTGATTTGTCAAGCTTCAATTTTCGGATTTCCACTCCATCCATGAATATTTTTGGCCAGAGTCGGGATTGTAGTATGTACTCTCCGTAGAATCTTTGTATCAAAATTCAAACTAATATGTGATAATTGTGTGTTGAAAATTGATTTAAAAAATATTCAACTTTGACTTAGTCTTTGATATTTATTTTTTCTGCAGATTTTTGCTCTTTAATTCACCGTCTTTTGGTTAGTAAATAAGTTTGAAAGTAGTGACAATAATATTTAATATTAGTTGAGATTTTTTAGCTTTTCAATTTGCTTGTAAGCCTGTAAATGGGCACCTTCAATTCTGAAATAAAACATACAATAGATAACTTGCATAGTCTACATTTGTGAGCGTTAATTGCTCTCTGCAGCTTCCTTTTTCAATACTCTAATACTCTAAATTCTCAACACGGTGGACTTCCCACTTCCAGTCTTCCACTCTCTCCAACTAGAGGTCTAGAGCCAATAGCCATTGTTGACGTCCGCCCTGATTGAACTTCTGGGCTGAGTCCGCCCCTGTACTCGCATGATGGGAACTATCAATGTAGACGTCAAGATCTAAATGTCTTTCACTTACCTTAAACATGGAGGCAAAATTATCAAATCACTTGACATCTAACGTTAAATTACGTGAAAGACGTGCAATCTTAGTGTTCACATTAATATTTTCTGTTACTTGGAAAACAATAACTCAAAAAATTTAATAGGCTGTGTCCAAAACCTCCCTTTTTGAAATGTTGGGATCTAAACCAGACTTATAGAAAGGTTAGGGGTCCAGCTTTATATCTTTAAATAAAGTAAAAATAAAAATACATGTAAGTGTCGCAGACAAAGAGCAAAAAATCCGTGAAACCAAAGGTCGGTTTAGACCCCATCTTGTTCAATTTTTGAGTTGATCATGGACCCAACTCGAAAAATCGATTTGGTGTCAACCCGATCCTTTTAAAAAAGCATTCATTTAAGGGAAAAATTCAAAAATCAGGTATTAACTTTGACACAATTCAATTTTCAGGTGTCAAGTTTCAAAATGCAAAACTCAAGTACTTATTTATTAATTAAAAATATTTTTATTAATTAATTATAAAATATTTAATGTTAATATAATATAATTAACTCACCCCACCAACACCACCCCTGTCGTTCCGGCCACCACTCTTCTCCGGCGATCGTTCCGCACGATTGCTCCGATTTCGGCAATTTATAAAATATGGTCACTGATTCACAATTTAGATAGTCACATATTATTTTACGGTCACAATTCAAAAATTTTGTAGGTCACAATTAATTCGTTGATCACAGATCAAAATTTATAGGTCACACAGTCACAGATTTCCAAATTAGTTGATCACAAATATTTAGGTCACAGATAATAAAATAATTGGTCACGGATTATCCTTTTAGTCACAGATTAACCGAATTTTAAGGTCACAGATTATATTTTTAGTCACAAAACCAAAATCGCCAGATTCTCCACCTGCACCACCGTCGACTGCCACCACCGCACACCGACATGCCACCACCGCCGCAAAGCAGATCTGACCAGCAACGACCATGGTATATCACTACCACACAACCAACAAATCCACCATCGCCACGATACCGCACACAACACCGCCATCGAAAAACACCACCGCACCTCCACCTCCACTGCACCATACCTCCACCGCGCACAACAACTCACACCACCACCTCCACCGCACACCACTCACAGCGCCACCAACCAGTTCTCAACCCACAAACCCACCACATCACATCTGCACCACAACACAACTAGCATCAACACCACCACCACACCCCGACACAAAAACCACCATCACAACAAAAATTAAAAAAAGAAGATAAAAGGAAATTGCAAGGACTAATTTATGTTCAAAACAGAATAGATGAACTCTCAACAGTAAAGCCTTCGACCGCTAACGACGCTGCTAAGAACTCTCAGCAGCCCTCAATCGTTGCACAGTGAAGAGCGGAGACGATCAGGCACAAAGAGGCCGTCGGTGAAGAGCGGAGGCGATCTCCACCAGTGAAGCCCTCTTGTCGGTGGCAATCTCCGAGTGTTATTTGTCAAGCCCAGTGAAGCCCTCTCCTCGGCGGTGATCTCCACATGTGAAGCCTCTCCTTGGCGGCAATCTGCAACGGACAATGAACCGCCGGTTGTTATTTGTGATAGAGAAAAGGGAGATAATAGAGAGAATGGAGAAGAGAGAGAGAGAGAGAGAAAATAAGGTCAAATGATTAGGGTTTGGAATAACTGGGTGGAGATATTTAATATTTAATTATTATATTGATACCTGATTTATGAAAATGAAATTTTAGACCTGATTTTTGAATTTTGATCTTTACACACCTAGTGTTATGTAATTTCCTTTTCCTTTAATTGCAAAATGTCGGCTACAACCCATTTCTCTCCCTAAGCCCGACCCACCTCGCTCCGATCTCTCCACACGATCTCCATCCCATTTGACACCAAATAATCCATCGCACAAACCCGATGTAGTTAACCATCCAAACCTCATGCGATCGTCGAGATTGCAACTCATCTCACCCCATTTCTCTCCTCACAATCTCCACTCCAAATTGACACCACCACAATCCAACATCCAAAATGGACAATAGTTCACCACCCTAACCCCACGCCAGTCGTTATTCGCTACAAGCCTACAAACCACCACCAATACCGCGCATCCGGCACTCCAGATCTACTCATTATTATTATTATTATTATTATTATTATTATTATTATTATTATTATTATTTATTGAGTTTTACTTCTTCGAAATGGATGTTATGAGTCGTGGTTGTGGTGCTCGATGGTATGAGATTGTTAGTGGTAATGGTTGTATTTGTGGTGGTTTGGAGTGGATGGTGGTGGGTGTCGAAAAATTGTTACAAATCGAACCGACTCAAACAAAAACATATTCGATTTGTAGTATGAATACGTTCTCTTTTTAGGTTGAACAAAACTTAGCTCGATGGTTGAGTTGGATCTCCACTCGATCCAATCCGACACCCCCACCCCACCGTGAACATTGATGGAATCAAGTCCGCAATTAATTTTTGGAGACGACTACGTTTCGCCCTTCCAAGACCAAGAAAACCATAATTGTAGTTGTTTTTTTTTTTTCCTTTTGGGCAAAATTTTATTGGAGGTCCTCAATTTATTTCGTAATAGCACGTTAATCATTAATCTTTCAAAATGAGCAAGTTGGTTCCTAATGGCTAATATTAACCACTAGTCAATTTCCAACAAACCTACATAATTTACAAAACTTACTTCAATAAATTAAGCCCCCGTTTGACACCCATTAATTTCTCTTTCTATTTCTCATTCTCATTCTCATTCTTCATTTCAACCACACATTCTCCTAATAAAATAATATTATACACAAATCAAAAACTTTTCATCACTTTTCCACCACACATTCTCACATCAATCACTATTCCAAAATTTCTATTTCTCCCAAAATGGGTTTCAAACAGGGGCTAAATATGCGATGACCACGTGATGATTTAACACAGATTTAGACAATTTCCAAATTTCACTATAGGAGAGTTGGACTGAGCGTGTAACAATAATGGAAAGTCAGATTAACTTGCAGTACTTTAAAGTTAAGGACCAAATTGCACCAAAATAATAGATTGGATGCCATTACTGCAAGTTCTCATACTTTTATTTTACAAACAAGCTGCCAACATTAAATTATTAGGCCCCGTTTAATTTTGGTCTCCTTCATGTGAAAGATGAAAATTAAATTTCATTTCCACTTTTTTGCATGTTCGATTGATCAAATTTTCCATGAAATTGATTTTCATATTTTCTTCATTTTTGGGGAAAAATTCTTCCCATGAGTTTGGTTGAATTTTCATATTTTCTTGATTTTTGAGAAAAAAGTTTTTTCCCTAACTTTGGTAGGAAAAGTATTTCTAAACAACAATTTTTTTAAAGATAAGGGAAACAAATTGTATCCAATATTTTTTATTGAAAATTTATATCAATCAAACAAACGAACAATTCTCGTATAAACTAGCCGATTCAATCCCTGCAATCCATTTTCTTTCTACCCAATTCCATTCTTTCAATCAAACGAAACAACGAAACGGACCCTCGCTGATTTGCTGTGGTGAAGACGACGATTACGTCGGACAAAACTTTCCGGTAATCGACAGCGCCGCCTGTCACTCCCATTTCAAATCCTTCTTAATTATTGTAAATTCACCAATTATTCGTCCCATCATTAACTACGATTCCGCAATTTAGATCGCCGCTTCCGATTCCAATCAAAAGGTAAACTTATTCCGCCTTTTTAATCTTCATCACCATCGCAATTTTTCAATTTATGTATTAAATTCGATAACTGATTTGACGAAGTTTGCTCTTTTTTTAAGCCCTAGTCTAATTGCAGCGGTTGAACACCTGATCACTTGTAATTCCGCCAGTTTCTTGTGATGCTAAGCTTTGTGAATTTATGAATTAATGATTGGGCCGTGCGATTCTGTTAGAATTTCATTTACGGCGTTTCCCTTTTTGTTTGGTGGAAAGTTGTTATTTTCATGCTGCTTATTTATGGCTTATATTAATTAATCGGGGAAGCTTCGTGTAGAGAGAGGGTGGGCATTGATTTCATCTCGAGATGTGAAATTGTTGATTTTCATTTTCATTTCATTTTTTTTATTTATTTTTTCAACTTTGATAGTCTCCTTTCACAGTTTTTTACCGGAATTTAAGACTTATTCCTGTATAGCTCATAGCATGAATTAGTTCCTACCTAATTCGCGATAGATTATCGATTGAATATTTTTCTTTTAGTTTCCCTTCTTGATTGGGGACATATTTAATTACTTAGTAAATGTGCTGAGTAGTAAAAAACTATGTTGTCTTAATTACAGACAATGGCAGCTTCCGGGGATTCATGGGTAAGGGAGTACAATGAAGCAGTAAAACTTGCTGACGACATCACTAACATGATATCAGAAAGGAGTTCGTTGCCCACAACTGGGCCAGAAGCACAGAGACACTCATCTGCCATTCGGAGGAAAGTTACCATACTTGGAACGTGGTTGGATGGCCTACAGTCTCTTCTGTCAAAGCTTCCTGGAAAGCAACCTCTGTAAGTTCTCTTAATTGAACAGCCTTCTAGCTACTTTGTTATCGTGGAATAATCTAAGATGTCTGTAGTAAGTAGCTGAGTCACCCAGGTATAATTTGTGGATTTCATTGTATTTTGCTTTTCTAAACTCGCATGCTCACTTAAATTTAGAGATAAAATACAGTGTATATATATATCACCTCTTCAATTTTGTTTGAGACGCTCTAGTTCTAAATTTCCTGGCATGCCTATTAGAAACAAGTTAGCATTCCCGAAATTATGATTGCTTCCTAAAAAAGAAAATAATGAAGTACACTACTATGCTCTCATTCTTTCATTTTATATCTAACTTTCGAGTAAAAGTATGTGATGTAGTGATTTTTATCTGCAAGTTAAAAATGTATGTTATTGTTGGGGGGGGCGGAACTTAAAAAGAAGAAGAAAGAAACTGCAGCATGCCAGCATCCAACGCCCTCAATTAATTGATAGAAAACGGGATGGAACTAACACTTGGTTCTATATTTTCATTAGATTTTTCATCGTTTTCTCTGGTGGTGGCCTTTTTATGGTTCTTGAACCTGCTTATACTTAAATGCAGGACTGAGAAAGAAATGAATCGGCGCAAAGATATGGTTGCCAATTTAAGGTCAAAAGTAAACCAGATGGCTTCCACATTGAACATGTCAAACTTTGCAATTAGGGACAGCTTACTCGGGCCAGAAATTAAGCCGGCTGATGCAATGAGCAGAACAACTGGGCTTGACAACTATGGTGTTGTTGGTCTTCAACGACAAATCATGAAAGGCTAGTGGCTATAATTTTTTTTTTCCTTAATCTTTGTTTTTTCTTTATCTTTCTTAATATAGGATGGCTTTCTGGTTTGCATCTTTGTGCAGAACAAGACGAGGGTCTTGAGAAATTGGAGGAGACAGTTATAAGCACTAAACATATAGCTTTGGCAGTCAACGAGGAGCTTGACCTGCATACAAGACTAATTGTGAGTGTTCTTGTATTATAACATGCCTGCTTTTGTTCTCGACTTCTCCCGTGAAAACTAGGCTTCCATAATTCGCATAACTCGATGAACTGTTATCTTGAAGTTCATTTCTGTTTGATGTCATCTTGTTCAGGATAATCTGGACCAACATGTTGATGTCACAGACTCCCGACTGCAGGTGACATTTCTGTCTAGTAAAATTTATTTGAATTGCAATAATACCTCCTCGAGCTAGTGAATAGTTTTCTGGCATCATCTTTCATAGCATGTGGTCATCGAAGGTGAATGTTTTCGAGCATTTTGATGCTTTTAGTAGTGACGCTAATGGATAGACCCGTAATCATGGCTGGGGTATGCTAGACTTTTTATATTCTACATAACATATTAAACAAAGCTAAGCCAGAAAAAATGTTAACAATTATGCTTGGATATTTAAGTAAAAAAAAAAATGAAGTTATTTATTTTGAAATAACTCTTACGTTATCAATAAAAAAATATTTATTTCTAAACTTACTTGTTTACTTAGAAGTTAACTTTTTAAGCTTAGCCAAACATAGCTCTCAGTCAAACAAGAGTTATGTCTGGGTATAGGGTGAGCCGGTTTCAAGGAGATTTCTGTGATTTAGGTTAAGACATTGTCATGCCCATGCTTTATGTATTGCTTATTTTAACTTTTTCTTAATGTATTATTAATGGAAATTGTGTTAGCTCGAGGAATTTGAGCGACTTAACAAGTATTTTTTACTAATTTGCTCTTGATTTGAACAACTTTATTATGTGCCTATTCCACTCACTTTATTTTGACGGTTTTTTCTCCCTAATGAAAACAGCGAGTGCAGAAGAGGCTTGCAATATTGAATAAGCGCACAAAAGGTGGATGTTCGTGCTTGTGCCTGCTTTTATCTGTAATTGGGATTGTTGTTTTGGTTGCTGCTATATATATGCTGATCAAATATTTGTAATATAGAGAATAATGGAATTGAAACTTTCTGCTGTCTTAGTGTGTCCTGGATTAAAATTTAACATTGACGTCAGGAAAAAAAAAAAAAGAAATAGAGAGAGAGAGAGAGAGAGAGAGGAATGGCTCTGTGTGATTTGTCAAAAACGCTTGGATTTTCATTACCTCTTTGTTTGGTTTCCTTGTTTGTGAGATTGATATGATTTCTTCGGATAAATTTTCGTTTGAGCTTTATAAGATATCATCAAGTTAATCAACCTATTCGTTAGGTTAATGTGGTTCTGATGTATACATCATTTTAGCCACACACAGGTATCCAAAATCTTGAGCTTGTTTGGCAAGGTTTTACTTCTGCTTTTTGAAAAAATTAACTTAGGCCAACTTCCTTTAGAGTTCTTAAGCACTTACAGAAAATTATTCAAACATGCTTAAAATCAATTTTTTTTTAGTTTTAGAAGCAGTTTCTGACTTTTCAAAAACACGGACAAATGACTATTAGTATTCCTTATCCTATTTTTTTTAAAAAAAAAACAAATAGACTTTTTAAGTTAAAGAACCTTTAATGTAATAATGATGTATATTTCATTTTAGCAACAGGTTTCCAAAAAAATTATTTTACTTGCTATGATAATGCGATCTGTTGCGGGCACGCTCACGCTATGGTTCTACAATTCCAGCCCACCACAACACCTTGTCACACCACCTCATGCTATTGACCCTGGACAGGAGCATTATTCATAGTTCTATTCATCCCATTTTTGGTTAAAGAATAATCAGGGATATTACTAGAAACTGAAAGGCACAGGATCTGATGCGGATGATATTACAAAAAATCAATCAAGGATAATGAAATGCAGCTTCACCCCTTACTGATAGATAAAAAAGAAATAAAATGGAATAACAAGAAGTGAAATAGAGAAAGCCTAAAAAAAGAGCTTTCGAGGAGATAGTCGAGAGGCACTGGAACTTGGTGCTGATGACTTGAAGGAGACGGGATATTTTGTGCTTTCTTGGCTCCTCCAGCTTTATCAACTAGCTTTGCTCCTCTTGGGTCAGAAAGGAAAGTCTTTTGAAATGATTGTGTAAAACCAGTCGCAATGATGGTCACATGCGTCTACAACAGTACCAAATATGATGTTTGCAGAAGAATATGCCAAACTGGTAACAACCTGTAATCCATATAAACAATTTAACGTACGAAACACCATATCCCAAAACTCACAATCACAAAATCGAGGGTTTATAAGCATTCAATTTTTTAAGCCCTCTTTTTAGCATTTATATTTGGCTAAAAATACATTTTTAAATAGTAAATTGATGAATAGTGTGTTATTGAAAATAATAATTTTTTTTAAAATTTGTGTGTAATATTATTTTATTGAAAAATATGTAATTGAAAAGAAAAGAAAAAAATATATTTTGAAAATAATGTGATCGAACAAGTGCTAAAAATTAAACGAGTTTTACATATTTGTTGTACATTAAGTCTCAGTTTGACAATCATTATTTAGGAAAAATAGAATTTTGAACAGTGATTTTTAGAAGAATGTGTGGTTGAAGAGTAGGAAAAAATTTTGAATTTACGTGCAAAATATTTTATTATGTGAATGTGTAGTTGAAATTAAGTATATAGAAAAAATTGAAGATAATGGTTATCAAAAAAGAGTTTGTTTGACACTTCGAGTGTTATCCAAATTTGTTTCATTGATTGTTTAAAATATTGTGAAAATCATTATGTGAGAAAATGCCACCTCACAAGAATGTCAAACTTAGTCCTTATTTGATTTTCGTTATTTTCAAAATACATTTTTATATCGCTTCTTTTCTATTAATCATTTTTCAATAAAATAATATTACACGTATATTAAAAAAAAATTCTTATTTTTTAATTACTCATTCTTCATCAATCTACTATTTCAAAATGCATTCTTACAATAAAATAGGGCTCAAATAGGCTCTTAATGTAAAATTTAATGTACATGTAGCTTGATTGTGCGAAGACATTTAGTTCGAAAATGTGACAAAAGGTGTGTAAATGAAAATGTAGAGATTAAACTACTGTTTGGTGGTCTTTTTTTTTTTTTTGAAAAATTATTATTTTAAAAAATTATTTTTTTGGAAAATATATAATTAAAAACTAGGAGAAAATTTTGGATTTACGTGTAGAATATTTTACTGTGTGAATGTGTGTTTGAAAATGAGTATGTAGAAAAAATATTTTTTAAAAATGGAAGACAAATAGCGGCTAAACTCGTGATTAGCCTTCATTTTCTTAAATTTATTTTTTTATGAAGTTCAATGCGGGTAGATGTATGCACTAGGCCTGCACAAGGTCCGCCCTACATAGAGAAATCAATTTTTTATGGAAAAAAATCATAACCTAGACATTAACCATATTGTATTTTAGTTTGAAGATGATAAGTTCGTAATTTCAAAACTCGAAGAAACCTGTATATGGAGAGAGAGGATTCCGTTACAATTCAATCCCTAAAATCAAGCATCCAGTTTTCATTCGTGATTGGACTCCCTAAAATACATATTTACATATCTAAACCACACAATTATTCACGCAACACAAGATAAAATCCTCATAAATGTATCCAATTATAATCTATCATTGTCGATATCTTACAAATTGATAACAATTGGAGGTTTTAGGTCAAAAATTGAAGAATATCGCCACAAATCGATATTTATTGACAGTTGAGGATAAAATTGTGGATTTGTTGAATTGAATTACTATCCAATTGATTCGATTTGTATCTGAACGCTGTCGTAGTCACAATTGGTACATGATTTAACGTTCAATTCGACAGTTTACACTTTTTGAATATCTCAGTTGGTGTTGAATCTTCGGTACTTGCTGTGACTGGCATTGAATCATCATCAAAATCAAATTGGTATGTCATACTTTGTGTTTGAAATTTATGTTTATAACTTGGATTACATGTGAATTGTATTTGTAATTGTGATGTTCGAGGAGTTCGTGTAATCGATCATTTGCACACGGTGTTGAATTTTTGGAAAAGCGTAATTTTGTGCATGTGGCCTGTATTCAATATACGTGATCATGTATTTGTAATGTGACTTACATCTAAACCATTTGATTGAAGGTATTGTATAAAATGAAGTCTTATTCATGTGACTTTTAATACGAAACCGTGACCTATATATTTCATGTTGTGACCCTTTTATAAATGTAGTGTTACATGCATTACTTCATTATGTGGCATGTATTGCGAATATATGACTTGCATTAATCCTGATTTACATTCAAACTAGGGATGACAACGGGACGTGGCGGGGGGCCCTCCTCGCCTCGCTAAAAAATTTCCCGCCCCATTATCCGTTTACGGCAGGGAGAGGAGGGGTCCTTACGCCGTTTACTACCCATTTAATTTTTTTTTAGTTTTTGATAATTTATTTTTATTGCACATATTCACTAGATTTAAGCAAATAATTTTAGTTGCTATTTTCTATTAGAATTAATGAAATTCTGTAAAATTTTTCATTTAAAGTATTGAATTCTAAAAAAAAAAAAAAAAATTAACGAGGCGGGCCCCTGTTACTCGTCCGTACCCGCCCCAGTGCAAAAGTTCCAGCTCCGTTACCTGATTAAGCGGGTGGGTATCGGGTTTGTCGGGATTTTCTGCCATCCCTAATTCAAACTAACTTTTTTTTTTTGTGAAAATTGGCAGAAATGGGCCACAACCGTGGGATGTACAACAGTTTGGTTCCGTTAAGTAAAAACAAATCATAGTTATAACGCAAATAATACGATGTCAACCGATGATACACATTGGCCATTAAACTTTTTTTTTTGATGTTTTCTTTATTGTTTCAATTATTGGTTGTAAATAGTGTTTGGTATATCATGTAACTATATGCATTGTTTGTTTAAATAATATTCGTTCAAAATGTGACTTGAGATGTTTATCCGTAAGTTGTGCAAATTAGTAAATGAATTGAAACCAGTTAACTGTTTTCTTTTTAACAAGACATGTGAACTATGGAATTGTATATGTGACTTGTGAATATAAAGATGTGCATGAATCTGTATTTTTTTTACCTCTATAGTTTTTTTCTATGACATATTCACAATATTTTGTTGTTCGTGACTTCAACTTTGACTTGGAAATAATATGCAACACGTACACATTAATTAATACTTGATGTGTGACATGAGAATAATGAGCTGTGACTATAAATTAATGATCTGTGACACGTAGAGGTACTAGATATGTGACTTCTCAAAAAATGGGTCCGTGACATCAAATTACAGTTTTGTGACTTATACACAATGTATGTGATTTCAACAGATGACCTATGACTTGAGAATTGTGATTGTGAGTACAAGAATATAAGTTGTGACCTGGAAACAATACGTGATATGTGACTTGATAAAATGGCACGTGACTAGCAGAAAATAAGCTGACATTAGAACAAAATGAGATGTAAATTGACAATAACAATATGCAATTTCATATTAAGTATATGTGACATGAAAACACTGTCATGTGACTTCGAAAGATGACACGTGACTTGGATGAAATAAGTAGTGACCTCTTACGGTATAATAAGTACTCTCTTTTTTTCTTCACATGGACTCGAGAATAAGAAACTCAGTGACTTGTAAACAATACTTGATATGTGACTTGAAAATAAATATCTATGACCTCAAAAGAAGGATCTGTATACGAATTCTAAATAACTGATGAAATGCAATAGGCTTAACCTATGAAAATCAGATTTAACGACCACGTGAACATGAATAATGAAATGAAAGTTCATAAAACTACAAACGTATTCCTCTATTACAAAATGAGAAGTACAAAGTTCCATTCAATTACATAGTAACATCGATTATCATACACAGTATCAAATCTCAGTCTATAACTATACCGCCTCGACCTTTTCCTTTTCCCCCTTGGTGGCCTTCTTGATTTTACGGTGTTTATAGAGCAATGTGGCTATATCCAGCCTAGCTCTGGTAGCATCAAAATCCTTTAGGGCTATATCCCACCTCGAATCACATCTCTTTCTTATTCGATTGCTTGACCTCCCATATTATAAAATAATATATTACTTGAAGTTTAACAACTATCTCATGACAATCCAAATAATAGGATAAGCATGTATCAACTAGGATATGTGTTTTATTCGTCGTTGAACTTTGATATAAAATTTGACGGCGCATTTTTTGTTGCATTTGTAGTGATTTTATCGGGAAACAATAAAGCTTCCAGTATAATATATTCATATTCCTGCAATAGATGACAAAAATAACAAACATACATCAACATATAATACTTGTAGATACATTTGGTGACAAACATACATCAACAAAGAGGCTCTACATTCTTTATGAGCATGTTTGGTTAAACTTAAAATCCAATTAAAATTGAAAATATAATCGTTATTGGGTCCCACTCGTCTAATAAAAGTCAACAATAACGACTAATTTTTTAATTTTAATCTCTATTGAATACGCCCATATATTTCGTATTTCATGTTTCATATGCAATTTATAATTTTACTATTTCTAGTTTTTTGCCCCTTTTCTAGTTTTTTCTTGTCATTGTGCATGCATTTCTTTGTTGAATTTTGCTACATTGCCATAAGCTTTTGCCAGGAGGGGTCATAGAAGCACAAATGGAGGAACTGCATTGGCTGCAAGAAAACTGTTATTTTTTCAAAGGCCAATCAATGCTTGACACCTATGTATATGTCATGCTTTCTGTCAATCCTTTCCGACAATGTAGCAAAACTCTTCTTTGCTTCATGTTTCACAAATTTTGAGAGCTTAAACCTAGATTCTTACAGGGTTAGTGACAAAGGAATGTTTAGTTTTTTCATAACTAGGGAGGATCTACTCCCTATGTGTGATTTGTCTTCCACGTTATATAAGACTTATTTGGTCCTCATTATAATGAGAATTTGGGAAAAAAAAATACTTTAGAATATTAATTTTTTTGAAGAATGTGTGATTAAAAAGAAAAAAATAATTTTTAGATTCCGTGTAATATTATTTTATTGAAAAATGTGTGATTGATAAATAGAGAAATAAATTATAACTTCAATGGGGCCAAATAGGGGCATGGTTACTTCTAGTTTTTTGCTTTTTCCCTCCGACTTTTTTTATTTTAAAGTAATTGAATATATTAAGTGATTTCAAACAAAATATTTTTTACTTCTATGATATTAGAGATTTGAAAATTTCATGGCATGACTACGTAGTCTTTGCTAATATATATTTTTTCCAATAACTATTAGAAATATGAAATACAATTATTATTATTTATTTTTGTGAGAACTAATTGGATATCTTGAGAGATTTGTGTGCCGGCCAAAAAATTATGTACTTCTATTTCATTATAAAATTTGATTACAAATAAATATAAAATTACAAGGATTTTAAACTTTCTTGAAATGCAGAAAAATAAACTATATTTTTCGTTCTGTCTAAAACCTTAGAAATAACTAAAGTTTCAGACTTGAAATTACATTGAATTGAAAAATTGATTGACAAAAGTTGTCAGCCAATTGACGTCCTTTGAAATCTTTCTTTTGAAGGAAAATGCTAGATGTACCGAATGGGGGGGAGGTGGGGGGTACCGAATGGTGTACACCCCTCACAATGTGTGCGGGGCCCGTGTGTCTTTAAAAATGGCGGCTCGTGGTCCCCACCTCCTAATGTGAGTAGGGTGTAAAAGATTATGTAAAGAAATTATGTACATGCAGCATAACTCTCTTTTGAAATGTCTGCCACTTATTGTCCTTGAAGTCTTCTTTTTGAATTTTTATTTTTGTGAGAACTAATTGGATATCTCGAGAGATTTGTGTGCTGACCAAAAAATTATGTACTTCTATTTCATTAAAGATTTTGAAAATTTCACGGTATGGCTACTTTGCCTTTGCCAGTTTTATGTTGTCAGGATCCGTGAAAAATATGAAATGTAATTTGAGGTACTGATTATTACATGTCTATCCCCTTCTTCAACTTTTTATTTCCAGAGGTAATTCATAATGGGATATATTGAGAGATTTGTGTACCCACACCAAAATATTATGTACTTTCACGATATTAAAGATCTTCAAAATTTCACGATACGGCTACTCAGTCTTTGCTAATATTTATGTTTCCAGGATTTAGGAGAAATAAAAAACAATTAATCCTCAAGTAAACGATTCATTTCACGGGAGATTACCAGATTGCTTACACGGTGGCCCCACCATGTATTAGAAAAAAAAAAAAAGTTGTACGAGACCCACAAATGTGTGACCGTCCCGTGAGTTTTCCCGTGAAATCTTTCGTGTACGTAAACCATCTCCCAATAAGAAATGCAATTTGACGAATTGAAAAGGCCAAGGGTTTTGCTAGGGACCCTTTCACTCCAGTGGCCGCACGTGGTAGCAAAGCCCTTGTCCAAAACTCCATGGTCGCACGTGCGTAGAATAAAAAAACTCCCGTGCCTCGGAAATCAACACCCCGCCAAATCCGAGTTTTTTCTTACTTCCCTAAATTCCCTTGTAATCGTTACTCTGTAGCATAGGAAAAGGAAAAGGAAATAGGAAAAAATCTTAATCCGGCAGAGGAATCGAGCAATTCAGAAATGTGGGAGAGTGAAAATGAGAGGGAAATTGAAGTCCGTAGCTTGAATGGGGAATCAATAACAGTATCAATTGAACCAAACAAGACTATTCAGGACCTCAAGACCATCCTCAAGCAACAATTCCATCCGGCCGCCTCGTCCCCGAATTTCCACCTATTCCTCAAGGTAATTTCCTTTCCCTCCCTTTTTAAATGTGTCCATGTATGTTTTCTATGTAATATTTGTCGGGCTCGTGTTAATTTTATGGAAATGACAAGATACTACCAGTGATGCACATGGTACAAGATTTATCACCAGTGCATGATGCTTCAAAGGTTGTACCTAGCTCTAGAAACTTGCGCGTTAATGTTTATGTAAACAACAATGTAGAGCCAGTGATGCACATGGTACAAAATTGATCACCAGTACATGATACTTTAATGGTTGTATCTCGACCTGGGAACCATTATCTACATTTGCACCTCTGAAATGACTGGTAGGATTGTGCCACCTGTGGTGGTTTTCTTTTAATTTTTCTCATTTTATTTTTTCTTGGTCCAGGGTGTGAAACTGAAGTTGCAGAGTGAGATTAGTAGCTATGCTGTGGCCCTTGGAGAATTTTTAGTTCTCTTTCCATTTACAAAGAAGGATAAGCAACAGACCGAGAGAATGGAGGAATCTGAAGGACCATCAAAAGAACCGAACCCCAGTGAGAGCTCTGTAAATAACTTGGCCGAGTCAGCATGGTCGGAAATGATGCAAGACCTATCGGCTTTGCATGACGTTTCTAGGAATGAAAATCTGCCCAATGTTGAATTGAATAGCACGAATGTCGAATACAAGGACACCCATGCTGAGAGGACAACTTCAAGAACCAAGCGCAAAAGAGTGCCGAATAGGGACAAAAAGGAAGGACATTTGGATGACCTTTTGTCGAGTATGTTACAGAAGTCTAGCAATGAGATTCTAGATGAACAGAACTGTAAAGTATTTATTGAGGTTTTGGAGTCTTCAAGTTGTTTAAATGATCCAAGATTGGGGACTTGCGTGATGAGGGAAGCTAGTGATATACAGGACAATGAAACAAACCCTTCTACGAGCGATAGCAGTTCATGCATCTGTCCACCATGGTTGAAGGACATAGTTATGGCCTTTACTTTTTCCAACATATATTCTGCTTGGCTTCAACTTCACCAGGAAAAGATTACCATCAGTGCTCTGCAGGGTGCATTAGACCAACTCCATAGATTTGGATTCCGGCCTGGTATTACGGAACTGGAGCATCTATCTGAACTTTGTCCTCAGGTAACAATTAGATTGGTTAATTACGTAATAATCTCATTACCTTACCTAATCTCATAAACCTGATGGGTTCTCTGCCATATTTTGTTTACTAAAATTTTAAGCGTGTCTCCAAGTTGATTGTCTTAATTATATATTTTATGTAATCATCGCTGCTTTCATTTATTTCCAAGAATAAAAGATCCACATTTTATGTTACAAAACACCGTGAACACATTTTAAGACAATATAACATCTAAACACCATCTACTTTTCTTTTTGACATTGATTTCTCCCTTGCATCTGCCAAAGAGGCATGGTCGTGATGTTAAGTCAAAGTGTACTCTAGGAGTTTCGCTGAACAATTATTTTTGATATGCATGTGGCCTGCTTCTTCTTACTTTCACTTCGGGTCCAGCATGTTAATGTTATACATGATTTGGGGGGGGGGGGGGGGAGGATAGAAAGGCTTTAATTTTTCATCTTTTCCTGTATCTAAATGAAATATAGAATTGAGTTTTTACCACATACCTCTTTGAGTTTTCCACTATGACATAAAACTTTTTAAATGAGGATTTTAATGCAAACGATATTGCTTTACTGTATTCAAATATATTTAGTATGAAAACCTTGTAGTGTTAGGTACTTAGAATTTGTCACATTTTCTCCTCAATATTTGTCAAATATCATTTTTTCCTGTAGTCATGAGGGCTCCTATAGATACTATATAGGGAAATTCACGGAGATACATAGAAAATTCTTGGAAAATGCTAAGAGGACATACCATCAGATTTTTGGAGAAGACTAGGAATTCAAGTTAAAAACTCATAACATGATAAAATGGAAACACAAAAATTAAGTGTTTACTTGTTATGTTAATCTTTCTATAATCTGCCGTTAAACATTTACCTTGGATTGGTGGAATGGGAATTATGGGTTGATGCACCTAGAAATGAGTTTTCTTGTATGAGCAGCTGCTGGAAAGTATTTTAATTGCTGATGTTTCGAGAATGCGTTAAGAGAAGTTTCTTAAGCTGGTTCTATATGTTCGAGAGAGATGGTCAAGATGTATATCATCTATTTTACTGAGCTCTGAGGTTGCTAGTGCAGTGTTGCATATGGCGCTGATGATCAGTGTTGGAAGCTTGAAGATCCAAGCTTTTTATTTTTAGAAATCCTTTTTGAGCACAAGGGACAAAACTTGGAAGTTGTTGCGTCATGGTTCTCTTGGGTAATTTGGAAAGAACATAACTTGAGAACATTTCATGTCGAACATGGGTTTCTTGTTTCTTTTTAAGTAATCACTATCCATTCCCACCTAAGGATGCTGTTTTTGGATGAGGCAGTTGAAGAGTTATTTTTCTTCTCTCTCTCTCTTTCATTTTTTCTCTCTTTATGAGCGTACCTTGTATATAGACATTTATCTTTGATCAACAAAATTACTGTGACAGAAAGTGTTTTTGCCCGCTCAGTCAGTGTTGGCATTACATCAAGTAAACTATGACGCATCCTTTCACTTTTCTTCATTTATATTATTCCAAAATGACTCTCAGGTAGTATTATTATGAAACTCATGTAATTCAGTTGTTGTCTCCCTTCTCAGATAATACGCATTGTTAACAATGAAGCAGGAACTGCAAAATTGCGTAATTGCATCATTATCACTAAAACATTGACAGAAGAAAGTGATCACCATGAGAATCTACTTGCCAGTAATTGACTTTACGCAATTCATTAATTTATGTTCTCTAAGATTATATCTATCTATACACCCAAACTCAGAGTTCAATCTTATCTTTTTTCTGTTTGCCCTGTCTTTCTCAGAAGGTGCAAAATGCTTACCTAGATCTAAGATTTTCAATTCGATGAAGAAAAGAGAAGGCTGCTTCAAAAATACTCTCTCTGAGGCTGTCAAATCAGTAAAGGTCAATTGATGCTATCCTTGCTTCCGGATCTCCTTGAGATGTTGTGCTCTAAAGTACTAGTTTTGATTTTCAATCACGTGACTCATCTTTTGTTATTATTTCTCACTCACCTTTAACTACCAGGTGCAATTACGAGTTATGGTTGATCTTTCTATCACACTTTGGGTAGGGTGTACATTGGAATAATTTGCCAAGGTCTTTTCCCAGGTGTATCTTGACGGGTTGTGAAGTTGAGAATTTTTCGCTTATCTCATTGAACAACCACAAGAAACAGTTTTCCAAGTAATAGACTTCCCCTTCATGTCTTCAACCAAGGATTTTGAAATTATAACTTTTCGATAAAATAGAGAAAAACATAAGGCTTGTTTTGGTATAGATATAATCGGTTTAAATTAGATATAGATAGAATTGAGTGGTGGATAAGTGGGTAGTACTTGAGGGTCCTACAATATGTGTGAATAAGAAGTAAGTTTGTCCGATTATGTTTATAAATTAAGGATTAAGCTATATGTACTACACCATGTACTACATGATTGACTACATCGTCAAGTGGCGACGCCCTATTGGAGGGTCGGCTGTGGGGCCTGGATGGCCATGTGGCCATTGTAGTTTGTCTTATTGTCTGTCTTTAGTAGCTTATGATTATGAAATCAATATCAAAACCCAGAAGAAAAAGACAGACGACAAACACTAAAAAAATTATGAATTAAAAAAGAAGGTAGGAACTAGTTAACCGTTTACCTAAACTTGCCTTTGGTGAACATGCACCTGCTGCTTCAATTGTTTTATTTTTAAGTTGAGTATTATTTGGGGGACTATGTTTATTTTTTTAAGAAGACAATCTTTCATTAATAGGCACAAAGGGGTGCCAGAACCCATACGACTGTTAGTTTATGGGCACATTTGTAAATACCGAAAAAAAGTTCAATATAGATGTACAATCATTTAGGTACGTTCTTTGATTGAAAAGTAGAGTAGTCAAAACAATTAGCTTCAAGTCTGACCAAATTCTCCTCCTTAGAAGCTATTGCATTTCTTTCCTTCTAAATAGCCAATACACACCCAGGGGTGTATACTACGTATATCTCGTAGGTATTCGCCAGTCTCCTTGATCAGTAAGCTTTTATAATTGCTTGATGCTTCTGTCTTTTGTGGATGTCTTTTTCTTCATCATTCTAGTTTTGAATGTTTGACGTAGATGTTACATGGTTTTGGAGGTCTAAGTCCTTTAAGACGTCTGAAACTTTGACATCTTCAATTTGCTGCTTTTAGTCTACATATCTCAGGTCCATTTGGATATTTCATCTTGTTCTTCTACCTCCAATCTTTAGGCTCTGGGGGATTGTTTGATGCATCTATATCTGCTTCGTTTTCTACCTCAGAAGCCTGCCTTTACTTCTTTACTTGAGATATGTACTCCTCTTTATATTTAGGACATTGATCTTGACCTTTGTTCATCAATTTCTCCAGTAGGAAATTCTAGCATATTGTTACTTGTTAATCTTCAATGCTTTGCTCAGATGTCTTATCAGTGTTGCAAATGTCTTTTATAATTTTCAGATATTTGAAACATATCGAGGTCATTCTAAACTGCACGTATTTAGCAAAATTTTCCCGAATAATCAACATTTGAGATGAGAATGCCCCCTCGTCCGCAATCCATATTTTTCCAGTAGTCTCAACTCTTGGAATTTCGTAAATAGGTGGCATCAAACTTTGAACCCAAAACCTTTCTTAATGTGGTACCATATTGAATGTCCGCCTTATATAAAAGCTTGAGCTATTAAAGGAAATTATTTGTTTTTATTTATGTAATGGGCGTAGTATATTGATTTTAGAAGTGGTAGCTCTAGGTTGAATAAAGCAGTGAAAAATGTCTTTTTTTACCTGATTTTAATTTTTTAAGTTATTGGGATAGGGTTTAGATTTTCGTTATTGTTGTTTGAGCAGTTTCCCATTTAGAGTTCCATCCCTTTTGTTTTGGAAGGGTAATTTTGCAGGTCTATGCATGCTTTATAGCCTCTTTGTTTTCAATAAATTGTATTTTTATTTAGAATTCAAATTGTATTTTGTAGAAGTACTTAGTCCCTTATGGATGTACCTGTTGCTTGTCCTCATATTGAAATAAACAACTTCCCCCTCCTTTTCTGATCATGCTTAATATGAACAAATCTTCCCCTTGCATTTACTCCTTATCCATTTTTAACCTGCTTGAGATGTTGACATCCATAGCTCTTTTCATTACTGACTAGATCGAATCTCGAAGTTCATTTTATGCAATGCTTCTGCAGTTTTGAACTGATGTAGAAATGTGATTCTTATTTTGATGAGTTTCATTAATTGGGACAGTATTATTCTAGTTACTGAATGTTGAAGAACTTTTTCATGCAGTACAAAAATGGAAAAGAGATGGTCAAGTCCTTTTTATTAGAAGATCTTATCTTTGTGAAGAAAGGGGATACCGCTACAATTGAAACTGAAGTTAAATTAGTCAGGAGAAATTACTCTTCCACTTCAGTCATTCATTCATATGAAGCACAATGTCATGTAAGCTAAATTTTATGTTTCACAGTTATTGTGAGCAGTGATTTCTGCATAAGCACTGCATTGCAAGAGAAACAAGAAATTGGCTGTACCCAGGTTTCAAAGCTAAGCGGAAAGGCCTCAACATTACCTACGTTTTTCACCATGCCTTTTTCACTGATGTAATGGGTTTCAGTAACTGCATATAGTTCTTCATAAATCATTTTTTATCCATGTAACATCTCGTAAAATCCCTAACAATTTAATTCTAGTGTTTCAACATATAATATAATAAATTAATTTCTAGAGCATTTTGCAGCAAGATGAGGTGCATATTTGGACACTAAAAGTTAATTATCGACTATGCTTTTGTGTGTTTGGGAGTTACGACCTTGATAAAATGGAGTGAGCATACTTTGCATTAGAAGAAAAGGGACTATTGTACACATGCTGCGAGGGGGGTTGAACATATGCTGTCATAGATGACTTTCTGATATCAAAGTATCAAATTCTTCTTCATCAGCATAAAACTTTATTTGTTTCAAAGAGCTTTACAAGAATTTAGGAATTAATGAATAAAAATTCCGTCAAATGCAATATTGAGATAACAGTGTATGTGCAGAATGTAGACATCAGGGCTAAAGCAAGTACAGATGAGTGTTCAACACGATTCAAAGTTTGGTCATCTTTGGCCAGCAAAGTTCTGTTGAACCCAAAACTGAGTGTAAATGCTCAATGACTTCCTAGTCAAATACAGTGAAATTATTCTAAAAATCAGGTTTCAGAACAATAGCTTGCACTTGAACTTGCTTGATCTCATAACAAACTCCTTGAATGAGTATTTTTTCATAATATTTCTGTAAGTTTGTTGCAACATTATATATATTTCGTCTCCAAACTCATGTGGATGTGCTAGCTCTCAGAAGTTCTCTCTTTTTTATTTATTATATCAGAAAACAATTTAAAATTATATTTTTTATTTTTCATTAGTGACTTCAAGGCTGAGATCTATTAGACACATAAAGTTCTCATGAAAATTCAGGCTATTTCATTATGTATGAATAGGTTAGTGCAATAGCCGTTTCCATCAAATATGATGGAAATGCTTCCCCTTAGAGAAGTAGTGGTTTCTAAAGCTATACGATTCCATCCCTATATGAGTCCAATTTATATTTTGTTGATATAATAGCGAGTTCTCTGGTCAAATCTTTTTGTCCACACAAACTGCACATTCATCCGGATGAACAACTTTCTTCAGCCGGATCGTCATAAATCTCCATATAAACTCATTTCAACATGACAAGTTACAAGTTCATATCGATGAATTCTTCTCTTCAGTCAGGATTTTGCAAATTTCATTTGGGAAGATATGCATAAGAATTGCTGAGCCATTTCATCCAGATAAAAATTCTAGATCATTTAGAAATATCCTAACAAAGATAACCTATTACTAAGTTCTAGAATGTACAGGCAAGATTTGCTCTTAAATAAGATACTCTGCAATATATTTGTTTGAGAAAATCATTAGCGAAGCTGCATACTTTACTATCATAAAAGAAAATAAATACCAGAAGGGAAATTGCTGGACGGGCATCTAAGAGTATGTTTGGGAAATGTTTATAAACGGTTGTATAAATAGATATAAATGTATGGTGGATAAGTGGCTAGTACTTGTGTGTCCTCAAAATGTGTCGACAAAATGTGAGTTGAGTGTTTATAAACATGAGCCAACATAGGCTAAGATTATCTTTATTGTATTTCTTTTAGCTCTTATTATCAAACATGTCTTGGTGTTGCATGATGGGAAGTAGGATCTATAGGTAATTTACATTTTATAAGATGATGGCCTCAACGATCATTAGAACAGTACTAGGAGGGCCAAAAGTATTGATGTCTACATGCAGCTGGCTTTGTTTAATAATGATCCACCCTCTCTTTTCTGCCATATTATTTAATTAAGCATCGTGAGATACACTTAGAAATTCCAAGCTGCATAGTTGTCTCGAAGTAAATTATATTCATTATTCATTACTGAGCAGGACACAAATTCATTGTTAGCAGAGGAAATGATTCAGCATCTAAAAGGAGGCATAGGATCTCAAGGACAGGTTATTACTCTTTCACAACCCATTTTTTCCTTTCACTCATTTCTTGTCTTTTTCAAGTATGTATAGCTCTTTTTCTTTGTCTGGGGAATAAATGCAAAAAATTATTATCTTCCCGGGTCTCCAAACTATGTAAAAACTTTTGAACTTATGGTCTGTCTTGCTGTCAGGTTTGAGATTGCCCTGATAATCCAGTATGCATGCAGAAACCATTACCTGTGTAATTGTGCTAATTGCTATAATTATCCAGTGCAGGTGGTTCATATTGAAGAGATCAGTGCACGGATTGCTAAGTATGTTGAGATCCCATGTATGCTTTCGGAGAACATAAAGGTTGCACTCAAACGTGTGGGGATTACTAGATTGTATAGCCACCAGGTGACTTTATTTTATCTTGAATTAAACCCCATGCTGAATCACACTTTGAATTGAACATGTATGTCTAACAATCAGAACCCACAGGCTGAGTCCATTGAAGCTTCCCTTGCTGGGAAGAATGTAGTCGTGGCTACCATGACTTCTAGTGGGAAGTCTCTTTGCTACAACGTGCCTGTTCTGGAAGTATTATCCCACAATCAGTTAGCTTCTGCTCTGTACCTCTTTCCTACAAAGGTCTGATTCATACTTTTCTGGTTCATGGAGGTCATATTTGGATTTACTAAATTTTTCCATGACAGCTATCGAGTTTGATTCCTTCATGGTTTATAGTTTTAGAGAATCTTTAATTGATTTACCTTGCATGCAGGCATTAGCCCAAGATCAACTACGATCTTTGTTGGTTATGACGCGTGGGCTTGATGATAGCTTAAATATTGGGATCTATGATGGGGATACTTCTCAGGAAGATAGATTATGGCTGCGCGATAATGCCAGATTGGTATTTCAGTAAATTGTCTTAGATAGGATGGTTTTCTAAAATTGCCATCATTTTGTATGTTAATTTTTCATTGGATAATGTGCAGTTGATTACAAATCCCGATATGCTACATGTTTCAATCTTGCCATTCCACAGACAGTTCAGGCGAATTTTATCAAATCTTCGGTAATTTTCATTTTGTTCCTGTTTCACTAACACTTTTTGTGTGACTTCTCGATTGACTCTTAAATTAATGTGGTGAATTACACTCGTGAACGGCTCTACAATTTGATTTCTAGGTTTATTGTTATTTTCAATTTTGGTGATATGTATTTCTAAGGGTTTGTGATAGCAGGTATATCATTATTGACGAGGCTCACTCTTATAAGGGAGCATTTGGTTGTCATGCTGCTCTTATTTTTAGAAGGCTCCGCCGACTTTGTTTTCATGGTATGTTTCTCCATTTTAGTTTTAGTGTGTGGCATATTCTTTTCATAAGGATTAATATTGACATTCACAGTTGACTTCCTATGCAGTTTATGGAAGTGATCCTTCTTTTATATTCAGCACTGCGACATCTGCAAACCCCAGGGAGCATGCTATGGTAATTTATCTCTTCATAAAATCTAGAAACTTTATCTATCAAAAAAAATAAAATCTAGAAACTGAAATTAATTATAACTGCATTTCTGGGCATAGCATGGTTGATGTTATGTAGTGTTTTTGGTCTTAATTAACCACTTAAACTCAGACATTTTAACTATTGGAGTGTCTATTGAGTGAAGGTACTTATACAGATGCTTAAAAACCATTGCACTGCCCATTTAATGCGTAGTTTTCTGATCTCTATATTTAGTAATGTGATATTACAGACAACCTTCAACTCTGAAATCTTTTATTTATATCACATCATTGGAGGCTATACAGTACATGCCAGTTACATAGAATGGCAACTACAATTACATTTTTTTTTAAACAATGATACAGGAACTTGCAAATGTACCGACAGTTGAGTTAATTGAGAACGATGGTAGCCCTTCCGGTTCAAAGCTTTTCATGCTCTGGAATCCCCCTTTGTGCCTGAAAAGTGTGGGTTACTTGCTTATTGGTTCTGACGTTCTTCCATTCAAACACTATTAAACTCGAAAGTCTTTAATTACCTATCTGCTACTTCTCCAAATTATTGTAGGTTTGGAAAAAAACAAATACTAGCATGCAGTCCAAAAAGTGTTTTGATAAGAATGTAGTTACTGGACGAACAAGGTATACATTGGTTATACGTAGGCTTGTGGAAAAAGTTGCTTATATATTACTGTTCTATCTTTAATGTTCTTGTATTTACATCTACGGGAAGTAATTATAGAGTCTGTTACCAGTCATTTCTTTATTTTTCCTCCCTATATCATCCCTAGCAATGGGGCTGGAAGGGCTTCTATGTTTGTTTCCTTTCAAAATTTTATTGTTTGGATCAGTTGCACTGATACCCTGGAGATTATAGACACTAATCCTTTTTTTTTTCCCACCAAATTAATAATACAATTTAGCTTCACCCTTAATTGAAAAAATAATTAGGTTCAGACAAACCAGCTTCTGGTTTAAGTTTTTTAAGCCTGTTCTCTCCTGGCATCAAGGATTCTTCTCACTTATCAAGAGCTTTCATATTTTTAATCTGGAGTTCTTGTTTTTCAACAGAATGTAATCGATCAGCAAAAAATCAATACGCCAATTTACTGAGAACTAAACGATTGTTGAGTGAGGAAAATACAAATATAAATCTGTCAATATAAGATATACAGCCTATTACATATAAAAAAGGGCACAAAAATTAGGCAATTGCGGACATCATGAGAAATGAATTGTGTTAGCAAATTCAGTGGAATCTGCATCCTCAGTCTTAACTCAAAAAGCTCAAATTCCAAGTGAAAAGGGAGGATGATGCATTTGATTAATCAGTGGATTTTCTTTGTCCCTGTCGAAGGGAAAGGAAGGCCAATCAGTTTCAGATTATTGCACCAATCTGTTTCATGTCTTAGCAGGATGGGTGTATCATAAGATGAATTTGGTGATATCCCTGGCAAGGAAGGTTGGTAGTATGAAGTATCGCTTAGTCTCAGGATATGGTATTGAGGATCGTTATGGTTACAGGAGCAAAATACATGATAAATGTCAAACTGAAATAGAAAGATAATGAGTGCAGTAAAGTATTGTGGAGAAGTTTTTTTAAAAAAGGAAGTGATGATAAGTTCAGTCGCGTGATAACTTTCATTGTAAAATGAAACTCATGATTTAGAGAGGATCATATACGAACATGCCATAAGAAAAAGTGAGAAAGGATTGTTACTATGTATAAACTGAGCTTAGGTAATGTTTTTTTAATTTAAAATAGAAAAATTAAAGAAACATGGAGAAGCTACTTTTGGAAGTGTTAAGCTGTAAATCCGTTGCAGGCACAATGGAAACCTTAACGATTCAAACTGGAGGTTGCTGATAGTTGTTCACAGATGAAGTCCCTGTGATTAAATCAAGCATTCAAATCAGATAATAGTAATTGAGACATGACAGCTGAGTACAAGAGTGCCTTAAAAGAACACATCACTGCAGTTTTGGATTAGTGAATCATTAATTATACTTTTTCATTTAGCTATTACAATAATGAATAAGGGTTTTTTAGTCCTAAATGATATTTCTGGAGTGCGGTTTTCTGACCTTCATTACTGCATTTGTTTCATTATGTTAGCTGCACTGTCCATTTATATAATCAAATTTGTTTATTCACCACTTGGAAGAAAGATTCAATGTCCTCCATAATGCTCATTCTATTTTTGCAGTCCTATTCTAGAGGTTTCGTACCTCTTCGCAGAAATGATTCAGCATGGCCTTCGTTGTATTGCATTTTGCAAAACCCGAAAACTTTCTGAACTTGTTCTAAGCTACACGTATGTTATCATTTCCCATCTTATAATTTATTTCAAATGTTGATCTTTGGATGAGCTTTTAAATTTACTTTTATCTATGCCGTTGTGATAAGGCGTGAAATTCTTCAAGATGCTGCTCCCCATCTAGTCAATTCAATATATGCTTACCGTTCGGGCTATATCGCTGAGGTCAGTTTTATGTTACCTTGTCTTTTGTAATTACTCTAAAAGTCTATGTCAATGTGTCGTTCTTATGTCATGGGTAAGACTTAAATTTGTTCATTGATAATATATTGCTTTCGTTCCTTAAACATTTTACACGTGTTTACCTTTCTGTTCTGTCTTTAATCACTTTGTTTTGTTATGTATTGTACCCACATTATGCTTTTTGCCATTTTAAAATATTTTGCACTTCAACATTATAGGGTACCACCAGTCTTGATAGTTCCTCAATTTCCAAATTTTTGTAGTTCTATAGTCATTACCCCAATGTGCTTGCATCATTAAGATGTGTACAAACAAATAATTTTACCACCAAAGAAACAATCTGAAACTTGTGAAATGTCATTGAATCACTACTTGTATCCCACCACCCTAGTCTGTTTTTCTTGGGTAACTTAAATACCAACCAACGTTCCATCCCTTTGATTTTCCATTTCTATTCTTCCTTCTCCTCTCTCTCTCTCTTCTAGTTTTTCATGTTCAGTGCAGGCATACACAGTTGTTGACACTATTATTTTTTTATTGGGGACAGAATAGGAGAAGAATTGAGACTGACTTATTCAATGGCAGTATATCTGGCATTGCTGCCACAAATGCCCTTGAGTTGGGCATTGACGTTGGAAACATTGATGTTACTCTGCATCTTGGATTTCCTGGTAGCATAGCCAGGTATAGTCTATGTTCCATTTTTGTTTTTATCAGTTCTGTATCATTTTGCTGTCTTGTTTTAATTGTTGTTAGTTCTCATCTGCATTTAGTCTTTGGCAACAAGCTGGAAGGTCAGGCAGAAGGGAAAAGCCATCACTTTCTATATATGTTGCATTTGAAGGGCCTTTAGATCAATACTTCATGAAGTTTCCTCAAAAACTCTTCAGGGGCCCCATTGAGTGTTGCCATATTGATACTAAGAATGAACAGGTTTCTTCGATTTTTATGTTTTGTTTATTTATATATTCATCATTCATTTTAAATCAATTGGATTATTGTTATAGAAACTAGAAAGGAAGTTTAGTAGGATTTTGTTTCAGGCATTATCGGGAGGGATGGGGGATTGGTCTAATCTTTGGTGTATCTTTTCTTTTCAGGTGCTTGAACAGCACTTGGTATGTGCTTCTTTAGAGCATCCACTGAGTCTGCTTCACGACGAAAAGTATTTTGGTTCAGGCTTAGAAAGCGCAATACTGACACTTAAAACTAAGGGATATCTGAGTACTGATCTGTCACGTGATTTCAGTGCTAGAATATGGAGTTACATCGGGCACGAGGTAATTTATTTGTGAGTATAGCCTGGACTAGTGTCATGATTCTTCTAGTCAATTAGACTATAAATCATGAATTCTAGTGAATAGGTTATTGGGAAGTCTCTTGGCCTTTCTGTACTTCCTGCAGTTCTCTTTCTACATGATTGTGTCCCCTTAATTTCTTAATAATGAAGTTCCTGTATTTATTTTGTCAGAATAAATAAATATATCTTGTATTGGGTTGTTGTATGTATTATATTTGATATTCTTCCCAGAAATGTCCATCAAGTGCTGTTAGTATAAGGGCCATAGAAAATGTGCGTTATAAAGTGATCGACAAGATAAAGGATGAAGTCCTTGAAGAAATTGAGGAAGGCAAGGCTTTCTTTCAGGTAATTATGTTGCTGTTTTATTTCTTTTATTTTTATTTTTTGAGTGGGCGACGAAGGGGAGGTACCGATCCTTGAACCCTTGACCTTGGTTGTGGAAACACCAATCCTTTACCAACCAGGTCAAGGTGAAATGGTGGGATAAGGTTGCTCTGAAAGTAACAAGAAATCAACTAATTAATTGGAGTCAGTGCTGCATCCATAGATATTAGCATTGTCCACAACTTTACTGCTTTACCTTTAATTTGACCTTGGATTATTATTATAGTCAGACTTTACCATTGTTGCTTTCAATATTAACTTTATCTTTCAGTTTGTTTTTGTTCTTCACTTTTTATGCTTATCGAAAGTGTTGAAGGGTATTTAGGTCATCTATGTAATACCTAGGGTTTCCTATGGTTTGCCTAATTCTTATTATAAATAGTGGGACAGGCTAACACAATGTTTAAGCCTTCTCATTCTTTTACCAACAACAACGTGGTATCAGAGCAGGGTTATGGAAAATTAATTCCATAAGATTTGTTCAACCATTTTTTCTCTCTTTTTTTCTTTTCTATTCTTCCAAAAAAAAAAAAAAAACCCGTAAACAGGAAAAAAACCCTAGCTGCCTCGCCGTCACAGCCCACTCCGTTCCGGCGTCATCCCGGCCAAATCAGCCCTCGCCGTCACCAGCCCGCTCAGATCCGCCCCCGTTCAGAGCTTCGCCGGCTCGTTCCTGGCTTTTCCAAGCTTCGCCGGCACTTCCCCGACCATTCCGAGCGTCGCCGGCTCTTCCCCCGTCCGTTCCGCGCCTCATTGACCTTCCCCGGAGCTTCGCCGGACCTTCACTTGGTTTATGGCCCTCTGGTTCATGGTTTTTTGCACGTGAGACAGCCTTCTGGTTCTTGGTTTTTGCTCCCAGCCTTCTGGTTCTTGGTTTGTGCTCGTGAGACAACTATCCATTTGTTTGTAAGTCTGGTTATGGTTGTCCAGTTGTTTGTTTAAACCCTAACGGTATTCGTATTGTTGGTTTATTTCCCTTGTGCAAATTGTTAATTACCTATTGAATTGGAGAGTAGCAATGTCAACGCCTACACCTCAACCCTTAACAACCCGTAAGTTGAATGGAACCAATTATTTAAATTGGTCTAAGGCTGTGAAAATAGCCCTAACTGGACAAGGGAAATATCGTCACCTCACGGAATCTGCCCCGGCAACAGATGATAAACAGTATGACGACTGGATTCAGGTTGATGCGCAGATTGTTACATTGTTGTGGAATTCGATGGAGCCTCAAGTGGCTGATCTCTGTACTCATCTAGATACGTGCAAGGATATATGGGAGTATCTTCGTGTGTTATATTCTAGTAATCTCACCAAGATGTATGATTTATCCGTGGAGTACTTCCAACTTCAGCAAAACACACAATCTGTTACTGATTATTTTGCCACATTCAACCGCCTCTACGAGGAGATGAATACTATCCTACCACTGACTATCGATCTGAAAGAAATGCAAAAGCAACGTGAGCAAATGGCTGTCATGAAGTTCTTGGCTGGGTTACGTCCAGAATTTGAACCAGTCCGATCGCAGATCCTTTCGAGTGCTACTCTCCCCACCATCACTGAAATGTATTATCGCGTTTCTCGTAGCACTACCAATGACAATGTTTCTGGCTCGAGTTCGTCTATGTCATTTGAGCACTCGGCACTTGTTACACAAATTCCTACTCGAAATCGAGATGATCCACTTGGTGGTGGTGGTGGTCGTGGTGGTTTCTCTCGTGGTCGCCGTGGTAGTGGCCCTCGGGGTGGACGTAGTGGCCGTGGTCGTGGCTCCTCTCGTCAGTGTTCCTTTTGTGGATTGGATAATCATAATAGAGACACATGTTGGGATTTGGTTGGCCGTCCACCCAAATTTGCCAATGCAGTGATATCTGATCCAGATCTTCCTATCATTCCAGTATCTCAGGCGGCTAAGGACATATCTGATGAGGAATATGCTCAGATCCTTCAGTACAGGGCATCTCAGCAGGCTTCTCTTCCTATTGCTTCTTTAGCTCAACGAGGTACTCCTTCTGCTTGTCTTTCAATTCGTCCATCTCCTCCTACACCCTGGGTCATAGATTCTGCTGTCACTGATCACATGTCAGGTACATCTTCTTTGTTTACGCATATTCAGTCATCTTCTTTGTTGTCTCCTGTTACGGTTGCTGATGGTTCCACTGTCCCTATCCGTGGCATTGGTACCGTGGACCCCTCACCCTCCTTATCTCTCTCATCTGTCTTGTATATTCCTTCGTTTTCCTTTAATTTGATGTCAGTTAGTAAACTCACCAAACATCTTAATTGCTCTGTTTCCTTTTTCCCTGATTCTGTCATTTTCCAGGATTTGAGGACACGGAAGACGATTGGCACAGGGCGTGAGGAAAATGGCCTTTATTATCTTGATCATGATGAGAGTCCTGCACACCCACCTACTGCATGTCCTGCTGTTGCATCTGCCCACCAGATCCATTGTCGCCTTGGTCATCCCTGCCTTGGCAACCTCAAGTTACTTTTTCCTAGTTTAAGCCATTTGTCTTCTTTAGAGTGTGAGTCTTGTCAATTGGGTAAGCATCATCGTGTTTCATTTGCTTTCCCTGCTCATGTTCGAGCATCGAGTCCTTTTAGTTTAGTTCACTCCGATGTTTGGGGTCCTTCTCGTGTTATTTCTACATTAAGTTTTCGTTATTTTGTCACTTTTGTGGATGATTTTTCAAGACTTACTTGGCTTTATTTAATGAAAGATCGTTCAGAATTATTCTCTATTTTTCGTGCATTTTGTGCTGAAGTTAAAACTCAATTTAATGTACCCTTGCGTATTCTTCGTAGTGATAATGCTCGAGAATACTTTTCTCAGCCCTTTACTTCCTTTATGTCGCACTCTGGTATCCTGCATCAGTCTTCTTGTCCTCACACACCACAACAAAATGGGGTTGCTGAGCGTAAAAATCGACATCTCTTAGAAGTGGCCCGTACTCTTCTTTTTGAGATGAACGTTCCCAAACATTTCTGGGGCGATGCGGTTCTTACAGCTTGCTTCCTAATCAATCGGATGCCGTCATCTACCCTGCGAGGCATGGTTCCCCATTCTATTCTATTTCCCCGTTTACCCTTGTTTAGTTTGCCTCCTCGCATATTTGAGTGTTTTTGTTTTGTTCATCAGTTGACTCCCGGCAGGGATAAGTTAGATCCCCGTGCTTTAAAATGTGTCTTCCTAGGCTATTCTCGCACGCAAAAAGGTTATCGATGTTATAGTCCATCCTTACGTCGCTCATTTGTATGTGCAGATGTTACATTCTTTGAGTCCACCCCGTACTTTTCTTCCCCATCCTCTCGAGTTGATCTGGATGTTACACTACCTCTGCCAATTGACCCTACCCCTGCGCCTTCTTCCTCCGCTCCAGCTCCTATCCCCCCTACTCGTTTTTTAGCCCCTTTGCAGGTGTACTCTCGTCGCCAGAAGGACGCCTCCGCTGTTGTGCCCATTGTTTCTGTGCCCTCAGATTCTCCTCCAGCAAACCCGCCCATGTCTGACATGGACATGCCCATTGCCATCCGGAAGGGTAAGCGCACATGTACTCACCATCCTATTTCTAACTTTGTCTCATATGTGCACCTATCTCCTTCATATTCTTCTTTTGTTGCTTCTCCGTCCTCTATTTCTATTCCTAAGTCTGTTTCAGAAGCCCTTACTAACCCTGGTTGGGCAAAGGCAATGGAAGAGGAAATGAGTGCTTTACATCAGAATGGCACTTGGGATCTTGTCTCGCTTCCGCCTGACAAAACTATAGTCGGATGTAAATGGGTGTACACTGTTAAGGTTCATCCGGATGGCACCGTTGATCGACTCAAGGCTCGCTTGGTTGCCAAAGGCTATACTCAGATCTACGGTCTTGATTACTATGAGACCTTTTCTCCCGTTGCCAAGCTTGCTTCTGTTCGTTTGTTCATTTCTCTGGCTGCCACGTTTCATTGGTCATTACATCAGCTTGATATCAAGAATGCCTTCTTAAATGGCGATTTAACTGAGGAAGTTTATATGGAGCAACCTCCTGAGTTTGTTGCTCAGGGGGAGTCTGATTTGGTATGTTGTTTGAAGAAATCTATTTATGGCCTCAAGCAGTCTCCTAGAGCATGGTTTGGAAGATTTAGTGAAGTTGTCACTGAATTTGGTCTTCAGCGTTGTGGAGTCGATCATTCTGTTTTCTACAAGCACAGTAAAGTCAGCAGAATATTGTTAATTGTGTATGTAGATGACATCGTGATTACTGGGGATGATCACATTGGTATTCAAGAACTAAAAAGGTGTTTGCATAGTAAGTTCCAAACCAAAGATTTGGGGCACCTAAAGTACTTCTTGGGGATTGAAGTTGCTCGATTAAGTCAAGGTATTTACCTGTCCCAGAAAAAATATGTTCTTGATCTATTGAGCGAAACAGGAATGCTAGGAGCAAAACCTATTGACTCGCCTATGGATCCTAACACCAAATTATTGCCAGATCAGGGTATACCACTGACAGATTCAGCTCAATATAGACGATTAGTTGGGAAGTTGAACTACCTGACAGTAACCAGACCAGATATCTCCTTTGCTGTTAGTGTTATCAGTCAGTTCTTGGATCGTCCAATGACTTGTCATTGGGATGCGGTGATTCGTATTCTCCGATATCTGAAAGGTGCTCCCGGTTGTGGTTTGCTATATCAAAATTTTGGACATACTCAAATAAAGGGCTACACAGATGCAGATTGGACTGGATCACCCCTAGATATGAAATCTACCACTGGATATTGTGTATTTGTTGGTGGAAACCTTGTATCCTGGAAGAGTAAAAAGCAGACGGTAGTATCGCGGTCGAGTGCAGAGTCGGAATATAGAGCAATGGCCTATCAAAAAAAAAGAATATAGAGCAATGGCGCATACCACTTGTGAGTTAACATGGTTGAAACATTTGTTGGAAGAACTTGAATTTGAACACACTTCACCGATGGACCTAGTATGTGATAATCAAGCAGCACTTCACATTGCATCCAACCCAGTCTTCCATGAGAGAACGAAGCACATTGAAGTTGACTGTCACTTTATTCGAGAAAAAATGTTGCAGAAGCAGATTGAGACTAAATATGTAAATTCAGCGGATCAGTTAGCTGATATATTTACTAAACCATTGGGGGGCTCAAGGATAAAGTACATTTGTAACAAGCTTGGAGCACACAATATATATGCTCCATCTTGAGGGGGAGTGTTGAAGGGTATTTAGGTCATCTATGTAATACCTAGGGTTTCCTACGGTTTGCCTAATTCTTATTATAAATAGTGGGACAGGCTAACACAATGTTTAAGCCTTCTCATTCTTTTACCAACAACAACAGAAAGTAAATATTATCTTTCCGTTGTTTGTTGATGGTTATGTCTATGGAAAGCCATTTAATTTGTTCAGGCAGTTGTCTGTGGTATATGATGGTTCAACTGATCCTGCAGGTTTATGAAGGTGCCGTGTACATGAATCAAGGGAAAACCTATCTTGTAAAGCTTTTGGATTTATCGAGCAAAATTGCTTGGTGTCATGAAGCTGACCTGAAGTACTACACAAAAACTCGTGATTACACGGATATTCATGTTATTGGCGGCCATATAGTATGTCATGACCTAAACTTCATTTATTTTTTGGCACTCTACACATTTGTTGCACTTCTGAGTCAAAGCATTTCTGGATTTTAATTGTGAAATATATGTGTCATAAAATGGATATGACATATCTTATATCTTAATTTAATTTTAATAGTGTTTGTTTATCAAGTATCTCCTAGCCTCAAACAAGTATGGGACTCTTCATGGGCTATCATTACTGTAGTGAGATCTCAACTTCAATTAAAACTTCTTGATGACAAATTCTTGCTTCTCTACTGGTCTTCATATGCTCCAGCGGAGAAAGATTTTGCCTTTCCCTTGATAAGTATGGAATAAGGTTTGTATATTATGAAAAATGATCACACCGTTTCACATGACAAGATTTGTATATTATGAAGGCATTGAGGCAGACACCCATAAAATGTAGTATATGAACTGGAATATTTAGTTTAGGTATGCAACTACAAGTATTTCTGAAGGCACAAGTGTGATACCAGTAAGATAAGACAGGGATGTGCAATCAGCCAATTTGCAATGATTTAGTTATGGTGCGGCAGCGGAAGTCAAATATTGTAAAAACAGAAAAAGCTAAAAATCTCAAGAATATTATCTAAAATAACTTAAATATAATGAAGATGAGTTGTGTTTACAAACAAGTCTAGCCCTCTTTTTATATAGGTATGAGAAGAAGAGATAATATTCTAATTCAAGTAGAATAAGTAAAAGAAATTAATCTCCTAAAAAGAAAAGAAAGCAAATAACCTATTTATAATAGAAGTAGGAATCCTATCAACTAAATAATCAAACTAAGCCCTATATATATATAAAATAAATTTAAAAAAGTAGAAGTTTTTTAAATTTAAAAATGTTTATTTTAAAATAAGTTTTTATTTAATTTTAAAATCGTTTTTTAATATTTTTTTATTATTTTTAAGGAAATGTTTTTTTTGGGAAAAATAACTTTTTTTTTTCTGAATATTTTTTTTAAATAAGTTTTTATTTTTCTAAGTAACTTTCTTTAAAATAAGTTTTTATTTTATTTTATTTTTTTAAGTAACATTTTTTAAAATAAATAAGTTTTTATTTTTTTTTTAAAATAAGTTTTTATTTTAAATTTATTTTATATATAATGCAAAGTTACCGTTTTGCCCATTTTAAAATTAGTAAAAGTGGTGAAAAGAAGTTAGATGGCCATGGTGAAACGAAATTGGATGGTCATGATGAAATAAAATAAAATTGGATGGTCATGGTGATACTAAGTAAAAAGTTGGATGACCGTGATGAAAAAAATCAAAATGGATGCTCATAGTGACACCAAGTATAAAGTAGGGCGGCCATTAGTGGATTTAACCATTTTACCCCATACTCTCCAATAAAATAATTTTACACTTGAACCCAAAACTTTTTCATACATTTAACCATACGTTCTCCAAAAAAATCACTATTGCAAAATCTATTTTTCTTAAAAAGTGGGGCTCAAACAAGGGCTAATTGAATACTAGGAATCCTAATATAATTGATTTCTAGTAGAATTGTCCTGTATTAATCCTAGTTCTCGAGTTTGGTTGAAGATGAGAAAATTAATTAATTAGGAGAAAAATATTCCAAAATTTCTGCCATCTCGAACCTAGCTGGGGCTCGAGGAAAATCTCTAGCCTCCTGTTGTCTGTTCTGAGCTCATTGAAGCGATCAACATTCACAGTCAAAGTCTGCAAATTCTTGTCAACTGCATCTTCGAACCGATCTATCCTTTGATACAGATTCTAGACTGAGGTTGATAATTCACAATCTCTTAACATTGTCAAGGATGCATGTCACTACAACCATAGGTGGCCATCAGCAAATAGCAAAACTTGCTTTGATTCCACTTATTAACTGGTATTTTCTTCAGAGCACTTCATCATCAGAACGATGAGTTACTACCCTCGTATCTGTCAATTTGTCTCAATGCCTTCATCAATGATAGGCTTTTCATATATATACAACTATTTCTAAGAAATTAGAGATGAATCTGCGCTAATCACTTCTAATTTCTAGCTGTACATGTAGATATAAGAGGAAAACAATTATGTACAAGATAATAATGCATTCTAATATGCGTGATTGGCTATTGCCTCTAAGGAAAGGAGATCTTGCCACTTTATTGGACTTGGGCTTAAATCTGACCGGGTCAATGGGGTCAATTTGAATCACTTTTACTCACGTTAACATCCCCCCTCAAATTGATGCAGCTGATGAAGAAGCATCAATTTGCCAATGAGAAATTGATGACGTGGTCGAGTCATGGCCTTGGTAAACACATCAGCAAGTTGAAGATCAGTGGTGATGTGAGGAAGCGTGATAACATGATTATCAAAGGCCTCACGAATCGAATGACAATCCACCTCAATATGCTTAGTGCGTTTATGAAAAACAGGATTAGCAACAATCTGAATGGCACTAGTATTATCAGCATAGAGAGTAGTGGAATTGATTTGAGGAAAGCCAAGTTCTGCTAACAAACCACGTAGCCAAACAATTTCAGAACAGGCAGAGGACATTGCACGATACTCGGACTCAGTGGAGGACCTAGAAACGCGATCTTGTTTCTTACTTTTCCAAGAAATGAGCGCATCACCAAGAAACATACACCACCAGAATGAGCGACGAGTATCGTGGCAACACCCAATCAAGATCATCCGTAGCCAATCAAGCGAGTAGAAGACCCTACAGGGAAAAATATCCCACGAGAGGAAGTGCCCTTCAGATAACGAATAATACGACGAACAGCAGCTAAATGAAGATGCCTAGGAGTCTGCATAAACTGACTGACTTGTTGAACAGCAAATGAAATGTCAGGACGAGTAATGGTCAGATAATTCAGGCTCCTAACTAACTGACGGTATAATAAGGGATCAGGAAGAGGCTCACCCTCCTCAGACGATACTTCACATTGACCTCCAAAGGCGTGTCAACGGAAGAAGCAGACTGAAGCCCAGCCAAAGAAATCAAATCCTGCGTATATTTATGTTGGTGAAGGAATGTACCCGTAGCGTCTGATCGAACTTCAAGGCCCAAAAAATACTGGAGAGAACCAAGATCTTTCATATGGAACGATGCATGTAGCCGCTCTTGAAGTTGTTGAATTAACACAGAATCCGTCCCAGTGATCACAATATCATCAACATAAACAAGAAGGACCATGATGCCCTTCTCAGTTTTGTGGAGGAATAATGAAGAATCATACTGACTCTGAACAAATGAAAAACCAAGTAAAGTGGAGCGAAACTTTTCAAACCAAGCTCGAGGGGCCTGTTTCAAGCCATAGAGGGAACGCTTTAGCTTGCACACAACAGAAGATGGAGTTGAGAATAATCCTGGTGGAGGGGTCATAAAAATGTCTTCCTTCAGATCACCATGGAGAAATGCATTCTTAACGTCCATTTGACGAAGAGACCAACCCCTCGAAGCCGCAATAGCAAGAATAGTTCGCACGGTAGTCATCTTAGCTACTGGAGCAAAGGTCTCATCATAATCCAATCCATATTCCTGCCTGTTACCAAGAGCAACCAATCGAGCTTTATATCGATCGAGAGAACCATCGGAACGAAGCTTTAGAGAATATACCCACTTACAACCAATGGGTTTAATACCAGAAGGACATGGAACAACATCCCAAGTGTGATTCTCCTGAAGAGCCTGAAGCTCAGCTTGCATGGCTTTCTCCCAATTTGCCTGCTTAACTGCCTGGGAATAACAAGTAGGGACAGTGATGCTAGACAGAGTTACACTGAGCGAAGTATGTGGAAAGCCATACCTATCTGGTGGATGAGAGGTTCTAACAGATCTCCGTGCAGGAATAGGAGGCTCAGGTGGCGGCTCGGTGTCGGAAAGAGGCAAAGGTGGTCGACGTCTCGTATACACATTACTAGGGTTGAAGCGCTCAATAGGAAGAGATACATCATCAAAGGTCGGAAGTGTAGTAAGACCAGGAGAAGGGACAACATGTGATGGAAAGAAATATTGATTTTCAAAGAAAACCACATTTCTAGAAATACGAAGACGTTGAGCAGAGGCATCATAACATACGAAACCTTTTTGACTACTACTGTAACCCTAAATGCACATTGAACGGCCTGGGCTCCAAGTTTATGACGTTCATGAGAAGGTAAGTGAACAAAACAAATACATCCAAAAGTATGAAGAGTATGATAATTGGGAGGCTTGCCATAGAGACGATAAAAAGGAGAATCAAAGTCTAACACCTGAGAAGGGAGGCGATTAATTAAGTATACAGCAGTGGATAAAGCTTCAACCCAAAATCTAGAGGGAACAGAGGATTCAAGCAATAAAGTTCGGACGACATCCAGCAAATGGCGATTTTTACGTTCAGCAACACCATTTTGCTGAGGCGTATAGGGACAAGAGCGTTGAGAAATGATGCCTCTCTGTTGCAAGAATGTTTGAAAGTCATGAGACATGTATTCTCCACCAGAATCAGATCGTAAAATTTTAATACCGGTAGAAAATTGAGTCTCGACATAGGCTAAAAAGTTTTGAAAAACCGAGAAGACATCAGACTTGGAGCGAAGAAAATACACCCAAGTGAAGCGACTGTAATCGTCTATAAATGTTACAAAATACTTATAGTTGGCATGAGATATAACATGAGTGATACCCCATACGTCACTATGAATAATTTCGAAACATTTGTTTGCACGACTTCCATGAGAAGAAAATGATAGAGTTTTACTTTTGGCAAGTTTACACGTAGAACACTCAAATGACAAATTACGGGAAGAAATTTGATATTTATTACCCAAGAAACCATTACTTAACAAATGAGACAAAATAAGAGAATTTGGATGCCCCAAACGCTTATGCCAAACTGCATTTTGATTTGTGACAGTAGTACAAGCTAAAGACAAAAGACTAGGAATAGTAAAGTGTAGAGGAAACAATCTGCCCACTTTAGGCCCCTTCGCGATCACTTGCCTCGACACCTGATCCTGCACAACACAACCACCACGAGAAAAATGCACATCGCAGTTGTTATCCACTAATTGACCAACTGAAAGTAAACTAGTAGAAAGTTCAGGTGACACAAACACATTACGAAATGATGAATTAAGATCTCCAACGGCAGCAATGGAAGTATTACTACCATTTGCAATTTGAATGTGTTGTGTACCATGATACGGTCGAACATTGTGCAGAAAATCAAAACAATTAGTCATATGATTCGATGCGCCAGAATCAACAAACCAAGGATGGGAAACGTTCTTATCCTTACCTTGAATGCCCAATGCCGAAAATGCTGAAATTATCATCTGTTGCACCATCTCTGGAGTCATGCCAACCTGGTCAGAAGTTCCAGAATGTGTTGGAAAAGGAGCTGCACCACCAACCTGTCCCATAGAAGTAGAAGGATGAACCTCTGCTTGAAACGCATTTGCTTGGCGGTTCTCTGGTCTTATAGTAAACTCTTTAATAAAATGCCCATAGTGCTTGCAGTAGTTGCAAAATTTTCTCCCACAGTTCTTTGCAATGTGACCAAACTCCTTGCAGGAGTAGCACTGAACACGCTGAACACGGTTTATTTCCTTGCATTTTCCCCTTCCTTGAGCAACATAAGCGACTGGAACAATATCTGAAGCAAACTTTTCTTGTGCCAAGGCAGCCTGAGTGAATGTCCGCTGCTCCTCTCGAAGTAATTCACTGAGACACATATCCAACGAGGGGATAGGATCTCTATTTAATAGGGCAGCCCTTGTAACCTCAAATTCTGGTCTAAGTTTCATTAGAAATTGATACCGTCTACTAGCATCATGAACTTCTTTCAGAACAATCAGTGCCTCTTTTGGTACTTTCGCATAAACAATCCCCGAATACTCGGTCCACAGGTTGAGAAAACCAGAATAGTATTCCTGAATAGAGAGATTACCTTGGCTGTAATTTCCAATTTCCAACTCTAACTGAAATCGCCTTGCATTGTTATCTTGGTTGTAGATGCGTTTCAAGTAGTCCCACATCTCCTTGGCTTTTGTAAAGGACCGCAAATTGTTCACCATATGTGGTTCAATGGATCCCAAAATCCAGGAAATAATTCGAGCATCCCTGGCTTCCCATTGAGCAAGCTCTGTTGTCCCAGTTGGTTCCTTTGATGACCCATCAATATGACCCCACATATCTTTGCCTTTGACGAACATTCTAAATTGAAACTCCCAGGCGGAATAGTTCTTTCCAGTGAAGCGTGCACCAAAAGTTTCGGTTGCCATTGCAATAAAAAAAAAAAGACCAGAAGAGCAGAGAAAAGAAGTCTTCAAAATGTGGAAAGCTGCCAGAAACACCAAAGAAAAAGCAGTAACAAAGCTGCAAATCGTTCTCCAAAAAAAATCCCAAGAATTCCAAAAAAAATTGCAGAATCTACACACCAACAAAATACCAGAAATCTGGTCACCAAAAAAAAAAACTGCAACTCCAGAAAAAGACGAGAAACTCGAGAGTCCCTATGGGCGAAACCAAAATAGGAACCAAAAGAAAGAAGCGTGAATGACTAAGTTCAGAAAGATAGCTCTGATACCATGTCAATTTGTCTCAATGCCTTCATCAATGATAGGCTTTTCATATATATACAACTATTTCTAAGAAATTAGAGATGAATCTGCGCTAATCACTTCTAATTTCTAGCTGTACATGTAGATATAAGAGGAAAACAATTATGTACAAGATAATGACAGATTCTAATATGCGTGATTGGCTATTGCCCTAAGTAAAGGAGATGCTGCCAGCTTTATTGGACTTGGGCTGAAACTGGACTGGGTTGGGCTGGGCTGAATCACTTTTACTCACGTTAACAGTATCTTCTACATCATGGTGGACTACAATAGGATAGATTTTGTGCTTGAAATGTATATCATACACTCGAAATGGAAAAGATTTTTTGTATAAATAAATACTTGGTTAAACTCATACAGGAACTGGTTTTAGTTTTTGAGACTGTATTCTTTCCTTAATGGTTTGGTATGCCTCTGCTCTGGCAAAGAAGATTTTGACCTGCTTTGTCTCGCCTTCAATTATTTCCTCAGATTTACAATTTCATTTTCAATTTTTGTTAGAAGGCGATATGCCAGTTCTGCATTTCACACGTGCAAGTCCAACAATGTTGATCATATCTACGTCGGAAGAATATTAACCTGTTGCATGCCCTATGATTGTTTAGGCCTATCCAGTGAGGATTACCAATGACCGATTTCCAAGAACAACAGCCCAAGTGCACACTTGCAAGGTAACAACTACTTGGTTTGGTTTCCGTCGCATATGGAGAAGAAGCAACCAAGTTTTTGATACTGTGGAGCTGTCACTTCCTGATTATTCCTATGAATCGCAGGTGAATGATGCTGTAGATTGTCATTGTTTTTGAATTTTCCTTTTGCGCTGGTTTGATATTGTTTCATGGTAATAACTCAGTCCTCATTTTTATAATTCCTCTTTAACATTATATGCCAGTAGGCAGTTTGGATTCGTGTTCCACAATCTGTGAAAACAACTGTGGAGACTTTAAGTTATTCATTTCGTGGAGGTTTACATGCTGCCGGGCATGCTCTTCTTAATATAATTCCTCTGTGAGTTCTCTTCCTCTTTTGTACCTGAATTTGATAGGTCAAAACTTTTTGCTATTATCAGTTCCTTGATCTTAAATTTTTGTGTTTGACATCCTCATGTGCCTAAGATAGTGAACTATTGTATTTTTTATAGGTCAAGACTATTTTCTCTTTTCTAGTGTCTTGATCTAACTGGTTGTGTGTTTGACTTGCTCTTGATAAAATGGCAGATATATTATATGCAACCCATCTGACTTAGCTTCTGAGTGTATAAATCCTCACGATGCTCGTTATATCCCAGAGAGAATTCTGCTTTACGATCCTCATCCTGGAGGTGCAGGCATTTCAGCAAAGGTACATATGATGGAAACTTCCCCATTTTCTGATGTAATCCTTACCCCGCTTTCCCAATTATCCTCCTGAAACAGGGGGCTTGACCAGGGGTTGCCAAAAATAAATCCTTTAGTTTTGTCCCTTTTCCGTAACAGTCAATTATCCATCTAATTGTAAGCCTTTGTTTATTTTTGTTATCATTTTTTTCAGTTTTCCAGTGCCATAATAGTTAGATCATAGATGGTGCTTGTTTCTCATAATTCAGGAAGGGGCAAATCGAAGACTGAGAACCTGAACTCCTTAATGCTGGCTGTCCATTTTGTTATAAAGATTCTCATTGTCTGAAAGTAGACATAAACCAGAAGTATCGACCATAAAACAATAGAACAAACAGACCAGGAGAAGTTGTTTTACTCTTAACATCACTCACAAAACAAATGAAGAAATACACCATAGAAGCTATTCCAACAAACAAACAAAGACTCAACCTCTAACCACAAATCCATTCTCTCTAGTTGACCTAACCCTTTGTTGAGCTAACTATAGCCGTGTGTGATTATTCACATAATAGTGTGAATCTGTAATTAGTACAAATT
This sequence comes from Fraxinus americana, assembly GCA_035079005.1. Classification (NCBI taxonomy): domain Eukaryota; kingdom Viridiplantae; phylum Streptophyta; class Magnoliopsida; order Lamiales; family Oleaceae; genus Fraxinus; species Fraxinus americana. The sequence goes on along the minus strand of CM068706.1, from coordinate 54,387,592 downwards.
CTTTCATTTTTCTTTGGATGGGGGTAAATTATGGTAAGTCTTTGTGGGAAGAATTTATGGCAGGTAGTTTTAACTTTCGTATCCCTATTTCTCTTTGTAATTTCTAAGGCTTGAAGAGTTATACAAATCTTCAATTACTTTTCATCTTTATGTTTTGATTATTTTTCTCTAGAATTTCTAACATAAATCTTTAAGAGAATCTTAGATACAGCACTGAAAATGACGAAAAAGAGATTTGAGCAGCAAAACCCCTCTAGATCCAAATATTTGCTTGAGAGCGTGCTGGTGGCTAAACAAACTGTTGTTTCAATTTATTTAGGTTCAACCTATTTTCACTGAGCTTTTAACTGCTGCTTTGGAACTGCTTACTTCATGCCATTGCTCTGGAGATGCTGGTTGCCCCAATTGTGTACAAGTCAGTACTAAATTCCGATGAAATATCTTTTACTCCTTAGATCAGCAAGACTAAGCCTGTCGGTTTTACTCTGTTTCAGAATTTTGCTTGTCATGAGTATAATGAAGTCCTGCACAAGGATGCGGCTATAATGATAATCAAGGTTTGACCTAAAAACCCATTGTTCAAAGTTACAGTACAGTAGCTGTTACACTAGCTGGTTCTGAACTAATAGTTTTGCAGGGTGTTTTAGATGCTGAGCAATCCAACTTCAATGGGACTGCTGAAGCATCTTGAGTGTAAGTTTCACGAACTTCTCATTATGTAAGATGTGGAGATGCTGCTTTTACCCATATTAGTATGGTGATTTATCTTTGTACCCTCCTTTGAGTTGTTTCCAACTGCTCACGTTCAAGCCCGCCTCTTTAGATAGAAACTAAACGATAAAGTTCATCAGAATGATAATGCTTAATATCCAAAAATTAAAGTTTTCACATATCTTTCAATTTGTTGTGGTACTTAACCAGTTGAATTTGAAGTAGACTGGTTTCTAGTTTGTAAAATTGTTCAGCAGTTTGAAAACTTGTTCTGAAGATACCCTTTTTTTTTTAAATTTGAAACCCATGTATTATTTATGGTGGCAGGTATTTATTATTTGTGTTCCATAGTCGATACAAGAATTACATTTAATTGTAGTATTTATTTAACAAAGGATGAGGATTACAGTATGTTATGTGTTTCTGTTCTGATGTTTATCGTTTGGCCAAAGATTTGATTTTGGGACTGGGAATTCTTACATATTACCATGGAAAAAATTTAATTGGCGACTTTGGTTTTGAACTTGATTTAGGCGGTACGCATGTCAATAAGTGTGAGTTTCTTTCTTCGTTTTGGGATTCTTTGTGGTTCATGATATAATTTGGATTTTACTTTGGTGAATTTTGATATTTGCTTACATGTATGATGGTGAGCTTCTTTCTTTGCCAAATTCGAGTTCTTTCCTTGCTCAATCAGATTCTCAATGAGCCTAGCGTGGTGAAAACTTAATGATAATATCTATGTGCTAGAGCAATTATAATAAGCAAACTAGAATTAGAAGACGACACAAGGAAAAAGAAGAGTACAAGAGCAATTATACTAAGCAAACTAGAAGACCACGCAAGGAAAAAGAAGAGTTCAAGGTTGTAACGTGTAGGGGGGACGATAATTTCAAATCGAGAGGATATTATTTTCTCGAGATAATACTCGGTATTCTACAACTTGTCGATTTTTCAAGTTAAAATTAATTAGGGATTGATTTTTAACAAAAAAAAATGAAGATAGTATACTAAACTTCAATCTCCTTTTCTTTGATCTCGATTTCTCCTTCCTTACAAACAAATTGAAAATTAGTTTACGAGTTAGGTAATCGTAGAAAAATGTTAATAAATGTAATGTACCTTTAAATCATCGTCAGAGAAATCCCATGCACCGTGAATGCATCAACATCTTCTTTGGCCAATATACTACTTTCACAAGACACACACAACGTTGCTAAATTCAGCAATATAAAGTTTTATAGCCTTTTTCTTGTTTGGGAATTCTAGTTTCCGGATAAGTCCAATTTCAATTTGTTTGTTGAGCTGTTCAACATGAAGAATAAATTCAAAAGGATCCAACGAGAAAATTGAGATTGAAGTTTAGGATGTTAATGACATTGCTGTTGCTGTTTATGCTGAGTGCATGTTCGGCGTAACTTCAAATTCTGTTAAACATATTAATTTTAACTTGAGAACTCGACAAGTTGTAGAATACGAGTATTCTCTCGAGAAAATAATATTCTCTCTAAAATATTTTATATGTTTTAGAAGAAGTAGATTTGAAAATTCTCGTCCCTACACGTTACAACCTTGTACTCTTCTTTTTCCTCGCATCGTCTTCTAATTCTGGTTTGCTCATTATAATTGCTCTAGTATATAGATATTATCATTAAATTTTCACAACGCTACGCTCATTGTGAGTATCTGATTGAGCAAGGAAAGAACCCGAATTTGGCAAAGAAAGAAGCTCACCATCATAAATGTAAGCAAATATCAAAATTCACCAAAGTAAAATCCAAATTATATCATGAACCACAAAGAATCCCAAAATGAAGAAAGAAAATTAAGAGGCATTTTCTTCTTCCCCTGCTACTGCATCTCCAATATCTTTAATGGCCTCGAGGAATCTGTCGATGTAGATACGAATGGTTGGTGCCGAATCAAATATCTCTAAAAATTATAAGCACATTTGAGTATATATAATTTTCATTGATATATTATTAACTAAAATAAAAAGAATTTACTAGTGCTTGTGTAGATGTCACAGAAACGGTCAAATATGCAACGCTGCAATAATACTTTTCTTTGATAAAAAAAAAAAAAATAGGTTGCAATTTGTGCAAATGTGCTTGCAAATGATCGAATCAAACCGGATAGGTCTCCTTTGCGACCGATCTCAAATAGCACATAAAAGAAAAGATGTGGCATGCAAACATGAGTTGCAATGGGGTCCTCTCTTCAAGTTGTATTACCATTATGTGATGCAAGCAGGCATCAATTATAGTTGCTGCTGCTTGATACTTTCCAAGGTACATGAATACTATTACAATGTAATAGTAGGCGCTCTTGACAAGGTTGTATATCGGAATCCCAATAACGATTAATGCCAATACTGTTGCCAAAATAACGACCCAATTATGTGGAACTACCTTTGCTGTGACAATATTAAAAACTAAAAAGAAATAAAATGCAAAGTCCCAATATGAAGGAAGCTTGCCAAAAATAAAATGCGGATCAGCTCATTTGATCATCGACATCTCTGCCCCTCTCAATATCATTCATGTTTCAATATGAAAAGTAGAATATTAAAATTTACAGTAATTTTGACAACAAATATTTTGACTAAATCAATTTAAGGGGCCGAGGTCTATACTTGAAAGTTTTCCCATCTTCTAAGAGAAGTTGACTTGTATTGGTTGAAGAGAAGGGGGTGGTGGGCTTAGTAGGGCTAGAAACTACCATATCACCGTTATGAGTGGTAGGTAGGAATTGTAGAAGCAAATTTCATGGCTTAGATGCTAGGGAAAATATTTGGCTTGTTTACAAGTAGATTACTGAGCTAGTGGGAGGGGGGATTTGGTGAGGAAAATGGACAATACACCAAACATTTTTTTTTCTTCATTTTTAGTTTTTATTGGGTTATGATTATAATTGTCAATTTGTTGTGGTATATTTATTGAAAACGCTTTTAAATTGTGGCGTAATTATAATGTAGCAAGTAAAAATGTGGTGGTAATATAATTATCCTTCAGATAATTAAGCATTCAAGTTCAAATCTGACGAGAACTGTTAAGGCCAGTTCATCAGTAATATTGCTTAGGTGCCAAGCAAATACCTTGACATTTTAGAAGGAATTTGCCTGTTATGGTGATGCATACGAAAGTTTTCTTCACTTTTTGGAGTCGAACGAAATTTTCTCTTTGATTGCCTCTGCCAAAGTCACGAACTCTTCGAATGTGAAAGCTGAATATATAACATGCAAATGTCATTCGTACTTGAGCATATAACGCACTCTCTATATTTCAAGTTTTTATCAATGATTCTATTTATGAACCTATTGAGACAGTTAAAAAAGAAGTACAAAAACCATTTAATTAAAGCATAATCTGTTTTACCCCTCGAAGGAATACACATTTTCATCATACGACCCCTCTTTTATTTGTCTAAGTAATTTCATGCACGAATTTTCTTCTTCTTATGTATAGAAACACTAAAGATTTAAAATGCAATAAATGTCAAATGGAGAAATCCAAGAAGGGGATAAAGAACCAGAAATGACAATTCTCGCAAAAGTTTGAACATTTAAGTATCCAAACAAATGTACAGACACTAGAAAATGCTGCCAAAAATCTCAAGAAGAATGAGATGTCGAACACGACGAATTTATCCTAGATGGACCCTAAAACATGCAGTGAATCAATAAAGAAAAACAACTAATAATCAACGAAAACTGAATAAATAAAATACAAGTCCCTCAAGATTTCAAGAAGTTGAGAAATCGGATGAAAGAGAGAATCCAAGACTTGGAACAGCAGATATAAGTTGAATAACAAAGAAAATCAACAAAGGATAGAACAAAAACTGACAATCAGAAATGTATAAAACATAAGTACAAAGATTCATTTTAACAGAAAATATAAAATGAATTAATACAGAAAAATGCAGGAGAATTAGAAAATTATCGAAGAATAGTGCCCAGAAATTTCAAGAAGGGATGAGAACTGTACCTGAGTGAAATTTTCATCCTGGTCTGCTATTCTGTGTATGAAATCTTGTAAGCTTCAGAATAATGCAGGAGAATTAGAAAATTATCGAAGAATAGTGCCCAGAAATTTCAAGAACGGATGAGAACTGTACCCGAGTGAAATTTTCCACTGGATCTGCTATTCTGTGTATGAAATCTTGTGGTTAACTAATATGAATCAAAGGAAGCTTCAGAAAAATGCAGGAGAATTAGAAAATTTTCGAAGAAATATTCCTTTACACTTGAAAGAGAAAAAAGTATCTGGAAATTTATTTTGGCCGTTTTGGCGGTTTGAATCCGTTTTATACATTCACTTGCTAGAAGCTACGGCTACCTGATGAAATGTCACTGTTTTATAAACATGTTTTATGTAAACATTAAGACGCGAGTTTCTAAAGCTAGGAACGTCCTTTGAAGCATCATGCATTGGTGATAAACTGCATCGCTTGTAGTACCTTGTCATTGTTGGAATCTTGTATGGAAAATTGGTTTTTACCAATTTTAAATGATTATTTAAATGGAATTCAGTATTTGATGAATGAGAAATTAAGTCAAATTTTAATTGCTTAAATACGTAAATTGTTGGAAAATCGTATAGAATATTATGGAATATTCTAGAAAATGTTTGGATGGAAATGTGTCTTTCCATATGAAAGATCACGACTTTTGGCACGATTATTTTCCAATGGGTGTGTCTCTTCTTATATAGAGAGGTGTGTCCTTTTGTATAGTAGTAAACGCATCATTATTAGATTGCATATGTATTCCTAATTAATTGAATTGTGGGGGTAGCTTGTCTCTCAAGTTATATTCCATGCACCTTATATATCATAGAAGAATGTCTATGAAGTAAAAATGTAGAAAGCCCTTATACTATTTTAGAAGTTTTAGAATGGCTCACAACGTGACGTACACTATATCTAAAGTGGATAAAATAGGATGAAATCCGATTATGGCGGTTGTTTGGATATGCAAATTGGAATATTTGAAGAATATTCATAAATGCACTATAATAGTTCAATGTTGAAAATTGAATACCCACGTATGAAATCCACTAATAAAAGTGATTGGCTAGTGTAATGATTTGATAGAAATCCTCCAATCATGTTTGGAAATTAATGAAACTTTAGATAAAGCTAGTGATAAGCATGTAGCCTCATAAGAGGATTTCTCAGTTGGTGACAGTTTGTATCTATTAAATGAATCGATTGTGATAGCTATCTACATTTAATAAGATGCATAATCAATCGTAATGGTAAGTCTAGACATATTCATCATAGACATATTACCATAAAGCACTTGATCTCAAATGGTGCAAACTTGTGGATCCACTAAGAAAAGATTACTAAGAGATCAAATATACTGCGTATTGAGGGGAATGAGATTAAAGCTTTCTACGTAAGGTTCTTTGTAATGGTAACCCTACCTTATTGACTGGAGATCCCAAGATCTTGGTTCAAAGGGACAACTAAGTTATGAAAATTCAATGAAGTACTTGGGACAATGTTTCATAACTCATTCATATGATAATTAAAGTGCTTTCTGTAGAATGTTAGTGGTTAAGATACTCTTTTAATGATTCCTATATCTTGATTATGTTAAGTGGAATATGGCAGAATACTCCAAATAGGAGGTTATCTATATAAGTGTGAAGTGGGCCGCTTCAATAAGAATTGTTCGAGGCTACAATTCTCTTAACACTTATGAAACCCAATGGTGGTTCAGGGCCAAAATGAACCAAGTTTGAGAACCATGAACGGTTTATGGAAGACATTGTGTGAGTAATATCATCTTGGACTATACCAACGGCTGAATGATTCAAGACATCACATTCATTAATTAGCCAAATAAATCCGATAGTATTTCACTAAGAAATGTTTAAAACCAGAAGCTACCTTACCGATGCAATGTTTTTTTCGCTTTCTCTCTATTAATGTCTGCATAGTCATTTGCATTGATTTTCATTCATGTAGAGAATTGTTGGAATCTTATATTGAAAATTAGTTTTGACTAATTTTAAATGATTATTTAAGTGGAATTCATTATTTGATGAATAAGAAATTAAGCCAAATTTTAGTTGCTTAAATACGTGAATTGTTGGAAAATCGTATAGAATATTATGAAATATTCTAGAAATTAAGCTAATATTATGAAATATTCTATATGAAAGATCATGACTTTTGACATGATTATTTTTCATTGGGTGTTTCTTCATGTATGAGGGGTGTGTCCTTTTGTATGGTTGTATTATTATGAAATATTCTAGAAATCAAGCTAATATTATGAAATATTCTATATGAAAGATCATGACTTTTGACATGATTATTTTTCAATGGGTGTCTCTTCATGTGTGAGAGGTGTGTCCTTTTGTATGGTTGTATCTTTTAAGACAAATATCTCATATGTTTGGATTTATTAATTCAATTCATAATTCCATATCATTTTCTTTAGTTGCATTGCATAAAAACACTTTGTAAAAGTGGTCTCTTCTTACATAAAAAACATTGTTCGGTAGAGAGAGTATTCTGTTAAGAGTTCTTTGGTCTGCATAATTTGGAATGCTCCTATTGCGGGATGTGATCTTTGTATCTTTGGAGATGATTGTTGAAAAATCCTTAGCACCAATGCGGGACAAATTCATTTTAAGGAAAAAGTGTTAAACACTTGCCTCGATCAATCCTTATCAAATATCTGAAAAAATATATAAGCACATTTGAGTATATATAATTTTCATTGATTCATATATTATTAACTAAAATCAAAAATAAAAAGAATTTACCAGTGCTAGTGTAGATGTCACAGAAACGGTCAAATAAGCAGCGCCGCAATAATATTTTTCTTAGATAAAAAAATAGGTTGCAATTTGTGCAAATGTGCTTGCAAATGATCAAATCAAACCGGATGGGTCTCCCTTTGCGACCGATCTCAAATAGCACATAAAAGACAAGACGTGGCATGCAATCATGAGTTGCAATGGGGTCCACTTTTCAAGTTGTATTACCATTAGGTTATGTAAACAGGCAGCAATTACAGTTGCTTCTGTCTGATACTTTCCAAGGTACGTGAATACTATTACAATGTAATAGTAGGCGCCCTTTACAAGGTTGTATATCGGAATCCCTATGACAATTAATGCCAATACAATAGCCAAAATAACGACCCAACTATGTGGAACCACCTTCGCCGGACAACATTAAAACTACAAAGAAATAAAATGCAGAGTGGCCCAATATGAAGGATGCTTGCCAAAAATAAAATGCGGAGCGGCTCATTTGATCATCGACATCTCCGCCCCTCTCAATATCATTCCAGTTTCAATATTAAAAGTAGAATGGTAAAATTTATGGTAATTTTGACAATAAATATTTTGACTAAATCAATTTAAGGGGCCAAGGTCTATACTTGAAAGTTTTCCCATCTTTCTAAGAGAAGTTGGTTGAAGAGAAGGGGGTGATGTGCTTAGTAGGGCTAGAAACTACAATATCATCGTTATGAGTGGTACGTTTCAACAATTAAACTATAAGCCCATGGGAAAAAGATACTATTTTTTTCTCCGCCTTTGTCATGACCTAGGTAGGTAGGAATTGTAGAAACAAATTTCATAGCTTAGATGCTAGGACTAGTAGGGGGAGAACAACAATACAAATGGAAAATATTTGGCTTGTTTACAAGTAAATTACTGAGCTAGTGGGAAGGGGAATTTGGTGAGGAAGAATGCATGGAGAAAGATGAGGGAAATGGGGAATACACCAAACATTTTTTTTTCCATTTTCAGTTTTTATTCGGTTAGGATTATAATTGTAAATTTATTGTGGTATATTTATTGAAAACACGTTTAAATTGTGGCGTACTTATAATGTAGCAGGTAAAAATGTGGTGGTAATATAATTACCTTGAGATAATTAAGCATTCAAGTTCAAATCTGACATGAACTGTTAAGGCCAGTTCATCAGTAATATTGCTTAGGTGTCAAGCAAATACCTCGACGTTTTAGAAGGAATATGCCTGTTATGGTGGATGCATATGAAAGTTTTCTTTACTTTTTGGAGTCGAACGCAATTTTCTCTTTGATTGCCTTTGCCGAAGTCACGAACTGGTCGAATGTGACAGCTGAATGTAGTTTCACTTCACCATAATTTCCGACATTGTGTGAAATAATATGGTAGCTCACTTACCAATCAAATGATCATATTTAGCTTACAAATCTAAGCTAAAAAAAATTAGATGGAAACATTGACTGAAATAATATGTTTTTATTCAAATTTATATTGACGTGAAATAAAATAATTCCCTTGTTTGGGCTCTATTCTTGTAAAAATACATTTTTTCCTTTTTTTTATTTTCAACCACACATTTTTCAATAAAATAATATTACACGTAAATCCAAAATATTTCCTTAATTTTAAACCACTCATTCTATCAATATTTCAAAATACATTTTTTTTTTCAAATTTTAATTTTAATGGATCCCAAATAGGAGCATTATATACGAGTAGTAGATTTCAAGTTTCTAACGTACTTTGACAAAATCATATGATTTGGTAAACCCATGGTCCCATAAGCATTGAAGAACTTGAAAGTTGAAACTAAGAAAATATCCATTGTTAGGTAGCAAGTGGGGGAAAGATGAGGGAGTAAAAGGATAAGATATATTAAGCCATTGTTTGGACTCCATTTTAATGTAAACTTGGGGAAAATGAATTTTTGAATAATGTTTTTTTGAAAAATGTGTGGTTAAAAAAAAAAAAAAGTTTCGATTTACGTATAATATTATTTTATATGAAAATGTGTTGTTTAAAATGAGTATCGGAAAAAAGATATTTTGTAAAAATGGGGGCAAACATATAAGTTTTGGTATGATCTCTTTTTTGTAAGAAAATAATATTATTATTTTTTTTCGCCAATTTGTGAGCCTTTAAGCAATTAAATATAATTATTGGCAAATCAATTATGATAGAGTGGATATCTTTTCTCCCCATCTCATGATAATTCGACAATGCGACGACAATCTAAGTTATCCAATTATCGCTATTGATAAACCAAATGAAAAAAAAATTACTTGATATAGGAGCAAGCGAAGTATCAACTAACTGTGTGTATCCCCGTAACAATCTAAGCTGGGCTTGCGGTTTGGATGAATTAGTGGTTCATTTGTCGAGAAATTAACACCATGTTTGACACCTATTTTTTTCTCTCTCATTTTTTTCTCTTTCTTCATTTCAACCACACATTCTCCAAATAAAAATAATATTATACACAAATTTAAAACTTTTCATCATTTTTCTACCACACATTTTCACATCAATCACAGTTTCAAAATTTCTATTCTCATAAAAATGAGATTACAAGTCCTCGGCTTTTCTTTTGAAAGCTTTTGTGGTCAAAGAAAAAACTCAATGAGAGTAAAATAATTGTATTAAAATAGCTAGAAATATAACAATAAAAAATTGATACTCTCTACTCCGAAAACATACGATTAATTTGTTTATACTAAAAATATATTCCACGTATATATTAAAAATATTTTTTTAAGAAATTGAGATGGAAATTATTTTGAGTTGAGGATGATTCGTGTCAGTTCTTAACAATTATATTTTAAAGATTTTTTTTATTGTCGTCTATACAATGATTTACATGCTTAATTCAATAAAAACAAAAAAAATTGTGTATTTTGTGCAAGTTACTTGAACTCATTATTAATTATTAAAAACTAGTAAGTGCTTATTCACGTGATGATCTTACTACATGTGTCGTTTTGATCTTACGAGTAGAAAATTTGATGAAGTATTGGCTCCATTTTATTACATGTGTCGTTGTGATCTTACGAGGGTATATAATATCAGAAATACTAGCAGGTGACACAATTAATATTTATTTGTCTGTAGAGACTGTGTAGTAACACATGGATTGATGTTTGTATTATGTATCAACACGAACTTGTCCAAATTTGCATGCCCACCATTTAGACGAGATCTTTCTTAGTTATTCCAAGGGACCAAGCTATTAACATGGAAAACAAAATAAGAGTTTTCTCAAATGACAAAAGTTTTCAAACCATAAACTGATATGCTCGTGAACTTGACTATACATATGCCTTACAAATACGCGTACTACTTCATACGATATAGATAAAATGAACTATTTGGAATCTTTAATACTTTTCGAAATTTAGGACAAAGCCTTTGCCATGGCATGTGACATTGAGGTTTAGGTTTTCGACTCCAATATCACTAGATTCACTCTCTCCAAATGAGACGTCGTTTTCATCATGTTCGGCCTTCTTGACGTTAAAACTTGAGCAGCGAGTCCCCTTGCAACGTCCCCGATGAGCTTCTTCGTCATGTTCCCAACTATCCACTTGTGAGCCCTCTTTTTCAATGAAGAAATTGAGAATTATTATTTGTAATAAAAGGTTGTAACTTGTAACGGAAAAAGAACATAATTAAAAACACTTACACTTCATCGAAAATTCCATGAGATAATAGAAATTAAAGGCCTTCATAATTCTAGGTTCAGCTAGCAATTAATAACTACTATCATGCATTAATTCGAGGTGGTCATGATTAACCATAGGATAAAAAGTAATGTCTATGTGGCTTTAAATGATAGGTTAAATAAAATGTGAAATTAAATGACTTATTTAATTTCACCTATCATTTTCGAATTTTACGTTTTAACAATGTAACACTAGATCGTTTTACGAGAGTCGAGAGAGATAGAATAATTAAATTCTTGGAGAGTGTCATAAATAATTAATTCAAGCTCATGTAAGGAATTAAGTGTCAAAAATATAGTAATATTTTCTTGATATAATTGAAATTTTAAATCATGATTTTACAAAGCATGCATATTCAGACACGTCGTCGTTGTTGCGACAATTAATATTTGTAGGGAAATGATTGATTTGCACAACCTAAGATTTATCACCGAAGATTTTAAAAACCTTCATAGCAGCTAAGAATCAGATGTTGAGTAGTAGGCCGACCTTAGAGCCTAGAGGCTTAACATAACAACGTTAGCCGAGCTCAATAATGTAGACTAAGAAGTCTCAGATATTAGGATATGTAGTTCTCGTTTGACCTTCATTAAAATTATAATATATTTTTTTCTTTCTTCTTTTTAAACATACATTCTTCAATAAAATAATATTACACCTAAAATGAAAAAAATTTCTTTTTTTGTTATCAACCAAATTCTCCAGAAAACATTATTCAAAAAATTATAATACCAAATAATGGAGGTCAAACGATGGCAAAGTAGGGCGAGTCGAGCATTAATTTTCTCCCATGAGATGGCTCACGAGCTTGTCGGCTCGTGGGTGAGCCAGCTCACCATAATGAGAAAAATATGTCATTAAATCTAAAATTTATATTGTGAATAGAGTTACACGAATAACGTTTTAATGAAAAACTATTTCTAGTTCAATTGAGAGATTGTTGAAAATTTTTTGTTTCCAATCTTGTGAAGTCGTGCTCTAAGCAAACACCTGTCCCATTAGGATTCAATATCTCTATTTCAAAATTTAAAATTATACTTACAGTAGTTATTGAAGAACGGATAATTTTTAGATTGCTTTATCAACCGTTTTACACTACTAAATTACCGGTGGCTAATAGGAATGGCCAAAAAATCCATTCCACCCAATACGCCTAGGGCCGCTCCCCAAATTGGAGGATTACTTGCCTAACCAGGTAAACGGGACGATGGTCATTACTGGTACGGAAAACATGGTCCCCGTCCCGTTTAAAACTAATTTCAAATTTAAGTTGTTTATCAAAAAAGAAAAAATTAATAGATTTATCTTCATTTTTAAAGAGAACATAAGTTGTTTTTAAAAAAATTAGTAAAAAAGTAATAATATTTACTAACTAAAGACATAAAAAAATATAAAAAAAAATTAATGGGGCAAGGGCCCCGCCCTGCCTCGATCCTGCCCCATTTTGCTTTAACCGGGAATGAGAATGGACAAAGTAACAAAAATACCCGATATGATGGGGGTGAAAATGATCGACCCGTCACATTCTCGCCCCGTTGCGCAAAAAAATCATTTACTCATCAAATTCTACAAGTTGAAGGCTTCCAAGTTAATGTCTTTGATTACGGTACTGAAATAATCCATTAATTAGGATTAAACTTAAACTTTAGTCTATAAATAACTTGATTAGTACTGCAATTATCATAAAGCAAATTTCTCATATTAAAAAATGGCACTCTCCAAGAATTTAATTCTTTTGGGCCTTGACCTTGCTCTAATTCTTGCTGTTACTTCTGGTGTCTCAGCTGTCGACCCTCGTGAGTTTCTTAATCTTTTTATTTTCGTAATGAATGTAACTTAATTATAGTTCGAAATAATTTTCAAACAATTACTTTTGCAAAAAAGTAAAAATAAAAAATTGTCACTTCATCCTAGGTTTTGAAACCTTTTATGGCCGTTTGGCAAAGTATTTTAAAAGTCAAAATTTACTTAAGAGATTAAAAAGTTGCTTTTAAACATGTTTGAATAAATGTCTTTTAAGTATTTTCTCTTATAAAACAAGTAATTTGTAGAATGGTGAATTCAACTTTGTTCTATTATTTACTTAGAAATAAGTTCATGAGTGAGTTTGACCAAAATTTCAAGACAAAACTTTAGAAACATGATTAGGTCGGGTCGAGATCAAGTAGTTTGGTAAATAATCAATCCTCTATCATTCTTTCGAGGTAGAAATGTTGAGTTCGACATGTCATAAATTTTATATTTGGCACTGATTTTCTAATGTACTTAACGATTATACATTAATATAAACTAGTCTTTCACCCGTGCGATGCACGGATATAAATACAAATTTATATTAAGTAATAAACAATTCTAATATGATAAATATGTGCTAATTGATTTATGCAAAACACTTCATAAAATTAAATTGCCAATGAGTAATTTTAAATAAAAATATATACACCACATAACTAATTATATGCAAATTAATTTTATGAAGTGTTTTGCAAAAATCACATAACTAATTATATGCAAATTGAAAGAAAATATGGGGGTGGTACAAAAGTAAACGGGTTTGGGGTGGTTAAAAAAAAAAATCATGTCTCCATGCTACACGGAGACACGGCGGTGTCTCCGTTCTACATGGAGACACAAACCGCTTCCATGTAGAATGGAGACACACGCTGTGTCTCCATTCAGTGTTGAATAATATACTGAGAGTTCATCAAATTATTTGCAAAGTTTGGGTATATTGAGAGCATGAATATTGGCCAATCCATTATATTTGGTGGTTTTTGATTTCCATAATGAAATTTGATCCTAATTTCTAGATATTTGCAAATGTGTCAACTATTTACTTTGCACAGCATTATTGAAAGGAACACAATCAAAATCAAGATCAAACACGTTTGCATATTTCGCTAGTGAATATGAATGAAAAATTTATATATGTTGGAATTCTGCTTCTTACGCTAAGAATGCAACCATCTCCAATGACAGAATCTGTAATGACAGCATCAATTATTAAAGTTGGAGGCAGATTCCAAGGTAAAGTGTACACTGGAGAATCTATGGCGTAGAAGCTGTTAACAAAAGACGATGCATTCAGTAAAAGGATTTCTTTACAACTTTTTTGATATTTCTTTACCGTATCTCATGGAGACACAACGTGTGTCTCCATTCTAGATGGAGACACGGCCCGTGTCTCCGTCTAGAATGGAGACACCGTGTCTCCATGTGTTGCGCCATTTTTTTTTTTTTTAAAGAGTGATATAATAACAAATTAAGAATTTCAATGGTATTATAATAGATTACCTTTGCAGAATTGGATGCAAATTCAACATTCATCTCTTGATTTTTGAAAAACAATTTCTGTTACACCAAAAAAGCAAAGATGAAATTTATCACTGTCAGTCTTATTATTTAATATAATGAGAAGCATCAAATTATTTGCAAAGTTTGAGAAGATTGAGAGCATGAATATATTTTTATCTTGAACTTACAGAGAATATATTGTAGATATCCATACCTCCAGTGACACCAATGAATCCATTCCTTGCACCAAATCACAACTACAAAATTGGGCAAAAAGCACAGATGTTGCAACCTAAATAAAAAATTTGTAAAAAAATAAGACAAACTGAATTGTTTTTATTTTTTTTCTTTTTCTTTTCAAATGACTTTCAGAATCAAATGCAAATACAAATTACTTTCAGAATCAAGAATAAATTGCAGTTGATATACTTACGATTCCTAGAGATGTTGGGTCCTTAGAAGTAATATCAATGGGAAAAAATGGGTCAAATTACCTAAAACAACTTCGAATAGAAGCATAATTTTAAAAAGTTTTGCCAACATGAATATCAAATAAATTGTACAAAGAACCAACAACTCAATCAGTCAAAACAATAGCAAAAGATTCGAGATAGTCACACCGAGCAGTCTCCCAAACACTTCTACTTCTTCAACACACTGCAAAGAAAGACTTAATCAGCGCGCATATCAATTTGAGCATTAGAAAAGATCTCATCAAGCCAAACATGCCAAAGGAATACTTAACTTTCGAGTTCAAAACCATTAAGTGTATCTGAGATAGATTTAATATTCCAATTTTTAGTTCATTGATAACTTTGTGCTGTACAAAAACTTGAACAGGGAACAGAGGGAGTTTCAAAGGTTCGCTTAAGGTCTTTACACGAGTAAGAACAAAAGTTAGGGCTTACTTGTACAAATGGGCTGCAATTCCCAGAATTATACACAACAAAATGATGTCAATGCAGAAATTTCATATGGATCTCAGCTTGAACAAAAGAAAACTCCATTAAATATAGTAAGGTCAAAGAAATATGTTGAGAGGTACATCAAATTATAAATGCAAATCAAAATTGAAGAGTTGCAGCTCAATCACATGATTAACGGTGTCCTTCAGTCGGACATTGGTATTCTTAAGGTCAGATGTTGCCTTGTCCACCTGAAAGACCTAATTATTTTCTTTACTTCTTTCTTTGTTTTGCTTCCAACTTTAGGCCTGTTCTATAATCATTTCCCAAGTTTGCATGAAGAAGTAATTCAAAACTAATTTATTCTGATGTAGTCTGTAATTTACAAATTCATTATTGGAAATCTCAATCAGTTTATCCATTTTGGTGGCCGAATTATTGTTCTTTGTAAAGAATGGTGGCCACGTATCTATTATTTTCATGTAATTTACTTGTTTTCCAAATTCCTAATTGTGGAACCTAGCACATTAATTCCTTTAAATGATGAAATTTTTAGGATATCATAGGAAAAACAAATGTTAAATTAAAAATTAAATTGACTTACAGGCTGATCATCTGAGGCACCAAACCATTCATTGGCTCCACAAGCTCCTCACCACACGTCAAGCTGCAAGGTGTTTCCTGGCCATCACAAAGTATTTCCACTGATCAAATGAACAGAGGTTACAATAGGAATAGACAGGATTCATGTTATTCTAGATTACAGCATAACATATACAAACACCTATCTTCTCACTTACCAGCCTACCAGATTGAAGGAAATAGAGAACTCTTTCAGGCCGCATCATTTTTTCGGATGATGATGATAAACAGTGTAATAGAAAATCACCGCCTTAATTTTCTAGCTTTAGAGATAGAGAAGGGTAAAAAGTATATAAAGTACATAAAGCAATAGCCTAGCTTCTGCTCAGTGATCACTATTTAATTGAAGAATGTAAAGCAAACAAAATGAAAAAGGAACATTAGACTAAAATTTGAACAGACGAAGAAATGAGATCACATCAGGCCATGTATCTGTAATGAACTCCACAATGTCATAAGATATGTCTCCTTGAACATCAATTTGCTCCTTCTCAGTTGGGCCCTGCCAGGAATAATCCAGTAGAAGAGGAAAATTTTATTACAACTTTGGCAATTATTAGAATCTAAAAGTTTGAAACCAGCAATACAGCACACTTTGTGACAGAAGCTCCAGTAGCAAACTTCTTGCCAAGCTTCTTTGATGCATCACTCAGCTTAACCCCTGAGGTGGAAACATAAGAAAACCTAGTCATGCTATCATTTGGGATGTGGCGACTACATTACATGAAATTCAGAATCAGATGCAACATATTTCTTACCAAAAAGCTCTAGGCCTTTCACAGTGGTGATACATTTCCTCTTGTTTCGAGTCATCTTTTCAATAATAACTTCCTGTTTCCCCTGCAAAACAATTCATAACATATTTAGTGCTACCAGCTATTGTGCATATGGGTTAGCAATTGAAGAACCCAATACTATCACAACATTATCACAATGAATGCTAAAGCATGCTTATATATCATGATCTCAATTATTAATGAAAACCAAGAAAATGCTAACGTTTTAACAAAACCTTGCATTTGGGTCTGTGCTTTATTACAGAGTCAACTGAATGAGTGCGCTGGCCCCTGGCGGAGACGGGGTCAAGACTCGAGAGGTTGGAGAATGTGGAAATTTGGGAATTAGGTTGATTTCAAATGGGGATTTGGGTAATTGGGTTGGGACTTGGGCTGATTTCAAATGCGATTGATGAGCTAGGCCAAATTTCAAAACCAAAAAAAAAAGGGAAGAAACCAGCGAAGAAGATGAAGCAGACAACAGGCACAGACAGACGGACAGATGGACGGACGGGAGGTGGAGCTCCATTAATTCTTCTTCACTTTGGTTGTAATTTCCACCTCCTTTGACATGGTGCTCCATATTACGGTAAATGGAGAAAGCAGCCTCCGCACAGGAGGCTGGCATGGGAAGCATAACAACCTCCGCGCGCGGAGGCTGCAGCCTCCGCGTGCTGAGGTTGGAACCTCCGCGCGCGGAGGTTGGAATTACTGCCACCGCGCGCGGAGGCTCCAGCCTCCACGCGCGGAGGTTCCAACCTCCGCGCCTCCGCGGGCGGAGGTTGGAGCCTCCGCGCGCGGAGGTTGGAATAACAGCCTCCGCGCGCGGAGGCTCCAGCCTCCGCACCCGGAGGTTCCAACCTCCGCACGCTGCGGAGGCATTTGCCTCCGCATCTGCCTGCGGGGTTTAGTTTTTGGCCAGATTTCTCCATATTTCTCAGCCTCAATTCCTCCATTTCCAGTTGTGAAAAGACGTCGTCCTCAAGAGGGGAAAAAATGTAAAGAAAATGGAGGAGAATTCACCGATTTCAACAAAAGGCGCAAACCGGAGATGGAAAGGAGAGCGTCGTCGCCTTTTGAAAGTTGAGGTGAGAAATGCAGTGTGATTCGAAATTCGTTTCAAAAGGAGATGGAAAGGAGAGCGTTGTCTGCCGCTTAGGTCGTCACCGATTGAGAGATAAGGCGAGAAACGAATGGATATGAAATATGTTAGAATTGAATTTGAATTTGTTGTACAGCCGCGTTTTTTTCTTTCTTTTCTTTTCTTTTCTTGTTTTCTTTTTTGTTTTTTCTTTGCCCATTCCCTTGGGCGGGAAATTGGTGCACCATCTTAAGCGGGAATACTGTGCAGCAGCTATCCTTCTTTAATATAGTAAATAGATGCCTACTTTCTATATGAAGAGGAGCTAGGGCGCACATTTGTATGGCCGGAGACACAGAGGAGGAGGCTGCAAGGGACATTGCAAGGGGCCGCACTGCCCACGACGGCGTGGCAGAAAGACGACCGAACTAGATACTAACGACACTACATTTGAAGATGGTGAAACTAATACAAATGGGGTCGAATTAGACAGGGTTAAACCTAGACCTCAACAACACAAGCAACAACGCTTGCTTCGTCCTAAACCCCCACTATCTAACTGATTTTAAATCAGTATTAATAATAATAATAAAAAATAAATGTGCGTTTAACTGAACAATGCATGTATATTGCCATTGAGTAAATGTAAACTGATGTGGTTTGAATATCTGCTGTCATCTATGAAACGCTTCTGGTTTTAATTACCATATAAATAGTGTTATGCCCTTTTTCTTGAAAAGAATTTATGTTTCATTTGTTGTTGTAGCAAAAACGAGTCAGATGGGCAAGAAATATCTGACTCACTACTGTATGTGACAAATTGAGATGCCGAGCGACTCGTTCCGTTTGACACTCCTAAACTTGGACATGATGAAAATATTCTAATTCGGTCCAAGTTTAAGTGTATCGAGTATCAATCAGATTGTTAAGAATAAAAACAAACTAAAACCGGATTAGAATGGTTGAGTTTTTCGATTTATACCATGCATTTTTTTTGTTTCTGGGTAAGTTGAATTGTGGAGAAGTGTGTTGAGGACTGAACAAAAGCAGGAAGATAATTTCTATATTTATTATTCGAAGATCTTAACTACAATGGCTCAAAACTCCATCATATATAGATGAAGAGAGAAAACAGACTAACAACTAACAAACAAACTAAGGAATAAAACGTGAGATTAAAAAAACGTGAAAGGACAAAACACGATGTATCTTATTTACACTAAAACTGGGCTGGTCCTTATCAATGAAATGGGCTGCTGCTGGGCTGTTGCAATTACCCGGTTACATTAATAAGCCCATCACCCTATTCCTTCATCCCCCCCTCAAGTTGGAGGTTGGTGCAAATCACCCAACCCCAACTTGGAAAGAAGTCGATGAAAATGAGGAGCTGCAAACGACTTGGTGAAAATGTCCGCAAGTTGAGAGTGAGAAGGAACATACTGTGGGAGAAGAAAGCCAGACTTATACAAGTTCCGAACCAGATGGCAATCTATCTCCAAATGCTTAGTGCGTTCATGGAAAACCGGATTTGCCGTGATGTGTAAGGAGGCCTTGTTATCACACCAGAGAGAGATAGGGAGTGTGAACGGAATATGAAGGTCTTGTAAGATATAAGTGATCCATTTCAGCTCACAAACTGTACTGCCCATACTACGGTATTCGGCCTCTGCGGATGAACGTGAAACTGTGGTTTGCTTCTTAGTTTTCCAAGAGATAAGGGAAGCACCAAGAAAAATACAATACCCTGTGAGGGACTTCCTAGAGGCTGGACAGGAAGCCCAGTCAGCATCAGCATACGCCTGCAGATGGAGGGAACATTTTGCAGGAAAGAAAAGCCCCTTTGAAGGGCACCCCTTCAGATACTTGAGTAAATGTAGTACAACAGTCCAATGTGATTCGCAGGGAGCATTAACAAATTGGCTAAGTTGTTGCACACCATATGTAATATCAGGTCGTGTCAGATTTAAGTAGAGGAGTCGCCCAATAAGCCTCCTATAACGTTCTGGTTCCTGAAGTAAGGGCCCTGCTTGGCAAACCAGTTTAATCCCCTTTGGAATTGGCACTTGTGTTGGTTTTGCTCCAAGTAAACCAGCATCTTGAATCAAATCTAGAATGTATTTCCTTTGATTGACATACATACCCTCGCTACTTCTAGCAATCTCAAGCCCCAGAAAATATTTGGCATATCCCATATCTTTGATAGTAAAGGCGTGATCTAAGTATTTCTTGACAGCAACAATGTCATCTTCATGTGTTCCAGTAACCAGTACATCATCCACGTAAACCAAAAGAATGAGGGTCCTTTGCGAGTCATGCTTAGTAAATAAGCAGTGATCATGTTCAGACTGTTGAAAGCCAAAATCACTAAGCTTTGAACAAAACTCAGCATTCCATTGTCGTGATGCCTGCTTCAACCCATACAGGCTGCGTTTCAACTTACAGACCTGGCCAGGTTCTGCCTTATGAAAGCCATCAGGAGGTATCATATACACCTCCTCGTCCAAGAATCCATGAAGAAATGCATTATTTATATCCAGCTGATGTAGAGCCCATTCCTTAGCTGCCACAATAGCTAAAAACATTCGCACTGTAACCATTTTTGCAACTGGGGAAAAACTGTCAAAATAATCCACTCCCTGCAATTGATGATAACCTTTGGCAACAAGTCTTGCCTTGAGCCTGTCAACTGTACCATCTGGGTTCAATTTTACCTTATAAACCCATCTTGAACCAATAGCCTGCTTTCCAGGTGGCAGATTAGTTAGTTCCCAGGTTTGATTATTTTCAAGTGCATCAAGTTCAGTCCTCATGGCCTGTTTCCAATCTTCACTTTGACTAGCCTGATGATAAGAAGTAGGCTCCTGGACAATCGATAAGGTAGCTAGAAATGCAGCATAAGACGGACTTAGACGTGGCAAAACTTGATAGGGAAAGGTAGAAGGTGAGTAACCTGATGGAGCAAAAAATGCAGTCCTGCAAAGTGAAGCATGATCAGCAGTTGGCAAAGCCTGAGATGTGTTAATACTTGTAACAAAATCTTGGAGCCAAGGTGGTTTAGCCTTGGTCCTAGTACTGTGTCGAAGTATAGGAGTGGGAGAATGAGTTAAGTGTTCTGTGGACTGTGTGGCAGGAAGAGGAACTGTAATCAAAGGTAAAGAGTCTGAGGCATTATTGTCTGGTAATTTGGTAATTTTATGTTGGCCATTTTCCCTGCTAAGATCATGTATTGGAATATTTGGGTTGGTTTCTCCTGAGTCAAAATCTTGAGGAATAGGTAGTGGAGGTGGAATAAACTCTGAATTTGTCTTCTCAAAAGGAAAAATTGACTCAAAAAACTTGACATCTCTAGATACTTGAATTTGTTTGGTTGAAAGATTGAATACCTTGAACCCATTCTGTCCAGGATTAATGCCAAGAAAGATACACTTATACCCCCTTTCTTCGAATTTATCCTTATGTGGTCTAGTATTGGCCATGTAACAGAGTGAACCAAAAGTCTTAAGCAAAGTATAATCAGGTTTCATTTTGTATAACTTCTCAAAAGGAGTAAGCCATTCCAGAATTTTAGTGGGAAGTCTATTGATGATGTGAGTAGCCATCAAGATGGAAAAGGGCCAAAATTTTTTTGGTAGACTCGCTTGAAACATTAGGGACCTAGCAATTTGAAGAAGATGCTTGTGTTTGCGTTCAACAACTCCATTTTGTTGAGGAGTGTAAACGCAGGTTCTTTGATGCACTATCCCAGAATTTTGAAGCAAGGTTTGACATTCTCCACTAAGGAATTCAGTACCATTATCTGATCTCAGGCATTTTACCTTTTTGTCAAACTGATTTTCAACCATTTTAAAGAAACAATCTAGTGTTTTAGTGACCTGTGTTTTGTGTAGGAGCAGAAAAGTCCAGGTAGCTCGACTGAAATCATCCACTACAGTAAGTATATAAGGTGTTCCAGTTAAAGAGTATTGTCTATACGGTCCCCAAAGATCAACATGGATAATTTCGAATATAGCTTCAGTGTGAATAGAGCTACAAGGAAAGGGTGTTCTCTGTTGTTTAGCTGTGTGACAGATTTCGCAATGATGTAAAATATCAGTTTCAATGATAGAATGTTTTAGGAAATCTAAATGTTGTAAAGTGTTCAAAGATGTGTGACCAAGCCTTTTGTGCCATTCGAGAATAGAATCAACAATAGGCGAAGTGGAAATTTTATTGATTTCAAAGGTCTGGTTACAAGATGAAAAGGATTCTGAAATTTTCGACTCAATCATAGATCTATCAATATTCTCAGTATTACTAAAACTGAAACTTGACTCATCTAACAAGTACAGGTTTCCCACAAGCTTGCCAACTGCTAGAACTTTCTCACTCTGCAGGTCCTGCAATAGGCACAATGAAGGGTAGAAAGTCAGTTTTAAATGTGCATTTTGAGTGAGTTTAGGTACTGATAGTAGATTGAACTTGAAACAGGGAATATATAGTGAGTCAGTGAGGTGTAGTTGTGAGTTTAATTTCACATTTCCAATTTTGTTTACAGGTTTGGTAGTTCCATCAGGCAAACAAACGTGTATAGGCTGGGTTATGGTTTTTATTTCAGTCATCAATTTTGCATCTGCACAGATGTGGTTACTAGCCCCCGTATCTATTATCCAAGTGCCTGACTTCAAACAATCTAGTTTAGCCAAAAGAGAGTGACAGAAACTCATACCTGCATACTCCTTAACATGAGTAAAATTCACCTTGTTATCCATCAACAATTTTCCCTTCAATGCTTTATGGACTTCAAGTTTCACAATATCTGCTATGTTTGTTGACACTGATGTATCACTCTTCCTCATTTCCATCGATTGATCTTCGTTAAAGTCTAATGGAGTATCTGCCATATTTGCCAGAAACCTTCCATCTGTGACATTTCTAGATCTCTGCTCCTTTAGATCCTTATACCAGTCTGGGTATCCATTTAGCTTGAAACAAGTCTCCTTAGTGTGACCACTCATGTTACAATGGTCACAATGTGAATTCTCCCTTTCTACAGCTCCAAATCTTCTAGTGTTTCCCCTTGTTACACCATAATTACCCCTTCCAAATCGTCCTCTACCAAAACTTCTATAGTTCCCTGTTCTGCCTCCATAGTCTCTCTTATAATCAGTGGTTCTAATTAGCATAGCTGAACTATCACTCATTTCAGGAAAAATCGTATGTACTTCTCTCTGTTTTTCAACCCTCAGTACCATTGAATACGCCTTGTTTACTGAAGGCAAAGGATCCATCACAAGAATTTGATTTCTTATATGATCAAATGTATCGTTTAAACCCATTAAAAATTGCATTAATCGATTAAATGTTGTCAGATCTGATACCTCCTTCACTGCTGCACAGGTGCAGATAGGAATTGGCATTAGACATGCTAATTCATCCCATAGTTTCTTCAATTTAGTATAATATTTTTCAATTGTCAACATCCCTTGAGAAATGCTTCCAATTTCCCTCTGCAATTGGTACAACAATGGTCCATTACATTCCCCGTATCTCTCTTTTAATTCTTCCCAGAGATCCTTAGCTGATAAAGTGTAAATGAAAGCTTCTACGATTTCCTTCGAGATCGAATTCAGTAACCACGATCTAACCATACAATCAACTCGTACCCATTGCTCAAATTTTGCTGAGTTCTCTACTGGTTTCTCACATCTACCATTGATAAAACCCAATTTCAATTTTGCTCCCAATGCTATCTTAATAGATCTACTCCAACTAAGATAATTTTGACCTGTTAAGTGTGAAGTAACTAGCTGCATTCCTGGATGGTCTGAGCTCTGTAAGTCTAATGGATCTCCATTAAAATACGTCTTCTCCTCCACTTGTTTTCCTGTAGCTTCATCGTCTTCAGATTCAATCAATGGCAGATCTTCGAGTGCTGCCATTTTAGTATCAGTAAGCTTTACTCTTCAGTGCATCGAACCATGCTCTGATACCATGAACAAAAGCAGGAAGATAATTTCTATATTTATTATTCGAAGATCTTAACTACAATGGCTCAAAACTCCATCATATATAGATGAAGAGAGAAAACAGACTAACAACTAACAAACAAACTAAGGAATAAAACGTGAGATTAAAAAAACGTGAAAGGACAAAACACGATGTATCTTATTTACACTAAAACTGGGCTGGTCCTTATCAATGAAATGGGCTGCTGCTGGCCTGTTGCAATTACCCGGTTACATTAATAAGCCCATCACCCTATTCCTTCAAGGACCCCCAAGTGCACAAATTTAGAGTCTAATTACAACGGAAATGAAAAGGGAAAAAGAACATCTGGATCTTCATTGGAAGTTCATGCATCAAATTCTATAAATAGAGAATAACAAAAGAAAAAGTAGATTAAAACCAGAATACGTGCTCACCGCTCAGTGCAAGCAAGAAACTGACTGATCCGTATGTTGATTCAATACACGGTAAATTCTGCCAAGAACTGGTATATACCGACTAATTTCACTAGATCTTACACTTGTGATTCGTCTTTCATTACATATTTTTAGTAATATTTCATATATCTAAAAATACAAATTTACTTGCAGAAAATAGAAAAAATGCACAGTAAGAAGTGAAAAATGAAGACAGACGAAGAAAAGAACAAAAGAACATACATTCTTCTTGAGAGTCAAAAAACTTTTTTTTTAATTCCAGAGCATATCTCTGTATGTATAATTCGACAAGACAAGCTTAAAGTTCCGGCAGACTGAGTGATGGCAATTAAAAGAGTAGGTTACGAACCTTTTTTATGCAATTAAAAGAGCATGGCAAAATTAGAACTTATTAGTAGGTTGAGACAGGTAGTTGAAGAGATAAAGGAGGACACAAAAAAGAGTGAAGGCCAATATAAAGTTTGTTACCCAATCGAATAGTACTAATGGTTTTACATTAGTTTCCTTATTTGGGATTGTGCTAAAATTCAGGAATTCTGGAGAAGACCAATTTCAATTAGGTAAAAGAGTCCTACTTCTGCCTTATATATTGTTAAGGGATATATATCCCACGTCGATAAATGATGTTGACACAGATCAATTAATAAAGATTTGGGCTACTCCTTTTAACAAGGTTGACATTTTAAGATGGAACCTCAATTCTTAACATGGTATCAGAGCCCATTATGTTCCAACGAGCGATTCGATCTCGTTAAAACTCTAAAATGAGCACGTGGATTTCAAGATTGGTTTGCTCAAATGAGCTACCATTTTGCGGGGGTGTGTTAAGGGATATATATCCCACATCAATAAATGATGTTGACACAGACCAATTAATAAAGATTTTGAGCTACTTCTCTTAATAAGGTTGACCTTTTAAGATGAAACTCCAATTCTTAACATATATATGTTGGATCCTTTTGAATTTCTTCTTCCTGTTGAACGACCCAACAAACAAATTGAAATTAGACTTCTCCGGAAACTAGAATTCCCAAATAAGGAAAATGATTTATATTGCTGAATTTGGCAACGTTATGTGTGTCTCGTGAAAGTAGTATATTGGACAAAGAAGACTGGTAAGCAATGGACATCAAAAATGAAACTCAATTCAAGAATTCAATTAGGTAAATGAGTCCTACCTTACGTAAAAGAGTCCTGATTCTACCATACATGTTATATATATATATATATATATATATATATATATATATATATATATATATATATATATATATATATGACAGCCTCCCTATAAAGATTTTTATACATCAGAATTAATATAAATCAATATGAATATGCAGACAGTGAAAAGTTGGATAAAGGATGTCGTCGAAGGTCCCCGTATGTTCTTTGATGCTTGTGTTAGTACAATTGTTTTGGCATTTGTGGTCTTCTTTCTGTTTTTTAAATTTAAAATTTTTTATTATGACGACAAAAACCATTTATTCGTAACCCAAGACGATGGAGGCTTTACTGGACTTAAAGT
Organism: Fraxinus americana; assembly: GCA_035079005.1. Taxonomy (NCBI): domain Eukaryota; kingdom Viridiplantae; phylum Streptophyta; class Magnoliopsida; order Lamiales; family Oleaceae; genus Fraxinus; species Fraxinus americana. Next base: position 54,361,734 of record CM068706.1, on the reverse strand, counting down.
GCTGCTCATATCACTTTTGTCGGGAGTTACTATGTTTACCTCCCTTGGTGCTTCTTGGTACATTAGATGTTGGTGCGTTCACGGTGCATGGGATTTCCCTGATCATGATTTAAAGGTACATCACATTTATTTATTTCTATGATTAATGAAAGACCTAACTCAATATTAATTTATAATTTGTTTGTCAGGAAGGAGAAATCTCAAAAGGATCGAATGAGAAAATCAAGATTGAAGTTAGGGTGTTATTGACATTGGCATTACTCTTGATGTGTTGCTTTTTAATTTTATATATTACTTAGATTTTTCTACTTCTCTATCAAGGCACTGCTATGATGAAGGTTGTAGGTGGAGACAAGTTGCTAGGCAAAGTGACGGAGATAATATACTAGAAATAGGGCTGCATAAAAGTCGACCAAAATCACTCAAACTGAGGTCGGTTTTGGTTGGTTTTCAAGTTCAATTGGGTCGGTTTTTTTTTTTTTCCACCAATTTGTGAGCCTTTGAGCAATTAAATAATTAGCAAATTATATTATAAGATTTAATGAAAATGCGTTAAAATTTTACAAGTTCCTTAATATTATTTTTTCTGAAACTAAATTCTATAAACTAAAAAAAATTAAAACAAAATTGAAAAAGACAACCCTTATTGAAATCAATCACGCCCCTTCAACGAAAAATAATTATTATACATAAAATTTAACTATTGTAAAATTAAAATTCTCAAAAATAATCAAAAAAAGAAAAAGAAAAATAAGTAATACATAAAGGGATTCCCAAAAAGAATGGATAAATTTCAAATCTCACTCTACAAGCAGAAGTAAGAAATGGATCGAGCAGAAGTAGATAATAATTGGGCTATTTCCCTTTCGTTCTGGAAAGTTGGGCTTGCGGTTTGGATGAGTTAGTTTGAGCTTTTCTTTTGAACGCTTTTGTGGTCAAAGAAAAACTCAATGAGTAAAATAATTGTATTAAATCCATTAAAATTATAATATATTTTTTTCTCTCTTTCTTCTTTTTAATAGCACATTCTCCAATAAAATAATATTACACGTAAAATGGAATTTTTTTTTTTTTCAATCACACATTCTCCAAAAAAACAATATTCAAAAAATTATAATACCAAATAATGAAGGCCAAACGGTGACCAAGTAGGGTGAGTTGAGCAGCAATTTTCTCCCATGAGATGGCTTGCGAGCTTGTCGGCTCGTGGGCGAGCCAGCTTACGATAATGAGTAAAATATGTCATTAAATCTAGAATTTATATTGTGAGTTATACGAATAACGTTTTAATGAAAAACTATTTCAAGTTCAATTGAGAGATCGTTGAAAATTTTTCGTTTCCAATCTTGTGAAACCCTCTCAATCTCCCGTCTTGCTCTAAGCAAACACCCGTCCCATTAGGGTTCAATATCTCTATTTCAAAATTTAAAATTATACTTACAGTAGTAATTGAAAAAGGAACAATTTTTAGATTGCTTTATCAACAATTTTACACTACTAAATTACCAGTGGCTAATAGGAATGGCCAAAAAATCCATTCCACCCGATACCTGTGGGACCGCTCACCAAATGGGAGGATTACTTGCCTAAACAGGTAAACGTGTCGATGGTCATTACCCCGAAGCGGGTATAGAAAACACGGTCCCCGCCCCGTTTAAAACTAATTTCAAATTTAAGTTTTTTATCAAAAAAAATCATAGATTTATCATCATTTTTAAAGAGAACATAAGTTATTTTTAACAAACTGGTAAAAAAAAGTAATAATATTTACTAACTAAAGACATAAAAAATTAAAAGCAAAAAATAAAATAAAAAAGAAAAGAAAAATAAATGGGGCAAGGGCCCGGTTGACCCCGTTCTACTTTAATCGGGTATGGAGAAGGGAAAAGTAACAAGAATACCTGACACGACGGGAGTGTGAATGGCTTACCCATCCCATTCTCACCTCGTTTCCATCCCTAGTGGCTAAGAAAAATCATTTACTCATCAAATTCTACAAGTTGAAGGCTTCCAAGTTAATGTCTTTGATTACGGCACTGAAATAATCCATTAATTAGGCTTAAACTTTAGTCTATAAATAACTTGATTAGCACTGAAATTATCATAAAGCAAATTTCTCATATTAAAAAATGGCACTCTCCCAAGAATTTAATTCTTTTAGGCCTTGACCTTGCTCTAATTATAGTTCAAAATGATTTTCCAATCATTAATTTTGCAACCTTTTAGGGCCGTTTGGCAAAGTATTTTAAAAGTCAAAGTTAAAAGTTGCTTTTAAGCATATAGTATTTTCTCTTATAAAACATGTAATTTGTAGAATGGTGAATTCAACTTCATTGTAAGTGCATGCATCAAATTCAATAAATAGAAAATAACAAAAGAAAACCAGAATACGTGCTTAATGCAAGCAAGAAACTGACTGTCTGTATGTATCAATACACAGTAAAATCCGTCGAGAACTGGTATAGATTGACTAATTTCACTAGATCTTACACTTTTGATTTGTCTTTAATTACATATTTTTAGTAATATTTCATATATCTAAAATTACAAATTTACTTGAAAAAAATAGAAAAAATGCACAATAAGGAGTGAAAAATGAAGACAGACAGAAAAGAACAAAAAAACCCATAAAAACATACACCCTTCTTGAAAGTCAAAAAAATTTTCTTTTTTCATTTATTTTCCTTTTTCTTTTTTTATTCCAGAGCATATCTATATGTATAACTTCGACAAAGACAAGCTTAAAGTTCCAACAAACTGACCTACAAAACATATTCATATTGTTTGCATTTGCTCGTCTTTCTATAAAATTCTCCGTAACTATAGCTCACTTTGAGATTCTGTATCCTCTTTTTCTACTTGTGGGGTAGATATAGCAGTATCAGAGGCTGCATCGTCTACTAGTGGAGTGGAGGTTGTAGTATCAGAGTCTGCGTCATCAATGGTCATATTTGATACTTCAGCCGCAATAGAGCTATCGTCTTTTCCATTCAAGGATGGTGATGACGATGCCTTGGGAGGAGCAGTTCCATCACGGGCCAAAGAACCATTAAGTGGAAGCACAGGGGATGAACCAGGAGTGGTGGCAAAATCCAGGGATGGAGTGCCATTAATTGAAGGTGAAGGCGATCCATCAGAAATGGCAGTTGCAGCAGGGGACGGAGTGGCATCAATCGAAGGTTCAGGTGATGCGCTGCGACTAGAAGCAGCAGGTGATGGGGATGACTGCTCGTCCACAGGTTGCTGAAGACTCCAATACATTATACTTGCCGTAAGAGTAAGGATCATCTTTTGGTTTACCTGCCATAAAATCAGCAAATATGATGTCAGGATACAGTATTAACTCAAATTCCACATGATAAGCAGAAGAAATACAAACATAACCCACAACTTTTCGATAACTACCAAAAAAAAAAAAATAGAAATTAAAGATTTTCTGCTTTAAACTACTGGAATATGCAAAACAGCATGTTGTAAAGAGCTACTGAAACCTATGAAGTTACATGTAAAAGCATCATCTATGCATCAAGTATAAAAACACTGTTAGCCACGAACTTGTAGCGAAGTTTCATGTTAGTTACCAAACTTAAGTTATTCCAAAATGATTACTGAAGGCTTTATGCTTTAGTGTGGTTAATGAAATCCGCTAGTTTCCGATGCCGAGACCCCTTTGGACCAAACATACTTTTATATCTACTTATAAACATACATACATGTTTATATCATATAACATACATGTTTATAAACATTCAAACCACTTTCTATCCACACATTCCGTGAGACTCAGAAATACTACCTACCTATCCATCACTCATCTCTATCCACTTATAATTTATAACAAAAAACTTTTATAAACGTTTCCCAGACATGCTTTTAGTGACTACACTTTCCACCCATTATTTAAAATATGTAGTGCATTTGCTGTTTTTTCAGATATATGTAGTGGCAGGAAGAAGCAAGCACTTAATCATTTCAAAGCATCATAGACTCTCATGAAGAGGACTGTTCTCTTTGAAACATAGCAAGAACTCGAACAATCTGACCACCCTTGAGAAAATATCACAGATGACTGAAATTGTACTTCTCACCTCCATGATATCTTCAGGCAACAAGAAGATGGAACAGCCAAGCTTCCTAGCAATGCTGATTATATAAGTAGCATTCAGCTTCTTCTCCTCGTCTACCACACGAATTAAAAAAGTCGAGTCAAATTCCCCATCACAGTTTGTGTTAATTCAACAACATAGCCGATACTATAGCTAAAATTTAGAAACAAAACACAAGATCATTACTGGTCTGGGTGGCTGTAGGTTCCTTAATTCATTGTCCAATGTATTAAAATGAATCACAACTCCGTTGGACAATGAAACAGGGGCCTACTGCCACCTAGAACGATGACGATCTCTCCTAATGATTGATAGCACTACTCAAAATACAATAAATGAAACAAGAAAAAGCCAAAGCAAGTAAAATAATCTTGATGCTGAAGATGTTACTGAGGGTCAAGTGTACACGAATATTAGGTTATTTCCACAGAGGAATGCACTATTGCAGAAAACCAAAAAAAAAACTTAATTCATTTTCTTGTTGATTGTGAAACCATCCAGTTTCAGAAAAGGAGAAAAAAGTGTGATGCAACTATTTTCTAGGCCGCTCCACGGTGGTAAAGTGTATTCTTGGGTGCTGGCCGAAGTGACAATAGTCACATCAAATATGTTTGAAGCTATTGAAATGATCTTCTAGTTCTGGGATAATGTTTGGCCATAACGAGCTTCTTACCTTACAGTTCTAGTACTACAATCTAGCAAAGTTTACACTACTCTAGAAGTAAGGACCACCTACAATAATTCTTAAATCCCCTGGCATATTCACTTCAGATTTCAGATTGAAGTTATCAATCAGATTTTTTCATCACGATCTGCAGTAGAAAGTTGGACCGCCCAACTAGGAGGTTCATTTTTTCACAAGAAATTTACAGTTGCAACATACCACTTTCACCCTTGGTAACGAGGTTCCAATTAACAACTCGTGGCTCAACTGCACTGAGTAGCTCAAGAAAGAATAATCCACTTGAAAGGCTCTTGTCCTACATACACGTTTCAAAACACATCGTCACCAAGCCATTATAAATTATCGTACAAACTGCCGTTTCTTTAACCATATTAGCACAAGTTGAGAGATAAGAGCGCTGATGATAACTTGTCAAGAAGAAGGTGTTTAATCTCAACCTTAAAGCTTTCCATTTGAGATGTTCTGCCTAAATTCTTCACTTTTTTGTTAGCCCACGTTAGTATATCAGCATCAGAAAACTCCTTTCCTTGGGAACGGGATCTTAAGTTCTTCAGGAGTTGAAGCATATTGAACCTCATCAGCTGCCAAAGGAAAGCTGAAAGAAAAAAGAGGTTAACACGCACAATTACCTAGCGTTCATATTTGGGTTTAATTTCAACAAAACCTAAAATCAGCCTAGGAAATTAAAATAAGAAGAGGTCTAAACCGCATCACGTGCCAAAAGAAATCCCAAAAAAGAAATAGAAATAGGTAAACACCAAAATCAATTCAGGAAGTAAAGAAAAATAAGGCTCAGAAAACCAAAGGAAACAATAAAACAAGAATATTTTTAAGTAAAATATGAATAAAATAATGTTAGTGGACTCCTAACTATCTCACACATCCTAATGAAGCAAAGAAGCAGAAGGTACCAAGTATGTGATGGCATTACAAGTTCTAATGTAAATCAGTTATCCTTCATCCCTTCATGCCAAAATCTCCTTGAGTTTGTATAATCATATATAGCATGAAAGAAAAAAATTGCCCATCTGAACACTTTAATCCCATGCCTTTATAGGTCCCAAAAGAAAGTTCTGTAACTGAGCTTGGCCACTTTTGTCATTTAATAAAAACGTTGATAAGCAGAATTTAACCGAACTAACCTCACGTGGCCAGTAGTCTTTAAAATTCGTGACACGACTATATAAATGAAACTCCAAATTAGTCTCAACAGACTATGTTTACATTTAATGGGGGGCCATTTAGCAGACAATTCCATGGACCAATACAGAACAGGGAAAGGAAGGTCTGAGCCATCTAAGTGCATTATTAGCCCGGCTTCTAAATTGGAAGTCCATCTATCGTATCACATACACAGCAATAAATATTTTTTTCTATTTTAGTAAGCACAACAATAAATTGGATGGTACAAGTAAAAAATAAATTGTGCAGCGTTGAAATCCTACATCAAGACAATGAACAGTAGTCAATAAATAGTAATAGAAAAATGAAATCAGGTACTCGATGTAGTCATTCATGCCCTATCTGGTTTTTTGAACCTTTTTTGGCTGATTTAGTCTGAGAAAACAATTATTTCACTTTTACAGTTGTTTGTTTGTTTAGCACCAAATAAATGCTGCACAAAATCGTTATTTCGCATTTATTTGCATTATTTTTATTCAAATAATCATGATCAGTTGGTGTAGTTCAAACTAAAAAAGAGGCCCAAATGACAACTTTTTCTTAATAGAGTAAGGCGAGCACATTACCAAGTATGAGTTTCTTATTCCCTTGTACAAAATCATTCCCAGCTACGTTGACAAGGGAAAGCTTCAACCGCTTCCCTATCCCAACCACTTGGTTGCAATTCTCTACTTTTCTGAATGGCATTCTTATAGGAGGTTTGGTTGCCTGCTTCCAGTTGACAGATCCTGGAGAAACTTTATCCAGCACTTCCAGAAGAATCCACCTGCAGATGTAACAGGTTTTACAAGCTTCAAGAACTGGTAATTCTTGTGTCAAAAGGAGTGAACTCCAAACTGAAAAGATGGTAGGTCTGATTACACCAAAATTGCTAAAAGAACTTTGTTTTAGTAAATGTAGGGAGCACAGGACCTAACCAACTTAAACCTAGGAAGTACTGACACGGACAAGAGTGTCGGATACAACACAACACGGACAAGACAACACAATGTAGATACGTCGACGTGCAATTTTTCAAAAAAGTACCAACATGGCACGTGCGCAACACGCTAATTAAAATATTATGTTTATATTTTTTGCTTTTATATTTTATATTGTGAATTATTTTTATATTTTTCATTTTTTATATTTTATATTGTGAAGTAACTTTTTTCTTTTTTGTTAATTTTAGTGTGTCGACAATGTATCTCCCAGTGTATCGACAATGTGTTAGGGACATGTCTAACTACACAAACCAAAATATAATTCGGACATGCCACCCGGCACTTCTAATACATGTCGGTATTGTGGATGACAAAAAAAACCCGATATCCGCGAACCCCACCCCAAATGAGGCTGCGATTACCCGCTTAATCAGGTATTCGGGTCAGAGACGGGGCGGGCAACTTCATCCTAAGGCGGGTACGGATGTAATGGGTACCCCGCCCCGTTTAATTTTATTTTATTTTTTTATTTTTAGAATTCAATACTTTAAATGAAAATTTCACAAATTTCATTAGTTCTAATAAAAAATGGCAACTAAGATTATCTAAAAAATATGACAAATAATAAAAATCTTATTTTACCAAATATTTTAGAATAATTTAACTTTTAAAAATAAATTTAAATTAAAAAATATATTATTGTCTTATTTTAATGAATGGGGGTAAAAAAAATCGGGTGGTAAATGGGGCAAGGGCCCGCCCTGCCCCGACCCGACCCACACCGTTGCCATCTCAAGTTGACAATGTGTCGGCGACATGTCCAGTTGTACAAAACCAAAAAAATCTATTGAACAAGCCACCTAGTGTTTTTGTCAAATATGAGAAATCGACTCGTTGGCATTGAGAGGGATTCAGTGCATCCTTGGCTTTAACATTTTGCAGTTTCATGTTAATGTACAAAATTTTCATAGAAATGAAAAACTCACCCATTTCTAACATCCTCAAACAAGTTATTGACATAAGAGGCAATTCCTAGACTGTTGATCCATAGGCGAAAGCATCTCTCCTCTCTAGATATTAGTTCATCATCTGTCATCATCTCTGCGAAAGAGATTTTTTTGTTGTCCGTAGATAAACCATTCCTGGTAAACAAACACTTCCTTGTAACATTTCCAAACATGTGGTTAAAAAATATAAGAGCAGGATCAATTTAAAAGGAGCAGATAAATTTTCTGAACAGTTTTACTAATCCTAAAATAAGCTTAGTAGCAGTAGAGATTCTTTAACTGTGCGAGCTACCAATCAGAAGTGACTTGTTTGTAGTTTATAGGTGTGATTATCTGAAATTTACTTTGAGCATTCCAAAATAGCTTTTAAAAAAGGAAGTACTATGTTGATTACTAATGATCTTCATCCCAAAATACTCCTGTAAAATAATAGCAGCAGTAAATTTCGAGGTAGGAAATTCGGAAGTCAGATGTGTAATGCAATGTAATAGTGAAATGGTTGAACATTTCTAAGAGCTTCAGAGGCATGCATAGACAGCAGATATAGAAAGAACATGACTTGCGAAAACAATTTTTATTTAGTCGTGGCAATGAAAGTTCATCATTGCTCCTTTTCTGTCCAACAGATACATAATTTCATTGCCCAAGAAATGTAGCCATATAGTAAAAGAATAAATAGCTGTCAAAATAAAATATCTCTATTTACCATAATCAATATAGTTTCTCACCTCTGGTGGAATATCTGCGCAACAAATGCAAGATTTAAATTGGCCGAGCCTTCAACTATATCCTTTGGACATAGATATCTTTTGCAGTCCATTCTCTCTGCATGATCAAGAACCAAATTAGCCCTTTCAGTGGCATCTTTGGCGTCTAAGGTGGCAGGGCTGCAGTGCTCCGGCGCAAGTACATTAAGCAGGTAAGCATAAGCCTCCCCATCCTGAAAAACATAAGCATGTGATATGGATGTAGAAACACTAAAAATAGCTATCAATTACAGGGATGAAAAGAACATAAAACTGTTCGCAATACTGGAATTCTAAGCAAAAGGATAGTATGCTCCCATTATTATGCATTTACAAGAAAAGCAGCAGCCAAAAGCTATATGTCAGCCCCAAAACATTTTCTCCAAACTAAAAACTAACCTTCATGTCCAATACAGACAGTAATTTAAGTTGTTACAAATAATTATTCTTGATAGCCACAAACATAGCTAAAAACTTCCAGGCCCTCTTAAGAATTTAGTTTATGTCCTCAGCAAACATGTAGGAAATTCTTGCACTTTGACACCCAGCCACGCCAAAGCAGAATACAAGATTAAGTTTCAACAAAGACGTACCTTCACGTCTGAAGAAAAATTTGTTACAGTTTTCTTGTAGCCTGCTTTCTTGAGATGGAAATTCATCCATTTCAGCAAGACTTTTTCTGGAGATAGTCCCATAAGCTCCTCAACATCCTGGAAATATTACAGACACCTTATTGAGTTGTACCTATTGGGTTGAATTCCAACTTACATTTTCGGTAAGGAACAAATTTGACATTGTAAATGTATCAAGATTTGAAGAGGTATCTTGTCAATTACATTGTTGTCTTCTACCAGTTCTACCAGCTGGGGTGTCTTTCTGAGGTTGAGATCTGCCAGTAGTTGAATCTGAAATGCCGCCAACAAAAGCAATAGGAAGTTAAGGGATCGGTAAAGGTCCACCAGTAAACCTAAACTTACTTAACACTGCAGTGTGCATAGACATATAAAGCAACATTCCTCTTTCCGCCTCTTTTTCTTCTTTCTCTGCTATAGAGAAGTTATAAAATGTAATAAAGACTAAGGAACTAACCTTTATAATTTGAGAAATTAGCCCGAGCAGCAAATGAGGCTGAAAATATAGAAAAGATTATATTAAAATTTGACAGTATAATTTGAGAAATTAGCCCGAGCAGCAAATGAGGCTGAAAATATAGAAAAGATTATATTAAAATTTGACAGCCAAATAATATCCATATTATGCACGCTTATTTGCAAATTGGTTCCACTCACTCTTCCTTCAACCAAGTCCTGAGTACCAATATTGACCACTGTACAGCCAATGGCTTTTGCTGAGTTGAGGCAAAGTGTGTGATTCTCGTTTCTTTCCCATGGATTAAGTACCCGTTTGGTGTTAATAGCCCGCTCGTCTATTGTCCCCGGTACAGCAACATTGATCAGCTTACTGCATAAGGCCACAGGACATCAAACCACGACTAGGGAAAAAATTCAAAATTCAAGGCATGTAAAAATGGAACAACGTGAAGTCCCTGTGATTAAATACCATAGTAATACTCCATCCTTTGCAAGATCAAATAAAGCATTTGAAGATGGATCGATGGGAAGGAAATGCTTCAAAAACGGGTCATCTCTGAGGTAGCTGTTGATATGAGCAACATATGAAGCCTTCTCGGAGTCATTGATAGTGTGAAGAAGGGTGGTTGTGGTGGACTTGAGAAATGATGACGATTGTTTTGAATTCCCCACTTTAGCGGTAGATCGACTTTGTAAATCTAAATAGATCTGCTCATCAAAAGCTTCATATAAAATTGTTAGCAAAAGCACATCAAAACAAGTTAACATAAAGTTCCATCGAATAGCGGTAGATCGACTTTGTAAATCTAAATAGATCTGCTCATCAAAAGCTTCATATAAAATTGTTAGCAAAAGCACATCAAAACAAGTTAACATAAAGTTCCATCGAAATCGTCATAATTCCTCTCCTCTCCTCTCCTCTCCTCTCCTCTCCACCAAAGTCATAGTACAGATAGAACCACTCTTCTAAAATATTCATATCATGAACATTGCTTTCGTGTAGATAGATAGCAGAGTTTAGCCAATGATGCATAGGATATAGGAAAATTCACCTTGAGGAAGCTTTCAAAATCAATCTCATTGGTAAAATCAGAATTTGATTCTCCCAATACACTCCTGATCTCCTCCTCAGTGAGCTTGTCACGGAAAGCCTTTAGTTTCGCCATCAAAGGTGGTAAATCCCCAACTGTAACTTTGCCATTCTGATTCTTTATAGATATGAACTAAAAACAAAAACAAGAACATGAACATGAACCCCACATTTCAAACATCGATTCAGTACAAATGCACATTGGCCACTTGCTTCAATTGTTAGATTCAAGAACACCAACACAATAAATCCCAAAAACAAGTTCCAAAATTCTCATTGCCAGATTCAACAACAGTGAAAAAGTTAAAACAAATAACATCAACATGGTTAAACGGAAGTTACTTTGGATTTGAGGCTCTGAAATTGGACTTGCGTAAACTGACTCTGAAGCAATTGATCGGACACAAGAACTCCCACAAAACTAGACATCTCCTCGACGCCCCTGCGCTTCCAAAATCACGGGGAAAATGATCGAACGCACTCCAACAATACGATTAATCAGCAATCCACGATTCTAAATCTTGTCTCGTTCCAATGTAGTATATATCCAACACTTCGACTTGTCTCCAATTATATCTTCACTTCCTGACAAATATAATCCCACAAAATTCAATTTTTAAATAACTCATAGTCAGAAACCAATACGTCCACATGCAGGAAATATTTAATGGGCATTTCAAGATAGAATAACTACATAGATTCCTTCAAGAGAAACCGATATTTCAGTAACTGGGTTTTCGTCAAATTCCTTATCATCCTTTTATGGGCAATTCACGATTAGGCAATGACACAGGGCTATATACTTACATTGAAGAAAATCCGATATTTCAGTAACTGGGTTTTCCTTTTCTTCTTTTGCAAATTAATTTATAGTCTGTCAATATACATACACAATACATACATATTTGAGCAATTGCTTCGGCGAAGAGCAAAGAGAAGAAATTTGGGCAGCGGACACGCAAAGACTATGAGGAGGAGAAACCCGAGCCAGTTAAGAGGCGACTGTAGAGAGGCCCATCTCGATACGACGAGATCTCCACGCGCTCTGTTTGTTGAACAGCTCATCGTCCAGTTGACACCTAGGCTATTTATATCGTCATTTTGTAACCAATTTTTAAAAACATTTATTGAAGATCAATTTACTATTTAAACGAAGGAGGACGAAACTTTTCCAAATTTCTGCCAAATTGGCACATATAATTGTTAAGAAAATATGTCTGTTTTCAAATACCTATTTGGGCCACATTTTCATTTTCATTCACATTCTTCTACTCATTTTCAATCACACATTTTTCAATAAAATAATATTTTTCATCACATCAATAATTTTTTCTTCATTTTCAATTACGTATTTTTCATCACATCACATCACATCAGAAAAATGAATTCTCTTCTAAAAATATGCATCAAACACACACTGAAAATATGTTATTTTTTGTGCAGTTTTAATGAAATGTTGAGAATTACTTGGTTATTTGTAAACATCGAAGATCAACTTACTATTTAAACAATAAGTTCATGACTAACAATGCAATTTTTTGGAAAAGAAACCAAAAGGTGAGACAAAATGTCGACTTGTATATTAATCTCATTTGATTATTAATGATGATGCTATATCTTCACAAAATAACGTCTCGAGAAATATAAGAAGCAATGGCTTTTCTTTTCTTTTCTTTTTTGCTTTGATCCCAATCAAATTTGTTGACCTTCAAATTTGGTTGGGATTTAGCGTGTCAACGGATTGAAATTTCTCTTTCCTTCATGTATACATTACGTGGACACTTGGACAAGAGGCACAAATCAAAACTTCTCCAAACAAGACGGGGAGGATGTGATCGTATACGCTCTAACGCTTAAATTAATAAACAGACAATCAATTTTAGTATGGGAGAAACACGAAAGGAGAAGAAATGTGATGGTGAAATTTTTATATTCTGAAGTGAAATTATCGATTTGCAATTATCTTCAGAAGACACAAAGCACGAGTATTTATAAGCATATAGATGTAACTAGGTTTTTTATTTTTTTTGAATAGTTGAGACGTAGCTTCATTCCAATGACCTCCAATTCCAAGATTAATGATGTCACATAATAGCATCCTAGGTCGGACATACCATACACTATGTCACTATCCTATGTGGATAAAAGGGCATTTGACTATCAATCGTTATTGTAAAGATGTCACATCATTTAATTGCATGTGACTCAATGTGTAGATTACAACTTTCACGAGATATTAGTGGTCTAGTCTCAATCGCCTTAGACTCACGAGGCTCATTCGGTGTGGTTAAGGATTGGATCTCCTATCGATCGCCTCGGAGTAGAAGTGACGACTTGTGTCACCTTGGAGGTGGTCGTCAACAATGCTTTGAGCTAGGCTACACCATCTATTTACATTGACATCAAAGTCTAACTATATTAGAACATTTATGACACAATCCAAATAGTCTTTCTTTTCACTCGTGAGAGATGGGTGGTGGACTGAAGTGTTTAAGATAGATATATATATATACTAGTCACAGCGAAATGTGCGTTGCACGTTATTTTGAATATTTTATAAACGTTGTAAAAATGATATTTGAAAATTAGTTAATATAAAAAAAAATAGTTAAACTGTTTATGTGAAATGAACTTTTTATACAATTCAATTATTTATTTACATGTATGATAATAATTAACATTAATTTATATATATCTTACTACAATTCAATCAATTAATTCTTCAAATTCATGCATGCACACTTTATATATTTTGAAAGCTGTTCAATTACTCTAGAAATATTACAATTCAATTATTTATGTATGTGCATGTATACTAATTAACATTTATTTATGTATATATTAAATATAACATTAAATCATCAAATTCATGTACACATGTTTTAGGAGCTATTCAATTATTTTAGGAGTAAATAAATTATTCAAGTTCATGAACACGTATTTATTTTCAAGATTATTAATTTTATGATAAATTATTCTAGGATTATATAAATTATTAAAAATCATATAATTTGGGAGTTATTTAATTATTATAAGATTAGATAATTTATTCAAGTCTATATACACTTATTTATTATTTTTCTATATCTATTAATTCAATTAATTAAATTTCTTGTTGGTTCACTTACACCCCCTTTTTAAAAATGTATATACATTATTATTTTTCTATTTTTATTGATTCAAATTAATTAAATTTCATGTTCATGAATCAACTTGATTGTTCTCATACAATTCAATTATTTGTTTGCATGCATGTTTAATAATTAATATTCAATTAAATGTATATTGAAAAACGAAAAGTAAAGTACTATTGAAATAATAAAATTGTAGTAGAGCTAAAATCGTTCAGAAAACGATTCTCGCTTGATGCGATATTTAATATATTATAGATATATAATGGAGAATGTGTGGTTAAAAAATAATCAAAAGTTTTGAGTTTGCTTGTAATATTATCTTATTAAATAATTTGCAGTCAAAAAGAGTACAAAGAAAAATATATTTTTGAAATAATGCGGATCAAACAAGGCATAGTTTCATTTGGCATTTTGACCATTTCCTCTTTTGGCCCGGATAAACACAGGAATTGTAAGTTCATCAGGTAAAAAATGGACAAGAAGAAAGTAGTAATTTATTTACATTTGATGTACTCTAAAATTAAAATAAACTCGAACAAAATAAAATTATTTATCTCACACACGTTTGAAATTAACTAATCTCAAGGAAAATCTTTTATTGTTTGAAACCAATAAAACTCGGAATGAGCTCCTTAGCGCTTACCCGATCAACAATAGATGACCTTTCTCGAGTACCGGCTGACCCTTCCTCCCGACTTTCCGTAACCGCGAACAAACATGAAGTTATTCTATAATTTGTCTGTTTGTTTTCTTTAATTATTTTATTCAAATTATTTGGTAGTATAAGATAGATAATTAGACTGGATTCTTTTATTCATTTGTATCCAAATGGCTGGGGAAGATGGACCATGTGACATTCTCAAATGGACTGCACGTTCCCTTTTGTACAAATGAAAAATAGAAAATAAAAATATGAAAAACAGGCAGTATTGAAAATGAGAACTTCGTCTAAGGCATCAATTTTTCAGTCAAAATGTTTATTTAACGGGAACGGCTCACCGACAACCGACCACAAATATTCCTCTTGGAAAGACGCTCAAGTTCCTAATTTCTTGCAAATGTTGACTACTTAAACTATTTGCAAATAAATAATAATAAAATTTGAATTTAGACTTTTATTTATTTCAATTTAATATCAGGTTGAATGACAATTTGATCGGTAGATTAAGTTATCAGTGATTACAAAATTTACATCCTCCAGGACACGATGCATAAAACAGATAAAATGGATAGCAGTCAATATATTAGTGTGAGAAAGCAAAGCTTATTCATTTTGAGGAGAGGTGGCAAACAAGTCAAGTGGCTCGCGGGCTTGGTTCATGGATAACTCGAACTCATTTTGGGATGAGCCATAGGTTGAGTCGAGCTCACTTTTTATTCCATGAGCGAGTCAACTCATTTTTTTGCTTACTTTATAATTTCATTTTAAAAAGTTTCAAAAAGTGAATAGCAAAAAGGACAAACGAACTCTTGGATGGCTGGGCTCGATCCCTGAGGTCCACAAGCCAAAGGACCAAGTCGAGTCCAAAATTTGGTCCACACGAGCTTGACTCGACTCAGCTCAACCCGTAGCAACCCTAACTCTTAAGTTTTTAACTCAGTCCCAGTTTGCTTCTCATTAATTCAAAACTCATTTTTTTCAAATTTGTTTTCAAGAAATCCAATTTTTTTTTTCTTTTTAAGCAAACTTTATTTTTAAAAATCCACTATTACAAACTCATTTTGATGAAATAATGGACATCAGGGGTTGTGACGAGTATATTTCACTCATGAATTTAATGCCACTTAAACTTGATATTTTGTTATCTTTGAGGAGTTTTAGAACGTTTTAATTTTTGTTTTCATGTTGTGTTATAGGTGTGGTAAAGTGGTGAAAGAATGACTAAAAGGAATGAGGTTGATGAAGGCGAAGAAGAAGAAGAAGAAGAAGAAACATACTGAATTTGATCATTATTTGATTTTAATTCGGAATAGAGATATTGAAATTGAATCATAGAAATAGCTTTTACTCGGTACTCAAGAGAGAGAGTGGAATTATATTAGGGCTCTTGCTTATAAATTTGGAAAAACTGATTAGAGATGACTAGATAGTTGATAAACGGAGTTGATAGTTAGGTGAAATCACAATCTTAGGATTTCTCATCTTGATTTATTCTTCTAAATTGCATTTAAATAGTTGGATTTGTCACCTTATTCATTATTAGACTAGTTAATAACATTGATTTAAAAATTCAATAGTTTAGATTAAATAGATGTTATTCATTATAGTATTTAATAAGAAATTGTTTTAATCCATGTGAGTTCGACATTTATACTTGATCGTTGTGTTACAAAACTTGACATCGTATACTTATGTTATATCTACGTTATAGAAAACATGTAATAGGTTGATTTTCAAGCAGTGTGAACTATCTCGAAATACAAAATATGAATATAAATAAAGTTGTACTCGATTTTTCAATAATTAATTTGACCGATATTTGGAGCGTAAATGTTCGCAATTAAATAATAATCTAATCAAAGTATTCAGTTGGTCTGATTCTAGTAAATATAGCATATGTTTGACACCCTTTTTGTTTTTCTAATTCTCATTTTTTTTCTTTTTTCATTTCAACCACACATTTATCAAATAAAATAATATTACACACAAATCTAAAACATTTCATCACTTTTCAACCACACATTCTCATATCAATCACTATTTCAAAATTTATATTCTCATAAAAATGAGATTCAAACACAAGCTAGTCTAATTTTGGTAATTATAAATCTAGAATTTATCATTTGATTTGACGCGAACTTGTGTGTGTAAGTAAGATTATAAAAAATGAGAATGTGTATAATTCATGAAATATATTGTTTTCTAGTTTATTTGTGAGTGTATTCCAAAATGAGGAAATTACACAATAACCGATGTTTAAATATTACTTTTCAAAAATCAGGTACAGAAAGTTTAATTAATCATAAATCAGGTAATATTTATATATTTTAATATTATTAATAATATTATAATTAATCAACCTCCCCCAATTCTATTTCTGGCAATTCATCCCTAATCCCATTTTCAAACTCTAAATATCTCTCCATCTTTCTCTCTTCAGTTTCGCCTCTCCCTTCTCCAATGTCTTTGTCGTAGGTCGCCTCTCTCTTCTCCATGCTCTCTGTCTGGCGATTTAGCGCCGACATAAAGCTCCGGCGCTCGATACTGCACCATGAGCTGAGCTCTGACGATCTATTCCGAATGCAGAGCTCGTGCAAACACCACCGTAGAGCTGTGAATGCAGATGTTCCGACCAGAATGAGCGCGAATCGCGACCGTGCTTGGTTTTTTTGGTTGTTTTGATTTGTGGTGGCTAATGGTTGACGTGGTAGCGAAGGTGGTGTGGTGCGATGATGGTGGGTTTGTGCGCCGCCGCTCACATTTTCCTTTCTCTGTGAGCGTCGTTTCACAGTGCCCCCTCGCAACGTCGAAGAAGTCGCACGATGATCGCGAACAGCACATCGTCGTTATACCGGCTTCTTGTGTAGAGTCGCTGCAGCGCGCGATCAGTGGTGGTGTTCATTTTTCTGATTGTTTTGATGTTAGTTGTTGGTGGTTTACTTTTCAGTTTGCAAATGGTTGTTTCCAATGGTGGTGAGGTGGTAGTGGTTGTTTAGTGGTGGGGTTGTTTGTGGGTTTCAAAATGGCGTTTCTGGCGACGACGATGGTGGTGGCGTGGTGGCGACGCAGCGGTGGTGGCCGAGTGAGGGTGGTCGCAAGTTGCCATAGTAACAGTAGCGGTAGTGTTAGTGACGGTGGTATGTGACCACTATTTGGTGTATATGACTAATTATTTAATCATATGTGACCAAGTGTGGGTGGTGGATCGAATCGGATCGAGGTGGGGTGGGGTAGGGTGGGGTGGGGAGTTTCGGTGTATGTGACCAACTATTTGGTTCAACTTGAAAATATGTGATCGATAGATAAAATGTGACCTACAATTTTTTTGATCTGTGACCAATGAAATAAACCGTGACGTATAAAAATTTTGATTTGTGACCTCGAAATAATTTGTGATCAATTAATTTGATAAAATGTGACCAGGAAATAATTTGTGACTCGTAAGGATGCATCCGTGATCATAAATTGTATAATTGTGATTTTAATATATTTTAATTAATTAACAAATACCTGATTTTTGCATTTTTAAACTTAAGACCTGAAATTAATTTAGTGATGGTTAATACCTTATTTATGAACTCTTCCCTCCCTTCCAAAATTTTATAGGTATTTTAGGTGTGTGTTTGGTAGGGATTTTTTGGGGGAAGAATTGATTTTAAATAGTGATATGATGGGAAATGTGTGGTTGAAAAAGAAGATAAGATTATTGATGTGATAGAAAATATTATGTTATTGAAAAATGTGTGGTTGAAAATGAGAATTGATTTACTGTTGAAAATGAGAATTTTTACCAAACATACCCTGGATTAGTGGACTGGCTATACATCTATTTATTTATTATTTTTGTCTACACTCTTGAATTGGGCTGGGCTGGGCTGTATAGTCCGGTCCAACCCTCATCAAATTTTCTATTGAGTTGATTATAGCCCCCCCACCCTAATTACGAAGTTAACCCGGTCTGGTGTCTATTATTTGAGGAAAAAACAATATTTTGAATTGTGATTTTTAGAAGAATATGTGGTTAAAATGTAAAAAAAAATACTTCGAATTCACATGCTAAATATTTTATCGTATAAATGAGTGGTTAAAAATTAATATTTATAAAAAAGAGTTTTTTTTTTAAATAAAATAAAAAATAGCCATCAAACAAAAGCTAAGTTGTCAGAAAAGTCAATTAAGGGTCTGTTTATTTTTTATTCTCAAATTCTACAGTAAATCAACTCTTATTTTCAACCACACAATCTTCAATAAATAATATTTTCCATTACATCAATAATTTTTTCTTCTTTTTCAACCACACATTTTCCATCATATCACTATTCAAAAATCAATTCTTCCCCAAAAAATTTCTACCAAACAAGCACTATGTGTTTTTGTTTGTATATTTCAAAATTACAATTTAAATGTTAAATAAAAAATGTGTTTTTATTGTTGTGCTTGTAACAATTATCAAATTAGACATTGATTATAATAATCTCATTATGTACTATTATTGTTGTAAATTTATTTTTACTTTTAAGACAATGCATGATATTATTAAATATTTTTTTAAGATAATATGTTCACTATTTTGAAAGGAAAACTAATATTTATCAAATTTCAAAATTCATAGAACTTGAAAACGAATTTAATATATCAATGGCCAAGAAATAATGAAAAACTAGAAAAGGTTTATAACACGAACGACCAAGGGACTTTTTATTGTAGAATACTAATAAATGTGCAATAACAACAAATTCGGGACAAACAAGAAAATAATCGAGAAACTTAATTTTATTCACACGAGTCAAAATCAACATTTCAATTATAGATAAGTGAAGAAACTATAAATTGTACCCACTATTTTAATAAATAAAAGTCGAGAAAATTTTATCAACTCTCCATGCTTTGTTGATACGTCATGTCTTCACTTCTAAATTTCCTTGGGTTTTTCTTCTGTTGTTTCCTCCGTTTCACCTCTCTCTTTCAACTTGTAATGGTTTCAATTGTTTCCTCTCTCTTTCAACTTTTTGATTATAAAGGACTTCTTTTATGTGAAGATGTTACTGAGAAAGAAGGTTGCATTTGTTCTTCACTTTCAAATGTCTTTTACACGTCGTGCACGCAGCGTGTTCTATTTATAAACAAACATGCAGCGTGTTCTATTTATAAACAAACATGTCACTGGTCATTTATCCATCACTCATTTCTATCTATTTATAATTCGAATCATTTATGAACACTTCCCAGCATGCATTCAATAGGTTTTTGGAGACGTGGAGAGTCATTTAATTGAAATATCTGCAATTTTCCTGTGATGAGCAATTTATCTTTTAAAATCTTGAAATATGTCCAGTGAACATTCCCCTTTAAAGGGAAATTTTTTATCTTTTCTTGGATCTTTTGGAGTAGTATTATGACTTAGATATTTAATTGGTACAGGAATTTACTTGCAAACAAATGATTGATCAATGAACACTAATGGGCTATTTCATGCTTTGCATATACATGCTGTTAATGCTAACCTATTGTGTTCTGACATAATCTCGTCGCCTCAAGGTTGTAATATTCTCCTCTCCCGTGTCAGGTATGAGAGGGTTGGCACTTGTACTTTCGAGATGGCTCCCCTACTTAAGGTGTTTTCATTTTTATGACTATTGGTAGAAGTTACGAGTAGGTAATTTAAGGATAATATGTAATCTTGGCTAATTATAAGTTCAACCATGCTATAAGAACAATTCTTTTGACATCAAGTTTGACAATGTGCCACGTATTGAAGGTCAAGTTGTCAGTTTTTAAACACCACACACTTTTCCGCCCATTCGAATTTGAATTAACATGAATTGTCAAATTCCTTGTTAATCATGGATTGTACACAAAGCATTATTCTTATAAGTTTTGTGTGTGGCCACCTAAAGGTCTAGAGTGTTCTCTTTCCCTCATTCCCCTTCCATGCTGATCATTTCTTTGTCGGAACCTGACGGTAGAAGCAGATGTAAATATGATTTAAGCTCTTCTTCTTGTTATGTAAAATGATATAAGAAATTTAGGTCAATATATCTTCAAATTTTGCAAATGTGATTTTTCTAGCCCGAGTTCTTTTGCTGTATATTAATTTACCGAGTGTGCGTTTGATGGATATTATTGAGGAATGAATGTATTTTAAATAGTGATATGACGATAAACGTGTTGTTAAAAAGTGATGAATAGTTATTAATGTGATAAAAATATTATTTTATTGAAAAATGTGTGGTTGAAAACATTGGTGGATCCAGCACCCGACAAGTCGACGCAGCCGCCCGTGCTGGATCCGCTGGGAAAAAAATTAAATAAAATTTATGAAAATTATATATATTAACTACTAATTGTACTAATGTTCAACAAAGAGAACGGTAGCTCATATGGTAAATGGGTTATTCTATGCACTAGAGGTATGTGGTTCAATTCTTTGTTTTTCTACTTTTTGTTTAATTTTTCATTAAAATAAATAATAACTAAACAATTATATATTATTAATTTGAGTCGATAAATTTTTTAAAGAAATTATTTTGAAAACGAAAAATTAATAATATATAATTGTTTAGTTATTATTTACTGTAATGAAAAATTAAACAAAAAGTAGAAAAGCAAATAATTGAACCACATACCTCCGGTGCACATAATGACCCTTTTACGGCTTTACCATATGAGTCATCCTTGTTTTTGTTGAATATTGTTACAATTATTATCGTTAGGTTTTATTAATTTATTTTATAAATTCAACTTTGGTCAATTTAAGTGTTTTTCTTTATTCTTTTAAAGTTCGAAAAATATTTTTTCTTTTGAGGTGGAAAATAATTTTAGTTTTAAAAATCATTATTTTCAAAATTTTGCGTAACTTTCGACTAAACTCGAAGTTTGTCTTTACCATTTAATCATGTTTTACGTATAAACTGTTTTGTTTGAATTCGTAAAAAAATTAAAACTTGATCGAACATTTATGATTGAAAAATGTATTTTTTTTCTTATTATTTTGTATTGTATTGGATTATATTTTCAAATGTATACGACTTTTTCACGTTTTAGTGCATTTATATATTGATTGAAATTTTTTTAACATTGTTTAATTAAATATTAATAAGCAATCTTAATATTGCGGCCATTAGCGACCGTCCTATTTGACTTAATATCCTGGATTCGTCTCTGATTGAAAATGAGTTTTGAACAAATGTATTTCGAAAGAATGTGTGCGAAACATGGCCGATTATGGTTTTCAACTTCATATAGTTGAAGTGTTGAACTACAGGTTTTGCAAAATGGTCTTAGTTGCTTCCTTCCTACTTGTGTTGAGCTAAACGACATATTGTACTGATAATGACATCTCTCTCGTGATGTGACGAGGAGAATATTGGAGAGGTGGTGTCTTCCGTGGTGCTATAGGAGGCTAGAAGTTGTAGTCTTACAGTAGGGACAATTATTAGAAGTTCTTGGAATGATTGGGGGTAGTCATCAGCTATCAAGTTTGGCAGCAAGCGTCGGAAAACTAAGGATGCATTTGGTATGCTGTTTTCAATTTTTAGCTTCGTATATATTACTAAATACGTGTTTGGTTTGGTATTCCTGAAATTCCATTTTCAAAAATAAGTGATTCTATTATTTTTAAAATACATTTTTGTCTCGCTTATTTCTAACCACACATTCTTCAATAATATAATATTATACGCAAATTCAAAATATTTTTTTATTTTTTAACCACATATTTTTCATCAAAATACTATTTAAAGATGCATTTTGGACAAGGTTCAAACAAGCTCTAAACTTATATCATAAAACTCAAAACGCATTTTTAGTAAAAATTTTTAAAACACTCAAAACAAGCATTAAAATAAAAAATAAAAAAATAAAATTCTAACAAATAAAATTTAAAAATTTTGAAAAAATAAATTCTAAAAACTATAATTTTAACAAACTTTTAATGATTATTTACATGAATTTATATATATATGAACCAATATGAAAATATTCTCGATCCACGTCAGTAATTTTTTTTCTATATTTTGAACTCAATTTAGTATTTTTTTTATTTTACTTTTGTAAAAAATATTATAAAATTTATCAACTTTAAAATGTATTATTATTTGATTATATATTAACATAAAATTATTCTATTTTTACTGAATAATTAAATTTCATGGAATAAAATGTCATAAAATAATTTTTCAAAATTCAACCTAATGTATTTTCTAGTTTTTAGGTTTGAGAAAGAATTTTTCAAAATGACAAACCAAACACGTATTTAACAATTTTAAAATAGACCCATGAAATAGAAAACTAAAAATTAACTCAAAACTAAAAATTAAAACACAAACCAAACAGACCCTAAATGGATCTCAAGGAACCTCTTTGAACTGGGCTAGGAATGGAATGGTAGTATGCTAGAAGTAGGTGAGAGTGGGAGTAGATGTGAAAAATAGTGTTTCGTTTACACCTCAAAGGTGGTGTGGATACAGAAGTTGGACAAAACTAACAGCACAATCTAATCTCAGGTGAGTTCCAAGGAAATAGGACTGTACAACAATCTTGAGAAAGCTCAATCCATGTATTATAATGGAGAAAATCCTTTTTTTTTCACCGAACGTCAATTTTTCTTTTGAGAAACTCAAACCCTTGTTAAGACTTGTTAAAAGATATTTATTCGACTTACCGCTTCAAAAGAACCATTGTTTGAATCAGCAGTCGATCAAACTTGCAACTTGCTATTCCATTTTTACGAGTTAATAATTTGTTTAGAAATGTTTCACAATCCAATCCAAGCTAGAATTGAAATTGAAATAGGTGGAAGCAAGTATCGAACACAAAACACGATCAAAATTCATTGATTCACGCAGTGTTGGATATTTTCAATCAACACTTGTTAATTAGCACACGAATGTCGAAGAGCACGGGTATTGAGCCAACAAGAATTTGAAAGTATCCAACTTTTATAATTTTATTAATAACCCACCAATTACAATGGTCTTTCACTTCAATATTTCAAAGCCTAGAAGTTTAAAAGACAAGTCAACAAAATAAGGAGCAAACAAATTTCCAAACAACATTATTAGAAATAAATAATGTAATTTGTTGTGTTTGAGGTATAGTAACTTGTGGCTGCATCATCAAGCCTGTCCGAAATTCTGATGACACATTTGTGCTAAAAAGGGCTATCTCTTGGTCTTTCCTATTATATTCTCTATGGTCCCTAGTTCCTCGTCTAGTCGGTCCCCATGTTCCACGGCAGGGGCGGACCCAGATCATTTGTCTTGTGGGGTCAAAAATGAGAATTCAAAAATATTTAGAACTGTAAGTGTTATGCCCTAGGTCCAATCAACTTTGGACATAAACACTTTGAATATATATAATCAATGCATATATATGGCAATATCTATTATTTAATTGAATTAATAGAATCCGTAGATTCAAGTCTTGGTGATTTGTTAATCACAAGGAGTTGTGATTGTGAGATACAAATTACATATGATTGAATCTTAAATCGTCCGTGGTCGAAGTAATAACGAGATACGGATATCGTTATTACGGATAGACTATCGCGTGTGGCATTCTTACTTGTGAAATAAATAGCTGATCTCACAAGCTAAAGTGTGATGACATTTGAATGAACACGTGGATGTTTTGTTATAGAACAGAACATTGGAGACCCACTGAGAGATTCCACATGGATAACTATCTAAGTGTTAGTGGTTAAATCTCTAACGTTCGGTAGTGGAATTGGTCATTTGACTTGAGGTCATCATAGTACCTTATATGAGGGCAGACATACTTTGGTGGTGTTGGATGTTGCTCTGTCAAGGGTCGCTAATACAGCATCGTTCGGGTATGTCAAGAATCATATGAAGGTTGTGGATAATCAATAGAGGATTCGTCACTCTTAGATAGTAAGAGATTATGATCTACATTTTATCCAGTTAAGTTAATTATGAATCCTTGGCCAAGGTGAACTCATAAGTCGGAAAAGAGTTTTCGACGTACATTGACTTAACAGTGGGATAAAAGATATGATCGATAATTGAGATTGAAACATATCCATATCTCATAATTGATCGGATCATATTGACGAAAGGATTATAGTTTCACGGTAAACGAACAAGTTTGATTTTGTCATGCTACGTGATATTTCCCGTCACATGTATTGCCCTGATACATTGCTAGATGTCAATCTGGGACAACGAAAATGAATTAGTGATAAATTAAAAGGGGCGTTTTAATTTATCGATTTTGATTAGATCAAAATAATAATTCACGTCGTTCGGCATCGTGATCGGGAACCTAATGGGTCACACACAAAAGAGAATCAGAAGAATGAGATTTACAAATTAATTAATTGACAAGTGTTGGATAATTAATTAATTGGGTTGTTTATTAATAGACTCGAATTAATTAATTGGATTAATTAATTCATGGACCAGATTTAATTAATTTGATTAATTAAATCTTGGACCGGGTTAAGTTTAATAGATGGGCCGAGCCCATCTGGACTTATATTAATAGACTACTAGGGTTTGAAAAACAGTAGAGAATTTCATTATTCTTGCTAGCACAAGAAAAGAAAACTCTAGCCGTCATTCTTATTCTCTGTGTGGATCACCATTGGAGGCTGGACAATTGGACAGCTTGGTTTGCAGATCGTGATCATCGAAGTTCAAGAAAAAGCAAAAGAGTTTGTGGAATTCATCAAATGTATCATTCTCATCACAGTTTCTATCTAAACACATTGCAGATCCTCGTTTGGGAATTAAAAATTGTTTAATTTTCGCTGTGCATATAAGTAAATTCCCAACAAGAACTACATATCATTAACGAAAATAAGTCAATACGCTAGTACAGCTGTAGCCTACGCTTTTTCATACTCTGAAAACGTCGTATAATTACATCGTTATCAATATTGTTTTACATCGTTTTCAATATATGCAACCAAACTATCACTTAATCATTGATCTCCTTTGTACATATGCTCTTCTAATTTCATCATGCACATTAACATTATCTCACAGTTGGAATTCTTAATCCAGGATCCGAATGCAATTGTGCTAAATCAATTTTAGCTTGAACATCTCTTTTTCTCCCATTATCTGATTCTTCCCGACCATCTTTTTCTTTTTTGACACTTGTTTCAACAATATTTTCCTCCACACTCGAACATACGGATTTTCGTTTAAAATATTTCTCCATGCCTGTTAAAAAACAAATTCAATACAACTAAAATAAAATGAGGGGCTGTTGATAAAATGGAGAAGGAATTTGAGTCAAAGCTGAGTATTCAGAATCATGGTCCATCTTCAGACAATAACAATAATCCTCAGAGATCTAAGAGCTTTACATTTAGAGCACCACAGGAGAATTTCAGCATACAAGATTTTGATTTAGGCAAGATTTATGGTGTTGGTTCTTATTCTAAGGTTCAATATTTTTCTTTCCATATCTTGTATCCTCTATATATTCGTTTATAATGATTTCTATCATGGATTCTTGTTTCTTTTCTTGATTTTTGTTCATAGTAGATTGATTAGGTGAATCGATATATCCCAAAATTGAATATCTATATTCACTCGGATGCCCCCTTCACTTCCCATTTCAAAAATCAAGTCCTTAAAGTCATCAATTTTCAAGATGATAGTTAAATATAAGCAAGCATACTGCATACCAATTTGCTATCCATAAACGATTTGCAGATTTGCTGTTAAAACAATTGGATGAAAATCATGAAATTGACATAGAGAATTGATAATACACCTAGAGAATGGCGGACTTCGGGCCTTCGGCGGATGGTGGACTGATTGAAGAAGAAAAGGGCAGCTTCGGCGTCGACGGTAAATGGTTTCGCCGTTTCGGTAAGGGACTTGGGCAAATTCTGCTTGGTCTTGGAAGAAAATTAGCCCCGTGCACAGGTCTGTCTCATATGGTTTGGGAATTGGGTTTAATTATCTAAATAACAAATTGGGTTTGAGCTTCAGCAAATGGGCTACTGGGTTGGAGGGTTTTCAAATGGGCTTAGTGTTAGGTTAAAAAAAAAACTGTGGGGTCATTTGACCCCACATGACATCATGTGGATCCGCCCCTGTTCCACGGAGAATAGAGTAATAAGATGGATCGAGGAAGAATACGAACTTTATTATATTCAAAATATCAACGAAAAGTTACTCTCTATCCCTTATTAGTGATTAGTGCATCGTATTTAATACGATAGGTTGGACCGAAGTGTTTATAAATTTTACTAGCCATTCTCGATGTTACTAATCGTGATTTTTTAAACAGTGGTTTACTCAATTAGATTACTGTTTACAATCTAATCAATATAATATTCAACGGGCATCCAGAAAAGTTGATCGTAAAAAGAGATTTTAAATAAAAAATAAAACCACCCGATGGCGACGACGAGAATATAAAATATTATTCTTAATCAATCCTAAATAAAAATCTCATAATTCCTTCTTTAGAACAATTCCACGGGACCCAGCCACGCGGGCATTAGTGCTCTCCCTCTAATCGTCAAAATGTAAAATTCACGCTATTCCATTATTTCCTTGCGTTGTCCAATGAATTTAACTATTTAAGCCCCGTTTGGTATCTTTCGAAAAACCTTCTTTTAAAATTCATTTTCAATCACGCGTCTTTGAATAAAATAAATATTTTTTTATCACATCAATAAATTTTTCTTATTTTTTAATCACATATTTCACATTATATCACTATTTAAAATATATTATTTTCTCAATAATATCCATCAAACACACCATAAATAAAAATTAGTATTCAATTATAAAATAAAAAGAAAAAGAGAAGATAATATAAAAAAATTCAAATTCAATAGACTTTTATGATGACAAGTGATACAACATGTCTAATTGATTATGGTTGTGAAAGTTGATATATGATAATATTTTGGTTATGTTTCATTCATTTGACTCATTTTTTTATCCAACTGACTTTTAACATTTTCGAATCTTCATCACAAGGTTAGAAGCAAGTTTAGAGTATTTGCACTTTAGCCCATGAACTTTCACTTTCTTCCATTTTGGTCCATTTTCACTTAGTTCTTCCAAATTAAGTCATATCCATCAAATTGTCATCTAAACCAAAATATGAGATTAATAAGTACATTTTGACATAAAATAATCATACTAGCATATTAAATAAAGAGGAAAAATAATGCATTTTACATTCATATCAGACTACATTGATATAATGATAATTTATTAATAAATATATAATTCACGATGAATTTTATATATATAGATCTCGTCTTCATGATTTTAATAGTTCTTTTATGCAAAGTTCTAAATTACGCAATTGATTTTGTATTATTTGGTCAGTTGTTCATTCCGCGTTAAATAAATATAAAAATAAAAAAGAAAAGAACGTTGCTTTCACTTGCAGAGTCATTCAATTTTTGCGACTGCTTTCGCATTGTAGTCATTCAATTTTTGTCAATACTAAAATATTTTGATAATTTAATAATGAATCTAGTAGCCATAATTTTGTTTGGTCAATGTATTCGACAAATTTTTAGCTTAAGAATAATTCAAACGTAAATAAAATACTATTATTTATTGTTTTGGTTGGTCAAATCATTGATTAGATGCAAGCTTGCTTAAGGCTGCATTTGGCATATTGAAAAAGAATGTTTTCTATTATAATTAGACAAAATTTGTAATAATAAGCTTAACATTGACACCGTCATAAACAATGGTGGGCCATAGCCCGTAATAGAAAGACAGAGCGGCCGTCCTCTCTCCAATTTCACATCTACGAGTATCCAAAACTGGATGCTCCGGGTCGGACTCACGTATGATGGGGCCCGCCCCAATAGAAAGTAACCCGTTTCCGCGTCGTGTAATGCATTAACTTTCGAGATTTGCTTGCTTGGCTGGCAGTGTACCGCTGATCCATGCTGCGGTAGTTTGCCAGCCTGTCTCCAGTAATAATTCGGCTTAGTCGTTGCACCTCCGGCTTGAACTTCCCAGCTTAAGCCGCTGTTACTTTTTCATATTTCATTTTGTTTTCTATTTTTGGGAGTGAATTCACCGAGTTTGGAATTTTGCTTTTTTTTTTTTAAATCTTTAGGGTCCATTTAATTACAAATGGAAAATTGATGAAAAAAAAAATGAATTTAAGAGAAAATAATTGTTTAGAACTTATTTTTTCGAGAATGGTCAATTAATTGTGTATCTGTATTTGATTGGTATAATTTTTCACCTGAAAAATGTTGAAATTTGGATATTCATTTGACTTTATTTTTCATGAAAATTGTCTACTAAAGGGAAAAAAATTTTACAATTGGGGATAAAATTTGTTTCTGTTGCAAAAAAAAAAAAAAAACTGAAAAACCATTTCCCCACCAAAGTGGTGGGAAAAACAATTCAATAAAAACCTAAAAAAATGGGTCACGTAGGGGGTTGGAGGGAAATGTTTTGCCAAGAAAAAATTGACTATCAGACAAGAAAAAAGTTGAAACTTGAAAAATAATTTCCAAGTTCCATAGAAAATAGTAAACATGCCTTATTGCAAAATTTGATAATTTGGTTAGTTTTATTATAATTTTGTTGTGTCATGAAATTGTACCCATTTTTCTGAACATAAATTTGTGCTTATTTTTATTACTTTTATATATTTCATATTTGAAAAAAAAGTCCGAAAAATAAAATATATAAATAGAATAATCATTATATGATATGTCAATAAATTTTTAACTAACAACTAATCTAATCTATATTTTGTAGAAATTAAAATCCAGATTTTAATTTAAATCAAAGTGAATAACAAATTTTAACTACATATTTTATGAAATCCACAATTTTTCAATAATGAATTTCATTCATTTTTAATCAAAATATATTACAAATCTGATTTTAATCCCCACCAAATAAGTGCTTAATTAGTAAAATTGTTTATTACACCTCTATAGAGTCATGCATATATCGTAGTGGACTCTATCATTTCATGAAAAGAATATACTAGTCGATCATTAAACAGTTTTCAACGTCATTGGTTATGTCTTTTTTTTTACTATCTTCTATACTTATTTCTCGGTTTCCTTCAATTCTACAAACTCTATTCTTCAAGTAATAAATTACACTAAACAACGTTTGAAATGAGAATGAATTTATGAAAATTTTAATTTAAAATAATATATATCACGTTGACTTTAGCTCATGTTTGGTGGTCTTTATTAAAAAAAGTTTGTTTTGAATAGTACTTTTTTTTAGAACATGTGATTAAAAAGTAGAAAAAAATTTGAGTTTACATGTAAAATATTTTATTGTGTGAATGTAATTGAAAATGAATATGAAAAATAAATTAAAGTAAAGTAAATTAGATGGAATCAACGGCGCCCTGACCGGCTCGCTCGCGCACGAACGGAAGCCTCTTCTCTCTTCAGACAAAGCTCTTGAAACGCGTCAGAAACTGCTGGCTTCAATTATTACATAGTTTATTTATTTATCAAATAAAAAATTTCTAATTTCGTATTACACTACAAAAGACACAGAAATAAGGCCATAAAACTCCCCCTCAAACAGCCACCCTACCCACCACGTTGTCAACTTAAATTAACCCCAAAAATTATCTGTCAACCTTTTCTCCATTCTTTGTACTGTAATCATTAATCTGCTTCACATTTAGTCGATAATAATAGCTGAAGGAGCTGAAATTGTTCGATCAGAAGTGTAATTTGAGCTCGGCGTAAATTTTCTGGCGATAGTTTTGCCGCCGGCAATGTATAAGCTGCAGTTTCTTGTTCTGCTTAGCTCCTTGGTGGCTTTAGTTGCTGCTCAAGGATCTAGGAACAACACAAGTAAATGGCGAACACTTAAGGGTACGAGATCTCGGTCTCTTTCCGCATATATGCGTCTGTGTGTATCCATGTACATTTTTGTGTCCTTCTGCATCCTTTTCGGTGATTTTTCTCGGATATGGAAAACGAAATATTGAATTAGGATTCGTGGGCTTTTGATTTTTTTATTTTTTTGGTGTAAAAAAATGCAAGGACTAGAGTAAGTAGAATGCTAAAGATTCGGATGAGTTATTTTGGATCACAATGATTTCTCTCAAAGTTTACAAGCATATCAAGTACTGCTTGAAATTTTATTTTCGTCTCCTCTTGTTTCTTAAAATTTGTTATTGTTGCTGCCCTGTTGCAAAATCCACGATATTGTTTTGTGGAGGAGGAAGTCATTTAAACACTAAATTTTGGGTACTTTATGAAAAGATTGATTTTGTTAGCAACAAAAATTTTAACTTCAACTTAAGTTTGTAATGATCTTACTATGTTTCGTTAGTAATAAGCCAATGGAGAATGCGCAAACTTTCAGTAAACGCTACGAAACTGTGAAAGTAAATTTAGTGAGGTCAAAGTTAGTGATCTCTTGCATGACCGAAGAATCCATTGAAGACTTAAATAACTTAACACGTTACTATATTCAACTATGCACAATACTTTCATCTTTTCTTAAGTTGCTTCCTGTTGAATTAGTATTTTATAGAAGTGCCTTACTTTAATTTCTAAATAGAAGAACAAAAGCTAGATATAAAATCTATCTGCTAGAGTCTGGTTTGTAGTCAATTTATCACATTGAGTTATTTGCAGCTGCAATATCTGAACCTCGACAGCTGTCTGTATATGTTGATGAGGCTATAGAGATTTATTTTTTAAATGTATAACGCTTTTATGCACAGTTCTGTTTTCACCTTATCATAGCCAAATAACTGAATCATATAATTCTGTGTCCCTTCAAGTCTTTAATCGCAGTGACTATCTCAGCTACCTTATCATAATATGGTTTCCAAGAACTTATATTTTTGTTGCTTTTTTCAGGAGGCCCACCTTTAGTCATAGCTAGAGGTGGATTTTCAGGCATGTTTCCTGATTCTGGTCAATATGCTTATCAACTAGCAGTGCAGATTGGCTTACCCAATGGGGTTGTATGGTGTGACGTTCAACTTACGAAAGATGGAGTTGGAATCTGCTTTCCAGATCTTAGGCTTGAAAATGGTTCTAACATCGATACTATTTTCAAGAACGGGAGCAACACCTATCCTGTGAATGGGGTTCCTATGCGAGGATGGTTTTCTGTTGATTTTACCTTGAACGACCTAGAACCTGTCAATCGTAAGTTCAGTTTATGGGTCCCATCACAGTATACATTATTTAATTATTAAATCTTAATGCTTGCAAATTTATATGCATCTTTTAATCTTTCAAGGGACATACTTGGGGTAATGGATGATTTGCAAAAATAATAGTAATTGGCTGTTTTCTTCAAACAGCTTCATAAACCAATTGAATCTGCCATCGCTTTGTTATAGCTTCCAGTATATTTTTGCTTCTCGCGAGATAAAACAAAATTGTCTACTTCGGCAAGTGGTTGGATTGGTGTCTCAAAAGTTGTTCCATCAATTTAATAATATAAAATTTGGCCTTTCATTCATTGTAAAAACATTGTTTATGAAGATTTTCGTAGGGTAACTCTGCTTAGTAAATAATTTTTTGTAATTGTGATGAAGTTATAAGATACTATATTAATGCTTGCATGCTGACTGTCTTTAATACTGGGGACAGTGAAACAGAGAATCTATTCTCGGGCCCCTAATTTTGATGCCACTCCACAGCAGATTCTAGCTGTTGAAGATGTTGTTGACTTGGCAAAACCACCGGGGTTGTGGTTGAATGTTCAGGTACACGTATCAAATCATTCTTGATCGTATTTAAAATTTTGTACCAGATATTATGATGACTCGTAATGAACCATGTTTTTTGTCATATCCTTTGCAGCATGATGCCTTCTTCAGCCTACATAATCTGACTATGAGAACCTTCATTATTTCTGTGTCTAGACGCGTTGTTGTTAATTATATTTCATCACCAGAGGTAAACTTCTTGAGAAGTATCATTGCACGATTCAGAACAAGCCCGACAAAACTCATATTTCAGTTTCTGGGACCTGATGATGTGGAGCCTTCAACCAACCAAACATATGGTTCACTTTTGAGGAATCTAACATTTATCAAAACATTTGCCTCAGGAATTCTTGTTCCTAAATATTTCATCTGGCCTGTAGACAACAGTCTATATTTACAGCCTCATACGTCTGTTGTTTCGGATGCTCATAAAGCTGGTCTAGAAGTTTTCGCATCAAATTTTGGAAATGATGCAACTTTACCCTATAACTACAGCTATGACCCTGTTGCTGAGTATCTCAGTTACATTGACAATAGTGACTTTTCTGTTGATGGTGTACTCTCTGACTTCCCAATAACTCCATCTGAAGCCATAGGTAAGCTGCAAGCTATTTGACTAAATTGCATCATTTGTTTCGTTAGTTAATTTGTCCTATCCAAATTGAATGGAGAAATCATAAATATCTGCAAATTTTGGTTTTGTGTGGCAATTTAGTATGTGTCATTTTCACTAGCTAATATTGATAAAGACATGGTGTGTTGACTCTGAATGATATCTTCCAACATCTAATTTATTCGTTGTTGCAGATTGCTTCTCGCACATGGGCAAAAATGAAAAGGAACAAGGTAAGCACGAACATCTGGACTTCCCTGTTTTGAAGTTTTGATATTATTTTCTTTAGTTTCACTTGATCCGGAAATTTTTACAAATTCAATATGTTTGTAACCTTTTGAGATTAACAGATCCTTTTGCTCTCTGTTTGATTCAGTAAAGCTTTTGGTTATCTCCTTGGAAGGAGCAAGCGGGGACTATCCTGGCTGTACTGACAAGGCATATAGTAAAGCTATATCAGACGGTGTAGATGTTCTTGATTGTCCTGTTCAAATGACAAACGATGGGATACCTTTTTGCTTGGGATCTATCAACCTCAGAGATAGAACTAATGTTGATGAAACAGACTTCAGCAACCTGGCCACAAGTAATCCAGATCTTAACATAGACGGTGGAATATACACCTATAATCTCACTTGGAGCCAAATTCAGAGCACCTTGAAGCGTAAGTGAAACTTATCATCTATACTGTGACTCTCCTAACTTGACATTCACATTATTTTTAGCAAAAAATGTATAATTGGACTTGCGAATGGAGGGATTGACTTCAAAAGTTGAAAAATGAATAAGCTTATGCCATGTCCAGCTCAGATTGGGTTTAGGTTGACTAGGGCTTAATTTTGAAAATCATGATCTTTCCAAGGCCTCCTACATACATGGAACAGGTCTCTGTGATAGAGCTCTTCTGAATCTTACAGTATTTTAAAGATATTGAGGTTTACCGTATATAGGACATTTCACACGATACAATCAGACTCGAGAATAAATTAGTGGATGTGGGTTAGGGGCATGCCGCCTTTCAACTTTCATTAAGACTATTACCCTCCTTAATTTTGGAATTTCTCTTCTTTACTTATTTTTCAGATTTCTTAACTCGCTATTTAATTGATGTCTTCTCAGGTGCAGTTTTCATTCACGAGATGTTTGCTGCATTTGAAAATTGTTATTTAAAAGTGTAATAATATATTTTTGTTTTCACTGCAGCTGCAATATACAATCCATACGTAAACTTTTCGCTTTATCGAAATCCAAATGCCAGAAGTGATGGGAACTTTATGCAGTTGTCCGATTTTTTGGCCTTTGCAAGAAATGCGTCTTCGGTCTCTGGTGTCTTAATCAGCATAGAGGTGAGTTTGCTCAATGCAAGTGGCCTGGATTCTTATTTTTAAGAACAGAATCTTGTAAATAATGCATGTGCTTGCCCATCAAACATTTAGTTGTGCTGAAGCATCCCGTCCATATGATTTGATCACTAGGTTTGAAAATTCTTAACTAGCTACAGGTTGGAAATAAGAAAGATGTAGGGAATATGATCTTGTAAACTATTATCTTAATTTCCAATAAAAGAAGTTCCATGACTAGTTTTTAGGCATGATGTACTTCCAAAAATTGAGACAATCTCAATGCAGATGAATGGATGGTTAGAGAGAAGTTTATCAGTGAGAAAATAAGAAAGCATAATTTTATACAGCTTTTATTCATTCTCCAATCAGAAATTTACTGCCATTTGGTGCCACGGATTTATGCCCACTATTATCTATGTAGAAAATTGATGATAGAAGAAATAACAAAGACTATCATAATATCAGTCTCAGCTCTGTTATTCTCATTGGGGAGAAGAGTATCATTCATAAACATAACATAAATTTCATCTAATCGTGTCTGTCCTCACTCCTCCCAATAGCCAGTTGCTTTAGTATCTCATTATTAGGTTCTACATAACTTGTTCACCATTTCTCATAATGGTTCATCGCGCGATACTAAGTAAATAAATTGTAGAATAAATAATATGCTGACATAACTTGTTTACTGTTTCTTGTGATGGTTCATTGTGCGATAATGTCTAGCAGTCTAGGATGTACCGACACCCTCCTAGGGCTAGAGAGACACCGACATGCGGTTGAAATGCCAAGAGGCGTGTCCAAATTATTTATTTGATTTTGTACAGTTAGACGTGTCGTCGACATATTGCTTCAGACACCCACACGACATCGACATCTTGAAAACACCAAGTGGCGTGACCAAATTAATTTTTGGTTTTCTATAGTTGAACAAGTCGCTAACACGAGTAGGAAACCCCTGGTGGCATGTCCAAATTGTTTTTTGGTTT
This sequence comes from Fraxinus americana, assembly GCA_035079005.1. Taxonomy (NCBI): domain Eukaryota; kingdom Viridiplantae; phylum Streptophyta; class Magnoliopsida; order Lamiales; family Oleaceae; genus Fraxinus; species Fraxinus americana. The sequence goes on along the minus strand of CM068706.1, from coordinate 54,326,476 downwards.
TGTACGTCTTGTCATGTTGGGAGGAACATTGTCAACATGTTGGAATTAAGAAAAACAAATTTTCTTTATATTATAAATAATAGAAAACGAAAAAAATATTATTTTAATAAGCATGTAGGGACGTTTGTGTTGGAATTTTTTAAAAAATTGCACGTCAGTGTGTCCGTTATGTGTCGTGTCCGAAACTGTGTCCGTGTCGGTGCTTCCTATTTGTGTGTATTTTTGCTAAGCTTAAATTTTTTTATTTAAACTAAATATGTAAGTTTTAGAATAAATAATGCACTTGACATGTTCACTGATTCATGTAATGGTTCATTAGGCAATATGTCAAGTAAGTCCAGCATGCTCCACACATCTTGTGTGAGAATAGCCAAGACGACGAGTCAATTCAAATCAAAACTTAATTCCATGTTAGACTGCTTGCGTTTTAAATACCAGTGTCTGTTCTAGATACGATGTACAGACTTTAAACCATGATTGGACATATTATTCGTTCTTGCATATATTTTACTTGTTCTGTTGGAGGGTTAAAATCACCTCACCTCATTCTGGGTCCTGTTTTACAGAATGCTGCTTACCTAGCTGAGAAACAGGGACTAGGTGTAACTGATGCAGTTTTGGACGCTTTGAGCAAAGCTGGTTACAATAATCAGACAGCTAAAAAAATTATGGTAAAATCTAGGGATAGTGCTGTTTTGAGAAAGTTCAAGAGTACCAGCAATTATGAGCTTGTTTACCTGGTCGATGAGGATATCCGCGACATTACGAACTCAACCATTTCAGAGATCAAAAAGTTCGCCAGTTCTGTAGTCATCACAAAAAAATCCGTATTTCCTATCGATGAGGCATTTCTCACTTCGCAAACGGATGTGGTCCCAAAGCTGCAGGCCTTTGGATTCCCTGTTTATGTGCAAATTTTCAGAAATGAGTTTCCGTCTCAACCCTGGGATTTCTTCTCTGACCCTTACGTGGAGATCAACACACATGTTTCTGTTATGGGAATTAATGGTGTCATTACGGACTTCCCTGCAACAGCAGCTAAGTATAAAAGTAAGTTTATTACTATACTTTTTATTCATTTCCTTTTTTCATTTATGCAGTGTGTTCACTTAGGAGTCTAGAAATGATAGTCTAAGCCATATCTATCCAGTTTTATAGTATCCATTGCAATTCTTTATGCCTTTTGATCTCGAATGTAGTTGATTTCACCTTAAACCTCACCTAACTTCACCTCTGTTTGCTCTCTAAGGCCTGGGCTTAGCATGCACCCATTCACATTTCTGGTCAACTTATAGGCTTATAGCCAGCTTCCTTACCCGAGAACAGGGACTGAGACTTTGTTTTCCTGTTTCTTAGCCAAAAGTTATTCCATGCACGTTAGATTAGAAGTGAATTTTGAATATACGTGTCTTTAACCCTTTATTTGACTGGTGATCTTACATATTATTATTATTAAGAGCCCATTTGGTACACATTAAAATGAGATAATGCATTTTTTTGAAGTGATGTGATGGGAAATATGTGGTTGAAAAAAAAAAGGAAAAGTTATTGATGTGATGTAAAATATTATTTTATTGAAGAATGTGTGATTGAAAAAGAGTAGAAGAATGAGAATGAAAAAATAATGTGGATCAAACAGGGACTAAAGGATCAAAAGTCAATTATCATCTTCTATTCTGTTTGTGCCGATAATATAATTTCATTCAGCTGCACAGACCTCCATCCGTAATTTTCAATACATACTTCAATTGTAAAATACACTTTATATAAGATAATTGTTGTTTTCATTTTTTAGGTCGAAACGTGATTGTTGCAACATGTCTTATGCCAACGAATTCTTTTTATATTTGATTTTCGTTTGTAAGTATTATTGGATTGGCTCCTCCTGATTGGATGTCATCGACACACCCTCTTTTCACATTCTAGTGCTTATAGTATTTGCTGTTTTGTACTATTCCCAGGGAACCGATGTTTAGGGTATAAAGAGGTGCCAATGTACATGAGCCCCGTGCTACCCGGCAGCCTTCTTGTACTTATGGCACCTCAATTATTGCCACCAGCTGAGGCTCCAAACCCGATTCTTTCAGAGAATGACGTGGTTGAACCACCTCTACCCTCCGTTGTGGAAAAGCCCCCGACCACTAACACTGGCAACGGCTCTACAGCACCAGGTCCGACCCCACGAAATGGACAGCCTACAATTGTTGCAAGCATGATCATAAGCTGCATTGCTATCCTTGCCACCCTTTTGCTTTGCTGAGACAACCTCGACGACCTTGTTTTTTTTATTTTTTTGTTTGCATATCTGTAATTGACCTCATTGGACATTCTGAAGTTGAGCATCGGACACTTCGGCCATGATTTTCCTGTTCGAATTTTTAGGTACTTACATTCATTAGCAATATCACAGAGTTTGAAGATATAAATATAAATAAATATATTTTATTTTACTGCTTAGTGGTAATTCAATTTGAGATGATATATGTTATTAATTAAAGTATTGTCACACTGATATAATGAAGTGTTAGCCCAATATTTAAAAAATAATTAAATCATAAAATTTCAACTATTGATTCATAAAAGAATTTGAAATGAGTTTCTTTATTTGGTTCAACTTTCCGCTAAATATTATGAAGAGTGCTACATGTACATCATGCTGTACACTCCCCTCACATAGAGGGGGGCCCACAAATTTTTTATTCGTGGTGGGCCTCCTCACATGTGAGGGGGCTGTGGCTGTACACCATGCCGTATGACATGGTGTACGACCATCATTTTCCAAATATTATTTCATGTAATTAGGCACCTAAAGTTGTGGCAATTAATGCGAAAACAGGTGTTTGGTGAAGAAGGGATGAATTATGAAAGTTGAAATAATATGGTTGGAAAGAGTAGAAAAAATCAAATAATTTTGTAAAGAAAATTAAAGCATGGCAAGATCCATGAATTTCACTCACAAAAAGATGCCATTAATGGTGTTATATTAATGGGACTTTTATCTCCTTTACATCTCCAAATGCCATTATACATGTGACTTGAGGAACCTCACGTTATGCTAGTAATATCTCTCCTTTTCTCTTTCCCCTTAAAAAGGATTATTTATCCATGACATTATTTTTTAGCCCCTGTTTGGTTGAGATTATTATTAAATTCTGATAGTTTGAAAGCTAGATTTTGAATTTGTTAATGATATCCAAAATTCAGAACGTTACAACCTTCCTTCACGTTACTATCAATTATCGATTATACATTTGTGCCTTTTAATTGTCTCACTGAAAATATGTCCAACTTCGATGTAATTCAATGGCAAAACGGTCTTTCGACTAACTAATAGTTGATGATTTTGGAGGAATGTTGTCCTTAGTGCCATAACATGTCTTCCAACCAAGAAAAACTTAGGTAGGCACCGTCCTACATGGCACGACCATCCAATGAGTGGCCACCTCATTGGATGGCCCAACCTCGTCCAATGAGGTGAAGCCAACTTGAGACTTGAGAGTTTCTCTCTCTTTCCACCTCAAGTCCCGAGGTCATCTCACCTCATTGGTTGAGGTTGGGCCATCCGATGAGGTGGCAGCTCTTCATTGGATGACCACACCACGTAGGACAGTCTGGTCGTTCTATTCAAGTTTTTCTCCTTCCAACCATGCTTATTTAATTAATTGAGGGTCCCACTTTTTGTTCACAAAGAATCGATTTTCTCTCTAGAAGCAGCATAAAACTCACCTTAATATTGGCTAGTCAAATGAGGGCACTCAATGTGCTCATAAAGCAACAAAGCATGATTTCCGGTAAGGATTAGACCAAGTGGGTAGGTTGAAAATATTTTGGAATGTGAGAAAAATCTCTAAACACCTTAGTAAAATAGTCTTGTAACTTCAACAAAAGAGGTTAAAATAGTTATACTCTAGCTACCATTTACTGGAAACTCGATTATGTGCGGAGTCGTAAAATTATGCATGGAGGCTAACGTCTACTTATTTTGAAAGGTCGAGGAAGTTGATAGGTGTTGCTTATATTACGAGTGGTTGTGGATAATTTTTCATTAAAAAAACTGCAATCATTTAGGAGGGAGTATTCCATGACAAAGAGGCAAATGTGCATGGCACAAACATTTACAGAAACTAAAGCCGCAAGAATATAGAAATAGTAAACTGACCAAGGAACCAAAAAACTTTTTCATGGAGTCCTATGAATTTGGAATCTCCCATAATTTTCTCCTTATATTTTCAGAAACAACCCAAGAAAAATTTCTTCAATTTTCCCTTTTGGCTTTCAAAAATAGTATTTTCAACAATTATTTAGAATTTTTGTGAATATGCTGCCTGAATCTGTATCCCCGGATCCTATTCCGGGGAAAGAAGAAGCGAAAAGAATTGGAGGGGAGGAGACGAGTTTGAAGAGATCGGGTTCGTCTTTAAATTTCAAGAAATTTGTTGCAAAGGGTTTGGGCAGTAGTTCAATGAAAAACCTATTCAAATCGAAGAAACCTCGGCTTCCTGTCGACGTCGTTAAACAAACCAGAGCCTCCCTTTTGTTCCTCCATTCGGGTGGCGAAGGTGGTGGTGGTGGTGCACACAAGCGTTTTGACAAGGTTTTTTTTTTTTTCCTTTTGAATTTTTAGGTTGATTTGCTTATAATATGAAGCGAATTCACTCTTTTATGACATTAGCGAAATTTGTATAGAAGAGATGGTTCGACACTCCACTCGTCTAACCACAAATACGTATGTTCTCATTTTTATTTTAGGTGGAAGAATTAGATGTCCTCATCGCTGAAATGAAGTCGATTCTTTATGGCTACGGTGAATCTCAACCTGTTCCAGAAGCCTGCGCGCAACTGACTCGAGACTTTTTCAAAGATGACACACTGCGCCTCCTAATTCTTTGTCTCCCTCAATTGAACTTCGAGGTAAGCAATGAAAACTGCAAATAAACCTTTTCTGCCTTGAACATCTCCCTTGGCGTATTTGGAGACAATCAATGAATGAAGCATCCGTCCTTTGTTGCTTATCATGGATGCAACATTTTCTTTATAGGCTCGTAAGGATGCCACCCAAGTTGTTGCGAATTTGCAAAGGCAACTCGTTAATTCACGCTTGATTGCTTCTGATTACTTGGAAGCAAATTTAGATCTTATGGATCAGTTGATACCTGGGTGAGCTGCCATTGTGATTTTCATATAGAATGCCATGTTTGTTTGTTCTTAATCTTATATATCAGTGAAATTAAAACTTAATGCATAATTCAAAATCTGAGAGGATTGCCTCTTACTTGTGACAGTAGCAAGAGATGGTCTCAAATCATGCAACTAAAATGTAGAAACTTATACTATATTGGCTTTTTTGATAAGAAGCACGGTGCAATAGTCTATAGTTCTTAAGAAGAAAAAGAACTTGAAATCTTTTTTTGTTGTAATGTCCATTCCATTCTGATACTACATAACACTGACACGCTCGCTGTATGTATATAAGATGAGATTTTCACATCCAGTTCGGAGGTTGGAGATATCCCGACCCTACTATCGTTAAGAGCTCGAATATGGGACATTAACTTTGATAGTTATTCTGTATCAACAAGACTAAAAAGTAAAAAAGCTGAATATTTCCATTAATTCTTGAGTTTCATAAATTGCTTTTAAATGGTTTTTGGCAATGGAACTCGTAGTTTTTTGTTTACACATGCAAACATATGTCATTTGTTTTCTCCCCATTTTGTTACAGGTACGAGGATCCAGTCATTGCTTTGCATTATGGAGGTTTGTTACGGGAGTGTCTACGACATCAAGTTGTTGCAAGGTAAGAACCTCCATTTGGATTTTCTTTTATGTCTGCCGACAAGTAATTTCAATTTTCTTTATCTTTTCTCTTCTCGAAATTAATATGGTTGAAGTTTACTGTAGATATGTTTTGAAGTCAGAACATATGAAGAAGTTTTTTGATTATGTGCAACTTCCAAATTTTGATGTTGCTTCAGATGCTGCAGCTACCTTTAAGGTCCGTGACCTATATTCATCTATATCTATATTCGTGCGTGTGAGTATATTTTGAAAGTCAGTATATCTAACATTTTAGAAACCAAAAGTAACTTTTACTCGTGGTTTTGGAAATCTCGAGCTTGTTTGAAAGCCTTCCATTGGCTACCAATCAGTCAATCACAAAGCTAAAGTGTATTTGTTTGGTTCCGATTCTATAAGCAAATTATTACGAACTCTTTATAGTTTCTGTACTTTCTTACAGGAGCTTATGACAAGGCATAAGTCCACAGTTGCAGAGTTTCTCACTGGAAACTATAGTTGGGTATGTGTAGTTTTCATTGTGTCACGTTTTCTTGCTCGATCATTCATTTACTGAGCTATTTTAAATGAACACGAAAATAAGTTACTTAAGGTGCTTAGAAGCAATCCCAAGTACTCTCTTATCATTTCAACTCTACAGTTTTATCATTATGTATCTTATATTAATTCGAGTTTAAACATACTAAAATTTGCCATGCTGTGCCCTTCTAGTTCTTTGCCGAATTCAACTCAAAGTTGTTGGAATCTACGAATTACATCACTAGGAGATATGCCGTTAAGGTACGAAAGAGACTGATTTCACGTTTTATTCTGAACTTGTGCCTGTGAAATACTTCATTATTTGTACTACTCGAACACGTTTCTTTATATGTTCTTTTTGCTCCAAGAGTGACTTACACTTTTATTGTTCTCGTAGAATGTTTGATAGGCTAGACTCAAAGAAATCCAAGTTAGTCTTTTTCGTTGTGCTAGGAGTGTCGTCCTCATTACCCTTGTGGCATGTTTAATAGCGAGTATTGACTAGTGGACATTGTTAATGGAGAAAAAATAGTTAATATTTTATTATCTAGTAGTGTCTAACAAACATGCACTTTAGAACTTTAGAATTCAAGAAATAAAAATGTTGCGTTTATAAAAAATAATTGAAGTTGGTTTTAAGTGTAATAGGACTCCCAGTTACTGCACGCGATCTCTGCCACACATCTCTTTCTTTCTGCTCTAGACCCAACAAAAAAATGGAACTCTGCCCTTAAATGAGAGACCCAAAGTAATGAGAAAATGACTTTTAAAGACCCGTTTAAATCTAACCAAAGCTACATTTGCTCAGACTTAAGAACAAAAAAAGTTGCTTTTTGTGCTGATGGCCAATGTTGACGTTCAGCTTCTTGGAGATGTCTTGCTTGATCGCTCGAATTCTGGCGTGATGATACGTTATGTCAGCTCCAAGGATAACATGAGGGTTCTAATGAATCTTTTGAGGGTAAATACCTTCTTTTTTCAATCAAATTTTCATGTCGATTGCCATACTTATTTTGAAAGTATTGGTGTTAAGTTTGTGCAACTCCGCAACGCTATTTTGCAATATTTTTAAACTTGACTCGAGTATTGAACTGGAAAAGTATAAGTTCAAAGTTCAACAGGATATCAGCAATAATTACATATAAATTATAGCATATAATGAGCATGGTATGGGTATGGGTATGGGTATGGGTATGAATATGTAATTGATTTTTTTCTGTTGCAGGAATCACACAAGAGCATCCAAATTGATGCATTCCATGTGTTCAAGGTTTCAATTCATTCCTTGACCAAATAAATCTTACAATATTTTCTAAATTTGATGTATTTAAATGCTTGTTGGGCATCTTGCAGCTTTTTGTGGCGAATCAAAATAAACCTTGTGACGTCGTCAACTTGCTAGTTGCAAATAGAAACAAGCTTCTACGCTTCTTCGATGGCTTCAGCATGGATAGAGGTATTAGATTCTTACGTCGTCATTGCAAACATCAATGAACAAACATATTACTATGTCATTCTTCTTTAATGTGATCTAGTTTGACATAGTCTTGCTTACGTTCACCAAGTTATTTATGATACATGTTTGGTAAGTGTAAGTGTTATGCCCTAGGTCCAATCAACTTTGGACATAAACACTTTGAATATATATAATCAATGTATATATATGGCAATATCTATTATTTAATTGAATTAATATTCTAATAAATTAAATAATAGAATCCGTAGATTCAAGTCTTGGTGATTTGTTAATCACAAGGAGTTGTGATTGTGAGATACAAATTACATATGACTGAATCTTAAATCGTCCGTGGTCGAGGTAATAACGAGATACGGATATCGTTATTACGGATAGACTATCGCGTGTGGCATTCTTACTTGTGAAGTAAGTAGCTGATCTCACAAGCTAAAGTGTGGTGACACTTGAATGAACACGTGGATGTTTTGTTATAGAACAAAACATTGGAGACCCCTGAGAGATTCCACATGGATAACTATCTAAGTGTTAGTGGTTAATCTCTAACGTTCGGTAGTGGAATTGGTCCTTTGACTTGAGGTTATCATAGTACCTTATATGAAGGCAGACATACTTTGGTGGTGTTGGATGTTGCTCTGTCAAGGGTCGCTAATACAGCATTGTTCGGGTATGTCAAGAATCATATGAAGGTTGTGAATGATCAATAGAGGATTCGTCACTCTTAGATAGTAAGAGATTATGATCTACATTTTATCCAGTTAAGTTGATAATGAAATCCTTGGCCAAGGTGAACTCATAAGTCGGAAAATAGTTTTCGACGTATTGACTTAACGATGGGATAAAAGATATGATCGATAATTGAGATTGACACATATCCATATCTCATAATTGATCGGATCATATTGACGAAAGGATTATAGTTTCATAGTAAATGAACAAGTTTGGTTTGTCATGCTACGTGATATTTCCCGTCACATGTATTGCCCTGATACATTGCTAGATGTCAATCTGGGACAACGAAAGTGAATTAGTGATAAATTAAAAGGGGCGTTTTAATTTATCGATTTTGATTAGATCAAAATAATAATTCACGCCGTTTCTAAGCATCGCGGATCGGGAACCTAATGGGTCACACACAAAAGAGAATCAGAAGAATGAGATTTACCAATTAATTAATTGACAAGTGTTGGATAATTAATTAATTGGGTTGTTTATTAATAGGCCCGAATTAATTAATTGGATTAATTAATTCATGGACCAGATTTAATTAATTTGATTAATTGAATATTGGACCGGGTTAAGTTTAATAGATGGGTCGAGCCCATTTGGACTTACATTAATAGGCTACTAGGGTTTGAAAGTATGTATGGAATTTTCATTATTCTTGCTAGCACAAGAAAAGAAAACTCTAGCCGTCATTCTTGTTCTCTGTGTGGATCACCATTGGAGGCTGAACAATTGGACAGCTTGGATTGCAGATCGTGATCATTGGAGTTCAAGAAAAAGCAAAAGAGTTTGTGGAATTCATCAAAGGTATCATTCTCATCACAGTTTCTATCTAAACACATTGCAGATCCTCGTTTGGGAATTGAAAATTGTTTAATTTCCGCTGTGCATGTTAAGTAAATTCCCAACAGTGGTATCAGAGCCTACTTTGTGTTTGTTAGAAATTGTTTCGAATTATAGAACAATCAAAAAGTTGATTGTTAATATTTTTCATGTTTCTAGCAATTAAGAGAATTTGATTTTCTAATTGTAAAATCTGTTTTTTCTTTTAAATAAAAAAAAAAAAATCGGAAAGAATGCGCAATGTACCGTCAGAAGAATTCGCCATGCTGCAGAAGACGCTGGCCAAGATATGCTCCTGTCACATCGTCGCTGCGTCATGCGGTAATGGTCGCTGATTGGCAAATGTCGTCACATGCGACGCTGTCGCGATGTAAATTGCCGCCGCCGCTACATAATCGGCAGCAATGGCATAATGTAACCGGGTCACAGCTGGCGATATCGTGTCTCGCTTAGAGTGAAGAAACGCCGACGGGAGGAAGGGAAAGGGGGTGGATTTCTAGGGTTTGAAGAAACGGTGATTCGATTTGGGACGGGGGCCTCCTCTGCAATTTCTGAAATTTTGGGGACCCGTCCGCAATAATGAAAAAGGGGTCATTGTACAATTATTTTAAAAAGGGGGCCTGTCATGCTATTAAGTTAATTGAAAGGCCCTGTTTGTAATTTTTAAACCAAGGGTCAACTTTGCAATTTTCAAAATGGATTTGAATTTAAATATTAAAATGATTTTATTTTGATTTTCAAATGGTTTGACCGAAAATTTCAATATTGACCTGGTTAAAAAATTTTATTTATAAATTGACGACTTTTATATTTTCGTTAAAAATTAGATTTTAACTTAAATATTAAACTTTGACCCTAAAGTGGATTTTATTTTATTTAGGAGTTTTATCCTAAATTAAAATATTAATTCATTTTAAATTAGAGTTGGACTTTAATTTAATATTTAATTAAAATTTGATTTTAATTAAATTATCCACCCTAGTATATTGTTGAAATTGGAGTTGGACTCTAATTTGACATTTAATTGAAATTTGATTTTAATTAAATTGTCTCGCCCTAAATGCTTCTTAAAATTAGAGTTAGACTCTAATTTAGTATTTAATTAAGATTTGATTTTAATTAAATATGTTCGCCCTAATATCTTTGAATTAGAGTTTGAATCTTATTTTGTATTTAATTAAAATTTGATTTTAATTAAATTCAACCTTATTAATTTGATTATAATTAGAGTTGGACTTTAATTTGACATTTAATTAAAATTTGATTTTAATTAAATTGTCTTGCCCTAAAATTTTATTGGAATTAGAGTTTGACTCTAATTTGGTATTTAATTAAAATTTGATTTTAATTAAATAGTCCCGCCCTATATATGTAGAATTAGAGTTGGACTCTAATTTGATATTTAATTGAAATTTGATTTTAATTAAATAAGTCCGCTAATTTAATTAATTAATTAATTAGATTAATTAATTATTTAATTGTTCCGATCCATTTGTCTAAATTAGTTTAGACGACTTTAATTGCTAGAAACTTGAAACATGTTTTCATATAATATTAGATATTATAGGAATGCATTTATATGATGAATGTTTTATTAGTGGATGATTATGGACTCGACCATGTGGATGTGTTGAATGGTTAGTTTTATTCTTGTTGTTTTATGGGCCTGCGGAGCTCTTATTTATTTTGGACCTGCGAGTCCGTTGTTATTATTTTGGGCCTACGTGTCCAATATTATTTAGGCCTGCGTGCCAACTAGTATAGGATACAAGTTGCAGCTGGACTAATTGGAGATACAAGAAGAGGAGGAGACCATAGAGATGGAGCATTGTATGAATCAATGCTATACCCCCTAAGGAATCACCGACTAGTCTTCCTTATGGCTCGGGAAGACTAGATAGTATAAGTCCATAATCGTCCACACTATTATATGTATGTTTATTTGCATGTTAGATGTATAATAAAATATATATAATTATTACGATGAGACCTTTTGCATGCAAAACCCCTCGTTAAAAATATTAAGTCAATTTGTTATTTGCCTTCCATCATTATAGTGAAAAACGAGAATCCTAAATCGATCTTAGCTTGTTAAGTACACTCAAGGCTGGTCCATTAGGGATATGTTTGACACTGTGAAATATTAGATATTTCTGAATGATGGGTTTGACTTAACTAATATTTATCTTTTGTTGAGTACACTCAAGAAGATAAATTTTAGAGGCATGTTAAAATATTAAGTCATATTTATTTTCGCCTTCCTTCATTATAGTGAAAAACGAAAGTCCTAAATCGATCTTAGCTTGTTGAGTACACTCAACGCTGGTCTATTAGGGATATGTTTGACACTATGAAATATTAGATTTTTCTGAATGATAGGTTTGACTTAACTGATATTTATCTCTTGTTGAGTACACTCAAGGAGATAAATCTTAGAGGCATGTTAAGTAACACATAAGATGTGTGAAGATAAAGAGTTGTCGGCTTAATGATTTGGGAGTTGTATGGAGATACAATTGATAATAGTATCTACCCAAATGTTTTATTAGGGCTTGTTGAGTACACTCAAGGTTTTAATATAACAAATGGGATCCCAGCCCACTGGGAATCAAGTACGAATTCCATAAATTTATGTGAGAGGGTCATAAATTTGAGTTAAACAGTGGGAGCGAAATTAATTTAATAAAATGCCATGTTAAATTAATTCGTGCATTATATATATTATTTCTTTTACTTTTCGTCGTTTACATTTATTGAATCATGAGTAACCATATGTAAGAGGCATATTGTATGCCAACAACCAAAGCAAATTTTCTTGATTGACGCCGCAACCGAGAATTGTTCTCGTGCATGAAAAATTGGTTGTGTCCTTGAGTAGTCCTTTCTAGAGACACCGTTGATGACTCGATAAAAGAAGAGGTGGTCATGCTATAATAAACACGGTTGATGACGATAGTACTACAACATATGTGATGTTTGTAACTATGTCACCTCGAGTTGAGTAGCAACATAAGAGTATAGATGCTAACACATGAATTTTCATCTCAATGTGTTGAATGATGAACATTAAATACGAGGAAATATATGATATTTCCCAACTATACCGGTGCATAATGGCGAGAAGAATCTTGATCGGTGCTCGTGTCTTTGAAGATGCGACTACTTTGAGAAGTTGTCTTAATTGCGTTCGATCATGAACAATGAACTAAATATAGACTTGGTTTCGCAATCTCACGTGAGAGTTATTCATAACTAATTATGAATTTAACATGAATAAACTCGAAACACACTCATTGAGTTGCTGAACATGCTTAAAACTGTTAAGTCCAACATCTGTGTTTGTAGTGGACAAATCTTAGTCATAGATTCCTCTAAGGAAGTCTAAAGGATGCTTTAGGAAAGCAACCAAAATGACTTAGACAGTTAAAGCGAATAAGGATAATACCAAATCTGATGATCCTTATTATCATTTTGGAATGATGGGTCATTAGAAATGAAATTGCAAGGCTTAAATCTACTTCATTAGTTTCATGGGTATTAGATACTAGATATAGATCTCATATTTGTATAAATATGCAGAAACTAAATAAAAGTAGATCATTGACAGAGAAGTTGACCTACACGTTGAAAATGAGCAAAAGTTCTTGCATTGCATTGTAGAAGCATATTTCTCGCCATTGCCTTTAGGCTCGATATTAGAATTAGAGAAATGTTAATTTTGTTCTCACCATTACCAAGAGCATTAAATAAATTTCATGTTTTGACATGAATTATTTTAATGTTAAGGACAATTGTTGTTCCTTTTTATCTTGATAAGATATTAATGGTTATGGTAAATTACAAAATGATATTTATATTCTAAATGTTGAGTGTTCTATAATGAGTATAGAAATTGAAAGGCATAAAAATGATAATCTGAATAACACCTACATCTGGCATTGTAGATTTGGTCACATAAATGAGAATGCAATTCCAAACTTACATGGAGATGTATATTTGGGTCAAATAATTTTGAATCATTTGACAAATGCGAATCATGTCTGTAAGACACAGTGACCAAATCTCCTTTTACTTGAAAAAGAAAATGATCTGCACAATTATTAGGTCTAATACATAGTGATGTATGTAGATCTATATCAATTAATGTCAGGTGAAGTTTATCTTATCTCATCATATTTACTAATGATCATTTCAGAAATGATCATATATATTTGATGAAATTCAAGCATGAATCTCTTGAAATGTTCAAAGGATTCAAACTAAAAGTTGATAAACAAATAGGTAAATATATTCTTACACTAAGACTTGTTCGAGGTAAAGAATATCTAAAATGGAGAATTTTAGATTATCTAAAAGAGAATTAGATTCTCATGCAGTGGATTCCTCCACATACATTGCAACATAATGATGCATCTGAAATGAGGAATATTACACTATTAGATATAGTGCAATTGAGAACAAGCCATGCAAGCATTCAAAAATCGTTTTGAGATCATGTACTGATTGCCACGTGCTGCACACTAAATCGTGCCCCATCTAAATCGGTTGACAAAAACTCCATACGAGTTATGGAATGGCCCAACATATCTCATATGAACGTTTGGGCTATGACGCTTATGTGAAGCGCACTGAATCGGATAAGTTTGAGACTAAATCCGATAATTATATATTTGTGGATATTCAAGAGAGAATTGGATATCAATTCTATAATCTCGTTGAGAAGAAGATGTTCATCTCAAGATATGTCATACTCTTAGAGAAAGTGTTTACTCTAAGAGAGACAAATGGGAGTAGAATAAATCTTGAAAGAGTTCAAGAAGTCCGCGGATATAATTAACCGAATAGATGAACTCGAGTCTTATCCCACACCACCGGTGAGGGACATACTCTTGATCAGGAAGTGGAGACTTCTGAGGACACGTTAGCTCAATGTAAATCTTATAGGATCATTTGACCTCCTAGAAGGTACGAATCCATGATTACTAATCAAGGATAATGAACATACGAATTACATAGAAATAAAGTCAAGTGTTGACTTAAAGAGATGGACTTGTTGTAACCGAGGTTTGACCTTGATCGACTTGCCTAATGGATTAGAACCCATAGGTTATAAATGAGTTTACAAGAAAAATGTCAATATGAATTGAAACAAGCCTCTTGGAGCTGGAATCTTCGATTTGATACAAAAAGTCAAAATGTTTGATTTTATCAAAAATGAAGACGAAATGTGTGTTTACAAGAAGATAGTGGGAGCATTGTCGCATTCCTGATATAATATGTATGAGACATATTATAGGAAACGACGTCTCTATATTTCAATTGTTGAAATTATGGTTGTCAAATAATTTCTCTGTGATGGATGTGGGAGAAGCAAGTTGATCTATAGAGATAGATCTAGAAGATTGCTTAACTCATCCCAATCTATCTGAGATAAAAATCTCGAGAAGATTTTATATGGAGAAAATGAGTGAGAGTTCATGGATAGAATGATGCTAACTTCTAGTCGGTGGAATAATAGCACATCTCAAATAGGATATTGGTTTACTCTTAAGCGGTGTGTTGGAAATGTTCCAAATAACCGTTGATTCAATAATGGAAGCCTTATACATCATTGCTTTACAAAGCAACAAAGTTGTGGTCGGACTGGGAGTTAGTTCTTGAACTTAGAGTAGTTCCTAACATTGTTGATCACACGCTTATGCATTGTGATACAATGGAGCCATCGTGCAAGCGAAGGAACTAAGGTCTCATCAATGATCTAAACATATGTTAAGGCGGTGTTATCTCATTAGAAAGATAATACAATGAAATGACGTAAATAAAGAACGAATTCTACAAGTTATTAAATTGCGGATCCACCTTGACAAAGAGTTGTCGCAAAGATAAACATGATCGTCATGTAGACTCTTATGATATAAGATACATAAGTGATTGGATCTAGTGCGAGTGGGAGTTTGTAAGTGTTATGCCCTAGGTCCAATCAACTTTGGACATAAACACTTTGAATATATATAATCAATGTATATATATAGCGATATATCTATTATTTAATTGAATTAATATTCTAATAAATTAAATAATAGAATGTAGATTCAAGTTTTGGTGATTTGTTAATCACAAGGAGTTGTGATTGTGAGATACAAATTACATATGACCGAATCTTAAATCGTCCGTGGTCGAGGTAATAACGAGATACGGATATCGTTATTACGGATAGACTATCGCGTGTGGCATTCTTACTTGTGAAGTAAGTAGCCGATCTCACAAGCTAAAGTGTGGTGACACTTGAATGAACACGTGAATGTTTTGTTCTATAACAAAACATTGGAGACCTCAGAGAGATTCCACATGGATAACTATCTAAGTGTTAGTGGTTAATCTCTAACGTGCTCGGTAGTGGAATTGGTCCTTTGACTTGAGGTTATCATAGTACCTTATATGAAGCGGACATACTTTGGTGGTGTTGGATGTTGCTCCGTCAAGTGGTCGCTAATACGACATTGTTCGGGTATGTCAAGAATCATATGAAGGTTGTGAATGATCAATAGAGGATCTGGCCACTCTTAGATAATAAGAGATTATGATCTACATTTTATCCGATTAAGTTGATAATGAAATCCTTGGCCTTGTGAACTCAATAAGTCGGAAAAGAGTTTTTGACGTATATGACTTAACCGTGGGATAAAAATATGATCGATAATTGAGATTGACACATATCCATATCTCATAATTGATCGGATCATATTGACGAAAGGATTATATTTTCACTGTAAAAGAACAAGTTTGTGTTTGTCATACTAAGTGATATTTCCCGTCACATGTATTGCCCCCGATACATTGCTAGATGTCAATCTCGGGACAACGAAAGTGAATTAGTGATAAATTAAAAGGGGCGTTTTAATTTATCGATTTTGATTAGATCAAAATAATAATTCACGCTGCTCGGCATCGTGATCGGGAACCTAATGGGTCACACACAAAAGAGAATCAGAAGAATGAGATTTACCAATTAATTAATTGACAAGTGTTGGATAATTAATTAATTGGGTTGTTTATTAATAGGGCCGAATTAATTAATTGGATTAATTAATTCATGAACCAGATTTAATTAATTTGATTAATTGAATATTGGACCGGGTTAAGTTTAACAGATGGGTCGAGCCCATTTGGACTTACATTAATAGGCTACTAGGGTTTGAAAGTATGTATGGAATTTTCATTATTCTTGCTAGCACAAGAAAAGAAAACCCTAGCCGTCATTCTTGTTCTCTGTGTGGATCACCATTGGAGGCTGGACAATTGGACAGCTTGGATTGCAGATCGTGATCATTGGAGTTCAAGAAAAAGCAAAAGAGTTTGTGGAATTCATCAAATGTATCATTCTCATCACAGTTTCTATCTAAACACATTGCAGATCCTCGTTTGGGAATTGAAAATTGTTTAATTTCCGCTGTGCATGTTAAGTAAATTCCCAACAGTAAGGTGGTTCGCATTAACAGGACAATGAACAAATACAAATACTAAATGTCACTTCTTTAACCTTGTCGAGTTAGATATGGCTTTGTGTACGAAACATGTAACACATTGTACAATATAGAGTATGTTTGGTAAGTCGATCTTTTGCATTGGATAATACAGTAGACGAACATTTTCGGTGTCTCTTCTTTAAAGTTCTCTAATTCGATGTAGTCTTGCACACAAAGGACAAGACAACAACAAAGAAGTATTTCACGTATCTCTCATTTCCAACGATGTCCATTTGAAATTGAACATATTCCATGTAAGTATTGTGTATATGATTTTAAGTTTAAAGCTGATTTTATTTGCAGACGATGAATTATTCGAAGCAGACAAAGCTCAAGTTGTAAAGGAAATTGAGGAACTTCGACCAATAGCACCAATCACCTGCTCTGGAGAGTTGTCCAAACCAATGGCAGCATAAATTTTGGGGTCGTTCTTGTCCATCTTATTGGAGGATTTATTAGCAGCTTTTTAATTTCATTAATGGTACGTTTGGTTAGCTAGATTAAATATTATCGAACAATATTAAAAAAAAAAAACTTATTCAAAATTTCCCATTTTAATGTTAAAATACATTTTCAATAAATTCACCACAACAAATTTACAATTATGCTATCATTAAATAAAAACTAGAAAATGAATATATATATATATATATATATATATATATATATATATATATATATATATATATGAACTTGTCGTTATTGAGCAAACCCTATTAATCTCTTTCCTTGAATTACCTACGAACTCCGATGATCGATGAAATCTCCGTTTGTATTCATTTCATTCATTCATTAGCTCTTTAATAATAATAAAGAAAGATGAGATTTTTCATCTGGCTTAAATTTCTCCTATCGAATAAGAATCTGATTCAACGCATTTGCTGTGGAAAGTTTAATCCTACTAATTCATAGGACGTTAGATACTTGGTAGAGGATCTACTTTGTGTTAAAACCAACTATTTTTTGTGAAGTTCCTAGACTAGAGTATATGATCAAATATACATAGGTATTCGAAATTATTATTTTTTGAGATTTATTGGTTCATTTGATTCCTTTCTTTTTCTTTTGTTAGAAATCCTTCTTGGACTTGCCGGTGTGTGTGTGTGTGTAAATATGGTGTGTTTTGTAGTAAATAAGATAATAAGGGTTATTTATGTCTTTTTGCTTATGATCAATTTAGTAAATGAGAAAAGGTAATTATATTACCACTACTTGTTTACTACACCACAATTTTAAATATATGTTTTATCTACTTAAATAACCCTAAGTAAGATTACATAAATAGACATTCTTTTAAATATTTTTTAAAACTAATTTTTTTTTTTTGTTTCCGGTGACAAACATGAAACTTATCCTTTTTATTTTTTGCAACTTTTTTTCTTCACCATGGACATGCTTTTATTTTCGCTTGCTCCACTTGTTTATCCTTTTTTAGGTGGTAATTATGGTGGATTTTTTATTTTTTTGTGATGTATGTAGAACTTGATGATTGTAAGTAATTATTAAATTTAACTCGCCGTAGATATGAGCTGGTGGGGTAAATATGTGTGTACAGAATTAGAAATAGGGTGATGGTGGTGGAGGGGGTGCTTACATTACAGTGGGTGTGGTTGGTATTTCATTTGGTAGAATTAGAAATGGGCGAGATGACTGGTGGGGTGGGAGAAGTTTTTGACTTTTTCTAGGTAGGATTAATGGGGGCTTCGGAACTAATTGGTGGTGGTGGGTGGAAATTTTATTTTTTTCCTTGTCTTTTCCATGGCCAAGGTTTGAATGCCGATGAGGTGGGGATGGAGAATGAAAAAAAAGGTAAATTTATTAAGGGATGAACACCATAATATTTTAAGTTTTAGTTTAACTAGGACTATAATTGTAAAATGAATAATTTTTAAGTTTTAGTTTAACTAGGACTATAATTGTAAAATGAATAATTCTTGTTGTACATAATTATTGTACATAGAGCATGACATAACACTCACATGTGGTGGACCCCACCAAAATGGTGGGCTCCACCCAATGTGAGTGTTATGTCATCCTCTATGTGAATAATTATGTACCCCAAGTAAGACCCTTGTAAAATTACCGTTGTGTATTTATTAAAAATATAATTTAGTTTATGTATAATTATAATGTGGTGACCCATAAAAAAAATGTGGTGTGAAAAAAATTTCTTGTGGGGGCAATATGATTACCCTACTTTGAATACCAAACCGTATTTTGTCCGTGGAAAGCACATACAAGTACAACGACTACGAACACTCTGTACATATCTTGCTACAACACTTAATGAGAAAGACTCTTGTTAATGATCTGTCTATTTCTCCGCAAGCCGATTATAAAATTGGAGGAGCAGGATTAGCAATCTATCTTCCTGATCCCACTTATTATATTTCATAATAAAAACAACGATAATGCTATTCGTACATTCAAATTATACATTATTATACATTGTTGTTGACATTATGTGATGGGTAAAAATCTAACCATTGATTTGATTAATTGTTATTCAAATAAATGGCCAGATTTTCTGCCACATCACACTGTCAACAAAGACGTCAACAAAACCTTTTTTAGCATGAGATTTAACACCAATATTTTCTTGTTCACTAAAATGAACTAGGAATAGTTGAGCTCTTAATTCTGTTACCTTCAATGCTATCACTGAACAAAAACATAATCCTCCATGAAAAATTCACAAGTGTTAACAATTGAATAGTTTAATCCAACACTAGAAAAGCTCAAACAAACTCCTACTCATCCCATCGCAGAGAAAAACGAAATGAAAAAAATAGGGCGAGATTTTGGGAGGAAGAACTTTCACACTATCAAGACAAAAGTTTAAGCAGCTGCACCCTTCCCTTTCTTCCTCTGGAGTTTCTTCATGTAAAACTCCAACTCTTTGCCCTCCAAAATATACCTAAAAACAGATAAGAAGCATATCATAATATCTAACTTCTTGTGATCAGAAGCATATAATGCTCTTAACAAAACAACACACATTATTATGTTCCTCAACGATCCCCAATAAAAAAAGTTCTGAGGACTACTTCTAAAATCTAATTTGAACAAAAGCTCGAATAACTGTAAAATTTGTCGATGTATCACAGCACAATATCCAAGTAATAAACACATTTTGACATCTGCAAAGCTTTAAATACAGCTCAACAGCATTCAGGATCATGCAAGTTTTGAACCTTGAAATGTAACTTATTTGAAATAACACGCTTTTCAATGTTTTAATAAATTGCCTCCAAAAATGAGCGTCAATATGGCTGGAATATTGCTGGAGGGAGTTTATTTTAACAAGATTATACATAGTATCAAAGTGAAACTATAATTAGAAATGATGATACAGTGTTCATGTCAAGAAAGAGACAGAAGATACGCAGAGGAAAAAACATACCCATCAGCACGGCCACACTGGCCAGGACGTGAGGAGATTGCAGCTAACAGACGGCCACTGCCAAATTGCTCCTCCACGTGTGGGTCAAGTTTGCGATCCTGTTGACGTTTTTCAATTTTTCTCTTGACGTGGTTGCTCTTCTTTGCCTCTTCAGTAGCAGCAGACTCAGTCTCCTGAAACCCATTCAAACATTATAAATCAAAATAATGGATAACAGGTACTATATTTTACCTAAACTTTTATCCCTTTTAGATAGAGAATCAAAAACAAAGTTCATAACGATCTCATTTCCTCCCAATATTAGGCTATAAAATCTCATCTTTTAGAGAATTGATACTTTTTGTAATCAAACAACATTTATACGAGTAAAGAGTGCAACACACTATAGTAGCAACTGCTCTTTGATAATTGTCTAATTAACAGACTTTTTTTGCAATTAGTTCCCATTAAGAACATGAATTCACATTCACTAACATATACTGCTGCGAGCGAGATTTATTGACAGCATCCATTCTGTTACACAGTTCAGTTGCTAATAGGTATCTTAGTACATTAGTCATTTAAGCACAGGGTACAAAGCAATCATAGAGCTATAAAAGAATTGGGCATAGCTTAGTAACCAAGCATAAAATTATCACATGAAAGAACTATAAACATTAAAGCAGGAATAATCTAAGATAGTTCCTACCTCTCCTTCCTTCTTGGCAGCAGCCTTCTTCTTCCTACCAATATCAACTCCATAGTGCTGCAAATACCACTGCTTGAATGGTGCAGCATCCACTTGCACAATAGCACTCTTTACCAAAGTTTGGGTCCTCACCAGCTCATTATTCGACGCGTTATAAACCACATCTAGAATACGAGTCTTCCGGGTCACAGCTTCACTTCCCCAAGAGTAGTTCCCTGTATCCAGCCTCAGGGCACGCCACTTCACATTACCTCCTCTGACCCTCACCCTACGGACTGTCTTGTTGCTCGACAACTTTGTGTTTGCTGGTTGTCTTCCAAGCTCATACCTTGGAAGAGTCAAATTCGATTAATAATCAAAGGATATTTTAGAAACCTAACCGATCCAGTAATAAGAAGCGTTAAAGTAGATCTAAATTGTAATGTCACGTCAAAATATTTAATAATCTGACTCTTGACAATAATATATTTATCAACCAAGAATAGTTATGTTTGCACGTATGGATTAGTAGCTTGTAATTAAAATGCAAAAATAATCAATTAAAACACAAATTTTATTTTAGAGTTGAGTTCAACCAACTAGACAAGAATCTGACATAACAGATGGCACCAATTCAGAAAAGCTTTAGAATCTATGACAAAAGATAACACATCATCTTGAAGATGTACACATTTCACACGAATTCATTTCGCAATTTTTTAGACGCCTATCAATCACATTAAGTAACAAAAAAGTCATAAATTTATATAAAATAGCATCAATTTACTCAAAACTTAAAAGTGAAATTACATGGACATTAAAAAGAGTCACCTGGCTTTTTTATAATCAGTTATTCAACAAAGTGATTTGAGCATCGGAATGATCTAGGTACAAACATGAAATACGGAAAACTAATAAATTAGAATAACTGACAATGTGACAAGGGATTTAAAAATAACAGCGGGGAAGACGTATGAGACTTACTTCCTCTTCTTCCTCCAGGCCTTCTTCTTGCCTCCGGTGGCACGCCTCTTGTGCATAGAATCACGTGAAATACCTGTATACAAACACAGTTTCCTTCATGTGTTTCTTCAAAATTGAAAATAATTGTTAACAACGTGTGAACTGGATAATTTGATCTGTTACCCATGGTTTCGCCGGCGGTGGTCCCTAGGGTTCTGTTGAATCCTCAATTGCCGAACGACAGTGCAAATGCAAACCCTACAAGGCGAATAAAGCAAAACCAAAGGGCGAGACTAGCTTTTATATCTAGCCTTCAAAACCCTAGTTGGTTAAGTGACGAAATTGCCCTCCCTACTTTTGTTTGGAATAACGTTGTGTTAAATTCACCGATGGCTACTCAACTTTATACTTGATATCACCAAAGTCATCCAAAATGATTTTATTTCACTAGGACAACCCAACTTTATACTTGTGTCACCATTATTATCCAATTTGATTTTATTTCATCATAATCATCCAATTTCATATAACGTTTCACATTGACTATTTAATTTCATATAACATTTCATCATGGCCACACAATTTCTTTTCATCATTTTCACTAATTTCAAAAGGGGTAAAACTATAATTTTGCATTATATGTAAAAAATAAATTTAAAAAATAAAAATAAAAATAAAAACTTATTTTAAAAAAATAAAATAAAAAACTATTTAAAAAAATTACTTAAAAAATAAAAGAAAAGAAAAACTTACTTTAAATAGTGATATGATATGAAATATGTGATTAAAAAGAAAGAAAAAGTTATTGGTGTGATGAAAAATATTATTTTATTGAAGAATATATGGTTGAAAATGAGTTTTAAAAGAATGTATTTTTAAATAATGTGTGTCAAACAGAGGCTTATTTAAAAAAACGTTTTTAAAATAAAATAAGAATTTATTTTATAAAAAAATGTTCCTTAAAAAAATATTTTAAAATAAATGTTTTTAATATTTAAAAAAAAACTTTTATTTTCGTTTCTTTTAATTTATTATATATATGATACAAAGTTACTGTTTTACCCCTTTTAAAATTAGTGAAAATGATGATAAGAAATTAAATGGTCATGGTGAAACGTTATATGAAATTGGGTAGCTATAGTGAAATAAAATCAAATTGGGTGGTTATGGTGACACTAAGGGTCCGTTTGATTGTAAGAATGGAATTTGGGTGGAAAGAAAATGAATTACAGAGCATTGAATTGCCTATAATTGTTTTTTTGGGAATTATCAATCAATTGTGTTTGATTGATATAATTTTTCACGTGAAAAATATTTAAATTTTGAATCTTTTGGTGTTCGTTTGACTTTATTTTTTTATGAAAATTATCCATTAAAGAGATTTTTTTTTTTTACAATTGGTGATAAAATTTGTGTCCATTGCCATAAAAAAATATTAACCGGAAAACCATTTTCCTTCATTTTGGGCAATTGGTGCATGTGTAGCTATCAAACATAGCTTAAATATAAAGTCGGGTGGTCATTGATGGATTTAACCATATACCTCATCCACGCAGTCCTTTTATGTTAGTACATAATTTTATTACAGATATATCCACAAATCTTTGTTTGGTCTAATTTGAGCTTTTATTAAAGTGATAAAACAAGAACCATATTCAGCAATGACATGTCATATCGAATCTCTTATACTCGTGCTTTGCTGCTTGTTTGGTGTGTTGTGTAGGTCATGAGTTTGATTTAGTACCATTTTTGCCGTATTATTTCGAGTTAAATTTTAGAATTCATATTGACGCGTTGGACACATTTCCTCTATGTCACGTTGTGTAGATGGACCACATAATTTAGACTGAAAATAGCGTACTATTTTTGTAGCTTAAACCAATGTTGTTAGAACCGGACAGGTCCGGCCGGTTCGACAGGGTAAACCGAGAACTGGACCCAAAATCGGGTCAGTTAGGCATTTAAAGCCGGAAATTTAAAACCCGCTTTAAAACCCGGTGACCCGCCCATGGAACGACCATCAAACACTTCATTGCTTCAAGAACCTTAAAAAATACGCTATCATATCTCGATTTCCGTAGGAGATGCTCAAAAGCATTGAGGAACTTTGTAGCCCGTGGCAAGTTGTAGTTATGCAATGGAAAACATCATACTCAATTATCGTAAAAGCAATTTTAGAATGTTTGTGATTGTTACCATCGTTTGATGCTAGCTCGGGTCGAGGAGGATTCCCGTTTTGGAAATATATGTTTAAAAATTAAATAAATAATTATCCTCTCTAACGTCTTTAAATTTAGGATGAAATGGTTTAATCTCATCGAACCATTTATAAAATATTGCAAAAATGAATCTAATATACACATAAATGTGCAATATAGGCAATATGTAATAAACTCGATTTATACCTTTACTTCAATCAATTCATTCCGTCCAAACTCACCCAATGTTTCCAAGTCAAGCCAACAAACTTAGACAGAGTGACTTTATTGGAATACAATTATGAAATCAATGACCCAAATGTCATCTATTGCATGCCTTCGTCATCTCTAGGTCAGAGTCAGAAGATGAAAATAGAACACTTACGGCCTGTTTGATATTCGTAATTAGACTATATCGGACAGCATTAAAAATGAAAAAGAAGTTAAAATCTCGAGATAGTGTAACAAAACATACCCGTCATCACGAGCATTTAATCCATGAAAAACTATCGTGCATTAACCCTGGAATGAATCCATAATACGACTGCGTGAATCCTAAATCAAACTAGAATGCTCACGCAGACGACTAATATGACTTAAATCCCTTTTGTACTCCATGCCGGGAATGAACACTATTTTGCAACTGATGTGCATCGATCAAATTAACCTTCTTAACATCAGTAAGAACCAGCAGAAGACAGAAGACACGAAGTCTGTTTCTTACACAACTATTACATCATTAAATGAAGTTTTAAACTGGTCAAAAATCTTGTAAATGAATCATAACTTTCAGTATTTTATTAAAGGGGAACCTAAGTCGGTAATCCTCTTATATTTCACGCTAGTAAATAAAACAGAATGTCACATACAATCTGAGAGATACAAATCCCTGAAGTAGGAAAAACTCTGCCAGTCATCAACTCCCAAAAAAAAAAAATTAAAAAGAATACAAAAAAAAATTCTCTACCTTTGAAGAGACTCTAGACAAATTAACTAGAACCAATCCTCCAGAGTATATCTCGCAATCTGATTTACATCTCAAGCAAATACAGAGAAAGGAAACTAAGTTGTATGTAGAAATCAAACCTCAAAACTGCATAAAATCCCTCGAAACTGCTTGCACTGAACATGTATACTTGGAATTAAGCACCGCGTCAGCTCCATTTTACGTTCGAATTTACAGTCCACGTATTTTTTGGAAGTTTCTTCTCCTACAATTTTCTTCAGCTATCCAAATACTGAATTTTCCTAAGCAGCAATTCCTGAAGAAGCCATTAAGAAAATTAATTTATCAAATAACATTGATACATTGAAGGATATATATACATAACTAAATTTTATGTGACTTCAGGCATTATTCATCTTCATAACACTTTCATTTCCTAATGAAAGACTTTTTGTTATAACTATGAAACATGTGCATTTTGTTCAACGTGTATGCTTTTGAATTCTGTAAATAACTCCTTTATTGGTGCCTAAAACTCATCGCCATCAAAATGTGTTTACCATACGAGGCGGTAATTTATTCGAGTTATCCGAACTCTGAAGCAAATCATAACACAAGCACAAGTATCGGATGTTCAACTTATTTGGACGACTGCAGTAGTTCATGTTACATCACTATGCTTGACACAATACTTCTAGACCTTAAAATTTATATACCTAAAACATTTTGCCAAGTACATTATCATATGCTAGATTATGATGCATAAGAAAACAAAAAAGCATATAAATAAAATTTTGATGTCACTAAACCATTAAAATCTTATATGTATAATAATAAATTTTTCATGAATTTAAGAATGTGAAATGAATTTTATTTTAGTATTTTCTTATTTAGGACACCAAAGCTGCAAATTAGTCCAAAGAATTTATAGAACATGTTGTCTTATTCATATTTAGCCCATGAAAACAAAATCCATATTTATATTAGTATAATGTCTTGACTCTTAATAAAGTCAGGGGTAAAAAAAATAAAATGGTGGGAACATAACTAAATTTCAGTACTAAATACGAATAAACAGTAAAAAGGACCTTCTTGTATCAAAAGCTATGATTTTCACCCATGAGATCAAATATTTTAGTAATAACTATTAAATACCAACATAGATAGCAGAATTATTTTAATTATCACAGGCTTGCAATACATGCATGCATAAATGCATAGAGAACATTTTATATCTTGATACACATTCGAGTATTTCTCATATTTGTCACAATAATTATACCCAACAATTTCCAGCCTCTATTTTCTAAAATGTTTCCCTCCTTCAGCAATGATGCATTTTGTTTCATCAGGTTGGCATAGGAACCAAAGACTGAAGAACAACTCAAAAGATAAACCAGTATCATTAATTTCTTCATGCTCCTCTTAGTAGTTGGATCGATTTTTTTTTAATAATATGACAATGAAAATGGTGACCAGGTAATTAAATTAAACTGGCGACTTTAATGATATTTCTGCACACAAGGTAAAAAGGAAAAAAAAAAAATTATTACAACCTTGATCTTTATATTCATGGTGTCTCAAACTAAATAAGAATCATATTCAAGACTTCTATGATATCTCCGCAAATCAAGAAAGCTAAACAATTTGAACTTTCATAATGTCAAAACAAAAGTCAGCTCCACACGATGCTTCTTTAAGCTAATGGCATGAAGTGAAAATGTTATCATTGTGAGTTCATTACCCGTGAAATTGACTGGTATCCAATCAATTAGGTAACTCTTACTTAAACAGCTTCGCTTACTTCCCCATCTCTCTCGATCTCATGAGTTCAAACCGGGGCCATCGTGGAATCTAACATATCTAGAAAAATAATTATATTGCTAAAACATTCATCTTAGTCATTCGGGTGTATTTTCTATAGCCGGAGCACTTATTTTCAGGAAATAAAAATACACTAAACTCAAGCACAAGGCGTAGAAAGACAGGATGGACAGTGTTACCTCTATTGGATTGTCTATTTGTAATGTCATAACCCACCAAAGAATCCTCAGATTCATTAGCAGCGATGTCTTCTGGATTTCCGAGTCCATATCCAAATGAACCAGAGTTATTTAGCTCAGAAGATGTGGTTTGCCAAGTTGGATCCCCGTACACCGAGCCACTTCGGTAAAAGTCCCCATAAGATCCTTCATAACCACCGGTCGATGCAGTAAGTGAAGATGTTGTGGGTACAGATGTTCCACCATTTCTTCCAAATCCTCCGGCTGCTAATGAAAAACTGTTTTCTCCACCTCTGTAGCCAACATTTCCTCCGCCAAAGACTGAAGAACTACCCCCAGGGGGAGTGGCAATCTGAGAAGTGCCCCAATTCGCACCGTTATTTCCAAAAACTCCAAAACCGCCACTTCCAGAACCAAAGTACGATCCTGAGTTTGCATTACTTGGAGAAGTATTCAGGCCAGTATTCCCCCACACGTTTCGGGAAGAAGAGTTGAAAAGGGAATCTCCTCGGCTACTGCTTGTATTGTAACCAATAGGAGTATTATACCTGCTCTGATTACCACCAAAATAGGGGTTCATAGGGCGCCCGTAGCCAAGATTGCTACTTAAGTTCGAACCCCCTCCAAAGCCAGAATTCAAACCTTGACCCATATTCACGCCCATTCCATAAGCCGGAGAACCGAATTGGGAGAGCCCAGCTCGAGCACCAGCTAATGGACTATATCTACCATCTGTCCTGACTCCATAGCCCCCCAGTGAGGTCAAATTATATCCTTGTACGTAGCTATTTAGAAAGTTATTGGCTCTACCGAAACCATAGTTGTATCCAACAAGAGGGCTTCGGCTGGGTCCTGGTGACAATTCTTTTGGAACTGCCCGCTTCACCTCAACCAACTTACCATTGAGTTCGTGAAACGTTTTGTGCAACACCCTATCGACTGCATCCTCTGAATCGTATGTTATAAACCCAAAACCGCGTGGTCTTTGAGTATTGTGGTCATACATCACTACAACGTCAGTTATGCTGCCGAATTGATCGAAATAGTTTTTGAAGTCACCCTCCGTGACAGTTGATGCTAGTCCTCCTACAAAAATCTTTTTAGTTCGTCCGGGACCTGGTGAACCTTGAATGTGACTACTAGTTCTATACATCAGGTGCTGATCATCCCTCGGTACAGCTTTCTTAGCTTCCACCTGAAATTTGAAGTACAATAAACAAATTGTCTTTCATGGACACAAAAAGAAGAAAATCTTAGAGAAAATTTTCTTGTTATCAATATTCAGCTAGAAAGCTGCAGGTGCCTAACATCTTTGCCTCCCTATTATAATTATTGATTGGTAGACAATTGAATCTACACATAAGGCATATTAAGGCATTTTCAGCTATGAAAAAGGAACACCGGGCAGTGCATACTGCTGCATTTTCAATACATTGTGGTCTTTACATGATATACGCGAATAAACTACTCACAGTTCGTCCATCAATCGTGTGCTTCTCCTTAACAACTCTTTCAGCAACTGCTGGATCGGTGAAGACTACAAAGCCAAAGCCACGAGCTCGACCTGTGGTACGATCTCTCATGATCACTGCCTCCATTACTTCTCCATATGCTCCAAAATATTCTTTAAGGCGATCCTCATCTGTGTCCCAAGAAATCCCACCAATAAATAGCTTACCTTGATCTGATTCCATCTTTCCTGCAATTCAATATTCAATAGTCACAAATTTCAGTAAAACTTCCATCGTCATAAACAATTTAGCTAGGAAATGAAAGAAATAATCCTGGCAAACGAATATGAATTGAGGAGCAAATTTTTTTCTGAGCACATGAAATGTATGGAAGAATTCAAAAATGAGATGAACAGGTGCAACTATTGATATCAATTATTCGGGAAATTTAAACATAAAACATAGATCTACAAACCAATGAACAAAAAATACCACGCCTTATCCAGAAAATCAGGTAGGAAGCAGTACCGATACTGATCAATTAGCAAGTGAAAATGCTGGATTTAATTGAAAATCCTCGGATCCTACATTCATCAATCAAGATTCAATCTCGCAATCCTGCAAATCCAAAATTTAGATACATAATCCGATCGATGAAAAAGAAAAAGTTTGCAAATTTTCTCCAAATTCAATATAAAAACTGACCATTGGAAGGGGGAGCCCAGATGACAAAATCTGATTTAAAAAAAAACAGAGGATGTGCTCATCCTCTCATTTTCTTCTCTCTCTAGCTCTCCCCAAAGGTCCTTCCCTTACTTTCTTTTTCTTGGTTATTCCACTCCTTTTAAATAAACAAAAGAAATGGAATTCCTTAGCTGGGATGAGGGGCAGATATTATTTATATTTATATAAAAAAGAATATAGGTAAGAGAGAGAGGGAGGGGAGAGCTTTGGGCAATCCTCTGGTGTAAGAACATTTGGAGAGCCTGAGGTAGATGATGAGCTTTGAAATACTATGTTAAGTTACAGTGAAAAAATACACAAATTTTAATTTCTACTTCAATTTAGTTCCATGGACTAATTATATTTAATTCATCTTAATCAATAATTTTGTCTAATTTCATAACTTGAAAAAGATGAAAATAGATGATATAATTCAATGAAATTGTACTTATATCACTTCAACGACTAACAATCATATGCGACTGTCATCTCATCAACTATAATTTGAGTTGAACAAAAGTTATATTATTTGAAATCAGATTAAAGTGCAGTTATCCGGTTGAAATCAAATTAAAATGTAATTATTAGATTAAAATCAAATTAAACTATAATTATTCGATTAAATAAAATTAAAATGCAGTAACCTAATTGAAATATAATCAAAAATAGAGTTACCACGAATGAACTTATCCTCGTAAATATCATCAAAATTATTACCAAAGCAATTTGGACTATAGTGTAATACTGTTAAGTTAGGAGATAAAAATGGGACCAGAAGAATATAGATATGAATATATGATGGTGCCTGCTTGTCAGAGATTTATCTATTTTCAGAAAAACGTGTTTCACATAATTAAATTTATTTATTATCGTGTATAATATTGCTCATTTCTATTTATTGGGTGACACGATACATTTTTCCAAAGTTATAAAACTCGATCCGACCTTTCGTTCGAGCCGGAAAACCTGTGACTCAAGGCCCTTGTTCGGCCCGGATAAATTAATTTAACATGAATGTACACGACTCGATCAAAAATCGACTTTGACCAAGTTAACTAGCAATTTTGATCGAGTTAGCCCGGCAAGTTTTGACCGATTTACCGAGTTAACACGGCTTCAATGTTTTTTATGTACAATAAGTTATATGTATCCAATGAATCATATATATATGTTTTCTAGAAGTATTTTATAAAAACTTTGGTCAAATCTTTTACTTTATTTTATAGACCTAAATAACTAGTGAAAAATAATTTAAAAAATATATATAATTTGCCTAAAATAAATTTTATACTTTAATTTTTTTTTATAGATTTTTATGCAATGATTAGGGATGTCAACAGGGCGGGTTCGGGACGGGACACCCTACCCTGCCCCGTCCCGCCACTACCACGCTTTGTCCCGCCCCGCCTTAGACGGGGCGGGGTGCGCGACAGGATCGTTTCCTTGCCCCGTTTATTTTTTTATAATTTTTTTTTGTCCTAAAAAATTTTCAATTATACGGTTAAGGAAAAAGATAATTCGTCCAAAAAATATTTGTTCATCAAATTTAAAAACATAAATCTATAACTCTACTTCGATACTTTTTTTTTAATGGTTCACGGGACGGGTTCGAGGCGGGGATGCAAGACTCGAGACGGGATGCCCCTCCTCACCCCGTCCCGCCAACCCTTTCGGGACGATTTTTTTCGCCCCATTCGGATCGGGTCGGGGCGGGGCGGGGCGGGCGAGGGACCCTTTTTTTTTGCCATCTCTAGCAATGATTCACCGGTCCAACTATTGACCCACCAGTCCGACCACTAATTCGAGACCTGGTACATTGTCTGGGTCGATGTTCGCGTTGGATCTAATAACTATGTTTTTTCTCGATGATATCTAATTTATTTTTTCTTTTTAACTACGATCGATTTTGTAAGAATCAGTCTTACCAAATGAACTTGTGCACTACTTGAATTATACCATAAATAAAAATTAACTTTATCGTGATATAAGTCAGTGGTGTACCGTGTATCTAACCCAACAAAGTTTAATAGAATAGATCGGCAATGATGCAAATTGCCAACTAAACCACACTAACAAGAACAGTTGTTAATTGTTTTCTAGTACAGCGATAGTCCAATGATTATTGTCAAAGTTCTAGATTCCACTATCCTATTGACCTTTTAGGGCAAACCCACCCCATAAAAATTCTCAATTTCAGCATAAAGGGCATGTTTGGCTAATCTTAATAAAGTCATAAGTAAATTAGTAAAACCTAAAATTAATTTTTTTTTTATTAGTAAAAGTTTAAAATACGAATACATGGAGGTTGGACCAATGAAAGGCTCTCTCCGTCCTCTGGTGCTTTAAATATGACCTTATTTGTAGTCAAGAAAACTTTTTTTTGAAGCCACAAGTTTTGTTATTTTAAGAGTAAAGTACGAATTGCTTTAAAAAATTAACTATTTCACTTAAAAGTAAAAAGAAAAAGTAAATTATCCAAACATGTTTATAGAAAAATAATTACTTCAAAGTAGGTTTCTTAGATAAGCAAAACTCGAACGGATAGAACATGTGGTCCAACTACATTACTTTTTTCCACGGCATAACATTACTATGAAATTTGTGACGACTGGCGGATTGAGTTAGTCTCTCAACGACTTATATTTCTAACTTTGATAAATGATGAAATATTATTTTTTGTGAGTGATTTTCTAGTTGCTCATATTTTATTCTTTACCCAATTTATCCAAACAAATAGTGGATGATTATAATTGGCTTGTTGAACATACTTCAGACAGACATGTTTATATACGAAGCACTCAAGTGACATCCACGAGTTCCATGATTGTGTCCTTCTACCTTTATTATAGTTAGTGGTGAGTAACTCATTAATGCATAATTGTTTCAAACAAGGTAATTTAACGTGATATTTAATTGGTTTCGTTTATTTTTTAATTTAAATTTTTAGACAGATGATTCAACATAGTGTTTAAGCACATATCAAGATTTTGACAATATTTGAGGGAGGATCAAATTGACAAGTCCGATCTCTACCACAGTTATGACGTGTAATCACATATAATACTCTTTCGTTTATATAAGCAGGGATGCGACAGTAGCACGTTCCGGTCAATCCTCGGCCGGTTTTTTGGGAATCTACGGCACAAAATTCAATAAAGACGTTAAATCATAGACATTATATGGTGAGGGACGTGTCTCGAAGGGCACATGTTCAATATGTTTTACTTGACATACATCTCTTTCTTATTTACCTTCTCATGTCAAGTCGAACATACAAAAACACGAAACAGTAAAGAAATTGCTTGCATCAAAACTGGAACGGCCGGTTGAATTCCAACAACCCATCCCACCAAAAATACACGGCCAACTTGCTGACTTTTCCATTTTTCAACTGTTTAAAATAATAAGTTGAAAAATACTTCTTTCCCAACAAACATTTGAGGGGTCACAACTTGGCTGAGAATAAATTTTGTTTATCAACCGCTTCTAGCACACGCAACACACAAAGCTGACCGGACGAACCAAATGAACATTCTTAGAGTGTGTTTGGTAGGGATTTTTGAAGGAAGAATTGATTTTTGAATAGTGATATGATGAGAAATCTGTGGTTGAAAAAGAAGAAAAAAGTATTGATTTGATAGAAAATATTATTTTATTGAAAAATGTGTGGTTGAAAATGAGAATTGATTTACTGTAGAAAATGAAAATTTTTACCAAACAGATTCTTAGCTTCTTCCTAAAGTGAAAGGGTTGTTTGGCAACCCACTCAATCTCAATCCAAGCCATTCTCGAAGACTTTTGACTTCGGATTTTTTCTCCTGTTCTCTCGCTCTCACATTTGACTTTCAATACATTTAAATGCATCACAACTCCAATAAACAATTAATTAAGACGCTCGTTGCCACATAAGCTGGTGATGGATGGCATTAATCAATTTTTTTGTTTCAAGAAATATAAGTAATCATATGCATTAAAAAAATGCAATTCGAACAAAAAGTTGCCTGGCATATCCACAAAATTCAATCTTACGATAATTAAAAATAATTCAGCAAATTCGAACTCTATTCACAATACCTCCCAAATTAATCAAATATCAATACCAGGAATTCAGAAGAAAGAAACTGTATGTCCTAAACCCCCAATCCAAAACACTCAAAAACAAAAAGGAAAAGAAACAAAACCAACATACTTATCAACAATCGGATGTTAGTTAATACTATGATCATCAGCATTATTTTCGTCATCATCAATTCCATCAAAAAAGGGGTCCTTGAGGAGATCAGCAGCCGATGGTCGAGCCCTAGGCTGAGCAAGACACTTCTCGATGAACTCCCTGACCTCGGGGTCCTTAACCTTTTTCATGGCTTGGGGCCTCACTCCAGATGTCACCTTTTTGTATATCTTGGCAACATTGTCACACTCGCTATAGGGTAATTCAAGAGTTACCATCTCAAGCAAACACATACCAAATGAATAGATATCTATCAGTTCGGTATAGTTCTCATCATATAACTCAGGTGCCATGAATTCTGGTGTCCCGAGTAATGAATGAGCCGAGTGGTTCTTCCCAACCGTTGCAGCCAAACCCAAATCACCGATTTTCACCTATTTACACAAACAAGATGATAACAAATTACGAGTCATCAGAAAATCTGAAAAACAGACATATGCAGGACGAAAAGAATATACAAAACAAAAAGTTCATTTTCTTTACAACAACAAACAAATTAAGCCTCATTCCCAATACATTCGGGATTGGCTACTTGGAATTTTCTTCACCGTTGTGCTATGTTCATTGCTATTTAAAAGTCAAAAATAAAAAACAAAAGATATTATAGCAAGATACAATATTGAAGCATAAATACTGCATATTAGTGTGTGACGTACTTATCAATGCTTAATCTTGGCTAGTGCAGCAGAAGAAACTAGAAAGAATAATCTAATATGATCACAATTCATTTCACTTTTTCGAGTTCTTCAAATCTTGATATACTATTTCTTCAGTTATACCTGACCAACATTGCCATTGATGAAGACATTGCTACAATTTAGATCCCTATGAATGATACAAGGCTCGTGAGTGTGCAAATAGTCCAATCCCTTCAGAATTTGCTTAGACCATTTCTTCAATGCCTTCATTGATACGTGCCTGTGCTTCTTTCTGTACTCCCTCAAGTTCCCAGAAGTACACACCTCAGTAATGAAATTCAGCGTGTTTTTCTCCTCATCCCGCCACACTGAGTACAGCGTGATAATATTCTTGTTTTTCAATGTCCTCAGCAACCGAACCTCGGAGTACAACCGATTGATCATAGCGTCATCTCCAAGGAAGCTTCTCAATTTGACTAGGTTCCAAGCCACCTCAATCCCTTCTTCTTGGTCAAAGGCTCTGTACACTTTTTTCACAGCCCCTGATCCGAGCAGCTCACCATACCGGCCATAACGGCCAGTAGGATCAACTTCTACGAACGCCTCGCCATCTCGATCCACCAGATCAGAGCCCATACTAGGCATCTACATTTAAAAGCAACAACAACAAACTAAGCCATTTCTCAATAATACGAGGTCAACTTTATCTCGACAAAATCAAAGGAAACATGGAACTCTAAAGGAAAAGTACATTACAAACTCAGATAATGAAACTCTACTATTTCACATATGCCTCACTTCACCAAAGAAATAACAACTGGGTTTTTTCTTTCTTTGTCGCCATAAAATAAATACCCATTATCTAAAATCAGATAATATGAATTTTCCACCATAATCAAGAACATTATTTCCATTTACTAAAAAAGAAGAAAGGAAAAAATTAATAAAATTATTGACCAAATAATAAATCGAAAAATACTGGGAAAAAAGAAACGGAAAAGAAGTGATAATTTACCAAGAAATGGAGCCGAGAAATCTTGAAGCGATTTGCTTCTTCCCCACCAAAAAAATAAAACCCTAATAGTATCCCAAAATTGGCGGAAGACAATTAGGGTTTGAAGATTTTGTGAATTTTATAGGGTTTAGACCGTTTTCCCAAATTGAAAAGTCATTCTTGGACTTGGATTGCGCGGATTGACTATGATTTATGTAACTAAAAAATAGTAATAAATGAGAATCGAAATTTGATCTTTATCTTCAAAATTTGAAGATACGTTCACATTAATAGGCTCCTCTGTACTCATATTTTGATTATGATAAATGAGGGTGCCTAGCTCCAATTTGAAATTTCAACCTACGCGTTTAGAGCGGGTCTAAGTGGCCGAGCCGAGCTTGGTGGGACCAATATGGGTGGGCTTATGGGGTCAGCATGACTCGTTATTCTCCTTAGTCGATCTGTCCTTGTCTGTTGGACTGGGTCCAAGTTGCCGTGTTGCCGGTTGCTTATGTGTTCAACGTAGGAATGTAAACGAAGACGTTCACCGCCAGACAAAAAATATGCTTGAACTTTTTTGGTCCGAGCCGAGTCGAGCTGAAGCTCGGCCGAAAATCTGTAGCTTGGCTAGGCTTCTTGGCCCGAGCTAAGCTAACTCAATTTTTTTTTTATTTGTGCTGCTATATACTAGTAGGCAGCACACGAGCTTGTGACATGGCCCTGCCCGTGTTTCAAGGGTTATCTTTTTTTTAGCACAGAAAGGGACATCGTGCGACAGTAGTTTGCTCCGCTAGACTACCTTCCGACTTCCGCCTTCTCTCGGTCATTTCGGGACGAAATAAAATTTGATCACAATTTAAAGAAAGCTTACAACATGAAATTGAAATGCATTGAAATAAACTTAATCATTGATTGTTTGAAAGCTGAACATTACAATAGACGAAAGTTGGAAATTACAATGGCTAGTGCAGGGGGCGAATACTAGAAAGCTTGAAAGATATTTGAAAGACTAATACCTCATATAATAGACTTAGCAACAAAAACTCATCTGACGGGAGTAGACGTTTAAAGTCTCTAAAATCATACTAAAATTTTCTAATTTCCAACTATTTTACAATTAAATGAAATATTTACAATGTGCGGTCGAAGTTGGGCAAACTGCGGGTGCGATAGGGTCACATGGCTTAAGTAAAGCTGTAGTCCGTAACATTCTCCTCCATTTGTTTTGGCGACGTCCTTGGAGCCCTTAATGAATGATATGTTTGATGGTTTGAAGGCTTCAAGGTCTTTTCCATTTGCCCAATTATTCTCCTCGTTGTTACATCCGCTCCATTTGACCAAGTACTCTTGAAAGTAATTCCTAGAAGTTTGAGTAGTTCGATGGCCAAGAATCTCTTTAGTATGAGGGAGTAACGGTTGCTGGCTAGTAATAATCTCGAAGGAACTCTTATTGGGAGAAGAGCTCTTTTGAGCATTAAAACACATCTGAGTCGCATCCAGGAGTTTTACCCAAATTTTCTGCGAAGCAGAGATAGGGTGCCGAAAATAGTCTTCCAACATAACATTGAAAATCTCAATCTCTCCGTCAGATTGTGGATGAAAACTCAAACCTATGCTCAAAATCGAACCAAAAAGTTTGAACAATTCGTCCAGAGTATGCCGGTGAACCGAGAGTCCCGATCACTGACGATATTCTTAGGCAGTCCCCAGTATTTAACAATATGTTTGAAGAAGAGTTGAGCTATCTCTTCAGGTGATACATACTTGGGCGCTGTGGTGAAAGTTGTCTCTTTAGATAAGTCGTTTATCACAGCGATAATAGTGCCAAAGTCTTCAACTTTTGGAAATCCACTAATGTAGTCCATCGACACACTCTCGAATGGTCTGTTTGGGACGGAAAACGAGCTCACGTAAGCCTGCATTTTTCTGATGATCCGTCATATCTTGCGGACAACCAAGACAAGTTTTCACATAACTTGAATTGTCACCCTTCCTTTGAGGCCAGTAGTATGCACGTTGTAGTAGTGCGGAAATGTGCTTTACAGTAGTCTCACTTCCCAACATTTCTCTCTACTGTTTCCAAGGCTCTTAAAGCTCTGGCTGAGACATACGGTATGGTGCCCTGGTGGGAGGTGTGGCCCCAGGAATAAGTTCAATCCCATGATCAATTGCCCTCCTTGGTGACAATTTATTTGGTAACTCCTTTGGCTTGATGTTCTCGAATTCCTTAACAAGCCTTCTGATAGGTTTTGGAATCGGACCAGTCGCCTCTTCGATCTCCTCTAATCGAAGAATACACAAAAATGAGGATTCATTTCTCTTGAAACTCTTACTATATTGCATGGCCGAGATATCATTCTCTCCTGTTTTTCAAACTTGTGTGGGGATAATGCATGGTTTACTACCCATCATTATTAACGAGTCGGAATGCGGCAACACTGCTGTTCTTGTATTCCGAAGAAATTTCAATCCTAAAATGAGCTTGAAATCATTCATCTGAACTGCCGACAAGTTCGTCCTTCCTTTGAAGGGACCTATTTTGATCGACACGGATTTCGCTACTCCCGCTATTAGTTGAGCAGCGGAGTTGATTGCTTTAACTTTCCTCTTACCTCTCTCTAGAGCAAGTCCGAGCCGTTCTACTTCGGCACTTGCAAGGTAGTTGTGGGTAGCATCGATATCTATCATAGCTCTGATTGGCTTCCCATTGATCTTCACATCAATGTACATTAGGTCTTTTGCCTTACAATTGTAGGCCTTCGATTTTTCCATATTCGGCTCTTTCGAGTGATCATCTTCCCTTTTAGCAACTCGGTGAGATAGTTATTGCACTGATGTGAGAATGCACCAACTACATCTTCATCTTCTTCGGAGTCGGTCTTACCATGGCAGCTAGCTTGTGGGGTACCTTGCTTTAATTTTGGTCCCACCACTTGCTAGTTGGCAATATGCATTCACCATCCGTTTCTGAGGACACTCTGTCACTCGATGGGGTCCTTCACATAAAAAGTACTTCAATTTAGGACTGGTATCAGATATGCCATCCTTTGCTTTTCCTTAGTTCTAGTTGTCACCCTGACGGTTGCCTTAACAGGCTCCTCCCCGATTCTGAGAGTAATGTTCTCTCCCATTTGAGCTCGAGCTGGGTCTATAAGGTCTATTTCCACCTCCAATAGACTGATAATTTCCCAAAGGTCGATCCTCTCTCGATTCCGGTTGATAATCACTCAAACATTCGGCAGCTCCCATAGCTGCGCTTAAATCAGTGACCTTCTGTCTCTGAAGTTCCGTGCGTGTCCACGGTTCCAACCCTTCCATAAAGGTGAACAACTTATCCTTTTCCAACATATCTCGAATATTCAACATATGTCCTGAAAAGGCTTTCACATACTTCCTGATGGAGCTCGTGTATTTCAGTTCTCGTAAGGCCCAATGCACCTCATAGTCCACATTCTTTTGAAAAAAATTGAGATCTGATTGCTTCGTTGAGAAGATCTCAAGAATCTATTCGGACCCTGTTGGCCTGAATATCAATATACTTCGTCTGCCACCATAGTTTTGCATCTCCACCTAGATACATGGTAGCTGTTGTAACCTTTCTCGCTTTGTCTTGAATCGAAGCCGCAAGAAAGTATTGTTCCATATCGAACAAGAAGTTCTCAACTTCTTTAGCGTCGCGTGCCCCTCCGTAGGTACACAGTTCTGGAATTATGAGCCTATGTACAGACTCTTGTGCGGTGGCTTGCCCATTGCCAAATGCGCGTTGAAGCACTAGTAACTGAGCTCTCAACGCTCCCATCTCATCTTGCAGATTAGGTATGATAGCAATAGCTTCAGTCATTATTGTGCAAGTCATTCGACTTTCACCCAGTTGGGTATTTAATTCACGAATCGTCGCCTCGATCGCCTCAACTCTTTCGTCGATACTCTTGGCGTAGCACAACCTAGCAGTTGTCATCTCAAGCGCATCCACTCGCTGTTTCATGTTCCCTTTTGAGGATCTACCACCTCCGTGGTGTTCGATTCCATTGGATCCATAGCTTTCTTATCGAGGGTCTTGAGCCGCAGCTCTGATACCAACTTTCACGGGTTACCTTTCTTCTTAACACAGAAAGGGACACCGTGCGGCAGTAGTCTGCTCCCCTAGACTACCTTCCGCCTTCTCTCGATCGTTTCGGGACGAAAGGAAATTTGATCACAATTTAAAGAAAATTTACAACATGAAATTGAAATACATTGAAATAAACTCGATCATTGATTGCCTAAAAGCTGAACATTACAATAGACGAAAACAGAAAATTACAATGGCTAGTACATGGAGCGAACACTAGAAAGTTTGTTTTGAAAGACTAATACCCCCTATAATAGATTTAGCAACAAAAACCTATTTGACCGGAGTAGACGTTTAAAGTCTATAGAATCATACTAAAATTTTCTAATTTCCAACTATTTTACAATTAAATGAAATATTTACAACGTGCGGCCGAAATTGGGCAAACTACGGCTGTGATAGGGTCACGGGGTTTAAGTAAAGTTGCAGTACGTGACATCGTGGCTTGTTAGGCTCGGGGCGTCGTCCAAAAATTAGGCATGCCCCGTGTCAAGCCAAGCAGGCTCGAGCTATTAGCGAGTTGGGCTGCTGGCCATTGAGCCGATGATCGATTTGCATCCTTAGCTCAACGTGACTTGCATTATTCTACCTTCTCAAGATGACAATGTCTATCTGATTGAATCCAATTGGTCGTGTCGAGCTAGATGAAGTCAATATGGGTGATTTTATTTACTTTTCAATCAAACATTTCATCAATTTTATCAAAATTATTAAAAATCTAGGGTGCATTTGGGTTTCTATTTTTAGTTTTTCAGTTTTGCAAAACATTGAAAACGTATTTGATTTGAAATTTTTGAAAATGTATTTTCGAAAACAAGTTAAACTTATAATATAAAACTCAAAACGTATATTTGGTGTTTTGAGTGAAGTTTCTAAAAACATTAAAAATATGAAAAACAAGCATCTAAATAAATTTTAAAATTTATAAAAAGGTCAAAATATAAAACTTTACAAAATAAAATTCTAAAAAATAAAAATAGTTAAATATCTTAATGATTGTTTATATAAATTTTCTAAAAACATATTTAAATTAACACAGATGTAACATTTCTCACACAAATCATTCCAATTTTCTATATTTTGAATTCAATTTATTTATTTATTTTACTCTTATAGCTAGGAAAAAAAACTGTAAAAATCATTAACTTTGAAATGTATATATTACTTGAAAATATATTAATATAAAAAATTGTTCTATTTTTATTGAATAATCAAATTTCATAAAATAAAATGTTATAAAACAATTTTTTAAAATTTCAAACGAAGAGTGTTTTCTATTTTATGTTTTGAAATTTCAAACGAAGCGTGTATTTGGAGGTATTATTCCGGAATCCTTTTTTATTATTTTGAAATTTCTATTTCCGATAGCTTCATATTACTAAATAATGAAAATTCACGTTTGGCAATTTATAGTCTTATGTTAAATTTTATTTCGAAATGTAAGCCAATATATCGTAAGATTTTGCATTGCTATAATATAACTTGTAACGTCTTAACATTTTTAAATATACCATTGTTATGTGCTCAATATAATGCTTATTTTTGTATTATATTGTATATTTTATAGCAATTATAGCATGTTTAAAGGAGAAATATTATGTAATTTATGAAAAATGAAATTGTTGCGAATCGCGATATGTTCTTGTGTGAATCTTGAATAATTATTGGTTGCATATATAACATATTGTTACATCCATCAATCATATTTTGTTGCGAAGTTATGTCAAATTAATGATATATATGGTAGATTACATACTATATTTTTTTGTCACATTTTGTATTGTGTATTGAAATATGTTGCATTTGGTACTTCGACAACTTATACATAATATATTTTTTATATTTGACTAAAAAATACTTTGAATTTTAGAGAGAAGATATTTAACCTTTATACTTACTAAAATACATTATTTACAGGATGGAAATGTGAAAATGTAAGCCCCTGTTTGGTGCATATTTTTAGTCAATAATGCATTTTTTTTATGTGATGAGAAATACGAGGTTGAAAAATAATGAAAAATTATTGATGTGATGGAAAATATTATTTTATAGAAAAATGTGTGGTTGAAAATGAGTAGAAGAAAGAAAATGAAAAAAATAATGTGTCTCAAACGGGACCTAGAATTCGAATTAGTAAATAAAATGGGGTAAGACATGTAATTTCCACTCCTAATAAAATCATACATGGATTAACTGATTTGATACTAGGGATGGCCGGATGGCAATGGGCCCCTCGCCCCGCTAAGAAATTCCATACCCCGTTACCCGTTTAAGAAGGGGCGGGGTGGGGTTCCTCGTTTAAATTTTTTTTTTTAGTTTTTGATAATTTATTTTTATTGCCCATATTCATTAGATTTAGACAAATAATTTTAGTTGCTATTTTCTATTAGAACTAATGAAAATTTTCATTTAAAGTATTGAATTCTAAAAATAAAAAATAAAAAAATTTAACGAGACGGGGCGGGCCCCCGTTACCCGCCTCTGGGCAAAATTCTCCGTCCCGTTACGCGATTAAGCGGGAACGGGACAGGGCCCGTGGGTATTTGGGTTTTTTGCCATCCCCATTTGATACGCAATCAATATCGATAGTTTGGGTCAATTACAAGGTTCCCCATTCGACTTGAGAATTTTTTTTTTTTTTTTGGTTTTTCTATTCAGGGTCAAATTGCACGAAAAGATTTCAAACCTTTCAAAAAAGTTCTGTACAGTCCCAAACCTATAGGTCAATATATTTCTTATGATGTTCCTTGAATGGTTTTTGTCTAAAAACCCACCAGTTGTCCCATAAGTCACTAGTTCATCAGTATCTGACCAATATAAAGCATATTTTTGGAGTTATTAATAATCAATTTTAATTATAAATAGATAAAAATGAGTAGTGGATAAGTCAACCAATTATCATTTTTTTATTTGTCAAATTTAGTCCGTATTTGACCAATATAAAGTATATTTTTCGGAGTAATTTATAATTACTTTGAATTATAAAATAGATAAAAATGAGTAGTAGATAAGTGAGTATGAATCCCGATTATGAATGGTTTATGATTATTAGCCCAACGACCACTTAAAAAAAGGCAAGATGGTCTTTGCATAGTATCTCATTTAAAATATCTTTTTTTAAATGAGTGGTGCTCAGTAGGGTAGGTGGAGAAGAAGAATTAGCCCCTGTTTGGCACCCATTTTTTTCTCATTCTCATTCTCATTCTTTTTCTCTTTCTTCATTTCAACCACACATTTTATCAATAAAATTATATTACACATAAACCTAAAAACTCTCCTTACTTTTTAACCACACATTCTTCCATCAATCACTATTCAAAAACTCATTTTCCTACTAAAATGGGTGTCAAACACCCCATTAGTTTCTTTTTCTTTTCTTTCTTTTTTTGTCAAATTATTTTATTGTATATTTGATCAATATAAAGCATGTTTCGGAGTTATTTAAATTATAAATAGATAAAAATGAATAGTAAATAAGTAAGTATGAATCTCAAAAATTAAAAAGTGAGTTAATCGATAAATGATTTATAATAACTATTAGCCAAATGAGCATTTAAAGTAGGGCAAGAGGGTTTTTGCATATTATATCATTTAAATATATTT
The DNA here is from genome assembly GCA_035079005.1 of Fraxinus americana. Lineage (NCBI taxonomy): Eukaryota > Viridiplantae > Streptophyta > Magnoliopsida > Lamiales > Oleaceae > Fraxinus > Fraxinus americana. Next base: position 54,283,661 of record CM068706.1, on the reverse strand, counting down.
TTATAAATGATTGGTGGTCAGCGATGTAGGTGGAGAATAAGAATTAGAGTGCGTTTGATTGTCAATATTTTTTATGGAAAATGTGTTATCCAAATTTCCATTTTTGTGTTGTTAGACTGACATTTTTTTCATGGAAAACATTTTCCTACTATCGGTCAAGTGATCATATTTTTCTCAAAATCAAGAAAAATATTTTCTTTAGGGGATGCAGGATTTTATTTTTCAAGAAATTCGCTCTCACTTTCTCTCTCTTGAGAATCAACTATCTCTCATCTACTCAGCAATAAAAAATGAATAGGTATAATATAATTTGAATTGAAAACTAAATTAATCAAACATATTTAATTAATAAATTTTATACAAATATTTTTTAGACAATTGAATTGTCTGTAATTTATTTTGTTTATATACAAATTTCATGTTTACAATTAAACGCACCCTTAATTTCATTTTCTTCTTTGTCAAATCTTTTACTTATCAAATTTTATTTCTGTTTTTTTTTTCTTTTTTAATAATTTGAAATGAGATAATATGTAAAAACGTTTGTCTTTCTTTAAATTGGTCAAATATGGGCCAATAAGTGACTTCTAAAATGTATAATTAGAGGTTGTTTGGTAGACATTTTTAGGGGAAGAATTGATTTTGAATAGTGATATGATGGGAAATGTGTGGTTCAAAAAGAAGAAAAAATTATTGATGTGATGGAAAATATTATTTTATTGAAAAATGTGTGGTTGAAAATGAGAATTGATTTACTGTAAAAAAAATTTAATCCCTCCCAAACAGGGCCTATTTCAATTTCCCTTTTGTATAAAATTGGTGTATTTTCTACCAATATTTCATCTATTACTTCTAAATCATTAACAAGTTTATCACTTTTAAGAATTTTAAATAAATTTTAGTAAAATCACAAAAGAAGAACGAGGGAAAAAAATGGAGGAGGATTGCAATTGCCCAAAAGGAGAATAGCAAATGGATAATTTTGTCAATCAATTTTTTGTCCTTTAGTGCCAAATTGCAATTGTCTGTTGGTGAATTGAAGGATCACATGGTAAAGTTGTTCGTCAAATGAGATAAAAGATTTCACAGATATCAGTGTCAAATTATGTTTCCCGTGAATGATTTTCGACAACATGACTACTACTTTTGGTGAATTGGCAAAATAGAAATTCGTAAAGGTAATTTCATAACGGCAGCCGCCAAAGGCGTTTGATGGATATTATTGAGAAAATAATATATTTTAAACAGTGATATAATGAAAAATATGTTGTTAAAAAGTAAGAAAATGTTATTGATGTGATGAAAATTATTATTTTATTAAAAAACGTATGGTTAGATTCACTAGTATATTTACTTATTCATCATTTGTCAAATAATGTTAAATTGACAAATGTTTTCATCTTTGAACTTTTTATTTTCGTTTTCAATTTGGCTACGAATATCGATTCCGTTACAAGATTTAACATTCTTTTCAACATGGTAAGCAATTTTTTTTATGCGAACTTGCTATGACTTTGGTCTGCTACATTAACTAGACAACGATTTATAAATTTGTGCTTTTAGTACGGAAATTTTGACATTGAAATGTAATTTTCAACATTGTGAATCGTTATACATGCACAACTCACCACACGTTGAAAAGCAATTTAGAGCACAACTAGACAAATGATAATGTCTTCTCGATGTCTATGTTAAGAACTTTTGTCTCTCATGTAACAAATTGTGCTTATTTATGTGACAAAATAATTATTGGTGACCAATATGAATTTTGAACTTTCGAACATTGGCTCCTGTTTGGTGGGAATTAAAATAAGATTTTTAATAGATTATGATAAATGTTGATAAAATATATAGTTGAAAAATTATGAATCTCATGAAATATGTAATTAAAATTAATTGTTGACTTTAATTTAAATTAAAATCTAGATTTTAATCCTTAGGGGCTTGGAAGCAAAAATAGTTTAATAACTAAAATGAAACATTACTCAAAGTTAGGTGACTTTTAGTGTTATTTACCCTCTATCTTTGACAAATTTGCCTCCAATCCGTAATACCCAAACTGCCCCTACCACTTCCCATTCACAAAACAGGAAAGCAACCTTCCATAGAGTTAACATTCTCTTTCTTTAATGGATGAAGAAGCTCAGTCACTAGCTCACTCTCACTCTCCCTCCAATAAGGAAAATGGTACCAGTCACGTGACCTCCACTCCTGAGCACGTATCAGATTGCGGCGTCTCCGTTCCGGTTGAGGCGATTTTCTCCGGCGGATCGAGCAACGGAGCGAAGTACAGGCTTATGTCTCCGGCGAAGCTCCCGATCTCCAGGTCAACTTGTATTACTATTCCTCCTGGACTCAGTCCGACGTCGTTTCTCGAATCGCCGGTTCTTCTCTCGAACATCAAGGTCGCTGTTGTCTTTTTAATAATCGAGATCAATTTTTACACTTTTTACTTTTTGTTTGCTGATTTACGGAGAAATTGTGCGAGTCGTAGCTTGGAAGATTTAGATTCGGTTTCTATACCCAATTTGTGTATCAAGGCACTGCGTTAAAAGTTGTGAACAAAGCTGCTAAAGTAGCAAAAAGATTAGGAAATTCCGACCTTTTCTGTTACGGCCGTGCTTGGTAGACCCGTCCTTGTAACACATTTCTAAGGAGAGAATAGCCATTTACTTATAAAGTCACAAGCTAAAGTCTTAGCTTAGCTACTCTAAAATGCAAATAGAGCTGTACAATTAACCCCTTCTTTTAGGATTGACGTCCGCTGCCGCTGGGTGACTTTTTTTAAAAAAAAAGATGCTTCTAGTGGAGGTAGCTCTCCTCAGATAGCCTCATCCACAGCGAGTTATGGGAGTGTCTACTTATGACACTGGTTAGACTAATTGACTACATTGGGTATAGTTCACTCTTAATACTGGCTTGTATTGAGAGGGTGTCCCGCCAGTAATAACCTCACAAGCTATAATTTTAGCTTAACGTCCATCTGGGATGCAATTAGAGTTGTTACATTTTTTCAATGGAATCGTTAATTACTCATAGGTGAACTATTCTGGAATAAAATATCTGGTGTGTTGTTCACTTGTTCTTTATTTAGTGAAATTCAGATTTATGGTATTTGAAATTTGAGTTGCAAATTCAGAGCCAATACTTGAAACCAGTGGGGGCAGAATTTAACATGCGGAAAGAATTTTCAAACACAAAATATAACAATATTAAAAAAAGAAAAATCACTAAGACAAATTTATTTTGGATTTCAGTCCTCTGGCACTAGTATCAACTGGTCATATGATGACATTAGAGTATTTGTAGGGGGGATTTCGATGATGTATTGATGTAAGAATAAAGCCACTTGTACATCATTTTTGTACATCATAGTGTACATCATCCTTGTTGGCAAGATGTGATGGGGAAAATCTTTTTTTTTTTCTTTAAACTGTCAAATGGTAGCTTGACACGTGGTGGAGTGTACACTATGATGTACACCAAGCGTGATTGTTGACTTAATAAGTGGATTTCATATTGATTTGATGTTAGGCTCTTTTTCAGCAAATGCAGTTAGTTGTCTGCTTCCTTTTCATTTAAGTGCTCATCTGGATAATGAGCAATATCATGTATTAGGATGTATGATATTGTTTTCTTTATGGAATCAACTTCAGCACCTTTAAACCTTTTTCTGTAAGTTACACTTTAGAAAAAGATTAATAAGTTCCACTGGTGTTTCTTCACATAATAAATCTTCCTTTCATTTTTTGGTGCTTAGTCATTTTTCCTTTGTGCTCTTCCCTGGTGAAAAAGACATTGGACTCAAATAATTGAGCTCTATGAATACAGCACCAGAAGAATTTATGCCGTCCTGATTGTCAGGATCATGCCTGACATTCGTCGCAATTGAGCATATCATTCAAAGGTTTCCCATCGTCATTGGAACTTGAAAAATTAATGACCTTTGAGGTTTTATGGTATAAATTTGATGGAAAGTGCTTTTTGTACATAATTATTTACATAATGTTTTATATAATGATGCGATGTCAAAATGTAAGTGAGGAAGTTATTTGATTGACGTGATTTTGATCCAATTAAATCTTGCCATATCATTTGTTGGTAAACCATTATACACAGAGAGGGTAAAAATTCTCTTACAAACATTAAAGGAAAAAAGAGTGAGCCTATTTGAAGTAGAATAAAAAGTTAATTCCAAATTTTCTTTTCTTTTTACCTTTGGCTGGGAGAAATATTTTCCCAAGTCATTAACTTTCTTTTGCAATTTTGCAGGCAGAACCTTCTCCCACCACAGGTTCCTTTTTCAAGCCCCATTTGATGCAAGGAAATGGTGAAACTTCAGTCCTGCCATTGGGAAAAAAATGTTCTAGTGGCAATAATATTGATGAAAGAATGCCCAGCAATTTCGAGTTTAATTTTCACACTGGATCTAGTTGTGCATCAGGATTATCATCCAAAGGACTAATGGTAATACCCTATAACTTGCTATTTGGTTGATAGAATGCCCTTGTCATTGAAATAGTTTTCCTTTTCCAAAAAATCTTCTTGAGGGAAAAAAAGGTTTAAAAGCAAAATAGGTTTGAATGAAATAGTGAAATGATAACAAGGATTTATGGTGCTGAATGTTTGGCCAATAAAGGGCATAATATTTATAAGATAAATTTAGCGCAAATGAGGATGTTAAGATGACTGTATTGTCACGCTAGAATGGATAAGATAAGAAGTAATAATACACCCCAACAAACTGGAAGTAGCACCAATTGAGAATTAATTATGGGAATGATGAGTTAGGTGGATGAGTTTTGTTAATTGAACCTAAAGAAGACCCATGCACAAGACAAGACCAATGTGATCTCACTATAACAAGTTACTAGAGGCTGGATAAAGCTTCATTTTATCTGTTCGTTTTTTCGAGATAAATTCAAATCCAACTTTTACCTTTTTGGATAGATTTTCAGGACGTTGAAGTCAGAGCCCTTTTAACCACGCACTATTTGCTTCATCTCCCAATTCTTAATTCTTGATGATCATAGCAAAAATGCAAAATTTGAACCTTGTTTTACCAATATTTGCGCTGATTTCGGGTATTAATATTCTTCATTCTATTGTGTCAAAGATTCCTGCAAGTTTGAACCCGCCGCAGGCTGGACCTTGCAGTCGAGTTCAAGATCATTGCTCTCTGCAGCCTCCAGCACCTTCACATATGGCTACATGTGAGCTGCCAAGTTCAAAAGTATTTGGACTATCTGCACTTAAGAGCACACATTCATCGTCTTGTAATACTGTTGATGAATTGAACCAGGGAGGTTACTCCGTTACAGACATCAAAGTGTTGCCTTCTGATAATAAAGATGGTGTCTCAATAACAGCTGAGAGAACATCAGATGATGGGTACAACTGGAGAAAATATGGGCAGAAACTTGTTAAAGGAAGTGAATTTCCTCGAAGCTATTATAAATGTACATATCCAAGCTGTGAGGTGAAAAAGATTTTTGAACGTTCTCCAATTGGACAGATAACAGAAATTGTCTATAAGGGTTCACATGATCATCCGAAACCTCAACCTGCACGTAGACACAATCCTGGCGCCCTTATGTCCATTCAAGAGGATAAAATGGACAAGGATGTATCAGGGATTGGTCAAGAGGGTAACTAAACTAGCTCTTATGATGAGTTTTCCTTTGTTATAGTGCAAATTTTTGGTAGTCTTATCGTGCTTTATTCATGTCCACGTGCAAAAATGTTCTCTCATAATGTTATTATTATTATTTTGAACTTTGTTGAAGACAAGTTGAGCACCAATAGTCTGACTGGTAACATGGACCCAAATATCTCCCCAGCGCTGTCTCCTCGGCAGGGAAATGAGGATGGTCTAAAAGTTGCAGGTTCACAATTTCAAGGCACTAATGATGACATCGATGAAGATGATCCCTTTTCAAAGCGAAGGTAATACAGTTTTACAAATGCCTTAAATCTATTGACCTTATTTTAAAAATAATATCTATTGCTTAAAAATCTAAGCAGGAAGATAGAGGATGATCTTGATATTACAACAGTTGTTAAGCCCATTCGTGAACCACGAGTTGTTGTTCAAACTGTGAGTGAGGTTGATATACTGGATGATGGGTATCGATGGCGGAAGTATGGGAAGAAAGTAGTCCGAGGCAATCCAAATCCCAGGTGTGCGATAATTTATGTTAAATCACATTGTAGAAGATTGAATATTGAGTAAAATCTCATTTTGGACACGTTAATTCAATATTCCCCCCTCCAGTTTTGAGATAAAATGCCGATGCTTGATTAGGCAATGGGTAATTCACCGTTTCTGTTTTGGTCTGTTCACAGTTTTAGTTGCTGACCTAGTTGACTCCAAATTTCAAGACAATTCACTTATCCACCATTGGTATCAACTGTACCATGTATTTGCAGAAATTTTCGGAGACACCACCATTTTCCTAAAATTACAAATCAATATCGTGGGGATAGTTGTAGAAAACGGAAAGGAAATGTTTTCATGTCATAAGCTACAGAAATAAAGTAAAATCAGCCTTCATTTGTTATGGGTCTCTCTCCATTAGTTATCTCAGCTCTCCTGGAATTGACTCTACTTGCCAACTGCATGTGAAATATTTGATCTAGATATTATTAGGTACTTTAGGTTACCTTATTATACTTTGATAGAGCTTCGGATCGTCCATTGCCTCTCCTTCAAAACGTGAGAGTTTTCCTTGTTGAATTGGGACCTTCTATCTTAGTTCTATTTTTCAGCAAATCTGCAATGTATTTGGTTTCAGACAAGCATAATCCAGAGCATCCTCGTGAGCTTTCAATCCAAGGAGGAAGTGTAATGATCCTCTTTCAATTTTAGTCTGAACTGTGTAATGGGGTTATTAGGATGTCTGACCTTGAGCCTTTAGTTTTCCCATAACATCGCTGAGACACCATCAATATGGCAATATGCCACACTCGCCATTGCTGTATCTTTTTTCAAGAACAATTCCATCCCCAGCAATATCAAACTAGGAAGAAAGAAAGTAAAATGCCCGTGTAATTTTCCATATTGAGAAAGCATCACCTCTCCCAAAACTGGGAACGCCTTAAGATGGTCTGTTGCCGATAGCTGAATTATGGCTTTAATTCTCTTTATGATTCACATATACTACCTACCTTCTTTTTACCATCAACTACATTTCTGTTTTTTCCTTTATTTTCTCATCTCCCCTTGAGTGAAACATGGCAAAAGAAAAGGAAGAAATCTACTAGTTATCCTGATACATATTTTCAATAATATATGTACTTAATTGTGCTTTAAGCATAGAATTTGTAAACATTGAGAATTGTTCTTTTGCCTTTTTTTCTAATGAAATTTTAAGAATAAAGTTGAGCTTGCAGGAATTAATACTAGCATACAGATTGGCCCTTTTCATTTGTCCTGAAGTTTCGATAGGATTAGCTTTGCTTAAATTTACTCCTTACATGTACATGCAATCAAACCTGCAATAATTTGTAGCACAAGAAATCAAGTATTTCTATGCAGTTATACTTCAATCTACCATGCAGGAGTTATTACAAGTGCACAAGTGCCGGTTGCCCAGTCAGGAAACACGTTGAAAGGGCTTCCCATGACCCGAAAGCAGTTATAACTACATATGAGGGTAAACACAATCACAATGTTCCAACTGTCAAGACCAGCAGCCATGAATTTTCTGCACGCTCACAGGCGAGTGTAACCTCCAGAACCAGGCCGGAGGATAACAATTCGATCAGCCTGAATCTTGGGGTTGGATATAACCGCATAGTCGAGAATAGAACTAATGAACAAAACCCAGCATGCTATGGTATTGTAAATGGTGGCTTGAATCTTTATGGAAATAGAGAGAATAGTGTTGAAGCTCATAACTTTCAGACTCAGCCTACAAACCCTTCTAATCAATGTCCTCAAAACCAGAGTAGTTATGGGCCCACAAAATTGTAAACCGACTTTTCAGAAAATATATATTATATAGAAATCAAACTTTTATTTTTCAGTTGTTTCGTTAGTGAAAGTCAATATTTAGCACAATACTCTAGTGCTCTCTAATGCAAGCTAAGAAAACACTTATTCCTCTAATACAATTTTAGTCCATTCATCCTCATTGATCACCTATCTCAAAACATCCAACAATTACATCCACTGTCATTCTAACATGAGCCTTGAGAGGCCAAAGTACTTCTCATATACAAGATGTTTTCAGCAGTTGCAGAACATAAAGCAATTCTCTAGAACAATCTTTAAGCTCTTCCAAGTTTCTTTTTAACTAGAAGAGGTATTTTCTCACCGTTTATGGCCAGCACACAAGATTATATGGACCTGGCTCCTGATATTCTTCGGTAGTTACTCACTATGTCGATAATCAATTTTGTCATTCATTTCATCCACAAATATGAACATCACGACCTCGACCAGTACGAATGCCTCGTCAAGACAATGCAGCTATCTTTGTCCACTATTACAATAAAACCGCTATAAAAGACAACGGGCTATATAAAAGACAACGGGCATCGGAGAGCAGTAACTATGTCACAGAACCAGGAATGGCGCAGCAGTCATTGATACAGAATTCCCAACATTGCAAGGATCAAGAGTCAAACCTTAGGCAATAGATTCAAGAAAGTAACCATTGGTGTTCTAACACAGAGCAATTTAATCTAAGAGTAAACAAGATTTCAATAGGCCAACTAGTTCAGCAATTACACATTGAAATAACAGGCGTTTTCAAAATAAGCAATTCAGAACACGATTTGATTATTGAGAGTAGAATGAAAACTTACAAATGCTCGTACAAAATAGCATAAAATTAAAGTAACTTGCCACAGTTTTCTAAGCTTCTCATTGAAATTATGTAAAGAGGAAGCATCAGATAAACCCTAGAAAGCATGTTTCTTGTACTTGGCAACCTCGCCTTCATTGGGGAAAAATCCCATGAGCCTCCCAGCCGAATTCTGGTAAGCGTACATGAAACCTCCCATCACCCCTATCAAACCACCTGTCACCATTGATGGCCCCTTTATCCCTGGCTTAATTCCTAGTATCAATTTCAAACGAAAAAAGACAATCAACAACACATCGTTTCGAATAATCAATCAATAGGAGGGTAGAAAGAGCCGGAAGTAAGTGCAAAAAGTTACGTTTTAAGTTCGCCAAAGTTTCAATTTTGCTTCAGTTTGATCATCAATAACATTCGGTCACAAATATTGACTTCCTTTTCTTCTTGGCAAACATATTTTCTTACCTAGAAAAAATACGGAATTTAATGGAGCTTGTTATTCTCTTATCCACTTATTCGATGATAACACCTTTTAACTTGTGAAATTCCCCTGCTTATATAGCAGGATCCTATTTAAAATTTGCATTTCTATAGCACGAATTTCGAGTTAAAAGCAAGAGTTTGCATAGGCATAGCCAATGCAGCAAACTATCGTCAAGAATAGTTGACATACCAAAACATATCATATAGGAAAGTTATCGAACAAAATAGATTACTAGTGAATTTAGAAAAAGTAACCAGAATCGAATTTCCAACAGATCTAAACGGAAAGGAATCGACAAAACGTTCCCAAGGTTTTGTAAATTTCGCTCAAAGATGAGTGACCTCCAGTATTTTTTTCCTCCCCAATTAATTACGACTCGGAAATGAGGAATGAGTAGTTAGAAGTACCGGAGAGGTACCCGACGACGACGGAGACGCCGGTGATGGTGGTGAGGCGGAGGTAATCGAGGGTGTTGAAATTAGCCACCGTCTTCGTAAAGGGAGGATTCCGATCTACAACTGGATACTCCGGCTTTGCCGATGCTGTAATGTCTGTATTCATGTTCTTACTCTCGATTGAATGGGATTTAGGTTTTAGAAAATGGGAGTTGAATCCGCCATTTTTGTTCAGTGGTAAACGTACTAACGTAGTGAGCTGTGAATATGGGCTGGGCTTGGCTGGCCTAGTTTTAGCTAACGTGTCCAGATTTTGCCTTTGGGCTGTATGTCACGTTAGGCTAAGGTTGACAATGGGTAAAAAGTTGGGAAAATTAGCTCAATCCCTACATATAAACTATACATTTCAAAATTCATGTTGAAAAGTTTTTTATACAAAAATCAGGTGTTAATTCAAAATTTTAATATTAATAATAATATTATAAAATTAATTAATAATCTATCCAACACAATTCAATTTCATACCCTAATTACATCAATCCTCTTTCTCTCTCTCTCTAAACATGACTCTTCTCTCCTCTCTCAATCTCTCACTGACTCACCCATAGCAGTAGGTACAGCAGGGCGGCGATACTGTTAGAAACACGGCGGCTTCATCATAGTCCCGCTCGTCCCGCTCACGACGTGTGGTGTGCGAGTGCTTGTGCTGCAAACAATGATGTCGGCATTTGAAGGGATCGCCGGCGGCTGTACTTGTGGTTTGTGAGGGAGAGAGATGTTTGTGATGTTCATTGCGGTGGCGGCGGCGTGGCGGTCTGGTGAGTTAGTGGTGGTCGTGGCGCAGCATCCAGGTTGCTGTGAAGTCCGGCCTGGTTGTGATGTTGGCTATGGTGGCGGTGGTGGTTGTGATGTGGCGGTCTGGTGAGTCAGTGGTGGTTGTTGTGCGACCGGCTTGTGGTTACTACAGTTGATGTCGATGTCGCTGTTACTACAGTTGATGCGATCTGGTTTTGGATAGGGTTGGCAATTATTTTGTTGACAGTGTTTGTAGTTGTTGGTGGTGATGGTGATGGTGATGGTGATGTAGGCGGTGGTGTAGATGTGGCGGTGATGTTGGCAGCGTTCTGATTTTGGATCTAATTTTGGGCTATGGTTCGGGATATGGGTGAGGAAATGGAGGAGGCAGAGGTAGTGTGATGTTGGTGGTGGTCGTGGCAGTAATTGATAAATTTGGATCTGATTTTTTGGTGGTGTTGGTTTTGATTTTTGTTGTTGGAGTGGTAGTGCTGGTTTCCATATTTCGGTGGTGTTGGGGATTTATGTTGATTTTTGTTGATGGAGTTGCTGGCGGTGGCGTTGGCGGTGAGGGTTGGTGATGATAGTGGTGGTCATGGCGGTGGTGCGTTGGTTGTAAGTGGGATGCGTATGGGATGGGGTTTGTGACTGTTTGTGACCGGTTGTGACCTATTGTGACCAGTTAATTGTGACTCGTTGTGATCGGTTGTGACCAGTTAATTGTGACTCGTTGTGATCGAAATTTTGGAATTTTTTATTTTGAAATTGGAGCAGTCAGAACAGTCTCCAGAGAGGCCGCCGAAGTGATTGCCGGAACAGTCGTCGGAGTAGATGACCGGAGTAGAAGGGGTAGGATGAGGATAGAGAGTAGAGAGAGAGAAAATGATTTGGATTTGAAATTTAATAAATTAGGATAATTGTATTATATTATAATTAAAAATATTTAATAAATTGATTTAACACCTGATTTTTGAAAAGATTTTTGAAGTTTGTTATTTATAAAATGTAATATTTAAAATAAGGAATTATGTATTGTTCCCTAAAAAGTTGTTAAGAGGAAATTAGGCTAAATACGGCCCAAAATCAAGAGAATTGATTGATACCCTTAATTACTAATTTATTCATTAATCTTTTAATTAGTCGTAGTTTCTACATGAAAATGTATGAAAAGAAATCATATACAGCCAGCCCCAACCAAGTCATAACTCAAAATACGCTCCAACCCGACCTACAGATAATACTTTTGGTGCACCTGTAATTGAACAAAAAACCCTAGATGTTGACACACTTAAACCTCGTAAAGAAGAAAAAATGGAAGCAAAAATCATTAGCCAATCATCTCGGGAAGATGATACCTTTAGCAACGCGTATATTCGTGAAGGTAAACTTTGTGTTTCCTCCCCTCAAGCAAGAAAAGATAGTATTTCTCACATAGCTTCTGAAGTTCTTCAAATTCTGATAGTACACAAAAATCCATTCAACACTCTAAACAGCACACAAACATGGATATCGAACGCACACTATGGACGTATAATCCTCTCCAACTCTATTATACTTTATTAGGTATAGTCTCACTTTTGACAAAGAGGTTTGTTTGGCTTCAATACAGGTAAATCACTTGCTTCTCATATGTTTCATATTTCGTCTTGCTACATATGTCAATTGTATTTAGGATATCAATAAATAGGGATTGGTGCATGTTTGAATTCAATGTTTTGTCACTTTTTTGAATTTTTATCACTCTTTTTTAGTATTTTTCACTTTTTATTTTTAATTTATGTTGCTTGCCACTTTCTGGAAATTTCTGTCACTTTTTTGAGTGATAAACATCGCATTTTTAATAAAAGTGACATTGTATTTCATTTAACTTTAAAAAATCACATTGTGTCACTTTTTTATGACACTTAATTTTATACAATTTTCAAAGACCTCCTAATTTTAGAGGTACTTTTATAAGTTGTCTAAAGATATGTCCAAGTCTCGGCACAAATTTTCCAAATGTGGTACATAATTACATTTACAAAGCACATACAAACTGAGTTAGACCTTATATTATTGCGGCTTCCGTTCGACTAGTTAATCTCATGTCTTAATTTGAGTCTACCTTCGCACACCTTGAATACTTTTTAGGAGGCATCATTCTCAATCTCGATGAAATAAAAGGGGAAAGAACAAACAACTACATCATTTTGTTGATTTACCATTCACCTTCACCAAGCTCAAGAGTATATGGAGGGAAACATACAACTTACATACAAATAATTACATCTACGGCATATTTTAGATATTTTCCGTGTGAAGAATTAAGAAACATATTATATAATCCTAGACAAACCTTGATGAATTAAGCTATTTGTACAACTATTGTTGACAATTGAATTAAGCTATTTGTACAACTATTGCTGACAATCTTGATTTTGTTAAAATCCAGATTGTTGATTTAAAAAACAATTATTAAAATGGATGAATGAGATGTTGTCAAATGTGAAGTTGTTAATCAAGGTCGTCAATCAAGGTTGTATAAGTAACACGATTCTTAATGAATTAAGCTAATAGGTTCTGTGCATAGTAGCCCATTTGATTTTGTTAAAAATTGAATTTTTAGTAGATTTTGATAAATGAAAAGTCCTTTCCTCATAACCACTCAGTACAATCGTACACAAGTTTAAGTAAAAGCCACAAAAAATGTGCTACTACATCAGATAAAAACCTCACTATAGTAATATTTCGTCAAATGAAAGCAAAAACCAACCACTACAGAATCGTAGATGTTCTTCATATTTAAAAACCATCGCAGAACAATGTAAGAGTTTCCTAATACATAATCCACAATCTTGCAATGCCACGCTATAAGAAAACGTAAAACTGCAGCCGTCTAGATTGTGATTAAAAACGAACAAGAGATTATCCAGTAGCATCAAATATTTACATTGGCATATAAAGAAATGTTTCAACATGAATTCAATTTGTTATGTGAAGTTACTTAGGCTATTATCGACAAACTCCTATATTACATTCTTTTCTCTAGACATTAAGATATCTATCCTCCTTCCATGAGTGAAATTTCGAAAAGAAAAGGCACATTTAGGAGATTCCTTCTGTGTCATATTCTTCTGATGTTTCTCTCTATACCGATATGTACTTGCAGCATGAATTTTGATCCCTCGGAAAAGCAGAAAAAGAGCTGTAATCTGTCAAACTAAAGACGTTGCCTTCTAAAACCCAAACTCTATAAACTCTATAGTTCTTGTGTGATTTATTCTGAATCTATATGACTGCAGAAATGCTGCTAGCAACTGCAGATGCAAAAGGGCTGTCAGGGAGATGCAGTCCATGATTGCTGTAATAGTTAAAAAACCAAGAATAAGGAGATGGCAAATGTGAGAAAATAAAAAACTCCGTGATTTCTACATCTTGCACAATTTTTTTCGGAAGGAAAATCCTATTTATATAAAAACTTAGTTATTTACTAAATAAGTAACTTTTACTTTTAACTTCTTAGTCTAAGCCCAATCATATTTAGAAAAAGACGCTTGCATACCTCTCTTGATCACTGTAATTTGCAATCAAGGGCTTGGAGTTATCATCACTCGTAGAGCCACTGTTTAGAACATCAAACAGATAGTTGAAATGCACAGACGAGAACTTGGAATTATCTGCACAATTTTGATTTACGATCATTAAGGAACAACGTAGAATGAATAACGCTGACAGAAAGCTAATCGACTTTTGACAGATGCTTATGCTCGTAAATTAAGAAATGACCTTCAGGCATTTTTGGCACATCCACTGAATAGCCCAAGCAGGATTGATTGTTCAGAGGCTTTTGTGCTATCTGGAGCTGTGAGAGACGTAATGCCTCACGTTCAAGGGCCCATTCATGCTCTTCCATTAGTTGCCTCCTGAGCAGCCTAGAGGATTCCCATTCTGTATTAAATAGAACAAAGACATATGAGATGAGAAATAGCTTCAGCCCGTGGCAGAACATTATACAAAGAAAGAAAAGCGCAACGAGGAGAAAGAGCACAATTATTAGAAAAAAACATATCATGTGCAATAGTTTAAAAACCAGACCAAGAATCGACCAGGAAAAGGTAAAGGTCGAACCTAGGTTGAACCGGTGGTAAAGAAATATCAAAAAAATAGAAATAAAAAAAGTTGAGTTGAACTCAGTGGTTCTTGGCTTGGTTTCAAAATTTCGAACTTTCCAATTTTTTACTTAAAACCGGACTGGTTTTGGACCCTGTTCCCAGTTATTCCGGTTGGACCAGCCGGTCAGGTCCAGTTTTGACAACATTGATTATATGGGAAAAATGGGAGGATCATTGTGTAAGTACATTTAAGGCATATTTTGGTAAGGTAGATTACATATGATAGGACAATATTCAAGAAGAAAAGAAGCTATTATTTGGTTGATTATAGTGTCCAATAAGATCTCATACTACGTACCAAACATTTACTTAGAAAATTAAGACAATGAGGTTAGGAATTGGTTTACAAGCGTGTGCTACTGAAGTTCGATTCACAAAACTTATCTTTCCCATCAATTGAACATACAAAGAAATAATAAGACTTCATATTTCATAATTATTGCAGTCTCAAAGCTAGTCATGAGGAAGTAAACTAGGCTTGCAGTTAGGTAAAAGCAAATGTCTCACTCTCTAGAAGCTCAGAGTCGATTTCTATTGGTTGCGAGTGATAATAAATCGGATGCTCAAGTTTTACTTGGTATTTCCTGCATTTTATCAAAAAAGAAAATGTTAGGCATTAAATAGAAGCTGCACAATTTTCTTGATTTGAGCCGTGTCTATAATACACAGTAGTCCCTACCAACAAATTGAGCAGGCGGCGTATAAATGGAAGATTAAGTGAATAGAGACCGTGTAGTCTATTAGATCAAGAAATTATTTTGAAGTAGAAAATATACCCATCAACAAGCTTGGACTTTTCTCTATAAGGTTTCACAAGAACACGAGCCCCACAAACATAATGTGGATTTCCCTTGGACAAAATTAACTTCACAGTATCTGCATCCACAAAAGTTACGAAACCAAACATCCGTTTCTGCTGGCAGGGAATTCTTACATCTTGAACTGGACCAAAAGTACTACAATAGAACACAGAACAAGAGAACATTATAATGATGAAAATTGAGGACAATAAAATAAGCAACAATGCAGATTTAGATAAAATTACTTGAAGTAATTGGATACATCTTCCTCAGTAAAAGTGCTCTCAGCTGGAAATGTTAGATAAATTTGTCGAGAGCTGCTAATAGTCGGACCGGGATCATTTATTTCACCCTGGATGTCAAAGTACTTTGGAGCATCTTCAGCCAGTATTATCGCATGCTGTCCATGAGGCCTGCATATCAAAATTAGAAGACTAATGATTATTTATCGACATTGGATATACTAATACATGGACAACGAATACCAGTAAAGATCTAAATGACACCTGTCAATGAGCCGAATACTATTCTTCAACCTAGCAAGAAGTTTAGTCAAACTATAACCAGCTTTTCCATTTCTTTGGCTTTCAGTCAAATATCCTTCGGCTTGTAGAGTTTTACCAAATTTCTCATAGTATATCATCGGCAGAGATGCAATGGAAACAGGATGACCTCTCCTGGATTTCAATAGCTCTGTGATTTCCAGTTCTAATTTCTCAAGGGACCCCGGCTGGAACACTTGATCTTTGTTGTCAAATTGATGAGCATTAAGACCAAACATATGTTGATAGCTCTCTGGAAAATATTCTCCGTGAAAATACCTACAGTTACTTCCATGCTTACAAAAGCCCTTGTTGAAATAGTGACAAGCCTTAACCGGGTAATCCACTAAAATCGGAGAATTCCTCAAACCTCTGTTACTCAGATTATGGAATGCAGCTTCTGAACAATAATAATCACTAGGAAAACCTGATGACCCAGAGTTGGCTAGCTCTAGCTGATCCTCCAAACCCTGAAATTGGTTTTGAAAACAGTGATTTGAATCAGAGTAGGATAACACTTTGAAAGGTGAAGTACGCACTCGCTGCTGCTCAGCAACTACCTGAGGATGCAAATAAGGATCTACCCTCCGAAGTGAAGACACAGATGGAAATGGGCGTGGCGAAGCTGGTAGAGGGAGGTTCATGTGAAGGGACGGAACTGATATAGGGTTCGGGTTAATGGAAGGAGAAATGGGAGGTGAAACAACTGGTGCTAACCTAAGTGCGGTTTTTGCTTTCTGTATCAACGCGTGGATTAAGCTATCTGGCCCTAAAGCTAACCGAATCATTTCCTGGTCAGGAATTTCTTGTAAATAAATATATCCAATAATCTTTCTTGCAACATTTTCTGGTTCCAATAATAAGATTCTGCCATGAACAGTTTTAACAGCCTCGAAAGAATCCATTTCACAACTTGCCACTGCACAGGTAACCATAGAATAACATGATTGAAAATGATATGCAGATATAACGAAAAATAAATAAAACTATACAGAATAAGAGTGGTATATCTACTGAAGAAACCAAAAATAATGCTCAGCTCAAATATGAATTTTCTACAGCAGGAACAGTCGATTCAGGCCCCTGTTTTCTGGTTCTCCAAACGAGGACTTTAAACCGGGTATCTCAAATCAATTGCAAACCAAGAAAAGAAAAACCTTTTAGCATGTTCGTTAACAATACTCGACAAATACTAAATACGATAAAATCTTAGTCAATTGTACCAAACAGGCTTCATGTACCATAATTTTTCTTATCCATCATATATTGCATCAAACAATAAAAATAAATGGCATTAACACATTTTTAACAAAACTTATGTACCCAGAGAAGAGTATTCTAAACCAGATAACGCAGAGAGAAACCATGACGACACCGTATTTTATTCTATGGTAGTGAAAACACAGTAATCAGTCTAAACCCACGAATAAAACACTGTTTTCAAAATAATCCATTCATGAAAAACCCAAACAGATTCAGCGTACACCTGTAATCTTAAAAGTCCGATGAAGAAAATGAAATACCAGAATTAAACTGAAACGAGAACTCTACTCAAGTTCCATGTCTCTCTACATTCACTCCTTCACTTCACTGTTTTTTTTTTTTTAACTGACTTTCAACTCTCTGCGGAAACTTCTGAGCATTAAAAACAGAAACCGTTTAAGCCCACAAAGCAAAATCACGAGAACCGATGCTTCAAAGAGTCCTCAAATTTTGGTAATTAATTTATTTACTTTGAACACCCTTTTTTTATCACTTTATAATAAATTGTGAAAAAGGAAGTTTTTGAATTTCCAGCTGGCATCTATTAATTTCTTAACCAACAAAATAAAAATCCCTGTATTTACGATATGGTTGATGAAAGGTTGCACGTGTTCTTACAAAAGTGCCCTTGTAATTTAGCAAAATACCATCTAATATTTAAATACGCTAGTCACAGCTAAACGTGTGCGTTGCACGTTATTTTGAAATACTTAATAACGCTGTACACTTTATATATTTTTTTGGCTGTTCAATTACTTTATATATGAACACGTATTTATTTTCAAAATTATTCATTTTATTGTAAATTATTCTATGAGTATATAAATTATTCAAGTTCATGTACACTTATTTAATTTTAATTTAATATTATTTATTTAGCCCCCGTTTGACACCCTTTATTTTGGCCAATTTCTCGTTTTTCTACAGTGATTTTCCACCCATTTTTGACTAAATGTGGGACCATGCCTGAAAAATTCAGTACTTACATGAAATTTCCTGCGCACAAGTACAGTTGCAATTCAAGTCCACTTTTCAAATGTCATAACTTCCGTTTTTGCCCTTTAAGTCATTATTTGTTTCTTTCAAACAATATCTTCATTAAGAGGGCAAATATGTCCAGGGAATAAAATAGCCGTATCATCTCTGCATGCAATCTGACGCCTGATTTCTTTTCTCTGAAAATTGCAGGAGCTCACTGTAGAAAAACGAGAAATTCTCCCAAAAAAAGGGTGTCAAACAGGGGCTTAATCTATGATATAACGTCATTTGTCTAAATGCATATAAATTATTTTTTTCTACATTCATTGATTTAAATTAATTAAATTACATGTTGGTTCATGTACACTCTATTTGTTTAAATATATATACATTATTCTTTTTTTATATTCATTGATTTAAATTAATTAAATTATATGTTCATTAATCAATTTGATTGTTCTCATACAATTCAATTATTTATTTGCGTGCATGTTTAATAATTAATATTCAATTAAATATATATTGAAAAATGAAAAGTGAGATACTATTGAAATAATCAAATTGTGGTGTGGCTAAAGTCGTCTAAAAAATGATTCTCACTTGATGCGATATTTAATATATTATTATTATAGATGTTAAAAAAGTAAAAAACAATATCGAAAATTCCAATGTAAGGAAATTAGTTAAGTTTATTTATTTATTTATTTCATTGGTGATGGGGAAGTAAATATTGTACAAATTTTGTTAAGATAAATTGATAATTATTACTTTAGGGTGTTATTAACTACTTTTCAATAAGATCAACAATTTCGTCCAATTGTCTATGCTTGTATAGAAATATTGTAATATATAAGTGATATATTGAACACTCGCATTAGATGTGCCAAATTGTTTTACTTTTTTCGTTCTTTTATTTTGAATATATTATCTAATTGAATATATCGAATATATTAGGTTTTAACGAGATTTTTTCAATATGTTAGGGTGCGTTTGACTATCAATATTTTTCATGAAAAATGTGTTATTCACCTAATTTTCTGCTGTTTGATTGATAATTTTTTGTACGAAAATTTTTTTCTTAGTTTTGGTCACATGACCATATTTTCCTTGAAATAAGGAAAATATTTTTTTTGTGAGAGGTGGTTTTTATTTTATAAGTAATTAGTTCTCTCGTTTACATATCAATAAAAAATGGACAAATATAATATTTTTTATATTGAAAATTAAATCAACCAAACACGTTTAATTAATAATTTCTATACAAATAAATTCTAAACAATTGAATTGCCTTGAATTTATTTTCTTTTTATGCAACTTTCATGCTCGCAATCAAATGCAATTGTCTAAAATTTATTTTCTTTCTATACAAATTGCATACTCGTAATCAAACGCATCCTTATTATAATATCAAAATACAAAAGGATCCAATGGTAAGCTCATATATGGTGTAGTTAAACATTAGATTTTAGTGTATTTTGATAATAATTGATGAAATGTATTACTGAAAAATTTGATAAAATTTGTGAATTTCATAAAATGTATAGTTACAATTTTTTTGTTGACTTTTAACATATTTTTTTTTATCAAATATTTAATTCACACCAAACAAGGTCTAAGTACAAACAATGAAATTATTAAGGGAAGTAAATAAATAAACTAAGGGTATTTTAGGAAAACTGAAGGTACCTCTTGAAGAAGAGAACGGTTTCAACCGGCAAAAAGGTTGGGCATAACACGTCACCTAAATTAGAGGAATTAGTTTAATTTATAATTTTTTTCATTTGTTCCTTCAGATGTTTTTTAAAAATTTATTTCTTGTTAAAATAAGAGGAGGGAATAGAATTTGAAATAGTGATAAACGGTCAAATTAGATATCATGCTCATATGGTGGGTCGGATTGCTTTTGAGTTTTGAAGCGGGCCATTAGTTATCAGAATCTCCACCTCTTTCACAAAGACTTTTTATTTCGTTTTGACCACGAAGTTTCGTACTTTGTTCATCTTTGTCCCGAGTTTACTGTACAAGTACTTGAAGTTGACCGTCGATAAATTCTTAAAAAAAACGAAAATGTAAATATCGCGTATTCATATGTAACGAGAATAAGGTTTTGTTTGACTGAGCTTTTGCCGGTAAAGCTTTTTTGAAAAGAATTGTTAGTAAAACTAAAAGAACCAAGTGAGATTGTGACCCTCGAGGGACGGAGGGAGGGGCATAATTTTTTGCCTTTTTTTAATTCATATGATCTATTGAGGGTTTCATCACATATGAGAATATATCAAAACTAAAAAGTTTTTAATTATTTGATTGTCAATTCAAAAGTGTAATCAACATATAATTAATTGTTAGACAATATAATTATAAAAGACTTTTTTTCTATTCGAGTTTGGTGGAGTGCAACTCTCTTGAACCAGTCCCCGGATGTAACTCATGTGACATGTAATATTGCAAGTCTATGGTATATTTATCTCTATTTATATACAATATTCGTGTTTTGGCCAAGGTTGAAGAGCTTTTCGTTTCAGGTATTGTAGCAATGTTTGATTAAGGGTCAACTCACACTAAAAATGATCAAATTAGCCTCAAGGGTAGATATGGTGTGATACTAATGAGATTAGGATTAATGTCATGAGCTAGATATTGAGTTTACCTCGTTTGCAAGTGACTACGATCGTTTATTCGTCGATTTGTGTCCAGACTCATTGGAGTAGGCCAATTGATAAAGGGATAAAAGAGGACAACCTTCGTACCTCGATTCATTCTGCCATTACACGACCTTAGACGGTCAATGACGATCCACCAGATGACCACATAACGATGGGATAGATAGACCATTAAGTAAATGTCAATGCCATTGGAAAGATTCGAATGGCTTGTTTGGTCTTCACGTCCCTACAATTTTCGTCAAATATCAAGGAAACTCTATGACGCTTATTCCACATGCGCATAACTGCCCTTTGACACGTAAACATAATTCAAATTATATTTAAAGGAAGTCCCCAAAAGTAAAATGGTACTTTTTACTATCTAAAATAATTTTTCCACAAGTACATTTTACTCTCTTCACATATACAAAGAATTATCAACCAATTCTCACATTGGAGGGGCCGAGCACCCAAAGCCTTTTTGCGAATTTCCCTGATTGATCGAGTGTTATAAGAGTCGATAAGTCGATCAACATCATTAAGTATTGTAACATAAATTTATGAAAGTCCCCTAACCAAACTTCCGAGATTCTGTTAAATTCGAAATAAATTAGAAAACAAAGATTTAGATTCGAACTAAATTTAAGATTTAGAATGATGTGTTATATATCTAAATTTCACCACTCAAAGTCTTATCCAACAAGCGTCGAAATGTCTGCATCGAGTTGCCCTCAGTGAGGTAGGTCGCGACCAATCAACCTTCAGGCTGCATCACCCAATATAAAATTTAGAAATAGCAAATGTTTGCTCAATTTCTACTTTTTATTTTTTGAATTTAGCCCCTGTTTGGGCCACATTATTTTTTTCATTCTCATTCTTCTACTCATTTACCACACATTCTTCAATAAAATAATATTTTCCATCACATCAATAACATTTCCTTCTTTTTCAACCACATATTCTCCATCACATCACTTCAAAAAAATGCATTCTTTCGTTTTGATGTATACCAAACGGGCTCTTAGTAAACAATGAAAAAGAAATTAAAAGAATCTACACAAATTGAATTGAGTGAGTCACAATTCAAGAACGGTGAAACTTGATCATCGACAGAGTATAATTCATATTTTTCAATACTATTCGAACCGATCCACACATTCATTTTGACACTACAATTTTTTAAGCTCATCAGACATGCTCCTAACACATTCGTTTTGACAATACATTGTTTTTTAATAAATTAAGCTAGATATACATCCTTGTTACACATTCCCCTCGTGCTGAAAAAAAAATGTATAATGATGTGAATGATAAGTTAAAAATTAAGAGCGTAGATCTTGACACCTACGAAAGTGTAAAAGAAGGTGAGGGGAGAGTTCACATGTAGCATGATTGAGTTTTTGAAGTTGGCATAACATGTTCCTAGTTACATTAAGCGCGCATTTGGCCCCCATTATTTTACATTATAATGAGAGGAGTAATATTTTTTAGAGAATGTGTGGTAAAAAAAAAAAGAAGTTTTTTTCTTGATTTACGTGTAATATTATTTTATTGGAGAATATGTGGTTGATAAGAAGAGAGAAAAATAAATTTTGATTTAATGGGAAATAATGGGGGCCAAACGGTGGCTAGAAGTCCAGCCAATTTGAGCCATGCTACAGAAACCGCAGGGATGACCGCGCTTGTGATCGCGCACACACACATGGGGGGTCGGGATTATTTTATTTGGGTGGAACCCTAACCTCGGTTGTGAGGGCGCGATCATCCCCGCGGTCATCCATGCGGGTCGTCTAGAATAATTCAGCCAATTTAGACTGAAAATCCTATCCGTACCAGTCATCAGAGCGTCTAGGCCACCCGCCCGCATTCTGAATCATTTGGGCGGGTGAGGTTCGATCAAGTTAATCGGGTCAATACCCTACCCACCTGTTAAGAAATAAAGAAGAATCAGCGTTGGATTTTGTCGTTTCCATCATCTTCTCCCTTGGCGGTGCAAAAAGTGATGCAAATTTCTGCAATCGAAGGCAAGTCTTTCTCTCTATGTGGATGTATTGAACGCAAAATATTATTTTATTTCATGTTGTTGATATTCATATAATCATTTGACTTTGCGGAAATTGTAACTTTTTTTATTACTTGAAGCATCCTATTTTATGTTCGGCATTTTTTTTTTCAGTTTTCCGTGAAATTTCTGCTAACACCATAACATTTCAAAAAAGTTTGAATTTTCAATAATTGCTTCCTAGATCGTCCTCCTGGTACTATGCTTAAGTCAGTATGCGATGATAGAATCTTAAAGTATAATCGCAGTGAGAAAAAGAGCCGAGTCTGTTTGGACCGCAGTGATAGAATTCTCAATGGACTCTGATTTAAATGGAGATGGATTTTTCCTTCATATCTCTTAAGTGATGGATTTTGTTCATAGTGGATTTTACCTAACATCAACATCAATTAGTGCTTATACAAATCTGTAAATTAATGAAAATAGCTAACAACTTGTTCTGAGCGTTGTCTTTTAATTAATAATGTGATGATTGCTGGATTTTCCTTCAGAATAGAATTAGGAGCAGGAAGCTAGTTTAAATTCGTTACATGATACCCCTCGGAAATGCACTTACAAAAAGAAAAGAATAAAAGATAAACAAATTGTACCTTTCGTGCTTCGAAGTTCGAAGGTTAAGGTATCTGTATATCTAACACAATTTCATTCAGATCAATAAGGGTGAAAAGAAGAACCGTAAAGTCTACATATATTGGTCGTGTGGTATGTTTTAATTCTCAAATTTGATGTACTGTTGGTTTAAATAATGGCATGGAATTGACAAAAATAATAATTTTCATGAGTTTCTAAGTCAAGTTGGAAATTTTCCGATTTTGTAAGTTGTGTGAGATACAAGTGAATAATTTAAGTGAAAGACCTTTGATCTATTTGTTCTTTGAGTCAACATTATTGTTTTGGTGCTTAAACAGCTTATAGGGATTTGCTGACCGCTGTTATGTCTTTTATCCATTTTTATTTTACCAGAGAAATTTAAGTATTCAAGGCTCTTTATCCCTCAAAAATTTCTTCCCATTTATTGTTTGCTCTCTGTTATCGTGCTGCTGTATTTTTAATTATAACAAAGGGGCTGTGCTAGTGTGGAATATGGATGAAGTGATCAAAGCCAAATTGTGGTTTTGAATTTTTATATGAAACCTTCTTTTTCCAGCCTATGCTACCACCAATTCTAGTATGGTAGACTAGTTAAATAGTTTGTAGCAGTGATACAGTGCTTAATATTAACCAAATTAATGACGTTGGACTCTGAAGGGTGGCTAAAAGGAATGGCAATCTTTTAAACTAGCTTTAGTGGTGCCTGTTGAAATACATTTTACAGTCCTTGATTTGAATTTGACTGGTACTATTTCTAGCAGATCACTTGGTTGAGTATTGAAGAACCCTGTCCAAGCTGTGTGTTTCACAACTTCAAGTTCTTGAAGAATCTCTAAGCTGTGAATTTCAAATTTTAGCGGAGTGTTTCTGATTCTTTGGCAAGTTGCATTTCTGCAGAGCATATTGGAAATCATATAACCAGATCCTATATCATTTGATGGAAAATACAGAGCAAAGGCAAGCAGAGAATATCAACTGGGATGAAGCATTTCATCTCTATGCTAATGTGATTGCACACGAGAATGATGCTCTGCAGGTTAAGGCAACAATCAAGCTAGCAAGGATGTCCAACCGTGCCCCTGAAAATATTTTGTCAATCACTGTGCCAATCCTAGTGGAACTTCTTGAAAGCCCATCTCGCAATCCGAGTCCACCAGTTCAGGAAGCCTCTGCTTACTGCTTGAAATGCATTGCTTGTATAGGAGAAGGCAAACTAGCCATTCTTATTGGGCAATCAGGTGTCATTCCTATCCTTCTGAGATTATTACTAAATTCTGATGGGAGCTTTCGGAAAGGTTTATTAAAATGCCTCCGAAATGTTGTTACATTTGGGGAACCAAATCGCTTGATTGTAGCTAGTAATGGTGGAACTGAGATTGTTCTTAATATGCTGGATTCCTGCTCAGATGATTCAATGTTAATTTTGTCAGAAATCTTGAGTGCATTAGCTCTTAAAAGAGAGGTTAGAAAGCTCATTCTCAGTTCAGGTGGTGTCTGGTTTCTTGTTGAATCTGCTAGGCTTGGCAGCTTGATTTCTAGAAGTCGAGCTGCTCAAGCAATTGGCTTACTTGGATTAATTAAAGGAGCAAGACGAGAACTTGTCAATGCTGGTGCAATACCAGTGCTTATGGAATTAATAAACGATGGGGATATGTCAATGAAATTAGTGGCTGCTAATGCACTTGGTGTGATCTTAACTGATGCTGATAACATTTGGCCAATTGCTGAATCAGGAGTCGTTCCTCTGTACACCGAGCTACTCGAGGGGTCAGATCCCATTGGTAGGGAGATTGCTGGGGATGTATTGTATACATTAGCTACTGTTGAAGAAAATGCGTTTCCAATTGTGAAACACTTAGCTGGTATCCTTACCGGAGATAATGATGAAGCAAAATCTTTAGCAGGTGATATTTTGCGCCATCTCTTGGATTGTCACAAGCACTTCCTACCCTTCCTATTTAGGAGCCCTTTCTGGCAGGCAATTGTTATAAGATAGGATAACACGGGGCAGAATTAAAGCAAAAAAATGTTTAAAATCGTGTTGTTCAGCCATTTCCGATACTCTATACCAAACTTGCTCTTTGCATTTTGGTCAAAGCATTTGAAGGATGAGAACACAGATAATGAAAGAAGTAGGAGGAGCTATTGCTTAGTTGCAATATTGGGTATCCCTTGCTGAAAGATATGTTTCGGGGACTGAAAGATGTGTTGCATAAGCTAGATTTAGAGCATTTTTAGGAGACCTTTTATTTATAAAGAACATCTTATGTATAGTAGAGAAATGTTTAAATATTAGATAGTAAATATTTTTTTATACATTTCAATTATAATGTTCATTTTGACTCAACAATACTTATGTCTTATGAACTTTTAAGTTCCAGTTTGGTCCTCATTTTTCAAAATTCATTTTCGATCACATGGTTTATATGATTTATAACGTTTATCAACTTCTCAAATCATATTTTATTAATATTTATTAAAAAAAAATTCTCAATCATATTTTATTATTATTTATTAAAATTTACTAAAAATATAATTTTCCAAACAAAGCATGGGCTAAGTGAGTTTTCAAGCATACATGTACTTAACGCCAAGGTCCCAAGTCTTGAGACATCGTGTAACACTAACAGAAGTCACAATTTCTAAGACCATACGTAGAAGTATTGTCATCAAAGAATATGTAGTAATAACACGAGCAAACAATTTACTTAGCTCCTGTTTGGAAGAGAAATTTTAATCTAAATTAAAAGTAAACAATTAATTTTAATCATGTAGTTTTTGGGATCCAATTTTTAACTGCATATTCATCAACTTTTATCAAAATCTATTAAAAACTGATTTTAATCCACATAAAAGGGGCTTTTTTTAAAAAAAAAAAAAAAGGTAAAATTACGCTTAAAATAAAAAAAATTGTTTCTTTTTCTCCAAACTGGCCAATTCCCATGAAGTGTTGACCGAAGAAGAATTGGGCAGGGCCGCTCCAATGCCTTCCGAGAAGTGGTTTTTAAAGAGAGAAATTATAATAATTCAGGTGTTTAAAGATTGGAATTCAAAATTCAGGGACCAAATTTTATTATTCAAAAATCAGGTGGTATAAAAGCTGTTTAACCCTAATTATTTACTTTCCCCTTCCCCTTCCCCTTCCCCTTCCCCTCTCTCTTTCTCCCTCCCCATCTTCCCCTCTCTTTCTCCCTCCCCGTCTTCCCCTCTCTTTCCCCTCCCCTCCCCTCCCCTCTCCTCTCTCTTCCCTCCCCCTCCACGGCTCTACCCCCCCTCCCCACCCCCTCTTTCTTTGCGAATCGCGCTGTGGCTGCAATGACGCACTGCGTCGTGCAGATGCGGCATTTGCGATTCGCAGCAATGATCGTTGCTAGCGGCGCCATTGCGGTCGCAGCCGGTCGTCGCTAGCGGCCGACCATCGCCGCGGCGCAGCGACCGTGCTTCGCTCGCAGCGACGTGCCGCGAAGGCGGCAGCCGGCGTAACTATTGTTGGTCTATTGTGGGTGGTGGTTTGAGGTGGAGCAGCTGGGGTTGGTCTATTGTTGTTGGGGTTGGTGGATCTATTGTTGTTGGCCGGCGGTGGTGGTTGTGGTTGGCCGTTGGTGGTGGTGGATCTATTGTTGGCTGGTGGTGGTGGTTGGCTGTTGGTCTATTTTTGTTGGGGTTGGTGGATCTATTGTTGTTGGCTGGCGGTGGTGGTTGTGGTTGGCTTTTGGTGGTGGTGGATCAATCGATGTTGGGGTTCAGTCGTGTGTTTTGTGGCTGGGTAGTCTGTGTTGGTCGATCTCGTGACTGTGACCAAGTATCGGCAATACGTGACCAAATTTTTGTCATTACGTGACCAAAATTTTGTCAATCTGTGACCAATTACTCAAATGTGACCTAAAATTTTAATAATGTGACCTCGAAATAATTTGTGACCAACTAATTTAAAAATCTGTGACCTCGAAATAATTTGTGACCTACAAATTTTTTGATATGTGACCTCGAAATAATTTGCGATCAAAAAATTTGACGATATGTGACCAGTAAATAAATCTGTAACTTAAAATTATGAATATGTGACCATTAATCACAAAATGTGACTTTATTATCTTTATTTAATAAATATTTATAATTAATTAAATAAATACCTGATTTTTGAATTTTTAAACTATTTACCTTATTTTTGAATTGAGGTAAAGAAAACACCTTAAATATGATTTTTTCCCTTTTAAAGAGTGGAAATTATATAAAAGCCTAATTTTGAAGATCCCATTTCATAAATCATATGTTATGTTATCATTTCAAAAATCAGATATTTTATTAATTAATATATTATTATTAAACAAATATATTATTAAAATAAATTAATTTATAAAACAACCTACCTCACTCTCCCCCTCATTTCCCCTCAAACATTTCTTTTTCATCACTCTCAGCCTCATCTCTCTCGTCGCCGGCGCGACTGTCGCCACCGCTCGACCAACACCAAAATCCCTGGGCCGTCTTCGCCCACTGTCGACGTGAGCGATCTAGTCACCGCTTCAGATTTTTAGGGTGGTTTTCGAGTCGACCAGCCCTTTCGAAATCTGGCGCGACGACCTTCGGTGTGGCGACAATAGTGGTGGGGATGTGTGCGGTGGTGTGGGTGACGTAGTGGGTGTGTGGTGGGTTTGATTATTGGGCTGTGATGGTGGGGATGATTTTTGAGCTGTGATGGTGGTGGGCGTGTGTGCGTCGCTGGTTGGGGACAGTGGATCCAAAAATGGAAGCGGTGTTCACAGTTGATGGCTGCAATGGTTTAGGCGATCTAGTTTTTGAGCGTTGGTGGTGTCGTTTGCTGGTCGTAGTGCCTCTGGCTGTGTGCGGTGGTGTTGTGTGGGGATGTCGATGGTTCTAGTCGGGTGGTTTTGGTGGTGTCGGGGTGTCAATTTATTTTTTAGGCAGTGATGTTGCCTTCGGGCAGTGTTGGTTGTTTTGGCAGCGATTGTGGTGGTACAGGTGGCGGTCGACGTTGGTGGTGACAGTGTCGGTGTTAGTAGTGGTTGTTCTAGTGAATTTCTTGTAGTTTTGTGTTTCTGAGTCTAATTAATTTGGTGGGGGTGGTGTAAACGGAGATGGAGGAGATGGTGGTGGTGGTAGTGTATGTTGCAGGTTTGGTGGTGATTTGTGACTAAGATCGGTGGCGGATCGGAATCGGTAGTGGGACCGTGATTAAAAATTAACATGTGACTAATAAATTTAAAAATATGTGATTAATAGATAAAAATTATCATGTTATCAATCATTATAAACAAACAATCATGCGTTGTGACTTGTGACCGGCCTGTGACTTGATTTGTGACTTGTGACCTGAGCTGTGACTGTGACTTGTGACATGGGATGTGACTTGTGATATGTGACTTGTGACCGTAAAAAAAACATGTTAACCGTACAAAAAAATATAGCGAAGCAGTCGCCGAAAAAATCGACGTCGGAACGGTCGTCGGAAAGTTCGCTGGAGTAGGGCGGTGATCAGAACGGTCGCCGGAGCGGTAGGGGTGGTGAAGGTGGGATGGGTTAATTATATTATATTATAATTAAATATTTAATAATTTATTATTTCATAAATAAAAATTTAAAAAAAAATTTAAAAAATATGATTTTGGTAACTTTAAACTTGTGTTCTTATTTTTGAAATAAACTAAACTTATACTCTTAAATATGTAATCTTCCCTTTTAAAGATTATAATTCGAAAAATCAGATATGAGCTTTACTTATCCATAAATTAGGTGATAATTCAGCTATTAATATTAATAATAATATGATTATAAAATCTACCCCACCTTGAATTTCTCTCTCTTCTCTAGCTCTATCTTCTCTCTTCTCATTCACTCCACCTAACCCACACCCCCTAATCTGATATCGCTGCCACATCGCTGTCGAAGACACCACGAGCTCACAGCGGCGCAACCTCACTCGCTACGCGTAATGGTGATATTGGTGGTTTGGTTGGGTTTTTTTTATTGTTTTGGTCGTTGGTGATTTGCTTGGTTGTTGGGGTTGTTAGTGGTGGTAGTGCGAGAATGGTGGTGGTTGTTGTTGGTTTGTAAATTGTGGTGATGCTGTTGGTAAGATTTTGGTGGTGCTACTAAAACTGTGGTGGCTTACAATTCGTTCACAAGTGTCATTATTCATGGGTCACATATTGATGTTTATGAGTCACGGATCAATTAACACGTCACTATGGTCACAGGTCATTGTTCGCTTGAAATTTACAAGCGTACGAGATTGTTGTACAAGTAATAAAATATGTGAGCTAAGAGTATCATTCCCACGACGAATAAAGGCATGTTCTCTTTACCGTTTTCAAGCCTTTTTTGTTTTTTATTTTCCAAAATAGTGAAAACGCATTCTCTTTCCTATTTTCAAAAACGCGTTTTTGAAAACAAATTACAAATTTACAAAGAAAACCCAAAACGACAAATCTGTCGTTTTGGGTGTTTTCAATTATAACAAAATCAAAATTTTCAAAACGCGTTTTGGATATTTTCGGTTAAGCCACCAACAACCACCGTCATTGCTGCCTGCACACACCACCTATACAACACTGTCGTCGTCGCACCGCCTCACCCACTACCGATGACGTCACAGCCACCACAGCAGAAGAAGTGGGCGAAGTCACCACCCAAAACCACCACAGCAGAAGCCGGGGACGCCATCGCCCAAAAACACTACACCAGAAGAAGCCCACAACGCTACCACCAAAAACCACCGCACCAGAAGAAGCCCACCACGCCCAAAAACATTGCACGCCACCAAGCCCAAAAACACCCCACTCACCACGCCCAAAACAACTCACACCACCCAAAAATAGAGAGAGACGACATAGAGGAGAGAGGGGAAGAAGAGAGAGAACGAGTTTTGGGTGTTTTCATTTTTGAAAATAATTTTTCAAAATGACAAAAAGAACATGTTTTTAAAAATCTCAAAATGAACACTAAAAATACAAAATTCAAAACTCAAAACTGAAACACGAAGATGAAAACATCTAATAGTTTTTATCAAATTCGAAATGTAGTGACAAAGGAGAATTGTGTTTTGTTGTTTATACTAATTCTACTCTAAGAAAGCAAATAAATATGATGGTTTATCTATGTGAATGCTTGTATTAGAATCATGAATCCCCCATTAACATTTAATTCAATTCTTAATTCGTAATCTAGTAAATTCATGCATTCAAGACAGTCGATAATTCACTTTTATTCAATATTCTTTTCCAAAATATATTAAACATATATTCAACACAGCACAACATAACCCGATCATATTTCTAGTCTGAATTCATATTAAAAACATGCACTGATTCACATGATTTATCACATGTGATTGCATATGCCATCGATATTATTCCTAATACCTATTGTCAATGGATTGATTTTGCCATGTTCTAGATTTATTGTAAGTATTCCTACACTACAACAAGTAACTTACTATTTAATTGGTGATCAAGCAATCAAATAATTCAATGAGAATGCAAAACCAATAAAACAAATCAAGAAATACTAAACTAATTATTTTGAATTAAAATAAACAAACAACAATGTTTATCATTCATCTAATATAAAGGAAAAACTAGCCCAACATGTTAATATAAGAATTACAAAGAAAATAGAAGAAAGTCATCACCCGAGTCATTCAACTATGAAGAGAATATGGAATTCTTCAATTAACACCTTCAAAACCCGGATTCAATGATATGAATTCTTCGTTTTTCGATGTGAGTTATATCTATTTTTTCTCTCCAAAATAGGCTTTCAATATCTAATCTATCTTTCTCCCTTTTCGTCTGCGTGTATACGTGTATGTGTGTGTGTGTGTGTGTGTATATATATATATATATATATATATATATATATATATATATATATATATATATCATTACTTTTTCTATCCGAAAATCTGATTTAAGGTGTGTTTGATCCACATTATTTTGGAAGAATGTATTTTGGAATAGTAGATTGATGAAGAATGTGTGACTGAAAAGAAAGAAAAGGTTATTGATCTGATGAAAATTATTATTTTATTGAAAAATGTGTGGTTGAAAATGAGTAGAAGAACGAGAATGAAAATTTTAATGTGTACCAAGCAAGGGCTTAACAATAAAAATATATGGAGATACCCCCTCTTTGCGACAAGTAATGGTTGCAATAATAATGTATACTGCATAGAGACATACAGGGTAGACACCCTGCATCGCCGGCATGGGGGTACCAAAAGGCAAAAGGAAAAAGAAAGTGTATTAAGCATGCTACGGCCTACGATATGCAGGTTGCTTCATATACAGGTTTAAAAATGGGAAATACCATCAAATGGCTACTGTGAAATGTGCGCTTTTTAATAAATAGATCGCTTTTTACTATTATTATGAAGAGTTATGCTACACTTACTGAATTTTTTTACTAAATCTTTTACACCCCACTCACATTAGAGGGTGGGGACCACAAGCCGGAATTTTTAAATACATGTGGGGGCCGCACTTTTTGTGAGAGGAGGTAAACCATTAGGTAACCCCCTTCGGGCACACTAGATTAATTCTATTATGAAAATTGTCACTTTTAAATGAAATTATCAAACATATTATTTACGTTAAATTCACATGACATATTTAACAATTTCTCACAACTCAATTACTTTTTTCTGTCCTCCTAACTCTTTCTAATTACTTACAGGAATAAATATGCCTAACTTTTTGTTATTTGAAACATAGTTATCAGAGCTGATCCGAACATTGACCTGAACAAGTCACTGGTCATTGATCTGATCGATGGTTCAATGCTTAGAGAAAAATTAAATTTTTCAAAGTTAATTTTTTTTTTCTTGAGACAAAAATTAGAGTTTTTATTGTATTTGTCACTAATTATTTTTATGTCTATAAATTATTGGTCTTGTAGACTTGTTACTATAATGTTTACAATTTAATTTTATAATTTTGTAATAAATGAAATTTCTAATAAATATTATCCTCATTTTTGTTAGATATAAACATTTTATCAGTCAGATATCAAAGCTCGTTTGGTTGTGGATAGGGGTGGATTAGAATAGTTGGAGTGGGGGTAAAATTTTTCTAAATTCTTTTTATGTGTTAATATGTATTGTTTTAAGTGAAACTTATTTTTATTTCTTGAAAAGTTACGTGACTCGTTTCTTGTTATTTTAATTTATTTAAAAAGCGGTAAATTCGTCATTTAACGGACAAAATGAAAGAAATGACGAGTTTTGCTATATAATTGAAAGATATGTGATAAATTATGTTATAAAAAAGTTGAGGGTATATTCGTTACATTTCATAAAGAGTGGGAGTGTATATTTTTTAGTTTATAAATAGAGAGAAACAAGTAGAAGATACATAATAAATATACGATTTGAAATGAAGTTTGAATGATTTATAAATGTTGCCCAATGGAGTACAAAATCGAGGTTAACTCCTTGTTTGGTAGGAATTAAAATCAGATTCTTAGTAGATTTTGATAAAAAATTAATGAGATGTGTCGTTGAAAAGTTGTGAATCCTAATAACTAAGTGATTAAAAGTTATGAGTGAAATTCTACCTGTTGATGTTGTGAGTGAAATTCTGAAAATGCCGGTTGCCAATTATCCTGATAAAATGTTCTGGAAACCCAATCCATCCGGGGACTTCACCATCTCTTCTTGTATTAATCTCTTCAAGCAAAGTAAGACCAGACAAATAGCGTATAAACATATTTGGGATAAGAGTATTCATAAAAAAATTATTTTTTTAGGATGAAGACTTTGGCATAATTGGTTACTAGTTGAGGAAATCTTCCAAAATAAATTTGGCATCCAGTTAACCTCCAAATATCAATGTTGCTGTAACTTTGAAAGTATCAATCATGTGTTCCTAGATGGGCAAATTGCTATGGAGGTCTGGTCTCATTTCTATAGGGTTATGGATGTTCAATGAAGGCTAAACCAGGGGAGATCATATCAATTATTTTGTTGATTACCATCTGGTTTCTGTGGATGGCCAGAAATAATGCTAAACACAAACACATCAAATGAAGGCTGATAAGATTATCAAGCAAATCTATGTCCTGGTTAATGCACTCCATAATGGAGGATCAAACAAATCGGGAGTAGCAAGTGCAATAAACATATGGCAGTCAAGTGGGTTAAACCCGATACATGTTGGTATAAACTCAAACGGACGGGGCTTTGAAATCTAATTCTATGGCGGCGACAGGGGAATTCTGATGAATAGCTTGGGTAATGTCACATGGGGATTCTATGATTACTATGAAGAATGCTCTATAATGGAAGCTGAACTAAGAGCTATAGAGACAGGGCTGCAACTGTGCTAGACTCATGGAATTAGGAGGGTCTGGGTAGA
The DNA here is from genome assembly GCA_035079005.1 of Fraxinus americana. Lineage (NCBI taxonomy): Eukaryota > Viridiplantae > Streptophyta > Magnoliopsida > Lamiales > Oleaceae > Fraxinus > Fraxinus americana. The sequence continues at coordinate 54,249,778 of CM068706.1, read as the reverse complement.
GACAGATTCAAAGGCGACTCTGACCTTGATTAAACAAAATAATGGACCTTGAGGTGTTTAATATATTTTACAATCCATTCGTTGGTTTTTAGAGAAGATGGAGAATAAAATTACTCACACTTGAAGAGAAGGAAACCAAGCTGCTGACTGGTTTGCTTCCAAAGGATACAGTGAAAGAAAGTTTAAATTTGTTGAAGCTAATGTTTTTATTGGTATAATCAAAGGTATTGTGAATCTTGATAAAATTGGCATGGAGACTATTAGACTAGTTTCTTAGGCTCCGTTTGGGAGTCATTCTTCTTCAAATAATACATTCTATCTTTCACATCAAGTGGGGTCCATGGAGAATGTGTGGTTAAAAAAGAAGGAAAAGTTATTGATGTGATGGAAAATATTATTTTATTGAAAAATGTGTGATTAAAAATGAGTAGAAGAATGAGAATGAAAATCTTAATGGTTACCAAACGGAGGCTTAATCAGATTTTGCATATTTTCCACTTTAATTTTGTTGCATGATTTGTTATTCATCAGTAGATTTTATAGAGTTCAATTGTAATTTTTTAGGAGGTAAGGCACATACGTCCCCCTCCTCGTATTGTAATTTTTTCATTAATAAATTCATATACTACGACTTGAATTTTAAAGTTAGGATATTTTTAAAAAAAAAAAAAGTGATTAAAAGTCATGAATCTCATAACTAAATGATTAAAATTAATTGTTAATTTTATCTTAAATTAAAATTTAGATGTTAATTCCAATTGTTATTATTTTGAAAATGTGGAGTTTTGAATAATGATATTTTGGAGAATGCGTGGTTGAAAAGTAGGAAAAAAATTTTAATTTACGTATAAAATATCTTATTGAATAAACACAGTCTTCTACTCATTTTCAACTATACATTTTTCAATAAAATAATATTTTTCATTACATCAATAACTTTTCCTTTTTTTTTTCAACCACACATAATCCATCAATTTACTATTTTAAAATACATTTTTCCAAAATAATGTGACTCGAACATACCTTAAGGACGTGTTCGGTAGAGATTAAAATTGAAAACTAGCCATTATTGTTGACTTTTATTAGACGGGTGGGACCCAATAATGGTCATATTTTCAATTTTAATTGAATTTTAATCTGTACCGAACAAGCCATAAATATAAAAATTAAAAAAAATTGCCCCCATGGCATATCTCCCAGTGGTAAAGGGGAGGGCGGTTAGGGCTCAGCGCGGTAGTGTGCAGAGTTCGATTCCCCGCAAGGTAAAATTGGCTTTGTTGCAAGCGGGAGTTACCATAGGGTTAATAGCCCAAAACCTATCTATAAGCTCTCCACCCTGGCTCCTGGGAGGCACATCCTGCGATTTATCTCCTCCACAATCGCCTAGGGCAGGATCGATGGGGGCCCTCAAGGTTGGGGTTCAATCTTTAAAAATTAAAAAAAATTGTTTGAAAGGGAGTTATAGCCATCGAAAGTCAACGCTAATCGTCCTACTAGTCCAGAAAAGTACGTTCAAAAAGAATATAACCGTTGATTCAAGGCGCCCATCCAAAACGGCACTTCAGCCGTCAATTCAGTTCACGTTTCAGAATTTCGCCACGTGTCTCCGCCACCCTCTCCCCCGCGCGACACGCCATTAAACCCGATTTGGAATCCGAGTTTGAAGTCCGCACTATAAAATCCCACCCGAGAAAGTGAGATTCTGGTTCGAAGTGTGAAACGTTGACGCAAAGACAGAGTGAGCTGTGATTGTATTTGGAGCTCCAGTTTCTGGAACTGGAAACTTTGCTTAAATTTGTGTAAGTTTCTCGTTTCACTGGAATTGTGAATTTATGATGCTTAATTTCGTGTATTTCTGTTTCTTTTTGTAATTTTTGAGGGTGAAAATTATTGTAGTTGGAGGTTAGGGTTCTGCGAATTTTCGGAAATTTTTATGTTTTTACTTATTTCTGTTGCGAATTCTGTTGGCCTTGTAGTTCTCTCCACGAGTCCATGTCCTAGAATTCAGTTTAGATACATGTAATTCACAAACACGCATGCGCGTACTTGCCCAAGCAAAAGTAAATTTATGCATAGGTATAATTCGGTAGTTTTCTCTTTTATGCTTCTACAAGCTATTGATTTGCAGTTCTTGTTTGCCAATTAAATTTTCATTATTAGACCGTTTCTTTTCTTAATTGATTAATGCAGTTTAGTTTTATCATAAGGGTAGGTTTTGGCGAAGTTCTGAACTGTGAGGTTAATGGGTGAAGGAGAGGTGTCTGAGAAGCCCGAGGCAGCAAATGTGAATGATGTGGGGGTGGAAAAGAGTGAGGCTGTGACGGAGAAGAATGAGCAGAAAAATGGAGTGACAGAAATAGTTGAAGATAAAAAGGATGATGGGAAATTTGAGGTGCAGAAAATGGATGCAGACAAAAAAGAGGTCAAAGGAAGCAAGGGAACTGAAGAAAAAGATGTGGAGGAGGAAAATTTAGCAGGTGGAAGCAAAGAAGGAAATGAAGATACAGGAGAGGAAGAGCATGGAGGCACAGAAGATACAGGGAAGGAAGCAACCAAGAACGAGGCAAAAGAGGAAGAAAAACTGGAAGAATATAAAGAGAAAAGAGGCTCGAAGAAGCGTCCGAGAACTAAAAGTAGTGCTGCGAAAAAAGAGAAAAATAAGATGAATGAAGCTGAAGAGAAGAAAGAAAAGGATCTGAAAACCCCAACTCTGGAAAAACCAAAAGAGCGGAAAACCCTTATAGAGACAAAAGAGCCGATAAGCCCTACAGCTTTTGCAATTCAACGTCCTGTACGTGAACGGAAATCTGTAGAAAGGTTGGTCTCCATTGTTGAGAAAGATAGTGCTAAGGAATTCCGAATTGAAAAGGTGTGTTTTATGAATTTTTTCCTTTCTCGTTTTCAGGCACTCAATGGATTAAATTTACTGTTGCAATGCATTCATGATGTCCATTGACTTTTTCTCTAAAGATTTACTTTGTGACATACCAGTGTTTGTTTGCAGGGTCGTGGAACTGCACTGAAAGATATTCCTAATGGTACACTTTTTTAAGTATTTGGATACCTCCACTTCATCCATGCATATGCATCGGCTTATACCTTCACGTTGCAATTTGTCAAGAGTTCCATTCATATGATTTTGTCATGGCGTCACCACTTCTTAATTACACTTCTTAGTAAACCTGTATAATGAGTGAAGTTAAGTTTTGGGCATCATCCAAGATTGTTTATGGGGGAAAATAGAAGTTGAACGATTGTAAAGTTTTATTTTGATACACCTAACTGGCTTCGTGCATTTTTTCCTCGAATTCTGGTGCAAATCACAATGTATAGATAATTTGACCAAATCACCAATCATAGTAGAAGAGAGTTCTCAAGTTCCCCTCTGAAATACTAAACACTACCACAGCACATTAATCAACCAAAATTTATGTTTCTCCATCCTGTGTGTTGTGTTGGATTTCATGGTCTTTTAGAGTAGCTTTTCTTTATCTAATTATACGCTGTGATATTTGGGATGAATCTTTTACCTTCCTATTTCCTTTGCATTTCTAACTCATCAAATCTATTGCATTTGTGCTAGTCATTTCCTCTTAATAGACAGCCTCTTCTGTAATCGAAGTTAAAGTTGGAAGTTGAGTTGTTTCTTCCCGTCAATCCTGTGCATGTTACAATTTTGAGTATTATGTTTCTTTTGTTCCATTTGTACCAAATCTACATTTATTTTACTTTTTAATCAATTTAAGGATTTCAGTTACATGGCTGTTCAATCGAACTTTCTGTTGCTTTCTGAACCACATTTTTGTTTCAGTGGCATACAAGTTGTCAAGAAGGAAGAGCGATGACACCTCCAAGTTGCTGCATACAATTCTTTTTGGAAGGAGGGGAAAAGTAACGCTTTGAGTTCATACTTATTGTTTTTCTTTGTTCACAATGCAGTGTTCCTGTCAGTTTGATAATCAGATCGTGTTGAAAACGGCTGGAATTTTCATTTCCTTAAGTTTTAGAAAATATCTCCTGTGTGTCATGCATCTGAAAAACTTTATAGTTTGAAGTTGTTGAGCATATCCGTGTCTTCTGATACCTTAATGTGTTTTGAATATCATGGTACTATTACCAAAGTGAATAAGTCACAATTAGTTTTACTTGCGAAAAATTGGCACCCTAAGAGCATCTCCAAATTCCAATCGTGGTGTACAAATTGTTCTAAATTGTGATTTAGTTCTCTAAAGTGGCTGAAATCCTCTTCAATGGAGAGATGCAAAGGAAACGCAAATTGCATTTTGCGGTAGAAGATGTAAAACATCGCAAGAGGCAAAAGTGGATTTAGATCTTCCCATTAGAGCAAAATTTGAATTTAAATCCACCGAGACGTAAACGAGGGCCAATTTTACACCTCCATTGGAGATGCTCTAAGTACTTAGGGGTTGTTCTCTTTGTGTTTTAAGTTTTGTGTTTTGAATTCATTTTGTATTTTGTGTTTTGAGTGTCCATTTTGAGAGTGTTGAAAATGTGTTCTTTTTGGCATTTTGAAAAATTGTTTTCAAAAATCAAAAATTGGAAAACCCGTTCTCTTTCTTCGTATCTCTCTCATCTCACTCTCTCCTTCCCCCCTCTCTCGTCCCCCTCTCTTCTTCCACTCCTCTTTGTCGACGGGCAGTAATGGTGGCTACGATCGGTGCGTGGTGTGCGACTGTGGTTCGTTGGCTGTGATCGTCGGTGACTCTCTCTTTTTATTGACCGTGGCGGTGGTGGTTTTGGGTGCGTCGTGTGCGACGGTGGTGTTTGGAGGCTGTGGCCGCGGCGGTGGCTGTGGTGGTGATTCTACGGCGATTTTGGTGGATTTGGCGGTTGTGTGGTGGCAGTTTTTGTGATGGTGGTGGTGGTGGTGATGGCTGTGGTAGTAGTTTTTGTAGTGGTGGATTTGGCGGTTGTGTGGTGGTGGTGTGGTGCAGGCGGTGGTTGGAGTGATGTTGCGGCGGTGTGGTGCAGGTGCTGTTGGTGGTGGTTGGGGTGACGTTAAACTGAAAACACCCAAAACGCGTTTTGAAAATTTTGTTTTGATTATAACTGAAAACACCCAAAACATTCTCTTTGTAAATTTTTAATTTGTTTTAAAAAACGCGTTTTCGAAAATAGAAAAGATAATGCGTTTTCACTGTTTTAGAAAATCGAAAACAGAAAACGACTTAAAAACAGTAATGAAAACAAGCCCTTAATTTTGGACTATTTTCTTTTTTAAATGTTATTTTCTATTATTTTTGTGTGATGTTGATATCGAAGTTGAGTTATATAACCCTGAGTATTGCTTAAACAAATGATGTTAGCAAACAATATTCATCCACCTTTTGATAGTTCCTGCCAATTTACTTCGGTATTTAAAGTAAATTTGGCGATCCTAATGTGCTTTTCTGGCAGCTATAAAATGTTGATATGCTGTACTTGGGTCCATTTCATGCTTTTGTTGATAACTTCCGATAGTTGACTCATGCTTATACTTCTACCTAATTCTGCAGGCAGCTGATGTCAAGAACAATATATCTAGATTTTCTGGATTTGTGTGGCATGATGATGAGGTAAAGAAGAGATTATATTAAGTTATCTGGTGATTGTAAATATCTATTTAGAACTTCTGTGAAACATAGGCATAGCTCAGCACTTTGAATATGCGTGTCTTAGGAAAAGCAAATGAGGAAACTAAAAGAAAAACTTGACAAGTGCGTCAAAGAAAAATTGGTGGAAGTCTGTGACGTTCTCGATATATCAATTTCCAAGTCTACTACAAAGAAGGTATGCATAGCTCCACCCCTCATTGCACATTTCTTCACATATGCATTCTTATTCTGGGATACTCTAGTGCATGTGTGTTCTAGATAAATTGTTAACAATATGGTACTGCTGCCATTCTATCATAGTCACGAGATGTACCATATCTCTCCTGCATTTCTTCTTCTCCAAGATTAAAATTCAATTTGTCGTTCGTCATGCATCCAGGAAGACATAATCACAAAGTTGATAGATTTTTTGATGGATCCTCGTGCAACAACCACTGAATTGCTTACTGAAAAAGAACAGGTTCAACATGAAGTCCAACCTTTATTTACTTTTCGCTTGGCTCTTTGTATATTTACAAATCTCATGTATGCCAACCAGTCGGTCAAGGACAAAAAGCGGAAGAGGGTCAGCAAAAGCACTGTATCAGCATCTGGGAACGCATCTTCAAAAGGCTCTGCCAAGGTATTCCCTTTCTCATTAATTGTAGAGCAGACAAATTTTAGCACAATAAGGTTGGAGTAATATCTCAAATTAAGACATTATAATAATTATATATCACTATCTGTAGGTTTGTACTGTGGGTGTTGTCAGTTCAATCATATCACAAAATAAGTTAGTTCCAATTTCTCCCACTTCTTGACTACTATTTTGGCACTTTAGTGTGTGTATTTGTATTGAATGTAGTTTATCCTGTTGCATGGGGTGAGTTGCAAACTTAAAGCATGTGCACTATTTTGTTGAACTGTAATATGATCGAGGTAGAACTTGCAATGACAGTGCGATGTGATCTATAAATATATAAATTTGGGAACAAATTATGCAACAGAAAAATATCTAGTCAACCACAAAAGTTAGACAAGCTATTCAATTTAAGATGAATGGGTGCTGTTTGATTCTAGCAAACTATACTACTAGATTCTCCTCTTTACTTGTAGAACATGGTTTGGAATACAGCATGTGGATGTTTCCATGAAATCAGCATAATTGGGATTCAGGGTCTGCCCCCAACTCAGAATTAGAGTAAAATAAAATTAGAGAGGAAATGATGCCAAATGAATCCTCTGTTTTATAATACATCAATAAATAAATGAGAAACACACATGCTTATCGTTGACTAACATTGTGGAAGATGTATTGGAATTTATATATATTCTTCGTAAATGGAAGCTCAGTGGTCAATCAAATAAAGCACAATTACTAACATTGTGGAAGATGTATTGGAATTTAGATGAAACTACCCATTATTAAACATTATTTCTGGCGTATTTCAGACTCAAAAGAGAACTGATAGTGCATCTGAAAAGGGTGGGGAGAAAAAGAGCATGCCTGAATCTGATGACGAAACAGAAGAAGAGAAAGATGAAACACATGAAGAGGAAACCATTAATGGCGTTCCCAAAAGATCAGAAAATGAGTTGTCTGATCAAGGTGAAAGTGAGAAGGAAAGCGCATCTGAAGACGAGTCCGATGATGACGAAGGAAATTTAAAGCGAGGTAAAACAAAGTCTCCAGCGAAGAAGGGATTTGGTAAAAAAGCCAAAACTAAGAAAGTTGCGATATCTAAGAAGGCTACTCTGCCTAAAAAAGCACCTGCAAAATCACCATCAAGTCGCTCAAAACCCGATAATGATACAAGTGCAAAGAAGTCTTCGGGTAAGAAAAAAAATGAAGCAGTTAAGAAGAAGTCATCAACTCTAAAGAATTCTGCGTCAAAAGAGACGACTGGTGAGAATTTTAGTTTATTTTCCTATGATTGGACTATTTGGTTGCAAGAGAATCTTGATAGTTAAATACAATCCCTAAATCTGAACATCCTGAATGGCATTATGGTTCAGACCTTCTGTGAGGGCCTTTTCATGAGAATCCATTTTTCTAAAGCTTTGTTTCTGTCCAAATGAAGGGAAGCAGGTTGCGAAGGGTAAAGCCAAGTCCAAGGAGGACAAAGTAAAGCCAAGTGACGATGAACTTAAAAATTCAATATGTGAGATTCTCAAAGAGGTGGACTTCAATACGGTGAGGACCTGAAGTTCTCTGTTCCATTGTCAAATGGTTTTAATTTCAATATATCCTCCCCTCTTCAGTGTTTATGTGGGAGGAGAGAACGGAAGATAAGATTGTCTTTTGAACTTCTTATACTTTAGATTTTGGCCTCAGCACAACATTCTAAACCTGAAACCTTCACGTGGGAAACTATGCTGTTATTTTGCATATTCAAATTTTGCTTGGTTGTCTTTTAGAGAACTTACAAGCAGTGCTGCATTTGTTTCCTGAGAATTCATCTAAAAGAATTGTGGACTTCTAATCTTCAATCTTATATTATATGCTGCTTTTCTTTGCAATCGAGTTAAGAGGTTAAATGCAGGTCCAACTTGTTTGCATGACATTTATTTGTGTTAAAGTGATTTCTTAGTTACCGTTTCTTTTTGTTCTGCTCTTACATACGCTATGTACTTTTTTTTTGCAGGCCACCTTCACTGATATTCTAAAGCAACTAGGTAAGCTTTTAATATTTAATTTTACTATCTTTAAGCCATACAATAGGTAAGAATCCCCTGCACCTTTTCATTTTCTTTTTGTTTAGGATGGGTTGGCGTAGACAAAGATTATAGGATGTTAGATTACTTGAAAGGCGTTGCAATTGTGCTGCTATGGATCGGAATTTTTCTCATTTACAGTGGCAATAGAATCTGAAACTTTCTTGTTTTTTCTTATTAGTATATCGTACCGGTTAAAATTCTGAGACTCCTTACTGTTTCAGCAAAGCGATTCGATGTGGACCTGACGCCAAGAAAATCAATAATAAAGCTCATGATTCAGGATGAGCTAACAAAACTAGCCGAAGAACAAGATGAAGAGGATGAAGGTGATAACAAGAAGAACGTTGAACAATCTTCTAGCCGAGGTGTACGTGCCTGACAACCTACGAAGAAAACACAACACATGAAGCATAGGGTACCATCCAACCGACCTATCATTGTCTATAGCTCCATCGTCATAATTTATGTTGATCTTGCCACTGTAGTTCTATACCCACATCTCCAAGTTAAGCCAGCTATAATTTATGTTGATCTTGCCGTTGTAGTTCTATAACCGCATCTCCAAGTTAAGCCAGTTGTAATTTGTTATTAGTTTTTTTAACCGGAAGATTCTTGTTCCATAGAAATTCATCGAACTAAATGATGCAGATTGTAGCTTGCTATGTACAATTATCCTTTTCTCTAGTGTACTGATCCTTGAATAGGTATCAACACTGATTGTAGTAGTTGTCTCTACATACTTGTATACGGTTTTGTGTTGATTTTAAAATGCTTGGAACATCAACTCTCTCTCTCGTTTTTAGGCTTCTGGTTCATATGATCTCATGGCAAAAAGCATTTGTAACTAATCTGTCCAGGAAATTTTGGTTTATTATCGTATATTTTATGTTTTCATTGAATAACATGGTAGTATCGAATTTCGGGGTCCATACAAAATAATCAGTAAATTAATTTTATAGTAATGAAGTCATTTCTTCTTTCATAACTTAGAACAATTTTCCCAAACAGTTGCTCATAATTAAAAGATGGAGAACGTGATTTAAAGTGCTGAATTTAATCGGACAAGATGTTCGATATAAAATCCGAAAAGAAGTGTTCTTAAGCTAGTGGATTAACTGTGAAAAGCTCAAGTGGAGCACTCTTGAATAAAGACAAATCAACTTTTGTACGTGTTACAACATGCTAATCTTCAGTGGAGGAACATCTACTAATCTCCAGTGGAGCCAAGATTAGACCAGGCCACCTTGCATAATTTTTAATTAGAGTACCCACGGAGCAGGTAAAAAGATGGAGTCAATGTGAAGTCTAGCCCCATTCCCGCTCGTGTAAGCCTTCTATGTTTAAACCTCATTTGTCTAAAATAAATTTTGTAAAAAAGTAATTTTTTAAATATTATTTTTCCTACATTTTTTCCAAAAAAATTATTTCCCACTTGAAAATTTTTCAAGCTCTAGAATTAACATGACTTGGAAATGCAACTTTCAAAAGTCTCCCTAACAAGCTCTATAATTGAACATTAACATCAAAAGCAAACGAAGTCTACGCAAGTCTACGCCAAAATCTTGGAACAAGAGGGCTAGGGTCTTGTCAATTGCAGCAGTTGAAGTGGTGGCCCTGCCCTTGTCTCTTTGCAATCACTCGGTATCACAATTCTAAAGCACGCCTACCACCATTAATCGGCCATTGCTAAATGTACATGGAAAATGCACATAAAATTTTCGGGATGTCAAATGACCACATTTCGTTGAATTTTGGACAAAAAAATATAATTAAAATAGTCAATCAAGTGCTACCACCTCAGCGCATAAAATTGCTCATGGATTTTCCACGTAAAAGTATCATTCCTCATCATTGTTATACACTTTTCTTATTACTCTCTTCCCTTAACCAAGCAATCACAAAATATCACAAATTCTACGTTAAATTTCTTCCTTTGGTGGTTTGTTAGAGATGCAAGCAGCCTAAGCTCGATATTGATCAAGTATGGGAGGGAAACGGTAAGCTTGAGAGGCGTGTCAACCCTACTTCAATTCCCAATAAGTTGCAGCATAACAAGAACTATTATTACACACACGAAATATGATTAAAATAAAATTTCCAAAAATTCCATTTAAAAATCATACGATGCGTCACCATGCACGAATATCACTCAAAGTCAACTAAAATAAAGAATTTTAACCACCATACTAGTTACACTAATTTCAATCACTTCGAAACTCAATATCCACGAACTGCAATTACACTAATTTGAGATGCCGTAACAATTCTGAGTCGACTGTTTGACCATATACAGGTTCTGAGGTACCAGTTGCGACTCAATTTTCTTAATTCTTTTCTGCCCAAAACTCAGAAACTATAATCCCAAGTAACAGAAAGCAATGAAAAAACAGCCAAGGACATCTACTATAATGTCAAAAACCAAACTCATAGATACACATATATAAACACGAAGTACATATGTATATATATGTGGGAGTACTGTAATTTCATATTTCAACATATACTACTAATGTTACATCATTATCAATAGAAGCAAATCAAACTATTACCTTGGTCTCCCCCTGGCAGCTGAAGACCCGGATCCGATATGGTAACCCGACCCAACTTTTCCGGATCCATTGCCACCCATCTGATTGTACCCGTAAACTTGTCCCTGCTGCATCTGATGCCCCATCATTCCATACATCCCCTCATAACCACCCCCAGAAGTCCCCATATTTACTACGCTGCCATTTACCCCACCGCTGCCGCCGACGTCCTTCTCCCCTCTTCCGGCCATTGCACTCTTCTCCCCCTCCATATCACGAAACCTCTGCAAGTAAATCTTCAACGGCTCGACGTATTCCTCGAATCCTAAAGTGGTCATCGCCCAAAGTAAATCATCGCCGTTGATTGTCTTCCTTTTCTCCCTCTGGCACTTATCGGACGCCTCTCCGGTGATGAAGCTGATGAACTCGGATACGCACTCTTGCACGGTTTCTTTTGCATCTTTCGATATCTTTGCGTTCGCGGGAAGTGCTTTTTTCATGATTCTGCTCACGTTTGCGATTGGGAGAAGCCTGTCTTGCTCTCTTGGGGAGGCCTCGTTATGCGAGTTGTGGTCTCTGTTTCCTCCCGATTCATTATCAGAATCCGCCATTTATTTCTTCCAAGAAGTGAAAATTGAGGCGCTGATTTCTACTGTTGGAAAACAGCAATTCGATATTTAAAGGAGAATCTACAATTTTGGATATGATTTTCAGAATTTTGGTATTGGTGAGCTACCGAGATACCAAAACTGCTTTGAACTCAAAATCGTAAGATTTATATTGATCATTCACAGTGTTTGATACCAGAAAGGATGTTTAATTCCACAGAAAATAGAAAAATATTTAAAATTTTTGAAAAAAAAAAACGGATGAAGCTCAGATGCTTTGGTTTATATATTCAATTATAAACTCTTACATTCCTAACAGGAAAATATATATATATAAAACACAAAATTCACAACTATAAAACCAAGAATCTGCTATAATCCCTCTGGAATACCAAAATAGGTAATCAAAAATCTAAAACATTGGAGAAAAACGCAAAATAAAAAAAATGCAAAAATTCAACAGAAGATTTTAAAGTTTAACCGTAGAACCTAATAAAACCATAACAAACAAATATATATATATACCGGAAAAATCAAACAGTAAAGTACACAAAAAGCTAGGAAAATAAAAAAAAAAAGAAGCAAAATCGGTGGAAAATACTTCAAAAATCCAAAAAAGGGTACGAAAAACGAAAATTGAGAAGCTAATTTCTCCGGCGAATTCGGAAAAAAAAGGGAGTCTAGAGAGAACTTTTTTAGAGAGAGAGTGAAGAGGAATTCGGCGTGGAGAGAATGCGAGGTCCGTTGGATCAAATGCTGCAATAATGAGATCTAAGAGTACACGTGGACGTAACTGAATCGCTGGTTTGTCGATAACTATAGGGCGAGTTTCCCATCTTACGATCGATCGTGAGTGGAGTAATCTGGACCATTGATCTCACATCTGGGACGTGTGTGGCTGTTAATGGATTTCTATTTACCCAATGGGAATTGTCATCATGGCACCGCTCTTCATTTCTTTCGTCAACCCTAATTTTCATTCTTCTTCTTCTTTTTTTCTTTTTGGAGTAATCCTATAGTGCCAATAGCAGGTTAGGCGTCAATTAAATGAATTTTAAATTAATAATTATTTTTCAATTCTAATTTTACAAAATAGCATTTCACTCCTACATTTGTTTAGGATGGTTGGTCCAGAATTCGAGAGGTTGACAATCAACATAAATCTTCGTTAACCTTATAAAATGAATTATGATGTTTTCTAGTAGAGTAATGCTATTCATCCCCACTGGGGATGAAAACACAGTCTAGGTGGAGCTAATGTGATATTAAATGATAGGTGAAATTAAATAAGTCATTTAATTTCACCTATCATTTAGTTCCACCTAGACCGTGTTTTCATCTCCACTGGTGATGAATAACATTACTCTTTCTAGTATTGACGCATCTCTAAGATCTCATTGATTTAAATCTTTTATCGCATCTATCAACGAATACAGCAGAAGAGTGATGAAGCATCACCTAGCCGATTCCAAAAATTGCAAAGAATAAAGCCTAGTTCCTTATGATATATAATACTAATCTTTTCGTGCTTTTGAAATAATAAGGTATCATATGTTTACGCAACAAGTTTTTGAATTATAGAATAATAAAAAAAGAAAAAGGTTCGATATTTAAATACAAATGAATTTTTAGGTCCCAAAACGTGTTTATTAGAGCTCCAGATCATACTGGAAGAAATTAGAAATCGAGTAAAAATGTAAGTTTTTACATTTGTAAGAAGAAAAAAAAAATTATATATATTGGTATAGGCAAGTCAAATGATTAATAAGGCAAACCCAATATCTCTCTATTAAAAATGTTGATACAATGTAATATAGTAAGATGTCCAAACGACTTACCAACCTTAATATTGTTTCTCTTTCATAGAAACTTTCCTTTTCTTTTAATGAGAGAGAAAGTGATTTAATTGTTTAAAGTTCTTATTCAAAAGTGATTTTTTCCTTCTTGTTGTAATTCTTAGTCTACAAGAAACTTAAAAGTTGAGTTGATGATTTTTTTTAGTTAAAAGAATAAATTCTTTTGTCAAAAATTACATATTCCTTCCTTATCTTTTCCACAAATTGATGATTTAAAGGAGAATTGATGTATTTGAATATACAAGTTAGTTTTTTCAATGGTCTATACAAAAGTAGTCATTTATTTGATGTAGCTATATTTAGATCACTTCGATCGAAACGAATGATGCATGCTCTGATCTCATTGTTACAACTTATAAACATAATGAATGCATTGAAATATCATTCATTTTTAAAATGAGTTTATGAAAAAAAAGTGTCTGACTCAGCCCACTAACAATGTTTTATTTAGTGATAAACTCAATAGAGTCGATCATGTGTACACGTAGAAGGCCTCGTTGTTTCCAAGTCATACAGAATAGTATCAGCATTTTTTTCATCAAAGATTCTTCACAAGTCAAACTGAGGAAATATATATAATGGAGACATAATCATAATTTGGATGAAAAGAAAACTTTCTTGTTCTCATTTTTCGTTTTACTTTGTACTATAGCTGGACCAAACAACTGGTTTTAATAAAATTCCCATTTTTGGCACAAACTGCAACTAGAATTATCGATTAGATGAGCAAGCCCAGTCCAGCCAAATAGAAGACGGGAAGTAACATGCCAAGTGATATACTGGAGATAAGAGCTCCCTTAGTTAGGGACTGTGATGGATTCTCAGGTCTCTTTCATTCTCACCGTTAACAGATTTTTGAAGACGACCTGGTCATCCGATTCCTAAACAACTTGGACGAAATAAGATTCCATCGGAAAACCTTTTGTATTATGTTAAGAAAAATTGTTTGTTGCACCCAAATTTCTCGAGCTTACAGCCCATAAGATCAGTGCTGGATGTCAATGGCAATATCGCTGGCATAAACGGGAGATACAATTACTAGTGGTGAAATTGGTGGCAACAACGCAGGAAAAGCATTTGGAACACGGCAGTGAAGTGTCATGGTGGAAGGTGGAGGCTGAGAGAATTAGGTTTTGTGATGAACTATATTAGGTTAATGTTTGTCAAATGTTTATACAAACGTAAAAGAGGGTATTTTTCAAGTAAAGTTTTAAGTGGGGCAATTATCAATAAGAGTATATAGGGATATATCAATTTTTTGAAAGGCCAGAACGAGCAGGCAGCAGGCTGGGCAATTATCAATAAGAGTATATAGGGATATATCAATTTTTTGGAAAGCCAGAACGAGCAGGCCGCAGGCTGGGAGTGACTAGGCTAGCCAATTTCAGCACCACTATACTGAATTTTGCGAGTTCAACCTCGAGGAATGTAGTACAACACAACCAACGACTACATACAAGTACAGAGAAAATGACGCAAAAAGTACGATAGCTACTACCACATTACTGATAAAGATTGCTTTGTGTGTAATGTACATGTGATTTATACGTACAATTCGTGGGTTAAATAATCCCCATTATTGTATTAGCATTCTACATAATTGTGACATAAAGGGCATGTTTAACACAGTATGCCTAACAAAAAAAGGGGGTAAAATTACAAAAGAAATCATACAGAAAAGGCGGTACATACTCAACATCCTGCGTCTTCAATCCTAATACATCACATTCAAATAGCAACATTGTAAATTATCCACCCGATCTCAACACTTCAGCATTTCAAGCCATGATCATCATCCACAACATTATATCGTTCAAGCGTCATTATACTAAAAGGTAAATGAAATGTTTGAATACTCAAATAAAAGGTTCGACTAGCAACGCAATCTTGGATAAGAGGTTTCACCATGTAATATCATCTTCCAGACTAAAGCTTTGCCCATCCATCCAGACTTCCAGTAGAACAGCTCCAGACTCATATCATTCCATCTAAGAATTGAAAAAAAAAATGATATAAATCAAATGTCAGTAACTCAATTAAGCCTCCGTTTGGGAAGAATTTATAAACCGTTTAATTTATAAATAGATAGAAATGAGTGTGCTTGTGAGTCCATTGAATATGTGGTTGAAATGAAATTCGACTATTTATAATGATTTATAAACTTTGCCAAAAGAAGTCTAAATGTAAATAACAAATTACCACTTCTGCCTAGAAATATAGTTCTCAAAGTAGCGTACTTCATATATTGAAAATCTTCTCAATACCTTTTGCCTTTTTCCTGTTTTGGTGGTGGTGAAGGAATAATAAACAAAAGACTCCCAAATGAAAATCCCCCTGAAATAAAGTGGTTCACAATTAATAGAAGAAATTGTGCTTCAGTTACACCACAACATTGCCAATTTCCCCGTAACTTGTCATTTGTATTTTCATACCCTTGTTTCAGCTACACCATGCTCAAACACAACTTCACTGGTGTATTATTCCACTGCATTGTTTGGTGAAAGAAAAGAGTTGGCGAAGGCGAAGGGGATGAGAAATTGAGGACAAGTTTAACATTTTTTTTTTACTTTCTGTCATACCCTGGTTATCCAACTATATATACTAACAGTTAATTTAGCCTTTGTTTGGCTACATTTTCTAAAACTCATTTTTCCTCAATCTCATTTTCAACCTCAAATTTCATAAGACCCACAACTTTATGAACTTTTCAACCACACATTTCATCAATTTTTATCAAAATCGACTAAAAATCAGTTTTTTAGCTAAACCAAATAGAAGCTTAGTATTATTTGGTCCAACCACTTCAATTTGGAAGCTCCACTTCCATGTCACGCCCTCTTCTGTTTCTTACCAGACAAACTATATGTGGTACATTTCCACTTCCCCTCCTAATACTCGTCCAACCAAACATGCTGTTCTTCGGAGGTCTTTGCACTGGAGGAGGGGACACCTATGGGCTGAATTATGTATTGAATGTTTTTTATGAGCTTCTGGAGTGCAAATAAAAGAGGAGAGAGATTTCACTTAATCCTATCAACTACATATCATTTTATGAGCTATTCACTTTTGAGGTTTCTCATTGGCGAAAAGATATTCGTCTTCTAAAGTTTTGTGGGTGAGTAACACGCATTCAATATAACGAGAGAATTAGAAGATGCCGAAAGTGCACATTAAAAAGCCCCCTGTTTGAGACCCATTTTGATGTGAAAATGAGTTATGTAATAATTTTTGAGAGAATGCGTTGTTAAAAAGTAAGGAAAAATTTTGGTTTACGGGCAAAATTATTTTATTTGAAGAATGTGTGGTTGAAAATGAATTTTTTGACAAACAGGGGCTAAATGTACACGATCAAACCACTACACCTATCTCAGTAACCGTGACAGATCAAAACCAATGATAGAATAAATAATCACGGGCAGCTAATATTAGACAAAAGGATACCTCCCAATTTTGAGTAAGCTCCATAAGGATTAGTTACATTTGTACTATGCTCAGGCTAAAATGTAATTTCCTCCCCGTTTAACCCACGATTTCTATGAAAGAAAGAAACGAATATGCATGCAACACCAAGAGTAGAAAGAACACAGGATATTTCCAACATAATTTCTATAACAAGGACAGAAGTTATACAACAAAATTTTAGTTAGTGCAGTGCACAAATTTCAAAACTGCTACACAAGCCTCTAATTGGATAAGAATTGTCAAGACTTAATAGAGACCTCACAACTATAAGCAACCAATTACATAAATGTTAATGATGTGCAATCACTGACTTACAGGTATGACCAAAGAGGAAGGACAGTAATAATGAACATATTTGCTAGTGGTAAGGATCCAACATCATGTGCAAAACATGACATTTTGCAAGATATTAAACTCTAAAAATAATGTTCCTATGGATAGGTCATGGTTTTGGCCATGCAGTGGGATTTGGTTTTCATTTCTATTTTTCAGGAGTAGGATGGGGGAAGAGTCGATCAAAATTACATTATCAAATGAGGACAAAAACAAATCCATCATTTCTGTTTTTTAAGGTACACGTCTCTGCTTGATTGTGCAAAGCTATGGCTTTTTCAGAGCAGTACCAGAAATAGAATATCTTCCTATTTAATCAAGGAAGACGTGCAAAACCGAAGCTAACTGCCAAAGAGTTCAAATTATTGTATGCAAAACGTAAAACAGATGCATGTAATCAAACAACTTACTTGATTCATGTGCTGAGAAAAACCATAATCCTTCAGAAGGAGCCATCACAGATTTCACAACATAGAAACTATGGAAAATATTGAAGAGCATGACTCTTCGCTGTTAACTGAAGCCAGGCATCCAACAAAGCAGCTAGTAAAAGAGTCTCAACGATCATGGTTAACCAAAGTTTTCCTAGTGCCTAATCAGTTTCTTTCTGAACTACAACACTGAGAGATGCACTGAACACCTAATTATTCAGAGGTTAGACGTCGCCTCTTCCCATATTCAGCATCCCTTGATCTTGACCTATGTTCTTCCTCATGTGCTAATCTCGATTTGCTGTGAGTCTTGGATGATCTTGCCCTGTCCCATTCATCATCATATTCTGGCTCACGGTCTCTGTACCTATGATGATCAGCATATCCAACTCTGTCATCCCGATGGCGATCATGGTCACGTTCCCTCCCACGATCGTGCTCGCGGGCTCGGGAATGACCAGGATCTCGGTCCCGATCCCTGTCTCGTCCACCAACACTACCATCGCGATGCCTCCTTTCTGACCACTCATGATCATGCCCCGTATCTTTTTCTCGAGACATATCTCTGTCATAGCCTGGTTGTCTATCATCTTGATACCTCCTATCTGAAGAGCCAGACCTATCCCTTTCTGAACCTCTGTCCTTTTCTTTCGTAGCATTTGTCCAAGGCCCTTTATCATGACTCCCTTCTCCATACTGATGGTCAGATGCAGCTTCTTCTCCATAGCTAGACTCTCCTGCTTTCCCACCATGCTCCTCGCCTGTCCATCCACCCATATTAGGATCCGACCACGTGCCCATATTAGGCCCCTCAAATCCAGGAGCAGGCATCATGCCCATACCATTCATGGGCATCCCTCTCCCAAAAAATGCCGGATTCACATGGGGAGCAACACCAGGCAAACCAACATTTCCAACAGGTCCAAATGAAGATAACATTCCTGAAAAGGGCGGGGTAGGCGCACCAGGAAATCCTCCATAACTACCCATTCGCCCCATGGGGCCTCCAAAAGCAGGATCGAATCCCTGACCCATCATTGTTTGAGGATGTAATAATGGAGGAGTGGCACCTAGCCCCTGCGCAAATCCATTACCATTTCCCATTAAACCACGACCACCTATTCCACCACCCCTGTTCCTCATTGGACCCATAGGCCCCCTATTTCCCATAGCTCCTTGACCATTACCTCTACCCCAATTCCCTCTCCCAAAACCTCTGTGACCATCACCATTGCCTTGATAATTCCCACTAATAGCCATGTTGCCGCCACCGCCACCAGATTTACCTGGCACATCTCCAGGTCCTCCAGGCCCTCTTCGCGGTTGATTAACTGCTGGCTGGGCTGCATTTTGGTTTCTGTTCAACTGAGCTTCACCCATTTTCTTAATACTATAGGGCGAGGCATATGCAACTACACATGGCCGTCCATTAAACAAATGCCCATTCATTCCTTCCTTACAGGCAGTTGCACTGCCGGGGTCAAAAAATTCCACCTGACAGTAACCTTTAGACTTCCCACTAGCTTTCTCATCAAAAAACTTTATCTCCTTTACTGGCCCATACTTGCTTAGCTCCTCCTCCAGCTCAGCATCAGTTGTCCACCAATGCAAATCACCAACAAAAAGAATTGTTCCTCCACCCCCACCACCTGTCACGCCGCCAACACCACTTCCAGGCATGTATCCTCCGGTCCCAGTCACATTCCCCACGATTCCAACATTTGCTGGGCTTGCTGCAGCTCCAATAGTAGCAGCACGTGGCTGCTGATACTGAACCATTGGTTGATTATTTTGAGCACTGTTATTCACAGTCTGCTCTAAGAACTCAGCTGGTTTATTGGATGACTGCTTTAGCTCAACCCTAAGCCCCCCAACACATGGCATCCCGGACCCATTTCCAGCTGTCACTCCCAAACCTCTACCAGAACCAATCTCGTTACTGCTGTCATTTCCCCTAAACCCCATATTCTGATGCGCCTCTACTCTAACAGGAACCCTTGCCGACTCTCCCTCGTCTTGTATAGCCCCGCCCCCACTTTTCACTACCGGCTGCGGTGCTTGACGCATCGGAGGAATCGGCTCAGCCTTGTTCTCTGACACTTGCTCATTTCTCTGACCTAGATTATCCTCGTTCTTTCTAATCGACTGGAGGAAGTTCTCGCCAACATTAACATCATTATACAGATCTTCGTAGTCATCTTCCTCTTCGCCAAGGAAACCCTCGTCAGCTACAGCGGAGATGGCTTCGTTCCGATGAAACTGCTCACCGGCTTCATTTTCCTCCATTTCTTCACTGGAAACCTAGAATTAAGCTTAGGGTTTTTCCTATTTGGCAAATTTATTTCTTTTTGAAATTTCGTTCGCGGAAAAACCTCGAAATCTTCATAAAAATTGAGGAAAGCAAGAAATTTCTAAATCGGTTTTAGAGATCTTACCGTAAAATTTGCCCTCTTTGTTTTAGGCGTGTTGAGCGAGGAGAAACCCTAACCTAGAAATAGCGTATGGTGCGCCACTTTCAACCATATGGGCTTAGGTGCATGCATATACCCTCGAGAAGAAATGAGGCGAACCAAGCAAACTACGGCTTGTTTTAACCTCCATTTTTCTTCAAAAAAAAAAAAAAACATTTTGTAATAGTGTTATGACAAAAAATGTGACATTTTGATGAAAAAATAGAACTCAAACAAGGGCGAAGTGTTGAATGTGATGAGACCATTTGTGCTTGTCTATTGGATGAGTAAAAATGAGGTATGCTACGTTGACATGCTCGATGATAAATGGAGACACATGTTGATAAATAATTGGACAATTTAAAAATAACAATCAGGTGCGGTTACCCCACCCTGTCACCTTCCTCCTATCGACTACCCCAGTTCAAGGAGCATTATTTCTCAATTAAAGTGTCTCGACTCAATCTTTGTTAGGATGAGTCGAGACGATTCGTGTAATTTTTTTATTGAAACCGTATATTTTATTCGTTATAATGAGTCAACTTGTGAAAGCTAAATCTATGCTTGACACGGTATTGGGAGAGTCAAGCCGACTATAGTTAATGCCAATTTAACACCCGATTGTACTTGTGAATTTTTTGATTTTGTGAATAAAAAATGACTTTAGTATTTATAAATTGTTTACGTGCCACGTAACGTCTTGATTTCGAATTTTAAAACCAAATAAATTGGCCTTTGATTTCAGTTGAAATGATAAGTAAGAGGGAAAGCTAAAATGAAAATAAGAGATGAGAAGAGAAGAGAAGAGGAGAAACAAAACAAGGCAGGAAAAAAAAACAACAATAACAATAACTATGGTTGTCGTTGTCATTGTTATCGTCATCGCCAAATCATGTAGATGTAAACTAACGGTATGGAACAAACGAGACCAGGAGAATCAAAACATATACTGTGGTTAGAACTACACTATTCATCAATTTTTATTAAAAACTATTAACAAAGCCAAATATTGAATTAGCATAAAAATATAAGTTTTAACATTATCAAGCTCATCTCAATGAAGATGAATTACTTTAACAATAATTTATGCAATAAGTTACTCATTTGACTTCTTGTAGCATGTTTCGCATATGTTAGAATGATCGGTTAGTCTTTCATCTATTTTTTATCGATACGAGTGTTATCGTGATCTCTCGAGTTTATCGATATTTATTCTTTTTAATGAGATAGCGTTCTCGCTTTATAATGTTGTTTAACTATAAAATTAGAGTAATGCTATTTAGCCTTTTTAGTGTTATATTACCGATCTAGGTAACATATAAATGACATTAAATGATAAACACAATTATATCCTCTTCAAACAAGCTACAAGTTTATTTATATTTTGGGCCACCCAGTACTCCGTAACCAACAGTGATCCCTCCGTTTCTCTTCCATTTTCTTGATCAACTTTTTTTAGAAGTGTAAGAAAAACGGACTGGTCATTTCTATTGAGCGGAAAAAACCATCTCTGGGGTATGCAGAGAAGCTAGTTTATATAGAAGATGTGGGCAACGCTGGAATGACAAGAGTTTTTTGACCAACCTCGTGTTTTGCAAGAAAAAGTAAGATATTACCTTTCATGTTCTGTCCATTTTTCCCTTTTACTGTGTTCTTGTTTATATGTGTTATTGTTATATTGTTTTCTCCTTTAATGGTGATTTTTTCCTTCTCTGCAACAAGTTTATTTGGGTATTTCTGCTTGATGTTTAGGCCATTATGCACTTGGATAACCTGTTTGGGGATTTTAAACTGTTCTGTGTAGTTCCTTAACGAGGTCGTATTTGCATTTGGCTGTGGAAATCATTGGATTTTACGTTCTGAGCTATTTTTAGGTCGAATTTGATGTCTTAAAGCATTTCTGGTGCATTAATCAAATGCGCTTGAACCCCAATCATCTTTAATTGATCAGTTACCTGTTTATTGGCAGTCGAATGTTATAAATTTGATTGGAATAATGATTAATGGTTATGGAAGGATTTGGCTGATCATGACATGGTGTCACGGTCAGCAGCTTTACCTAAACCCCGTGACGCTATCGCAGCCGCTGCACTTCTGCTGCACATTGTAAATATTTCATTTAATTGTAAAATAGTTGAAAATTAGAAAATTTTAGTATGATTCATCGGCCAAAAGACGTCTACTGGTGTCATTTGGGTTTTTGTTGCTAAGTCTATTATAGGGGGTATTAGTCTTTCAAAAATCTTTCAAACTTTCTAGTGTTCGCCCCCTGCACTAGCCATTGTAATTTCCTGCTTTCAATCAGTTGTAATTTTCAAGCTTTCTAGCAATCAATGATCAAGTTTAATTCAATGCATTTCAATTTCGTGTTGTAAGCTTTCTTTAAATTGTGATCAAACTTACTTTCGTCCCGAAACGATCGAGAAAAAGGCGGAAGGTAGTCTAGCGGAGCAGACTACTGCCGCACGGTGTCCCTTTCTGTGCTAAGAAGAAATGTAACCCGTGAAAGTTGGTATCAAAGCTGCGGCTCAAGACCCTCGATAAGAAAGCGATGGATACAATGGAATCGGACACCACGGAGGTGGTGGATCCTCAAAAGAGGACTACGAAACAGCGTTTAGAGGCGTTGGAGGTGACAAACACAAGGTTGTGTTTGGCCATTGAGGGCCTCGGAGAAAAGGTCGAAGTGGCAAAGACGGAAACTCGGGAGGTACGCATCCAACTGGATGAGAGCCAAGAAGCTTGCGCAGCTATGACTGAAGCTGTTTCTCGCATACCTGATCCACAGGAGGAAGTGGGAACGTTGAGAGCTCAACTGGTAGTTTTTCAACGCGCGTTTGGCAATGGGTAAGCCACCATGCAAGAGTCTATGCATAGGCTCAGAATCCCAGAACCGTGTACCTACAGAGGGGCACACAATGCTAAAGAAGTTGAGAACTTCTTGTTCGACATGGAACAATACTTTCTTGCGGCTTCGATTCAAGACGAAGCGAGAAAGGTTACTACAGCTACCATGTATCTAGGTGGAGATGCAAAACTGTGGTGGCGGACGAAGTATGCTGATATTCAGGCCAACAGGGTCCGAATAGATTCTTGGGATCTTCTCAAGGAAGCAATCAGATCTCAGTTTTTCCCTGAGAATGTGGACTATGAGGCATGTCGAGCCTTACGAAAACTGAAACACACAAGCTCCATCAGGGAGCATGTGAAAGCCTTTTCTGGGCATATGCTGAATATTCGAGACATGTCGGAAAGGGACAAGCTATTCACCTTCATGGAATGGTTGGAACCGTGGGCGCGCACAGAACTTTAGAGACAGAAGGTCGTTGATTTAAGCACAGCTATTGGAGCTGCCGAATGTTTGAGTGACTATCAACCAGAATTAAGAGAGGATCGATATTTAGGAAATAGTCAGTCTATCGGAGGTGGAAACAGACCTCATAGACCTAGCTCGAGCTCAAATGGGGGAGAGCGTTGCTCTCAGAATCGGGGAGAAGCCTATCAAGGCAGCCGTCAGAATAACAATTGGAATCAAGGAAAAGCAAAGGATGGCAGATCTGATGCCAGTCCTAAATTGAAATGCTTCTTATGTGAAGGACCACATCGGGTAGAGTGTCCTCAGAAACGGATGGTGAATGCATATTGCAAATTAGCAAGTGGCGGGACCAAATCAAAGCAAGGTACCCCACAAGGTAGCTGCCATGGCGAGACTGACTCCGAAGATGACGAGGATGTAGTTGGTGCATTCTCACATCAGTGCAATACACTATCGCACCGAGTTACTAAAAGGGAAGATGGTCCCTCGAAAGAGCCGAATATGGAAGAATCGAAGGCTCGCACTAGTAGGGTGAAAGACCTGATGTACATTGATGTGAAGATCAATGGGAAGCCAATTAGGGCGATGATTGATACCGGCGCTACCCACAATTACCTCGCAAGTTCTGAAGCAAGGCGGCTCGGACTTGTTCTGGAAAGAGGTAAGGGGAAGGTCAAAGCAATCAACTCCGCTGCTCAACCGTTAGCAGGAGTAGCGAAATCTGTGTCGATCAAAGTAGGTCCCTTCGAGGGAAGGACGAATTTGTCGGCAGTTCAGATGGATGATTTCAAGCTCATTCTGGGATTGGAATTTCTTCGGGATACTAAGACCGCAGTGTTGCCGTATTCCAACTTATTAATGATGATGGGTAGTAGGCATTTCGTTATTCCTACATAGATTGGGAAAACAAGCGAGAATGGCATCGCGGCCATGCAGTATAGTAAGGGTTTCAAGAGGAATGAACCCTCGTTTTTGTGCACTTTCGACTAGAGGAGATCGAAGAGGTGGCTGTTCCTATTCCAAAGCATGTCAGAAGGAGTGTTGAGGAATTCGAGGACATCATACCGGATGAGTTACAGGAGGGCAATTGATCGCGGGATTGAACTTGATCCCGGTGCCAAACCTCCCAGCGAGGCACCATACCGTATGACTCAGCCGAAGCTTGAAGAGCTTCATGCAGGTCATCAGAAAAAGGCAGGCTTACTGGAGCCCCTTTCCGTCCCGAGTAGACTAGTCGAGAGTGGATCGATGGACTACATTGGTGGATTGCCGAAATTAAGAGATTTTGGTACTATCACGGTCAAGATGGACCGTTTATCTGAAGATTGAACCGTTACCACAGCGCCTAAGTATACATCAGCCGAAGAGACAACTCAACTCTTCTTCAAGCATATTGTCAAATACTGGGAACTGCCTAAAGACGTCGTCAGTGATCGGGATTCTCGGTGTACTGGCATACTTTGGATCGAGTTGTTCAAACTTCTTGGTTCAACTTTGAGCATGAATTCTAGTTTTCACCCACAATCAGACGGACAGACGGAGCGCTTCAACTCTATGCTGGAATACTATTTCCGGCACTCTATCTCTGCTCCACATGAAATCTGGGTAAAACTTTCGGATGTGGCCCGGATGTGTTTCAATGCTCAAGAGACCTCTTCTCCCAACAAGAGTCCTTTTGAGATTACTACCGGCCAGCAACCGTCCCTCCCTCATACTGCAGACTTGTGTTTAAATTGAAAAGATCAGAAATGAAGGTTGTTGAAAAGATTCTTGGCCATCGAGCTTCTAGGAATTATCTTCTAGAATACTTGGTCAAATGGAGCGGATGCAACAACGAGAAGAACAAGCAACGGCTCGGAGAATGTCACGGGCAGCAGCTTTACTTAAGCCCCGTGACGCTATCGCAGCCGCTGCACTTCGGCTGTACATTGTAAATATTTCATTTAATTGTAAAATAATTGGAAATTAGAAAATTTTAGTATGATTCCTCGGCCAAAAGACGTCTACTGGTGTCATTTGGGTTTTTGTTGCTAAGTCTATTATAGGGGGTATTAGTCTTTCAAAAATCTTTCAAGCTTTCTAGTGTTCGCCCCCTGCACTAACCATTGTAATTTCCTGCTTTCAATCAGTTGTAATTTTCAAGCTTTCTAGCAATCAATGATCAAGTTTAATTCAATGCATTTCAATTTCGTGTTGTAAGCTTTCTTTAAATTGTGATCAAACTTACTTTCGTCCCGGAACGACCGAGAAAAGGCGGAAGATAGTCTAGCGGAGCAGACTACTGCCGCACGGTGTCCCTTTCTGTGCTAAGAAGAAAGGTAACCCGTGAAACATGGGCTGGTGATGTAAAATGAAAGCATGACTGATTGTGCTTTTCTTAGGGCAATTTATGGGATTGGGAAAGGGGCCTGGCATTCATGATACCCAGGGGAATGGTATTCTCCATTTTATAATCTTATTATTTTTCTATTGAATGCACATAATCCGGTTCTTCAAAACATGTGTTTAAAACCTGATGCACCATATTCTTATCATAGTAGTACCTGTACAACGTAAAGAGATGTGGAAATTATGTTGGAGGGTGAAGTGATGGCCACGAAAGAAATGACTGCTGACATTAAAAGCCTTATAATTTTGTAGGGTTGTAAGGATAGCGATCCTTGGTAACATTCTAGAGACTAGATCATTTTTCTCTACAATCCAGTTTGTCAACAAATGTTTTTTTTTCCAGTCCTAAGAAATTTATATTTAATTATTTATGACAAAACAATTTTCAGTAAAAGAATGTTGACAGGTACAGAGTATTGCCATAGCTACTAATCTCAAGTTGATTCAGACCTTATATATCCCTCATCTATCAACAACTTCTGATGTCTCATGTTTATCTTTTGACAAATAAGTCCTTTCATTCCCATTGAATATGATTCAAGAAATAATGTTTGATATTCTACTTTGAGTACTCACAGCATTGACTTTTATGTCTTAAAATTGCAGATTGAAAGGCTCAGCATGATTATTAATAAGGTCTGACCACATACTTGTTTTATAGTCTTCCTTTTAATTTTCTGCCATTTGAAACCCCCCGTTCCTTCATGCAGAGTAAGCACTTAGTGGTATTTACAGGGGCAGGAATATCTACTTCTTGTGGCATACCCGACTTTTGCGGGCCCAAGGGCATTTTGACACTTTAGGCGAAGATTGTAAAAATTCTCAATTCAGAGCTCCCTGTGCTTGTTGAGAACCAATTTTTACAGGCTTTAATCCGTTCTGTGAATTCTCGAAAATGCTGAGCACCTGGCTATGGTGGTTTTTACTACTGATAATATGAGCATGTTTGGCTAAGCTTAAAAAGTTTACTTGTAAGTTCTCTCATAAAAAAGTAAGTAAGCTTTATAATACATAACTATTTTGTGGATCAAATTGGAGGTGATTTACTTGCTATCTTAGCAGGATAAGAGTTACTTTTATAATAAGCAACTTTTTTTTCACTTGAACCAGCTAAGACGTGTGTATAAGAAAGCGAAGAATTACTAACCATTTAACTTGTTTTCTTGGAATTCTATTTCAAAGTTCACCTTTCCCGAAACCATCATATCAACGATCTTGGAGTTCCGGCTATTTGTTTTGTGAACTTCCATTATTTTAAGGTCTATATTTTTGAAAAGGTTATATCAATGGAAAGAGTAAACTTGTACAAGGTCATTCACGTGACCAACCACAGGAAGGTTCTCTCTTCAGAAGGAAAGCTATTGGGAGATTCAATGATGAACAAACAAAGAGAAGATGGGACATGTATTTCATTACTAAAAGCAGGAACGGATTAATAGTATTTCAGCTGGGTTTCTGTTGCATTTTTGTGGGAGTGAATTTGTACATACAAATGTTTTCAAGAAATTTCAAGGCACCATTCTTTATTGCTGTCTATATCACTACTATATTAAAAGAGGGGATAGCAAATCACTGTTCATTCTCGCACCCTCCTTTTCACACTACTTTCCTTCGAACTGGATTTGCTACAGTAACTTATCATCCGTCTCAAACACGTTTCATCTCTCACCGCCTTCTACTATATACTATATATGAATGAAGTCAATGTGTTAAGATGTGAAATAAAATTAAGTGGAAATTGCCGTTTTATGGCAACATAAATGCATCCTGTATAAATTAAAAATAATTTTAAAAACACTTATAATTGTTTGCAACCTGCAAACCGACTTAGACTGGTTTCAGGTTATCATTTGTGGCCGACTTTATTAACCGACTTACGTTCATTTGTAGCCGACTTACATTTCCCGCCGTATTTTCTGTTGATATTTTATGACCAACTAACATATTATTAGTCAATAAAAAACACACAAAATCCAAAAAAAAATAAAGTTGCCGACTTACATTTTCTGCCCTATATATACATGCATGCAAATACATTTTCTACACAGTTTCCTCTTTCTCAAAGAAAAGATTTAACCAAAAAAAAAATTCCTCTGAAAGAAAAGATTTAACAAAAAAAAAAAAATTTCTCGATTACTGGTCTGTAGTTGATTTAGTTCTAGACTAACCATCTTGAGGTCCGTCGCGCCAAGAAGAAGATCTCCGCTCTACCTTCTCGGGAAAAAAACTCCGGTGTAAATGCCCGTGCATCGAAGTAAGTAGAATTACTCTTTTACCTATGTTAATTGGGATATTACTGCAATCAATGTTCGGCTTTTCTTAATGAAAATTAGTGATTATAGTTATGTGATATATGGTGTTATGTAACAGCTCGTTTGTAAGTTGCAATGTAAAAAGAAATGAAGGAAATAGGATGACACTAATTCTTTATTGATAACCAAAGTGCAAGAAGTCCTGCAAATTTTAAATTTTCATAAAGTCAGTTCATTAATTGTAGTTTCTGGCTATGCATTCTTTGTCTTATTTTTCTTTCGATTTGATTTCGTAAATATTTGAGTTAGTGCGTTAAATGTTTATATTACTACGAAATATTGTTGAAGCGACATCGTCGTTGTTGAAACGACATCGTCAATATCTGAATTCCCTACCTATATGTTGTTGGATGATTTTGGTATCATATTTTGGATGATGGGTACAGAAATTAGTCAATAAAAAACACACAATACTCCCCGTGCGCGCACGGGGAGAGTCGAACTCCCCGTGCGCGCACGGGGAGATATGAAGACCCCGTGCGCGCACGGGGAGTTCGAAATTTTGTTTTTTTAATATTTTTTTACGTTTTTTTTCTTCTTTTTTTTAGCTAAAAATTCTATTGATTTACATTTTACAAAAACTATAAATGTAATTTCACTTATTACAAATTTAAATAAAAAATATTAGAAAATATTTCATTTCATACATATATGAAATCTAAATTCCTTTCGGAGGCGTTGCCCCCAAACCCCAACGAGGCGGCGCCCCCTCGACCCCGCGACTGACCAGGTCGAGGTCGATCCCGTTGGGGCGTTGCCCCCAAACTCCCACGAGGCGCGCCCCCTCGACCCCACGATGACCGGGCGGTCGATCCCCGTCGGGCGTTTCCCTGAATCCCCACGAGGGCCCCGCTTTGACTTTTCATTTGTGTTATTTCGCATTACATATAACAAGTTTATTTCTAATTGTATTTTACGGTGGTTGTGATTAACTACAGTAGTACACTTTATAATATTGTGTCCAAATCTTTTTACATATTTTTACTTTAATAATCTAATTTCCATTTGTTAACATTGTGCAGGGTCTGACTGCTATTCATCTCTCGAATTTTTCCCTCTTCGTTTTGCTTAAGTGAAAATGTAAGAATTTCTTCTCTTCTAGAAATTTAGCTTCATTTAATAATATTCAATTAGTCTACTTGTAGATATAATAGTATAAAAAAAATGTTTATAATTTTCTAGCATTTCATTTCATCAAATATTTGAGGCAGCGACTTCAATATTTATTACTATTGCATTAAATTTTACAATTTCATTACTTTATAACTTTAAATGTATGCATTTTATTAATGGTATACTATAGTTTTAGGACTTTTATCCATCAATTTTATTCCACGACTTTAATGTTGCTCCGGACCGTTTTTTCCCCAGCCCGTATACACGTTTTCCGCATTGTGTCTCTGCGCCTTTTTTTTCCTTTTCTGTTAAATAACATATTTAATTTATTAACTTTTTCCACTTCCTTAAAACGCCTACGCGCCTTTATTTCCCTTTTATGTTAAATAACATGTTAATTCATTAGTTTTTTTCACTCCTTTAAACTTTTTCCTCTCATTTAGTTCATATATTGTTTAATTTATACTCCAGCTATTTCATAATTTATCTTATTTTCTTTTATAGATAATTCAAAAATGTCTGCTGATGGAGAGCCTAATCTTCATAACCTTGAAACTATTTTCCAAAGTACAAATGAGTCCTACAATACCTTCGTTCGCCAACAACAAAATCAAAGACATAAGGATCGGCGAAATCGAGTTAGAACTGGGTGCATTGATCAGCGCAAAAGGATAGTTAACCATATGTTAACTGAGAATGCTAATTTAGATGTCGCCAATGTGTATACATCTACAATACATCATCATTTTGGAACTTCTACTTCAAATGAAGCAATTGCCAATATTTCCAATTTGGAATTACAAGAAAGTTCTACCTTATTGAATGTACCAATTACTTCATATGTATTACCAACGTGTACTTAACGTTCAAACCGTTAATATTACCTTAAAAATTACACAACCCGTGCATTGCACGGGTGTTAAACTAGTATTTATAAAAGAGAGCACTGATCATGCAGTCCAATTTCTCTCATATGCAGCGCCAAGGCAAAGCCTTGCTAGAAGCGTCTCTATCTTTCCATCGTGCAATGCCAAGCATAAATCATATGGCACTGGTTGGATTAGAGAAGGCTGGAATCCTGAAGTTTGTTATAAGCCAGGTAGAAAATTACTGTTTGATTGGCTTAATTTGTGATTGTATATTACTGAAGATTACTGTATTCAAATTTATTGAATGAACTTCATTTCTTCTTCACACATCACCTTTTCTTAAGGATGCTAATATTAACATGCTCTGCACAAACTTCACAATAAAAATATCACGTTGAGATATTATTAATAACAATTATTTTGTGCAAATAATTTATTGCAAAAACTATTTTGAGCTTTTCTGAGTGCTTAGCATTTAAAGTTCTAGAATAATTTTTCATTTGTCTTGCTTATGTTTTGACTATGCTAGTTTGTATCCACTGGTCTGAAAATGCTAGAATATTGATGCCCTCGATCTATGTTCCAGAATATCAAGAGAGAAACTTTCTGAACTTCATGGAACTATGTCCATCCTGTGGAACTGGGTAAGGGTTATGTACTATGCCATTTCATTGCATTCAGCCTTTATATCCATTTCTCTAATTTGAAAAGCATATCTCTCTCTCTCTTCCCCCCCACCCACACACACATTAAAATGCTATATTTTCCTGTGATGGTTTTAGAGGGATTTTGAAGTTGAGACTATTGGACTGAAGGATACCTCACAGAATTGTTCAAAGGCAGGCTGCAGCTCAAAACTTAGGGACACAGTTCTTGATTGGGAGGTACTAATTTTTCAGTGGAAAAGTTTCTCATTTTAATTAATCTCAAAGCACAAACAAATAATTCCTGATTCCTCGCTGATTGACAACCCTGCTTGATGGTTCTTCCAAAAGAGGCTATTGACAGAAACAACAAGAGACAAGGATGAACGATTTATTTTATTCACCACCTTAATTGTTACAAATCAATGAGTCCAATTTATACTAGTTCCTAATCTAGGAAAAAAGGAAAAGTTTCCTAATCTAAATAAGGTACATAATCAATATACAATTATACATAATTTATCCCATAATACACGAGATTTCTACACTCCCCCTCAAGTTGGATCATAGATGTTAATCATATCCAACTTGCAAATAAAATTCTCAAAAGTAGGTCGATGTAGTCCTTTGGTGAAGATATCTGCAATTTGTTCCTTTATAGGCACATAGATCATGCATATAATCATATCTTCAACTTTTTCTTGGATGAAGTGTGTGTCAACTTCTATATGTTTGGTTCGACCATGCTGGACTGTATTTAGAGAGATGTTGATAGCCGCTTTGTTGTCGCAATATAGTTTGATTGGAGATTTCACCATAGCTTGTAATTCTTCCAGTAGTTTCTTTATCCATAGTCCTTCACATATTCATTGTGCAACTGCTCTAAATTCAGCTTCAGCACTACTTCTAGCTACCACATTTTGCTTCTTACTTCTCCAAGTTATCAAGTTTCCCCAAACAAAGGTGCAATAGGCACTAGTTGATCTCATATCTTCTATTGATCCAGCCTAATCCGCATCAGTAAAGACTTCTATTTCTTTCCTTTCATTTTTCTTGAAGAAGAGTCCATTTTCCAGGGATACCTTTGAGATATCTGAGGATTCTGTATACTGCTTTTAGGTGAGCTTCCTTTGGAGAATGCATATATTGACTTACCACACTTACTGCAAATGTTATGCCAGGTCTCGTGTGAGAGAGATAGATTAGTTTGCCAACCAGTTGCTGATATCTGTCTTTTTCGACTGATCTTCCAGTGTCTTCTACTTTTCTACCTGCCTCCATATGTGCCAGTTTTAGTTAGAAGATCAAGAATATATTTTCGTTGTCAAACACTAATACCCTTCTTTGATCTGGCCACTTCCATTCCCAAGACTGTAGGCTGCATGACTTAGGCAGTGACATGAGCATGACATGGGCAGTTTCCCAGCACGCCAGGTGGTTTTTTAGGGAGAAATACCATGAGCTGGATACTGGATATTTTGGGATGTCTTGTACAAGTTCACTACTAAAGCCACTTGCAAGATCAAAGCCAAAGGAGGAAACAAAAGCCAATTTTGTCACTATGAAAGGGACATGTCTAGCATGAGATTTTTGTAGAGACATGCCATTTGCATGAAGTAAAGTTCAACTTTGCTTTCTTTGGTAACTTGCTTTCTTTGGTAAGGGAGGTTTAAAAGCAACTTGCAGACAATGAGGGCCCTTGAATGAGAATTGATCTTGGCCATTAAATCTAAGGCACTTGCATGGGATTTTGCCTATAAATAGAGATGGAGTCTCATTGTAATTTATTATATTGGAGTTGAGTTATTTTAATACAAAGAGTAATTTTCTCTCAAAAATACTTGTCTTCTATAATTACTTTAAATACTCTACTCAAAGTTTTAGTAATTTAACCTACTTGGTTGAATTAT
Source organism: Fraxinus americana (assembly GCA_035079005.1). Classification (NCBI taxonomy): domain Eukaryota; kingdom Viridiplantae; phylum Streptophyta; class Magnoliopsida; order Lamiales; family Oleaceae; genus Fraxinus; species Fraxinus americana. The sequence continues at coordinate 54,217,243 of CM068706.1, read as the reverse complement.
TTGTGGGTGTGGGAAATGCCGACTTAACATTTTTTCGTAGGGACGGGAATTATTTGCGTTAAGGCCGCACGGTGTCTAATTATTCTAGTGTAAGAAAACTAGCCTCGTGACACATGTGCCCCTACAGCGTATCATGGCTTGACCCCTTCCATTTTGTTTTGGGGTGTGCCTGCAACAGGCTTTCACGTGGTGGGCTTCACCACAATGCATTTTGACACCTCTATCCATGAGTGTGTTTATCTTTCCCCAAAGCAATAATGCGATATGATTCGCCTACTTCAACAACCAGTAAGATTTCTTCACTCTTCACCATCTCTAGATCACAAGTCCATGAATGGTGAATTTGGTAACTATAGCACGTAACGGAGTTCTATATATTCTTCAGTGTTGTGATCCAAAAAGTAGATGAGCAATTAGATGTTTCAAGTTAGACAGAAAAATTAAAAATTTTGAGTACTTGAGCTGGTGGTTTACCATTGGCTATTGGCCGACAGACCAAGGTCTATTACCTTATTGTTGATTCTCTCTCTCAGGATGCTTTGCCCAAAGTAGATGGGTCCAGCAGAGAGACACTGCAAAATGGCTGATGTTGTACTATGTTTAGGAACTAGGTAATCACTCTGATATACTTATCCTTAATGACACTTCGTTCTTTTTCTAAGAGATTCACTTACTAGTTTATTTTCCCTCAAGCAGAGAATTCATACTAACAACATGTTTGACTGTGCTTAAAAGTAAATCAAACTTACTTTTATTTTACTTATTTTGCCAAACATGACTTTCAAAGTTTCCTTTTTCCAATAACAAAACTTATGTTCTAGAAAGTAATTCTTAGCTCACGCCCTTAAAAAAGTAACTTTTAAGTACAGTTAATCATGCTCTAAATAATATATAATAAAAACATAACACCTTCTCACTTTCCAAAATTATGATATGTTTGGGATTTGCAACTTATAATTAGTATTTGTGTTCTAATTAAGGGTTTTCACACTCACCCAGTGCTGTTATTCTGTAATTTATATCTAGTTTCCTATAATTTAAACTTATCATATATCAGAAGTTCGATGGAATGTTAAACGTAAATATTGATGTCCGAAAATTAACGAAGTTTCTGCTGTCTGGAACTTGTAATGCCTATATTGTTTCCATTAATTGCTGCAATCTTCTTATAGTGGACCTGAAAATTAATCTTCTGTCTTGAATTTCTTGGAGGAAAAGTTTTTTGGACTTGAATATTTAAAATCTTCTCTGCTTCATATTTGATTCAACATTGTAAGTGCCTTTACTCTGTGCAGTTTGTAGATTACTAAATTACCATTGCATGTAATTTGCCTCTAAAGTGTCTATGTGGCGGGGTGAGATTGTAATTGTGAATCTTCAGGTATATTGGTAATTCTTCCTAGTATATATGGGTTTCCTCTTACCCTGTGGCGCTAGGACATAAATGAATAAATATTAAATACATGATTTAAGGTATATATTCTAATTTTACATAAAACCCCAGAAGACAAGAAAGTGAGTCTGGTGGTCCATGGACCATTAGGCAAGGTATTGTTTTTGAGTGATATGCTGATAAGCGTTTGTGTTCCTTACCGAGTTTATTATAATCCAAGAAAATATTTCTTCCTTTTGTTTTTTGGACCGATAAGCTAAACGTTATTTAGTAATAAAAAATTTAGATAAGGTGTACATTAAAGAAAATATATCAGCTCACTGCCCTAGCCAACTTATCCAGAAATCCATCAAAGACTTTATACAAGTAGGGGCGGACGCAAAAGTTCAAAGTTAGGGGGGCAAAATCGAACTTGCAAAGAAGTTGGGAAAAATTTTACAATAAAAAATTTACGTCCAAAAAAATCGTACCCCATGTAATTTTGCATCTGAAAATTTACATGGGATATGATTTTTTCGGATGTAAAATTTCGATAATTTTTGGTGTCATATTCCATATAAAATTTCCTAATAAAATGATGAAAATTACAATGAGAACTTTGTATTTCAAAAATAATAAAGGTTAATGAAATAATTGATTTTTTTTAAAGAAAATGCGAGTTAAATGCGTTTCTTTAATACTCACATTTAACACATTTTTAACTATTTTCGATATTTGTTTGGACTATTCGATATGCTTATAATGTAGTTCTCGAAATAAGTTTTGAGATGACATAAGCAATTTGTAGATTCGATTAGCGTACGATCGTTGGAGAATTTTTAAAGTTAGCATGTTATCGAAATTTTCGAAATACTAATTTTGAATGATCTACTTTGACAAGTCGTAACATTTCGATATGGTATTAAGAATGCAATATTTCGATTTCATTTGACATCCCATAATAACTTCGAAAATCGAAACAAAAACATAGAAAATTTAATGGTGAAAAAAAAGAGCAAAGTTGGGGGGTCAAGTGACCCCAGGCCACCCCCTACGTCCGTCCCTGTATACAAGTAAAATTGGATTTCTGCTTGCGACAAGTGTTTGTTTGGTACACAGTATTGGATATAATTAAAATTATAATAAAACAAGATTTATCTTACTTTTCTTAACACTGTCTACCGTCTATTATTATTTAATCCTCCCGGCCAAGCATACATTAGAGAAACGGCAATCACCCTGCACACGCTAATGAGAAAATCCCCTTATTGTCACAAATGCCTTTCTATGCAATTTTTGACCTAGCGTCATTTCAATTTTTTTAACCTTGTAGATTCTTGGCTTTTATATCAATTCTTATGGTTTCTCTGCTTCTATATGGAGTTGCTCATTAACATGGCCTCAAACAGGTGATTACACGAGTCGTGAATATGCTCAATTTACGATCCCTCCTTCTGTTAGAATTGATCTTTTTAGATTATTTTAACTCATGGTTTAAGTCTAGGTAACATTCCTTGATTACTCCTTTTAATCATTCTCTAATCTTTCGTCGTATATATTTATCCAATATCTTCGTACGACATTCGAGTTATATTATACTTGTACGTGTACTAGTGATGCTTCTCAGTTCTCTCTGTCTTCTCTTGTAGATGCAAAAATATGTAAACTGAAATCTCAGGGTAGAAACAAAGATGGAAAAATACACGTGGGAACGAATGAGAGAAACAAAGATTTGATTGCACACCACAAAAGTCATAAACCAACAATTTTCACCAAAACAAAGATGATTGTACGAACATGATTTACATGTTTGGCCAATCCAATTGCATCCACAAATAAATTTCCTTTCTTTGACCACGATTGACTTTATGCACAAAGACCAAATCCATCTGGACTTCAATTCTAAAACCTATGCCCAAAATCCTCGTGTAGTCTCCCCAAAGGCTTTCCATATTTGTGTACCCGACGTCTCTCTGGTAATACCCTGAGCTCATTTGCACTTACACAATGCAAACCATTAATTTTTTAATGGTCACACGAGAACTAATAGGGATTGTTAAAAGAAAAAATGAATTATTGTGATTTTTGGAGTTGGATCTTTTTTGCTTTTAAAGCGAGCACAATATGTATCGATACTAAATTCAAATCAATCATTGTTGTCCATCAGTCTATCTACTGGCGTTTTAAATAGTTCTAGGTTTATTTGAGGCCACTTACTTGGAGTTCAGAATTTTAGATTCTTTCTTGGATCAAATGTTATATTTTTTTATCTATTATCATGAATTTTATATGTTAAGACGTCCTTGTTATTTTTTGGGGTTATCAGTGAACTTTCTGCTACATTCTGTATTTAGGTCTCCTTCTCTGAGAGTGTAAACATGGCAGCAGTTCTAGATAAGCAACTGCTTGATCTAAAAAGGTATATCGCACTTCTATGTGATGTTGAATGAACTTTGCCGGCTGAAATCTTTCTTCCCAGTTGAATTGCAAAAATATATCAGTATAAATTGCAAATATTGTCTGAACTAGGAGTTTGTAATTGTTTCAAAATAGCGTCAACTCGTTGTAGAGTGTTAAAAACTAAAATTTAACTAAATAAGTTCTTTTACCAGACAGTTTAAGCTTTTAGATTAGGTGGTTTAAGATAATATCGGCTAACAACGATATGGTTCTAGTCTTGCTGCCATCCATTTGTATTCTTATATGTCATGCCCTTGGTGTAAAATTAATTTGGCCTACACATGAGGGGTTGCATTGAAGACAATATTAATCTCTCTAATAGCTTAAGCTTGTAGTCGAGGTGATTCAATATAGAGGTTCTATAGGACTTCTATGTTACGAATTCATTTTTATCCTGTCCATATGTACACTGCTAAGAAGTTTTGATAGAAGCTAAGATGATATAGATTTTGCATTTGATGAATTTTGTTATAAATCTGAATTCCAACTGTGCTTCCCCGTAAGAGATTACTTATTCAAGTAGTCTAAAATTCCTCGTGGAAGTAGTAGAAAGTAGGTAGAAATCGCAAACTTATTTATGTTTGTTTTACTAATTTATATTCTAATTCTATTACTTATCAGGAGGACAGTGAGGACCGTAACACCTTTGGATATTCAGTTGAAACTGAACTTCAGCGCCGGTTATGAGTGTCATTCACTGAACTCAAGATTCCAGTTGATTTTGAGGTGAGAATGTACCTTTCTTCAGATCCTTGTGGTAAATAATATTTTTATGTTTTTAATAGTCGTGTTTCTATTATGGAATGGAATTCATTGTCTCTTGAACTTGCAGCTGTGCTTGTGGTTCTGTGCCTTGTAACAAGTGCCGGTTAAGAACTAATTGGTTTTGCAGCATGAATATTGCGGTTTTATTTTGTTGCAGCCTTTGTTACTTTCAACTGATATCATGATAGTGTGCATATGCAGGTTTCAACAGAATGCTTTAAGGAAGATAAGGATACCATATTTCAGAAACTAAGAGATAAAGCATCGAGGATCCACATTGTGGCCAGATGTCGCGGTCCATGCAATTATTACCAATATTGTTGAATTCGAAAGTTCCTCAGGACCTTTGGAAGTCTTTTCTCGAAGTAATGGCTCATCAAAAAGGCACAATGAAGGTAAATGATACAAAAGGACATCTGGTAAGCCATCAAAGGTGCAAAAGCATGATAATACACACAGAAGGTGATTCAATTCTGGTAGAATTTCGTAAATATATAGAAATGGGTGGTCTGGCGGACTACTATGGTAAGTCATTAAGGGTCGCTGACTCACCCACTATGATCGAACCTTGTGGTCAATGTTCTAAAACGTGTAAGGTATGTGGATGCGGTGATGTTAAGCCTCGACCTTGTTAGCCTAGACCTAAAAATTATTTCTTATTATTATTATTATTATTATTATTAATCTATGACTATTAATTAAATAAAATAATATATACCAAACTGCTAAAATTATAAATATTATAGCTACTTTAATTATTCTTACAACTAATAATTTTGAAGTTTTCAGAAGTCTTACAATTGAAGATTGAAACAAGGCACTTTTTAAGGTAAATGGAACCAAAAAAATTGTTCACACCAATTTAGTGCCTGGACGCGAACTACTCTAAAAATATTGTTTTTTTTTTTTTTTTTAAAGCAAATTAGACGGTCAAAAGAGGAGTTGAGCACATTTTTTTCACGCATTGTCCTAATGTGGGGCATTTAGAAAATGCCTCGTGTGTAGGTGCAAGTAGATTATGCTTTTCATGCCTTTTTTTTTTTTTTAATTAAAGACAATATATCATAACAAGAAATTCTAATTAAGCAAGCAAATAAAAAATGCTTAAATCAAGCTTGTATTATCAGATTATGGTACTTTCGTAATGTTTTTGGTATGAATGTTAGAGTTTGCACATTGTTCCATTTTCCAATTATCTCTCTTACAAAACTTTTTTTCTTCCCATGGACAACTTTTTTACTATTCCTTACTTGTAAATTGTGCATTTAGAGATGTAGTCAAGGTCTTTAACTTTTGCATAAGTGAACAGAGTACCAAATAATGCAAAAGTTGGAGACCTCGATTATGAATCAAATAAATTTCCCTTTAACTCAACAAAAACACCTCTAGATGCATAATTTACAACTAAAGAAGAGCAAAAAAGTTGTTTGTGAGAAGAAAAAAAGTTTCGTGAGAGAGAGAACTGGAAAATGGAACAAGGTGTAAGCTCTAACATTCATACCAGAAATATTACGGAAGTACCAAAATCTGGTAATGCACACTTGAATTAAGCCTTTTTTATTTGTTTATTTAACTAGAATATTTTCTTGTTGTGATCATTACCTGGTAATGATGAATGCTTGCCTATCTATAATGAGTTACTTTAAGCCACAAAAATCTAAGTATGAGCTATTTGGAGGCACAAATTACAAATGGTCACGAAAATTCATCGATCAATTTTCCTTACCATTTGTTTGTATCCAAATAACTTATCGCTTAGGTTATGTCCCTTAAAGTCATTATAGTTTCACTATTTGACAGAAAGCCAACAACTTATAGTAATGTGTAGATTGAGAAGAACCTAGCTTACTTGATAAAAAAAAACCAACTTGTTCTTTTTCTAGATCTAAGATACATCATCGTGGTGATATGATAAGGTCTTTCAAAAAAGGGAACAACGTGAAAGTAAATATTTACATACCTCCAATGTCACATGAAAATATGTTCCAATGGACGGAGCGTATAAAAGAGCTGGCTTACCTCCATACTACGAAATTCTTACCTGCCTTTCACAATCGATTTGCCAGCACATGCTTTTGATAATAGAGGATTTGTTGCTTGCTTTGGAATGAGATCTTACTTTTGAAATATAGATATCTCTGTCGAAGTGAAATTTCAAATCTGATAGACCAAAACAAGTATTCGATCTGCATTCGAATGATATAAAGGGAAGGTCCTCATTAATACGAACAAGGCAGTTTCTTTGGTTAAAGTAAAACATCTGGCTTACCTCCATATCACAAAAATTTTGCTGGCCTTTCACAATCGATTTGCAAGCACATACTTTTGATAATAGAGGATTTGTTGCTTGCTCTGGAATGAGATTTTATTTTTGAAATACAGGTGCTTTAGGATTCATAGATTTCTCCGTCGAAGTAAAATTTCAAAATGGATTCATAGATGGCACGACCAAATAATAGTTTAGCTAATGATGAATTTCGTGTCAAGGAATGAATCGAAAAATTGAAGACGTTTCAATTACCGATAGAAGCTCCCCTCTCGCTCAATCGAGTCTGGAAATCCTCTTCATGATAACTATGATAAGTTACTTTAAGCGACAAACACGTGTGTAGGGAGCTATTTGAATGCACAAAGAAATGGACCATTTCTTATTTATGCATCTAAATAGCTCGCTACATAGGTTTTATCGCTTAAAGTAACTGGTTAAAGTTAAATGAACTCGTCTTTTTCTCAATCAAGTTGTTGCGTTACTCGACAAAAAAAGCCAACAACTTTATTGGTGAGCGTTTGGATGTGATATATGAATTTTAAAATGTTTCAAAAGATATATACTCTCCGTCCCAATTATATAGGCTTGTTTCGTTTTTCACACGAATTAAGAAAACTTCTTTAATGTCATTGGAAAATTAATTTTTGTCAAGATCTTTCCTAATTTACTCATATTTAATTGAGAAATGCTATTTTAAAAAGAAACTCAGCCTATATAAATTGGGACGGGCCGACGGAGGGAGTATTAGTTTAAATTAAGAATTATGATTATTTGTTAAATTCGATAAGGCTCTTGACGGATTAGTCACAATATTAATTATATGAGCTCAATTTATGATATTTCTATCAATTTATAGGTTGCTTGTTTGGCTTTTAACAGAGGCCCCTTTAATAATAATTGCAATTTGCCAGTGTTAAGACTGCTATTAATTACTAACCCATCTGAGTAGGTTTTAGTAGGTTGAATAATTAATATTTAGATGAGTAATGCTATTCATCCTCAGTGGAGATGAAAACACAGTCTACGTGGAGTTAATGTGGCATTAAATGATAGGTGAAATTAAATAAGTTATTTAATTTCACATTTCATTTAACCTATCATTTAAAGCCACATAAACTGTGTTTTCATCCTCATTGGGGATGAATAACATTACTCTATTTAGATTGGAACGAAATTTATTTACAGGTGAACTTATTTTGACCAAACCCTTGGATTTTACTATATCGAATATTTTGCGTCAATTGTTTAAATTTTTTTTTTTTTCTCAAATTCATTTTCAACCATATATTTTAAAGAATTCACGGCTTTTATCAACTTTTTTATCACGTATTTCACTTTTTTTTAAAATCAAAATCTATTAAAAATTTAATTTTAAGTCAAATCGAACAGGGGCTTAATATTCGGATTGGAACAAACTTCATTTAGGTTAAATGAATGCCTACACAAACAATTCTTTTACCAAGAGATAAAGTTCATAGTCTATCTCATGAGCATCTTGATGGTATTTTCTTTGGAATGTCATCGAGTTGTTGGCAACCTTAATTCGACCTAATAATTAACTTTGTTGTGAACAAATTGTCTAAATTCATACACAAAGATATTGAATGTCATTGGAGTGCAGTCACAAGACTTCTTCGCGACTTGAAAAACACCGTCCATTATGGGCTTTGTCTCAAATGTTAGTCTCATTTCATCGTTCATGCCTTCTCTAATGCAGACTGGGGTGACAACAAGGATGATCACACCTCAACCACTGCCTATGTAGCTTTCTTGGTGGTTCTTGGTGGCAATCCAGTCTCGTGGAGTATAAGTAGAAATGTAGTGCACGTTCTTCTACTATGGTTGAGTATAGGATAATTGCAGTTGCTGCCTCAGAAATTTGTGACTTCGTTCTCTTCTTAAGAACTACATGGTCAACTCACTCAAGTATGTTCAACTCACTCAAGTTCCATTTTTTTTTTCGACAACATTGATGCCAAACACCTCCGTGCTAATCAAGTGTTCCACTCGAAAATGAAGCATATCGAACATGACTTCCATATTGTTCAAGACTAAGTTGTGAAAGGTGAACTTTGAGTTTCTCATGTCCCAAGCAAATATCAACTTGATGATGCCTTAAGGCTTAAGGGAAGCCAATGTCTCTCCATGTCTTTTGTTTCTTCACTCCAAGATTGGCGTCACTAATGCGAACACCATCTTGAGGGGAAGCGTTAGTAAATGATCATGTAATTCACTTTGTTATATCTTTTTAATTTGTTCTTCTTGCAATTCTATGTCAAAACCGTACACTATAGCCCATAATGTGCTACTTTGTTCGAAAATCTCCGTATTTTCCATCTAAATTGCTAAAACCACATTAATCAATCCGTAATAAAATACTTTCTTTTACCTTTCTTCATTAACATTCAAATAAGTTCCTCGAGAAATTGAATTCTGATCGAATTTTGCACAAACCTTCGAGTTTCAAGTGTTTTTTTTTCCTTTTCGGACTCAAAACCCACACTTTATATAAGTGCAAATGCACTTGAGTAGAGGACAAAACTTTGCTTGCTATGTTTTTAATATAAATTATTATACATTTCTACTAATTCCATCCATAATATTTTCTCAATTGTGTTTCAATTTGAAAATTACATTAATTAAAAATTATGAAATTAAATAAGCATTAGTGTATCAGTATTTTCTTATTAGATATACTAAATGTAACATATTTGTATCTGAATACAATCATAATTACCATAACTATTAGGATAATTCAATATAATAATTAAAATATATTCATTAAATGATTTCATTAATAACTAATATAAATGGAGCAAATAAGCAACATAATTAGTAATAAATATCAAATAATTTTTGCCTTTCGCTCACTTATAAATAACACTTAAAAAATTGACAATTAAATAAAAGAGAAGGAAAGAGTATCCCTTTTTTGAACGTGAGAGAGAGAGAGAGAGAGATTCGCAGAGATATTCCAGAAGAGGCAAAGAAAGAGAGTTTAGAAATGGCAGAAGGTACAATATATAATAATGTTAATAGGTTTAAATTAATATTACAATAATTAACATCTACATTTTGCAGTCTTCTTTTTTTTTTTCCCTATTTGCATGTTTATGATTTAGCTCCTTTTTTATATGAATTAAAGGGTTAATTTCACAAACGGTCACTGAAATTACTTGAAAATCACAAAACGATCACTGAAGTTTAAAACTTGCAGAAACGGTCATTGAAGTTTAAATTTCTTTCACAAACAGTCACTAAATTTTCAAATTTTTTGGGTAAGTTTTGCGGCAATTTTCCGGCAACTTCCGACCACCAAGACCGCCAGATTTGGATACCGTTGGAAAGCCCACAATATCTTCTTTAATTATCACCAAAAATCTCCTCATAACTCCAAGAGATTCGATCGAAATATGCCCACGAAGTCGGCTACCAAAAAATCTAAAAATCTGCCCATATTTTCAGATTTTTTAGGCGAGTTTGCAACAATTTTTTGGCAACTTCCGACCACCAATATAGCATTTCGGATACCGTTGGAAAGTCCACAATGTCATCTTCAATTACCACGAAAAATCTCCCCATAACTCCAAGAATTCAGGATTCAGCCGGAATAAACCCACGAAGTCAGCTACCAAAAAAATTTAAAAACTCACCCAAAAAATCTGAAAATCTTGGCAGATTTTCAGATTTTTCGGTACCCGACTTCGTTGGTATATTTCGGCCGAATCCCTTGAATTTATAGGGAGATTTTTGGTGGTAATTGAACAAGACATTGTGGGCTTTCTAACGGTATCCAAATCCAGCGATTTTGGTGGTCGGAAGTTGCCGGAAAATCGCCGTAAAACTTGCCCAAAAAATCTGAAAATTCAGTGGCCGTTTGTGAAAGAAATTTAAACTTCATTAACCGTTTCTGTAAGTTTTAAACTTCAGTGACCGTTTTGTGATTTTCAGGTAGTTTCAGTGACCGTTTGTGAAATTAACCCATGAATTAAAATTAAAATTTTAATATATTTTGATAAAATTTAATGAAATTTATGATTGACAAGTTGTAGATCTTATGCAATATGTGATTAAAATTAATTGTTGACTTTAATTTTGATTTTCAAAAAATTATATTTTAACCCCACCAAATAGAGGCTTAGTCTAACATCTAAGTTTTGATTCTTTTAATATGTAATAATACACACACTCGTGCAATAATTCTGTATCGTTTATTGATTTTTTGTAATATCATTTTAGGATTTGGCAAAAATAATCGAAGTAGCACCTCGACCGACATTAGCCGTGAACTTGATGTCCTGTCACTTGCTAGTGTGACTAGAATCATGAAAAGTATTCTCCCTCAGGAAGTGCGGGTTAGCGAAGGAGCAAAGAAAAGCGTCCAACAACTTGTGACCGAGTTTATATTGTACGTCACTGCGCATGCAAGCAAAAACTGTGCTGACGAGAGTCGCCAGACAATCGCCGGAGAAGACTTGATTGAAGCCATGAAGGCCTTGAAATTTGATGACTACATAAGACCCCTCACTCTTCACTTGAAGAAGTTCCGTGAAAGCCGCTAATGAATATAGAAACTAAGGCCATTCATTATTATACAAATACGATGCCTTTAGAAATTATTTTTATAGTGTACAATTTTTTCAATGTTAGAACCTAAAGTTAATTATAAAAGATTTAAACCTTAAATAATTTTGTATAAATAATATTTAATTTGAGTTTTAATTTCATGTGTATTTTTAGCCACTCCTCCGTCAAATTATAAGATAATTTCATTACTTTCGAAGTTGAAACATTTCAACTATCTACTAACAAAGACAAAGACGTTATCAACTACGGTTGATGTTGTTTAAAATACTGTGTAGTAAATAATTCATGTATAAAAATATTTAATATGTTTATCCTTGAAAAAGGTTATACTTAAATCAAATAATGAATCCAATGGACTAAATAAATTAAATGTAAACTCAGTAAGATGAATTTGTTCCGCATTGATGGATACAGTTTTCAGGCTATCGTCCCGTTTCTCATAATACTCCAAAGAACAATAACGAAATAAATAATAATTAGGATTTCGCTCTCTGGGTGGAGTTTTGTTTTATCTGATTCAATCAAACCAATGTCCATAAGACTAACATTTAGTCAAATGAAGAACAAAAAATTGATTGTAGCACCCATTCAAAACTTTACATTGTGTTTCACTAAATAAATAGGAAGAAAACGAGTTTTGTGATTAATATGTAATCAAAATACAATGATTTCTTGTACAAAATTGTGAATAGAGTCTCGAGTTTGAATGCCACTAGGGATGACGGTGGAGTGGGTCGGTCGGATCGGGGTAGTCATTCCCGTCCTTCATTCCGTCAGGTATTTTTGTCTCCTTATCCCGATCACATATCTAGTTAAATCTTAAAAGTCGTCCCGAATTTGTCCAAAATGCTCTTAAAGATAAACCAAAACTAAAACAAGTCTAAAACTCTTTGGTTCAAATTTCTCATTTTGGTTCCTGAATCGAATTTTCTTATCTTCTTCCAGGTTTCCCCATTCACCTTATTAATATTCTCAACCATAATTATTTTCAAACTCATTCATATATGTTAATTTTCTCTTACATTTTAAGTTAAAAAATTACATATCTCGAAATCAATAAATAACGCTTATATTATTGTTAAATAAATAATTTACGTTCGATTATAACAAAAAGGAAATTATTGTAAAAATTCTTTCCTCTCAAGTAAGTTTCTTACAAGAAAACATTTTAGCTAAACCAAAAATGCTCTAGTGTCTTAAGAAAAGAATAAATTGCTTTTTTCCCATTAAGTTTATCCTTGCACCCTCGAAGAAGGAAATAAAGCAATTACTTCTTATTCCCTTGCGCTATACTTGTCAGATATATAAAAAAAAGGGTTTAAAAAAGGAGCTTTATGAGGAATGAATTTCCAAAAGTAACAAGAAAGTAGCAAATTGTGTTACATGGTGCTGAGAATCTCGGCTTGTTAAAATTCATGAATTGTGTTTGTTATGCAGTATTATCGATGACTTTATTAGATTTTTTTTTTCTTCTTCTTTATTTTTGGTCCATCCAATCGAGCTTATCAAATATTGGTGCATGATTTATTTATATATTTTTGTGGTAATTTGATGACTCTAAAGTAGCATATATGCGGTGTGTGACATACTCCTGAATATATTCACCAGAAGAGTTTAATTTTTAATTTATTAATGGTCCATTACACATATTTAGTCATATTTGGCTCCAATTTTATCAAATATATATATATTTTTTTGATAACCGTGGATGTTCGGGCCGCTTGCTCGCACCTCGACTAATTTCACGGGTCCCTAAAGTTTCTGATCCAGTGCTCACCTCAGTGGCCCCGAGGGGATTCGAAATAGTGACAATTGTGGAGTAAACTCAAAACCTGACCAATCGAGCAACCCCTCAATGTTCCAAGTTTATCAAATTTTCAACTACACATTTCGTCAATTTTGATTAAAATATACAAAAAAATTAATTTTTATCCAAATCAAACAGGTGCCAATAATATAGTAGATTGGATTACGATTGACAATAATTAAAAACAAGAAAATTATACCAATATATTTTTTACACTAACTTAAACATATATTTCGTGTGGTTTCTTCGTTGAAAAAGTAATTTTCCTTATGGTAATTTTCGCTTTTGTGTTCATCTTTTGGTTACTTGTTAGCATTGAATGGGGCCCTTAATTGGCACCGCCTTTCCTTTATTTATATTAAATTTTTTTTTTCGAGAGATTAGTATAATGTCGGTCCACTTCTTTATTCCTAGAAAGTGCACGAATGTACGGAGTGAATATGCGTTGCACGTTATTTTAAAATATTTTATAAGTATCGTGAAAGTAGTATTTGACCCTTTATTTATCCCGTTGATCTATGTATAAGAGAAATGCAAACCCCTGAAAATATGTGTTAATTATTATACACGTACATAAATAGTGAAATGTATACTAGAATGTGAGTATTAAAATTATAACTAAATGCATGAATGAAGATGAATGACAAATTCAATACATGAATTAACGTGAATGTTAATTAATTTGGAATTAATACAAATAAATATATACGTGACAATGAAAGTTAAATTATTTACATTAAATAAATATAATTTAATTTCTAATTAAGTGAAATCGGGTGGTAATTAGCATACATGGACTTCTACTTGGGGGTGCTAAAGTAGATTTCTAATTAGTGAATTGTGCAGTTGTATAACTATGCAACTACACTTCTACCTGGGGTGCTAAAGTTCAAGTAAACTTGGTTTTTAAATTTTTTTTTTTTAAAGAAAAAAAGGGGCAATTTAGAGAACACGAGCTAGTTTACCTATAAACATTAAGTACAAATCGACTCGACCCAATTGGACAATGGTATTTGAGATCGAGTAGGTTTATCCATTTATTACGTTGAACAATACAATCTAACTTTCATCGAGTACGAACTCTATAGGTTGAATCGGTGTATTTGTTGAAAATTGTACAAAACGTAACAAAGTTCTTTTTGTAAATAAGTGCAAGTTTCAAGAATACTCTTTTAACTTTTATTATAATTGATATTTGTCGCCGCAAACTCTCGTGATCGTAATGTCTCGAAATATAATATCATCTTCAAGTTTAGCTAAGACTCAATTATAATATCATCTTTAAGGTTAGTTAAGACTCAATTCATAAATTTATGAATCTTAGCACCTCGGTTGTTATCTAGAGCATGTTTGGGAGAGTTTAAAATTCAATTAAAATTGAAAATATAGTTATTATTGGGTCCCGCTCGTCTAATAAAAGTCAACGATAACGGCTAGTTTTTCAATTTTAATCCGATTTTAATATTTATCAAACATCCCTTAGTATATAAAGGAAATCCACTAGAAAAATAAATTTGCAGCTTTTAGCCATGAAAAATTGTCGTTTGACTTTTCCTCCCACGATGACTAAAAGCCCTAAAAGGGGAAACTTTGGTTTCTTTTGAAAGTTAATTCTCTATTATGGTTATTTAAAAGCGGCCCACTCTTACTTTGGTTGAAGGATATTTTCTTAGCTTCATGAGTCATTTTCTAATACAAATGTGTAAATACGTTAACAGAAAACAAAAGGCCAAAAAAAAAAAAAAAAATTGAAACAAGACCACTATCCCATCAAAGAGAGAATAACATCGAAATTATTTCACGGAAGTATGTTTTGATAATTTTGAAAATAAAGAAAAAGGATTTGTTTATGTGTTTTTCCACTATTATCGGTTTCCAAACGGAAATTTTTTTTATCATCCCAATCCCTTGACAAGTTATTTGTGTCTTCCATTTTTTTAAAAGAGAAATCAGAACCAATTTTATTATCCAATATCTCCTGCAATGACGGACGAAAGAAAAAAATGAAATAAAATCGACACAGCTATAAGAAATTGAATCGTAGTGACAAAGAAAGCAATCGGATGGATCACCTTAGTCTCCTCACAAGACACGTATTTAAAAGAGCAACGCCTACTTCATCTAAAAATACTATAATATCCTACAAGATTCTAGCATTGGGTGCTAAAAGTAAACGTGAGGCAAACTTTTAACCACTCTAGGCATTAGACTTCACCACGGCGACTTTTCTTTAGCAAATTGGAGTCTATATTAAGCAATAAATTCAACGAATCTCGAATCAAAAAAGTTTTCGGCTTGCTTAGAGTTAGTTGCCAATATCGAACTCGGATGATCCCGAATGATGACCCCCAACTAATTAAACCCTCCTAAATTGCAGTATCGATTGTCAAATATCATATGTCCCTTGTACGACTTCCTCCTACGAGGGCTAACACACGGCCCTGCACCAGCATATGACCCCAACCACATTCCAAAATATGACCTCTATAACAACTTGATTTGTAATCTTTGAAATGACACGTATTGTTCCATAATATTCCATTAGTGTTGTATGAGTAGTCTTGTTGAGTAGAAAAAGTTATTTGACTATTAATATAATCGATTTTTTTTAAAAGGCTATTATATAAAAGAACAAAGTAAATAGAAATGGAAAAGGAAAATGAAAGGGAGATGAAAGGGAAAAGGAAAAGGAAAGGAAGAGTATATAATAATGTAAAGAAAAGAACAATTAAAACTTAGAAAGATTGGATGACGAATGAGGAGCAAGGTGCGATAAAGATGTTGGGTTGAGACGGGGGTTGAAATTAAAATGGATTGTATGAATAGGGATAACAAAAAAAATCCGAACGATCCAATTCGCGGGCTCCAACTCGAACGAAGTAAGAATTCCTCGTCTCGTCGGGTTGTGAGTTTGGGTTCAGCACGAGGAAAGTTTTTTAGTGCCCTACCCACGTCTCTCCATTTAAGTATTATTTAAAAAAGTTCATGTTAAAGTTTAAACAACGTGGTTCCTACCCGCTTTCCCATTTTCCCATTTTGCAATTCTGTACCCCTGTTTCAATAACAATAATAAATAACGAGGTAGTAAATAGGGCATATGAGTTCTCAATCCCACATCGCCTCATCTTAAACGGGGCATGGGGACCAAAAATCCTCGATAGGGTGGAACACAAAATGGGCGTCCGTTCCCCGTTGCCATGTGTGTGAATTTCATATAATAAAAGCAATCTATCAATCCAAATCTTCTGAACCATTCAATAATGTGCATACGCGTGTCAGCTTATATGGAAAATGAGCAAAGAGCACCAGGAAAGGCTGGTTAGTTGGAAGAGGATATATATAAAATTCGAAATTGATCTTCTAAGCACTAATGTTTAGGTGACGTGACACACTACAATAAATAGTATAATAAGTTTTGTAAGCACCAAAGTTTAGGAGATCAGTCCTGATATCTATACATGTGTTATTATGTCACTTGACAGAGATTTCATAAAATTCATTTTTAATTGCAGATTTTATCAATAAGATATTTTACAAGTGAATCCGTAATTTTTTCTAACTTTTAATCACACGATCTCTAAAAATTCACTTCCACAACATATATTTTTTTTCTTACTTTTGTTAAAAAAAATTGTAACTCATTCGTAAAGAAATAAGTGTGGTTGACGCGAATGTCTATAAAATAAAATAATTACAATAATATTGTACTTGTACATAAACAATTACGTAATGATTTATATACAGATGATGTGTTATAAAGAGAATGTGAACTTTTTTTATTTGGTTGAAAAAATCTAATCCAATCATATGTCACCATATCATGTGGATATAAACAATTATATAAATATATTATGTAGATGTAGTACAACCCAAATAATTATACACATATCACTGTTTATTAAAAAACTAACCATTATGAGACAAGTCGTCTATAAAAATCATTTTTAATAATATTTGTCACGATAAAATAATATTACACGTAATGTGATTTTTCCTACTTTTAATAACAAAATTTTCAAAAAATAAGTTTTTACAAAATCTATTATAAAAAATGCTCAAATTTAAGCCCTTATTTGAACTCAATTTTTTGAAAAAAATTGATTTTTAAAATAGTGTTTTTTTGAAGAATGTGTGGTTAAAAAGTAAGAATAATTTTTGAGTTTATATATAATATTATTTTAACGAGAGAATATGTGGTTGATAAGCGAAGAAAGAAAAATGAATTAAAATTATTGAGGTCCAAACATGGGTTAAATGACATAAGAATTTGATAACACTGTTTGAGTCCAATTTTTTGGTGTATAATACATTTTGAAATGAGTTTTGCTACACGGAAAGGCTCAATGACAAGTTAAAAAGCGGTCGGACACACGTCGATATATGATTGAACATTTAAAAAAAAAAAAAAAACACACGCATGACTTGTCATCCCATCTGGTTCAATGATCTTTTGGAATAGTATATCGATGAAGAATGTGTAGTTAAAAATAATTTTTTTTTGAATTGAGTGTAATATTATTTTATTGAAAAATGTGTGGTCGAAAAAAAAGAGATAAAAATATATTTTGAAAAAAATGGGATAAAAGGCTTAACTTTTTATTAATTTTTATTTCTATTGCCACTATTTATCTATTTTTCCCTTTTTCCGGGTTCCCTGTACAACAGATATATATACACAGAAGTCCCCTACTCCAAGTATTTTCTTCTCTATATCTCTATTCTTCTCCCATACGCGATCACCTATCGCATACCAAAAACCTCCTGAGGAAACCCTAGAAATTCAGATCTTTCATATATTGTATATCTATATTTTTAATCCATACATCAAACCTTCTGTCCCGTTCAAAGCCTTAATCGCTTTTCCAATTTCTTAATTCTCCACCGTACAATTCTCCTCCATTTATTTTTCTTGAAATCTTTGACATCTCCTACTTCAGTTGGTATCGATTTCGATCGGCTTTTGAATCGGCCGATTTATTTATTTTTTATTTTTATTTGGTACGGGAAATGTTATCATTTGGTTGATTTTCAGGAATGAAGTTGAAGCGTAGGAGGGCACTTGAAGTGGTCAGTGGAATTTTGTTTTTTATGTTCCGGTTGTTTATTGATGGGGATTTTAATTGTTAATAAGTGGGAAATTTTATTGGGTTCATTTATTTGTTATTTCTTTTTGAAGTTTTGTCATCTCAGTGTTTCTCTTGGTTTTGAGTGATCGCGAATTACCATTAGTTGGATTTTTGGAAAATATTTTGTTGAAATTTGACTTTTTTGTTAAGATCCTTTTCTCTCAATTCTAATATGAGGTATTTTTAGGTTTTTTATATTTTAGGGTTAACATTGATTTCTTTGCTGTTTTACACGTGTCAACTTCATGTCATCTGATAGTTGAGCTTTAAAGTTTTCCGTACCCACTTCTGGTAAAGAGGATAATTGTTATTTCTGATGGAGAGGGTGAAAGGTTTCTGGTTTGTGATGGGATTTGGCTGCTGATCATGCATTGGCAGTTTGTCTCTTCTTAGCCTTTGTTTGATTAATGTTTATAAACTATTTATAATTGGTAAAACCATTTATTATCCACACATTTCATGGCATCCACAAATACTATCAACTTATCCACAATTTTTGATCTGCTTCAGCAAGTTTAATACTTTTACTTGTATTTTATGGCGTGCTTGTTGTCATGTCAGGAGGCTAGTGTTTGCACAGCATGAATCATCTCGTGAGTTCAGAAATCTAGTTCATGTTGTCTTGAATGGAAAAAAAGATGAGAAAAAGAAGATAAGACTATTTTTGAGAAAAATACAAGCTTTTTTAAAGATATTTTACAGACAATTGAGCCATGATTCAGACTTTTTTTGTTGAGCTTCTAAACATGTTCTATTAGAGCTTGTTTGGTAGAATTAAAATCGGATTAAAATTGAAAAATTAGCTGTTATTGTTTTATTAGACGAATGAGACATAATAACTGCTATATTTTCAATTTTAATTGGATTAAAATTCCTCCCAAACAAGCTCTTAATATTATAAATCCAGGGATATTTCTGAAATTGAGCTGTCATCTAATTTGTAGGACTTCGCTAAATAGACTGAGGTTGCATCAAGACACTGTTTTAGCAATTCATTGTAGGTTATAATTTGTTTAGTTCCAGTTAGGAGACATATGGCGAATAGAATTGGGAAAGATAGGAGGTGTAACCTCATGTAACATCTTTCGATTCAGGGAAGGTATAGCTTTCATGGCAATTTTAAGAGATTTCGAGCTGTGTGAAGGAGTCTTTGGAATTTGGGTTTGATCCATAGATTTCATTTCTTCCTGTTTCTCTCATTTCCTTGAATTTTGTTTTTCCAGGAACTGTTCTTTAGCACCGTAAGTCTTAAATGTGCTTACTTTTCTCTTTCTTGATTTATAAAAATCAGACCTCCCTAAATCACTGCATGATAGGAGAGCCCCAAGGCTTTCATAAAACGGTTGTGCTTCTAATTTTTCAGATTTAAATATTTCTTTTGAAGTGGGCCCGTAGCCCACATAAGTTGAATTTTTTTTAGTTACTCTTACTGCAACAAAAATAATAGTAATAGTATTATAATGAAGTGCCGTACCCAAGACAAACCAAAGAAAAACTCTTTTATTACAATTCTTACTGCTCCACAGCTGCACAACTACCAAAACATACAGAGACTTTCCCCTGCAAAAATTGCACAACACTTGCAGTATCTATAGCGACTCTGTAGCTGATTCTCTTCGCTTTTTTTTTTTTTGTTCTCTTCTTTCCCCCTTTTCGTTTATTTCAATTTTACTCCTTCCATCTATGTATTTAGTAAACTTATCTTTTCTCCTTTCATCCGTGTCTTCACCGCACGGCATTACTAGGTTTTTTACCCTTTTACTGTGTCTTCAGTTTTGTGAGACTCAATTTTATATTCTTTGCCATGCATCCATTAATTTATTAGAAAAACATCAAGTCAAAACTAATATTGTGAATAATTGTTGGGTCCTAGTTTGTCATCTACTCATCTATTCTGTTTTGTTGCATAGCTTTATTTAAACTGAGGGGGCGCTTTGTTGCGTGGTTCTTTTGTACTATTTTTTAGTTCTTTTGACATATTTTTTGGTATGCAGTGAGGCTTATGCCTTGCCTCATGTAGGAAAAAGCCTCAGAACCCGATTATGACTTTTTGAATATTAATTATGGACGAGAAAAGTTGGTGGAAACTGTGTTTACAAGCCATAAAACTTAGCTAGGCACTTGGTTCTTTTAAAGAAAGAAACCAATTGGATTTTTGTGCTTAAATGATTTTAGATTGTAGAATATTTCCCCAGTTTATATAAATCATGTCCTGGCATTGTTGATAAAATCTTATTTTCTAATATAATTTCATTGCCGTTGTTTTTTCTCTTTACTTGTTTTCATGTTGAGGCTATGCTATCAGAATCAAAATCCTCGACACTTGGAGATAATAGATCTTTTTTCCATACTTTTTGCAGCCTCCAAAGATTAAATCCTTCATCAGCAGTGTTACGGCTACCCCACTTGAAAATATAGAAGAACCCTTAAAAACTTTTGTTTGGGAGTTTGACAAGGTGCATTTATAAACTCTGCCTAACTCTTTAATTATGTCATATGCTTTGATTGATATTGATTTCCTATGGATGCAGGGAGATTTCCATCATTGGGTTGATTTATTTAATCACTTTGATACCTTTTTTGAGAAATACGTAAAATCAAGAAAAGATTTGCAACTTGAGGACAACCTTTTGGAATCTGATCCTCCCTTCCCGAGGGATTCTGTTCTTCAGATTCTCCGCGTCATTAGAATAATATTAGAGAACTGCAGCAATAAGCACTTCTACAGCTCATATGAGGTACTTTTTTTTATCTCAATCTCAGCTTTTGTTCAAGGCATCATATTTCTTGTAAAGAAAACTGATATACTTTTGACGTCAATTGGTATGGTTCCTTCTTTTCTCATTCTTTGTGCAATTATTGTCCACATATCTGAAAGCAAAGTATTCTTGCATGACCTGGAAATGTAAAGATGACCATGATACCTTAGGTGGTAGCGTATAAATAGTTTCTTTATATAGAACTTCTGGTAGTGTTGGATAAGATATTGTCATGCTGGTTGTGGTGCTGGAAGTTGGGTGACTGGTGGTGTTGGTGGTAGGGCAATGGACACCAAGAGAAGTGAAAACAGGAAGTAAGAACAACTGAAGAGTAAATGATTTTAATTGCAACTTTTGGCTGTAGTGTTGTGAATTTGTGCGTTTTCTCTTGCTTTGAATCATTGGAGGTCACATGAATGCCATCACTTCCTCATTTTTTGTTCAATATGTTTCATTTTACATGTTACTTATCCAATCTTTTCATATGAATGCAGCATCACTTATCGTCTCTGCTTGCTTCAACTGATGTGGATGTTGTCGGGGCATGCCTGCAGACTTTGGCTGCTTTTTTGAAGAAGACCATTGGAAAGTACATTATAAGAGACGCATTTCTAAATTCAAGATTACTTGCTTTTGCACAGGGTTGGGGGGGAAAAGAAGAAGGTCTTGGATTAATTTCTTGTGTGATACCAAATGGAATTGACCCAATTGCGTACCAGTTGGCTTGCACCCTGCATTTTGAGTTTTATGCAGTGGATGAATCTTCGAGTGACACTATTTCAACAGAACATCCCACCAAAGGCTTACAAATCATACATTTGCCTGACGTTAACACCAAACTAGAGTCTGATCTTGAACTTTTGAATAATTTAGTTGTAGAATATAAAGTTCCTCAAAGTTTGAGATTTTCTCTTTTGACAAGATTGCGATTTGCTAGGGGATTTAGCTCCCTTGCTTCACGGCAACAGTACACATGCATCCGCCTGTATGCTTTTATAGTTCTTGTTCAAGCTTGTGGTGACACTGATGACCTGGTTTCTTTTTTCAACACCGAGCCAGAGTTCATCAATGAATTGGTTGCCTTGTTGAGCTATGAAGACACAGTTCCTGAAAAAATTCGAATTTTGAGTCTTCTTTCCTTGGTTACCCTTTGTCAAGATAGGTCACGCCAGCCTACTGTATTGACTGCTGTAACATCTGGAGGGCACCGTGGTATTCTATCCAGCCTCATGCAAAAAGTTATTGACTCAGTTGTTAGTAATTCATCAAAGTGGTCTGTTGTTTTTGCCGAGGCTCTGTTATCTCTTGTTACTGTTTTGGTGTCGTCTTCATCTGGTTGCTCAGCTATGCGTGAAGCAGGATTTATACCAACTCTTCTTCCTCTACTCAAAGATACTGATCCACAGCACTTGCATTTGGTTAGCACGGCTGTACATGTTCTTGAAGCATTTATGGATTATAGTAATCCAGCCGCTGCGCTTTTCAGAGACTTGGGAGGTTTAGATGATACAATATCACGCTTAAAGGTAGAAGTGTCTCATGTTGACAATGCTTCAAATCCTCAGAGTACTTCTGTTGACCTAGACAGTTTGGACTGTACTGGTTCTCTAGTAGTTACAGATACTTCTCCTGAGCTAGATAGTTTGCAGCCTCTTTATTCAGAAGCCCTGGTTGCATATCATCGCCGATCATTGATGAAAGCCTTACTTCGTGCTATATCTTTGGGAACCTATGCTCCTGGAACCACTGCTCGTATTTATGGTTCAGAAGAAAGCTTGTTGCCCCATTGCTTATGTATAATTTTTAAAAGAGCCAAAGATTTTGGTGGTGGGGTATTTTCACTTGCAGCAACTGTTATGAGTGATCTCATTCACAAAGATCCTACCTGCTTTTCTGTCTTAGAAGCAGCTGGTATTCCTTCTGCGTTTATGGATGCTATAATGGATGGTGTTCTTTGTTCCGCTGAAGCTATTGCTTGCATACCACAGTGTCTTGATGCCTTGTGTTTGAACAACAATGGGCTACAGGCCGTGAAAGATCACAATGCTTTGAGGTGCTTTGTGAAAGTTTTTACTTCCAAAACATACTTGCGTGCCCTTACTGGTGATACTCCGGGTTCCTTGTCCAGTGGTCTGGATGAACTAATGCGTCATGCTTCATCATTACGGGAACCAGGAGTTGATATGCTGATTGAAATACTGAACAGTATTGCAAAAATTGGATCTGGACTTGAATCTACATCTCTGTCAACAGATCATCCAAGCTGCTCTCAACCTGTTCCCATGGAAACTGAAGCTGAGAATAGAGATATTGTTTCTTCAGATGACAGAGATTCATGCAGGGCTGAAAGTTGTGAACAGTCACTTGAATCATCTTCTGATGCCTCGCTATCGAATGTGGAATCTTTTTTACCTGATTGTATAAGCAATGTTGCTCGTCTACTTGAAACAATTCTTCAGA
This sequence comes from Fraxinus americana, assembly GCA_035079005.1. NCBI lineage: Eukaryota > Viridiplantae > Streptophyta > Magnoliopsida > Lamiales > Oleaceae > Fraxinus > Fraxinus americana. The sequence goes on along the minus strand of CM068706.1, from coordinate 54,193,638 downwards.
ACTCGGATACATGCCGAATTTTTGTCGAGAAGAAGGGAATTGAATGTGTTCTCCAGTTGTTCACTTTGCCTCTTTTGCCTCTTTCAATTGCTCTTGGTCAAAGTATATCTGTTGCATTTAAGAACTTCTCTCCTCAGCATTCTGCTTCGCTTGCTCAGGCAGTTTGTGCCTTCCTGAGAGAACATTCAAAGTCAATAAATGAACTTTTGACTTCAGTCGGAGGGTCCCAGCTAGCTCAGGTGGAAGTTTCCAAGAGAATGAAGGTCTTGAGGTGCCTCTCTAGTTTGGAAGGCATACTGTCTCTTTCCAATTCTTTGTTGAAAGGGACCACTACGGTTGTCTCTGAATTGGGTTCTGCAGATTCTGATGTATTGAAGGATCTAGGGAGGGCTTACAGGGAAATTCTATGGCAAATTTCTTTGTGCTTTGATTGTAAGGTGGATGAGAAGCAGAATGTTGAAGCAGAGCCTGGAAGTGCGGATACAGGTGTATCTAATGTGTCTGAAAGGGAGAGTGATGATTCTGTTAATATTCCTTCCGTTAGATACATGAATCCTGTTTCAATCAGGAATAGTTCTCTCTCACAATGGGGAGTGGAACGTGAGTTTCTATCAGTGGTTCGTTCAAGTGATGGTTTCAGTCGTCGCAATCGACATAGTTTGGCACGTCTTCGGGGTGGAAGGGCTGGCAGGCATTTGGAAGCTTTCCATATTGATTCTGAAGCTTCAGCAAATAATGCAGAGACGACTCCTCAGAATTTGAAGAAGAAGAGTCCTGATGTGCTGGTTTTAGACATCTTTAATAAACTTGCTTCTACACTGCGTTCTTTCTTCACAGCTCTTGTCAAAGGTTTTACTTCACCAAATCGTCGAAGAACTGAAACTGGATCCTTGAGTTCAGCTTCAAAGAGCATTGCGACTGCCCTGGCAAAGGTTTTTCTTGACGCTCTGGGTTTCCCTGGACATGAGATATCACTTTCAGTCAAGTGTCGATATCTCGGGAAGGTTGTGGATGACATGGTGGCTCTTACATTTGATAGTAGAAGACGTACCTGCTACAATGCAATGATTAATAACTTCTATGTCCACGGAACCTTTAAAGAGCTCCTTACCACATTTGAGGCTACAAGTCAGTTGTTATGGACCCCTCCTTGTTCTATATCCTCGCCAGGTGCTGATCAGGAAAAGAATGGTGACTGTGGCAAGCTGTCTCACAGTTCATGGCTGCTCGATACATTACAGAGTTATTGTCGTGAACTTGAGTATTTTATTAATTCTGGGTTACTTCTGTCGTCAACCTCGGCGTTGCAGGCTCAGCTTCTTGTTCAGCCTGTTGCAGTTGGTTTGTCTATTGGGTTATTTCCTGTTCCAAGAGACCCAGAAGCATTCATCCGCATGCTGCAGGCACAAGTTCTGGATGTGATACTTCCAGTTTGGAATCACCCCATGTTTCCCAATTGTAACCCAGGTTTTATCACTTCCATCATCACACTTTTTACTCATGTGTACAGTGGTGTTAGTGACATGAAACGAAATCGCAATGCATTGTCTGGGAATGGAAACCAACGACTCATGCCCCATCCTCCTGACGAAGCTACTATCACCACCATTGTTGAGATGGGTTTTTCTAGAGCAAGAGCGGAAGAGGCGCTGAGACGCGTAGAAACAAATAGTGTTGAGATGGCGATGGAATGGTTATTTAATCATGCGGAAGATCCAGTACAGGATGATGATGAGTTGGCTCGTGCACTTGCTTTGTCCCTTGGAAGCTCATCAGAAACACCTAAAGTTGATGGTGCTTTAAAATCATTGGAGGTCTTGACACAAGAGGGACAAACAAAGGCTCCTCCTGTTGATGACATACTTGCAGTGGCAATGAAGTTGTTTCGAAGTAGTGATTCAATGGCTTTCACGCTGACAGATCTGCTTGTGACTCTTTGCAGCCGGAACAAAGGCGAGGATCGTGCAAAAGTAATTTCTTTTCTTGTTCAGCAGCTAAAACTTTGCCTCCTTGAGTTTTCTAAGGATGACAGTGTATTGTGTATGATCTCGCATACTTTAGCATTGCTTCTATCAGAAGATGGAAGTGCTCCAGAAATTGCTGCAGAAAATAGGGTTGTCTCGATTGCAATTGATATCTTGATGAATTTTATGGCTAAAACTGAGACTTCAATTGAAACCCCCTTCCCTAAATGCATCAGTGCATTACTTCTTATCTTGGATAATTTGGTGCAGCCCAGGCCTATAATTTCTGTTGACAGTAATGTTGGAACAGTAGGTAGATCTATACATGGCTCATCTGAAAATCATACTTCATCTGAACCAGTAACAGAGAAAAGTTTAACACCAGTCGCCGTTGATAAAGAATCAGTCCCTGCTTTTGAGAACATACTTGGAAAATCGACTGGTCAGTTGACGATGGAGGAGAGTCGTAAGGTAATGTCAATTGTGTGTGACTTGATAAAAAGGCATGTACCACCTATGGCTATGCAGGCTGTTCTTCAGATATGCGCTCGATTGACAAAATCACATGCTCTGGCTGTGCAATTCCTTGAAAGTGGCGGCATGACTTCCCTTTTTGGTATTCCAAGAAGTTGCTTCTTTCCTGGATATGACACCTTGGCGTCAGCTATTGTTCGGCATCTTCTTGAAGATCCCCAGACATTGCAATCAGCCATGGAATTGGAGATACGACAAACTCTGAGTGGAAACCGTCATTCTGGTCGTATTTCTGTGAGAACGTTTTTGACATCAATGGCACCTGTTATATCTAGAGATCCAGAGGTCTTCATGAAAGCAGTAGCTTCTGTTTGTCAGTTGGAGTCATCAGGAGGAAGACATATTGTTGTGTTATCAAAAGATAAAGAGAAGGAGAAAGAAAAATCGAAAGCATCTGGTGTTGAAGCATCAGTAGCTACCAATGAATGTGTTAGGATTTCTGAGAGTAAGACACATGATGGGTCCATTAAGTATTCCAAAGGCCACAAAAAGGTTTCAATGAATCTTACTCAGGTGATCGATTACCTTCTTGAAATTGTATCGACATTTCCTACATACAAAGTAGAGGAAGGTTGTACAGGTTATCCAAGTGCCATGGTTGTAGATGAACCTACTACCAAAATGAAGGGTAAATCAAAGGTTGATGACACAATACCGATGGGTTCAGACAGTATATCGGAAAAATCAGCAGCCCTAGCTAAGGTGACTTTTGTTCTCAAGTTATTGAGTGATATTCATCTGATGTATGTTCACGCAGTCGGGGTTATCCTGAGACGAGATCTGGAAATGTGTCAACTCCGTGGGTCTAGTCATTTAGACTGCCCGGGACATGGGGGAATTGTTCATCATGTTTTACACAGTCTTATTCCCCTTTCGGCAGATAAATCTGCTGGCCCTGATGATTGGAGAGACAAGCTATCTGAAAAAGCTTCGTGGTTTCTGGTAGTCTTGGCTGGGCGCTCAAGTGAAGGAAGGAGAAGGGTGGTTAATGAACTTGTGAAAGCCTTATCTTTATTTTCAAATGCCAAAAGTAATTCATCAAATACGATTTTGTTACCAGATAAAAAAGTCCTTGCTTTTGTTGATTTGGTATATTCCATTTTATCCAAGAATTTTTCTTCTGGCAACTCACCTGGTTCAGGTTGTTCTCCTGACATAGCAAAAAGCATGATAGATGGAGGAATGGTGCAGTGCCTATCAGGTATTCTTCAGGTAATTGATTTGGACCATCCTGATGCACCGAAAATTGTGAATCTCATACTTAAAGCTTTGGAAAGTTTGACAAGGGCAGCCAATGCTAGTGAGCAAATTTTCAAATCTGATACACAGAATAAGAAAAAATTAACAGGTCCAAGTGGAAGGTCTGATGCGCAGACTGCTGACACTTCAGTTTCTCAGGAATTACAATGTAGTGAGAACAGGAGCGGTGAACAGGTGGTCACTGATAATACTGGTTCAGAAGCGCATCCATTGGATGACTCTCAGAATGAAAGTGATCATGCAAATCCAACCCAGTGCATGGAGCAAGAAATGAGGATTGAGGAGGCTCCTGTTACTGATCCACCTGTGGATATTGGGATGGATTACATGCGCGACGAGATGGAAGACAGTGGCGCTTTATCCAACAGAGAACAAATTGAGATGAATTTTCATGTGGATAATAGAGTAGAAGAAGATATGAATGATGAAGATGATGACATGGGTGATGATGGTGAGGAAGATGACGATGATGACGATGGGGAGGATGAAGATGAAGATATAGCCGATGATGGCACTGCTCTAATGTCTCTGGCCGATACCGATGTGGAGGACCATGATGATGCCGCCTTGGGAGATGAGTATAATGATGACATGGTTGATGAAGAAGATGATGATTTCCATGAAAATCGTGTTATTGAGGTACGGTGGAGAGAGGCCCTTGATGGTTTAGATCATTTGCAGGTATTTGGACAACCTGGAACTGTGGGAGGGCTAATTGATGTTTCAGCTGAACCTTTTGAAGGGGTGAATGTTGACGATTTCTTTGGCATTCGGAGGTCTTTTGGCTTTGAGCGTCGACGCCAGACTAATAGAACTTCCTATGAGCGACCAGTTACAGAAGGAAATGGTCTTCAACATCCTCTTCTCTCGAGGCCATCACATTCTGGTGATTTAGGTTCAATGTGGTCGTCTGGTGGGAATTCATCCAGGAATTCAGAGGCCCTATCAGGTAACCTTGATGTTTCCCATTTCTACATGTTCGATGCTCCTGTTCTTCCTTATGATAATGCTGCATCTAGAATATTTGGTGATCGGCTGGGTGGTGCAGCACCACCGCCACTGGCTGATTTTTCTGTTGGTTTAGAGTCATTGCGGGTTTCTGGTCGAAGGGGGCCAGGTGATGGCCGGTGGAGTGATGATGGCCAACCCCAAGCTGGTGGTCAAGCTGCTGTAATTGCTCAGGCAGTCGAAGAACAATTCATCGTTCAATTAACAAATGATTCTCCCACTGAAAATCCTGCTGAAGAGCAGTCACATAACCCGGGATTATCAGAGAGGCTGCAAGAACATTTCCCGGCCCTAGTGGGTGACGACACTGGTGCTCAACTGAATAGTGATAGTCATGATAATGGTAATCAAGTTAATCAACTAGATGTAAGGCAGCTCTCTCAGGAAGAGATCAATCCAGTGGTTGCTTCTGAACAAGCAGGTGAATTTGCACAAGGGATTGAGCCTATGTCCAATCTGAATGGTCATGCTAGCATGGAAGTTGGGAATGGAAATGCCAATGTCAGCGAGCACTTGGAGACATCACATGGTTTGGTTGCTCAGCCAGAAGTGCTCTGTGGTAGGAGTGTTGATGTACGTGTGAATCCTCATAATGTACCACATCAAGACGATGGTTATACAAGATCCTCAGAACTAGATAATCAGTCTAGTTGCGATGCATTAATGATTTCTGGATCAGAGATGTCAGATCCTGGTGTTCATCATGCTTCTTCGGTTCCAGAAAGTACCGACGTCGATATGAATAGTGCTGACGCGGAAAGAGATCAGACTGACCAACAATTACCTATGTCTGAGTTCAATCTAGAGGAGCCGTCATTACAGCAGGACAACCTCGTCCAAGATGCAGGTCAGACAGATGAAAGTAGTTTGAATAATGAGGCTCCTAATGCAAATGGTATAGATCCAACATTTTTGGAGGCACTTCCAGAAGATCTTCGTGCAGAGGTTCTTGCTTCGCAGCAAGCTCAGTCTGCTCCAGCTCCTACATTCACACCACCTGCAGTTGAAGATATTGATCCAGAGTTTTTGGCAGCCCTTCCTCCTGATATCCAAGCTGAAGTTCTTGCCCAACAACGTGCTCAAAGGATTGTGCATCAATCAGAAGGACAGCCAGTTGACATGGATAATGCATCAATTATTGCCACTTTTCCTGCTGATCTACGTGAAGAGGTTTGTGTCTTGAACTCTGCACTTCATAATTATTCCCTGGTATACTTACTTTATTTGCTTCTGGTAGGTGCTCTTGACGTCTTCAGAGGCAGTGTTATCAGCATTGCCATCTCCATTGCTTGCGGAAGCACAGATGCTTAGGGACAGAGCAATGAGTCATTATCATGCTCACAGCTTGTTTGGAGGTAGCCATAGGCTTACTAGTCGGAGAAATGGTTTGGGATTTGATAGGCAGACAGTGATGGACAGGGGCGTTGGAGTTTCCATCAGCAGGAGGGCATCAGCTCTTGCAGAGAACTTGAAGTTGAAGGAACTTGAAGGAGAACCATTTTTGGATGCTAATGGGTTGAAAGGATTAATCCGGCTTTTACGCTTAGCACAGGTAGTTTTATCCTTTGAAATGATCCTATAGATAGCCTACTGGGTAACTATAATGCTTGGCAAAGGGAATTTCTGTTGAACTGATCCCTTAAATATTTATTCTTAATTATCTTGTTTTCCACAAGCATGCGTCCTACAAATTATCAGAAACTTAAGTCATCACGTATTAAATTGAATCCTTTCTTTTAAAGTGACACGGGTTTTTGGTGAGAGTTGCAAAGGTGGATGATTTTTTAATTTTTCATTGTTACCCTTAAAACAAATGCCAAAGAAAAACTGGTCATCCAAGTCAGTGTACTTTCATAAGAAACCTGTACAATGAGACTATTTGTGGGATATACCAGAAAGAAAATAGGAGCATTTAATCATGGACGGGTAAATACAAATTTAGATCTGTACTTCTGTGTTCTGAATTTTCTTGCAACAAGTCCCCGAATAGTGTGAGTTTGTTGACCATATAACGCAAGCAGCCCATTCCTAAACCTTCACAGAGGTTCTTAGGCAGGCTTATCATAAAGGATTATCTTTTTAATCCTCAGCTTGAAAATGATTCTTCTTGAAGTAAGGAATAATTGATTCTAAATCAAGGGATAAGAATGGAACATCTTAAAAACTGGTTTAAGAGGGTATCAAAACGACTATCGCAAGATGTTTTAGATTAATGTCACAAATGGCAAAATGGAATCTTCAAAGCTCTATGCACTGAAAGGAAAAGTTTAAGCAAATAGAATTCGTTGAGAAAGATGAATTAATTGTTAAAGAAAAAGTATTTTGAAGTATTGAATAAAAAGAATTATTCTATAAAAATTATGGTATTTTATTTTATGATATATAAGTACAATTATGTATATAAATGGAACTCATTTAGAGGGAGATCTTTTAAGTAAAAAATTGATGTGTTGGAGAATGTGAGTTGGAACTGAGGTGCTTATCTTTTTTCTGCTTTTAGCCTCTGGGTAAAGGTCTATTGCAGAGACTGCTGTTGAACTTGTGTGCACACGGGGATACAAGAGCAATTCTGGTTCATCTTCTGCTTGGTATGATAAAGCCAGAGGCTGCAGGAATGGTTGGCGGTTTGACAGGATTTAATTTTCAGAGGCTTTATGGATGTCAGTCAGATGTTATTTATAGTCGATCTCAATTATGTGGTGGTATGTTTCTATTTTATTCCCCGATGATGTGTAATATTCTTTTTTTGATTGGGTATTGGTTTTTCAGTGATGGTTTTATTCTATCTCAGGTCTTCCTCCACTGGTGTTGCGGCGGGTACTCGAGATTCTTGCGTATCTGGCTACTAATCATTCTGCTGTTGCTAGCCTTTTGTTCTACTTCGACCACTCTGTTGTTTCTGAGTCTGCAAATATAAACAGTTCGGAATTTAACAATGATAAAGGTAAGGGAAAAATCATAGAAGAAGATCGTCTGAACTCTTCTGCAAGCACTCAAGAGGGAAATGTGCCGTTGATACTGTTTCTTAGACTCTTGAGTCAACCACTTTTCTTGCGCAGTATTGCACATCTTGAGCAGGTATACGTCTTGATACAGGGAAATTACCATTTAAATAATTTCTGCTCAGCTGTATTGTTTTTTCTCATTCTACAAGAACTCGGTGCAGGTCATGGGTCTGCTTCAAGTGGTTGTATATGCAGCGGCATCCAAGTTAGATTTGCAGTCTCATTCTGAAGAAACAGAAGCTCCGAATGAGAATCCTCCCTCCAATGAAATTGCAACTGATGTACAGAAAGATCCTCATTTATCTGAGACAGAGATTAATCGACTTGACAAAAGTTCTGGCAGTTCAAAAACCACGTCAGATGGTCAGAGAAACTTGAAGACTGTTGATATCTTCTTACTGCTGCCGCAATCTGATTTGCATAATCTTTGCAGTCTTCTTGGCCATGAGGGGTAATGGACTTATCTAATTTTTACATCTTTATGCTGTTGACTTTTCTGTTTGTCCTTGGTTAATATAGAACTTCACGTGTGTTATTATATTCTGCCACTGAATGATATATATGCTTTAATTCTGCATATTCAGTTTTTTTCTCTATAGAATTAGTGAAAAATTACCTAATTCTTACTGTTCATTCATCAGGCTTTCCGACAAAGTTTACATGCTTGCTGGCGAGGTACTAAGGAAGTTGGCTACTGTTGCTGCCCCTCACCGCAAATTTTTCATTTCGGAGCTTTCAGATTTAGCCCAAAAGTTGAGCAGCTCAGCTGTTGATGAGCTTGTAACGCTTAGGGATACACACATGCTAGGCTTGAGTGCTGGATCTATGGCTGGGGCTGCAGTTCTTCGTGTTTTGCAGACACTAAGTTCACTCACTTCAACCGGCACTGACAGTAATAAGAATGAAGGGGATGATGAGGAACGGGAAGAACACGCTATCCTGTGGAAGTTGAATGTTGCTTTGGAACCATTGTGGAAAGAACTAAGTGAATGTATTAGTACAATGGAGACAGAGCTGACTCAGAGCTCTCGCTCTTCAGTTATTACAAATATTAACATTGGGGAGCAGATACAGGGTTCTTCATCTTCTTCTCCCCTTCCTCCAGGAACTCAGAGACTCCTGCCTTTTATTGAGGGTTTCTTTGTTCTCTGCGAGAAACTACAGGCAAACAATCAAACAGTACATCAAGATCATTCCAGTGTGACAGCAAGAGAGGTTAAAGAGTCTTCTGGGACTTCAGTTTCACTGTATATAAAATCTGGTGCGGATTCTTACAAAAGGTTTGATGGTTCTGTCACGTTTGCAAGGTTTGCTGAGAAGCACCGACGCCTTCTTAATGCTTTTGTGAGGCAGAATCCTGGCTTGTTAGAAAAATCTCTCTCTATGATGCTGAAAGCTCCACGATTGATTGATTTTGATAACAAAAAAGCTTATTTCCGTTCCAGAATTCGGCAGCAGCATGATCAACACGTCTCAAATCCACTGAGGATCAGTGTTAGGCGGGCATATGTTTTGGAGGATTCATATAACCAACTTCGCATGCGACCAAATCAAGATTTAAAGGGGCGACTGAATGTGCATTTTCAAGGTGAAGAGGGTATTGATGCTGGCGGTTTGACAAGGGAATGGTATCAAGTACTGTCAAGGGTTATATTTGACAAAGGGGCTTTGCTCTTTACGACTGTTGGAAACAATGCAACTTTCCAACCAAATCCCAATTCTGTATACCAAACTGAGCATCTCTCTTATTTCAGATTTGTAGGCCGAGTGGTAATCCTCCAAGGACTTATTTTTTAGCTTGAATTTTTTCTTCGTATGTCTTTGGATAGTTGCGCTAAGCTACTGAACTTTGGTGATACAAATACAATTCCTTCTGTAGGTTGCCAAGGCACTGTTTGATGGGCAACTGCTGGATGTGTATTTTACCCGCTCCTTTTACAAGCACATCCTTGGCGTTAAGGTGACTTATCATGATATAGAGGCTGTTGATCCAGATTACTACAAAAATTTGAAATGGATGTTGGAGGTGAGTGGCATTAAGATTCTAATCCAATTTTTTTTTTTTATTTTAAAATTCTGACATGCAAGGTCCTGATATTTATCTTTTCCTGTGTCAGAATGACGTGAATGACATACCTGATCTGACATTTAGCATGGATGCTGATGAAGAGAAACTCATCCTTTATGAAAAAACAGAGGTATACATCCTTTAGGAGTTTTCCTTGTACTCTTGTTCTGAATTTCAATTTGAACGTTTGAGTCTCCTCTAAGAATGCATATCATGTCTGATCTTTTGATGTACTTGGCAAAAGGTTACTGATTACGAGCTCAAACCGGGAGGAAGAAACATAAGAGTCACAGAAGAAACAAAGCATGAATATGTAGACCTTGTTGCCGATCATATTCTGACTAATGCAATCAGGCCTCAAATTAATTCCTTTCTTGAGGGTTTCGATGAATTAGTTCCACGGGAACTTATTTCTATCTTTAATGATAAAGAACTTGAACTGTTAATCAGCGGACTTCCAGAAATCGATTGTAAGTTCCCATACCTGTACATTTGTTTATTGTACAAGTGATACTGATTATTTTCCTGAAGCGTCCTAATCACATTGATGTTACTGTAGTCGATGATCTGAAGTCCAACGCTGAGTATACTGGTTACACAGCAGCGTCTAATGTTGTTCAGTGGTTTTGGGAGGTTGTTGAAGGATTTAACAAGGAAGATATGGCAAGATTGCTGCAATTTGTAACTGGAACGTCAAAGGTGATTTGTCAGTGACCAATTTATGTTGCTAATTTTTCATTCGTCGACATTATATGTTCTTGCAACAATATTTCTAATGCTCTAATAGCTGATCTCATTCTGTGCAACTTTTTCAAGAGGGAAATATGTTTTATGTGAAAGTAAGAGCATCAGGAAACCCATGTCCGAACAAGTACATTTGTTTTAGGGTTTCTTGATATGCTGTTCCATCTTCTTGCAAATGGATCTTATCATTGAGTTTAGATGCACAACGTTGGTCATCTGTAAGTTCAAAACTGAGTGCTAAAAAATGATTGCTAGAGAAGGTTGCACCTTTGAAATGAAGTAAAAGTAGTTTTGGATTTAGAAATTTGTAAAACAAGTCTTTGCACCTTAAAAGTTGGGAATAGGTTCAGGTGTAGTTGTTATGCTATAATGCACTGACACAGACGCGTGTGTCCGACACGATACGTGTTGGATACGCTGACACGCGATTTTTAAACAAAGTACATACATGACACGATATCGACACTTGATTAAATTCTTAAAATTTAGTTTTATATTTGTTATTAATTTTCTTGTTGAAATCTTTTAAATATGAGTACATATTTGTTATTTGCTAATAACTTTGATTTAACTATATAATATTTCAAATATAAAAAAACAAATATGATTATGGTAGAGTGTTTGAGAAGTGTCGGTATCGACTCGTGCACGCTACTCTAATTGAAGTATCCGTGCTACAAAGTTGTTCTGTTTGTTTAGGGGGATTTTATAGTATATGATATTGCGTCATTCTCTCTATATTTGGGTTTTTTCCCCTCACAATTTCTGGGTGTGCACATGGTTATATGTAAGCACTTGTATGCATGAACGTGCCACATTCTGCTTTCATGTTTGTTATTTTCATGGGACGGTGGGATGACAAGAATGAGCCAGTGGGGGTGGGGGTCGGGTGGGGGAGAGAATAAGACTCAGTAGATTGGGAAATTTGTTAAGCATCAATTAATTTGGGGTTTGGTTTCATAGGTTCCTTTAGAAGGTTTCAAGGCACTGCAAGGCATTTCTGGTCCCCAGAGATTTCAGATTCACAAGGCATATGGAGCTCCTGAACGGCTGCCATCAGCTCATACCTGGTAAGTTTCTACATGTACCAGGATAGTGAGTTTATTATTTAGCTTCTTTCACTTGCAGAATTGCTTGCATTGTAATCTTGGCCTGCTAATTCACGGATCTCCATTATTTCAGCTTCAATCAACTGGACCTTCCAGAGTATTCTTCAAAGGAACAGCTTCAAGAACGTTTGTTGTTGGCAATCCATGAAGCTAGTGAAGGATTTGGTTTCGGTTGAATTAAAATCGAGACAATGGGGCTTTGCGTAATTTCTGCTGGAACTTATTTCAGCATTGCCATGTACATGTTAGTAGTTCCTTACTTTGTTTTGAATGTCAATTTCTTGGGATTTACTTGGACCTTGGTTACTCTGAGCTTGAGCTTTGACACGTCAAAATAAACTTCTTAATTTTCTCCATTGATGGGAAAACTGAACTTTATCTGGAAGTTTATTCCTATTGAGAATTTTTCACATACAATGACGAATTCAAGAGTCATTAGTTTATAGGAAAAACAATTGGGCATAGAATTGGTTTATTCATTAACCTGACACTGGTTGTATTATGCAATACACAGACATGCTATTAGGCAAATTTCATTTGTCTTTGTTGTGATTTATATATATTTTGCAGGTAAAAGCTTATGGATTGGGATCAATTGGAAGTATTACCCGGTAGCAAACTACACATGAACACGAGACACCCAGAGTTTCCTCTTGTCAAAAGTTGCTGAATCACCATTGACTTCATCTGAATCGGCGTGCGGATTTCTTAAGACTACTGGGGTTGGTTTTTTGGTTTCATTTTGCAACTCAGCTCCAGGTTAACGAAGAGAGTATGTTGCCATTGTGCGCACAGTTTTTTGTTTCGTATCTTGCTTTTGTGGAGGGAGCGTGGTTCTTCGGTATTGTGCAAAGATCTACTAGCTTGTTTTAATTATTTATCATGTCTAATGGTGAATTGGCTTCCTGTACAATATATTACAAGTAATACAGTAATGAATTATGGTGTTTGTCAGGTAATCTAAATCTCTAGTACTTGTGGAAATGTTGGCATCTAATAAAAGTACAGATGCTATTGCTTTTTCATTTTTGGCTGCTATGTCTCTTTTCCTTGCGTACATTTCCCTAGAGTTTGGGAAGTTGATTCTTTACCAAGCCCTTCACGCATAATCAGTTATATGATTCATGTTACAACATTTTTTTAAAGAAAGAAAGTGATACAATCTCTGAAAGCCCGGAAGAAACATTAAAAACAAATTACAAGGTACTTGCTACTGATTAGTGATTAGCGCACTTGAAATGATCAGCTTGCTGTTTGATATTCTGAAGCGTCATCGTCATCAACATCCACGGTGGGTTTACTGGTACTGCGGTCGTGTTCACAGCACAACCGTGAAATAGCATTGGCATCAAGCTCTTTCTCGACCTTCCCCTCTTCCTCTCTGCTGCCCGGTGGAGGAAGAGACTCTACTTTCTTTGTAGCCATGGTCGAAATTGTTCAACAACGAGGTTTAAAAATGGCTGGATATAATTTTGCCGTATATAGAATTCGTAGAAATCAACTTGTTATATGATATATGTCATGAAACGTCCTCAATGCTAAGGATATTCATTGGTTGACAACAGCCTCAAAAAATTCGTTACTGAAGGACAAAAATAAAGTTATTGTTACATTGTTTAATAAAAAATAAACTTCCGACTTCATTGGATGATCTAGTGGTTCGTAGTCCTATTGATTGATGATCGAGTGAGCTCATAGTTTTATTGATAAATGGATCGACGAAGATTTTCATTATGATTAGCTATGATCCAAAGAATAGGGATAACCACTCGAGTTTGATCTTTAAATATTATTTGCACTCCATCGAATAGGATTGACATGTTCGTGTCTACAAGATGGGCTAGGGCTGACTCGTTGATCAATGGACTAGCCCCGTCCAATCCTATCCGTAGAAGGGTGAGGCGAGCCCCCGCCACCCCCCCTTTATTTTTTAAAAATAAAATATGTAATAAAAAAATTAAGAAAAATAATAAAATAAAAAGTGATCTAGCACCACTGGTGTTACAAAACTAGTTGGGTAACACTAAATATCATTAAATGAATCACATAAATTCACATTTAATTGAATTTATCACTTAATTTTTTAGATGCTATGTATAATTATTTTAAAATAATTGATTTATGGATGGGCCTATTGGCTGACATATTGGTCTAATCTAGCTCAATGATGGACCGTTGATTTGGAGAGATCTTAAAAGACCGCAATCACAATACATTTTTAAAGAGGAATAATATTGAATTCTAGGAAATTTGAATAATAAATGAGTAATAGTTATGAATATGTAATTGAAATTAATATTGATTTTGATTGAATTTATAAAATATTTATAAATTGATTGCAAAATCCAGGTAAGCTTTTTAAGAGTATCGACAATCAACAAATTTGTGATACATTTCACTATTCAACCTTAATTTTTGATTACTCCCATTGAAATATACCATTATCTAACAAGCATATTAATATACCATCAAGCAGCAACATGAACGGTAGGCCATGAATTGATTGCACAATGCTCAAAATTTGACATTAATAAAAAATTTCTCATCTATTTGTGGTACATTATTAGCAATCTTTAATATGAAATGTTTCAAAAGAAAATTCAGAATTCAAATTTCTGATGACCTAAAGAAAATGGAAAAATAATTAGGGGCTGTTTTTTTTTCGTATTTTAGTTTTTAGTTTTGAATTCATCTTGGAATTTGTGTTTTGAGTGTTCATTTTGAGATTGATGAAAACGTGTTCTTTTTGTCGTTTTGAAAAATTATTTTCAAAAATAAAAAAATGAAATTTTGGTTTGGTTTTAGCTGAAAACAGCTAAAACGAGTTTTTTGACGTTTTCCGTTTTCTTTGTAAATTTTAAACTCGTTTTTGAAAATTTGTTTCTAAAAATAAGTAAGTAAACATGTTTTCAGTATTTTCGAAAATAGAAAATTGAGGATCACCTAACATACCCTTAATTTTCCCAAAAATCCTGAAAAACCCATCCATGTTTACTCTTTGGAAAATCTGCATCAACTTTTCTTTGTTTACCTCCAAAGTCAGCCTACGTACCCGGTGCTTTCTGTTGACGTAGCATTGCTTTTCTCCTATCCGATTTGCTCATATTGATAAGCAAAAAATTTGTCTTTACTCCTTTATACATAATTCAAGAAAAAAGAACAGCTTTAAATTTTCAAACTCTACTGTTTAAATTTTTTTCTTCAGTCATCTTCTGAGTTATTTGAAAAGTAAAGAATTTATCTTTGATCATTTTAGTGTTCTTTTTGCTGCATATACTGCGAGGTGATTTTCTTGGGCTTTTAGATTTGCAGAACCTTGGGATTTTCTTAGTGGTTTTTTGTTTGAGCTTCTGATAAGAAGTTTTTTCTGACTTTTCTCAGACCATTGAAAATTGGAGAAGCTGATCAAAATTTTCACTGTTCATGAGCTTTTTTACTGCTGAGGGAAAAACCCTTTTTGGGGGTTAAAGTTCTGATGATTTCTAGAGCTTGTGGTAACGTTTTGTCTCCTTGTTCCCTCTCTGGTATGATTAGGGTTTTTGAGTGGGTAATTGTTAGTTCTTGTACTTCTTATAGTTTTTACCTCCTGCTCATTCTTGTGATATTATTACTTTACCTTTTTGCTTTCACCTTAGAATGAGTAATTATTTTGTTTCATGTGATTTCAGGTTTCTGCATTTAATTTTGCTTGAGAAATTCATGATTAAGAAGTTTGAAGAATCATAAATTTTCAGGTAAAGTTTGGTCCATAGGCTCAATACATAATTAAGTTGTGCACTTCAATCATTTTATACGTAGTTACAGCTAATACATGTATATAACAATTGGATTAATTTTCTGCTAAATCTCCTAATGATTTTAATCACTTTCCTAGTTGATGACAAAATATTACTTTCCTGTCAATTGCTATTTCTTCGTGCAAGTTTACCGTTGCCTGTCTTTTTATAGACAATTGAAACGGTATTCTTGAGAATCACCTTCTTTATTCAAATGTTGAAGAAATGGAAATGTCTTGAAATTATTCAATCAAATTGTCTTGTATTTGAAGAGACGAAATTCTTCATGTCGGTTTATATGATTCTGATTGTAAACTGAATGAATGAATAATATGTAAGCAGTTATGCATTTTGTTGCTTTTGAAATCTTGTATATTTGTTTGTCTGCTATGTTTTATTTATGACTAGTTAGATGTATGCCTGTATTTCAAGGCATGCATACACAAGAAGTGATGGCATACTGTATCCAAAACCGAAAGGGCGAGGCTTCTTTTTGCCTTAGCCCATGTAGTTTGCATATGGATCACCTTTATTTTTCACCAATTTTTTTAGTTTTAAGGGATTTAGTACGAGTATTATGCACTTTTACATGTTCCAAGAGAGACAGGGATAGGGACAGGGACAGGAAAAAAATTGTATGTTTCATGAAGAATTTTTATGCCACTTACTATTTTTTTTCACATTCGAGATGGTAAAATATCTTCATTTGTGAATTTTATGATTTAATTTTTTTTTTTTTTTTAAAGTAAGGCTGTTAGATCTATTTCCAGAGTCAATTTCAGGGCAAGCACACTTGACTTTCATCTGAAAGGGAGCATCTAACTTGCTGCTGTAAAAGGATTTTGCAATGAGAAGAATTTACTAAATGTCAGAATTACAACCATCTGGAATAACAGGCATGAGAACCGGATAATACTGGATCATAAAAGTGGATTAGGAATAATTTCTTCATTTCAGTCTTTGCTTTGTTTCAGAAAATTAGGAAAGACCTCTATGTTGGATTTGCATGTTTCATCTCTCTGAAAAATATACATTGACAACATGATGATGAAGTACATGCTGACACGAGCTGAATTTCTTTTAGGCTGAGACTGCACCACCCCTTGCGAGTTGAACTTTTATAATGGACCGTATTTTAATCTAGTAATATCATTGATTTGACTGCTAAGTGTTGTATATGCGACACCATTGTTCGTAGCCACATGCTCTAATCCTCTGAGTTATAGGCCCCACCCCATTTCCACCTGGGAGAACCCTGAAAAAAGGAATCTTTCCTCTCCCCTCCCCAGCCATTTCATTTTTTTGTTCTGTTCTAATCCGGGTGCGTGATGGAAGCTTCTCCTGAAATCATGCACAACTTGGTTTTATTTTTTAATTTACTATGAATTTCTAGTTTGCCAACTTGATAGTATATATTTCTCCGTGTTAGTTTCTTTCCTTGGAAGCAAACTTTATCCTGTAAGGTCCTAATATTATACTACGTGCTTTGTTTATTTTGGAGCAGCAATCCTTTTTATGGTCATTATTTTTCTAACCCTTCCTTACTTTGTCTGTTCTTGACAGTTGAGGGTTGGGGTAAGAACACGTGAAGAATTATGGTGGCAAAAGACTATCAAAAAACCAAAGGATCTACTAAAGCCAGGGTTGGAGAGATTGACACCAGTGCACCATTTCAATCTGTCAAAGATGCTGTCACTTTATTTGGTGAAGGCACCTTTTCAGGGGAAAAACCTGTCATTAAAAAGTTGAAACCACATTCTGCTGAAGTATGCTACATCTTTTTTCTGTTTCCTTCTAGATATTTGTATGTTCTAATCTTTATCCTCTGTCCAGTAAGGTGGATTAGACCACATAAACATATTAAGAAAGATAAAGAAACTAAATATTTTTCATTGTAATATCGAGTATTGTCTAATAAGTAATACAGAACATGCACTATATTAACCACTTAGGACTCATGCTAGAAGTTTCTGATTAATATTACCATTCTGTGACTTATAGTTTACTTATTAAAAGCATATTAGGGAAATGTTTATTAATGGTTTAAATTATAAATAGATAAAAATTTGTGGACAAGTGGACAGTATTTATGGGTTCTCAAAATGTGTGGATAAAAAGTGATTTGAGTGTTTATAAAACAATTTATAAACATGAGCCAAACATAGGCTAAATTTCTGAAAGTTTTGCCAAGCTCTCTAGGATTACTTTAAATTAAGCAATGCTATAGGTTTAGTGTTTTTTGACACTAATAAATGTAGATTTTGGCTGATTCTTACTGATGCATAGAAAATATTAGTTGCACAATAAATCCACTCAATTGGACTCCATTGAAAAATTATTAACATCAGTGAAAGATTTTTCTCTTTTAAGAAATGTTTTTAAGATAGTAATTTAAAGCATGTTTGGGAAGTGTGTATAAAGGGTTTAAATTATAAATAGATAGAAATGGGTGGCGGACGAGCGGGTTGTATTTGTGAACTGTGGATCCCTCGAAATGGGTGGATAAAAAGTGTCTTTGGTTATTTATAAATAATTTATAAACATGAGCCAAATATAGGTTTAGAGGGAAAAGAAGGCATGTCTGCAGCCTGTGTTACATGTAGAATTTTCTAACTACTATTCACATAGTGGTTTATTGTTCTTTGCGAATATTTTTGCTAAAGATGATAGCCGTTTTCATTAATAGAATGTTTGGTAAAGGGGATTGGACGCTAGCGAGTTAAGAAAAAAAAGGTAAAATCTTGCTATTATATAGATGAGTCCTCTCTAATACAACATACCAAACATGTCCTGAGAGCTTAGAAAGCTCTCGATTTTCCGGAGTAAAATTGTTAAATATTTTTATTCCACTTCCCTTAAACACTGGAATTATGTCATTTGTTGCCAAAATATTTATATTTTCCACTTTCAGAGAGTGCTGGCAAAAGAGACTCAGCTTCACTTGGCCGAGAAAGAGTTGAATAAGTTGAAGGAACAATTGAAAAATGCTGAAACCACTAAAGAGCAGGCTCTTGTAGAGATCGAAAGAGCTAAAAGTGCTGTTGAGGGTCTTACACAGAAGCTTAAAACTATCAACGAATCGAAGGATTCAGCAGTTAAGGCCACAGAAGCAGCTAAGCATCAAGCAAAGCAATTTGAAGAATCTGGCAACAGCAATTCAAAAGAAACAGATGGATTTTCGCAAATGGATCATGAAACTGCACAGGTTCAGTACGAGGACATAATCACTGAACTTGATGTGGCAAAGAAGGAGCTGCGGAAAATTCATCAGGAATATGATGCATCTCTTGAAGCAAAAAATATAGCCACCAAGCAATCAGCAGAAGCCAAGAATGCTACTAAAGCAAACTTGGAGAGAGCCGATGAGCTATCAAAAGAAATAGTAACTGTACAGGAGGCGATTCAGCAAGTGAGGATGGCAAGTTCACAAGCTCGGGAAGAGGAAGCAAAGATCCATGCTGACAAGGATGTCTACAAGCAGTCTTATAAAGCCAGACTTGAAGAATCTGCAAACAAATTGCTTGCTTTGAAGAAAGATATTAATTCTGACCATACCATGAAGTTGGAGGCAGAACTAACTCAAACTATGTCAGAAATCGAAGCATTACGGAAAGAGATGGATAATGCAAGGGCTTCAGATCTTGATTCTATAAAGAAGGTTACTTCAGGGTTGGATGATGCTAAAGAATCATTACAGAAAGTGGCAGACGAAGGGAACTCTCTGAGAAGCCTGGTGGAGACCCTTAAGTTAGAATTGGATAAAGTTAAAAAAGAGCATTCTGAAATGAAGGAGAAGGAAGCAGAAACAGAATCTGTTGCAGGTCATCTCCACGTGAAGCTCCAGAAAGCCAAGGCTGAGCTCGAAGCAGCCCTTGCCGTAGAAGCCAAAGTACGAGGAGTTTCTGATGAAATGGTTGCTTCCATCCACCAGGTATCGTTGGAGATGGAAGATGCAAAACATGAAGCTGAAGAAATGAAACAGCAAGCAGAACAACTTGTAAGAGAAGCAGAAGCCACCCGAATGGATTTGGAAGCAGCAGAAAAGAAACTATTAGTTGCATTGGAAGAAGCTGAAGAAGCAAAGGCAGCTGAGACTAATGCCCTCGATCAAATCAAGATGCTGTCTGAGAAGACTGATGCTGCACGTGCCTCAACTTCAGAGCCAGGTGCCCAGATCACGCTATCAAGAGATGAGTTTGAATCGTTAAGCCGTAAGGTTGAAGAATCTGAAAAATTATCAGAAATGAAAATTGCAGCTGCTGTGGCTCAGGTAGAAGCTGTGAAAGCGAGTGAAAGTGAGGCCCTTAAGAAGTTAAACGCTACCCAGAACGAGATTGAGGATATAAAAGCTGCTACTAAGGAGGCACTGAAGAAAGCAGAGATGGCAGAGGCAGCCAAGAAGGCGGTCGAGGGAGAGCTTAGGCGGCGGCATGAACTTGAGCAAAAGAAAGCAGCTGCTTGAATTCTTGCAGAAACAGAGAGGTCATTTGAATCATCTCCTCGTATTTACCAAATCCAAAAGCAGAATCCACCAGAGAAGTAAGGGACATGCGAAAGCTAGAAAAAAGCGAAGACTTCCTTGACAACGAAAGTTGTTACACCTAGTCTTAGTTGAATCTTCAAGAAGAAGAACCCAGTGGAGGGTGGTTCTCCTTGCTTACCTGGTGAGAAACCTCTGTGGTAAGTGTACTAGCAATTTTTTGTGCAATATTTGGAAATTTACAGAAACCTGTTAATGTCTTGGTTTATGTATCCCATGATTAGGGAATTCTTCATTCTATTTCGGTTAGCAAACTTGGGATAATTATTGTAAAGTAGTAGTTATTTCTGCGTGTTTATTTTTTTGTTAATGTATAATGTTATTGCTTGGCAGATCTTCTCTGCAACGGCAATTCCTGTTGGCCTTGAAACGAGCAGTGTCTATTTGGTTCATATCTTAACATATAGATGCACTAGTTTATTTATTTATTTACTTTTTTGATGACTCGGTTCTCCGAGCTTCGACTACTAATCCTAAGGAGTAGCGACCTTCTCTCTTGTTCGTCACTCGGGTAAATCGAATGTGATTATAGTTTATACACATTTGTGCCAAACATTCGGGAAGTGGATCTCCTCCCTATGGGACCCACATATATGTCATGTGGATGAAACCTTCAAAGGGATGATAGAGCGCACCATGATTTTGTTTCCACGAAACATCCGTCTTTCAACAAAAATGTTGTCATCCTACTGCTGCGGGAATTTGAACTTCCGATATTCCGCAAAGAATCCTCTTACTTTACCCTCTTGTATCCTATTTGTTGATGGTGAAAGTGAAATATTAACTTTACTTTCTATTAAGATGATTGATCAAAATTTGAAATTAGAAAGATGTTTTATTTACAATTACAACGCAGTGAATGGGACATAGTCGACCGAAACAATTAAGTTACTATTATTAAGATTTGGGGGTCCATCTTAAAAGGTCAACCTTATTAAGAGGAGTAGCCCAAAATTTTTATTAATTGGTCCGTGTCAACATCATTTATCGATGTGGGATATATATCCCTTAACACGCCCCCGCAAGATGGTGGCTCATTTGAGCAGACCAATCTTGAAATCCACGTGTTCACTTTTGGAGTCTTAACGGGATCAAATCGTTCATTAGAGCATAATGGGCTCTGATACCATATTAAGATTTGGGGGTCCATCTTAAAAGGTCAACCTTATTAAGAGGAGTAGCCCAAGATCTTTATTAATTGGTCTGTGTCAACATCATTTATCGATGTGGGATATATATCCCTTAACAACTATTTCAATCTCTATTTCACTCAATCTGGTATCAAGAATGTTAGTTTGTAATAACACATGTTGATGCATATGCAGCTTCTGTTAACCTAATAGAATATTTTTTTGTTACTTTTAATTAGAAATTACTTATTTTAAAATAACTCGTCTGTGAGAGTCAGAAGAAGGAACTTACAGTACGGAAAAACAATGAATATGGTTTCTCTGCCAACAAAATCTGTCTGAAAATCTTTTCATACATCTTTTCTGTGAAATGTTCCCTCTTGGCCAAAGTCCCAAAATGGTTCAAAAGATCAAAGAATTTACATAAAAGTAGTTCAAAAGTCCACCAATACAAGGCAACCCAATGCCCTTCAGCCTTTTACCTTCGATGATTTCAGGTGCCAAATTGGTTGCCAGTTTCATTCTTGGATTCCCCGTCTTTCCTGAAATTATTCAAAAAGTCGTGGAGCATAATGGATGGATACAAAAGGGTACAATGCAAGCAGGTTGGACACATTATAAGGTCTTCCCTGAGGGGTTCGGTCTTGAGGCCTGATGATTTGAGTGTTGGGCTAACAGCACAGTGAAGTGAAATGTCGAAGTCGGAAACATTTTCTGTCTTGAGTGTACACAATGCCGATCATGTAGAGGTATGCTGAAGCCAGGACGACTTCTGCGACACTTGAGAAGTAAGAAAATCAGAAAACCACCACAAAAGAAAATATAAATAAGATAAACGAAGAATAATTTGTGCCCTCAACTCATACGGGCAGAAACTAAGCATTAATGGTTCTACAGTCTCAAAGTTCAGATACATGGAAAGACAAAAGCTGCTGAAGGAACTAATGCTATAAGGACCAAAGTGAGAGAGGAACTATTAGTCTCAAAAGTCCCAGGCTTGTTGAAGTAACAGCGCAAGGACAAAAGTGAGAGAGGAACTATTAGTGAAACCATACTCAGAATATAGGTATAAATCTGCCTCCAGCCAAATAATCATGGCAGGACAGCAAACAATTACTTGAATTACGTGTAGTAACATGATGTTCAGAATAAAAGAAAGAAAGGTCTATGATTATCCAAATAAAGAGAACACTTGTACTAAATACATTCATAGCTTCATAAGAAAATATACAGCTGAGAAGACACGATAGGCTCAACCATCTTTAACATAATGCTAGTTGACATGCAGAATCCTAAGCACATATTTTAGCATGGAAAAAGGATGATCCAGTAACAGCAGTATTTCTCTATCTGTCTGAGCATGGAGAAGTTTCTGACCTCTTACACTTTGTCCATAATCCTCGTGGCAAAATTTTTCTGATAGACATTTCCAACGTTGTTGCAACACAAATTCTTGAGCAGTAGTCTGAATATGCCTAAAATCCACTGACTCATCCTACGTGCAGAGTGGCTTTCCATCTTAATTCATTTGCTTAATGGAACATGTTAATCATGTAATTCAGGCCAATAAAATTACTTTCATCACTTGTATCGCTACTTGTGCTACCCTTACATAATCGGCTCTTGCCACTTTACAAATTCAACTCGATCACTAATCTTGACACTTCCATTAGTTTTTGCAAGACTGCTTGCTAGCAGATGTTAAACTATCTTAGAGAGTTATATGAGTTGGTGTTTTCTTTTCCAGCTTACCAGTATTGAGTCTCTATAGATGATTGAATCACCCATAAGTAAACTCGAGTCTAATTTACCTGCTAAAGAGCTGATTGAGCTATTCAGATAATTAATTAAGGAAGGCTTTTCGAAGAAATTCTCATTACCTAATTCTGAGGCCACTGGGATGAATGCAGACTTCTTAAGCTAATCAAACTCAACCAATCTCTCAATCCACACCAAATTTAATGTGTGCCCCCCTTCAATACCAAAATTAAACAGTATCACATCCAGTTCCATCCACAGCTAGGAAGTGACTACCAAGATAAAACAGATAAATTACAAAACAGTTTTATCATAGACAAATGAGCGCATTATATATTTTTAGTTCAAAACAATGTTGAAAGAAAAAGGGAAAAGAACAGAAGGTTAAGCAAATGGGTTAAAAGAAACATAGTCCCCCAACTACTGATTGTGCATTATCCCAACAGAACACCACAAATTGGTTCATAGAAGATCTTAAATAAGCGAAATCACAAAAATTAACCCTTTTCTTTTGTGGCATAAGTAAATCCCATTAACCATAAAGCTGAACCATAATTAGATGCAGATGCTGATCAATAAAATTAACAGAGGATATCACTTTTGTACACTTCAAAATGCAGTCTTTTCACTGTAAGAAGCTAGAATCAAGAACTACCACATAGCAAATGATAAGCACAAAATAGAAGATATAAACAAGTGAAAAATGATGAGGGTCCATGAAAAGAACACAGATTTTGAACAAAGACGCATATCTTCTGTAAAATCCCCACCAAAAGCGATACCAAACCCACCTAGCAGCTCATTAGACCATTTTCAAAGGCAAGAAAACACCTGAGAGAAAGAGAGAGAGAGAGAGAGACAGGGAGCAACCTGAAATAACAAAGAAAAGATCGTAGTTTTTCTTTCCAGTGAGTAAGTTTTCATACTATTTCTGTTTCCGTAGTATTTCGTCCTTAAGTTTAAAATGTTAGACATGTTGGATAAAATAACAGTAAAATGCAGAAAAGCTTATCAATAGATCGAGTCTCGTGACAGCACGATATCCTAAAGCGAAATTGTTCATCGATAACTGCTGCGACCTCTGTGGACAATCACCTCCAGCATACAACGATCAAATAAACCAATTGTGTAACAATCACAAAAGGTTTTCATAACTCTCAAGTGTACTCCAGAAATTTGTAAAACTAAGAACAATATTTGTACTGTATAGAAATATATAATCTTGTTTTTCTTGTTGTATTCTAATACCCAAAAGTGTGTTTATATAGGCAGAAAGAGATGTAACTTCTTCCACCATGATCTAGTATTAAGTTGCAGATGTACTGGCCAATGGTAATGGGTATTAATATTGGGTCACCAACTGGGCTGAGAGACATATGATATCTAACAGAATTTTCTTCAAGATAATAAAGACCATTTTTAAAAAATCTCTCACCAATCTTCTTCCCTAATTCTCGATCCTGAAAGATCACTCTATTAGGTGAGAATATAACATTACAGTTCAAATCTCGAGTTATTTTACTCACAGATAATAGATTGGAATTAAAATCAGGTAAGTATAAAATATTTCTCACATCTTTTGTAAAAAGTTTAGTTGTACCAAAGCCACAAATTTGGACTTTATTTCCGCTTACAACAGTTACATGTTGAAGATTTTTAAGTTGCGTGACATTCCGAATTTTATTTTTGTCCCATGTCATATGGTCGGTGGCACCGGAGTCAATAATCCACTTACTAGTATTTTCACAAAAGTTAGCTACTTGGGAAAAATTTAAAATGGGTTTAGAGAATTCAAAACCTGGAGTTTGTTGTTGTAACAAACTGTTCAACTGGGTCACCAACTGGGCCAATTGGGCTGTAGATGTCATGGATGGCCCAGCTCCTTCATTTGAAGATTGTTGGATTGATTCAGGCACAATTCCTCCCTTTTAGTGCTCCAGCCCACGTTTGGGCCCATTTGCTCCCTTTTTGTGCCCCGGCCCACTTCTTCGCCTTTACCCATACTCCAGCCCATTTCATCTCCTCTACTGGAACCCCCAAATCGTCTCTCTTTCCTCACGCCGCCCCAGCTTCCCCTCTCCCCCTTGTTTCGAGTCGGCCGGAGGTGAGGGTGTATAACCCAGCAGCTGTCTTGGTTGTGTCCTGCTCTCTTGCAGTGGTCGCACCAATCAAAGACTTTTAATATAGTGCGTGAGGCGTGGCTCGAACACCTGACCTCCCACACAAATTCCACACTTTTCACCAGTTGGGCACTTCATCTTAATTAATTATTTCTTTCACATATTATATTTATTGTATAAATATATAACAAGACACTGAAAGCATCCAAACTATAGTCAAACTTTGGTGGTTGGAAGTTAGTACAAAAACGCATATGGGTGATTTCACTAGAACATCCGGATGTCATGTGCAAATGTAAAACCTTTAGCAGGAACTGTTTAATCAAACTGTCCAGAATAACCTGTTTGTACGGGTGGGGGATTAATCAAATCAATG
Source organism: Fraxinus americana (assembly GCA_035079005.1). Classification (NCBI taxonomy): domain Eukaryota; kingdom Viridiplantae; phylum Streptophyta; class Magnoliopsida; order Lamiales; family Oleaceae; genus Fraxinus; species Fraxinus americana. The sequence continues at coordinate 54,168,246 of CM068706.1, read as the reverse complement.
CGTCAATAAGAAACTCAGAAGACGAAGGAAGGCAATATCACTGGAAATTCATTGACAAATTCCAATAACTCCATAAAAGCCTACACCATCCTTTCCCCAATTATTCGGCCAGTCTCCTCATCATCTGTCACAGCCACTGCAGTGGGCCCTGCCCCACTAATTGTGCATCCAAATGCACCAGCCTCAATAGCAGCCTTCTCCACAGCCTCCATTCCTGGAACCAATGTCGCCCTCCGTAGCTCCAATATTTTGTCCGATGACGGAGCCTTTCCCAAGCCCGTGACGTCTCCTTGCAACACTGATGCAACCAATGCCCTTGCCTGACTGCAATTCCACACATGGTGGGACATTGTAATCTCCAGTGGCAATACAGCTCTCATTTTCTTTGTGGGGGCTTCAAATTTCAGATTTACCAAGACGAAAAACAGGTCCTTTTCATGGGGAAACTTCAACTGCATCAGCTCTAGAGGATCATAGCTTCTAATTAAAACAAATCCACCCATACATTGTCCGCGTGATAACCGGATACCTTTGTCTCCGATTCAAGCTCGGCAAGGACAAGCTCGGACACAGGTAACTTCCCACCAAACAATTCACTTACAAAGACAACAACGACTGCATGGCGGCGGCGCTAGGGCGAGGCCTTGCGAGGAAGGCATTTCTCAAGGGAAAGCGATAGCCCAACAGATCGAACATTAAGCATCTTCATAACAGCAATGACTGCAATACCCGCACAGTTCCAAAGTGGGTTCTTGCTAAGCTTGGAACCGACACCAGATATATCAGAAATAGATACCTCATCAGGGTGGACACTCGGGTCTACCAGAAGAGTAACAAAATCTCCGAAAGCAGCCCAGAGAGTCAAAACCCGGTCCGAGATTGGCAACTGTAGCCGGGGTGATGAATTTCAGATATTAAATATGATGAACAATGAATTGTATTACATTAGTTTTGATTTACAAGATGCAGAACAGTGATATATACACAAGAAACTAACGGTTGCCTATGTTTTGACCCTACTGTACAATACAAGAATTAGGTAGAAAGTAGAGTAGCTACTTCTGAATATTGCTGCTCCTTTTTTGACCTTAAATGGCCTATGATGAATGACCCTTCTAGGCCAGAGATACACTGATGCTACACTGATCTGAGCCTTCCAAATATAGCCAATGATAAACTAAGAGTCTGAGGCTATTATATTTTATCAGTTCCTTCAACACTTCCCCTCAAGTTGGGTTCGAATAAATTAATTGATCCCAACTTGCCAAGAATGTTAAGATGATTAGTTTTGTCGAGTGCCTTTGTAAAGATATCCGCCAATTGTTCTTTGCTTCTGACAAATGGGGTTTCTATTTCTCCTGACTGTACTTTTTCTCTAACAAAGTGACAGTCGACTTCGATGTGTTTTGTCCGCTCATGAAAGACTGGATTGGATGCAATGTATCACGCAGCTTGATTGTCGCAGTACATTTGCATAGCTCCTATGTGCTCTGTCTTCATGTCTCTAAGTAGTTGCTTGATCCAAACGAGTTCACTTGCTGTGGATGCCATGGTACGATACTCTGCTTCTGCACTTGACCTTGCTACAACATTTTGTTTTTTACTTTTCCAAGTGACCAAGTTGCCACCTACAAAGGTACAGAAACCTGTGGTTGATTTTCTATCGCAGCTCCCTGCCCAATCTGCATCAGAAAAACCGATTACAGTATTAGAATTATTTTTCCGCATCCAAATTCCTTGACCTGGGGTGCCTTTAAGGTATCTTAGTATCCTATCAATAGCACTCAAGTTACTGGTACGTGGAGCATGCATAAATTGGCTAACAACACTTACTGCGAATGCAATATCAGGTCTGGTAACCGTAAGATAAATTAGTTTTCCTACCAACCTTTGATATTGTCCTATTTTAGGTAGTAGTTCACCATTTTCTGGTCCAAGTTTGATATTGGTCTCCATTGGGGTACCAGCTGGTTTAGCTCCTAGTTTACCGGTCTCTTTTAACAAGTCAATAACATACTTTTTTGGGATAAAAATAGGCCTTTGCTAGAGTGAGCTATTTCTATTCCAAGAAAATACGAGAGTTTTCCAAGATCCTTGATATCAAATTCGTTTTTCAAGTATTGTTTGACCCTTTTAATTTCTTCATTATCATTTCCAGTTATGATAATGTCATCAACATGGACTAGAATAATAGTGATAGAATTTTGTGAGTGTTTGATAAATATAGATGAATCAGCAGTGCTTTTAATAAAATCATTTTTCAACAGAGAAAAGCTTAGCTTGGCATACCATGCTCTTGGAGATTGTTTTAGACCATAAATGGACTTCTTTAGCTTACACACCAACGATGGATCTGAGGTATATTTATGGCCTGGAGGAAGAGTCATGTAGACTTCTTCTTCCAGAATTCCTTGAAGGAAAGCATTTTTTACATCCATTTGAAACAAATTCCATCCTAAATTGGTAGCTACCGATAACAAAATTCTAACCGTGCTCATTTTAGCTACTGGTGCAAAGGTCTCTTGGTAGTCAATGCCATAGGTTTGAGTAAATCCTTTGGCTACTAACCTAGCCTTATATCTTTCAATCGTACCATCACTATTGTATTTAATTTTATATACCCATCTACTACATACGGGTTTTTTGCCTTTAGGTAAGTAGACAATATCCCACGTATTATTTTTTTCTAAGGCTTGAAGTTCTTCTTTCATAGCCTTACGCCAAATAGGGTCTTGGTTAGCTTCATCAAAATTGGTTGGTTCGGTTTGGTTGGTTATGTTATCCAAATAGGCCCGGTATTCAAGAGATACTTTTTTATAAGAGATAAAATCTTGAATTGGATACATTACCTGATGGGATACATAATCCCTTAATCTGGCCGTTGGATACATCACATGATGGGATACATAATCCCTTAATTTGGCAGGAGGTCGGATTTCTCGTGTGGATCTTCTCAACGCAATTTCTTCTTGAGTTGGCTCCTCACTTGACTCATTTTCCTCGTCTTCTCCCCCTGAAGAAATTGCACTTGTTTCACCAACCTGTTCTTCCTCCGCATGCTCAACCTGTTCTTGATTTGTTTCTTCAGGAAACACAAAATCATTTTGCGGTAACATAATTGGTTGACTTTGTGCATTTTCTTGTTCATTTTGGTAATAGGGCTTGCTTTCGAAAAAAGACACGTCTCGTAAGAAGTAAAGTTTATGAGTTTTTGGATCATAACACTTATATCCCTTTTTTTCTGAAGAGTATCCTAAAAAAATGGTTTTAACCGAGTTTTTATCCAATTTTTCATGTCTTTTTATGTGTACAAAACATGTACAACCGAAAACACGTATATGGTCGAGGTCAATTTTTCTACCCTTAAGAATTTCTAAGGGACTCATGTTTTTTAACCTTGCACTGGGCAATCTATTTATAAGATATGTTGCAGTTAGCACAGCGTCTGACCAATAGGTTTCTGGAACGTTACTTTGAAAAAGAAGTGATCTAGTGATTTCAAGGAGATGACGATTTTTCCTTTCTGAAACTCCGTTTTGTTCAGGTGTATTAATGCATGTGGTTTGATGAAAAATCCCTTTTAATTTAAAAAATTCTTGTTTACATATTCCGTTCCATTATCAGATCTAAAAATCTTAATTTTTGCATTATATTGGTTTTCAACAAAATTAAAAAATTCTTGAAAGTATGAGAAAACTTCATTTTTTCCTTTTAACAGAAATCCAAGTGGTACGAGAAAAATCATCAATGAATGTGACAAAATATTTAAAGCAATTGTAAGAATCAACAGGCATCGGGCCCCACACATCAGAATGGATTAAATCAAAACATTTTTCTGATACATGAGTGGATAAGGAGAATGGAAGCCTAGTTTGTTTTGCAAGCTTACAAACATCGCAATAGCTAGAGTCTAATTTATAACAAAAAAGTTTGTTTAGAACTTGGTCAGACGGATGGCCAAATCTCCAGTGTAGCAACTTGTCATGATCTCTGGATGAGAGAGACATATGACATCTAACAGAATTTTCTTCAAGATAATAAAGACCATTTTTAAAAAATCCCTCACCAATCTTCTTCCCTGATTCTCGATCCTGAAAGATCACTCTATTAGGTGAGAATATAACATTACAGTTCAAATCTCGAGTTATTTTACTCACAGATAATAGATTGGAATTAAAATCAGGTAAGTATAAAATATTTCTCACATCTTTTGTAAAAAGTTTAGTTGAACCAAAGCAACAAATTTGGACTTTATTTCCGTTTGCAACAGTTACATGTTGAAGATTTTTAAGTTGCGTGACATTCCGAATTTTATTTTTGTCCCATGTCATATGGTCGGTGGCACCGGAGTCAATAATCCACTTACTAGTATTTTCACAAAAGTTAGCTACTTGGGAAAAATTTAAAATGGGTTTAGAGAATTCAAAACCTGGAGTTTGTTGTTGTAACAAACTGTTCAACTGGGTCACCAACTGGACCAATTGGGCTGTAGATGTCATGGATGGCCCAGCTCCTTCATTTGAAGATTGTTGGATTGATTCAGGCCCAATCCTCCCTTTTAGTGCTCCAGCCCACGTTTGGGCCCATTTGCTCCCTTTTTGTGCCCCGGCCCACTTCTTCGCCTTTACCTATACTCCAGCCCATTTCATCTCCTCTACTGGAACCCCCAAATCGTCTCTCTTTCCTCACGCCGCCCCAGCTTCCCCTCTCCCCCTTGTTTCTAGTCGGCCGGAGGTGAGGGTGTATAACCCAGCAGCTGTCTTGGTTGTGTCCTGCTCTCTTGCAGTGGTCGCACCCGATCGAGGCCGAGGTTCCAATAGATCTGGCCCCGTCTCTAGGGTTAGGGATTGGGTGTTGAGCTTTGAACGCTCGGTTGTTTTCGGAGATTTCTGATTGTTGAGGGTTCATGAGGGTTCTCCTGGACTCTTCTTGCTCGATTGTAGCCACTATGTCATCAAAGCTTGGCAAGACAGTTGAGAGAAGAATTTGGGATCGAACGGCCTCGTAGCTTGCATCGAGTGCTCCTAGATAAGTAAAAATCAGGTTGTGTTCGTTTCTTTTTTGAATCTTGACTGTGTCTGTTGTTGGTGGGAGATAGGTGTTGAGTTCTTCCCATTTTGACACTATCTCTGTCACCAGTTGCATATTGCTTTGATTGCTCTGTTTGATCTTTGCAATCTCTTGTTTGAGGCTGAAAATGTGGGCAAAATTTTTTTGTTGACCGTATAGTTTTTTGGCTTTGTCCCACACTTCCTTTGACGAATTATAGTACATAAACATGTTGGCAATCTTGGGTTCCATGGTATTTAATAGCCATGACATGACCATATGATCTGTAGTTTGCCATTCTTCGATCTTGGTGGTTTCTGCTTCTGTAGGTTTCTGGGGATCTATAGGATTGGGTTTCTCTTTGGTCCCAGTAACAAATTGTAGTTTGCCTTTGCCACTGAGACCTAATGTTACTCACCTGGACCAAGGAATATAATTTTTGTTGCCATTGAGAACAATGATACTATCAGTGTGTTGAGACATTCTTGTGTCGAGGGATAGCTTCTTTGGCTTTGGCCCTTACAGATTTGAAATCTGCTCTGATACCATGATGAATTTCAGATAGTAAATATGATGAACAATGAATTGTATTGCATTAGTTCTGATTTACAAGATGAAGAACAATGATATATACACAAGAAACTAACGGTTGCCTATGTTTTGACCCTATTGTAAAATACAAGAATTAGGTAGAAAGTAGAGTAGCTACTTCTGAATATTACTGCTCCTTTTTTGACCTAAGATGGCCTATGATGAATGACCCTTCTGAGGCCAGAGATACACTGATGCTACACTGATCTGAGCCTTCCAAATATAGCCAATGATGAACTAAGAGTCTGAGGCTATTATATTTTATCAGTTCCTTCAACACGGGGCGAAAGACTTTACGCAGGTGAAAACGGGTTCGGCTGTGACTGCCACAGATTTATGAACTGCAGAGATTAAGAGGTTGAATTTGAGGGACGATTGGAGGTGTGATTTGAGGAAGAATGTAATGGTGTGGCAGTGTCGACGTGGTGGAACTTCAACTGCGACGGAGATTGACAGCGTATGGCCATTGTGAGTGACCGCACACGCGCTATACAACTGGTAACACCGATATTGGAAAAGTATTATGGAAGTTTGTTAGCGACATTATTTTGCAATGACGTATTTTAGAATAATAGATTGAAGGAAATTGTGTGGTTGAAAAAGATGAAAAATATTATTTTATTAAAAAATGTGTTGTTATAAATGAGTAGAAGAATGAAAATGAAAAAAATAATATGACTCAAATGGGGACTAAATTAAAATTGTTCAAAGAGGAACCCAAAAATTGCATTGCTGCGTGTGCGCGTTCGTGTGTGAGGGTTTTTGAAATGAAATTGTCATCAAAGTTATATTTCTTATGCCTTCCATAGCAAAAATAGAAATTCTTGCATGTATACCATTTTCGATATGAGTTATGATACACTTAGGGTGCGTTTGATTGAAATGGTGGAAAATTGGTGGAAAGAAAATGTTTTACAGGGAAAATGTTTGCCTAAAAAATGTTTTGCAAGGAAAACGATTTCAAGTGTGTTTGATTGGTATAATTTTCCACGTGGAAAAGTTTTCAATTTTCTATTCGTTTGGCTTTATTTTAAATGAAATTATCCATTAAAGTGATATTTTTTCCACAATTAGTTATAAAATTTGTTTCCATTACCAAAAAGGAAAAAAAAAAAGGAAAAAAAATTGTTTTCTAAAAAATCATTTTTTTCATCAAAGTTTAGTGTTCGTTTGATTTTGTTTTACATGAAAACTGTTCATTAAAATGAAATTTTTTTTTACCATTAGCTATGAAATTTGTTTCCATTGCAAAAAATAAAAATAAAAATAAAAATTTCCAGCCAGCCTAGAAAAGTTTTTCTCACCAAAAAAGCGGGAAAAATTTTTCATCAAAAAGCCGAAAAATGTACACGTGTGGGTTAAACCTGGAAAATATTTTCTGTAGAAAATTTCGCCTATCAAACAGCCAAAAAAGTGGAAAGTGGAAAATATTTTCTTAATTGCCTGGAAAATAAAGTGTATCAAACACGTCCTTACAGAATTTTTTTACCAAATTTTTTACACCCCACTCAGGGATAGGGACCACAAGCCTGAATTTTTAAATACATGTGAGGGCTGCACTTTTTGTGAAAGAGAGTAAACCATTAGATAACCCTCCAGACACACTAGATTAATTCTTTCAATATACTTTCTAAATAGAGCATCCCGTCATTTGTCTCGAAACAAATCTCCCCTCTTGCCGAGCTTAAGGGAAGCATTTTGGGCCATTATATTTTCTTCCACTTAAAGGAAAAATCGAACCTCTTTCGGGCTACCAAAATAGTCGCTGCTCAACACGTTCACTTACATGCATCACGTTTGGATTGTAATGAATATTCTCAAATTTTGCTCATTTTTATACTTGAATTCTTAAAACTTTTTTCGTCACATTCTTATTTTTAACGTTCAATGACAAGTTTTTCATGCTTGGCTAAGCTTTAGATAAAAAGAGTGAAAAAGTAATTTTTTTTATTAATATTAAAACTTACTTCTCTTTTACTTACAAGAAAAAGTGTTAAAAGTGTGTCAGGTACTGAACATATCCTTCCTTCAAAATAAGAATAAAATCTTCTCATGCAAATATTTACATGATCAGACTAGAACCAGTTGCTGAAATATGAAGGGGTAAAAAAAGTGATCTTCTGTAACCATCAATGAGTTAAAAAATTGAATTTTCTGACAAAACACATGAATTTGTATGAAACAAAAGAACATACATGGGTAAAATGAAAACAAATCAAGATTCTTGTAGCAATAACAAGCACAGTGAACAAAATTTTAATTTGATTGTTTGCTCTTACTGTATTAATTAATACAAACACTGAGTGTTGTCTAGGAGCTGTTTATAGCATAAATTAGTAAAAAAAAAAATCCGTCCCCTGGATGACTTACTCTTTTATGGATTCCAACTAAGCATGCACTCCGTTATGAGCTGCAAATTGGTCAGTCCACAGTTCCACCATTCCTCTTACCTTTTCTCTTCGCCAACCTTAAAACATTTCTCTTCTCTTCTCTGAACATTATTTTCCCAAGAAAAACAAGGAAAAAAAAAAGAAAAGAAAAAGGGTTATGAGAAAGGCTACAAAACTCTGCACAGTTAATCTTATATCAACAACAGAACCTTAGCTGAGCTGACGAAGTACCTGATTCTTGCAATTTCCTCTCTCGAAGGGCGTTTCCTTTTCATCTTCTTTTCTGTGACTTGTGGATTTTCTCCTTTCTCGCCCTTAGTAGAACCAATGCTCAACCTCCTATGCTCTTTGGCAACCTCCTTTTTCTTTGAGTGTTGGTGGATATCTCCTTCACCATTGTTTTGGTCATTGCTCTCCATCAAATCAGGTCCTTGCTCCACCACTTCTGAAGGTTCAGAGGGATTTGGAGTCGCTTTGGAATTGCTCATTTTCTTCAACTGCCAAAAAAAATGGATTATAAAGTTTGGAGATTACAGATATTGTGCAGTAGCGGTGTAAGTGCAAACAACTGCCTGGGCAACATCTAGCTATTCTACTGATTATTGCAGCACTTACATTTTTTATGATCATAATTCAATCCAGCAATCCTAACTAAACCAAACTTTTAACCAAAAAAAAAAAAATATATATATAAATGAAAGTACAGGAAACAAAGCTAAGCTCTTAGCTACACAGGTCAATTGGGGTCATTTAGTATTTGAAGTAAGGTATTTATAGATTAATATTATAAGTTCATAAATCAGCAGAAAAGAGAAGTGGGGATGACAGGTCAAAGTTGTGTAATGCATAGATTTCCGGAGGTATGCCTCAAACATACTCAGTGACCATTCAGGAGGAGGTACAACAAAATAGGTTTAAGATTATGCGAATCCTGTACATATTGAGGCCATTACAACCTAACTCTAGTAAAGATCTGAAGTCCATGTTTGGAAAGTAGGATTATCGACAACTCAACTAGACTTGTATCATGTAGTATAGATATTTGACACTTACTAAAACAACTTGCCCAAAAATGGCATAGCAATTAACACAAGCTCAGCCTGAAGCGCTTAATAAAGTAATTTACACAAAATTAGATCATCTCAATTCATTCCCCATATTAAGGCATACCTTCGCCACGAAGAATCCATCCATGTTGTGAACATGGGGGTAGAAACGTCGGGTCTTTTCTAATGAAGTATGGAACCGATGTTCCCTGAAGCGAACAAATCTAGAATACAAAAGAAATGTTGTGAGACTAATCATACAATTGCAATAATGATTTGACAAATGAGTTCTAGCTAGGTAATACCCTGGACGCCCAAAATCAAGTCCACAAGGCACAAGTTTTACATCCCTCTTCTTGAGTGCATAGTCTATAACAGCCTCGTTCTGCAAATTCCAGCCTTCAGAAAGAAGAAATAGAAGACATTCAAGGACTTAAGAGAAGGAAATAACTTAACAAACCTCAGCAACCATTATGGAGCATGTGGAGTAAACAATGTATCCCCCTGATTTTGAATTGGCGTCCACCATGTCTATTGCTGCAAGTATTAATTGCTGAAAACATATTTAAAAACAAATGAGGTTCCAAAAGCATACATTGGTAGAGATTAAAGATTACAAGTTAGGAAACGATTTTCTATTATAAAACTATATTGTCGAACCGCAGCATATTTAAGTTGTATTTAGAAACTGCTGTCATTATATAAATATTTCCTAATTACTCTTCAAGGTTCCACGACTCATGGTCAAGCATAGGCCATGAATATTAAAAAACGATATTCTTCTGAAAATTGTGGTAAAACATAACTTTCTGGACGTAAGAAACCATACCTTCTGCAGATGAGCACAATTTTGTATATCTAAAGCACTTTTTGAGGTTTTCACAGACTCATCCTTAGATATGACCTAAAATGAGAATAACCCCATCAAAAAAATTTATGCAGCGAGTGCAAAAAGAGTCTTTCGTGGAAATTCAAAATTAAGCTTGATTGCATACCCCAGTGCCACTGCAAGGAGCATCCAGTAGAACCCTATCAACAGTGTTGTTGCCTAAAACTTTCGGCAGCTAATGTTAAATTATAAAAGAAAAAGAGATATGTTAGATCCACCAGAATTATGGACAATATAATCATAAAAGAAAGAAAAAAATATTAAAAGTATATGAAAGCCTGATTAGAAAGGTGGGAAATTAGGAAAGCTAAGCAATCGTATTATTTTCTTCTGTTTCTTCCTGGTGCTCAAAGCCATTTAAACAACACGTTCGGGACAGTTGTCACAACGAAATAAAGATGTGGAAAGAGATGATCTCATTTAAACAAAAGAGAATTTGGATCACACCAGCATTATAGTACAAGGATATGTTGGTTGTCCTGTAAAAGTTGCAGGATATACTTTCCTGAAAGGACTTTTTTTCCTTTCTGCTTTTTTGTTTTTCTCTTTTTTTGTGTGTGTGGGGGTTGGGGTGGGGTGGGGTGGGTTAGAAAAAGAAAACTACAAACAGTGGAAACAAAAGTTATAAAATCTTTTGAAGAAATTTCAGGAACAATGAGGGAAGATCCTAACCTCCCTCCCATCATAGTTGCAAACAATGGTGTTTGTTACCCCCATGCGATGTAAATTTGCATTAAGGGATTTGAGCCTTGACTCCTTCATCTCATTTGCATAAATGATACCTTTTTCAGGAGAAACCATGTTAACATATCAAGTTGACTACACTGCACGTACAATTTATAACAAAAATTTGCAGTCATAGTGCTTTTAGCACATATAATACTAAGAGAAGGTACATATAATTTAGAATCAAATAGGCTTCGCAACTAAAGGTCAAAAAAGGAAAAGTTTGAATATGTAGTGCAAAAATATATCAATTCCTAGCAATAGCCAACTTCAAAAATTCTACAAGTAAGCCTCCAATCGACAAAATTTATAAATCATTTATAAATGGCAAAATTCATTTCCAACCACTTATTCCAATGGACTCGCAAGTACTATCTATCACTCATTTCTATCTATTTATCTATTAAACGATCTATAAATTCTTCCCAAAAAGAGGCTAAATCTATGTCATGCTCTAATCATAAAAATTTCATATTTCCACCCCACCCCCCTTCTTACCCCAACACACAAAACAAAAATAAGAAATCCTCGCCTCCCAACCCCAAATGCCTTCCTTTTTATTAATGTCAGAAATGCTCTTAAGTGAAATTAAGAATGTGGAAGCTGTAAATAAAAATAAGAAAAAACAGCATGCTGATTTACCAGGTGAATTCCGTATTACACCACAGTTTGTTACACTATCCATTGATCTGCAAAACTAAACCCCCAGTCTCAAGGGTATTGAACAACAGCATCAGAAATGGGCACATAACAGTTTGGGCGGCTACTGAGCCATAAAAGAGAGTGAGCTGCATGTTAATACTACCATGTGTGGATCTACTTTCCAATTCTTAGATCAGTGGAATTTATTTTCTTGGGGCTGGGGCTGGGATGTAGGATCACCAGCAAACAGTTGAAAACAACATCCAAAAGAAGCTCTGATAGATCATAGGTGTAGCCTCACACAAGGGGGTCCATGGAAGATGCAAAATAACATGACTAGCAAGAAAAAACTACTTAAAAGCCACGTTCATTGATCAATCATTCGTGTAACAAAGAAGAAAAAGTCATGAAAATTTTCTCATGTTCCCATATATCGACATACATCGCTAGCAGTGGGATAGCCACTTACCACTGTTTTTCATTAGTGCAGCAATATAAGTTGTTTTACCACCAGGAGCAGCCCTACGAATGCGCAAATTGTGTCAACATGGGGAAATTTCAAACATTTCACATGAATTGCAAATATAAATACGTGAAACGCTCAAACAACCATTTCACCATGTTCTTATCAACCATCCTCTTACAAGCATGTTTAAGAACATAAAATTTCAAACTAACAGAGATTTATGTGACATAAAAAACCTCAGCAGCATAATATAAGACAAAGGATTACGTATTTCAACTGATTATATCTATCAAGTTTGAATCTTAAGAAAATTTTTAATTCATCCGTTATGCTGCAATTCCATAAGAAGCTACTCAGAATAATTAAATATGTACAGCAAAATAAGACCAGTTCAGATAGGGACATGTAAAATAGAAAAGCATCAGAGATTGTGTGAAACAGAGGTTATAGAAAAAATGATTCGGTGGAAAAAATAGCTACCTAAGGAAAAAATAATAACATGAATTCCTTCAACTTCCAATATCAAAAAAATTAAGAAAAAGAGGGTGCCCACACAACTTAATGGGGTTAAAGAGATAGAAACAGAAGTAAGCAAAGATGGATGAAAATTGCAACTTGAGATAACTAACATATACTTACGCCACATCTACAATTCTTTCTTTCTCCTGAGGAGCAAGGGCCATTACAGGCAAAAAAGAGCTTGCACTTTGAAGCTGCCAACAAATTGACTATCAGCTTTGTTTTAATACTAAAAATTAGGATTGTAAATTCTGGGATTAGAAGATACCATATAATACCCAGCCATATACTCCGGAGTGGCCCCAATTGGCACTTGTGAATCATAAACGACCAAGCCAACCTACAAAACACAAAAATATTGTCCCTTGAAAAAAGAACAGAATGGTACAGGAAAACAAAAACTACTAGATAGAGAATAGAATAAACATATAGTAACTCTTACCTTTGACCACTTGCTTAATGGATCAAGGTTGACTCCTCTGTTCAAAAGCACGCCAGCCAAGTCCCTCCTGCGAGACTGAATTCAAACCAAAGGAAAGTCTTATCAACACGGTGCGATTGATGAAGGATCATCAGCACGGGTAACAAACCAGAGCATTAAAGAAGAAATAAAATCCAATTCACCTTCAAAGTGTTTGTTCTAAGACATATTGGACGAGGCTTCTCAAAAGCTTCAATGAGTTCCATAAGTTCAACAATTGGAAACATCTGAATAAAAATCACAAAATTCCACATGTAAATACAACCTCCCAAAAAGACAGAAAATGAAACAAAACGAGATGACTATTCATAAATTGGCAAATAACCTCGACCAAAGCTTCAATTAGAAACTCATTGTATCCATAGTATGAACTTAAATCCAATTTAAGTTGATCAACATAATCCTTCCGTGTTGCTCCATCTTGCCTCAAAGACTTAAAATTCGAAAGGACTCGAGCAACTGAAACAGATCAACCGAATTCAAAGAACTTGGTAAAAGAAAAGAGAGATGATAGTAAAGAATTTCAATATAAAACGAAAACATAATTAAGAAATTTAATAGAAACTGAACTTACTCTCTTTTATCCTTCTTTGGAGATTCGAAAGATCTGGGGGTCTGTGTGTTTCTTCTTTAAGCTCCTATGTATTTGTAGAAACAGTTAAAACTAAACTTGGCAAAAAGTTATTGGCCAATGAATAATAATAAAACTCATAAAAGCAATGCAGAAGTATCAATTAACTAAACCTCCTCTGTTGGCAATCGGAACTCATCCGCCTCTTCTTTAATATTGAGCTGCAATTCAGCTTCAGCTTCTTCTTCTACCCTAGCCTTTTCCTCATCAATTGCTCTAGCTTTTGTCTCAATATCAGATGCATCAGAATCTGAATCTGAATCTACATCTGAAGCCTCCTCTAAACAAATGATCCAGCAAATGTGATAAGCTCAGGAGAAGAGATAATCCTCCAAATAAAACTCAAATGGAAAGAGAATACCTTCATCATCACTTCCTTTAAGAATATCATCAGCAAAAGGATCATCCCCATCTGAAGACATATCCAAGTCCGAATTGAATTCCTGTTCTTCATTAGATTCTTCCTGTTCTTTTACTTCATCCATTCCATCAGAATCACTAAGGAGGTCTTCTCTTTCTGGTTCTTTTGCTAAAGGTACTTTCTTTTGCTTCTTTCTAGGATGGGGATTTTGTGATTTTGTTTTCGTTTTATTTTTGGGAGCTGCCATTACTGTCCAAAGAATTCCTGCATAAAAATGTTAAATGATTAAGTAGAATAGCATGTGATATAAAAAGAGGACCTACAGTCCCTATTAGAACGCAGAGAAACAAACCGCACAAGCTTTTGAAATGCCAGAAAACCCAATGAAATGTTCCTAAATATTATTTATAAAATGGTAACTTGAAAGAGTTCACAATCATCAAAGCACATGCCAACGAATACGATTAGAATGATTTCAATATATCAGAAACTATATACAAATCCCATGGAGTTGACACGTTAAGCCTAGTTACAATCATCCACCTTTTCACATCTTCCCAAATAAATAACCAATACTCAGCTCAAAAGCTCATGAAAGCACCCAAACCCATAGTTATTGTATGTGTACAGACATCGCAGAAAACATAAAGTGAGATGCATGAGCTTCATTCAAAGTGTAACGCGAGATACATAATAAAATAGTATATTTTTCTATCAACTCAGAAATAAAATAACATTTTGTGCAAATTCAGATAAATTCAGGCAACAATTTGAAGGTTCAGCAAAAATATGCATATTCTCGTAATACTCAGAACCAACCCTCCCAGTGATCGACGGTCAGTAATTCAACCAATGAGTAATTGTTGGATCAAAAGTTTAGTCAAAATATATTTTTGAATTGAAATTTGAATAATAAATACATTACAATGCAAGATTCTTGAAATCTTTACATCATATAAACTTTTTTTTTTTCATTCGTTTTTAAAAACTAAGATTTTAAACCATTTAACTAAAATTAGGGAAAGAATGTATGAAGCAAAGTATAGTTATTATAAATTTTAATTCCAACTTCACACAACAATTCACATGCCCTAGTGGGAAAATGCTCCAACTTGATACGAGAAGATTGTTGTTGAATTCCTTATCTATCCGCTGAAAGTACAATTTTTTATACAAAAACCGGATCAGTCCGGGTTCAACCAGGTGGGTGTACTCAGCTCAACCTGGTATTAATCGGTTTGTAGGAAGAACGGTCGGCTAGCACCAAGCGGAACGGATTGCTGAAAGAACGCAGAAAAATCTTTATAACCAACAAATTTGAAAATTTAATTTTGAAGGAGAGTGCCAAAACAGAGAAGAGGAAGGAAAGTAAACAACAAAAAAAAAAAAAAGGAAGGAAGGAAGGAGACAGAGAAGAAGTACAAGTTTATGCATAAAAGGATTTTTGGTCCTGGATTTCACCGATTACAGAAACAATCACATCAAAATTCAAGAGAGAGATTGTCCAAAAAATATCATACTACCTTCCAAGTTTGGTGATGAAGAAGCTGAGTCGAAGAAATCACTGCAATACAAGATAAATTGGTGCCCAGGAAACCCTAAACCCTAAGCCGCTTGCTCCCTCAGTCCTGTCCTGTTGCTATATATATCTATGAAATAAGACTAAGAGCAGGGTTTAGGTTGAGTGAGTTGGATATGAATTACACCATGGAGATTGGTTTTTAATTGGGCTTATAAACACCACGAAGTAGACGGAAGTTACGAGAGAGTTACAACTGGGCCGTATCCAACTCATGGCCCACTTCCATTGAAGCCCAAACCGATTTTTATTAGTTTCAAGAAATGCCATAAATAGCACTTCCATGGATGCCCAAACTAATTTTTATTACTTTTCTAACCTCCTAACTCATGATTACCAAAAAAAAAAAAAAAACACGAGTGCAATTACAAAGTTGCAAAAACAAATTGTTTTAAGTGAAAGTTTAAGATGTTTTTTTATGCATGCTTTTTTTTTTCCCTTTCCTTGTAACTTGTTGAAATATGTTTTTATACACCAAATAATGCAATTCATAAATAGTAAAGATCATCATCAGTTTAGAGCTTGTTTGTCTCTCATTATTGAGAGAAAATTAGTGTAATGAATAGTATTTTTTGGAGAATGTGTGGATAAAAATTAAATCAAATTTATTGGTTTGTGTATAGAATATTTTATTTGGTGAATGTGTGGTGGAGAATCTTATTGTGACAAACAATTTTTTTGGAATGATGGTAGACAAACTTGGGCTTAGATGGTAGCTAACCCTTCAACTCATTGCTCGATATATTAAAATTCACAATTTCATTGAACAATTAATCGAAAAATCCACTATCACCTATGCTAGTGACGATCTCTACCAATAATAAATATCATTATTTTTTCCATGTTAAGCTCTTGTTTGACACACATTTTTTTAAAACTTACTTTCAACCACACATTTTTTAATAAAATAATAATTTCCATCGAATCAATAACTTTTCCTTACTTTTTAACCATATATTTCTTATCTTATCACTATTTAAAATACATTCTTTCATCAATACTATCCATCAAACACCCCCTCAAACTTTTTCAAGGCTTGCTTTAGATAATGCTATGTGGCAACAAAGTGTCATTAAATGCTATGTTATGGTGCTAAGCACCAGTGACACCACATAACATTTGACATTTGCCATCAGCTAAGTGCAGGGCGGGACCTAGGACCTGACCAGCCCTCGCGGTCGTTTGTACTGGATCTGCCAAGAGCTTCTTCAGGCTAGGCGCCAACGCCGTCCATCGGGAAGGAAGAAATGAAGAAGACAATCAATTTTTTTATTTTTTTCCTTTCCTAACGTTTGGCCTTTTTTTCAAAAAACAAAAAAAAAAAGGGCCAGCCACCCAACCCAAATGCCCAATCCATGGGTCTTGAGTCCATTAGTCCATTTCTGATTACCCACAAAACCAAATTCAATTCCTAAATCCCAAATTGAAACCGACAGTCGCAGAGGACGAGGAGGGATACGAGTGTCGGAGGAGCAACAGGGCCTGCTGCCTGCTGGTAACAAGAATGTTTTGGAAAATGAAGAGGTGGTGAGGATAGTTGCGACAAAAAACATGCCACATCTCACTTTAGTTTACAACCATTACAAGGAAATCACTGGCCACTACTTGAACGAGGTAACAAAATAAAATTCAATCAATATTGCTAGTTTGCTAATTGCTATGCTACCCACTACCCAGTATCCATAATCTCCGGATTTTGCTGGCAGCCAGGAGCAATATGTTTTTCCTCTTCTTTTTTTTTGTGTGTGATTTTGTGATTTATGAATTATGAGAAATGATAATTTATGTTATATTATTGTAATTCCCATGAGTTTTGACTTATGAGTTATAATTTTAATTTGTGAATTGTGATTTGAGAATTTAGGTTTTTAGGAAATTAGGGATAAGTGAAAAAAATAATGGAGAAGATGTTGGGTTCAATGAAACCATGCGTACACTGTTTTTTAATCAATTTTAATTGAAAAATAAATTGGGGCATTTTGCAGATTATGGAGCGATTTTTTCAAGCGAAACGAAAGTATGATTTTTTGAGAATGAAACAATATTGCAACGTTTTCAAAACACGAGATCCCGTATAATGCAGTTGTTTAATATCACAGTTATAAAGTATGTTGTGTATATATATATATAAACGATCTTATTCTTACGATCGCTGATTATCGACGTTGACTGGTCAACGTCCGCCCAGGCTGAAATTCAATGTTGGGTCCGCCATTGGCTAAGTGGAATGTGACTCTAGAAGACTAAATCAAGGCTAACATGACATTTGATTGTTACTCACAATCTAATTATCTTACATCCCTCAATTTATCTGGCAATAAAAGAAACAGATTAGCTAAAGAAGATTCGAAACTAACCTTAAATTTATTGATTAACACTACTTTCTTACTGTATGGATGAGGTTTGAGCACCGATAAACATGGCTTAGAGCTTGTTTCATTTTATTATAATTACCTTATAATTTAAAGTCAAATTATTTCACAATTGCTATCCATTTATTATTCACAATGAAACTCATTTCGACACCTAATTATAATTTTTCCCAAACCATCGATTAAAAATGGCAACGAAGCGAGGCGAGACGGGGGAAGCAGGACAACCTCCCCCACCCTGTTATCCGTTTAAGGCATGGCGGGGCGGGGCAAACGTCACCGCCCCGTCGCCGACCCGAATACCTGATTAAGCAGGTAATCCCCGTCCACGTGTATCGAGTTTGTCTGATTTTTTTGCTATACTTACCACTGGTTAGAATTATTCTTGAGACTATGTCACTATTATATTAGCAAAGGGAAAGGACCAACTAAATCAGGAGGTCGGACTCGGTCTACACTCCAAATTATCACAGATTTGCATCTGCCAACCAAACAAATCAAATCTCAACCCCAATAAATTTATGGTCGAGTACCTATATCCTTTTTACAGCAAGGTACACATAAAGATTCAAAGCAACTAAGATTATAAGCAACCACGAACACTCACTTCTAACACATTCACCCAAATCCTTGCAATACATTGATTTTCTGATAAACCACCAATCCAAGAAAACTAGTGCTCCAAAACCACGGAGCTTATAGTAATTTTGACAAGGACAGGAGATGGACATTTAAAATTCCAGCTGAACTCCCACAGAAAAAATGATTGTTAGACTATGAATTTTGGAGCTCTTTCAGGGAATACAACGGACCAGAAACACAAATAACAAAAACGAATGTCAGAAAAAATTCACTAAGATCAGAACTTAACATTCGGCTCTATTCAAGTTCTTATAGGCTCTCCATATTCCAAAATCTCAGGATAACAACCAAGATAAGAATGATAACCGACATCACTTGCTACACCATGGTAGAGATGTTTTGGCTGTTGGATTTTACTGGAAAAGTTCCGAGTTCAGCCAGTCCCTACAGGAATAGAAGAATGTCGAAAATATCAGCCACGAAAAATTATATTCAAAATTATCGATTGAAAAAAAGATTAGGATATGGTTCTCACTTGCTGATGTCATCTAGGTGGTCGTCAAAATCTATAATATCCTTCCATTTCTCAGAAGAAATGTAATCCAAAAGGACTATATTAGCTGATGGCTCCTTGATAGCTAGCTTGTTGCTTCCATCTGATCCTACTAGCTTCCAACTCCTAGATGCATCCTTCATGTAAAGCTACGCACCAGAGTGGAATACAAAGAAACAGAAGCCGTGAGTTAATGACGATACCCAACTTGCAAAGGAGAATATTTGATCCATAGATCTTAAAAGGGAAAGCAGATTACAGAAAACAAAACTGAGGTCCCTCCAAGTAAAATCAAAATAAAAGAAACAGCAATCAGTGTCGGAGACTGACATTTTTCATTGTGTGGTGGGGGGGGGGGGGGGGGGGGGGGGAATTAAGTTGCAATTATTTTATTTTATTTTTTGAAACAACATAAGCTCAATGCCTGCAAGAACGGTGACAAATGTTAGATTTTGGTGGAACTAGCAAACCCTAGATATTGGGGATGAATGGCAAATGAATTGATGGTTTGAGTCATAAGGGAAAGTAGATCAAAAGGCTCAAAAGAGGAATCATTAATAAAATTTTGAATTTTGGGGAAAAATAAAAAATCTGAATATCTGAAATTCTGTTGGGTCAGTGCCTCACTGGCCCCACATGTTGCCATGGGGCTCCACCACTGACAGCAATGATACTATTTGGCAATACAGAAGGTAAATACATCAAACCAAGGAGTCTGTAAGATACAAGCTTTTAGACAACACCAAATAAAACAAAAATTGAACAAATTCTATCATCTCCATGCATAAAGATGTGAAAAAAATATCTGATGTCTAAGCTTTTTGTAAGTCAGATGAGCATAACGCTTTTTATACGTCTCATAGCCCTCTAATGGAAAATTGTGCCTGACATGTAAGCTGCACCATTGGTTTTATTGAGGATGATGATGAAGAGTTCTAACTGGAACGAAAACAAAAAGCTCGTTTGGATTTCATTATAATGAGATAATAATGAAGAGTAGTAATGGGTCCTACGGAATGTAAGAATAGTAAGTCGGTAGAGTTGTGAATGCGTGGTTAGAATTATTGTGTATTCGAGCCCCATTTTGTTTTTAAAATGAGTTTTGTAATAGTGATTATTTGGAGAATGTGTGGTTAAATTGTAAAATGTTTTTAAAATGAGTTTTGTAATAGTGATTCTTTGGACAATTCAACTTGTTTAAATCCCCAACTAACATGAGATGCAGCAAACTCACGTCCTATGTATCTAGAGCTATCAAATATCATGACTTAATGTGCTACATACACTTAATTAGGCCTAGCCAAAACTAAACTTCGTCTATATCTCTCTATTTTCTCTCCCTTTTTAGGAGATGTAGTTCTTTGATTGCTGAAAATTACTTATTTTTTGAAATTTGAAATCTAACTAACTTGGGATTTACACGAGTTTGCTTAAAAATTTTTTGACTTCTGTGTGTTTTTCACATGAGAGCGCCCGTGGTAACGGGTGGCAACAACCCTGATAGTTAAGGACTAAGGAGAAGTGGAAGAAATTGGATTCTGTAGGGATCAGGTGGACCGTGGACATAGGTTTTGGTAGGGTATGGTCACGATAATCATTGTTGGTGGACTTTGTGGGAGGCAGTTTATTGTTGATGGTTGACGGAATTGAAGGGTTGCGTTTGAAGAAAAAGGTGTTGGTAAAGTTGAGGAAGGGGCTTGCGCTGGAGGTAGAGAGGCGAGTTACTGGGAATGGAGGATAGAGTAGGCGAGGAAGGGATGATGGTAGTGGGAAAGGTGCACCTGGTCAAGGGGATGTTGAAGAAAGGTAAAAGATGGCAGGGATGCCAATTAGTTGGCAGAAGGAACAAGAAAAGGAAATGAATTGTCACTTTGTATTTGATTAAATGGAGATTTGGCACTACAAAAAAGGGTACCATTCCCAAATGACAAGAATGGCCAACCCTTGGAGTAAGGGATGAGAGAACCTATGTCATTGGGAATGAGGATGGCCGTTCCTCAGAGTCAATTACACCAAGCATGGGATCGTAATCAGATTTGTGAATGTCCAGTCATTCCCAGCCCATTCCTTCATAGAAAATTCCACCTCATCAAATTACCACCAAAAAGATCAAATCTGAAAAGCAATTAAAAGATTTACTTTACCTAAGAAATCGTTATTACTGAACATTAATCTAGCAAAAGAATTTTTCAACACAAACTGAAGATAGAAATATAAATCACCTGCATAACTGGACTTCGGTCCTTATCCTTCGGCAAACCCTCGAGCCTTTTATTATCTAACTGATATTCACAAAATTCAATGCATGAAGATTTTGCTTTTTCTTATCAAAATACTAAATTTAAAGTGCTATCATTATTAAGGTTACACAAAATTTACTGTAACGACTCACCAAAAGCAATGCAGCCTGAGGAAAATATCGGGTTATATGATCACCAATATTTTTGGCAACACTAGCCAACTCCAAATCATCGCTTCTCTCGTTAGCATGAAAATAACCAACGATACTCAATCCTTTTTCTCCATAATACTCCTCTATCTATTATATTCCAATTTAAAAAATCAAAATCATAATACAAATAGAAAAAATAAAGAGTGAAAAGTTTACTGTTGATAACCATCATGAGGGAGATTTCGAGGGGAGGGAGGAGACCGATCTGGGAGTGGAATAGAGGGACGGAGTCGACAATCTCGACAGATTCCCCAGCCGAGGAAGAGCGGCCGATGAGAGCGCCGTTGACGGCGGAGGTCCTGTGCTTTAGCGCGTGGAGGACCAGCTTTATATACGCGTTTTGGTGGATCTCGTACCGTGACTCGCCGCCCATGACTCACTGAGTCCGAGAGGAGTGCCGGCTTTAAAATTCAGTAGAAGTAGTCAAGTAGATCGGGTAAGGAGAGCGCGGCGGTCGTCTGTGTGACCTCTTTAGACTTCAATCGCAGTGAGTTTGAACCTTGAGGTCCCAGTTGTGAGGCATGTGCGGCTAAGTTCCAAAATAAGTATTAAGTCAAAAAGGATAATTATTTGGATTAATCCCCTTATTTAATTTTGAGTATCATATTCCCCTCAATTTTTTTTCTTTGAACTTTTATCTTCAGTCGCTCATTAATTGACACATATCGCCCCCGTTTGAGCCCCATTTTTTCTCATTCCATTACATTAATTTTTTTTTATCTTCATCTCAACCACATATTCTCAAATAAAATAATATTACACACAAATTTAAAACTTTTCCACCACATACTTTTTCATCAATCACTATTATACAAATTTTCAACCCCAAAAAATGGAGGCCAAACAGGGCCTTTGTTAATGATTTACGTCCAAAAGTCCACCAGATAAGCATAAAACGACATAATTGCTCATCTTAAAATTTTTAATAAATATAAAAGTACGAAAAAATATTTTCTTTAATCCCAAAGCATGCAAATGACATTTTGATAGATACATCATCAACAATGATAAATGTTAATGAATGAAAGTCTGATGATAAAAAATTGAAGAAAAAGTTAAGAACGTAAATACTACAATAAGAAAATTTTGAAGACCTTGAATGCAATTAAAATACCGTGCAACAAGTGTCGTAAACTTGTGAATGGACGAGTTTATTGCAACGAGCACAAGAATGAACAAGTTTCTACAACGTATAAATGAACTTCCAATCAATACAATCTGTTAAGTATCTCAGCACACAGTTGATTCACAGGGAGTTCGGTTGAAATTTACAGATTCATAAATCACGAAGGTGTTGTTCAAGGAGATCGTTTTCTTTTCTGATGGCTTCAAGATCTACTTGTAACTTGTCCACGTTCAAGCGTCTAGAAGTAGTGGTTGCGAGTTTGGCCTCGTAATCAGCCACACTCCTTCGCGTTCTGTCAGTGTTGATAATGTCTTCAGCAATCTGTTCAAAGCTTTCGTGGATGTTTGTGAGAAGCCTGTAAGCTTGTCGAGCAACCGAGTCTTTCTTGGCCTCCCTGCAGAAAAAGGATTTTTTGTTTAACAAGTAACTCAAAATAATTGGTACTGTCCCAGCGGATGTCAAACTCGGGAAAGGTACAAGAAAGGCTCATCAGAATATTATACCTGAAAATGGTTTCATCCACCACGGCATAAGTCCGATTAAGGCGATCTTGGATGGAATTACTCTCCAACTGAAGATCTCTTGTGTCTTTTAAGATCCGCTCTATGTCAATGTCCTGTTTCCTGCTATTTTTTGTGATCTCTTCTATCCGTTGAATGTAAGATCTCCTCGATGCCAACTTGGGTTGCTTCTCCAGATCTGCAGACAGCTTAGAAAGTTCCTCCTCTCTATAGAATGACAAAAAATGAGTAAAGATAATGATAATAATTAACCCCATTGAGATGGGTAAGGTCATCCAATCTCAAGATGCAGCAGTACACTTCCATGATTTACAAGGTAAAAGTTTTAGCTAAACCGAGCTAGGCTTGAACAACAATGATCCTTAACAACTACAACAGACTAAGTTTTGTTCTACCCCCTCCCTCTTGTGACTTGTTCTACAGAGATCACATCACTCATCTCCATGGGAGCCTCTTTAGGTCTACGTAGAACATCTCCCCAACCACCCAAGTCTGTCTTTCCCTTAATTTATCCTCATTGACGCCAGCTCCATTGCTAGAGTATGTTCTTGTTTCAAACACCTGCTACTCTTAATTCCTACTTAATCTTTACTTCTGTAATGTCGTCTTTTTTTCACAACATAATTCAGATATAAAGCTGGCCTTTCATAAAAAGGGAAACATACAAAGGCTCATCAATGCCATTGCCAGACTCAGGATTTGATGTTCTTTTGTTAAACACTGATACTTAGAAAGATTAAAAACAAGGTGCAAATATTAGTAGATTCCATTCACTGACATTTAAAGCCAGAATTTTCAAGCATAATTGCAAAGAAATATGTCCATCAATGGAGTACCTTTCTTTGATCTCAGCTAAGACGCCTTCCACTTCAAATTCAATTTCTTTCACTTTTGTAAGCTTTTCGTGAGCCTCTGGATTTAGGGCTCGGAGGGACTGCTCAAGATTTCCCTTTTTCTCTTCCAGAGGTTTTCTTATGGATTCCCTGCATTAGATGTAGCTACTCAAATATTGCTTGCATCCTGTTTTTGGCAAAAGTTCACTACAAAGTTTAGATTAACGGCATGTTTCATAGCAAGGTTGGAAAGCACCAGTCAGTATTATGGAAGACTAGTTAATTGAACAGTCTGGTCCAGTTCAGTACTCCATAGCAAACATGCACTAAATATTCATTCTTTACAGGTTACAATGTCACAATGATTAAGAGGGATCAAATTGGAAGCAGATACAAAAGAACTTGACACGTTGTTTTACTTGTTTGGTCAGGAAAAATGTAGTCCTATTGAACATGAAAGGATTGCCAACACCTTACCATAGAGACTCAAGTTCCGCGAGCCTTTGTCTTTTTGTTTCTGTTTGGTCATTGAGCTGTTCAATGTAAAACTGAATAGTATGTTGGTCATCAAATATCATTTCTGCTGCTGCTTTCAACAACTCAAACTCCTCTTCAAGATGTTGCAAGTCTGATGACTTTGCAGACAACTCCTTAACAGAATCCCCTTGACTGAAATCTAGGTCTTTTGCTGCAGTTTCTTTAACCCCAACTCCTGTTACATTTTGTAAATTTAAATCAAATTCATCAGAACTTTGAATGAAGTCATCTTCAGACATCATATAAGAGGACACTGGTCGCTGAGTCTTCAGTTTTTTATCCTTCAATCCTTTTAAAACCTCTTCCTTTTCCAGAGGTTCTCCTTTATTGCCAACATTGTTCTTTGAGACGCCTCCCAATTTATCTTCTTCTACCAATGCAGCTATCCGGGCTTCAGAAGATTCAGATAGCCTTCCAACCAAGAATCTCACCAACTTATGCAAGTCCTCTTCAGTTGGATAAAGAAACTGCCTAACCAACACATATACTCTATTTAATGCAATGAATAACACTTTAAAAATAAATTAACAATTTTATATCGATGGGAGCAGAAAGATCAAAGCCTAAGAATAGCGTAATCTTTCTAATCCTATAGAACTTTGGAGAGTTCACATCATGAAAAACTTTGTTGACCTATTTAGCATGTATCCTACTTCCATGAGATGAAAAATAGATTGAAAGGTCTTCTCTTAAAGAAAATTTATGATATATTAAATATCATATCAAGTGAGAATCATTTTTTGGACGATTTTAATCCTACTATAATTCAATTATTTCAATAATACCTTACTTTTCGTTTTCGATATGTAATAAATACTACTAAATCCTTGTCATGTATGAATTTCGTGTTATTAATTCTCAATTAATTAACGTTCACATTAATCTAGACTCAATGAATCTTGATCTACATGAATCTAGAGTTATTATAAATAAATTTATTTCTATTCATATATCTAAGAATTTTAATGGGTGTTTAAATTCATGCATTAACAATTAATTCTTATGTGCCAAATATCATATAAAAAAGTTGCTCATTTATAATATTTCATCATCACAAAAAATTTGAAAAGTTGAGTTTTGAGAGTTCACCTTCTTCTCCTAAATTTATATTCTAAATTTTATTTTCTTTAGTTCATTTGACTCATCAAATCCTCCCAAAAAAAATAGTATCAAATTACTTTTAGAGCACTTATAAAGTATTCTAGAAAACGTGCAATGCACATTCAACTCTAGTGGAAGCAAAAATTGAAATTGAAGCATGGCATTTAGCATTAAATTCTAACTTCATCTCCGAACAATCTAAAATAATTTGCTCTCAAGAGTGAAATATAACTGCACAAATTGCCATTCAAATTTTCAAATAAAACTTGGGAAAATAGAACTATGATAAACTGACTCAAATGATTGTGAAATGTGAGGGTGCGTGAGTGAGTGCCAGATTTTTTTTTTCTGCCTTCTTTGCTTCACCTCTCTTTTCCAACTCTGGTGGCCAGAATACAGTGAAGTAGTCTTTCCCCTTCCTTCATCTACCTCTCTCTTTTGGCGTAGAGGATGGGGGTAGCTAAAAGGGAACTGCAACTCAGTCTTTGGATCATTGTTGATGTTATACCCGTGCTTATGTGACACATTGACGAGACATACCAACTTGACATGGCGAGTCAGGTTATATCTTACTACTCAAGACATACTTGGCAACAAATCCCTCAATCTAGGAATAATGAGCTAAGCTAACGTTGACCAAGAAGTGATTGAGATTATGTCATATAGAGGTCAACTAACTATCATTGCCAAGCTAAAAGGCTCATTCTAAAGCATAAGTTCATATATAGTACAATGAAGCACCCGAAGCCGGACAAGAGAGCTCAGATTCAACTATACATAGAAGTTAAGCTCGGCGAAATCCATCCCAACCCAAATGATGATTAGAATGACATCAGCTTGTTCACAAGGTAGAGGACCATCGTTTTCCCACACTCAGAGGGATTTGACTAATGTAGCTTACATCCGTCCAATATTTCAGGAGACGTGACATCCCTTCAACTCTTTACCAAACAGATCAAATTCAAGAAAAACTCTTTTAAGTTCTGCACTCCAAGTTTATAGATTTATAGGTTTTTTTTTTTTACATTAATGAGAAGTTCTACGACAAAAGCATAGCCCTGAGCTTTTTATTAATAAATACCCCATGGCCATTCACTCTTAACTATGAAAAATTAGCTTTGTTTACTGAAACTCTTATCAAATTTTCGACTAGCCACGTAACTGACTTGAAATTCAAATCAGCAAACTCAACTTCAGGTGACCAAGCTCAATCAATCTTGCAGAACTTATAAATAATTTCAAGTTGTCTTTGTTGACCGGAAACATCTAGGAGGATTTTGACATCAAACAGTTGCCTCAAATAATCAAGAGGGTTCTTAAAACATTCATATCCCTAATTGTCCTGTTTTGCCATATTATCCCAGCGTGCATTGCCCACCCTATAGGCGATTATATCCTAACCTCACATTGACTCGTATGGGCAGCGTGGACAAGTGCTTATAATGAAGTAGAGTTCAGAAATAATAGTTGCAATTAACAATTGACATAGCAATCATTATTAGTTTAATAGAAAATAACAAAATCAGAAAATCGTAAGCAGTGTAACGTTTTAACCTTGTGGAAGCTGAGGTCGCCCATGAAGCCCAAAATCTTAAAGGCGGAGGCGAGATCCGTACAGATCTTCACTCGATCAGCCATTGAGACTTCCGGCAATGACGTAGGAAACGACGGCGTATGACTATGGTCGATCAAGCGGATGGCGTGGGAGCAGATTGAGAACAGGGTGGCCGGAGTAAGGTCAAGGACCGATGACACACCGGTTGGAATCGGAACCCCCGAGTTAGCCACCGAGTTCAGCAGTATCTCTTGCGATTCTTCCATTTTTCTTCTTTGAAGGAACGGTTTGTTTCTCGTTGCAGTCGCAGAGTTTGGGGAATTTGGCCAACAATGATATTGGTGAAATGGCATTTGACCATGAATAAAAAATAAAGAAATAAATTAAAATGTTTTAATTGATAAAATGACAAAATTATCCTTCAATTATTAACTCAATTCCCTCATTTCATATCGTCATTTCTACTTCAACTTCTTTGTAAAACCTTATTCTCCATTTTTAAAATTAAAGTTTTCTTCTTCCTCTTTTCATTATCTTCAACCCACCAAAAGCTTTAAAGATTCGAAATTTGTGCATCAACGTTTTCTTCGATGACAAAATTATTGGCTTTGAATTAATATTGAGAAAAATCAAGAAAAATGAGTACTGAAATCAATTGTAAATGGCGTCGACGCACTCTTCTTCTGCCGAAAAACCTGCCTCCGACGACACCCATGGTCGTGCACACCACCAGTGGATAGCACTCACCCAGACGACGAACACCATGACTTAACATCGACCAATAATGCACCAATTCGATGTGTTGTTGCTCAAAAAGGTCTGTGTCGCGATGTAAAACGACACTACAGTTGTTATCTGCAACGTAAAACGACACTACAGTCGTTATCTGCTGTAATTTGATTTTTTCAACATTATACGTGTTACGTGCATATTACAATATAAATAAGTTTCACTTATTATTTTTCATGAGATGAATGAGACCGTAATTGCTTATGCTCGTATATAGATATGTAACACGAAAAGTGTCGTTTTTATGTCCAGTAACGACACTGGTGTCGTTCCGAAAAGTTCACCAACATCCGATTTTTTCAACAAACAATTTTTTAGTGGACTCCTTAAAGTATGTAATATAGGAAGTTATGAAAAGATATGAGATGATTGTACAAATGACATTACGACGATACACAAGTGTCATTTTGCGGTGGAAAAGAAGCAAAAAATATTGAATAAATCAACAAAAAGTATTGGCGAAAATACGGGGGGAGGGCGGCGCCCGAAATTTTTTTTTAACTAAGAGAATTGAAAACAATGATTTTGAGTGCCAGAATAGGCAAATTAGATTGATTGACCAAAAAGACAATCAGTTTGTCGACCTTTTTAAGTTATGGGGTCTAATGTTTGACGTCGTTCCGCTGTAAAAGTAGCAAAATATTGGAGAAATCAACATAACGACAAAAGTGTCGTTACTGCTTTGAGAACGTCTACTAGAACGACAAAACTGTCGTTCTGTATCTAAAATCGATTTTGAAAAGCCGCGATCCGTCCGAGCTACGATAATGATGAGTTGAACTCATTTAAGTTGCAGATTGAACACGCCACTTACAACATTCAAAATTTATGCTCATTAATTAATCAAGAGGAAAAAAGAAAACGACAAAACTATCGTTACTATTTTGAAAACGACACAAGTGTCGTTCTAACTCTAAAATCGATTTTGAAGAGCTACGACCCTTCCGAACCACGATAATCGACAAAATTAACCCATTTAAGTTGTAGGCTCAACACGCCACTTACAAAATTCTTGAGATATGCCAATTTCTTGTACTTTCAAACGAATTTAGACTAAGATTTGTGTTTTCACCGTTTCATGCCTTATATTCTATATCAATTCCACCGTTAGTTGTCACACAATCAATATTTTCGTCCTTCTTAGGTTGGGGGTCCAATCCTTGATGCCCTTGCATTGAAAAGTAGCAAAATATTGAAAAAATCTACATAACGACACAAGTGTCGTTAAACAACACATGTGTCGTTCTGCAATTAAAATCGATTTTGAAGAGCCACGACCCGTCTTGATGAAACATTGAGTTACGAAAACAAAAGCAAATTGATGAAAACAGAGTGCAAAACGACACTTGTGTCGTTACTGATATCAGAACGGCACAAGTGTCGTTATGCTGAGTGAATGAAATTCAATGAGAGCGACACTAGTGCCGTTACTGTCCAGAAAACGACACTTGTGTCGTTCTGAAAGGGAACTCATGTATTCCACCGTTAGTTGTCACCTAATCAACACGTCCAGCCTTCCCAAGTTATGGGGTCCAATTCTCGAGGTCGGTCGGCTGGAAAAGTTGAAAAATACTGATGAAATCGACAGAACGACACAACTGTCGTGTAACGACATAAGTGTCGTTCTGCCTGGAAACAACCGTACAAAACTCCACGACCTGTCCGAACCACGATGAACTCATTAGATGTACTCATTTAAGTTGTAGGATGGACATGCCTCTTAGAACGTAGGGGAGATATGCTCAACGCTTGTACTTTCAAACAAAATCAATGTAGATTTATGTGATTTCACCGTTTAATACCATATATTCTAATACAATTCCACCGTTAGTTGTTACCTAATCAACACCTCCAACCTTCCCAAGTTAAGGGGTCCAATTCTCGAGGTCAGTCGGCTGGAAAAGTTGAAAAATACTGATGAAATCCAATGAGAACGGCACTAGTGCCGTTACTGTCCACAAAACGACACTTGTGTCGTTCTGCCTGGGAAGAGAAAATTTACATGTTTAAATATAACGATAATCAGAGACACTTGATGAAATCTTGAGTTTCAAAAATAAAGGCAAATTGATGAAACAAATGAGCAAAACGACACTTGTGCCGTTATTGGTTTCAGAACGGCACAAGAGTCGTTTTGCTGCCTGGATGAAATCTAACGAGAACGGCACTAGTGTCGTTACTGTCCACAAAACGACACTTTTGCCTGGGAAGAGAAAATTTATTTGTTGATAATGAGAGAGACACTTAATGAAATATTGAGCGGTGAAAAATAAAAGATAAAAGATGAAGCAATTTATAAAACGACAGAACTGTTGTGTAACGGCACAAGTGTTGTTCTGCCTGGAAACAAACGTACAGAGCTCCACGACCCTTTCGAGGCACGAGAACTCGTTATATGTACTCATTTGAGTTGTAGGATGGACATGCCTCTTATTTTGTAGGGGAGATATGCTCAACGTCTACACTTTCAAACGAAATCAATGTAGACTCGATGGTTTTCACATGTTCAATACCATATATTCTACATCAATTCCACCGTTACACATCTCCTAATCAACACGTCCAGCCTAACAAAGTTAGGGGGTCCAGTTGTCGAGGTCGTTCGACTCGAAAAGTTGAAAAATATTGAAGAAATCAACAGAACGGCAGAACTGTCTTGTAACGGCACAAGTGTCGTTCTGCCTGGAAACAGACGTACAGAGCTCCACGACCCGTCCGAGGCACGATGAACTCGTTATATGTACTCATTTGAGTTGTAGCATGGACATGCCTCTTATTTTGTAAGGGAGATATGCTCAACGTCTACACTTTCAAACGAAATCAATGTAAACTCGATGGTTTTCACATGTTCAATACCATATATTCTACATCAATTCCACCGTTACACATCTCCTAATCAACAAGTCCAACCTTCATCAAGTTAGAAGGTCCAGTTGTCGAGGTCGTTCGACTCGAAAAGTTGAAAAATATTGAAGAAATCAACAGAACGGCAGAACTGTCTTGTAATGGCACAAGTGTCGTTCTGCCTGGAAACAGACGTACAGAGCTCCACGACCCGTCCGAGGGACGATGAACTCGTTATATGTACTCATTTGAGTTGTAGGATGGACATGTCTCTTATTTTGTAGGGGAGATATGCACAACGTCTACACTTTCAAACGAAATCAATGTAGACTTGATGGTTTTCACATGTTCAATATCATATATTCTACATCAATTCCACCGTTACAAATCTCCTAATCAACACGTCCAGCCTAACAAAGTTAGGAGGTTCAGTTGTCGAGATCGTTCGACTCGAAAAGTTGAAAAATATTGAAGAAATCAACAGAACGGCAGAACTGTCTTGTAACGGCACAAGTGTCGTTCTGTCTGCAAACACACGCACAGAGCTCCACGACCCGTCCGAGGGACGATGAACTTGTTATATGTACTTATTTGAGTTGTAGGATGGACATGCCTCTTATTTTGTAGGGGAGATATGCTCAACGTCTACACTTTCAAACGAAATCAATGTAGACTTGATGGTTTTCACATGTTCAAACATCAATTCCACCGTTACACATCTCCTAATCAACAAGTCCAGCCTTCATCAAGTTAGGGGGTCCAGTTGTCGAGGTCATTCGACTCGAAAAGTTGAAAAATATTGAAGAAATCAACAGAACGATAGAACTGTCTTGTAACGGCACAAGTGTCGTTATACCTGGAAACAGACGTACAGAGCTCCACGACCCGTCCGAGGGACGATGAACTCGTTATATGTACTCATTTGAGTTGTAGGATGGACATGTCTTTTATTTTTTAGGGGAGATATGCTCAACTTCTACACTTTCAAACGAAATCAATGTAGACTCGATGGTTTTCACATGTTCAATACCATATATTCTACATCAATTCCACCGTTACACATCTCCTAATCAACACGTCCAGCCTAACAAAGTTAGGGGGTCCAGTTGTCGAGGTCGTTCGACTCGAAAAGTTGAAAAATATTGAAGAAATCAACAGAACGGTAGAACTGTCTTGTAACGGCACAAGTGTCGTTCTGCCTGGAAACACACGCACAGAGCTCCACGACCCGTCCGAGGGATGATGAACTCGTTATATGTACTTGTAGGATGGACATGCCTCTTATTTTGTAGGGGAGATATGCTCAATGCTTAATCGAAATGACAAACAAAACGACACAACCGCCGTTACTGTTCATTAGAACGGCACAACTGTCGTTCTGAATGGGAAGAGATTATTTATTAGAATGGTATGACTATCGTTATATTTACAAGTATAATGATAATGAGAAAGACTTGTGCCGTTACTGATCATATAATGTCTACTAGAACGTCACAAGTATTGTTATGCTGTGTGAAAAAAATTCAACGAGAACGCCACCAGTGTCATTACTATCCAGAAAACGACACTTGTGTCGTTCTGCCTGGAAACACCTGTACCGAGCACCATGACGCATTCGAAACACAATATTCGGTTAGATAAACTCATTTACGTTTTAAGATGGACACCCCTCTTAGAATGTAGGTGAGAAATGCTCAATACTTGATGGACATGAAAAAGAAAACGACACAACTGCACATCCTGTTTCGAAAAAGCACAAGCGATATTTTAGTGTAACAAAAAAAAACATATGTGCATCATAACTGCCGTTCTGGCTTCATCGAGTATAAGATAAGGACACAATCACTCGTTTCAAACATTATAAGTAGTTTGCTTTTCAAAACGACAAAAGTAGTACATCGTAACATAACACCACCATCCCTTTTTAATATTACAAAAGTTGTACATCACAACACCACAAAAGCCTCATATGTGCCATGTTATCTTCATTGTTCATATATCTCGCTAAGAGGTACACGATCTGTACAAGTGATACGGTTATGCCGATGATCTATATGGAATTGAACAGACAACTTCTATTGAAGTACCAATAATGTCCTCTTGTATGGAGAAATCAACATTGTTTTCATTTTTAAGAGGATATTCATTTTGGAAAACTTGTTTTTCGGAACTACCTTGAATTATGGTCAAATTATCCCAATCCACATAGTTTCTTTCTATATCATTCCCATAATCGCCATCGTATTGCTCAACTTCATTTCGATTGCTCACATCTCCCTTTCTACGATAACAACTGTAGTGTCGTTCTACACTACATAAAACGATTGGACTGTCGTTCTGAACTACAAATCGTCCAATAGTTGCTGAAATACACCAACAGTAAAAACAAATCAGCTAAAATATCATTTCATACTATATTCAACAATAAAATGACCAAATGTACATGAGATTTATAAAAATACCATTTTCTTTTCTTTAAATAATGGAGATTTCAATGTAGGTAATATAGAAGCTAAAATCCTTGTTCAAATGCTCAAAATGTTGGAGAAGATATGTGAGGAATATAATCAATAACAAGATCTTAGGAGGCGGCAAACATTGGAGATGAAGAGCACTTTGAATTTTTTTTTTGGGTCAAAGAGCACGTTGGTTTTCAGACGAGATGAAATAGTGAATTTGATGGGATGAAAATGGTGTATGAGTCTTTTACTTGATGGGGATATTTTAGACAATTTGCCATATTTATTTATTGTATTTTTTAATTGAGGTCATTTGACCAATAAACATTGAGAAGTAGTCTTTTTTCCAACTACTTTGTTTGACTATGTCTTTTAACAAAGAATCACATGGTGAATTTGATGGGATGAAAAGGGTGTATGAGTCTTTTACTTGATGGGGATATTTTAGACAATTTGCTATGTTTATTTATTGTATTTTTTAATTGAGGTCATTTGACTAATAAACATTGAGAATGGGTATTTTTTCCAACAACTTTGTTTGACTAGGTCTTTTAACAAAGAATCCCCAGAGTTTTTGATATGGCGACGCCGTCATTTTATTGATGGAATTTCAAATTGGTTTAAAATAATGTTAAACAATTGATCACTCTTTTAATGACATCTACTTCAGATCTAATATCGACATGTTAAACCTTAACATCGACTAACCATTATATCCATAACGCAAAGTTAAAAATCTTCAAAATAAAATATGGTTTCTAAAGAGAGAGAATATTTCACGTTGAGCCAAGAAAATTTCAAAATTGCCTCGATTTTTCGGCTTGGAAAAGGGTGAAATACGGGGATTCTTGTACTCCATTTTCGAGCTTAAGCCCTTGTTTGGCTCAAATTATTTGGCCAAAAATATAAAAATTCTGATTGTTATTTTCAAAGAATTTGAATTTGTGTGAGATAAAAAAGTCAAAGATGGTGACTGATTTGAATGGCAACGGTGCATTTTTTTCTACAAATGGCAAAAATGTGGAACAAACAAGCTGTAAATTTCAAGAAAGCATTAAAGAGGCATAGAGTTATTACATCAAATGGGTATGAGACGAAAAATTTAATATAAATTAGGAGACTAAACAAAGAACGGAAATCATGTCTATGGCTCTTGTGAATTTCCTAAACTATGCCATATTAGTTGAAGACTCGTTCTTGACATGTAAGCTGTCAAGGCTCTGATTGCTTTCAAAGCAGGGTTTCTTTACGGTATTACATCAGTATCATTCACTCTACAGTATTTAGCTTTACAAAGTAGTCTCATTATCCACATGCTTCGAGAAGTTATACTAGTATAAAAATCTTTCTATACAATACAAAACTTTATGTACTACACATATACATAAAAATGAATTGAGGCACGTTCCTTGAACCTTTTTCACCCTGCCTCAAGAAGATAAAATTAATTTTAAAAAAAAAAAAAACAGCAGAAAGATTGTCAAAATCCTATCTAAACAAATCGATGTAGTGCCAAAAGTGTGTGATAACTAAAAGCGAGCCATCTAAATTTCTACAGTTAGCCATAAAAAGCTTGTTGCCCAACAATTAACATTCTTTCTCACTGCATTAGGCAGAACTTTGGTATGGTCTTGTTGCATGTTTGGATAAGCTTAAAAAGT
This sequence comes from Fraxinus americana, assembly GCA_035079005.1. Taxonomy (NCBI): domain Eukaryota; kingdom Viridiplantae; phylum Streptophyta; class Magnoliopsida; order Lamiales; family Oleaceae; genus Fraxinus; species Fraxinus americana. The sequence continues at coordinate 54,133,491 of CM068706.1, read as the reverse complement.
TTACTTATAAGTAAATAACTAATTTTCTTTATTGGTTAAAATTGAGACCAAGTTAATTATTTTGATAGAAAGTCACTAAACATCCAAACACGTTTGAAAACAAGAATTACTCAAAAAATAATTTTTACTTATATTTGAACTTAGCCAAACATGCTCTATATAACATACGTATACAGGAAGGAAGATTCAGGTTCATGGATTGATATGAGAATTAAGGAACATGGAACAAATTGGAAGGGAAGATGAAATTGAAGATTTGTCACTATCTCCTCCAACAATGGGATCCATGCAAATTGCAGGCAGCAATGGATTTGGTCATAGCATAGAGTTTATGTCTCAAGCTTACTTGACAAATAGGAGTTCTGAGATTGATATTGAGGACGGGATATCGAATGCTAGTAAAGATCGGCCCCTCCCGATATTTCTCAAGGCAAGTCTCGCTCGTTTAGACAGCACAACGTACAAAACTTTTATGTTATTATTTACCAAAATACCCATTTTTTGAGAATTTTTTTATTTATTTTTAATCAAAGAGGACTAGATTCAAGTGTTATAAACTTTGGAAGGAAAAAGTTTGATTATTCTTTCTATATAGAAGATACGTTTACGAAGTATACTATCTAGTATTGTCTAATACACCTTACATTTCAATGCAGTTTGCAGATGTGGAATTCAAGGTAAAAGTTCCTCAACGTCCCTCGAATAATCCAGTGAAGGCTGTCGTGTCGAAGGTGGCTTCACAATTGCATATTGAACATGATAACTACAAGAAGATATTGAAAGGTATAACTGGGAGCATTGGCCCTGGAGAGATTCTTGCTCTGATGGGACCTTCTGGTAGTGGAAAAACAACTCTGTTAAAGATAATAGGTGGGAGATTGCACGAAAATGTTACCGGAACTATTACTTGCAATGATATTCCATATAATCCAGCTCTCAAGAGAAGGTACACACTACTCAAGAGACTGAACGTGACTCAATAGTACGATTAATAAGATTTTAACTTTTACTGTCTACTACGGTACGATCCATCATACCAGACAAGACACCAACGTCTATCATGTTCTATGTCAAGCATGTTTTGTTTCTTTTACAGGATCGGGTTTGTGACACAGGATGATATACTTTTACCACAGTTGACAGTTGAAGAAACCTTAGTTTTCGCAGCTTTTTTAAGACTTCCAAGCAGAATGAGCCAGCGCCAGAAGTATGAACGAGTCGAGATGATTGTTAAGGAATTAAACCTTGAAAGGTTTGTTCAGACTTCAGATTATTTATGATTTTCATTTAAATTGAAATGGTTCATATGATCATGCATGTCTGGATTCAACAATCATATAGGTGTCGTCATACACGAATTGGTGGAGGATTTGTTAAAGGTGTATCAGGAGGAGAAAGGAAAAGAACCAGCATAGGATATGAAATTCTCGTTGATCCTTCATTATTATTCCTCGACGAACCAACTTCGGGGCTTGATTCGACTTCTGCGAATAAACTACTTCAAATACTTCAAGGTCTTGCCAAGGTACACAACCCACCATCAAAATATTCGTGCTTGGTAAAGATGATTTTATAGTACTGGACGCCATTAAGGAAAAACTTGAAATCTGGTTCATTACACTGTCCACCTCATCGAGTATCACTTACAAAAATTGCACTTAATGTACCTCGAATTACGGCTTTTAAAGGATAAACATTTTATGTTTTCATAGGCAGGAAGGACAATTATTACAACAATCCACCAGCCTTCAAGCAGGATGTTTCACATGTTTGACAGGGTTCTGTTAATTTCAGAAGGGTATCCTGTCTACTATGGAAAAGCCCGAGAGTCGATGCAGTACTTTTCTTCTTTAAGGTTCATCCCGGAGATAGCCATGAACCCTGCAGAATTCTTGCTGGATTTGGCAACAGGACAAGTAAATGACATAACCGTCCCTGAAGAATTACTTATATCTAATGGAACTGCTGATTATGAAAGAGTTATAATAAGAGTAAGCATTCCTTTCTTGATACTTTGAATCATGTTGTTGAAGACTAAATTTAAATAAATAAATGTTCTCCAAATTGATTTCTAAGACGCTCTATTTGAATAAATATGTCTTCTCCAACTAGTACTTACAGCACAAATACAAAGTCGAACTCGAACCCAAAGAGAAGCAAGAGAATCATCAGAGATCAAAGGCATCAGAGCGCCTTCAGTTAGCCATTCAAGTTAAGAAGGACTGGACTCTAACTTGGTGTGAACAATTTAGGATATTGTGCAAGAGAACATTCAAAGAAAGAAGGAGAGATTACTTTGATCAACTAAGACTCATTCAAGCACTCGGAGTTGCTGTCTTATTAGGCCTTCTCTGGTGGAAATCGAATACTAAAACCGAGGCTCAACTCAGAGATCAGGTAATCTGCACACATTTCTCACTTTCCCCGATACGTATTCTGCAACTATCTGAAGTATCTAAAAACAACGTTTGTTTACGTTAAATTGCAGATTGGTTTATTGTTCTACATTTGCATTTTCTGGACTTCTTCGTCAATATTTGGAGCAGTATACGTATTTCCGTTTGAGAAGATATACTTGGTGAAAGAAAGGAAGACAGATATGTACAGATTGAGTGTGTACTATGTTAGCAGCACTCTATGTGACATGGTGGCTCATGTTTTATATCCCATGTGTTTCATGTGCATTTTGTATTTCATGGCTGGATTCAAGAGGACAGTGGAATGTTTCTTCACGACACTATCTGCAATACTATTGATCACCATTACCAGTCAAGTAAGTTAAAAAAAGCTCAAGGACGTAGTTATCTGATAAAACGGCCTACCTGTCGCATAACTATTGGTGTGACTTAACTAATCCCTCATTTATTCGTTAAATTTAGTTGATCCATTTTTGTGCATTTAGGGTGCAGGAGAACTTTTTGGAGCTGCAGTAATGAGCATCAAAAGGGCTGGGATGATTGCTTCTCTGATATTGATGATATTTCTTCTCACTGGAGGATACTATGTTCAGGTATTAAAATTGCAAGAGCATATCTATAATATATTAAATATCACGTCGACTGAGAATTATTTTTTGAACGTTTATGGCCCTACTATAATTCAATCATTTCAATAATATCTTACTTTTTGTTTTTCAATATGTATTTAATTTATTTAATTATTTAGTTACAATCAATGTACATGTACATTTGATAGATTCATTTTACATGTGTACTTTCATTAATGTATAAATTCTCTATTGTTAATTCTCAATTATTTAACATTCACATTCATTTCATTGATATTTATTTACATTTATGCATTTCAGTATTATTAATTCTAATTATAAGTTAATTAAAATTTCACATTCAATAATACATTTAATTATTCACATCTATATATGCTAATTAACATCCAGTTTTACTTAATTGAAAATTAAATAAATTATTTAACATTCATTGTCGCGTATATATTCCATGGTATTAATTCTAAATTAATTAACATTTATGCATATTCAAATATTATTTTTACGGCACTAATAAAGTATTTTACATAACCTGCAATGCACGTTGCACATTCATCGTTGACTAGTATACAAAGAAAGAAACAACAAACGAAGTTTTGTTCTCGATAAATTTGAATTTATTACATAAATAACTTTTCAGGACTTGTTCATTCGTTGCTAGTTCCGCTCAAAGATTCAAAATAATTAAATCCACAACACATTATACTAGTTTTAGCCTCTGCTTGTCTCTTCTAACATTGTTGTATTTGAGATCGCGTCATTAAGCAATAGTCTCTTTAGATTTACCAAAATGCTAAGTTGCTATTTCCTTAATTCATCACCGATCGGTGCTACCTCCACTTATTTGGCATAGATTCTCATTTCTTTATCTCAGTATGACCATACGTCCTTGTTGACAACCACATTTCTGCTACGTCCATCTTATTAACATTCTGTCTGTTAACACTTTCCAAAACAATTTGGGGAGCAAGAACATGTACTAAAAATGTCTTAAATTTCCACAAACCATGGCCTTCTAACACAGTATGAGATCATGACAAACCTTTAGTTCAAGTCTAACTATGAGATGTTATTACTGCAGCACATACCAAAATTTATGCAGTGGATCAAGTATGCATCTTTCACCTACTATGGCTTTAGGCTTCTGTTGAAGGTGCAGTACTCTAGCGATGAATTGTACGAATGCAATAGCCATGGCGGCTGCCGGAGTTTGCAGAGTTCACCTTCGTTTGACACGGTCAGTTTGAATGGTGGACTACAAGAAGTTTGGGTGCTATTAGCCATGGCTTTAGCTTATCGTTTCTTAGCATACATTTGTCTTCGCAGAAAAATAAGCATCTACAATATTTGAAGAGCACATGTTTGACAATAAATATGTTGTGAAAATCAATTGTACGTTTGCACAACAATCTATTATACAGAACAGAGAAACAATCCACATAAATGAAAATTACAGAGCAAACTTTTCTTCAAGGAAACTACAATCAGACTTCTTCTGTTCATTACGTTTTATGCTCACATCACTGGGTATATTACTCAAATAGTTGTTTTATTTCATGTACTTTTGGAGGAATTTCCTATGGAAATCATTTCTGATGGTATCATTGATAAAGCGTTTTGCAATCTTGGTTTCGCCACGGGCCTGGTTCTTGAAAACAACATCATCGTCCCACCTGTTCGGACAAATTTTTGGTAACAGTTCAATACAATATAAATAAAACAGCGTGTAGGGTCAAAAGATTGACAGCATACTACCTTCTCTTTACACTAAAGGAAGTTGGGTTATTAATCAGAGGATTTCCACGCAACAATTCTGCCTCTTTGGCTTGCAGCTCTTCTTCTTGCTTCTCTCGTTCCTGCCAGAAGCACAAAATACATCATTAAGTGAAAAGGGAAGGGCCATAAATTAATCGACATTGTCAAATGTCGTTTAAATTTTTTATGTCAACCCAAATATCATTTTAATAGCAAAGCCATGGTGTCAACATATGGATACCAAGACATCATGCAACCTTCTCAAAGAAGAAAACCAAAATTCTTAATTAACTTCACCAAGCATTGTTAAACAACACATGAATGAGAACTCAAAGAAGGAAACACACTATGAGAAACTTTAGTATTGAACAACTTACTTCCCGTAGTTTCTGCTCAGCTTTTTCCTTCCTTATAAGTTCAAGTTCAGCCAGAAGTGCTTCTTCATCATCTTCGTCGTCGTCGTCGTCGTCATCCTCACTAGCCACATAGTGAACAATTTTTAGTGAACCATGCTTCAAAATAATTTATTAACAGAGAAAATATATACACTATGCAATTCATCATCAAATCAAGATGTGTATTTGGAATGTACAGTTGGCAGTAACAGAATTAAATCGAAAATGGGAAATAATGCAAACCTATCATCACTTTTGACATCCACATCGGCATCGTCCGCATCCACACTACGTGGAACAATACGATCTTCAACTTCTCTCTTAGAACCTGCAAACAAAGATGCTGTTAGCTCAGGATAGAATTAATTCCAAGTAGTTTCATTCTACAAGTGAATCAAGCAAGTAAAATTTTACCTTCTAGAAGAAGATGACCTCCCTTTCTACGATCCCTGTCCTCTGCAAACATAAAATATATGTCTTACATACAAAATTAGCAAATGAACTCTAGAACACGACAAGAATTCCTACCCTTAGATGAAAAATGTCTCCTCTCCCGCTCCTCCAATTCATCTCTAAGGTTTCTCCTTAGTAGCTCATCATGTGTGTCTTGTCCTTCCTTTCTGTATATCAAAGGGTGGCAATAAAAATATAATACAAACTGATATTGCCACATAATATGCATAAATAATATATAGAAACTAATAAAATAAAAAAGAATAAATAAATAAAATAGTAATCATCTTGGACTAAGGCGAGACAAGAAAAGGATATAACATTCAAAGCTGATGTTTCACAACCAAAAAACGCAGCATAGGTGACCTTAAATCAAATTATAGTTTTGATGCAAAAATAATATAAACAGCAGTATGTGGTTGGTGTGTGTATGTGTGTGTGCACATATAGCAAGCCAGAATTCATACAAAATACATTTCTTCCTTTTCAGGAAGCACATTCACGAAACAACACAATATCTTTGAAATATAATAGGAAACCACAAAAAATAAAGCATTATAAATATCTCTTTATATGACCCTCTTCCTCTTGTGTACTCAACTAGAATGTCAATGTTTTAAAAGGAAGTAAGGGTCACTGAGGCAATTTTCCTTTGCATAAGCCTCAACAGAAAACAAAAAATTAAGTAAAAAATTATAAAATAATATCAAATAAACATATAAAGTTTGTGTGGGTTTCATGATAATCTACTTACGGAGTATTATGAGAGGAATAATGGATCCCACGAAAGGTGTGGAAGTTAGTAGTTGTGAATAACTGGTTAAGATTATAAATTTACTGGAACTTATATGTTACTTTTTAGGAAACCCAAAGAGGGGCAATAAACCATAAACAATCTTCTATTGTCCTTTTGTAATTGAGAGAGAGAGAGAGAGAGCAGCAGCAGCTTAAATTATAAAGAATTTTAAGGATTTTTTCTTGTTTAATCAAACAATATAAAGAACTGATGGGACCATTTTTTTGTTCTTAAATTTGAGAACGAGATGTGCCCAAATAAAACCCCCTTCAGTAGATGAAACTCACAGCTTAGACTTAAAAAAAAAAAAAAAAAAGGAAAAAAAAAATGGGGAAAAAAAACTCGGTCACAGCAAAATAGAGTCACGCCTGGTGTGCGTTGAGGCTGCCTCATTGAAGAAGTACAATAAATACAGCCTCGAGGCACGGTTGACGCACCTCAGTGGCGCCTTTTATAAATGCAGAGTATTAAATGAAAAATTCTACAAAGTAAAGCAGCCATTAATGTACATCTATGGAGTGCAGTCCATAAAAGTTCTTCCAAAATTTCCCCAAGGTGAGATGAGGGGGAGAGAATTTCTTTTTGAGATTTTAAAAGCCATATCGAAACCATTTTCTAGTTTAGAACAAACGATAACGTGTCAGGGGGTAGAATCCAACTCAGCAGGATGGACATCTAGATAAAAAAGCAGCCCAATGTGGGAAGCTACAGGAGAATCATTTAATCAGTTTAACGTCATCCATTCTTCTCTTCAGTTAATATCTACAGCAAACACTGTTATACATTCTGGAAAATACGCACAAAGCTTAAAAATGACAGTAAAAACTAACATCTTACATACTTGCTCCCAATTTATTCTTTGGAAGTTATTTATTTAATCTCACCATGATCAAAGGGCACAAAATTCATATCTCGTGTTTAGGTAGACAACATAAATAACAGTCTCATTAACCACAAAATACTAATTCACACTAAACCATCAACAAAATGTTTTAAGAAGAATTAACGATTAAGCATACACAAATCATCCCCCCCCCCCCCCCCGGCGCGCGCGCGCACACATATATATTGAAAGGAAATCCCACGCACATATAACATAAAGGAAAACTAATTAACGTAAACCAGTGAAAATTGAAATGAAAAAGAAAAAAACGAACCTAGGTTTCAAGGTAGTGTGAGAGGCAATGTCCCTGGAAGAATACTTTTGGGACGGACCGAAAATTCGAGTTCCCCCTTGTTCATCTCCTCCTTTGGCAGGTGCCCATGTGGGTCTCGCTGCGGTCGTCATATTGCAACCCTAGATCGCTGAAAATTCAATGTTATTCTGCAGTTAATACAAAATCAATTAGAATACTCAATATCCGAAGAAATATAGGCTTCTTTTGCGTAAAAACATTAAAAAGAAATTCGATAATATGGAAATAGATTAGGGTTTCGACTACCTTCGGCTTCCCTATTATTTACTTCAGAGAGACAATTGAGAAGCAAAGTAGACTCAAACTCTGAGTTAACCAATTTTAACACTGTCGGTTTAACGAATAAACGACACCGTTCTATTGTCGGTATTGGGCTCTCGATTTTTCATTTAAATTGTGGGCTGGATTCTCATTTTTGACATTGGTGTAGGCAAGCTATATTAGGAAAATGATTCAAATAGCACAAAAATAGGAAAAGTTGTGAAATCTAGCACTTTTTTAATTTGTAAATTAAAAGTCGGTTTAGTTAAAAAATAATGATAATAATAAAAATAAAAAATCACGTGCTAAGCACGCTGGACTGATAAGCATTTTTAATCATCTTCTTCCTTTCTTCTATTCTCTCCCTTCCTCATTTTTTCGTCCTCCCGGTATCCCACGCCCTGTTCCCTACTCTGCTATTCTGTGCAATTCCAGGTACAATCAAGATTCGAGAATTCAATTGTTCTTCTGTTAAGATTTTTTTTTTACTGTTTTTGTGTTTATTTCTCTAGCCTTCAGAATTAATTATTCAGGCCGATTTTACCCCAAATTTTGGTCATTTGAATTGAGAAATAGGTCAATTTGGTTCGGGTTAATGGAGTACTTTATGTGATAGTTTAGATAAAACTTGTGTTTGTTTTTCATAATTATTTGGAAGATTTTGAATTAGGACAATGATAAATTTCGTGCTCTACTAATGCAGTCAAATTATCTAACTAGATGAAATGGGGTCTTAGTTAGACATATGCAGGATATGTTAAACCACCTAAGTTCTTGCTTTCTAATTTATACATTCTAGTACCATAAACACCACGCGAACCATGTTCATTGGCTAATAATTTTTTGGATACGTTGAATTGTAGGAAAGAAAATGGAAAAATGACAGCTTATGTGATTGAAAGCTTTGTATTAGGACATAGTACTAATTTTATGGAATTCTTTTTTTAGATTTGACTGGTTTAAAGGAGCTTTTAGTTTGCATCAGACATAAATCAACTTTTCATGAGCAAAAAATTGTTTATATAAATTTCTAGTCGTATAACAGTTGACATTGACAATGCACTCCCTCTCCTTTTTTTTTTTTTTATTATTAGAAACATGCCCTCTGTTTCATTAAAAAGAAAATGTAATTGTTCTTCGATGACATGAAATTCTAGTAAATATGCAACATCTACACTTGGTTTACCAACTTAGAGCTTCATCATTACTGATCTTTTTGTTTGTATTGAAAATGTAATAAAAGCATTTTTCCATCTTTCTCTTGATCAAAATTATGTTCTGTTGTCAGGGGGTATAAGTAATTTGGGCGAGATGTCATTAAGTACTAGTGCTACTGTTGGTCCGGCTACAGCGTTATCTGTTGGTATGTGGATTTTAATCTTCCATTCTTTTAGTATTCGAGATGAGTATACGCAATACATATGTTGATATACATGTGTATTTTGATTAATTTGAGATAAATTTATTTGGGCTTTGGTATCATGTTGTGTTGTGCATGATTCAGTTTATCGCTATTTTTTTTTTAAAGTGAAATGGCACTAAATTTTATTTAAATTGTTGGTACATAAAGCATGTGATGTTTTCGATTTGTATCTCTGTGGAAGCCCGTGCAAGGGACACAGTTTACTTTTTGTTGGATAGATGTTGGTGCAACTATATGGCAATTTTAAGTGCAGAACTTGAAGTTATTAGTTGAATGCTATTCATGGTGGTGGGAATAGACAAACTTGTCATTTGCTTCGCAAGTAGTTATGCCTTTACATGATCATTCAGAAGGGTGAAATGTAATGCAAGCATGATGTTTTATCCTTCGTTCTGCATCCAAGTATACAAGAACATCGAGATTGTGAAATTAGCAATCTGAGAATGCACATTGCTTGATGTTTTATCGTCATTGATATTCCTCTTGACATCTTTATTTTTTTATTTTTTATTTTTTTGTCGTTGTTGTGAGAGGTGATACAGTGGCATGTTTTAGTATTTATTTGTACTGGACACTAAAATAGATTGGTTTTGTTACCACAGTGAGATTGAAAGATCAATGTCTGAAGGAAATCAAACATGTTGGATCTGGCCCAGTTGGGATGAAGCCACTTCGCTTGCAGTTTCATCCCTTCGAAAGAAGAAGAACCAGAATGCAAGCTTTTCGAGTGCAGCTTGCTTCTATAACATGTTCTGCTGCTTTGGTAATTTATCATACTTTTGTATTAAGATAATACTTTAACTTGCAAATTGCAATGTGCAATTGATTGGTATCATGTGTGAGAGGGATTGTCTGTCCTACTTGACAAATGGCATTGTATCTTTAGTAATCCTTTAACTGGCAGTAAAGATTGAAATTTATTCTTTTCTGAGCATGTTTGGCTAGGCTTCTAAGTTACTAGTAAATAATCAAACTTTGAAATATTAATTTTATTGATCAAAACTGCAAATAAGTAACTAATTATTTTCGGATTGAAGCGAGTTCTGGCAAATAATTATGTCTCTAAGTTGCTTTGGCATTATTGTTTCGGTCTCCCTTTCTGGCAAGCAGTGATAAAATTACCTACGCAAATTACTGCACAGTTGCCTCATGAACATGAAATGATATGTGGAATCATTGTCTGGTTCCAAAAATTACCTGACATTCTGAAAGTACGAGAAATTTTTTTATTTTTTGAATTTCCATCTTCTGAATTTTGGCTGATCAAAAGTACCCAAGTTCTGATTGGCTGTTTCTTATGACAGAACGCAACTTGTGCTGCAGAGCAAACCCAAACAGTTACACGGCAATCATCAACCATTACTGTTGCACCTATTCAAGGTATAATTATCTTCTTCCAATAGTTTTGGATTTGTCAGCTGTTTATGCACTATTGCAGTGTCTGGCTCACTCTCGTGGTCATTCTTCAATAAATTTATGTTCTGTTTCATCTCAAATCCTTCTCCAGATATATGGAGAGAAAAACTTGATCATGTTATTAGTTTATTCTATTGCATATTTCTCAATTCGAACCTTAGTTGGACAAGAAACCGGCTCTTGTGCAAATTTTGGTACATCACCTGTTTACATGGATTTCAGGAAAGGAAAAATCTCCAGAACTCGATGATGGTGGGACAGGATTTCCACCTCGTGATGATGGTGATGGTGGGGGTGGTGGCGGTGGCGGCGGCGGCCATTGGTCAGGCGGGTTCTTCTTTTTTGGCTTTCTTGCTTTCCTTGGATTCTTAAAGGATCAAGAGAGTGAAGGACCTTACCGGGATGAAAGGAGGAGATGAGAAACTAATATAAATCTATTACCGTCATGTTGCCTGTACCTCTTTTTCTGAATTATTTGGCTACTTTTGTGATATGAAACCCTACTGGATATGGATGAGTTGATTGGATAATATATTTAAATCTGCATTAAGTTGCATCTTAGCTCCAGACTCCGAGAGCAAAGATTTCGAGTGTTCAGTTCGAAGGAATATGATAAAAATATTCCCGTGCTAAAAATTTTGGTAATTTCTGTTACTTGACTTTGTTACATCACTGAAATCAGCGAAGCCTCCATGTAAGCACCAACGTGGCAGCGAAGTCCATGTAAACTCTCAATAATTCGTCATGCAATTATGTGCGTTCTTCGCTCTCTCGCTTGTATCCGACCTACTAGTCCTTATTTCACAACAGTAGTATCATCCATGGCATGCCTCTTGATGGAGGCCTCGTCCACCGGTTGAATCCCTAGTGCCCAAATGTTAGAGCCGAAGCATTTGGGGTTCGTCAGACAAAAGCATGTGTGACATTCAAATTCAGGTTTTTGTATAACCGTGGCATTTGAATCCAGGTTCTCGAGAGCATTTGATAAGGAAATTTCCTTATCAGATCTCTACAATCAACACGTAATCATTGAAGATCAAGAAAAATCTTGGAGAATCAATTTACAAATGAAACAAATTCTTCCAAAGGAATTTATGAGATCTAACGAACCAATGGTAGCTAGACGTGGAAGTAAGGCTGCAAAACCATGACCTGATTCTATAAGGATTTTTCCCCTATCAAAAGGCAGCGGATGTGCAGGGACGCACTCTTTAAACTCTTTGATCATAAGACTATATATCAATTCTTTTAATGCGAAGTAATCTTGGTGCCTTACGATATTTGCCTGAGTGTGCATGAAACATACAAGTAGACAGGCCCATGGCACGAGATCTTTTGACGGAGGTCAACGGACTTCGTTGGGAAAATTTAAGGAACGACGATTTTAACTTCTTATCACAAAAAAGTACTGTTTAATGCTAACGTGATGAAAATTTTCAACATGCAAGTCTTATTGCAGCAAAATAGGGTTAAGATAGCTGAAACTATAGCTGCACCAAGGGATCAAACCTTTGGAATGAAGTTCTAAGAGTAATATTCGTCAAAGTATCGTTTAAAATGATGATGACATTTAGAAATAATGTAGTTTGATCATACTGAGGTAAACATCTAAAAACATTGAATCAAAATGCACATCTTCAACAAGATCTACATGTTTAAGAAAATTATCTCGACTTTCGAAGCACACCATTCAAACTATTAACTCTTGAAATACCAGCTATTAGATTTGAAGTATCCATACTTCGGAAAAAAAAAAGGCATCTAATTTTGTAAAATATCTTAAACCAAACCTAAACTGTGAAAGTAACAGCACTCAATCAGAAAACCAGCTTTAGATTTAGTCGACTTCCTCCATCTTGCTACCCTCAGTATCAGCATCCTCCAAAGGTGGCATGTCAACATCAGCTTCACCAGCATCTTCGTCAATGCTCAGACCAAGTTTCAGCATTCTGTGAATCCTATTGCCAAAAGTGTTGGGGTCATCAAGGCTGAACCCAGAGGTGAGGAGAGCAGTCTCGAACAGCAACATAACCAAGTCCTTCACAGACTTGTCGTTCTTGTCAGCATCAGCTCTTTTCCTGAGCTCATCCATGATGGGGTTCTCGGGATTGATTTCCATTGTCTTCTTGCTGGACATGTATCCGGCCATGCTTGAGTCCCTTAGAGCTTGTGCCTTCATAATCCTCTCCATATTGGCAGTCCAGCCATACTCTCCTGTCACCAAACAGCATGGAGAGTCGACCACTCTATCAGATACTACCACCTTCTCGACCTTATCTCCGAGGACATCCTTGATTACCTTGCACAGACCCTCGAATTGCTTCTTCAATTCTTCCTTCTTATTTTTCTCATCATCACTTTCATCAAGCTTGAGACCTTCCTTAGTAGCAGAAACAAGTTTTTTACCCTCGAATTCTTTCAACTGGCCAACAGCATACTCGTCAATAGCATCAACCATATAAAGGACTTCATAGCCTTTCTTCTTCAGCTTCTCTAGGAAAGGAGAGTTCTCAACGGCCTTCTTGCTCTCACCAGTGATGTAGTAGATATCATTCTGTCCTTCCTTCATCCTGGTCACGTAGTCCTTCAAGCTGGTCATCTCATCCCCACTCTTGGTAGAGTGATACCTGAGCAATTCAGCTATCTTAGTCTTGTTCTGGGAATCCTCGTGGATACCAAGTTTAAGGTTCTTTGAGAAAGCTTCATAGAACTTGTCATAGTCTTCCTTGTTCTCAGCAATCTCAAAGAAGAGTTCAATGCACTTTTTCACCAAATTCTTGCGAATAACCTTCAAGATCTTGTTCTGTTGCAGCATCTCACGAGAGATGTTGAGTGGCAAGTCCTCAGAGTCCACAATACCCTTCACAAATCCCAAATATTCGGGGATCAACTCTTCACAATTGTCCATGATGAAGACACGACGAACATAAAGCTTAATGTTGTTAGGCTTCTTCCTGGTGTCAAACAGATCAAAAGGTGCCCTCTTAGGAACAAACAGGATGGCTTTGAACTCAAGTTGTCCTTCAACTGAAAAGTGCTTCACAGCTAAGTGTTCCTCCCAGTCATTAGTAAGACTCTTGTAGAAAGCAGAATACTCCTCCTTAGTGATCTCCTCGGGCTTCCTCATCCAAATAGGCTTCTGCTTGTTAATTAAATTCCACTCATGAGAAACTTCCTTGATCTTCTTTTTCTTCTTCTCGGCTTTCTCTTTCTCTTCATCAACTTCCTCAACCTTCCCTTCCTCATCTTTCTTGTCTTCCTCATCCTTCTTGTCTTCCTCATCCTCGTCATCTGAGATTTCCTTCTCTGTAGTCTTCTCAACCCAAAGAGAGATTGGATAGCTAATAAACTCAGAGTGCTTCTTCACTAAATCCTTCAGCCTACGCTCCTCAAGATATTCAAGTTGGTCCTCCTTCAAGTAGAGAGTAATCTTGGTACCCCTGCCAAGGTTTTCACCAGATGTATCTCTGGTAACAGTGAATGAACCACCAGCCTGAGACTCCCAGACATATTGCTCATCGTCGTTATGCTTGGTGGTGACAATAACCTTCTCAGCAACCAAGTAAGCTGAGTAGAAACCAACCCCAAACTGCCCAATCATGCTGACATCAGCACCAGCGGCAAGGGCTTCCATGAATTCCTTGGTTCCTGACCTTGCAATGGTACCAAGATTATTCACCAAATCTGCAATTCAGAACCAAACAATTAAATATGAAGAATCATAATGAATCCAGACAACTGAAACAACCGCAATAAAACTGACACTTACCAGCTTTGGTCATACCAATCCCGCTGTCAATAATTGTCAGTGTGTTATTGGTCTTATCAGGGATAATGTGGATGAAGAGTTCTGGTTGAGCATCTAGTTTGCTCTTGTCAGTCAGACTTTCAAAACGGATCTTGTCTAGAGCCTGTTCCACATCAAACAAATATAGTTAGCAAATCAAACAAAATTTCAGATGATATAGCACTTTTAAGGAAATATTATAACTATATTTCAAGTCCCATCAATCAAATTCTGAAAGGTCGAAGAGAAAAAGTTAATGAAACAAGCAGCACTTTAGGGGAATATTGCAAGTAGATTTCAAGCAACTCATCAATCAAATTCTGAAAGGTTGAAAAGAAAAAGTAAATGAAAGAAGTAATTCTAAATTCTAAGTTATAATGAATAGCAATTCCTCATTTGGCATACTATAGATCAGCTTTAATGATTAATCTTGTTTGAACAAGGGAACTAGTTCATAAAAATAGCTGTTATAAATCTGCACAATTCACGAATAATTACCCAATTCACACAATAATCGCATTTGTACACATCAGAATACGAAATAAGTTTATTCATTCATAAGTATTAGAATCTCACATTGCTTAGGAAAATATAAATAATCCACTTAATAAGGTGAGGGCAATCCTCCCCTAATAAGCCGATTTTATTAGGTGGAGTTAGACCCAATATTCCTAACATGGTATCAGAGCTAGGCCCAATTATGCAATGTTGGGTGCCACCCAATATCGATTTGTTCACAGTTGTTTGGCATGGTACACGCTGTGCGTGAGGGGGCGTATTAGAATCTCACATTGCTTGGGAAAATATAAATAATCCACTTAATAAGATGAGGGCAATCCTCCCCTAATAAGCCGGTTTTATTAGGTGGAGTTAGGCCCAATATTCCTAACAATAAGCAAAACATTTAGCAATTAGTTCCAAAACCAGTATCTTATAAATTGAGCTAAGATTATAAGTAGATCAAAAGCGATTTTAAACAACAAACAATGTCATGTAACTCTTCTATCTGCAATTTTATTCTTTCAACGATTAAACGATTTCCAGATTGCTAGACACGTCTTCGAAATTTAAAATCACCTTCGAAACTCAAAATATACAAAATCGAAAAGCTACTAAACAAACAAATCCACACTGCAAGTATTAGTTCGTAAACAAATTTCATACACAAATCATAATATAACTAGTATAATTCATAATTAAACCAGAAATAAAAAGCAGATCAAAACACTGTGTAACCAATAATTAAAAATAAAAAAATCAACAGAACTAAAATAGATCTATTATAAATACAATAATCATATAATAGAGAAACATAATAAAAGGATTTACATCAGAGGAGTTACTGATGAGTTCACGAAGAAAGATCTCCTTGTTGCTGTAGAAAGTATTGATGATCAGACTCAAAAGCTGGTTGATCTCAGCCTGAAAAGCAAACGTCTCTGTATCCGCCATTGCTCAAAGCTCTACGAATACTACTTTCTCTCTCTAAAAATTCAGTATCTACACAGAAGAAAGATAAAGAGAACACGAAATGTAAACTAGAGGCGTATAACTTGGATGTATAATTTGGATGAGGTTGCAGAGATTATATAGTAGGTTTCTATACGGTTTCTAGATTCTTCTGTTGGACAACGACGCAACGAAATTTTCCTTATTTTTCTCTAAATAATTCGGGTCATTGACTAACGGGTCGGATCAACTAAAGCATTCCCCCTCATTCCATCGAATTCAAAATAACTGATTAATTACCAAGTCGGGCAGCTAATGATGCGATTCATCCTTCAAAATAACTGATTAATTAAATACAGGCCAGTAAATAGAATGGACAGTTGCACTGTTAGTCACCAATCTATGATATATTTGCAAGTTAGTCTCCGACATTCAAAATCAGAGCAAAATGTCATCTTTTGAAATAGGTGCGCACAAACAATCCTCGCGAAAGTTTCTATTCAAAAATCTGATAAAATAACAAAATTTTGACATAAAGAGATTTCTACCTTTAGTTTAAGAAGTAGAAAAGGAAAATAAAAAATTAGAAGGTATCAATCGTCACTAACAACTACTTTTTCAAGCATCCAATGTTACCTAAAAATAAAGTAACAATGTATATACGTAAGGTGTCATACATTTAAAATTAACCTAAGTATCAATAAAATTTGAATCAATGTTGGGTGTGAGATCAATGGTGTCAAAATGGATGGACAACTTAAGATCGAGGTAGCTCAACGCATTGAAAAATCAAATCGAAACTAATCTTATCCTCTTCATATCGGTTCACGGATTGGTCCATAAATAATGGCAAGTCGTGCTATGTTCGATTTTCAGCCCAACGACCCACTAGGGCTATCCTAGTTGGCTTGATTTCTTTAAAAAGTCGATTTATTCCTGGTAAATTCTACTTATTAAGTGATTTATTTCATGAGCTAATTAATAATGTAGTTTGCAATTGTATCATTTGAGTACTTAGTTTTTTGTTTCAATAATAAATTAGTATAACTTACATTGAATTTTCAGGAGTATATATATAAAAAAAAAAATACGGATGGAATTATCCAACCCGGTCAAGCTAGCTCGCGATATTAGGTCCGTTTTACAAGTTTGAAAGGTATATCGAACTATACCTAGTCCATATTTTTAGATGGGTAAATTCATACTCGTTACAAACATTAACTGTAAATCGATTTACGCCAATTCACCAATTTTGACATTCCCCTTATCACAGTTGACAACCTTAGTAATTGAGGCATAGTTGAGACCGCGAACGTGGTCGTCGCCCCAATATTTTTTATTTCGTTATATTTGTCTTATTTTTATTTTTTAAAATTAAAATTATATTATAAAATAAAATAATATTTTAAAAATAAATGATTAAATAAAGATGAGCTTTTAGGAAGCGTCGGCAACGACGTGAAAAGGGCAGGGGAAGGGTGGTGGGCCTGGTGGCGTTGGGGTGGGAGTGATAGTGGTGACAATGAGCAGTTTGGGGTTGGTTGGGAAGATGATTTCTTTTTTATATATATGTTTTTAATTATTTTAAGTGAGACTATTTATTCGAGACTTTGAATGTAATTATTTTTCATTTGTAGAGAAGGGTAAATTTGTCATTTTGCAAAACTCAAATGAAGAAAGTGAACTTTTAAGTATATTTCGCAATATTCTAAAATGTATTCATATACTTTGTGCTCTGGGAGTTTTCGAAACACCTCGCATGTAGGTATGCGTGTGATAATGCAGTCAATCGATTTGTTGATCACATATACATGCTGAAATATCAAAATGCGCACGTATTTTGTATTAAAAATTGTGTCAAAATTAGTTTAGCAAAGTCCGACAAAAAAAAAAAAAAACAAATTGAGCCCAACAAACATCAAATTAGACCAAATCATCCAAGCTTATAAATTATATATACATGTAAGGTTTTGACGTTAGAAAAATTTTAAATTTAAACAAATTTATCGAAGAATTGCAAATTATTTACGATGATATATTACAATTTACAAGATGTAATAAAAAAAATTTCAAGTTAAAATAAGTGAATCCGATGAAAATGATTTCGCATCGGATAACACGGAGAATGACTTGAATGAAGAAAAAAGGTTGAATTGAAATTTGAGAAAAAGTTAAGACAATAATTAGACTTTTTTAAAAAACGATTTTCGTGTCTAATCTAATTGTAGGAATTAATCATCAAATAATTGTAATATTTATGATTTTGAGCAATATATTTTTGTTGAAAATTTGAAGAATATGTGTAAAGTTCAAAGAATTCATTAGTTTATTTATTTAAAGTTTAGAACATCTTATACAATATTAAAAATTGAAAAATGCATTATTATGCGTATACTACAAACGCAATTTAACATTCTTCTCCGAGAGATTTTGAGACCTTTTGAGTTGGAATTCAATGCCAGTCTATTATCATATTATGCATCAGAGTTTGTATCTTAATTTTCTCTTGAGAAAGTCTTTATTTTTATCTTCTTTCAACCACTGAATCACATGCACAAAAATAGTGAAAAATTGCAAAAAGGGATACAAATAAATCATTCTAAGAGCCTAATGAACTGACTCGTTGAACTCACCTTTATTCGTCGATCGGAATCGGATTTGCAATATATTTGAGAAAGAGAGGAGGGTGGGAAGGGTGTAAGCTATTTGAAATTGGAATGGGGAGAATATTTTTTCCTTTTTTGGTTTTTCAATTTAAGAAAGAAAAAACAGAAATTTTAGGCGGGCCACTGACCACCATTGCCCATACGTGCCTCCGGCCCTTTACCCACTTCTAGGTTTTTTTGGTTATGGATCGCACTCCAGTCCGAGTGACGTGCTGGTTCCGCAAGTCCACATAGTCGGATCCGTTAATGGGTATTGGGTGGGCCCAATTTTATCCGTTCATCTCATTCGCTTCTCTTCTCCCGCTATCTGCAACTGTCTCCACAGAAAATGGAAGCTCCTGCTTTTCGAACGTGTATACAGTTACCGGATCTCTTCGGGTTTAGAAGGTAAACCCATTTCCGCCATCTTCCAGCGGCTTGAAAATTCGCATTCCCCCCTTTTTTTTCTCATTTTTTTCGTATTTTTTTTCCTGGGTATATCAATAGCTTCGCAGCTTTTTGGTAATAACATGTCGATTTCATAACAGTGTATTTTTATTGATTATTGCTCATTGATTTACTATTTGAACTTTATTATTATATTATGTACTGGACTATTCGCAATTGATCTGTGCAGCCTGTATGAAAACTTAAATATATGGAATTCACAATCAACTCGTGAATATCAAAAAATATGCATTAGAAACTCTCGTTTCACAAGGAATATCGTGAATTTGCACTACTAAAATCTGGCATTTGAACCAGAGGGTTAATCAAGAATCAAGATTCAGCGAAAATTTGTATCTTTTTGTGGGTTGTGTTAATCACTTCATTTAGCCCCTAATTGACTTTCTTTAAATTAAAATTCTTTATTTCCAGTACTCATTTTCAACCACATATTCACGCAATAAAATATTCTGCAAGTAAATCCAAAACTTTTTCTACCTTTTAACCACACGTTCTCCAAACAATCACTGTACCAAACATCATTTTCCCCCAGTTTCTCTTTATAATGGCCATCAAACAGGGACTTGAAACGTTAAGCTATTATAGATGCCATATGTTCATATAAATCTTGTCTTTGACTCATCACCTTACCTGTAGGCCAGATTCAATTTTTAATCAAAGGTCTAACATGTGCACAAAGTTTTCATAAATGGGCAACCTCGAGAATTGAACCTAGTTTTAGCCTGGTTTTAAACCATGTTTACCGCCTTATCTTAAAAGCTTAAGTTGTTAGAGATAGACAATATATATTTATTAAAATCATGTCTTAAACATGCTGCAATTTTTATTATCTCCGAGGCCAATCTAACTGTAATGACTGAGCCCTGTACATTAATTTGAGTAATCATTGTGTTTAGTGGGGTTTTCTTTTATAATCAGGCAAGAAATTTTGGTGGGTTGTGTATCTCTTGAATAAAATTTATTGCGTAAGTTTGAACTTCAAAAGCAAACATAAAGCATATTCATGAGACACTATGACAAATTGGCATCACTGGGCATGAATTTCTCATTCTTGGCGTTGTCAAGACCAACGAAAATTAGATATTTTATATGTAAAACGTAATCAAAGTTGGTGCAGAAAGAAGCAAATAATTTTTGGTGATATGTTGGTAGCAGACACCCATTACAGAAGGCATAACCTGACTTGTGACTTTTTCAAGACTACAGGGTCACAAACCAAAAGAATTTAAGGTTGCTGTGCATAAGAACTTGGAATACAAATTATCTTCTGTCATAGATAAAATGGAACCAAGAAGGTCAATTTTGCATCTGATAGGAGTTAATCTCATCTTCGCAAATGCGTGTGCTGTTCTAGCTGCACCAATGCAGGAGATGAGAGAACCAGACATGATAAGGTAAATGTTGCCACATTTTTTCTGCTTTTATATTGCTCATAGAAGAGCAACAAAATATGTAGAGGTTGTAGGTCTTGTACTAGGTACTCTCATTAGTTCTTATATTCTACTACTCTGGATTAAGCATCCAGGACTCTGAAGCTAGCAAGTGGAGTGAGAATACAAGGTAAATAATTCTTAAAAGTTGATGTCATAAATTTATTACATTTCATATTAAAGGATTAAAGATGTGCCATCCCATGTTCTAAATTGTCGTGTTCATTTATAATCTCTGATGTAAATTTCTGATTATTTGTTAAAGACATCCTTGAAGGGGAAGGAAAGGAAGCTCAAGAGGGAGATCTAGTAGAATTTAATTATGTATGTCGGCGATCAAATGGATACTTTGTTCATAGGTATGGTTTTATATTGTGCTTGAAAATTCTAAGGAATCAACATAACCTCGAATATACACTGTCCATTCTTTTGTCTATGGAATTTTATTGCAACTTCATGTGTTGTTTTTTTTTCTACTAATCCGTCCTACATTACTTTTATTCTCTCGCTAATAGATATGCATATAATCTATACACGTCTTACGTTTCATGCAGCACTGTGGATCAATTTAGCGGAGAAAGTGCTCCAGTTTTACTTCCTCTGGATGACAGGCAGGTTAGCAAGATCACTCCTCATATGGTGTGGAGTATAAAGAACTTGGGGGGCAGAACTGGTTTTAGCATGTTTGGCTAAGCTTAAAAAGTTTACCTTTGAGTAAATTTTACTCATCTTCCAGTCGGTGTCATTGTTTAATATTATTGTCATTCCCAATAAAATAAAAAATATGTAAGTTGAGAAACTGGGTAGAAAGGACCGCTAATACAACCTTGTAATTATCAATGTGAAAATACATATTAGATCATTCATTTGTTATCGATTTATTTACAAGTTATTTAGTGTCTTGCCTGCTTACAATCTTCTTATGGATTTGACAGATGATAAAAGGTCTGAAGGATGTATTGATAGGAATGAAAGCTGGAGGTTAGTATCTTCGTTGAATAACTGAACTTTAAGCCAGATTTCACTTCGTCGCTAGACTTAAAGTGATATTTCACTTCGGTCACTAAACTTCAATTTGTGAAGCATTTTTCTACAGCTAGCATTTAAAATAATAATCTAATGATTTTTCAAGCCCGTGTCAGCTATTCCACCTGGCACCTGAATATCAAATTTTAGTTAGTATATTTAACTGAGAAGTTGGAACAAAAGAAGTTAGCTGACCAAAGTGAAACTTCACTATACATTTGGTAAGTAAGATTGGTTTTTACCCACAATATATCAATCACTTGAACTTCTATGGACATTCTTCAGGGAAGAGAAGAGCACTGGTACCTCCTTCTGTAGGATATATTAGCGAAAATTTGCAACCAATTCCTGAAGAGGTCTCCATCTAATTTTCCTGTTCCAACTTCAATATAATTCTTCTCTCCTATGTTTTCTTCTTCTTTAAACGATATATATCTGGTTTTCTTAAAGCAGTTTACGTTCAATAATTCATGTTTGCTCGCGTTTTGTTCGACACTTTAAGTCTACCTTTGCCATTAATCTGAAATGTAGCCTATGTTTTTGATTTTTGGTTGCAGTTTGGTCCTCGACGTAGCCTTTTGTCTCATGCAAAGGAGCCTTTAGTTTTTGAAGTCCAGCTCTTGAAAGTATTATGAGTTTGTTTGTTTGTTTGATATTCGAATATTTCTTGAAATACCAGTTACCTGAAAAAATGTGTAGCTCAAAAGAAAAAAGAACAAAAATGAAGATGAAAATTGTTCCCTCCTGTTAGCTTGTCAAATTCAATTTTGGTGATTGAAGCGAGCATGCCAGCAATTAATTTGTTTTCTGCATCAAAAGATTGTCGGATGCAAATTTGTGCATTGATAAATTCATTATATAAGCTCTTTGTTGTTAGTTTTAAAATTTTGAGACTGGTCAGCCTATATATTTGTTTTTAAAATATTTCAAGGGATTCACGAATACTCTATTTATTCATCGTTCATTTATATTTATTTATAATTTAAATTGTTTAAAAATACTTTGTGGCCTTCATTCAAAGAAAGCATTTTGTTACCAAAACTTACCTCGCCCCTGTTTGGTCTGGATTTAAATCTGATTTTAATCAAAATCAAAGTCAAACAATCAAAATTGAAAAATAATGTATAGCATACAAAATTCTGACAAATCCATTGAAGTGAAACAAAGGTGTACAATTTCTCCACTTGTATTACAAATCAAACTTGAATCATTATTCCAGCCTCCATTACATATCTAGATCCTCCCAACAGCCTCCTCCCAATAATATAGGCAAAATTACTGTTGGGGTCTCTAACCTATTCAAAGTACAATAAATAATATCCCCCAACTCAGTTTCAAAATATAGTAAACAATGAGGATGCATCAGGAAGGGTACTCAGACTCTAACTTCTTTAGTACAAAAGCAACAACATTCCAACTGAATCCCCGATATTGAAGCCATCGAACAATTCTTGATTTTCGAGTCTCTAGAGGCACATCACGACTTCGTAACCATTGCTTTGAGGCCTGATCAAATAGCCGATCAATAGATGCCTGAGACATACCAATTCTTGAATCTTGATCTCGACCAGAATCACCACCCTCGAAAACTAGTTTTATTGCCTTCTGTGCGACTATTTCATTTACTCCCTTCTTCAGTAAGGCCTAGTCGAAAGATAACAACCCAATCAACTACAAAAGCATAACTTCTAACTGTCCATCAATAATTCTATGGTAAAATGGCTTAAACAAAGATAAATCAGTGACACAATCATGCAATAGCCAGTTCCATGACGTAACTTTAACTCAAATAGCGATAAACTTGAAATAAAATATGGGAAAAATCAGAGATCTAAGCTTACTCTGATCCTAAAACTTGGTTGTTTTGAGTTCCTTCTAGAGGACGACAAATAGTGAAAAATGGGACTTGAAATTCTAGAATTTCAAAGAAAGATGGCAGGAAATACACACAACAGACAAATGCACAATTGAATTGTGGCAATTTCCGCATGGCAATAAAGTGTAAACGTACATTTTTTTCTCGACAAGAAAATTTTCCTAATAACTTGCTATTAGATACACTCATTTATGCAGTTCATGGAGTAACAAAGAGGAAAATTTACTTGCTTAATTCGTCGAGGACCCCAGGTAGAGGAAGACCATCTGGATCGAGAAAATGTTTCCGCATATAAACAGTCATCTAACAGACCCCTACAGCAAATCACAACCATCAAAAACTTTCCACAAACATGCAAATAGGTACAAAACAATTTTTGGAGAGTAAAAGTTTCTTGATAAAAGGCCCAAAAAGAAGCATTATTTAGAAAGTGAACCAAGTTTCTTGAAGGCGATTGGCAATTTTCATTCTACCTGCTCTGGAAGTCTGTAACCACTGAATCAACACTATCAACTGGAAATCTCTTTCCTATGAGTTTTTTCTTCATCTCCATAGCTGTAAATGCTCTGCACAGTGCAAAACCATGCTTCAGACACATCCTTCTGCTACAAAGAAAGTATAACTAAAGTTCGAAGATATATGTGCAAGTCTGTTAACTGTTGTGACTTAACTTTCGACAGAGAAGATTCAAAAAGTACCAAACTGTTCAGAAATATATGAGGATAAGTGAGATCTAGGTTGGGATATCAAAAGTTATCCATCCGACTATTATGCAAATTATGCTGGATGACCATAGCGATTGGATTGATTATTGAATTCAGGTTTTCTTCACAAGTTGGCCTCCAACCTAAGCTACTTAATATAATTTGTCATATTCTGCCAGATTCATAAGATTTTAATATTATTTTTCGGGATGACAATGTATTCATTTAAAAAATCAACAAAGAGAACAAATCATAGTACTGTCAAAAGACTGATTAAGCATTATTCTAACCTCGTTGCAAGTAATTCAATTGCCAACTTTTCCACTTCTTGTTTACTTTTACCAGCTTGAATCTCATTAATTTTTTTGCCAGGATCCTTCCCATGAATAACTTTGCGTTCCTCAGCAACCTCCAGAGGTTCTTCCATCAATTCACAGTCCAAATCTCCAAAATTGCCCTCAATTTCTTCTTCATCCTCTAATATTTCCCAACTAATTATAAGTATATTACTCGATTAATTGCATAAAATATCAAATGATGGTTTCATAAATAAAAACGGTACCAAGTTCAACACCATAATGCATGTTTCCAATAGGCCTCCGGTCATGACCCAGAGCCTTAGGATTCAAAACAAAGTTCCGGTGCAAATTGTTGGAAAACTCAACTCTCTGCACATTCAGCTCTGAACCTGTATCAAGCTTTTCTCTGTGCTCCAAATGCTTCACCGGCAAAGAAGTAGCATTGGAATCTTCGCATTTTGAAGATTTCTTGGGAATGTACCTCACCGGAACTGAAGCATTGTAGTCTCTGCCATTTGAACAGTTTAAGCTGCTGTTTCTTTTGACCCTGAAAATAAAATCTTTATACTAAAAATAACAGTGAATTTTTCTTAAAAAATTATATGTATTGTTGTGTTTGAATGCGTTGGAGGGGAAAAACAAGAAATATAAATGATAAAAAAAATTAAAGAAACTAACCAAGGAATCAGAAATACTCGGTAATGATATATTGCAGTTTTGCAGATGAAATTTCCGGGAAAAATCGCCATTTTAGTATCGGGATTTAGGGGAGATCACAGAACCCAACGAGGGGTAAAATTGTAGATGGCTAGGGTTTTGAATTTCGAATCCGATTGCTTTGTTACGTACATTTCACGCGCTCATTCTTTTTCGCGCGGGTTTGAGTTTCACTTTCTTTTTTGATTGCATTAAAATCACATTGTAATTTAAGAGCATGTTTGACCAAACTTAAAATTCAATTAAAATTGAAAATACAGTCGTTATTAGGTCTCACTCGTCTAATAAAAGTTAACAATAACGACTAAATTTTCAATTTTAATCCGATTTTAATCTTTACCGAACACATCCTAAAAGTCGAAGTCGAAGTCGAACTTTAATAAAATACTCGTATGACCCAGAAATATTATTCATTTGTGCCCCCTTATTTCTATCGCATCATAATTTCAGCAACTTATAATGCAATCCAAAGAAGCACAGCCGCTACATCAATTATTTTATCGATTTTTATCTAGTCTCTAATGATATGATTTTGTGTGATAATCGAAATTGTATCTCAAATCGATAATATAAGGCTTAATGCTTAGGTTTATAATCATGTTGGGGCACCTTTCCCTTACAAGTCGATTTGTGGTTATTACAATTGAACATCGACTAGATAGTATTGCGATCCTCACACCTCACTTTTAAAAGTTAGTTATTGAAATGAGGAGGGAGAAGAGACGTAGGTAGTTATCCAACTTGATTATATATTATCTTTACAGATATACTAATTTTAGAAAACTTGTTTATCCCAAATATGAATCCAAGGACAATGGTTTCAAAATAAGAGGAAGAAACATCCTGCAATTCTACTTAGTTTCTTGGGAGACCAGACATGTCTGGCTCTTTCCAGAGCTAGGTTTTTTTCCTTATCTTGTAATGAGATTTGGGGTTTAAATTTGATCTGAAATTAGAACCCTAATCTGCTAAATTGAAATTTGATTAAAAATATATTTACTCAATTGGGTTCTCAGGAATTATGTTTGAGGTGAGAAAACAAAAGGGGAAACAAAGGATGATGCGCTGTTTTTCATGTTATATGTCGGAAGAGACAAAACCAGAAAAATCATTGAAGAAGAGCATTCAAGAATACGAGGATACAAGAGCTTTCGCCTCATTTGCTAACATTTCCTTGAAAACAGGTTAAGATCTCAGTTTTTATCCTGACCCTTTTCGGGGTTTGAATTTCTGCCGTTGGCTATGAATGAATAGGTGAAAATAGCGACTCAAATTTGTTGTTTATTTTGTTAAGGTTATCTACATCGAATGACGTTCATTTTGCATTTTCGTTTTATGAATTGTCATCTTTCCATCCCTTCTCATGACTTCTTTCCATTGTGCTTTGTATCAATCATGTTTTGCAAGAAAATAGAGCTACATCCTTACAAATATCCCCACTCCTCGACCCACAGATCAACCTAATATTCCTACTACATTGAGAGACCGGTTCTTGTGAGTGAGAGGCGTGAGAACACCTTGTACTCTTCTTCTTTTCTTTATAGTGAAAAAACGTATCACCAAAATGGACGTAGTTTTTAAATGTGTGCGTGCTTCACTTGTTTTCTGGTTTTATTTTGTTGTTTACTGCTCTGGTAAGTAGGGATTAAGGTTTGATTTGTAACAAGAGATGCACAGACTTGAATGATTATTATTCAATGTGCAGAGAGCAGCAGGAAAAGATATATAGCTGAAGAAATAGAGAAATACAGAAAGGGAAACATTGCTGCTCAGATTTTCACATTTAATGAGCTATCCGTTGCAACTCAAAAATTCAATCCCAAAAATTTGATAGGTGAAGGCGGGTTTGGGAGGGTATATAAAGGCCACATTGAAACAAATGATATAGTAATTTCTTCTCCTTCAACATCATTAGTCTCCCTTTCTTAGCAAAAACAATTTCAGCTGAATTTTTAAATTGCCGTCTCTTTTTCTCTTACTGGTTACTTTATGCAGGACATTGCAGTCAAGAAACTTGACAGGAATGGTTTCCAAGGAAATAGAGAATTCCTCATGGAAATTTTGATATTGAGTCTTCTTCATCACCCTAATCTTGTTAAATTAGTAGGATATTGTGCTGATGGCGAGCAGAGAGTTTTAGTCTACGAGTATATGCAAAATGGTTCACTGGAGGATCGCCTCCTAGGTATGTGAGGTTCCTGTTTGTTAGTTATGTGTAGTCTGTAGATTGCTTATGATTGAGTGAAAATTTTCCCGCATGCTTCTTGGAAGAGTATGATCTGAGAGTCCTGGCCAATGTACTGAGAAAATATACGAGCTTTACTGAACTCTTACACGTTGTCAGCCACGGACGAACGTGTTTGGTGCACTAGCAATCAACACTTAACCATAATGTCAAAAATGTTAAGAGTTCACTTTAAATCCATACTTTTGCATTCAACGCTGCATCGCACAAGAGATAAATTTTAACTTTTTTTTCTTCTTTAATGGTATTCAATGCGGTCTAATTCAGTTTACCAAACATCCCATAAATGTTCTATATTTAATGTGTTAGCATTAATTATGATGAGACTAACTTTGCTTTTTCAGATATTAGTTTGAACCAAAAGCCTCTTGATTGGAATACAAGGATGAAAATTGCGGTAGGAGCAGCAAGAGGACTAGAATACTTGCATGAAAAAGCTAATCCTCCGGTGATTTACCGAGATTTTAAAGCCTCAAACATACTTTTAGACGAAAGCTTCAATGCAAAACTTTCTGATTTTGGCCTAGCCAAGCTAGGTCCTACCGGTGGCAAAAACCATGTTTCTACCCCAGTTATCGGAACCTATGGCTACTGTGCACCAGAGTATGCAGCCACGGGTCAGTTGAGTACAATGTCTGATGTATATAGTTTTGGCGTCGTGTTTTTGGAGATAATCACAGGTCGGAGAATCATTGACAATTCAAGACCAAGTGAAGAGCAAAACTTAATTACTTGGGTAATTGATCCTCTTCTTTTTCAGAACATTCATTTCTAAAGTGTGAAGACTTGCTAACGTCATTTTGTCCAAAAAATTAGTGAAAAGGGGGAACTTTTCTTACTCCAATTATAAATGATAACGTCTATGAACAATTTAACATTTTAGATGATGTGGTTCAACAGAACTTTCAATAATGTTCTCGTTCCATCTTTACTATGATGAAACCTTAGGTTGATGTTTATCACGAAATGGCAGGCACAACCTTTGTTCAAAGACAAGAAGAGTTTCCATTTGATGGCAGATCCATTACTCGGAGGAGACTACCCCGAAAAGGCACTCTACCAAGCTCTTGCAGTTGCAGCTATGTGCTTGCAAGAAGAAGCGACTATACGACCTTTGATCAGCGATGTGGTAACAGTTCTTGAGTATCTCTCTACGGACAAGAGTCAAAAGGAGTCTGAAGAAGACGATGACAAAGACAACAACGAAGACGATGACGAAGAGGAAGACAACGACGAAGAGGAAGAAAAAGAAGAAGAAGAAGAGGGATCCAGAAGGTCTAGTTAGCTGCAAATTTGAATGTCAAAGACATTGTATGCTAGAAATAGTCATTTCGTAGTTCTTTAAATTTCAAATATACATGAATCTCTCTACTTAATTTGATTATAGTAGGATTCATAGGATAACAAACAAAAATTAACGGAAAACACAAATAACCAATAAATTAAGAAATTGATAGAATTAAGCTCTCGTGACATGTTCAACATTGACACAATTTATAGACCTTTCTCGTAACACACCTACAATCTCAATAAAAAAATATATTTAAAAATGAAGAGTTTAATCAAATTAAAAAACTTGATGGTGGTACTTCAAAAATCTCAAGAAATATTTAAAATCAAAGTGGGCCAACAACGTCAAGAAGAGCAGCTACAGCTTTCTCGAACCATGTGAATATCAGTGCTCTTTTCAAGATTCAGGTTTCCTCATCTTCATCTTCACTGTGAGGTTTTTGTGAAAAGAATTTGACCCAAAAACAAAAACTAGGCAATTTTGCTGGTACATTTCTAACTCGATCTCTGTAAATTTTCTTTCTGGGTTTTCCATTTTTTTCTTGTTTTCTTAAATGTCAACCACTCTTATGCTATCCATCTGTTTTCCGAATAATTTTTTGTTATCTAGTTATGTACATTCTTGATGTTTCTTTTTCAAATTTTTTTTTTTTCCTTATGATGATTAGAATCTTGTTGATTTGATCTTATGTGTGTAATAAGTTGAGGGAAACGCTCGCTTTATGAATTAAAGAATGGTTTTTCTTTTTTCGTTTTCACTAAATTAAATTTTTCTATAAGGAAATTGTTCATCAGACAGTTGAATTAAAACATTGGAGCAGTATTAGGTAACTGTGTTTTAATGGAATTTGTTCGATCGAAATCATTCACTGCTGCTAGGAACATCAACCAGCTCACTCTAATTATTATACAAGTTGCTGGGATTCTTAATTGCCTTAATGAGCATTTAAGCTTAAAGCATTTATTTGTAGTTAGTTTTGGTTGGGGTCATTTTCCTAATGGCCCGTGAATTGCTGGTATTGGAGGATTTTCTTTTCCTGTTTTTAATTCTAGTGTAAGAAAATGACTTGAACCAAGAGGGGGATGCATTTTTGTATGTTGTGATTTGGACCTTTGATTCCACCAATAACAAGCTCAGATAAACCAAAATCAACACCACATTAAGATCCAAACTCCAAAACCGAACCCAAACACCGGTTGCTTCAAACTTCCACAAAGGAATGAGTTGAGTGATCTTTTGGCAGCCCAAATAAGCCACAAAGGCTAAGAGAAGGGAAGGAGAGAATAACACAAAGTCAAGAGGAAGCACAAAGCAAGCTCACGGTCTCTCAAATTTCTCACGGCTCCAACATTCACACTCACACTTTGGGCAAGACAAGACCGAGTCACTTATAACCCAACCAAAATGGGCAATTAGGTCAAACATTAAGTGGCAAATGGGCCTCCAACCAACGAAGCCATCCAAGGTGTTTAGGCTGGACCATGAGCAGCTCTAATTAATTAGATTACTTCCAATGGCCCACTTATAGTGTCGGAGTGGTTCGTTCAATGTGGTGTCAACATTTCATTTCAATCATCGGCCGAGGCCTATGAAATCTAATCCAACTAGAAAAACGGTTTAACATCATCGCTCGGATTTATTGGGTATCAAAACCCAACAAATCTCCACCTTGATCCCAATAAATCTGCAAGTAGACAAAACACACAGTTTATACTTGCACAATCAAGGTAACCAATAAAATTGGCATCACAGACCTTACCTCGTATCTCCACCTGAGATACATATCATACTTGTTCCATATACTCACTAGAGCTAAGGTCACGAACACCCAAGTAGAAACAAATAAGCACAGCAATTAATCAAGAGCAAATAAAACATGCGACGGAGATATCACACAGGATAACACAAAGATCTTATCACACCCGTTCACACAGAACAACAGATTAACAAGTTAATCAACAGGCCAACACATACGCAACAAATGCATAAATGACCTCACACAGATCTCACCACACTTATCCTATCCCATTTCGTGTTACTCACTCACCTCGAGAACACACATCTCACCTCATCGCCCACCTGCTCACTAGACTAATCACTCAATCAAACAAACAAACAAACATGTCCAACGGTAAGCCTCTATAGATCCTAAGTTCTTGGGATAATCCTCTATCAACACATCACTTCTCCAACCTACGTGGATAATGGGTCTCCACCTAACAGAAGTGATAGAAGTGCCTCACTCACACTCCACCTCGATCGTGGTCTCTTCGAGATAAAGAATTCTAACATTTGATCACATCTCCACCGTGATCCAAATGCCACACTCCACATCCTACAAAGACAACCAATGTACCCCTAGGCATCTATACTCCACCTTACCAAAAGACACACACACACACTGCCAAATGCATCACAAACCAAACTATGCATGCAAACACATTACACCAAGTAATAAGATCACTCCAAATCATGTCAATGCACATATCAAACACATTGAAATGCAACATATAGCCATGCAAATAAACGAGCAATCACACACATGCGGGAAAGGATTACACACATGCAAATGGTGATAACTAAGGTTACACTCAAAATCTCACTAGGGTCAATACTCGACCCTATAAGCAAATTCGCATCACCTCTCAACTTACTCTTCTTCTTGGGACAATCCACCCCTAATGAAGTGTGATTTACCACAATTTGTAACACCGTCTACCACCAGACTTGTCCCAACCCCTTACTTCTTCTTCTTATCACCACTCATCACTCGAGTCACTACTCGAATCAGCATTATCTTGAGCTCTACCTAAACTCATTTGCTTAAACTTAATTCTACTCATCATATGCAATTCACCATTTCTCTTATCTTCCTTTTTAGCTTTAACTTCCATTTCCTTACTCCTAAGGGAATCTATGACAATTTCAGGGGTTAAGGTGTCCCTACCATACTTAATAGCATTTTTAACTTCATGATAAGTACTGTATAGCATTCAACAAAATAATAGCCTTGTAGGTTTCGTAAGGCCTTCGACTCTCCACAGTTAACAATATCTTGAACAAGTTTGTTAAACACATCTAAATTGTCATCCAAATCTTTTGAAGAATCCATTTTAAAGCTAAAAAATCTTTCAAGCAAGTACAACTTGTTAGGAGTGGATTTAAGCAAATATAAATCATCCAACTTTTTCCAAAGTTTTTTGGTAGAATCAAGTTTTCCAACTTTTCTCAGAACAGTGTCAGACAGGTGTAAAATAATTGACGTGTATGCAAGTTCATCATATTCTTCCTTTTGTGCATTTGTAAAATTTTTCGGAAATTTGCCATCAATGGCCTTTGAAACCTTTTGTTGAACTAAAATACCCTTCATCTTTTGTTGCCAAATTGAAAAATCCCCTTTCCCATTGAAAATCCCAATTTCGAAATGTGAAGACATTTTGAAAAACAGAACAACCAAAAATGCACAAGTAGGTCACACAGAGTAAACCTGAGGTAACAATATACACCGTTCTAGATTCCCAGGGTTTCGTGAGACTCAAAATCTCAGATCAAGGGAACGTTCGAATGGGTCAAGTCCAAGGTGTTCTAACAGGATAATCAATGCAACACGAAGGTATGTCAACAAAATTCAAATTTCCACGCAAAGAAATCTCTCAGAGACAAAACAGCAGTTCCATCACAAAAGCAATTACCAACTTACAGTTAAATTTAACACTTCAAATAGAGCAACAAATTCCTAAAATTCTAGCACAAGCAATGGTTACCCCTTCACGGTAACCCCAATCCTAATGTCACCCCACACGATGACGCGCTAATGCCGGAATTAAACGGGATAAGCCAATTTACCGTAGCGGACCTATTCGAGTCCGTAAATTACGAGGAATATAAATTTTAACACTTTAGGGGCCACCACTATTCGCCCCTAAAGTTTCCAAAGAATCGCAAGAATCAACCGAGCGACAATTGAACTACGAACTCGTCCAACTTTTTCCACGCAACCCGAAACACTAAACCAAAAATATCGATACGTTCACAAAATCAAAATAAAGAAAGCGCTGAAGAAACCGTGGCCGGAATCGTCGCACGCGCCTCGCCGAACGACCACGCGCCGCTGTCGCCGTCACCACCACGCCGTAGTGACCCAGAATCTCCTCGACCTGCACGTTCCACCAGTGGTCACCGTTTGTCCAGAAAGTCCACCGATTTGTCGGAAATCGATTTTGAAGTTTCGGTTTTGGGCAAAAAAACGGGACAGGTTTTTTTCTTCTGGTTTTTGCTCGATTTCTTGGACTTTTTGGGTTGATTTCTTGCTGAAATTCACGCCAAACAAGGCTCTGATACCATATGTTGTGATTTGGACCTTTGATTCCACCAATAACAAGCTCAGATAAACCAAAATCAACACCACATTAAGATCCAAACTCCAAAACCGAACCCAAACACCGGTTGCTTCAAACTTCCACAAAGGAATGAGTTGAGTGATCTTTTGGCAGCCCAAATAAGCCACAAAGGCTAAGAGAAGGGAAGGAGAGAATAACACAAAGTCAAGAGGAAGCACAAAGCAAGCTCACGGTCTCTCAAATTTCTCACGGCTCCAACATTCACACTCACACTTTGGGCAAGACAAGACCGAGTCACTTATAACCCAACCAAAATGGGCAATTAGGTCAAACATTAAGTGGCAAATGGGCCTCCAACCAACGAAGCCATCCAAGTGTGGTGGACCATGAGCAAACTCTAATTAATTAGGTTACTTCCAATGGCCCACTTATAGTGTCGGAGTGGTTCGTTCAATGTGGTGTCAACATTTCATTTCAATCATCGGCCGAGGCCTATGAAATCTAATCCAACTAGAAAAACGGTTTAACATCATCGCTCGGATTTATTGGGTATCAAAACCCAACAGTTTGTCATGGGGATTGAACCCTCTGCCAATACTAAGTTGAGAACATCCCTTTTCCCACACTGATGAACCATGATTCTTTTCTATATCTCACAATTTCCTAGTTGTTGCTTGAGTGGTATTGTTAGAATGCAAGACCTTGGATAGGATTGGATAATATTAAGGAAGAAAATGAAGTGAAAATCTTGTTCATTTGTACTGTCCTTGAGCCCTGTACACCCTTGCATACCAAACACACACTTACTGGATGTTCATATCATATGGCCCACATCTTTCAGTTTTACGCGTTCTGGAACTGTAAATTGTGCAACTCCCTTTCTTCTGAATATGTGTGACATGATTGTCACTAATGGAAACTTAGATTTACTAGTGAATGAATTACAACTAAAGTATAAGTTATTAGCTCTTTTTTTTTTTTTGAAGGCATGGACTATTATAGTTCTGGAGGCATTTAAAGTTCCCTTGTCCTGGCATGAAGGTTGTCAAGTTTTACCTTCTCAGATCTTGGAAGCATTGCATTGCACTATGAGTTTTTATTGTGTGTTCCAGACAGTGTATATTGTTAATACTTGTATCTAAGTTGGTATAGTTTGTACGTTCTCGCACACTCTCCACCCCACACGAAAGAAAAAAGAATAAAAGACTGTTTCAGTGAATTCAGTCGCTGCTTGGTTGATTCATTCGCTAATATTTCATTACCTGAAGGTACTTGACCGCTTTTGAGAATTTTGATGACAATTTAGACTCAAAATTTCGAAAAAGAAAATGAACACTAATGATAAACACATCAGTATTATCTACTTGCTGGAATTAAAATTAACTGTTTGGTGCTACTTCAATGCAGGATATTGAATTGATTAAAGTCATTTTGATTTTGCTAAAACGATAACACGAGGTTCTTTCTTAGAAGGATTCTTCTCGGATTTTACGCAAAGACTGCTAAAACTATGGTTCAGACACTAGAAGCTATCAAGGGTGGTGGAGGATCCATTAAAGTTGGAAGCACTGGAACAATCAGTGTCCTGATGTCGAGGGAAATAGAATCTAGTAATTCTGCTTCTCAAATGCCTGATTCACGTAGAAATAATTCTTTTCCGGCTTTTGTCACGTCCCCAACTGATGAAACTTCTTCTAGAAGACTGAAATCTAAAACACTGGTGAATGAAGCAAGTAGCAGTGACACCAGCAGTGTTAATCATAAAGTCCTTGAAACAACGACGAGGAAAAAGCATTACATGGGAAAAACTCATCAAATTCCGATGCTCAAAGCTGATAATATCTCAATAGACGGAACTCCTATTAGACCAAAACCCACAAAAAAGGGATCGGGCATGGTAGAAATTGTGGACATAAAATGTGGAAATCCAGACAGGACATGGGCAAGTCCTATTACAAATCGTCTTAAAAAGCTAAGTTTCTCGAAATTGTCCGAGAACACTGCCTAAATTTGAAGCCTTTTAAGATCAGTCTTCAGATTCCTGTAAGTGAATCCGGAAAATTGACTTGGCCGATTGCTTTCTGCTACTTCTACCATGGAACACATGCTTGGTATGAGCCTGGTGCTTCCCCGTTTCTTCTTTTTTGAAACTCCAACCAGTGACCCGAGCTCTGGTCCGGTAAACTCACTAGATGAAGCCGAGTCAGTAACCTGACGATGACTCTTGCTGAAGCTATTAAAGTACTCGATTTCTTGCATTATAAGGGATCCGACAGTGCCTCTGGTTCCTATTGCGACTGGTTTACATTTTGCAGGCATTTTCTCGCCAATGGCATCGTGTTTATGCAGAGTCTTTTGTAGAGGTTGAAGGGAGGTGGTTTTGTGTCTTGTCTTGGTGGGAGACTGACTTAAAATATGAGACATCTTTGTTAGATCCTGAGACCTTGTTCTTTTTACATGAATTCTTTACCTTATATTAATGTGGGGATTGGTTGTGGTCACTGGATTCATGTGCATTCAGTAAAAACAATTGAATTTGCTTTTATGTAGTCTATCTCCTAACTACTTGTGCATTCATTTTAATTTTGTATTAATTCTTGGTTGATCATTATTATTTATGAATTACCTACCCTAACATCACATAATGTGGCCTATTTGGAGCAAGTAGGTGATTTAAGGACCAGAGAAAGTTCTTTTTTCTGTCCTTAATGGCAAAAGAGTGTAAATGGTTGTTTGGTGAAGCAACTTGAATGCCTCTACTGGCTCCGTTTGTAAGTTAGACCGTACAATATTAGATAGCAAAATTTTCATTATTATAATGTATAATAATGAACACTCGATTTATTATGGTTTTTTATGAGTTTCGGGCACTAAGGGTTGTGAATGAAATGCTGTTTTGGTTTTTCAAGGTTGATCATTGTCTTGTAGTCATGGGAAACATATGATATTGTTACCCTAATCATGTGAACTCATGTCGTGATCATAATAAAGGAATTGCACCTTCTCATGAGTCAATGAGTGGCTCTAGTTCAACGTATTAGGAGGGTGTTTGGTGGAGATTAAAATTAGATTTTTAGTAGATTGTAATAGAAGTTTTTGAAATATATGGTTGAAAAGTTGTGGGACCCATGAAAGATGTGGTTAATATCGATTGTTTGACTTTGACTTGGATTAAAATCAGATTTTAATTCGGACCAAACAGAGACTAAATATGTTCTTAGTGTCAATTGTCAAAGTATAAATCGTACCCAATAACAAAGTGACTCAAATACCATTATCTTTATTAGGTTAAGTTTGAAGGATATAAATTGTAAAAACTCGTTCTGCTGTTATTTTTTTAATTTTTTTGTATTATCTCTAAAAT
This sequence comes from Fraxinus americana, assembly GCA_035079005.1. Taxonomy (NCBI): domain Eukaryota; kingdom Viridiplantae; phylum Streptophyta; class Magnoliopsida; order Lamiales; family Oleaceae; genus Fraxinus; species Fraxinus americana. The sequence goes on along the minus strand of CM068706.1, from coordinate 54,097,151 downwards.
TGGTTGTGATTAAAAGATGATTTTATTTTTTAATTTTTTTTTAGTATCATGTTTCTAACTATTGTCCAAACATTTACGTTTTAACGACTTTTAAATAGAGAAAAACGTGTTTTAAATTATTAATGTAATATTTATACATTGAGGACCACAACAAAACTCAACTAAACTTTTCACATCATTTCCATATCAAACTTTTTTTCATGAATAAAAATTCATATGGGTTCTTAGATCAAAGTTCATAGGAATATTTAAAAATCGTTGTTTGGGACCAATTCTATTCCTCTTATTAAACAACATATTCAGTTGGTACCACAAACATCGTCCTTGTCATCAAAAGTTGTACACATAATTTTGTTTACATTTAGTATCCTAACAACTACATTTATTTGTTAAAATTAAAGTCAGTAATTGGGTTGGTCGAAAGTTATATACTAATGTCCTCACAAGGGGTTGAGACGTGGAGACTCTTAAGAATAAATTAATAATTTTTGAAGAATCGAGATTCTATGCTAAGTTGAAAATATACAAGTATACCAAATCTCTATTGTTCCAAGATTTATACTATACCTTTCAAGACTATACTATAATTAAATCGTTCGCATTTTTATTTTATTTTTTTCTAAAAAAGTAGTTTTTAAAATTTAGTTTACACACAGATCATTACCTAATGTATTCTTTTGGGAAATAAATTGATTTAAAAAGAAAAAGAGAAAGCAAATGGCAAAAAGTTGAGTGGGTAGAGAAGCTTGCTCTCTTATATCAGAGCCAGGTTTCGATCCTGGGACCTGTGGGTTATGGGCCCACCACGCTTCCGCTGCGCCACTCTGATTTGTTGATATTTGTTTGCATCCAAATATATAAAAATGTTTAAGTCCCTATGAAATTGAATCCAAGGCGTCATTCCCCTCAAAACCCAACGACGTTCCTCCTTAAAAAAGTTACTAATAATCCTAATTCCTCTCTGGGTTTCCAAAACCTAGAATAATTTTAGGATTATGCAAAATTACAAAAAAAAAAACTTGGACCAAGCTCTGGTTCAAGAGCCACTTATTGGTTTAGGTCCAACAAGAAATAGTGTTGATTCTGAAAGTGTTAGAATTAATGGCTAGAAAGTGTTTTGGTAGGAATTCTTCAAGGCGTGTTACGGTAGAGAAATCGAGGAGCTAGGTCGGAGAATTGATCTGAAACGAAGCACTATGTCTATGGACATTGTAAAAAGGGATAAGAATATGACTCTAAGACTCCGTTTGATACACCATATTTTCCAACTTTTGTAGTGTTTGATAGGAAAAATTTTACCGAGAAAATGTTTTCCAACTTTTCAAATTTTCCACCTTTTTGAGGAAAACAAATTCTTGATGTTTTGGTTGGTAAATATTTTCCAGTATCTTTTTTTAAATCACTTTTATTGATAATTTCCATGTAAAACAAAGCCAAACGAATGGCATTCAGTAAGGTAATTTTTTTTCAAATTATTTTTGGCAATTTGAACAAATTCTAGACCCAATGATAAAAAAATTATCACTTTGATGGACAATTTCCATAAAAAAGAAGCCAAACGGACACCAAACTTTCAACATTTTCCATGAAAAATTATACCAATCAAACACAATTAATTACAATTCTCAGTAAAACAATTTTTAAGCAAATCAATTCCTTGTAAAATATTTTCTTTCCACCAATTTTCCACATTTGCAATCAAACGACCCCAATAGTTGTCTACCAAAGGAAATGCTTGCTCCTCGATGATTTCAACCCGTACAAGTACTCCACAATTTTTATTTCATTATGAGTAGCAATTACCTTTTTTGTAACAAAAAAAGAAGCAGTTGAAGAACTTCAGTTTTCTATCTTACATCGGGACCTTGTATATTTCTTTATGTTGCTTAGTTAATAATAGTATTTCATCGACAAAATTAGAATCCTGAGACAGTGCATGACTTGTTTCTTGTATCACAAGTCTTGTTAAATAAAAGTCTCATTCTTCTCGACTCTCAACTCTTCCGCTTTAGTCGTCATCATGGTTATATCAGGTGCAAAAGCAAATAAGAATAAAATAGTACATTTTGTAGCAAGAATTAGATGATAATAGACCTACCAAAAAAAAAAAAAAACTAAAAATCTTTAATTTAACGTCGATTCATCTTACAGATTGCATACCAAACATGCAACAAATCATGTACACGTAAAAAGTGAGAGAGAATAATCGCCATTAACAAGAGAAAGTGCTTCACACGACAACTCTATATTTTACGATACAAAAAAGAACACACACAAATTCAGAACAACTGCTTAAAATAAAGCTCAACAAGCTTCTTCAGAGTGTCAAAAACACTAGTAACTGGATTTAGTGCAACAGGAGCCTTTAGTTCTAGATCAGGAAATTGGTTGGTTAGAGCTTTTTGCATAGCAGACATAGACATCATTGCTTCAAGTTGACTATTTGACATAACCTCACAGTCTTGTGGAGTGTCCTTGATCTTGCTAGGATCATACCCAAAGTTCGCCAGATAAGATTTGTACTTCTCGATGAATTCTGGTCCCGGGTTGGGCGTCCTCGAATATATCTAAGATGTTGGTACCAGGACACATAATTGATTACCAAGTGAGAAAATTTAACTTAAAAAGTTATTCAAACATGTTTGGAAACAAGAAGTTACTTAAAAAAGTAACTTTTACTTTTTTCAAGCTTGTCCAAACATGCTTAAGCTCACAATGAATAGACAACACGATGATTTCTGGGAAAACAAGGTGGACATAAAGTTCTAGCATTCCCATCAGGGGAGATCAACCTGGAGTTTATTGTCCTATCTTATACTAGCTAAATAAATACTTCCTAAATGTTATCATATGAAGAAAAATCATCGTATGGACATCCAATTAACCCTGTTGAGAACCATGACAAATCCAATAATTGTTATAGACCAAGTAACTAAATGAATATTCAAATAGTAATCCTCCCTGGAGGCTTTCAGAAAATGTAGAAGACCTCGAACACATATGTTAAAGGGTATTTAGGTCTTTTATGTAATCCCTAGGGTTTCCTAAGGTTTTCCTAACTCTTATTATAAATAGTGGGACAGGCTAACACAATTGTTAAGCCTTCTAATTCTTTTACTTTAACATGGTATCAGAGCAAGGTTATGGGAGATTAATTCCATAAACTTTGTTCAAACAATTTTTTTTCCTTCTTTAAAAAAAAAAAAAAAAGTTACTGTTCATCCCGCCGGCACTGTTCATCCCGCGGGTACTGTTCATCCGTAATTACTGTTCATCCGGCTGGTTTTTGGTCAGTGTTCAATCTGCTAATTTCAGATCTGCTTCTGGTTATTGGTTATTGTTCGTATGACAGTACTACAAATGTTCGTAAGTCTGGTTATGACTCTCACGTTCTTCGTTTAAGCCCTACATTTGTTTGTATTGTTGGTTTGTTTCCCTCAGCGAGTTTATTACTTGTTGAATTGGAAGGTATTAATATCGATGACTACACCTCAACCATTAACAACCCGTAAGTTGAACGGAACCAATTATTTAAATTGGTCTAAATCTCGTGGAAAATAGCCCTAATCGGGACAGAAAACATCGTCACCTCACGGAATCCGCCTAGAAATGTATGATAAAAAGTATGACGACTGATTCGGTGATGCGCGTATCAGTAACATTGTTGTGGAATTCGATGGAGCCTCTGGGCCGATCTCTCGTACTCATCTAGATACGTGCAAAAGATATATGGAGTATCTCCGTGTATTATATTCTAGTAATCTCACCGGGATGTATGATTTATCGATGTGAGTACATCCAACTTTGCCAAAGAAGACACGCAACTGCTAAGATTATTTTGCCACATTCAACCGCCTCACGAGGAGATGAATACTATCCTACCACCGACTATCGATCTCGAAGGAAATGCAAAAGCAACGTGCGTACGTTTGTCATGAAGTTCTCGGGTCGGGTTACGTCCGCATTTCCGAACCAGTCCGATCTCATATTCTTTCGAGTGCTACCCTCCCCACCATCACTGAAATGTATTCTCGTGTTTCCCGTAGTATTACCAAGGACAATGTTTCTGGCTCGGGTTCGTCTACGTCATCTGAGCATTTGGCACTTGTTACACAAATTCCCACGCGAAATCGAGATGATCCACTTAGTGGTGGTCGTGGTAGTTTCTCTCGTGGTCGCCGTGGTAGTGGCCCTCGGGGTGGACGTAGTGGCCGTGGTCGCGTCTCCATTCGTCGCCGCTTCCTTTTGTGGTTGGAGAATCATAATCGAGACACATGTTGGGATTTGGTTGGCCGTCCACCCAAATTTGCCACAGTGACATCCGATCCGGATATTCCTACCATTCCAAAGATCTCGGCGCTAAGGACATATTCGATGAGAATATGCTCGGATCCTTCGTAAGATAGGGCATCTCAAATAGGGCATCTCTTCCTATTGCTTCTTTAACTCAACGAGGTACTTCTTGCTTGTCTTTCCATTCGTCCATCCTCCCTCACCCTGGGTCATCGATTCCGCCCACCGATCACATGTCGTGTACATCTTCTTTATTTACGCATATTCGGTCCTCTTCTTCGTTGTCTCTTGTTATTTCTTGATGGTTCCACTATCCCTATCCGTGGCATCGTACAAATGTGGACCCCTCACCCTCCTTATCTCTCTCCTCCGTCTCGTATATTTCTTCGTTTCCTTTAATTTGATGTCGCTAGTAAACTCACCAAACATCTTAATTGTTCTGTCTCATTTTTTCCTGATTCTGTCATTCTCCAGGATTTGAGGACGCGGAAGACGATTGGCACAGGGCGTGAGGACAATGGCCTTTATTACCTTGATCGTGATGAGAGTCCTGCACACCCTCCCACTACATGTCCTGCTGTTGCATCTGCTCACCAAATCCATTGTCGCCTTGGTCATCCCTGCCTTGGCAACCTCAAGTTACTCTTTCCTAATTTCAGTCATTTGTCTTCTTTAGAGTGTGAGTCTTGTCAATTGGGTAAGCATCGTCGTGTTTCATTTGCTTCCCCTGCTCATGTTCGAGCATCGAGTCCTTTTAGTTTAGTTCATTCAGACGTAATTTCGCCCGCCGTATCGCGCCAGTAGAGCAACAGAAGAAAAATTCGCTTGCTGGCCGGTGGGAGGGAATGAAGAGATCTAGGTCCGACCGGGGTCCATGTAAATGATCGAGACCTGATCTTGAATCCTACACCGGTTAATGATGCGATGGAATCTACTGACACGGAATGTCGAGCAAAGGATGTGACCCTCAATTCGTAAAAGATCTTTCCATGAGAAGAGTGTGATGTGGCTTCAACCTCACGAGAAGGGCCAATTAGGATTGGGACCGTTATCACTTTTATTTACTTCTACAATTGGTTTTCGTTATTTTGTCACTTTTGTGGATGATTTTTCAAGAGTTACTTGGCTTTATTTAATGAAAGATCGTTCCGAATTATTCTCTATTTTTCGTGATTTTGTCTTTGAAATTCAAACCCAATTTAATGTACCCGTGCGTATTCTTCGTAGTGATAATGCTCGAGAATATTTTTCTCACTACTTTACTTCCTATATGTCGCACTCAGTATCCCGTATCGGCCTTTCTTGCCTCTCACACACCACAAAGAAACGGGGTTCCGAGCATAAGAATCGACATCTCCTAGAGGTGGGCCGTACTCTCCTTTTTGAGATGAACGTTCCCAAACATTTATGGGGCGATGCGGTTCTTACAGCTTGCTTCCTAATCAATCGGATGCCATCCTCTATCCTGCGAGGCACGGTTCCCCATTCCATTCTTTTTCCCCGTTCACCTTTATTTAGCTTACCTCCTCGCATATTTGGGTGTGTTTGTTTTGTCCATCAGTTGACTCCCGGCAGGGACAAGTTAGATCCCCGTGCTTTAAAATGTGTCTTCCTCGACTATTCTCGCACGCAAAAAGGTTATCGATGTTATAGTCCATCATTACGTCGCTCATTTGTGTGTGCCGATGTTACATTCTTTGAGTCCACCCCTTACTTTTCTACCCCGTCATCTCAAGTTGATCTGGATGTTACACTTCCTTTGCCCATTGACCCTACCCCTACGCTATCTTCCTCCGCTCCAGATCCTATCCCCTCCAATCGTTCTTCGGCCCATTTGCGTATACTGTCGCTGTAAGGACGCCTCCGTCGTCGTGCCCATCAATTTCGCCCTCGCATTCTTCTCCAGCGAGACCCGCCCATGTCGGCATGGACATGCCCATTGCCATCCGAAAGGTAAGCACACTGTACTACCCATCCTATTTCTAACTTTGTCTCATATGCGCACCTATCTCCTTCATACTCCTATTTTGTCCGCTTCTCCGTCCTCTCGTTCATTCCTAAGTCCGTTTCGTAGGCCCTTATTCTCCCCGGTTGGGCAAAAGCAATGAAGGAAGAAATGATCGTTTTACATCGTAATGGCACTGGGATCTCTTGTCTCGCTTCCGCCCGACAAAACTACGGTTGGATGTAAATGGGTGTACACTGCGCGTTCATCCGGGACGGCATCGTTGATCGACTCGCGTGCTCGCTTAGTTGCTAAAGGCTATACTCGTGTCTACTGCTGATTACATGAGACCTTTTCTCCCGTTGCCGCTTCGTCATTCGTTTGTTCATCTCTCTCGCCACTAGGGATGGCAAAAAAGCTCAGCGCTCGGACGCGCTCGGCTCAGTGCTCGAGCCTGGCCCGGCTCGGGCTCGATGGAACCGAGCCAAGGCTCGGGCCGAGCCTCATGTTGAGAAGTTGTCCAACACTTTTTATTTTACACCATAAATTATTGGGGATAAATGGCTTAAATTAAGACAAATGATCACAATTTACTTAATCAACTTATTCTTCTCATCATGAAACTAATAAACTAATTATAAGCTACAATTTTATCTCATAATTTATCAACTAGATTATTTTGGAAAATGTGTGACATTTGTTTGTTTAATATTTATTGCATTATTACTGTTTCATTAATCTAAGTGCCTAAATATTTAAAGTAAGAATTTTTTTTCATTTACACACGTTTATTCTTCTATATTAAATATTAAGTGAAATTATTAGTGATCTATATTACTTGATTACATTTAAAAATTGAGCTAATTTCACCAATGGGCAATGCCGCAATGGCCACTAAAATTTGTAAGAAATTTCAAATCGGTTATTAAAAAAGATTTATCACTTTGTTATAATGGATAGTCACTCATTTAGTCATTTATAAATCTAACATGTTTTCCGATATTAGGCTATAAGGTGCCACCAAAAAAGTAGATTTTTTTAAAATGTAGATTTTTAAAACTTCATTATATATTATGTTCAAACTTCAAAGAATCGTTCCAATTAGATTTTTGTTTATAACTTTCTTATGTAAAGGTCATTGTCTAAAGGTGGAAAGAATGCAAATTGCAACGTTCACTGTCCATTTGAATAAGCAAATATCCATGTAATGAATTTTTACAAAAAAGAAAGAAAAAAAAACCCGAGCCCGCTCGGCCCGCTAAGGCTCGGGCCGAGCTTTTTTTTCCCGGCTCGGGCTCGGCTCGGCTCGTTGCCACCGCTAGCTGCCACTTTTCTTTGGCCCTTACATCAGCTCGATATCAAGAATGCTTTCTTAAATGGCGATTTGACTGAGGAAGTTTATATGGAGCAACCTCCTGGGTTTGTTGCTCAGGGGGAGTCTGATTTGGTATGTCGTTTGAAGAAGTCTATTTATGGCCTCAAGCAGTCTCCTAGAGCATGGTTTGGAAGATTTAGTGAAGTGGTCACTGAATTTGGTCTTCAGCGTTGTGGAGTCGATCATTCTGTCTTCTACAAGCACAGTAAAGTCGGCAGAATATTGTTAATTGTGTATGTGGATGACATCGTGATTACTGGGGATGATCACAGTGGTATTCAAGAACTCAAAAAGTGTTTGCATAGTAAGTTCCAAACCAAAGATTTGGGGCACTTAAAGTATTTCTTGGGGATTGAAGTTGCTCGATCAAGTCGGGGCATTTACCTCCTCAGAGAAAATATGTTCTTGATCTATTAGGCGAAACAGGTGAATGCTAGGAGCAAAACCTATTGACTCGCCTATGGATCCAAACACCAAATTATTGCCGAGATCGGGTATACCATTCGATGATTCACCAATATAGACGGTTAGTTGGAAAGTTGAACTACCGACAGCTACTGCATCGTATATCTCCTTCTTGTTAGTGTTATTAGTCAATTCTTAGGTCGTCCAATGATTTGTCACTGGGATGCAAGGATTCGTATTCTCCGATATCTGAAAGGCGCTCCCGGTTGTGGTTTGCTGTATCAAGATTTTGGACATACTCAAATAAAGGGCTACACGTATGCGCATCTGGATCACCCCTAGATAGGAAATCTACCATCGGGTATCATGTGTTTATTGGTGGTAACCTCTGTTTCTCTTGGAAAGAGTAAAAGACGTAGTGGCGCGGTCGAGTGCAGATCGGAATACGAGGCAATGGCGCATACCACTTGTGAGTTAACATGGTTGAAACATTTGTTGGAAGAACTTGGATTTGAACACACTTCACCGATGGAATCGGTATGTGATAATCAAGCAAAGACTTCACATTGCATCCAACCCGGTCTTCCATGAGAAAACGAAGCACATTGAAGTCGATCGTCACTTTATTCGAGAAAAATTGTTGGTGCATTGAAACTAAATATGTAAACTCAGCTGATCAATTAGCTGATATATTTACTAAACCGTTGGGGGGCTCAAGGATAAAGTACATTTGTAATAAGCTTGGAGCACACAATATATATGCTCCATCTTGAGGGGGAATGTTAAAGAGTATTTAGGTCTTTTATGTAATACCTAGGGTTTCCTAAGGTTTTCCTAACTCTTATTATAAATAGTGGGACAGGCTAACACAATTGTTAAGCCTTCTAATTCTTTTACTTTAACAACATACTACGTACATAAGAGTCGTGCCATAAAATTTGACAGTTTTATGCTGGCTGTCAAGTGCGGAAGTACCTGTATAAAGCTTTTGTCCTTAGCTCCAGAAACAAGGGCGTAATTGTCATAATCAGTTGCAATCACATCATATGGTTCCTTGGGAATGAATGGTAATGTAGGAAATCGAAGGTAGCACTTCTCCTTAATCATCTCCTGCTTCTCTAAGTCGGTTTCATTTTTCTCCTTATCGTCCTCAGAAAGGCATTGAACCTTTCCTCTTATACCTGTAATATAGCCATCAGGTCCTCCGTGAACACAAAAAGTATCAACCTGGATGGCAGGTGTATCCAGATCAAATGTATATATGCCCTGCAATTTGGAATAGCAAAATACATTTAGCAACCAGACTAATAATCTGGTTGTATAACTGGGAAAGATAAAGATTGCCATTTTATGATGTACAATATATTTCATGCATATGGGTATCACATTATATATTCACTGTTTATCACCCCTGTGGATTCATTTGTCCCCTTAACTTCATGGATTCGTGTAGCCAGCCACTTCATTTTTTTTTATTTTTTTATTTTTTGTAAATAACTTCACCTGTGCCTAGGGGGAGGGCTTGGCAAACCCCTACTTGATAAAGAATAAAAACACCATGGAGGTGACATAGTGCCTGACCTCCAAAGTTGCTTTTCTTTTCTAAATCATGTGCTATGGAGTACCTGGGTGCAGTGGCAATCTTCCTGACCTTGTCCAGCAAATCCACGTTTAAGTGAAGCTACTTCGAACCATCTTCCAGCGTATCTAACTGGGTCGAAGTTCTTAGCTGTCATACCTCTCATCATCATCATCATCATTCCACTTCCCCCATTATTCGTCTCGTCAAAAGGAAGACTTCGCACGTTGTCGGTAGCACTTGCCAGGTGGCATATATTGTTGTGAGAAAGATTTGTTGCAATAGCCTGCCCAACAGAACTAGAATTAGATCGGGAATAATTTATATAAATTCAGATTGATAATCTTGTTTTTCTTTTACTCTTGGTCGTTAGGAGATCTTTCATATCTTACTGAAAAATATTTAACATGCCTCCATTACCGCGTCAACACATCCTATAATGAACTAGTTTCTTATGGGAAAGCGAATTCCACCAAATACTCTGCTTCCTCTGCAAGCGCTTTAAACCCACCCCGTTCTTGAATGTAGTCTTAACTAGTGGAATAATCTTACTGCACACTTTTTCCCTAACTGCGGATCGAGCCTCAGGGTGAATCTATGTGCTTGCTCTTGATTTGTATATCATTGCTAATGGAGTTAAGAGATTAAGATTTAATGTAGAAGCTTAATCCAAGACCACAGAGAAACACAGTTAGGCTCGAAATCCTACCGAGTATGTAGCAAGATCGTGCATCAAAAGCTACAAAACTATGCAATATATCTATCCAGACAAACCTACACAGCAATGTTTCGAAAGCATAAAGCAAATACTAAAGAGTGGCACAATTTTTCACTGATATACAGAAGTTATCAATTTCTGTATCTTGTTTTTCCTTGTATTAGAAAGTAAAAGGCGAGCATAGTATATTAAAAGCGTCATTCTACAATATAATAATACTGACCAGATTTGTCTGGGAGAGAGAGACTACTGAAGCTGCAAGACCTAATATTACTTGTTTAACTCCTGACTTAGCCAATATAGGGTGAGTAGAACAGCAATCCGGCATTGCTTTGGTTGGCATTCTCCTAAAGTAAATGGGAAACTTTTAGCACTGTTTGACACGAGTAGATTGGACAAGAAGAACTAGATAACAGTACGGAAATGCAAGAAATTTTGAACACAGACAGACTTTTATCATCACCTAAAGACAATGAAATTAAAATTCCCAAATTAGTAAAACTGATTCAAACAGGCATGTATCTGTACATTGGAGAAAAAACATTTGCATAAAATATGTACCCTTGTTGCATGAAGCCACTAAATTTAAAGGTTAAAAGGGGGAAATTAAATGGAAGATGCTAAGGAAGACAATTATGAAGAAATATAGATATTATACTAGCAAATATTACAAATATGCGCATGGTAAGGCATTACAGTACACCAAGATTTTAAATTTCAGGAAATGTTGCATTCGAACTCAATCAACATCTCCAATTCTTGATTTTTAAACAATTAAATCAATCACCAATCTACTCAAAAATAAGAAAAATAGCATGGGTTCACCTGGAGAAGGGAGGATAATGTGATTGAAGAAGGATAACCGGTGATTGCGCAACCACTAAATTACTATGACACACCATTTTCTCCCCTCTAGATTCTTGACCCACAATTGCAATTCAAGATTTATTGAGAATAATACAGTGTAAAGCTCAAATTCAATAGAAACGCAGAAGGGTATGAACCTCACATTTGACAAGTCTCACAAGCCACAGACCCGTCCAATAATTAAAGAAACAATTTAAAATATTCTATAATTTCAAAATTGTTATCCATAAACATTGTTTAGGATGTGGTTGAAACGCATTATGTTGGAAGAATGTGTTTTGGAATAATAGATTGATGGAGAATGTATGGTGTGGTTGAAAAAGAAGGAAAAATTATTGATGCGATAGAAAATATTATTTTATTGAAAAATATGTTGTTGAAAATAAGTAGAAGAATAAAAATAAAAATTTTATTTATTTTTCAATCTACATATACAGAAAAAGTTTTAAAATGATTTTATATGAAAAATGCATATCCATTAGCATCACTTATGGTTGTTCGATCACTTGATATAAAAAAATGATCATTTTTATCCACTTGAAGATAGAGAAATGATTCTTGGTCCTAAAGTACCATATCTTAGTACAATTGAGCATTAACTTACTTTACAAATTGCACTCGACCCGACATAACTTTTGTTAGGTTTTTAGTGTTGACAATTATGTGGACAAATGACTAATTTGTAACGTGATATAAAAGTTAAGGACCTAGGGTGCAATTTGTACAAATTAGGTAAGTTAGGGTTTGAATCCTTGAAAGAGTCCAAGATGTCCAAAAAGATCGCATATGATAAAGAGAATGCAATTAGAAGTCTAAAGAGTATCAAAGAGCTGCACAAGTTATGTTCCAAATTCTCAATCGTCACTTGCAACACATTTTTCACATAGAAATATTGGAATTTAGATATGGCTATTTCTAGAAGAATTGTAGCCCTTCTAGTTAGCTTTCCAACGAAATTTGAATCATCGCAATCGGATATCGGTAGAGAAAGTTATGATGAAAATACTGACAACTACTCAACCCTCGCTAGATGCTCGCTCAAGCGACCAATGCAGTAACTTTTTGCCCGAATTTCGCGACAGCTCGCTCAAGCGCCTACATGTGCGGTTAACCCTAATTCACGATTTTGGAGAGTTTTACAAGGCCCATACTACTCAAACACCTCCAACTACAAATACAAAGGCTTTGGAAGACTTTTGTATGGTTGCTACATTGTGCCTCTCTTGCATATCATATTCTCTACATCTTCGAGAGATCCAAGAAGCTATTCTTTGATTAATTCATCCATATTCATTCTTGAGATCCAGCAACCCGATTTTGAAAAACATCAAATGTTCCATAATCCAAAACACCGACGTCTTTAATCTTTTAAGGAATTGACTCTTTCATTGAGATTTGGAAAAAGGTGGACTACAAGCACAGGAAGAAGAACGGGAATAGGTGATTCCTAGGTATCCACTTGGAAGAGACGTGTGCAGAAGAACGTGAGACTGCTACAGTATATCTTGGTATGAGATTGTGAGTCTGTAAGTACAGCAGAACTTAGAAGCTACAGGAGGTAGATCGGAAGATCTAGCAGATTGGCTAGACAGTATCTACAGTAGCAGATCGCAAGGATGGAATGAGCAACAAATCTCGGAGTTGCAGGGTTTACAACAACTAGTGGAACTAGTTTGGAATTGAACTGTAACCCACATTGTCTATATTGGAGGCAACTGGCTTGGTCCCGGAGTTTTTACCCAATTGGGGTTTCTCCGTCATCATATTGGTATTATTTATTTACTGCTTTTATATTTATTATTTATTATACAAATTGCGGTATTCAAAGATAGGATAATTTGAATTGTTTAACTAATCACCTAGACATAATTAACTTGTGACTTGTTGCATGTTAATTAAGTATTAATTCCGCATTTACACATAATCACCCCCTTCTAGGTGTAGTAGGGTCAAATCTTGCGTTTCTCAGTTTTTTCTGCAAATCTCCTTGCAAGATATAGCTCACACCAACACAAAAACATTGGAATGATGTTAAACATATTTTTCATTACCTAAAGTGTACTATTGATTTGGGATTATTTTACTCTCAAAAATTGAGATATGTTTTAGTGGGATATGCAGATGCATGTTATCTCTCTGACCCATGTAAAGCTAAATCACAAAAATGATATGTGTTTACACGTGGATGAATGGCTATATCATGGGGATATGTAAATCAATCATTGACAGCAACGTTCTCAAATCATTCTGAAATTATTGCAATCCATGAAACAGACCGAGAATGTGCATGGTTGAGGAACATGACCAATCATATCCAAATATCATGCGGATTAATTTCAACAAAAGATAGTCCAACAATTTTGTATAAAGATAATGCTACTTGTATTGCACAACTCAAAGAAGGATATATCAAATGTGACAGATAGGGATGGCAAAAAACTCGATGGCTCGAGTAGTCGAGCTCGGCCAGGAAAAAGCCCAAGCCGAGCCCGGCTCGGGCTCGGGCTCGGGCTCGGGCTCGATTACACCGAGCCCCATTTTGGGGCGTCGGCTCGAGCTCGGCCCGTGGCCCGGGCAAGCCTGCCCTGTTAAAAAAAATTAAAATTAAATTCAATAGGCATGGAGCAATTCAATTAAAAAAAAAAAACTCAAGCCGGCTCGGCCCGCTAAGGCTGGGTCAAAAGCTCGGGCCAGCCTCATTTTTTTTTTGCCAGGCTTAGCTCGACTAAGCTCTGTCTCAAAAAAGATAGAGCCGAGCACGAGCTTTTTCTTCGGCTCGACTCGTTGACATAGCTACAACATGACGAAACATATTTCTCCAAAATTCTTTCATACATACGAGCTTCAGAAGAATGGCGACATTGAAGTTCAACAAATTCGTTCAAGTGACAATTTGGCTGATTTATTTACAAAAACTCTGCAACATCTACATTCAAGAAATTGGTTCACGGGATTGGAATACGTCGACTCAAAGATTTTCAGTGATCAACATCAGGGGGAGTTGTTGTACTCTTTTTCTTTCACTTAGGTTTTATCCCATTGGATTTTCCTAACAAGATTTTAATAAGGCAGCATTTATCTTTAATACTCCAAAATAACGTACTATTTTTCCTTCGTTTTGATTTTTTTGTCCCATTGAATTTTTATCAAACAAGGTTTTAACGAGGCAGATATTTTGTAATGTGCTATTAAAGGGGGAGTATTATAAAAGGAAAGTAAATTAGGGTTTAATGTGAATGACACTTGCAACCCTAGATATTATTACCATATGTATCCCTATTCATTCCCTATAAATATAGGGTTTTGGTTCTCATTATAATAGACATAAGTTTATTGACTTATCTTATTCTATTTTCTCTCTTTTCATAACAACATTATAATTATATATATTATAAATATAATTACCCAAACCCTAATCAAAATATTTTCATCCTCTTATCTTGTCTCGCCGTGTTCTCTCTCCTCACTCTCTTCTCTGCGCACAGCCGCTTCTCCGTCGCATCAATTCCCAAGACCTCGGCACGGTACCGCCACAAGATGGAGAAGCTCCACACGATGATGCTGGGGAGACTTGATGTTCTGATTTACAGGATTTCATCCTCCATGAAGGTTCGGATCTGCGATGGTGTTTTGGTACTGGATATGCCGCGATGTTCTAATTCTGGTAATGGCATTGTGGAGATGGCAGCAATTTTGTAGATTTGGTGGTAACGGTGGTTGGGTGCGGTTGTGTGGTAGATTTGGCACTGTTGGTGGTGGATCTGTCGTTGGTGAGGTGGTGGATTTGGCACTATTGAGGGTGGTGATGTGCGGTGTTGGGTGCAGTGTTGGTCGTGCCGACGAGATGGGGTTGAAGGTGACACTGATTATTTTGTGAGTGGTTATTGGTGTCTGTGGTCCCGATTAGTTTGTACGTGCGTGCGACGGTGGGTGTTGGGCGTGCCAGCGATATGGGGTTGGAGGTGACTGTGATTATTTTGTACGTGTAATCGAGTGTGACCAATTAAAATTGTGACTGTGACTGTGACTCGCTGTAATTGAGTTGTGACCAAAATAATGCGTGACCAATTAATTTGAGAATGTCAACAATAAAATAAATGAGTTGTGACCAATAAAATCTTGGATTTGTCATCGATGCATAATATGTAACCTAAAAATTGTTACTGTAACTCACAATTTATTAAGTTGTAATCGAGTTGTGACCAATAAAAATGTTGATTTTGTGATCGATGGATGAGTCGTGACTTATAAAATTTTCTATTTGTGACCTAGAAATGCTTGTAAAATTCTTGTAAAATTCTTGATTTATGACCATAAAATAAGTTGTGACCAATAATTTAATAAACTGGGATCGATTTGCAATGAATAAATGAGTTACTAAAGTCACACTTTAGTGGTCACAGATTTGAGTTCACAAGTCACGGTCATTTTGTATAGGTCACAAATGAATATAGACGGGTCACGGATCAGTATGATCAATTAATTTGATAGTTAACTGTGGTTAATTAATTCACTGTTAAGGTCACAAGTTTGAATTCATAAGTCACAGTCATTTTTTATAGGTCACAAATCAATATTAACAGGTCACATGTGTTTGTAGGGTCACGGTTAAAAAATACATGTCACATTTATCGAAATAGTCGTCGAAACGATTATCACCATAGTCGCCGAAATCGGAGCAGTCGCCGGAACAATCATCGGAATCAGAGCAATCGTCGGAACGTATCGGAATAGTCGCCGAAATCAAAGTAGTCATCAGAACGGTTGTCGGAGCGGTACGGGTGGTGGAAGTGGGGTGGGTTAACTATATATATATTTGAAAATTGCTTTCTTATTTTTGAAATAGTATATAGTAAAAATAGGAGAAATAAATTTTCCCATTTTTAATTCTCATTCTACAATAATAAGAATCAAACGGGGCCTAAATTAGGGGCCACTTATGACTTGCGTGTGTGTCAATTTGAATTTTGGGTACCATTGCAATTTTTAATCGGGTCCGTTTGATAGGCAAATATGGAAATGAATTCCAATTTCATGTTAGTTGGAAAATAAAGACTCATCAAATCCATAAGAATTCGTTTTCGATGAAAATAAAGAAAATATAGCTTAAAGTGGTTGTCACTAGAAATTCGATTTCCATTTTCATATTGCAATCAAACTGTCAAAATAGAATTCGTTTTTCTCATATCTGACATTTTTCATGAAATTCGTTGCAATCAAATCACACCAGAATTAAAATATATTTTCAATAAATACACCTCAATAAAATTATAATTTTACTCCTAATTCAATAAAAACAAAAAATTGAAAAAAAATAAAATAATAATACAATACTGTGATGTACTTATCACCAATATTAATCCTCACTTTCTCAACCTTCCCCTCATTATTTCACATTTATTAGAAACGGAAGATCGGGGAAGAACACCAGACTATATTTATACGGGCAAAATTTCCGAATATCTGTAAAATCTACCTCCCTCCCTCATCCTATTGCCATGCTGTTTTTCCAAAATAGGTTCCTAATCCTTCCAAGCTTGCCTCCGTTGGGTTGCTGACAAACTATCATATTGGACAAGGTATAATTGGAGAAATGTGGTAATAACCTTGAGAGAGCAGAGCAAATCCAACGAACTCAAGAAAGTTTCCTGGGATATTTTTGCAAGCTATTCAATGAGGCGATTCTGTATATAAAAAGTGAGGCCATGTTTTCAATAAATTACTCTCAGAACCAATTCCCCCTAAATGCAATTAGAATTCTATTAGTAAAAATAATTGAGAACTAGAAACTTCTTTTTTCCATGCAACCAGAAGCAGATGTAGAAATGAAATGTTGAGGAACAAGAAAGAAATAAATTAGAATAATGCTATTTGTACAATGTTGGATTACAACATTGGTTTACAATTACTCACAAGAGAGGTGGGGTCCACTATTATTTTAATCGCGGGACCCACCTCTTTTGTGAGAGGTTGTAATCCAATGTTGTAATCTAACATTGTACATGTAGCATTTTTCAATAAATTAGGTTTAGGCCTTGTATGGGAGGGATTAAAATCGGATTAAAATTGAAAATATAGCCGTTATTGTTGACTTTGATTAGACGAGTGAGACCCAATAACGGCCATATTTTCAATTTTAATTGGATTTTAATCACTCCCGAACGGGGCCTTAATATTTGCGGTGTAACAATAATTTATTTATTAAAATCTTTATAATTACCCTTTTGGCCTGGGACACGTGGGCTATTTGAACCCATTAGTGAAATTACGGAATTGCCCCCGCCTAAGTTTCCTAACCAAGCACACCGCCAGAGGCTCCCCAATCTTCATTCACACGTTAGTTAAATCCGCTCTATGCAGGCATGGCTTTCTCCTCTGCCGCACCTTGCAGAACCCAAACCGGCCTCCCTTCCTCCGCCGATTCGTATTCCCTTCTGCCTCTCAAAGTCGCTAAAATTACGCCTCCTTGCGGTTTGAATCCAAAACCTCATTCTATTTTCTGTACTCTGGCCAAACAGCAGCCAATGACAATGACGGAACAGCAACTCGAACCGGTGGTTATGCAGCGGCCGGACTCATTTGGCCGGTTCGGTAAGTTTGGTGGGAAATATGTTCCTGAAACCCTAATGTACGCCCTCACGGAGCTTGAGACCGCATTCAAATCCCTCGCTTTTGACAAGGAATTTCAGGTCCTGCTTAAAGATCCCCCCACCCCTCCCCCCCCTTTTTTTTTGCGAAATGAATATTTAAGTCATATTTTATTTTTATGTATATCAATTCGTGATTTATTAATTGATGGGGATTCTCGATTTCTAACTTTGTTATGAATTTTAATTGGAAATCAATTTTGTATTGAGAACACGTAAAGTCAAGCGCATTGTATCAGTTGTATGGTGTGTGTGTGTGTGTGTGTGTGTATATATATATATTTTTTTTTTTTTTTTTTGAAGGGGTAAGAAATAAATGAAGATGCAGCAAATATCGATTTATCCAAGCTTTTAGTTAATAAATGAGTGAGCATTAAAATTTGACAGAAAATGGTTCGTAATCTCACGTATATTATGCAGTGAGCTTAAATTAACGTCTATTCTGAATCGTATATTGAAAGGTAGATTTTACTTAATTTGATTTGTTGTCTAGACAAATGATGGAGTATTAGAAAATGAAACAGTTAGGTATTTTCAACATGATCAAGCTATTAGCTATGAATTCTATATTTCAAGAGCTTAACACTGAAAATTATTCAAACATTTAGTCTAATTGTGTGTTTTAAGACATTGTAACAGTAACATTATCTTTAATTCATAGAACATTATATCATCAAAATGCACAACTGATTGTACTAATTGCAGAAAGAGCTAGATGGGATATTGAGAGACTATGTCGGCAGAGAGAGTCCTCTTTACTTTGCAGAACGACTTACAGAGCATTATAGACGTCCTGATGGAAAAGGACCTCATATTTATCTCAAAAGAGAAGATCTTAACCACACCGGGGCCCATAAAATCAACAATGCTGTTGCCCAAGCATTGCTAGCCAAGCGCCTGGGCAAGAAACGTATCATTGCTGAAACGGGGGCTGGTCAGCATGGTGTTGCTACCGCTACTGTTTGCGCTCGCTTTGGATTACAGTGCATAATCTATATGGGTGCTCAGGACATGGAGAGGCAAGAACTCAATGTCTTCAGAATGCAACTCCTTGGAGCTGAGGTTTGTTTACCAATTAGCTTTTTACTACTTCGTTTGAATTATCCAGAGTAATTAGAATTGGAATATCCACACATTAATCTTCTCTCAGCATACACGAGTGCGCTGGTAAATCTTTTGTCTAATGCCTTTGTCATACTTGGACAACTGTGTGCAGATCAGTGATTGCAAAAAAAAATTCATCATAGTTGGTTTGGGGTATTTTCTAGCATTCAGCCCATTAGGATGCTGTATGCAGCAAGAGTCCTGCATGCATTACTTTTTTGTTTGTTTTTGTTGCTTTCATTAAGTAGTCAATCTGGATATTGGTTTTACATCAAATTCACAGACTAGAAGCAGCATCTTAAAAAGCATCCCCAGGCCCCTCTTGCTTAAGGTATTATGTCAAGGCATAAGTCTCTTGACAGCTGGAAGTTGTCACTTTTGGGGCTGTATACTTAACAGCCTCAAGCCCTCAGTTGCTTGGAGAAGAGAATTGTTTAGAAGATATATTTCTGTGTATTCCTTAACTGAACATTTATGTACATTGCTTGAATGGCTTGGGAATACAATTTATAACGCTGCTTTTTGACTTAAAATTTCCGAACTCACATGCAGGTAAGACCTGTTCATTCTGGGACTGCAACACTGAAGGATGCTACATCTGAAGCTATACGAGACTGGGTAACCAATGTGGAATCGACTCATTACATCCTGGGATCTGTTGCAGGGCCCCATCCATATCCTATGATGGTAAGGGAGTTCCACTCGGTGATTGGTAAAGAAACAAGGAAACAAGCACTGGAAAAATGGGGTGGCAAACCTGACGTGCTTGTTGCATGTGTTGGTGGCGGTTCAAACGCTATAGGGCTCTTTCATGAATTTATCGATGACAAAAATGTTAGGCTTATTGGTGTGGAGGCTGCTGGTTTTGGTCTAGACAGCGGTAAGCATGCCGCCACGTTGTCTAAAGGAGAAGTTGGGGTCTTGCATGGAGCTATGAGCTACTTGTTACAGGATGATGATGGGCAAATAATCGAGCCACATTCTATTAGTGCTGGGTAAAATAGTATTCATTTCTACAAATAATTTAAGTTTATATATTTCCCCCGACTAAGAAATGTTTATCACTTCCATAGCCTGGATTATCCTGGAGTTGGACCAGAGCACAGCTTTCTGAAAGATATTGGACGAGCCGAGTATTATAGCATCACCGATGAGGAGGCTTTAGAAGGTAAGATGAGATCTTTAAAATTCCATTTTGCCCGTGCTTTATCTTTAGTATATGCAGCACTCCATTCCTTTGGAATTCCTTGTTTAACAGTCACACTGGATTAACAAACTACCATTGGTCCTTTAATTGTTCTCTCTCCCCTCTATATCCAATTCGTTTATGTTGTTCTTGATGGAGTAAAGGTCCTTTTTTTTTTTTTTGCATCCCCTCTTTATCCAATTCTTTTATGTCATTCTTGATGGAGTAAAGGTCCTTTGATTGCTTTCCCTCCCCTCTATGTCCTATTATTTTATATCGTTCTCGATGGAGTAATAGTAAAGGGTATGTATTGTTAGGCATCCCACCCTTCACCTTCCATTTTTCCACTGATCTGTTTGTATGATGGATTAATTATACAGTATTGGACATTATTAATGAAATCGAAGAATCTTAAATTTTGTTCATAATCGATGTGCAGTTCTGTTGAAAAATACGATCCAACATACACTAAGAGGGTGTTTGAAACCCATTTTTTGGAGAATGAAATTTTTGGAATAGTGATTGATGGGAGATTATGTGGTGGAAAAATTTTAGATTTGTGTGTAATATTATTTTATTGGAAGAATATGTGGTTGAAATGAAGAGAGAGAAAAAAATGAGAATGAGAATTAGATAAAAATTGGTGTCAAACATGGCCTAAATGTGTTACTCTGCCTGTGCAATGCAGCTTTTAAGAGATTATCTAGGCTCGAGGGCATCATCCCTGCACTTGAGACATCTCATGCGCTAGCTTACCTAGAGAAGTTGTGCCAGATGCTTCCAGATGGAACTAAAGTTGTCCTAAACTGCAGTGGAAGAGGAGATAAGGATGTTCAGACAGCCATTAAACAGTTAAAGCTTTAATGGCATTAACTTGAAAGTGGGCATATGAACTCTCTTTAGGAAATTCAGGTGAGCATTCCTTGAGAAGAGCCATGTGTTTATGTAATCAATGTAATATTTAATTTCGAAAAAGAAATAAAATTCAAGGAAGTTTTTGAAGACATTTTAGTGCATATTATAGTAAAATTCAAGGAAGTTTCAAAGGGTACATGTACATGTTTGAAGCATTTGAATACAATGGCTGAATTCATTTAACTTTGTTATATTTCTTTAGATCAATAAGGCTGGTTGTACGGTGGCGCCCCTATAGGTGGTGGGCCTGCGGGAACAACCAGCATAGATGCTTTGTAGATAACAATGTTACATTAGAATAGAAATCATTGCCTTGTGAACACGAGTTTTTTTCCCCTGATTTTGCTTCTTATTGCCATTGTTTATTGGTACAATTCTCAGTTCTTCCCTCAACTTTGGGGATACAATACAAAACACAACAATCCGCCTAAAATTATTGACATCTACAAGTAAAGCTGCTGCTCCACTTCAAGCAGCACGAAATCTTGGGAGTTACTACTGTCCAGTTCATGCTACTTGACCAAACTGAATTCCTAACTCCGGTTCCTTACTGCTTCGCCTGACAAATACAACAAAGTATAAGTGAAGTGTACCGAGAAACCCATTTTGTCCGAACAATAGATCTTTGAAGCATATTGTTCACAAGACTAGCAATGTCGATAGAATCAAAATTGTGTCCAAACACTGCTTGTTTCAGAAGTTCGGTATGTTAAAAGGCAAAACATCTAGCAGTGTCGACAGAATTACGTGCAGAAATAAGCAGTTTCCAGCTACGGTATTGAGAAAAAAGTCGACAATGAAAAGTAAGCAAATTACCTGTGAATACAAGAAAGTTCCAAGAATGGCAATGGCAGCTCCAAGAGCATTGATGGGTTGTACTGGTGTATGGAAAATGATGATAGACGAGACAATGACAGAAATACGTTTCATCGTGTTTCCAATGCTAAATGTCAATGGAGAAATCTCATCGAGTGACATGTACGACACCTGATTGTATAGGTGGTAGAAAACACTCTGGGCTGCCATCCACCTGAAAAAGGTGAAAACAAACAAAAATTAGTACTATGTTATCCAAACTTTTCGACGGGAAGAAAAAACCTCAAGAACATAAAAAACTACGTAAATGAGTTCTGCCAGTCAATTTTTTTGATCAACAAATCATATAATAATAGTGAGGTTATCATGTGATTACCAAATGATCTGGGGTCCGATTTGAGATAGTGCTTCTTTAAATCCGAGAGCCCAAATAAGTGGTCCCTCGACAGCAATTGCAAATGGAGTGAGAATCAAGAGAGAGAGCATAGATAAGCAAGCATAGTAGTTCATTCCACTGACAGACTTGCCCTTCATGCCCCTCTTGGAAAATATGTTCCGGAAAACAAATGCCAAATTCGATATCATAGCCCCAATAAAACCTGACGTGAACAGCCAACAACCATATATGCATTAGAAAACAACATGAATACTGGCAACCTCCTTTCAATGTCCCTGCAACTTTATTCAATTATCAAAAATACGGGAAAATGCCAACCCGAGTCAAATACATCATGCGACTCCATGAAGAATTTACAATAGAAGAGATAAAAAAGACGAGCTTCATGCTTAAAGTTAAACTATATATTACACTGTCATGAAAGAAAAATGCATATAGTATGTGTCTTAGAGTGTCACCGACACGATACGTATCGGACATGGACACGCCACATCAGTACAGGTGTTTGTGCAACATAGCTACAGTTTACTATAATGGATAAGATTAATCAAACGAAGCTCTATAGGATCACAAAAGTGAAGATTCCACACGAAGATCAACAAATTACCAGTCATGTTGAAGTTGAGTTCGGTGAGAGCCGCGAGACCACAACCACCGATGATTGGAACGAGGGACAAGTAAACGGATGGTGGAAATGTCTCCCCCAAGATAAATCTCGACACCAAAACACTGAAAGCAGGTTCACCGCTCTTGATTATGTGAGTAAATGATACAGCCACCTTTGACATACTCACAGTAGCTGCAACATGCCCAATTGTATGTGCAACAGCAACCTAAGCACGCCAACCAAACATCAACATCAACATCAATCAATTCTTAAATCTTTTTATAGAACATATAAAAGAAAAAACATGTTTCGGTGGATCCAAATCACCAAAACACAGAAGGCATGTTCGGTAGTAGACTGAACGGTATAAACGGAGAAAAAGAAACAAAGCGTTCTGTCCATGTTCTGTCACGTCCATGTCCAGAAGTTCAAAAACCACTGAAAAGTAATTGGTAAGGAAGACTCGGCAGTTAACGAAGAAAAAACTAAATTTTCCTCTGTTATATGGACAGGACATGGTTCCATGACCAAAAGTTCAAAAATCTTGACAAATAGTTAGAGAGGACTTCACATTGTTGACGAAGAAAAATAAACTAAAATTTAGTCCATTGTACCGTCCGTTTCCCGTCCACAAGTTCAAAATCCTAAAAAAACCAATTGGTTAAGTGGTCTCTACACTACAAACTCAGAAGCAAGAACTACAATTTTTTTTCATTGTACTGTCAAATCATGATCGTTAGTTTCTAAAAAAAACCCGGGAAATGGTAAGTTGAACTCTTATAAATGAAAAGAAACTAAAATTTTGTTCATGTCCAGAAGGTATAATTGGTAAGGTGGACTCGACACGAATTAAAATGCTGTCAACTATACCCTTGTCCAGAAGATAAAAAACCTAAAAAATAATTATACGAATGTAAGTAAAACACACCCATATCACAGAATTAACCATATATATATATATATAACAGATCGTAGAACTGCACTAGAAGAAAGACCCAGATCTCCTAATTTTGCTTACAGGAAAAAGGGTCTTCCAAAAATCAAGATCAGTTTTTGGGGTTTCAGCAATCCTCAGAGCCCAAGAAATGAGCATGATCAATGATCCAGCAGCCAGTGAAAGCGTTGAAGTTAACCATGGAAATGGAAAAGCATTCAACACTTTTTTGTTATATATATTAAAGATCACATTCAAAGCCCACCACGTGGCAAAATAAATCCCGATCTTAACTCTCCTCGCCGCTTCGGATTTCGTCGCTGGCGACTCGCTGATCGGCTCCGATTTTTCGGCTTCATACGCTTTACACTTGATCAAAGACTGCTCCTTTTCATGTTTTAAAGATTTCTTTAAAGAATTCGAGAAAGCTTCAGGTGAAACGACGTGGAGATGTTTAGAGAGAGGAACAATGGAGTTCCGGCCCGTATTGGCTGATGGGAGGAACTGCAGGTGCCGAGTAGGCACCGGCACCAGAGATCTTGACCGGAGAATATTATGGCCGTTGAATGCTAAAGTAGACTGCTTAAGAGAGGGGATCATAGTAGTAAGAATTAATCTCGAGAGTATAAAAAATAGAATTTGCAGATGAAGAACCAGAAAGTTTTAGAGATTTGTTTATACGTATATGTTGTATATAGACGGGAGTTTTGTTATTTGAAGTGATTTTTACGACAAAACTGAGAAAATTTTGATCTTTATACACAAAGGAGAGAGATTTGTTTGTTTCAAAATGTGGAAATCCCTGTTGCTGAATTCTGGTTTGTTGACTGAAAAATTTTGAATAAAGAAGAGGAAGCGAAACGGTACAAGTTTGAATTCTGGCATGAACCATGCTTGGTGTACGACTATGGGACAACTACTATGTTTACCGAATCTCATATAACATTAGCATAATACTAGAAGTACATAAGCATCTATATAAGAGTATCCATAATGTTGATGTGACAATCATTCGATCATTGATATGTAAGTGTCAAATTTAAATTAAAGTTGAGATCACATGCCACATCATGACATCAACATTATGGACACACTTATGTAAATGCTTATGTATCTCTAACATTATCCATAACATTAATGATGAACCAACAGGGAAAAAAAATAGACAGACATGGTACCCTATGATTGAGTGTTTTTATGATTTTTTTTTTTCCATTCTCCAATGAAAAATTGCCACATCCGTCTTTTTTTTTTCGCTTTTCTATCATTGACCCTGATCATGTAGCGTGATTGTTTAACAAAATGGTTTTGTGTCAACAATTGTCAACAAAGTTGTTGTCCATCGTTGTATAAATAACATTATTGTTCTGGTACTGAAGTAGTAGTAGGGTGGTAGCAGAACCGAAATCACCTAGGTTAACACCAAGGAGTTCTTATCGAATTGTATTGCCCTCGTTTGGGTTCCATTTTAATGACATGTTGGGGCCAAATGTAATTTGAAATAATAATTTTTTAGAGAATGTGAAGTTAAAAAAGAAGGAAAAATTTTACGTGTAAATTATTTTAACGAAGAATGTGTGATTAAAAAAAAGAATGTATTAAAATTAAAATGGAGTCCAAATAGTGGCGAAGGAATACTTTAAAATATGGTTTAAATTTTTAAAAATTGAATAGCATTGAGTAGGTGAATACTCTAATTCTCAATGTTTCAAGAAATGAACATGGGATCAACTTTGATAAAACTTTACTACCTAATAAAATAATTAGATAATTAGCTAATTTACCATAAAAATCGATTTGTTTAACTTTTAAAGTGATCGTTCACCTTCAATTTTTTTTAGTTTCATTTTATTTATTTATTTATTTATTCAATCAGTAACTTAATTACCTTTTACGCGTCAAACTTCGAATCGATTTTAAAACAACACATATTCTTAAAGTTAGTAATTTTTGTATTTATAAATAAATTCGAAAAATGTAATAGATTTTGAAATTTGTTATGCCACTTAAGTCTTTGAATTGACATATATAAATTGTCGAATATGATGTAGAAGAAATATGTCGTACATATGTAAATATTGTGATTGTAGCTTTAGTAATTTTGTCACGGTACTTGATTTAGGAGCTTTATGTCTATTCTTGCTCGACTATCCTCGACTATCCTTGATTGCTCCCACCATTGGAACATGCTCAACTCACAATTATTGTTGGAAATAAGTTGTTCAAAACTAATAAAATGGTTATTGGAATTAAAATGGGAAAAGAATTAAAAATATACATATATAATGAACCATGCGGCCGCATGGTTCATTGGTCCATGCGGCCGCATGGCTATATACCGGGACTAAATGTCCCGGTATATTTTATACCATGCGGCTGCATGGGTTTGTACCATGCAGCCGCATGGTACAATTTTCTGGCAGTTTTTGGCCGTTTTTTCCCGTTTGGTTTTTGAACTTGGTGTCTTTTCATTTATTTTTTGGCACTATTTCGTGCATTTGATCATTGCCTATATATAGGACAATGGTGTTCAAGGATTAATATATGAAAAACAAGATAAGTTCATAAATGCATTCCAATTAAAGATCAAAGTCATTGTTCTTCTTTCATATTCATATTTTCCTTTGTGTTCTTAAATTTTGGAGGATTATACTTAATTGTTTGAGTATTAATCCTTGCAAGGCTTGTTTAAATCCTGCAAACCATTTGCCTTCATCCCTTCAAGCATTTTTCAATCCTAAAGGGGGCAAATATTGTTTGAGGACAACGGTATCGTGATCAAATCTTTTGGTGGATATTTCAAGTTTGATTTCTTGTCTTCGAGTTCGTGTTTAATTGCTGCAACTTTGGTTTGTTTATTCTTCAATTCTCGGTGTATTCTCCATTGTTTTTCAACAATCTCAAACAATAATTTGTAAATGGAGAACGAAAGCACGATGGCTACTATCAAGTTGATGAATCAAGACCTTGTACGATTGGATCGCTTCGATGGAACGAATTTCACAAGGTGGCAAGACAAACTGAAGTTTCTACTTACAACCTTGAAGATCTTCTACATACTTGATCCAGAATTGGCACCATTACCGGAACCTACAAATGGAGAAACTGATGCGGTAAGGGCTGAAAGACAAAAACGCCAAGAATATGAACTTATATGCCGTGGTCACATTCTAAATGCTTTATCGGACCGGCTATATGATCTCTACACCAACACTTCATCGGCAAAGGAAATTTGGAATGCTTTAGAGAACAAATACAAAGCCGAAGAAGAGGGAACAAAGAAATTTCTAATTTCGAGGTATTTTGATTTCAAGTTTCTTGAAAATATTCCCATACTTCCCCAAATTCATGAATTGCAAGTACTTGTGAATAAGTTAAAGGCGGTAAAGATTGAAATTCCGGAAACTTTCCAAGTGGGGAATATTATTGCCAAACTTCCCTGAACTTGGAAAGGATACCGGAAGAAAATCATGCATAGTTCCGAAGATTACTCTTTGGAACAATTGCAAAAACATCTTCGAATTGAAGAGGAATCAAGGGCAAGAGATAAGAGTGATAACTCTTATGAAGGTACATCTAAAGCCAATGCCGTGGAGAAATCTGAACCGTCTACTAAAACCAACAAGAGAAAGCCTTCAAAGAATTTCAACAATTCCAAGAAGAAGACCAAAGGTAGTTGTTTTGTTTGTGGGAAATCTGGACATTATGCAAAGGAATGTCGATACCGGAAAAAGAACAACACCGAAGGAAAAGTGAACTCCATCAAAGAAGACAATATTGTGGCCACCGTTAGTGAAATCAATGCTATCAAGGGAAAGGTTCTCGGGTGGTGGTATGATACATGTGCAACTATACATGTATCATATGACAAGTCATTATTCAAGACTTATTTCGAAATTGATGGAGAACAAGAGATTCAAATGGGTAATGAGGTCAGATCCAATGTGTATGGAAAAGGAAATGTGGATATCACTTTCACTTCCGGCAAGACGGTTACCTTAACAAATGTACTACATGTTCCTGATATGAATAGGAGCTTAGTTAGTGGAGATCTCTTAGGAAAATCGGGCATAAAATGTGTTTATGAATCCGGTAAACTTGTACTATCCCTAAATGGGAAATTTGTTGGTAAAGGCTATTCTAGTGAAGGAATGGTCAAACTTCGTACTATTGACAAATCTTTAAATAAAAAAGTTGACTTTGCTTATATTGTTGTTGATTCATTTTCATTATGGCATGCTAGATTAGGTCACATAAGTAAAAGTACTATGAAACGTTTGTTAAAATGTGACATGATTTCATATAATGAAAAAGATGCTTATAAATGTAAGACATGTATTGAATCTAAAATGATTAAAAAGCCATATCAAAGGGTTAATAGGACTTCTAATATTTTAGAATTAATTCATACCGATATATGTGAATTAAATGGAATGTTGACTAGAGGTGGTAATAGATATTTTATTACTTTTATTGATGACTACGCTAGGTATACATATATTTATTTAATCGAGCATAAACATAAGGCTTTTGATATGTTTAAGACATATAAAAATGAAGTAGAAAATCATCTAAGTAAGAAAATAAAAATTCTACAAAGTGATAGAGGAGGTGAATATTTTTCTAGTGATTTTAACTCATTTTGTGAACAACATGGAATAGTTCATCAATGTTCTGCACTTAGGACACCCGAACAAAATGGTTTGGCTGAAAGGAAAAATAGAACTTTAGTTTATATGATTAATGCTATGTTGATGTATGCTAAGTTGCCATTTAATTTATGGGGTGAAGCATTATTGAGTGCATGTAGGATTTTGAATAGAATTCCTTCTAAGAACACTAAGGTTTCTCCTTACGAATTGTGGAAAGGAAGAAAACCAAACATTGGTTATTTCAAAGTGTGGGGGTGTCTTGCTTATTGTAAGAACACAAATCCTAACCGGACAAAATTGGGTCCAAGAGGCATAAAATGTGATTTTGTAGGATATGCTAATAATAGCAAATCTTACAGGTTTTTGAACTTAGAAACCAATGTGATTATCGAATCAAATGATGTGGAGTTCTTTGAGAATTCATTATCTTCGGATAACGAATTGAGGGAAATTCATAATGATATCCCTAGCTCAAGTGGAACACAAGATGAAACATCTTCTAAAGATGTTAATGAATCTAGTGAACCACGAAGAAGCAAAAGAACTAGAATAGCGAAGTCCTTGGGATCGGATGAGATTGACTCTCAACTTATTTCCTTTTATTTGGTAGAGGGAAATAGTGTGAATGTTGTAAGAACAATTCCTTTTGTTCTACAAGTGGAAACCGATCCTAAAACTTATAAAGAAGCTATGACTTCGCGTGATAACATCTTTTGGAAAGATGCCATTAAGGACGAAATGGATTCGATAATGTCAAATAATACATGGGAACTTGTCGATTTGCCACCCGGATCTAAACCTATAGGTTGCAAATGGGTGTTTAGGAGAAAGTATAATACTGATGGTTCTCTTAATACCTTTAAGGCTAGATTAGTAGCCAAAGGTTATCGACAAAAGGAAGGAATCGATTATTTTGACACATATGCACCGGTAGCTAGAATAACATCTATTAGGATATTATTTGCTCTAGCTTCGATATATGATTTGCATGTTCATCAAATGGATGTCAAGACGGCATTCTTGAATGGGGATCTCGATGAGGAGGTCTATATGGAACAACCTGAAGGGTTCATTTTACCTGGAAATGAACATAAGGTGTGCAAGTTAGTAAAATCATTATATGGTTTGAAGCAAGCACCTAAGAAATGGCATGAGAAGTTTGACTTAGCGATAATTTCTTTTGGTTTTAATCGTAATAGGGTAGACAAATGTTTATATTGTAAAGTATGTGAAAATTATGTGATATTTATTTGTCTATATGTTGATGACATGTTGATTATGTGTAATCACATGGATGGAATAAAAGAGACGAAGAGGTTTCTATTTTCCATTTTTAAGATGAAGGATCTTGGAAAAGTGGATACTATTTTAGGTATCAAGGTTACCAAAAATAGTGGGGGTTTTTATTTAAGTCAATCACACTATATAGAGAGTGTGATAAATAAGTTCAAACATTTGAACATAAAAGATTGTAGTACCCCACTTGATCCAAGTTCAAAGCTTATGAAAAATGATGGAAGAGAAATTGCTCAACTGGAATACGCAAGTGCCATTGGTAGTCTCATGTATGCTGTTCAATGCACGAGACCGGATATAGCGTTTGCAATTAGTAAACTTAGTAGGTTTACTAGTAATCCGAGCAATGACCATTGGAAGGCCATTGGAAGAGTTCTTGGATATTTGAAGAAAACCAAGAATTTAGGTCTACAATATACTAAATTCCCGGCTGTATTGGAAGGATTTACCGATGCTAGTTGGATATCTAGTACGGGTGAAAGTAAATCCACTTCAGGTTGGGTGTTTACTCTTGGTGGTGGGGCTGTTTCTTGGAAATCAAAGAAACAGACATGTATAACACACTCAACTATGGAATCTGAATTCGTTGCACTATCGGAAACTGGGAAAGAAGCTGAGTGGCTTAAGGAACTCTTATACGAGATACCTTTGGGACCGAAGATAATATCTTCTATACCTATCATGTGTGATAGTCAAGCCACGTTAGCAAAAGCATATAATGAAGTGTATAATGGAAAGTCTAGACATATGAGTCTAAGACACGATTACATAAGGAAATTAATCAAGAGTGGAATAATTTCCCTAAATTATGTAAAATCAATTGAGAATTTAGCGGATCCTCTAACTAAACCTCTAAATAGAGATTTAGTAAATTCTACTACAAGTAGGATGGGGTTGAAACTCTTAAACTAAAAAGGTCCACCAGTGATGGCAACCCTACCCATCATTACTCAAAAAGTAATTCATGGGTTCAAAGGGTAATAACAAGTCATTCGACATGTGGATAGTTTCAGCATTATTGATATCCGCAATAACCCTATCCTAGTTATAACGCTGGTTGTTACTGAAGTGATGGATGAGTTTTAAACTCTTAATGAAGTTCAGTATTAAGAACAAGTATCTTAAAAGTAACATAGATACTGGAAGAACTTCACCTAAATAAACTTCGAGGTGGTGCCGCCTCAATAGAGAGTTAGAGTTTCTCTCTTAAAAGTTTATTGAAAAAAGGATTAGCGCAAGGCCATAATAGCGCTAAGCGAGTTTGAGAAATTTGAGAACACGTGATACTCGTGTGTGTGTTTGAACCGGTATTGTCATTTGGAACAAATGGTTCAAAGCTTCATGCTACCTTTGATTCCGACTTTGCTTTGTTTGGATTACACTATGGTTAGATTCAAATCGAAAGATATCTAATCCTTATGCATTAGTATCGTACAATTTTGAATATGAGATTTTATTAGATTTTGAACAAGTGGGGGATTGTTGGAAATAAGTTGTTCAAAACTAATAAAATGGTTATTGGAATTAAAATGGGAAAAGAATTAAAAATATACATATATAATGAACCATGCGGCCGCATGGTTCATTGGTCCATGCGGCCGCATGGCTATATACCGGGACTAAATGTCCCGGTATATTTTATACCATGCGGCTGCATGGGTTTGTACCATGCAGCCGCATGGTACAATTTTCTGGCAGTTTTTTGGCCGTTTTTTCCCGTTTGGTTTTTGAACTTGGTGTCTTTTCATTTATTTTTTGGCACTATTTCGTGCATTTGATCATTGCCTATATATAGGACAATGGTGTTCAAGGATTAATATATGAAAAACAAGATAAGTTCATAAATACATTCCAATTAAAGATCAAAGTCATTGTTCTTCTTTCATATTCATATTTTCCTTTGTGTTCTTAAATTTTGGAGGATTATACTTAATTGCTTGAGTATTAATCCTTGCAAGGCTTGTTTAAATCCTGCAAACCATTTGCCTTCATCCCTTCAAGCATTTTTCAATCCTAAAGGGGGCAAATATTGTTTGAGGACAACGGTATCGTGATCAAGTCTTTTGGTGGATATTTCAAGTTTGATTTCTTGTCTTCGAGTTCGTGTTTAATTGCTTCAACTTTGGTTTGTTTATTCTTCAATTCTCGGTGTATTCTCCATTGTTTTTCAACAATTATCACCCACATGCCACACCTAATAGGATTTTGCTAGAGTGAGGGCCACGTAGACCTCGTCAAGCACCCCCTATTGATTGAATGTCTGTGTCACATGCACCCTATTCACCCAGAGCCCCGAATAGCAAAACCCCAGCTAATATCATCTAAACATCAACCAAACATGCAATTCTGGTCAAGTCTGTAAAATGGTCTATCCTGGTGGGCTGGGCTTTCATAAGTTATGGAATCGACTTTGGACTATGGCAGGGGCAGGGTTATATGTTGTGGTAATTACACAAAACATTACTTTATGTATCAACATTTCCAAAATCAGATATTTTATTTTAGTTAATATTTTTATAAAATAAATATATACATTTCAATCCCTAATTAATTACCAAACCCACCTCATTTCCCCAAACCTACCCTCTCTCGTCTCTCTCCTCCTGAATCGCCACCGGAAGAATCGCGTCGCTACTCGCGACCCTCTCTCTGTCCTCTCCCTGTGAGTCGGCGCCGCTGTAGTCCGTCGAGAAGGCTCCACCGAGCACTGCGATGCAACTGCCCATGGTGCTAGGAGGCCACTGTGCTACGAGAAGTCTCCAATTGGTCTCTGTTTGTTCACAGGGGCGTCGAAAGGCGGTGCAAAGCTGCTTCGAACCCGTCGCCGCAAAAAAAAATTGGGGGAGGGATCTGAGGTGTGGTTGTGGTGATCGGCAGTTGGGGTGGTGGTGGTTGTGGATCTGGCGTTGGGATGGTGATGGTGTTTTATGTGTTGGCTGCTGTGGTGGTAAATCTGATGGTTGGGGTGGTGGCGATGTTTTGTGTGGTGGTAGTGGTGCTCGTGGTGGTGGTGTTTGGGCGGTTGTGATTTTGTTGGATCCAACGGTGGTGGAGGTTATGTTGGATATGGTAGTGGCTATGGTGGTGGTAGTGGATCTTGGTGGTGGTGTTGGTTTTGGTCTATGAGCCATGTTCAGATCGCAGCTCCACAATCTGTAGGTTTTGGGGTGTGTTTTTAGTTGGTGGTGGTGCTCATGGTGGTGGATGGGGGCTATGATGGTTGTGGTGTATGTGACCAACTATTTAGATTAACTGTGACCTTAAAAATTGGACAATTTGTGATTAAAAATTAACTAATAGATTTGAAAATATGTGATTAATAAACAAACAATCATGCGTTGTGACTTGTGACCTGGCCTGTGACTCTTGACTTGTGACCTGAGCTGTGACTTGTGACATGGGACTTGTGACCTGGGTTGTGACTGTAAAAAAAACATGCTAACCGTACAAAAAAATATAACGGAGCAGTCGCCGGAAAAATCGACGTCGGAACAGTCGCCGGAATCGGAGAGTCGTCGGAACGGTTGTTGAAAAGTTCGCCGGAGTAGGGCGGTGACCGGAACGATCGCCGGAGCGGTAGGGGTGGTGAAGGTGGGATGAGTTAATTATATTATATTATAATTAAATATTTAATAATAAATTAATTTAATAATTTATTATTTCATAAATAAAAATAAAAAATTTTTTTAATAAAAATCTGATTTTGGAAATTTTAAACTTGTGTTCTTATTTTTGAAATAGGCTAAACTTATTTTCTTGAATAGGTAATCTTCCTTTATATGTTTTTGGGACAAATTCATAATTCAGGTGTATGGTTTACACCAATTCAAAAGTCAGGTAGATAGTTTAATAATTCAAAACTCAGGTATTAGGTAATTAATTAAAAATATTTATTAATTAGGTCACAGTTATATAATTAATGGTCACAAATACATAATTATAGGTCACAGTTTATTTATTGGCACATATTATCAAATTAATTAGTCACGGATGATTTCGAGGTCACAAATTCAAAAATTTACAGGTCACAGTTAATTTCATTGGTCACTTATTTTCAAATTTGTTGGACACAAATTATTTTTCAGTCACATATTGTCAAATTTTTAGGTCACAGTTAAATATTTGGTCACAGATAAGTCCCATACCACTGGTACTACTTCAGTCACCACCACCAAAAAAACACTACCACCACCCATAGCCACCAAACAAAGCACGGCCACCACCCCAATTGCCAATCCACCACCACACAAAACACATTAGATCCCTTGTCGATCCAACAAACAGATCGTCGCACGGCGCCACCATCTCTTGCACGACCACCACCTTCGCGACCGCCACCATCTGCAAAAATATCCAACCCACAACCTCACAAACATAACCGTCTCCACCGTCGATACAACCACTGGCAGAAACCATCACAACCACCAGGACCACGACCACTGCCAGATCCGCCATAGCCACCAACGTAACTACCTGCTAATATAATCTAAACATAATCTAAACATCAACCAAACATGCAATTCTAGTCAAGTCTGTAAAATGGTCTATCCTGGCGGGCTGGGCTATCACAAGTTATGGAATCGACTTTGGACTACCTGCCAGATCTGTCATAGCCACCAACATAACTACCTGCACAACCAATAAAAATCACCTAAAACCCCCTAACAACACCAAAACACCACCAACCGCACCCAACCACCACAACACCACGCCCAACCGCATTAAAAAAAAAGGACAAAAAAGAAGAATAATGGATTGCATCGAGTGCCGTCGCTGTGTCGGTCGGTGATCAAAGTTGTTGCAAGGAGTTCCGCAGCCACTGTATTGGTCTGACGACTACGAATGACAAAAAAATCCGACAAACCCGATATCGACGGGGCCCCGCCCTGAACGGGGCGGGGATACCCCGCTTAATCGGGTAACGAGACGAGGACGATGCGAGAAATTTTGCCCAGGGGCGGGGACGGGTAACGGGGGCCCCGCCCCGTTAATTTTTTTTTTAGAATTTAATACTTTAAATGAAAATTTTCATTAGTTCTAATAGAAAATACCAACTAAAATTATTTGTTTAAATCTAATGAATATAAACAATAAAATAAGTTATCAAAAACTTAAAAAAAAAATTTAAACGGGGAAATGTCACTTCTTAAACTGGTAACGGGACGGGGAATTTCTTAGCAGGGTGGGGGCCGGGCCGGGCGGGGAGGGCCGCTCCATTGCCATCCCTACTTGCGACGATGGCTGAAGAAGGGAGACAGGAGCGATGAGAGGAAGAAGAGAGAGGCGAGAAAGAGAGAGATGTGAGAAGGGGAAAAATGAAAAAAAAGGGTTTTAAATTTTTAATATTAATATATTTATTAAAATATAAAATTATTAACATAATACCTGAATTATGATTAAAAAACTTTAGCACTTGACCTTTGCATTGTGAACTTTAAACGCCTGATTTTTTCTATGTTTTTTCTTTAGAAGATCTTTTTAAAAAATTGAACAGTTATAGCTTCTTTTAAAAGCTCTTCTGGTAGTGAACGTTTTCTTTATAAATTAATTTTCGAACGCTAATTAAAATAGCTTAATAAGAAAACTTTTTCTACAAGAAGTAAAAGAACAAATTTTGTAGAACTGATCCTAAACTACTAACTTTTATTGTCACATAAATATTACAAGTACGCTAAGACAGCAACTCGATGCAAGTAGGACAACTTAGTTCAATTTATTCGTGCTTAAAAGTAGCTTAAACTAAAACATATATATATTTAAAAAAGCACTTATAATCCTTCAGTGAAAGCCACTCCTGTAGAACTCAGCCACTCTCTTCCTTGTATCATCTCTTTCACAGTAAATTTCATTGCTTCAGCAGGGTTAGTAATCACATGATACCCCGGCCAATTCACTCTCTTGCTAGTCCCTGCACCTGCTCCTCCATTCATATACTCCCCATAATACAAAGTTTTCAAAGCAAAATCCCCATTCCATTCAGCCCAACCTGCCGGATCAATATGATTTGAAATGTTCGATTGCATCACGACAGTTCTCGAGTACTCCTTCCACGGACGACCAAGATACGTCGGGAATGAACTTTTCACCGGCTTTAGATCCGCACTTGGTATGATTTCACAATCCTGGATTGATGTCCCTGTGTTCTGATTCGGGTCGATTCTGCCCTGGGCAGTTACCATATTCTTTTGGCTTTTCATGGGTTTACGAGCCACGAGTTTGCAGTTTTGGAAAACTACAGCTGCATTGCCAAAGATGAAATCTACTGTTCCTGTGATATAGGAATCTCTGTAGAATTGTCTTAGAGAATGTGCGTATAAAGTATCTTGGTAGGCATCAATTTTGCAACGATTTATGACGGATTGATCTGCACCGACGCGAAGCGCCACTGCCTGGTGCTTTTCTGGTCCGGCTGTGTTTTGGATGCAGATGTCTTGTAAAATAAATCCCTCACCGACTGCGGCTGCACAAGTTGCATGAATGGTGGTTAATTCAAGACAAAATTACAAAATTCTGAATTGAAAGGTAAAATAATGTATTTGACAAGCAATTTATAATATTGTCCTTGTTGAGATCTATATAAACATTCATTTGCAACACTGGTGGATACTAGCAATCTAAGTACCATAGATGATTGCTGCAACATCATAGACAATGTTATTGCCGATGATAGTTGAAAGAGGTTTGTCGGTAATTACAACACATGTTAATAGTGTTGCGGTTACCGATGAAATCTTCGTCACCGATTAGCAACTAGTGATTGAATCACCAACAATGATTGTCGCCAATGTCATAACAATATTGTTGTTGATAATCACTGATAGATGTTCATTGGTGATTATCGAAATTAATAACATCTCCGTCAATGATCTTTTAATCTACTTAATTTATTATTATTTTTCTCAAACTTTTAACCGATTTTGTTTAAGGTACTCACCTAGAGTGGCAGATTTGAAGGTTGTGGAACCATCAACAACATTAAGGCTACCAGTAATAATGGTAGTTTCCATTCCATCACCAACAATCATCAGCTTCTTTTTCTTCTTTCCCACTTCTACGTTCTCCTTATATGTTCCCTTCTTTACATATATCACATACCTCTTCTTGCTTTTGTCCGGGACTGCGGCAACAGCATCCGCTACTTTCTTGTAGTTCCCCGTACCATCTTTAGCCACAATTAGATCAGCCTTAATATCCTTGGCCGAACTCTGCAACAGTTTCCTGTCCCCCGGCTTGATCCATGATGGCAACAGCCTTCGAGACAACATTTCCCTATCGGGTTCTAATACCGACATTGCTAAAGCTGCCCTGGCCCTGGATATCAAGTCTTCAAGAATTACTCCAATCGACGTTTTGCCTGAAACTTTAAGACCGTCTAGGCAGGTTACATGATTAGTAAGCACCCCACTAAGCCATGTTTGTGCGTTGGAACGTGATAGTCTTGTTCGATTCTCCAAAGCCACCATAGAATCTTTCACTTGATCAATTGACAGATCCATCAGCTCCAAGCAATCATCCAGAGCTCTCTGCTCATGTTCATCATTGATCTGATTCCTAAGTTTTCTACTAACTACAACTGCATTATCCATATGTTGAGCATACTTCTTCAAGAATTCCTGCAGTATATCGATGCTCTCGATCGATGTTTCTCCTTTTTCTCTGTTGGAGATTACTTCATAAACAAGATTTTCACATTTATCAGGATCAAAGGCTTTCCTGCACAAGTATGAAATATCATTTTGGCTTGTTTTGATCAAATTTGGGACAAGAAAAACGGCTGAAAAAATTACAACAAATGTTGCAATAACAGAGTAGATGAGGATTTTGCTGCCAACTGAGATTTTCTTTGGAGTGTATAGGAGAGGTTGGTTTGTGGAAGAAGCCATTTTTCTATGTTCTTTCTTCTTAGCACCACATCTTGAAGCATATTTTAAAGAGAAATTTGGGAATATTTGAGTAAAATGCGCAATGATTTCCTCGGTTACTTTGGCATAGTAGATCAATGGCAATGTGCCAGTGTCAAGGTCATTGTCTCCCCAAATAAAATCAGACAATATTTTTTACTGATAGCATCAATTCATTCTTAATAGGGAAAAGACGAGCAATGAAATTTTTTAATAAATGCCCCATTTTCATTGATATAATAGGTCTAGTCAGATCAGATCACCTAAATAACGAGACTCAACAGTAGTCATAAAGGTGTAAAGTAGATCGAATCGGGCAAACACTAGGACTAATCTATTGTAACATTTCTAATTTATGCAATACTCTAATGACTGTTTGATATAATGGATTAATATTAGACAAAATAAGTAATTCAAAAATAACGACCAAACAAGTTTACTTTTTGGCATATCCGTTTAGCCATCGAACATACGAGTAATTCCAATGGTGGGGTACGTGTAAATCAATAAAAATTTTACGCGGAATAAATTACATAATGCGCCGAGCAAAAGGATCCGATAGTGCTAGCGCAATAATTTTGACACTATAAAGGGTAGACAAAACACCTAAAGTGATAATGTTAGGATAACATAAAATTCAAAAAAGTGGGTGGAAATTTAGGAAAAAGCTTTTTGAAATTCAACCATACTTGAAATTTTGTGTGTGAATTCACATGGAAATCGTTTTCAACGTATTAAATTAAACAAACTAATTATTAAAGATTGTGCTTTCAATATGGTAGTATACAAGATTTGTGAATATGAGAGGGAGGTTGATTCTGTTTTTGCAGTCAAATTTGTTATTTTTCAGAGATAAATTGGCTTGTTCCAAGCTCTTCCGTACCATCTTAGTATCATTTTGTTTTGATGGTCTTGAGTTCTAGCTTGCCAAGATAGTCAAGGCATGATCCCACTTTCATGACCTTGCCAGATTCAAGAACTGTATATATATAAAACCATTAACAGTACCACGCACTCGTGCTCATATGACAGACGGTTCGAGCCCATCAAAGTGAATCTCAGCAAGAGTATAAAGGTGGGATAATATCATTATAGTACGAGGTTGATCGAGCCATCTTACAAAATACACAACCATCCCATTTATAGCAACGGAATTTACAGAAGTACTAGTACAACAGATTGCACTAAACTAATTGGAGAAAACATGTACAGAGAGGAGACAGAGAAATGAAGACAGTTAACAAATTTTCATTATTTAGCATATCCATTAACATAGACAAACATCCTATTAAGATAACACGACAGTACTAGAACTAAGATATACTGGAAATGAAGTGTGTGTAAGCACGAGAATACTGCAATGCTAATTCAAAATAAGTTTGCATAATACGTTCTGTACTGACAAACGATTTGATGGCCACTGAGCAGAAACAGATGACACGGCTCAAAAACCATGAATTTTGATATGCTCCTTTTTCACGATCCCAGCCTGAACAAGAAAGGATGAGACGTTCTTCCGCTGATCACCTTGAAGTTGAATAACCTGGCCTAGTTCTGGGTCCTGAACAACAGTACCATTGCAGCAAAACTCTTTCTTAAGGTCCTTGAGTATTTTATTATAGCTGAATTCCTTCTTCAAACCCTGCACGGTAGTCAGGCTTTTCCTACCATTTCGCTGCTGTACGCGTATGTGAACATAGTCTTTTGACCCAGCATCAGAATTCTCAGCATTTGCATCAGCAAAAGGATCTTCATCACATAAAAAACCAAATTAGCCAATTGCAAGCAAGAAGTTAGGAATTCCATTCTAGACTCCAGAAATCTAGGAAGGCCAATGGACCAATTAGAAATAGGAACAGTCTTGTGTGACATTCACATGGCTTATTTCTTCATTCAGATGTATACTGATCACAACATCTATCTATTTTATCTTTTCATCATGTTAACATGCAACTGTTCTTTATACGTTAAGAAGGAAGGATTAAAAATGAGTAGACCAGAACACTGTCTAAGGAAACAATGGAAACAGAACAGCACATCAAAAGCATTAGGAGTCTGGAATCTGGATATCACGATAGAAAAATATTTCAGATAAGAACAAAGCAGCATACCAAATGCAGTTGGAGTTTGGATGTCAAAATCAGACATGAAACTTGGCTTATGTAACAAACACTGTGTATCCCTTAAACTAGTTGTAAATGCTCAGACCTGGATAAAAGAAACAAAAAAATCCCAATGATCAATACACACCAGATTACAGTCTCATAGACAAAAGCAAATTTGTCAAGCTACATCTTAAGGTCTTGATGAAGGAGAAAAAATGAAAAACAACAGGTGAGAAAATAATGGAATCATAAAAATGGCCAGCATGAAAAACCAACAAGGTATCCAATTCCAACTTGGGTAGAAAAGCATGACTGCCACAACAATCTTCTCTCATTTTTTTAATTCTAGTTCAAGTTTCCCACAACAACAGCGTAAATTCAGGACAACATATGGTGAAAGCAGATTGCTCCTTGGCATTCATCTTAAGTGCAGTTCAAGTGCGAACAAAGGCCATATTCTTTATGAAAAGAAAGAAAGGCAGCAGCAAGAACTATATCTGTCAAAGAAGAGTCAAGAAGGAATGGAATGGAAAGTTTGGATGGAATGTGCCTATGAACTATTCCTCTTTCAAGCTCATTATGCTAAAGGAAGGTACAAGAAACTCATTTCTACATAGATTGGCATTCATAATAAACGCAGACCTTAATGGAGGTGCAACCAAACTAATTGCATTATCCCCACCGCCACCCACTTTTGACATGATAATTAATAGTGCACAAATTTATTAAACCAGATAAGTCAATATTTGATACTTAATGCTGAAAGATGCAGTAGTTCTTCAATTAATAATCATAAAATAGAAAAAATCACTTTTCCAAGTCGTGATTTAAAAAATAGCAAAACTATCGGTACAATTTATCATGAAATTCCATCAAACCGGTCTTCTATATTCTTCAGTATTAAAAATAAGCTAAATTTTAAGAAAAAATGATAACCCCAACCTATACCGCAGAAACACAGAGTTTACCAAAGGACTAACACTTCCATAGTCTAAAAGGACTAAAAAATGGAACGGAAAACAAACCTTGACCAGGAAAGCATAATCAAAAGAAAATTCAGTTCATGGTATGAATAATGATTCAACCAGCAAAAAACACAAATCGAATTTACAGAATTAATTCCAAGGAGTTTATCAAAGATTAAGACTTTAATCATCTAAAAGATCAAAAAAATTCCCAAAACATTCCACGATCTATGCGAACCAGTCAAAATAGAAAAGCACACAAAGAACAGAAAATTAAATTCTTTATAGCATGCAGAACTATTTTATCAAAAATAAAAAAAGGAGAGAAGCAAATTAACAAAATTAATCCAAAACAAACAATCAAGATGCATAAAAGAAAGTCAAAAACGAAAAATTAATACCATCAGATAAAACCATTGTTCAACTCTAATCGAATCGGATCTGAAATGACCGTGGGTTAAAAAGAAAAACTGGGTTCGAGCACTTACTTGATCCAAAGACTAGGGTTTGGCGAGAAATGGAATTCTGCAATATAAGAACTGAACCCAAACTTCGTATAAGCCCGAGCAGAGATTGACAGACGCCAGTGCTGGGGCAGAAAAACGAAAGAACCTTACGCGTTCAAATAGGGGTTATTTAAAAGAAGCGAGATTAGGGTTTTTTAGTGATATGGATTGCCGGTTATTAACGGGAGCGCACGTGGCGATTTTCCACAACAGGTGACCGTGTATTTTTTGACTATCCATAATGAAAAATATTATTCATCCCCAATCTATGTGGATATAAATGATTAGTTAAATGATATGTGAAATTAAATAACTTATTTAATTTTACCTTTTATTTAATGCCAAATTATCGCCACATACATTGGGGATACATCTCCAGTGGGGATAAATAGCATTTCTCATCAATAATTGTCATAGGTAACATATACATGTCAGTTTATTATTTGATATATTAATATGACAATTTTTTTGGACTATATGAATAATGTTATAAATAGTTACACATGAATGAGGTGTCAGAAGAGAAGAGAGTGAAGAATTTTTTATTATATTTTTAGTTGAAGAAATTTTGATTTCATCATGTCTTGTATAGTTACATCAATCTGTAAGTAGTGATATACATGCACAACCATCACTATATAGCCCCTCTTTGGCCCCCATTTTTTCCATTACATTACATTAATTTTTTCTCTCTTCGTTTCAACAACACATTCATCAAATAAAATAATATTACACACAAATCTAAAACTTTTCATTACTTTTCTACCACACATTCTCCCATCAATCACTATTCCAAAAATTTTCAACACCCCAAAATGGGGGCCAAACAGGGGCATAGTGTCATGCGAGCATGGTTAGAACATTTTCAAAAAATTCAATATTTTTAAGAGTAATTTTATTTGAAACCACTTGTCTTATAATACTAGTCTATATAACACTAAGTGTTACTATATTAAAC
This sequence comes from Fraxinus americana, assembly GCA_035079005.1. NCBI lineage: Eukaryota > Viridiplantae > Streptophyta > Magnoliopsida > Lamiales > Oleaceae > Fraxinus > Fraxinus americana. Next base: position 54,054,980 of record CM068706.1, on the reverse strand, counting down.
ATACAATTACATAGATCACACAATTTCACATTTAATTAACATATCTAATAAAGCCCCCGTTTTGCCCCCCACTATTTGTAATTAAAATTATGGCTGTAAATGAATCGGATATGGATCGAATCTGTTATATTCGATCCGATCCAATAATCTAACGGATATTTGATTCTTAAATCCATATCCGATTTGCTATGTTATCGAATATTCGATCCGATAATCTGATTCGAAATTAATAAAAATTATGAAAAAAAATCAATGTAATTTAAAAAAATTTAAACTAACTTGAGGCTCACCTATTTTTACTAGTAAGCTCAATAGTGACTTTTACCATCATAATATTCCTTTTTAAAGGAGAAATCCCCTTCTAATTTTCTATTGATATTCGATGTGGGATAAGGTAAAATTGAATTTCAATTCCAAATATAAATATTTTATTTCATTATTTTTATTAACAAATCAAATTATTTATTATATATTAATTAATAATTTTTGAAGTTGTAAAATAAATTACAATAATAAATTTAATTAAGAAAATATAGATATTTATTTACTTTAAATTAGTAAACTAAAATTAAAAATAATATATATTATTTTTATAATATTTTACATATATGTGTAGTTATTTATTCAATTTGACAACCGGTTCGACCCCGATTCGACTTTTTGACCCTTGACATTCTTCATTTTTCGGGTTGTTGTCTGGGTCGATTTTTAAAATATTGGTTGAAATCAACTTTTTTTTTTCAAATTTTCTATTTCTTAAACATGTTTAATAATTATAAATTTTTCAACTTTTTTATATTTTGAATTTGATTACTTTTTTATTCTAAATTTATTTATTTTAGTGACAAATAATATATTATAAAAATATTTTACCGACTCAATTATTTATAATAAATCGGATCAAATTGTTATCGGATCGGATTGACCTACATTCATATTTAATCCATTTAGTTAACGGATTATCGGATTCAAATCTTGATCGGATTATCGGACTAAAACCCTAAATCCATCTCCCATTAATTTCGTCGGAATTGGATCAAAATTCAATCCATTGACAGCCCTAATTAAAATGGGTGGAATATTATTTTTTTGAAAAATGTATGATTGAAAAAGAAGAAAAATTTTTGGAATTACTTATAATATTATTTTATTAGAAAATGTGTTGTCTATAAGAAAATAGAGAAAAAATGAATTATAATTTTAATGGAGGCCAAACATGCTCACGTGATTGGTGCTATATAGTATTATTCTATTTTTAAATAAAATATTTTGCAATTATAAGAGTATTTATAAATTTAAAGAGTAAAAATTTTAAATAGTCCAACAGTCTATTTATCTTTAATTTTAGGGAAAAAGGAGCCGAAGTACCAAACATTTCAATTAGTTGCAAACTTTGCACAAACATTTCATTTGTACCACACACGGTACCAAACCTTTAAAAAAAATAACATCCCAAGTCCAAAATAACAGTTTTCGTTAGTTTGATCCAAAAAATCGTCGGTTGACCCAGAAATTAAAAACCTAATAATTATTAAGAGCATCTTTGCCCAGGATTAAAATCCAATTTTAATTGAAAATATGACCGTTATTGGGTCTTACTCGTTTAATAAAAGTCAACAATAACGGCTAGTTTTTCAATTTTAATTCAATTTTAATCTCTACCGAACACGCCCTAGATTTTTTATTTCTGGGTCAACTGATGATTTTTGGGGTCAAAACTAACGGAAACAGTTATTTTGGACTTGGGCTGCGATTTTTTTAAAGATTTGATACCATTGGTGGTACAAATAAAAGGTTTGAGTAAAGTCTGCAACAAACTGAAATGTTTGATACTCTGACTGCAATTTTCCCTTAATTTCACTACTCTCAATATGCATTTAGTATTTTTTTTCATATATTTTATTTTTACCAACTTTTCTCTTAATTATCATATTATTTCTCTTCATTTTCTGTCTACCGTTTAATTGAATCAATATATGAAATATTGAAAATTGAAATATTTTGAATGAATTTAATTATAGGGAGTCTATATTTTTAAATATTAATTTGAGAGTCTTATGGAGCATGGTTTAAGGTTGACTGTCTATGACATTTTTAATGCATTAAATAACAATCTTCTAATGTAAATACCCAATATTCTTATTTATATGACATATGGAGTATATTCCATTCATTTGAATGATGTGTTTTTTTTTTCTTTTTTTTTTGTCAAATGAAATATATTTTTTATTATATCATTTAATTTAATTTTTCATGATATATTTATTAAATCGGTAAAGTGGCAGGTCGACTTAGATAAATGAATTTATCCAACTCTACAAAATGGGAACGTAGATAATTTTAACCATATACATATAAAATGACAGCAATGAAATGTCAATCCTTGGACTTTATTTGTAAAGTCTCCATTCCTTGATAATCAAATCCTAGAAATCTATGAATTAGCCCATGTTTGACTAGCCAAGCAGACAAAAGACCCTACATCTTTTTTTATCTCCCGCATTTTTAGCTAGAATATTTCACATTCTCGATCAAATTTATGAAGATTCACCCACTACTTGGGAGAAGGGTCAATCTCGTCCGGAGCATGCTTCACAGTCATTCATTCCTCATGACCAGAATCTATCTCTCAGCATCCCCTTCCCAACCAGTCCGCGCGATCGATCTTGTAAGATCGGCTAATTCAAAGGGGTTAATCTGGTCCGAAGTTGTCGGAACAAATCGTTTGCTGATCAGTTAGATGGGGTAATGCAAAACTAATGTTTGTACATGACATTTGTACAGGCATGTATGACCCTAAGTATAATTTTTCGATAAAGATCACATAAATAACACCCTGTGAATCAGTGATGAAACAAATCCTTTCTTCCCTCTCAAAACTAAATCTCAACCCCACAGAACTTGAGACTAAATTCTTCCAGTGGAAGGATATATACCAGTTGCGTAGAAATTTTCTAATGAACAAGACTGCAAACTTACTATGGATTACTTCAATATATCGTGCGCCATCATTCAGAGAAAATGCACATGATGTTTCCTGAAACATCCTGGTCCAGATAAAAAAATATCCAATCATGCTATGCTGCCAACCCTCCCTTGCGTGTCACAGTAGAGGGAAGGGGGAGCATTTTTTAACATTTTTAATTCACATGAATCCCACTTGAGTATCAAACATTTTCTGGCAAAGGAGCTTTATTCAAAGATATTAAACCACTGGCAAAATTAGCTGCGTCACCCATCAATGCACTTTAGTTAAGGTCAAGTCTCTGAATTGCGAAATTTGTGATAGAAAATATCAAGATAGATCATTGTAAAGAATGACCTCAATGGAAAATTCTGAAATCCAGACTCAAAACAACAGAGCGAAAGAAAATTCAAAAGCAAATAAAAAATATAGTCACACATCATTTGGTGAATAATCAAAATCTTGGATCTTGTACATACAAAGGAAAAAAAAAAACTTAGAACATAATTAACCGAAACAATTTTGATGCGGGCTTTTAAAAGTAAAACTCAGAAGTTTCAAAACCAACACAGCATAAGCACTGAAATGATCAAATCCAAGAGTTAAAATAAAATGGATTTCAGCATAAGCACTGAAATGATCAAATCCAAGAGCTTGTTTGGGAGAGATTAAAATCAGATTAAAATTGAAAATATAGCCGTTATTGTTGACTTTTATTAGACGAGTGGGACCCAATAACGGCCATATTTTCAATTTTAATTGGATTTTAAGCCCTCCCGAACGGGGCCCTACTAAAGATTCTGCAAAAGGAAACCACTGTATAATGAAAGACAAGTATAACCATTTTGATGCATACATGATCAATGACCAAAGACCTTTACACGAAAACGAAGACGAAAAGCAGAATACTATCGCATTAAGAGGCATATCAGCAATGAAATTGCAGAAAAATAAAAAAGTAAATAACACAAAGACTCTTAATGGCTAGTACCTTAGTTATGGCTATTAAGAGCATTTACCAGGAGCTACTACTAACAAACATTTCAAGACGTAAAAAGAAATACATAGAAGACTTAAAACTTTATTCCTGAATTGGATTTCCCATCAACCTTGAAATAAAGACAGACGACCCTTAAAAACAAAGAGAAAATAAGCCATTCAAAAATGGCTCACTTAAAACCAACCACGGGTTCACAGTTCACGGAGACAATAATGATCGAACACTAAACAAACATCACATCAATAGAGAGACCGTCATAGACAAACGGCCCACAGAACAGCAACAAAACATTCAGAGACCACCACGGAGACGGAGGACAAGGTGAAGGGTAGACTCCTTTTGGATGTTGTAGTCGGCAAGAGTCCTTCCATCCTCCAGCTGCTTTCCAGCAAAGATCAACCTCTGCTGGTCAGGAGGGATACCCTCCTTGTCCTGAATTTTGGCTTTCACATTGTCAATCGTATCTGAGCTTTCCACCTCCAAAGTGATGGTTTTTCCAGTCAGAGTCTTAACAAAAATCTGCATGCCTCCCCTCAACCTCAGCACCAAGTGCAGAGTTGACTCCTTCTGAATGTTATAGTCTGCCAATGTTCGGCCGTCCTCAAGCTGCTTACCAGCGAAGATCAGCCTCTGCTGGTCTGGTGGGATTCCCTCCTTGACCTGAATTTTAGCTTTAACGTTATCAATAGTGTTGGAGCTCTCAACTTTAAGGGTAATTGTCTTCCCAGTGAGGGTTTTGATAAAAATCTGCATGCCACCACGAAGACTCAACACCAAGTGAAGTGTAGACTCCTTCTGAATGTTGTAATCAGCCAAAGTACGGCCATCCTCAAGCTGTTTACCAGCGAAGATAAGCCTTTGTTGGTCCGACGGGATGCCTTCCTTGTCTTGTATCTTGGCTTTAACATTATCAATGGTGTCGGAGCTCTCCACCTCCAAAGTAATGGTTTTCCTAGTAAAGGTCTTGACGAAAATCTGCATACCACCCCTGAGCTTGAGCACCAAGTGGGGAGTGCTCTCCTTCTGGATGTTGTAATCAGCAAGAGTACGGCCATCCTCTAGCTGCTTACCAGCGAAGATGAGCCTCTGTTGGTCTGGGGGGATGCCCTCCTTATCCTGGATCTTGGCCTTGACATTATCAATGGTGTCGGAGCTTTCAACCTCAAGGGTAATGGTCTTCCCAGTAAGGGTCTTAACGAAAATTTGCATTCCACCCCTCAGCCTGAGCACCAAGTGGAGAGTGCTCTCCTTCTGGATGTTGTAATCAGCAAGGGTGCGGCCATCCTCTAGCTGCTTACCAGCGAAGATGAGTCTTTGTTGGTCTGGTGGGATGCCCTCCTTATCTTGGATCTTGGCCTTGACATTATCGATGGTGTCGGAGCTCTCCACCTCAAGGGTAATGGTTTTCCCAGTAAGGGTCTTGACGAAAATCTGCATTCCACCCCTCAGCCTGAGGACCAAGTGGAGAGTGCTCTCCTTCTGGATGTTGTAATCAGCAAGAGTACGGCCATCCTCAAGCTGCTTACCAGCGAAGATAAGCCTCTGCTGATCTGGAGGGATCCCTTCCTTATCCTGAATCTTAGCCTTTACATTGTCGATGGTGTCGGAGCTTTCCACCTCAAGGGTGATGGTCTTGCCGGTCAGGGTTTTAACGAAGATCTGCATCTGCAAGATCGAACAACAGAACCAATTTAGAAACAAGGAAGAATTAACAACATACAGAAAGAATAAACGAATTTCTCCAAGAACCTCTTCAAACTAAAAGGAAGAAGAAAGTATTTAATTAATTAGCAAACATTATAAATTCGTCAAAAGACATACTCAAAAACCTATTATAAAAACAGATATGCAGGATCCGCTAAAAAATAATCACAGATCGAGAGAAATATTGTGAAATCAGAAAATCAAAGGCAAAGTAGATAAATAATCTTCAGATCTGCAGGGTCATTCCAAAAATAATCGATTTTTACAATCAACTGATGCTAAAAAAAAAGAAAAAAACATCAAATCCAAAAATCAAATGTAAATTTTGCCCGATGAGATATAGATCTGCAGTATCCTTTCAAAAATCGATTACTTTACAATCGCAGATCCAAAAAAAAAATCACAATCAACGAATCAAAATATTGAAAGACTGAGATTATGCCTATTAGACAAAATCAACCAGAACAAATATTAAACGAAGTACCTTGAACAAGAGAAAGAGATTGGAATAAAACTTTGACGAGAATCGATGAAACGAATTAGAGAATTTTATCCGATTTTGAATGAAAATGTAAGAGGAGAATGTGCGCTTATAAAGAAGAGGTGACCGACTTACGACGAAACTGCCTCGACCATTTAACCAATGGAATAATGAAACGTGTCATGGATGAGCTGTACCGCAATAATCTTCACGCCAACGGCTTCTCTGTGTGGCGGATATTATAAGGAACCTTGTAGACACACACGCTTTTCAGCAAGTGCACAACACTTTTTTGTTTGCGTGAAATAATTGTCACGGAGTGCGTGAAGTTTAATTAAAGTGCGTGGTGTGTATGGGACCCACTTCTGACGCAATGGGTGACGTTGACAAATTCAAAGTATTGTAGCGCTGCATTGGCTTGACCCAAACCTTATCATGAATTTATGATTGTATTTACTCAAAATAAATAAATAATTTGTTATTATATATATCTTTCTATATATAAAAGTACCTATTTAATGGAATTTGTTGGTTTAACGGAAAAACTAACGGAATTTGTTGTTTTAACGGATTATGTAACGGAATTTATTGTTTTAAACAGTAAATGTGCACCTTCTTTTCAAGATTTTTATCATAACTTTGTATTCCGATATTCGATTGAGGCGATTCAAAATGAGTTTGAAAGCTAACCCATCTGGCTACAACTTTGATTCAGACATCATTCTCCAATTCGATCACTTTCTATGCCAAAAATATGTCTCAATATAACGGACAATGTAACGAAATTTTTTGTTTTAAACAGGCAGCTGCACCTTCTTTCAGTGTTTTTATCATAACTTGTATTTTGATATCCGATTGAGGCGATTCAAAATACGTTGGAAAGCTAACTCATCTGGCTACAATTTTGATTCAGACATCATTCTCCAATTCGATCACTTTTTATGCCAAAAATAGGTCTAAATATAGCGGACTATGTAACAAAATTTCTTATTTTAAACAGGCAGTTGGACCTTCTTTCAGTGCTTTTATTATAACTTTGTATTCTGATATCCGATTAAGGCGATTCAAAATGAGTTGGAAAGCTAACTCATCTGGCTACAACTTTGATTCAAACATCATTCTCCAATTCGATCACTTTCTATGCCAAAAATATGTCTCAACTTCCTTCAGTATTTTTATCATAATTTTGTATTCCGATATCCGATTGAAGCAATTTAAAATGCGTTGGAAAAAATCTAACTCATTTGGTTACAACTTTGGTTCAGACATCATTCTCCAATTCGACCACTTTATATGCCAAAAATAGGTCTCAATATAACGGACTATGTAACGAAATTTTTTGTTTTAAACAGGCAGCTACACCTTCCTTCAGTATTTTTATCATAACTTTGTATTCCGATATCCTATTGAGGCGATGCAAAATGCGTTGGAAAGCTAACTCATCTGGCTACAACTTTAATTCAGACATTATTCTCCAATTCGATCACTTCCTATGCCAAAAATAGGTCTCAATATGAGACTAAAACACTGGAACATAACTTTTCGGTTGACAATTGATTTGTGATCATCTTTTGACTAAATTTGATCCCCTTGACATCTTCCTTTATCCAATTGACTCCGAACACTCTCAAATCTTCATCGTGAGATTCGGCACAACTTTTAAGTATTTACATTTTAGCTCCCGAACTTTGAATCCCTTACAATTTAGTCATTTCTCCAAATTTGTCTACTTTTGCTTATTTTTTCAATCTCACTAACCTACATCACAATATCAAAATCACACATCTAATTATTTATCAATTACATAAACATTATATCATTAATTATTTATAGGGTATTTGTTTCTGTTTTTCAGCAGAAATCAAGCTGTTGGCAATACAATTCATGCTGTTGGGAGCAGCAATTTTGGACCAATTCTCTCACTGTAGGGCTGTAGGTTTGAAAAAAAAAACAGTAACATAATCAATTTTCCTTCCTCGTTACAGGGCGCCCAGACACGCCCTTAATTAACCAAAAAAATTACATCTTTATTAATAACAAATTAATTATTAAACAAAAATATTAAATATAAACTAAACAAACGTGCATTGCACGTTGCTTGCACCTAGTTTACATAATAACTTACAAATTTATTTCATCTAAATGTAGCTTTGAAATTTGATGTGAGACGTCAATACAGAGTAGACATTACACATTGCAATTTGCACCTTCCAATTAAGCTTGTGAAGGAAAAAGAACCCTCAATTATCCAAACCACCCATTTCATGATTAACTAATTACTGTATTTGTATAGAATACACATATATATTTCTTTACAATCCTTATAATGTCATGCATCAATTAGCTTATTAAGTTTCCACTGAATTTAATCGTAAAGTTTAAAACGTGTAAAATTACTTTTGAACTGATACGATTTTCAAGTTGATCTTAAGACATGAAATAAAGTGAATACAACAGTTCAAATGTCTATAACCATATAAATGTCCGTGTAACAAATCGAGCTAACTTGGCCACCTTTAGGCCAACTAATGATTTAAGTCTCAAGGTTATAGACGTGCAAGTGATCTCACAAATGTCAGGGAAAATGGAAGGTCGAGCTCAGGTTTCGATACAAAGCCTGAAAATAGAGAAATGGGGCCGATCAACAAGCATGGGAATACAAATCCTTCCCCAAATTTGATAATGAAATACGCAATAAGCAAAACAATGGTGTAGAACTACAATGCCATGCTTTTGAATAATGCTACTTGAACAGGCTCATGACCGGCCATTTTTTGATAAATCGATTTGACTGTTTTTTATTGGCAACTTTTTGTGTAAGCTAAGCAAGCCTGGTTCTCCGGGCACTACAGTAGGGCGTGGATCGATCATGACGAGAATGGACTTCAATCAACCGAATAGAACTCTCCCAATGAAGTAGGTTAACTGCAAATGGAAATTTGTCAAGCGTATGTGTGTCACAAAACCTGTCATTGAGCTTGTTTTTCAAGCAGAATTGCATGCTTTTTCATCAAATTACATTGCAAAAGGATGCTCCAGACAAGTATATTGCAGCAGGTAGCGATGGACAAAACCCGATCGAACCCGCTCAAACAGTCCAAACCGGACCAACCTGACCGGGTTAGGTTGGTTTTTTTGTTGTTTTTACACGGGTTGGGTGGGTTGGATGTATACTGTATAGGCGGGTTGAGTTGGGCCGGGTTATGGGTTAACTCAAGAAAATCGAATAAACTCGTCCAACCCAACCCACCACTAAAAAAAATAAAATAAATAAATTGCCTAGAAAAGTAAAAGAAACCTAAAAAGTATGAGTAGATAGTGTAACTGCAATTACCTTGGTGTATTTTAGAGGAGGAGCTTACTATTCTTCCTACAAGAAATATAATATAAGTTTTTCATATTATGTTAAATGCACTTTGTTCTTTGTAAGCTCAGGTAATGAGAATTGAATTAGATAATAGATAATTTTATTTATTTATTTACTTACTATTTAATCTTGCATATTCGAATTTAATTAATAGAAAATTGGACGACTTTAATTTTTGTTGACAAGTCGTCCCAAACCGACCCACCCAATTCAACCCACCAACAGATATTTGATTGGGTTGGGTTGGGTTGGGTTGGGTTTCAACATTTACACGGATTGAGTTGGGTTAAATTTTGATCAAACTGATCATGTTGGGTTGGTTTTGATTGGGGCAAAAACCGACTCAATCCAATCCATGCCAACCCCTAGCAGCAAGTGTAGAAAGAAGCGAGTGGAAAGGCACAAGAACCTTTACTGGCTTATCTAATGGACACGAGAGATAAATCAGGAGATGGTACTGATTTTTACACTAGTTTAAGTTTATGCATATAAAATATTTTCCCTTCTTGAATCATTCAACTTTCAGAGGCATTTGTTCAATAGTTGATACATGTTTTTTTTTTTTCAGTTTAATAGGTGAGATTATAAAGTAGCGAAGATAACTGTGATTGATTACTGAAATGTTCTTTTCTATGTGTAGACATATCAATTGATGCTGATAATCTCTAAGCTGGATTTCCGTCTCTTTTCCTTATTGATTGTGGAATCTTTTAATAATTTTGTTTGCTAGTAAGAGATGTATATCTAATGCTGATTGAGGAGGCATCGGAGGGTTTACGCTGGGTGTGCAGCTTAATTGTCTAAATATTCAACTAATATTCTTTTCTTTTCTTGAAGCATGGATTAGCAGTTTCCCTTACAATTCTACGAAATGCTATTTTAAGGTTTGAACTTTTGTGCAAGGCATTAAGTTTCTATGGTAAATCTTTGCCAAAAAATGATAATAAATAATACATTGAAAGAAATAAAGATGTAGATGAACTCCCACCCCAAACCTCAAGTTCTTTACCGTTTTCAATTAATTTGAAATGTGACAATTACAGTGATATTTGAGTGATTGGATAACGCAGGATTGCCTGCATACGTTTTGTCTTTAATTACTGATAGGAAACCTGCCTTGTGAGCTTAGAAGTACATTGGATTTTCTCCTTGCGAGTTGGTTTCAAGAGACTTGTATTTAGGTGATTGTAAAACTGGTATCACACGAACACCTTTTTTAGGAACTCTATTTGCAGATGAGGTGAATTGAAGAGGAATATTTCTTGCGTCATTTGTAAAAATGCATAGTTTATATGTTTATAAGCAAGAGATTAAAGAAATTAAGTTGACATTAATAAGAAAGGAAAAATAAAATTTCAATTTGTTGTTGGGAGTAAGTTACTGAATAATTGTGAGAGATAAATATTAGGTCAAAATTACGACTTATTATAATGAACACATCCAGTGTCTCTTTTTTATTCTATCACATTTTGCTCGATCTAATAGAATCGATGGTATCGATAACCTTTTTTCTTCATTGGTTTAATTCTCTAGGTTCTTGACTAAATTTTCTTTAAGTTTTGGAGTCTTGTGAACCAAAATTAATGGAGCACATCATTTTCTATTGACTAATAGAACCAATGGCAATGTCAGTAGTTTTTTTTTTTATATTGTAATTAGCTATGCTAAATTTCCTTTTACAATTTTTAATCCTTTGAACCAATTTTCCTGTGCAAACTGACATCACTTATGAGGTGACAACAGACTTTTGGACACAAAATCATTAAATTGAACCCTACCAAGATATATTATTGTCCTTTCGCATTCATCACTTTCTTGTCGAAGGATGAAGAAGCGGAATCATGGGCACCGAGCTGCAACCCAAGACTGGGTGGAGAAGACGCAGAGGTGAGAGGCGGAGGTCAAGCCTGGAGGATAATGAATTGAAATGTAGGCTGGATGTCGAATAAGAGGCTGATGTTTTGTTTTTAATTTTTTGGATTGGGCTGGATAGTGGTCTAAGTCTTGGGTTGTTTACATTAGGGTGGTGGGCATTGGTAAGGGAACAATACACAAAACATACATATAAAAAATACTTTTCAAAATTAACAAATTTGTCTAATTATTTCAAAAATCATGTGGTAAATAGATTTATTAAATATTAAATTATAATATAATATATATTAATTATTTACACCCCATGACACCTCACTACACCACCTTCCCTTCATCTCCGGCACTGCTCCGGCGATGGTCCGGCTACGCTCCGGCGATTGTTCTGACTATTACTCCGACGATCGTTCTGGTGACTCTCCGGCGAACACTCTGACGGCTATTCCGACGATCACCCCGACTCCCGTTCCTGCGGTCAACTTCCAAATTTTTCTAGAATTTTTTTTGTCACAATTGGTCACCACTAGTCACAATTCACAGGTCACAATCGGTCACAAAAGGGCACAATCGGTCACAACGAGTCACAATTCACCAGTCACAATCGGTCACAAAATGGCATAATCGATCACAACGAGTCACAATTCACCAATCACAATCGATCACAAAAGGGCACAATCGATCACAAATAGTCACAACGAACTACCCGGTAATCAAATCGCAATCTGGTCATAGATCAGAAAAGGTTCGCCGACACCACCAACTCTGGTTGCAGCCTTCTTATTCTGCAGCGGCGCCGACTACGCAACCACTACCACATCAATCTAGTCATCCTTACACCCACAACCATCACCATACCCTATTGCAGAAAAAAGAGCAACATCTGAAAACAATAAAATCCCACATAAAATAAAATTAAAATACGAACAAAAGATGCAATAAATGACCTGGTTCCTGAGTCTGCTCGAGCGCCTCACCGTGGTAATAATACTGTCCAAGTGGTAAATTTAAAAATGAATAATTTGACAAAAAATAGATGAAAGAAAGTTTAATTGCATTGAAGTTTGCAGCAATCAATCCTGAGATATTATTCGAAGCCTCAATGAAGAGGAAGCTCACTATGGCTCACCACAATCTCTCTCAATTCAACCCCATATTCTTCCTCTCTATTTCTCACAAAACTCCATTCTCCATTCTCTCTCTCACCTTTCGTTCATCAAAATCGTTCCCAACAAGCTTTTCAAGTCCAAGAAATCACGGCCCGTTTCCAGATCCGAGACCGATCCGTCTTCCTTCCAATATGGCCTCAAGCGTTTGAAATGATAGACATGGAAGGGACTGGAAAAGTAAAGAAAGAGGAGCTGAAAACTTTGTTAAGGGAGATTGGACTTCTTTGTTTCCGATCGTGACGGGAAGATAGCGGCAGAGGAATTGCTCAACGTTTTTAAAACTATTGGGGACTCACGGTGCACGTTAGAGGACTGCCGGCGCGTGATAAGAGTAGTGACGCTGGAAATGAGCCGTTTGAAGATAGGGAGAGGAGCCGCCGGAAGAGCATGAGAAGGAGGGTAAAGGGAGAAGGACGCTGCGAGCAGAGACGACAGTGGTGGGTATGTGTGTGGTAGGTAGAGAGGTGGAGAGAGAACAACAATGATTTGGGAATGAATTAGGGGTGGGTGAATATTGTATATTATGTTTAATTTAAGTTTTTATTAATTATAATTATTAAAATGTAATTATCACCTAATATATGAAGTTTAAATTAACTCTCCCTTATTTATGATAAATTGACTTTTAATTACAAGTTTTCAGGTAATTTTCCCTATTGGTAATGGTTTTGGGTTTCACCATTGGGTTGGAAGTCAGCATATATTACTAAAAAAAAATTCTGGGCCATGGGGATGGACCCAAAAGTTCGGTGTGGGCACCACTTTGGGCTCCGCCCTTGAGACACTAAGGTAAAGCTTGCCTCTGTATACTCACACACACAAGTAGCAGGCACGTGAAATATCAAAACATGCAACAATAACAAACATTGATAAAATCTTCTTACATATTCAAACATTTGTGTCTGTACCCTGCTTCATAAACAACAATGTCCAACAAGCCAACATTTTTTCATCTATTTGAGTACTAGTGTGAGCCAACCCAGTAGACCAACTTTAAACTACAAGTAAAACCAGTTCGAATATCAAATCCAAAAACTCGGAATCAGCAGAACAATATAATATATAATTACAGAACAAGTTGAAACCAAACACAAAGATGCATAGGAATTTCTGGTGCAGGCAATCATTCAACAAACACAATCCAATTGTAAGTATATTGGACTAACCAGGTCCTTCAATATTCAATTTAAGGATTAATGTTCTAGCCCTCCGTTGTTAACACCTACCTATTCACAAGAACTCAAATGTAAGCAAAATAAAGAGATTTGGGTATTATGAGCATGATTGATTGAGCTGATGCTTACAAAATCAGTACCCGTCCTATTGCAAAATAATAAGCACCAATTGCAATGCACCAGATATTCCTCATGCATACTACAATTAGGACCATTAACTTCAATTATCAGAGCATAACTCAGATTCACTGAAACGATTATTGCATTGAGGACTTGGAAAATACTGAAAGAAGGAATTGTTACCTCAATATCTCTAGAGATTTAGCTCTTCGTCAATTAAACAGAACAGGAAATCACTTGTTCATTTATATTCACATATCTAGCATAGTCCAACTAACAACTCCAACAAAAAAATTGAAATTGAAATAAGCACAACCTAAACAAAATACTAATTCAACTAAAGCTTGCTTGACCTAACATCTAGCTCTCAAAAAGCCAGGTTGCCTATGAAGTCTTTTGTCTTTTGTTTCTCTTCTTTCCCTTCATCTAATCTTCATCTGCAGATGGCTTTGATGAACCACCAGCCTTCTTCGGCAGCAAAAGGTTGTGAATGTTTGGCATCACACCACCATTTGCAATTGTCACATCCCCAAGAAGCTTGCTCAGTTCCTCATCATTCCTCACAGCCAATTGAATGTGCCTTGGAACTATCCTAGTCTTCTTGTTGTCCCTTGCTGCATTTCCAGCCAATTCCAGCACCTGCATAGCCAAAAGTCCAAAAATTAAATTTATAAACAATACTTTCAAATACAAGAAATTGGGGAATCCAACTTATTTCAACTTCAGAGCATATGGAAGACATTGCAAAACAGGAAAAAAAAATTCAAAATCCATATAATTGGGGATTCCAATAGAAAACGATTTAAAAGGAAATTAGAACGTCAGAACTTGATTAGTTGATAATGAAAACGACTATAATTAGAAAGAATCAGAACCATTCCATGTCCAGAAATTTCAAAAACAGACTTATTTTTTGTGGGAAAAGTCAGAAACAAATTCAAAGTTCGTCGGCAGTTTAGGAAAAATTTTGAAACCCTTGATTTGAAAACCCTAAAACTCGATCTTTTAAATAAAAGCAAATTGACATTAATATTCTATTACCTCTGCAGCAAGGTATTCAAGAACGGCGGCGAGGTACACAGGAGCTCCGGCACCGACACGTTCTGCGTACTTTCCAGCCTTGAGAAAACGGGCAATACGACCCACGGGAAACTGGAGCCCCGCCTTGCTACTCCTTGATTGGGCCTTCTTCGCTGCCCCAGATCCGAGTGCCTTGCCCCTTCCGGCCATTTGAATTGCGACAGAAATTGACAATGAAAACAGATAAAAACCCGACTATAGAAAACACAGAAAAGCTATTATGAATAAGTGAAGGTTACGGTCGTTTATATAGTGTTGGAGGTCTGAATATGGACCAATACGATGGAAGGACGCGGATCGTGGATTTCAGCCGTTGATTAAGAAATTGAATGGACGGCCAGATTCAAAACCTAGGGCTTGTGTGGGAGGGATTAAAATCAGATTAAAATTGAAAATATAGCCGTTATTGTTGACTTTTATTAGACGGGTGGGGTCCAATAACGGCCATATTTTCAATTTTAATTGGCTTTTAATCCCTCCCGAACAGGGCCCTAATTCTTGCGTCGGATTTCACCACCTGAAGTACTATTGGGGTTTGCTGAAGAGTAAATCACTATTTTAGCCCTATTGTTTTCTGGGTGAGAATTATCCTACCACATTTTCTAAATTTTTGCATTACATTTTGTTATGACTTGTCCCTGGAGACTGTCACATGGCCATCAAAGTTAAGTTGCGGAGCCAAGGCCCCATATCCGAGGCCCTAATGTCAGCAGAAGCCCAATCACTCTTTAGGCACTTCCCCGTTTCGAGGCCTCTCAACTCACGATGGCTCATGTGCAGGGATTAGCTCATGATGAAGATGTTGATGTGATTTTTATAAAAAATGTATGTGTCATGTCTCGTCAATGTAAGAACATTAAATACTTTCAAAAGTTAAGAAGGTCAACTTGATGGTTAGGACTTGATGCTTTGGTCGAGAAGATGAGGCCACGTGTAGATTGATCCAAGAGTCACCATTCCATTTGTAACACTATAAATACCCACATCATGTAACAATTGAAGACTAATGAAATTCTAAATACTCAAAGTAATCTATTTTCATTTTCTGATGAAGTTTATTACAATTACAAATCTTATTCTTATCGATTGTTCATTATACAATCTTGTTCTGCAAATCCTGCCGGAATCCGAACGGAAACGTCTCGTGTCGTTGAGCTTCTCCAACGTCCAATTTTTGGAGCAATCTTGACCATAGATATGTCTTAACGTGCTGAATATGGCGTACGTGTGCACGAGTGGGCTCAACATATGTTGAGTTCATTTTCTGAGGTCAACACATTTCAATTGTAATGAAAAGCTATGCACTTGTGATGATTTGATAGCAACGATAATATTAACAAGATGTACCTCGAATCATCTCCATATCGTGAAAAACCCTCGTGAGCTCAATTAGAGATATTGGGGATCTTCGTTCCCAAATCAAATTGGGGTACCTATGAGAAAGTCATTTGAAAATTAGGTTACATTAAGTCGGATAAATCTAAAACTTAAAAGCATTAGATGAGAAATTGAAGTTGGCTTAAAAGTTTTATACCTTATGCATGATGATTTGAAAGCAACAATAAGATTGAGAAGAAGCACCTAGAATCACTTTCGTACTTTAAAAGTTTTCACGAGCACAACAAGAGAACACTGGGGATTGTCTTTTCCAAATCAAATATGGGATTTACTTGAATCCGTAAGTCTTTTAAGAGCTTTGACTCGTGACGTTACATGACAAAGATTTGCGTTTATGATAAAATATAATGTATAAAAGATGCAGAAATACGCTTAACATACTAGAGTCGGTTACCATATATATAGAGACAGAGATGGAGAGCACGTGCATTGCGTAATGTGTTTCTAATTAGCAATTCCTTTGGTCAAATATAGATTAATATACTTTTCATATGAAATACTTGAAGAAATAGATTACAATCATGCTTTTAATCCTCCAAAATACCAACAAATGAAATCCCTCTATCAACCAAAAAAATTAGGTAAAATACATCATTAAAGGATTTGAGTTTACCATGAATAAATTGATTTCTTTGCAAAATTGTGCCAATTTCATGTGTCAATTTTGCTAGGATCTCTTCCTTAGTTGGGGGAAGAATCTGCGTGAATCGAATTTTCTGAAGAACGCATCAAAAGAGAATTTGCCATCTTCGAGGTTAATAACTTAGCTTACAGCACAACATGTTCACCAGCATACTAGCTAGCTGGTGCATTGGCCTTAATATAATAAATCCGAGAGGTATGTCTCCTCGATTAGAACGCTCTATATCTCATGACACGTGAAGCGTATTATAATAACTGAATCACGAGATTCATTTACATGATATTTGTCAAAATTTATCGTCAACATCATTTTCTATATTCCCGACTTATGTTATACTCATTATGTTGTACTAAACAGGTTAAAGTAAGACAATCGACATGATTTGTTCAATTCATCAAATTATTTATAGTTGGTCAAATTTCATTGGCAACCTACATTTTAATGGACACACAAGTACTATCCACTTATTCACTCATTTCTATCTATCTATAAATTAAGCCGTTTCTAAATTCTCTAATAAGACTTTAATTTTATACAACTCTAGTCAGGTTGAAGTTCTTCTTTCTTTTTCTCTTTTCTTTCCACACGCTCCTACTTGCACTAATGTAATACTTAAATTCTCTCAGACATTTGAGCCTGGAATATACAGAGTTGTATCCTAAATCAACTAAACGGGATAGAAAAAGTCAACTAAATATTCTTAATAGAATGATTGATTATGTAATATTATTTTAACGATTTCATTTAGCATTTGCTTGGAAGAGTTTTTCAAAGTGAAAATGATTTTTTTGAAAATTGTGTGGTTAAAATATAGGAAAAAAATTATGACTCTTAGAATATGTAGTAGAAAGAAATTGATTTTGAGAGAGAACAATTTAAAAATAAAAATAAAAATCTCATAAACAAATACTTAGTTTCAGATTACGGTTTATCTAACGATATAAAAGTCACGCTTTTCAAGCAAATATATACATAAATACATAGGTCTATAATTTTAATAGAGAAGTTAAAAGGTGGGAACATTATGCGCTTATTTGTTTTCCATTTTTTTTTGTTTCAAGTAGAAGAAATCAGATCATCGCTCCTTCAAAAGGCCACTTCTTTATTCATTTCATCTAACAAAAAAAAGACATTTTACTGTACAATTTATTCTTTTAATTTCACTTTCCCTATTCTGCCCTTTTCTCTCCAAAAAAATGTGTACAGTACATGCAAAAAATGTGGGTATAAACGGAACTCACATAGACAACAAAATACGAAATTTAACTCCCTTGCAGAAATGGTGGACCACGAGATTTGATAGGACAATGAATTCTACATGTTAGGACGCCCAGACGAGGGCCATAAATATAATGATCTAAAGTAATGTCTTTCAAACAAGTGAAATGCATGGGAGGAAGCCTTCATGATTTTAAGACATTTTATTGTTCAACAATTTGTTTTCCCTTTTTGATAAAGCCATTCAAGTCAATGTTAAGGTTTTTACGCCTTCTTACCTATTTCCTATCCTATCCTACACTATAAAAAGAGTAGGTTTTACATGCACTATTCATAAGCCAAATGGCCATCTAAGCTTAGCCAGTTAGCCCAGTTGGGTTCGCAGCTGTAGCCGAGCCGTTTTCACGACCTTTTTTTATTAGTTTCTCCATATCTACACGCAAACGGCCATACTCTTCAGTCTTCACGCATATCCTTACTTCTCTCGCCATTTCTCTGACTCTCCCATTTCATTCTCTCTTATCCTCTTCACGCAAGCTATCATTCATAATTCTCTCTCCAGAAGAAAACCCTCGACTAGCCCTAATGTCTCTTCTTCTCTCTCGATTTATCTGCAGCAAGTGAGCACGGAGGCCCGGATCCGTGCATCATCTCTACGGTTCTTCTGAATGAAAAATCCTGTGAAAAATGTGTAGAGATTTCGAAATTTCAGCAGATGCAAGGAAACCTCCATAAATCTTCATCTGAGGTAACTTCGAAGTAGCAATTTGGGTTTTATTTAGATTTAGGCGGTCCGAACTGTGATGAATTTTTGGAATTTTATTTACGAATCGAGGCTAGAATCTTCATTTGGATCTCGAAACTGAAGCTCGTTCATCCTTTTCGCTATTTCTTGTTGCCATGTACTACCTTTTTGAGCGATTTCTTTTGATATTTTGTTTTTTTTTTTTCCAATTAGGGTTCTCACAAGGAAAAAGGCGTTCTTGGCATTCATCATCGCCGGCGATCACCTCGTTTCCAAGTGTCCGAACTGGTCCTGGTAAATTTCAGTCTGAATTTACCTCTCTTGCCATTCCACTATTTTGGAATTGGAAATTAAATCAGTTAATTAATTTGCAAATCTCTGTAGATTTTAGAATTGACTGAAGTAAGTAACCTTTTGTGATTAGTTACTTACATTTTTTTCTATGAAAGGCCTCAAGTACGCAATTGTCATTGTATAGCTTCATAATTAGGAATTCGTTTTATATTTGGAATATTACAGAATCTGATGTATCGTTGGCAAAAAAGTTAAAATACAATGATATTTTAGATGTGTTTCTTTTGTATACGTATATAGTTTTCCACTTGTCACATTAAAAGCTGAAAATTTGGGGATGCATATAAAATTGCTTGATGGCATAGAGAACTTGAAATCATATGAATTCTATGAATGAGAAGTGTGGATATGATCAAGTAATACACACTCGATGATAAGGCAGGGAAAAGGGGATTTCTTGGTTCATCAAGGGCTGATAATTACCAGAAGTTAGGAACTCTAACCAGCCTAACATTTCAAGAATGCAATCTCGATCCCTCCAAGGAATCAAATGAAATCTTTTCGTCCTTTTGGCTCAGTGTCCTTCGCTATCTCGTCGTTTTAAACCTCCCTTTTGACCTGAAATCCAAAGGGTAGTTTCTGAACTATTTTCTTGCTACAGAGAACTGAATTCTTGATGCAAAAAGTGAAGAGGGCTTTGTTGTATTATGAAGATGCTTTTAAGTAGCAAAGGACAGAGTGGTGTACATAAAGGAAAGATACCTAATGAAAGCACGTTTGCTGTGCTTTTTGATCTGTTCTTATAATTTGATTTTTTGAAAGACTTGAAGAACATGACTTACAAAAAAAGTTATAGGCGAAGAGGATGCTTGAGGATTTTGATTTATGTTATCTGATCCCACATAATCACAATTAGCTTGAAAAAAATGCCCATTCTCAGCACCAAATCCTTGTCCCACTCTTGCACTCCACCTTTGAATTGATAGGTGAAGGGTATATTTGAGGCCAAAATGTTTAGAGTTCTCAGTTGGTGTGAGAGATTTGTATAGAAAATATTGGCGCTTCATTGGGTGATAAATGCTCATATCCTACATGGTGACAACACCGTCATTGAGTCCCAGGTTCCCACAAGCATCTTTCTTTAGTATTCTCTGATTGAAACTCAACTTTTTAAGAACCCTTAGTAAACCCCTATTTTGTTGTTCTTAATTTGTACAAATCTTTGTCTCATTTTTTATAATTTCATAATTTCGAGCTACTTCATACAAATTGAGGTATTTAGTTTTTAAGAACCTTTTGTAAACCCCTATTTTGATGTTCTTAATTTGTACAAATCTTTGTCTCCTTATTTTGTACAATTTCATAATTTTGAGCTGCTTCATACAGATTTTATCAATTTGTGTACCCATGGATTAGTAAAACGGTAAAGTTGGTGCAGAAGATAATAGAAGTCGCACTTGTGGATTGCAAGGCTTCATTTCTATACATCAGTTTGCAATACTATGTAATTTTCTCCATATCACTTGCTTTTACTATCCTTCCATATCTTGCTATAAGAATTTGCCAATATTTGAAAATAATTATAATTTCTGGAATCTTCATTTGGAAATAGCATTGTTATTTCTCGATTATGCTGGATTCATATAGTATAGTTTTTTGTTCTGAGTGCTGCTATGTTATTGTGGGGATTATAGATGTTGCAATATGTTGGTAGTATAGAGCTTAATTAACGTTCCTTTTTTGCTTTTCTGCAGTATTATCGATGGTCAAGTAAAAGATGTAGATTGTGAGCTTTCCAAGTCAAGTTTGGAAAACAATAAATGCTATCTGTTGGATTGTGGTGCTGAGGTATTTGTTTGAGTTGGCCGGGTAACACAAGTAGAGGAGAGGAAAGTTGCAATTCAAGCTACCGAGGTAGATGCTTATTTTTGCATATTCTGAGCATGTCTGCTAAGCTTAAAAAGTTCACTTATAAGTGAACAAGTTTTAAATAAAAAAGTTTTTTGGTCAAAGTTTGACGCAAACAGAGCAACTTATTTTTATGCTGGCGTGCTCTTAAAAACTGAAAGGTTGACCCACGTAAATGCTCTTGGCCAACTGATGACTTGGAAGACTGCTGTAGCCGACATTCCATATGGTGGAGCTAAGGGTGGCATAGGATGTAATCCAAAAGATTTAAGCAAGAGTGAGTTGGAACGCCTTACCCGTGTCTTTACACAGAAGATTCACGATCTTATAGGAATTCATACTGATGTACTGGCACCCGACATGGGAACCAATGCTCAGGTTAATGATTTCTATTATCCATTTTTCTTTTATTCAATAATTTGTACCTGTTGAGGTCATAAACATATTTCATAGAAGTTATTAACGTGTTTAATGTGCAGACTATGGCATGGATTTTGGACGAGTACTCAAAATTTCATGGTCACTCGCCTGCTATTGTGAGAGGAAAACCAATTGTAAATATTTCGATGATACTAAATATTATATTTTGAATATATCTTGTTAATTAAGATGCGATTCCATCTTAGCCGTGGAAGTTCAACGCTTACCTTGATGTCAGGATCTTGGCGGTTCACTAGGCAGGGAGGCCGCAACTGGCCGTGGTGTCATATATGCCACAGAAGCATTACTCGCCGACCATGGCAAGTCAATAAAAGATTTAACATTTTCCATTTAGGTATAATTTCATTCAAGTAAATTTGAACTCCATTTTATCCATTCTTAACCATGTAGGTGCACAATATACTTGCAATATTTGACATAAACTAGCATTATCATTTAGGGGTTTGGAAATGTTGGATCGTGGGCCGCAATGCCCATACATGAGGTGGTAAGATTGTAGCTGTGAGTGACATAACCGGAGCAGTGAAGAATCCTAATGGATTTGATATACCAGCTTTGCTTCAGCACAAGGAGAAAACTGGAAGGTTAACTGATTTCGATGGTGGTGATGCAATGGATTCTGATGAAGTTCTCATTCATGAATATGATGTTCTCATACCATGCGCTCTAGGTGGAGTTTTGAACAGGTTAACAGAATATTTGGTTGGTGTTATTCCTAATTATTGCACAACATCTTCAACGGAATGCAGCAAGGTGTTTTCACGAGTGAAATCTGTCCAACGACTACATATTTGCTTCCTTAGTTTTTGTTGGACGTTTAGATTCTCATTCTTTCACATGTTTCGTTTTGAATTCTTGAACCTTTTTAGTCCCAATTAACTTTTACTCATTTCTTTTCTTGATTGAAAGAGAAAATGGTGGAAACGTCAGGGCCAAGTACATCATAGAAGCAGCAAATCATCCGACTGACCCCGAAGCTGATGAGGTGCGAAGCTGCTCCCAATTATGGTCTAAGTTTTCTCTTCTGGTATATACTTATTTTAAATAACAAGATGTTGCGTTGTTGCAGATTTTGTCCAAGAAAGGAGTTATAATACTCCCTGACATATATGCAAATGCAGGAGGAATGACAGTAAGCTATTTCGAGTGGATTCAGGTAATTTCTTCTCACTTGATCTTATTGTAAAGAGAAATTGGTAATAGCTCCGAACATGAAAGAACATGAAAAGCGTTCTTCTGATTAAAGTTTGGTCCACGTTTTAAATAAGTGATATTTTGATAGACTGCTACGAGTTTGTGCATTTCACATTTACCACAGGTTGCAAAGGATTTTTGTGGTGGTTATTACGGTAGTTTTTGTTTTTTATTTTCTCCTTTTTTATTCATTTTCTTCCTTCTTGTATATGTTTGTTAATTTTTGGCCTTTGATTTTTAGACTTCAATGTTTGCATTAAAAAGAGGCTGTCTACATTTCACTTTTGCCACCAGTTGCAAAGAATTCTTGTGGTGGTTATTATGGTGGTATTTGATTTTCATTTTCTCCTTTTTTCTTCATTTTCTTCCTTCTTATATATGTTTGTTAGTTTTTGGCCTTTGATTTATAGACTTCAATGTTTGGAGAAAAAAAAGAGGCTGTGTACATTTCACTTTTGCCACAGGTTGCAAATGATTTTTATGATGGTTATTGTGGTGGTTGTTGATTTTTATTTTTTTATTTTTTATTCATTTTCTTCCTTTTTGTATATGTTTGTTAATTTTTTTCTTTTGATTTTTAGGCTTCAATGTTTGCAAAAAAAAAAAAAGAGGGGTGGAGAGGTACAGATTGGAAGTGGTGAATTGGGTATCACTTATCAGTCTACAAACACCAAAGAGAAAATCTAAGCGGCTTGCTGAGTTAGAAGGTAGTATAGGAGAAAACTTATTACTAATTACATTATTCGAGATTTTGTTTTCCTTTCTTTTTAGTGAATACATTATTTTGCTCTGTTGGCAGAACATGAAATGGTTCCAATAAAATTGGATCGAATTATTTCTTGTCATCAATTCCGAAATGGTTTCTATAAAATATACACGACTTTTTTTTTATAGAATCGTCGAATTCTGGTTACCAGTTCTAGACCTTGTTGAGGCAATCTCAAGTTAGAATTATGCTTTCCACTTCCCCATATCCTGCAGAGAAAATAACAAATGTCTATCAGTTGCTCTTATGTTTCAGATTGGTGAAAATGCAATCTATCATACAGTAAGTCAGTAGTAACTTTTCTTTAAGCTTTTCGCTTGTTTTGGACTTTTCTTTCTTTATTTATTATAAATGTGAAGTATAATTAAAATTAAGCTGAAAAATCTATGTAATGTAAGATGGGAGGATGCGAAGAAACACCAGATAAATGCACGAACAAGACTTGCCATGGCCATGAAGTTGACATTATGCATTTCTCAATAGGAAATGCTATTCCTGGAAGGCTCTGTGGGGGAAATCCAGTTGACAAAAGAGAAGGAAATGGAGGTGACAGGTGATATAGTGTGACAAACTATATTGCAGTAGGTAAATAAGTTTCATGCATTATGTCACTCAGATATTTGTTTTATGTATTTTGGTATATTATTTTGGCTCTCACACTATTAACAGTAATACTCCATTGGAGACCGATGAAATTGGAGATTAAGGTATTTTGATTTTTAAATAGTTCTTGATGCCTTGATTTTTTATACATGTTTCTTTTTCATATTTTCTAAAATTATTAATATACAACAATTGATTAGTCATGATAGCTATTTTGGTATTCTGAATCAGTGTTTGGTGAAATTACTTTAAAAAACATACGTCTTAAGTTTATTTTTTAATTGTCTGAATCTTTTGTTGAATGATACCATTGGGCTAATTCTCACAATCAAATGCATGGATTCATGCACAAGATACTGATTTTTTTTTTTTTTTTTTTTTTTTTTTTGTGTAGTTCTCAAGGAACTATGTGGCTTCATATGCTCCGAAAGAGTAAAAAATTAAAGTAATTATCCTCATTCAGTTCAATATATATTTGGAATTTCAATTTCTACTATGAATTTTATTCTCAACTTTTCAAATGTAGATATTCCATGGTAAATGAACGAGTAAAATCTGTCTTGCTTAAATGAAAGAAGTTCTTCAAGTTGTAATTTCTGTTTTCTCTTCATGTGCCTCTAATTTGAAGAATAAGTTCGTGAAGTCTTTCTATTATTTTGATTTACATGATATGCCCTAGAAAAGTTAGCATGAGCTTTATTTATACATTGAATTAATTCGAACTAAGACTTTTAATATGTCACTGATTTATGTCTTAATATTATGTCATTTTTCTACCTTTTTTAGGTTCCCTTAACAATGTTTCGTGTTTCTGGAGACTATACTTCTGCTTTGTACATTGCGGCGACAAAGCCAATGTATTGGACAAGATGGAATCTGAATTGCTTACCCTTTTTGAGGCTTCAAAGAGAAGTCCTACATTTTCGGTCTGCCCCACATGTGAGAGGCATGTAAGGCATCGGTAAGAAGAAGCCCTGTGCTCAGGGCATTGCTCATTATTTATTGTGCGAATTCGGTGACTGCTCCGTTTTTCGGAATCGGGGGTTTAAGATTGTTCACAAGAAGTTCGGATTGAAAACCTTTTTTTTTTTTTTTTGCAATCACTTGAAGTTATTTCGGTGGCTTCCTCCGATTAGAGTTTCTTTTATGAGCTTTTGGGGCATTAAAATGCATTCATGTTACAAAAGAAAACAAAAATATTAATTATATTATAATTTGATTCATTTTCATTTGCTTGGTTTTAGTTTTTCTTGGATTTTAGCTCGGACGTATCGATAAAAAACATACTATTGGTTTTTAACCAATTTGATAATTAAAGAAAAACACCAGGGAAATGAATCGAGCACATTTATATTGTCTGCTGCATATGCAAGTTGTTCTTTGTTGCACTTTCTAGAGTCGAATTTCATTCTGTAATCTCTTTCATAATGTTTGGTAGTATGGATGTACTGATTAGACTTTGAAGGTCTATATGCGCATCAAGATCATCAAGCGGACAAGTTTTTTTATTTTATAGTTTAAATTTGCTTTAATGTGTAGATTTTGACTTTAAAATGTTATTGAAAAATTGAGCGGTTGATTAAGTTATTTTAGTAGGATTTATTTAAAAATTGCTGATTTGTAGTAGGTTTTATTAGGAATTTTTGATTCTTGATATTTTCAAGACTTTAAGAACTTCTGTACAGCATCAAAAAAATTGATTATTACTTCAAATTGTTACTGAAATTTTAAACTGTTGATTTTATTATTAGTGGTTGTTGATTTGAAAGTTTATTAAGTAGCCAACTACATCGGTAGCACGTACATTGCACGTGCGTCTGACTAGTTTTAATACACAAAGGGCACATAAAACCTTAGGGACCGTTCTCTTTGTATTTCAATTTTGAGTTTTGAATTCATTTTGTATTTTGTGTTTTGAGTGTTCATTTTAAAATTATTGAAAATACGTTCTTTTTGTCATTTTGTAAAATTATTTCTCAAAACACTTGCTCAAAAATGCGTTTACAATGTTTTCAATTTTTCGGTCCATTCTCCATCAAGCCGGAAAACGCCCCCCTCCAAAGCCACCGTCTTCTACCTCACAAACCGACCACCACCCACCACCTAGACCACCAGATCCCAGTATCATTCCAACCCCCCGACCTCCCTCTACAACGTCCGTAGATTATTTGGTCGAAAATCAGTCGAAATCAGCCAAAACAACCGCGCTACAACTCACTGTTTCGGCCTATAAATACTGTCGTCGGCCACCTTTCCGATCAAGGACCACCACCAATCCACTCCTCTCAACAAGGCACATCCAATACTACCATGGGTCATCTTCGATTATCTCCAAAATGGCTGATCTTATGGAAGTTGCCTTCGATTATCTCCAGAATTGATTGATTTTATGAAAGCCGTCGATGAGTTTTGAAGCCATGGTTGGAGTCGTCTGGGGGTGGGCAATCGACCGGTGGTGGTGCGTGACCTTGGGTGTTGCCGGATGTTGAGATTCTGACAGAAGCATTTTGTGCTGAATCAGTTTTTGTGAATTTTTTTTATCGATTTTGGTATATGATTAGATTGTTGTTTGTGTGGTAATTGAAGAGGTGATTGAGGGGCTTCACAATGGTATATTAATCCGGTCGTTTTGAAGGAGGTTGCCGGGAGTTTAGAGGGTTGGAAAGTGGCGGCGGAGTGTGGCTTGGCAGAAGATGGGGGGACATTTTGCCTGTTTCCCATGTTTTCCACTAGCTGAATATTTTGCGAAGAAAACGTCCAAAACGGCATTTTGGTCGTTTCGCGTTTTCTTTACAATTTTTTTTTGTGGTTTCGAAAATCCGTTTTCGAAAATGAGAAAGATAACTCGTTTTCATCGTTTTGAAAAATTGAAAACGAAAAAGGGCTTGAAAACGACAAAGAGAACGACCCCTCGGCTTCGGTTCATATAACATCAAGATTTCGATAGAAATTGCTAGAAAATGGAAAGGGTAAGACGGCAAAACTAACATATATAGTGATCTAATTGTTTTAAATATTTGTATAATATTATAGCACGAACTCGGCGGAGTGGGAAAAATATTTATGCAGCTGGCTCAAAAATATAATGAAACTAGATTTGAAGTTAAAAAAGGTTATTTACGCCTGTTCTTAATCACAAACTTGTCTACACACAAATTAGACGAAATTCTCTCCGAAGTTGTTCACAAAAACTATACGCACTATGTAGCAACTAATTAAGAGAATTTCAGTTGTAATGTTGATTTGGACAGTACTCGATGTTCACAAACGAAAGGTTCTCTGTTGGTAGTTTGTATCTTGAATGCCATATTTGGATGTCTAACAGCACTGTCTCCTGACTATTGGACCTATGCACCATTTCGTCTTCTAACTGGTTTCAGCATCGGTGGAGTTGGCTTCTGTGCATCCACAGAACCCGTTGGCCCTTGAAAACATGGTATTGCTGGCGTGTCGACGTTCTAGTTCTCGGATGGAACAGCCACTTTCCAGTATAGCTTACATTTTACAGACCTGGGAGCACTATATATTGCATCCTCCATTTCATCCATTATTTTCCTAGTAATCGTACTTCCATTTGTGTCTGAATCCCTAAGATGTGCCTCATTAGAGGAAAGACAAGTCATGCCATGAAAATTATGCACAATATTGCTAAACAAATGGAAGACACCTTCCAGATACTGAGTCCCCTTGACGAAGTAGCAAACGACACTACATGTAAGACTGAAAGGAATCATAAAATGGAACGAGTCGAAAGAAGCAAAAACTGGATCCCTCATAGACGTACTCCGTTCACCACTCACACATTCGCTTGTTTCTACTTTCTAGTAGTGGCCATTAACTTCTTGTGCTTTAGTGTGCACTATGGCCCAAGTTTAAATGTTGTCAACCTAAATGTGATCCTTTACCATACCTCAATGTCCTCCTCAATGAGTAGCAGAAAGGTCTGATTTTCTGTTAACTGTAATCTTACTTGACAAGTTCGGAAGAAAGCCAATAACCATTGGGACTCTGGTTCGGCAGAATTTTTTTGCATAGTTGGGAGTTTGCTATAATATAACTACATAATATGAAACGTTGTCCGAATGGTGTGCGGTATTTTTGGGATATTTGGCATGGCCGGATGGTATAATTTGCTGTTTATTTTTAGGATGTGCTACTCAGGAAGCACAAATAGGAGCAATATAGGTGCCATTTGTTGTGGTTTTGGGTGACGGAACTCCCTTTGTGGTGTTTGGAGTATGTAGGATAGTTGGAGGACTTTTGGCATTTTATCTACCAGAGACTTTAAACGGGCATTTATACGACACAATGAGAGGAATGGAGGATGGAGAAGGTACACAGGCTAATGTTTAAGGCCTTTTAAAGGGTGAAATTTAAAGTAGCTTAGAGAACCATGAAACATAAAATTTGTCACCATATGGATCTAAGTTTATTAAGATAAACAAAAATACCATTATAAAAATCAAATGGAAGAAAAGAATAAGTACTAATTTCTCATAAATTTTAGTATATTTAAGTTCCACAGTGCTAGTGTTGCCAAACACAATTAAGCTTTATACTTGATTCATGAACATATCCAGGATACATAAATATGCAGACACCCACGTCTCAACTTAGTTTCACAGTAGTGACTATAACTCTCACTCAAATCATCAAATAGTGAGAGACTACATGTTCTCTTTAAATCAAAATACAGACATCAATTCATGATTAAATAGCCGTTTGCCTGGAATAATGCATGTTTAATGAGGGAAATTTTAATCACCGCTGACCTTGCTGTGGATACCCATTGTTCAAGGAGGGGAGAGGAGGTCTTGGTCTTGCATACTCGGCGAAAATAACCCAACCATCCAAGAACTGCATATATAAAGTTAGCTGTTCAAAATACCATGTGAAAGCCAACATTTAAAAAGCTTAATTAGGTACAAAGGCAATTTACCCCGTGAGGTAAGGCATAAGCCCCCAAGATAGAACGGCATAAAAATTCAAAAGAATATAAAATACAAAAATATGCTAATAAAATACCATAAATCGTCTCAAACAATCCATAATAAAACTAATTAACAAAATTAAAAGCCTAACTTGCAACAAACATAAAATGAATCAAGTAAAAAATAATAAATTCTAAAATTAATAATCATGTAACAAAATCATAATCTATGACTAAAGGTGGGGACAATGGAAAATTTTCTTATGTGATCAATATACTAATATTTTGGGTGTATTCAATTGGGACTTTTAAAGACTTTTAAGGATTTAAAAAGTTTAGGGTATTCAATGTAGACTTTTTACGACTCTCTAAGAGTATTGGTATATTCAATTGAATATACTGAATTAAAACTTTTTAGAAGCATCTATAAATCATGGGATATTCAAAATATCAATAACTTTTAAAGACTTTTATAAAAATTTATAGAGTGCTAACTTTTATGCAGAAAGTAAAAAAACAAAATATCAAAATTTATTTCTAATTCACCCCAAGATTCTGGAAGACTTAAACAAAAGAATTTTTTTTGTCGTTTCTCTTCCGTTCCCTTCTACGAACAACCACGATTAGATATTTGTCTTCGAGTTATATTTGTTCTCTTTTCCTTCTCTCTCTCTTTTTTAATTTTTCTTCCCATTTTCTAAGAAAAAGTATTAAATTGTAATTAGAAAATTCTTATAAAAAAAATTTTCATCCAATTTTTTATGTAAAAGATCAATTTATAATTAAATTTTAAATATATTGATTAGTATTGTACTTTTGAAGATCAAACATATTCGTAATAGTGAACATTATTATTATTATTTTATTTCTTTATTAAAGAATATTGAAAATTTTTATATATTTTTTGTATTTTGTTATTTATTTTATCTAATTAAGGTGACATAATTTTTTTTTTTTTAGATGAATTGGGGACAAATTTATAATTATTCTTTAAAAAATATTTCTTATTATACCTCCTGTGTGTGAATTTTCCCATTGTTGCACTAAATTCAAGCGACTCCTATTTTAAATAAAAAACTTAATAGTCTATTCAAGTGAATTCTATTTTAAATGAAAGTTTTGAACACTCAAATGAAATCTATAAAAATTTATAAAAGTTTTAACGCTTGTCTCGGCGCAATTTTTTTGGAAAAAAATAGATTTTGCCGTCAACTCGCCGACCCCACATGTGTTTGAGATAAAGTTGTTGTTTGTGCCAATTTGATTAAATACATAACTTTCAAATATCCAAAAGTCCATTCTACCCCTTTATGCAACTGCGTGTAAATCATCAAACGAGGAAAGGAAATAAATTGAAGACAAAATTGGTAATTGTCCCCAATAATGAATAATAAGTATGGTGAATTGTCTGACTATTATAGAATAAACAAATGATATTCCTTTTTCCCAACTGTCATTTTTTTGCTTTTAATTCGAATTTAATCAGTCCGAGACAAGGGCTACATATAAAAGCCTCCAAAAGACTTCCATTAACTCCATACAAATCTATAAATTTCTATAAATTTCACAAAAATCCATCACTTAAAAAAAGTTAAAAAGTCTTCAAAATTCCCTATTGAATATACCCCCCTTAATTCTTTAGGGAATTTTTAACATAATCCTCATACTCATTATAAATTTTATTCCACATATAAGCCTCAAATTATTTTTTTAAAATCAACTGACTTAAGGTAAGATTTTTACTCCATGCACACACATACCAAAAAAAAAGGAATGGCAATTGCATGCTCTCAGCAGAATTATTAGTCAGGTTCAATAGTCATTTAGCTATTAACCAAAGTGGCCATCTATTCCAAAAACCTAAAACCCATCTGATCTCATTCAAATACATCACATCTGACTAAGCAGTGGTCCCCAGTACAAAGCATAATAGGCAATTGTCAAAGGAAAAGAACCAAATAACAACTTAGCGTTCCTTCTACTATCATGTTAGGACCAGCATATTCCTTTTAAGTGAGGTGTCTCTACCCATAAGATCAAATTATTACAGTTACTCTAATGAGGCTTACTCGGAAGAGATTATGGTAAAATGAGAGCACAAGATGCAAGAAGATATATACAGATCAAACTTGGGCAAGACACTACTTTCCCTTCTAATTTTAATGTTGTGCTTACATGCGCGTGTGTCCATATTCAGACATACACGCTCATGCACATGAAACCAAAAAAAAAAAAAACAGTTGAAAAGGCATAAGTTGAGAGTAAGAGAGTGAGTGAGACGAAATATCAAACCCCCTTTTCAGTTCTTAATTTTAATCTAAATTTAAGTTCCAAAACTTGGGGGGCCAAACCCCTTTGGGTCCCCCTTCTTAGAAATTGGGAAAGCTCATTCTCTCACCACCGACCAACATCCTCTCACCGTCTCCTCCAAACAGAATTTACATGGGGAGGGGTCATCTCTAGGTCTAAAAAGTACTAAAGAAATGCAGATTTTTCAGTCAAATAACTTAGAAGGTATTCTCAGTAAGCAGAAAGAAAGAGTGAGCGAGTCATAAAAAGTCAGGCAGAAGGTTGCCAACCCTACAACATGCAGCTATTGATGATATAAATACGTTTGTCCAATAACTGCAAATGTGCTCAATTGATCACCACTAACCTGGCCATCCATGCCCTTTATCCCTGCTTCAGCTCCTTCTAAAGTTGCATAATCTACAAACCCGAAACCCTTTGAGTAACCAGACACACGATCAGTTACCACTTTAGCTGCAAAAAAGACAAAAAGAATTCATAACACTTTGTCGAGCGACCTCCATATGGGTCCTAAGTTTCAAAGAAGCAAAAATAGAACATACCGTTGACTACTTCCCCAAACTTAGCAAAGGCATTTCGGAGGCCTTCAGTAGTTGTACGTTTGCTGAGCCCTGAACATAAAAGGTCCAATGAGAACAGACACAAGGACCCACGATGAAAATCAAACTAAGGCAACAAATAGAAAATTTAAGAGAGCAAAATGCTGCTGACATTTGATGTGGGATCTCGAGTTTTTTATGATCTAACAAGACATTTAGCAGTTTCACTTGAAGAGATACATCTTTAATCAATTGACATCCATATAACGTAAGGTAAAAAAAATGACAACCAGAAAATAGATTTTATGGAACTACAAACAAGCAATGAGGCAGGCAAAATCTTGTTCTCCGTCAAGTTAGCATTGACACATTAAACTGTCAGGGTTTACTCATAACCACATCTAATATAACTCTCGGATATGGATTCCATATACAAATTGAACAAAACAAATTCATCACACACTTGGAAAATGCTTCTCTTTAGCCCACAAAATTTTACTCACCGGTACATATGTCAAGTAAAATTCCAATGCAGACAGCAATAACAATAAACATTATAATTTGGCACAATAAAAGTATTGAGCAAAACGAAGTAGATGATAAAGTAACACAAAGTGAACAAGGGAAACGAAACTGAGGGAACATAGAGATAGAGATATACCAGAGACGAAGAGATTGGTGGATGGTTCAGCGGGAGGAGGCTTCTCAACTTGAGTCGGTGGCAAATTAAATGAAAATCCCGGTAAAGACGAATACAGGGCTCTTAGGCCTCTCGGAGCTGCGGTGGATACGGCCGCCGCCTTAATCGCCGCCGCTCTCATTGCCATTTCTGGGGTTTAACCTCCTTCTGCTGGGGTTTTAGAGAACTCGGTTTGGATTGTGACCTCGGTTTCTTCATACTAGTCGGCTACGAGTGAGGAAATGGGCTACATCGACCCATAGCTTTATTACAATTTGGGCTTCTGGAACGGTGTAATTAACAGAAATAGCATAAAATGAGGTAGTTAGTTAATCAAAGACATTTTAAAGGTGGACTTGTAACATGAGTTTTGGGGAATTTGGAATGGATCTTGCTTGGGGTACGTAAAGCATAACATAGGGGTTGACATAATACTCACATGGGATGTGACCCATGTGAGGTGGGATCCACACATGGGTCCCACCCCATGTGAGTATTATGTGTACCATTATGCAGAAACATTATGTACCAATAGACTTTTCCATTTGGAATTGTAGCCATAAATAGAGATCTACTTATTTATTTATTAGAGTATGTTTGGAATACATTCTTTTGAAAAAATATATTATTGAATAATAGATTGATGGAGAATGTGTGGTTAAAAATGAAGGAAAAATTATTGATGCGATGGAAAATATTATTTTATTGAAAAATGTGTGTTTGAAAATAAGTAGAAAAATGGGAATAAAAAAATAATGTGTACCAAACAGGGCCTTAGTTTTGAAAATTACAATTTCTAGTAATTGATAGGTGATGAGATATATTTTGAAATTTGTCGTAGTTGAAAAAATTTGCAAATACGATCCTTTTTAATTAAACGAACAAAAATATCCTTTTGTAAAAATGACAACTTCATTGTATGGCTAAGATTTCATGGTACATGGTGTTGGTGCACACATCTCAAGACTAACTCAATGGCTTTAAGGTAAGAATTATTTTTTAGACGATTCTAATAATTCAATTATTTTAATAATATCTTACTTTTTCATTTAAATTAATCTCACTTAAATAATAAAATTATTGGTCGTGACTTGGGCCAATGTAGTGAAATAATAACCTCACTAAATGCATAAAAAATATTTTATTTAGATCTTTTAATGCCCAACAAATACATAAAATAATAACTAATTAAATTCATAAAAGTTAATACTAATAACTATAGAAAGTATGTTCCATGTGTACATGAAATAACTTAAACAATTAATCTTTCAAAATATTAAATTTTGAAGACAATGCTTATACATTAATGTTTCATCTTTAATATATGTATGCGTGTGCTTTTTTGTGTGCTTACATATTAATTTTGAATTTCACCACATTCAAATAAATTTTTTTTTATTTCCTACATATAATATGGTAAAATATAATACAAGTTATAAAAATATAAAATATTATATAAATTAATAAATATTCATTTATCGATAAATTATTAAATTATTCATTTACCGATAAATTAATAATCCCTCTAAAATAATAATTTTTTTTT
Source organism: Fraxinus americana (assembly GCA_035079005.1). Classification (NCBI taxonomy): domain Eukaryota; kingdom Viridiplantae; phylum Streptophyta; class Magnoliopsida; order Lamiales; family Oleaceae; genus Fraxinus; species Fraxinus americana. The sequence goes on along the minus strand of CM068706.1, from coordinate 54,020,836 downwards.
GTTCCAATGTTATTATCTTATAGAAGTTTTACTGTCCCTTACTTTTCGTTTTTCCCTTACTCTAAAATCATGGAGAACATTAATTTCTCAATCGACATATTAATCGGGGAACTCAAGTTGAATCCCTGCTTGACAAAATCAAGCAATACGAGTAGCAAGTTCTCTAACCCGAGAAACAAATATGGCGCACAGCACACAGTACCGTCCAAATATTTGTTCTGAAGGATAAAAGATTCAGCACCAACAACCCCAAGTAGCAGCATGTTATGAAAAAGATCATTTCCCAATTGAAAATCTTAACTTAGTCCAAATTAGGATATCGCTAAAACAAGACTCAATACCCAGAAAAATATATCATATGGTTGCCACAAAAATGTTGCAATTGAAGAAGTAACATCAAATCCAGATGCAACAAAAGAAACACCGTAATAAAATTTAAATCTGCATCCCGTGACTGTTCAACTTTTAACCTAAGCCTTATCAGCTTTAGAAGCAGTAGCAGCAGCTTGACCACGAAGCCGTCCAGTCCTCCTGGCAGCAATAAGGCCAACCTTTTGTCCAGGTGGTGCATCACGTCGTACGGTACTGGCATGACCAATATGTTGATGGTTACCACCACCATGGGGATGCTCCACTGGATTCATAGCAACACCACGAACCTTGGGCCAGGAGTTCCTCTTGACCCTGAACTTGTGATATGCATTCCCGGCCTTCAAAAGAGGTTTCTCAGTGCGACCCCCTCCAGCAACCTGGCCAATCATGGCACGGCAGCCACTGGGCACAATCTTCTTGGCCCCTGATGGGAGCTTAACTCTGTCAACAATATTAACTTGTAAGGACACTGAATGATAAACGATCCATATATCTTCAGGATAATGATTAAAAAATTGAAGTTTGACGAATTCAGAATAATTTAAGATGCAGATCGGATAGGGAAAACTTGACAATTTAGTGGTTATGGTCCACAAAACAATGTACAACAGGTTAAGCAATTTCATGCATAGTGAAAAATTAGTAATTGCATAGTGCATAGTCAAAAAATTATGCAACAAATTTGACAATGCAGTGCCGTGTCTTCATTTCTATTGAAACCTAACAAATGCATCTTTATTGAATCCCAACTATGGTGCGAATGAATTATTGCTTCCATTGAAACACTGATAATTTTATGCTAGAATTTCATTTCTATTGAATCAAACAACGATAGAAACCTAACAAATGAATGTGTATGGATTTGTAAAAAGAATATTTAAACACAAATCTAAGTCATGAATAGGAATTATACCTAGTAGTTCCATTATCTGGGTTGTGCGAGATAACAATGGCGTAATCTCCAGAGGCCCTAGCAAAAACTCCCCGATCACCAACATGGTGCTCCACGTTGCAAACGACGGCACCTTCAGGAATAGATCTGAGCGGCAAGACATTCCCGACTACAAGGTTGGCCTTCTTGCCACAGTAAATGAACTGACCGGTGTAGATTCCTTCGGCGGCGACGAAAAGTTCCTTCTGGTGCTTGTACCGGAAGGGGTGGCGGAAGGTAACTCGAGCAAGGGGGGCGCCACGGCCGGGGTCATGAATGATTTCAGTCACCACCCCCTTCAGGTAGCCATTGCGTTCGCCGAAGTCGAGGGAACGGAATCTGGCCGGACCCTTCCGGTGGTGGGTATGAGACTTGAAAACGGATCCTGCTCCCTTACGCTGTGCCCGGATCACCCGACCCATTTGCGTGCGTGCTGTGTGTGGAAGTGAGGGGAAGGGGACGGCTGGGAAATGGAAAAATACTACAGGAATGTTATTAGGGTTTTAGAGATGGGATAGGGGGGTTGGAAATTTGTTAGGATTTGGTAGCCCTAATTTCTGCATTGTATGGATATGGGCCATACCAGTTTCTTGTTTACCCATTCTGGGTAAGGGAGCCCAATAGGCTTATTATCTGTTAAAGGACCCAGGTGAAAAATTATGGTGTAAAGGGCCCAATTCTAATGCTAGTGTTAGTATTTTATTTTTTGACATCTTACCCAAATATGTCCAACATGTGATTGTATTTTCTGAATGCGTCCTCCAACTGTGGAGGTGCAATAGACCCTTTAACTCCAAAATATAAATCAAGCAACATTTTATTTGTCGCAGTATGAGCCTTGTTGCTTCCTCACCATTACACTTCAAGCCCTTAATGAAGGCAAATTCAATGATCGAGAATCTCAACATCTTCCCGTTTCCCAGTGCAAAATGTAGCTCATCGCCATTGACTGACTTAAGCAACCGAATTAATAAGAAATCAATGATTTGATAAAAAAAATGCACGTCCTTCAATGAATAGAAGGACCATAGGAATGATAAGTGGAGTATGGCTACGTGCTCCTTATCGAGCCCCTATAGTACTGCAACATAGGTGGAAAAGTTAAAATATGATGTAATTTTCCCCAAATGAGCTATCATACCGTTGTTCAGATAATACTTAATCCTACAAAAATAATAAACATTACAAACATGTACAAGAGATTATGGAATAAAACATAATATCTTAAAATTTAACAAATCAGATTGTATGCAAAAATAAATTCATTTCATCAAACATTAAAAATAAAAAACAAAAATGAAATTAAAGTATAAAGTAAATTGAAATAGAAAAAAATAATTTCAAGTCAAGTAAAAGCCAAAAAAGGAAAATGAAAAATAATTGATTGAAAAGAAATTTAAAAAATTATAAGATTAAAAAAAAAAAAAAACTCACATACAAAAGGGAAAAAAAATAATTGATGAAAAGAAAATAAATAACAAATAAACTGAAAAAAATATATGATTTAAGATTGAAAAAAGGGAAATAAAAATAACAATAAAAAATAAAATGAATTAAATTGAAAAAAAAATGAAAATGAAAAGAAGGTTCGGATCGGACTAAACAAAGTTGGGCTGGCCGTAGCTGGCAGTCCGGATCCTGGCCCGAATTGCGTTTCCAACGGGCTCGCCAAAAAACTTCGACGAGCTATGTCCCAAAAATTCCCATTTTTCGCCTATTTCAATTTCAAATTCGATTTTTCTTCGATTTTAATGATAAATGAATATCAATATTTGTATTAAACTCATAAATTATTACATACAAAAAAATAAAATAAATTAAATCTCTACATTCACCGCAATGAAATACTAAAAATTTCAAATAGATAGTAACTTTATCAAGTTTAGAAAATTAAGAGTCTGTTTGTTTCCGATTAAAATTCAATTAAAATTGAAAATATGATCGTTATTGAGTCCCACTAATTTAATAAAAGTCAACAATAATGACTAATTTTTCAATTTTAATTCGATTTTAATCTCTACCGAACACGCCCAGAAAAGATGAATAAGGCCGTTTCCTCTGTACTTTTATTATTCTTATTATTTTATTTCTTCTTTTCAAGGGGTACTATTGGTGGCTCAATTTTTGTTTTGTTACTATTTCCACCCGTCTCATCCCCATCTGTTTACAATTCGCAATCCGCAATTCACAAATTGAAGTTTTAATCCCATCTCCCCCTTTCCCTCCAATCTCCATCCGTTCATTCTGCAAACAGAACAAATAATATTGTTGCAATCTCAATCACTATTTCACATAATTCAACATATTTAGTAATTACATAAACATATATAGATATATACATGAAACGAGGTTATCAGCAATCTTCCCCCTCGGGCTCTCATGGACCCCCTCAATCCAAACCCAGATATAACCCTGAAGGTATTTTTCGTTTTCTTTATATTTTCTAAAGAAACTATAATACCCAAAATCTCGTTTTGCACTTTAATTTAGGTTAAATGGAGTAAAAAGGCTGGAATTTATTTTAAGAAAAGTTTGGATTGCTGAGAGTAAAATTAAATCGGGTAAAAACGAGAAAAATACGTCACTTATATTTTACTTTTCGGTTATAGTGTTGGAGATTCATAATTGGGCTTAAACAATATGAATTATAAAGCTCGAATTGTCAAATTCACCTCTCTTTTAATGTGGTGTTGTGGGGGGGTGGGGGGCCGGAGGTTGAAGTCTGTCTGTTGTGAATTAGTGAGGACATTTTATTGTGGTCAGGGGATGCATATTTTTTGGAGGATGAAAGCACTAAGATTTTTGCGAGGAAGGTGGCTGATCATTACAGTGCAAGGACCAATCAGACGCTAGAAGAGCGAGAAGCAAGCCCTATAATTCATTTGAAGAAACTCAACAACTGGGTATGCATTGAGATTTGATTGCCTTATTGATCTTTTCTCTTTTAATTTCTTTTATATGTATATTTATGACCTAATTAGGTAATGAAAAATGCAGTGAATTCTCACAAGAAATTGTTTCTCACTGCTTGTCCTGATCAACAGGTAAAGAGTGTTTTAATTCAGTTATATGCCAAAAAAGGAGATGCAGTTCTTGATCTCGCTTGTGGGAAGGTGGCGTATGAGTGGGATTCTGTGGATTATTAGGTGTTTACTATGTGCATGTGTAGTAATTTAGCACTTTTAATATCTTTTTTTATGTGCACCAGGGTGGTGATCTTATCAAATGGGATAAAGCAAAGATCAGTTATTATGTCGGCATTGATATATCAGATGGCTCGGTAAAGTCAGGGCCGGTCCTGTGATTTCAAAGGCCCGAGGCGAACTCCCAAAAATGGGCCCCCCCCCCCCCCCCCCCCCCCAAAGATCAACGTAAATGCAAAATTCAACAGTGCATTATGCAACATATTGCTAACTTAACACTGACAAGTAGAACAACAAACAAATATAAAGAACAAAATATTTATATTATAAAGTAACAAAACCGACAAGGTTCAAACAATCAGTTAAATACAATGACTACGTGCGCTTTGTGCAATTGATCATACATGCTACAATCTAATATCATACAAGCCGACAATGCCACAATTATATAAGCCGACAAGGCTTCAAACATTTTCAATAACCAGTTAGAGGAAACCATTGCTTACTTGAGAAGTAGAAAATCGACAGAAAATGTGGAATGAAGCCCTACTCCAGCAGTAGCGTTGCATCTTAGTTCTTACGAGCCTGAAATTGAATCATTCACAAATCATTCATAGATAAACAACATTAAATAATTTTTTACATAATAAAGTACACAACTAAAACCCCTTTGGCAGGCTGGCAGAACCTTTTTGAATCTGAATGACAACAGTTGATATTGTGTGCCCTATTGCTGGACTTGCCAACCCAGCCATTGATACTATATCACCAGCACCAACACTTTCAACAGAAGCAACACAAGTGCCCTTCTTTTTCATCAGTTTCACAACCTACAAAATAGAATACAAGTAAATAAACAAGGAACTGAGCCATCTTGACTCGCCAATATAGCATCAGTTCTGGGAACCAATGCAAAAAGAAACTCATTTCTCTAATTCCACTTCATGTAAGGCCATTACTAGATATCCCAATAATGATATTACTAGTAAAACTTGTAAATGACTTCAATGTCTCAAAATTTTCATTTTTTTTAACTGAAACTTTCCAGTGGGAGAGTAAACGTGTTGAAGATCAGTTTTGATATGTTGAGCCTAATATTTCTATTCTAATTTCCTTCTATATCTCAGATTCTCAACCTCAACCTTTAGTAGCACTTTATATTGATGTTCAGCCTTATGAGTCTCCTGAACCTCTAGTTATTTCATCCACTAGTTTTAATTATGGATTGTCTCCTACTGAAAGTTCTCAACTTTCACCTCTTGAGAGTGGTCGACTTCCATTTCCAATCACTGTTAGTCCACTTGAGAATGTACAAGATAGAAACTGTAACCTAAATGTTTACTCGAAGAAGGAATAAGACACAAACAATCTCTGCAACATCACCAATCACCCAAACCAAGCACAAAGATTCTAGTCTCTAGAAGACACAAGTAATTCTAGAATAACACGGACATAAAAATTTAAAATTCCCAAGATTCTGGAATAATACGAACATAAAAATTTAAAATCAACAAAATAAAAATTCATAGAACGGAAATGTAAAAACACAAACCTTTTAATAACTGAAGAGGAAGCGAGGATCGAACTCGCAAAATTGCAGTCTCGACTCTCGCTTAGAGCAGTCGGCAATCGCGACCTCGCGGGTGGACGAATCGAACGGCGCGGTAAGTTAGTAAGTTAGGGAAAGCCGGTTGAATTGGAGAGTTGAATGTATCGTGGAGATTGAGAGTTGAGAGGTAGAAGCGAGCGGGGGAAATCGGGGAAGGAGATGGAATGTTTTCTGTGAAAGTGTGATGTTTAGTTTAGGTTAAACAAAAAAAAAAAAAAAGTTTAGGTTTAAAAAGAAAAAAAAAGGCCCAAAATTATGAGGCCCTCCAGTGTTGGACTTGGGCTAGGCGGGCCTCATTTAAAACAAAAAAAAAAAGGGGGGGGGGGCCAAAAAATGAGGCCCCCTCCAGTTTTGGGCCCGAGGCGGTGGCCTCATCTGCCTCGGCCCAGAACCGGGCCTGGGTAAAGTTACTATTCGTTCTACTACCCGTCCATTGTCAATTGTATGTATATGTGGAAACATTGAGCCATGTTTAGTTTTCAAGCTGAAAATTTTCCTTGCGTGTCTCCCTCTCTTTATACATTTAGCTGTGTGCACAAGTCGTGTATCAGAACTCGAAGTTTGAGATATGTGTGAGCAAAAGGACTCTTTCTGCTATTATGGAAACCTAGAAGCAATCGAAGCCTACCTAATGATGCTTATTTGCTCATTCCAAAAATGTTCATGTTCAGATTGGTTTCCATAATCTTCTAAAATATCCAAGTACTCTACCACGACATGCGTGCACGGGCAGACCCAGATGTTTTGTACTGTGGGGTCAAAAGTTAAAAAATATATTTTTTTTTTCAAAATAACATATGATTAATGAAAATAAGTCAATACATTACTACAACTGTAGCCTATGCGTTTTCATACTATGATATTGACGTATAATTACATCATTATTAATATTGTTGAGTACAAGATGTAAAATCAAAGCATCTAACTAGAAATAAGGAAACCCTATAACCTTCCAATCTACTGTGTAACATCAAAACCCTTTAATCTTTCATGTTTACTGAGAGTAAAAAAAAAACACTATCAGTAATCAGAAATTATAATGACAGAATCGGAAGGCTATTCTACGTCTAACATCAACTTGATTTCTTGTGTTACTACTCCTCCTCAAAAGCCACATAACCAAACAAAAACATACCAATTACCAAATGCCAATAGCATATATTAATTTACCTACCGCTTCGGTTGTTCGGCTTCGACAGTAACCATTAGCAATAGCAACTAGCAAGGGCGGAGGGAGGAGGGTTTTATTTCATCTGTGCCATGAAGAGAAGACAGGAAAAGAGAAGGGAAGAGAGACGGTCTCAGTCCGGGTTTGAGAAGTGTGAAGATTAGAAGTCACTGGTCACATATGTTTAGTTGGGTATATGGGAATTGGGTTTGAGTTGTAGGCGGCATGGTACTTAAGTAACTAGGTAGGTAAGTACAAAAAAAAAAGTCCAAAATTTATGTGGCGTCATTTGACCCCACATGACCCCATGTGGGTCCGCCCCTGCATGCATGTACCTTCAAGGTTGATAATGGCATTAGAAGTTACTAAGCTAGTGTTTTGTTGGTAACTTGGTATCATATATCCGACTATGGGTCATGTGTATCGTGTTCTCTAGCATCTTCTTTTTCACTTTAAATGAATCATACCCACCTATTTGTACCCTATGATGGATAATTTTTAATTGAACTTCAGCTTTTGGTCAATTGTGGATTTATGAGGTTTTCAGTTGTTAGGTGTTAGAATTTGATCTTTTGCAAATCTATTTTCTTTCCCAAATTTAAGTTTTAATTCAATATTCACTTCTTTAAGATACCATAGATTGTGGATTAGTATTATAATTTTTAGGTATTTGAATTTGATCATTTACAAATTCATCGCTTCAGCCTTACCTTTTCCCAAATACAAGTTTCAATCTGAGATATCAATTGAGAATACCTTAGAATGTGGATTAATGATAGTTTCTTTTATTAGTTGTTATAATTTGATCTTTTGCAATTTTATATATTTCTATTTGCAATTCGAGTTTTAACTTGATTATTCTTGAATATGCCCTAAAATGTGAAGAAGGTTAATATTTGAGTTGTTTTTGTTGCACAAATGTCGTCTAATCCTTTATTCATGATATCGGCAAGTCTTCAACTCTCGACTGATGAATAATATTTGGAGATCAATATTAAGGATTTTTTATTAATTGCATTTTCTTATACGTACGAAGATAGGAAATCTTTACATGCTTGACGCATGAAGTAAAATAATGAGACTTGTCACCTTTACATATTTTACTCCTAAAAGACCAACTATAGATTATAGCCATAACCATTTCAATCGATGTCCTTAACTTGACTCAGGATACACTCAATCATTATTGAAACCTTGAAAGGGCTGCAAATACTTCTGAACAAATGAACATGGCTCGTGCTTCTTGTGTATAGCTGAAATGTAATTTTAAAGTCTCAATGAACAAGGATATGGTTTTTTTTAAGCATCTTCCTCTCTCATAGATGTCCATCTATGGGTTGCAAAACTAGTGATCATTACGATCCACTTCATCTGTACCCTAATCTCCATTTAAAAATCTCCATAAGGATGTAAATTGAAATGATATTGATTGGTGCCTATTAGTATTATAATTTTCAGACGTAGAATGAAGTTTCTGAAAATGTGATATTATTCTGTTTACTAGCTTATTCAATATTAATTTGTATGCTAACTCTGACAACAGATAGAGGACTGTCGAACTCGTTATAATGGTGATGCTGACCATCATCAGCGTCGAAAAAAGTTCTCATTTCCTGCCAGACTCCTGTGTGGAGATTGTTTTGAGGTAATTAGTGATTATGTCAGCTGTGCCAGCCATAAACACAAAAATGCTTTGTCAACAATCTGATGTATGCAAATGGATTCTGACTTGCGTTTAAGTATCTGAAATTAGCCCTGTCTTGTTACTTACTTCAGGCACTGGTGGAAGTAATTTCTATCTTTCTCTGATGGATTTTAGGTACGCTTGGATAGAGCTTTGGCAGATGATGCTCCCTTCGACATTTGTAGCTGCCAGGTGAGTCTTGCATTTCTGTGAAAGTAATGGTCCGTGTTTTAACATTAGTTAAATTTGGTGGGTAGGTGACACTTTGGGGCCCTCAAACCAAATTTATCACAATTTAAAGTTGACACAACAGAAGTTTTTTCATTCATTCTCTTTTCTTGAAAGCTACCCAAAAGAAGATTATCAACGAGCTTTTGACATTCTCTCTTCGCTAATCTCTGATTTTATTTAACTGAAAAATGATATTCTCTACAATGACTTCAATTTACTTGTTGCAGCGGTTAAATTGCACAAACACTCTCAAAAATATCCTTATCAGATTGGGAATACAGCATCATAACCTTTTCAAAAAAATTTATACGTCTCTATGTTGCTTTAAACTTTAAATTTCTGTAGTATCCTTTTGGGTTCTTGTCCTATATGTAGTTGAGGTAAAAGCACCTCGATGTTTTTGGATTCTTTTGGGCAAAGACATGTCTCTCAGATTATGTCCTTGTTCAAACTCTTTTGTCAATAATCATGGATGACAAATGAAAAAGAAAAGTGCACTGAAAAAGAAATGTTTATGTCAACTATGCTAAAAGTTTTGAAATCATAGTTTCTCTGTAACATTGTAAACAGTTAACAATTATTTGAGTTTTTTAAATTTTGATATTAACTGTCAAAACCTGAAATTTTGCAGTTTGCCTTGCATTATTCATGGTCTACTGAGGCACGTGCGAGGCGGGCATTGGCCAATGTATCAGCTTTACTTCGACCAGGAGGCATCTTTATTGGAACTATGCCAGATTCCAATGTTATCATCAAAAAGCTTAGAGAAGGTTTTTTTCCTGAGCTGTTTTAATATGTGCTCTTGGAGTTCACTGGAAATTGAAAGTGTATTGGTGAAAACTTGCTTGTTTATTTCCCTTCTTGAAGCTACACTTCTCTGCATGGTGTTTGTCACTACATGTAAATGAAAACTATTGTCACTGTATGGGGCACTTTTGGGGGTAATGTCCCTCTTAGTTCTCATTTTCTTTTGACAAAACAATATATATTATATAAAATGTCTTATTGATGGAAGAATTTTTAGATTTCTTTTCTGACCCTTTTTTTTTTTTTTTTGATAGGTAATCACGTAATTTTATAAAAAACTCAAACGGATTTCTTTTCTGACCCTTGAAGAGGTGACATGGTGATTTTGATCCTCTTTGTCTCCTTTTCCTTGGATCGAACAATACATACATAAATACATTAGATAGATATACATAGATATATGGAATATAGATAGACACACACACACACGTACATACTTATATGCAATACACATGCAAAACCACATATACATGGTTGCCTACATGTATTACTCTTTTAGACTCAGTGGTGAAAGATCTATATGCTTCTGATGATGATATTTTCTAAATACCTTTTTATTCACCATCACTTTCCAGTTTCTTTGGTTACTGATTCAACTCGTGACTACTCTAGTATAGGATGTGAAGGGAGGAATACCGTGAGAAATAAAATAATATTCCACATATAATGATTTTTTATTTCCTTCTTGATTATTGAAAAATTTCTAGTGGTGATGACTTGATCAAAATGGTAAAGAAACATTAAGTTTTCTGACTTCTTGTTTTACTGTCTTTAGTTTATCGATTAGATATGTACCCATGAACTATCCATGCCTTCATTTTCGGTACCTCATGGCATTTTGTTAGATACAAAATCTTCAGGACCTCATGGCATTTTGTTTTATATGAAATCTTTTCCTTTGATTTTTATGATGTGTTTCTCTTTTTCTGAAACTATGAATCATCTGCATACCATTTTACTCATTATTATCCACTTGATGGACTATGTAGCTGAGGGGTTGGCGTTTGGTAACAGTGCGTACTGGATAAGGTTTGGGGAAGAATTTACGGAGAAGGTAAATTTCATTTGTTATATCAGAAAAATGCTGGTAAAACAGCTTTTCTTGCATACGGTTGGAAATTCTCTATTTCTAATAAAAAATTTGCCATTTTGGTTTATTCCAGAAATTTAAGTCTTCAAATCCTTTCGGCATCCAGTACAGTTTCCACCTAGAGGTACTACTTTTTGCCCTTTCTACTGTTTTTATCTATTTGGTTATTATAATCTGAAACTTCACGTTCACTTTGTTCATTTATTTTGACATGTGATATTTATTAAAGATTTACATCTTCACACTTCCGAAAATATCCTCATGAAAAGTGATGGAAGTGGTTCTCTTGTAGGATGCTGTTGATTGTCCTGAATGGATTGTTCCCTTTCCTGTCTTCAAATCATTAGCAGAAGAGGTATTAATTTTCTACTTCTTGATTAAGTTGCTCATTTCATATCTGCATCATGTAATTCTTTCAACATCACTTTGAAACTGTCTTTCTTGTTATCCTTGAATGGTTCTTCGCTCTGATGATTTTTATAAGGATTAGAATGCTGAATTATCTGTAATCTAGTTTTAAATTGTATAGAACCAATTAGATCAGTCCTGATACTAACCAAAATGTGAAAATAAACATGGATTTAGCTAGTGGGCTTTAACTACATATCGGTAAAACACCTGTTTACATAACAGAAGTGCCTGTGAAATCTTATATCAGCTGCATTACAAACTTGTTACAGCTTACTTATGTTCAACTGTGCAGTATGATTTGGAGCTGGTTTTTGTAAAAAACTTCCATTTGTTTGTGGATGAATACTTGAAGAAACCAGAATTTGTTGAGCTCATGCGGAGGCTTGGTGCATTGGGTGATGGTAACCAAGACCAGAGTATGTTCAGGATTTACTTTTACATGAATTGCCAAACGTCTTATTTATTTATCACTTAATCAATTGGTTTTAAGTTTCACTTGTAAATGTTCAGGTACTCTGTCACCGGATGAATGGGAGGTAGCCTACTTATATTTGACATTCGTTTTGAGGAAGGTGAAAATCCATACTTCTTAATAAATAAGTTCTGTGGAATATTTTGCCCAACTATTTACAAATATTTGTTCTTTTTTACACTTGCTGTTCTTGTTCTAGAAGATTTCATGGAATAGAAGTTGTTTTCTTGTATATACACGTGTTATGTTCTACATATTTGATTTTCTCTCTTGGTCATACTGGTTTAACCATTTAGTGCCATTTTTAGGCGCAGTGAAGTTATTCTGTACTATGCAATACTGTCCTTTGGCGGTAGTAAAATGAAAATTGTTAGCAAGTCAATCTTAATTATACTGATTCACTAGTCTCGTTTTATCCAAGTGCAAACAAATAGCTACAGATAAAGGGATTTGCATTTTGCAATTTTGATATGGACATAATTTATCTTTTCTTGCAGCGGGGGCAATCAGATCAACCAAGAACGAGCAGTAGACGAGACAGAGGGAAGATGCAGTTGTCGAAGGAAGACATTACATTCATAAGAAATGGTGTTTGACTGCTCAGTTTCAAGATCGGCACCCAAAAGGGACTAACAGCACGAAATTCCCTTCTTGTGAATGGCAAGCTCAATCCTTATATTTATTTAACTTGTCTCCTTACTACAAATTACACTAAAGAATCCCGAGTTGCTGATCTGAATAAGTTGATATTGCGGCTTGCTTATGATAATGTAATTGCCCCTTATTGCAGCCTCCCCCCCCCCAAATTTCAACACAGATGTATCATCTTATTAAGCTGATTTTATTTGGTCTAGTCACCACGTGCACCCATTCGATTTAAGTAATCCCTTTGAATCAGACAAAAGCAAATAATAAGAATTTGATTTAAAAAATTTATATAAATATCTCGATTTATATGAAATTTTTTTAATGAGTAATATATGGAAATGTATTTATTGAGTCTCTTGGCCTTTGACTTTGCAGAAATGTTTGGAGTTTCCTTGATTTGCTCGAGAAAGTGTACTTGTCATCGACTCGGAAAAGGATCATACTGGAAGATTGTGTTTGAAATGTAAAAAATGTCATTGGTAATGACATGTTCATGCAGTGAAAATCAAGGTTCTAAAATGCATAGTGTGCGACTAAACGTTGTTGCGTAACTTCAAACTTTACGAACTTAAACGAGTCTAGTCGAGGCTTAAGCGTAAAAAAACGTTTTTTCATTTTTAATATTATTTTAAATTTTTAATCATCTTAAAATCTTTAATAATTAAAATAATATATATCAAACATCTAAAATTATAAAATACTATATTTACTTGATAATTTCTACAATTAGCTAATTAGAAAATTTTCAAAATGCAAAAATTAAAATATTTTTCATAATTTCAATTTTTAACTAAACAAATTTTACTTAAAAAATTTATAGGAATTTCATACATGCTTTTGGAGTTTACAAAAAAAATAATGAGTCTCAAAATCATAATTACATAATCTAGATAGAGCTATAAGTTAAATTTTTTTTAACTATTTAGATAAAATCATTTTTAACTTTTGTATAGATAAAATCTTTTAAAAAACTAGAAATTAAAGTCAAATAATTTTTTTATAAAAAATTAATAAGCAAAAGTCCAATAAAAGACTTTTAAAAAAATAAAAACCAATAAAGCGCGCTTATGAATGACGAAAGAGATGAACGAAAAATTCAACTGTTTGAGAATTGAAAAAAAAAATGTTTAGGAGTGAAGTGAGAAGTTTTGTCCAAGCTTCGAGCCTAGAAGAACTTTTTAGAACACTCGTAAAGACTAGTTATGATGATCTCAAGGTTTTTTCCACACAATAGAGAAGTGAATCAGTTTATGGTTTAGAGAATCATTGGTTGATTGTAAGCCAAGTCTTCAAATTCAAAAGTTGGGGTCCGTTTGATTGCAAATGTAGAAAATTGTTTGAGAAGAAAATGTTTTATAGGGAATTGATTTATTTAGAAATTGTTTTATGGGGAATTGTAATTAATTGTGTTTGATTGGTATAGTTTTCCATGAAAAATGTTGTAAGTTTGGTGTCCATTTGATTTCTTTTTTTATGAAAATCGTCTATTAAAGTGATAATTTTTTCTACCATTGGGTCTAGACTTTGTTCCCATTGCCAAAAAAATTACAATACTGAATACCGTTCGTTTGGGTTTGTTTTGTATGAAAATTGTCAATAAAAGTGCTAATTTTTTTTTTTTTTTTTACCATTGTGTCTATAATTTTTTCCAATTGTATTAAAAAAAATAAAATCAGAAACATATTTACCAACCAAAACATCAAGAATTTGTTTTCCTCAAAAATGTGAGAAAGATAGAAAATATTTTTTCGGAAAAATTTTGCTCATCAAACACTACAAAAGTTCGAAAATAAAAAATTCTATTTTCCATAAAAAATATGGTGTACCAAATGGAGCCTTACTTTAGTAAGAAATAACAAATAAGTAATTCACTCTTTTAAGATTTTTTTGCCCTTTTGAATTTACTCGTGTGCAAACAACGTTGTCAACTTTTTGGTCACTAGTCAACGTTAAATGTACATTGCACGTTATAATGAAATGATTTATAAATACTGTAAAAATAATATTTGAATATGTGTAAATGTTAATTAATTTAGAATTAATATCAAAAAATATATACGTAACAATGAATGTTAAACAATTTCTTTAATTCCTAAGTAAAATTGAATGCTAATTAGCATACATGAGCTAAGATAATGAAATACATTATTAATGTGAAATTCTAATTAGCTTATAATTAGAATTAATGACACTGAAATGCATAAATGAAGATGAATATTAATTAAATGGATGTGAACTTTAATTAATTGAGAATTAATAACATGAAATTCATATATTAATGAAATCATACATGTGAAATGTTCATGTACATTGATAACAATTAAATGGTTAAATAAGTTAAATACATATTGAAAAATGAAAAACAAGACATTATTGAAATAATTGAATTATAAAATGACTAAAATCATCCAAAAAATAATTATCACTTGAAGTGATATTTAATTTATTATGAGCTTATTTGGGAGGAATTTTCGAGGGAAAAATTGATTTTGAAGAGTGATATAATGGGAAAAGTGTGGTTGAAAAAGAAGAAAAAATTATTGATGTGATGGAAAATATTATTTTATTGAAGAATGTATGGTTGAAAATGAAAATTGATTTACTGTAGAAAAACCTAAATCCCTCTCAAACAGGGCCATAGATTTGATGGATTCACTATATCCAAGTAACTATTTTACCAAGGGAAAATTATTTAAAATAGTAGGGAAAAAAAAAATTAGGAGAGTTTCCAAATTGTCAAAATGGGCATTTTGCCATGAACCTCGACCACTATACACTTTTTGAAGAAATGTTCTTTTCAAACGTATATAGTTACACTTGTATATTACAAATTTGATAGGTGCACAAATTACTATACAATCAAGTCGGTACCAATTCCTGTCCATACATTACTATAAAGAACTATCTCCAGTAAATTATGGATAATCAGCCTCTTTTTTAACACAAGAAAGGTATGGAAGTTGCAAAGGAACTAGCAAAAAATTAAAGTAGAAACAGACCCTCCATATGCACTACAAGTATTTCAAAGTAGTGTTCGGTAACAAACTAGAAAAACAGGAAAATGAACGATTCATCATACTGTATGAAGCTTCGACAAATTCTTGCAAATAACGACAACTAACCTCGCTTCAGTAAAATTACCATTATTGCCATGATCGCCAATCCCATTAATGATGCTTCCAAAACAGTCTCTACACTGTTTAATCTTGCAGTTTCATCATCATTCATAGATCCTTTATTGGCAGCCTTGCCCCTGAAGAAATTCTGGAAGAAACCCGACAAGCTATTCATCATATCAACCACAGCAAGCTGGATCTTCTGCATAATATCCTGAAATCCATTTCCTGACTCGGAATGACCTGAGTCGGACGGTCTATCATCGCACTCCTGGAGTGAGTGGTTGCGCAGATCATAGTCAGCAACTGATTCCTTGACATCTAAATTCATATCCGAGAAGGCCAAACCTGCAGACAAAATATAACAAAATGCATAGCATATATGAGGTGGATGAATTGCAGATACAAACAAGGATTCTTACAGGTCTTCTGTGACTGCAGAAACTGCTGAAGCTCTTGATTTTGTAATACTGCATTCCATACATTTGGATCACAAGCAACTGAGGCAACAACAGTCTGGCAGAGCATCAGATTTAGATATCATAATCACAAATTTCATGATGCTATTGCAAAATCAGCAAAACATTCTTGTGTTTAGAAGCTGATCTATCTATAACAGGGTTTACAGTGGGAAGGAGGTCCAAAATCAGATTAAACAATACCCAATTAAAGCCTCAAACTACAATTTAACTCAAAGATATCTATTTAAAAAGGGTAAAAAAAGATCAATATAATAATTTAAAGAAATATAATGTTCACATTCCAAATGAAAACTGGCCACCTTTAGAAGACGCAACTGAAACCATCCTCATAAACAATCACTTGTGTATAGTTCCACCCTTTTTTTCCTTTTGAGATATTTACTAATGATACTAGAAAATAGAAACCAGGTTTTTGCTTCTGTAGAATTCTGTTCAGCACATAGCAAGCAGTGAAAAGACAACGTGACTTCCATCACCCTGTGCCCTTTTTATTATTTTCCCAAAGAAGAGCATATTAAAAAGAATTCTGAAGTCTATATTCCCTTGATAATAGATGGTCCAGATAGAAATGAATCAGCAGAAACCAAGCTTGCTTGAATCAGGAGACCGTGAGAACTAATAAATACGAGATCCTAGATTGTGGAACTATCAAACATATAAAAAACTCGAATGGTATCTTCCTACTTTCAGTTGTAATAATAAATGAATATCATTTCAAGTGTATTGAGTTGGACAAGCTGTAAAACCTGAGCTGCAGAGCTGTTGTTTAGAAACCTAAATGCTTGAATAGCATGAGTTGGTACAGCAGCTGCTACGGATTTCTCAGTAGTGTGTCTGGTGTCTAGAACTTCTGAGTTAGAAAGCAAGGTGGAACCGTGATCTGATGTATGTGAACCTCCATGGCCAACAGACTGAGGAGAAGACAGATAAGCCCTGAAATTTCAAGAAATTCAGCAAAAGAAAATCCAGCAGGAATAAAAAACTTAAAAGCAGGATTAGCTTTATCTAGAAATGTATTAGACCTCTAAAATTGTTATACCGTTCAGTTGTCGCTATAGGACTTCACATGAGGTTATAATTCAAGAAACACAATTGGCTCAATCTTATATGGTTAATAAATAATAAACTAAAACCCCTCTTCAAGACTTGTAATCTGCTCCCAGAGATAAATTAAACAGAATCAAAAAACAAAAGTTGAAAGCAGTGCTGTGTTCTCGTAAACTTTCCTATCATTATTTCTTCTTCACTAGAAATTCATAGAAGTCCAAAATTTTCAAGAAAGCATACTTTTTGATAGCCACGGTGAGTTCAGAAGTGGCCTCCTTGGCTTCCTGAAGAGTCGGCGGGCCACCAAATACAACCCTTGGCATGGTCTCGCCGGCACTAACCATCAAATCCTCCTCTCCTCCAGCGAACTCCCAATCATCGAGCTCCGAGCATGGCCTCTGGACGTCAGCCTGCGTCTGCGAGGCCTTCAGTTTCACGTCATCCTCCAACGATACCCTCGCTGAAACGGGATATGAAGACGCAACCTTACGAGCGGAAAAAGAAAACGGATAGTTCTCGACGGCAGTGACGCCTCGGGGCCCCCCGGTGCCAACTGTGAATCCCACTACCTTCGCCGCCGCCTTCATCCCTCCTCGGTGAAATTGAATGTATACGAAGTGATCGGAAGGGAAACCCTAATTATCAACGACGGTAATTGAACCCGGATTAAGGCAATCTTCAGCAGAGGATAGATTGGAATTTAATCGATTTATATGAATTTGGATAGATTTTCATTTTCCGGGAAGAGAGACCAGGAGACAGACACGTGTCACATTTGGCAGTGCGTGAATAACCTTTCGATTGAAGAGAAGTTTACGTGTATCTAAGTTATTAGAGTCATGCTATGTGTACATGGGTGCACACATAGGGGATGACATAATGTGAGTAGAGCGAGGTCTGCGCTATAGTGGCACAGACCCCACCCCACTCACGTTATGTCATCCTCTATGTGTACACCTATGTACACATAGATTAATCCAAATTATTTTAGGAACTTTTGGTCAATATTTCTGGTCAAAAGCGCTAAAAAAAAAAAAAAATTTCAACCATTACTACCCAAAAAACTTTCCATGTTTTAACGTTTACTGTGTATTAATTTTGGAAATAACCGTTTAGAAAATAGCCGTTGGAAAAACTTCCTCTCTCTTGGTATCTCTATATGGCATAATTCATCTCTATATATATACATCCCCCATGCATTCGCGCCTCAGGTTTGAAACTTCTATCTGATTTCTTGTTTGTAATGCCTTAATTTCCTATATCTCTTCCTTCAATTTTATTATTTCATCTGTATTCTCTCAGTGAGGAAGGAGAGGGAGAATTTTCATCTTTATTTCTAGGGTATTGAGATCTTGTTTGAATTATTTGTTACACAAATCTGCTGCAACAAGTTTGTTTGCAAACTTTTGCCTTATTTCTTGTTTGTTATGTCTTAATTTCTTACATTTCTTCCTTCAATTTTATTGTTTCATCTGTTTTCTTTGAGTGAAGAGAGAGAGAGAGAATTTTCATCTTTATTTCTAGGGTTTTGAGATCTTATTTGAATTTTATGTAAGCAATACCCTTTCTGGTGCGCAAATCTGTTTCAACATGTTGTTCTTAATTTTTTGTGATGCTAAGGGTATTTGCGCGAGAGACTTTTATTACAGACTTCGATTTTGTTGTTTCTTGAATATTTTTGTGTGGTGTTAATGGAAGGTTCTCTACACAAGGGTATTCCCTTGTAGTAATTTTTTTAACAAATTTTGTTATTTACAGAGACCTCTATGGAAACAAAATTACAGGCACATCCAGAGGAGTTGAGTTTGAAGTATTGATATTGTCATGATAAGCCTTTGGCTTTCCCTTTAAAGTCTTGATCAAGTTTTTGATCTTTTGAATGATTGATGTATGTTGAAATGTCCAGGTAACTTTACTTGAGTTCTTTACCCTTCACTCAATCTATCTGTACCCCCCCAATTTTGTCAATTTACTATTTCAGTTTTATTATCTAATCTGTGATTGAAGAGTGAATATCATCTTTATCTAGAGTGCATTAAATTCTATTAGAATTGTTTGTCAGAACTACTCTTGCTGGCTGTGTGTGTGTGTGTGGGTTTTTTTTTTTTTTTTTGTGGGGGGTGGGGGGTTTCTGAGCTTTTAGTTTGTGAGAAATGCTACTCATGCCCTTTGCTATTTTCCCTTGTTACTTGTTTGTATTGCCTTCTTTGGAGAGGTGGGATGTGTTTTTAAGCATCAATGTTCGTAGGAGCATTAACTGTGTTGTTTATGTATGGTGTGAAATGGCGAAACATTGATTGCCATTAAAGCATCAGTCAATTGTGTGTTTCTTTTATGTGGGCTCTCTAATCTTAGAGTTTTGGTCTGTGAAGAATGAGGCTCAGGCTGCATGCTTATATTTACTCTGTTTCTTGTTTGTATTGCCTTCTTGAGAAGGGTGTCGGAAGCGTTTTATCCCTTAATTTTCATTGGATTGTGGTTTTCATGTATGGTGTGAATGGAGAAGCGTTAACGTTCATTAAAGCAACATTCAGCGGTTTGTTCCTAGTATTGTTCGGTTCTTCGACCTCCTCGATGTAGTTTGTGAAGAACTCATCTCAGGCCGTATGCTATTTTTTATGAAGTACGAACTCATCTCCGTTTCTAGTCCACAGTTCTTTTTGAATTGTTTTTTGTGAAGTATGAACTATTCTTGCCGGTGTTCATGTCTGCCGCAACAGACATTGTCGGAATTAATTGAATCTAAATGCGTTAAATCATTAAATATGATATTTAATAATGTTAGCCATTGCAATTAATTTGGGTGAATTGGAAAAGTCTCAAATATAGGCCCATAAATTGATAATTCAATTTTAAGTGTCTTATATATGGTTAGCAAACTAGCCACCACTATTTCGCAGCACTCGCTCCGTGTCGCACCCCGATCCCAATCCCGATTCGCTCTCGTCGCAAAGTTCGCATTGGGCTCTTTAGAGGTGCACTTTTGGACTTATATTTTTCGAAAATGGATTCATGGTTCGATGACATGGCAACGGGAGGTTCGATGAGTTGACATCCTAGGTGGCACACACGTAACATGTGGGTCACTTCGTCATGCGTGACAGTTGGTTCAGTTGGATGTACGCATGACATCTGCATGGCTGGTGAATAGGTATGATGAATGGACACTATACTTCATGGTTTAATCTAGGCCGTTGGATCATGAAATAGTACTATCCAATGGTTAAGACGAATCAGACCAAGTAGTGCACCAGTTCATGAAATGCCACACATTCATTCAATGAGACATTTCGTGGACATTTCAATATCTATAACTAGAGACCTCCAGATTAGTTTTTCAACACTGAAAATCAACTAAAACTACTATTGATTTCTAAATTCGTTCTCTCTCCATATTCTGCAAAAATTCTTTCATATATATTTGTGGTTATTCCGTTCGAGTACTATCATTTTTTGGTTCGACCGACAAGGTTGGTATTGTGCAGTATCGACTTTGAAATGAGCGTTGTATCTTGGGAGATAGACGTCCATAATCCCTTTTGCACTTTATTGGGGGGGGCGAAATCTGTTTTAAGCAGATTTGCTTTGGCATACTTCGCTTCATTTGCTGAATTTCATTTTCTGTTCATTTTATTTATTCTTTAGATTGAGATAGTCGAACTTCCGACAGCAAACATATCTTACTGTTTATTATAATGATTATTTTTTCGTTGTGATTTATGAAGTTTATTCTTGATTGTGCTATTTATTATGGCATTAATAGTGGACTTCTACCTTCGAGCATCCTTAGATATACTTGATTTGTTTTTATGAAGTGTGACCAACTCTTGTTGGGAGCATCCTGCTGCAGCAGATGTGTTATTGTTTTTATGATGATTTATAATTATTTTTTTGGGTTCCCTATAAAGTTATTTCTTGATTGTGCCATTTATGTGTGTCATTAATAGGCATTTTTGTTTAGCATCATTCTGCAGCACATTCTGTTCTCGTGGATTCTCTTCGCTCTTTAGACTAGAGTTCTTTTGTGAAGTTTTTACGAAGTGTCAACTCTGGTGTGCATGTGTAAATTTATCTTTTTGGGTTCTTTATTCTTTCTTTCTGTGCTATTTATGTATGGTGTTAGTTGATGTTCTTAAAGCATCATTCAGTAGGGAGTTCCTTTTCATGCCGGTTCTGAGAAACTTGTGTTCTAACTATTCGTCACCTTCCCTTCTAACAGGAACTTGAAGAACAACTAGTAATTTTTAAAATCTCTGTAAGACCTCATTTTTTATAGCAGCATTTAGTTCCAAATCATCATAACTAAAAGAGGTGAAATATTATTTCTTCCTTAATTTTATTTGTTTTTTAATCTAGTATTTAGTTGCTTCGCACATTCATTATGCGGTTCACTGGTGGATCCACATGGGGTCAAATGAGCCCACAATTTTTTTTTTTTTTTTTTTTGAGTTTTCCTCTTTTTGAGTTTTTTTTTACCTAAATATTTTTGAATTCTTATTTTTGACCCCACAAGAAAAATGGTCTCGGTCCGTCCCTGCTGCGGTTGTGTGAGATTATAACTTTTACATTGATTTAGTGGCAACCCGACTATGTTGGTAACTTCCCAATGGTTCCTACAAAATGAGTTATTTAACTTACAATTTTATTATGTCTCTAAGAGCATCTCCAAGAAACTCTTTAAATATGAGATGCTCTCTATTTTAAAAAGTTAACATTTAAAATTATGTTCCAAGTGACTCTTTAAATTAATAATTTAATTTAGAGAACGGGTTTGGAGAGCCAAACTTTATGATTAAATGCATTCAAAGTGTTTCAATTTTTAATGTATGAAAACAATAAAATAATTTAAAGAAAAGTTAGTTAAAATAAAAGATAAACAAAAATAATAAATATTTTTTGGGAGTAGTAAAATTAAGTTTTAAATATAAAGAAATTGTTAGAGTACTTTAAAATTTTAACTTTCTAAATTTATAGATGCTCTCCAAATGATAGAATATGCTCTTTAAAAATGAGAGTTTATTGAAAATGCTCTAATGAACTTATGTTTAACTGATAATTTTTATTGCATTATGTCTCTAATAGGAACTTGAAGAGCGACCGATAACCTTTTTTAAATCTCTGTAAGTTTGAACTCTTTCCTCATTATTCATAGCAGCATTTAGTTCCAAATCCTCAGAACTAAAAGAGGTGAAACATTATTTCTTCCTTAATTCTATTTGTTTTTTAAATTTAGTATTTAGTTGTTTTGTGCATTTATTCTGCGAGGAGTTCTAATCATTCTACGGTTCTGTGTTGAAAAGGCCCAAGCCACGCACAATATTAAACAAGATACAAAAATTCAAGTAAAATACAGAAAGTAAAAGTTGCAGAAATTAAAAATGAACACAAGATATGTTTTGGCCTAAGCCCCGGAGGTTCGGCGACCGGATCTAATGTCTACATCCCCCGTTGAACATCCAAATAATGGATATTGCTCGGTTGCACTAACAAGCCAAAAATATGGCAACAACAGTTACAAGATTTGTACAAAACAAAAGGCTACAGACATTTATCTTTTCACAGCCTTAGATCGATCTTCCCTCAAAGCATAAAAATAGCCCAAATCACACAAGATCTGCCAAAACACTCATTCACTGCTCGAATCACAAAAGACTCAACACAAAAATCACTCAAAGACCCCACACTTCCTCCTAATCAGAAGTTCTACTTTGAGAATATACAGTTTACAAGAATCGGAATGTAAACCCTAAAAAATGAGTTGATTCTCTCTAAAACAGACGAAGAGCAAACCCTAGGAATGAGAGAGAATGAAGACCAATCGAATAATCAAACAAATGAGGCGTCTTCACGAAGATAAAGAGTCGAAGACTCTAAAATCTCATCCAACGGTAAGTGAGGTGCCAAGTGTCAACAATCCAGTCATAGCCTCTTAATAATAAAAGTGTCATTCCAAGTAAACACGATTTTAATCCATTGTTGGAAGCACAATTCAACCAGTCAGGTCACAGGTTCGAGTCTCAACATGTGTGATTATAACTTTTTTCATTGACTTAGTGGCAGGATTCACCCGACCATGTTGGTAACTTTTCACAATGGTTCCTACAGAGTTTATGAGTGAAAGTGCACTTTCCCCTGGGTACAAGATTCTGCTAAGAACCAAAGTGATTCTGACACTGTAAATAATTACTTAAGACCTGCACTATCCTTAAGATGCTTCTTGCATGAACAGATATAGCTATTATCTATCTATATATTTATTTTCAACTTTTTTTCTATCTTTATCTTAGAATATGTGGTGGAAAAAGATTTACATGGTTTTTATTCTGAAATTCTCCATCAAATTTTGTGCATAGTTGGGTATTTTTGTAGCCATCAGCACTTATTACCTAACGATCACTTTGTTGCAGGCATTATTAGATTGAGGATTGAGCTCATTTATGATCCCAGGATGACTCTTCAGAACAATGATGACATTAATTAGATGACCACCTAGTGCATTTTATTGGGAGTTTTGTAGCCTTTTATGTGACCAGCCAAAGTTAATTTCAATTACTAGTATTTCAGGGGAGGGGATAGCAATTTATTACATTGCAACATCTAATCTGGTGTTTTTTTATGTCTCAAGGTCCAAGATAATCCTTCTGGGAATCTTATTCAAATGTATGGCACACTTCTAAAGGTTCTTGGACAACGTCGATGCAAGATCGTGGTTGGCAAGTATCAGACAGGCCGCGCTCTTAGTCTCTCACAAATGCCTACAGAACTAGTGGGAGAAGAAATTGATACAAAGAGTTTATATGATTCTGTGAGCACATCAATTGGTTGGAGGTAACTGTTTACTACTACGTAATAAAGAGAACATTAATTTGTGTATTTCGAATAAGATCAACCCTAAAGAATTATCAAAGATTTTATTGTAGAGCAAGAGTAAAATATTTTATTTGCAAGGTTTGTATTATAGTTGCATTTCTGCTGTCTTATCCTCAATTACATGATTTAAACATTTTTTAAAATAGTCATTGTAGATTGCAGATGGAAGATGGTCACTCTCCTCAACAGGTAATGTATTGTTACGCCTTCACATATTTCTAATTTCGATATTACAATGCAACATCTAATTTGCTGTTTTGTACTTCCACAAGATCCAAGATAATCCTTCTGGCGATTTTAATCAGATTTATCGGCACCGGCACACTTCTAAAGGGGTATGGACATTTTCAATTCAAGATCATGATTGGAAAGTTTCAGAGAGCACGGATGAAGGACTTAAGGTAATCAAATGTCTTTTTTGAATAATTTTGTACAGAAAAATGCTGCTGGAAATCATACCGTTCTCAAAGGTCTACTTGCTTTTTGACAGGCCACGCTCTTATGAGAATGCCTACAGAATAGTGGGAGCAGAAAGAATTGCATGATTCTGTGGATGTCATTTTGTTCCTTCAGGTAGCTATAATATTATTATTATTTTTTAAAACTTTAATAAAGAGTGCTAATGGTGGTCTTCCAATATGGGAATCTCAGAGAGCATATTGATGGTTAGTGGGAACACCTTAATTCTTTTTTTCAGCAAAGACTTTATTTCTTTGAATATAGTGTGTGTTATCTACAAATAATAAAATAAATATTAATTCGCATGCTTTAGAAGCTCGGCGCTGTTAAGAGATAAAATCTCACATCTAATAAAGATGAAAACATAGATCAATTTATAAGAGTTTGTGCTAATCCTTTTAATAAGGTTGACTTTTTAAGATGGAACCACAAATCTTAATATGGTATCAGAGCCCGTTAAGCTTCAACGAGCAATTTTATCCGATTAAAATTCAAAAAAAAAATTGAGCACACGAATTTCAAAATTGGTCTGTTCAAACGAGTCACCATCTTGCGATAGCATGTTAAGGGATAAAATCTCACATCTAATAAAAATGAAAACATGGACCAAGTCCTACAAAGTTTTTTGAAGATGTTCTTACTGGCCGAGTGTAAGATATTATTTGAAAGATTTGTATTATAGTTGTATTTTTCATTTTTTATGCTCGAAGAGTGCACATAATCTGCAATCCAAGTAAATAGAAATATCATTTCAAGGGATGACAGTTGAGGAATATGCTTTATGCACTATTTTATTTATTTTTCGAATTGTTTTGGACGAATGGAAAATCCTGTAAAACGATTTCCCAGGTAAGTTTTCTTCAAAAATTTCTATGATAAAAGGCTTTGCATGACAAATTTTCTACGCTACGTTGGAATTAAAGACTACACAATTCCCCATAATTGAATTTGAACCCTAGAATTAACGAACTGAAGTGTTTATAAAAGACGAGAAATATGTGTTACTTGTTGCACAGGGGCGGAGCCCAGTATGGTCCAGTGTGGGCACAGGCCCACACTGAACTTCTAGGCTCGAATTTTTGGGCTCGAATTTTTTTTTTAGTTATACCCAGGCCCCAGCATCCAAGGCCCATCCTAACATCTTTTCTCCTTCCCACCCAAGCCCAGACAGGTAGACAGCTCCATTCCATTTCACTTTCCAAATGGCCAAATCCCACCGTCTTCTCCTGTTCTTCATTTGCGCAGCCGCAGCCAGGCAGCCTTTGAGAGTCGAGACTTTGTACCATGAGTCGTGACCCGTCTGCTCCAAGCCTCCACTTCACTTCGCACCCACCTGCTCCGCCTGCTCCAAGCCTCCATTGCACAGTTTCACCTTGCACCTCGACACCCGTAAGATACACAGATTTACGCACTATTGAAAATTGAAATTTGAGTTGATTGGTTTTGTTGAATCATTTGATGATTGCTTGAAATTTGTGTTTTTCATCCTTGCAGAGGCGAAAATTGATTTGGCCTCTCGCGCCTCACCCCTGAATGGCTGAATTAGAACACCACGGTATACCTTCAAGCTTCAACCATTTCTGATTGGTCTGTTACTCTGTTATGAATTGAAATTTGGGTATTGTTGAGTAGAAGTTACTGAAATTTGGGTTTGAATGGATTGAAATTGCTGAAGTTTGGGAATTGTTGAATTGAAATTGTTGAAATTTTGGGTATTGTTGAGTAGAAGTTGCTGAAGTTTGGGTATGAATGTATTGAAATTGCTAAAGTTTGGGAATTGTTGGATTGAAATTGTTGAAATTTGGGTATTGTTGAATTGAAATTGTTGTTCTTTTAGTATTGTCGAAAACTAAAATCTTATGAACAGATTCTTTCAAAGAAAAAGGGACTTGGAGAACGCAAATGTTGATGGGGGATCCCTGGGACGTCGAATAATATTGTTTTATACTTTTATTATCATTACATTCATGACAAAAATTCGACGTTAAACATCGATAAGTTCTGCCCCACTTGAGAAGAAATCCTGGCTCCGCCCCTGTTGCTGCACAAAGTTAAAAATACCAACACGATGCCCACTCGTGGCGGATAGTTTCTTGCAATTTTTCTTAGGGGTTTTTGAATTTTAATTAATTTTCTCATTGTATAACTTCCAATTCGAATAAAAAAAAAGGGGCATTAACGAGTGAGTTTGACCGCGAGTTGACTAGTTTTGTGCCCATTACACATAACTTCAGAATTCATTTTTAACCACACATTCTACAATAAAATAATATTTTTCATCACATCAATAACTTTTTCTTACTTTTTAATCACATATTTCTCATCATATCACTATTTAGGCCCTGTTTGAGCCAAATTATTGTAGAATGAGAATGAAAAAATATAACCGTTATTGGGGCCCACATAAGAGATAGAAATTTTGAATTAAGATACATTCTTTTCTCAATAATATCTATCAAACACATCATCAATTATGATATCTTCTTTAAGGAAAATTATTCTAAATACTATGTAAACTTTAAAATTTCGACAAACATGATTTTTTGACTTGATCGAACATGGCCATTTTTGGGCCCTTCGAGCTTAAAAAAGACGTATAACTTGAGCTCAAAATCAAGATCAAATACGAACCTACAATCGTCACATAGAATTCAACTCACTAACTTGCACTCTAACATGGCCGTGTTTGCACTTCTAG
Organism: Fraxinus americana; assembly: GCA_035079005.1. Classification (NCBI taxonomy): domain Eukaryota; kingdom Viridiplantae; phylum Streptophyta; class Magnoliopsida; order Lamiales; family Oleaceae; genus Fraxinus; species Fraxinus americana. The sequence continues at coordinate 53,993,598 of CM068706.1, read as the reverse complement.
ATTAGCTAGACAACGATTATCCCACTCTCTTAACTAGGTCAGTGCCGTGGTTGTATAACGAACTTATTAGAGGTCGAAGCTTCAAGTAAAAAGCAGGTGACTTCTTAAACTTGATCGTTGATATCCTAGTTTATAATTGAAAAGCAGTATGTATTCATCAGATTGTAAAAGTAACTTGAATTTCTACGTTCATTTTTCCTTACATGTTAAATTGTGGTGGCTTCAAAGAGATGAACGGGAGAACCAAAAAATAACTAAATTACAATAAACACACAAAATAAGAAAGTAAACATCTAAAAACTTTATGCAATTGTCTGTATTTATTTAACTATAAGACGGTCAATTATTAAAAGCAAAATTTAAAATAAAAATAAAAATTTATGATTTATAATAGACGCAATCTTAATAAAAATAATAATAATTAAAACTATTTAAAGTAAACGGTTTAATAATTTTAATTTAATACAATAATCCGACTATCGCTATATGAGTCCGACAACAAGTTACTATGATAGACTGACTAGCTTAGCCTGACTGTCACAATAGTAAACCGACTACCATTATGTTAACTTGACTACAGTTATGGTAGATCGACGACTACTATACTAGCATGACTATCACAATGGCAGACCGACTACCGCTATACTAGCTCGACTGCTTACCGTTATGCTAGCCTGACTGCCTATCGCAGATCGACTACCATAACTCCTAACCTGAATTGATTGATGACCTTCATCAACCCGTCTAGTGGGTGAAATTTGACCGCTCAGTCGGTACATGAGTGAGAACCAGACACGTAGATAACTATAAAAACTCTAAAGGCGTGCTAGTATGGGGGTCTTCTTTTTCACAAGTCATTTTCATAAAAACTCAATCACTAATTCTCACGAATTCTTGCAGATGTTTCATTATTCATTGGAATAGCAGAAGTCATTTTGCTCCGTTAAGGAAGTCCAAATGTCATTTCTTTATTATTTCATCATCAATAATTAAAGAAATATAAAGAAAGAAATGGGAAATTAATTTGGTAATAAAATAACACTTTAAAAAATGGTAATTAGTACAAAACGATTCCACCTTTTAAAAAAGGACTAGTTTAACACCCGTGCAATGCACGGGTTGTGTAATTTTTAAGGTAATATTAACGGTTTGAACGTTAAGAGTAGATGGAAAATTGTATTATAAAATTTCATCACACATTTGTATAAAAGAAATAATGTTTTATAGAAATATAAGGGCAATCAAAAATTTGAATAAAGGAATAGCAATAAATACTGTATAGGAATTGCCTCCAATTGCGAAATTCAAATTTACAAGAGGGGAACAATGCATGTTTCAACGTGGAATACAACAATTTATTTGAAAATGAGACTTTCGTTGGGTTTTTCGTTTATTAAACTAACATAAAAATAAAGCAAATGCTCTCAATAGAAAAAGAAGTTGCCATAATAGGAAGAGAAAAAATTTCAGTACACAGGGCATCATCTTTACAAACATGTAAGTGTGTATGTAGATACAATATTTGGTCCAAGGGAAAAGAAAAGAAAAGCAAAAAAAAGTTCCAAGATTCTGAGTTTATCTTACATATTTTGAACTATTTCTATCCATGTTATGTCTATTAACATTGTAATCATTCCCTCAGCCTATCACTGTCGAATCTTATAAGTTAAGTCATCTAATACATGTTTATTATACTATGAAGATTGGTCCGGTACAAATGCAATGGGCCTGATAGCTTGCACCATTTTCTTGAGGAGGCGCCATACTTCATTTTCCTTCCGTTTCTAGAGTTCTACCACGTGAACTCCACCATGAGTAAATCCTAATGCAAACTAATTAAGCTTGGAGGGATGATCAGCAATGATAATTGGATAAACCTTTGAGTCGCAATGAATAAATAAGGCACCATTAGATTGGAAAGGAATAATATAAATAAAGTAATTGGAACACAATATTGAATAGTACTTATGGTATAGTAAAAATGTGTCTAACTTCTTTTTCTTCATTAACTCTATCCACTACCATCTAGTTGAGCATCTGAAACATGTTAAAAGTAGTTACAATAATATGACAGAGATGTGGAAAAGTAGCAAATTATAGAGTTTGCAGTTTGTAGTCGAAGGAAACTACAGACATAACATTACCTTTTGTTTTAAAAGTTTACAGTTCAGTTCCAAAAAATGTTCTTAATAATTACATTGACCCGAGTAATAAAAACATCTCTTTGAAAAATTTTCCATTCTCTCTCGTAAGCCATCAAAAAAATAAATAAATAAAAAAATATAGAACTATCTAATAATTAAAATTATTTAACGAAATTCATACCTTTCATTAGTTACGCAAGTTAAGGTTTTGCTTATCATGTTTTTCGGTTCCTTGTCGTATCTTAGTCCGAGCATAATCATAAATGACAAAATTCTGCATTAACATAGATGGAAGAAAAATCAGAAAAGAGAAATGTAATGTCTGAATCAGTATTAGCGGACTCCGAATTTAAGACATGATATATTTTATAATAATTGAGAAATTTATTTGAACAATATTTAATATGCGTTTATCTAGCTAAAGTTAAAAATGATGAATGAAAGTATATCTAAATTGATCAAGAAAGAGTAAAACCTTTGTCGAGTATATAGCACCGAAGAAACAGATTCAATTTAATCTCAGAAGATGTCAAATGTCAAAAATAGTCATGAAGATTGTAGTTCTACGGATGTATGAATGAAAGAATTTCCTTGTACACAATATTCTTAGTACATGTGTTGTGTAAAGTGTCAGTGTTTGATGGTTTAAGTAAAACTTTTATAGATGTGCTTGTTTTTGCTCTTGATAATGCTACATACAGTTGACCATGACAGAAAACTGATTCTGGAAGATATAAACCAACGAAATCAAGTGTTTGACCTTGTGCTTTGTTTATTGTCATTGCAAAACATGGTCTAATTGGAAATTGAGTTCTTTTAAATGGAATTGAGTTTCGATCACTTTTTAGAGGTATAAAAGGGATCCTCGGTAAGAAAACATGCTTTTCACAATATTCTCCAGTAGTGATTTCAAAGAAGAATTACGTTCTTTTCAAATTTTCGACAAGTAAGACGTGTCCCATTGCATAACCCTTCAGAAGGATTGATATTTCGTAATAACATTACAGGACAATTTACTTTGAGCTTTAATTCATGTGGTGGAATACCATTTGAGGTCAAACTATTCAAGAAATCTTCCTGTAGGATTTGTTCTGATTTGTCAATTGATTCATCAAAACTATAATATGTGTAAAATTCACCAGGAATATCTTCAAGCAAAATTTTGTTAATACGATCAACACATTCGTTTGTAGGCGTAAGAATAACTCGATTTGCCATAAGATGTAAATTATCAGAATATGATTCTATGTTTGGAAAAACATGATGTATTAGATTTTTTAAAGATGTAATTTCATCCTCAAATGGTAAAATTATATTGTTTGGAAGCTTAATGCATTTACAAGTATGTTCTTGCTCTGTTCCATTTCCAATTTCAAGCAAGTATTCGCAAAATTTGGGATCTAACTTTGCCCTCATATTCTCAACTAATGGTAGATGTAAATATAAAGGCCAAAGATCAGAGAATACTAAGGTAGCTCTCATTATGTCTTCTTTTTTTCCTTTTTGTACGACTGGAAGAACTTGTCGAAAATCGCCTCCGAAAACCACCACTTTACCGCCAAAAGGCAAATTACAATCTGTAATATCTCTTAACATCTTATCTACAGCTTCAATGGCACAACGATTTACCATAGTTGCTTCATCCCAAATTATTAATCTAGACATTTTAAATAAAGTCCCTAAAGGCGATTGCTTGCTAACATTACAACTAATTTCACCAATTGTTTCTAAAGGAATTTTAAATCTTGAATGAGCTGTTCTACCTCCAAGTAATAGAGATGCAGATACTCCGTAAGATGCGATTGCCAAAGCAATTAAATTTTGAGATCTCACACCAGCTAGGAGTGCTTTATATAAAAAGTTTTACTGTCCCACCCGGACCGTCGATAAAGAAAGCACCACTTGATTCGACTTTACTCTTTCCATAATTGTATCATACGCGGACCGTTGTTTGTCATTTAAGGTTGTCGTATCATCATGGGCACAATGAACATTCAAATTAGTTGTCTCTTCTACAATCATTCTTCTTAACCTTTCATTCTCATCTATATTTATATTGAATGATACTATTTCATAGTCGTTTATGTTTTTACCCGATGATTCTAAAACAGAGTTGAGATCCTCTAAAGCATGTACTTCAGCAACTTCCACGGGTATATTTTCATGTACATAATCATCAATCATATAAGTCTTGAATTTATCCCACAACAACTTTGGATGATTAGGATTGCAAAGCATAAGGAGTGTAGCAAAAAGACGTCTTAAAGAATATGGCATTTCGTAAACAATAGCTTCTGACAAACATTCTTCACAATGGTTATCTCCACTTAATAGACCATGTAGCAATGCAGCTTCTCGATAAGTTGTAGTCGTCACCCCATTTGAAGTTCTTAAAGATTGAAATGATGTTGGTCCTCGAATATGATTAAGAAGAACGCGAAGAAAATAACGTTCTCCTTCAGAAGGATTTCTTTGTGACAATTCGTCCTATAACAACTTGTTTCTTTCTTGGAGTCCAAATCTTTGTATTTGTATTCCAAACAAAATGTGTAGGGAAATCCCGATATAACAATGTTCGAGCAAACTCATTTACTTCATTGATTCGGAAAAATTCTGTCAACATTGTTCTCCGCATATTTTCATTGTCAACAACAGTAGATAAATCATCATTCCCATTGTATGTTACTTGTTGATGGTCTTCAATATGAAGCTGTAAAGAATAAACAGTAGGACAAATTTCTGCCAAATGGAAAGAAAAAATCCTCCACATAGTTTCAGGTGGAGATATCCATCTAGCAGATTGGTAAGCTGAGATTTCGTCAATTTCTTTCTCTGTTTCATTTGTGTCAATTAAGAAATTAATACGATCATGTCCTTTGTATACATATTTGTATAAATATTTTACAGCTTTTGAGAAGAACATACTTCAACATTAATGTGACAGTCAAATTTTGCACTTAAATAAGGATTATATGGTATGACCCATTGATTGTTTAAGATTTGACCTCTAACTTTAATGTAAATGCCATTATTACGACGTTTATACAACGGGTATGAGTCATGACCAAATATAGTAGTGTTACAATAATCTCGAGGATATTTATTTTTACAACCTCCATTTGCCTCCATACATACATTCTTTGGATTTAGATTTCCACAAGGACCATGCATATTGTGTTTAACAATAATGTAATGAAGATGAGAGCATTTATTTTTGTCAGGAATTTCACAGGACACTATCTTATCAACGTCCGCAGCACAAGAAATTTTGTGGCCACAGTTGAAAATTAACAATAGATGTGCATGAGGAAGTCCTCTTTTTTGAAATTCAATCACATATATATGTGCAATAACAAGGCCTAAGACATTTTTTTTGTATAAATCATTTTTTAACTCTTCTAATTTTGCTCTGAATACTCGTACAATTAGATCGGGTCGATTTTGAACTTCGTCATTATGTCTTAGTTGTTGTCTAATCTCTGGCCAATTTGAATTACATGTTATAGTTAAAAATATATCTGGTTTTCCATAACGTTGTACAATAGTCATTGCATCCATATATCTCCTTAACATATCTCTAGGCCCACATGTAAAGGATTGTGGTAAAACGAATTTTCTTCCAATTTTGTACCCTCTTGTTTCTCCATTTTCAACACTGTCTACAATGCCTTGATAAAGTTCAGCACGAATTTGTTTTTGATTATTACGAAAATAGTCTAATCTAGTAGTTTCAATTTTAACATACATATCTACAACATATTGTTGAAATAGTCTACCACTATGAAGCAATATAGACTTACCTGGAGGCCTGATTTGTAACTTGTACGAATAGTATTCTCGGCAAGAAACCTGAGACCGTTTCTTAGTTCCATTAAGTACTGTATGATAGAAAACCAATTTTAGTATTCATTTATAACATTTATATTGAAAATATTAGGAAATATACTAAAAGGAATATTCGCAAACCTTGATTTTCTTTTTCGATAATTTGAGATGCAGAATTAATTGTGGTAGGAAAAGCATCAAAATTGGGCAAATCTCGAGACTGACTTTTGCATCTATCAATACCTTCATGCCACCCAGATTCCCCATATGGAAAAAGTAAAGGATATTGCAAAGGATCATAACAACCATAATAATAATGAACCTTATGTGAATCACCAGAATGCCCGCATATAGTAATATCACGAATGTGAGCATTTGCATTTCCATCATCTTCAATCCATACAGCAGCTACTTGAGACGACGTGGGAGTATTAAAAACTCTTTGATCAAGTCCTGGGTCACATCTTATATGTATTTGGTAGTTATGTAAGTTAGTTATATCACTTAAAGATCTAAAAAATCTACTAAATGGATTTATTTCAAGAATTTCAATTAAAGTCATTAAAGTAGATTCAATAAAGTTTTCCTCGAAATTTTCATACGATTTTCAAGTTCATTTTACGTATCATAAAAATATAACCGCATATAATAAGGCGTATTATTCTTTGGTATAAGTTGATTTACATAATGATATACTTGCCCCTGAACTCTAAATGTGTATATACCTCTATATGTTTTAAACAGTTCTTTATCATATTTGACACCAAATGAAGTGAATGCAAAATGGTTATTATATCCCCTTGCAATTTTTTTAAATTCCATACATTTAGGTTCTGTAGAAGTAAACAAATTGAATAGTTCAGTTGGTGAATCACACATATAAAGCTTAACTTTTCCGTCCGAGCAACAAAAACTTTTACTTTCTTTATAAAATTTTTGTGCACCACAATGTTCACAATAAGTACACGTTGGTAATACATATGAAGTAATTGGTACATTCAATAAGGTAGAACTTTCTTGTAATTCCAAATTGGAAATATTGGCAATTGCTTCATTTGAAGTAGAAGTTTCAAAATGATGATGTATTGTAGATGTATACACATTGGCGACATCTAAATTAGCATTCTCAGTTAACATAGGGTTAACTATCCTTTTGCGTTGATCAATGCACCCAGTTCTAACTCGATTTCGCCGATCCTTATGTCTTTGATTTTGTTGTTGGCGAACGAAGGTATTGTAGGACTCATTTGTACTTTGGAAAATAGTTTCAAGGTTATGAAGATTAGGCTCTCCATCAGCAGACATTTTTGAATTATCTATAAAAGAAAATAAGATAAATTATGAAATAGCTGGAGTATAAATTAAACAATATATGAACTAAATGAGAGGAAAAAGTTTAAAGGAGTGAAAAAAACTAATGAATTAACATGTTATTTAACATAAAAGGGAAATAAAGGCGCGTAGGCGTTTTAAGGAAGTGGAAAAAGTTAATAAATTAAATATGTTATTTAACAGAAAAGGAAAAAAAAGGCGCAGAGACACAATGCGGAAAACGTGTATACGGGCTGGGGAAAAAACGGTCCGGAGCAACATTAAAGTCGTGGAATAAAATTGATGGATAAAAGTCCTAAAACTATAGTATACCATTAATAAAATGCATACATTTAAAGTTATAAAGTAATGAAATTGTAAAATTTAATGCAATAGTAATAAACATTGAAGTCGCTACCTCAAATATTTGATGAAATGAAATGCTAGAAAATTATAAACATTTTTTTATACTATTATATCTACAAGTAGACTAATTGAATATTATTAAATGAAGCTAAATTTCTAGAAGAGAAGAAATTCTTACATTTTCACTTAAGCAAAACGAAGAGGGAAAAATTCGAGAGATGAATAGCAGTCAGACCCTGCACAATGTTAACAAATGGAAATTAGATTATTAAAGTAAAAATATGTAAAAAGATTTGGACACAATATTATAAAGTGTACTACTGTAGTTAATCACAACCACCAGAAAATACAATTAGAAATAAACTTGTTATATGTAATGCGAAATAACACAAATGAAAAGTCAAAAGAAGTGCCCCTCGTGGGGATTCGGGGGAAACGCCCCCGACGGGGATCGACCTGCCCGGTCAGGTCGTGGGGGTCGAGGGGGCAGCGCCCCTCGTGGGGGTTTGGGGGCAACGCCCGTAATAAGTGAAATTACATTTATAGTTTTTGTAAAATGTAAATCAATAGAGTTTTTAGCTAAAAAAAAGAAGAAAAAAAAACGTAAAAAAATATTAAAAAAACAAAATTTCGAACTCCCCGTGCGCGCACGGGGAGTATTGTGTGGTTTTTATTGACTAATTTCTGTACCCATCATCCAAAATATGATACCAAAATCATCCAACAACATATAGGTAGGGAATTCAGATATTGACGATGCTGCTTCAACAACGACGATGCTGCTTCAACAATATTTCAGTAGTAATATAAACATTTAAGGCACTAACTCAAATATTTACGAAATCAAATCGAAAGAAAAATAAGACAAAGAATGCATAGCCAGAAACTACAATTAATGAACTGACTTTATGAAAATTTAAAATTTGCAGGACTTCTTGCACTTTGGTTATCAATAAAGAATTAGTGTCATCCTATTTCCTTCATTTCTTTTTACATTGCAACTTACAAACGTGCTGTTACATAACCCCATATATCACATAACTATAATCACTAATTTTCATTAAGAAAACTGAACATTGATTGCAGTAATATCCCAATTAACATAGGTAAAAGAGTAATTCTACTTACTTCGATGCACGGGCATTTACACCGGAGTTTTTTTCCCGAGAAGGTAGAGCGGAGATCTTCTTCTTGGCGCGACGGACCTCAAGATGGTTAGTCTAGAACTAAATCAACTACAGACCAGTAATCGAGAAATTTTTTTTTTTTTGTTAAATCTTTTCTTTCAGAGGAATTTTTTTTTTTTGGTTAAATCTTTTCTTTGAGAAAGAGGAAACTGTGTAGAAAATGTATTTGCATGCATGTATATATAGAGCAAAAAATGTAAGTCGGCAACTTTATTTTTTTTTTGGATTTTGTGTGTTTTTTATTGACTAATAATATGTTAGTCTGTCATAAAATATCAACAGAAAATACGGCGTGAAATGTAAGTCGGCTACAAATGAACGTAAGTCGGTTAATAAAGTCGGCCACAAATTATAACCTGAAACCAGTCTAAGTCGGTTTGCAGGTTGCAAACAATTATAAGTGTTTTTAAAATTATTTTTAATTTATACAGGATGCATTTATGTTGCCATAAAACGGCAATTTCCACTTAATTTTATTTCACATCTTAACACATTGACTTCATTCATATATAGTATATAGTAGAAGGTGGTGAGAGATGAAACGTGTTTGAGACGGCTGATAAGTTACTGTAGCAAATCCAATTCGAAGGAAAGTAGTGTGAAAAGGAGGGTGCGAGAATGAACAGTGATTTGCTATCCCCTCTTTTAATATAGTAGTGATAAAGTAAAAAACATTCACCATACTTTCATTTTTTTGTATTTTTACCTTTATTTTCACATTTACTTGCCAAAAAGTAATTACATCCGCTTGATGTCAATATCCCCGTTAATTGATTAAAAAATGTCAATTGACTTTTTAAAAAGTCCCTTTTTCCCCATCATCTTCTCTTACGCGGGCCACCTTGATATTTCCACTTCAAAATTTTCCATTTCTTCCATTTTTTTGTGCATCCCTCCCTTCTCGTCTCGTCTCGTCTCGTCTCGTCGCAACACAATGGAAGAACACAATGAAGGTTACGAAAGGTAATTTTTTTTTCTTTTGGGTATATTTTGGTTTTCCTTTTCATATTTTGGTGCTTTGAGAGATGGAGGATTTTTGATGAGTTTGGTATTTATTTTTGTTTTACATATATCATGTTTCATTGGCAACATAATTCCTCTATTTTTGAGTTGCCGTGTATTGTTTACAAGTTGCATACAAAAGAAAGCAGGGACCGTTTTCACAATGAGTTACGAAGGTAGGATATTTTACGCCAAATAGTTTGAAAGATCTTATGTTTTTCGCAAAATATTTTGAAAGGTATGGATGTTGCATGCAAAACATATCCAGTTCATTTTCAACATTGAATTTTGATGGACTACTCACCATTGAAATTTGATAGGTAATTTATAGTATCAATGTGCAATTGTTCTTCTCAATTTACTCCTTAGCTACACACCTCCCGTTCATCGATCACATATTCAATATATTCATCTACCACTCCAATTTTTATCAATAATCCACCATTACAGCAACCATTGTTGTGAAATATAATAATGTCGTTTCGTATTAACGTTACCGTTACTTATGAAATAACTTTTTTTGTGGAATTTCTTTAAAGACTATATTACCCTTCATTTTTTAAAAGGAAATCGGCTTTTTTTTTTTAAATTGTAAGTGGATGGAATGACCTTTTCGGCAAGCAAATGTTTAAGGGTGAAAATGTTAAAAATAAAAGGTAGGGACGTTTTGTAATAATTACCATTAAAAATAGCTTATTTAGTTGGTAATATAATTTTATGGATTTTTTTATTTGTATGTGGTGTCCTACAAATACTTATGGAATTAATCCAAACATAATTAGTTAAAATTCCACTTTATTATTTAGATATTTTGACTATAAACAATTTGACATGTGCATAATGATTTTTATAATAGCTTATATACACATGATGTGATATATGCTTGATTCATAATTTTGTCTACCAAATGAAAGGAAAAAAATTCCACTATCTTCTGAAAAATCTTCGCAACAAACTTCAGTATCTACACAAAAATTAACGATCAAATCGTTGTTATGTTTAAAGAGGGAGAAATAGAAAGAAGCTAATGTATGTTTTGAATGTAAGACTCTGTTTGAAACACATTCTCATTTTTATTCTCATTATTCTACTAATTTTCAACAACACATTTTTCAATAAAAAAATATTTTCCATTACAACAATAACTTTTCTCTCTTTTTCAACCGCATATTTACTATCATATAAAAAAATGCATTATCTCCTAAAAAATGTGCATCAAATACACTCTAATATGTACTTAGGGTAGCGTAGGGAAGGGGAGGGTTTTTTTCCAACCCAGCATAGTCGGTTTGATCTAAAATAAACCCAACCTTTGGTCGATTTGGACTTGGCACAATAAAAATTGAATTCAATTACTTTTTGTTGAATTTAGACAAATTTTCAAATTTTGAAATTACTTGGAGACCTCAATTTTTTTAAATACCTATATAAGGAATTGTTTTTGAAAAATAATATATAAATAAGTTTAAAATTATGAAGTATTTTGTTTTTTTACAATTTTTTGGGATTCTCATTTCCTCATGTCCGTAATTCGTTAAATAACTTTGCATTTGTGCATAGTATTCGTGTTAAAAAAAATTGTAAATAATTTTTTGGGATTAACCAACCTAGATAGTTTTTACAAGAAAATTTGTCGATAGGCAAATGTTAAATTATTTTGGTGGAGCGAATCGCACTGTGATATGTTTCGATGTGCTAAATAACAATTGTTCTTTCTCTGGGGACAAATGTTAGACCAGTGAGCATCTTGAATATTATGGTCTACGATGAAATAATCGAATCAAGGATTATACATTCAGCTCCGTTTGGTAACCATTTTTCTACAAAAAAATGCTTTCTTTGTGTCAAATCACACTTTTTTTGTGTCTCTTTTCAGCAATGGACCCCACTTGATGTGAAAGAAAAAATGTATTATTTGAAGAAAGAATGGCTCTCAAACGGAGCCTCAATACGAGCCCATTTGAAATAATCTAAAGAAAAAATAATATAGTCTAAAATAAACAAATTTTAATTATTGTCGAATTTATTTGGTTCTCCAATAAAATAATATCATACGTAAATCTAAAAATATTCCGTTCTTTTTTAGTCACACAATTCTTCAAAAAATTACTTATAATGAGAAATAATGGAGCTCAAACATGAGCTTAATTTCATATAATTTTAACACACGTCTGACCCCATTATTTCATATTATAACGAGAGGTATGTATTTTAGAGAATGCGATGTTAAAAAAATGAAAAAAAATTGGGTTTATGTTTAGTTTTTATTGGAGAATGTGTGATTAATAAAAACAGATAGTAAAAAAATAAATTATATTTTAATGAAGAATAATAATAATATCGAATATTCAATTATATTTTCATTTCGAGACTCGTGAGTTTGCCACCATATATGGTCAACAATAAAAACATTGAGAAAGGACAGTGGACGGTCCAATCAGCCATATATGTCGGTGAAAGAAAGGCACGTGCGGTCCCATTACAGCATACCTCAATTATTAAATATGTGACACCTTAATTAATTTTCAATAATTTCAAATTAATATTGGAATCCGATAAATTATTTTCATAAATTCCTCTTAAAAAGAAAATTATACTTAAGATAGAGATGCTTGAGCACCTATTTGGTACACATTAAAATTTTTATTTTCATTATTCTACTCATTTTCAACCACATTCTTCAATAAAATAATATTTTTCATCACATCAATAACTTTTCCTTCTTTTTCAACCACAAATTCTCCATCAATCTACTATTCCAAAATGAATAATGCTATTCATCTCCACTGAGGATGAAAACACAGTTTACGTGACGTCAATGTAACATTAAAGGACATGTGAAATTAAATAAGTCATTTGAAAATCTTTAATTTAACTTATCATTTAAAGCCACATAAACCGTGTTTTTATGGAATGAATAACATTACTTTTTCAGAATACATTCTTCCAAAATAATGTGACTCAAACGGGTTAATGTGCAAGTTATACTCCAATATAAAAGGCATAATATATTTAAACTTAAAAAGATTAACATTAGTCACTATATAATTAGAAAACTACTAATCTAAGTTAATAAAATAGGATTAGCATCGAATTTCCATCTTTATTTTTGAGCTGCATGTCCTCTTTCTTCTCTGCCATTTTTCTTCGATACACCTGCATTATTAATTCCAAAAAAATTAAAACAAAATTATATAATACCTCAACATTTTTTTTTCCTGTTTTCAACTGAAACGAGCATAAGGGTTCGTTTGCCAAAACTTTTGATAAGTCAACTTTCTTTAAGAGTGTAATTGATTGTACTTATTTTCCACGAAAAATGTTAATTTTTTTATTTAAATTTCTAGTTTGATGTGTTTGATTCCTATTTCTAATTTTTTTTGTATTTTAGGTAGGTTTTTGTTTTCCTAAAAATAAAAAAAATATTTTCATGCCAATCAAACAAATTCTGCAAACATTTCTAAAAACAATTTTGACATTTCAAAAGTTTTTAAAAAACAAACCCGAGCCGTTAGAAATTAAGAAAATACCAGGCCGATGTTTGGTTCAGATTAAAATATAATTTTAATTCAAGCTAAAATCAAACAATCAATATTAGAATATACAAAAAATCTTCTATGGGTCCACAACTTTTCAACCACGTATTTCCAAAGCTTCTATTAGAATATACAAAAAATCAAATTTTAATCCGCACCAAATACCCACTAGATGTGACTGAACAGTATGAATTGTAATTTCTCTTTCATAAACAAACAAAATCAGTGCGATTAAAGCAAGGTTATAAACCGTACAAATTAGTTTCAGACAAAAACAAATTTTCATTACGAACTGAGAGAACTTTAAGATCAAAACAAGTAGAAGCAAAACCCACTTACTTTTTGCATTACAATCTGGTGGATCTTCAAACAGAGACAGCGAAAGCTGTTTATGAGCAACACCAATATCAAACAGAATTAGCCCCGACTTCGGATCATCAACTACAATATCCTTAACCGGAAGCCACAGAAAGAGCTCCTCCTGCGAGAATCCCTCGACTCCGGTGAGACTACCGTACGTTAAATTCGCCCGAACAACACTGTCATAAAACGCCATCGTATCAAACTTGGTTATACACGGACCATCCAGAAACACTTCAAGTAGCCCAGATTCGGACAGTGTGTAGGATTCGACCTCCTTCGGGAGGAGGCCGGCCGGCAAGCCCCTGGACTGGAGGAGGTCATGAATGGATGAGCAGTGAGAAAGTGGCGGAGTGAGAAAGAGTACGAGGAAGGAGAAGAGCATGAGATTTTGAACGAACTCCATAAATGTTAAATGTGTGTGAAGAGAAAGGAAATTGGATTGTGGGGTTTTAATGTTACGTTAAAGAAATATGGAGGGAGTTTGGAAAGTAGAAAGACTATTTAGCATGAGAGTCGTTTGATTTTACTAATTTACCCTTGTATTCGGAGAAAATGAAATTGCTATCCATCTTCAATTTATTGTTGTAGCCCTAAGATCGGTCCCAAAAGGCATTAAAATTTTTGCTAAATTGTCAAGTAACCTTCGCATATCTGACTTTGAATAGTCGTATCTTTTTGCTTAAAAATCTAAAGTGAGACAATTTTATTTCACACGATAAATATCACGTAGATTTAGTCTGTATTTGAGTTCCAGTTTTTAAAATTGCATTTTTTCAAAACTCATTTCAACCACACATTTTCTCATAAAATAATTATATACGTATTAAAAAAAAATTCATTATTTTTTAGCCATACATTCTCCAAAAAAATCACTATTTCATAACACATTTTATCCCAAAAATTGGAATCAAACAGGGGCTTAACAAATCGTGCAATGTTAATACAAAAGTTGAAAATTGACTTATCTCGCTTTGAAAATTGGAGATTAATTTGGTATTCATACAATAATCGAAAACTAAAATAATATCTACTCTCTAGATTGGGATCTAACTAATGTTTACACGTAAATTCAAAATTCTGTTCTTTTTTAACCATCTATTCTTCAAAAAATTATTATTTCAAAATATATTTTTCCCAAAATCTCATTAAAATAGAGTTCAAACAAGTGCCTAACAAAGCTAAAATACTGTTTGACATCATTAAAATTATAATTTATTTTTTTCTATCTTCTTATAAACTACACATTTTTTAATAAAATAATATTACACGAAATTCCAAAAAAAATTCGCCTGTTTTAATAATATATTTTTCAAAAAAAAAATATTATTCTACCATTAAAAAATCTCATTCATATATGTGGAATTCAATCAATTTTTGATGAAGTCTATAAACTAGTATTTAACTAACTTATTAAAAATCTTTGAAGATTTTTGTCCATTATAAAACGAAGTGACGTAAATATGATGTGTTAAAACCTACAAGGGTATTTTAGTCAAATCGAATTTCTGAAAATAAAAGTGTAACTGCAGGAGTAAAGAAAGTCAAATCAGGCACAAGAATTTGGACCGAGAGGAAAAGTGCAAGAGCACGGGTACAAAAATAATGAGCACTAGGAGGGCATAAATGTCATTTCAAGATTGTTTGTATATACGCAAGATTTTGTTCTACAACTTTATTGAAACCTCGTGGCGTTAAAAAAGGGGAGAAATCATTTGCGTATCTTAAGGGAAATTGCTTTGTTTTTTTTTGTCCCAAAAAAAGAATAAGCCCTGTTTGTTGAGGAGTAAAATCAGAATTTTAGTAAATTTCGATAAAAAATGATGAAATATGTGATTATAATTAATTGTTGACTTTAATTTAAATTAAAATTTAAATTTTAATCTGGCTTTGGTTAATTGTAAATTTAAGGAAAATTTGTTGAAATTAGAATTTGTTTAGAAAGAGGGCATGGAAGTTGGGTAATTATCACTAATGCCACAAAAAAATTGGAGAGTAGAAGAAAATGTTGGGAAAAATTTCACTATTGGTCCCAACTTTTTTGTCAAATAGTGATTTGGTCTTAAACCTTTTCAAAATAACAAGTTAATTTCAATCATTAAATATAATTTCAACCAATACTGAATTATGAAAACTCTCCAAATCTCATTAAGGGACTGTTTGGTACGGCTCAAAATTCAATTAAAATTGAAAATATAGTCGTTATTGGATTCCACTCATCTAATAAAAGTCAACAATAACGACTAGTTTTTCAATTTTAATCCGATTTTAATCTCTACCAAACACCCTCTAAGCCCTTGTTTGATCTCCGTTATTTTCAAAATACATTTTTTTCTCTCTTATTTTCAATCACACGTTTTTCAATAAAATTATATTATACGTAACCTAAAAAATTTTCTTTATTTTTTAATTACACATTCTCCATCAAAATATTATTTCAAAATACATTTTGGACAAAAAATGGGACTCAAACTCAAACAGAATCTTAGTCATCAAGCAATTGTTTGATCCTCATTTTTCTATCTTATTTTTAGCTACACATTTTTCAATAAAATAACATTATACGTAAATTCAAAACTTTTACTTATTTTTTAACCACATATTTTTTATCAAATCACTATTCTAAAATGCATTTTTGAAAAATAACGGGGCTCGAACAGGCCTAAGTGTCCCTCTCATACTTAACTTCATGAAGCTGAATTTTCTTTTTCGATTTGGGTTAAAAATTTAAGTGGGCCATACTTTTGATGAGGACAATGGGAAAACTTAGCTTCGACTTGGTAATTACTTATAAATAAATTAGCTTACAAATAGATAGAAAACGAGTGATGAATAAGTACATAATACATGTGAATTCATTGAAATGTGTGGTTAAAAATAAAAATAGGTTATTTATAATTTTTGTCAAATAGAGGCTTAAATAGATTGTTGTCATGGGTCGATTATGTGACTATAATAAATATAAGGACTAATGTACTGCTATTGAAAGATTAGAGATCAATTTATCATTAAGATAAATAGAATAGGGACCAATAATGCATTTTTCCTGTAAATTCTGTAATGGGTAATAGACTAATAGTAGCATTACCCTCCATAGGGGGCCTACTATTGGCGTGACCGGCTCTGTTTCGCGATTTAAAAGAATTTCTAGCTTCATTTAGAGTTTATTGAGAGAGAATTTTAAAAATTATTTTTAATCATGCCTGTTAAGAAATTCATAATTATTATTTTTTTTACTTTTTTAATAATACGTTCTTCAAAAAAATTATTTTTCATTTGAAACAATTTCTTCCAAACAAGTTCTTAACCTATAAAATAATCTATTAGATAAATTTAACCTATAAAAGCAGTTGCCCACATAATTTGGCCCGCACCTGATTGAAATTTTCACGCGTGACACATCTTTGGCCCTCCGGCCCCTCCCTCAAATAATATTCGTTGAATGATTACCTTTTCAATTTCAATTTTTTAAAGTGGAAATTTCTTATTTGACATGAAGATATTTGAAAAATCCACCGAATTGCTACAGAATACTCACACATGGGTGGGGCAAGAACATTTTTTTTTCTTTTTAAATACACGATGTGACTCTGTTTGTCTCTATTCTGTTGCATTTCTGTGTATTTTTTCTGTGCAAATTGATTTCTCCTAGAAAGTAAGGGTTGCCCACTCGATGTGCAAAAAGACTCCCCAAAGCAGGGGCAGGATGACAAATAATATTATAAAAGATGAAAGTAAAAGTAATTTAGAAAAATATAATCAGAATTATTAATCAACAGTAATTACTTTGTGCTTTCAACATTCTTAAACTTCCAAAAATCATGAAAATGTCGACATAGTGCAGCCTGCGTATCCATTTAATAATTCGATAAATTATGATTATGTCCATGAAAAAGATTGATACGATGCATCTCCCGTTTGTGCATCAATGAAGGGTAAGATAGTCAAATTACTTGGGCATGTTTGGTTCGATCGTTTGCCTGCTTTTTCTAAGAGACTAGAATGTAAATATGATCATGATTTTTAAAAGTTACTCGTTTGACCATGAAATCACATAAATGGAGGGTGAACAGGTGAATGAGAATTAAAAATTATGGTTGATTAATATTGCAACAAGTCACAATAATTAATTACTCTAGATTTAGTTCACGTGAATTAACTACCCTAAGGTGAATTGACGGCTTGTAGAAATCAATAATGTAAACAACACAATAAATTGATGACAGATAAAAACCTTAATTGGGTAAAAAAATTCGCGACCAAGCGAGTAACTTTCACTATAGACAATAAGAACTTACAATATAATGCAGCCTAAAAAATCCTCTAGACTCGCCAATTTAATTCATGCAATCTTCAAGACCCGCTGGAACGTGTTTCACTCACACCTGCTCTCGAATTTTTGAAATTGTCGATCTCATGTAGATCGCAAAGAATACATTGTTCTTGTACTCTTTTTATATTTCTGGTCTATCCTCTCTCAAACTTTAGCAACATTTGAAAACCATTGAGATAGTACCTTCCTAATAATATTTAGGAAGTTGGCGTTTTGGATGATCTGAATTTGATATTTTCATAACTTGTGGTTGTTGATCTCAAGAATCAAAGGTTCAACTCAATGTTTGGATATATTTTTGAATCATGGAATGATCTTATGGGAATGTAATATAATAGGAGGTATTCGGATAGTATATGATGAATAGAACCATTGAAAAATGCGAACTAAGGTTTCTAAAAAAACACCATCACTCGAGCACTAGCGACAGGCAGACGAGTAAGAGTCGGGCGACGGCAGACGATAGTGATTCTATTTTTCCTGCTAGAGCATCAACTAGGCGACAATCTAGCGTAAATCCGACGACTCTTTCTCCTTATTCCACGCTTTAATCCAAAGACTCATAATTCATCTATATAACCCCCCAAAAAGTTCCTTGACTTTTACAACTATTTTATAATAATCATTTTTCTACAGAATTGTCAATTCAACATAATTCCTAACTATTTTCCCTTGCATTGTCTCTTTCAATGGGTTTCGAATGTAAAAATCCTTTATTGACCTATAAACTTACTAGGGAAATCTATGACTTCAATGTGATTATTCTTTCTTACTAAACATGTGAATCATAAATTGTCTTCTTATGATTCATTATAAATCCTTTGGAAGAACTTTCAAGAACAAGCAATCCTTGCTCAAGATACAATGAGACTACTTAAGATAGAAGCACTACAAATTGAAAACATCAATGTTGGATATGTACATCCTTTGTGGACATGCCTGTCTGTATGGATAGGACATCTACGACACAAACAATGCATTTCTAGAATATTTCGCCCGTGTGTCTCACCACGGTGAGAAATGCATTTCGTTACATGGCAAAAATTGGTTTGAATATCGTGTGCTACTTGTCAATCGTCAATTGAAAGTTTCAATGTTATTAAGAAGTTTATTTTATTGTGTAAAGATAATAATACAGTTTTGAAAAAGTTGAGACTAGTGTTCGAATGAACAAGCACGTCACAATATTGATCGAGACAAAATGTTGATATTGGTGAAGTGGTAGTAGTATGCAAATAGGTTCAAAGTCTTATTTGATTGCATTTTTAGTAATCTTAATTTCAAAAGGGGCTAGAAATTTATGAGATTGATTGATTCTATGACAACGGTTGATATTGGTGAAGTTGTAGCATGCACATAGGTTCACAATCATATGCACACTTCACATACCATCACTACGAACGTCCCTAAAAATCAAGTGCTGGGCTCTTGGCGTTTTGAAAGTTTTGAAATTAAGCCTCTGCTAAGTTTGTATAAAAATTAGATTTTTAATAAATTTTGATAAAAAGTTTGTGAAATGTGTAATTAGAAAGTTAATAAAACTCGTGGGTCCCATGGTTGAAAATAAGTTTTAAAAAAAAGTTTGAAAAAATGGAAGCCAAACAAGAGCTCAGAAAAGTCGAAATGGTAGATTTTTGGGAAAATATGTGTGGCTACATATTTTTTGTTAATTATTTATCTCTTATCTTTCTTAATTTCATGGATTTTTATGGTCGAACTTCGACATATTATAAATTAAAGTCGAAAGTTGACGCAGAAATAAAAGAGGGTTAAAATCATCTTGTGGTAGTGTCTTGCTTTTTACTGGGGATTGCATAGCCACACTAAAATGGTTGAAATGAGAGCCTTGGTATCTCAATGATAGAATCTGATTGTAGATGAGCTCTATCACAATTTCAAAATGATGTATGGTGAGATGTATGGCTGAAAAATTTCGAAAGATTTACAAAACAATTACGGTAGATTATGAAAATATGAAACATTTTGAAGAGTCGATATAAATCTTAGATTGTATTGAAATTATGCATCATTGTTTGTTATTGGCTATATTATATGATTTATTTAAGAAAAATGTTATTCATCCCAAGTGGGAATGCATCCCTAATCTATGTGGATGTAAATGATTGGTTAAATGATAGGTAAAATTAAATGACTTATTTAATTTCACCTATCATTTAATGCCACATTAACGTCACGTAGATTGAGGATGCATTCCCACTAAGAATGAATAATATTTCTCTTTATTTAATGTACTTTTTAAAGGGAAATTGGCACATTTCGTCCTCAACCCTTGAAGAAAGTAACATAAATGCTCTTATCATTTTCTTGCCACTATTCATCCCCAACCTTTTGAAAATTGGCATAATTTGTCTTTTCCTTCTATTTTGACCGCTAAATTGTGTAAAAAAAGTCGGGTTGCCCTCCTATTTAAATAAATAAAAAGGAAATAAAAATAAATAGAAAATTCTAGTGAGAGTCATAAACTTTTTCTAAAAGTGCAATTGAGTCTCAAAAAGATAATAATTCAAGAAAAAAAATAAAAAGGTAAAACAATTAATTAAAAAAAAAAACTATTAGCTAGCAATTGTGAGACCCCAATTCTTGACTTGAGAGGACATCAAATGTGTCTAATTTAGAAAAAAGCATTCATCTTGATCATCGTTGTTAGTCGTGGCAATGGGCCGAGCTCGTGGCTCGTATTTGACGTCGTTTTTTTTTGTTTTAATCACTGTACACAAACATTATCTAAATTTTTTTATAAAATATACACTTTTCAAAACAATTTAAATTTTTTAAATAATAAGAACAAAATTTTATTTGTTAAGAAATACCTAAAGAAAAATATATATAAACACATTTTGTAAACAATTTTTCAAATATATTTTTTCCTACTAACATTTTTATTTTTTACAATTACAAAAAAAAAAAAAAAAAGATAAACCCTCCTTCTTTATCCGGGTTTGGGATCAGCTACTTCAATTTCAAGTAGACAGAGTTAAAAATTGTACACGAACAACTTGTTACGTGTACAATTTTTTTTAAAAAAAATTATAAAGGTATGAAAATAAAATAATGTGATGAATGTGGTGATTGGTAAAATTAAATATCACTTACTTGGTTACATGCAATTTCGGCATATTTATCTTGAATTCGATAATTAGCATCTTCCCAATCCTTCACGCACATTAACGCCTCCAAAATATCTTCTTTTAGTCGACTTCTGACCTCAGAGAGAACTATTTTCCCTGCACTAAAAGCAGATTCAGAAACTACAGTGCTAACCGGAGATGTTAGTAGATCTTTTGCCATAGCAGCAACTACTGGCCATAGGCGTTCGTTGTTTCGCCAGAATTCAAGGACATTTTCTGAACTTTTACTAGTTGTTTTTTTAGTAGGCAAAGGTTGACTAAAGTAATCGATTAATTCATATGGCAACGCATTTGGAGTTTGACTACGGTTGCCGCTGGAAGTTTGAGTACATGCAGTGGATGTCAAACTACTACTACTACTAGAGGAACCATATGCATATGCAGTTGCATCAAATCTATTCGAGTGCATACTTTCAAATAAATTCAAAATTTCAGCGTCGTCATCTATTATATTAGTAGGAAGAGTGTGTGCAGGTACACGATTAATATGTGTACCCATTCGTGAAGCATATAATTCATACATTTCACGGAACGTCGGTTCCAAATTTCTATAAGTAAAGGTGTATTAAAAGTTAAAGTATTTGACATTTGATCAATTATAAATTTAGTACCCGATAAATTATATCGGGGGTCCATGACACATGTTAGAGGAAATAACATTTGTAATTCTTCCTAATATTTTCTAAATTTCAATTCCATAGAATATATAACAGTTTGAAAATCGGGGTCATTTTGAAATCTAGCAAAAGTTCTTGCAGTTATATAAAGACGTTCAAGAACCATACAACTAGTGGGATAATAAACACATGCCAATATATTTGTAAACTCATAAAAAACTTGTCAAAAATTTTTTTATTTTAAAAACTATATTCCAATCGGATTCACTCAAAATAGTATCATCTTTGTCTCTAACATGTCTATTGTTAAAAAATTCAGTAATATATGCTTCATAACCTTCACATGATTTTAGTAATAACCCCTCTTATTAATCCCTTCCCTATGTAGTGTGCAGTTGCAGCCATATAACCCCTCTTATTAATCACTTCCCACATATCTGAAGTTAAGGATATCACACTCCCATATTTTTCCAAATCCGAAATCAATAATTGCTTTGCATTAAGAAGATATGTAATTGTATCAGAACGAAGAGTATTTCGACTTACCCCTTGGTACCTCGGTTGAAGATATCTTTTGACGTAGTTAACAAAATGTTGGTTGTCCTCTATTGCTAGTGACAACTCCACCGCGGCAACGAACTTCACCATTCCCGTTCGAGCTTCTTCCTCCGAATACATCCATATAGAAAGTTGCGTAGTAGTAGCACCGGCTTGTGGAGTACCAAATTGTAGTTGCGTTTGACCAGCTGGAAGAAGCTCATGTTTGGCCGAACATGATTTGTAGTGACGGTTGAGGTGGGTGGTTCCAATGCCTTTTTGTCATGCCAGTCGTTGTTGACAGTATTTACATACTACTTTGATTTCTCAAAGTCCATCGACCACACGACCAGTGGGAACCAATTTGAAATTATCCCAACATTTTGTCTGCTTCTTCCCCTTTCTCTTCTCGATTGCACTTGCATCGGGAATATTTAATGTCGGTTCTTTATTTTGTTCCAAATCAATTGGAACATCATCAATGTCATCCAAATCAATTGGATGACTATCACGAACGTTGAAATCTTCAATATTTTCGGGGATTGGTAATTCATTGAGATCGGAGAATTCATTCTCAAATTGATTTTAAGCAGGTGTTTGTGTTTCGTTCTCCATACCGAACAAGCTTTCAACAAATGATCGTGAATCCATTTGTTATGAATAATAGAAATTGAATGGAGAAATGTAAAAAAAAGAGTAGAAGAAGAAGATGATGATTATAGAAATATAGAATGAATGAGAATGATATTGTTGAATGTTGATAATTGATAAATGAAATTATGGAGAAATAAGAATGTAAATTGTAGAGAGTATTGTATTTATATAGTAAATAATGAGAGAATAACGAGAGATTGATATTGATGGGAAAAAATGCTTGATTATGGTGGGTATTTATAGAAGAAAAATGTATGTGAAATTGAAAAAAAAATATTTATTTTAAGTGACCAAACGGTCACCGAACAAATTTTTTTTGATATTTGGTCAAAAATTTTAGTGATCGTTTGGGTAAAAAAAATTTTTTTTTTTTTTTTTCCTTTTAGACAAGAGCCACGAGCCGAGCCGAGCCGGCTCGTGGGCTTGTCTTGACGAGCCGCTCGGCGAGCAGCTCGTTGCTTAACTAGCCGAGGAGGCTCGGCTCGTCTACAGAGCCACCTGTTCGGTTCGTGCTCGGGCTCGTGGGTATGAATAGTATTAGTCGAGCACCCGAGCCGACGAGCCACTCGACCCAATTGCCACCGCTAATCGTTATCGTCACCACATTCCATATCAACTCAATTGCCCTGTCCGACACCTCTCTAAAAGCATATGTAGGGGTGGTTTGGTTTTTACCGTCAAGTGGTGGCGAGAATCGGGAAAAAAACCCCTCCTCGTGCATAAATATCAAGGGTTTTTCTCAAGCTCTGTAAAGGGGTGGAGTGGGGGTGTAAGATTTTTCTTTCTTCTTTTTCTTCATTTTTTTTTTTCCATTTATTTGAAAGAATTGCATTGTTGGTCACAGCTTATTTTACTTCTTTCTTTTTTATTACTGAACCAATCCCAAAATGTTAGGGATTAGTGATTTTTAAAAAAACTCTAAAAATAAGGTTGATTATGACTAGTGATTTACAAATATACAAAAAAAAAAATAAAATTCTAAGAATTGTGTAGAAGAAATAGAGCAAGAGAAAAGTCTATTTCATAATTTTCATTTTATCTTTTCTTGGATATTTTAAAAGCCATCAAATGGAATCCTCCATCTCCAATTGAAGAATTTCTACTTCTTCAACTACAATAAGACACTGTCATGCAATCATTTGTACAGTTTTCCATCAATTTCTCAGCCTTAAATCCTCTCCACAATGATTTTAACACGAATCACAGAATATTTAAGTTAAAATTTTCACAACCCATAAATTACTATTCTCTTTCGAGAACAAAGATTGAATCTTTGCGCAAAGACGGGTTAAAGATAGGAGCTTTGAGGGAGAGAGTGTCGTTCTTCGGAGTGAGCCGGGGTAAAAATGGGATTTTATCGAAGACGGGAAGGGTTTTTGTGGCGAGATTCAATAAAGGCTTTAATAGTATTGGGGGAGGAGGCGGAGGCGGCGGCGGCGGCGGTGGCGGGAAGGTTAACAGCGAAACTGCAAGAGTTCTGGGGAATCTTGCTTTGGCAATTCTATTGACTTACCTCTCTATGACTGGGCAATTGGGTTGGCTTCTTGATGCTATTGTGTCCCTTTGGGTATTGCTCTCTTTCTTTTCTATCTCAGATATGGTTTCTTTTTTCTTGTATCAGAATTTCACATACGCAAATGAATGTGAACTATAGAGTTCTTGGTATCATTTTGTTGCCAACAAATGCATATGATATCTTGCTTTGGATACTGTCATGGATATGATTTCACCTCAAATCTTGTGTTGTTATCATCAAAGTTGTAGTTTTTAAATTTTTTTATTTATATACAAGTATGGAACATTAGATTATTGACCAAAGGGGACACCGGTCCGTCTGTCCTTGGATGGATAGAGAGGGACGGTAGAGCTTTTGGATTTTTCACATTGTTAAAGAGCTGAAACTGGAGGCTGACATGAATTTTAAATTTGCCTCAGATCTTGAGAAGTTGTGATTAGTTTTTTAAAACTTTGTAAGAGCTCTTTACAGAAAAGAAGAAAGTAAAAGGAAACACAAAAATTGCGTTTGGCATGCTGATTGCAGTTGCAGATCACTCTTTCTTAAGTATTAGCAGCTGCAACGAAGCTAATAATAGTAGTGAAGATGCATAAATTGCATCCAGATGCACTGCTATGGATTAAGCCAACTTATTACTATTCGTTTCTGGTATCTAGTCGCATTTACATTATCTGACTATTTTATCCTTGTGTTTAATTTCAAAGGATTCTTGCCTTTCAGATTAATTTTACAACATTGTACACCTTGTAGCTCTGCTGAATGACAGCAGCAATCGTATTGTCAAAAAATTGCTCTCGTTGAATTTTTGATATTGACATGGCTGATACTTTGTTCCAGATTCTCGCAGTGCTCATACCAATTGTGGGTCTGGGAGCTTTTCTCTGGTGGGCTGGACGTGATATAGTTCAAGGCAGTGTAAGGATCTTTAACATTAGTCCTTACAACTCAATTTTTAAATCGAAAATCATCTTTTTTTTACTTGAAAGGGGATTTGATGCTTATACTATAAACAAATTTAATGATTTTATTATTGTTATACCACTAAGAATGTGGATTATTTAAGAAACTCTCAGGATAAAGATGTTGAACTAGTTATGAATTCTAGTTTACTTTACTTGATCAAACATTCCAAAACTCAGCTATTTCTACTACATTAAGCCCCTGTTTAGCCCCCATATTCTAAAACTTATTTTTTCTCAAACTATTTTCAACCAAACATTTCATAGAACCCACAACTTTTATCAACCACACATTTCATCAACTTTTATCAAAATCAATTAAAATCTGATTTTTAGCTAAACCAAATAGGGGCTAAATGTTCCTTCAAATTGGTCAAGAATCTCTAGCTTATGGCCGCTTCTCATATTTTGTTACCCTTTTTAACGCAGTAAGCAACGTAAGTAACATTCGTTTCTGTGTGTACGTTGGAAAAATTAGCGACTCTTGAAGCTGTTTTCGAGAGGAGCAATTTTGGTTGATTCAGACATTTCATATGATTTCTCTTTAATTCAGATTGTTGTCAGTGCATTCTTATATGAAGTGCATATGAGCAAGAGCAACCTTTACAGCATTAATGCCTTATTCTCATGCCTATATGTGATTTGTGGTGCTTGCTTCATATATAAATAACTCACCAAGACTTCTTTCATGAATTTGCGATGTTGAACCTATTATTTTCTGAGGGCAAATCCGCCATGGAAAGAAATGATTTACTCCTTCAAAGTCCTAAGTAAACAGTAATCGATTTGAATTGTTGACTGACATCAGTTTATGATTTGTTGTACATTGTTCTTCCATAAGTTTCCTGGTATTTTGCACGTCTAAATTGTTTGCCTTTTGTGGTACTATCTTCTTGTATCTTCTTAAATTCAACTTATTTTTGCATCAGGCTTGTCTTTCAAAATATATTATTTAACCATGGTTCAGATACTGATTTTCTCTGATATTAGGCAATATTCTTCTTTTTTGAACCTAATGAAGTATATTTCTGTCCTCAAATCTTTGTGTGCATGATACATGCTAGACCGACTGTGAAATCATTGCAGCTGTTGTATATGATCTGTATATTTTTTAATAACATGTTTCAAGCAGTTGTTTGTTTCTGATGTTGTATGTGCAGTGTCCAAACTGTGGAAATGAATTTCAAATATTCAAGTAAGATATATTGATATCCGTTTTTGTTATGAAAATATTATTTTTGAAACCGAACTACTTACTGGCTTTGTTCTTTTAGCTAGCTAATTCACATTTTACTTGTTGCAGGTCTACATTGAACGATGAGTTGCAGCTGTGTCCATTTTGTAGTCAGCCATTCTCAGGTAACAGTCAATGCCGAGAACATCTACGGTGGAGTAAGATGATTAGTAATATCCATATTTTACCAAGATTTTGCGGCTCATTTTTCTTTTCTTTCTTTTTTTGTCGTATTAAAGGTGAAGATTATGTAGAATATATTGCTATTGTTCTAGACATAATTTGTTCGGTATTTTTAGAGGTTGGGGGGTGGGGGGTGGGGTGGGGGGTAATAGCTAATGTCAGCTTGTGAGACTTGAATATTGTTAGCTGTTACAATATTTCACCATATAAGAGACGTATTTTCTAGTATGTGCTTCTCTTCTAAGTTACAGTAACATTCTTCTACTTCTCGTAGTGGTAGGCGACAAGTTTGTAGCAGATCCAGTGAAGTTCTCCAATGAATCTTCAATATTTGATCAAGCATTCAGTGATTTCTCTCCTCGTACAAGAAAAGGTTTGCTTCTTTACCTCCGTATATCAGATTGATTAAAGAAGAAGATGGTGGGAATATTTTTATCTAAACGTTGAAATTCCTTTGGCAACAAACCCAAATTTATCAAGATTCTACTTTTTGAGTTATTTTCAACAGATTTTGTCCGAACTAAATATCAAATGGTTGAAGTTTGTGCTTACCATAAATCGACTTGAGATCCTCTTCTCACGAATCCAATCTTGTTTAAGATTTGCGTGTATATCTTAGTGAACGGGATAAAAATCTGTAGCAGTCCATTTGTGATTAAGAACTCGATCATTTTGCAAGATTAGAGTTTATGAAATTTGTACTGGCAAAAGCATTGCATGTGAAGAGGGAAAAGGTAGTGACTAGTGAATAAGTTTCTATTTTTTGGTTTAACTAAACCTTTTTGAAAACCAATAATTTCTCGCAAAATGATTAATGAAGATGAGTTCCCTGGCCATGAAAGCATTCCTTTTAAGGATATTGAAAGGATCACTGAATGACGTATTTTGTATTCTGGTGTACAGGAAAGGATTCTTCTACTTCAGTTGTTGACGTCGAAGCAGAAATAAGAGATGCAGATTGAGTTTTGCATAGTAATATCTTCATCTGTCGTGAACTAAAGGAAGGTCAATTGCAAAAGGCATGAGAAGTACAATGCGCCGAATGAGATTGCACTTCTATGCCTTCATCATATAGTGTACTGTTTGTATATTATTCATCTTTCAATTTACACTTGCAGTAAACGATTCCTTATATTTTCTCCTAGTGGCTTGGATAAAATGTAGATCACCAGATTGCCAGAAGAATTTTTTGTTCATAATATGCGAGTTGAATGACATTGTATTGAATTTAAAGGCAACTCTTCTTAGAGCTAGACTTTGACCAAAATTTGTGTGCAAAGTAAGACCAACTTATTTGTAAGTTCAAACTAGACTAGAGCAGAATTACCTAAATATAAATCACATTTCTTAAACGAAATGACGAGCAAAATATAAATCTCTCTTATTACTGGAAACGTCAGGCTGCTGATGGGATCTCAACATACAATTTAAAGAAACACATTCAAACCTGATACAAGGTTATCTACAACGAGTGATCATAGCAAAGAGATCATAATCTGATTCTCGAAAGTGTGATACCCAAGGTAAACAACTTTATTCCAGTAGTATCCACAGACTGAAACTAGTGAGCCCCTTCAACTTTCTGCCAAGAAGGGAAAAGCAAATCACGATGATATCATATCGAAATAGAATAATAATACATATGTCATCAAAAGAAAACCAAAACTGTTCAAAAGAAACACAGAACACTATCCGATTTGGTAATCAAGAAATGTCCAAATGTAATCACCCCAAGAATGATAGTTTCTGGAAAAAGTTATTGCAGTGAGAAAATTATACCTCATCTTTCTTCTCTTTCTTGCCCCCCGTAAAGAATTTGTAACCTCCAAATAAGAGCAAGCCCCATCCAGTGAGAGAGACAATCACAAACTGTGAAACAACACAGGCTCTAGTCAAGCAGACAACGGCTGACCATTTGCACCCCTTGTGCATCTTAATGTCAAAGCCAATTTAAAAGATAATACATGAAAAGCTCAAGAAAGTTAAGATTCATCTGAAAAGCCCAATCAGCAGGTTTTTCATATCATTTATCAATCCATTGAAGTATAGCACTAACGATGATAAAATTTAATTGATCTTGAACAAATTATCCTCCTTTAGTTTGTCATTTAACAAAGAATCACCATTAGAACTGATTAAGTTCTGCTAGCGTCAATTACAATTTTCGGTAGCTAATATCTCCCTTCGTCCTCCCGATTGCCACCATAACTCATTCAGTTTCGATAAATGTATATAACAGAAGGACGTTTAACAGGTATCTATCAGTATTTTTCTCACTAAGTATCAAACATATTCTGACTATAACATAAAAATTATTAAACAAGTAAAAAAGAAGAAGCTGAAGTTAAATTACTAAAGAACAAAAGGAGCCCGAATGATTGGGGATTTACCAATCTTTTTCCCCTTAACAAGGGAAAACCTAATTAACAGATGAATATTAAACCAGTAGTACTTTGGTCATCTATTCATGCATGAGCTTCGATATGGAATCTGGTACTAAAGAAGTTAAATGATGTTTATTCTTTCAAAATTATCTACTTCTCCACTCCTTGCTACTTTTGTCCTACTTTCAAATGTGATTACAAACGAATGACACCAATAATTAGCACTCTCTCAACAACTTATTAGGGCACACAAGCTACTGAATATCTGTGGAAAACGTATAGGATTCTAGCTCTTCAAAAGTTAAATATTCATAAGCCTATGGATAACTTAATAGCATGCATTGAAACAGACCGGAAGAGAAATAGGTATGTTTAAACGAACATGTTGATGATCTTGAATGCTTCAAGTTCATTAGGATTCTTGCAGTAATTAGCCTACAATTTGAACACATGTCAAACAATTTCCTAGGCAATCAGCTTAATTAAAAAGCATTAATTTCACTTTTGCAGCCATATGCTAACGTATTCTAACCCAAAAAAGACCTAGGAAGCCCAATTTGAAACAAAAACAATGATATCCAGGTAATAAAAAAGAAAGAAAATTTGTCCAGAAAACGTACGTGCTCTTCCTTCCACTTCGACGGGCTCATTGGATCGTCCCAAAAATTCACTCTCGGAGGTCCATCATGATCTGGATTACAAACACAAATATTAAAAAACAATCAATTAGTCACACAAATAGAAAAGAAAATTCAATCCTACTTCATCATATATTCACATTTTTTGTTTTTGTTTTTTTTTTTTTAAAAGCATTAATTTCGAATAAAACAGAGGTGCCGGGTGAAATTGCAAAAAATTACCGCCGCCGCTGGCGAGACCACGCCGTGGGATGAGGCTCCAGGCTTGGGTAGATTTGAGAATAGAGAGCCGAGCCAGATTCGAGGCTTGACGAGACGCGACTGTCCACGCCGCCATTTCTTGTGTTCAGAGCTTTTTTCTGTGATTCGGTGATAGAGGTGGAAAAGAGCTGTGGAGTGTACAGAATGTACGAGAAAGAAGAAGACTTAAATGAGCCCAATGTTTGCCGTTTCCACCCCCACAAATATATCAATTTAGCATTTCACACCACGGAATTACAAAAATTACTCTATACATCAAATTGATAATCAGTTAATTCATTTACGGGGAAATTGACGGTCTCAAACCTTATTCCATCTTGCATTTTTGGTTCAAGTTTTTAAATTTTGATGCAAATGATCATTTAGAACATAATCAATTAAAAAATATCGTGAATTTTGAGCATGCAGTTCACTATGTTTTAAAGATAAATTACATGCGTAATTCAACTTCGAAGAAAATAGCCGTCCTCACATTTCCTAAATGGGCTGTGCCAACTTAAAGAATTAGTAGCTGATGGCCAAGATAGAAGTCCCTTTATAGCCTGTTTAGTGTTTCATCATAGACAAAACAAGTTACACAAAGTTTCACACGTGACATATGCTGAAACAGAATGTTTCCATGTACATTCTACAAAGTTATGCCCACAAATTAAACATGGTTGCCTTAAAAGTTACGCGTACACTTTCACAAACTCACGCCCTCAAGTTACACACGGTAGAGTACAGCTAAACAGAAAGATAGCAGTTCTTCATACTAAACTCCGGCATTTTCACCATGGAAACATAGACAACTATTCACTAGCATTGGATGTATAAAGGCCCGGACGTAGTTTCTTTCAGATGTCTTGCAGCATTCCACAGCTCTTTACTCACGGTACATTGTTCAACATTCTGCAATAAAATCAAGTTGAATATCAGAAAATCAATCAATCCAGGAAAATGAGATCAAATTCATTAATCCCATGCTTCCCTATCACATTTAAAATATACCGTAATTCCAAGAGAATGTCTTGCATCACATTACACGTTTAGAATAACCTAAAACAAAGAAAAATAACAGGAAACTAAGGGTGTTTATGTTGAAGCCCTTCGGCGAAACCAAATTTGTGAAAAATAAGAGACGGAAAAAAATGTTCACGCAACTCAATTTAATTTTCAAAAGGAAACATGTGATGTTTTGTTATGAAATGAACTTTCTTGAGAGCCTATAAGAGAAACGGCTGAGCTTGGCAATTTGAAAACTGAAGAACAATTGGTGGTCTGCTGAGAAAGACTTCATCCTCATCTGTGGCTGAATACAGTGCCAATCCGCCATCAGGTCAGGTGATAAGGGATCCAAAATCGTGCAAGTAGAAAACCAAATTCTATTTCTATTTTCTTAAATTCAAGATTAAACTGCACGTCAAAAAATTCTCTCTTAAACCGAAAGGTATGTATATATGTAGTTTGTTTTCCACAAAACAAAACAAAATGAAATGCATTTTGTTTTTTAACTAATCCTTCACAAAGATGCATTTTATAAGTTAAAACATAACTGAAATATGCAGAGAAACTTAGATGGACCGAGCAGCAATCGAACCACTAAATCATTTGACTAAGCAGACAAGTTCTTACATGTCGTTTCCTGCTTAATGTGGAAATCAAATAACAAACTCCATATATGGGTAGGCAATATATAATCCTCGCATTCTCGTGATTTTTTCTTCTTCATCTTCTCTACCGCCATCTTTTTTACCTGTTTATTGAATCCATGGGTTTGTGGCGCACGGCAGATCAACAAAATGCATGGCCTGATCCTATACCCTTATCATAATACATCAAACAAACATTGGCACACCAATAGCTACGATTTGATAGTTCTCTGCATATTCCTTATCTCCATTAACAATCGACCCAACAATGAAGAATTTTTGAAGAATACAGCTATCACAATTCACGACGACCTGATATAGCAACCAACCTACTGATGAATAGACTGCAATGGTGCAGTGCACATCCATGGAGCTTTATCCAAGAAGAAAACTATGTTCCACTAAATTTCACTTCCACTGCAAAAATGATACTAAGTTGCAAAATCCTATATTTCTCATATTAGTAACAAAAGCTGTTCCACCGAGGTCCGAGAAAGAATTTACAATAAAAATGCAAATACTGAACCAACTTGTCTAAAAGTTTACAAAGTTACCAAATTCAGCATTAAGCACTCTCCTCACTCTCAAGTCTATGATGAATTCGTATCAAAAGTCTAATCCTCTCGTGCTGTATTCAACAATCTCCCCTAAAAATTTAAGCTATTAGCAAGGGTACACGGTTATTTATTTAAATTCAGCCTTCAACATATGTGAATATGTCATCTACCTGAATCGACAAGACCTGCAGAATTTTGTTCAGTAGCCAGTTCATTCTCTAATTTTCCTCGTGAACCAGCGCCGTGTTTTCTTCGTTACCCACTTGATTCAACGCAGCGGTAGCCTGAGTCCTGGAGAGATTCTGTAAAATCTGATTATTGAGGTCATCACTGCCCTTGTACTGCTCAAATGGATCAATTTTGCACTTCACGTACGCAACCCACCATGGAAATTTTGTTAAAATTACAAAATAATAAGTGCACGAACACGATCAAGTGTTTGCATTGAAATTTATTTCCATATAGACCCGAAACTACCAGTTTCAAAAGCTAAAAAATTCGCTATTTAATTTACCAAAGAGCCTTGAAGCGAATTGGAGGGTCCAAAACTACTCAGCTTCGCAGAAATTTGAGAAATTTTGCCGCCCCGCCACAACATTGCCGGAGCACCGGGTGACCAAAAGTTTCGGAGCGGTTTTTCATAATCTAAACACTGATACCCGAATCGTGATACCCGAATCGAGAACCGATAGATTTGTGTTGGGTTTCGGATCTAGACCGAGAATCGAAACTAAATAATTTTTTTTTATTTTTTATATTGAATTAATTAAATTATTTTATTTTTTTCTAAATAAATTAGCAAATTAATTAAATAAATCAGATTATTTCATAATTTTAATTTTAAAGCCCAAATTATTTTTAAAGCCCATTAGCCCATTTTAATTTGAAACAAATGAATTTACCTTATATAGTGTTACTGTAATATTAATATCTACTTTTTGGTATTTGTATGCATTGAATTAATCTTATTTTTGATGGCTAATTATTTATATGTTTTTTAATTAGACTACCTTAATTTGTAAAACAAATGAAATGTCATTAATTGTATTTATGTAATGTTGTTGTAAATATTAAAAAAAATTAATTATGGTACGGAATCGAATCGAACCGAACCCGAACCCGAATTGTTCCATAATTATATTGGACTTGACGGTTCCATTTATTAAATAGCAGAAAGTTTTGGGTCAGTTTAGTTTTGAAGCTTCTAATGCATTTAAAATAAACTTAAAAATAAAAAGGATAAATTACACTCCAAGTCCTCAACGTTTTCAATTTGTTTCAATTTCGTCCCACTAAAATTTTTAGAACGTATCATCCAACTTTTCACTAAATCACGCATTCTCATTTTTGTCCCTCTTTTTTGGATCTACTTTTCACTAACTACTTTTGTAGGATTATCCCGAGGATTTGGGATCTATAGAGGCTTACCAGTTAGACATGTGTTGAGTGATTAGTCTAGTGAGCCTGGTGGGCGATGAGGTGAGATATGTGTTCTCGAGGTGTGAGCAACATGGAATGTGATATGATAAATGTGGTGATATCTTTTCGTGAGGTCGTTTATGTATTTGTTGCGTATATGTTGACCGTATGTTTGATTAACTTGGTGTTAATCTGTTATTCTTAGTGAGCATGTTTGAAAGGATCTACGTGCTATCCTATAAATAATATTTACATCGCATGTTTATCTGCTCTTAATTGATTGTTGTGATTACTTGCTTCTACTCGGATGTTCTTAATCTTAGCCCTTATAAGTATATAGAGCAGGAATGGTATGTGTTTCAGGTTTGAAACACGAGGTAAGATCCGTGGCACCAATTTTATTAGTTACCTTGACTGTGCAAGTATAAAGTGCGTGTTTTGTTTGCTTGCAGATTTATTGGGTTTTGGTACCCAATAAATTCTGGTCTATGATGTTAAAATGGTTTTGTTGAATTATATTTCATAGGCATTGATCGATGAATAAAGTGAAATGTCGACATCACAATGAACGAACCATTCCTCCAACCTATTATTGGGCCATTTGAAGTAACCCAATTTATTAGTGCTGCTCATGGCCCAACCAAATCCCTTAGAAGGCTTGATTGGTCGTTATCCCACTTATTCACTTTGTTATTGGGCCATACTATTTGACCTAAAGCCCATGTTTTTCTTTAACCCATTTAATTGGTTGTCTACTGTAGTTAGTGTGTTTGTGAAAATGTAGTAGCCGTGAGTTTTTAGGAGAGAGGAGCGTGGCTTTGTGCTCTCGAATCTTGTTTTTTGCTTGCCTTGGTTTCTCCTTCTCCTCTAGCCTTTGTGGCTGTTTCTTGAGGCTACCTAA
The DNA here is from genome assembly GCA_035079005.1 of Fraxinus americana. Taxonomy (NCBI): domain Eukaryota; kingdom Viridiplantae; phylum Streptophyta; class Magnoliopsida; order Lamiales; family Oleaceae; genus Fraxinus; species Fraxinus americana. Next base: position 53,958,894 of record CM068706.1, on the reverse strand, counting down.
CTATTCACACCTTCCCCTTTGTGGGCAACTAGTGAGCAACCGAGATTGGGGGCGTGAGGTTGAGTAATTGGTTGATGGTTTGTGGTGTCGATTGATTTTTCTGAGCTCGGTATTTGGGTGTGATTGCAGGCCAATATTCTACACTTAATGATTTGAAAACTTACATTAATTTTTCTAATTATGAGCTCGTCACTTTTTTGGAAACACAGAAACTATATTTCGAATCTCAACCCTTGACAGACAAAACTGTTCACTTTAAAATTGACACAATCTTTGGACTCAATAATAAAAGGAGAATAATATTTGACTTTGTAATTGTGAATTTGGGAAATATGAGTTTAGGGGGATGAAGGGAAAAAGTTAAAATCCTCCATTCATTTGAGTGTACAAGGAAAGGGCATAGTGGACTTTTGAAAATTTTAAATAATTAAAATTTCTTTTATTTTTAAGAAATTGGTCAGGTGCTTTTTGAACAAAATGATATTGCCATCCCAACTAATTCTCCTTTATTTTTTTTTTGCCCCTTCACTTCACTTCACTTCGCATTTGCTACACGTTAGGGCGAAGAATATATACAATACGCACATCAATCTTCCTCCATCGCCCTTTCCGCATTGTTCAACTAACACTTTTCATTTTTCCTAAAACCCTATGGAGCTGCTACGATCGTATCTCTCACGGGTCCGGATCCCCGAACCGACCAATCGCATATACAAGCAAGAATGCTGTGTTTCCTTCGAGACGCCGGTATTGTTTCACTTTTATTTTTTATCTCTATTTTGAACAAATATTTATACCTATTTCATAATTATTTTTGGTGATAAGGCTGAAAGTGTGCATGTTTGCTTTAATTTATGAATTTGTTGTTATCGACTTCTGTTACTTTAATTTTATTAGCTTAACTTTGTGTTTTGGTTAATGTTATTTATTTATTGTATCATATTGATTTTGCAGAGGTCCGAGGGTGGACTGTTTGTGGACATGAATTCTTTTCTTGCATTTGGCAAGGATTATGTGGGTTGGAACTATGAGAAGACTGGAAACCCAGTTTATCTGCATATTAAGGAGACAAGAAAGCCGGTTTCTGAGGACAGGCCTTCGAAAAAACCAACTCTTCTGGCCATAGGTACCGAGTATAAATGTGCTAGAATTTTGGTGAAGTGCTTTCATCTTATGTGCAATGACTATTTTTAATGTTTGCTCTTCCATGTTCTTTGCTTTGCAAGAGAAAACTGGAAACAGAAATAAAATTAGAATAACGTGATACATTCATAGCTTCTGGATGCCCTTGACTGAATTTGATGTGGCTCTAGTAACTTAAACGCCAGCTATTAATTGGCTAATTTGGTGAGTATTGATGATCATATAATCTGCCACGCAGTCCTTATATGAGTGAAAATGGAGAAATAAGAGTATATTCTCATCGAGTGCCAACCCAAGAAACAAGGAAAGAAGCATTGGCAGAAAAAGAGTGGAAGTTGAACATTTTATTTTTTAGCATCCTTCCTTAATCGTCAGCTATGGAATGTGCTCAGTGTCCTTCATAGTTTACCTAGCTGGTTAAGAATTTGGGATTAGTTTTAGTGGGAACTGCTGGTCACTTTTTGAAATTTTTGTTAGACTAGGTAACTACTTTTTTTAAGTAGCTCCCAGCTAGTATTTTGCAATTCTTGTTATCCATATTCTCATAACTGTACATTTCTTGAAGTTCTCTCATTTTATTTTTTTAGGCATCGAAGGAGGATTTGATGACAACGAACCTGAATATGAAGTCAGCTATGAAATAGTTATTTTGCCAAGCTGTGTCACTCTCCTCTTTCCATCTGTAGAGTTGCCAGAGAAGGTGGTATTGATATACGTAACTAAAGCTTATACGATCAAGAGTTGGTCCCAAAATGTCTCTTTTATTTATATTTGCAGGTTAGATTGGCTGTTGATGCTGTCATAATGGCGGCTGGGGCTGAGAGAAAAGAGCAAGTTGCTTCTTGGACTGCCGATAAGAAGGTCGTTAGCAAACATGCCATGGATTTGAAACAGCTTGATAATGGGGTGATTGTTCCTCCATCTGGTTGGAAGTGTGAGAAGTGCAATAAGACTGAGAATCTTTGGCTAAATTTAACTGATGGATCAATACTCTGCGGTAGAAGTAATTGGGATGGAAGTGGAGGCAACAACCATGCCATTAACCATTACAACGTGACAGGTTATCCTCTGGCTGTAAAGCTTGGAACTATAATGGCCGATTTAGAGGCAGCAGGTATTTCCCTCCTTTTTATTGGACAAATGATTGTTTCCTATCCTTATCATTATTTATCCACTTTTTGCCAGTGGTATTTACAGAAAAATGTAGGTTTTCCTAATATGAATATTAACAGAAATTTGCTTGTAGCGTCAAATTTCTGTTACATGCCACAGACTAGTATCACTCCTATATTTCCTAAAATGAACAGAAGGGGCATTTACTTCATGGAGAAACACAGACACATAGTTTCGGTGGATAAACTTTCTAATAATGTAATACAAAAGTAATTCATCTATCTTAAGTTTCCTATATTCCTCTTCAGTTGGTATCTGTAAGATATATTACCCTTGAAAATGTGCACAGAAGAAAGAAAATTGAATTGAATTGGATTTAACTTCTGTGTATAAGAGATGCTGTGACGATAGTTTACACTTTATCAGCATTATCACTGGGAAATATTTTGACAGTGGCGCTTTGTTATTCTTTGGTTAAAAAAGTTACTCTAATTAGGTTTTACAATTTTGTGATCTGCATGTATTTAAAACATGTTGCGCTGCAGTGACAGGAAACTTTGGTATTGAAACTTGCTCCTGAAATCAGGGAGCTGTGAATTCAATTCCTAGCTTACCTTTTCAGTGTTTGAATATGTTAATTACTACTATTATTTTGTTCAAATATAATCACGAATTCCAATTTGGCAGCTCAGATGTTTACTCTTATGACGAGGATGAAAGTGTTGAGGATCCACTTCTAGCAGAGCATCTGCTCCATTTTGGTATCGATTTTTCATCCTTACAAAAGGTTGTGACTAGAACCTTCGATGTGTAGCATGTTTAACTGTCAAATACATGTTCTATTCTTTTTTCAATTTTTACTGTCTAGAACTTGCTTATGTAGTTCTGTAAGGATGTCAGCGATTTGTCATCAAAATGTATTTGACCAATTGTGAGTCCTCAGTCCTCACTGCATAGGTCAAAACAAGTTAACGTGCTACTAATTGGCACAGTATTTACATTTATATATTTATGGAGCTTCCATAGGGCAATATCAGTCTAATATGTAACTAGTTGAAGTTTAATGTTGTATCAAAGACTGTAAAAATTGTAAGGGACTTGAAGGGCAGCTCTCATGCACAGTCTTTTGCTCTTCTATTGATTAGATGATCGTTATGCAAAAAGAGTGGATGTTTTGAGACTTACGAGTATAATGTGCACTTGTTCTTATTACTTCTAAACATTTAACCTGTATATTTGAATGTCCATTGACCATAGGTGAAACATGTCAGATTCAGTGTGAAAACTTTACGAATTCAGGTTTCCAACTTTGTTCAAAATTGTTTTTATTGAAGATTAAAGGTAAATAAACGTGGGCACTCAACAACTTAAGCTTTCAAATTAAATGTGTTCCTTGCCCAATATGTAAGTTTTTAGAAGAGTTGGTTCAACATTGTTGAACATTAAATTTAAATAAATAAAACATGTCCACCCTCCAATTGCTGAAGCTTTTAGATGAGGTGGTTTAACATTGAATTAAAGCTGTAGAGGTCCTAAGTTTAGGTCTCACTACCACCAATTTATAAAAAATTGTACATGTTTTTGGTCCTTGATAGGAAAATCAACTCGACATGCCTGTGAAGGGGCTTGTTGATTGTTAAATTATAATAAATATATAGGTCCACTCTCTAACATCTTGACATTTTTAATGGGGTGGATCAACACCTTGTACAAAACTTTTTTTTCTTCTAACCTATCCATTTCACACTTAGTTCTCTCTCTGGTTTTTTTCCCTTGTGGACAAGCTATTCATTTCATTTGTTGCCTTCCAGATTCTTTTATATTAGATATACGCCTTGTGTTAAGATACCTGGTAAGAGTTCTTAATATTTTCTGTAGTTCTATTTTTTAAAGGTTATAAATTGTATTCAAGTTAGAGAGTAAATGATCAAATTCTTTACGATTAATAGTCACCTTTTTGTGATAAACTGGTAATTTCTCTATTCCAAAGAAGTTCTGCAAACACATTGTCTTTATTTGCTAAGTGGTCAGCAGGCAGTTTTCTTATATCAAATCTTTTAAGGGATTTGTTTGATATTTGGTGTTGTGTTCATTATTCTGTAACTCACCATTATCTTTGCTACTTGATAAAATAGCGGCGCCTGTCCTATATTTGTGATTGTAGTCCTTGTCATCAACATCAAGTGATAATGAGTGTCATATATTGTTGATTTTCAGACTGAAATGACGACTGCCGAAAGGGAGTTTGATCAAAACACTAACTTCGACTGGAACCGTATTCAAGAAAGCGGACAGGAGGTTGAACCGCTATTTGGACCAGGTTATACAGGACTCGTAAATCTTGGCAACAGGTATTGTTAGTTTCTGAAAGTTGTGCTGCTGCGCTTGTGTGCTATTTTTCTTCCTCGTACTCAAACTGTTCCCTTTGCAGTTGCTATTTGGCCGCAACTATGCAAGTTGTGTTTTCGACTCGTGGCTTTCATACACGGTCAGTACCATTATCTGGTAGTCTTATAATAATCAAATTTTTGGTATGGAATTGCATTGTCCTTAAACGGATCCTCATTTTTATGGGTTTTTCCTTTAGATACTACTTGGATCAAAATTTGAAAATGGCTTTTGATAATGCACCGGCCGATCCAACTGTAGACCTAAATATGCAGCTGTGAGTAAGCTACCTTATTATAATCTTATTATCTCCAATGCTGTTATATATGTGTATCATTTCTCTGTCTTCTCCTCTGTCCTTTTTTTTGTTTTGGGGTGGGGGTGGGGGGTAGGGGGTTGGTTTCTTGTCTGGTTTGGTAAGAGTTAGCCACTATAAGGTAATAATTTGTTCTGTTGAATTTGCAATACTTTTTGATGCTATATTGTCTGTAATTCATGCTTGGACTTCTGAAATTGCATCAACTATTCCTCTTTACACTTCGCCCTAACATGGCTAGATGGTAACGTGGTTTTCCATTTAGAGCTAGTTTTAAGGAGTATGCATCAAATTAAGGAACTTTTTAGATTGAGAATGTGTTTGACTGTGGTGCAACCATCCTAAAACTATGGAACTTCTGCTTGCTTTAGGGACTCTAAGACGAGGAAGTAATCAGCAAATTATTTCTCAAAGATACTCGAAGGTTACTACCCGAAAAAGCAATTACTGGTCAAATAACAGATTTCTGTTAAAAGTTGTTCTTTTTCTGCTTCTTTTTTTCTTTATTGTTTTCTCCTGTCGGGTGAAAATCTTTGGCCTAAGGGGTTGGGAGAGAATTTTGGGGGGGGGGGGGGGGGGGGTATAACAGGATTTTTGAGTTTGTTTTGAACTCTTGGCTATTGAACCAATCCCTTAGGATTCTATTGGAAATTATTTTACCTGCAAGCTTTGTGGATTTAGGTAGCTTGACATAAAGAGGATAGTGAATGTTTTTCATGACAGTTAGCAATGCAATGAAAATATTGAATGCTATGTTGTGAAGGAGGAAGTCAACTTTTTTGAACTGTGCACCTTTTAGAGACAGTTCTCATTTTTTTATAGTGGTGGGTTGCGGGGAATATTGGAAGGTGGATACAGATTGGAAAATTGAAGTGGCTGTTGAAAGTGGGCCATTTAATTTAGACGCTAGAGTAAATCTTTACAAGAGTGAATTAGAAAAATGTGGACGTCCCTGCTATATTGATAATTGCCATATGCCAGCTGACATGCCTTGATAATGTAATGGCTTTCCAAGGTAATTTTTTTTAATAACTTGTCCTGAATATCAACAAGTGATTTCTCTAGCTCTCATCTGTTTCACACAGTCTCTCATTGAAGGGTAAAAACATTTGCTTGGTTAATACAAGGGACATGTGGGTGCTATAAGTAACAAATTTGTTTAAGTGCCTGTTTTAGCCTCAATTTTTGCCCAAAATGCATTTTAGAATAATATTTTGATGGAGAATGTGTGGTTAAAAAATAAAGAAACTTTTTGGGTTTGCGTGAAATATTATTTTATTGTAGAATGTGTTGTTGAAAATAAGAGAGAAAAATGTATTTTGAAAATAGTGGAGACCAAACAAGGGCTAAATATGCCGATGTTTGCTATGATACTTGGTTAACACATTTTGTCTCTTGGCAGAGCAAAGGTTGGTCATGGATTGCTTTCTGGTAAATATTCTATTCCAGCTGCCAAGGTATGTTGTGTTTATATATTTATGCTTGTTTATCTGTTATCGTATGTGTAACAGAAAGTCTTTGTCATCCAGAAAGATGACGCTGGAGATATGATAAACTCTACATTAACTGCTGTAAGTCAGCGTGCTACCTACTTCCTCTGGTTTTTGTTATTTTTAGATTCCCTTTATCATGTATCAAATGATTACAGAACCATAATGAAAGATTATACTCTATGTAAGAATGCTGAAGTACATTGCACTTCTTATTTTCGATGCCTTGACCAGTTCAGTTATTTTGACGTAAATCAAAATCTTTCAGATGCAATAAGACATCAATACCAACCATGTTAAGATATCTTCTGTTTCTCTATTTCTAACTACGGGACTGCCTAAGCTTTCAGAAACAAGATGGGATTCCTCCTCGTATGTTCAAGTCAGTAATTGCTGCAAGCCACCCTGAGTTTTCAACTATGAGACAACAGGTATGCTTACAAGTTTGGATTGTTTTCAATAAGGCTCGATAATTTTATTGTTGCCACCTCTATCATAATCTTGAAAGTGGGATCGGTTAGGCGATTTCTGATCTTTGATGTTATGGGCATATTCTTTGCAACTTGCTGTAACTTGATCAGTTAGTGGGTTGACAAAAGATTTGAATGGCTTATGAAATGCGAATTGTAGTTCCTATTCTGCTACGATACCTGTGAAATTCAGAAAGAAATGTTTGAAAGTGATAGGTTGATTAAACTGTTAGTCAGCTACAAATGTTTATCACTACGAATATTTGCTAGTTACAACTGCTTTTATTCTTGTATGGTTAAATCTAGTTGTCAGCTTAATGCTAGGCTACTGCAGCCTAGGGGTTGTACAACAATGACTCACTGGATAGGGACCTTGTTTTGTCCTTCATAACTAATTTTCTATTTCTCTTCTGTCTGTGATTATTTGTGCTTTTGATTGCTGGATTTAGTTGCATAGATAATAAACAGGAAGTTATCTCTAGGATGCTTTAGAGTTCTTCCTGCACTTCATCGACCAAGTTGAGAGGATCAATGCTGGGAATCCTAATTTTGATCCTTCAAGGATTTTTAAGTTTGGCATTGAAGAGCGATTGCAATGTCCCTCTGGCAGAGTTGCCTATAACAAGAGAGATGACTATATTCTTTCACTAAGTATTCCGCTACACAAAGCTACAAACAAAAGTGAGTTTACCCTGTATGTTGTTTTGTAAATTATGTAGACATCAATCTAACATTACTTGTTTCAAAATTCAGAGGAATTAGAAGACTTCCAAAAATTACGGGCTGAGAAGGATGCAGAAGGGAAGGAATTGTAAGTTGAAACAGTCCCATTTGCACATGTTTTCGCATCCATGTGGCATTTTGCTTAATATGTCAAGGTTTGGCAGGTTGGCTGATGAAATTGTAAGGCCAAGGGTGCCCTTGAAGGATTGTCTGGATTGCTTCTCTGCTCCTGAGGAGGTGCATGATTTTTACAGTACTGCACTTGATGCCAGGACAACAGCTATTAAGTGAGCTCTCTCTCTCTCTCTCTCTCTCTCTCTCTCTCTTTCACACACACACACACACACACATGCGTGCGCGCGTGCTCAGGTTTATAGCATGAAGAGTACTAAATCTGATTTTCAAGTTGAAGTTACTCATTTATCACTCTAGAAACTAATTTTTGATATTTGTGCATTTAAAGACGAGACTGCTCAACGGAAAATGTTTAAACAGATTTTCACATCTGGTTTGCAGAACTGCGGGTTTGACTTCATTTCCTGATTATCTGGTGTTGCACATGCGAAAATTTGTCATGGAGGAAGGCTGGGTTCCCAAAAAACTCGGTACTTTTAATATGTGGCTTTAATTTCATTACTTGTTTACGAAATTGTTTTAGTAATATACTGCTTTCTTTTTGGGTTTGATTTTGTAGATGTGTACATTGATGTTCCTGATAACATAGACATAAGTAATATGCGCAGTAATGGTCTTCAAGCTGGAGAGGAATTGTTGCCAGAAGGAGGTACATTATATCTCTTTTATTTTGCTTTGTTCCCTCCCAGGTTTCTCTGTTGATATGCCAAATTTATTGTCTTTGCTTCTGTAAATACTGGGCAGTAACTTAGCTTGAATGAGGCTAAGTTGTAATGAAGCCATGCTTTCTTATAGTATGCTGAATCAAAGAAGCTCAAGCTCTGAATACGAGGGATTCTTTAATTTCAAGCATTTAACTATTTTAATCACTAGCCCTCGCTTGTCTTGTCATTTAGGCATCTCCCCAAACCCCGAACCTCTCTATTTTTTTGGTAATTTGACATTAGTTAATATTTTTAATATTTTCTGAAATATTGTATTATTCTTAGGGGCCCCTTTGGCAAGTCTTTTGAAAAGCCAAAAACTGCTTTTGAGATTAAGAAGCTACTTTTGGACCCGTTTGGATTATTTTCTAGAATTGCTTGTAAGAGTTTTAAGAGGAAGCGCCAGGGTGGCTTCCTCAGGAAGGTTTTCTACAGAAAGTGAGAAAGTAGAAGCCATACCAAATGTGCCCTTTGTCATCCTTGAATAACTAAATCTTGCATATCACTGTGTACATATATATATGTTTATGTATCTATTTGGGACACCTTAGTACTTCAATGTCAATGGATCAGTCACCATGGCAGAATCCTGTCATGTTTAACAAGGGAACTATCTCTTATGATATATATATATATAGTTCAATGTCAATGGATCAAATTATCAATCACCATGGCAGAATCCTGTCATGTTCAACAAGGGAACTATCTCTTATGATTGGTTGACTAGCACCTTTTTTGGGGTTTAGATATAATGCTACAAGAGCGCATGCTTTGGATGTGTAAATGTTTTAATTTAGCTAGATTGCTTGTAGTTGCTATCTACTTGGTTGCTGTTCTAAATTTTATGTGCTAGGTCATTGTTCATTATATATGCAATCTTGTTAAAGATATAGAAACAATTTACAATAAAAACACAAACTCCTGAAGTGTTGTATGATGGCTATATTTCGATGTATTTTGTATCTATGCAAGCACCATTGTAGAAGCTTGATACCTGGCAAATTTTCTTCTTCATGTACATATGCAGGTGATGGCGGAGTTAAACCTGTGGCCAACGAGGATATTGTTACCCAACTTGTGTCGATGGGATTCAATTATCTTCACTGCCAAAAGGCAGCTATCAATACCTCCAATACTGGAGTTGAGGCAGCAATGAATTGGTTACTTAACCACATCAATGATCCCGGTATTCAAAGTCACATTCGGTTTTGCAGAATGCAGTTTCTGTAAGTCAGTTTTCTTGTTGTTTCTGAACTTCAAAGATCTTGATTTGTAAATTTTGTTTCCAGACATCGATAATCCCATCACAAAAGCAGCGAAGAGTGCTCTGCATTATTCAGATATTGACCCGTTAAAAGTTGATGCTATGGTATCATTTGGTTTTGAGGAAGAACTTGCTCGAAAGGCACTTATGGCGTCGGTAAAATTCTTGTAATTGGAACTTTTTATAGATATTGTTGGAATGTACAGCTGTAGATAGGCATTTAATTCTGTAAATATTTAGGAATCCCTTGAAATAAGGAATTGATAGCATTGGAATATCTCTCTGATTTGGAGAGATTTGGTCAGATTAGTTTTCCTATTTTTTCTCCTAGAGTAGTCTATATATTGCGCTGTGTATTCTCTATTTCTATAACATAATGAGAAATATTCAGATCTTTACTTTTCTTGTTCTTAAGATGGTATCAGAGCTTTAGGCTCTTTTCTGGTTTTCTATTCCACTTTTTCGCAGCCTTCATTGCTGCAAAAGTTTTCCATTTTTCGCAGCCTTCATTGTTGCAAAATTTCTTCCTCCTTTTTTTTTTTTTTTTTTTCCCGTTTCCTCCTAGTTTTTTTTTACACAGATCTGTCCCTTGCCATCAATCTTTCTCTTGTCAACCATGTCTACATCTGAAACCACGGTTACCTCTGTTCAATCCAACGATGCCCATTCGAACCAGATGATTGGAGATTTGCAGAATGTTCGGGCCAGCTACAGACTAACTGAGAAAAATTATCTCAAGTGGTCTCAATTTGTTAAAACATATCTGAAAGGGAAAGGGAGACTCAGCCATATACTTGGGACAGGACCAAAAAAAGGAGACCCAGAGTTTGACGCTTGGGATGAAGTTGATTCAATGATAATGTCTTGGTTATGGGATTCAATGGACCCTGCAATTGGTGACACCTGTATGTTTCTGACAACTGCAAAGAGATTTGGGACTCCATTCGCCGAACATACTCGAAGGCTCGTGACGGCGCTCAGATTTATGATATCAAGGTGAAGACGAGTGCAACTAAACAGGGAGGAAGAACTGTAACGGAGTATGCCAATTTACTGAAAAATTTGTGGCAGGAACTTGATCACTATCGAGTGTTTGAGATGAAGTGTGCAGAAGATGCTGCAATCTTAAAAAATTTTATTGAGAAGGACTGCGTCTATGATTTCTTGACTGGACTTAACCCAGAATTTGACCAAGTTCGGGTTCAGATACTTGGGCGTGATGACACACCCTCATTGGAGGAAACAATTTCTATAATCCGAGCTGAAGAAAGCCGAAGAGGATTAATGCTCGAATCCCAAGCTATGGATGGGTCAGCCTTGGCAACTAAAACTGAACAAAACCAAGCTCGTGAGCAAAAGAAGGCAGATTTGTCCAGATTCCCAGGAATAGACAACAAGGATAATCGATGGAAAGATAACTTGTGGTGTAACTACTGTAAGAAACCAAGGCATACCAAGGAACATTGCTGGAAATTACATGGTAAACCACCAAGCCTAGAATGGGGAAATAGGGGAGGTCAACAGAGATCTCAAGCCCATATGACAGAAAAACTCAATCAAGGAGAACAGGAAAAAAAGGGTCTGAACAGTGAAGAAGTTGAGAAACTAAGAGGCTTGATTGGATCTCTTGAAAAACCTTCTGGAGCATGCTCATTGGCACTCTCAGGTAAGTCTCCATTCTCATTTGGATTAAATGTGTCGGAAAAGTGTTTGGACAATTGTTGGATAGTTGATTCAGGGGCTACTGACCATATGACTCACACTTCACAATTTTTCAGCACCTATAAACCATGTCCTAGTAGTAGGAAAATTATTGTAGCTAATGGTTCTCTTGCTGCAGTTGCTGGCCTAGGAGATATTCACGTCACACCTTCCCTCATTCTTAAAAATGTGCTTCATGTACCAAACTTATCTGCCAACCTTGTTTCAATTCAAAGGCTCACAAAAGATCTAAAATGCTTTGCAATCTTTCACCCTTCCTTTTGTGTTTTTCAGGAACAGGGTTCGGGGAAGACGATTGGACTTGCTAAGGAAAGGAATGGAATGGTCTTTATTATCTTGAAACACCTAATACTTCAAGAAGAGTTTTGAATAATGTGTCTTTATCATTTCTTAGTTTTTCAAATAAAGATGCCATTTGGCTTCACCACTTTCGTTTTGGTCATCCATCTTTTAGAGTCTTAAATATTATGTTTCCCTCTTTGTTTAAAGGGTTAAAAGTTGCAGAATTTCATTGTGATATTTGTAAGCTTGCTAAACATACTCGTGTATCTTTTCCCGTTAGCAATAAAAGATGTTCCCATCCTTTTGAATTGATTCACAGTGATATTTGGGGACCGTCTAGTGTTCCAAACATTTATGGGTCTCGTTGGTTTGTCTCTCTAATTGATGATTGCACTAGGGTCACATGGATATTCTTAATCAAACAAAAATCTGATGTAAGTAGTGTCGTCCCTAATTTTCACTCCATGATTCAAAACCAGTTTGGGGTAAAAATAAAAAAATTTAGGTCTGACAATGCGAGGGATTACTTTAATCATATTTTGACCCCCTACTTTCAAAAAGAAGGCATTATTCATGAATCCTCTTGTGTTTACACACCACAACAAAACGGAGTAGCAGAGAGGAAAAATGGCCATTTACTTAATACTACTCGAGCACTGTTATTTCATGGGAATGTTCCAAAAAATTATTGGGGAGAGGCCGTTCTTACAGCCACATATATGACCAATAGACTGCCCTCAAAAACACTAGATTTCAAAACTCCCATGGAAACCCTTGCCAAATTCTACCCACATGTCCGAACATCAAATGGCCTCATACCCAGAATCTTTGGGTGTACCTCATTTGTCCATATCCATAGCCAACATAGAGGAAAATTAGACCCTAGAGCAACCAAATGCGTGTTTCTTGGCTATTCATCTACACAGAAAGGGTATAAATGCTATCACCCTCCTTCTAAAAAATTTTACATCTCTGTGGATGTCACTTTTGCAGAACACAAGCCTTACTTCACGCAGTCTTCTCTTCAGGAGGAGATGTCAATGGAAGATAAAGAGCGCCTCTTGTTGGATCCCTTGACCTAATCCCAATTTCAGTTCCTACAGAAAGTGTTCAACCCTTAGAGTCAGTCCCAATTCCTACTCCTGCTACTCCAGCTCCTGTGCATAACCATGCAACCTCAAGAAATAAAGATGTTCCAGACCTGACGCAAGTGCAACATAGTGACCCGAGCCCTGTTAATGAAGAAAAGGTAAGTTCTGACTCACCTTTGCATATACAGTCTGTCGAAACAGGAAGCCAAGATTTAGATCTTCCCATTGCAGTTAGAAAAGGTACTCGTGAATGCACAACACGACCTTTATATCCTTTGTCTCACTATGTATCACTTAAACGTCTATCACCAAATCATAGAAATTTCATTTCAAGTCTGAATACTATTTCTGCTCCAAACACTTTGTCTGAGGCATTATCAAAAGGGGAATGGAGGAATGCTATGAGAGAAGAAATGGATGCTCTAGAAAAGAATAAAACTTGGGAGATTGTTGATAGACCGAAAGGAAAGAATCTGGTGGGGTGCAAATGGGTGTTCTCTTTGAAATACAAAGCTGATGGCTCTCTTGAAAGGTATAAGGCAAGATTGGTCGCAAAGGGTTATACTCAAACACATGGAGTTGACTATCACGAAACATTTGCTCCCGTGGCCAAAATGAATACCGTAAGAATTCTGTTATCTTTGGCAGCTCATTTCAACTGGCAACTTCAACAGTATGATGTGAAAAATGCCTTCCTGCATGGTGACTTAGAAGAAGAAATTTACATGAGTATTTCACCAGGTTTTGAAGGAAAAATGACAATAAATAAGGTGTGCAGACTAAGGAAAGCTCTATATGGATTAAAACAATCACCCAGAGCTTGGTTTGGAAGATTTGCAGGAGTGATGAAGGCAACAGGGTACAGACAAAGCCAAGGAGATCATACTCTTTTCATTAAACATTCTTTCTCAGGAGGAGTGACAATCCTCCTAGTATATGTCGATGACATTATTGTTACAGGAAATGACGAGAAAGAAAAACAGGACCTGAAACAATGCTTGATCAAAGAATTTGAAATTAAGGATCTTGGAAGACTGAAGTATTTTCTTGGAATTGAAGTCTCATACTCAAGACATGGAATTTTTATCTCACAACAAAAGTATGTAACGGACCTTTTGAAGGAAACGGGAAAGCTTGGTTGCAAACCAGTAGCTACACCGATTGACCCAAACCAGAAAATAGGGGAAGCAAAAGAAGAACCAGCTGTGGATAAGGAGGCTTATCAGAGATTGGTAGGAAGACTCATCTATCTTGCTCACACACGACCTGATATAGCATACGCAGTGAGCATCATTAGTCAGTTCATGCATGACCCAAGGGAAGTACATCTCCAAGTTGCCTATCGAGTGCTACATTACCTGAAAGGTAGTCCTGGCAAAGGAGTTTTATTCAGAAGAGATAATGGGCTCACACTGGAAGCCTACACGGATGCTGATTATGCAGGCTCTATTGTAGATAGGAGATCAATGTCTGGTTATTGTACTTTTCTTGGTGGAAATTTAGTAACATGGAGGAGTAAAAAGCAAAATGTGGTAGCAAGATCCAGTGCTGAATCAGAGTTTAAGGCAATGGCACAAGGAGTGTGTGAACTACTATGGCTGAAGATCATTTTGGATGATTTAAGAATCAAATGGGAAGGTCCTATGAAGTTATACTGTGATAATAAATCAGCAATAAATATTGCTCATAATCCAGTACAACATGATAAGACAAAGCACATTGAGATTGATAGGCACTTCATCAAAGAGAAGCTAGAAGATGGTTTGATCTGTATGACATACGTACCCTCAGGGAGTCAGTTGGCGAATGTTCTAACCAAGGGGCTCAACAGTACTGCATTTCATGGAATCATTTCCAAGTTGGGAATGGAAGATATCTATTCTCCAGCTTGAGGAGGAGTGTTGGAATGTACAGCTGTAGATAGGCATTTAATTCTGTAAATATTTAGGAATCCCTTGAAATAAGGAATTGATAGCATTGGAATATCTCTCTGATTTGGAGAGATTTGGTCAGATTAGTTTTCCTATTTTTTCTCCTAGAGTAGTCTATATATTGCGCTGTGTATTCTCTATTTCTATAACATAATGAGAAATATTCAGATCTTTACTTTTCTTGTTCTTAAGAGATATTACTTTATGAGAAAAGGAGATATGTTTATTTGTTTCTGAAATGCTGGAGTTCCACAGTTCTTTATATTTAATTCTTTACAGGATGGTGATATTGAAAAAGCCACTGAATGGATATTTAATCCTCCTTCTGGTACATCCCACATGGACACTAGTCCGAGTAATAGTGCTGCTGAGGTTGATGCAGTTCTGCCTGATGGAGATGGGAGTGAGTTTCTCGTACCTTTTTCCTGTTGATCTGCAATGTGCTATATATTAGGGTGCGTTTGATTGCAATGATGGAAAATGGGTGGAAAGAAAATATTTTACAGGGAAAAGATTTGTTTAGAAAATATTTTGTAGGGAAAATGATTTCAAGTGTGTTTGATTGGTATAATTTTCTACCCGGAAAATTTTTAAATTTTGTGTTCGTTTGGCTTTGTTTTACATGGAAATTGTCTATTGAAGTGATAATTTTTTCCACAATTGGTTATAAAATTTGTTTCCATTGCCAAAAAGTAAAAAAAAAAAACGAAAAATAAAATTGTTTCCTAAAAAATCATTTTTTTATCAAAGTTTAGTGTTCGTTTGCATCAAAATTGTCCATGAAAGTGAATTTTTTTTTTACATTTGGTTATGAAATTTGTTTCTATTGCAAAAAAAAAAAAAAAGAAAAAAAATTGCAGACAGAACCCAGAATTAATTTTCCCACCTAAAAGGTGGGAAAATCTTTTCCTCCCACGCAAGGAAGATGGCGCGTAGAGGGAAAAAAAAAAAGCAAAATTTTCCATGCCAAATTATGGTCATCAAACACTACTAAACATGAAAAGTTGGAAAATATTTTCTTTTTCCACCCATTTTCCATGCTATCAAACATGGCCTTAATAAATTACCTTTGCTAGGCTCCTCCTTTTGAAGAACTTGGTCCCTTGTGCTCTCGTGTAATATTTTAGTGACACTAGTTACTGGAAATGATTCCATAAAGTCTTCAAGTGCTATAAAATTTTCATTATTATTGTTGGTTTTTTCCAGTGAAAAGGAAATTAGCGTTCTCTCATTTTTCCTCTTTTTGTGATACTCGTGGTATTTGTGCGAGCTGATAGCACATGCTTCTGGTAATTTGTATTCACAAACTTACCTTTTAACTTGCACAGAATACCGGCAAATTGGATTAGTGAGCCACATCGGTACATCTACCCACTGTGGTCACTATGTTGCTCATATCCGCAAAGATGGAAGGTGGGTGATTTTCAATGACAATAAGGTTGGGGTGTCGAAGAACCTGCCAATTGATATGGGATATTTATACTTTTTCGAAAGAATTGATAGTTGAATCTAGGATACAGCCGCGAGATGGAGATGCTCAGAAGGATGGATTGAGCAATTTTCTGGAATGCATTAACTTGCCCTCCCGCCTCCCGTTATCTGTTGACTGGATTTAATGCAGAGGCTAAACGAGGTGTGAAATCTCATCATTTTACTTGATCCGTTGCAATTTCGCTGCATGACACAGTGAAAATCACTTGCTTCTTGGCGATTCAGTATCTTATAAGCTAGGACTCAATAGGGGGATTACATTCTCACTTGGTGTTTCCAACCTCAGAATTTATCCCATATTCCCCTTTTTCTTTACAAACGGTATAAACCATTATTTACTCCAATCTGGGTATTATAATAGACTGATAACATTTGTGGGTTTTTAAGATACCCTAAATTGATCCTTTTCCTGCTTGACCTTTTTTATTATTCATGTTTCCAAGTGCTTAAAAGTTAATTTTCTAGTAACTTTGATTTGATTTTTACTGTTAAAAGAATGATGATTTCTACTGCATTTTGAGTACTGAATTATGTATTAATTACTTTTGTTGTAAAATGATCAATATATTTTAATTTGTCACCTATCATGTAAATAGAGACTTGAGAAACATGACCAGAAGAAAATTTTGAAATCAGTTGTAATTAAACACCAATGAACTTTCAAAAGAAAAATCATTCCAATTAAATTTCTCTCTACCTAACTCCAAATCAATAGAATAAGAAAAGAAAAATGTACAAGTCCTAATCTGAATAGCTTCAAAGCTTTAATTTTAAAGTTCAGCAATATCTGCCAATTTAAAGTTTTGGGAACTTAAAATTTGATGCGCAGCAGTCTCCACAAAGACAGCAACGCCACACTCGGTACTTTTGAAGCCTTCCAACAAACGGAAATCGACAGTTTGATGCGCAGCAGTCTCCAGAAAGACAGCAACGCTACACTCGGTACTTTTGAAGCCTTCCCACAAAGGGAAATCGACAGTTCCCAAAGCACTTTCTGGGAAGAAATATTTTTGGCTGAGCACAACTTTACTATACTCTTGACAACAAAATCATTGGCTAAAACTCGATCTTTGTTGGCTCCATTGAGACAACTTGTCACTAAACCGTTTTCGTATAGAGAAACCATAATATCGGCACCTTGGGTCCTTGATGATCCACCTTTGCCCTCGGAGATCCTGTCAATGAGACTTGCAGCGACTCTGGTGTGAGCCTTTCAAATGTTGCTTGTTTACATGAAATATGAATTAATCTCGTAATAAGTTTTATATAGCGTGATTACATTCAAGGATGAGTTTCAATATTTCTGATCAATAAGGTCTTGAATCTTATGTTTAAGGTTATAGGCTTGTAGCAGTCGAAAGTCCAATGTCTATTTTATGCATATGGTATAATGGTAATCGAATCAAGCATTCGAGTGCTCTTACCAATATATTTGGCATATTGGGTCGAAGTTCTATTTTGAAAGATAACCTATTTTATTAAGTGAAGTGACAAATTTTTTTTTTTAAGTTGTAAGGAAATAGTGTAGTTGACTTGGAACGCGGGAGTTGGGGCTCTTGATGAGTGCGCGATGCAAAATAAAAAACATCCTGATCATTCCCAACGCAGTAGGCCCGACCTTGGACCACAATTTTCGGGTTGAAAATTGAGTTCTACCTCAAAATAAGCGTTTTGCCTAACGGTTCATTGGCTCTGTCCTAAAGTATTTTTCCAACCTATATAATCTCAATGGTCCACAGGTTGTACCGTTGAAGTCACCCCTTCCCAGCCGTGTTCCGCCTATTAAGCAAAAAATCAGCCGCGAGATTGTAATATAAATAATACATTCCAGCAAAGTAATAACATGGTCCCATGGTCTAGTGGTTAGGACATTGGACTCTGAATCCAGTAACCCGAGTTCAAATCTCGGTGGGACCTTTTTCCTATTTTCATTTTTAATAAATAATTCACCTCTTTTTTTTTTTGGCAGTTTCTCTTTTTTCATTAATTCCTGCCTTAAATTGCAACATCTTTTCTGGGGTTAAAAAAATATTATTGGCTGAACTTTCATGTATGTTTCAAATCGGTCATTAAATTTCAATTTGATACTAAATAATCATTATACTTTAAAAATTGTTTCTATTTGATCCTCACGTTAGTCTCCATCTGTAAAATTAGTGCATAATCCTGTACGACAAGTCTGCCTGGTTTCTTGGAACCTCCTCAGCTATTATCAAACGTTATCCCTCCACCATATTGCTCGATTGTGGATTTTCTTTAAGTCAAAGTATAAAGTCGGTTTTAAAGTCAATAAATCGTCAATTTTTATCTACGATTTCCATTATGCCTTTACTATAGTGGAGGGATAACATTGAATAACAGCTGAGGATGTAAACGTACGTGATACGTCGTGCTATTTTTCTCCCAAACTTATGCATTACTAATATAGACTACTGTAAGAATCTAATAGAAACAAAATTATAAAGTATAGATTGAAGTTGAATAACTTGTTTGCAAGTTGCAATAGGTGCATTGAAATTCGGCTGCATATACGTGATTGAGAAGTTGAGAAAAATTGTGAATCCTATGAAGGTTTGAATTTATACCCTCTCTTAAGATAGATTGGATCTTACTTTAGGTAAATTCTATCAAACAGCGTAAGACCTAAAATAACACTACGAAATTCAAATCCTTTTATCTTCTAATGTGTTCCCGAGAATGTCTGAATCACAGAAGATTCAAATTTGATTGAAAATTGAAAACGACATCGATACTGTATGTTAGTCAATTTTACCTTAGCCATTGAAATATCAAAATATAGAAAAGAAAATTCATGTGGACGTCTGCAAATAATAATTATATATCAACGAAAAGAGACAAAACTAAGTCATTGATTGATTTAGTTAAAAATCAAATTTTTAGTAAAATTTGTTAAAATTGTCGAAATAAGTGCGTAAAAAAATTCATAAAAGTTATGAATTCTATAAAATGTGTAATTGAAAATGAGAGTCGACTGTGTACTAAATTTCCCGACATCGAAAATTTTTGCATGGCTCAGAAAGTAGATTATCCACAAACTAATAAGAAGCCAAACTTTCAAGCACTCACCACATTTACTTGCATTGTCCGACTTGAATTTCCTATGGACCTCAATATTTGGGAGCAAATATCCACATATAAACCTAAACTTGGACTTTTGTCTTCAATGTTTTAGAATTCTTTGATACACATATATTAGAGAATGTAATTTAACTAGACAAAATTGAAAAAGCAACATACGCGATTAAATATTTTTGTAAATAGAGATCAATACGGGGCCAATTCATAGAGCCACATTTTCCGAACCACGTCGGGCCTAAAGTTTACTTTGTTACCTCACATCTGGACCGTCCATCCCACTTTTACACGCTTCGTGGTAAGTCACACAAACCATTTTCCACCTTTATAATTTTCTTTTTATGAATAATGTTATTCATAGTCAGCAGTCAAATAATTTGAGACATTAATTTTTTATAATTCTATTATCTTAAATTACAAGTTAATGCCTCAGGTAATAAATTGTCGATGGAATGACTGCCGCAATGACAACATTACTCCAGAGACATTATTGAACTCCAAATTTACTCATTTTGTGTGATCCTCATTTAATTGCCACGTGTATTGGGTCCCATTAGAACACCGAGAAGCACCCGATCAATCTACCTGCAATAAAAACTACCAAAAATTCTCATTCTGCACGGGTTTGAGTTGACACAGAGAAGAGGAGTAATACAAGGGGATCACCCTCCCCCACCCCGGCGAATCCATGGCCTCCATAACCTCACAATACTTCTTTTCTCTTTCTAAACCAAAACCCAACAGTAATTCCATCAAATCTTCCTTCGTCCACCACCTCAAATCGCCCTCCGCCACCGTCAAGATTTTCTTGAAGCCGAAGAATGATAAGCGATATTTGTCGGTGGTGTTGGCCTCAGTGGGTAATGAACTTGACGTCATCCCTGTGCAGAGTGGCGACAGAGTTGACCAGCAAAGCGGCGTCGTCTGCATAGAGAGGGAAACAGAGGAAACGGATCTAGATTCGGTGGTGGGTCAGGTGGTGGGAGGATTTGGTAATGAGGCTTCGGGAAGGCTGTCTTTTGAGGGTGCTTCTGGGTTTTCATCTGCTGGTTCTACTGTAGGTGGTCCTGGGTCGGGCGATGGAGATATGCAGAGGCTTATTGATAGGGCTATTAATGCCACCATTGTCTTGGCTGCAGGAACTTTTGCTATCACAAAGTTGCTGACTATAGATTGTGATTATTGGCATGTGAGTGGAATTATCTTGTAATTGCTTTTATTTTGTGAAGTTTGAATTAATTTTTAACACTTTTGTGTGAATTGATTGTGACATTTGTGTTAATTTTCTTGGCATATTGTTGAGACTTGTCAATCCTTATGTGTACGTGAATCCGGCCTTTGAAGAATTGATTCTCTATACAAATAGAGTACGCAAAATTGAGTCTTTATACGAATTTTGTTACTTATAAGTTTAGCAGATTGAAATTGGAATCATTCTCGAGTCCTTGACTATTGAGATGAAGCTTTGCCAATCTAGTTTCCATTTCACCCCATTGTTTGTATTTTCTTCGCTTTGTTATTTCTTAGATTTCTAGGCTCAACTACTGGAATAAGAGGTTATTGCTCGCCCCTCAGTTGGGCTCTTATGGAATATGATAGTTTTTGTGGTGACAATTTCTCCTTGATTAGATATTGAATATTTATCTTGACTGTTACTGGTGGGCTGTATTGTTTTGTCTTGTAATGATACCTAGCGAAGTAGCTGTACAAGTACAACTCCTCTTACATGCTCAATGGACTGTTAAGGGGAGATATAGATACATAGATTGCTGACTATGAGTTGATCTGATGCTTAAAGGCAAGGAGCTCATCTGGAAAATGGATTTCAAATGAATGAGGACAAATAATTGATAGTTGATGTATCAAAAAGTGATATATTTGAATGCAGAAAAGTAGGACCAAAACATTCCTTTGGTTGCTGGATATTATGTCCAGATAGAACTTCACTGGTTGAGTGGTAAAGTTTGTTACTTCTTAGCGGTACTACCTGAAATTACTGATTTTTGAGATTATAGTTGACCCTCGATGTATGCTCTTATCAGTTGTGCAAAACAGTGGGCAATTTCTGCTTGCTTAGATATTGCCTATTGGATATTCCTCTCAACTGCTACTGTGGCATATTAGTTTTCCTTGAGGGTTGCATTTTTGGACATATCTTGAAACATGCATTACTGAGCTTAATTCTCATACCAGGGTTCTCTATTATAAGCACTACAATTGCTCGTACCAGGCTTCTTTAACATTTTCTTTTAAAGAGCTTACAGGAAACTGAAATCTTAATTTTTTGAGATCGTGATGCCATTGACCTCTAAGAGCTTGCAAGCTTTAATAAACTGTTGAAGAGGAAATTTGTGTGATCTTTTCTTTTGTTGTTGTCACGCGGTTTTATAAAAGTTTTTTATGTTTTTATTCCTTGAAGTAATACCAACATTTGAACTGTATGGAGCCCTATATGTTGTATTGGAGCATAGATACATTTTTTTTGTACAATATGGTTGTAAGAATTTCTATTACATGCATACATCTTGGCAAAGTTTTCTAGTATATTTTGCATTTTCTTCATGGTTTCAGGTGATGTGAGTGTATGAATATTATCATTTTCTTGCATGCACCAAGTCGACACTGGTTTTTTCTACTTCTCTCCTATTTGTGCTTGGGTCTTTCAACTGGATTACATATTTAGATATATTCACCAGCTCTGTTCGAAATTATTTTATTATACATATCTACATATATCGACTGTGTTTTACGTATAAGATTGTACTCATTTTGTTTGTTTATTTAGGGATGGACCCTCTATGAAATACTGAGATACGCACCCCAACACAACTGGAGTGCATATGAGGAAGCTCTTAAAGCAAACCCCGTCTTAGCAAAAATGGTAATAAGTGGAGTGGTGTATTCCGTGGGTGATTGGATTGCACAGGTTAGTTGAAATTTTCTTTTTAAATGCGAACAGCTCTTTTATTTGTTGATTTTAGCAGAGTCTTATTGGCTGTTAATGAGTTCACACGATATTTTTTGCAGTGTTACGAAGGAAAACCTCTGTTTGAGTTTGACCGTGCTCGCACTTTCAGATCTGGGTTAGTTGGCTTTACACTGCATGGATCCCTTTCCCATTATTACTATCAGTTCTGTGAGGTAATTATTGCAGATTCAATATTTTCTGCCTCAAATATCCTTGTGATTTACTTTCTTTCCTCGCTTATTATTTGACAAACATGTCTCCTTTTCCAGGCTCTATTCCCTTTTGACGATTGGTGGGTGGTTCCTGTGAAAGTAGCATTTGATCAAACGGCATGGTCTGCAGTTTGGAACAGTATTTACTTTACAGTATTAGGAGTTCTCCGTCTTGAATCCCCCATCAACATTTTTAATGAATTAACAGCTACATTCTGGCCCATGTTAACTGTAAGACTGCTTCCTTTTCTTGAAGAGAGTAAATATAAATTTCAAAAAGGATTAATCATGGCGAACTTCTATTTTCTTATCTATTTGAAGAGTTCTGCATTGTGGGATTGAACACTGATAGATCTCTGCAGTATATGGATTTAATTTATTTGTTTGTTATGAAGTTTCTTAATTGTTTTCTGTGTTTTTATTTTTAACTTAACCTAAGCTTGAAGTTTTCAAATTCCTGAACTTCATTTACTTATGATTTGCACAACAAAATAGCTGCAACTGGTTTACTCATGTGACAGTTTTGAAAACGATTTAAATAATTAACTTTTCCCTTGCTAACAGCACAAGCTTTTAAATGTCATGGTACAACATGATACTACATAGGGAAAAGACACGAGTTTAAGTCTCGCTGCCACCCTTTTAAATTTTGCTCCTAACAAAAGCTTTTAGATAGCTTTTAGCTGAGGTGGTTGATCCCTTTCTTTGTACGCTGAATCGGAAAACTATGTGGCTTCAGTAGATTTGAGCTAATCAGCATAAAAATTACATATTTCTTCACTCCTTCCAGTCACATATAGGTAGGGGTGAACGTGGGTTGGGTTGGGTCGGTTTTTGCCCCAACCCAACATTGTCGGTTTGTTTGAAATCCAACCCATGTAAATGTTGAAACCCAACCCAACCCAACCCAATTATGTGTCGGTCGGGTTGGGTTGGATTGGTCGGTTTGAATCATAAATTTCAATTTTTTTGACACATGTTGGAATTAAATGAATTGAGATCCTAGCGGAACAAGTAGTTTAGCTTGAGAATTGTATGTGAACGTTTCCCAATCTGATGTGAGACTAGAGACACGGCATCATAACTAATATAGCAAGGACATAAAAAAAATATGAAAAGAACTAGAGTAGTGGGACGTAATTGAAAATCGACATTTATGTTAAATTTGATTATGAAATAAGAATTATCGAACGAAATGACTTGACAAGACAAATATGGACATAGTGCAGTTTTAGATTAGAGATTGAACCAAACGCGAACGATGGATTGAATTGAAGAAATTCGAAGTCACTTCATTTAACGTACTTCATTTTTTGAATGTCTTGTGATCATTCATAGTGATTCGTACTCTATAATGTAATTTTTTATGATACGTGACTTTTTGACTTTATTGAATATAAAAAAACTAGTAAAATAATTACTTAATTTAGCCTATCTACTTTATCCCTAAATCTCACGCTGGTATTTCTTATCTTCAAGAAATTTTTAATTGAAATCCTCGATCAATTTCGAAAGCTCCAGTTTTAATAATAATGAATTGCTAACAAAAACTAATTCTTAATACAATCTGAAAATAATTGAGAAAACTATTCGTCGTTTTTTCAATTTAACGTTTTTTTTTTTTTTTTTTTCGGGTTGGGTTGGGTTGGGTCGGGTCTGGTTGGGGGTGCCAACCCGCGACACGACCCGACCCGACCACCCGACCCGAAACCCGAAAACCGCCCAAAAAAATGCAAAAAGCCTTCGGTCGGTTTCGTCGGGTCGGTCGATTTTTTGCCCACCCCTACATATAGGCAATTCCTTTGTCTTCTTAAAGGTCAAGTAAAAACCATAATTTTTTTCTCACTGCACAATGAATTTGATATGCATTCTAACAGTGTTATTGAACATTGGCTTGTTTTTCAGGCGGGTTGGAAGCTTTGGCCTTTTGCTCATCTCATTACCTACGGTGTGATCCCTGTTGAACAAAGGCTTCTTTGGGTCGACTGCGTGGAGCTCATTTGGGTGACAATACTATCGACGTAAGCATGATGTCTTAAGTGAGCTTGTATTTCCAGTTATGTTAGGCTGCACATTTCGGCATGTTTGGGTAGGTGGATTAGACAATGTTAGGCGAAGAAAAATAAGTCATTAATACCGTCAGGTGCGGAGCCAGGAGGGGCAAAAAAAAAATTCTATTGGGCTGATACACAGCAAAAAAAAAATTCCAAATAATATATATATATATTTTTTACACTGAAGATTAAATGGGCTTGGGGAGCAGGGGCTGTGCGCCTCCCCCCTCCCTACGCCCCTAAATACTGTGTACCAAACATGAACTATGCATTTAAGGAATTAATTCTTTTTCCCCAATGCGTGAACTGGAGAAATTAGGGATCCGGTGACTAACCCAATGTGGTAGAACGAGAATTCTAATTTCTTTTGGAATTTAATTTGGCAGTTATTCAAACGAGAAATCAGAAGCCCGCATCTCTGATGTAACTGCTGAAGCTAATATGGATGCATCATCAAAAGTTCCGCCTGAGGTATGCCAAGTGTTTGATTAATGATGCATGCATCTTGTGATTGCTATATATGTAATTCTTACTCCTCGTCTCTTTTCCCTGTTGTCTCTGCTAAGGTTTGATCGAATAGACAAACCGAGAAAGGGTGAAGTGACAAAGAATAGTTTTCCTAGCCTCGATTGCACGGAGATAATGGAAGCCATCTATACAAGGTAACAAGGCTGTGATCTGAGTGTAAATTCTTTATTTACTTCACGTTTAGATCTTTTACTTGTCTGTATGTGACCTGAAAAATGTAATTTAACTAGTCATGCCAACAATATAAAGTGTCCATAATTTTATAATGGGAATTTCGACTTGCCTTTTCTTTTTCTCTGGTCTCAAGGTGCACTCTAGTAGATAGATACAGATGGAAGAACACAGAAGATGGAACATATTTCGTACGAAATATTGGATAAAATTGGTCAGACAAGATTTTAACTCATTTCTTCTTTAATACTATTCTTAGCCGTTGAGTTTCCAATACGAGAATTGGATAAAAGAGGCTTCGGTTTGTCGGACTTCTATGTTCTCCTTTGCTGATGGAGCTTGGAGAAACAACAGTTTGGCTGCCAGAAATGACCCCATTGATTGGGGGCTAGGAGTCACTGAAAAGCTGGGCTAAGATAATAGGGCCTTGTAATTTCATGGATATTTTTCTTGAATTTTACTCTCGGGAATGATACATAACTCCTAGTGTCCTACATATAAAAATCACATTTCAAAACTAACGAACTCACGAAAATATTTCATAAATCAAGTGGTAAATCAAATTTATTAAATATATATATACTATTTTTTTTATTTTTTTATTGGCATACTTTATCAATTGACGTATGATATTCTAATCTCCGTCCCATGGATACCACCCACCCCAGAGATTTCCAGGAATTCAAATATCTATACACCCCACCTTACTTCACTGTAAAAAACTCCAAAAATTAAAAATGTTGTTGACACAAATAATTTTATGGGCGTGTTCGGTAGAGATTAAAATTGAAAAATTAGTTGTTATTGTTGACTTTTATTAGACGAACGAGACCCAATAACGGCTATCTTTTCAATTTTAATTGAATTTTAATCTTTACCAAACGAGCTCGAGTGGTGGTGGTGGCATTGTGTTTAGAAAATAGATTTGTGTGGTGGCGGTTATGGTGTATTGCAGGTGATAGAAGTGCATCGGAGTTGATCTGTTTAATGGAATGGGGTGGTAGCAACGTTTTGATTACTGTGTGGCGACAGTATTGCATTGTAGTTGAAGAGATTTGTGACTAACTGTGACCATATCGTATGTGACCAAGTCAATATAATTTGTGACTGTGTATAACTAAGTCACTGACATGTGTTATCTGTGATTAATTGTGACTGAATTTGTATTCAGTGTGACTGTCTGTGACTAAATTAGTCTAATTTGTGACTCACCGTTAATCTGGTCACAAACGGTAATAATGAAGGCAGGATTGATCACAACGAGTCACAATAAACACATGCTTGGTCTCAGAGAGTCACCACAAACAAATCTACACACACCACAAACCACTACCAAAATCTACCACCAATCACCTCGATCATCACCTTTAATGCACCACCACCACCACCACTTTCAACTAAAATTCACAACCATTGGCACTATTTTCATTGACCTGTGTTATCCGTGACTAACTGTAATCATTTTTTCAATGGGCTGTCTGTGACCAAATCAGTATAATTTGTGACTGTATGTAACCAAGTCACATACAGTCACAATTAAACATACATCTGGTCACAAACAATCGCAATAAAGATAGACTTGGTCACACTCGATTGTCGACACCACAACCACTCCCAACACCTTCAAGAATCAAACGCACACTACCTTACCACGACCACATGCACCACCAACAACAGAACAATCGCTGCCTACACCATCACCAATAGAACCACCAGCAACATATCAAAAAATCATCGGCGCCATTTGCAAAACACCAACAACCATCGCCAACATTTTCAAAGAGGAAAAAAGGAAAACCAGTATCCACCTTTCCAAACCATAGCGGCGACGAGTATTCTTGCAGTATTATCGGATTACAAAACCATAACTGATGAAGGCAAAATAATAATTTCATTTAATTTTGGGTTTGTTCGTTTTTCGCCAATTGCTAGTCTAATTTGATTGAAAATGGGCCAATGATCACAACTCAGGGCCTTTGGCCCTGATTCACGTCAAATTTTGGGTACATTTCATCGTTTAGGCCCTCAATTAAAAGTTTTTGCCGTTTATGGTAATTTTTGTTTTGGCAATATCTTAGTCAAATAAACTCGAATTTGATTTTCGTTTGTTGGGGGATGATCCTGATGATTAGGAGAATCAAGATCCGTCATTATCTCATTTTTTTCCATTTTGGAAAAAAATAATATTTTTTATTATTAGGTAATTTATTTTCAAATTTTCTTAGGGTTTCGCTATTTAAACGTTGTAAGCCATTTGAGACAGCTCAATTTTGAATGAAATAAAGTTTTTCTTGAATTTCCATTCGTTGAAATTCTTTTTGTGTGGATTTCTGTCTTTCCTATAATCTTCCCCTGCATCATTGGTATCAGAGACGAAGTCGATCCTTCACCATGTCGTCAAGGAGACGTCAAGAAGCCTGTGAAGCCTTAGTAGAGGAGATACATAGACGTGATAAAATAGCGCAGCTGCGTCAACAAGTGGAGTTGCTGACACAGCAAGTTGCTGCACTTATGCCGCAGCAACATGCACCTAGGTCGTGGTCGTCATGGACAGGTTACGATTGAGGAAGTCCAACATCGTGATCGTAATATTCAGGAAGACATTGAAGAAACAATAGAGGAGGAAGAGTTTGATTATGATGGTCTGCCTGTATTTGACAATGAAGACATTGAAGAAGCAATAGAGGAGGAAGAGTTTGATTATGAATGTCCGCATGTATTTGACAATGAAGACACTGAAGAAGCAATAGAGGAGGAAGAATCTGATTATTACGGTCCGCCTGTATTTGACAGTGAAGGTGTAGAAGAGGCAGCAGAGAAGGAGGAGTATGGGGTTCGTGATGTGGGTCAGGCATTGGTAGTAGGAGGAGTTTTCTAACTTCCCTGGAAAATAACATTGACTGGTCGCATACTAATCTCTTCCAGTCGATGTGTACTATTGGAGAAAAGAAAAGTGTGTTGCTTCCAGATAAGGGCTCAGTAAAAACAGTTGGGGATGACACCAATTTACTGACGAAAGTGAAGTTCGAGACAAATATGGAAGGATATGGGATAGTGTATGTGCTGGTGGAAAAGTCAGTTGACAGTGAGCAGGAGGTCACGAGCAGGATTCAGTCATTACTATAGGAATTTCATGAGGACTTCCCGAAAGAGCTTCCAGATGGATTGCCACCAGAGCAGCCATTTCGTGGTGATAATTCTGATGATGATGAGGTTTCTACCCCGTCAAATTCGAGGACGAATTTTTCTCAACCCGTGGAGAATGATGAAGGCAAAATAATAATTTCATTTAATTTCGGGTTTGTTCGTTTTTGGCAAATTGCTAGTCTAATTTGATTGGAAACGGGCCAATGATCACAATTCAGGGCTTTTGGCCCTGATGCACGTCAAATTTTGGGCAAATTCCATCGTTTAGGCCCTCAATTAAGTGTTTTTGCCTTTTTTGTAATTTTTATTTTGGCAATATCTTAGTCAAATAAACTCGAATTTGATTTTCGTTTGTCGGGGGATGATCATGATGATTAGGAGAATCAAGATCTGTCATTATCTCAATTTTTTTTTCTATTTTTGCAAAAAAATAATATTTTTTATTATTAGATAATTTATTTCCGAATTTTCTTAAGGTTTCGCTATTTAAACGTTGTAAGCCATTTGAGGCAGCTCAATTTTGAATGAAATAAAGTTTTTCTTGAATTTCGTTGAAATTCTTTTTGTGTGGATTTCTGTCTTTCCTATAATCTTCCCCTACATCAATAACCAAGCTTCAAAGTGTTCATCCCCAACCAGGAGCAGTGGTGGCGAAGCAAGGCGCCGCTGCTCACAGCAGCAACGACGCCTTGCTCTTCTGCTGCACACAACTGTTCATCGTTGCGCACAGTGATTATTCTCCGCCATGCGCATCGATGCTGGAAAGATGTTGTAGATGGTAGGTTGGTAGAGAGGGTGATAGAGAGAGAGAAGGAGAAAGATAGAGAGAACGAAGAGGATGAGAATCAACCACCAAAAAACCACTATAACTAAAAAGATCGAAATAACAAAAAAAGCATCGACCACCAAAAAACCACCATAACCGCGAAAAACCACCAACCATAGCGCAAATGATCCAAGCACACCTAGAAGTCAGATCAAATACCATTTGCGAAGAAACCACCTCAAAACAACTACACGTCTCGCAGCGGCTCCCAAAAAGCGGCGTTGTGATGTGCACAACCACTGAAAGAAAAAGAGCAGTGGCATTGGGAATGAGCCGTTGGAAGAGAGGGAGAGGAGTAGTCGGAGGAGAACGAGAGAAAGGGTAGAGAGAGGAGGTAATGAAGAAGAGAGAGAGAGAAGACGAGAAAATGATTTAGTGGGGTTGGGTTGGTATGTAAATTAATTTAATCTTATAATTTTAATTATCCTTATTTACCACCCGATTTTTGAATTTAAAACTAATCATCCTTATTTATGAAAATTAATCTTTAAATGTAGATTTCTAGGTAATTTTTCCCTTACTCTTTTCAGTATTAGAGGGGCCTAATTTTTAGAACTAGACAAGAAATGTGAAATTCAATAACAATTTCGTATGTTCATAAATGATCATAGAAGATGCTATGATTATTTCGGGCATGTTTGGAAAATGTTTATAAATAGACAAAAATGAGTTATGAATCAATGTGTAGTATTTGTAGTTCCCTTTAAATGTGTGGATACAAGTGACTTTATAAACACTTTAGTAAAGAAAGAACCCAATTTTCAAGACATTCAATAGTTTCAATCAACGTTTTAAAAAGTGTGCCTAGACGAAACGCTGCCAAACGCTTTGTCTTGACAATAAGCGCAAATTAAACGGTCAACTTGACACATTTAGGCGTGTATAGGCTCGCTTTGTTATTTTTCTTTTTCCTTTTTAAAGAAAATTTTATTTGATTTTAATTTATCATTGGGAACCTAGAAAGTATACATGAAATTCTTATAATTTTCTTAAATAGGATTTATCTAGTTGATAGTTGAAATTATGAAAAATAGTTCAACTATTACATTTCGAAAATTTAAAAATTGTATAATTGACTAATTGTATGAATTATTAAATAAATATAGTATTTTATCATTTTATATGTTTGGTATGTATTAATTTAATTATTAAATATTTCAGAATTATTAAATATTTAAAATAATACTGAAAATATTTAACTTTTTTATTATTTTTTTTAATTTTTACGTCTGGCCCTCTAGTAGGCTTGTAAATCTTGAAACTTGACTAGGGGTGTCCAAAAGTTCCGAACCGAACCGGACCGGACCGAACCGAACCCGATCCGAACCGAGCGGTTCTTCATAAATTAAATACCCGAACGGGTACCCGAATTGAGAACCGATGGGTTTGGGTCGGGTCTCGGATCTAGACCAAGAACCGAACAACCGAAACTAAATAGTTTTTTTATTTTTTATATTGAATTAATTAAATTATTTTATTTTTTTCTAAACAAATTAGCAAATTAATTAAATAAATCAGATTATTTCATAATTTTAATTTTAAAACCCAAATCATTTTTAAAGCTCATTGGCCCATTTTAATTTGAAGCAAATGAATATACTTTATATAGTGTTGCTGTAATATTAATATCTACTTTTTGGTATTTGTATGCATTGAATTAATCTTATTGGATGGTTATTTATTTATATGTTTTTGAATTGGGCTACGTTAATTTGTAAAAATTACGAATGAAATGTCATTAGTTGTATTTATGTAGTGTTGCTGTAAATATTAAAAAATTTAATTATGGTACGGAACCGAACCGATCCAAACCGAACCGAACGGAACCGAACCCGAACGGTTCCATAATTATATTTGGACCCGACGGTTCCATTTATTAAATACCCGAAAGTTTTGGGTCGGTTCGGGTCTCTTTAGAACCGAACCGAACCGACCCACGGACAGCCCTAAACTTGACCATCACGTCTAATCACGTTTTATACTTTTTAAAATATTGGTTTCAATTAATGGTGATTTGTTTTTATAACAACTTGCTGAAACGTTATTAAACAAACCTGCAAATGAGATGTTAAGGATGTTTATTACCTATATTTTCAAATTAAGACCCAGTTTGGTACTGTTAAAAAAATTGATTAAAATGTAAGTTAAAATCAACAATTAATTTTAACTACAAATTTGATGGACAACAACTTTTCGACCACACATTCCTTTAATTTTTATTAATTTTTTTTTAGAAAATTGATTTTAACCTCCACCAAACAAGGGCTAGTTATTCTTTCTATCACACTGCGTTCAAACAGGCACGCATTTGCATGCATGAACTTAACTCCAAAAATCTAAATGTTTAAAAAAATAAATAGTGTATTTAAGAATTCCTGCCATCGGTTAGAGCGTTTAGACTGAGACTTAGAGATATAGCTCGAAGCCCAGCTTTCGAAGCACTGAAAATTAAGAACGAGTACATAATAACATTTAACTATTTTCTTTGCAAGATGGATATATGAACATATACAATGGAAATCACTTTACATTATATACATCGTTCGAGTCAATTAATTTGTTCGATCAGTTGCAAAAATTTCTGAATATGTATCTAAATTTGAGCAGAATTCGATCTTTTTGATAAAAGAATATCTTAGCCTTGTAAAAGCTTCATTAGATATTTCTCTAGTGCATCAACATCATCGCATTATCGATTTCCATATCAAGCATTGTGAAGTCAAATGATATATTAAAGTTGTTTTAACTCTTTCCTTATAAAAAGGAATGCAATTAACGATAGTAAATGTAAGATAATGGAATTAAAAGTTGGCGTTGTGATTTTTGAAAAAAATATATTTTTTTTTTTCAAAATCATTTTCAACCTCATATTTTCTGAACTCGTAACTTTCGCTATTTTTCAATCATACATTCTCCAAAAAATTCATATTCACTTGTAAAAATCTCTACGGGACAAGTTTTAAGTTTCTAATTCCTGGGAATACTAAAATAAAAAGTTGTTTTACTATGTCTAGCTTGTCTTTCATCATCAAGAAAATAATGGCATGTGGAATATATACATGCACAAAGACTCATCTGAGGTTGCTTTCAAATGGAAGGGCAGCTCAACGAGTATATCGGGGAATAGCAATTGATAACTTGATGGTGCCCATACACGGCCAATTATTTGGTTTTTTTTCCTCGAATTTTCAAGATTGACCAAATTTCTTCACGTTATTTGGCACGATTGATCAATTGATTATGATATATAGTTGTTTAGATGTATAATTAAACGTACTGAATACTTCTAAAGTGTTCGTTATCTTTCACTATATAAATCCGTCCGAATTAATTTAGATGCCATTAGGGAATTATTATATCTTTTCCTTCACAAACTTAACCACAAAAAAAAAAAAAAAAAAGGATAATGGGAATATGTTTTAGTTAGGAAGCCCATCTTTCATTTTACAAAAAAAAAAGTTGATGATTATTTATTCTCTTTACAAATAAAAACAGGTCATCAAATTTTCAAAAAGAACAATTTTTCATCATAATATGAACAAAAAATTATTTTATATATGTAAATTTATCATTTCCAACCAAAAAAAAAAGGGTAAAAATAGAGATGTATTTTAGGGTTTTCGTAAAGAACCCCGAAAACCCACATCTGACTTTAGTTTTCAAGACTCAAAAACAATTATCGAATGAAATAATTGAATTAATTAGGAAGGCGTACATGGAGTTAATAATTAATGAACAAAAACCAATGACATAATTTTATATATATATATATATATATATTTTTTTTTCAATTCATACAACAAGCAACAGTAATGAACAAAAGCAAAGGATTTTCTGCAGGTCTTCAAATAGTAATATTGGGTTCTATATCTCTAGATTCTATGAACTCTACACAATATTATTTCACTCTAGTAATCATAGATATAATTATACAAGACTGGTAATGTATTTCGGCCTTACCTAACATTGCCCAAGAAAACTGTAGATAATCTGAATAAGACAATTGGCTGAATCCATTTAACCTTTTATAAAGCAAATTGAGTTCGAGTCTTGGTTTATGCATACCAATTCATGCCTGTAGCTTGATACGGCAGGCGAAAAGCGCCTTCATCAAGAGATCCCAGCATTGGCTGTGAAGGGTTTTGTGGAAGCTGGCTGAAGATGGTGGCAATAGAATTGGTTTCATCTGTGCTGCTGCAGGCTATGCTTATTCCATCACAATTTACTGAAAGAAATTTCTTGTTTGTACGCGAATTTGCTTCTACTTCTTCATCGTTCCAGTATGGATTTGGAATTGTCCTCTTCCCTTGAAGTATACAAGTAGTTGATGCTGTTGTGAGTACCATTGGAAGCTGTGGTTTTGAGGCTGACAGAGAAATTTGGCTAGCGTTCATTGCATCAATTGCACTGTTATTCATTCTATCAAACATGCTGTGTTCACTATTTTCGAGTAATCCACCATAGTTTGAGATCGTGATTTCTTGCTGATGCTGCAGCTTCTGTTGGCCAATACCCAATGATCCTATCAGATTGTCCCCTATTTCTTGATCTATAGGCCTCTGTGGATTATTCTTCTTGTAAATCCGGCATAAAACCCAATCATCAAGCTGAAAATCATGCATCAAGAACCCAATATCAACATATTTTTCAACCAAAAAAAACCCTAAAAATTGAAAAATATAATCCAAGTGAAAAATAGATTAAAGGCTTAGTTATTTGACCCTTAGAGAGCCCTTTTTGCTGCCAACAAAATCAAAGCCAGGAGGCTTTGTATTCAGTTTATTGTCGAGAAGTCTGTATTCATGCATGATCCAATTAGTTTTGATCCCTTTGGGAGGCTTCCCTCCATAGAAAACCAGTGCTTTTTTGACCCCTACTTTCAGAGTCCCTCCGGCACTCAAAATAGGCTTATCAGTTCCGGTGGCCTTCCAATATCCAGAAGTCGCCGCACGATTTGGTCGAGCCCCGTTAGGGTACTTCCTGTCCCTCGGACTGAAAAAGTACCACTCTTGCTCTCCAAACGTAGCCTTAGCTGAAAAAGGAAAAAAAACAACAACAACAACAAACGTTTCAGCAGCAAAAGAAACTAAAACATGCAAGGTGTGTAAAAGATTTTGTTGCCTGGGAGCTCCCATGGATCAAATTTGTATAGATCAACTTCAGCTATAATAGACACCGGGAGAGGGTCGGCGGCGGCCTTCTTCTTGAGGTAGTGCACCACCAGTTCCTCATCCGTGGGGTGGAAGCGGAATCCTGGTGGCAGCTGAGGATGCTGTGAACCACCGGTGGATGAATCATCCATCGATTTATTCATCTCTCTCTACCTATATATATGTATATATATCTATGTATCTATGTGTATATATCAAGATTTCCTTGCAAAATTTTGGATTTTTGGAAATTCATCAGAGCAGTAGAGCACGATCAAGAAAATGCAATAAGCTGAAATGCTGGCCAGCTAGCCCATGTTATATGTGTATACGGTCCATTGTATTTTGACACATTCATTCATCAATCACAGGTAATTGAGCCCTTGTTTGGGCGCATTATTTTTAAAATACATTTTACTCTCTTATTTTCAATCACATTTTTTAATAAAATAATATTATAAACAAACCTAAAATTTTTCTTTACTTTTCAACTACACATTCTCCATTAAAATACTACTCAAAAGGAGTAATGTGTTAACTCGCTCAGCACTTTGGTAGATCGGTGGATGAGGCTCTTGGGCCCTGGTCAGTTTGGAGTACATCCCGTGGTTTATCTTATCTGTATCTTGAGTGGACAAGGCGTAGACTCCAGGATTAGTCACCGAAAGTGGACACCCGTGTATCAAAAAAAAAGTAATATTATTTATCATCATGATGTTGGAATATCGGTTATGTGACAACTAATTATCCATCACATTTTTTTTTTTCTTTCTATCTCCTTCCCCTCTTTTTCATAAAAATTAAATTGCCCATCATGAACTGCCATATTATTGATGTTCAATCATTATAATGATAAATAACATTATTTATTTGAAAATACATTTTGGACAAAAAAAAATGGGGCTCAAACAAGCTCTGAATAAAAAAAAATTCACTGACCAATTGTATTGTGACATGTCATAGTACATGTTTGGCTAATCTTGAATGTTTGACTTACGTTGTGTGAAATAAGTAAGTTGAGCATATTTTGATAAACTTTTTAGTTGATTCTTGCCTTTTTGCTCTTATTGGCAGCAAGTATGCATTTAGTACCCAAATAAGACCGACAAAAGTTACTTATAAGCTAAGCTAAATTTTGGCAGTAAATGCATATGCTTGCCAAAGATAATATCGGAAAAGTTAAGAATGAGCTACTTATAAGCTTAGCCATACATGCTAATTATTTTCCTTAAAATTAAGAAGTAGGCAACACACTCAATCATGAAACAAAAAATCTACTTAAGATTAACTATCCAAACATGCTCTAGGGTTGATCAGTCATTTAGCGTAACAAACAGATTATCTCTGTATTAACTTACCGGGATAATCTATTCATCCCCCATGGAGTTATAACCCCAGTCTATGTGTCTCTAAATGATATGTTAAGTGAAATGTGAAATTAAATGACTTATTTAATTTTACCTATCATTTAATGTCACATATACTGGGGTTGTAACCCCAGTGAGGTTAAATAGTATTACTCTTTGTAAAACCATATGGAGGCGACACGTGTGAAGATTATTTGTGGGTCCCACAAAGCAATATTCAAATTGATAAAACAAAGATAGGTTTGGAGTGGGGATAAAACATTGCTTCAAATGTCACACGCTTTTGAGGCAAGCAAAATAATCACATCGACACTCCCTTAATTACAGAAATTATTTTTACCACTCAATCTTGTAATATTGTGTATTTAAATTAAAAAGTCACTTATTTCTAACTTAATTAAAAACACTAATAAAGGGAGAACTTAGAAATGAAAAAATAAATAAAAAACCTTTAGGGGTCTGTTTGTGATAGGTAAAGGTGGAAATGAATTTCAATTCTATGTTAATTGGAAAATAAAAATTCATCAAACCCATAGGAATTCATTCTTCATGAAAAAAATGCAGTTTAAAGTGGTTGTATCTTAGAATTCGATTTCCATTTCCATGTTGCAATTAAACGACCAAAGTGGAATTCGTTTTTCTCAGATATTACATTTTTCAAGGAATTCGTTGCAATCAAACAGGGTCTTTGTCACAATTAGGCTTGATGAGGCAAATCATTCTAAAAATGTATAATTTACTTAGAATTAAACTTATAAGTAATTTTTTTTCAACTGCACTACATGTACAGTGTTTAGCCTACAACCCTCTAAACGCCGTACAAGAGGCTTTTTTTTTTTTGAAGATGAGCCAAAAATGCAGTATTTATTGTAAATCAATTATCACAGTTTAATGTCAGCTTCTGTAGTGGGATCTAGTGCTGGTTTCATTAAGGACAGGGTCCCACTTGGTATCAAATCTTGTAATCCATTTTTATAGTATTGAATTCTGAATTGTAACATTTGTGTCCACGCGGGCCCTATTGGGTCCCACTTGACACCACATAATACATCTTCAAATTTAATCGACCATTAATTACTTAAGTACTCTAACAGTTTAAGCTATTATAAAAGGATGAGCCACATCCTTGACGGTCCCCACCTGCCTTGTCCTGAGTTTTGGTGAAAGAGGTAAATCGCAAGTTATGTCTTCAATGGTATAGGGTGGAAGACTACTTGCACTTACTTAAGGGCCAAATCCATATTTCAGGATTCGAACCCTTGACGCGACAATCTCAAGCAAAGTTGGAGTTTTTCCACCTTCCCCTTTTACCACTTGGAAATGTGCCCCGGAGGCGACAATTTAAGCTATTATAGATCGAGTTACAATTCACTCCGTAACTATTTTTATTTTATTTACGTTGTCACTACAATTAATTGATTTTTCATACTTTAATATAAAGTAATAACTTACTAAATCCGTATCTTAAATCCGTATTAACTTAGTAACTTATTCTAATTAATTACATTGCATGTTCAAAATATCGTACATCTATATCAACTTTTTCAATGAAATTCTTCTTTGTGGTCTTTTCTACTTTTGTGGATCCCACCCAGTCAACATTAATTTCAAATTATTATTATTTAGCTTTCATCCAATCAAATGATATAATATAATCCCCTTTTATTATTGTAAAATGGTTAATAGAAATTAATCTAAAACCAATAAGAAAAAGTAAGTTTGATTTAGTATGTTCGACCGACCGATATAAGGGTTAGGACGTTCTAAAATGTGTTGATGAATGCAATAATATCTTGATGGACACTCGACGTTCTCTGATCAGCAAATAATCTTTTATTTCCTTGGGCGTTGACACAATACTCAAAATATATTGTCGCAATTTTTTTTTTTAATGTTACAATCTATTTTTTAAAAAAAAATTGCTAGAGAATGATGTTCGATTTTGGAGAATCAACGATTGATTTTCCATAATACTTCTAATCGAAAAATCAATCTGATTGATTTCGTACTCTTCGTTGGAAGAGAAAATTATTTGTATTTTTTTATGATCATCGATTTTCTCATTGTATGCCAAAGAAGTTAGAATTAAAGAGAGACCAGAAATTTCGGCAGTAGAAAGGGATATAGCCACACTGTCATAAGTCAATAACAGATTTAGGCAAGGTCACAATTGCATGACCCTTTCAAGTCTCTATAATCAGTTTTACACAACTATCTAACTTATTGCAAAGTTGGCAATACTTTATATGAAAGAAAGCACATGGCTCATTTCGTGTATTGAACTCGACATGTATTTGACAGCAGGATCAAATAAAAAGAAGTTCAAAATATATTTATTATGGATAATGCCTCTTTTACAAAATGCTACCGAGCTGACGCCGGGCAGAATAGTGATTATTCTGTAGGCGGGATTCAATTGACAAAAACAGAGAAGAACGCAAGAGAAACACAAAGAAAAACGAGAAAATTCTTTATTATTCAACAACCGAATGAAAATAACCCACAAGCCGGGTTAAATAGCCAGAAAATAATAATAATCGGAATTTTGTCAAAAATAGCAAAATCCTGATATTCATACCAAAATAAAATACTTAATAAAAGAAACAATATCACCAAAATTCGGCTCAAATCGAGCAATTATTCTATGTCAAAAGGGAAACCGAAATATTACCATAAATAGTAAAAAATAACTTAAATTGACGATTCGGA
This sequence comes from Fraxinus americana, assembly GCA_035079005.1. Taxonomy (NCBI): domain Eukaryota; kingdom Viridiplantae; phylum Streptophyta; class Magnoliopsida; order Lamiales; family Oleaceae; genus Fraxinus; species Fraxinus americana. Next base: position 53,920,403 of record CM068706.1, on the reverse strand, counting down.
AGGGAAAACAGCTGAATTTGACCTCGAATCCGATGCACACCGAACATAGCTCGGTGCCCACGACGTGCGCGCCGAAACGAGCTTTCCGAATTGGGGTCACGGGCGTGATTCTGACAACCGTAGCCAAAGTTATGGCCAAAATACCAAAACGTGTTCAAAATTGACCCCAATTAGGAAATGTCGTCGATTACTTTCCATTCTTACGTCGATCCGCCAATTCATGGTACGTTAGCGCCATCAACGAGTTATCTGACAACTCAGCTTCGTCTGACTCGGACCCTCCTGCATCAGTCGCCCCTGGTTGGAAAGAACTCGTCCTCGAGTTCACATGAGTGTCTTCAGGATCCCCAAAACAAGGACTGAGGTGCTTCACATTGAATACATCAGAAGTCTTCAAATGGCTGGGGAGGCGTAGTCGGTAAGCATTGTCGTTGATCTTTTGCAGAACCTCACAAGGACCAACCTTCCGCTCCTTCAGTTTATTGTACTCCCCAACGGGAAACGATCACGAGTTAACACGCCCACACAAAATCACCAACTTCGAAAAGGACCGACGACGATGACTATCGGCTGAACCTTGTACTTGGCATTACTATCTTGAATGGCTAACTTCACTTGTTCATGGATTCCCCGAAGATGTTCCGCCATCTCATCTCGCTTTGTGACTTATGCGACCCACACGTGGAATAGGGCTAAATCAAGTACCCCGGATGGAACTCGACCATAGACAATTTCAAATGGACTCATCCCGTAGTTCGATTCTTCGACCGTTGTACGCAAATTCTGCCCGAGGTAATGCCGGATCCCACCGCTTCGGCTTAGTTCTGCCGAGACACCTCAACGGGTTACCCAAGCTCCGATTCACCACCTCTCGTCGACCATCAGTTTGGGGGTGGTAGGCACTGCTAAAATTCAACTGTGTCCCCAATTTCTCCCACAAGCTTTTCCAAAAATGACTCACGAACTTAGTGTCACGATCAGAAGTAATTGAATGAGGCACTCCATGCAAACGCACAATTTCCTTGAAGTAGAGATGGGCAATCCGGGTAGCATCCATTGTCTTCCGACAAGCTATGAAATGGGCCATCTTTGAAAACCTGTCGACCACAACAAAAATAGAATCCGAGGCTCGTTGGGTACGAGGTAGTCCCAAAACAAAATCCATACTGACATCAATCCAAGGAGCTTCAGGTACTGGTAGAGGTGTATAAAGGCCCGCATTAGTAAGAGCCCCCTTTGACCGCTGACACACACAACAACGCCCAACATGATGAGCCACATCACTACTCAATTTGGGCCAGAAATAGGTAGATGAGACCAACGCCAGTGTCTTATCTCGCCCGAAGTGTCCCATGTTATGAAGTTCACTAACAATATGCTGCCTTAGTGAACAATCTGGAACGCACAACTGTAACCCACGAAACAGATAGCCATTATGTAAAATGAAATCATGTCGTTGGTTGTTAGTTACCTCCTGAATTATCTTCCCAAAGGAAGGGTCTGCTGCATACAAATCCGGAAATGACTCAAATCCGACGACACTGGTGCTCACGGTGGTGAGAAGGGAGGTACGACGGCTCAAGGCATCTGCGACACGATTCAAACTCCCAGCTTGATGTCTTAGTGAAAAAGTGAACTCCTGCAAGAACGCCACCCACTTGGCATGTCGTCTACTCAGTTTGTGTTGTCCATTGATATACTTCAGTGCCTCATGGTCAGTGATAAGAATGAACTCCCTCTGTATCAAGTAATGACGCCAATGCTTCAAAGACTGCACTATGGCATAGAATTCAAGATCATAGGTGGAATAGTTCCTCTTCGATCCTGATAGCTTCTCACTGAAAAATGCCACTGGACGCCCTTCCTGACTCAAAACACCACCAATGCCAACTCCAGATGCATCACAATTAACTTCAAACACCTTTTCAAAATCTGGAAGTGCCAAACCGGAGCCTCGGTCATCCGTTTCTTGACCAACCGAAACCGGCTTGGCTTCATCCGACCATTTGAATTCACGTCCCTTCGTACATTCCGTGATGGGAGCAATCAAAGTCTTGAAGTTCTGATGAACCGACGGTAGAAGGATGCCAATCCATGGAAACTTCGACATCGTGCAAAGTTTTCAGCTTGGGCCATCCCAATATTGCATCTATCTTCGACTGATCTGCAAGAACACCATCAGTAGACACCACGAAACCAAGAAAAGTAACAGAAGAGGTGAAGAAAGAACACTTCTTCCGATTAACGAACAAGCGCTCCGTCCTCAACATATCAAAAACTGCACGGAGGTGATCAAAGTGTGACTCCCAAGTCGGACTGTAAATAAGGATATCATCAAAGTAGACAACCACGAACTTCCCCATAAAAGGCCGTAACACCTGATGCATAAACCTCATAAAGGTCTTTGGGTGCATTGGACGATCCAAAAGGCATGACCATCCACTCATACAAACCATGCTGCGTCTTAAACGCCTGTCTTCCACTCATCTCCGTGTCGGATCCCGATTTGGTGATATCCGCTCTTAAGGTCAATTTTTGAGAAGACCTTAGAACCGTAAAGCCGATCCAACATATCATCCAGACGGGGAATTGGAAACTTGTACTTCATCGTGATCTGTTGATTGCTCTACTATCAACACACATACGCCAAGATCCGTCCTTCTTGGGTACCGACAGAGCAGAACCGCACACGGGCTCATGCTTTCACGAATGTAGCCCCTCTCCAACAATTCAACCACTTGTCGCCGCAACTCTTCGACTTCCTTGGGATCGAGACGATAAGGCTGGTCGATTAGGCGTACTCGACCACGGAACAAGGTCAATCTGATATTGAATATCCCTCATAGGCAGCAACCACGGAGGGAGATCTTCAGCATCAAATCGTAGAACTCCGTTAGCATCTTCTCGCACTTCTACCGGTAAATCTGGATTCTCTTCGTTGTACTATTCTCACAAGGCGTAGAGCATAGACCACATCTTCTCGCGCAATCTCTCCCAAAATTTGGACATAGAAAGCAGGTTGGCACTTTTAGCTACCGGAGCGGGAGTGATTTCTTCTCGTCGCGGCGCCAACACAACCGTCTTCCCTTTAATGCTAAGGGAATAAGTATTTTTCCGCCCATCATGAACAACACTGCGATCATACTGCCAAGGTCGACCCAACAATATGTGACAAGCATCCATCGACACAACATCACACCAAGCATTGTCGAAATATTTCCTACCAATCGAAAAAGATACTAGACATCGCTTTTCTACTGATACTGCACTGCCCTTACTCAACCACGACAATTTATATTGCATGGGATGCCGATCTGTCTTCAATCGTAATTTCGGGACAGCCTTCTTCGTACACTACATTCTCATGACTTCCACTATCAATGATCGGTTTGCAAACCTTATCCGCTACCGTGCGAGGTTGTGTGAAAGATGTTGGTTCTCAACCGATCATCCACGAATCGCCTTTGGGGGTCAATAGACTCTTACGCAAGACTAGAGTTTCATGACCGTCCCCATACAGCATTCCTTCCTCTTCATCATCGTCATATACGGGCTCTCCAACCTCCTCATTCTCGTCTACAACTTCTTCATCAATTAGGAGATTTTTACCTGGCCGATTAGCTGGTTTCCTGCAATCAGTTGCTCGATGTCCCTGTTCACCGCACCTGAAACATCTAATACCTGAACCAGGATTATCCCGTGGTGGCTGTTGAGTAGGACGAGGTGCTTGAGGGCGAATGGGTGGCTACCTTCGCTTCGACCACCGGTTTCCTACTCGTCGCTTCTCTACAAAGAAGTGCACGCCGGTATGCTTCGAGAACCACGCGAGTGAAGGCCGAGGACATCCCGTATGGATCGTCGCAATCCTCCCAAATATCTCGCCACCATCTGTTCCTCCGTTTCTGCATGAGATCATTCCGAGCCACCAATTGATAAAACTCCTCAGTGTAGTCATCAATCGACCTTATGCCCTGTCTTAGAGAATGAAGCCGTTGAAACAAAGTTTGAGTATAGCCGAAAGGAAGAAAGTGACCTTTCATCTTCTTCTTCATTTTCTCCCAATCTGTGATTTTGGCTTTACCCTGTCTACTGCGTGAACGTCTCAACTGTTCCCACCATGCGGATGCCCTACCTTTAAGTTTGATGGCAACTAACCTTACTTTGATGTGATCTGGAACCTCCTTGTACTCAAAGATACGTTCCACTTCATTCAGCCAATAAACAAAACCTTCAGCTTGTAACGTACCAGAAAACTCTGGTAAATCTACCCGAAAGCCGAAATCCACATGACGATCCTCCCGACCACGATGCTCCCAGACCCGAGCAGGGTTGTGATACGGGTTTTCGTAACTGGTATCGGACTCGTGACCCTCCAGTTCGCGGTCACCGCGATCCTGCGCCGCCAGACGCTGAGTTAACTCTGCAACTTGCCTCTGTAAGTCTTCAATCGTCACATCTTGAACGTTACGATCACGGTGTGGGACTTCCTCATTCGGAACCTGCCCTCTGCGACCACGACCACGACCACCAACCATGATTGACCGATGAAATCTAGCCCAAGAAGATGCTGAAGCTCTGATACCAATCGACGGCAAGGCGTAATAGTGATTATTACGTAGGCGGGATTCAATTGACAAAAACAGAGAAGAACGCAAGAGAAATACAAAGAAAAACGAGAAAATTCTTTATTATTCAACAACCGAATGAAAATAACCCACAAGCCGGGTTAAATAGCCAGAAAATAATAATAATCGGAATTTTGCCAAAAATAGCAAAATCCGATATTCATACCAAAATAAAATACTTAATAAAAGAAACAATATCACCAAAATTCGGCTCAAATCGAGCAATTATTCTATGTCAAAAGGGAAACCGAAATATTACCATAAATAGTAAAAAATAACTTAAATTGACGATTCGGAAGGGAAAACAGCTGAATTTGACCTCGAATCCGATGCACACCGAGCATAGCTCGGTGCCCACGACGTGCGCGCCGAAACGAGCTTTCCGAATTGGGGTCACGGGCGTGATTCTGACAACCGTAGCCAAAGTTATGGCCAAAATACCAAAACGTGTTCAAAATTGACCCCAATTAGGAAATGTCGTCGATTACTTTCCATTCTTACGTCGATCCGCCAATTCATGGTACGTTAGCGCCATCAACGAGTTATCTGACAACTCAGTTTCGTCTGACTCGGACCCTCCTGCATCACGAGCACAAGTTATGTTAAAACATCAATTTAAGTGAATTAAATAAGTCACGTGACTTTGTATTTGAATGGTATGTAATTGTCATATAGACTGTGCATAACATTACTTCTCATTAAGCTTCTAGAAATATTATACATGCACATAATTGTGTTTGTCTTTTACTCAATGAATTTTTAATCGGCGTTGCTATTACATAATTTAGACTCGAGACGTCAAGGTTGAGCGCTAAAAGATGAAAGTTCGAGTCATGAGTTGAGCAACAAGCTTAATAGCTCTTTCATCTCTATAAAGATAGAGAATTAATTTTAACATGTGGTCACACGACACGTGCAAATTTGTGTATAGAAAAATACAGAACTTATAAAGTTAGGTAGTATATTTTCGAACAGTTGTGCTACACGTACATAACATGTTTACATAATGATTTACATACACATGATGTGGTGATATATGATTGAATCATAATTTTTTAAACCAAATAAAAAAAATAGTTTACAACTCTCTTTTTGACACATCATTTGCTTGCAAACCATAATGTAACTGTTTATGTACAAGTAGCATTATTCATTTTCGAAAAAATGGATGGCCTAAGTTCGTGGATATCTAATTTTTTGATACGCAATGATATTTATTTTTGTCCAGTTATATTTTTTCTTCAATCATGTTACTTATATATCTAGGGTTGACATCCCGGATGATACTTCCCTCACATAGGGGGCCAGTAATTTTTTTATTTCACGCGGGCCTCCTATATGAGGGGGTGTTATTCTGAGTGTCAACTCTGAATATACAAATAGCATTATTGTTTTCCTTAGCCCTTTTAGAATTTCTTTCACTCTAGAACCACCAAATTAATTGGTACTTTGGGTATGATATAGATTTGGTCAAACTTTGACCTTATGATCAAATGGAAAATCAGTTGTATGATTTGCAGGATGGAGGGCACTATGGTACTTAATTACTTGTATGGTTTTTGCAATGGGCATTGTACCATTGACTATATAACTTCCCAGTATTTTTTTTTTTTGATGAATTTAATGAAAAATAATGAACCTGTCCAAACAATAACAAATAGTCAAATATAGCGTAAAGCACTACAAAAAAATACCATGTAATTTTTAAGAAATGGCATATTATAAAATATAGGAAATTATTAAAAACAAAAGTAATTTGCTAATTCACTGATGATTTCTTCACTGGTTACTACATGGGTAAACTACTTTGAGAATGAGATAAAATCAACTAAGTTCAGTCTTGATTTTAGTAAAATTATCGAGTAAAGAAATAAATATACTATTCTGTTTTACGTTATGGGGAGAAACTCCCGAAAAATCACTCTATTTCCTTACAACACCTATTCTCATGAGGGCAAGATATGCAATCAACCTGTATACCACAAGCATTATAGACAAGGCAACCAGTGAGATAGCCACTCCACCAAGTCCTACGGGTTTCACCGAAGGAAAATCCTCGACCAAACAAGTTTCATTGGTCCCGCAAGGATACGTATCACCTGGCTTGTATTGTGAGCTCAACAAGAGCTTGAATGTGTAATTAGTTATAGATAAATACTTGATCCATCCTATGAACTTGGGAACATGTTGGACATAATATCCACTCACTAGAAGGAATGAGAGCATGATTACCGATCCAAGTGTGGTTGCGGATTTTTGGTTCATGACCAACGCTCCAATGGCGAGTCCGAGGCCTTGAGAACATAATACACTGTAAAGGAGAACGAATAAGGCGCACAAGAAGTTCACTGCCGTCGCTTTGAGGCCTGCCATCCAGTAGGTTATGGTGACAAAGACTGTGGGGAGGACTAATTCCATTGGTAGATCACCTAAAGTTAGTGCCATAAAGTACGATGAAAGTCGGTACATTCCTGAAGATCGTTCTTTTTGCAGCATCCTACGTTCTTGGGGAAACGTGAAAATTGCTTGGAAGAGCGGATAGAAACCCCAAAATCCAGAGTAGAAGAAGAAAAGCCCCACCTGAATTCATACCAATGTTCAGCAATTCACAAATTCATTTCAGTTTCGGAGCATGTTTGGGCCGTCTGATTGTACTCAAAAGCAAGTCAAAAATGAAATTCAAAATTTCTTTACTAGCAAAACTTATCTTTCTAGGGCCTGTTTCCTTTACCATTTTCAAGTCGTTTTCTGTCTTCGATTTTTCAAAACAGTGAAAACGCGCTCTCTTTCTTATTTTCAAAAACGCGTTTTTGAAAACAAGTTAAAAATTTACAAAGAAAATCCAAAACGACAAATTTGTCATTTTGGGTGTTTTCAGTTATAATCAAGCCAAAATTTTCAAAACGCGTTTTGGATGTTTTCAAAACAATTTTTCAAAATGCCAAAAAGAACACATTTTTAACAATCTCAAAATGGACACTCAAAACACAAAACTCAAAATGAATTCAAAACTGAAATACAAAGATAACATCCCATTAGTTTTTTTTAGCACAGCCAAACGTAGCAATTCAGAGAAGTCACACACCATCTTATATTTGGAATTTCTTTTTCACGAGGGTAAATATTTCTAAGCGCTGTAAATGAAAGCAAAATTTTGTTACCTGGTCTTGTATGTGACTAAGGTCAGATTGCCACCACAATAGTCCACACAGTAAAGATACCACTAAGACTTGTACAATCTTAATGATGGAAAAGGATTCGTGCCTTCTTTCCTTCAAACCTCTTCTAAACAACACAGAAAATTGTTGCCACCAACTTGTCGACCATCGCTTAAACTGCTTGTCGTCCGTTGCTTCTTGAAGCTGACTCTCAATTTCTAGTTCTGATTTCACACTTTCTATTAGTTTAGTCTTATAAGCAGAGACCAAAGTTTGCTTAGTTGCAGCTTGATCTTCCCGTGAATCATCGATTGAAACTCCTTCACAAAGTTAAAATGTAGCATCAATTGATCGTTTCAACCCAAAGAAAAACAAAAAAATAGTTTATCTAATTCTTGATAAAACATATGACAATACATTAACGTACCATTGGCAAGATCTAACAGGTAATCCGAAGGATTCATAGCTATGGAAGGAGTAAACCCGATACTTGAAAAGTAATCCATAGCTTCCAAACCCTTGCCAAAATACAAAGGATTGCCTTCAGACAACAATAGCACCTTATGAAACATATAAAATAGCCTACTGGATGGCTGGTGAATCGTCATAACTATGGTTCTACCTCCATTAGCCAAGTCCCACAATGTGTGGACAATCCTTTGAGCCGTTGTAGAATCAAGGCCTGATGTGGGTTCATCAAGAAACAACAAACTTGGATTAATAAGCATTTCTTGCCCAATGCTAACACGTTTTCGCTCACCCCCAGAGACTCCTCTCAGAAATGGACCGCCTATAATGCTGTGCCTGCATCTCGTTAATCCAAGCTGCGATATCACGGCTTCTGCGTGATAGACCTTTTCCTGTTTAGTCATACTATTAGGCAACCTTAAAAGTGCGGTATACACGAGTGTGTCTGTCACTGTCAGATGAGGATATAGGATATCATCTTGTGTAACAAAGCCCGTATTTCGCTTCATCGAGTTTGAAAATGGCTTCCCGCTGTATGTTATGCTTCCACCGATATGTCCACCCAGTCGACCTCCTAATGCGGTCAGTAGAGTTGTTTTGCCACTGCCTGATGGACCTAGCATGGCTAGCAATTCTCCGGGGAACACGATACCTGTTATACCCTTCAAAATTAATTTCTCTTCCGAATTTGAATTCTTCAGGCATCCCTCCTGTTTGATTTTAATTTTGTAGACCACATCCTCAAACTGCAAATGTATTAATCGAACTGTTATAGAGGATACTGAAGTTAAATTTCGACCACGGCAAATATTAAATCAAAATTTCATCACTTACTTTACCGGATTAAATTAGGGCTAAAAAATTCAAGAAAACTAAGGCCCAATTCTATTGAGAAAAACCCATCCAATTTGGAGTAAATTATTCTCTCCCATGGGAAATCAATTGACAAAAACCTTTATGTTGTTGTATTTATTATTTATAGTGCATGAATGCATTGCAATAAGACAAATGAATCAGAAAATAAACCTTCAATGAAACGAGACGTTTCGCTTTCTTGAAGATTGCCGAACTTTCTCTATCCGCTGCTACCTGAGTTTGGGCATCCATGTCCGCTATCACGTGCTCCATTCCGCCACCACTCCGGCACCTTTGGTTTCCTGTAAACTCCCAACTCTGTCTTGAATCAAAATTATATTCGTCCCCTAATCCCTGCATTTCCTCGTAATCAAACAAAAACACACAGTTCAATTAAACGCAATAAATGAACGTGTGTTTAAAGAAGACAGACCCAAGTGTATGTATATGTATATGACATAGTGTGCATACAAGTATCATGCAGGAGACATGAATGGCGTACCTGAGGTGACATGGAGGAGATGATAACAAGATTATGAGCTATTTTCTGCTGGTTTTAGTGGAGTCGTTAGGAATCGATTCCCTCTTTTTCTTGGAACTACGCGTTCATAGCTATTCTGTTATAAATCATTCGTTCTCTCTCATTTATAGCTTTAAGTGATTGTTACCTATTAGGAATCATATTTGATCGTCTACTTCTCAGGCTGTTCAAATTTTTAGATTCTCTTTTCTATTGGAGTACATATAGGACACTTTGCCCTTCCCAAAAGACGTCGACTGATTTATACTTTCGTTTGTCCCATTTATGTAAGTTGATTTTGTTTTTCACACGATTTAAAAAGTCTCATTTAATGTTATTGAAAAATAATTTTTTGCAAAAATAAAAAATAAATCTGGTTTAACCTTATTTAAGGAAAATTCTATTGACAACCTCTCACATGTGTGCGGGGTCCGCATGTTTAAAAAATTAAAAAAAAAAAAAGTAGAACTCCTATGTGAGTGGTTGTCAACCTCGATTGTACAACTAGCATGGCTCCTTATTTAATTATCAACAACTAGTAGTAGTATTTAAAAGTAACGATGATAACTAGGCAAATTATATACTATGAATCACTTAAACTTTACTCCCTTCGAGAACTGTGTGTAAGAAGATTCCAATAAGCATGTAAATAAAAATCTATACAATTTCAAGATTTAGTGAAAAAAAATGATAATAACTAGTCAAATTAAATAAGGGTATATTAGTATATAAACGAACAAAAAAAAAAACTTTTTCAATAAATAAACAGAACTATATATATAAATGAGGGGAGAAAATAAGAAAATCAGCATATAGAATATAAAGTGTAGGTTGCATTACAAGAGCCTGTTTCAAGCAAAGAAATCAAATCTAGCCCTGTTTGGCCCTCGTTATTCCTCTTTAAAGTATAATTCATTTTTTTTCAATCTTCTTATCGACCACACATTCTCCAATGAAATAATTATGAAAATTGTGCGTAAAACTGTAACATGCAAAATTTACTAAAAATTTAATTTCAAAAATTTAGATTTTTTAATTTAAGGTAAAGTCAATAATTAATTTTAATCACACGTTTCATGGGATTCATAACATTTTAACCATATATTTCATTAAATTTTATCAAAATTTACTATTTTTTTTTTTTAAAAAAAAAAAATCCGTAGCAAACAAGGGTTTAATTTAGTTTAAAATTGTGCGCGATAAATCTAGGTCATTGGGAAGACGTGCTCGGGGAGGGTTCGAACAAAATTTCTAATGAGTTAATATGTCAAACTCGACTATTAAAGTGTGATTCAGACATTTCTTTTAATTATTCACTATAATTAACTTGATATGTCGAGCTTTATTATTAAAGTTTCGTGGAAACATTTCCTTTCAGCTATTCACCATATGCCTTGTCCCATTTATTGGGGTACAAAATCACCCACCACCAGGAATTCCTTCTTAAGAATTAAGATCAATTTCTCCTTTTATTTATATACATTTTATCAACTTTCATCAAAATTAACTAAAAATTTGATAAAAGCAAAAGTATTTGCTATTTCGCTGATTATGTATCTTTGAGAATTAGGGGGAAAAAAATCCTACTAAGTTCAGTCACTGGCTTTAGTAAAATCACGACATATAGAAACAAATCTACTATTCTATTTTACATCAAGCAATACGGTTAGAAACTCCCGAAGAATCGCTTTATTTCCTTACAACACCAATTCTCATGAGGGCAAGACATGCAATCAACCTTTATGCCACAAGCATTGTAGCCAAGGCAACCAATGAGATAGTCACTCCACCAAGTCCTACGGTCTTCACCGAAGGAAAATCTTCGACAAGACAAGTTTTATTGGTTTCACAAGTATACGTAATATCACCAGCCGGGCTTGTATTGTGAGCACAACAAGACCTTGGATGTGTAATTACTTATAGATATATACTTGATCCATCCTATGACCTTGGGAACATGTTGGATATAATATCCACTTGCTAGAAGAAACGAAAGCACAATTACTGATCCAAGTGTGGATGCGGTTTTTTGGTCCAGGACCAACTCTCTAATGGCGAGTCCGAGGCCTTGAGAACTTAATACACTGAAGAGGAGAACGAATAAGCAGCACAAGAAGTTCACTGCTGTCGCTTTGAAGCCTGCCATCCAGTAGGTTATGGTGATAAAGACTGGGGGGAGGACTAATTCCATGGGCGGATCACTTAAAGTTAGTGCCAAAGTGCAATGAAAGTCGTTACATTCCTGAAGATCGTTCTTTTTGTAGCATCATACGTTCTTGGAGAAACGTGAAAATTGCTTGGGAGATGATTCAAGAGTACTAGGGCCCAACTCAATTGAGAAAAACCCATCCAATTTGGAGTAAATTATTCAAAACCCTTTACGTTGCTGTATTTATTATTTATAATGCATGCAATGCAGTAAGACAAATGAATCAAAAAATAAACCTTCAATGAAAGGGAGGATTCCCTTTCTTGAAATGGCCGGAGTTTGTCCATGCCCACCATCTCGTGTTTCATTCTGTCACCACTCCGCCGGTAAATTCCCAACTCCGTCTTGAATCAAACCTCTATTCCTCACGCAATTGTTGGAAAGTAAACTTGATTTTGGAGTAAGTAATATGAGTTTAAGAATTTTGCTCATAGGCCCAATTCAAACGCCCAACAAATTCTAGCATTTTTTAGAATTATATTCTAAAAAGACCCATGTAAATATCTAAGTAATAGATGTAATCATAAATATGCATTGTATCTAGAATACTCTAGGAAAATATCTAGTCCAAATATGAAATCTAGAAGCCTCATGAAAATTTATGGACTAGAATTCTCTAGATTAATGTGTGGTCTAGAAGTCTCATGTAAGCCATATATAAAGGGATAGAATCCCTCCATTTTGTAACAAGAAGTCAAGTCAAGTGTTGTAAGTGTTGAAGTTGAGAAATATAAGTTACATTTTATTTATCTCTTCTTATTAATATTGTCCTTCCTATCAAGTCTTAGCCAAATCAAGTTGGTAAACCCCTCTTTCCTTCAACAAACTGGTATCAGAGCCCTAAGGTCCTTGTAAAAAATGGCAAGTAGATGATTCCTTTTCAAGTCTCTCAACTTAACAAGGATAACTACGACAATTGGAGCATAAGGATGAAGGCATTGTTAGGGTCGCAGGTGCATGGGAGATCGTAGAGAAAGGCTACACGGAGCCACATAACGAGGTCACTCTATCCCAAGAACAAAAGGATAGTTTGAAGGATGCAAGGAAGAAGGACAATAAGGCGCTCATCCTCATCTATCAAGCCTTAGATGAAGGCATGTTCGAGAAAGTAGCTTGTGCTACTATGAGCAAGGAAGTATGAGAGATCTTGCAAAACTCCCACAAAGGAGTTGAGAAGGTGAAAAAGGTTCGACTCCAAACATTTCGAGGTGAGTTTGAAGCTTTACATATGAAAGAATCGGAATCAATATCTGATTACTTTTCGAGAGTATTGGCCATTGTGAACCAATTAAAGAGGAATGGGGAAAATTTGAGTGACACTAGAGTAATTGAGAAGATACTTAGGTCTATAGATTCTAAATTTGACTACATAGTTGTAACCATTGAGGAATCTAAAGATCTAGATAGTATGAGTGTCGATCAACTCATGGGATCTTTACAAGCCCATGAGGAAAGACAAAAGAAGAATGTGAAAGAAGAGCCATTAGAGCAAGCTCTTCAAACAAACCTCACCTTGAACAAGAGTCAAGGAAAGTTCAGCAAGAGGAGAAGCCAAAGAGGAAGAGGCCATTGCCAAAATCAAGGAAGAAGTGCATTCTACAAGGAGGAAATAAGCCTAAGCTCGTTTTCCACTAGAGGTTATGGAAGAGGAAAATGTACGAGGCAAAATGAAAGGCCAAGGTATGACAAATCTCAAGTTAAATGTTACAATTGTCAAAAATTTGGCCAATATGCTTTAGAATGTAGAAATGGTAATAACCAAGTCAAGGAGAAAGCCAACTATGCTAGTCAAGAAAATGAAGTGGAACCTACACTGTTGATGGCATACAAAGGTGAAAAAAGCAAGGAAATAAATACTTGGTACTTAGATACGGGAGCAAGCAACCATATGTGCGGAAGAAGAAACATGTTCGTGGAGCTTGATGAATCGGTAAGCGGCAATATTACTTTTGGAGATGAATCGAAGATCCCCGTGGAAGGCAAAGGTAAAATCTTGATTCGCTTGAAGACTGGTATGCATCAATTTATCTCAAATGTCTACTATGTGCCCAATATGAAGAATAATATTCTAAACTTGGGACAACTCTTAGAGAAGGGCTATGATATTTATTTGAAAGATCATAGTTTTTCAATAAGAGATCAAAGAGAAAATCTGATTGCTAAAGTCCCTATGACAAGAAATAGAATGTTTGCATTAAACATTCAAAATAATGTTGCTAAATGCTTAAAAGCTTGTTTTAAATATTCATCTTGACTTTAGCACTTAAGATTTGGACATCTTAATTTTGGGGGCTTAAAGTTGTTAAGTAAGAAGAAGATGGTAAAAGGTTTGCCTCCAATAAATCATCCGGATCAATTATGTGAAGGATGCTTACTTGGGAGCATTCGAGGAAAAGTTTTCCAAAAGAAGCATCTACAAGAACTAAGAAACCACTAGAACTTGTACACACAGATGTTTGTGGGCCAATCAATCCAAGCTCTCTCGGTAAGAACAATTATTTTGTTCTCTTCATTGATGATTTTAGTAGAAAGACTTGGGTCTATTTTCTCAAACAGAAATCGGAAGTTTTTAGAACTTTCCAGAAATTTAAAGCTCTCGTTGAAAATGAAAGTGGCTATAACATAAAAGCCATGAGATCGGATAGAGGAGGATAATTTACCTCCAAAGTGTTTGAGAAATATTGTGAGGAAAATGGAATTCGTCGCCCATTAACAGTTTCATACTCTCCACAACAAAATGGAGTAGTCGAAAGAAAGAATAGATCAATTCTTAACATGGCCCGCTGCATGCTCAAAAGCAAGAGATTGCCCAAAGAACTTTGGGCCGAAGCTATTAATTGCGCTGTATATCTATTTAATTGATCTCCTTCTAGAAGTGTGTGGAATAAGACACCACAAGAAGCATGGAGTGGAAGGAAGCCCAATATCTCTCACCTGCCAATATTTGGGAGCATTGCATATGCTCATGTATCGGATCAAAAGCAGTCCAAGCTAGATGATAAGAGTGAAAGGTATGTCTTTATCGGCTATGACTCTCGCTCCAAAGGCTACAAACTGTATAATCTAAGCAAGGAGAAGATTATCATAAGTAGAGACGTCGAATTCAATGAACAAGGAGATTGGGATTGGGGTGTCCAAGAAGAAGACTACGACTTCTTACCATTCTTTGAGGAAGAAGAACAAGAGAATGAAGAGCAGCAAGAGCCTACCAGTCCACCTCTATCACCTGCTCATGGAGATGCTTTACCAGTATCTTCACAAGGAGAAAGCTCAAGCGAAAGGACACCACGGATGAGAAGCTTGCAAGAGCTATATGAGGTAACAAAGAATCAAAATAATCTCACACTTTTTTGTCTTCTTATCGATTGTGAGCCAATAGGGTATGAAGAAGCAGCGCAAAATAAAAGATGGAGATATGCCATGGATGAAGAGATTAAAGCTATTGAGAAAAACGATACATGGGAGCTGGCGACTCTTCCCAAAGGAAAAAGAGCAATCGAAGTTAAGTGGGTGTACAAGGTAAAGAAGAATGCTAAAAGAGAAGTGGAGAGATACAAAGCAACATTGGTTGCCAAAGGCTACAACCAAAGGTCTGGGATTGATTTTGAAGAGGTATTTGCCCCTGTTGCTCGCTTAGAAACTATAAGATTAATTATCTCTTTTACCGCGCAAAACAAGTGGAAGATTTTTCAAATGGATGTGAAATCAACTTTTCTAAATGGTTATCTCGAAGAAGAAGTTTATGTGGAGGAACCAATGGCATATAAAATAAAAGGGCATGAAGGTAAAGTCTTAAAACTCAAAAAGGCTTTATATGGGTTGAAACAAGCTCCAAGGGCATGGAATAGTAGAATTGACAAGTATTTTCTAGAAAATGACTTTACAAAATGCCCTCACGAGTATACCCTTTACACAAAGGTAAATGAGAAAGGAGATATCTTGCTTGTTTGTTTGTATGTGGATGATCTTATATTCACAGGAAA
This sequence comes from Fraxinus americana, assembly GCA_035079005.1. Lineage (NCBI taxonomy): Eukaryota > Viridiplantae > Streptophyta > Magnoliopsida > Lamiales > Oleaceae > Fraxinus > Fraxinus americana. The sequence goes on along the minus strand of CM068706.1, from coordinate 53,904,585 downwards.
TAATCTAAGCATGATCACTGAGTTTAAGAAGGTCATGGCTCAAGAATTCGAGATGACAGATATCGGTCTTATGGTCTACTAACTTAGGATTGAGGTAAAGAAAATGGAGGATGGCATCTTTATCTCACTAGAAGGGTACGCAAAAGAAGTTCTAAAGAAATTCAACATGGCGGATTGCAAGCTTGTATGCACCCACATCGAATGTGAAACCAAGTTATCGAAGTATGATGAATGTGAAAAAGTGGATCCAACACTCTTTAAGAGTCTTGTCGGAAGTCTAAGATATTTGACATGCACAAGACCAGATATCCTCTTTGGAGTAGGGCTAATCAATCGCTATATGGAAATACCCACCATGACCCATATGAAAGCTGCAAAGAGGATTCTTCGCTACATCAGAGGTACACTTGACTATGGTTTATTCTATTCATCATCTAATGAATTCAAACTTGTTGGCTATAGTGATAGTGATTCGGACGGAGACATTGACGAGAGAAAGAGCACTACTGGATATGTATTATACTTGGGCAACATTGCATTCACTTGGAGCTCGAAGAAGCAATCGATCGTGGCGCTATCTACATGTAAAGCTGAATATGTTGCAGTTACATCAAGTGTTTGCCATGCAATTTAGCTTAGAAACTTGTTGAAGACACTTGGAGTCTTACAAGATGAACCGACCGAGATCCATGTTGACAACAAATCAGCACTGACATTGGTAAAGAATCCAGTATTTCACGATAGAAGCAAGCATATGGATATAAGGTATCACTTTGTAAGAGAGAGCGTTGTAAAAAATGAGGTGCAATTGAAGTATGTAACCTCTCAAGAGCAGATCGTTGACATTTTCACTAAACCACTCAAGCATGACGTGTTCCGTAACCTAAGAACTTTACTTGGAGTAGCAAAATCAAGTTTAAGGGGGGATGTTGGAAAGTAAACTTGATTTTGGAGTAAGTAATATGAGTTTAAGAATTTTGCTCATAGGCCCAATTCAAAGGCCCAACAAAGTCTAGCATTTTCTAGAATTATATTCTAGAAAGACCCATGTAAATATCTAACTAATAGATGTGATCATAAATATGCATTGTATCTAGAATACTCTAGAAAAATATCTAGTCCAAATATGAAATCTAGAAGCCTCATGAAAATTTATGGACTAGAATTTTCTAGATTAATGTGTGGTCTAGAAGTCTCATGTAAGCCCTATATAAAGGGATAGAGTCCCTCCATTTTGTAACAACAAGTCAAGTCAAGTGTTGTAAGCGTTGAAATTGAGAAATATAAGTTATATTTTATTTACCTCTTCCTATTAGTATTATCCTTCATATCAAGTCTTAGTCAAATCAAGTTGGTAAACCCCTCTTTCCTCCAACAGCAATCCCTGCACTCAAAATAAAAAAAATACCCACAAAATCACACAGTTCAATGACTTAATTAAACGCAATAAATGAACGCGTGTTTACAGAAGACACACACAAGTGCATGCTGTATAGTCTATGATATAGTGTTTATACAAGTACATGCAGGAGATATGGATGGGACCATGGGGATACCTGGGGTGACATTGAGGAGATGATCGCAAGATAAAGAACTATTTTCGGCTTGTTTTAATGGAATCCTTATGAATTCATTCCCCTTTTCTGGGAATAACGCGTTCATGGCTCTGTTCTACGAGTCATTCATTTTCTATTTAGCCCCTGTTTGAGCCACATTTTCATTTTTATTATCATTATTCTACTCATTTTCAACCATACATTCTTTAATAAAATAATATTTTTCATTGTATCAATAATTTTTCCTTCTTTTTCAACCACATATTCACAATCACATCACATCACAAAAAAATGCATTCTTTCCATTTTAATGTGTATCAAACAAGGGCTTATTATTAAATCAATATTAACAATTAATTTTAACCATATACAACTTTTCAATCATATATTTCATAAATTTTTATTAAAATATACTAAAATTCTAATTTAATTATCACTAAAAATGGTTCATAGTGTTAAGTGATTGTTCCCTATTGGGAATCTTTCTTGATCCTCCACTTCTCAGGTTGTTGAAATTTTTTGATTCTATGTTGGGAGTACATATAGGACACTGTTGCCCCGTCTCACAAAGATATGCTTGCTTCCATTTTCACACGGATTTAAAAAAATGTAATTAATATAGTTGAAAATATAATTGTTGTTACATTATTCCTAATATACCAAATAATATATTTTAAATAAGTATATTTCATATTTATTGATAACCATACACATTAAATGGGATATATTAAAATTAAGAAATTAATTATACTCTCAACAAAGAAAATAGTCTATAATTTCGAACATATAAAAAAGGGAAACAAATATATCTTTATAGGATGGAGGGAGTACGAATTCTAAATGGGTTTTGAGGCTTGGGCATGTATAATTTTCGTTATTGTCACTTTTCAAATGAAGAAAGAGAAAAAGGATTGTTGATAGTATAAGTGCCTTTGAGTTAACTTTAATAAAAAATAATGTTATTTATCATTAATTGTGATTAACAACACTCTATCATCATAATTAATGATGAATATCATACTCGTTATATTTAGAAGGAGATAGATAGTCTGAGTCGTATCCCGTATTTTGGGAAGCCTCCCTCAAGGTGCACATAGTTACATATTTATCTCTTATTACTAGTTTTTGTCCGTGCGATGCACGGGTTGGGTGATTTTGAAGGTTATGTTAGTGTGTTAAAAATATTAATTATCGTGAATTATATCTTGAATGTTAGATATGAGCAATTAATATTAATTATCGTGAATTATATCTTGAATGTTAGATATAAGCAATTTAAATTATCCCAGTAAATGTAATTGGTCAACTGATTATATACAACTACGAAAAATTGAATGACAGGGCAATAGGATAATACAGAATATAAGAAAATAAATATTACAAGGATAAACAAAGTTAAAGATACAGTATTTATGACATTTTATTTGCTAAAATGCATGGCGAGCATCCTGAAAGCATTAACATTCATTGATTTGCAATTTTAAATATAAGTTAAGACAAAAACCAAATTCAATTTGAACATGTCTTGCATGCAAAATACGTTGCCCAAGTCTAAATTTTAATTTAATTAATCTTACTAATAAAAGTTTTGGACCCCGGATGTAGTAGGAACTTGTACATTTGTCTTTTGAGCTAACCAAAGGAACTCTCAACAGTCATTTGTCTTTTGTTTTTTTCATACATATATAAAGTTAAACATAATAACTACGTTTTAAAGTTGTCTTCGTTTTTTTTTAATTATTAATTCAATTGAAATATAGAAAATGGCGAGAAAAAAAACCAAGGAAATATAGATAATGTTGTTAGTATCGTGTTTTTTTTAATTATTAGTTAAATTGAAATATAGAAAATGGAAGGAAAAAAAAAAAGCAATACAAGTAAAAGATTAAAAAAAAAAAAAAAAATTCCTCCGTACAGTGCGGAGAAAATGCTCCAAAGACTTTGGAGCAAAAGTCTTTGGAGCTTTTGGAGCAAATGCTCTGCACTGTGCGGAGCTATGTTCCTCTTTTTTTTTTTTCCTCAATGTAACTAATAATAAAAATACATGTTTAATATTAAAAAAAAAAACACTTAACAATGATATGTTTAATTTTGTATTATTAAACAAAATTTAAATTGTAAATAAAAACAAATCCATATATTTATTTTTAATAATAGGTGTGGAACCCTTAATTTCTTGCTCTCTTGCAAACAGCTTAAACATACAAAGAAGAATATTTACTTGCATCATCAGTCTTTAAATCCTCCGTTTTGCATTTCCAAATTTGATTTTAGTTGTTGAATGAAGTAGCTGCTGTTGAATTTCTTGAACATTCCAGATTTTCAATGAGCATACCGGTATTGCACTCAGCTTACCGGATTGTCTTCTTACCTACCAGATTTAGAATTGTTCAATTTTAATTGAACTTACCGAATTTATATTTTTCATACCGTATATGCAAGGGTCTTACCGGATTGGTAATGGTTTTACTGGTTATGGAAGAAAATATTGAAATTATCGTATTTGCAGTCATCTTACCGGATTTGCAGTAATCTCACCGTATTTGCACTCAACTTTCCGGATTTGACATTGTTGCTCTGTTTTTCTTCAGCCTTTTCAGATTGTTTTCAGCCATTTGTTTCAACATTTTTCTTCCAATTTTTTGAAGCTTAGAATCAGTTTTCCAACTCTAATCATCAAGGATTAGTTTTTAAGCTTTGAATCGTATCATTTACACCAGATTTTAACACATTCTCGTCATCATTCTTTTCTTTTTTTTCTCAAAGCATTTTCTTTTCCCATTTTATCCTTCATTCTTCCCTCCCACAATAAAAGAGTCAGCCCACCTTGTACTGTTCATTTGTGAAGAGTTTTTATTCCCTATTTTCCCCTTCCCACAATTGTTGACTGACACAACTTACCGGATTTTCCTTATGCTTATCGTATTTGATTTCGAATTGATTCAAAGAGAGTGAAAGAAATCGATTCTAACTGGTTATGGACAAGTTACCGAATGTGTAAGAGGCTTACCGGGTCTGCATATTCTTACCGGAGAAGGTTCTTACCAGTTTTGAGGTGATTACCGTATTTGCAAGGAACTTACCGATTTTGTAAAGGCTTACCGAATTTTCTCTTTGCTTACCGGATTTCCTCAGTCCTATATATATATAGGAAATATATATAGGTTAAATATTAACTCAGGAAATATAGTAATTAGGGAAACACAAATTTTATCCTCGTTGAAACTACAATTAAATTAATCATATCCACTAAGTTTTCAATTTCACAATATTTTGAACCTAAAAATTAATGATATCCACTACGTTTTCAACTCTATAATATTTTGAACCTAAAAAATAAATATAAAACACTTAACAAGGATTTATTAAGTACTATAAATTCAGGTTAATTCATTCATCACACTTATTTTTAACTTTAGTACTATTTTATAAATCAATTCTTTTTCCTTCTTAGTTTATACATAACTTCAGTATAAAACTTTATTATTTTTTTTCTTGCGTTCTTTTTTCCACACCTATTATTAAAAATAAATATATGAATTCTTTTTATTTACAATTTAAATTTTGTTTAATAATACAAAATTAAACATATCATTGTTAAGTGTTTTTTTTTTTAATATTAAACATATAATATATATATATATATATATATATATATATATATATATATATATATATATATATATATATATATATATATATAGCTCCGCACAGTGCGGAGCATTTGCTCCAAACACTTTGGAGCTATGTTCCTTTTTTTTCTTTACTTGCATTGCTTTTTTTTTTCCCTCCATTTTCTATATTTCAATTTAACTAATAATTTTTAAAAAAAAAACACGATACTAATAACATTATCCTTGTTCAAATATCATATTAGATAACACTCCGAATCCAAGCTGTCCTACAAGCGCAAACACCATCTGCCCCAAACGTTTACCAGCACCACCCACCGCCACTTGATTCTGTTGCACAAAATTGTTGGGATACACCGGATGCCCATACGCCTGACCATTGTACATGTTATGTCCAGGGCCATTACCACAGCCATAGCCATAGGAGAATCCATGGCCATAATATTAAAGTGAACAAGTGTAGGCATGTTATTGATTGGAAAATGATCTTTTTTTTTTTTTTTGTCTGAGCAACTGCCGTTATTTTCAATCGATTTTTTTTTTTTTTTTGTTTCATATTACTTTTTTGAAGAAAGTCAACAATTGTGGACAAGGAAGAAGTCGATATTACCCTTTTGTTTTGATTAAATGTGGATGAAAAATATTTCAAAATGATGAGGATAAAGTGGGGAAATGGGGATGAAAAAAGTGGGGATAAAATGGGAAATGAAAATACGTCCTAAATGAATAGTAACCAACAGATTCCCTCTTTTAATAGAAGAGGGATATACTTGCTCTGACAATGTTACCTATTTTGCATTTTCAGGTCAATTTCTTTCTCGTGTCAAAATTTCTGGATCGTCAGTTGCTTTGCTGACTGACGAATTGCTGAATTTCATATATATTTACTGACTGACTGTTGCTGCTGAGCAAAGAAGCAGCACTGGATCTGGATCTGGATCTGGATGTCTTGTCTTCTCTTTCTTTTCCCACTTTTTTAATTGGTTTATTCATCTATCTGCATTTGGATTCAGTGTGGTGCTTCTTATGAATATGTGGATTCGTAGTAAATTTAGGGTGTCAAATCAAGAAATGATGATATATATGGAATGTTATTTTGTTCATGAAGACGAGCTTCAATTTTCTATACTCACAACTCGTGCCACTGCGCACTTGCATGTGTAAAGGCGAACGAGACATGGTACACTATGATGCCACAATAAACTAGAACTAAGTGCAACTTTTGGCAGAATTGAAATTAAGGGAGTTTTTGCAGTAGGAGCATCTTTCATTTTCTTCACTGAAATTATCTCCGAGTTCTATGATATTTCTTATTCCAAGGCTCAGGGAAGCCATGGACCATACGGAGGAGAAACTTGTGTTGGCATGGGACTGTTCAAGTGAAATCGACTAACCCTCGAGTGTATGTCTGGATTTTCTGCATCATGTGGGTTTTTGGTTTGCTGCTTATCTTGGCATGGAGTCAACTAGTATAATATAGATACTTTTATGACCTTGTAAATTTTTCCCTTGTTATGTCAACAAACTTATCTGTGTGAATCTCTTATTGTGTTCCTTTACATGACGAGAAACTTGAGCACTAGACATGAGATGTCTGCGTTGAAGTAAAGAAAATGCTATCTCATATCGATAATGCCCTCAGTGTGTTGATTATCAATTTCTACTTTGGTATCGAGGTGATGTTATATATAACAAACTATTGATCTTAGTCAGTGCCGAAAATCAGAGTAATATAGCTAGTTATTGATCGTCCCCAACCTCTGTAGAGATTTTGCTAGTGCATGACAAGAAGTAAACGTGACACTGATGTGCTGATTTCGACCTGATCTAGGTTGCCAGATCGAGGTCAATCCTACTAATGTTCATCATCTATATCAAGCTCAAGATCATAGAGAAACTAAGTGTGTTACTCAGTTTGACCTGTTATCAAGTCAGCTGAAGATGGTAGAACCGTAGAAGCATGTCCCAACAAGTAAATAGGGACAATACCTAACTTAATTCAAGAATGTGTTAGACACGTAAAGACATTATGACCTACTAATGAGATCATGTGTACCCTTGTGACACCCGTAATGGCTCCTGCCAGAAATTCAAGAAATAAAACAATTTAACAAGACAAATCAATGCCTCCCACGACGGTAGCCAACAAAAATGTTGACTATGAACTTTCCTATGAATTTCGAAAAGGAATGCATGTTTAGTATACAGTATTTTACAAGTTTGGAGATCATAGTGTTTTAAATTTAACGATGTTTTAAGAAAAATGTAACGTAAGATGCAATCTAACAATGTGCAAAGTATTTAGTATATTTGACTTAGATTGTTTGTCAGTAGTTTATTATATATCACAAGTGTGATAGAAAGCAGGTAGACAGATTTGAGAGAGAGACATTTTCACCAACCATTGTCATAATGTGGCACGCTTCTATTTTAGTAATGCAATTAGTAAAACTCAATGATATCACACTTTTTTACTTTGATTTGGAAAATAGTCGAGATCACAACATTAAAAGATCCGAATTAATTAATGATCTTAGTTCGTGAAATTATCCAAATGAATTAATCCTTTTCGTATGGTTGTAACTGCTGAATGCAAGTTGTAACTTGTATACGCTTTGCTTCAGCAATTTGATGCATTGCCTTCATTATCCTTTGAAAATAAGGACCGTAGTATAAAAATATTACTCAATATATAAAGTATTATATTACTCGTCTTCACAAGATTGACATTTTAAGACAAAATCCCAAATTTTTATATATTCTCGTTTCTTATTTTGTAGTTGTTCTGGAAAGCATGAAAAGTTGAGGTTAAAATCAACGATTAATTTTAACCACACATTTTTATGGGACCCACAATTTTTATTAACTTTTCAACAACACATTTCATTAATTTTATCAAATGTGTTAAAACTTTTTTATCAAAAACTTTGTCGAACGACCCCTTTATATACTTCAGTATATTTACTACCTTAATATCTACATTTCTGCTATATTAGTGATAATTGCCTTGAGAAATTTGTTAACTAATTTATTGAGATTCAGAAGCAAACTGTTAGAATCAATCAAAGTCTCCCTATAATGTTATATAGAGAATGACTGAATGAGTATATCAAGAGCCATGCATCAATTCTGTCAACACTTTTGCTTCATCCATAGAGACAGTGTTCTGTTGATTTTGGTGACTAGGCTACTTGGAGTGTCTTAAATGTCTTTATACTGTTCATAAGGCCCAATGGAGCTTCCATGGGACAATCTCTTTCATCGTGGTACTTAGAGATGGTCGAGAGATCGTTTAAAAGTAAATTGTGACATATAAATTATTTAATCGGGTAATCACTCATCCTCGGACATTTACATGTAAAACGTATTGGATTCAATTGTTCTCATGACTCATTATCAAGTTTTTGACTTTACATTAATTTCTGATCCTAGTGACCTTTAACATATCGCACGGGCATCTTCAAGCAATCGAGCGAGTCATTTATGTATGGAAGGTTAAACGATTTCTTTAACCCCTTGACCTTTTAGACGGACAATTCTACATATATTAAAATAATATAAACTTGTTGCCAACGTGTATATATACGTTCTTGCTTTCTTCATATCATGCATAAGCCTTTCATCAGCAAGCATGCCTCTTGCTTTATCAAAATATAATTCAACTCCATTTGAGAGACTCTTCTTAATACAACTTTCTGCTGTCCAAGTATATTGATTCGATATAGCATCGATGGAACGTCCTACTAAAGATAGTAGCACGCACAAAGAGAATGATGACAATGAAAATCAAGAGATTCCTCATTCTGGATCCAGGATCAAGAAAGAAAAGTCGAAAGTTTCTTTTCAATCTTCTCGTTCTAAAATAGTTTTCCCTTTCGCGTTAGATAAGCCTGATGAAACAGGCCTGTTTTCGCGGTTTCGTTCATTGACACCACAACAGAAGAACCAAAACATGATTTCTTTCGAGCCTGATCATCAGCGGCGCCAGGGACTATTAGGCTTTGATTTACACAATCAACTTCTTCAGAATCGAAATGGCAAGCGTAACCTGGATCCAACAGGAGGATTGTTACAATTTTCCGACGCTATCCCTAAACTCTATAGGGGAGTGAGACAGCGCCATTGGGGTAAGTGGGTGGCTGAGATTCGTCTCCCTCGCAATAGAACTCGACTCTGGTTAGGGACATTCGATAGTGCTGAAGCAGCCGCTTTAGCTTATGATCGACAGGCCTTCAGATTAAGAGGGAAAAAGGCGAAATTAAATTTCCCACACCTTTTCTTTGGCCAAAAATCAGGTGAATCATCAACACCGTCAAATTCTAGTCACGCTGCTGAAAATTCTCCACTTGAAAACTTGCATCAAATCCAAAAACAGCCTGATTTTCAGCCTGATTGCGAGGAAAGTGTTGTCCAAAAGAATCCTGATAAGGGCTTTCCATCAATATCAAATGAAACTGAAAATGAAGACAGTCAAGAATTGACAAGAGAATTTGTATTCGGGGGAAGCTGTTATTTGGAATCATTTGATGAATCACAGTGGGGGAATTCATCAGATGTTTGGATCAATTCATTGCAATCTGATTTTTTTCCAGGCTGTTCGAATTCAATTTGGCAAAATACAGCAAACAATGATTCCATGTCCTCCGTTCCTGGATCCATTGACGAGCTTTTGGGCGACAAGTCTTTGCAGATACAAGAAGAAAATTTAAGTTGGAAAGGTGATATTTTATCGTCCATAACTTTCGATCCTATTGAAGACAAGGTTTAAATGAGTATCCAATACCGTCTTTAACATCTTATACCATGTTTGGCAAAATAAGCTATGTTTTCTGATTAATTTAGCCATATTTTCTACTTACAAATTGCTCATTGAAGTTCTTGAAATTGCTCTTTGTTCTTGATAAAATAGAATCATGCATGAGTTGGTGGGATGAATGGCAATATATCCTTGTATTGTATACAGAATCATGCATGAGTTGGTGGCTTGGACGCCATTATTTTATTTTTTCCACTGGAGCATGCTCGGAAAGCTTGAAAATAAGTAAAAGTTTGTAAACAAACATGTAATAAATTCATTTATTATTACTTTTTATTAAAAAAGTTAAAATAAGTAGCTACTTGTTTTCAATAATTTGCTCATAACAGTTTTCTTGCAAATGTGATAGTGTGTAAATCGAGAAATGCCTTAATCGCACGGAACAAATTTGACTATGCGTATTAATGGTCAGATCAGCAAAAGTCGTACTTAATTATGAATAATAATTGCCAAAATTACCAAAAGTCGTACTTAATTTATATAAGTCAAATCGTGATGAACCATTCGCATGGCAATTGATGATTTCAAACCGTTTTTTTAGACACAAATGTGGTCAGCATACATACATTGTTGTTGAACCATTATTGAGTTTGAATTTGGGATGGTTTGAAAGCAATCTCTAATTGGTTTCTAGCCCTTGACAATTTGTAATTGTTGACTTGTGAAATCGTTGGGTGTTTTCGATCAAAATCGAGAATTTTAAAATGTTAGACTTACAAAACAAGAAGGAAGAATACATAAATCATGTGTTTACTTTTACTCATTTCAAAAATACCAAAATATGTTTCAAAATTCAAAAATCAGGTTTTTTTAAATTTTTAATTATGAAATAATAATTATTAAATTAATTTATTATTAATATTTAATTCTACTATAAAATAATTAACACACCCCCACCTCCACCACCCTTACAACTCCGAGGATATTCCGGCGACCTTTCCGGTCACCACTCTTCTCCGACGACCATTCCGGCGACTTCTCCGACGACTTTTCCGATTCCGACGAATATGTTAAGGTCACAAATCTATACAATTTGGTCACAATTCAAAATTTTTTAGGTCACAATTCAAAATTTTTGTAGGTCACAATTTGTTCATCGGTCACAACTTAAAAATTTAAAAGTCACAATTATTTCATCGGTCACAAATCACAAAATTTGAAAGTCACAATACTTATTTACGGTCACAAACATCCCATTAATTGAACATATATTATATTTTAGGTCACAATTTATCAAATTATTGGTCACAAATTAATAATTTTTAGGTCACAAAACATTTATTGGTCACCATTTATCTAATTCGTTGGTCACACAGCTAGTTCATTGGTCACACAGCTAGTTTCATTGGTCACAAACCAACCAAATTATTGGTCACAAACAAGCAAATCATTTGTGACCAACACCGAATCACATGTGACCACCACTTCGTCACTGTCTCCACTCACAGCACCACCACAGTCGTCGCATCTCCACCACCGTCGCACGCAGCATGACCACACCCGCCGCGCGCACACACACCCAACCATCGCATCGCAACACGGCAACCTTCGCACAGAAACACAACCACCGCACGCACAAAAACACACCCAAACTGCACAATCACCACCGCCGCGCACAAACCACCCAAACACCACCGATCATCCCAAACCGCCAACAACAACAGATCTGTGGAATTTTGGAAACCACCAACACACCCAACAGATCTGATGAGATTACGACCGATCATCCCAAACCGCCAACAACAACAGATCTGTGGAATTTTGGAAACCACCAACACACCCAACATATCTGATGAGTGATATTTCCACAAAATCCAAATTCTGGAATCTGTCTAGGAAGGACTCGGCCCACTCCACTTCCGGCCACCATACCAGTCGGAACCACCCACTGGCCAACAGATCTGACCGTGATATTTCCAATCAAACCATCAAAGAAAATCTATTCGTCGTCTTCTCCGATGTCGTGTTTTGATTTCTCGTCCGTTATGCGTAAATCGGTCCCTGCATCCACCTCATGTTGTCGTTGGAATATTAAAATATGGAACGCGTAGGGCGTCGTCACCGACCGGATGCGCCTGCTATTTCGCCGGATCCAAATGAGAGAGAACAACGGTGAGGTAGAGGGAAAGAGACGGCTGGATTTGCGAAACCCTAGGGAAAGAGACGAGAGAAGAGTGAAGGTGAGAGGGGGAGAGGAGGGAGAGAAGAGCAGCCGCCGCCGGCGTAGATCAGAGGGACCGGAGAAGAGGAGATGAGATTTGTGAATTGAATTTAGGGTTCGGTTGGGGTAGGGAATATAATTAATTTATAGTTAATATAGATATAAAAATAAAAAAATGTTTTTAAATTTTTAATTAAAACCTGATTTTTGCAATATGAAACTTAAGTCAAGATTTATGAAAATGGAATTCTAAAACCAGGCTTAGGTGTAATTTCCTCAAACAAGAATCGATTAGTGGATTTGAACAGTAAATATAGTTATGATCAATTCGATTTTCCAAGTTAAATAGTACATAAAGTGTTTACTATCTTCTACGTTGGGTCTGAGTTTTTTAGAAAATGACAGTCATATATCTTAAAGTATATTTAAGAATGCTTAAACTATAATTTAATTTGATCAAACGTACTTTTTATTCACACGTTTCGTAGAACTCGCAACTTAATACTCGTGTATTATCTACCAATTGTAAGACTCGTAATTTATAAATACTTAAAAGCACTATCAAGTGAGCACTTAAAAGTTCGATGGTGAAGATGACACTAATTGGAAAGTTGGGTGGCTAATAGTGAAATTATAACCCAATGAAACACTGTTTTATCATTTATGTATTTTGAGTGAAAACTCCCTCAGACCATGGGCCCTTCCCTGGGTTTCACTTCTGGAGGCCCAAATTGGAATGAAGCGAAGACACAGCACCACCAATGTAAATAGAGACACACGAGAGGCCCAAAAGAAAGCTCTTGGGCTGGAAAAAGAAAATGGTTGTGTCAGTTTTAGATATTTACGTCGATTGGTTCAAGCTTTACAAAACAATGTAGGGTTTTTTTTTTCCCTTTTGGAAAAATCACAATTATGGTGATTATTGCGGATTTGATTCTGGAAAACAATAGTTCTAGCTAGCCAATGTCATTTCAATTTTAACCAATTTCCTTGAGCCAAAAGTTAAGGTATACTCCATCAAAATCATCCATATTTCTTGTGTTGTCTGGCCAAGTTCATATTCAATTGTGCAGCCACGATTGCAGCATCTTTGTGATCAAGTTTGCTGAGTATAAACGGTGAATTGATGCAATGGGGGAGAAATTTGATCCAAAGGAATCTAGATCTAGTCTAGCCTGCCAATTCTTTAAACATGGATGTGAGAAGTTGATTGAAGTATAAGACGCAGACTTTGATCTTGTGCCGCTAGGCATTAGGCATGAGAAGAAGCTAAAGGGGGTTATGTTTAGATACATGCATGATTTATTTAAAATCAAGAGTGGCAGAACCAGGGGCGGATATAGGGGTGGGCTGCACTGGGCTGTAGCCCAGTGCAGCCCAAGCCCAGATGTAATAAAAAAAAATTTTAAATGGTTGTAGCCCACTATTTAGCCCCTGTTTAGCCCAGTACTAGTCATTAGCCCATTAGCCCAAATGAAAACCAATTAACCCAAATACCCAATTCATTCCCATTTCCCAATCACCGAATTCTTTTGACATTTCCCAAACCCTTTCACTCCGATTTGAGCATTCAGTGTTAACTGTCAACCAAAAATTTTCAGCCCTCCTCCTCCTCCGTCCGGCGAAGTAGCGAATGGAAGCGACCGAAGCTCGAAGTCTTCTCCTTCAACCAGTCCGGCGTCAGCAGAATCAGGCAGACTGGCAGAGGCTTCAGGTTCAGCATTCGGTTTCGAAACTAGAAGTTATTCTCTTCAGTCTTCACCGCTTCTGGCTTCTGCGCACTGCTCTTCAGGCCTTCAGGCTTCAGCTTCAGACTTCGGCTTCTTCAAGTTGAGCACTCAGCCGACAGCAGGTCAATTTATTTTATGATTTTCGTTTATGATTTATGAATGATTTTCTTGGGGATAAATTGGGAATGATTATGATTTATGAATGATTTATAAATTGGGGATAAAAGTTGGGGATAAGTTGGGGATAAATTGGGATTCACTCACAGCATCGATTTATGAATGATTTTATCCAATTTAATGATTTTGATTGAACTGTGAATCTGTGCTTGAGTGAAAATTGGGATAAAAGTTGTGATAGTCATTTACAGTTACAGATTACTCATTTAGGCTTTAGCTGTGAATCTTGTGATTTTTATTTGTTCACATGTGATGTGATGCTGTGGATTGTGATGATAGACATTTGGAATTGTGAATTGTCAAGAATGTGATGTGATGCTGTGGATTTGTTCACATGTGATGTTTTGTCTTGGTGAAGTATTACATATGATATAATGATAAAAATTTATAGGATATTAAAGTATTTTGATATTTATGCGTTTAGGTTTAATATGGAAGAAGATCGACCTTCTTCCAAGAAAGGAAGAAGAACGTTGTTATCTTTCTAAAAATTTCTCTTGTTATATATAACTTTTATTCGTACATTAAATTTTTAAAATTTTAGCCCACCGTATCCGTCATTCCTGGCTCCGCCCCTGGGCAGAACAATGTTTTTGCTTAATCATGTTTGAGATTAAACATGTTTTCCTAAACAATGTTTTGAGTTGCAGCGTTCAATTGTCTAGTATAAATGATTATTCATTATATATCACAGGTTTTTCTTATTTCTTGATTATGCGACCATTCCCAATATCCCCCTATGTAATCTATCGTGATATGTAATGAAATCCAATCTTCTCGAATAGCCCTGATTTTACTTTTTTTTAGTTATATGTAATGAATTCTCAATATCGACATTAATCATTGTTTGCGATTCTTGAGTTTCTCTCATTGCAATTATCTAAAGAACGTGAATATTTGGCCAGGTTTATAAATACTAATGTAATATTGGCCATACCAATTTTAGAATTTTGTATTGATTTTAAGGCTATGTTTGATTCACCATTATTTTTCATGGAAAATGGAAAAGAAATTCCAACTTCCACTTTTTGAGTATTTGATAGCCTTTTTTCTAGGTAATTTGTTTTTTTGGTTGTGGCTCTCACGTGCCGCTTTCCATTTTTTTTTTTTTTTAATTGGAAAAATTTATAGACACAATGGTAAAAAAAATTCACTTTTACTGATAATTTTCATGCAAAACAAAGTCAAACGAATTGTATTTTGTATGATAATTTTTTTTCAATTTTTTTTTTGGCAATTGGAACAAATTATAGACCCAATGTTAGAAAAAATAATCACTTTAATGGATAATTTCCATAAAAAGTGAAGTCAAATGGACACCAAACTTTCAACATTTTCAAAGTGAAAAATTATATCAATCAAACATAATTAATTACAATTTCCAATAAAATAATTTCTAGACAATTCGATTCACTATAAAACATTTTCTTTTCACCTATTTTTCACATTTACAATCAAACGGATCCTAAATGTTTTATTACCTCAGGCCTTTTGGAGTCGAATGTAATTTTATATTCACACAAGTAGATCGATTCAACGGACATCTGAGTAGCAAACGAGGTCATGATTGAACTTTTTAGAACGTGCTCTTATCATGTGACTGGGGACCAAATTTCAGTTTAATAATTCAACCGACGAAAAAAAAGAAAATTGAAGTAGATAAGTTGATGTACATTTCATCAGCCTTTTGTCGTCTTCGGATTAATTCTGTCCAACACGACGTGCATAATCAAGTTGCCTATTCGCTTTTTGTGTACGGTCGCAAGTTAAAATAGGAAATAGTAGACTAAGCCCGTCACAATCATTAAAATGAATTTTTTGAAAAAATAAAAATAATTTTTAAAGTGATGATTTTGTGAAAAATATATGAACAAAAAGTAATACGTGCAAAATATTTTCATGTGAAAATGTGTGATTGTGAAAAAATAATAATTATTATTTTAATAATTATCAAACAAGGGCTAAAATTAACTTGGTCACTTATGGTCCGTTTGATTGTAAGGTGAAAATGGGTGGGAAGAAAATGTTTTACAAAGAATTGTGATTATTATGTTTGATTTGTATAATTTTTCATGAAAAATGTTGAAAATTTGGTGTTCGTTTGACTTCATTTTTTTATGAAAATTGTCCATTGAAGTGATAATATTTTCTACCATTGGGTTTAGAATTTGTTCCAATTATCAAAAAAAATTAAAAAATAATAAACATACAGAATACTATTCGTTTGACTTTGTTTTGCGTGAAAATTGTCAATGAATGTGAATTTTTTGTTTATAATTGTGTCTAGAATTTTTTCCAATTGCAAACAAAAAAAAAAACTTGAAAATATTTACCCACCAAAACATTAATAATTTATTTTCCTAAAAAATGTGGAAAATTTGGAAAGTTGAAAAATATTTTTCCCGAAAAATTTTGTCTATCAAACAATACAAAAGTTGAAAAATGTAAAAAAAAATTCAATTTTCCATAGAAAATGTGTGCTATCAAATGGGGCCTTATATTTTATAAATTTAATTATCGTTATTTTAGAATTCTTAGTGGTTCTAGAAACAAATAGAGAGAATAAAATATAAACTAAAAATAGGATCCTAAATTTTTGTTGGTATTGGTTACCAAACACCAGAAAAATGAATATTCATTGTTGTAAAAGTTTCAAATGAAGCGGTTGGGAAATTGCGAGAAGATCAAATCAAACCCATGACGAAGATGCTTCATAATGACAAGAAAATAACTACTCCCACGGTTGGTTTTAAACCATGTACTAGCGTTTAGTGAAAGCAAAATGCCTCCAAGATAATATGGAATCATTACTTTGATATTTACGTCTTGAACTTAAAAAATATCTCAAACACAACGGAGAGAGAAATCATCTTTCCATCATCTTCAACCAACTGATTTGTGAATCTATTTAGAGTCACAAATATATTATATATATGTTACAAGTTACACGATCAAATTGGGATGAAAAGACATCAAAAAATGGATAAAATATGAATGCATCAAAGCACCTCTTCCGAGAAGGTTGTAAGGCGCCTTGGCCTACGCCCAGCCCTATAGGGATGCAAAATTCAATGCATGCCACCATCCAATCGCCTAAATTAAATGCATTAGGTGGCCATCTCGGAGCCTATCATGGCTCTAGGTGTTCTCATCTCATCCTACACAATACCAAATCTTCCCTAGCGTCTTCACTCTTGAAAACTCATAAATATATTCTATATTGTCCAAACTCAACATAATTTCTAATATTCGCTAACAACCAATAAAGCTACCAACGTTCGAAGTAGAGGTGGTAATCGAGCCAAGCGGCTCGTCGGCTCGTAAAAAAGGGCTCGTGAGCTGCTCTGACGAGCCCCAGCTCGAGCCGAGCAGGCTAGCTCGCTAGGCCAGCCTAGCTTGCTCGACTCGTTGTTTTGACGAGCGGCCTCGTAAAAAATGTGAGGAAAAAACTAAAAAAAAAAACCATGAGCTTGTGGGCCAAGCCGAGCTGAGCTCAACCCTTGAGCACGAACTCGGCTCGGCCCACAAGCTCATGGGTAGATGGGTCGGGCCGGGCCGAGTCTGCTCGGCCCATTGCCACCACTAGTTCGAAGTGAATATCATGTGTTTATCCTTTTACCTCCTCCCTTATTTGTCATATTGGCAAAATAGTTATGAAATCGATCAAATCAAGTTGGCAATTTACAAGAAAACTATCGATTATTCTTTTTTTTGAACCGTTCTTGATTGGGTCAATTACTTTCCGATTCAAGCACCTCATCCGGACGGTTAATGGATTGAATGACCAATTTTTCGATCGATTCAATCGAGTTTGATAATTATAACCAAAATAGTTGTATATCGAGGCGTGCTTAAAAGTAAAATATGAAGAAAAAATGACGTTCGTTATCAAGTGTTTTAGTTCACTCCTTCTCTGCCCCCCATGTGAAATGTACGGTTTTTGACAGCTCAAATGTACCAATCAGACAACTCATATACAGGCCAAAACCAAATTGAATACCAACACTTCGTGTTTATTTATTTATTTATCTTTTTCACTATTTAAAAGTTTGATGCCCATATGATCTTGACGTTTTGTGTGGTCTTTTGATTCCTATGCTCAATTATTGCGTTATTATTTTTCTTCTTCTTCTTCTTAATAAATTTATAATCTCATTCATGACTATTTTGTGGGAAGCAAAGAACAATAACACTGAAATCTTTTAAATGAATCAATGAATAATTTGTTTTGGTTTTGCCGACCTTGGTTTAAATTTTAATCAACTTTTTTAATTGAACCAAATCGGAGCTATATCAAATTTTACAAAATAAAAAGAAATTTGATTTAACTGATTAAATTTTAATTTTAATCATATATTTCATAAGACTTACAATTTTACTTTAATTAAAATTTACTAATTACCAACAGACCAAAAATGAATTTTTTGGCCGTTACAAATCAAGGTCAGCCATCTTTTTTGACTTCATCTCTCATAGGTAGGACCCACAAATATTCTTTAGGGTGATGCTACATGTACCCACAAACTTTCACACAATCTTTTACACCCCCCTCACATGGAGGGGGGCCCACGATTATTTTATTATGTGTGGACCCCCCTCCATGTGAGGGGGGTGTAAAAAATTGTGTGAAAATTTGTGTACACATAGCATTATTCTATTTTTTAGCGGTCATTTTTCCCTTAAAATTTGCTGAAAATGACTACCAACATACACGAAAACTTTTATTCAAAAGCTTTTGGACACATACCTAAATATTATTAGTCGTTTTGCGTAGTAAATTATTTTTTTGATTTATTGTCAAAGAAATACGCAGTCAACATCGCAAGTTGCAAGAAGATTCTTTGGAGAAGTATAAGAGGAAATGGTTTTTGATAAGTAGTGAGAGCATAACATAAAATAAAGGAGATTGGTGTGGAAATTAGATATTTTATAGCTCAACCTGCATATTCTTGTAGTGCAGCACCGCGTTTGGATTTTGTCGTATCGAAATAAAATCTGTTACATGTGCGATTCATGTGGCACTAGAAAATATGTCGAATTAATTTTAAGTAACCAAGAATATGCTATAGAAGATTGAATAGTTGTTCCTACCTAATAAAGCAAAAAAATTAGATAAAATAATATTTACTAAAAAGTAGATGTCTTTTCTATTAATGGAAGCAAAAGGGTATTCCTCGACAAACGATTTTTCGCTCGACGTGTAATCGAATTGATGACATAGAGAGTACACTCGAAAGAAAGGAAAAAAGATTATGCTTGAACTCTTTGAACATCAAACAAGTCCGTCTCTTGAGAAATAACCCGACACGCTCATACACCATAATAAATAGTGTTCTTGACATGGATTTTAGAACTATAGAGATAATGAATAGAACCCTAGAATTATAACAAAATATTAGCAACGAAGTTATTCTTCTTTTAGGACATGCATGAAGGTAACAAATGAAAGTTGTCCTTGTTGCGGAACATTATTTGTTTATGTCTTGTTTGGTTAGTTGTAATTTCTTTTCTTTTTTCTTAATTTTAGATTGCTTCGACTTCAACTGTAATGCAATCAAGTCCACGTTTATACTCAAACGGTAAAGTCAGTTTTTGTAGGAGCAAAGTTCATTTAGTCGAGCTTTGATGACAAACAAATATGGAGGGTCGGATCTTTGGTATTGTTGATTTGACTAATGAACCACGCGATAAAAATACTTCATTTAAATTTTTAGCTTACCATCATGTGTTGCCATTAGTGTGCTTTCTTGACATCAGTAAAAGTAATTAAATTTAGTCAAATGGTTAATAAGCACAACTCATCATTGTCCCCTGGGCTAAGTTATCTTCTAATTCATCTATTCATCATAATTACACATTATCAAAGTTTCAATGAAATTATTTTTCTGTTCCCTCAAGTCATAATTGAGGGTCAAAACGGTCTTTCGATCGAGTTATGGATGATGAAATTGGTGAAGAAATGTTCAGAAAGTTATTGATACTCTACCACTCAAGTTTATTTTAATCATTTACAGTCCACTTTTACTTGCCAAGTAAAAAAAAAATCGATTTTCTTCAAACAACTGGAGTCGAACACGCATAGTTTTAAACCCACAATTAACAAAACAATGGAAAAAAGGAAAAAAGAGAAGACGATTCATTAAAATCTGATGCAGTCACGTTTGAGTGGTTAATGTGTCCACGTTCAAGGACCCCACTTCATATGATCAAAATTTATGGCACATGGGTGCACAAAACTAATTTTGGGTCCGTTTGATTCTTATTATTGTAGAATTAGAATGAAAAATATAGTCGTTATTGGGCTCCACACGAGATATAAGTTCAAAATTGATGACTTGATGTGACGAATAACGATCATATTTTTCATTTTTTATGGATGAAAAATGAGAAAAAAACCGGAGACTTTGTTAAAGAAAAATGGCAATTTCCAATGCTCAGAATGGTTCATCTCGTCCTGTTTTTAATACTAACGTCTGCAATCAATTAAGACCACTATTTCTTGCACATTAATTTGATGGTGAAACCAATTTGGATTTATGGTCCCGTTGATATGACCTTTATATTTTATTCCGGTAGAAAAGTTTCATGAAGAAATTGTCTTAATTTTTTCAAAAAATAATTTTTAAAAGAACCCTTATTTCGAAAGTACTTTAAGAGAGAGTAGTATATATTTGATCAATTTTCTCTCAAAAATCTTAATTAAAAGAAGCATTTTCATAAAATTGTCAAATCAATTCAAAAGCTCCTTTACTTCTCAAAGTCGCGTCGAACGCTCACTTAGGGTGTGTTTGACACTCATTTTTTGGAAAATAGAAATATTGGAATAGTGATTCATAGGAGAATGTATGGTGAAAAAGTTATGAAAAGTTATAGCCCCTGTTTGAGCTCCATTCTTTCTCATTTTATCACATTCATTTTTCTATAGTACTCATTTTCAACCACACATTCTCCAAATAAAATAATATTATACACAAATTTAAAACTTTTAATCACTTTTCCACCACACATTTTTCCATCAATCACTATTCAAAAACTCATTCTTCCTAACAAACGGGGGCCAAACACTCATTTAGATTTTTGTGTAATATTATTTTATTGGAAGAATGTGTGGTTGAAATGAAGAAAAAAAATGAGAATGAGTGCCAAACAGGGGTTTAATGTATAAGTTTGCTTATAAATAGAAGCTTTTTGATATAACGAAAATTTCTATCTAAATAGGCATTAAGCCCTCGTTTGATGTCCATTATTTTTTTCAAAAAAATGGATGTTCTGAATAGCGATTTTTTGAAAATGTGTGACTTAGGGTTTGTTTGTGAAAGTTTTTTAAAAATCATTTTCAACTATGCATTATAGAACCGTACTTTGGAGTTGGCAAAATCTGACAGAACACGTCAAAATCGCCCAAACCGAACCAACCTGGCCAGTTTGGATCGATTTTTTTGTTGTTTTTATACGGGGTTGGATGGGTTGGTTGTGTAGATGGTTTGCGTCAAATTGAGTTATGAGTTAATTCATGAAAATCGAATAAATCCGCACAACTCAACCTACCTACTTTAAAAAATAATAATAAATAAATAAAATGCCTAAAAAGTAAAAGGAACCTAAAAATTATGAGTAGATGGTGTAACTGTAACTACGTCGGTGCATTTTAGAGGATGAACTTATTGTCATTCCCACAAGAAATGTAGTATAAGTTTTCTATGTTATATTAAATGCACTTTGTTCTTTGTAGGTTCGGCTAATGTGTATTGAATAAGATACTAGATAATTTTATTTATTTATTTATTTACTTACTATTTAATCTTGTTTATTCGAATTTAGTATAATAGAAAATTGGATGACTTTAATTTTTGTTATCAAATCGTTCCAAACTGACCAATCCAACCCAACCCGACAAATACTTGATTGAGTTGGGTTAAATTTTGATCAAACCGATTATGTTGTGTTGGGTTTAAATTGAGGTAAAAATCGATCCAACCCAACTCATGCCCACTCCTAACCGTACTTATACTGGGCCTGATTAAAAATCCAATCTCAAGGTCAACTCAAGCATGGTTAGAAGGTTTTCTAGTTGAATTGTTCAATGCGAATTAGAAGTCAGTGTTTAATTCCGCAATCAAATCGGAATAGCTCAAGCAGTTAAATAACTAAATTACGCTAAACGTTACGACAATCGTACTCCTCGTAACAATGTGACCATGCATTCCTACTCTATCTACCATGTATACATCACTGCAAATCGTTTGTCACACACTAATGCGTGATCAAACACTTTTCAAGCGTCACAATTAAAGTTTCTTTCATTTATCTACAACAATTAAACACTTGATTGACATCTAGGTCATCTCCAACCTTGCACTATTGTACCATAATTCACCAAATTGCATAAAATATTTGGTACAAATCTCCTCCAATCTATTGCACAATTTTGGTGCAAATGAATAGTATTGCACTCCATTTTGCACTAAAATGGTCAAATATCATTTTGCCACTCTCTTTCACGCTGTAAAAAAATTGGTTAAGGGTATTTGTGTCCATTTTCATTATACATTTTTGTAATACAATAAAACATTATTCATATTATTAGCATTTTAAAGAAATTAATAATTTTAATTATTATTATTAATTTAACATAATTATTAATTTAATGATTTATGTAGTTGTAAAATAAATAAATATTTTTTCAAATAAATAAATTGTTAAGAATAAAAAAATGAAGAAAATGATTAAAAACTATTCATTTGGTGTCATGGGTTAGACATGCATTTCAATTTGGTGTAAGGTTTGAAGTAAAATAGTGCAAAATTTATCTCAAATTTTGGTGCAGTGTTGAAAATGGTCTAAAAACCTACTTATCATAATTAAATGGGTGACCAAACCATTTCTAAGTGACATAATCATGTATTACAAAAAAAAAAAAAAAGGGTACTTTTCAATGTGAACCGTTGATGTCAAAGGCAATATCACATCAAAAGCTTAATCGCCCCTTAATTAATTCCACACGCTAACTTATCCAATTAACATTATCTATGGCGTCCAAAGTTATCAAGTTAGTTGTAATATAAGTTGTCTTGAAAAGATTAATTTCAAAAATAATTTTTCAAATAAATGAATATGCTGTCTGCCAACTTATGTGTTTATATAATGATACATGACACTCTATCATTTGCAAATTTAAAACACAATCAATGTTTTTATCCAAATTTTTTTCTCCACATCCTATTATGTAATTCATTATGTAATTTTTTTCGGATTAATCTACTTGTACATAATGTGTACATAAGCTTGTACATAATACGAGTGTGGTAGAGCCCACGACACGGTAGCGTATGCCCCACCTCTACTCATATTATGCACACGCTTATGTACATGTCCATGTACCAATAGCATTGCTCATTTTTTAATGTACAAGTAACAAAATTCTCGTGAATTAAACTAGTCAAATAGGCTCAATGACATGATTTATTTAAACGCGATGAGTTGATAGTTTTTTATTGACGACCTTTTATTTTACATTTTTTTAACTGCTAGTGAAATTTTGTCAAGTGTACGTGTGAAAAAGCCTGTCAATGAGCTAGTTCATGGAGCAGCTTGAATCCTTATTAAAAAGTGGACCCCATTCTGGTTTGGTACCATTGGACCGTACACCTCATAGTCCCAGTCCAAATGATCCACAGACTTCGTGTCTTGCAGTCACCTTCTCTGCTTATAAATTACACGCACTTCTCACACCAAATGTACCGAATTCCACTCTTTCTTCTTCAGTTTCTTTCTCAATTTTGTATTAAAAATCTGCACCCTTTTGGCTCTGTATTTGTATGGCAGCTCGCTTGTTGTCTTTTGAGGTGGCTGATCTCTGCTTAGGCAAGCCGCCGCTCCGTGCCCTTTCTGTCTCTGCTACAGTCTGTGATGCCCTGGTGGCGCTAAAGGCGGCGGAGGATAATTCCGTCAGTGTGTGGAATTGTGATCACTCTAAGAGGAATTTGAACGGCGGCGATGAAAATTGTGTGTGTGTAGGAAAGATTTGCATGGTTGATATAATTTTTTATCTTTGCAAAGGAGAGAATTTATCTTCTCCGGCTTTGGCCTTGAAGTCCCCTGTTTCAGTTTTGCTGTCAAACGTTGAGGGTCTTGTGAGGCACGTGGAAGCCTCTTCAAGGTAATTGGATAATAACAACTCTCTCTCGAGATCTATGCTGGAATATTTTGTTCTTTCATTAATAG
Source organism: Fraxinus americana (assembly GCA_035079005.1). Taxonomy (NCBI): domain Eukaryota; kingdom Viridiplantae; phylum Streptophyta; class Magnoliopsida; order Lamiales; family Oleaceae; genus Fraxinus; species Fraxinus americana. Next base: position 53,880,289 of record CM068706.1, on the reverse strand, counting down.
GAATTTTGTCATTTTCTTGAATTGGACGGGTCTCAATCTTGGATTTATTATTTCAGTGCATTGCTTAAAGTCTTAGCTGAATCAACTTAATCTTGAAACTTGAATGAAACAGGGAAAGTTTAAGAAATGATAAAGATCCATGACTGACATGTTAAAATTCACAATCCTCGTGTGATCTACTTTATTCCATGTAAATTCAGATTATATTGATATTTCTTGGTGTTGGGATCATCAATTTCTCCAAATTCATGGAAAAAATGTACTAAATTTTATCATAGAGTTTGTTTTTGTATATTTTAATCAAATTCTGTTTTGCTATTTTTCTTCCAGCTTACTTGAAGCCATTGATCTGATTCTCCAAGGTGCCCAGAACCTCGTGGTTCCTATAAAGAGCAACAACTCAGGCAATTCAAAGAGAAAACAGCTCCTAAAATCATCATCTATGAGTCCAACAGTTCACAATGGCCTCGAATTCTGTTGGCTAACACAAGAAGATATAATGAGATTCCTTCTTAGCTCAATTGGCCTTTTCTCCCCAATACCGACTTTCTCCATTGAATCCCTTGGCATAATCTGCCCTGAGTTTTTGGCTGTTGGTTACCACTCCCTGGCTTCATCGGCAATTGGAGCTATCGCCCAATCCCTAGTGGATCAAACTTCGGTGGCGGTTGTTGATGATGATGGAACTTTGATTGGTGAGATCTCACCCTTTGCCCTCAACTGCTGCGACGAGACTGTGGCAGCTGCCATTACAACACTCTCAGCCGGGGACCTAATGGCCTACATTGACTGTGGAGGCCCCCCTGAGGAAATTGTGAGGGTGGTTGAGGCGAGGTTGAAGGAGAGAAATCTTGAGGGAATGCTAGAGGACTTCGTGATAGAGTCCTCCAACAGTAGTATTCTCTTCAGCTCGTCTTCTGACGAGGAATTGCCATCCCTGACTAGGACATCGTCGAGGTCAGGGCGATATAGTAGGTCTACCAGCTACTCAGCACGAATGGTGAGAAGGGCAGAGGCAATAGTGTGCCATCCCGGTAGTTCTTTGGTGGCAGTTATGATACAGGCAATCGCGCATAGGGTAAACTATATTTGGGTAATTGAAGGTGACTGCAGTGTAGTTGGAATTGTAACATTTGCTACCATGCTAGAAGTTTTCAGAGAAAAATTAGAATCCATGATCTGAAGAAAAGATCAGTTAGTTCCCAGTTAGTTGAGTGAAAGTTCTAACTTCTTTTCGTTGATAAAATAGGAAGGGAGGAACGCATTGTGATTATGAGCCTTTACTTTGTGGTTTTTTGTGAAATGTGGTTGAGGACTACTGATCCAGAGCCTGGATGGATGGTTTCTTTTGTAATTTAATTTCAAAATGGTAGGTTTTGTACTAAATTGTATGGTCATAATAAAAGTAACAAATCGTGCAGTGATAGACTGATATGTTTGTCCATCTTTCTCTCCTTCCTTTGCGTGACCCAATTTCTTTTCTCAAAATGTCATGACAATGGTTGGGATTGTGTGTTGAGCCTCACATTTTTCTGCGTGAGCTAGCATGACACGGTCCGACGTACAAAATTCAAAAGTCCGACCTATTTGACACTTTTAGGTGAATTATGTAGTAAAACACGGTATTAGATATGAATTATTCTGTTATGTCGTATTATTCATTATATTTCAATATTGTGTGTTAAATGTATTTTATCGATATATTTAATACGATGAAGAGAAGTTAACGTCATGTCCAATCTAATTCGATATGAGAAATGTGTCATGGAAATTTTTGGAGCCACCTTATTCAACGCTATTAATGTACAAATACAATCATTTGTTAGATCTTTATTGATTCGATCATGACTCGTATACTTTGACATTTTCTCTTTACATTTTATGTTCACTTGGTAGGATATTATTCAAGGACGGACATTTACTATTCGTAATGGATGCTAGAAAGCAACTTATAAGTTAGTGATTCCAATTGGTTTCAAATTGAAATTTCAATTCTTCAACGAATTAAGAGGTAACACAATGTGTCAAGACAGGTTATTCCAATGACATGATTTTTCAAAATAATAGTACTCTTGTAATGGCAAAACTGGTGATTTGGTGAAAAAAAAAAAAGAAGACCTCTTCTACTTGATCAAAGGAATTAAGCTCATCTTACTAGTTAAGAATCCAACTTTCTGAGCACTCATATTCAAGTAGTTTGTGTGATGTATCGTTTCATATGTTAAGGGTACGTTTTGTGCACTTATATTAGACTGGATAAAAATTGACTTGATTCTATACCGCATTTATTTAGACTAAATTAATATGATGTGCTTATCCAAAAGCTAATCATATTTGCATCGAATTAAATTAATCATAGAGATTTAGACTCATTAAAAGGGGTTGGATTGAAATAAGTACAAATCTACTTAAGAGTAATTTTCCTTATTAACTTATAAGTAAAAATAAATAGGTAGAAATTATGACTAACTAAGTTTACTTATAAGTAAATATGCTTAGCCCCTGCTTGGTCCGAATTAAAAATTTAATTTAAGTCAAAGTTAACAATTAATTTTAACTACATATTTCTTGAGTTCCACAACTTGTCAACCACATATTTCATCAACTTTTATTAAAATCTACTAAAAAATCGATTTTAATCCCTACCAAAATGGGGCTTAATAGGTAAATCATGAGTTAATAAATAAATAATAAGTTAACTTTATACTCGCCTTTTGTCATTGAGAAAGTTGGGTTTTCGTTGCACTCGATGATCAAATCCTTGTATAGTTTATTATTTTCTCCAACTTGTACTACTTTGGATTCAAGATATTTGCATGCTTATTCGTCGGTGCCTGATTTAAGAAATCCTTTATAAGGAAATTTAGTTGTAAGTACATTAATTTACTTTAAAATTTAGTAAGTAACCATTCCAAAGTTGGCGACAAAAAGTAGCAAATCAAGCATTATCCGACTTGACACGCCATTTCTTTGCACAAGGAAGATTTGCCAGTTAAGGATAATATGATCTTGCAATCTTAAAATCTCTAGTGGTGGCGGGGGGAAGGTATTGACTGAGGTAGGTTAGCGTCTAATCTTAATTATCATAGTTAATCAATCATATATAATCCCGAGTTGATGGTTGGTGATTCCAAATCTTTACTCGTGGCATTTTAATGCTGAAAAATAAATGACAAAAGATTGTTGATATTGATGTATGTCTGTTAATTTTTATCAAGATTTAAATCTGTGAAAATGTGAACGTAAAACTTCTGCACCGTGGATTTGATTTTATCTTTTTCTCCTTTCTTTTTGTATAATTAAACTAAAAGATAAGCTCGTCTTTTTCTATCACTTTAATAGTATTTTCGGATGAAATTGTTAAAAAAAAAAGGTTTGAGGACAAGCTACAACGATGGTAAAAATTGAGGACCGCAGCTGTAATATTATCCACAATAACAAGCATAATAGGAAATTAGTCAAACCGATTCGGCCCTATGGAAAAAACTGGACTGACCGGTTCGGCCCACCGCTGGGTGCAAAACATAACGTCACTGACGGTTTAACCCAATTAGGGTTTCAAGTCTATAAGATTCTACATTGAACTACATCAGTAGCCGAACGGCCTTCAGCGTCTGGTACTTATATTTACTGTGTTTGAAATACTTTAAAACAATTTCCACTTTGCTTAGTTTTATTTATTCGAGCTTTTTCTGTAGTGTTAATTAAGAAGATGAAGAAGAAAGAGAAGTCGGTGAACGTTTCAGGAAAGCCGAAGCATTCGCTGGATGTTAATAGAGATGCGAACAAAACGAAAAATGGGCGGAGCGCCGCCACAGTGCGGCGGCTTAAGATGTACAACACGCGGCCAAAGCGTAACACAAAAGGGAAGATTTTGAAGCACGATTTGCAGTCCAAGGAGTTGCCGTCAACTCGGATTCAGCCTGACCGCCGGTGGTTTGGTATGATATGTATTGTTTTGTTTGAGTACTATTATTTTTGGTTTAATTAAGATTTTAAATGATTACGTGCTGTGCAGTATAAATTTGTGCAGGGTCAGTTTTTTCCCTTTTAGTGAATTTAAGGTGAAATATTTTGAAAATTCCGAAATCCATAAAGTTGCTCACTTTCTAGAACTCAAACGTGTATAAAGCCTAGAAAAAGAAAAATACATTTTTGACCAGACCCCTCTCGGGTTAGACCAAGGGGAAATCTTGCATAAGCATAGTTTGAAAAAGCGTAAACGGGTACCGAGACGTTTTTTTGTAATGAGGCGAGGCGTAAGCCTCAAAACGTTTTGAGGCGTAAGCCTCACCACAAACAAAACAAGTGCAATCTGTCAAACAAAATAGGTGCAATCTGGTGGCGATGCACTGAACAAAAAAAAAACCAAGTAAAGTCTAGTGAAACAATTTTAAATTGTAAGTCACTAGAAGAAGGCAGAAGTAAAGGAGAAAAGAGACATAGAAGCAACATTTGAGGACCTCTTTTAAGCGAAGGATTGAAGATAAGTTTTCTGGTTGTCGTTTAGTTCTGGGAAGATTTCTGACTGCTGTGTAGTTCTCGCCATCTAGGAAGATTTCTGTCTGCCGCCGTGTAGAAGGATTTCTGGCTGCCTTTTGGTATTCTAGATATTTTAATATTTTGTTTGGCCCAAAATATCTTTTTAAATGGACCCTTCTCTTTTTTAAAGATGGCCTTTTTTAATTCCTTTTCAAAAACCTGAAAAAAAACATACTTCAAATGAGGCGCAAATGAGGCGCACGCCTCATTTTTTTTTTGCCTCAGATGTAGAGTCATACGCCTCATTTTTTGTGCCTCACAGATTGAGTCTCGAGGCGCAGAAGCTGCGCCTCACAGTGAGGCGGGTCTCAAGGCGGGCCTCAGCAGGGTTTTTTCATACCATGTGCATAAGAAAGATCAGGCCAAAACCTTTTATAATGGTTGGTAAAGCATATATTGCCATCTAAAAGATTGTGGCTGTTACTGGTCGAGAACTTCTTGCTCATTGTATTAAAAAAGAGATAATGATCAGTTTTTGATAGGGGTAACTATTTTTTTGGAGAAGGCAACAAGGTTAGAATGTCTGATGTTGGTTTGTAACTTAAGACTTGGCTCAATGTGTAGAAGTAAAGGATATAACTCTGCAATTCATTGCACCAATTAACTCTGTATATTTTAAACTGTATGGGTGAATAAAACCCCTCTTGTGATTTCCTCGAGAAAAAAATTCTCAAACAATTGTTAGAGCATCTCCAAGAGACTCTTTAAACATGAGATGCTCTCTATTTTAAAGAGTCAACATTTAAAATTATGCTTCTTAACATTTTACTTTAGAGAGTGGGTTAGGCTCTCTAAATAATTAAATGCATTCAAAGTGTTTCAATTTTCAATGTAGGAAAACAATAAAATAATCTAAAGAAATGCTAGTTAAAATAACAGATAGAACAAAAATAATAAATATTTTTTGGGAGTAGTAAAATTAAATGTTAAATATAAAGAGTTTGTTGGAGTACTTCAAAATTTTAACTCTCTAAATTTATAGATGTTGTCCAAATGATAGAATATGCTCTTTAAAAATAGAGAGTCTATTGGAGATGTTCTTAAAATGTTAAGTATGAAATAAATGCAGATGTACTTTGAAAACTACTGGAAAATCTTTCACGTGCATGGATAGGATGCTGATTTCTGTTTCTTTTATTGGATCTTTGTGCCATTTTTACTCTTAAGTCAATTTTTTAGGGCAGAAAAGAAAAAAGCTTCATTTGTTCGTTCAATTTTATAGGCAACACCCGTGTTGTGAATCAGAAAGAGCTTGAATTTTTCCGTGAAGAACTTCAAAATCGTCTTTCGAGCAACTACAATGTACTTTTGAAGGAAAGGAAGATCCCCATGTCCCTCTTGAATGATCATCAGAAGGTTTGAATCTCTTCTGTGTGTGGATCTCCGGTTATATTACAAGGAAATATTAAATTTGTGCAAGAGTCTTGTCTTTCTTACATCTTTTTGTTTGCTGATTTGATCATATTTCTTTAATACCCTAAGCAAGCAAGGGTTCACCTTCTCGACACAGAGCCTTTCACTGATGCCTTCGGACCTAAGGCAAAGAGGAAGCGGCCAAAGCTGGTGGCATCTGATTATGAATCATTATTGAAGAGGGCTGACGGTTCTCAAGGTAAATAGAATTCATCTCACGTTCTTGTTTTTCTATTCTTTCACATGTAACCAGGCTCGACGGATGTGTCAATGACCTTTGTGTATGATAATCTTGCTTCTGTAATTCTTGGTTTGATTTCTTTGCAGATGCCTTTGAAGAGAAATATGGTGCTAGTACATCCATTGAAGGAAATGAAGATGGATTCAGAGATCTTGTTCGGCACACGATGTTTGAGAAGGGGCAAAGTAAGCGCATATGGGGAGAGCTCTATAAAGTGATCGACTCTTCGGATGTTGTTGTCCAGGTAGGGGAAGTACACAACAAATATGTTACTTCCATTTTTTTCTCGCCAGTTGAACAGGTCCTAAATATTGTTGGCATGATAATGAAATTTACTTTTCTTCTGATTTTTGTACTACACTCGAGACTTAGTATTTTGAACATATCTGAAAGTTTAAATGCCTTTGAAGTAATTCTTGTTGCTGCTCAACTTCCTTGAATTTGGACGAGAACTTCTTTTTACTTCTCTCCCAACCTTTACCTGTAAAGGGGGAGAAAGGGGAAATAGTTGGCACTTATGCATCTTGAGCTGCAGGTGCTAGATGCCAGAGACCCACAAGGTACAAGGTGCTATCATTTGGAGAGACACTTGAACGAGCATTGCAAGCATAAGCACATGATTCTTCTATTAAATAAGGTTCGTACTATTATATTTTGAGTGTTCAGTTTAGTTTATACGAGTATATATTAGGCGAGCCTCACTCTTGGACTTCAAATCTCACTGTATTTTCTTTTCCCACAGTGTGATTTGGTTCCGGCCTGGGCTACGAAAGGATGGCTTAGAATACTATCCAAGGAATACCCTACTCTAGCATTTCATGCGAGCGTAAACAAGTCGTTTGGCAAGGTATGCAACTGACATCTCACCTTAAAGATATAATCCAGGCGAATTTCACGATATTACATCTCATTTATGCTTTTGCAAGTTTTCAGTGTGGATTATATTTGGAATTCCACACTTGCCATAAGGATTATTACCTCTCATTATGCTTTTACAAGTCTGCAAGTCTTGTTTAATTGTAGTAGAATAACATTTTCTTGTAACGTAAATATGTAATGTCAAAAAAGTATGTTATTTTATTGCCAAATGATCAATATGAGAATAAAAGTGATTGTTCTATGGTTTTAATTGGGAGTTTAATGAAAAATGGAAGGAGATCTTCATTCTATAATTAAGTCCAAACTGTGAGAAAATGTCACAATATTCCCACACAGCATGTTGACATTGCATACTTGTATTTGTTAGAGTCTGCCCTTTATTATCAATAAAATTTATTTGCTTCCATATAATTTTGTGTTCGTCATTTTCAGGGTTCCCTTTTATCAGTATTGAGACAATTTTCCCGCTTAAAAAGTGACAAACAAGCTATATCTGTGGGTTTTGTCGGATATCCCAATGTTGGAAAATCATCGGTTATCAACACACTGCGAACAAAGAATGTAAAGTCCTCCTACCTTCTATTTTTGGAGTGAACTAATGAGTTATACAGTTGGTCTCAAGAATTGAGAAAAACTTTCTTTATTGCTTTGGATCTGCATGCAAGTTTTTTATTTTTGCAATCTGCTCATCTGTTAGTGACAAAGGATCATCATATGCAAATTTCTATTTTAACTTACAGTTTGAGTTACTATTCTCTCAGTACCCTTTTTTCTTCCCTGATCTCAGTTATCTTTTCTAGGGCTTTGGAAGCCATTCCCAAGTGTGTTGACACAATTTTTTGCTTTTCTATGAAAAGGTTGCCCCCTTTCTTGGTGGTCTATAATAAAGGAAACAATTTGATTACATATTAAGGGAAAAGGGTATGCATATTAGCAAATGGTGCCTTCAATATGGAAATATGTGCGAATGGTATATGGCCCAATCTTCTGTTTAATTTTCAATGTTCCTGAAATGACCATGGCAATTTCTTAGTTGATGATAATGCTCATGTCTTGTTTTATTACCTTCTAATGGAAATTTGTATCAAATAATTGTCTCAAACATAGGGTATTGCAAACTTGTTAAAGTTCCCTTGTTCAACTATACCATTAATCCAACTTTTTATGAGTAATGTTGAACACTTTTTAACGTTGATCAACAGCCCTAATTGTGCATATTTTCTAATTTAGAAGTTCAATCATATAACAATGAAATTTCATATTTTCTCCTCTGCAAGCATTACATGACAATAAATGCAAAATATACCTTTGAGATTTATAGCTCCTTTTTGGTACGAAGGGTGAAATGTTTCGATAAGAATGGTATGCGGGAAGTACTTAAACTTTAGTCCTCAGTCATGTTTGGGCTTCACACATTGTCTCAACACTGATTCTTGTAGGAGTTTTAATTTGACATACAGCAGGAACATTGCTTTTTTATTGTCATGGAGGATGATATGAATAGTAGAATTATAATTTTATGTTCGAGGCAGTAAATAGTTCATTTTAGCATATATATTTTTCCTTGTACAGGTTTGCAAGGTTGCACCAATTCCTGGAGAGACTAAAGTGTGGCAGTACATAACTCTCACAAAGAAAATCTTTCTAATTGATTGCCCTGGAGTTGTTTATCAAAATAGTGACACGGAAACTGATATTGTCTTGAAGGGCGTGGTAAGTAAATCCATGAGTTCGTTGCCATACCACCCTATGTTTACTGATCTCTATCTTCCGTTTATGACAAGACTTGATTATGGTTGAATTCCTACTGTCAAGAAGATTTTTTGGTAACTATTAAATAATAATACTCGCTTAACCAATTAAGCATAACAGTTTTTGAGGGCAAAAATGGAAACCAGCTAGGGGTTGCCTTGTTATGACTTGGTTTTAAATACACGGTGAATATTAGATATTTCTGGAGAACTGTGAAGGAGATGCTCTCCAAATCTCCTTTAGTTTGTTTTATTTCTTTTATATATTCCATTTTGCACCATTCAGAATTTGTGTAGAGGCATTCTGTTTTATGTACACTTTTTGCTAACGGCAATTGCTTCCTTAGTAGTTGGCAACCGTACTGCATATATAGGTGTGTTCCTTTTGGCATCTAATCAATAAATTATTTCCTATAATAGAAAAGGAGTCTAGATTTGATGCCGGAAGAAGATATGGGCCAGAAAGTACTTGTGTACTTGGGGGATGTCATACTGTATGTGGGGGTAGTGGTAGGGCCAGTTATGTTTCTAACATGATGAGGGGATAAGGGGGAGTTATTAGTTTTTCATATAATGAGTATCTGTCAAAATTCCAAATTTACATAGCCAAGTGCCTACTCGATGCCATGATCTTTGATGACTTGTTGATTTATAAATCCAGTGCTCGCACATCCAATGGGAACTTGGACCATTTTCTGCTGGTAGACATGCATGTTACCTGATGATAGCTTTTTGCAGTACTTAAAATCTTTTGATATTGAATATGTAGAACTTAGTTCCTTGCAATTGTTTACAAGATTCTCATTTAATCCTTGTACTTTCAGCCCTTCTCTCTGGAGAGAAAATGACACATTTTTGTCTGCTATAATTGACTATATAAACTAATTTAAAAATCCGTTGATGGACTCTGTGCCTCCAGGTACGTGTGACCAATTTGGAGGATGCTTCTGAGCATATTGGTGAAGTTCTGAATCGTGTGAAAAGGGAGCACCTCGAAAGAGCATATAAGATAAAAGACTGGTATGCTTTCTGCTCTATTCCCCGCATGATTTTCTTAATTGGACAGTGGTGTATTTTCTCTTCTAGTTTTGTTTTTGTTTTCTTGTTTTAAAAGGTCTGTTCCATTAATTCTGTATTTCAAATTGTGTGGAGTTGGTTTATTGTCGAAATGGTAATTCTCGCAGTAACTGCTGAAAATGTGAAACTTGCTTAGTACCTCTGCACATTAGACTAACATGAATGCGAACTCAGAACATCATGCAGCCTGTTTTTTCAGCTCAGTTTGACAAATCTTTAAGTTAAATTCTGGAAACTCATTCTACCCCATGATTTTCAGGGAGAACGAGCATGACTTCCTCCTTCAGCTATGCAAGTCATCAGGAAAACTTTTGAAGGTAAGTTCCCCTTCTTACTAATAAATTCAAATTTCAATTTGCTACAATTTAAAAACTTCAAAAGAACACACTTATGGGAAGAATTAGATGCTTAATTCGGTTTCTAGGTCTTGATTAGTGTTGTGTGTGTTCGGGGGTGGGGGCAAATAGTTTGACTGGGGTATTCTTGTTGGAACGTTGGGGATAAAGGGCTTTCAAGTTGGCAGTTCAGGTTATTGCCCCCCCCCTCCCCCAAAAAAAAAAAGAAAAAGAAAAGAAATCTAGTGCATTTGCATTCACGATGTTCTCTCTTTCATATTTTCTTGTGTGTGAGATTGTTTTGGATGGGTGAAGGTGTTGGTCGGGGTTTGTTTATCTGAGCAGAGGGGTATTTATTTGGCTATTTTGAAGCTTGTGAGTTGATAGTCTCGTTCTCTGTTTAGGGAGGTGAACCTGATTTGACGACGGCTGCAAAGATGATTCTCCACGATTGGCAGAGAGGGAAAATACCTTTCTTTGTTCCACCTCCAAAACAAGAAGACGAATCAACTCAAGATCCCATTGAATTTGAAGTGCAGAAAGATGAGGCAGTCGATGATGATAAAGCCTCTGCTGCTAGAAAAGCTATTTCTGATGTTATTTCATCACAACAGCTAAAAGATGTTCCAGTTCAAGAGGATCTTTTCACTGAGAATGAGTTGATAGGTGAGGCGGTTGAGAAGCTTCCAATCACTGAGTCGTAATTATCACTAGTTGTATAAGTTGCGCAAAGCTTTTGGTTCGCTTTTCGTCACTTTGATTAGTTTTGTCATTTAAATTATCTGAGATGGTTTTGATTAGTTTTGCTATGTTTAAATTATCTGAGACGGCTTAATATTTGTGGATGCAACTTTTTTATGCAACTATCTTGGAATTATAGGAAAAAATTCAAGAAAATGTAATGTCTGAAGACGAAGGATAAGTACATGTTCATGGTTTGAGGCAATGTGCACTTCGCGGCACGGCACCTACTGTTACACTAGTTGTATATTTCTAGTGTGCATTAAATTTGACAGTGATGGGTAGAAAATTATGCCTTTGATTTCAATAATAATTGTTACAATCAATGGTCATGATTGTTGCGATGTCAAATAATGTCAAATTTAATGTTGATGTACATAAAAGTTGATGAAATGTATAATTGAAAAGTTATGGGTTTTATAAATTATGTGGTTAAAATTAATTGTCGATCTTAATTTAGTCTAAAATCTAGATTTCAATTTATATAAAAACGGGGCTTGGAAACATTATTATCATTATAAATTCTGAAAAATCAATGCACTTAAAAGTTAACAGTGGTTTAAAGACAACTAAAATTGAGAGTTATTACGGTAAACATGATGGTCTTGGGAATCACCCGGTTAATTTTTAAACAGATTATGAGTATGATCCGGTCTTATCCTTGTTACGCAGGTGATGAACATGATCGCATCTGTAGTGGAGGAAATTACACCCCTTACCTAGTATTTCATATAATTTTAGGAATTATTTTGTCATTAATTTTATTCGAGATGTATTGTGAAAAATATAGTAAAATAAAAAACATGTAAATCACCTCACTCATACTGAATAATCAATTGTGAGCTATATATGTGCCATCAAAGGCGTCACTTACCAAAATTTTATAAATCATAATAGATGACACATGAACGTATGTTTCTGCCATCATGAACGTACGTATGTTTCTGCAAATTATGTGTATCTGGATTTAGCAAAAAAAATCATCGATTTAATTACTAAAAAGTTTAGTCAATGATATAATGTCCTCTTAACTATTAATAAATTTAGTCAAATAGGCATGAAATATAACAATTTATTTAATAATTAATAAATATAATTATTGCGGAGTCTTTAACTAAAGTGGTAATTACATAAAATCAGACATTAAGTTTGACTTTTTTAAAAATCAGGTTTTGACTTTATTTAATCAAAAATCAGGTTTTAATTTTACAATTAATATTAATAATAATATTTTAAATTAAATTATTCTATATACCCACCCTACTACCTACCCCACCAAATTTATTTTAACTATAAAACCCTATCCAAACCTTAATCCATTTCATTTCATTTCTCTCCCCTCTTTCATCCGGCGCCTCAACCGCCACTGCCAGCCTCCTTTCCCCTTCCCCCTCACCCTTCCCTGCTGACGCTGCTGCCGTTCAACAGCGTCACAGCGACGCTGCTGACAGTCACTAAGACAGTTCAAGGTTTGGCCTTCGATTGAGTGCTTATACAGTAGAGTCATCTGGATAAGATCTTTGCATTCGTGCTCCTAACAATTCATAACAAACATCATATTGTTGTGATTTTGGCAGATTTTGGGCATTTGATTTGTTGTGATTTTGGATTTTTCTTCATTCTCAGATCTTGTTGTTAGTGATTTGCACATTGTGATGATTTTTTGAAAATGAAAATGGTGAGGTGGTGGTTGTGGCGTGGTATAGATAGAAATAGAGATGGTTGTCGAGGTGTTGGAGGCTGCTGGTTGTCGCGGTGGTGGTGCAGCGATTTTTTGGTTGTGATTTTGCGGTGGTTTCTCGGTTGTGGTGTGGCGGATCTGTGGACTGTGTGTGTGGCTGTGGCGGCCGAATCTTTGTGTGTGGCTGTTGTTGGTTGTCGAAAGTGTTATTGTTGGTCGGTGGTCGGGGCGATGGAAGTCGTGGCGGCGTCGGGCGGATGGGATGAAGAGTTTCTGTGACCAACTATTTGGTCGATCTGTGACCAAGTAGTTGGTGGTGTTTTGGGATTGGGGGATGGGGGACAGGGTGTTTGGGTGTATGTGACCAACTATATCGATCCGTGACCAAATTTTTGTGGTGTAGTGAGATTGGGGGACAGGTGTTTGGGTGTATGTAACCAACTATATAGTTTTCTGTAGTTAACTATTTAACTGTGACCTTAAAATTTGTTAATCAGTGACTCAAAATATAATCCGTGACCAACAAATTTTCTTAATTTGTGACCTCAAAATAATTTGTGACCAATTAATTTGATAAGTTGTGACCGAAAATTAAATTTTTAACTACTTAACAAGATACCCGTGACCTTGGAACCGGAACAGTTACTGGAATTAAGCGGCTGCCAACGGTCACTGAAAAATAGTCGCCGGAATTAAGCGCGACCGGAGAATAGTCACTGGTCACCGTAGTGGTCACCGGAGTAGTCACCGGTGCAGTGGAGGTGGTGGAGGTGGAGGTGGATGTGGGGTGGAGTGGGTCAATTATATAAATATTATATTACAGTTAAATATTTAATTTAATAGATTAATTGTAAAATATAATTAATTAATTCATGGAAAAACCTGAGTTTAGTAAATTTAAACTTTGAGGCCTGATTTTTGATTTCGTGAAAGATAATCCCTGACCTATGAATTTTTCCCTTAACTAAATTGGAATAATTGGAAATATGGTTTGACCGGAGATATAGGTCGATTGGACTAAAATAAATTTTTGGGCTGGATTTAAAAATATTTCTACTATACCCACATGGGAATGGAGATTTTCATGACATTAAATGAAGTGGAAATTACACCACAACATGTATTTAAAGATGACAATTCTAAAATCAGGTATTAAGTTTGTTTGAGCATAAATCAGGTATTAACAAAACATAGAATTATAGTCTCCCTTTCTCTTTCTCCCTCCTTTTATTGCACTGTCATCATCAAAGTTCTGGTGCAAGTCTGCACACAACAGTGTTTACATCGGGGTGGCCGCTTACGGGTCTGGGTCTAGGGTTATTCAGATCGACGTTCAGATCAATGTCGTCGCTCACAGAAGCCCACCTTTAAATCGAGGTGGCTGCTTATAGATATGAGATTATTCTGATTTTCTAGTGTTTTTTTTAAATTATTGTTGTTGTTATGGAAACGACGGTGGTGAATGTGGTTTTTGGTGGTTTGTGGGTGATGATGGCGGTGGTTGTTTAGGTGGTAATGACAGTAGTGGTTCTGTTGGTGGTATTGCAAGCGACATTAGTTTGTTGTTGCAGGCAATGGTTTTGGTTTTGGTGGACGTGGGATGAGGTGCTCGAAGTTGTGGTTGGAAGTGGTTTTTGTGATGGTTTGTTGCCGATTGTGGTGGTTTTTGTGATGTTTTGGTGTTGGTGATTTGCTTGGTTTTTGGGTTGTAAGTAATGATGGTTGTATTGCGATAGTGGTGGTTGTGCTAGAGTGTTATAATGGTGGATGTTGTGGAATGTTGGTGGTGGATCAATGTCCACAGGTGGAGATGGTAGAGGCGTATAGGTCACAATCAATTGAGTTTTTGGGACCAAATATCTTGAATATGTGACCTATCAAAGTGCATAGGGCATATGTCAAATTGTATAGGTCGTTGGGCCATAAAAGAGATTTGGTCACGAGCCATTTGATCAGGTCACAAATCGAAGAGATTTGTTCACTTACCATTGGATCAAGTCAATGTAATATGTAATAGGACACATGTTAAAGTGTATAGGTCACAGATCACAAATTCAAAAGATTTGGTTACAAATCTAAGAGATTTGTTCACATGCCATTGAATCAGGTCTTAGGTCACATGTCAAGCGCACAGGTCAAAGGTCACGAATTCAAAAGATTTGGTTACAGACCATTGGCTCATGTCACATATAACAGATCCAAAAGATTTTGTCATGGGCTATTGGATCTGGTTACATGTCATAAGTCACAAAATTAAGAGATACAGCTACATGCCACTGATTTCTCCAACCTCAGTTATCGAAACTGGTCACAAATTCAATTATTCAAATTTTGGCTGTCAGAATTCAAATTATTTGCTCCGGTAAGTGCTCTATAAATTAGATCGGGGCTGTTTTTCAATTTTCAATTTTTAAAAAAAAAATGTTTTAAATTATACTAGCACCGCTCAGTCCTAATTACCTACGAACTCTGTAGTTGCTGAAGAAGTCGCCAGCAGGGGTGAAGGTTGGAGGGATGTCGGCGATGGGTGAAAGACGGAGAGTGGGATGGGGGCAGTTGAGGTGGGTGCGGGTGGTGATAACTGATAAGTGTATTTTGGACACTTATCCGTACCGTTAAATTAGAGCAATTATTGTTATTTTAAATGAACTGAGGCTTAATTCGGTATGTATTTTGTTTGTTAGATGCATCCGATGAAAAACAATGGAATTGAAAAAAATGAGCATAAAATTGGCTAAAGTGGACCCGATCCAAAGTTTGGGAATTAAATCGTAAAATGCTAATAGATGATTCAGACCTAGTAGCGATGATTGAAGAGAGGTTGGAGTCAATTAGATGTAGTTGGAAGATGGAGGATCAAGAAGATACAAAAAGAATGAAATTCAGGGACCAAAGTGCAACAAATGGAAAATTGTATAACGGCGGGCGCACAGGCCATTTTTGGGCTTGAACGGCCCAATTTTCTTGATTTATCCAAATTCTTATAAAATCAAATTCAACCTATTTCTAAGGAGGGAGAGGGTGGTGTAATCGACACGGAACATGTCGAATCCTATTTTTCACTAAAAGAAAGAAGCTATCACAAGATTCAAAGGCAATTAACACAAGAAATTGAAATTTCAAAGTCCATGTTGAAGATTAACGAAGAAGAAATTAATTTTTCACTTTCCATTCATTATTTTTCATTCCGGGTTATGTTTTTTCAAATCTTTTTGTGTGATTTACATAACAATGTGTTAGGCTAATTATTTTCATGTATTGGATGAAGATGAAACATGCAAAACAAGTAGTTAGTTAATTTCTTGTTTTTCTTGATTAATCTTGCATGCATAATTTTATTATTTGATTGCTTGATCACCATTAAATATATAGTTGCTTGTTATAGTGCTGGGAGGCGTGCAATAGATATTATGAATAATATTTATCACGTGTGAAATTTTTGAGATAATTTAAACTTTAATGCGTTCTATTAATTCGAATTCAGATTAAGAATAGATTCGGGTCGTGATTAGAATAGATTTAATTAGTCTTGAAAAATAGAATTAATTACAATAGAATTATTGATTGTCAAGAATGCATGAATGATACTAACTACATAATTGAGAATTGAAATAGATAATAATAGGTATATTCATAATCAAATACATTCATTCCATATAAATACAAAAATCGAATTTTACAAGCTTTCGTAGAATAA
Source organism: Fraxinus americana (assembly GCA_035079005.1). Classification (NCBI taxonomy): domain Eukaryota; kingdom Viridiplantae; phylum Streptophyta; class Magnoliopsida; order Lamiales; family Oleaceae; genus Fraxinus; species Fraxinus americana. Next base: position 53,863,932 of record CM068706.1, on the reverse strand, counting down.
TTTAGAATAATTATCAACCACAATTCTATTTTGTTTGCTCACTTTGAATCTAAATAAAAACTAATACATTTAATTGAAATTTATTCCATGTTGGACGATAGCTCTTAACTCATGACGTATTACTAGTCAATGATCTCGTACACTTGTGGGTTTTGCACAAACATGTAGATTAATTTAATTTGACAATAAAACAAAATAAAAACTTGATTTTTGCATTTTGAAACTTAATATCTGAGATTTGAATAGAGTATACTTAGTAGTCAAGATATGATTTTTCCCCTAGTTTTTCTTCTTTTAACGTGTGAAAAATGAAAATTCCTTGCTCTTGGTCTAATTTGCAATTTTCAAAGTTGAGACCATCTTATAATGACATCATCTTACAACTAAGCTAAAGCCAAAATATGGAGAAAGTTTTGGGCCATTCTGAGTAACTTCTTTCATGGAAGTAGAGGTTGCAACTAATCCCATTTGCCGAAAAGGTTTAGAATGATATTCAGGTGGCCCTACAATTTCTCCGTGACAACCGCAATCAGATATCATTGAATATCAGCTAATTTGCTGTCATCACTCAACATGGTTTTCTTTTCTTTCTTTTCCATCAACATGAAATGAGAGTTGGTGATTTCAATACTCCAACGTTTGATTTGATAATTTGTTTGGATGATTCGATTAAACATAGAGAGTGGAATAGTGTGAAGTGAATGGTAAGGGGTGTACAGGTGCGTGGGTTACTACATCTTATGAACTCATGTAATATTGTGTTATTGTGTGTTGTCGAACACGATTTTACAAATTTAGTTTCTAAACTTGACAAGACTCCTTAGTTGTACTTAATCATAACTTTGACACCTTGGACAAAAGATTTTTCAATAACTTGAGTTGGCCTCTCGAGCACGAACATTTTATAGCTTACCTCTCGTGATAACTTGTGTCATGCTATATCCAATTAACATTTATAATTTATTTGTATTTATGTTTTAGGTGCATAACGTCATTTAATGGCCTAGTTTCACATGCCACGTCAACTCTAAATGCAATGACGGAGAGAATGGAATTAAGAAAATAAATAAATATTATGGTGGGTTGTATATTGTTATCAACTAGTACATTTATCTAGTGGACTTCGCTGGTTTGTAGATCTGTGAAAAAACATGTTCTTGTAATATGGTTTATCCTCAATTAATTTCTTATAATTTGTGAGCATTGTTATGCGGGTGAACGTTCTCTCTTTTTATGATATAAAGTGTCACAATTAATCGAGACGTGATTCAAAAAACATACTAATAAAGAAATATTTGAAAAATTATTTTAACAATAAAAGTAAGAGTTACTTAAAAAGCTTTTTATTTTTATTGAAAACAAGAATTCAAATATCTTGAAGACAGAGATTTACTAGAATGCACTATGTTGAAGTTGTTGCCATATACTATAGATGGTAAGATACTAAGATGACATAAATGTTTGACCGACCCTTAGCCACGCCAAAACTGAAGTCTAAGAGAGATTGAGGACTCCGTTGGATTACTTGTGACTAGCCTTGATTGTCGGCTCGACATCCAAATACATTATAATAATTTGAATTTACTCAAATGAGACAAAAAAAGAATAACAAAATCTAGTAGTCTTTGGAACAGTGAAACCACGACGTAGATTTATGCTACATTGCCACCTTTAATAAAGATTTTCATCTCCAATCGATGGAGAGAATGAAGTTTAGAGAGTAAAGAAATCTGAGCAGCTGGTGCAGGTTCATTGTAATGTCGCGTCTCTCAAAGCCAAGGCTCCCCACCAATCACACGCTCATAATGTACGTATACATACATGTGTTTAACACTTCCAAGTTCCAACTGGATGAGAGTGAGAGAGAGAGAGAGAGAGAGAGAGAGAGAGAGAGAGAGAGAGATGACTTTATTGCTTTTTGGGTCTGTGAATATTTAATGCTTTTTGGTTCTGTTGATGTTTCTTTGTAGCATTACTAGGAAAGAAATCGAAAACCTGTTTCTGTTTCCAGCTTATTAAACTTCTTTCTCAGATACTGAGTGACTGAGTCCGTGGTTCAGGTTGGTTTCTCATTATCTTATTGCTAAGCTTATTGGGTGTTCTTGTGGAGTATTTGCTGGTTTGGAAGCCAAACGAGTCGGATTGATAAGAGGTTTGAATCACTGGCCTGTTACTTGAGAGGGTCTTTCCGAGTTGGGTTTCAACTTTCAGCTCAGAAATTCAGAGATCTCTTTGTTTTTTCAAAAACGAAAACTTTCTTGTTTTTTCTGATATCATAGATCAGTTTCCAAGATAACCCATTTTGTTGGTGGGTATTTTTTTCAAGTCATTTTGATTTGATTCCAAAAGATTGGGTCTTGAAGTAAATTGTGATCCTTTTGACCCCATTGCCGTCTTGAAAGGCACCGACTTTTGGAAAAGAATTAGAACGTGTTGCATTCTATAATTTGCAATGCTTTTGTTGGTGTGGGGCACCTTCTTTGGGCTACTGTATATTTTGAACATTTTTTTCCTGGAAGAAAGTTGTAATATTTGAATTTTTCTTGCTGCAGGTCCTTAATGAATTCTGAAGAATGATGGGTTTTGTTCATGCCCACATTTCAGTGCAGAAGAATTGAGGGCCTGGGATTTATTTAAAAGTTTAGAGTTTGTGGAGGGAGAAATTATTGAGAAATGTCCGAATCCAAATCATTAGGAGAGCTCGAAAATTCAGAGGAGTTGAGGTCATTGGCCTTAACTCCAACATGGTCTGTTGCTTCTGTTTTGACTATATTTGTTGCTGTTTCACTGCTTGTGGAGCGGACAATTCACAGTTTGTGTAATGTAAGTGACATGTTCTTGAATCTTAATGAAATTCTGCTCATGCTTTTGGCCGTTTCTGTTGTATTTGTTTCATAAAGATAAAAGATTAAGAAAATAGCACCTTAATTGTTGTTTCTAATACTTAAATGATCTTGTGATATTCCTGATTAGGACAATATGGTCAGGATGTAATGCAACGTGCTGCTTTTCTCAATTTTAATATTTCTGATTGCTGATAAAACTGAAATGCATTTTTGGAGTCATCCTGATAACTGTTGCACATTCCTCTGCTTGTTGGTCTGAACCCAAACCTTCTAGGTCAATTTTTTTAAAAAAAGAATGCATGTTAAGGATCATATATTCGCATACGATATTAAAAACATATATACATTGTTATGAAAATGCATGAATAAGTTAATTTACAATGAAGTGCGATTAAAATCCAAATCTGAAGAAATTGAAGTGAAAGATATACTATAGGATGAAAAAGTTAATCGATGGATGGCAAACTTGGTGGTTGCCGGAGCAAATAAATTAACCTTTTTCTAAAATTTTATCTGCTCGCCATCTTTTGCTTGTGGTATTATCTCTTTTACCAGTCCTTGTTTTTCCATGCTTGATCTTTAGGTATCCATATCTTCAGTTAGAATTCATTTTAAAGGTGCTTGCTTAAGAGTAGTTTGTCTTATTCAACTTGTGTCTAGGCTTGTTCATGAATGCTATTTTCTCATCAAATTCTCACTGATCATATATGGCCTCACAAAGAGCATGTACTATTCAGATTACAAGCTTCCATTTGGAACTAGAAAATTGTCAAGAGATTCAACCTTTAAAAAAAAAAAAAAATCATCTTGAACTTGAGAAATTTGCTGGAACTAAATCATAGAAACCATGAAGAAGTGGTGACTTATTTCTGTTTCTTTTCATTTTTCTTATTTTGATTTCCCTATTTGGTTGCTAACTTGTTGAAAGAAAAATATTGTGGTTTGATATATAATCCAATAGTTTTATCCTTCTGCAATTTTGACTTGGATTATCAATAGCATGCTGCCATTTGTACCATAATTTTGGGTTGTAGAACTAAATGTCTAGATAGATTGACATATAGTGAGAGTGGGTTGGATGGACCGGAAAAGGGCTGGTATGTAGGTGATTTCTTTTATTTTATTATTATTATTTTTTTTGTATTTTCTCTTACTTATTGTGGTCTTCTACACCTATTAGGATATGAATTAAAAATTTCCAAGAAGTAATCTCTCCGTATTTCTATAGATACTTTATTGGTTGTCAAGCACACACATCCCATGCCCAGGATTCCTTCTGCTGTCAGTAAGAAATTTGTAGAGATAAGACTTACGTTGGGTTGACCTTTTTTGCAAAATCTTCTGATAATTTTGGCATCAATTGGCTTTACTTTTGGACACATGACCTCATGATAAAGTTATCTGCTTTTAACTTTGCGTTTCATTGAGTAAATCAAATTTTAGATATATTGAGTGACTGGAGTTAGTATATGGGGTTTTCTTTTAGGGGATTTTATTGTCTTGCAAGATATTGAGATATAGATACAATTTAACTAAGTGAAAGTAGTAGCATTTTTCTCAACTTTTATTTTTCTATGCATTCTGGAGTGTTGTAACATTATTTATGCATTCTTCAAGTTATCCATGTGAGCATGTAAAATTCAGTTTTGACTAGTTTTGACAAGTGTTTTGACATTATTTATTTATGGATTTCCTGTCATCCCAGTGGTTGAAAAAAACTAATCGGAAACCATTGCTTGCAGCAGTCGAGAAAATGAAGGAAGGTACTAGTTATTTTTATATGCAATTTTATGTTAAGTGAGCTGTTAGGAACAATGATTCGCACTCTTATCATCAGTTTAAAAGAAGTTTCATTTGAAATTGATCAACAGAATTGATGCTTCTTGGCTTCATCTCTCTCCTCCTTACGGCAACATCAAGCATTATATCTAATATATGTATACCGTCAAAGTTCTACAATAGTGCATTTGCTCCATGCACCATGCAAGAAGTTGATGAGGAAAGGGAAAATAAGGATATAAAGGAATCCTTTTATAATCCTCACTCGCATAGGAGAGTGTTTAATGTGCTGAATCAGAACACCTGCAGGAAGGCAAGTCAATTATCCACGAAACATGACAATAATGGCCTTTTTATTTTTACTCAAACTTGGAGTGGAATAAACAATTAACAGAATTGCTTAGTTAATAATGGAGGAATACATGTTCTCTTTGTGCATGTGTTTTCTTGTCTGGTAGGATCCAATTATTTAGTCAATTGTCACATTCATTTATCTTTTCGTTTTCATTTTCTTTGGAAAGGTAAAAGACATGTTTGCTTATTCTAGTTTTTATGTGATTTATTTTCTAATGTTGCTCAAAAATACTGAAATTTGATCTGAATTTGATGTTGTTTCACAGAATTATGAACCATTTGTCTCATATGAAGGCCTTGAGCAACTGCACCGCTTCATCTTTGTCATGGCAATTACGCATATATCTTACAGCTGCTTAACAATGCTGTTGGCAATTGTTAAGGTGGTATCTCAGTTTTCTTCTATGGAATTTTATCTGTTAAATTTATGGAATGAACCATAACTATATAGCCCTAACGTAGCATATCCAAATTATAAGAAAGCCAACAGACGCCACAATTGCGGAATGCCTTTCACCAACCATTCACTGTGCTAACTTCATTTCCATTGGTTTATTTTCCTACTTAATTATTTGTCAATCGTAAAGTTGAAATCTAAGGAGGTTGTGTTTACCTTATTGACTAAGATCGCAACAATAGTTTATCTACATGAATGATATGGTTGCCCTAGAATGCTAGGATGGTTTTCTGATGATTAGGAGAATCAAGATCCGTCATTATCTCAATTTTTTCCATTTTTGAAAAAAAATAATATTTTTTATTATTAGGTAATTTCTTTTTGAATTTTCTTAGGGTTTCGCTATTTAAATGTTGTAAGCCCTTTGAGATAGTTCAGTTTTGGATGAAATAAAGTTTTTCCTTGAATTTCTCATGATTGAGAGTTGCTGACACAGCAAGTTGCTGCACTTATGCCGCAGTAACATGCGCTTAGAGGTCGTGGTCGTCGTGGGTAGGTTCCAATTGAGGAAGTCCAACACCGTGATCATAATATTCAGGATGTCACGATTGAAGACATTGAAGAAACAATAGAGGAGGAAGAGTTTGATTATGACGGTCTGCCTGTATTTGATAACAAAGACATTGAAGAAGCAACAGAGGAGGAAGAGCTTGATTATGAAGGTCCGCATGTATTTGACAATGAAGACATTGAATAAGCAACAGAGGAGGAAGAGTTTGATTATGAATGTCCGCATGTATTTGACAATGAAGACACTGAAGAAGCAACAGAGGAGGAAGAATTTGATTATTACGGTCCGCCTGTATTTGACACTGAAGGTGTAAAAGAGGCAGCAGAGAAGGAGGAGTTTGGGGTTCGTGATGTGGGTCAAGCATTGGTGGTGAAGCGGAGTTTTCTGACTTCCCTGGAAAATAACATTGACTGGTTGCGTACTAATCTATTCCAGTCGACGTGTACTATTGGGGAAAAGAAAAGTGTGTTGCTTCCAGATAAGGGCTCAGTAAAAACAGTTGGGGATGACGCCAATTTACTGACCAGAATTAAGTTCGAGACAAATATGGAAATATATGGGATAGTGTCTGTGCTGGTGGAAAAGTTAGTTGACAGTGAGCAGGAAGTCGCTCGCAGGATTCAGTCATTGCTAGAGGAATTTCATGACTTCCCGGAAGAGCTTCCAGATGGATTGCCGCCAGAGCTGCCATTTCGTAGTGATAATTCTGATGATGATGAGGTTTCTACCCCTTCAAATTCGAGGGCGAATTTTTTTCAACCCGTGGAAAATGATGAAGGCAAAATAATAATTTCATTTAATTTCGGGTTTGTTCGCTTTTTGCGAATTACTAGTCTAATTTGATTGGAAACGAGCCAATGATCACAACTCAGGGCCTTTGGCTCTGATGCACGTCAAATTTTAGGCAAATTCTATCGTTTAGGCCCTCAATTAAGCGTTTTTGCCGTTTATGATAATTTTTGTTTTGGCAATATCTTAGTCAAATAAACTCGGATTTGATTTCCGTTTGTTGGGGGATGATCCTGATGATTAGGAGAATCAAGATCCGTCATTATCTCAATTTTTTCCATTTTTGGAAAAAAATAATATTTTTTATTATTAGGTAATTTCTTTTCCGAATTTTCTTAGAGTTTCGCTATTTAAACTTTGTAAGCCCTTTGAGACAGCTCAGTTTTGGATGAAATAAAGTTTTTTCTTGAATTTCTTACGATTGAAATTCTTTTTGTGAGATTTTTGTCTTTCCTATAATCTTCTCCTTCATCATTTTCCACTACAAATGTTAATTATTATAAAGACATACATTAATAGTTTGTACTTATCCAATAAGGAGAAAGCTGAATATATGTTCATTAATCCCCTCATGTTACTAGTGCTTGTCTCTACTTAAGATGTTGATTTAGAAGTCGTATAATATATCTGGTCTTTGCACCAATTTCTTCCCATTATTATGAATCGAATACATGTTAAAAGAATCATTGTGTGCTGCCAGTGTTCCAAGATGACTACTATGGCATTTAATATTGCCTGATGAGATAAACTCTTACGGGTTACTTTATGCTTTTGTGTTATTGTCAATTTTCGCTGAATTGACTAAAATGATTTGAAGGCCACATCCTTCCCATTATTTTTTCATTTTCTCTCTCTCTCTCTAGTTATTTTTCCATTTTAATTTTATCGTTGCGAACTGTATTTGCAGATTCACAGTTGGAGAGTATGGGAGGACGAGGCTCACATGGACAGACATGATTCATTAACTGGTAATTTGAGACTAGCTACTTTTTTGGCATGATGTTTAAACTTGTTAACTATCACTGGAAATCCAACCATTTTCAAATTCGTTTGTTAGCAAACCTTGAAAGGAAGACAAGAATCCCTTTAGAACCCAGTTTCAGCTATAAGGGACAATGAAAATGATGCAAGTGGTTAATATTCAACACTGAAATACGATTATTTTAAGTGCAAGAATATCTACAAAAATGCCTTGAAGCCGTATCCAGTTGAAGTGTGAAAGGAATATAATCTAGTAGTTTGATCATGCCAATTCCTTTTGAAGTTAGGGCCTTAATTAGGTTTAAATTTTAAGATATTGTTGAACATATAAACAAGACAGGAGAGGCAGAATTTCCTACCCCTTAGGAGGGTTTTTAGATTTCTCCGTGGACCAACAATGTTGGAGAGTTCATGCGGCTAATTTTGGCTGGAAAGTATGTTGTACTTAGTGTAATGAATAATTATCTGAACCAAGTAAATTCGTCAGCAACCTAATTTTTGTTGCAGAAATCACAAGTGCAAAAACAATGCAAAGGCAATCTACCTTTGTTAGGGTTTATACATCAACTCCTACGGCCAGGCATAGCATCCTCATTTGGGCGGTAAATTCACTTCTATCAGACTGTTTATAATTATATAGCAAAAATATATCTTTGTTCCAAGATTTAGTCAACCAAATTACATGGTTGCCTGGCTATCTTTCCATTGTCCTTTCTTTTTGACTTACGCATCTTGTTTAATATCATTCTGATGTTTGATGCTTGAAGTAAAGATGATCTGGTTAATTTTATACTGAAACTGCTTTTCTTTAATTGTTGCAGACCTGTTTCTTTCGGCAGTTTGGGCGTTCAGTGGTCCGGGCAGATTACCTTTCACTCCGCAAAGGATTCATCACAGTATGTATTCGTTCCAGCATTAATGGGAATTTGGCTTCCTATTTATGTATTTTTAAGTGGAATTGCACTAGAAATTTGAGACTTTTTTCTTCGAGAAATTTTTCTCACATCGCAACAGCATAATTTACGGCAACAGGATATCACTTATAAGTTTGACAAACTTTATCCCACTTATTGGACCGTTGTCACTCTCTATTAACCTGGTGGGTTAGGTTTGGCATGGAGATATGTAAGCTATATAAATATCAGTACATTGGCTCTTGTCTAGTATGATATTTGTCTTTTTATTTTTTTGTAATAAATATCTGATCCTTCACTTTTCCTGCCTCTCCAGATCAGCCACTGTATAGTCATTTGATTGTGCATATGGCACTAGATTAATTCCTAATTTGTCAGCTATTTTAGCGATCATATTCCTATAATGTGCCTGTTGGAAGCATTCTATCATCTATATATCCTGAATATAAAAATGTAAAAAAAATTTATTGATATTCATTTACTCAACATATCACAAGATTTGTTTCTGTTGATGAATAATTATTGTGGGAACATCATGTTAAATCACACTTTACATCTCTTGTTTCTTATTTATGGCAGAATCACAACCTTACTTCAAAATATGATTTTCACAGCTATATGGTTCGCTCCATGGAAGAAGAATTTCAACGTATAGTTGGTGTTAGGTACGGAAAAATATCATCCAGAATAGCAGTTGTGTCTCTTACATTATTTTTTATTGAATTTAAGCTTCCAGCTTTTGTCCTTTTAAGTAGTGAAAAAAATATATTAATGTTTAGGACCGTTGCACCAGCACTAAGTGAATTGTTAGAGACCCCCAGTAACTTCATTCAATTTCCCTTTACTGTAAGTGATGTAGTTCGAAACTACAAACCAAACAATAATAAATTGAAAATGGATTGCTCTCTAAGAAAACTCACGCCTTTTCTTATTTCTTGAACAACCAAAAACCTACAAACGTTTGGAGAGCCTTAAATATGAAAGAAAACAGTTAACCTACTGGGCCAACAGTCCGTAAATGGGCTGGGCTACAGAGCAAAACAAATAAACATTAAAATTAACGAACTACGAAACTTAAAATGCCGTTTTAACTAGGAAGACGACGTCAAACGCCCAAAATCCATCATATGTCACGGCAAAGCAGTGAGTTCCATCCGAATCGTCGCGAGCTTTCCGAAATGGGGTTATGGGCCCAAAACGGACACCGTATGCAAAAGTTATGTCACTTTCTTTGAGCGCAGACAATCCAAGCGCTCCAAATATGCAATCGCCTGTTCCTCCACATATAGAACTGTTATTTTGTTGATAGCTCGGCTATCTATACACATCCGGTAACTACCATCTTTCTTTGGCACTAGAAGCGCAGGGACTGCACACGGGCTGAGGCTTTCTTTGATATACCCCTTCTGCACCAACTCCTCTACTTGTCTCCTCAACTCCTCATGTTCGGCAGGGCTCATTCGATAATGCGGGCGGTTTGGTAGTGATGCACCAGGTATCAGATCAATTTGGTGTTGTATATCCCGCAAAGGAGGAAGACACTGAGGAAGGTCCTCTGGAAAGACATCATGAAACTCGGATATTAAGGCGGCAGCTTTGGGGAGAAGACCCGCCCCCTCGGCTGCCATAGGAACTACTGACACTCCCGTTGCCTCAATTCCCACCAGCAACAACACAATACCTTCCGCCAACATCTCACGCACAAACAAAGATCGGGAAAGTAAATTACTACTGTCCCCTGCCGAAGAGACACAATGAGCATTCTTGGAGGGTAGTAGTATAATTTTCTTACCTGAAAAGGTGAACGTATACGCGTTCCGACGCCCCTCATGACACACTTCCCTATCAAACTGCCATGGACGTCCTAACAAAAGATGACATGCGTCCATAGGCACCACATCACACCAAACACTATCACGATACACACTGCCAATAGAAAAAGGAACCAGCACACATCTAGTAACACGAATCTCATTACCTCGTCTCAACCATGCCAGGCTATATGAAGTAGGATGGGGTTCGGATCCCAACTTCAGTTTCTGTACAGCCACTTCTGATATCACGTTCTCGCAGCTGCCCGAATCAATGATGAACTTACACACTTTGCTTTCAATGGTACATGTAGACAGAAATATGTTATTGCGCTGCAAATCCTCAGACAACCCCTAGGCGTAAGGCACGCCCGTCGCACCACCAAAAGAGGACCCGTGTCACCTGTATGCACTACTTTAGCTTCTTCCCCATTTGCCACATGGACAGGTTCTTCGAAATAGGTGTGTGAAGAATATTAAAATTGTATATATTAAACTTGTTTCTATTACAAAGTAGAAGACCCTATTTATAGGGTTACAAATAACTGTAAAAGGAAAGAATCATAAAAGGAAAGATTATGCAATCTACTACTAAGGAAAGTAATCATACACTAAGGAAAGTAAATATTATAATAGCAATCTTTGACGATCTCTGTAATCTTATTCAATATCTTTGACATCCCCCCTCAAATTGATGCTGGTAAAAGTATGAATTTGCAATCATGAACTGACGACGACGACGATACTTGTGCCCACGAAGAAGAACTCCAAATCAAAGCAACCAACGACGAAAATTACAGATGACGAGAGACCAAGAACAACAAAGAACTACTCCAAAATCACTTCAAGAACACTCCAAAGAAACGACGAGAAACCACGAGAAACTACGAGAAGACGACGAGAATTCACACTCCCCAAGAAGAATTTCCAAAAGAAATTCATGACGTGCGCCGACACACGCCAAAAAACTATGAGATGCAAATTTCAAATTTCGGATACCCCGAACCAAAACACCAAACCAAATTCCAGATAAACTGGACCAAATTCCAGATAACCTGGACCAAATTCTAGATGAACTGGACATATACAAAAAGCTAAAGAAACTCCAAATGTTAGCCAAAAGATTGAAATAGTGACCAACAATCCACTGAATCCAATTCAAATAAACGAATTCCAACTGAACCCAAAGTCACACAGGGACCTCATGATTGAAGAGCGAGATTGAGGACTTCAACTCAACCTCCAACAGCCCATGAAAAACAAACCACAATTAAATCAGATCAATTAAATAATTGGTCCAATCCAACAGCCCGCTAACTTGCTCAATAATTCCAGCAGGCCCAATTAATAAAATAAAACACTGCCCAATTACTTCAGTGGCCCACATCAATAGGCCCACTTCAAAAGAATTAAAACACCACAACCCACTTTAATTAACAAACCAATGCACAGGCCCATTATCGCAAAATACACCCATCAAACACCAACCCATAAGTTGGACCAATTACTTAAACCCAAATAATGCAACCAAAACAAGTTACCACTCAAAAGCAGCCCACACTAAATATCAAACCTAATATAACAAGCCCAATAGACTAAATATTTAAACTCAACCTTCTGCCAAATTACAATGTCACCAACAGGACCATTACCCATTGCAAGCCCATTAACCTTTCATTCCCAGCTAATACTACAACCCAAGCCCAATTAATCTCATCACAAATTAAACCTACCCAACAAATAAATACCCAGCAATCTCACCCTCACTCACTTGACTTCCATTCAAACAGCTCTATTTCTTCCAATAAGGCCTCCAAATCTGTACGGCTACACTCAGTTTTTTTTTTCCCTTCTCAACGTCACTCATTACCAACTTAACCGGATCCTGCTTAACTTTGTGTTTAATTGCACTGGATACAACTGAAAATTGCTCCGTGCAGTATTTTGAGGTAAATCATCGGTCACCTTTGAGAATTGATTATCCAGATAAATTCAGCATTTCTCGTAACGTTTGACCATGATTTATTCTAAGTTCTTGGATGAGGTTCCTCTACTCAAGGCTACATCAGAAAGGTCCAAGGATAACAAAAGGAAGAGGGCAAGAAGTTTTGACCTTCATGCATGTACAGACTGGTGGAAGGGCAAATCAGATTTGAGTAAAAAGCTTTTGTTGAAGCAAGTATTTGAGAAAGATGTAGGATTGGATGCTTCACCACCATCTTTTGATAGGGGATGCTTAGCTTCTGCAAGGAGGAAAGAAAAGATAAAAGCTTCCAAGCTTCGAATCCAAAAGATTATGCATCCACTTGTAGCCGATTCTGGTGATGGGAATGATATTTGTGCCTTCAAACGTATAAAATCTGGGAAGAAGCAAAGGAAAAACCAGTTTATGATTCTATGATAACACTTGATTTTGAAGGCACAGATTCATTAATTTTTTTTGCAGAGAATGATGGCTCTCTATGTTGCTTCTCACTACAAGAATTCAGATCCGAAAAGAACATAAAAAAATAAAAAAGAAACAAAATTGCTAGCCGAACGAGCGGCTCAAGGCCGCTCGCCGGGAACGAAATTCAAGATTAATGTGTTTAAGATCGTAACAGCTCTGATACCATGTGAAGAATATTAAAATTGTATATATTAAACTTGTTTCTATTACAAAGTAGAAGACCCTATTTATAGGGTTACAAATAACTGTAAAAGGAAAGAATTATAAAAGGAAAGATTACGCAATCTACTACTAAGGAAAGTAATCATACACTAAGGAAAGTAAATATTATAATAGCAATCTTTGATAATCTCTGTAATCTTATTCAATATCTTTGACAAGGTGTGGTTGTCCTTGCGAAGGGCACTCCCTCCTCAAATGACCAACGCTACCACAACCAAAACACTGAATAGCACGCCCTCGTCCACCAGAAGGAGCCCAACCACTCGAGTTTGCAGCTGGGGAAGCCGCTGACCGAATGTTCCGATCAACGCCCCGACCGCCAGTTATGGAGGATTGGGACAGACCAGATGTGGGGTTTGGGGCGAATGGTCGACCCCCACCTCCAGATGGACCACCAGAATTAATTACTGCAGACCGGCGGATTTGCTGATTTTCAGCCTGGAGTGCGCGCTGGTGAGCCTCTGAAACAGACACCGGCGAAAACATATTAAGAACATCCTGCAAATTTAACCGCAACCCACCAATGTAGCGTGCCACCAGCTGATCCTCTGATCCACGTCATTACGTGCTATTAGCTGATAAAATTCTGTGTAATAAACATCGACAAATAGTTGCCCTGCCTTAAATTTTGTAATCGCTGATACAAGGTCCTGGTATAATTGAAAGGAAGAAACGCCGCTTTCAAATGTTTTTTCATCTTTTCCCACGACTGAATTTGACTTGCCCTGCTGGATCCGGTTCTGCTTCAGTTGCTGCCACCAAGCAGCTGCGCGACCACGCAAACGCGTTGCCACCAATGGTACCCTTTTATCGTCGGGCACCTCTTTGTATTCCAAGATCTCCTCCACAGCCGCTAGCCAATCAAGGAATTCATCCACCTCTATCCCACCATGATATTCAGGAATATCAATCTTGATTCTAGATTCCCAACGTTGAAACGTATCCCGCACACGAGGGGATTGTACGCGAACGCCACGTACAGCTGATAATGTCTCCTCTTCTGACCTCTCGCCCGAATCATACCTGTCTTCCCCGTCACTTGCGGGGTCACGACGCGGAGGGGCAGGAGGTGGTCCATTCTGCATGACCTCCGTCGCCCAAGTCATGAACTGATCAAACCGAACTGTCAACGCGTCGATCTGATTACGCAGATCTGCAACTTCATCAATCTGGCCACCACAGCCACCACGACCAGCACGTCCTCTTCCACGAACCATGCTCTGATACCAACTGATGTAGTTCAAAACTACAAACCAAACAATAATAAAGTGAAAACGGATTGCTCTTTAAAAAAACTCACGCCTTTTCTTATTTCTTGAACAACCAAAAACCTACAAACGTTTGGAGAACCTTAAATATGAAAGAAAACAGTTAACCTACTGGGCCAACAGTCCGTAAATGGGCTGGGCTACAAAGCAAAACAAATAAACATTAAAATTAACGAACTACGAAACTTAAAATGCTGTTTTGACTAGGAAGACGACGTCAAACGCCAAAAATCCATCATATATCATGGCAAAGTAGTGAGTTCCATCCGAATCGTTGCGAGCTTTCCGAAATGGGGTTATGGGCCCAAAACGGACACCGTATGCAAAAGTTATGCCACTTTCTTTGAGCGCCGACAATCCAAGCGCTCCAAATATGCAATCGCCTGTTCCTCCACATTAGCCTCATCAGTAAGATACTGATGATATCAGAAACTGTTTTATGTATAAGCTCTGTGTTGGCTTTAAGCTTCATTTTCTCACCTCAAATGACTTTTGTTTATCAATTGAGGCCCATTCTTTCTTGTCGCATAATTTCTTTTCTCGTAGGTTATGCTTCGTACACAATGGTCAAAGTTCTAATTTTATTTTAACGCTGTCCAGTTTGTCTAATTCTGTATACCAAAATGCGGGTAATATTTTCTAAAGATGCTTTGGTGACATTTCTCTTTTTTCTTGAACTTTTACAGTGGTCTTCTCTGGGGATTTGTTGTAGCTTTTATGCTGTTCAACGTAAAAGGCACGTCATCTTTTGAATTGGAAGCTAAATAGTTGCTTTTGTTCTAATTTGATTAGCAAGAAAAAATTATGCTTATATGCTTCGATATTCCCACCCGATTCAGAGGCTGATTGCACTTTATAACTTGCAGGATCTAATCTCTACTTCTGGATTGCTCTAATTCCTGTCACTGTAAGTTGTTTTCTAGTCGAACACCGGATTACACCTTTAATACGTGATGTAGGAATACACAAATCCTCTTTTTAGAACTAGGATTGGGATTGAGTAGTTTTGATATGAAAATAAAAGGAAACGATAATAAATATGCCAAATGTAATATTTGAAGTAAAAAATGATGCAGAGAGAGGGGTAGGAGTCAGAAATGGCGGGAGAGAGAGTGAACAGAAGCTTAAACATTTGGGCAGGCCTTGACCAGTTTTTTCCACTTTATTCTCTTATACATATTGTTTTGTCTGCAGCTTGTTCTATTTGTGGGTGCAAAACTGCAACATATTATTGCAACCTTGGCACTGGAGAGTGCAGGAAGGGGTTTTGCTGGACCAAGGATTAAACCCCGAGATGAACTGTTTTGGTTTAATAAGCCAGAATTATTATTATCTTTAATACATTTTATCCTTTTCCAGGTTGACCAGTTTCGTTGTAATTCCAGTCCTGATTTCTTATCTTATTTTTCTTTATGATGCTTCTTCTGCTGGTCCAAACACAGTGTATTGTTACTAACTAATTTTTTCTGTGCTCACTTTGCAGAATGCATTTGAGCTTGCTTCTTTCTTTTGGTTCTGGGTACTCCCTTCATCCTGAAGTTCTTATGATTGTTTCAGAATTCTGTCATAGATAGATCAAGGGAGCCCAATGACATTAACAAGTTTTTTATCATTTTGAATTTTAGTCTGGCATTCCCCTACCTAAGAATTTTCCCAAATACTAATGTGCTGTGTGAAAGATCAATGGAGATACATTTCTTAACATTAAAGGCTAGAAAAAAGTGGATTTTGCTTTCGTGTTTCTTCTCGTTTTTCTCTTTTTCCGTCTTAGGTGGGGGTAGGAGAGAGGTAAGCATTTCATGAATGTGATAATATCATAATGCAGCTCTGACAAAGGTGTGCTTCTAATGCAGTGGCAGTTCGGGTATAATTCGTGCTTCATAAAGAACCACTTGCTGTTATATCTACGATTAGTTTTGGGGTATGCATAAATTTTAAACTATCAAGCAATATTCTTCCCTATATTCTGCATAAATAAATTATTTCGAGTTTGATAATTGATAGCCTGAGACTGCAGTTTATTTTGCATAGGTTTGCGGGACAATTTTTATGCAGCTATAGCACCTTGCCACTATATGCACTGGTTACTCAGGTACACGGACAAACCGAGAACATAAAATCAGAATCCACTGTTGCCTTGAAGTTAAAAGATGCTCTGATCAACAAATTAAAATGCACTGTCCATGAGTTTCCTTCTGATAACATTATAAGTGCTGTTTGGTAATGTAGATTGGACCACTCGCTAGAAAGAAAAAAGTTGAAATCTTGTTTATAGTACTATCCAATACTTTATTGTAATGCTTACCGAAGCAAACTAGCTGTTTTAATCCCAGAAATGTTTAACCTTTTCCATTTTCTCTTTTGCTTAGATGGGAACGAACTACAAGGCGGCCCTAATTCCACAAGGAATCCGGGAAACAATCCATGGATGGGGAAAGGCAGCTAGGAGAAGGAGAAGACATGGCACTTTTGCAGATGATTCAACTATTCATACAGACACGAGAACAGTATTATCAGTCGAGGAAGATGACAATCAGTTGGTAGATAGTCCTCGAGCAGTCCCTCGAACAGGAACAGAAATGGAGTTGCAACCATATATTGTTGATATAAGTGGTCATTCCACAGTTGCTAACGAGACTTCAAGCAGGATTGGTACGCCTCTCCTCCGACCCTCTGCTTCCATTTCTTCCAGAGTTTCTCCTAGGATTCAGCCAGAAGTAATTACGAGATCCTTGACAATGCCCACAAGAAGAGAATAGAAACGAGACTAACAATGTTGCCACAATAAGAGAAAAAAAAATTCAAATTCTAGTCTCCTGTTAATACTTTTGCAGTTAGTAACACAAGTTACAGATGAAATAGATGTCAACATGCTAGTTTTGTTGCATTCAAAAATGTTTTAGATGCTAGGGGGAAATGATGAAAAATAGCATAGTGTTGCAGAAGTTGTATTCCCAAACCCACTTGAAAAACCTTCATCCATATAATTCCACCTGTTTTTTACTTGCTTCCAATTTTTATTCATTTTCTGTTCCGTATAAATTGCTAAATTGTGTTTTTCCTTTCATGAAAAATGGAAAATGCTGCTGTAAACTGAACATAGTGATGAAAAGGACTTGCATAGCCAACTTCAAATTTATTGAAAATAAAAGTTCAGTTTGTTGTTCGTCATGACAATTGAAAGAAAAATCCATTTTTACCAAACATCTTGACCAGTTCTGTAAACAATAATCAATATATAAAAAGTTCTATTTTACTCTTAAAAATATTGACTTTTTAATATGGCCTATATTGGTATTGAAGCCTAAATGGCTCAAACTAGCAATCACAGTAAGTGATTTTAAACGAGCCACACAATGAATATTTTGCAGGGCAATGTAAATGTAAAAAGTTCACATTTCGGCACTGAACTTCCTTCACAAAGGCTTCCTCTAATCTCAACTTTAACATACACAATGAAGGATCATATGATATCAGAAGTGAGGCCAAAACCAACATAATAATATATCGAAAATCAAGTTGCATTAAGCTAATTCGATATGTAGAAGATAAAGACATTGAAGGTCATTTCAAAATGGTCATTGAGTAAGTCTTTGCATCTCATTTTGATCATTCAAAGTCTCCATGAGAAGGGGAGGAGCATATTGAGCAGTTCCTTGATGTTCATCAGAGTCTTGGCAGTACGAAAGAATGATAGTATCAATAGACATCTCCACCACACCAAAGAAGAGAGTGGCAACTATGTATCCAAGAATCCAACATACCTGTACAAGGATGGCATCCATTTCATTATAGCTGCTCTCCAATATAGGAGTTATATGAGATAATTTTTCAGAAAGAAGCACAATCGCTTTATAAAATATTAAAATGTGAGAAGTACAACAGCGTATAAGGAAGCCAGTAGACTAGGCATGTTTGGCTAAGCTTAAAAAAGTTTTCTTACAAGGAAATGTGTAAAGTTTTACGGTAAATCATTTTTTAGTGGTCAAAGTTGAAAGCAAGCAACTTATTTGGGCATTAAGGTAAGAATGATACGTATTTATAAGTAAATTTATACTTAAAAGATAAGAAAAAAGTAGCATACTGGAATCATGTTTGGAAATAAAGTAACGTTTACTTTTTTTAAGCTTAGCCTAACATAACGGTAATAAATTCAAGATAAGCAGTGTATTAAATAACTCACTATCGCACAGCCATCAACAATTATGAGAAGCAATCACTTAATTAAAATTGCTAACCAAGCCATTTGTGCAAACAGAAAAATGTTTTTATATTTTAGACTTGTCAGGCTAATATTCCCTCACAGTTATGGAGTAAGACATCGATTTCTCAATAAGATGGAATAATTTTTCAGTTCTTTCCGTTCTTGTATTTGTTGATTAGCCTGATTAACACTAGCACCTGATCGCTAAGGAAAATAGTACTAACGCATTTTTGAATGCTTTTATCTGCGGAAAATTTATTACATGATAATTTAACTGACATACCAGCACAGGAAACAGCGGGGAAGAAATCTTGTAATGTGCAGATTTATATCTATGGGTGTCCAACATTAGAAAAGCAAAAAGGGCACTTGTAAGGCTGACACAGAGCTTCCCAAGGAAGAGAATCACGTCTCCAAGAACATTCACCTTCCCAATCCGAAGGATGTTACTCATGATCAATTCTGTTGCAATCTCAGAAGCTTTAAAGAAGCCTTTGCCTGTTATTGCAATCTGTAACAATAGTTACACTATGAGAGTGTGTGTGTGTGTGTGAGAGAGAGAGAGAGTAATCAAACATATACTAGTACTGTTTCAGAGACAAGGAATAGTACATTCTTGATTGAACGACCAAGATAGGATAAGCACGAAGTTCCATTTTTGCGATGGGATAGTACGTGCCCGTTAATTTTTTATGCATATATCTATTCCTCTTTGGCTTCAGGTACCCCCTCATTAGTGTCAACAGGTTGAACCCTTGACACTTGTAATGAGCTTCTGTGTGTGGCACCAGTACCAGGGCAAGTGATACCAGGACACACTTGAACCTCATTATAAGAGCGATGACGGTTTGAATTGTGGGGACATCACCTTGAGTAATGATGCTAACCAGAGCCAAAAGGGGAATGGTAGTACCCATAAGAACAGGATCCCAACTTATAGTCCTTGTAAAGGAGTAATCACATTGAGTGGAAGCTTCAAGAAACATGTTGTGCAAATACAATGCTCGACTGCATCTTAACTAAAAATGCTACATACATACCATTATGTAAGCATTGCGGTTCACAGATTTGATGGTCCAACTAATACACCTCAAGCAACCCTGTGAAGTGTGAAATACCATCTTTCCAAGCCAGCTTCCAGGCATAGAATTTGATAGTTTTAGCCTGCGGCGGAGTGCTTCAAGTATAAATCGAATTGATTCAATGAATGACACAATCAAAGAACCAAGTGCAATAGACCCAAGACTATAACGTATAAGCCGCTTCATCGATGAGAAAACTGGAAGGAAGGGGATCTCAGGCTGCATTTACAAATAAAGCAGATTAATTATGGGAAAGATATGAGATGAGAATATATCAATATAAAGCACGACAAAAATGATCAATTCTAACTGCACATAAAGCAGATGAACTCCATTTAAAGCATGAATATGATGAAGCCACGCTATATTGTGAAAGAGCATGAACTATATTATTGCTCAGATGCTTACCGATGTTTCCCCTCGAGCCCAATAATATGAAGCAACAGAACCCGCAAGCACAGTTGAAGAGAACGCTGTGAAAAATTGGGTGGCCCAATAGCCACCGAATAGGTGGAAAAGAATTGCTGCAGCAATATGAGTAGTATAATGGAGCCTATAACCACAGCATTGATCACAGCTCACCCTTTTCGATTTGAGATCATATGCACAGCAATTAGCGCTGCATTCATTCTGTAGCACCGTTCCAGAACTAAAAAGATGGAGAGCAGCCGAAATCCAGAACATAAAAAAAACTGCAAGCATGAGATATGGTATAACTGGGAAAACTATCAATGCATGGACTTCTCCTATAACCTTTGCAGCCACCTAGGATTTAAAGTTCAACTGATTAGAACAATAAACATAATAACTAAACAAATACCTGATTTTAGAATAAACAGAACAGTAAAACACGACAAACAAATCAAAAGCTACATGAGCAGGGCCTTAAGCAGCTAGGGACGTCTCACTATCTATGAAACGTCAAATTTATTTCTCTTCGGACGAGGCATTAAGTGCATGTTTGATATCAAGTACAGAACAAGAATAGATAGGACAAAATACAAGATTTTAGTTTCTATTCCTTCCTTAATACAGTCTGTACTGTACAATCCACTTCAGCAAACAAGCCATAAGTATATTGCATAGATATAGGTATCATGCCTTGAGGACAGATGTTGCCATAAGGATGCGACGGACTATAGCAATAGATGATAGGAAAGCAATTATCATCACGGCGGTCATGATAACAGCGGCTAAGTGGAGATGACTTGCTTCCTGGACAATGCATAATCTATATCAGGCTAACAGTAGTGGGCAAAAATTAGTAAGGTAACAAGAACTTCATGAATTCAGTATCTCACCCTTGCAGATACATGATAATAAAGGTCGTGCTCACCAATGATGGGAGAGATGGCATCATTCCCAATCCATCCAGCTACAGAGCAAGGCAAAAAGCATTTAAGCAATAGTGTCTTTAATATAGCTGTCACCATAAATTCAAGCTCATACAACAGTAATTAGGTAAAAGGAATTCAAGATTACATTCGACATCTGGCAATCCCAAACCTTAAAAAACAATAAAAAATTGCTCATCCTCAGGCCACCAAAAAATCCAACAATGCTGCTCAATGTGCTAATGTGCTAAAAAAGCTTAGTATCTATATTATAGCTAGATATTGATATATGCGTCTCAAAGAAGACTGACAGAAACAAAGTATTTTGAAATGTTGTTCTATATTGACAAGTGTTTTTGGCTTCACAATTTTCCTGAGATATCAGTTCAAAACTCTGAATGACTAAAATTATTAGTACAATGATCATCTCTTACTGTTATAATTACCTTCAGCAGTTCAAAAATTTGTTTTTAAAATCCTAAATTAATACCATGAATTAAATATAGCCTTGGCTATAACAAAATCCAATTAGATTTTCCAATAAGCCACTTAGAAAAGCATTTTGAGAAGATGTCCTAACCTTTCAAGTAATAAAACATTGTCACTGATATTATGAGAATATTAAAAAGAATGACAGTTATCCACGGCATTCCAGCAACAAAATGACGGATCATCAAAAGCCAGATTACTGATAAGAACAGCGGCACAAGTCCTCCACAAACAAGCAATACACGCCATGATTTTCCAACATCAGCCACATATCTCTGCACAATAAAACAGAAAAGACAAGTTTTCAGTATGCGAACTGTAAAATGCAATGGTAATGTATAAATAGTTTATTGCATTAATACTAATATTTATAGCAGCATAAATAACAATCTCTAATTTATAATTAAAAACTTGTCTAGCCTTTTAGCCATACAATAGATAACAATCAAATTACATTTTTTCACTTAGTTTTCACCAAAAAGTTAAAAATTATACTATATTCTGATATTGTTCACAAACAAGCACAAAATTGTTTTAAGAATATCACCACCACAGGGTGATACCAATTGGCCAATAACATCCATACTATTTTTCTAGAGTATGGAACAATTCAGACATGGTCAAAGGATTCTGATTGTTGGTCTAGAAACAACAAACAATAAACAAATCAAGTTTACAAATGAAAGTTACATCTTATATTTTATCGGGGCTGAAGACCTTATAATGAGATTAAATTTAATGGAAATATTCAGAGACATCAAGGGGGTGTTTGATGGATATTATTGAGGAAATAATGTATTTTAAATAGTGATATGATAAGAAATATGTGGTTAAAAAGTAAGAAAAAGTTATTGATGTGATGGAAAATATTATTTTATTGAAAAATGTGTGGTTGAAAATGAGTTTTGAAAAAATGTATTTTGAAAGAATGCGTGTCATACAGTGGCCAAGTTTCTTATTAGGGCAGCAAAGCCACTGTATACAGTAAATTATCAATAAAGTGAACAAGGACTTCCAAGGCAACAACGTGAAATTGAATTGTTTTCTGATGATGGGAAACACAAGTTACCCAAATTTAAATAATATAGAATATGATTTCATCATAACTACTAGCTGGCTTTGAGGTTCATTTCAAGGTTGAATACTTCAAGAAGCAAAAATAAATGAAGCATAGTTGTCGAGTCAACCTTTAGGACTGCTGACCGAGAGTTAATGGATCTGTGGATGGCTTTGTCAATTGCAATGTCCTCTATGATGTTCACTCCACCCATCTGCTGCCAATGCCTCATAGACACATTCGATACACGAGCAATAAGCTGGCAGGTCCAATAAACTGACAACGGGAAATTAAAAGATAGTATCAGCAAATGAATGCCTGTAACATATAGTGAACAAGATTTTATGTCCAATGCTCCCAACCAAACATAATTTGGTGTTAAACTGGAGGAACAGAAACAGCAATGAACCACGTATAATAAGACAGTAACATACTAACCTAGATTCTCCTCCGTCACATTTTCATATGCTAAAAGTCAATACTAGAAATTACAAAATTACCATTAACACTTGGAAATACAACTGGATAGCAAGGGCCCAGAAGCTGGAGAGAAGTGTTCCTAAGCTCGGGAGGAAGGTCTGCAAAATAATCATAGTTTCTATCAATCCAGTCATCAACTGAGAGACGGATATCTCCTTCTGGATAATCACAGACCCAATTAAGGGAATCTTCTGATGGGATTGGACAATCCATTAAGCAAATACTCCGGGCATTGGAAATATGAAATTTGCTATCCTTCAAACCACTTTGGTAAACCTGGTTTGGGTTTAACCAGTATCTGAGTTCCAATTCACGAAGATCGCGATCAGCATGTCTGTCACCACACACGTTTCCTTTATAGTCCAGTCCATAATTTAGCCTGATAAATCAAATCATACACATAATAACAATTAAAAAAAGAGTGAAGAATGCAAAGAAACAATTCAGAAGTAAAATGAACAAGAAAAAGAGAGGCATTAAAAAAACTCAGAAAGTACATAAACACGTTCTCCAGTAGAGAGAAACCAGTTATATCGAACCAAAAAATTTAGCTTCTCTTCTCCTCCAGTAGTATTTATGACTTGTCAATTTCAATGAAAGCGCCCCCAAAATGGTAAAGAACAAATGGACATAGAATCTATAACCCAGATTTGACAAAATTCACAGAATTTAAAAAGAAAATATTTTAAAAACCACCAATCTGCAATCCCCCTAAATTCTGGAAAAAGCACCCACTAAATATCTAGTTGCCAGAAAATTCCCCTATTTTCCTCACCCTACCCCTTCAAACGATAAAAAATAAAAACAAAAACAGAAATGCCCATAAAACCCTCAAGTATAAAGATGCAATTTTTTACACAAGAAAATGCAAAAAGATTCCATTTTTGTTACAAGAAGAAGAAAATAAACGGATCAGAACTGTAAAAAGTAAAGCAGACCATTTAGGGAATCTTGAAAATGGACAGGAAAAAAAAAAAAAAAAAAAAGCAAACATCTTTTCTTGTTATATGTACCTTAAAGGATTCCCCAGGTGGAAACCAAGGCTTGAATTAACAATCATTGCCACCCAGAACCCAATGAACATGACTAAAAACACCACATCTCTGCATTTCCTGTTATGCTTAATGATATCATTATTTCCAGCCCCCATTCCAGCATTTCCATCACTTGACGGGTACCTCCCTATCACTGGCCCCAATGGCCCTCTCATCTTTGCCTCTATTTATGTATATATCTGCTGCAACTTTAGATATAGAAGAACACAGTGTCTCTATCTCTGTTGATGTGTATATATGCTTGTATGTATATGTTGGTGAGGGAAAGGGGGGGTTGGAGATTGTAGAGGTACGAGAGAGGAGAAAGGAGAAAGGAGTAAAGCAGGGTGTGAAAGGGACCAGGGTCCCAGCAGGGGTTTATGGGAATATATTTCATTATTTTGTGCTATGTATTTATTTATTTTGTTAAAGTGGAAATGTATTGAAATGAAAGCAGCTTTATTGTCAAGACAGAGATATAATTTGGATATTATTTTAATTCTTGTATGTAACAGAATCCAAGTCTCAGCCTGCTTGGGTCCATATTGGGAAGTCACCCGACTAACTTCAGCCTGTTTCCATATATTAATATTCTAATATAAAAATGATATTAGAATAGTAATTATTTAGAGAATATATTACTGAATAATAAGAAAAATTTTGAATTAACGTATAAAATATTTTATTTTATAAATATATATTTAAAAATGAACATGAGAAATAAGAAGTTCTAATTTAAAAAGAGTTCCGACTCCTTTATTTTCCTCTTTAAAATATATAAAATATTATTCTAATATATCTCGTACAAACCAAGTAAGAAGCCAGCTGCTAGTGGTAGTGGGACAGACAAGCAGCTCCTCCGAGGAAGCCGTTTGCAAATTGGAAAATCATGGCTTCCACTAAATTACTGTTGTAATTATGCCCCTGTTGGACCTCCGTTAAGATTTTTAATACATTTTTCTTTCTCGTCTTTTAAATCACGTATTTATTAATAAAATAATATTACACGTAAATCAAAAAAAATTCTTATTTTTTATCGCGCATTCTACAAAAAATTAATATTCAAAAATACATTATTTTATAAAAAGGTACAAACATGTACTATAATTTACATAAACAGTAATTATATTTTACATAATCTATCCATTAACACTGGACTGCAAAGGGAGAGTGTCTGAAAATTTCAATCGGTGGGCCCTCTGTTTGTCTCGGTACACAGAGGGTGGATCCTTGGAATGCGTAATCGTAGACTTTTGCAGGTCATTTTTTGGACCATTAACAACTATTTAAAGATAAAATTCTAATCAAAATTCTTATATATATATTTTTCTCTTTTTTATTGCATATAGATCTTGTTTGCGTTAGATTATATTATATTCAAATGACTATCGTTGTCTTAATTTAACGAATATTAATAAGAAGAGCAGATCGTCTTCCACTTTTTTTAATCGTATTTTCTCGATTTGATTATGTTACATATACCATATAATACTTAAAAGACAATGCACCTTATCTGCAAAGAATCACGAAAAAGATTATACATAGTGATAAGCGAGCACAATTGTTGATGATTAAGTTGGGCAAAAGTGCGGGCCGCCACCTTTTCCATCGCAGGCTCCTAACTCAAAAATTTCGAATACTCTAGTAAGATCTAATAGAGGAGATTACAGATCCAGAATTTGAAGAGAAGGTTACGCAAATCTTACAAAAATTCTAAAAGCTAGTAGTATGAGAATTGAGATGAATAGCAGCTGCAGCCTGTTGATTAAAACTAGTTAATACATGGGATGAAAATGGACTTGCGACCTTTTCAAGATGATCCTCACCTCAAAGTTGGCGAGCTTGTATCGGTAAGCCATCCTCTTCCTTGAGTCGGGCTTGCTCTTTCATTGCTTGAGCCTGGCATCAAGTAAACAAAACCGATTACTTGACTTTGTATTGTCTAGAAAATGAGATTTTATTGCTTATGCAGAAGAATACCATTCCACTCTGCATCTCCCACTTTAAAGCTTCCACTTGTTCTTGCTTCTGTCTCTCACATTCTTGCAAAAGTTCTAGCCTGAAAAGGGAAATGGCCAAAACTTAGAAAAAAGCAGAAACTAGTGTTCTAACACAGTAAAGCAATTACGCGGACTGTCTAGATTCTGTTGATTGGATCAAAAAGTTATTAGGAAAGCAATATATCTTGCCCATATAGAGATTAGCAGCATCTCAAAGAAAATATTAAATATAGTGTGTGTGCATGAGTGCAGGTGGCTGTGGCATTATTGATACCAAGACAGCAATTGTATCAGATCATGTTTGAACAGAAAGGAGTAAATCCAAAATCCAAGACAGTAATTGTTTCGGCTTGCATAGCCTTTTTCCAATGCTCAGATTTTATAGCTTGGTAGTAGTGTGTAGGCTCAAAGGTGGTAGAAACTGAGAGACAAAAACTTGAAAAGGACGGATATAACTTGCTATACTGTAAAGATGCAGCTAAATCATAAGGGAGTACTGACGTTATTCGAGCCGCCTGAACACATGGAACGAGGTTGAGCTGAGGAAGAAGGAAGAAGATTGCAATGATAGTGTTCAAGGTAACTAGGACTGTTTCTGACTCTAGAAGACCTGCGAGGTACAGTTGTAGAAGAGGGCACATTTGACGTAGAAATGGAAGTGTCCAATTCTTGAGATGGGAGAGATTTAGGAAACATGAATGAATTGTCATAAGAAACGGAAGACAAATCTTTATAAGGGAAGATGCGTTCATGAAAACTACATCTCAAGATATGAAAGAAGTATGAAGATCAAGATAATAAAGTTTATATCCCTTGACACCATAAGGATATGCAAGAAATATACACCTACGAGCTCGAGGAGTAAATTTAGAATGGCTGTGAAATAGGATAGAGGCAAAACATAAACTACCAAAGACTCTAAGATGAGTTTAAGTAGGAGGTTCGGCATATGGGATCTCAAAGGTATACTTCTGTTGCAGCAAATGAGTTGGTACCCGATTAATCAAATATACTGCAGTTAAGACAGCTTCTCCCCAAAAATGAAAGGGTAAATTGGCTTGAAACATGAGTGCTTTTAAAACATTGAGCAGGTGCTGATGTTTGCGTTCGACTGCATTGTTTTGTTGAGGTGTAGCTTTTTTGTTGAATAATTCATTTTTCGGTACAAAAATCTCTCATATCAAGGTCATGGGCATTATCAATGCGGAATTGTTTTATTTTAACTTGAGATTGTGTTTCAATAAGATTATAGAACCATTGAATATATGATTTTAATTCAGATTTATGGTGCAAAAGATATATCCATGTTGATCTGGAGAAGTTATCCACTAAGGTGAGAAAATACTTTGCACCATTTAAAGATTCCATCATTTAAAGAAGGATTAGCAAAAGGCCCCCATACATCACAATATACTAACTGAAATATGTGTATAGAAAATATATCACTAACAGGGAAGGGATGCCTTTTTTGTTTAGTTATTGGACAAATAGTACAAAGATATTCTTTTTTACTAGAGATTACATCGGAATTGGAATTAGCAAGACTTTTTATAGAAGTAGGAGACAAATTACTTAAGCGAAAATGCCAATGATCAAAACAATTTGATTTTGCAGAAGAAGTAGCACATATAGGAGACTCTGCTAGAAACGTTGACAAATGATATAATCCTCCTTTTTCTTCACCTATACCAATCGTCGTCCATGAGATAAGGTCCTGAATAAAGCAGTAACGAGACAAAAAAATTAAGAAACAATTAGAGCTGCGTGTAAGTTGATTGGCTAATAGCAAGTTAAAAGAAAAAGAATGAACGCACATGACATTTGTTAAACAAAGTTTATCTAAAATGAAAACAGTGCCAATATGAGTAACTTGTGCAGAAGCACTAATAGGTAATTGAACAAAAGAATTTACTTTAGTTGTTATAGTATTGAGAAGAGAGGCTGAACGCACCATGTGGTATGTTGCTCCCGTATCAATAATCCAGGGAGTATTTGAAAAGCAAGTAGAAGTAGAAGAAAAAGATGGGCAATGGAGTTTACTTGTCATATTGCATTGAGGCTGAAAGATGGGGTGAGATTATCACACTTACTGACAAAGGAGTGTCAATGGGTGGAGCATTGACATGTTTAAGTAAATTGAGGAGTTGATTATATTGTTCTTGAGTGAGTGGCATTGAAGAAAGGTTCTACTCTCAAAAAGATGCCACTGAATGAACCTGGCTTGAAGAATTAATTCCCTCAATCATGCCTGATTTAAAGCCAGGTGGAAAACCAATAATTCTGAAGCACTTGTCAGTAGTGTGAGAGGTATATCCACATTCAACACAACATAATTTTCCTTTTCGAGGACCAGATAGCTGCCTGAATGAACCAAATGAATATTGAGGCAGAGAAAGATCAGGTGTTGTCCTGCTATCCATAGCAACAAAGTCAAAATGAGAGTATAATGACCAATATGTCTTTGAGTTTCCTCTTGTAGAATCAAAAAGAAAACTTTGTTGAGGGAAGACAAAGGATTAGATAGTAGTATTTGACCTTTTATTGTAGCAAAACTCTCATTCAGTCCCATAAGAAAGTGCAGAACGTAATCTTAGCGATGATAATCCAATAGAGTTTTAATACTAGGACTAGAATCATTAAGTAAATGACGATAATTGAAATATTCATCCCACAAGGTTTTGACATTTCCTTGACTAAACCTCTATTCCAGTTCTTTCCACAAATCAGATGTAGTAGCAATATAAAGAACACTAGTAGCAATATCTTTATTCAAAGAGTTTAAGATTCAAGAGCAAACCATGTCACTACAACGAATCCATGCTTGATAAGAAGGATCAGGTTGTAGATGGCTTTAGGAGATTTTCATTGATAAAGCCAAGCTTGTTCTTGGCAGAGATGACCATGGACATCGATCTCTTCTAAGGAAAATAGTTGGAGCCATCAAGAACTTGAGAAACCTATACAATACCAAGATTGTCATTGTTTGCTAAGAACAAAGGATTAGAAGAATCATCAACAGCCATAATCACAATCAATAAATGAGCTAATCTAGAACACAGCAGAAGACATTAGATAGCTCTGGTACCATATCAAAAAAGAAACTAAAAAGATATAAGAACGGAAAAATATAAAGAGATATCATATTCTCTTTTCTATTGCATTCTGTATTCAATTGGTTGTTGTTTGTACATTGATTCTATTTATAGAATTAGCTTTCAAGCTATCAGTTACAACTCAACTGAATTCTAACTCTTAGCTAAAACGTGTAACTATTTATTCCAACTCAGCTTTTCTAACTAATTTCAACCATCTATGATTTTAGCTTCAATTTCTGTTTTAGCTTCAGCCACCGATTTTGCTTCAACTGGTTGTTGAATTGTAACACGGAGCTTCGTTTCAATCCTTCACCATCGTAGCGTGAGCTATCGCTTGTCGAAGAGAATTTGTATGAATTCAGGCCACTTATACTTATGTAAAATCGCATTTTTAAACGTAATTCTTTTCAAAAATCATTCATTCAACACAAATTCGATAAGATTTTTCCTTTTTTTTTTTCTTTGGGAAGAGTTCACAAATCATGTATTAACTTTGACAATTGCAAAAATCGGGTGTTAAGTTTCAAACTTGCAAAAATCAGGTATTTATTAATTCATTCATATTAATTAGTTAAAAATTAATTTTCAGTCACAGTTTTTTTTGCAAGTCACATATTTCCAAATTAGTTGGTCACTGATTTTTTAATGGTCACATATAAAAAAATTTCTACATCACAATTAATTCGTTAGTCACGTATCAAAATTTTTAGGTCACATAGTCACCGATTTTCAAATTAGTTGGTCACGGATAACAAAATAGTTGGTCGCAGATTATAGAATTTTAAGGTCGCATATTATATTTTTAGTCACAGAAAATCAAAATCACCAGATCCTCCACCTGCACCACCGTCGACTGCCACCACCATTGTCAACCAACCACACCAAGTAAATACCACCGTCGTCCTACCTAGATCCACCACACCACCATCGCCACACAACCTCACCAACACCACCCAAATCACCACTACCAACAACCACCACCTGTGTTTTGAAGAAAAACACCATCACAATTATCAATTTCGAAGAGGAAGATGGGCAAATTCAATTTCAGAAGTTGAGGTGTTAATTGATGCAATTGGTTGCTTACCCATAGCCTTACCATTGCTAATTGAATTCTTGTTGGCTGAATTGAACAATTGGAGCAAGATTGAAGCATCAAAATTCAGTTGTCAATTTGATTTTTCCAAACTTACAAAAAGAAAAACAATTCTAACAGAAACTAGACTCCTCAAGAAATGTATAAATTCCCAAATTAGAAATTGACAATGTCGCTGTTAGGAAGCAAATATGAAACTATCTTAAGCCTCTCTGCGTGTAAATTGTAATTGGAGAAAAGCAACAGAGGGGGATGATGCCCTAGCTGATAAATGAAACACATAGGTACCATACTTGAAACTTATCAGCAACACTCACAGACAAGTTATATATGGCTATTCAAGAAGTTTCAAAAGGGAAGGGAGGGGAGGGGCCGCACCGTAGGCAGAGAGAGACGAGGGAGAGAGGGGAATGAGGGAAAAGGGAGGATGATGAAATGAAATTAGGGTTTGGATGGTATAATATTTAAAGGATAATTGCAGCAACGGTCCCAAACCTTTCAGATTTTTGCGCACTTTACCCTAACCTTTGATTTGTGCCAGCGGAGGTCCCAAACCTTTAATAAATATGCGGCTGAGGTCCAAATGGATGGTTTCCATCCATTTGACCGTTAGTTTGACCGAAATAGTGAACTTTGACACATTTTGATAAAATTGAAAAGGGCAAAATTGTAACTTTACAATTAAAACATTAAATAAATTAATTAAAAATCCGAAAATAAATAAATAAATAAAAACACACACTCTCTCTCCACAGCCAACCGTCTCTCCCCAGCCAAAGTGTCGGCACTCCGGCGACACCACAACCGCTGTCAGATTTGTGCCGGCGGCACCACAACCGCGTCGGAATCCAAACCCTCATGATTCAATCATCACTTTACTCTTCATGAATCCCCATCAATCCGAACCTCCTCAACCAAATGAATCTCCCAACCCGATTTCAGATCCACCGCTGCCAGATCCTCCACGAATATCCTCACAGACCTATTCCTCAGCTCCCTCGCCGTCGCTATCGCGCCACCTCCCATCGATCTACGCGCAGCCGTCTCCACCCACCTCCGCCTCCACCTCTTCTCCATAGCTAAGCTTAAACACAATGTTCACTTAATTAGATCTATGTTTCTTGGTGAAAAAGGCGTGTCAACTGGGGATAGGATGTTCTGTTGTTGCTGCTGGAATTGATTAAGAAGTGCAGATTTATGAGTTGGGGAGAAAACATATGTATCAGTATATCTGGGAGATGAGCTCTCAACAG
Source organism: Fraxinus americana (assembly GCA_035079005.1). Lineage (NCBI taxonomy): Eukaryota > Viridiplantae > Streptophyta > Magnoliopsida > Lamiales > Oleaceae > Fraxinus > Fraxinus americana. The sequence goes on along the minus strand of CM068706.1, from coordinate 53,832,427 downwards.
AAAAAGCATCCTCAAGATTTGAAGGAATTAAGGTTTTTGATTGAACAGATTGGTTCAACGAATTGGTGTTAATACTTGGTAAGGGTGGGAATGTGGGATCGATGACCAGCTAGGTTTGTGTAAGATTGTGGATACAGATTATAGCCTTCAAACTGTTGATTATTGCTCAATTTTAGACATGCCGGTAAAATTAAGCACTTTTCGGGACGCCCTTGTTGGAGAAGAAATTGAATTTTTTATGGGTTGGAATGGGGTAGAGACAGGGTGGGACTTGGGATTTTGGAAGGGAGAAGCGAGTATAGAAGAACCCATAGATCGATTTTGTGGAGGAGAAGATGGATTTGAGGAAATTTTGGGTTTTGGGGATGCTTTTTTAGCTTGTGATAGGTAGCAGAGGAGCCCCAACTGTGATGGTTTTACTCCGACGACGGTGATAACTGGGGAAGAAGGAGATGGGGTGGGGTGGGGTTTTTATTTTCGGATTTTTAATTAATTTATTTAATGTTTTAATTGTAAAGTTACAATTTTGCCCTTTTCAATTTTGTCAAAATGAGTCAAAGTTCACTATTTCGGTCAAATTAACGGTCAAATGGATGGAACCATCCATTTGGACCTCAGCCGCATATTTATTAAAGGTTTGGGACCTCCGCTGGCACAAATCAAAGGTTAGGGTAAAATGCGCAAAAATTTGAAAGGTTTAGGACCGTTGCTGCAATTATCCCAATATTTAATTACCTGAATTTTGATTAAAAAAATTTTGCACCTGATTTTTGCACTTTGAAGTTTAAAGATCTGATCTATGTAATTTTCCCTTTTTCTTTTACACTTCTGTTTATTGGACTGTTGAAAAAGTACACTGGACTGATAATACTGTGGGCCTATGTTTGGCTATTGTTTGACTATTTATTAACCGTTCAGAACAGTAAGAACACTTCACAATTACAAAATAACGACGAAAGATACAAAATTGAAATTAAAAACTGTAAATACATTAAAAAGGCATAATCATGCCAACAGAGAAACGAAAAAAGTAAAGAAAATCTGGTTTTGCAAAGCGCATAGTGATGCTGCATGCCTCATGCTCCCCTGTGTCTGTGTGAGATGCAGTACACAGTTTTGATTTTTGAGGAGACTCAAGTATTTTACGTCTCCAGGATAACTATTCTGAAGTGCAGACAATTAAAGACGTGTGTGAAATAGCGATTCAATAAGCTCCCTTCATCATAAGCTAAGAATATATTCTGTTTCTTCATCTGTGTCTATTTTATCAGCTTTCATGCTTTCCAAAATCGAATCTACTTCTCGCCCAACTCTTTTATTCACTTTTATTAAGGTGTGGTACATATGTCTATTTACTGGAGTTACCGTCCTCAGTGACCACAAGAAAGCTTCAACCTGTTCAGGATCTGCTTTTTCACCAAGCCAGTTCAATATCCGTGTAATTATTGCGGGTTTTGGCATCCATCCTGTGTTTTCTTCTTTCACGGCAAGAGCTTCCTTCAAGCACTCAAAAGCCTTCTCCATATTGTCCTTACTCAAATACCCAGCAGCAATGATGGCCCAACTGTTTGGCGTTGGCATCTTTCCCCTAGCCGTAATATCTTGAAGCATTGTCTCAGCCTTCTCGATTAGACCTTCCTGACAGTACCCAATTAGGAGTATATTTGGCACTCTGAAATCATATGTACGACAAGAAGAATCCCAATCCTTTAGCAATTTCTCAGCTGTCTCAAACTCACCGAGCTTCACTAGAGAACCCAGCATGGTTATGTAGTCTCTGTTAATTTGCTTTTTACATGCATCCTTCTGCAAAACCCACAATCTCATCATCTCGTCCTTATTCCCAAGATGTGCGTATAATGAAATCAAGTGATTATAGCCCAATGCATCTTTATCGAGCTTTTCTTCTAGTTTCTTCAGATAAAGAAGTGCTTTCTCCTTTTCATTTGCTTTTATCAGACAATAGGCCATATTGGAATAAGTAGCCCAGTCCATGGAGATGTGAGGTTGGCTCCCTATTTCTTCCGCGAGCTTCTCCATTCCATTTAGATCAGATCTCTCGCCATACGATCTTATGCAAATTCTGTAACTGAAGTTGTTCGGGGCAATACCATTCTTCTTCATTTCTGACAGAACATCAGGAATTTTCTCAAGTTGGCCTGTCTTTTTGTATAGGGTCATGAGATTGTTGTAAGCAAGAGATGAAGCATATCCCTTATCTTTCATCCTCTGCATATGGGTAAGGGTTTTGTCTAAGGAGCCTCCTCTGACACAACAGTTTAAGAGAGCACCATACGTCTTTTCATTTTTCTCTAGGTCACTCAGATTACCAAAGTATCTCTCCGCAGCTTCCCATCCATGGACCACACCAATAAGATCCAAATGCACGGCAAAATCACCCGGCAAAAATTCAAAGATACCTTTACAAGACATCCACTCAGAAATCTGCAGCCACAAGCATCCACCGGCAGATATTTAAAACAACGCAAGTTATACACATAAATTGAAACTGGACCAAATTATCATGGATCAAATATGTCACTAGGGCTGGGCAAAATGTCCGAACCGAACCGAACCGAACCGAACCGAGCGGGTTTTTTAAAATGAAATACCCGAACGGGTATCCGAATCGAGAACCGAATGGTTTGGTTCGGTTCTCGGTTCTCGACCAAGAACCGAAGAACCGAATAAGAACCGAACTTTTTTTTTTTTTATATTGGATAAATCAATTTCTTTTATTTTTTCTAAACAAATTAATAATTTTTTTCTTATTAAATCTTATTAGTTGAACAATTTAGAGTTTATTTATGTTTGTTAGTTGTGTTTTTTTCAATTTTTTCTTGTATAGTTTCTTAGTAGTTAGTATGGAAAGTCAACCAACTGATGATTACATTAAATAGTTGGTAAGTATTATCAATACTTTAAAATATTTTATCTTTGTGACTTCTAATTTATATTTCACTTTTATGTAGACTTGAAGGTTTGAAACAAATGAATTATTGATATGAATATCGAAGTTTTATTAGTAATATTTACTTTTTGGTATTTGTATTTGACAACTTATTATTTATATGTTATTAAATTAAATTAAGTTAATTTGTAAAAGTTAAGATTGAACTTGGTATTTGTATCTACTTTTTGTTATTAATATTGGTATCCACTTTCAGGTATATTTATGTAGTATTACTTTAAATGTTAAAAAATTTAATTATAGTACGGAACTGAACGGAACCGAACCGAACCGAACCGAAACCGAATGGTTCCAAAATTATATTTGGAACCGACGGTTCCATTTACTAAATACCCGAAAATTTCTGGAACCGAAAAAAACCGAACCGAACCGAACCGAACCGACCTGCGCCCACCCCTATATGTCACAGTTGAAATGGGTGAAATGGTACACCAATAAAAAAAAAATGAATATATAAGAGCCTTTCATAAAAAAATTGAAATGTGATTCCGGAGTTCAAATGTTTTTTTGTGCTATTTAAATTTAGGAATGAAATATACAAGTAAAATTAATAAAAGCTTTCACGGACATAACGATCTTCAATTTTAGAGCAAAAGTTGTTGTAATGTTTTGTCCACTTACTCAATTTCATTACCCAAAAACTATACCAGCACTCCTCCGTTCTTAAGCCGTTTCACTAGGTGGGTATGAACCTTAATTGCATTTCATGCTGTAATTAGAACTAATTAGGAGTTTCCACATCTCAAGGAAGGGTTCAAGCGTTTTAGAATCTCATAGTCCTGTAATTAGGAGGAATTTTAGCAATCTCCTTTGTGATAATGAAATCATTATCTTCTTCATCCATGGAAATCAATCCAAAACCAAGGAAATGTTTTATGTACCATCTACACTTCCATCCTTACACCCTTAATTAACCAAGTACATATTTTCGTAACAAATGCCGATGGGCTATGCTAGCCCTGTTCGAACAGTTGCCCCCCCTCCTCTCTCTCTCTCCCTCCTATTGGCAGTGTCAGACCCCCCCGCTAATAGGTGGCGCCCCTCTTCGAAAAGGGCCCTGTTCGAGTAGCTTTATTCAATGGAAATATGCAAAAATCCCCCCAAAGGATAAGAGGCTCGTGGGATTGATGTAAATGAAACACAATTCCGAATTAGTTTTGCCTATGAACGAGGAAACTATAGAAGTAATACAGCTATCAATATCGTGGAGATTTCAAAAGGAACCAAGATTTCCAGTAACAAAGAAAAAAAAAATGACAACTTAAAATCGAACCTGAAGGGCCTGAGAAAAACGTCTACGGCTTCGAAGATCTCGAATTATCCGCTGCAGCTCAAAGTAATTAATCTTTCTACCCTCAGCGACCCACTGATCGAGCACGGGAACGATATGACCATCCTGTCTAATAGGGCTTATTCTGGAAAACAAATTTCTACTCCTTGAGGCAGAGAATTTTACATCAGTAGTAGGAGAAGCAGCAGTTATTGTGCAGTAGGTTTTCAAGGACAAAGCTTTTCTGAGAAAAATGAGATTTCTACTGTTTGAAAATGAAAGCGATCTATTTAAGGTACTGAACATGGTGGGATTGGTAAAAATTTGTACTTGGCAATGCGACATGGAGAAATAGTTTAGGGTTTGGAGATTTCTGTTAGGGTTTAAGGTTTTACAGACGACGGACAGTTTAATGACGACGACGATGATCTGTGTATGCTTACTTATTTTGTCAAAATGAATTTTGAAACCGTGTTTGATGTAGAACGTGTTTTTAAAAAATAAGAAAAAAATTTAAATTTGCATGCAATATTATTTGAATAAATTTAAGTGTACAATATTGGTAGACAACAATAGTTGACAATTATATGTTGTCAAAATCCTACCATGTGATGTAAAAATCAATTTTTTACAATAGATAGATATGATGATGCCAAGTAGGATGTTGTCATCCAACGCTGTCAATCAATATCGTACACGTAGCATGATTCATATTATTTTATTGAAAAATGTATGATTGAAAAGAAGAAAGATAAAAATATATTTTGAAAATAATGAGGATCAAACAAAGGCATAATTAAAAATAAGTGAATTATTTATGTGACATTTAAAAATAATTACTTTTTTTCCTTCACGACGATGTTTTTGATTGAAAGTATGGAATTTGTATAGAAAGAAAATAAGTCCTAAATATGGAAATTATTAATTAAATATATTTGATTGGTTTAATTTTCAACTTAGAAAAAGTTATATTTGTCTATCTTTTATTAGTGGGTAAATAAGATAGTGTAAGTGAATTGCCAAAAAAATAAAAATTAATTGTTTCCTAAAAAAAATGTTTTCTTTTTCGGAAAAAAATAGTCAAACAAACAACCTTTTAAAAATATTTTACATGAAAAAAATATCAATCAAATCAAACCCCACGAAATTTGGGGTGAAAAAATAACATTATTCATTGAAAATAAAGCCAATCCACACCCTAAATACTTCAAGTAATTTCTAAAGTAAATAAATGTTTTACATTTTTTAATTAAAAATAAGTAAATTATTTATGTAACAGTTAAAAATAATTACTTTTTTTTTCTTGACAACAAAAAATAAATACTTTTTTACAAACGTTTACTCTTACATTAACAAAATTTAACTTAAATGTTAAATATTATCTAAAAAAGCTGTCATTCTATTACAAAATCTCCCTTATATCATATAATTTTCACATATATTTAGTTAATTAACTTTCGAAGTTAGAATATGTATATGTATGTAAAATTGAAGATATTACATACAAGGAAAACTTGTACACCCGACCGGCCTCCAAATGTAGACATCAAACTTGTGCCCAATGAAAAACATGTCAAGGTATCGTAGTGATTCAATGATGGGTCGTATTTCATTGTTTCGAGTATTGTTTATTGTTATACAGAATTCAAGAATTGTCTTCAAGCCTTTCTTGGTTGGACGGTCTTTTTCTTGTACTCGTAACACTTTGCACAAAACTCAATCCTTATGGAGAAGGAGCGACCAAAATAGATCCACCAGCATATGAATTGGTTCGATATAGTGTTGCTTAACAGAATCCAATCAAATTCAGAAACAAGGCATTTCCAAATGTTACCATTTGCGCTACACTAAAATCAACGTAAAGGGCAGAAGTGGGAAAAAAACAATATAGAACAAATATCCAAAGCCAATATGAAAAGGAACATTAATTTAACAACTAACATATGTTGAAGAAAACATGAAATCCAGATACATCAACTATACAGAAGCATATCATGTTATTATAGCCATTATTGCCATGTCATGAGACAAATTAAAACAACAAAAGAGACAGCTTAATTCCCAGGAAACGCATTATTCTACTTACCAATCTGCACAAATTTTTCTATGCAAGTTGTCAATGTGGATTCTGGAACTGCACCAATGACTGCATCTTTCTTCTCTCCGTTCTTGAAAATTAAAACAGTTGGAATGCTTCGGATTCCATAATCGCTAGCGATACTAGGGCTCTCATCCGTATTAACCTTGTAGCATTTAAGCTTTCCAGCATATTGCTTAGCCAGCTTATCAATGACCGGGTGGATCATACGGCATGGCCCACACCATGGTGCCCAAAATTCAACTAAAACAGGTAAATCGGACTCGAGTACAAGGGACTTCCATGCTGAATCCTTAATACCAGGCACTGCAGTTTGGATTAACAAACCACTATTATGATCACTACTTACGACCACAATAGTAAAGTTATCGCCAGAATGAATTGCTGACTGTGCAAGTCACGTGCCGCAACATATATATCGAAGTGCAAATCAAGCCATACATAACAATTACAGAAATGTTAAAACAGCAAAAAAAAATGCAGGATGCATCTTATTTTCACTTATCAACATCATTGTTTGGGTAAAGAAGAAGGGTAAAATATAAGACGGGGAGTTTAGTAGCTCAAATTGCTTTAGATAATTAAACTTCTTAAAACAGCAAGTTCATCAGGTGCTATACCCTCATCAAATAGAGTATGATTTTGACATAGGTCAGGTTAGTGGGTTGGTAATATAGGTTGTAATGAATGTGATGGACTTGGAGGTTTTATGCAATTTTGGCAAGTGGACTTTCACTGCGGGAATATACTGCCATGGTCTTCTTCTGGTGGATTGAAATTGAGGACATCAGCAGAGCAAAGGTGCCTGCAATTTTTTTCCTACTGTTTTTTTTAAAAAGACTGCTTAACAGGTGAACAGTTACGTCGTACACAACAACAAAAATAACTATTTTTTTTGTCAATTAATATAAACAAACTAAACAAAGCAAAGCAGGAAACTTCTTGCCAGCAGATTTATTGTTGATTGCTGCTGTCTTATGGGTTTATATGTTTAAAGGTAGGGTTGTGGAAGTTGATGTGGTGGTGTTGTGGTGTTTGTACAGATGTGGATGGCTAAGGGGGGTTGTATGGTTGAACATTAATTTGGTCAAAGGTAAGCGCCGAACTTTGTTATCAAATTAATGACGGACACAATCCACTTAACAATGAATAACTACCACATCTCATAAGTCATTTATGTTCATGTTGGCTAAGCATTTGCTGGCCTGTTTTGCAATTCTCCTTGAATAACTGTACAAGCACAAACAAATAAAAAAGAAACCTTAGTAACCTCTCAGCTTTTCTTCTACTGAAGCATTACCCAAAGAGTACAATGGCAGTAAAGTGCACCCAAACAAAATATCAGTAACAACTATTTGCTTTACATGCTAAGTTTAGGGCGGTAAAGATGGACTTTAGCATTATTAATGTGTCACTTAGATTATAATGGCCACCGCTGATGCCACTCGCTGCCACATTGGCTGTGGCCTTATATCCCTGCCCACTGTAACCTTAGATTATATATCAATGTAACTAGTAAATAAAAAGTATTACCCTACATCACTCATGATTTATTTTGCCATCCATTTCAAAAAGAAAAGATTTTGACTCTTATCATTTACAAATAAACCTTAGCAATATAAGCACCAATTTGCAGTCTGACGTTAAACATTAGCGAAACTCATCACCCAAGTTGCACTGTATTCAGAGTTTAGATTTGGTAGAATGGGGAAATAGTTTCCAAATTCAAAAGTAACTTTTTCGAGCTCCACTTACATGCAATTTTTGAGTGAAGTATAACAAACCTATCGATTCTATTCAGAAACAATTTCCAGCACTTTTTTTAAAGTAAATTTCAGCCGAAGTTTTGTGTCATAGTTTACATCTCATTCCAAGTAGATTTGGCATCACTAACGTATAATTAAACAAACAATCTAAAAGTATCGAGCGATGAAACAAAATATAAAGAAAAAAGGAACAAACAAAAAAAATGCTGAAATACGAACCTTCATCAGCTGTCTTTTGCGCCTCGCAGACGATTCGACTACCACGGCAAGGTAGTTTTGAACGTAAATTCAGCGATGCGGATGATCGAGCCAGATGGATCTTCAGACCTCTAAACTCGGCTAATTTGACGGAGCTTCGGAGAGAAAAGGAACCTCCGGTTACCGGAGCCAGTGAGGCTGACTGGAGAGCGGAGGCGCGCGGGACAGTTAGGGTTTTCAATACACCAGCCATAGCGGAAAAACTCAAAATTCTCGCGCAGAGAGATTTCGCTTATGGATAATTGGGTTGTGAGTGGTGCAGTGAAATTTGTTTGGTTTTGGGATACTTTTGGGAGGATTAGATGATGAATGGATGAGAAGTAGTTACAATATAATGTCTTGACACGTTTCATTCAACAGCTCGGGCACGATTACTATTGGGGCCCACATTCTAAGTAGAGGCATGTTTGGGAAGGGGACGGTTTTGTTCCATTTGGTTTTGAAAATAATTAAACAAATCGGAAACTTACTATACAATCATCGGTTCCAAATGTAACTATAGAACTAAGGCAAATCATAATAAAAGTTCTATATTGAGATCGAGAGAATTTACGTAAATGTAGAGTAATATTTCATAAATGACTTAACCAAGCAGTCTAAAATGATTTATTTCAGGTTTTCAGTTTTCAAATAGTAGAATCGAGAGCTTGATTTAAATTTCGATTCTTAATCCTATTAAAAAAACTCGACCATAAAAAAGATGCTTTGCCTATGGTTGGATTAGGCTAAGTTCACATCTCGAGTTCTTTTGAGTCTATTGCGAATGTAGTTAAAGAGGTTCAGAAGCGTAAACTGAGCAAGTAACCTTTAATTGGTCTAGGGACAAATGCTCTAAAGGAAATACAGAACCAATGGAACATCGTCTTAACCGGGTAATTTTACTAGCGCATTATCGTATTTATAGACCATACTAGCAAAAGTTGGAGAATGTGCGGACATAACCAAAAATGTCAATTGGTCATTGAGGATGGTCGTGTTTTGCTTCAAAAGTTCAACATTGAGATAGTAAAGCAATTGAGCTAAGAAAATTTTCGTGCAGAACCACCTGCTAGATGTAGGGAAGACACGAAAGAAGAAGCCGAAGAAGTATTCTTCTGCTCTTCCTTGACTAAACAGTATACCTCTATGCAAATCTGTATGATCCGGGCATGGTTTAAATATCAAGCTGAACTGAATATAACCAGTTTGATGCTTCTTGAAAGACTGCATAGATTTACTCAAAAACAAAATAATTTAATTTCTCATTCTTTCACAAAAACAAAATAGTTCCAGTTCGAAAAACGATACGCATACAGACTCTACAAGCCTGTTTACACCTAGAGAACGCATTTTACACACATAACAGTCACCATGTACATAACTCTACTAAAAGAAGATCTCACATTTTCAATACACTAATTGGTTCCATATGTTCTCAACAGTGGGTATTCCCTCTGCAATGCGCAACAGAATTGAAGGAGTTAAGGTAAGTTTTTCTCTTGCATATAACGTTCTATTTTCTCTACATCCTCTGGTGCATCAACACCATGGGCCTCATGGTCAACTTTAATCACCTGCAAAGGAACAAGAATGGAAAAAATTTGAGAAAACTTGAAAAAAATCAACTGTAATAAACGAGGAGTATACTATTTTCCATAAGCACAAAATTATGGTCGCCTCATAATGATGATCTAAAAAAGCAGGGTTATGTAAGTGCAACAATAGTTTGAAGACAAGGAAATCTAGCTAAAAACTGGTAACAAAATCACTTTGTTTCCTAGCTTGCAGGGGGGGGGGGGATTTAGACTGGGGATCAGCTGCCCCCACACTCAATTTCAAATCCTTTAAATCTTATTTTAAGTTCCTTACAGTTATTGATTTTGCCCCTACAATTAAAATTTTGTACTCCCAAGATTTTGCCTCCATGATTTTAGTCATAGAAATTTGCCCCCACAACTCTACAATCCTAGCTCCGCCCATTTTCTATACCCGTTATGATTATACAATTATCCAAGTAATATAAATATTGCATGTTACTTGTATAAAAATATTCAGCAATGAAGCATTTAAAAGTTTGGAGGATTAAGAAAATTAAGTCCACTGACGTCCAATCATAGGAGGACAGTGCACAAATGCCTAGTTACAGGATGTTTGGGTAAGCTTATAGGTGAAGTCAAACTTACCTTTTTAAGTTATGCAAAATGTTTAAATGGCATTAAATTCAGTGGCAAGATCTTGGCATGTACATCAGAAAATAAAGAACTAAGAAAGAAAAGAGGGAATCGGTAAAAGGAATCATGACAGAAATTCTAACTGCAACCTTCATTTTGTATCCGTTTTCAAGTACTTTCAGTTGTTCAAGATCTTCTTCCAGTTGAAGTGGAGTTGGTGGCAGCTCTGGATATATCTCAAGGAACTTTGAATCAAGGCTCTGTACAAACATCCAAAACTTAGCATTATATACCGACAGATACAATCAACCATGGTAGTAATTTCTTGTTATGTTGTTCTCACATTCAAAATCGCCACCCTTGAAGATATGCAAACTCAATACCATTTGTCATAGTTTAATTCTTTAGTTATTATATAATTGCAAATATTATTAAATGTGGCTACGATATAATTTTGACTTTGTCATATGGAACAATTCATGGTTTTAATAACCATATTTTTCTTTTTCACATCCTAATTCGTGAACTTGGTCCTATAAATGTTTCTTGAGTAAATTATAGATAAATATAAAGATAAAATTAGAGATGTCAATTGAATTGGTCCATCAAAGTTCAATCATTTGATTCTATCTGGCCCATAAGTTACATTACTTGTCCAATGCATGATCCAAGAAGTAAATTCTCTTTAATTAAGTTTTCTTTCAAACAGTAGTAGTAACACCTCAGGATTTGACGTTGAACAAGATACGAGTGTTGTAATTGGTACAGGGAGTTTGAAATTGGTAAGTGAAACTTGTCCTGTTAAACTTGATGTTAATCCATGCATGCATGCATGATAATAAATCCTAAATTGTGAGGAGAAAAAAAAAAACAAATCCATCTATACAACAAGAGGTGCGATGTAGAGCTGAAAAAAATGGCTATACAGACTCAACGTTGATATTTCAGTACAGGATTATGGAGCAGACAGTAATAATGATGAATAGACCAGAATTCTTTAATAGATACCTGAATCCCCAGATGAAGCAAGTACGGAAATTGAGGATTGACCTTTCCAGACCTATATCCAATACATAATAAACAAATGTCAATATTTTAAATTTAAGTATGTCTGAGATATGCTTTCACATATTGATTGCAAAGCAGAGAAGCACCAACTTGTTGAATGGTATCAGTCCTCGTGAAAAATAAATTGCATATCCACGACTGTCCACCACGCATTTAACACGATTTGGATCGAATGCATCTTCAGATTTCAAAGCAGTAACTGCGGTGCTGAACACTGCATCTGGAGTAGCCTGCACAAGTTACAAACCTCATTTGAGTTGCATTAAGTGGCCATGAAACAAACACGAGTACAAACCCATAAAACGTAGCATATTTTTCCTATTTCATAATAATTTTTAATTCAGAATTTTTTATTAAATACCACAAATCTTGCATTTGAAATTTGTATTATTATCTTATTAAGAGGGAGCAAGCTGATCAATGGTGCATCAAGATATTTTGCTCCACCACAGTTTGCTTTATGAAGGTTTGCTTCCAAATTCTCATTCCAGTCTCAAGGATTATAAGAAGATAAAGTTCAGAAAGAAAAGTATTTAGTTCTCGTTCTAATTCAAAAGTACCATGAGAAACCCACAAGAATAGCCCAAATGGGAATAGACCAACAACCCCAAGGCCTGATACTCATGGGACCCTGAGGGTGCTCTGACAGGGATTAAATGACCAAGGATTGGTTCACATTATGGATTCCATCATTGCATTCATGCGCACCAATGAGACTTCCTTAACACCCTGGTACACATGGAAGACTAACCTTTGGATTTCAATGAAAAATAATTGGGAAACTTGTCTATACAATATAAATATTCAATCTCCGCATACACTAGCCTATCTCCTAAGTTGAAACCATCATGCGTACTTTATTTTCACTTAGGTTAATAGCAGTGTGTCTATTATAAAGCAGTTATCCTTCATACCAATCTGCAGTTCACCGCTATGAACTCATAGGTGCTATCTAAATGCTTTAATATCCTCAAGGCATGAGCGCCAAGAGTTGTAGATTGGTTTGGAGTGGTCATAAATGACATACCAAATAGATACTGTCAATGCGTTCACTGCTCATTGCGGGAACTGGGCATCGCATTTTGGAGATGCTATTGACTGTTATCTTGACGGAGAGAAAAGGTAAACAAATTTGAGCTCAACCTTTACCATCCCTCTCTTTTCCTTTTTTTGTTATTTTCTATACTACCGAATCCATTAGCCATGAAGTACATACGACGTAAACACTACCTGAAGAGCCTTTACTATGCCATCTATTATTTCAGGTTCAATGAGAGGCTCATCCCCCTGAATATTGACAACAATATCGTACTTGTTCCCAAGCTTTTGATGTGCTTCATTACAACGCTCTGTGCCTAGAATATTTATAAAAGAAAAAAATTAGCAATGTATCCAACCAACACAAGTTTCCATGATTTACAGCAGATTGAAGGATTAATCTTACCATTTCGACATGATTCTGATGTCATTATCACATCAGCGCCAAATCCTCTACAGCATTCTGCAATATTTTCATCATCTGTCGCCACAACTACATCAATAATTCAGCACCCAATTAGAAACCACAAAAACCAAAAAGTTTAACATAATTCTATTTATATCTTTTTATTTATACATAAGCATATATAGAGCAAAATGAAGTGGAGCTCTACCAACATGATCCAATGACGACGCCATTTTTGCCCTTTCCCATGTTCTCTGTAATTAAGAATTGAAAGGTGAATAATCAGATATCCATACACTGTAGTCTCTACAATTTAAATATCCATTTCATCGTTCTAATTCTCCTTCTAGCGGACTGGAAAATTGCACATAAAATTGTATCTAACGTAAAATAAATAACTTGATAAAACATAGTTTGAAAAAACGTAAACGGGTACCGAGGCGTTTTTTTGTAATGAGGCGAGGCGTAAGCCTCAAAACGTTTTGAGGCGTAAGCCTCACCACAAATAAAACAGGTGCAATCTGCCGAACAAAATAGGTGCAATCTGGTGACGATGCACTGAACAAGAAAAAAACCAAGTAAAGTCTAGTGAAACAATTTTAAATTGTAAGTCACTAGAAGAAGGCAGAAGCAAAGGAGAAAAGAGACATAGAAGCAACACTTGAGGACCTCTTTTAAGCAAAGGATTAAAGATAAGTTTTTTGGTTGTCGTTTAGTTCTGGAAAGATTTCTGACTGCTGTGTAGTTCTCGCCATCTAGGAAGATTTCTGTCTGCCGCCGTGTAGAAGGATTTCTGGCTGCCTTTTGGTATTCTAGATATTTTAATATTTGTTTGGCCCAAAATATCTTTTTAAATGGGCACTTCTCTTTTTTAAAGAGGGCCTTTTTTAATTCCTTTTCAAAAACCTGATAAAAAAACATAATTCAAATGAGGCGCACGCCTCATTTTTTTGGCCTCAGATGTAGAGGCGTACGCCTCATTTTTTGTGCCTCACAGATTGAGCCTCGAGGCGCAGAAGCTGCGCCTCACAGTGAGGCGGGTCTCAAGGCGAGCCTCAGCAGAGTTTTTTCATACCATGAAACCAACAAGGACTAATAAATTCGATGTACGATGCAAATGAATATAAGTCACGTATCGAGCTGATCTAAAAGCTTAAGCCTTGTAAAGAGGCCACATTTATTTATTTAAATTTGATCTTCAAAAAGCCCCACACATACAGGTCGAATTCATTTTATCATCAGCATATCCCTTGCACAAGTTTCATAAATTGGTGGCAGCAAATATGAACCCAGGTCTTTGGTCTGGCTCTATCACCTTATTAATTATCTCATCTAAATGCTTAACCCGTTCCAAAGTGGCTAGACTTACTAATTTAATTGAAATCTTCAATAATTCAAATAATAACAGCAGTTGTACGAGTAGAAGAAATAAATAAGCAGAAATACTTGGATCATGGGCTTGCCAAGGATGTGAACGAGTGGTTTGCCTTGGAACCTAGAGGAAGCGAAACGGGCAGGTATGATCCCGACAACCCGGCTCCGGAACCTTCCGGATCGACGATAATACAAGTAAGCGTGAGCACCAAGTGCCACCGCGGCCGCCGTCCCCACCGCCAGGCCGTGAATAATCCATGATTTGGTTGACGCGGCGCCAGAGCCAGAGCTCGAATCGGAAAATGATGGCGTGCAGATCCCCATTTGGATACTTCGCCGGTGAGATTTTGCTCGGATAAGAGAAGAGTCAATCGCGCTTGCCCTTTGGTGGAGGTTAGAGTGTTCTGATGAGTAATGGCAGCTCCGTCCAATACTTATATATAAGTTACTTATTTGTTGTGCTAACCGTACAAATTCACGTGATAATTTATCAACAGATTATACGATCAGATTCAATTGGATCAAAATTTAATCAATCAATTAACTTCACCACTTTTTACTTTATCGATAGATTATACGATTTAATTGGATCAAAATTCAATCAATTAATTAACTTTCCCACTTAGTACTTATCGTTATGTAAAATAATATGTAAATAGTCGTGTACATTGAACATTATCCCCATTAAAAATAGTTTTGAAGTTACTTTTTAACTAATAAAACTTATTTTTCGGAAAATCGAAACTTATCTACCTATAATCAGGTCGACTCTGGACGGGATATCGAGTATAATTTTAAGCACTAAAATTATTACAAAATATGAATTTAAAATTAATAAAAACCATGTCTAATGTGATCATTTGCCTTCCAAATTCAATGTGGATCCATCATTGTTTTGTTTTTGCAAATAAATTGTAATTATGTAAATAACAGTCTTTAAATTCTCATATCTGGGATATGGTCCGGTCCGGTCCGATTCTCTTCAGAACCGAATCGAACAAAATTTTCAGGTATATAATAAATGAAACGTCGGGTGCAAATATAATTATAGAACCGTTCGGGTTATGTTCCGTACCATAATTAAATTTTTTAAACAAATTTCCAATGGTCCAATGATCGTGGTTGAAGGTCGCGGCTTCGATGTGCATTGGAGAGAGGAAGTCGGACTCAACAGTCTACTGTTTCGATTTGTGCATGTAGATATAGGTTTTCAATTTATCAAATAATTTGGAGTCGGTGACTCAGTGGTTACCGAATAAGAGGTGTAACATTGAAAGAAAATGATAAAAACTTTAAAAGACCTAGATCTTAGGCTAAGATTGAAATTAATAATATGATCAAAAAATTAAATTTAGAAATTAAGTTTGACAGGATTAGCTAGGCATTAACTTCACTTGATAATTAGAACATTAATCACTAAATTAGTTAATTTGTTTTAAAAAAATTAAAAAATTAATTAATTCAATATAAATTATTTAAATTCAGTTTTTATTCAGTTCTTCAATTCCGGGTCTAGAACCGAGAATCGAACCAAACCCGTCGGTTCTCGATTCAGATACTCGTTCAGATATTTAACTTATGAACAGCCGCTCAATTCGATTCGATTGGATCCGGTTCGGAAATTTTGTCCAACCCTATATCTGTGCCTCAATTTCATTATCGGTTCCTCAAGCTCCACTTGTCGCTGTTGCTTCCAAACGTTCTTTCTCGTACCGTGGGGTCATAAAGATAAGGCAGTTGACAGTAGCACTTGATTTTTTTTTAAAAAAAAGTCAACTACGTATGGAAGTTGGAAAGAAGTCGCAATCCCAACCATGTGCGACTTTTACTCAATTCAGAACTCTATTGAACAGATAAAAATGAGTGCAAGTAGCGTGCCTGTCAAAACTTGACCCTTTCGAATGTAAATATTTCGATAGAAGGAAGCTCTCTCATTAGAAGGGTCGGAATTTATATGCCCATCTTCAACTACATTTCCCTCCACGGAAGTTCCTAATAGCTGGAACTACATACCCTTAGGAGCCCGGGTGAATATTTTAAGCACAGAAAACTAATTAATGCTTATGTGAAGAGGATGAGCCGCCGCCGCCGCCGCCACCATGGCGCTGTCTGTTGCTATCACCATCACGTTGGTGATGTCTCCAACGCGGTTTCTTTGCACTCCTCTCCTTAGTTGTACCAATTTCTTCACGTCTCTCTCTATTTTCTTTTACCTTTTTCGCAGGCTTGTTCTCCTTAGAAGCCCTTCTCTTCTTTTTTGAGGACTGGACATTACCATTCTCAGAGATCCCATCTCCACGTGGGAGTGGATCTTCATCATAATCTAACTGCCAATTACAATAAATCTCCGGCTGATTGGAAAATTGTTGCTTCAATGGCTCTCCAGCACCTGGAAGCAAGGTCTGAAATGTCACTTCTCCGCTAGACCCTCCTTTCCGTTCCAGCAATACTGCATCGGGTCTGATTATAGTGCCAAGAATGCTCCTGTTGGGGCCTAGTCCCATTATGGCCTTTGCATTTGTCAACGTTGTGAAAGCCATTGCAAAAGCAGATCTAACCTGCAGTAACATAAAATAAGTAAAAGTCTTCTCAAATATGATCCCAGAAAATAAATAAGGACTTGGCCACAATCATAGTAAATGGAAAAGCAGGAGAAATATCAACGAGGACCACTAGCACAAACATAGAGAATAATAAAACTAAACAAGTTCTAGGCCCAAAAATCATGTAATCAACCAAAGAGCAAGAGCAAGAGCAAGAGCAGTCAAATTTGATCCGCTATTTACTCAGCCATATGACAGCAGTTGCTCTCAGAGAGTTCAGACATGTTACCACAATTATTGCAAGTAACTAAAAGAAAATCTGGTACTGAGAGACTGAAAGAATAGGAGATAACAGGAAACAGCATAAATCTCCCCCAGATATTTCCTTTTAACCTTCTTTTGTTTTTTGTTTTGGGGTAGGGACAGAGCAGCTATTTGCGATGCCAAGGAAGCAACCAGTTATGACCTTTGTACAGGTGAGTCACTCGCGAAGACGAAGTACGTCTTCGTTCATAATTCACTTCATGTCTTCAATTCGCAAATAGTTGTTGGAGTTAGGAAGTAAAGGAAAGCAGAGGAAAAAATACGGCTTTAGGAAGACTCTCACCTGAAAAAAGTTGTAAGAGTTCTT
Source organism: Fraxinus americana (assembly GCA_035079005.1). NCBI lineage: Eukaryota > Viridiplantae > Streptophyta > Magnoliopsida > Lamiales > Oleaceae > Fraxinus > Fraxinus americana. The sequence goes on along the minus strand of CM068706.1, from coordinate 53,814,854 downwards.
CCCTATGTCATTATCTGGATCCTGTTGTCAGAACAAATAATTATGTGAATAATTACATGATATAATAAACTGTGCAAGATGCTCGTTTTCCGTTTTTCCTCCCACATAGAGGTTATATATAGTCTCTCAAATATCTCAATGAAAGCAGCAAAACATAAATAACAAATAGAGAGAAGAAAAAATAAAACTGTAAGATGCAGCAACGTAAATCCTGCACTCAGAAACATATCCAATGAATGTGTTCTGTGCTTTCCAGAGAGTTCCTTTGAGGAGCAGAAATCAAAATGTATCAAAATTTATTATGTTACCTGCGGGTCCTCAATGGCGATAACAGAGGGCTTTCCTTTAACTAAAAACCTGAACAGAAGATAAAGCCCCATGGAACAACAATCAAACTCAATAAAAACCACTAGATCAAGTTAAAGAGTTTCAAAACCATTGAAGAAAATGTTACCCCTTGCTGCTTTTTAAGAAGAAAGTGCCTCCCCCATTGCAAGATACACCAACATCAGTTGTATTCAACTTGCGACCATATACATCGAAAAAGTTCACCTATATTCCAAAAGCAAAATCATGATAAACTATAAAGTCCATAATCTTACTGTAATAGGCTAACAATTATTATTATAATTTTATTGAAAAAGTAGTTTGTTAATTAGGAAAGGATGTCTTTAAAACAAGATTAAATCCAAAATCAACTTCATAAAACAAAAATGAATGAAATAAAAAATAAATAAATAAAGACTAGACTGTGCACAATGTAATGCTGTCAGCCACTTCAAGGGTAAAGAAAGAAGTGAAGTTTCAAAGGTTAGATGGTGTTTGGTCGAGATTAAAATTAGATTTTTAGTTGATTGTGATAGAAGTTTTTGAAATGTGTGGTTGAAAAGATGTGGCACCCATGAAAGATATGGTTAATATTAATTATTTGACTTTAACTTGAATTAAAATAAGATTAAAATCTGGCACAAACAGGCCCTAAATTGCTTATAACAGTCATCTTTCACTGACGTTTCTCCGTCAAATAACTTATTTATTTTATCTAAAGGAACAGTTCTCTGATCTGCAAATCACATCCACTACTTTTAGGCTTGTAGTACTCACAGTTATAATAAAAGATAAAATATGCATTGAAGTTTTGACTGATCTTGTGTGAAATTACATGGACTTCTTTTATTTACACACGAAGAAACGTCCATTCCAAAAAGGGTGACCTTAAATCTTCCAATGCAACCAACTAATATACAGTATCCCAGTTTACACGCCATTTTCCTAATTGACTACAATGATCATTCATTACATTCTCAAAAAAGAAAAAAGACCAGCACAAAAATCTGGCTATTTGCCTCTAAGGAAAAATGTACAACCCATTAGATTTGGGGTCAATGTGCTTCATAACCTAAATGGAAAATGGAAAAAGGAACAATTTAAACAGGAATCACGAAATTCAGGAAAAAAAAATATAAATAAAAAAAAATCATATACTATATACACTCACCACACAAGCTTACCAGTAGAACTCCGAGGTTATATTCTGGAGAAGCCTGTCGATCTTGCTGACTCTGAAATATTAGAAGTGATAGGCAAACAAATCCAGTAAACAATAAAAGGAAGGAATGAATATGAAGTTTAAAAGAATTACGACTCGTTTCATCTAAGAATTGATGCTTTCAATAAACATGCCCAAGGCAAGGCGGAAAACATCACCACTTTTGAAATATTGGAAATCAGACCAATTCTGTTGTTTGATTATGTTTATCAGTGCATTTGGAAACAGCAACTACTCCAGTAACCAAAGGTATCACTAAATCTGTTTCAAAAACAGAGTCAGTGCCTCCAATGGCGCAAGGGGATTATTGTTTTCTCGTCATAATTAATTTGATGATAAATTTTATGTATCTTATAGTAATTATGGAACAGAATAGTCATTTCACTATTGGAAATATCATTCTAGTCTAATTACCTGCAACATTGCTATGAGCATGACAAGGAGCGCATACGAACCAATTCCACCAGTGTAAACCTAGAGGGAAAAGTGCTCCTGAGTAAAAGAAAATGGAATATATATTTCTGGCATATGAACTTAAAACCATGAATATTCACCTCGTTCAACTCTCTTTGCTGCAGGAAAACTTTCAAAATCAGACACAAGGGTCGTAATGGTGGCCATTTAGATATAGCATCCTACAAGAGAGTCAAAAGTATTAATGGAAATAACATCATAGTACCAACAAAAATATCATAAAAATTATCTAAGCTAATGGAACATACAGTTATAAACTCTGCAGACTTCGGCCCACTTTGAACATCAAAGCTGTTGCCAAGACATAAGAAATCAAACCAAAAAAGTAGTCAAAATGTGGCAGAAGGATGATGATAACATTGAACATTTGAGCAGAAGATCATTTCCATGCATCACAGACATGGTACGTGGACACACGGACAAGAACGCAACACGGACACAACGATACAAGACTTTTCAAGAAAGCAGGACAAGGCCACCTCGGGACACTAAAAAACCATACATTATTACATCATCTATATGCTACATTTTAATTTAGCACTATGTTGTTTGAAATAGAATTAATACTCTTTAGGTTTGAATATTGGAGATGAATTTTTTGAGCATGACAAGTAACTACTTTTAGTACTTTGTACCAGTATTGCATATCAAAATTGAAATATTCGCGTATCAAAAATATTCACGTGTTCAAGTCATGTCGTGAAAGTATCCATCACATGTCAAAACTTCACAAATTCGTATATAAAATAGGACACACCATGGATATGTGTTCTAGAGTAGGATTTTCATTTGTCATGTTCACAAAAACAGAGATTATTGTTAAAGTTCTATAAACGCATTGGCTCTTGTCAAAACTGATATCGAAGTTGAAGAAGGCTTCATTTCTAATTTGATACTTCCGCAGTTCACAATTGAGTGTGCCGGAATTGGCAGGGAGTTTAGATGAGAGTTGAAAAGGTGGATAATTGTTGTAACATCTTGGCTTTACACTCAAAGTTTGTCCTAGAATCCTTGTTATCGTTTTCTGCAAGTACAGGTATTTTGGAACGAGAACCTTTAAAAAGGCCATATCGTGCACATTATCCACAACAAACTTCTTAAGAGCATATTTGGCAAAGATTTTTCAAACTGGTCAAACATCATTTTTAACCTTTGAACCCTGAGCACTTAAAAGTTTAGCCAAAACAAGCACTAGCCTTGTTCCTAAGAATTTGCACTGACTACATGATTCCTTCTTTGCTATTCCATTCTCTTTGTCAGTAGATCTAATGAGAGATCTAAAGTATTTAGATCCATAGAAACTATTACAAACCAAGTTAATTTTTCTTTTCCTTTAAAACCAAGAAATGAAAATAAGAGAGTGTCTGGCAAAGCTTAAATTATTATCTAAGCTAGTCGAACACACTTTTTATCGACACATTTCTTAAAATTCACAATTTATTACCCACTTATTATTTCATAGCTGCTTATAAGCACTTAAGAAGCACCACCATACAAGCACCACAACCCCACCCAAAAGGAAATAATAATGATGAAGATAAAGAAAATGAAGAAGAACAAGAAAAAGTCGTTGAATCAAGTGTTCATTTCCAACATAAAGAAATATTAGTCTCATTCTGATTTTCATGTGTCATGTTCACCAAAACATAGATTAATCAGTAAGGTTTTATCAATGTATTGGGCAGCTTCACTTCTAATTTAACTCTCCCTCCGTTGACAATTGAGTGAGTTGAAATTGGCATAAAGCTTTGGATGATAGTTGAAAAGGCGGATAACTGATTTAACTTTTTTGCTTTACCCTCAAAATTTGTCCTAGAATCCATGTTATCATATATTGCAAGTAGCCGAGTACCGGGTAATTTGGAATGAGAATCTCTAAAAGAAGGTCATATTGTAGACATCAACAAAAATTGCACAACAAACTAAGCCTTGTTCTCAATAAATTTGGGTTAACCATATAAATCATTCTTCGCCATGCCATTCACTGTGTTACTAGTAGAATTTACTAGGAGATGTAAAGCACTTAGATCCTTAGAAACTACCAAATGCGAAATTAATTTTGGCCTACTCTCCCTTCAAACTTGGTCTTCTGAAATCGTGTCAGTCTTATGAAATGAGCCTCTTCAGAGCAAAGCAAAATATAACCCAACCACCTAAGCCTTTTTCCCTTATATCCTCAATCAGTCCCAAACAAAAAATCTAACCATGGAGAATAATACTACACTACAGTTAATTGCTAAAGATAAAACAACGAAGCTATCCTCTTAAAATCATAACTTACTGCGATTGAGAAAAGAGTGAAGTATGACAAAGCTACGGTAATAAGTAGTAATCTATGACTTATTTCTCATAAACGAATCAATAGTCGAACTATGAAATCTAATAAAAGACAAAGGTTGAATAGCCAAACCTTATATCAAAGGAAACACCACTTTTCTTCTCTACAAATTTAACAATTGGCACCCGAGCCCTTGCAATAACCTGCAATTAGAACAGACAAAAACACAAGAAAACCTTGAAAATATTCGAACTTAATTACAGTGAGAAGTTTACTCTACAAAAACAGACCTGTATCTTCTTAGCGATTCCTTTTTGAGAAAGGGCCCTAGAAAGAGCCTGTAGGCCAATCTGAGGACTTCTGATCTCTGAACCCAAGATCACAACCTGCCACCAAGCACCAAATTATAAGTCAATTGTCTACTTTCCATAGTAAGCAGTACACTCCACAATCCATATAGGAACAAATCCTTGCATAATAAGAAATCAGTAAGCTTGTAAGGAAAACTCTTCCAACAATGCAAATTATAATAAAAAAACAAAGTATTGCTCATGCTTTGGGATAACAACCATCAATGACCAAGTACTCCAGTCATCGTGTTTATCATACAGAACACGTGATTAAGTGTAAGATTGTTTGAAATTCACATTTAACCTATTTAAGTTTGATGTCAGCAGTGAAAACCAAGAAAGATATGAAGTTCGCAAGATAAGACCGCATATTCAGTTCACAAGTTCTTATTATAGAAAATAATTACAGTAATTCACGTGGAAAGAGCTCATGCCCAAAACAAGATAAAACCAATATCCACTCCCAAATTGAAGTTTAATTCTCAAAGTACAAAGCTAGACTCTACTCTCATATGGAAAGAGCATGTGTCCTCTCACATTCTAAAATTGCATTCTCTCAACTACCCCGATTTCCATTTGCAATATGAGCCACAATGAAAACTGTAAATTTTAATATTTTCCTTCACCTTTTAATGTTTCTATTTTCTGAACCAGTCAGCTCCATGAAGTATATCTTAAAATGGCGACAAAAATGACTAGCTAAAGCTTCAATAAAGGACCTGTTAGTAGTGTCAAGTGACCCTGTAGGGGGGGGGGGGGGGGTGCTGGGACTAACTTGAGGGGAAAAAAAATCCTATCTAATTCATTTAAAAGTCAAGCAAGAGAAACTTGTTTTAATTTAGCTAAAAACAGAAATAGGAACTGCTACCCAGCAATATATTAAGTTCGGCGTGCAACTTTGTGTTCTAGAATAACATGTTACTGAATTATTTATCGCTATAGACTAAATTATAGGCACTATTATCGGTTTAAATTATCAACTTCACTATCATAAATATTAAAAATAGATGTATCAAATGTATTCTTCTAAACCTTACAAACAGTTAAGGAAATCTTATTGGAAGTAGATATATTGGACTGCCATAAAAATTAGAAGCATCATATTTATTGTTTTTTTACCTAACTTGTTATGAATGTCAGAATGTAAGGAAAATCTCTTTGGATGTAGAAGTAAATCAAAATTTTACAATTTTATCTCTACTATCTATAATTTTTCCATAGATTATTCAGGAATCAACTTCAATTGAAAAATGCAACATCCTGTAACAGACCTTTGTTGTTTTAACAGTAAATTGTAATTGCAACTTATTGCTTGGACTTGTGTAAGATGTTGAGGAACCAGGTCCATCCATTTGGTTGCACAAAAGGATCATTTTAGTGTTGAGTGTAAGTTGTGTCACGGCAGAATCCAGTGTTTTAACCGTAGCTTTTGAGTAAAATAGGCTTTGGATACTAGTGTTGCTAAAAACTTGATGGGCTATGTTTTTTTACCAAATGATCATATCTTTAACACCCCCCCCCCCCCCTCCCCGGCAAACAAATACAAATTGTTTGCACCAAGCTCGTATTACCATGCAACTCTTTCCAGGATACGGTAATTTCCAATTTTTCTTGTCTCGTACTGAACCTTTCGTAAGGAAAGTAAAAGTTTTTCGCTAGCTTTCAAAATTAATTAATGTCCCATTAAACTGTATCTGGTTTTAGAAGTCTGAATTTTCCACATTTTCAAAAGACCAATGACCTTTTAACTTCTAATATCAAAAATGCTCACGTGGAAGAAATATAAAAAGAATAGTTCTACAAGTTCATTGTTCAAAGAATAAGAAATAACAGGCAGCAAGCTTACGTCAACATCACTGGATGGAAGATAAAGTCCCGTCTTAAAAGAACCAAAAACTTCTACCTGCAAAACAACATCACACATCTCAATAACTTCTGATCTCACAAAAAAATGCTTGAGAATATATTCGAAGCCCCACATATACATATCAAGCGTACCTTAGCATCGCGCCAGATATATTTTATAACATCAGAAACAGATTCTATGGCAGCATTGCGTGATGTTTGCTCTTCCGGCGTTGGTGATAAAAAGTCACAGAAATCAACTATCTCTGCATGAACCAGCATAAGAAAACAACTAATTTGCTTCTTTTTTGGCATAATTCAAACAAAATTTTATAACTCCCTACGACCACAAACAAGTTAAATTTTTCATGCTTGCTAACATTTCATGCATTAATCTTTCATATAAGTTCCGTTTTGATTCAACTAAAATTCAGCTTAGAATTTTTTCTCCACGGCTTAAAATTCAATTAATTTACTCAGAAATAATCAAACTATTTAATTCAAACCTCTATGGAGCTGTAGCATTGGGCTTTTAAAGCGACAATTAGCACGAAACCAATTTCCTTCCAGGGTCCTCTCCCGCTCAGTAATGGCAGCGTCCTGCGGCTGAGGCGGCGACGGCGGACGAGGAGTAAATGGCGGAGTCCCTTTCGTCTCCTCAGCATCGTTCACCTCGAGAGAGAAGTAATCCGGAGCTAATGTTGCCGGAGAAGGGCATTGAACAGAGGAAAGCGAAATTTCACTTCGCAAGATGACGTAAGGTTCGTCATCATCTGACGGCGGCGGAGGATGCGTCGACGGCGGCGGTGTTGCCGTGTCGGTGGCACCAGCGCCGAGAGGACTTAGGGTTTCATACAGAATACCTTGCTCGTTTTCCATTGACGGCGTTGAAGTGTACGGACAGGATTTGACGGTATTCCCTACCCTCTTTTCTGGGTTTTATACATTTCAGGGGGTTTTTGCCAATTTGGACTTTGGAGGCTCGAGCTCACGCCTTGATTTTTTATATTTCTGCCTATTTAACAGAATTTGTTGTTTTAACGGATTATGTAACGGAATTTGTTGTTTTAAACAGGCAGCTGCATATTCTTTCAGTATTTTTATCATAACTTTGTATTCCGATATTCGATTGAGACGACTCAAAATGCGTTGGAAATCTAACCCATCTGACTACAACTTTGATTCAGACATCATTCTCCAATTCGATCACTTTCTATGCCAAAAATATGTCTCAATATAACGGACTATGTAACGGAATTTTTTGTTTTAAACATGCAGCTGCACCTTCATTCAGTATTTTTATCATAACTTTGTATTTCGATATCCGATTGAGGCGATTCAAAATGCGTTGGAAAGTTAACTCATCTGGCTACAACTTTGATTCAAACAGCATTCTCCAATTTGATCACTTTCTATGCCAAAAATAGGTCTCAATATAACGGATTATGTAACGAAATTTCTTGTTTTAAATAGGCAGCTGCACCTTCTTTCAGTATTTTTATTATAACTTTGTATTCTGATATTCGATTGAGGCGATTCAAAATGACTTGGAAAACTAACTCATCTGACTACAACTTTAATTCAGACATCATTCTCCAATTCGATCACTTTCTATGCCAAAAATATGTCTCAATATAACGGACTATGTAACAGAATTTATTGTTTTAAACAGGCAGCTGCACCTTTTTTCAGTGTTTTTATCATAACTTTGTATTCCGATATCCGATTGAGACAATTCAAAATGCGTTGGAAATATAACTCATTTGGTTACAATTTTGGTTCAGACATCATTCTCCAATTCGACCACTTTATATGTCAAAAATAGGTCTCAATATAACGGACTATGTAACGGAATTTTTTGTTTTAAACAGGCAGCTACACCTTCTTTCAGTGTTTTTATCATAACTTTGTATTCCGATATCCTATTGAGGCGATGCAAAATGCGTTGAAAAGCTAACTCATCTGGCTACAACTTTAATTCAGACATCATTCTCCAATTCGATCACTTCCTATGCCAAAAATAGGTCTCAATATGAGACTAAAACACCGGAGCATAATTTTTCTGTTGGAAATTGATTTGTGATCATCTTTTGACTAAATTTGATCCCCTTGACATCTTCCTTTATCCAATTGACTCCGAGCACTCTCAAATCTTTATCGTGAGATTCGACACAACTTTTAAGTATTTACATTTTAGCCTCCGAACTTTGGATCCCTTACAATTTAGCCATTTCTCCAAATTTGTCTACTTTTACTTATTTTCTTCAATCTCACCAACATATATCACAATATCAAAATCATACATTTAATTATTTATCAATTACATAAATATTACATCATTAATTATTTATAGGGTGTCTGTTTCTGCTTTTCAGCAGAAATCAAGCAATTGGCAACACAATTCATGCCGTTGGGAGCCGCAATTTTGAACCAATTCTCTCACTGTAGGGCTGTAGATTTGAAAAAAAAAGGTAACATAATCAATTTTCCTTCCTCCTTGCAGCGCGCCTAAACACGCCCTTAATTAACCAAAAAAAATTACATCTTTATTAATAAAAAATTAATTATTAAACAAAAATATTAATATAAACTAAGCAAACGTGCATTGCACGTTGCTTGCACCTAGTGTTTTAATAAAGAGTAATACAATAATGTTGGTAGTATATACGTGAGTTTGTGAATCGTTAATCTTTATTAAGAATAGTATTATCTGATGTCGTCACAAGTAAAGCACCTCGAGCACAAGGACTCCCAGGGCTCATTTTTTAAAATGGTGAGGCCAACGTGCTCGAGCTCATCGATCTCTTTGAAGTCTTTGTTTCAGATATCGGAAGATCTTGTTCGTGCTTATTCTCAGTCGTCAAACTCAAAAATCATCAAATGTATTTTTTGTAGCATCATTATCCATAATTCTAAGAAAAATAGTTTTTTTGCACTTTTAATCTCCAAACTTTTTGAAATATTATGAATTTATCCTCAATATCTTTTTTAGTACCAGACATTTCCAACCTTCACTTAATTGTAAATCATGTCCCTATCGACAAAATTCGTCCAATTTGACTGTCGAGGTCGCATAAAAATACAATTTCACCCTTCCTTAACTTAAATAAACAAAAATATATATTAAAAAAAAATTCACATAAACCCCGGACAAATCCATGTCTCGACCCAAACCACCGTCACTGTCCACACCTAAATTTTAACAAATACATATTTAGCGAACTAGATGTATCAAGCACATTCGTCCGAAAATATTTTGATTGGTCGTATATGTTTCATATGTTATATTTAACTAGACGCGACTATAAAAAATCATTTTCTATATTTTATCTTTTAATTAATATTTCACCATATCAAATATATTAAAAAGCTTCACAAATTGGATATATTCAATTGGATTATAAGATTATTAAATAACTTACTCAGGAAAAATTAGATTTGCTAATTGTAGTAGTACTAGAATATGTGAACTTTGTTCAATCAAAATTCCTCCACTTTGTTATGTAAAAAGGCTTTCCAAACTTTCTCATTCTATGTAGTTTTTTGTGTTCTATAATTTCTATTTATTTATTAACATGTTTCTAACACCTTGTAGGACACTATTTGCGGTGCTTAATCAACCAAACCCTAGAAGCTTTTCTTAATGGATAATTTTGCAAGTACAGGGAAGCAGTTTACAGGATTTTCACATGCCACTCACAAATATGGGTCCCACCTGCATTAAATATGAAAAAAAAATTACCCCACCCACCTTCCATGTGTGTTGCCTGTGAATGCCCTGTAAAAAAATTACTTGTACTTGTAGCATTGTCATTTCTTAATTCAAAGAGTTAGGCTGCCTATTGTTGTCTACGTTTCTAAAGAAAATTGAATTGTCTTTTTTAAATTTGGAATAGGGCTCAGAAGTCATGCTTGGGCGCAACATCTTTCTCTCTTTAATCTCGTCTTGTACTATCAAGATTAATGTACCAAATATTCCACGAACACAAAAGACACTTCAATCTCGTCATGCTAGTTCCGTGATTCGCTTGAATTGCATCATCCGCCAGGAGAAATTGAAGAAGACAACCATTATCTATGTCTCTCCTTTAGATAAAAATAAGATGGAATGTGAATATTTGGACATAAAATTTCCTGCCCTTATCTCAAAGTAACTCGTCCCCATACAAAAACAAGAAAAGGAGAATCTATCCGTTTTTCAATTTTAAATGATCGGTTGCTCTTATCTTCTCAAGAAAGAAATGGAAAAAGATTAGCAGCCTGTTTGGTAACAATTCTCCTTTTCTACAGTAAATCACTTCTCATTTTCAACCACACATTCTTCAATAAAATAATATTTTCCATCACATCAATACTTTTTTCTTCTTTTTCAACCACACATTTCCCATCATATCACTATTCAAAAATCAATTTTTCTCCTAAAAATCCCTACCAAACACACTCTAGGTAATTCTAAAATTCAAATATTTTTCATGTTCTCGTGTGTTTTGTAAAAATTCTATTTATTTCATTTACGTGCAAGAGGCGAAGATAACTTTGATTCTCAAATCAGTAATAGCTTCAGAGATGTTAGAATGAATCGACCCATTTGACTAGGAAAATCAACAAATAGTCCAAACTTCAACTATTTATCTTCACAACATTGTGGCAACTCAAAAAAGGGTAGAAATGAATAGGGTTTTACATTTAGATTGCTAATATTCAAGAATATTTTAAAGTAGAAGATCAACCTCCTTCTTTGTACACTTCTGCAGGAATAAAGTAAAATAGAGAAAAGCACTAACCTTTTTCGGTAATGTTCAAAAATAAATATGAATTCCAAGGTCTCGAGCCCATCCATTCGTGAAAAATTGTCACTTGTCAAGTCTTGATATATCAATCATGCTACATTTACATCATTTTTGACATCTTATTTTACATTGTACCACGTTGGCAACACATTATTGAACAATTTAAAGGAAAAAAAAAAAAACAGGTTTCGGTTCGGCTAAGCCCTTTTTTTTTTTTTTTTTTAACGTTTGATTCAATATTTTAAGGCTTGACGGCTCAGCTAAGCCTTTTTATTATTATTATTATTCAATTTTTTAAGTTACACATATTCGTTTTAAGCGATTTAAAATTTGTTAGAAATGTTAAAGTGCGGTCATGATAAATATATGATCGATAAATTTTAAATATCAAAAATAATTTTACATTAATTGTGAAACGTAAAGTCGTGATTGTTTATATTTCTTTTCAATCTCAACCTCATTCCAATGTCATTTTTTCGAACTTTATTTTCCTATAATTTTTCATTTGATTCGATATTCCACGATATGAATATCAATTTGGATCGATTTAAATTTTTTTTAAAAAACTTAAAATGCGTAATAATAAATATATTGTCGATTAACTTTAAATATAAAAATTATCTAAAATTATTAAACGTAAAATCATAATCGTTAATTTTTCTTTTCTACCCTACCATCAACCCTCATACTCACACCAATTTCTCTCAATTTCATTTTTCTTGATTTAACAAACATCTTTTATGAAGTGGATTTTTTTGGTTTTTTTTAAAATTGATTTAATGTACGGTGTCATTAGAACATGCTAAAAAGATATTCGACGAAATTTATGAAGTTAGGTGATCGTTTGTCTTTCTTTTTGCTTCTATGACGGAAATTTTCGTTGTGTTATGGTTTTAATACTGATAGAGACCCTTGATTTGTTCTAAATTCGGCACTTTATTATCATTAATTAATTAGTCTTGACTACATACATTTTGCATAGGGTCTTGGTAAAGAAATTAAATATCGGTGCAACTGATACATGTAATTGGAGATTTTATGAGCACGAAATGAAGGAGACATAATGTCTCACCTCAATAGATAAAAAAAAGGAGGGTTATGTTGAATTTCATTATCTCTTTAGTAGGGCATCAACACCTAATCATCTATGCCAAAAGAACAGAGAGATCTTCAAACGCAAAGTCTAGAAAATAAGCTTTGAATCAAATCTCTTAATATTATTTTTGTCACTTATCATCATTTCAAGTATTTTAAGTTTAATGTAACTAATGCTTATGATAATTTTTTTTTTTTTATATTTACGCTATCATATAGCCAACTATACTATGGCACATGCATTGCACGTGCGTCTTACTAGAAATAACTTAAACTTTTAAATCATGGTTAACACTCTCTCTCCATAAGAGAAATGAAGTTAACACGAGCAGAATATGATACCATCAAAAGTTCGGGTCAAGTTGGACCATACATCTTTGTAGAGGCCCAACACGCTTGACACAGGCCACAAATAGAAGCTTTAGGCCACTATGAAGATTCCTCGACACTTTTCCTCAAAGGCGTGGACCCCACCCGGGTCGCCCACCCCTCCTGCCAAACTGCATTCCTTCAGCTATAAATAGCAGTCCCGGCATAGAGCTGGAAATATATCAGCAACGCTATTTACAAAAACTACTCCAATTTCCAGTTCCCTCTTTCCCTTTTAACACTAAATCATGTCGGACAAGTGCGGAAGCTGCGACTGTGCTGACAAGAGTCAATGCGTGTAAGTATTTCTCATTCCCACAAGGCCAATATTACAAATAAGATATTGGTGCTCCATGTTTTCTTGAATCATGAGTTGAAGCACCTCGTTAAAAGTTTAAACCTTTAGTTGGGCTTTATGAATTGGAGAAAATAAACTCTCTGGGTTCGAATTTCATCACTAAACAGGGTTGGCACGAGGAGCATGTGGAAGAAATGATTATGAATAAATTCTTCTCCACTCTTAATGTATTAAACTTTTAGATGAAGTGATTTAATAACACCAAGATCCATACTCATTACCCATTGTCTTTATATCATGGCACATGCAAAACTATACACACACACTAACTTGTTTAGCAATGCATACTAATCGAAGCAATACCTGGTAATTTGCAGGAAGGGTAACTCCTTCGGCATGGACATTGTCGAGACAGACAAGAGGTACCTTTCTTGCTCAATAGGAAATCTTCAAAAACTTATTTTTGTTAAACACCCCACAAAATATCAGTTAGAAAAAATGCTGCCAAAATTTTCACACTTCTCTGTTGGTAACTGAATCAGTGGATTTGTATTCTGCAGCTACTCTGAGACCGTACTGTTGGATGCTCCAGAAGCTGAGCACGACAAATGCAAGTGTGGTACAATCTGCGCTTGCATCAACTGCACCTGTGGTCCATGAACGCAAAATAATTAGTTACAGGGACACAAACTTCATACTATATATACATGTTTGAATAAGTTTTATCTTTGTACTCCCCTGTTGTGTCAATTTGTGTCCCTGTCTGTCTTTTACATTTAATTTTACCCGTGTTCTGTCATTAATGAAGTATTATTAGTGTCTACATGTTCTCGACTTCTCGTATTTCTTATTCTTCAATGTAGTGTACTGCGACACAAAACCTTACAGCACGTTTGGTTTGAAAGAATTAGATAAAATGGGACAATAATAAAGAAGAAAATATTCAAAAAACAAAAAAGCTGAATAGAGGTAAAAGCTGACAACATGTCTCTGATATTTTCTATCAAAAGTAACCAAAATAATGCAAAAAAGTACCTTACAAACAGATACATAAAGGCGTATGTATAATATTGAAAATTAAACAAATTCAAACAAGAAGATATATATTGGTCTGCTGAATGAAGCAGTTCATTTAGCAGTGAAGATGCAGTTTGTCTGAGGTATTTTTGTCTGGAATCCCACTTAAAGAAAAGTAGAAGAGAACTTAAAATTTGTTCGTAGATCTGTGTTTGCGGCATGGTTGATGCATGGTACACTAGATTGAACAGGACAGGACTCGACAATTGACAAACATCTCATGTGCCATTAATGTTTGCTGCTAACGGGACCCAAGATCTAAAGACTCCATTTAGTAGCATGACACCACCGAATAGTGCCTAAAGCCTCACCAGAGGATTCTTTCACTATTTTCCAGTGAATCTAAGAACGTCTAGAGTTTCTTCCAATTCTTCAAGTTGATAAAAATATCCGCACACAGCAACCTTGACATAATATTATATGGAAATAAGAATGCTAGATGGAGGTGAACCAGCAAAGATGGTGGCATGCAAGCCAATGGCTAAATCCGACAATGTTGACTCCAGCAAGCAGAGCACAATTGAAAAAGAAGAAAAGAAAGCCTCAACTTGACCAACAAGTAACAATTTTGCGGATCTTGATTTTCAGATAACCTCGGTGCAAAACTTACTGAGCAGAGAAAGAGATGGCGGTTTATGAATACTGATAATTGGGATAATAAGCCTCGGCCAGTGGATAACGGAGCAGAGGCCAAGAATAATTTTTAGCACAATTTCTCATAAATTAAGTTTTAGTCCCTAATTCCAAGAGGATAATTAACGAGAAATCAGAAAACCACAAAGAAAACAGACAAAGTTATGGTAGTTCACAATTCAGCCTCAACAAGAGAGAGTTGCTACCGCTTACCATGGTAGATTTCCACTAAAATCAAGGAGTTCATAATAAAGATTTCAAGCGTCTCGGTCTGTGTAACTATATATAACGGCCCCCTCAAGTTCCTTTATACATCATAGGACATTAGGGCGACCTATTACAAAATATGAATGCACAATATACCTCTGTTAAAAAAAAGGGTTGGAATTGACAAGTTAATAGTGTAACTAGGCTGCATACAGCACAACACAATTGAGTTCCCAGTGGCTGCCAGGCAGATGAGGTAACGAAATGAGAAGTTTCTGGTCAGTTACATGATAACATGAAACCATAGTATTTCGAAGTCGTATTTATAAAGAGTGATTTAAGCAATGAGTTAACAATAGAACCAGAAATTGGGAGAACATATTAAACTATCTAAATAGAAAGTAATGAAAATCAACAACAAGGGCATGTTTATTCTAGATCAAGAGTGTAAATTTTAGCTTCCAATTGCTATTTTTGAGAAGACCGGTTTTATTTAGTGTATTCAGCCCAAAAGAATTGGGTCATTTTCAAAACTCTATAAAGTCAAATCAAACAGGTCATCATACAAAACTTCCATTGTTCTCAAATTTCTATAAGTTGGGCATTGCAGAAATTTCAAACATTGAAGCCTTCTGCACGTAGGCATTTGCGATGAGCCTCAATCCATTTTGCACAAGCAGCTTCACCATGTTCAACAATGCATTCATCCCTCAGCCTCTTCGTCTCAGGGCAAGCACAACAAATTTTCTTGCGCTTTGGATCAGGTCCAGATGCCGAGCCACCCGACCCCCCTTGATCTTTCTGTGATTGTAAATATATCACAGAGGGAGAGTGCTGCATCGGTAGTCTATCCATTGCCACACGTCGCTGAATACTACTGGATTTCATCAGTAAAAAAAAAAAAAAAGAAAGAAAGAAAAAAAGCTTATTCTACTGAATTATCCAGGAAAAGATGGAGCTCCATGAACACTACAGTATAGTCAGAAAACCACATAATATCGAAATTGTACGAAGTAAGAGATTAACAGATTTATAATGAGCCTCCTATACCCACAGCACCATAAGCTTCAAAACAGAACAATACTCGAGAAATATGAGCAAAAAACAAGAGCATGTTTGTCTACTATAGTACTATTTATAAGAGCTTAAGCTCTTTCAAATTTGCAAGTCAAGCTTTTGATGGTCTGAACCAAGAGAAACTTCTTCTCTTAAATCATTCCCCGACTTTAGACAAAATGATGATCATCACTACTTGTATGCATAGAAAATTTATTTTGAGTATGAAGTACTACTGAATTTTTTGTCCTTACAATTTCTCTCTCAAATTCTTAATCCTATTTCTCTTCATCTCACTCGCTTCATTTCTGTGTTTCTCTCTCCTGTTTTGCATTACACAACTTTCCCAATTTATGAATTGTTTGGGAGGGATTTCAATCCAATTAAAATTGAAAATATAGCCGTTATTGGGTCCCACTCGTCTAATAAAAGTCAACAATAACGGTTAGTTTTTCAATTTTAATCTGATTTTAATCTCTACCAAACAAGCTCTTACTTTCCAACCTTCAGAACAATATCCAAGGCAATAATCTAGCCAAATCATAACAGGTTGCTTTGATACCACTTTATCACACCTGAAATCCCTCACATCAAGATTAGCACAGACACTATTCTTTGAATATAACTTCTCTAAAGATCTTTTTCCTATCTCACAATAACATACATATAAAGGAAACTATCAATATTGAAAAGATAAAATCCTAATGCTTCATGATTCTATTACATTTTTGAACATCTTATGCCACTCATTATCACACTAGATCCCATGCAGTCATCTTGGCTTTATCTGAATGAGTAATTCTATACTTTCATCCATCAAATGAATTCAGGCCATATTCACTTTTACTTATTTAACGATCAAAAATCCAGTTTCTACAATATTCGAATTCTTTCATAATGGAATAAATATTGATTTTTAATAAACCAGAGTAATGAAGATAGATTCTAATGCAAATGCCCAAATCACACACCTCTTAGCGTTTCTCCATTCCAATTAAGTACCCCTTATTCATCTGCTCTTTTATAGAAGCGAGCACCCTTCTTTAGTTTTAATATAGAAATACGTCATTAAATTACAAGTCAAAAACTCAGAACCTGTTTCAGAGGAATGGAATTTAATTAAATCATTTACAGTTTACATAAACAATTGTAGTTCTCCAAATAAAACACAGTTGAAATGCATAATTCTATATCTTATTAGTTGACTTCTTAAAACCGCAATTCCAACAGCTGAAGAATACCAAGAAAAGGAGAAAAAAAATCATACACAGCAAATACACGCAACAAACAAGCAAAAAATGGTACCTTTTTCTTATTTTTCACTGAATGAAAAAAGGGCTGGAATTTGGAAAATTGTTTTGATTCAGAATTTTGTAAATCTGGATTTGAAAGGAAAAATGAAAATGGTAGCGGTCTCCAATATATTCCAGTTTTCTCATTACTTTTGAAGATTTTGATTGACTTTTTCCAAGTGAGTTTTGCGTGGATTTTTTTGAAGATTTGTACGAAATTAGTGGAAGTAATTTTTATGAAGTTCCATTTTTAAATTTTTATTGACTTTTGTAGTATTTAAAAGATTTTTAAAAAACGCACGTTTCAAAAATAAATACACCAATATTTTTATCGATTCTTCAAAAGTCTACATTAAATATCAATAAAAATTTTAAATCACAAAAAATCGTTAAAAGTCTCGATTCAATACGTAACTTAATTTATTCAAGAAGAATTTGGCCTACCTACAATATACTCGACATCTTGTGTGCTTCTAATTCCAAAAGCGTGGCACGTCAACAAACGCTTCTAGAGGGATTCGTTTATTTAGGCCCCACAATTCACTTTTCCAATTTTGAATTTTTCACATTTGTTTAAAGCATGATAAAATTAAAAATGACACGTATTCAAAATTATGTGGGGTTTGATAGATATTATTGATATAATAATGTATTTTAAATAATGATATGATGGGAAATATATTGTTAAAAAGTAAAGAAAAGATATTAATGTGATGAAAAATATTATTTTATTGAAAAATATATGGTTGAAAATGTGTTTTAAAATAATGTATTTTGAAAGAATGTGTACTAAATTGGAGCTTAATCTACTTTTTGGTATTACATCATGTTAAAAATCCCATCCCGATATTGTCCCGTTTTAAATCCGATGCAGGGACGGGGATGAAAACGGGCACACAATTCTCACCCTGGACTCCTCGAATTATTTAAATTTATTTTATTTTATTTTTATGTTTGTCATTTGAACTTGTACTTTTGAACATAGATAATAATATTTAAAATATAATTAATTAATTATTCTGAATTAGCACATAATCTCTTTACATTTCATTATTGTAGAGAAAAACGTCATTACCTTCCATATTTTGACATTTTCATTCTTATTTCCACATTTCATTGCGCAAAATGTATTTTTTCATCCATTCTCTCAATTAGAAGTTGTGAAATGAAGAATATATCATTTTATTTAAATATACATTAAAAAAAATAAAAGAGAGAAAGAACTAATCGTAAGCATAATCCCAAAATTTTTAAAAAGAGCAAATGAGTCCCAAATAAATTATTAAAAGAGTAATTAGCACATAATATCCCTACATTTCACTATTATTGTGAAAAACATCTCCACCCCCCATTTTTTGATATTTTCACCATTAATTACATCTTTAATTGCGCAAACAATCATTTACATCAATTTTCTCAATAAAAATTATGAAATGACAAATATACCTTCATATTTAAGTAAAAAATGAAAATTAAAGTAAATTAATTTTTTTTAAATTTCTAATTTTTTAATAATTCATTTGGGACTCGTTTGCACTTTTTAAAAAATTGGGTTGTGGTTGCAATTATTTCTTTCTTTTCAAATTTAAATATGATGATATATTCATCATTTTACAGCTTTTTATTGAGAAATTGTATGAAAATGGATAGAAATGATGATTTATACAATCAAATGTATAATTAAGGGTGAAAATGTCAACAAATGAAAGGTAAAAACGTTTTCCACAATAATAGTGAAGGGTAAAAATACTATGTGCTAATTATCCTTTTAATAATTTATTTGGAACTCGTTCGCACTTTTTTTTAAAAACTGAGCTTATGATAGCAATTAATTCTTTGATATTCTTTTTATTTTATTTCAACAGAATGGTATATTCGTTATTTCATAGCTTTTAATTAAGAAAATAGATGAAAATGAGCTTTTACACAATAAAAGGTAAAAATAAGGATGAAAATGTCAAAAAATGAAAGGTAGAAACGTTTTCTACAATAATATTGAAAGATATGAACGGTATGTGCTAATGAGCCTATTTCAATTCTCGCCATGCCTTCCTTTAACTTTGTGGATCTATTCTTGGTTCAAGATAGGAAAGAATAATGATTTTTATCACCATTAATTTTTATGTGATTTTACGGAACAATAAAATAAAAAAAGGTGGGAGAATTTGTTGGTCTATATTTCGATCATAACACGTGTCTATATTTCGATCATAACATAAACAAGTACCTATCAAATAACGAAAGTAGCAAAGGTACAAGTAAGGTCTTCATCATTCAGCAAAGGGCAAAAATCTAGATAAGAAGATGCTAAAAGCATAAATACTGGTATATGTATTGGAGTGAATATCATTGGCTCAATCTCGCGAAAATTTGAGCTGTTCGAATTGACATTCATCCTTGTGCATTTCGACAGATACATGTACGAAAGTCGATAATCAAGAGAATAACTTTTCATTCTGTGCATATAGTGAAAAATTGGTGTCAACGGGCAATAAGAAATGAAAAGATCTGTTCTGAGGAGGAGCTCAACAGACTGGATGAGAACTGGCATAAGAAGAGAATGTTTCATATTGCATCGAAGGAATCCTCAGGAATTTGTGATAGCAGTTTTCATCCACCTTCTCCACCAAAAAACTGAACCTAATACCAGCCTAGTTATAGACTTGTAGTCATATATAGTCGACAAGCATATCAATCTCTACTTCATCGTCAGCAAATGCACAAACTAGCAGAAGATCGAGCATGTTTGGCTTTGCTTAAAAGATAGAAGCAGCAGCTCATTTCGTCTTTATTTTTACACCACAGCATGACCTTTCATGCTGTGAGAAAAAGACCAAAAAAGCTAATTCGTTTGGCTTTTAAGCAAAGCCAAACATGCTCGCAGCATATGAAGAAATAAATGCAAGATCAAGAGTGAAAACCAAGAGATATTTCATTCACTTTTGAGAAAATTTACAGGAAATTTAATATATACAAAATTTAAAGTACATAACAAAGAACAAAACAGATTTAAAATCCCAGTGCACTGAGGTTTTTAATAAAATCCTTGTTTATTAAAGTTCCAACCATCAAATCTAAACAAATTTAAATAACATGAATTTGAATTTATGTTCTTTCAATTCACAGTTCCACAAAGCATGCTTATCAGCATCACGGGTTCCCAACTAATGCTAGTCATACTTCTCCCTCCATGAATACACAAGAAAGAAAACCCATGAAAGAGCGAGTACAATGTCTCCAACAACCAGTCTCAGCCAATCCCAACCGAGATCCTCAACCTTCCTTTCAAAGTAAATTCTCCAAATAGCCATTGCTACATGGAGAATCACACAACCCCCGGCAAAGAAGATATGGAATTCTCTGTCCTTTACAAATGCCACCATGAACAAGAGAAACCCAATGGCAAATAAAAGTAAACCCGAAAACGAATCCGATGTCCTAATTAGCAGCTCATCATGAGGTGTTGATCCCAGCAGCTTACTGGCGTGGTCTTTACCATGGCTAAGCACAAACACCTGATTACTACAAAACATCATGAGAACTCCACAAGTTGAGGCAATCACAGAATGGAGCATGCATATAAGGATAAACCGAGGTGACAACATTGATCATTCAAAATAATACTGATATTTGTCCCCCTTTTCCTCGAAGAAGATTCAATCTTTATGCCTAAAAGCAAAAATCCACAGAAATACTGAACCTGCTCCAGAACAACTCTTCCATTGCCAGTATCAATCCTACTTGCCAGTAATCAGAAATCAACAAAGAATACCCAATAATTATATTTACTTGAAAAGCATAATTCAATTCAAGAAAACTGAACCCAGAAAATACTTCCTTTCAAGAACAAGATTTTTGGACTAAAAGTAACAATTAAGTAGCCAAATGATAGCCCCTTTATAAATCTTCAGGGCTCAGGACTCTTGTTCTATCAATATATCGATTTCAATAAAGGGTAAATTGTGAAATTGTGATCCAAGATAAGATATTTTAGATTCGAAACCCTGGTGTGGAGTAGAAACGCGTGGACGATTGAATGAAAATGTTCTGGAATATAATAGAATTTGAGAGAATAAGAACCGGTGAAAGCGTGACAATACATATATATGTATATATGATAATTTATTTATACATGATATGAAGCGATATAATTGGATCAGAGTTTTTTAAACTAAAAACTTTGACACTTCATATGCACGTAAGCTAACTTATCACGTACAAATAATATTATTATAAATTTTTTATTTGTAAATTAGTAAAATAAATTATTAATCAAAATTAACAAAATGATTGTTATCTCTCCACTCTCTCTTAAAAGAGAGGATCCCATGTTACTATTGTGATTTTCTCTCACGGATAATTGTTCATGCGAGGACAAAAAATGCACAGTTCATTCATGAAGATATTTCCTCCTTCCCATTATTTAAAATATCTCATCTGCTACTATTTCTATTTTTCTTTCAAGAAACTGTTTGACTTTCTATCGCCGCAATATCTTCTCTGTCATGCAATCGAAAGTTTTTCATACTAAGGCTTGTTTGAGCCCCCATTTTTTTTGCAAAAAATATATTTTATAATAACGTTACGAGGAGAATGTATGATTTAAAAATAAAGAAAATTTTTGAATTTACGTGTAATATTATTTTATTAAAAATTGTATATTTGTAACGAGGTCAAATTAGTGTTTAAAATATGGGGCCCGCGCTATCCCAATTTTCTCTCCCTTGATGGTAGAAAAGAGGCGAAAGAAAAATTTGGGTAAATTGAATCGATGACTATAGCGTCGTTTCTTCATCTTGCTGCGATTTCCAGTAGAGTTAATTCATCCTCCAATAGGTTGTGTTTATGGCTCTGCTACTGGTGATTCTTGTTGCTGTGGCTGTTGGGGTCAAGAGGTTCAAGGTGCAGTGCACCATGTCATACGCAGCGACTGCAGTTGGTACCATGATTTCAATATCAATCTTGGTAGTCTGGTCGAGTTTGTAGGGCTGTGGACCAAATCTGTTAGTACCTATCTTCTTTAAAGCTTTATGGCTGGTTGTATAAAATAAGATAAAAAGCTCAGCAAAAGCATTGAAAGTTCACTTATAAGCAAATTAACAGTAAGAATAATTTGCTTTTAAGCTCACTCCAACGATGGTTTATGCGGGATTCACCTACTCGGCACCATAGGAAAGCATTGTGGAGCTGCGAATCCAAGAGAAATTTCAATCATGAGATCTCTCAAACCCTATGAAGATGTACATACCATCAATGTTTCATGGGCCACTGAACTTTATACTATGTCACGATTTACTCACTGAACCTCATTAATTGTCCTTTTGGCCATTGAACTTTATTCCGTCCAACTCCATCACTCACCCGATGAAAATCGTTAATAGATGTGCATACGTAGACGACGGAAAAATGAGCTGGCCAGTTAAATCTTTTCCAAGTGGTTTATGCAGGATTCACCTACTCGGCACCATAGGAAAGGATGGCTTATAATCTGATTGTCGAGGGTGATACCATCTTAATTGGAGTTAAATGTTTCATTGGCCACTGAACTTTATACTATGTCACGATTTACTCACTAAACCTCATTAATTGTCCTATTGCCATTGAACTTTATTCCGTCCAACTCCATCACTCACCCGATGAAAATCGTTAATAGATGTGCATACGTAGACGACGGAAAAATGAGCTGGCCAGTTAAATCTTTTCCAAGTGGTAAGTTTCATATAAATGACTTAACAAAAACAAAATTAAATTGCTGCAAATCGTGAACTCAGTTTCTCCTCCCAAATCCATTCGTGAAGAGTCCCAATTTCACCTCAACCAATCACCTTCCCAAATCAATTGATCCCCAAACATTCCCTTCAAGAACCATAACCCCCAAAATCGATTCAATCGACGGGAAGAGTACAAACAATCTGCCAAAATCCAAACTACAAGATACAGTAATCAAGTGTTCGTTGGATCTTGCCCGTGATTTGAACTGAATTAAAGGTAAATTTCGTCCGTCGCCTTGTGAATCTAAATGCGATTTTGTTGAAATGAACCATTGGCTATTTCGTCTCATATTGTTTCACTATCAATATTTGCTCTAAAATGTTTGTTGTTTTGGTTCGTTCCTACCACATGCCCTTCAGACCTTGATCCTTAGATTTCTTACATTTATTTTGCTAAAAGATTATTCTTGCAGGAATTGGATTCTCAAAAGATTAAACTTTAATTCTGATTTAAGATGCACGCGTTTGGTATCCCAACTGTAGATGTTAATTCACACATGCAAAGCAGTTGGTTTTTAGTGTGCCTGTAATCTTACGTTGTAGTCATTTTCTTGAAGCTTAAACTATCAATGTTTAAGTAGAATAATGTCTTCAAATACACGTGTGCTGGTTTTTATAGTTGAGAGGAAAAGAATGGATTTGATTATTTGGAACTCAAATTACTTATTATATGATTATGATCATATGTTACAATTTAAGATTAAAGTGATTGGAATCCTAAAATTTTGTATTGGTTTATTATTTATGAACATTCGTGGATGTTTTTGATGTAATCAAATGTTTGATATATGAATTACTTCTTGAAGAGTTGGAATAACTCTGAAAAGCATTTTGAGAATTTGTAGCTACAATAACATCTTAAAATGACAGGAAAGAACAAAAGCATTTGTCATGATTTCATGATGTTGGGCCATTACCGGTCGGAATGTCCGACGAAGAAACGATGCCCAACATGTGGCAAGGGATATGTGAAATGAATGGATATTGAAGAGAAGGCTAAAAACATAGGTCAGCAATTCTTCTGTTGTACGAACGATTGCAGGCATTTCAAGTGGAGCGATATTACTTACCACGAAGAACGTGTAATTTGAGGATGAGTCAAGTGGTACATCGAAAATTCAAGATTTGTCAAGTTTAAAAGGACGTAGATAGCTCCCTCAATGTTACTATCCGCAAAGGGAAAAGGAGATAAAGAGGGAGGAGCTTATTGAAATTTAGCTGCTTATGTTATTCGTTAATAAAATTTAATTGTAATGGACATGGTATATCGTTGATATTTAAGTGTTTGATGTATGACTCTATCAAGATTTCTGGACAAGTTTTAGTTTTTATTGTAATACCAGATAGATACAAAAAACCAAAGTACATTGCTACTGGTATTAATTTACATAAATCAAAGCATCATTTACAAAATACCATTCGCATCAAAATGAATTGGAACAAATTCATTTTGTGTGCGACTTGTGTGTCTATCCCCACATTCGGATCTCCTCTTGATGTTGACAACATCGGACGTCGTCTTTTTCTTGCCCTTGCAGCTCTCCATTTGACAGAATTCACATCCTCTGTCATGCAATTCGTTCACGCCTTCGTCAAAGTTCACTTCATCAATTGGAAGCGTACATCTCCCATTAAAGTTTGACAGACTCAACTATAACTAGCTGTTTTCAAATCAATTAAACATTGCAGCATCCTTTCCAATTGAGTTGTCACACAACTTCTATTTTTTCTGGACCAAGCAATTACACAATAAAAAAAAATAGAAATAAGAACCTACAAATATAATCATGTTTCAAAATACAACAAGCCAGAACTGATGTAATTTATCTAAAATTCCAAAATAGAGGCAGATAAAATAATTCCAAAAAGCCCACTAAAATGGCTGAATTGCATTCATTTGAACGGTCCATGCGCACGCCCTCAAGAATGTAGAACAATGATGGATTGTTTGTTCACATACTTCGCGATTCAATTTTGGGGATTAGGGTTCTTGAGGTGAAGTTTGGGTTCGCGACATAGAAGAATGGCCGATTGTTTGTTCACTGTTCACATACTTCCGTTTCGATTTTGGGGGTTAAGGTTCTTGAGGTGAATGTTTGGGGTAGGGGTGTCCAAAAGTCCCAAATCAAGCGATTCTTCATAAGTTAAATATCCAAACGGATACCCGAATCGAGAACCGATGAGTTTGGGTCGGGTCTAGACCAAGAACCGAAGAGCCGAATAAGAATCGAAACTAAATACTTTTTTATTTTTTATATTGAATTAATTAAATTATTTTATTTTTTTTCTAAACAAATTAGCAAATTAATTAAATAAATCAGATTATTTCATAATTTTAATTTGTAAAAGTTACGAATGAAATGTCATTAGTTGTATTTATGTAGTGTTGCTGTAAATATTAAAAAAATTAATTATGGTACGGAACCGAACCCGAACAGTTCCATAATTATATTTGGACCCAACGGTTCCATTTATTAAATACCCGAAAGTTTTGGGTCGGTTCGATTCTTTTCAGAACAGAACCGAACCGACCCACGGACAGTCATAGTTTAGGGATCAATTGAATTGGGGAAGATGATTTGTTGAGGTGAAATTATGGCTCTTAGCGAATGGGTTTGGGAGGAGAAACTAAGTTCACCATTTGCAGCAATTTAATTTTGTTTTTGTCAAGTCATTTTATGAAATTCGTAAAGTCGTGTATGGTAAGTTTCAATTTAATTTTACTGACGTGGAAGCAAATTGCACTAACTTACCACTTGGAAAAGATTTAACTGGCCAACTCATTTTTCCGTCGTCCACATAGGCACGTCTATTAACGATTTTCATCGGTGAGTGATGGAGTTGGACGGAACAAAGTTCAGTGGCCAATGAGATAATTAATGAAGTTCAGTGAGTAAACCGTGAATAGTATAAAGTTCAATGGCCAATGAAACATTTAACTCTCTTAACTATCTTTTCAGGTACCTTTTAGTTTGAATTTTAGATTTTTCCTTCTAATAGTTGTATGCATTGATTTCTTCCATGTTTTTGCTATTTTTATTTGGGAAGTATATAGCTTTGCTTGAATCAATGTATACTTTTTTATGTTGTATTGAAAACACTTCGAAATTGGACAAGAAGGGTCTATTAGCACCGATTGTTGTATTGCATATGGGGAATTTCCGGCTAAACTTACTTCATCTTATAAAGAGAGCATCTAATTGTAGGACTTGAATTTATTGTCTTCGTAATTCGTTGTAGGAAGTTTTGAGAGAAGCTGCTTCCGGAAGAAAAGATGCAGAAATAGTGAAACTAGTAGAGGTCAGACATTCTCCACAAATAAATAAATCTCGATTCAAAACCTTGAATTAATGATAAAAACACTAAACCTTTGCAGCTAGAAATCTTCAATAATCGCGCAATGACCTTTCAATCCATAAGGCTATTCAAACTAAATAATTGAATGTTAGATATTTTTCATCATTTTGCATGTATTATCTTTTGTTTTGCGAATGTTTTGCCGCTCCGACTAGTGTTTGCCGCTACGCAACGGGGATCGACCTGCCCAGTCAGGTCGCGGGGGTCGAGGCGGCGCCTCGTGGGAACTCGGGGCAACGCCCCCGAAAGAGAATTTTATTTTCAGAAGTTTTTGAATAGGTATGTTTCTTCCAACAGATGCGTCCATTCATTTCAAGGGACACACCTATTCAAAAGGTTGCCTCCATTTCTATATATTCTGGGCGAATTCTCATTTGCAAGACACTTTTTTAAAACTTTCTATTCTTCTATCTTTCTCTTGGCATCGTCAGTTTCTCTATAGAGTGTTTCTTGGTTTGATCAAATAGTCACAATTTGAATCAAACGCCTCCATTGTATCCTGAGAGAGATTTTCTATCATACCCCGGTCGTGACTTTGTTGGAAAGGGGAGAAACATCTCTTAAAAGATAACGATTTTCGTGCCTTGGAGTTATTTATTGTTCCAGATTTCCTACTTATTTCCCAACAGTTTTAAGAGATGGCATCGTTTCAAGATCCGCGATAAATGAATCATGGCACCTTCAATTAAAGTCATGAATCAGGATTTGATACGTCTTGATCGGTTTGATGGACGAGAATTTCACGCGTTGGCGGGGAGAAGGTTTTATTCTTCTTGACAAGAATCAAACTGTCCTACATTTCGAGTGATGATCTTGCGCCTATTCCGGAAGAAACAGAAGATGATTCGGATGAACGCAAGAAGGAATTACGGGATCAACGACGAAACGAAAGGATGATGATTTTAAATGGCAGAGGCCATATTACGAATGCACTATCGGATCATCGTTTACAGTAGCACACGGGACTATCGAACTGACAAAAGAATTGTGGTTGGCATTGGACAACAAGTATCGTATTGAAGAGGCAAGCAACCAGAAATTCTTGATCGGTAATTACTTTGATTTCAAGATGACGGATAGTAAGTCTGTTCTTACCCAAGTACATGAATTACAAATTATTGTTAGTAATCTTAAGAATGCTGAAATTGTCTTGCCTGAACCATTTCAAGTTGGAGCCATTATTGCAAAATTACCAAGTTCATGGAATGGCTATAAAAAGAAACTCAAACATGATGAAACCAAGCATACCCTGGAATCCCTCATGCGTCATCTGCGTATTGAGGAAGACTCTCGTAAACGAGATAATAATGATCAAGTGGCAGAAAAGGCGAACGTGGTTCAAGGAAATCATAAGGGTAACAAGAAGCGTAAATACTCCAATTCTAAGGGAGATTATGCAGAAACCTCTAAGAAAAAATTTAAGGGGATTGTTTCTACCGCAAGAAACCTGGTCATCGCTCGTGAATGCCGACATCGAATAAAAGACGAGAAGGCAAAGAATGAGAAGACAAAGAAGGATCAAGTAAATGTGGTGATGGAAATTATGATCCAAACCTTGTTGCTGTGGTGGAAGAAGCCAACTCAGTCGGAGTTGAAGTAGGGTGGTGGCTGGATACCGGGGCTACAATTCATGTAAGTAATGATAGATCTCAATTCAAGACTTACAAAGAATGCATCGATATGGGATAGGTAAGAATGGGTAACAATGTTCGTGCCAAAGTTGTTGGAATTGGATCAGTTGAACTGAAATTCACCTCGGGAAAGAATCTGACTTTGGCAGAAGTTCTCCATGTGCCTGAAATGTCCAAGAACCTGATTTCTGGGGATCGCCTTAACAAGGCAGGTTTTAAGATTGTAATTGAGTCTGATAGCCTTATAGTATCTAAGAATAATGTATTTGTCGGAAAAGGTTACTCATGTAATGGTATGTTCAAAATGAATCTAATAAAAGATAACTTTGCTTATATTGTTGATTCTTTACCTTTATGGCATGCTAGATTAGGCCACTTAAATTATAAATCCATTAGGAACATGCATAATCTAGGAATTATTCCTAAATGTAAGTTTGATGATGTTAAAAAATGTGATATATGTGTTCAAGGTAAAATAACATGTAAACCTCATAAATCTGTTATGCGAACATCTGAATTACTTGGTCTTATACATTCAGATGTGGCTGATTTGCATAGTAAAGTTTCACGCGGAGGGAACAAGTACTTTGTGACCTTTATAGATGATTTTTCGAAATATGCTTATGTATACTTACTAAAAAGTAAAGATGAAGTTTTAAGCAAATTTCTTATTTATAAAGCAGTAGTGGAAAATCAATTAAACCGAAAAATTAAAGTCCTACGTTCTGATAGAGGAGGTGAATACCAAGTAGCAGAATTAGCAAAATTTTGTGAAACTAATGGTATAGTTCACGAGTTTACTCCACCATATTCGCCGGAATCAAACGGAGTAGCAGAAAGGAAAAACAGGACTTTAGTTGAAATGGTGAATTGCATCTTGATTAGTTCGGTTTGCCCGACCAATGGTGGGGTGAAGCACTCTTAAGTGCATGTTATACTCTAAATAGGATTCCTATGAAGAAGATTAACAAAACTCCATATGAGTTGTGGTTCAACCGGAAACCTAATATTAGTCGTCTCAAGGTGTGGGGATGTCTCGCATATGTGAGAAAACCAAATCCGAGAGATTACTAAATTAGGAAATAAAACTTATAAATGTGTATTTATAGGTTATGCAAGAAACGATCGCTTATAGGTTTCGAAGTTAGAATCCTATGATGTTATCGAATCAATTGATGCTTGAATTTTTTGAACATATATTCAAGTCTTCATCTATGCAACCGAAAATAATATTACTTCTAGTTCTTCTAAGAGAGTTCATGAAGAATCTCTTGATGAAACTTCTGCTAAACCACAATCGGAAATAGAACCTAGAAGGAGTAAGAGACAAAGAAAAGAAAAATCTTTCGGACCTGAATTTGTGACTTATTTGCTAAAAGGTGATGTAAATAAAATTACACATCAACTAAGCTAATGCTTAATGATGATAGTGATCCTGTCACATACTCAGAAGCTATTTCCTCTCGAGATGCTGTACTTTGGAAAGAAGCAATCAATGATGAAATGAGATCCATTATGTCAAATCAAACATGGAAATTGGTTGATTTACCTCGTGGCTCTAAACCAATAGGTTGTAAATGGATTTTCAAGAGGAAATTAAATGCAGATGGCTCTATAAATAAATATAAAGCTCGATTAGTAGCTAAAGGTTTTAAACAACGTCATGGCATAGATTATTTTGATACTTATGCTCCCGTAGCAAGGATATCATCCATCCGCGTATTGCTATCTCTTGCTTCAACTCACAATTTAGTTGTCCATCAAATGGATGTAAAAACGGCTTTTCTAAATGGTGACTTAGAGGAAGAAGTATTGATAAGTGTATTTTATACACTTATTCGGGCTCCAAATTACGATATTTTATGGTTCTTTTAATGAGATTATAGCCTAATTTATGATATAATGTGTTATTAGGTGAAACTCGATGGATGATGAAGAATTGGAGAAAAGAATGCAAAAAATTGGCGAAAAAATGGAAAGATCCAAAGCTTGAGGGTTAAAGTGCAAATACACAAAAGTTGTGTCGAAGCTCACGATGAAGATTCAAGAATGCTAGAGGTCAAATGGATGCAACGAAAGATCAAAAGGAGTGAAAACAAATCAATTTCCAACCGCACAAGGATGTCTAAATTTTAGTTGGAGATTGAGACACATTTTTAGCCTAGATAAAGTTCGAATTGAAGAAGAGCTATTTCTATCAAAGTTGTAGTCCTTCGAGTTATCTTTCTAACGCAACTTGAATAATCTCAATCGGACATCGGAAGGAAAAGTTATGACAGAATTACTAAAACAGACGCAAAGTGGACAGAAACTTGGCGCCCGAGCGCTACACACTCAGCGCTCAAGCGCTGCACTAGCCAGAAAATGGATTTTTTAACAGATTTTCAGCGCTCAAGCGCTGTCCCATAGCGCTCAAGCGCCGCCACAGATTCTAGGTTTTTATTGTTTGGGCCGCGAAAACTCCACAAAAAGACTCCAAATTGGCCAAGAACGGACATGAAAGTATAAATAGACCTAAGGAGGCTTGGAAAGGGGGGGTTCCCACCTTAGTTCCAAACAACACAAACACATGGAACTTTGAAGATTTGGGAAGGAATTCAAGGAAGAACACATCAAAAGGATTTATTCTACTCATTGGGAGGGAAAGTATATACAATTGGAGATTCAAAGGCGGAATTCAAAGGAGGAAAACATCGCGCAAACCACGTTTTGAAGCATCAATGGGAGTTGGAAGAAGATCTTGGTGCAAGATTGGATTCTTTTTCTACATTATTCTTCTAAACCCGGTGATGTACTCTATAATAACTTTGTATTTTTCTTTCATTCCCATGAGTAGTTAAATCTAATTTAGGGCGAACAATGTAACCAATTGGGATCCTTTATTTCTTTAAATTGAGATTCTTGTGCTTTTATTTGATGTGTTGATTTTGTTATGTTCTCAATGCATATGTGTCGATTTTGCTATGTTCTCAATGCATTTAATTACTTGATCACTAATTAAATGATTTCGTGAACAATAATTACGTAGAGATGCGGATTGTTGTTTAGACCGAGTAGTAAATTCCGGTAAATTGGCATAACGTGTAGAGATACCTATGTTAATTGCTGCGGTCATAATTGAATTCTTAGAACTGATGTTTCGTTTAACTAAGGAGAATTCGCATAGAGATATGGAATTGAATTAGTTAAATAGGCTCAATGAGAACTCGAGAGGGGTAAATTGAATACAATAGAAGAATTCGACCGAACACTACCTTAGATTGTATGAATCTTGATTTAAGGAGTAAATGTGATAAATAGGTGAAATTGTTCCGCCCTAATATCCGTTATCCTTTGAATTTCAAATCAATCGCTTCTGCATTCAATTTGATTTCAAGTATTTCAATTCAAGAATTCATAACCAATCACTGTTCAATTGTTTATTCCCATCAAATAAAAGTTAGAAATAATAGATTAAGACTAAAGTATAGTTCTCGTGGGAACGATAATCCGGACTCTTAGGTCCACTTTATTACTTGTCACGATCCGTACACTTGCGGGATATAAAAATTCGACAACAAGTTTTTGGCGCCGTTGCCGGGGACTATTTACTTTTAGTCTTAGTTTATTTTATTTTTACCTGTTATTTGATTTTATTTGTTGTTTACTTTTCTTTAATTTCTTTTTACGTTTAAGTAACCCCCTACAGTTTTAATCTACCTTGTGTTGGTATTCTCTCTTTGCATTTTTCAGGTATTTATACATGATTCCGACTTTGGCAAAGTGATAAAATTGTTGCAATGACAAATTTCTACATGGATTGTAGAAATATTTTTGGAGAATATCCAAGTTGTGAAAATTGTTACGAGGTGTATTGTTCTGGACAATGCTCGTTCACTTGTTTACACACACCGAAACTTATGAGCTTTCGAAAATATTTGATATGTAGAAAACAAGCAATTGAAAAATCTGATGAAAGGTATATGCTCATGGGAGATTTTGTACCTTACGATTGGGATGAGGACATCAAACTTGTGGGAGAAGGTCCTCCCCTATTGAACGAGAAGGTACTTGCAAAGTACTTTAAAGAACTTGCCAAATTGGATCAAAGAGATATGCTTATGGGAGATTACATGTACTGGAGTGGATTTCGACAATGGGGGTACAATCCACTTCAAGAGGTCATCAGGACCGACTTCTCCTTGCCCGTGGATTTAGATTGCGGACCTAACACTCCACCCGATGAGAGTTCAATAATTGACGAAGAGTCAAAAATAAGTGAAGATTTAATCACAACGAAGCTAAACGAGGATTTGGCGATGAATAAGGAGGAAATCAACTCACATTTTTCCCACTTTATTGATTGTCCAAAAATTGATTTTGTGATTGGGCCTGACGAGGAGATAGAAATCTACATAGTTGAGGTTGAGTCGGATGGAATAGACAAGTCCTATTATGTTGAAAAGGGCAAAGAAGAGCTGTGGAGATCAAATGAAAAGTGGATCAAAGCCAAAAGAAGAAAAATGGACAAGGCATCAAAAGCCTTCTTTAGGTGCCCGTGATCGACCGCCGTAGAGTCGAGCTAAAGACTATAAAAAAGCGCTTCTTGGGAGGCAACCCAAGCTTTCTTTTTATTTATTTATTTTGTCTTTTAAGTTTTAGGATAGTTTAGTTTATTTTTATTTGGGACTCATCAACCTTACCCGTTTTCCCCTTAGGTCTTTGATAAGTTAGTTGGATTATTAGATGTTAGAGCTAAGTAACACGTGTTCCAGTTATTTGATTTTAATGACTTATTTGACTTTTCAGGAACATGACGTCGCGGAACATTTAACCAACATTGACTAAGGAGCCAACTGAAAAATATGAAAGATAGCCATGGAATTACACGCCATATCAGGGGAGTCTTTTCTTCATATTCTTCCCCACCCCTTTATATGCGAATTTAGGATTAAAGACATTGAGGACAATGTCTAGTTTAAGTTTGGGGGTGGAAAACATGAGTTTTCATTTTATTTTTGTGTTTTTGTGTGAGTTTTCTTTTTGTTTTTGTGTTTTTGTGTGCTTTAATGTAAAAAAAAAAAAAAAACTGAAAAATTTCAATTCTTCATTTTGTGTGCTTGTGTGAGTTAGTTGGCCTGGCTGGCAATGATGAATATATTGAATTATAAATTGATCTATGAATGATGAATAAGTTGCATACTTAGATTAATTTTTGCTTTTCCATGTGAAATTTGATATATATTGAGCACGTGAATTGAGTTAAGCATTATGTAGGAATGAGTTGATTTCATAATTGGATAGGTTGAAATAGTGGACCATAGATGCTAAACCCAAAATCAATCACTTTTGCATTCTTAGACCAAATCTAGAATAGTTTGGGGAGATTTCACTGTTGTAGGGAGATATTGAGATAAATAGGGATTCCATGTGTGAAATTAAAAATCTTGCGTGGATTGTCTAACGTCAATAGGATGCAATTTGGTAAAAATCTTAAATTAAAGGTTGGTTTACTTGGATAAGTGTTTAATGAGGGACATTGCACTAATCAAGGCATAAAAAAAAATATTTTATTTGAAAATTTCTCTTCGTAGCCTTTATGACTCGAGCAATTAAGCCTGCAAGGGTCTTTACAACCTGGTGCCCTATGGTCATTTGACTTGGGAGTATCGGCTGAAAGCTTGTTACATGGGTCATTTAGAAAGTTTAAGGGAGAGAATGTTTCATATAAAAAAAAAAAAAAATTACTCATATGAACTAAAAAAAATAATAAAAATAGAAAAAGCAGGTGCATGAAACAGAAGACGCACCAAATGCCTTGATTAAGTACCGAACACTTGTTTAAGAAAATTTGACTTTTGATGAGGGATTATTAGCCTAGTTAAGTCCTAGAGATTGAAGCAATCATATAGAGAATCCTTATTTATTGACATATTGACTTGCAATTAGTGAGATTTACCTAAACTAGAGAGGTGATGATAGTATAGACTTCAACCTTAGTTCACACGCTTGAAAAGAGTGAAAAGAATAAGTTTAGGGGTGTGTGAATCTTACGAGTGATGAAAGAACATATTTGACTTTTGAGGTCGGAAATTGAAACAACTTATGAATTCATAATGCTATTCTTAATTCTTCACACACACACGTCAATTTTTCATTGGAAAAGTAAATTTTAATTTATGTAGTGTGATTTTGAAGTTGTGTATAAATTTGATATTATGATTTCAATCTTGAAATAAAAAGCCAGGTTAACTAGTTAAATCATTTTGCATTGCTTGATTGATTGGCCACCAATTGGGTAATTAGCATTGCATGTTCGTTGTTTATTAAGTTAGGTTACGGTTTTGTTTGAGGACAAACAAATGTTTAAGTTTGGGGGTGTTTGATAAGTGTATTTTATACACTTATTCGGGCTCCAAATTACGATATTTTATGGTTCTTTTAATGAGATTATAGCCTAATTTATGATATAATGTGTTATTAGGTGAAACTCGATGGATGATGAAGAATTGGAGAAAAGAATGCAAAAAATTGGCGAAAAAATGGAAAGATCCAAAGCTTGAGGGTTAAAGTGCAAATACACAAAAGTTGTGTCGAAACTCACGATGAAGATTCAAGAATGCTAGAGGTCAAATGGATGCAACGAAAGATCAAAAGGAGTGAAAACAAATCAATTTCCAACCGCACAAGGATGTCTAAATTTTAGTTGGAGATTGAGACACATTTTTGGCCTAGATAAAGTTCGAATTGAAGAAGAGCTATTTCTATCAAAGTTGTAGTCCTTCGAGTTATCTTTCTAACGCAACTTGAATCATCTCAATCGGACATCGGAAGGAAAAGTTATGACAGAATTACTGAAATAGACGCAAAGTGGACAGAAACTTGGCGCCCGAGCGCTACACACTCAGCGCTCAAGCGCTGCACTAGCCAGAAAATGGATTTTTTAACAGATTTTCAGCGCTCAAGCGCTGTCCCATAGCGCTCAAGCGCCGCCACAGATTCTAGGTTTTTATTGTTTGGGCCGCGAAAACTCCACAAAAAGACTCCAAATTGGCCAAGAACGGACATGAAAGTATAAATAGACCTAAGGAGGCTTGGAAAGGGGGGGTTCCCACCTTAGTTCCAAACAACACAAACACATGGAACTTTGAAGATTTGGGAAGGAATTCAAGGAAGAACACATCAAAAGGATTTATTCTACTCATTGGGAGGGAAAGTATATACAATTGGAGATTCAAAGGCGGAATTCAAAGGAGGAAAACATCGCGCAAACCACGTTTTGAAGCATCAATGGGAGTTGGAAGAAGATCTTGGTGCAAGATTGGATTCTTTTTCTACATTATTCTTCTAAACCCGGTGATGTACTCTATAATAACTTTGTATTTTTCTTTCATTCCCATGAGTAGTTAAATCTAATTTAGGGCGAACAATGTAACCAATTGGGATCCTTTATTTCTTTAAATTGAGATTCTTGTGCTTTTATTTGATGTGTTGATTTTGTTATGTTCTCAATGCATATGTGTCGATTTTGCTATGTTCTCAATGCATTTAATTACTTGATCACTAATTAAATGATTTCGTGAACAATAATTACGTAGAGATGCGGATTGTTGTTTAGACCGAGTAGTAAATTCCGGTAAATTGGCATAACGTGTAGAGATACCTATGTTAATTGCTGCGGTCATAATTGAATTCTTAGAACCGATGTTTCGTTTAACTAAGGAGAATTCGCATAGAGATATGGAATTGAATTAGTTAAATAGGCTCAATGAGAACTCGAGAGGGGTAAATTGAATACAATAGAAGAATTCGACCGAACACTACCTTAGATTGTATGAATCTTGATTTAAGGAGTAAATGTGATAAATAGGTGAAATTGTTCCGCCCTAATATCCGTTATCCTTTGAATTTCAAATCAATCGCTTCTGCATTCAATTTGATTTCAAGTATTTCAATTCAAGAATTCATAACCAATCACTGTTCAATTGTTTATTCCCATCAAATAAAAGTTAGAAATAATAGATTAAGACTAAAGTATAGTCCTCGTGGGAACGATAATCCGGACTCTTAGGTCCACTTTATTACTTGTCACGATCCGTACACTTGCGGGATATAAAAATTCGACAACAAGTATATATGGAGCAACCTGAGGGTTTTGTTTTACCTAGACAAGAAAAGAAGGTTTGTAAACTAGTCAAGTCTCTTTATGGTTTAAAACAAGCCCCTATGCAATGGCATGAAAAGTTTAATAAAGTAATGTTATCTAACGGTTTCAAGATTAATGAAGCAGACAAATGTATTTATTCTACATATAGAAAAGGTGCATGTATTCTTATTTGCTTGTATGTAGATGACATGCTTATTTTTGGTCCTAACTTAGAAAGTATTAAGGAGACCAAACAATTACTAGAGTCTAACTTCGACATGAAGGATTTAGGCGAAGCAAATGTGATCTTAGGGATTAAAATAATAAGAAAAGATGGATGCATATCGCTGAATCAATCTCATTATGTTGAAAATATCCTTAAAAGATATGGTCATATGGATCAAAAACCCGCATCAACTCCAATAGATCCGAGTATTAAGTTAATGAAAAATACTGGTAGATCTTATGACCAACTACAATACGCAAGTGTAATTGGAAGTCTTATGTATGCTATGCATTGCACAAGACCAGATATTGCATATGTAGTTGGCATATTGTGTCGATTCACTAGTAATCCAGGTAAAGAACATTGGAATGCGGTTTCAAGAGTTCTAAGATACTTGAAAGGAACTATTGATTATGGATTACATTATCAAGGTTTCCTGCTGTACTTGAAGGATATAGCGATGCAAGTTGGAACAACATAGAATCGAATTCTAAATCCACAACGGGCTGGATTTTTACTTTAGGAGGTGCAACTGTTTCCTGGTGTTCTACGAAACAAACATGTGTCTCAGATTCGACTATGTTGGCAGAATTCATTGCTTTGGCTAATACAAGTAAAGAAGCTGAATGGCTAAGAAATTTACTAATAGATATCCCATTGTGGGAGAAACCATCTCCAGCTGTGATGATCTATTGTGATAGTAAAGCTACTTTGTATTCGGTAGCGAACAAGACTTACAATGGTAAGCAACGACATCTTAGTCTTCGACATCAGTCTCTTCGAGGATTACTTAAGCAAGGAGTAATCACCGTTGAATATGTAGAGTCGAAGAATAACCTAGCAGATCCTTTGACAAAAGGACTGACTAGAGAGATGATTGCGAAAACATCGAAAGGAATGGGATTGAGGTCTACGTAACTTCAGTTAGCTTTAATGGGAACCCTACTTGTGTTTTGAAATATAAACAAAGTTCAAAGGGTACAAACAAGTTAAAGTCTAACTTAGACAAGACACTAGAGTAGTAGTTAAAACCCATTCATAAAATCTCTAGTGTATGTATTCTGCATGGTAGAGGCTGGATTTAATTCCTTAATAAGTTCTATTGAGAGAGAAAGTAACTCGCAAAATTACTTTATAAAGAACTTAGCTATGTGAGTGAGAAAGTCAGGCCGCTTTCTATGAGATTTAGACCGTCTCTAAAGCACTCATGAAATTCGGGATATACGCAAGGCCATTAATGCGTTAGTATAAAAGAGACACTCTTTATCGGAATAGTATGTGTAATGACTCCGGCTAGTCATAATAGGGTCCTTGGTTCAAGATTCGTTCACCATAGCACCTTGACAAAACTTTGAGTTGTTTACACTAAGTGAAAGTTCAAAGTCAAAAGCTACTTTCATTTATGTACAATTTCCTGCGATGATGCCTTTTGTGTGTGTTTGCATGAACTACGGTGGCTTGATCCCGTTAAGGGTACGTAGGCAATCAATTTTGTGATGCAGCCGCTTCATTTTCTCTAAACTAAAATTTTGAAAAATAGGGGGGATATGTTAGATATTTTTCATCATTTTGCATGTATTATCTTTTGTTTTGCGAATATTTTGCCGCTCCGACTAGTGTTTGCCGCTACGCAACGGGGATCAACCTGCCCGGTCAGGTCGCGGAGGTCGAGGGGGCAGCGCCCCCCGTGGGGGCTCGGGGGCAACGCCCCCGAAAGAGAATTTTATTTTCAGAAGTTTTTGAATAGGTATGTTTCTTCCAACAGATGCCTCCATTTCTATATATTCTGGGCGAATTCTCATTTGCAAGACACTTTTTAAAACTTTCTATTCTTCTATCTTTCTCTTGGCATCATCAGTTTCTCTATAGAGTGTTTCTTGGTTTGATCAAATAGTCACAATTTGAATCAAACGCCTCCATTGTATCCTGAGAGAGATTTTCTATCATACCCCGGTCGTGACTTTGTTGGAAAGGGGAGAAACATCTCTTCAAAGATAACGATTTTCATGCCTTGGAGTTATTTATTGTTCCAGATTTCCTACTTATTTTCCAACATTGAACACAACAAATGATATCACCAACACAAAAATAGAACCTTAAGATTTTGTAATTTGTACTGATTCTCAGCTTTTTGCATCTGTTGAGCAAGTTTAAATTCATTTTATCATAATGCGGCATACCTGATTATCAGAGGCATGAAGATATTTCTTCTTCGTATATAGCAGCAAAACACTACAGCATTGAGAATGGTATTTATTTTCACTTTTTTTTCTAGGTTGCTTATTTCCCTACTGTAATATAAGAACCTTAATCTCTAGGTGAAGA
Source organism: Fraxinus americana (assembly GCA_035079005.1). Lineage (NCBI taxonomy): Eukaryota > Viridiplantae > Streptophyta > Magnoliopsida > Lamiales > Oleaceae > Fraxinus > Fraxinus americana. Next base: position 53,776,106 of record CM068706.1, on the reverse strand, counting down.
TCTTTTGGCTATTTTTCCTGTTTTCGATTTTTAGACATCGAAAGAGCATCTACAGCCTCTGCGACCTTCTATTCAGATTAGAAGAACATCGAGGAGGACTTGAGCAGTTGAAGCAATATGGTGAGTTAAAGCAATTTGATGTTTTATTTATTTTCCCTGTGGATAAAACTGAATATTGATGCAAATATTTTTCACAAATGGAAAATTCTATTTTGATTGTACTAATGGAAATAGTAGAATGCAGATAATATAACACTAAATCTTCTTTGTAATTAACTTTTAAATCTTGGTTCAAATATTTAATTTTCTTATCTTATAACAAGATTATCAATATGTGTTGAGCGCTGTCTTTTCTCTCTTTTCTTTCGTTTTATTTCAGTTTGTTGAAAATAAGGTTCCAATCACACCAAAACCTGGCTCAGTTTCAACAATCGACACCACAATGCAACACGACCACAACTCCCAAACCAACACTACCCAAGATCGGTTGATCCAACGTGAAACAGCCCACACAGGACTCGATGTGAAGAAGAAGATAGCCTCTATATTCAGCCACTAAAGCTAAGGAAGAAGGAACAAAAAAGAATCACCAAGAAGGGCACAAAGCCAACTGGGAATGAGTTTCTCTTCTACCAAAAACGACTTCCCTCAATTTCACACACTCACTACAGTAATGGGGCAAAGCATATAAAGGTACTAATGGTGGGCTTTTAGGTTAGGGAGAATATGGCCCAATAGGTAAAATACAAGTGGGCTACAACCGGAAAGTCTTCCAACCTGGCCATAAGCAATACTAATAAATTAGGCTACTTCAAATTGCCCACTTAGGTTGTGGGAATGGTTCGTTCATTGTGGTGTCGACATTTCACTTCAATCATCGACCGAGGCCTATGAAGTCTTAATCCAAACTGTAAACTAGTTTAACATCATTGCTCGAATTTATTGGGTATCAAAATCCAACACAGTTATTAAGTTAGTTCATACTTGCATTTCCATTTATACAACACGACTGAGACCAACCGTTGACAAGGTTCAAGATGTAAAAATACAGGAACAAGAGAATTTGCTTCGGAGTGCTGTAAATCATGGTGAAGGCTTTACATGCTTACAAGCTATTTTGTCTATATTATTCTTGCTGTGAAATAGTAGAGTCATAGACACAATCTTGGTGAAGATTAATTTGTAGATGAATTTTGGCTCGTCATATTTAATCGTAGTTTATGGTCATATTTAGATTACTAAGTGATGTTTCAATATTTATTATTATGCAACTAATTGTAACAAAATTAGATGACAAAAGAGTTTAAAAGGATAGGCGTCCACGAAGATGGGATGGAGTTACAATGGCAAAATCAACTTTCGACATGTTCTGTAAAACTCTTAACGCTTCAGACACCAGTACCCACGAGGGATTTTTAGTCCTTCGTAGGGCTGCTGAAGATTGTTTCCACCTTTGGTTTGACATTCTTATGGCTTTTTAGCATCTAATTGCACTCGATACTGATATGTCACGTATAGGGGAAATTTCTTACAAATTTTTTGCTACATTTTTTCTAGTAGGCTTATAAAGAGCATAGGCCCTCCCAAGAGCTTATAGTTAAAGACCTACATGGAATTCAATGGAAATTCCATCACGGTTATAGAAGTATTAGATTTCATTCAACAATGTTTTCTAGTATGGAAATTTTGACAGTTTGATGCTAAATGTGCAGGCCAACCAAGGCGACATTTGCTCATTACTGGGTGGAGTATATTCGTTAGACAAAAGAATCTTATATGGGGGGATACAGTTCTCTTTTGATGTACACATTGTCCCAATGATCTCTTGTCAAGCAAGAGCACATAAGTTGTGACACAATTATAAAACACATTGGGTTGAGGATGTGATTCACGAAAGTCCCAACACATTGAACGCACTAATATTGCCTTTAAAATAATCTGTGCATTGCATGGCCAAAGACTAGCTTGTTTAAAAAAGTAAAAAAGAGATTATTTTTTACTTTAAAATTAAAAATAAGTTATTCATGTTTGAAAATAAAATATTTTAAGCTCCTGTTCGGTTTAGATTAAAAAAAATTAAAATCAATAATTATTTTTAATCAAATATTTTATGGGAATAACTTTTCGACCACATATTTCATCAACTTTTATCAAAATCTATTAAAAGTTTGATACGTGAAGCAGTACCTGATCATTAGGTCAACTGAAATGCTGCTGAACTAACCTATGTAAACAACAAAGATCAGGCGCTTGGTAATACAACATCACGCGAGGAGATTTCGGAATCATATTCAAATGCACAGTAGTTCAATCAATTTGGTGATTGGAATATACACAAATTCTACCGTACTGACCAGTAAATAGTTTGAACGTTGTGGGTAATGTTCTCCGTGGGGTGACCCAAAATATAACTGACTTGTTTGTCTGGTAAAGGCCAGGGTCTATGATTAAAGGCACGACCCTTTGACCCCCTGTAAAGAATCAAATGTATAACAAAGAATTTATGATTTGTTCCATCCTCATGCTCACATGGGTGCAAAACAGAGAGCTTACTCTTTCCAGCCTAATTGGCTCGTGTGCTTAATGAAATTCCATTCTTATTTTATCTTAGAAAACGTGTAAAGAAGGTCTGCAAGAACAAACTAGATGAACTTAAAACAATACAGAAACAAGAAATCGTCGCATTCTCTACATAAAATCTAGTTATAAGCACAACAGAGTATAGAAACTTTTTGCTAAGGATGTTTAATTAAAAGAACAAAAGAAAATCTAAAGAGCTTACCATCTTGAGTCACAATAGGATAATCTGAAGCACTTAGGTTAATAAACCAATCCCAATCCTGGTGTTTCTTGAGAAGAATGGCACGCGCTTGAAGAGTATTAGAAACCATGGTTGGCCCTCTATAAGTAACAATATTTGCTTCTGTATTCATGTCCACATTCCCAACTTTTGAAAAAACGGGATCCTTTTCAACTCACGATGCAAGCTCCTGTCTTTCCTCTGGTGGCGACAACAACATAATAATTCCAAGGACGATATAGCAGATGAAGTGTCCTCCAAAGCTTCTCTAAATCAGTCAGCGACGGAGACACCACGATAAGTCTTCTGTCCTACTACAGTTCAAGTGTTAGAAGGAAGCTAAGGCAAGCAATCAGTCCACCTTAGTAGCGTTGAAAAAGAAGAAGAGCCGGTTAAAAGACGTCGAATCATATATATATATATATATATATATATATATATATATATACAGAAATGATCTAATGAGTACCGGTGCTCATCTTATCCTAAACACCGATGAGTTGGCACATTAATTCATTGGTGGATTGGAACTCACAAAATCTTTATCCACCAATGAATTAATGTGCCAACTCATCGGTACTTAGGATAAGATGAGCACCGGTGCTCATTATATATACAGAAATGATCTAATGAGCACCGGTGCTCATCTTATCCTAAGTACCGATGAGTTGGCACATTAATTCATTGGTGGATAAAGATTTTGTGAGTTCCAATCCACCAATGAATTAATGTGCCAACTCATCGGTGCTTAGGATAAGATGAGCACCGGTACTCATTAGATCATTTCTGTATATATATATATATATATATATATATATATATATATATATATATCCGGAAATTAAATAAGCAAATTTGGGAATGGAAGGACGACAAGGATGAGGTAGAGATTGCTTTATCTTTGCTTACACAAAATAAGGGCGGGCTTGATTGGTTCTAAGAGTAGATGGCAGTATTGAAAAGATCGAATCGTGCAATGAGGGCACCATCCCCATATCGAAAGAGGTAGTGAAATAGTAGCAAGGTAGACCTCCGTGTTCGGCTTGATGAATGCGGTGATCCGGTTGCTCTAGTTGGTGGTTGCTACCTGCAAAATGAGGTTGGGGCTTTCTCCCCCGTTGTACCTCCGGCGTGAGAATCAGTAACAAGTTTTGAGATGTATATATGGAATGCAAATAATTCGGGTTTCAAGAAGCCATACCTTTTCTCACATTGGGGTATTTATAGGCACCTGATGGCACGCCCCCTGCTCCGCGATTTACGGTGCCACGTGTCCCACGTATGCCTTCCCACTCCCCCACGTTCTGTAACGTTAACACCCACTCGCATTGCGGTTGGTCATGGCCAAGTTTGATGTTGGGTGATTCTTGTCTATCTCATGGTCATTTATTTGGCTAAGTATAGTGGGGGTCGACGTCGCTAGCCTCTTAATGGTAGACGGCCCATGGGGGTCGATGTCACCATGGGGGGGGTGCATTGAGTAGCGGTCTTCTAGGAAAATCGTTAATACCATCCTATATCACTAGCCTCTCTGCCTCTTGTTGATACTTATCGATAAGAGGTAGCATTTTATGACGCCGAACGGAAGTTTTGGGTTCAAACCAACTGGAAATGGAAAAACGAAAGTATCGCTAAAACTTCAACTGTCTGGTAGAAGGCCTTAGAGTGCAAATTTGGGGTTGGAAACGTCGTAGAGCTCTGAGAGACATTTCCGAAAACATATTATAATAGAAAATCTGACAATGGTGCAAAAAGTTATGACCATTTTCTTGTAGCAATATTTTTGGGTAGTTTTCGGTTTATCTTTTCCTTTAATTCCAATGTCAATCGTCCGTGTGGTGCCCCACCATAGGTCCTTGGTTGTGGGGGGAAATTTCCCTCCAAAAATTTCGAAATTTTCAATGTCATCTACTATTTAAAGGGTTGTGGTGGGAGCCCATCTCTTCTATTTCTATTTTGTCAAAATCTTCAATCTACTCCACCTCTTCCAAGGTAACTTCTTCTCCCACTCTCCATTCATCTCACATATTATCATGTATAAGGCAATCATCTCCTCATCCGATGAAAGCGAAGGCGAGGATGTGAGGGGGTCGGTCGATGGTGATCCGGCACCGACCAGCCTTGCTGGTCGACCATCACCGACCAGCAAGGCTGGTCGATCAGCGTCGACCAGCGTTGCTGGTCGACCAGCGTCGTCCAGCAACGTTGCTGGTCGACGCTCGACCAGCATAGCTGGTCGACTTTCGGCCAGCCGTGAGGTAGGCCGAAGGTCGACTAGCCCCTCGTCTAGCCGGGGGTCGATTTTTGTCGAAAAATTTCCTTGCGAGGTCGGCCAAGTCCTTTCCGAGTCGAACATTTCAATACATTCGGTTGAATTTCAAGATTTCGAACCGATCTCCCCAAAACGTCATGTTGGGTCCACTAGATCTTCAAATCAAAACGTAGAGATTGGGCGAGATGCCACGGGTGAGGAGGTGGTTCTTGAAATCCCCAAGTGTCATAGCTTATATAACTCCCCCTCTAAGTTAGAAAAGTCACTTAAGAAGTATGAGCGGGTAGACAATTACATTTATAGAGTCCCTAGGCCCGATGAAACACTTCCCGGAACCGACCCCCGCGAAGTTGCCGTTTATAAAGACATCATGGACGGTGGTTTTCGCTTTCCCATACATCCTTTCTTTGTATCGTCGTTCAATGAGTTCCACCTTACTCCTAGCCAAATAAATCCCAATGCTTGGCGAAAAGCGCTTTATTTCTTATATGTTTGCCTTAGCAAGAAAATTCCACTGTCAATGGATCTCTTCAAGTGCGTTTTTGAGATGCACGAGTTAGCCCAAAGTAATGCCTTTGTTTATTTCACCACTAGGGTCCCGTTGCTCTTCCCTAAATTTAGGAATTCCAACAGTGGGTGGAAATCCCGATTTTTCTTCGCTCGCCCTCATGAGGGCCAATTTCCGTTTAACACCTATTGGAGGCATCCCCTAATTCGTCTTTTCAATAGCGAAGTCGAGATCACCCCTATTTTGAAAACGCAAATCCAAAAGCTGACCAAAATTCCACCCCTTGCGTCTGATCTGGGGTCGGTTCTGACCATGAGGAACATGTTGTTGGTTGGGATCGGTCGTCCTGCTGGTAGGTTTTCATACTATGCTTACAATCACTATATTTTTTTAGAGTATATTTTTTTGTTGTTTTCTATTAGTCGAGCTGGACTGACTTGGTTGCTTCTGCATAGATATGGATCTTGACTTGGACGAGGTATTGAGGTCTTTGCCCGAGCCAGGGAGTGATGAGGGGTTTGCCCCTATTGATGGTAAGATTTTTACATGTCCTATTTTTCTTCTTCTTTGTTGCACTTCCTGATATGTTGATTTGAAAGCTTGATAGTCTTCGTGTTGTTGACATAGGCATGGACTTCAACTTAGGAGCGACCATGGATTCCTTGGCGGGGTGCGGTCACGAGAGTGACGTTGATCCCTTGCCGGCCCTGTTGAAGAGAAAGAAGGCCTGCGATGGGGGAGCACAGCAGCCTACAGATGAGGAGGGTACTCAACTTTCAGACGACCCCTTCGAGCTAGTCCCGCCACCCGTGCTCCGGACCCTTCACCATGTGAGGATCCATCCACGAAAATTTTCCAGACTGCTTCTGATGGTTGAGGATGGTCAGGCAGAGTTGTTAGCTCTGCGATAAAGTCTGCTAATACCTGCACCTTGATGGCTGTCCTCGGTCTGAACTCGATATCGAACTCGCTCAATTCGATCGCCCATTTCAGCATCCTACTCGACGTCTCAGGTCGATGCAAAATTTGCTTGACAGGTTGATCGGTCATGACTTGTATGGTGTGGGACTGAAAATACGGCCTTAGTTTTCTGACAGCTACAATTAATGCCAGTACCAACTGTTCTGCAAGGCTGTATCGAGTTTCCGCTCCTTTCAACACTTGGCTGACGTAATAGACAGACTTTTGCATCTTAGGAAACTCCTTCACCAGTACTGCACTGACTGCATATTTTGACACGGCTAAGTATAGACTCAACACATCCCCTGGGCACGGCCTAGTCAAGACAGGTGGCTGCTGTAATGATTGTTTTAAAGATTCCAGGGACTCCTCACACTCCTTGGTCCATTCAAAATTGGTAGAACCTCCAATTGCCTTGAAGAAGTGGTAACATTTATCCGCAGCTCGGCTCATAAAGCGATTCGATCTTTGCTACCACCGCCCTTCAGTCTCTGGACCTCCTTCCTGTTTTCTGGGCTCTTCATTTCCAAAATGGCTCGTATTTTGTCCGGATTTGCTTCGATGCCCCTTTGCGTGATCATAAAACCCAAGAACTTGCCTCCCGTTGTTCCAAAAACACATTTCTCTGGATTGAACTTCAACTTGTTTTGTCGAGCAGTGCTGAACACTTTCTGCAAGTCACTAACATGGTTGTTGGCCTTCACACTCTTGACGACCATGTCGTCCACATATGCTTCTATAACCCCTCCGAGCAGATCTTTGAAGACCTTGTTCACCATTCTCTGATAGGTTGCCCCGGCGTTTTTTAGACCGAACGGCATGACCGTATAACAATATGTCCCCGCGTCAACTATGAAAGAGGTTTTCTCCTGATCTGCTTCCGCCATGGAGATCTGATGATACCCAGAGAATGCATCTAGGAAATTTAGCCGTTCATGACCCGATGTGGCGTCCACCAGGTGATCTATTCTGGGTAGCGGGTACGAGTCTTTTGGACACGCCTTGTTGAGTCTGGTGTAGTCTACACACATACGCCATGCCCCATTCGGTTTTTTCACCAAGACAACATTTGCTAACCATTTGGGATACTGTACCTCCCTGATGAATCCTGCCTGCAGTAGCTTATCGACCTCTGTTTAATCGGTTTAGCACCCGGTAAGATACCCAGGCGATGTTGTGCAACAGACGGGTCAACCCCTTGTATGTCGTTCGGACTCCACGCAAATACATCCAAATTACTTGCTAGACACTTTATCAATGCCTCTTTTTCACCCTGCTCCAATCCTGTCCCTACACTGAATTCATGTCCTCCCGTCACCATGATTTTTTCTGTAGTGTTGAGGGGTTCAATTCTTCCTTTCGGGGGCTTGAGGTCCAACATCATCACTGGTGGGGATCCTTTAGTCCGTATGCTGTCCACATAACACTTCCTTGAAGATTGTTGATTACCCCTCACACATCCTACACCCCGACTGGTTGGAAATTTCATCACCTGGTGGTAAGTAGACGGGATGGCCCCTATTGCATTCAACAAGGGTCGACCGTAAATCACGTTATACGCCATGGGGGTTTTAACAACCAGAAAATTTGCTAGGGTGACCACACTGGCTGGGTAGGTGCCCATCGTTACTGGTAGCTCTACTGCCCCTTCTGGTATCACAGTAGCTCCTCCAAATCCAACAAGGGGGGTTGATACAGCCTTCAGCCTTTCCGCTGAAATTTTTAAACCTTGAAATGCTTCCCATGTGAGTACGTTCGCTGCGCTCCCACCATCGATTAACACCCTTTTGACATCATAGTTTGCTATGTCGCCGACTATTACCAAGGCATCATCGTGGGGGGTCGCCACGCCTATCAGGTCCTTTTCACCAAAAGTGATGCTATGATCAAATTCAACCCTTTTCTGAATAGAACAGACTGCCGCTGTTCGCGCATAGCTCTTTCTAGCAGAGTTGGAGTCCCCACCCGAGGCAACTCCTCCAACAATCACATTTATAACTCCAGCCCTGGGTGGTGGTCGATCCTCGACCTTCTGTTTGCCTCGGTCATTTCTCGCATATTTGGTCAAATAGCCCCGCTTCAAGAGGCGCTCGATCTCCTCCTTCAAATGCATACATTCTTCGGTTTCATGCCCATGGTCTTTGTGGAAATGGCAGTACTTGTTTTTATCCCTTTTACCGGCTGATGCTGACATCGACCTCGGCCATTCAAGCTCTTTCATGTCTCGAATTTCCATCAGTATCTTATTTCGCTGAGTGTTAAGAGGGGTGAAGGCTTTGGCCTCCTCTCGTTTCTGTTTGACAAAACGATCTTGAGGGTACCCCCTGCTTACGCGCTCATTTCTCTGCTTATCCTTGTCTACGGGCATTCGCACATCACCTGACTTCCGCTTATGGGCTCCCGTCTCCCATCCCTCTCTAAGATTTTTCATGACCTTTTCTGCTTCCTCTGCGTCAACATACTTGTCACCCTTTTTCAACAACTCATGCATTGACTCTGGAGGATTTTTGGAGAGTGACATTTTGAAGGCCCGATTTCGCGTCCCGTTCATTAATGCCGTCACTACTGCAGACATTTGAAGATCCCTTATGCCAAGGGTCACCCGGCTGAACCTAGCCAAGTACTCCTGTAAAGATTCATCCTTCTCGTGCACCACTTGCATCAATCCAATAGCTGTCTTTCGTTTTCTCTTGCTGCTCATGAAGTATGCCACGAAACTCCTGGAGAGCTCATCAAAAGTTTTTATAGACCTGAGTGCCAGTGTGGCCACCCAGTCTCTTGCTTCCCTCCTAAGTGTCGGGGGGAACGACCTACTCATTACTGCGTCTGGGGCTGCATATAGCCTCATTAAATCCATGAAAGTACGCAAGTGGTCCAGCGGGTCCGTGACTCCATCGTATGCTTCTATCATTGGCTGTTTGAAACCCTTCGGTAAAGGGACGGCCATTATTTCTGGAGCAAACGGATCCTCCTCTAATACCATTTGCCTGCGTCTGTCCTTCCTCCTAGTCAGTGCATCGTCTATCTTCTGGGTCATCATTTCCTCTATCTTCTTTTCCAATTCCGTCACGGGTTGGGGAAAATGTGGAAACACAAAGCCAGAAGCCCCCATGTCTCCTGTTGTTGGCTGGGTAACCGGCGGGGTAACCGTTTGCGCCACCTGGGGTGGTTGCTCGCGTACGGCTTCCGACGAACTCTGCGGTGGGGCTGAAATTCTCTGCGTCTGGCTTTGCAAGAGAGTCATCATGGCCGCCAATTGTGTCTCCAAGGCATTGAATTGGCCCTGTGTTACATATTGCGGTGGCGGTGGCGGGTCATGACCTCGAGCGACGGACTCTGACTCCGTGTCTGCTGTGTTTCCGACCATGCGTGTTTCACTCCTAGTTCGTCTCCTTGACATAGCTTTTTTTGTTCAGTGTGTTCCCACAGACGGCGCCAATGAAATAGTAGCAAGGTAGACCTCCGTGTTCGGCTTGATGAATGCGGTGGTCCGGTTGCTCTAGTTGGTGGTTACTACCTGCAAAATGAGGTTGGGGTTTTCTCCCCCGTTGTACCTCCGGCGTGAGAATCAGTAACAAGTTTTGAGATGTATATATGGAATGCAAACAGTTCGGGTTTCAAGAAGCCATACCTTTTCTCACATTGGGGTATTTATAGGCACCTGATGGCACGCCCCCTGCTCCGCGATTTACGGTGCCACGTGTCCCACTATGCCTTCCCACTCCCCCACGTTCTGTAGCGTTAACACCCACTCGCATTGCGGTTGGTCATGGCCAAGTTTGATGTTGGGTGATTCTTGTCTATCTCATGGCCATTTATTTGGCTAAGTTTAGTGGGGGTCGACGTCGCTGGCCTCTTAATGGTAGACGGCCCATGGGGGTCGATGTCACCATGGGGGAGGGTGCATTGAGTAGCGGTCTTCGAGGAAAATCGTTAATACCATCCTATATCAGGTAGCAAGAAGGAAAACGCATACTAACAAGCTTATAACAAAGAGGTAATACCCATTTCTTCTCCATGTTCAAGTACCCCATTCCAAAAACTTGTGATCATTAGTTCCACTGAGAAATTCTCTTCAAAATTGAAGTTCTCTCTTTTGGCACTAAATCAAAAAACCTGCATCAATACTAATTAATGGGTGGGCTTTTGGTTCGCACCAAATGTTCAAACAAGGATCAAGAACATATTTAAAAGCCGTACTCCTTGAATTGTACTCCCAAAGCAAAAGAATCTGTTGAATAAAATAACCGTTAACAAAAAAAACTCGGGGCGTGTTGGGCAGAGATTAAAATCACATTAAAATTGAAAAATTAATCGTTATTGTTGACTTTTATTAGACGAGTGGAACTCAATAACGACTATATTTTCAATTTTAATTGGATTTTAAATCCTACCAAACGTGCTCTCAGTGTTAGCCGATTAATTTAATACTAATATGTCCTATACCATGAAGTAGAAATTCAATTCAAAAGTCAGCAGAAATTAACAAAAACCCCCCATTAACAAAATTCAGAAGCTTAGAACGCTGGATCAATTTAATCCACTTGGCACATGAGTATTTGTCTTGAGCACTTTGAAATGATTGTGCTAGTTGACGTGTATTATGGATTTGGATTTAATCTTGTGATCAATTACACATACTAGTCATGTCTCTTTCATAGTACAATATTTGAATTTAAATGGATATTTGACTATATAATTATAAGACTCCTTCACCTTTTTATTTTGGACTCGGCATAACAAAAGAGAGTAAGCATAGAAAGGTAATCAAGTGGGAGAAATTCATATCTCCGGCGAAATTTTTGGTGGCTTTCGGCGGATTTATTTCTCGGTATATCCATTGTCATTCCCGTGGAAAACGGTGCATGATCCGATGTGGCAAAAATCTGAGCCCAACGTCATATGACACTCCATTGGTAGTGTTGAAGAAGTTTTGAGTTTTTTTGGTTCGATTTTACACTTTGAGAGTTTATATTTTCCGCATTGTAATTGTAATTATAATAATCATTTGTTCACTACATTTTAAAAACTACACCGTTGTTGGAGAGAGTGTTCTTTTGCCTCAGTAAAAGATGAGGTAGACTAAAATATAGATCAAAGAGAGAAAAACAGCTATATGAGCGCAAAGTATACGATTATAAAATCATGGGTTTTATACAGAATGTTCAGATTACATCGAATTCACAAAATTCAGAATTTGTAGTGACCATAATACTGTGGGTTTTATATAGTATGTACTTTAGATTACATTGAAAAATCACCAAAATATAGCTAAATTCTGAATACAAATTGCTGGTTACAGGTTACAAATTTTGTTTGGGAGAAGAAAGTAAAATGAGATCAATGGATTCAGATTATAGAAATAAATGAATTTGTTTTCTTCATTCTAGGGGGTGTTTTTTTTATTGCAATCATGAAATTTAGATGAATTGAATAGTCTAGAAATTATCTGCACGAAAATTATTAATTAAATATATAGCATGAAAACTATTATATATGCCGTGTTGAATAGTTGGAGGAAAGTTATATGAATAATCTTATATGCATGAAAACTATTATATATTATATTATTCTAATGATAGAATATTTTATTAAGGCTAAATATATTAAAGTCATAATTTTTAATAATATAAACATAATAATGAACAAATATAAATAATATTTAATTAATTCATATGTAATATAGTGAATTGTCAATTTTGTCTCGAATTTTTTTTTATAATGAAAAGGACATTTCCCAGGTAGTGATGTCATCGACTTCTCAATTATTTATTATATTATGGTTGCCTGGCGTGCGCATGTGCGGATGTGCCTACGACGACGTAGAAATTAATACAGTTTTTTATTACATTATTCTTCTTACAGTTATATTCTATTCCTACGCTTGTATTTTTTGAATACTTTAGGGAATTAGGTTCACCACTACAGGCACTACTTGTCAGCTCGTGACTGGACTATGTATTTACAATTGACCCTCAATGTTTTTACAATTTGTACATCTATTAAAGGATGAGCAGCATCCTTGACGGTCCCTACCTATTCTGTCGTGGATCTTGGTGAAGGATGTAAATCGTAGGTTATGCCTCCAAGGGTATAGGATGGAAGGCTGCTTGTATACTTGTATTTACCCAATGGCCAAATCTATATTTCAGAATTTGAATCCTTGATGCGGCAGTCTCAAGTAAAGTTGGAATTTTTTTTCCCTTGTTTTTTACCATTTGGAGATGTGCCTTGATGGCCTTTTTTTTTTTTTTTGTAACATTTATAATTTATTCATAGTCAATATAGTGGACGACGACGGACCACCTTAGACAATGTCTCAATAAGTCAATATTGTTGTATTGGTGCTTTATTGCTGGTGGCTGTGAACAAGACGTTGGTATCATTGACAAAATTATTATTATTATTATTATTATTATTATTATTATTATTATTATTAATTCATAAGTTAACACGTGTAAATTCAAAGGTTAACGTGATAAGTTTAACTCACTTAAGGCCTTGTTTGCCCCAGCTTTTCAGCCAAAATTTAACCGTTTCTTTCCTGTACCTGGGCCCCGCTTGTGAGAGGAATGGTCCATCATGGCTGCTTAATGGTCAAATAATGGATTAAAAGTCAGCTCAAAAGCTGGGACAGACATGGCCTAAATATATATTAGTATTATACTCATTTTGTAGATCGTATGAAATAACATAAATTGGGCTTAAGAAGAAATAATTTTGAAATATTTATATTCGAATTATTTTGATAGAAAGAAAAATATTTTAAATCATATATTTTATTAATAAGAACATAATAAAATAATAAAAAGAATCTTTCTTTTCAATTCATGAACGGTTACTTGGAATTGGAATTGGAATTTGAAATGAGATATTATAAATTGGAATTTGGAAGACCGTCCATATGCCACTTACTAATTAACTGTTAGTACAATGTGTAAGAAATCTTCCATCACTATGTTCCCTTCGACCTCGATAGACTACATAATTCGAGCTGACCTCATAAAACGAACTCACATTAGATCAGGCTTTTGCATACACCAAATAGCACTTACCGACCTCGGAAGTCGGATGCCAACATTCATGAAGTGCAATTGCTTCTTAGTTTATAAAATTAATATATTTTTGGATCGATGCACGTGACAAAGTCACTATTATATTCCGCGAATTTAGGGTCTTTCTACCATATGGCCTGATGTTTTACAATAAAATTTAACCTCAAACATGTATTTGTTTTGTGTTTCTATTTTATTTTATTTTTTAAGTTTTTATCGATGTATGACTATCTGTAGGTCGAGATTGATAATATATGTGGATTAAATTGATGAAATTTAAGGCATCTTTAAATTTAAGAAGTAAATTTTTTGACACATTCCAACAAACTCTCTATTTTAGTATTTTTAGATCTCTATTTTACGTTTTCAAAAAATATTTAGTTCATGTTTGGTGCACATTTTGAGTCCAAGAATGCATTTTTCTTCTATTAGTTCCAGTACAAATTATGAAACCGAATCAGAATTTGGTTCCATAACCAACATTTCTAAACTATTAACGCAAATTAGAGTATATAATTCTATCCCCAATATTTGACACTCAAATCCAAAAAAAAAATGATAAACCTCATTCAATGCAAATGAAACATTGCATTTTCATATTGGTTATTGTTGATAAAAATCATTTTCCAAATTAACAAATACATATAAATAGATAAAAAAAAAAATATTTGTGTTTGAAATAATATTCGATTCTTGGTTCTAGATACTAGAATCGGAATAAAAAAAATAGACATATTCTTAGTTCTAGATGCATTTTTACTGTTGATGTGATGAAAGATATGTAGTTAAAAAGGAGGAAAAGTTATTAATGTGATAAAAATATTATTTCATTGAAAATATGTGGTTGAAAATAAGTAGAAGAATGAGAATGAGAAAAATAATGTGGGTCAAACGGGGGTTTAAGCATGAAATGTCATTTCGTTGACGCGAGTTGCATGTATTTGTGTCAGAATTATATATTAGATGTTTTTTTTCTTTTTCTTTTTTTAACAGATAAACTTCACTTAGCTATGTCAACGAACCGAACCGAAAAGAAAAAAAAAGCTCGGCTCGGCCAAAAAAAAAAGGGCTCAGACCGAGCTTTGGCCCAAACCTTAGCGGGCCGAGTCGAACTGGCTCAATTTTTTATTTTTTTCTTCCTTAGCTGCTTGTAGGGAACTTTTAATTTTTTTTAAAACTTTTTTTTATTAATTACGGGCCGACCCCCCAAAATGGGGCTCGGCCCGAACCTAGACTCGATTCATCCGGCCAGCTCGGGCTTTTTTAGGGCGCGAGTTTGAGTCGACAAGTTTTTTTGCCATCCCTAACTTCATTTCCTACATAAATTTGTACACACGCATACTATTGAAAATAATTTCCTTCACTATTATTTTACAATCACATTTTCAGATTTCTTTGATATCAACTCAAGGTAAGAATACAATTGTAAAGTGATAAATTCTTATTTTCTAGGTTTATATATGATTTTGACACAAAATACTCTAAAGCCTTCGGGTCGATTTTATGTAAATCTATCGGATGGATCATTAGGTCAAATGTGTAAATCCTACGTGATATTAGAATTTTAAAGAAATTTCTTGAAGTATCTGATATCGCGACCAGTTTGCTCTAAATTTAAGAATGTCGATATATTATGTCATTTTATATTTATATCACGTAAAATAAGAATTTGCACGTATTTTTACTGTGTATTTTCAAAATACTCACTCTTACAACAATTTCATATTAGAGCAGGTCATGCTTGAAGTGTGGAAGACTGAACGGTGTTCATGGTTGCAAAGTAAAATTTTTAATAAGGATGTATGGTGAATTTTATTCTCAGAAGGTTTTTTTTTATGTTTAATTAAGTGCACATTATTTTAGTAGTTTTGGTATTCGAGCCTTTTTGAAATGTTACATTTGAACATCGAAATCGCAATATTTTAAAGATTTAATTATATATGAAAATTTTAGAATTTACATTATCGATCTATCAATTTGTACAATAGTAGTAAATTCCAGCATAAATTAGATAAGAAATATTTTGGTAACACTTAAAATCTTTATTATTATTATTATTTATTTATTTAAAAGGTACTAGATTTGGGCGTTACACTACACATCTAAAGTATAGCTTGGTATTTTCTCTTCAATTGAAATCCAACTTATTAACATCTATCGTCTATCTCACAACTATAATATCTTTCGTTCTTGATTGAAAAGTGCTCATGATTGCCTCTCCATTATCGGAGATACAATCATATGCATCTAACACTTTGTTTAAGTGTGCAGAAAACTTGCACGTGGAAAAAAGTTGAGCCAAAATTTATTGACCATGCGTTCTTGTCGTGTTCGAAGTCAACAAAAACTCTATTTTTAATCTTAAATTATTTTATTAGTTCTTGTCGATTAAATTTAATTTTTATTGTTATTGCTATATTTAACAATGCGATTCTCATGTATAACTTAAATTTGTTAAAATAAGTTTTTTTAATTATTTAAAAACCAAAAAAAAATCGCATGTAGAGATCTCTCACTCGAATTATTTAATGCAAATTTCTATCAAAGGTACCAGACTAAGAATTTAGAACAAAAACGAGGGCATTTATGTGATTATACAATGCACGTGTTTTCATAGCTTACGTGCCCAGTTGAAGATAAGTCCGCAATTTCAATCCAATCACGTGTTCCCAATGGCCACCGCCACACTCAACAAACCCAACAAACATTTCGTACGACGTCGCATTAATAAATTAATATTCAAACCACGAGGCCAACATAGACGGCTTGTATTAAAGTTCCAACCAACTGTCGTGTTTCATGAATAAGCGTAGGATTATAATCTAATCCTAATTAATTTCCATTTGCCAAGAAAGAAAATAGATAAATAATTGGTAATTGCAGGAGATTATGGTGGTCCACTCTTCCACTGTCAAACTCACCATGATACAGCGGACATCAATGGTAACCCACCTCCTCCCCACCCCCTCCTATATATATATATGGTTCTGTCAAAAAGGGGGACTCGTCTGCTCCTAAAAATCTCTGCCGAAGTTTTACTGTCCATTGCCGGTAAGCATACGCTGTTTTTGCTTCTTTTTTCACACCCCCTCAAATTTTCTGCACCTTTCTTTTTACTCTTTATATTTACTTTTGACCTTTTTCAGTTTTACCCTTCTCCTGAATCCTTGGTTCTTGTTGTTTCCGTCAACAAAACTATTATGGCTTGACTTTATGTTGGTGGGTTCTGTTCTATATATTTGCATGTCCATTTTTTTCATTAAGCTTTCCCCAAAAGGTTTGGATAAGTACTTACTTTTGTAAAGTTGTTTCATTGGTGTCAAGCTAATTAACTTATTTCCAGTTTCGATGATTAAGAAATTACTCATATAAGTAATTATTTTTTGTAAGCTTAGCAAGACTTGCTGGTCTGACAGATTGTTTAATGAATAGGCTAATTTCCAAGAAAACTGGTAGGTAGTTTTGAAATTTCAAATGTATTTAATATGAATTTCTTGTTTTTTTTTTTCATTATATTGCCACATAATGATTTTTCTTGCTGCTAGATTCTTTCCTTACGACAAGGGATATTATTTTGTAATAATTCCATGATGTAATTACCGATTCCAACTTCAGGATTCGTGATTCTTTGAGGCACTCTTGGGCTAGAATTTATTGATAATCATGGGCATAGAGGCTGTGGAATCTAAAGTGCCCATTACAGTGGAAACTGATAACCTCTCTGTGGCGAAGGAAAATCTGAACATAAAATTTGGTTCTCAGTCGCTAGACGAGCCATCTGAAGGGGAAGTTAATAAAGCTTATGAGGCTAGCCTTCCCAGGGATGCACTGGACGAGTGGCCTGCACCCAAGCAGATCCACTCTTTCTACATTATTAAGTATCGGTTATGTGACGACCCAAATCTGAAGGCCAAATTGGATCTGGCTGACAAGGAGCTAAAGAAAAAGAATCTGGCCCGCTCTCAGATTACAGATAAATTAAGGGCGAAAAGGGTAAGTTATGTGGCACTTTCTGTTCTTGTCAAGAGCGAAGCTCTTCTTTTGTAGTAGCAATTACTTGTGATTAAAGTTTATAATTGTAAGTTCTAGTCATGCACACAGCTTTGCACAAGAGTTTCTGCAAAACAAATATAAGCATATTTGGAAAGTGTTTAAAAAGAGAGTTAAATTATAGATATATAGAAATAAGTGGTGGATAAGTGGGTAGTACTCGTGGATAATAAGTGACTTGAGTGTTTATAAACACTTATTTCAAAATCAATCTCTGATGCATTGTGTGTCGAATTAAGATTAAGAATAGTGTAAACACGGGGGTTGCTAAGAAGAAGAACCAAATAATAATTTAGGTTGACTTAAGATGGTTAGTTAACAAGTCAAGTGTAGAAGTTTTCTGAGAATGCAGATTATGAAACATGGCTCCATTGTAGAGAGTGATTACCAAGTGACATGGAGTGTGTTTTGCAGGCAGATCGGGCCCAGGTGATTGCTCAAATAAGGTCTCTAAGTGTCGAGAAAAGACAGTTCAGGACAATCATGGACGAGAAGAGAAAAGAAATGGAACCTCTGCAGCAGGCTTTGGGCAAGTTGCGAGGTGCGATTAGCAGAGGCAGAGAGAGGGGTTTGACTGTTTGTTCCTCCGAAGAGGAGCTCAATAATCTTGTAAGTACTAATACACACGCATACATTCTTTTTTAATTTTCAAAGTGCTTATCCCTTTATGACATTGCTAGCTAATACTTTCCTTTCGTCGTTGAAATTGATTAGATCAAGAGTTTGCAATATCGCATTCAGCACGAAAGCATTCCTCTTAGTGAAGAGAAACAAATTATTAGGGAAATTAAACAACTTGAAGGGACAAGGGAAAAAGTTATTGCAAATGCTGCCGAGAGGGCGAGGATTCAAGACTCCCTCGGTGAAAAAGGAGCCATTCAGGATCATGTCAAAGTATGTCACCCTTTATGTAAAATGTCTAAATTTGGTTTCATTAGCACTGCTAGCTATTTTAGCATCTTTTAACAGTACTCGTGCTCATAATTAAGTGATTATAGCTTATAGGTGTTGATCTTGATGGGGTTCGAAAGGAACAGGAAGTGGTCAAGGCAAAGCTTAAGCAGCTGGATGAAGAAAAAGAGGCTATAGAGAAAGAGATCAATGCTTTGCAAGAGGAGTTGACAGTAATTGCGCAGAATAGAGACAAAACTTTTGAAAACATTCAGGAACTGAGGAAACAACGTGAACACGGGGTATGCTTCTCATTTTTAATTATGGTAATTCAGTTAAAGGTCTTTACAAAATCAATCCTCTTTACTTGCAGAATTCCCCTTTTTACCAAAACCGCATGCTCTTGGTCAAAGCCAAAGAACTAGCAGCAAAGAAGGATATTGAATCCATGAAGGAGCTTTCTGTTACAGAGGTTTAGTGGATGGTTCTCCGTTACTGACTTTCCAATCACTATAATAATTTGACTTAGGTGTCTGATGGTATCTTACCTCCTCCCTGTTCTAGGTGGAGAAATTCATGTCGCTCTGGAGTAGTAATAAAGATTTCCGGGATGACTACGAGAGGAGAGTTTTGCAGTCACTTGACATGAGGCAGCTGAGTCGGGATGGCTGTATGAGGAATCCAGACGAGAAGCCACTGTTGTTGGTTCAGGTACCAACTCCATTTGAAACTGAGGTTGTCCTAAGACCAAGTGTGAAACAACCCCAAAAGGAGGATCTCATTCTCCCGGCACAAAGTGATGCTTCTTCCACAAAGAAAATTCAGAAGGAAAAGAATGCTAAAAACGAGAAAGAAGCAAAGAAGAAAACAGAAACCGTCATGGAGAAAGTGGACATGGAAGATAGAGAAGTCTCGAGGATAGAAAAATTGCAAAAGGATTCTATCCCTAAGAGGAATGAAGTTGATGAGGCGAAGTTGAAGGAGATGAAGAGAGACGAAGAGATGGGGAAGGCTAAGTTAGCAATGGAGAGAAAGAAGAAGTTGGCAGAGAAAGCCGCTGCTAAAGCGGAAATAAAAGCTCGGAAGGAGGCTGAAAAGAAGCTTAAGGAAATTACTTCGTTGATTAACTTTTTTTAAAATCTTTTTCCTATTATCATTTTCTTAATACTCTAAAGTTGTTTAGCTTCTAATTCATTTCAGGAGCGAGAGAAGAGAGCAAAGAAGAAGGCTGGAGCTTCTGTTGCTGCTCAGGTCTCCGAGGAACCAGCTGAAGCAGTCAAAGAGGCTTTTGAACCCAATAAGGTAGACGAAGCAGTCGAAACTCCCGTTTCAACCAAAAACAAGGATTGGAAAGAACACCCTGTCAGACACAGACCACGGCGAAGAGGCTCAGATTCACTTCATAAAGTTGCGTTGAAACACAAGATGACAACAAAATATTGGGTATGGGCTGCTCCTGCTGCTTTGGTTGTTCTTGTACTTGTGGTTTTGGGTTACAGCTACCTTAGCTAGGATTGTAAACTAGATAGAATGAAAAGGGAAGCTTCTCATTTTGATGATAATGAGTGGCATGGCCTATATATAAAAAGGGATAGACCCGAAACCCATGGTGGATGTTTTGTACTACTATACAACGAATATGATTTTATCTTCACTTGAGCATATCCACAATACCCATACTCGCATTTGACCCCCATAGAGCACTTCTTCCCACACTTGCCACAATTTGCTGCATTGTGCAAGATATCAGTGCAAGTAACCCGGCAGCAACGCTCTCTCAGCTTACACTTGCGTCCACACCGCCCACAGTTGTTCTGGATGCCCTGAGAACATTCCAGTAATGCTTCTTGAAGCAATAAAGAAGGCTTCTTCCATAATTTGCCCTTATCCCATTGCACACGCTACCATTCATCGCGCTACAAAGTGTGCCTTTCTTGATGATGGTCACCAACAACCAGCTACAATTGCCATTTTCTACCAGCTACAATCGCATGCAAGAAAATGGTGCATTGACTGTATTCTTCATCATTGTTGTCCTCGACTTCGAACGGTGTTGATGCTTGAAATGTAGGGTAAATAGAAAGAGGGTGAGAGAGAGCTTGAATAGGGTTTTGGCCATTCTCTCATGATCATAAGATTGCAAATGAAGGGAGATCATTTCAGATTTATACATGTAATGGCACTTGTATTAATATAGTTTATGGAAAAAAATATTAAGACCACACAAAATCTACGAGGGCCCACTTGCTAAGTTGAAGTTGGTATGCCGCCTACATAATATTGGAAAAATCTTATAATATAAATTGAGGATTAATAACCTCTCATTCTAATTTAAGAGGTAAGAAGTCACTAATATAAACAAAAATAATACCAATATAGGTAGTCACGCTTGATGGGTTCATTTTAAATGAATAGTGCGACATTACATTTAAATGAATCTATCATTTAATGTCGTACATGTGTCATCTAGACTGATGCTTGACATCAATGATGTTGAATAGTATTGTTGTCGGAAATTCGACTACCGCAATCAAAAGAACAAAGAAAAATAATAGAAAATAAAAGTAGAAGATGAAGCGAGGTATGTCAAGGCAAATCTCCTTAAGACAGATTTCGCCCCCCAACAACGTGCAAACGGGATTATGGACATCTGTCTCCCAAAATACAACGCTTCTTTCAAAGTTGATATTGCACAATACCAACCTTGTCGGTCAAACCAAAGAATGAACGTACTCGAACGGAATAATAACGAAAATATTGAATGAATTTTTACAGAATATGAAGAGAGAACAAATTTAAAAATCAAGAATATATTAATTGATTTGGTGTACAAAAAACGAATTTGAAGGTCTCTATTTATAGAAATTGAAGTGTCTCATTGAATGGGTGTGTGATATGTCACGAACTAGTGCACCATTTGGTCTGATACGTTCTAGCCATTGGATCGCACTGTTTCATGATCTGAAGGTCCGATTAAGCCATGAAGTGTAGTGTCCATTCATCATGCCTATTCACCAATTTCTGAACAGTCACCAGCCATGCACTGTTTCATGATCTGACGGTCCAGATTAAACCATGAAGCGTAGTGTCCATTCATCATGCCTATTCACCAATTTCTGAACAGTCACCAACCATGCAGATGCCACGCGTACGTCCAACTGAACTAACTGCCACACAGGACTAAGTGACGTGTGTGCCACTTAGGATGCCAACTCATCGAGGTTTGCGACGTGCGCGGGCCGGGACCGGAAAGCTAATGGGGCGGGGCGCGGCGCGAGTGGTGCGAAGCACCACTCTAGTGGTGGCTAGTTAGTTAGCCTTTGGCTAGCCAAAATTAGCTAAGTTGTAGATCACTTATTAAATTATAACTTGTACACACATCCCACTATATAAACAAGTTTTTTCTTGTAAACTTTCGATGTGAGATTCCTTACCATATATAACACACTTAAAATTTGGCTTATTAACTTATGGACCTATATTGGAGACTTTTCCAATTCACCCAAATTAATTACAATGACCCGCATAATTAAATATCACATTTAATTATTTAACACTTTATCAATTAATTTCAACAATCCCCCACATGAATGGAAGAAGTCGACTCAAATCAAGGAAGAAGAAAGAAGAGTATTATCTGAAAGATGATGCATCACGATAGGTAGCTTTCGCTTTGAACCTTCTTTAGTAAGAATCTATCGAACTCACTTGGTTAATCAGTGAACACAACGTTTTGAACTGTCAACCGTTATTGCAAACTCAAACAATAGACCAAATACGTTATTTCTCATATCAAAATTTGGTTCTCTATTCACCTAAGTAAATTCTCAAAGAACCGGCCAAGTTCGCACTTACATAGGTGATGTCGGGTGTACACGTGGAAGGAGCCCATTGGTCACAGCCTCCTATGCTAGATCTCAGCCCCCATTCCCACTGTGTGTCGACACACTTCTATGATCATGAGGGAATGGCCAAAACCCACATTATGAATTTCGCTATTAAAACCATATAGCTAGAAAACCCAGCAATTAAAAATAAATGTAATCCAATTTTAATTTATTTTCATAATTTGGTACCATCGTAGATAGAAAGAAAACTGAAAAAAGAAAAATTGCTAATAATTACACAATTCACAAACAAATATGCTACATCACATCTAATTAGCTACAATGTATCTCTACGTATTTCAGCGATTACGCTAGAATATGGGATAAGATTAATCAAATTTATCTCTAATAAGTCCTAGCGCACCTCGTCGCTTTGGTGCAGCCACGACGGTAGGGATTGCCGGGTGATGAGCATTACAATCGTAGTAAGAATGTCCACGTCGACCGCATGGAACATTGTTCATGTCTATTGCGCTATAACTAATGTACTTCCAGTGCTGATTCAAGTTTCTTCCACCCGATTCAGCTTCCATCTGCAATACTTGATTCATATCCAATTCTCCTAAAAACGAGCCACCTGCATGACCACGCACATAGAAGGCGCCGCGCATCATGTCATTGTCCATTGACGACTGCGACATCACGGCCATTGCCACACCGACAAATAGGACGAAAACTAGCCTAAGAGAACAAGTCATTGATCGAACAAATCTTTTAAATTCTTTTTTGGGTTCTTGATTGGGGGGAGATTGTATGATTGGATGGTGATTTATGGGGCTATATGTGTGTGTTGTGTGTGAAGTAACGCAATTGGCGTAGGGTAAGGCGCCTTGCTGCAATTTAGGGCCCCTTTTTTTTCTCATAGTTTGAGTAACCAAAATGTGCAGAGTAACAAGTATATTTATCATCAAAATAAATATTTTGTCCCAATATTTCCATCTTTTAAATTTATGTCATAAACAACCTTTTAAAGAATCTTAACGAGCACTAACAATAATATTACACGCACCTTTGTTTCGAAAAGTCCAGGTTCGCACCTTTAACGTGTACGCATCTAAGTGTACATGTAACATATATGTACAAGAGAGAATTGGAGTTCCAAGTCTCAACCAAATCGAGAGGTGAAATCAATCTTGAAAACATTCATTTTATTTTTAATCTATACTTTCTAGTCAAGTCCATTTAATTATTTAAAAATCAGAGACTAGCCATCTTCTTCAAAATCAACTTTGTTTCTTCTTGTGCTACTTTTCAATATATCGCACTCATCTGGCTCCTTTCAACCCGGAAGTTCGCTTTTGGCGACTAGCTTCAATGTCGTATTCACTTAGATGAGCAAGCTATAGAATGAAATATATGCATGTCTGTATGTGTGTGACGTCAGCTGTATGACTAGGACCACCTTGTAACGTATATTCTCCAATAATTGAATGTATACCAACTTTAATCGGTGTAAAATTATGGAAATAAAGGATGCCTTGTTCTCGATAGGGGATGACAAGTTACCGGGGCCGTATGGTTATTCTTCTTGTTTTTTCAAGAAGGCTTGGAACATTGTTGGCAAGGATTTTATGGAAGCGGTATTGGAATTTTTCAATGCGAGCAAACTTCTCGAGCAAACAAATCACACGGTTATTGCTTTGGTTCCAAAGGCAAATCACTCTAACTCCGTCGGGGATTATAGGCCTATTGCTTGTTGTAATGTTTTTTATGAAGTTATCACCAAAATCATTGCTTCTAGGTTGAGCCCTATGCTAGGGCCTATCATTGATCAAGCTCAAGCTGCCTTTGTGGAGGGTGGAAGTATGGTTGAGAATATCCATCTTGCTCAAGAACTTCTAAGGCAATACAACCGCAAGAGGGTGGCTCCTAGGTGCCTTCTCAAGGTTGACCTTAGAAAAGCCTATGATTCAGTGAATTGGGAGTTTCTTCGTGGTGTTCTAAATGGACTTGACTTCCCAACAAAATTCATTGGATGGGTTATGGAGTGCATATCATCACCTACTTACTCTATTGGGCTTAACGGAGGGCTTTATGGTTTTATTAAGGGACAAAGGGGTCTTCGCCAAGGTGACCCTCTTTCTCCCTTTTTGTTTGTGATTTGCCTTGAATATTTCTCGAGGATGCTTAAGGATGCAACGGAGGAAAGTGAATTCAACTACCACCCAAAATGTGGTTCTTTGAAGATTACCCACCTTGCATTTGCCGATGATTTGATGCTCTTTACTAGAGGGGACCCTACCTCGGTTGGCATTGTGATGGAGGTTTTGAATAAGTTTGGGGACATGTCGGGACTCCGGATGAGTATTAGCAAGTCCAACTTGTATATGGCGGGAGTACATGGACAAGACATGGATGATATTTACCAAATTACTAACATGGCTAAGGGATCTATGCCATTCCGTTATTTGGGTATTCCACTTGCGGCGGATAAATTGAAGGTTAGTTCTTATGACTTGTTCATTAACAAAATCTCGGATTACATTGGAGCATGGACTAGGGCCACCTTATCTTATGCGGGGAGGGTGGAACTTATTAGGGCGGTACTCCAAGGAGTGGAATGCTTTTGGCTATCTATTCTACCTATACCATCCATGGTGGTCACCAAAATTATTGCTATATGTCGGAATTTCCTTTGGGGCTCGAAAAAACCCTTGGTGGCTTGGAGAGTTGTTTGCCTTCCTAAAAATGAGGGAGGCCTGCGTTTTCGGGACATGAAGCATTGGAATTTAGCACTTTTGGCCAAAACCCTTTGGAATATCCAACGTAAAAAGGATACCCTTTGGGTTAGATGGATAAATCACGTCTTTTTACATGGTCACAATTTTTGGGAGTACAGGAGGAGGAAGGATGACTCGCCTTTGATTAAAAAACTGCTGGATTTAAGGGACACGATTGCACGGACTGGTGAAAATAATGCTGCTACACGGATTCAACAGCCAGTTCTCAATCAGGGGCAGCCTAACATTCAGGAGCGGCAGCACTTACATGAAAATGGTGAGATCAGTACACACACGCAGGCTGAACCTCATAGACATGGGCAGACGGAAACTCCTAGTTGGCAGCTGCAGAATCCGCATGGACAGCCTCAAGTCCAAAATGCACAGAATGATTTTCGGACAGCACAGTCCTGGCTCGACAGTTGGGGAAGTTCTGGCAGGTTCTGCATCAAAGCAGCCTATGATTTCTTCAGAGACAAGGGGCCCAAAACGGCCTGGTCAGGTATAATTTGGAATTCTGCTATAACACCTAAGCATGCATTTATCCTATGGCTTGCTGTTCAGTCCAGACTACTTACTAAAAACAAACTGGGGTTTTTAGAGATTAATCAGAATTGTTCTTTTTGTAATGGTGAAGTGGAGACTGAAAATCACCTTTTTTTTGCTTGCCAATTTTCTGGCTCAGTTTGGGAACAAGTAAGGCGATGGCTTGGCATTAGACGATCCATGTCTACGCTCCATAGTGCTCTGAAGTGGATGAAAAAAGAAGCTAGGGGAACGACATGGCATAGCAAGGCAAAGAAGATCGCTCTTGCGAGCCCTATCTACCACGTATGGACTGCTAGGAACAGGAAACTTTTTGAAGGGCTTAACACTCAAGTTGAGAGTGTGGTTAGACGGATTAAAACACACATATACAAAGTAATGTTCACTTTGTATCCGCATGTTTTAGTTCTATATGAGTCTTTAGCGCTAACTGTGTAATTGTGCTATGTTTCTCTTTGTTTACTCTGGTATGCCCGGGTTATTATGTATTTGGAACTTTTTCCATTGATGTTTGTTTTCTCTCCCGGGAATGCCCGGAGTAAATGTACTCAGTTTTGGTCAATATAATTAATTTTTACCGATCAAAAAAACAAAAAAATATCATTATTTCATTACCTGTCAAGTGTTTTGAATTTGTATGTATTTATGCACTGTACGTACACGTAGATAATAAGAGTTTGGTGCGGGAGGTTATGGCCCTTGTGGTCCTCACAAACCTTATTACTCTTTTTGTCTCAAAATGTACTTTTTCTTGCTTTTCTTCCTACCTTTTTTCTCCGCATGCCTTGAGCTTCATTATTACAATTTTACAACTTGCATTCTCTTTGCAGTCATCAATTCAACCATGAAAATCAAGAAAACGTTGGAAGATGAAGAAAATGGATTCGAGGAAGAAGAAATGGCAGAAGAGGATGAAATGGTGGAGAATGAGGAGAGTATTTTGAAGAAGAAAAGATTGGATCTTGGTGGTGGTGGCTCTGGAATGAGTGCTCGGGCCGGTGGTGGTGGAGGGGTGGCTCAGCCGTGTTGTGTGGTGGACAAGTGCGAGGTTGATCTGAGAGGTTGCAAGAAGTATTATCAAAGGCACAAAGTTTGTGAGGTGCACTCCAAGGCTCCTGAGGTCATAGTTTCAGGGGTCAAGCAGAGATTCTGTCAGCAATGCAGCAGGTTTGGCTAAAAGCTAACAGAGATTGCTTAAAAATATAACTTCTAAAATATAAGTAATTTCTATTGATCAAAGTTTGAAATAAGTTACTTATTTTGAGAGGAACGGGTGACTTAGAGTCAAAATAAGTAACTTTCTTCCATCAGTAGAAAAATTAAACTATCTAATCATGTTTGAAAACAAAAATTTACTTTTAAGTTGATTTTAAGTTCATGCAAAATGCTCACTATGAGTTTTTAAGTATTTATTCCTAATACAAAATGGAAACTTCTGGTATTGTACTAGCATTTAACACTCTTGTGAGGGTGCACAGTATCGTTCTATTCATCATCTGTCAAATGATGAATTAACACAGGTTTATATTCTGGTAGAAAATTTCTCTATCCTCTCTCTACTTGTTCTTACAGCATGATTATACTCTTACCTCAATAAACTGAAAAAACGGAGTCAAGAAGAGTCCAGTCGAGCAATATAGGAGAATCATTTCCTCCTGGTCCAATAATTATTCTCAAAGGTCTTCATTCCGTGTACCTGAGCTCAACTCTCTTGATGAAGACACTAATCAAAATATAGAAGAGCCCATTTTAACCACATGTGCTTACACTTATCTTTCACCAGATGTTTGCTGTAATATAAGATATATCTTCAAGGTTCAAGTGAGGATTGTTCTCTACCATAACATATTTGTTTCTTTTAACCTATCCACTGAATTGTACTTGTCTTTGCTATTAAGATTTCATGAGGTCTCAGAATTCGATCAGACAAAGAGGAGTTGCCGCACGCGTCTAGCGGGCCACAACCAGCGGCGTAGGACGAGCTCTTCAAGACTCGTAAAGAGGGCTCAAACCATAGAGGATTCAAGGAAAACCAGGTCAGGTAGCTTAATGGCTTTCTCAGAGAAGAAAAGTTATATGATCGCCTGGATGTCTCTCTAGGATATGCTTACTCTCTTCTGTCATCAAATTGCAATTTACTCCCCCACCCCATTTGGGATATCCTTTTGAACCATGGAATTTCCTGCTATCCAGACATGATTGAGCTCCTTGTAATTGCAACTGCATGTCCATTATTAGCTTTGTTTTAGTATAGTGGATTTGATGCCATGTCCTATGATATTTACTTTTCTATCTCTGTATTATAACACTTGTCCTCTTATGACATTTATATGTCCCGAGTATAAGTGGTCTAAGACCATCTGCAGAGACAACTGCAAAAGGTATTTTTCCGGCGGCCAACATATATCAATCTTAACTCCATCAACCATCTACTTGGGTAGTCGACCACTCTTGGCATTTGGATTTGAACCCTAACAGAAGACCTGGATTGACTGATAATTTCTGTATTATTTCTTATACCAGAGAAAGATAATAAGCAATTGATCCATAGAACACGATCTAAATTCTAAATATGAAGTACTATAATGCTAACCTCCTATCCATCAGATACAAGCACAAAAAACTGTTCAGCAGCAGTTTCATAGTTTTAATCTACATGCACATGCCATCTCTCTGCAGCATCAAGAAACATTTATTATCATCTAGAAGGACGATAAATTCTATGCATCTTCCGCATCACTCATATTTGGATGAGTATCGATATAGAATTCAGACTCGAATCCATCAACGATCCTTCCTCTGTTCCGGCAAAATTTTACATGTTAGCATTGTTGTCTGTAGGAATATAAATGTTGAAATTTTAAGAAGAAAAAAGCTTATGGGATAAGTAAAGAAAAGAGTGAAAACATTACCTTTCAAGAACAAATTTTCCTTCTTTATATTTCTGGCGCATCTCGTGCGCCGCCTCCTGGAAGCATAAAATGGAATATATAGATAAATTGAACTCATAGGCAACTGAAAGAAGTCTAAATGAAAATGAAAACAGTTGGTGTGAGAGATTACATATTTCCAGCCAACTATTTGCCCACAACAGCAGCAAAATATATCGGCTACAGTATGCATTCCAGAAAGCATTGACCTCTCCTCTAGAGTTCCTACTGTGATGTTTGCTCTGAGCACAAACCAGCAGACACTATCAGTCCCTCAACTCATAGCAAAGTTTTTGTGTTATTCCAACATGGTCACTAAAGTTTGGTCGTTCAAATACAAATCCAAGTGTTTTCCAGCAGAAAAATTATTGTGGAAGACAACAACCTGACATTGCATATACATCAACATTCCTAGAAAAACTAAACTAGCAACACACAGAAGATAGAGGTGGTTCACAGTAAGACATATGGAACTTGAACTTTGTCAATAGTCGACAAGCGATAGCTCT
The DNA here is from genome assembly GCA_035079005.1 of Fraxinus americana. Lineage (NCBI taxonomy): Eukaryota > Viridiplantae > Streptophyta > Magnoliopsida > Lamiales > Oleaceae > Fraxinus > Fraxinus americana. The sequence goes on along the minus strand of CM068706.1, from coordinate 53,746,978 downwards.
TCTATTACTAGGCCTAATGCCTTGGCTGAAAGTAATCTTTGCAGAGATAGCACATTCTCCTCTACTGAAAACATCATGTTACTCCCCTCCAAAATTACAGCTATCAAAAGTCATTAGAAGTTGGTTGTTAAAAAAGGAACCGTAGTTTTTCTCCATTGAATCTAATTGAAGCTCAATTACTCGATGTAACAAAAGAAGATTATCTAAGCCAATGTCCCTATCAATAGTAGAAATAGCCACGAGCACAGAAGGAACTGCTATTGAATTCCCTGCTACTGTTCTAGCTGTAACTCAGAAAATCAATCGAGTAATCTATATTGTTAGATATTTTTCATCATTTTGCATGTATTATCTTTTGTTTTGCGAATGTTTTGCCGCTCCGACTAGTGTTTGCCGCTACGCAACGGGGATCGACCTGCCCGGTCAGGTCGCGGGGGTCGAGGGGGCAGCGCCCCCCGTGGGGGCTCGGGGGCAACGCCCCCGAAAGAGAATTTTATTTTCAGAAGTTTTTGAATAGATATGTTTCTTCCAACAGATGCGTCCATTCATCTCAAGGGACACACCTATTCAAAAGGTTGCCTCCATTTCTATATATTCTGGGCGAATTCTCATTTGCGAGACACTTTTTAAAGAATTTCTATTCTTCTATCTTTCTCTTGGCATCGTCAGTTTCTCTATAGAGTGTTTCTTGGTTTGATCAAATAGTCACAATTTGAATCAAACGCCTCCATTGTATCCTGAGAGAGATTTTCTATCATACCCCGGTCGTGACTTTGTTGGAAAGGGGAGAGACATCTCTTAAAAGATAACGATTTTCGTGTCTTGGAGTTATTTATTATTCCAGATTTCCTACATATTTCCCAACATCTATTTACTCCATGAATAAATTCTCTCACAATAAAGTTCATTTCGACTGTCAAAATGAATTTCAGACCAGCAGCGAGGAGCTTACGCATTGTTAAAGAGGTATGCCTTTCCCCCGCGGCAGTGAAATTCCTGAATAAACGACAAAGCACAAAATCAATATTCCAAAAGGATAGTCTAAAACCAAGAAAAAGGAAAGAAAATCCCATACAATTAAGACAAAATCCAAATATCAATATAAATTATCCAATTATCTACACGTACATAAAAAGGATTCAACATTGTGTAACAATTCAAACGATCCCATATAAAGAAAATTAAGTTCTGATCCAAAAATACAAAAATTGCACGAGGTAAAAGTTTCCCAGGAATTAACAAAATAAAGTACCCTGGAGACAAGTTCATCGGCAAGAGCTAAAGGGGTTTTACAGAATTTGCATTTGTACGTCCTGCCTTCAAGATCCACCACAAATACCCTTCCCATATCTCTCTTTCACGCACACGCGCAGATGGATTTGCTTGAGCCGAAATCACGAACACAAAATTCAAATCAATTAAGCAGATTCAGACAACTTTTTTATTTTTGTCGTGGGAATGGAATGGAAATTTGGATAAGTATTTCAGGCCACCGCCATTAACGGGCAAGAATATGCTAATCCCAAGAATCATTTTAACGTGATAACGTTGATAGATTATTAATTGGGCTTCCGACCAGAGAGTCTAGCAGGCCCATAACAAGGATTTCCTTTGCCTCTTTGGAAATTTACATAAATAGCACTAAATGGGAAAGAAAACGACTTGGCGGTTTCTTGAAACTTTTTATTTCTTGTCACATCTTTTATTATTATTAATTAAGTGTACATATTTTATTAATTAAATATACACAATAAAATCCTACGTGGCATGTCTAAATTGAATGTACAGACACTTCTATTCTATAAGATAATTTTTTTGAACGAGTAGACACTAATTACGCTAGATTCATGTCTGGCAGCAATTTTTGCCAAAATTAAGAGCAATTTTCAGGCCGTTGCCAAAGTGAAGTGTGAGAGAGAAGTATAAAATTGCGGCTGGTAACGGGCAAAAAATGGTTGAAAATTTAGGGAAAAAGGGCTGCCAGACAGGCTCGAAGGTGGTGTTGGGTGTTCGCAAGTGACATGGGAAGGAAATGGAGGCTGAGAGAAATTTAAGATGAAAATTGACAATTAAATAAATCATCTAGGCTTCAAGCTTGCCTCGGACGAAGATAAGTGAAAAAGTGTAACACGTTTTTTCAAAGATATAGACACTTCTTGAAAGCATGTCACCTTTCGAGAGGTAATTTCATAGAAAATAATTTTATATAAACTTTTCTTAAAAGTACTATAATTTTGATTTTGTTACTCAACATTTCATAATTTAAAATTGTCTCATTTATAGGAAGGAAAAAAAAATAACCTGACAACACAGGAAAAAATGTATATTGTTAAGGTTCGGTCTCATTAAGTTTTAATTTACAATTTTGGATTCGAAAACAAAGAAAATGTATATGCACATAAAATTCACAAACTAATCAAAAATATCATCCCAAAGGTTGTCTTGAGTCATATCTTCAAATGTAGGTATCTACACTTCCCTGGTCGAGAACTAATACTAATTGGAGTAAAGTCAATGGTGTACATCACTTATCTAGTCTAAGATTAGATGACAGTGAATCCACTAGACTGGGGATGAATCGAGAAGTCTTTTGGCACATAGATCGGTAATGAACACCATTACGGATGAACAACATTCTTCTTCTTATAAGACTATTTATTGAGAGAATAATAAATCCCGAGGAAAAAAGGGCATTTAAAGATCATAGATTCCTAAACTTTGTTTTGCTTATTGTTTGAACTAAATATTGTCAAAAGCAGCTATTATGCAGAACCGAAAAGCTCAGCAACCATGGCAAAACAGCTCGAATCGAAAACAAATTTCACAGAATATCCTATGATGGACTAGTCTTAAAGTTCAATAAACCCCACATCAAGACATCCTAAATTGAAGTTAATATTACCTTCCAAAGGCAACACTCAAAAAGTATTTCACAAGAACCACCATTTAGTCAAAAGATTTCATCCTATTCATGGGAGGAAAAGATCCACTCACACGAGATATTACAGACAACGCTATTAGTTACCTTGAGTAAAGAAGTTAAGGTAGCATGTAGATCAGCTCAGTATTCGAGATATTTATTGATAATTTATACACTTATAAACTCCGAAGGCAAGTCTAAAACAAGAGCGACTGCCCCTATTGAAGTCAAATCAAAATCTCTCAGCTGTCATTACCACAGGTTGAGCTTCAGTGTGCTTCCTTGCAAGGAAAGGACCCCTTTTGATTGCTTCATGAAGCTGCAGAAATTTTCAAATACCCAAAAAAATGTATTAAGTCTGTAGCAAAAGAAAAGGGCATGAGAAGATTATAAGTACTTGAACACGTGTAGTTACAAATTCAATTGCCTGATACATTGAATCTTATCTACTGTTGGGAGTTCAAATGAATCTCCATTAACAATGATGTACCTCTATTTCCTATTTTTTCTTTCTTCTTTTCTTCTCCTTTTTCCTTTTATTTCATATATTTCAACTTAGGGCATGTTTGATGCAGATTTTTCTGGAATAGATTTTGTGAAAAATAATATTTTGGAGAATGTGTGGTTAAAAAGTATGGAAAAGTTACGGATCCACGTGCAAAATTATTTTATTAGGAGAATGTGTGATTGAAAATGAGTTTTAAAAAGTCTGTATTAAATGGGGGCTTTAAAGTGATGACATAATTGTCTTTTCAGTAAAGGATCAAATGATGGAACAAGTCTCCTGGGAATTACAAGACTGCAACCTTCTGCTGCCAAAAAAATAAAGTTTGGGGAAGAAATTACAACGAAGGCCATAAGTTGATGTTGAATGGTGCGCTTTCCCCTATTTTCATCTTAATGCCTTTGTTCTCTAAGAGTTCAACTTCATAACCATCTTATCAAAATCCTCTTGCCGCACATAATATTCGAATTTGGAACGTATTTTCTTCATCTCCAAAATCCAAACTCATATAAAACCAATGCTCATTGATGAGCAGTTCTATGAAATTTCTTTCCATACTCAATATGTGACGTCAAATCTCAACAAAATAGAAGAATTTCATTCTGGCTTCAAAGATAGACATCGGAGGAAACTTTGAACTACTCACTTCAGCCTATATCATGATCTCAAATTCTACGGATTTCTACTTCAAAAAATACTGCTAAAACAAAATTATGTGGGCACTCCAATCTAAAATGTCTGCCAAATACAGATGGAATGCCACAGGCTCAGTCGAGTCGACTTTTGTGCACACAATACAAAGTCAACTTTTATGCATACAAACAGCTGTTACCAAATAATAACAAGAAAAAAGAAAAACTGTAGCATTCCCTAAAAATTAAACCACACCTTTGCAGCAATCCCAGCGAAGTCAGGGTCACTGATTAGCTTAGTTGATGATGTGAGAGCCTTGTAAATTGCTTCACAACATTTATGTCTAGTTTCCATGCCTGAAAATTTGTCCCTAATTATTAAGATCTGGCAAAAAATAAAATCGTAATATTTCCCCAACATATAAGCACTCAAGAGACGGATATCTAATGAGAATAAATAGGAACTCATTAGTGTTGGGACTTTAAACTGAGACCTCATGATTGCAGCAACATTTGTCACTTTGAACCATGACTTATTAAGCATGCAACCAGGAGTTATAACATCTTTTATACCACATACAAAACTTGGAAAAAAGTTTGATTATTGGACAAGAGTTCTCTTTACACACAAATATGCCCCTACTATAACAAGAACTTCATGGATGGGCAATATCTGTTGCCAAGACCAATTCTATGTTCTATAATTCTGCAAGCTATTCAGAAACAGAGAAATAAACTGAAAGTATAATAGAAAAATGATGATGTGATGACAGCAGGAAAAAAAAAAGCAAAAACTGTCAGCTTTTGATGTCAAGAAAGTGAAAACGATACCGACCTATCTTTTTCGTTTCAGTAAAGGTGTCAGTCACTATATCAATTATTTCCTGTCTTGAAATTATCTCCATCAGACACCAAGGTCGAGCCACCAATCCAGTAATCAATCTATATCCCTGTAATCAAAAGAAGAGACGTGACAACTCACCATGATTAAAGGGAATTGTTAATTCAAGGTGCAGCATATCGAAACCTTCATACAGCTTTTGACATGGTAGGGTTCCTTTAGCATGCATAGAGCAAAAGAGACTCTTCTTATTGTGTTCTTTTATTCACCCAAGGGTTAACTTTTCCCTAAAGTTTCTGTTTTAGCCAACTTATGTACAATTACAGGAAGGTGGCAGTGATTCATGATTTGTTTCCATTAAAGGAGAAACTATGCACAATTGCACATGATGAAATATCCACCACTGACTCTGCATCTCTTAGTTTGATTTGATGGCCAAGATAACTACGTATGATATTAAAGATTGCAAGCAATCAAGATATCAAAGGTTATGAAAAGAAGAGTTCTGTATTTTCACCGCTAGACGAATTTCTGAATCCTGTTGTAGAACTGATAGGAGAAGGCCCTGCAACATGTATCAATAATGCAATGAGTAACAGTTGCAATCATAAAAATAATCAAATAAATCATGAATTAAAACTAGTATTACGGATTCAGACAGCAGAAATCTATAATATTATAGGGTAAGCTATATCTCTATTCAATCCATTCGGCCCTGCTCTTTGAATTTCTTATTGAGTTCAAGATATTAATTATGAGAATCACACTAAAGAGACATGAGCAAAATGTGTCTTAACTGGCAATTAGTGAAGAGAAACAAAGCACATCAATGTAACAGCAGAATGAGCTTGAAATTAATTGACTTACTGATGGGGTCAACTTTGACGTGTTAGATGCTTTCTCATAGATCATGCGTTTAAGGTTTTCTTCTGCATTACTGTTCAACACCATATTTTCTGTACGTGTTTCACCAGCAATGTTGCCCAGAGCATGCAACGCAGCCTGTGTTTTCCATTTAATAACCTATCTCAGTTATGAAATACCACACTGTTGTATTTATGCAGATGATGTTTCCAGGGTTATCTTTATTTTTTCTCTTTTTCGGGGAGAAAAAAACTCGTGGTTTTAGGATATAAGTTTACAAAAAGTAATTTATAGGGGCATAAACTTGTAGGTGTTTGAGATAACAAGCACAAATTACAGTAGACATCCTCACCAGCTGTTTACTGTGTTGTTGCTGGTCAAAAGCAGCACTAACAACATGTCTAGCAGCAGGAGGTGAAGTTGAAAGAAGCAATGTTGCTCCTTGGAATGCTGCAGCACCATTATATAGCATAAAGACAATACATTTTTTCCAAGATAAACTACACGCTTTGCGATCAATGTCAGGCACTTGGTAGGAATGACTTCAAGATAGATAAAGACAAATGACGAGAAAAGAGAAAACACAAGATTAGTCCACTTCTATAGAAGTTTATAGAAACCACATTGTATTTATTCAAAAGAAGAGGGTGTGCCAAAAGGACACTGATTTTTAGAGCACCAGAAAACATATATTTAAGTTGCTAACATTTCAAAAAGCAGTGGGGAGAGGAAAGTTAACGCCTGGTTACCCAAGGATGTTTAAAGATTCTACTAAATCCGCAGACTCGATGAAGGGTTGGGGGGGGGGGGGGGGGGTGGGTAATTTAAATTTGTAACAGAAGTCATTTACAATGTGCTCACATGATCCAATTTGACCCAATGCTTCAAGTGCACATTCACATTCATCTGCCTCTGTACTTTCCAGGAACTCAAACCTTCTATCGATAGCTGAAAGAATGGTTCTAAAACCTATATCCCAGAACAAGTATTAGTGGAAATTAGATGCTTGCAGTTTTCCAAAGATCAGTAGTTGCTATCAAAGTCATGATTGAAATTATACGAAAAACAACTGAAGCTTACTAGATTCATCAATGAATGAAAATGCATTTTCCTTGGAGAGAAGCCTTCCAGCTATCATCATTGCCCTTGATCTTAAAATGGATTCAGCAGATCCATTGCTTTCATAAAATGGGAAATTACTTAAATAAGGCACAAAGAGAATGAAGAGAGAGAAAATTAATGAAGAAATTTTTTTCTTCCCATCAACCTGATTATAGAACTAAGCAGTTGGAGAAGACTGGTTCTTGATAAAAACTCCATACCATGCTGAACTTCAGCCAACTTCACACAGTACAAGTAGCACCAAAAATACGATTCAGATACTGATTGAAGAATAAGTAAATGAAAAGATCTTAAATAAAGAATAAATAACCCAGTTTTATTGTTAGGCACAATGCTCTGAGGAAAACCAAGTCAAAAAAATATCAAATTGTTTCAAAATTAAGTTAAACGGTTTATGATAATGTGCTACAAGTAAAAACCAAGAAACTTAGAAGCATTTTACTTTATGGCATTTCCAATTTTGGTTCTCAAAGTTCCTGTGATTTCAATTATTTTGTACTCAACTTAACAAATTCTTGTCTCAAATAGTAGGAGCTGGATAACAAAACATGATACAACAATTAGTTTAATTTAGGGAATGCTTCTCAAACCATAAGGCATTCTTTCTAATGTGATAATGATTCTTAAATGTTCTGCATGACAACCTAAGTAACAGTATTCATCTTCACATAAATATATGCACCAGAATGCAAAGGCAGGCTCATAATGTTTTGGCCACACATGGACAATGGCAATCATTTTAAGAGGACAATGATCTTGCTGTCAGAGTATGTTATTGCAATGAGCAGAAAACCGCATTTTGACACACTCAAAATTAAACTATTGATGTGGCCACATAAGTAATGATAAAGGCAGATGAATACAAGATCCAGGCCAAATAAAGATGGAGGGATTATGCCTGATAGTGCAAGTCAAACAGGATCAGGGCCAAACCTCATGCAAAAGTTCCAGCACACTCAAAGTCACAAGTGTATCATTTGTATTTATGACTTCTGCCTCCACTATCTTGAGAAGATTTGACTTGGAGATTTCCAATGCCACAGAACTTGAAATAGAGAAGAGCCTCACTATCAAAGCTAAAACTCGAACTCTTCCCTTTAGAGATTGTGGCAAAAGGACAGTAGAAGAAAACAAATAATCAGAATTTGAAGGCGCGTTGAGATAATAAAATGTTAGCAACATTGCTAAAATCATTGAATAAACACTGAGATAAGAATCAAATCATCACTGTAAAACATACAGGTGAGGTAATTATGACAGCTCAAGCTACCAAATAACCCCACAATGTAATTGTAATATTATATATGTACTCAATGATCCCCACCCCACACCCATGCACATCAAAATGTTCAATAGTTTCATTTTCTGCCGCAAAAATTGCTTTCTCTAAATGAATCCTCAAAAATACATAATCTTACCCTAGATAAATTTGTTGAACGTGAAAACTGTCACCCATTACATGTATCCCAAATGTCAAGTTCTAGATCAACTGCTTTCTGTACTGTCTTATTAGCGGTATCACTAATTTCGTCATCACAATTCTTTACAACCTTAGAATATAAGTTCATATATAGGGTCCAAGATGACCACTATGTATTTAGTATGCACATTATGCAGAGCAATCAACAGTCCTTATTGCTACTTGCTTTCAGAAATAAAATTGTTTGAACCTATGCCACAAGTTCATACTGGTGAGACATCAAATATATACCAGCGATGAACACCTCATTGCCAAGTTCCCAAGGTGTGTAGCTTCATTGTTACTTGCTGGAAAGACAATTCCCTACAGAAAAATCATGACATTAACATGCACTTGAACATTCTCAAATTAGTCACTGCAAATCTAGAGAAAGACATTGACCTGAGGATAGTAATCTATTACATACCATTCCTTCAGGATAACCAGCTAAAGACTTAATTGCATCCATTGATGCAGTTGCTACTTGTTCATCACTACATAAGAAAAAAGGAAATCAATTTCATATGAATTATCGATTTTTTGTTGTGCACAAGACTTTTTTCTCTCATAAACACCAAACATATATGGCTTTTTAAGTCTAACACCTACCTGCATCAGGGAAAAATAGTTTAAAGAGGAAAATTCAATTGGAGCATATATTCAGCGGTTGCATGTCTAATCTTCCGAAACTTAGCACACTTACAGGCTACTGCCCACTAAACAACCTGATTATAAGCAATTTCCAAAATTCTTAACTGATCGAGGGAAAAACAAGGAGAACTGAGAAGAATTATAGTGGGTAAAATTTCCTAAAATTCCCGAAAAGAAAAAGTTCTCCATGTTTTTACAGCCAATATCCAATACGTATTTGGGATATATTTTCATCACTTCTACTGTTTAATGAAGTTCATTGAGCAAGTCTAATTGCATAAATTATGAGACTGGCTGGTGCAATTAATCATTGCATAGTTGTATCAATCATGTCAGTAAATCTTCAAAGTTTGGTCATACAAAACCATCAACTTTCAGAATCAGAAGATGATGCCAAGTATCCCTTATATTTCTGTTGTGAATCAGTATCAATCATCATTTGGTCATGATATACAAAATAATAACAGAAAAAGGAGATCAGAAGAGAGAATTTGATGAAGTGAATAAAAAATCTGAAGCATGGACCTGAGTATCACTCACCAAATCCTGGCTGTGTTCACCTAAGCAAGGAGTCAGGGTTTTGAAGAACTCAGTATACCAGATTTTCTTTAGGTAAGAGCGCATTCACAATTTTTATCTAGAAATAAGCAAATGAAATGTCTGTTTTTCGCCAAGATTTCCTCTCCTATTTTTCCTAGATGTAATATGAGCCTAAATAAATTAAAATTGAAAAATTAGACCTCAATCAAGAAAATTGATATATACCCATGCATACACATAAATATCACAAGATAAGAAGCGAAGATATCTAAAAACTAATTATATCGTAAAAGACCTGATTCTTGAAGTCCTATAAAATGGGCAGAACATGGAGTTTCAATTAGGTTCTAACCAACCATCATAACATGACCCAATATGCATAAACTTCCATGACAAGTAACAGGTAGCACTTATCCACTTTAGAGCAGAACAGTTACACAAAGGAACAAAACTATAGAACTAAAGTGTGGTCTTGTACTGATATTAGTTCTGCGTCCTGGAGCAAGAGGATAGAAAAACATTTACAACGTAAATTTTCAAAACAATAAAATTCCAATACTATGGCTTTTAAGCCCATTGAGGAAGGCAGGGAAACGCAAACCTCACATAAGTATGAGTCCCGTCACTAACAAAATTTGTTCAGCTGTACTACAAGTTATTACAATTCTTTGCCTGCATTAGTATACGCAAGTATGCTTGTAAAGCTGAAAATTAATTACATGTACAGATCAAATCCAAGGTTTACCCATCAATCAGGCAACTGAGCAGAAGTGGATAGACATCATGCTGAAGAACTAGTTGTGCAGCAATCCTTCTATCTGTATTCTCCAAAAGGAAAGATACCTGATACAGTAATTAGCATGTCAGATTTGAATTCTATCCATGATAACCCAAGAGTAGATTCCTAATTAGAGGAAAGAAAATGAAAATTAGCATCTGTGAGCAGGACAGGAACATTGAGTTATGTTAGTGAAAACATCCGGGATAGCAAAATGTTCAGAAAAACCAGATGTAAGGTTGAATTTACCGTAAACACACTTACAGTTTTACAAGCAAGGCGTCTCACTTTTTGAGAATCTGCCCCCAGACCAACAATGACAAACGGCTGAAATAAAGGGGGAAAAAACTCAGAGAAAATAGTAGGTAACTAAACCAAATAGAACCGATACATGAAAGAAAGAAAATAGAATTCATCTATTAAATTCAACAATTTTTGAACATCTGCATTGATTGGTAGTATACACTAGGAATATGTGGTAAGAGATGTAGCAAGAAAATAATATTTCTGTGTCCATTTTCATACTTGAATTAGGAAATAAATTAATGAGGAGCCAAGATATTCAATACATGGATATGACGTAGCAACACGCAAAACTCTAAAAATTTAGAAGTGCAAGCAAATTGAGTACCAATCCGAGTAACAAAGTTATACAAGAATGCATTTAAAAATCAACCATTAACCTTCAAATATTACTGCAACAATTTCAGTATGGCACCAAATTTAAGATACATATATGTGTAACCTTCAATATTAAATGACATCTCAAAATACAGAGCATTTCATTCAAGCCTGAGTTCTATGAAGTACACGAGTTGACTCAGTCAGGGTTAATCCACTATAAGTATTCTGACAGGAAACACATTTCACTTTATGGCACTCCTTTTCCCTATTGCCTAAATATATTCATCGAGGAAGTGAATCCTGAAAATTATGAAGGGAAAATAGACTTTGCAGAGAAAATTTATGAACCAAAGCCCTAATTAAGATGGTATGTGCATATCCAGGCACGCACTAAATTAGATATATGCGTACCATATAATGCGGTATAAGTGATGCCCCATATTTAGTTTTGAAAACCCTTTCCAAGCAATCAACTAGCACATTCTCCAGGCCTGGATAATCTGCCTTGGTTTGCAAAGTGCTACAGGCATATCAATCAAGTCCCATAAGCAAAATACATAAATCCCAACTCAATATGCTAAAAAAGGAAACGATTATATTAAGGTCCAACGGACATATAAATTTACTGGGTCTCGAACATAATATAATTATCTCAGCGGGTACACGCGAATTATGCTATATGCACTTGCAAGTTTGTAGGGTAACAGTGTGAGTGTGTTTTTTACCTGATAATGGCAGGGAGAGGAAAACGAGTGAGAAATTCTTGAGTTGAAGTATCCGAGTGAGCACCTGTTCAAATTAAAATCCTATTAGAATACATACATATACTTGTATACACGTACATATGCATATGAGAGACAAAGCTAGAGAGAGATGTACCAGGGTGATGGGCAAAGTCGGAAGCGGCTTCGAGTAGTAGAACTGGATCGACTGAGTACTCTTCTTCCATGGCAGACAATGAGAAAGAGACGGTGGACTGGATTCACTCGAACGAGTATATATTCGAAAGTGGTGCCTCGCCGAGTACATATTCGAAAGTGGCTAATTTTTCAAAGTGGTCTTCGTTTAAGAGAAATTTATGGAAATGGCCATAAAAGTAGAAATAGAAAATGGCTCTCTTTTATTTTGTTTTGTTTAAAAGACTATATTAAAAATTAAAAAATTTAGTAGATTTTATTAAATCTAATTATTTAGCCCCTGTTTGGCCCCCGTTTTATCACATTACATTACATTTTCTTTGGTCAAGAATGGTAGGCGGATGGACCCGCCTTTTACTTTGTTGAAACGCCTGACAGGGGCTATGTTTTTTTTGGTTTTAAAATTAACTATTTAAGGTAACAAATGACCAAAACATCCCTACTTTTTGTATATGGTTGAATGGGACAATGCCAGCACAAGATGTGAAAGAGGGCATTTTCGTCCATCTGTTGTCAACGGTAATAATTCTGTCTCAGCTCTGACACGGGATTTCAGTGATTGAAAAAAATTGTTGATAGATTATTGTGTTGAAAAGTGTGAAAATGTAATGTAATGTGATAAAACGGGGGGCAAACAGGGGCTTAGCCGCCTAAAAATCAAGTTTTTAGTAAAATTTGATAAGATTTAATAAAATGAGTTATTGAAAAGCTAATAAAAATTGTAGATTCCATCAAAAGTTTGGTGGAAAATAAGTTTCAAAAAATGAGGTCAAACATGGGCATATTTGTGTGCGTTGATCTTTTTGACAGAATTCTTTCATTTGAATAAGTTTTGGAATTAAGTTATTTGTACACCTTGATTGACATGTTGATGACGTGAGAGAATTATAATGGTTGGATTAAGTAATTGTTTGAGCCTCATTTTGAGGAAAAAATGCATTTTTGAATAGTAATTTTTGTATAGTGTGTGGTTAAAAATTAAGAAAAATTTTTGATTTACGTGTAATATTGTTTTATTCCAAAATATGTGGTTGAAAAAATAAATTTCGAGAAAACAAATTTTCGAAAAAATGGAGCTCAAACAACCCCTAAATGTATAAAGTGTGAAAGATGATGTGAAATTATGTCTGTCAAGTGTAAATTTGGTAATCGGTGTATAAACCAGGATATACATGTGGCAAGATTGCAAGTTTTGTCTACATGTACATAATTTTGTACATAATGGTATCCATAATTATACGTGGCACTGGATCCAACCTTTAATTCAAATCTCACACTTTCACATCAATAATCAGATATTGTCCACATCACATTATGGACACCATTATGTGGCCAAATTATGTACACTTAGACTTTCTCTTTATATAATGGTTGAATTGGTGGACTGCATTAAATTCGATGCTAAGTGGTCAAACTTATTTTCTTTTTATGGACACACTTCATCGATCTTACAATTACTATTCGCACGTTTCATGGATGTCTGGTGGGTCGGTTTGGGTATTTCAATATTCTGAATCACCGACTATATTTCGAATTTTTTGTAGTTAGAATCATTCGTGTCCTTGTAATTATTGGAATCAAACCCAAATCCGAACGATCGGTTCTATCCATAACCTTTTTATACATACGTTTAATAAACATTTTTCATATGAACCCTTTCAGTATATATATCTAACACATTGTTACTCGACAATATTTGTACAGTAGAGAAAATTCAGCTAAAAATTTTTCAATAAGCAAAATAGTAGAGACTAAAAGCCACAAAAAAAGAGAAAATTAAAGCATCAAAAATTAAATTACAATTTGGGAATAAATTATTTTTTCTTTATATATCTTATTCGATCCATAAGTGAGAGACATGCTATAATTTAATTGTTAACATTGCTTAAATTATTCTACTCTAAAAATGAACTGATACTAAAAATATTAATTAGATACATAATTATATGATATTGATAAATCAGGGTTCACATATTGAACTTGATCCGTTTAAATGAAAAATGAAAAAAAATATTTTCAAAGAGTACCACAAACTTAAGATAACCAAAAAGGCACATCACTGTTCAAGCTATGAAGATATCAAATTCAATTGTCACACATTAACTAAATCAATTAAGAATCACTTAAATTTGTAAATAATGTAAGAAGTAAAAAGCTCGAATTACAAAAAATGAACGCTTTTTTCATCAATTTACACCACAATCTAACTTGAATTTTTTTTATTTATAGAAAGCCTGAATTACAAAGATTAACATGTACCAACCTTGAAAATGTACAATATGATGTGCGGCAAGCGGCAAAAAAGTAGAGTTGATCTTGATTTATTAAGGTTATAGTATAGAGTTTTAGACTAATTACTATCCAAATTAAAAATTTTAGGTTTTAAGTTTTTTTTTTCTCAACCTATAAATTGTTAATAAAAATTTATATAAATAATCGATTAATTCAAATACCCACGAATCTATTTCAAGAACCAAAAATCGACCCAAACCTAACGGTTATTGGTTTTCGATTCCGGTTCCTAATTTATTTTTTTGGAACTGAATCGAAACCTCTAGTTAAGGTTCAATGTCACTTTGAGAGTTTCGATTCATGTTTAAATATCCAGATCTACTTATTATTTACATTTTGGGTTGGGTGGTTGGCTGTGATCGAAGAGGTGTGGGTTTAGAGTAGGGTGGGGTAGGGTCCTTCGTGAACAAGATGTTATTTCTTTTATTTTTTTGGACGTTTTCTATTCCTATCCTATTTTTCGAAAATAGTTGGGATTCATATAGATGCTAAAAGGAAAAAAAAAAAAAAATTGACGGTAGATTGACAGCAGATTAAAAAGGATGGAGACGAAAAATGCAAAATTTCTTTTTGTTTATTTGTTGACTATTTAGCCCATGTAGATTAAAATCAAATTTTTAGTATATCTTTTGATAAAAAAATGATGAAACGTGTGTTTAAAAAGTTACGAATCCTATAAAATGTGTAGTTAACGTTAATTATTCACTTTGAATTAAGATTTTAATCAAATATTAATAAATACGAAACATGGGAAATAGATTGCCGCTTCAACTTGTCTTGTTTGTTGTATTGAGTTGTGTGAGGCACATCGTAAACGAGTTATGCTTTGGACACCGATTATTGTACCTCATGGATTCTATACATCGTTCCCATCTGTATTAAATTTGGAGAAATCGTACTCTTGTCCCCAAACTAATGCTAAAGTAGCATACGAGGTACACTATAGTTGCCATGCTAAAAAATCTAAATTTCGTTAAATCAACACATGGACATCAACGAAAAATGTGAGGGCTATGCAACACAATAAATATAAATTTAGACAATTTACGTTATTGAGAATTGATCGTGTAACTATAAGAAAGTTTCAGTACCAACTTGTTAATTTTTAAAAGTTAGAGACGACGTGTAAATAGATCTAGTCACTCGGTGTTGATTACAAAAAGAAAGTTTTGTAGCTTTTGGTCAAACGTCGAGTCAGCCTCCGCAAACAAGAACTCAGGGAGTGGAAAACATTTTTTAGGGCCTGTTTGGTACAGCTTTTCATTTTCTACAGTAAATCAATTCTCATTTTCAACCACACATTTTTCAATAAAATAATATTTTCCATCACATCAATACTTTTTTCTTCTTTTTCAACCACACATTTCCCATCATATCACTATTCAAAAATCAATTCTTCCCCCAAAAATCTCTACCAAACACACTCTTAGTCTTAATGGCCGTAACACTTATCGAAAATGTTGATGAGTATGATATGATCAAGAATCATATGGTTGATAATTGAATAATTATCTTATTAATTATTTCAAGCTAAAGGGTCCACCCGATGTGTCAATCTAGCACGATTCATTGAATTGTGATGAGCACAT
Source organism: Fraxinus americana (assembly GCA_035079005.1). Taxonomy (NCBI): domain Eukaryota; kingdom Viridiplantae; phylum Streptophyta; class Magnoliopsida; order Lamiales; family Oleaceae; genus Fraxinus; species Fraxinus americana. Next base: position 53,731,244 of record CM068706.1, on the reverse strand, counting down.
CACAGAATACAAAAAATTCCAAAAGGTACACGACAATAGTCAGTCACCAACTCCCGTCTTGCCCGTGGGATTAGCACAACTAGTGCTCAACAGTTATTGGTTTTATTTTTTTTAAAGAATTGTCTACTTGTACATAATAATATGTACATCAAGGTGTCCACCCTCTCACACGAGGGTGTGACCCACTTGAACAAAAAATATTATCTCCAAGTGGGCCCCACCTCCATGTGAGGGGGTGGACACCTTGATGTACATATTGTTATGTACAAGTAGCAATGTTCTTTTTTTAATTACACATTTAATGGGAACTATAATTTTTATCAATTTTTCAACTACACGTTTTATCAATATTTATCGAAATTTACAAATAAGTATTGACTTTTATTTAAATCAAACACAAGCTTAATTCGAGTTGAAGGCTTATCAGGGGACTCGGACGACATTATTTTCCATGATTTGCGTTGTCATTTTTAATAATCGATATAAATAATTTGTGTTTTGTGCATTTAGTTTAATATGGTAGTAATATACTACGTAATGCGTTATATCCTAATATTTATTTTGGCACGGTTAAACATGAAGGTGAACTTAAAAGAAAGCGTACAATCTATTTACTCATTACAACTCCAGTACTTATTAATGGATTGTTGTGAACTCGTTATCCGTATATGCAAATAGTAAACTTTAAAATATAGGGAAATTTACAAAATACATCAAGTATTTAGTGTATATTTACGTGTATCTTTTTGCTTATAAATAATTCTTTAGTTATTGTATTTTTATTTATAAGAATGTTTTACGTACAATTCATTTGTATCTTGTAAACTAACCGTTTTAGAGAAAGAAACTGAAAAAAAATATAAAAAAATGAAAAAAAAATCACTGATTTGGTAAGTTGAGAAATACAACCCAAATTATCCTACAATGATTTTGGCAGATTTAGACTAGTCGAGACCTGCTGTCCAATTTTTACTGTTCACCCAATTAATTATTGATATATCATTTTTAAATTTGCATGTCATCTCAAATTTACCCTCATTAATTCCACCATTAACCCACCAAAATTGATGACATGTTAATTTAAAATGATACGTCAATAATTGATTGGATGGATAGCAAATTTGACAAAAAAGATAGCATATCTCAACTTGATTTAGACACCACCCAAAAGCCAAAACCATGTTCCAAAACTAGACCCTGTTTGGGAGGGATTAAATTTTTCTACAGTAAATCAATTCTCATTTTCAACCACACATTTTACAATAAAATAATATTTTCCATCACATCAATAATTTTTTCTTCTTTTTCAACCACACATTTCCCATCATATCACTATTTAAAATCAATTTTTCCCCCAAGAATCTCTCCGAAACAAACAAGTTTTTCCAATATCTCATAAATGATGCCACCCAAAAAGGACCAAAAAAAAAAAAAAATCTCTCACGCACGCCCTAATGTTTGAAACAACTTTGATAATGAATGCGAGGCCCTTGTTTGATAGAAATTAAAATTCAGTTTTTAGTAAATTTTGATAAAAAACGATGAAACGTGGGATTGAAAAGTTGTGGACCCTATTAAAAAATTAATTTTTGATTTAAATTTAGATTTTAATCAGATGTTTTAGCGAAACCAAATTCGTGCAAGACTAAAAGCGTGTTCGGTAGAGATTAAAATTGGATTAAAATTGAAAAACTAGTCGTTATTGTTAACTTTTATTAGACGAGTAGAATTCAATAACGACCATATTTTCAATTTTAATTGAATTTTAAGTTGTACCGAATATGCCCTAATAGATTTATAGGCCCTCTATCTACCTTGAATAACCCGAATATTAAGGGAGGATTGCTTTAGACGAAAAATAAAAATAATGATTCCTCTCAGTTTCTCACGTTTGTCTGACTTAACCACTCCTTGTGTATTTCTACTAATTGGCTCTTCTTTTGTCTCATGTATCATCTTCACTTCCATAAGAATGCCGAGTCCCTTACCCTTTTCTCAATCTATCTACATCTCTATACCAATCATCTCTTCTACAGAAATTATTTCTTTAATTTTCGGCAATGGCGACGTTGAAATCTTCTTCTGATCAGAATTCTGGTACCCATTTTCATTATGATCTCTCTTTCCTTGCCCAATAGAATTTGATGGATGACTAACATGCTGTGTGTGTTGGTTGTAAGGTGCTGTACCAGAGGTCCAGAATGGTGAAGATTTCAAAGTTCAAGTGTTCTCATCATCATCAGAGGTGATTTTTTTTTTTTTGGAAATCCCTAGTTTTGTCTTAATTGATTCCGAAATATAATTCCATGCTAACCAGAATTATGAGTGATAAGTGGTACACCCCATGCGCCTCCTTCATTCCTCTCTATGCATTGAAATATTGAATTCAATTCTGCTTTGAAGTTCGTGCAAGCCCCATAGAAGACACGTAAAATCCAATACGCATTAATTAAAGTAGTCACGAAATAGCCCTCAACCCACGGTTGCCCGGGATTCCCTCTCTGTCTGTGCTTTTAATTTGGATGAAACTCTATCTAGTGGCTGGTATCTTTTCTCTTAATATATCTCCTAATATTCTGTGCTCGTATCATGATCAATGCTCATTAGACAACACCAAATTTATAGAGATAAGGTTTAGTTTGTTGTTGTATCACTATTAACGCAGCATATCTAGTATTTTATCCTAAAGGGTGGTTTTAAAGCTTAAATTGAAAACGGTTTCTAGAATTCAGATGATAGCCGTAGGTCTGTAAATTGTTTTTTATACTCATAGAATAGATCTTGCAGAATCATATGAAATGCAAAGTGCATCTTTGATTCTCAATATTAAAGAAACTAGGAGGCGTCAAAAACAAAGAAATTGTTGGAGTTTTGTCTAATCCACCATACCCATAAATGTATCACTTGTTCCAAAATCATGCCCGAGGAGCCTCTTTGTACCATCTAAAATAAGCATATCTGCAAAAGAGTGTCAGAAAATAGTACTCCTTGTGAACAATATGATCGAAAACAGATCATATGGCCTTATTGGTTACTAGATAGGACCAAGAAAATTTACGTTAGAGTACTGTTCACTAGTAGAATCAATGCAGTGGCATATTGTTAACAGCAAAAAGACAATGGGGTTAGAGGCTGGTAATTAAATGGATGCCAATGAGACTGATGAGAAACTTGAAATAAATATGCAACTTAGGACTTACAGAGTGATATACGGCTAAAAAACATATGGGAATTTGGCCATTTAACCTCGTATTTGGTTAAATGGCCTTTGACCAATGATAAAAATAAATAAAAAAATGTAAAATATTTTAGTTGGCAAAATGACAAAATTCTCCTCTATTAAAATATTTTAATATCCTTCATTTTTTCTCATTTCATTCTCCTCCACCTTAAAACCCTAATTTCTATTTTTTTTAAATAACGTCTTCTTCTTCCCATTTTCATCTTCTTCAATTTTAGGTCTCAAGATTACAATCACCTATTTCTTCTCTTCAATCTTCATTCTTCCTACCCTAAAATTTTGTTCTTTATCATATTTTTCACTTATTTTGGGTATCTTGTAAGTATTTGAACAAGAGCTTGGATAGTATATCATCTACATTGAAAAATCACACACTTGAAGAAAGAAGATCTTAGAAATCTCGTGTAGATTGTATTTTTATCATTTAATATAGTATTAAATAATGTTTAGTTGCTATTGTTTTCGTATTTCGTGTGGTTTTTGTGTTGTTTGCAATCATTTGATAATATTAACACACCAGCTGCTAGCTGAAATGTAAAACGATACTCAAGTCGTTATTTGCAACGTAAAACAACATTGCAGTCGTTATCTGCTGTAGTTCGATTTTTTGAACGAGATGACTCTAATAATGGACTTACTAACGTATATAACACAAAAGTTAGGGGGTCCAATGCTCGAAGTGTTGCGGTGAAAAAGAAGCAAAATACTGGAAAAATCAACACAAACGGCACAAGGGCCGTTACTGGTCACTTGTGTCGTTCTGTCGATAAACACGAGTATGAGCAGCCACGAACCGTCCGAACCCCGGTATTCGATAAGTTGAACTCTTTTATGTTGCAAGATGGAGGTGTCGTTTATAAAATTAGAGAGATACGCTCGTTACTTATATTTTCTAACAAATGTACATGGTGACTTGTGATTTCACAAACTCGAAATCTATAATAGATGTCAATTCTACCATTGTTTGTCACGTAATCATCATTTATGACTTTCTTAAGTTAGAGGGTCCAATGCTTGAGGTCGTTGCGGTGAAAAAGAAGCAAAATACTGAAAAAATCAGCAGAACGACACAAGTGTCGTTACTGGTCACATATGTCGTTTTGTCGATAAACATGAGTATGAGCAGCCATGAACCGTCCGAACCCCGGTATTCAATAAGTTTAACTCTTTTATGTTGCAAGATGGAGGTATCGTTTACAAAATTTGAAAGATACGCTCGTTTACAAAATTTGAGTGGCACTTGTGCCGTTATGTATTTTATACAAGTCCATGGAACGACACTTGTGTCATTACTAATATTGAAAAACATACGAGAGAACACAGTTATGACAATAGACTGTTCCTCATAACGACACAAGTGCTGTTACTGTTACTATAACGACACTTGTGTCATTCTACCCATAAACACGAGTATGGGCGCCCAAGACCCCTCCAAACCTCGTTAATTAATAATTCGAACTCATTTACTTTGAAAGATGGACATGCCATTATGTTTGTTATAAAACTCCATGGGAACGACACTTGTGTCGTTACTGAAATTGAAAAATCTGAGAGAACGCATACGTGTTGTCGTTGGCGACAATAGACAGGTTGGTTCTTCGAACCAAGTGTTGTCGTTACTGTTACTATAACGAAGCTTGTGTCATTCTGAAAATAAACACGAGTATGGGCGTACACAAGTAAAATGCTTGAGGTCGTAGCGGCGGAAAGGAATCAAAATATTGCAGAATCATCATAAAGGCACATGTGCAGAAAATCAAGATAGACATGCCGTGCAGAAAATTTAAGAAAAAAGGACTGGGTTCTTATCTTTGTTAAAGAAAATACAATTACAATATTCTTCAAGCTAGATTATGTACGTTAAATGTTTATAAGCGTTCATGAGAACGATAGAAGTGCCGTTGCAGGAGTTAATCAAAAAGAAAGACGAGAACGACACAACTGCCGTTACTGTTTAGAAAACGGCACAAGTGTCGTTCTGCCTCTGAACAAGTGTATTAAGTGCCACGATCCTTCCGAGCCACGATAATTGATAAACTGAATGCATTTTGGTTATAGGATGGGCTCGCCTCTTACAACATTCAATAGATATGGTCATTACTTAATAAAAAAGAAAGACGAGAACGACACAACTGCCGTACTGTTTAGAAAACGGCACAAGTGTCGTTTTACTTCTGAACAAGTGTATTAAGCGCCACGATCCTTCTGAGCCACGATAATCGATAAGCTGAACAAGTGTATTATGATATGTAAATGAATTTGAATAAGAATGGCACTAGTGTCGTTACTGCCATGAAAGCGACACTTGTGTTGTTTTGCCTAGGAAGATAACATTTATTTGTACAAATATAACGATAATGAGAAAGACACTTGATGAAATATTGAGTCATGAAAATAAAAGCAAATTTAACAGCACAGTGTAGAAAACAACACATGTGCCGTTACTGATATCAAAACGACACAGGTGTCGTTATGCTATGTGAATGAATTTCAATGAGAACGGCACTAGTGTGTTTTCACCATTTTATACCTTATATCCTATATCAATTACATCGTTAGTTGTCACACAATCAACATTTTCGTCCTTCTTAGGTTGGGGGTCCAATCTTTGATATCTTTACCTTGAAAAGTAGCAAAATGTTGGAAAAATCAACAGAACGACACATGTGTCGTTTTGCTACTAAAATCGATTTTGAAGAGCCGTGACCCGTCCGAACCACTATAATCGATAAACTGGACCCATTTAAGTTGCAGGCTCAACACGTCGCTTACAAAATTCTTGAGATATACTCATTACTTGTACTTTCAACCGAATCTAGACTAAGACTTGTGTTTTCACTGTTTCATACCTTATATTCTATATCAATTACACCATTAGTTGTCACACAATCAACATTTTCGTCCTTCTTAGGTTGGGGGATCCAATTCTTGATGTCTTGCCTTTAAAAGTAGCAAAATATTGGAAAAACCAACAGAACGACACTCGTTCTACCACTAAAATCGATTTTGAAGAGCCACGACCCGTCCGAACCACGATAATCGATAAATTGAACCCATTTAAGTTGCAGGCTCAACATGCCTCTTACAAAATTCTTGATATATGCCAATTACTTGTACTTTCAAACGAATTTAGACTAAGACTTGTGTTTTCACAATTTCATACCTTATATTCTATATTAATTACACCGTTAGTTGTCACATAATGAACATTTTCTTCCTTCTTAGGTTGGGGGGTCCAATTCTTCATGTCATTGCCTTGAAAAATAGCAAAATATTGGAAAAATCTACAGAACGACACAACTGTCGTTACTGTTTTGAAAACGTATCTAGTGTCGTTTTGCCTCTAAACACGATTATGAAGAGCAGCAACCCGTCCGAGCCACGATAATGATAAGTTGAACTCATTTAAGTTGCAATCTGAACACGCCGCTTACAACATTCGGTATTTATGCTCATTACTTAATCAAGAGGAAAAATACAACTGCCGTTACTGTTTTGAAAACGATACAAGTGTCGTTCTGCCTCTAAACATGATTATGAAGAGTCGTGACCCGTCGGAGCCACGATAATGATAAGTTGAACCCATTTAAGTTGCAGGATGAACTCATTTAAGTTGTAGGATAAGCTGTCATTAAACAGTATAACTGCTGTTATGGATTCATCGAGCCTAAGACAATTACAAAATCCATCGTTCCAATCATTATAAATAGTTTGCTTTTCAAAACGACAAAAGTAGTATATCGTAACATAATACCACCATCATTTTTCAATATTACAAAAGAAGTACATCGTAACACTACAAAAGTCACATGTGTGCCGTCTTGCCTTCATCGTTCATGTCTCTCACTGAGTGGTACACTATCTATACAACTCTATATACGAAATATTAGTTGGAACATAAAGAATATCCACATTTTCTTCAGCATTCTCTACATAACTCCATGTCCATTTGCCTTCTTCAATTTTTTTAAACTCAACAAATTAGCATACTTGTACCTATATCATTTCTACAGAATCCATAGATGTAAATACGATAAAAAAGTTCAATAGTTTACTAAAATATATATTAAAGTAATATGAAAATAGCTTTCATATTTAAATTATTAAAGTAGCGACATTGTATTATTAAGAACGGACAGATCATAACAGATATTGTTTTTATTTTCATTTTATATGGACGATAACGACTGTAGTATCGTTCTACACTACGTAAAACGGTTGGACTGTCTTTATGTACTACAATTCGTCTAATAGTTGCGGACAGTACAGAAATACAACCAACTGTGAAGAAAAATCACCTAAAATATCATTTTATACTATATTCAACAATAAAAGGACTAATGTACATGAGATTTACAAAAATACTTTTCCCTTTCTTCAAATATAATAGAGAATTCAATGTACATAATATAGAAACCAAAATTCTTGTTCAAATGCTCAAAATGTTGGAGAAGATAGGCGAGAAATATAATGAATAACAAGATTTTTGGGATAGCAAGCACATGGACGGAGAGCACGTACGTTAATACGGTTGGAGTCTTGGAGATGAATTGGGGAAATTAATTGGATTGAAAGGGTATTTGTGTCTTTTCAAGATATGGATATTTTAGACATTTTATACCCTTTATTTATTGATTTTTTTAATTGAGGCCATTTGACAAACAAACATTGAGAAAAACCCTTTTATCCAATAGCATTGTTTGACTGGGTCTTTTAACAAAGAGTCCCAAAAACATCAAATACTTTTAGATGGCATCATCTTTGAGAAGTGTTATTAAACGGTTTAAATTATAAAAAAATAGTAATAAGTGGTGGAAAGTACTCGTGAATCCCAGTAAATGTGCAAATAAAAATTGATTTGACCAATTATAACATGTCTACAGTGGGAGCTGCTCGTAGTGACAGAACAATGGACACTGTTCTGAAAAATCATACAGCGCGCGTTAACCGTAATATCAGTTTGTTTGAAATCAACTTGTTATTAGAACCTTTTGGAAATCCTTTCTATTGCAGAGTACTTCAGTGCATTTAAGGATGTAGATTAACATTTTAGTTTAGCTCAGTCAAGGTGTTCATTTAAAGTGAAGTTCTCTTTAATTCTTCAAGGATTGGTCATGATTAGTGATAACCGACTTGATTTTGAAGTGAGGGGTGTTTCATATAATTTTACTATGAATTTCTTCCTTGTCTTTTACATGGTATTCTATATGTCGCAGCCTTCCCCCCCTCCTCTTAGAAAAGCAAAAACTGCATTTTGATGTTTTTTATGTATTGATCAGTTGCTCGAGAAGCTGCATGACAAGTGGTCAGGGAAGCGAAAACCCTACCCTGCAATGTATTCTAGTATATTTGATGGAATTATTCTCGACCCAGAAATGATGGTTATTCCAATAGATGATCACATGGTTCATCGAGGACATGGTGTCTTCGACACAGCTATTATTCTTGACGGGTAGGGTCATTCTGTCTGGAATTTTGATTAATGTTCTTCACAGTTCAAATAGATTGATATGTTGAAGGTGTATAAGAAGATCCTTTCAAGTTGGAAATATCGTATCTGAATTGGATATATTCAAATCAATCCGAGAGTTGCAGATGCTATAAATCCTATAATATAAACTTAGTTTTTCTAACTCACTTTTCCTATATTTTCTCTTGTGCATGAAATATTGGTTATCCTAATAGCCCATCCCAGGAGAGCTCTTTGTATGGACCACTTATAGATTTATGTAATCAAGCTTAGACGCAGTAAAGGGTTGTTAAAGTAATCAAGCTTTTCATATGTTATTTTGGGTTAACAGCACTATCGTTCACTGAATTTTTAGCAAAGTTTCATGTTGATCACTAAACTTCATTTTGTTCGAAGTTGGTCATTGAATCTGAACTTTGTTACAATTAGGTTAAAGTTCTCTACAGTATGATCATTCTGTCAATTAAAAAAAACTGATGTGGCAGCCTTGATGACAAATAACTAGACGGTCATTTCATCTTTTCCATCAGTCAAGTTGAGAAATATGGATGGAGTAACTAAAATGTGACGTTTAGGTTCAATGACCAACATGAAATTTTCGTTGAAAGTTTAGTGGCAAAAAGTGTATTTAACCTGTTGTCTTTCAGATGTTACTTTCATTGATATCCGATTGCTATAGTTGAGTTTATTGTACTGGTTGCCACAGATTTATCTATGAGCTGGATGTCCACCTTGCCCGTTTTCTTAGATCAGCATCCAAAGCAAAATTAACTTCTCCCTTCTCCCAGTCAACTCTTAGAAGCATTCTTATTCAGCTTGCAGCAGCATCGCAGTGCAGGAAAGGAACTCTTCGGTACTGGTTGAGTGCAGGGCCTGGAGACTTCTTACTCTCTCCCGCAGGTTGCCCAACATCAGCCTTCTATGCTGTAGTCATTGATGAAGATTTCTCTCAATGCAAAGAAGGTGTCAAAGTAATAACGTCTACTATCCCAATGAAATCACCTCACTTTGCCACTATGAAGAATGTAAACTACCTGCCAAACGTCCTCTCGAAGATGGAAGCCGAGGAGAAGGGGGCATATGCATCTATATGGGTTGATGATAAAGGCCATATCGCCGAGGGTCCAAATGTGAACGTTGCTTTCATAACTCCTGAGAAAGAGCTTATCTTGCCGTTCTTTGATAACATTCTAAGTGGGTGCACTGCGATAAGGCTTCTTGAGTTAGCACCTAAGTTGGTGGAGCAAGGGCATTTGAAGAGTGTGAAAACTGCCAATCTCACTATGGAGTTGGCCAAAGGAGCTTCTGAAATGATGTATGTTGGAAGCACACTGCCAATATTACCAATTGTCAAGTGGGACGAGGAGCCTATAGGAGATGGTAACTTCTTTAATTTTGTTTCAGCAGAAAAATCTTTTAATGAATATTTATGTGGTACTATTAACCTTGAGCGTGTTTCGCTAAGCTTAGAAAGTGTGCTTATAAGTAAGTTTACTAGCAAGGAAACATGTGAGTTTTAAAGATAATTAATTCTTTATTAACAAAAATTGAAAATAGTAAGTTTCTTTACTTGTAGAATGTGGCTAAGCTTAAAATCTCCTTAAAAAGAGTTTTTTTTTAAAAAAGAAAGTCGTAGTTAGGATGAATGACTTTTTAATGTTTTGTGCAATTATATTGAGATATATGGTGACATCCAGAGGCAAGTCCAAATCACTTACCTTCTAAAAAATAGGGAAGTGCGTGTTTTTACCATGAAAGACCGAAATTCCGGTTCTCTTACTCATCTGAGTATGCATGAGACAGTCGCTAGACATGTATCCTTGTAGATTGCTCATCTCTTCCAAAATATATCCAAATAAAATATCTTTATTTGTCAAAATGGGAATTGACCATGACATTGTGTGCTGCAGGAAAAGTGGGAAAATTGACAATGGAACTTTCAGATTTGCTGTGGGAAGATATGGTTGCTGGCCCTGAAACGCAGAGGATCCCAGTTCCTTATGCATAGGAAACTGTGTTGTTCAATTGTTGCAGAAGGTATCACTGTCGATGTTATATGATATGAATGTCAGCATGTTTAGCAGACACGACTAGACAGGATTAAAGATCTTTCATCGCCGCATAATAGCGTGCAATAAACATTTCGATATGTTCTATTTGCTTTGTTTCAAAAATTTTAGCCTTGTTATTTATGCCTTCTTTGTACTCTAGTCGTGGCTGTGCCCTGCACGATATTTTATGCCATTTAGTTTTATAATCACCATGGTACATTTTTTACCTTGAGGGGTTGCTCAATTGGTTACACCTTTGGTTTGTTCCTCAATGGTTACCAGTTCGAATCCCCTTAGGGTCACTGAAATGAGTACCCGACCGTAAATTTCAGGGTCCTATGAGAATAGTCGAGGTGCGCGCAAACATGCCCGGACATTCACAGTTATCAAAAAAAAAAAATTATTGTCTTCTAAAACAATGAAGCAAGTCTGTTTTTTCCATGACAATTAGCCATCGTGAAATATATACCACGTAATTTATTATGGTAGACGTCGTCTTACAATGTTAAAATAGTTATATATGGAAATTGGAGTTGCAATAGAGAATGTTAGCTCCTTAAATACACAATTACAAAACAAGTAGATGCGATGAACAAGGAAATTGTTTAGAAACCATTGAAGGCATCAAACAGTGTGATCCCTCAAAGGACAAGCGTCTGATGATGAGGTGGCATGGTCAGTGGTAATTGTACATGTGTAGTCATTCAATATTGCTTTTGACTCCCGCAATTGTGTGCCTTGATATTTAGTTTCAGAAGCAGTTAAAAGCGTTTGGAACATTTTAATACTGTCTAACTCCAGAGCTACTTCTTTTATAGTTGGCCTTTTCTTTGTATTCAAATTTAAGCAGATTTGTGCAAGTTCGGCTACTGCAATAAGCTCTTCTCTCTTGCCTTGCTCTAAGAGCTTGGTGTCAAAAATTGATTAGAGATTTTCTACTTCCACGCACAACGAAAATCTTGCTGCTAAACTTCTTTCCTCTCTTGATTTATCTAAAGATATTGATCTTTGTCCAGTCAAGATCTCTACAAGATGTCAAGAACTACTCTAAAATTGTAAATATTAAATTTTTCTATAGTTGACCTTGAAATTCCAAAGTCCTAGACTTTGGTTACATATTTTTCATCAAGTATGTTGATTGACTAAATGTCTGTATGATAGATGGGAATGGAAGTTGTCGAATGAACGTAAGCAAGTACCCGTGCCACTTCTACACCAATTTTCATTTGCATGTTCAATGAAATTGGAATTCATCTCTCTCATCGTGGATATGGTCAAAATGGTTCCGTTGAAAATGAATTCATAAATTAGTAAAGGAGATTTTGTTTATAGGCAACATCCTAATAGCTTAACTACATTCCTATGAATGATTGTGAGAGCATGCCAAACTCAACGAATTGTTCTACCTGGTTTTCATCTACTAACTTGGATTTCTTTATTGCTACAACTAGGGGTGGGCGCGGGTCGGTTCGGTTCGGTTCGGTTCGGTTTTTTTCGGTTCCAGAAATTTTCGGGTATTTAGTAAATGGAACCGTCGGTTCCAAATATAATTTTGGAACCATTCGGTTTCGGTTCGGTTCGGTTCGGTTCGGTTCTATTCGGTTCCGTTCGGTTCCGTACTATAATTAAATTTTTTAACATTTAAAATAATACTACATAAATATACCTTAAAGTGGATACCAATATTAATAACAAAAAGTAGATACAAATACCAAATTCAATATTAACTTTTACAAATTAACGTAATCTAATTTAATAACATATAAATAATAAGTTGTCAAATACAAATACCAAAAAGTAAATATTACTAATAAAACTTCGATATTCATATCAATAATTCATTTGTTTCAAACCTTCAAATCTACATAAAAGTGAAATATAAATTAGAAGTCACAAATATAAAATATTTTAAAGTATTGATAATACTTACCAACTATTTAATGTAATTATTAGTTGGTTGACTTTCCATACTAACTATTAAGAAACTATATAAGAAAAAATTGAAAAAAACACAACTAACAAACATAAATAAACTCTAAATTGTTCAACTAATAAGATTTAATAAGAAAAAAATTATTAATTTGTTTAGAAAAAAATAAAAGAAATTAATTTATCCAATATAAAAAAAAAAGTTCGGTTCTTATTCGGTTCTTCGGTTCTTGGTCAAGAACCGAGAACCGAACCAAACCATTCGGTTCTCGATTCGGATACCCGTTCGGGTATTTCATTTTAAAAAACCCGCTCGGTTCGGTTCGGTTCGGTTCCGGTTCGGTTCGGACATTTTGCCCAGCCCTAGCTACAACCTTTTTAAACTATCCCTTGAACAATAGAAGTCCTCCTGATACACTAATATTAAGGGTATGAGACCGTGTTGCATATTTTAAAAGGTTTGGGACTTCCGCTACAAATTTTCCTTGTTTTAATTAATTGAAGCTTAAAATACCAATTTGTAATTTTAAAAATCGTCAATTCATGCTAAGAAAATTGACTTTTGATCCAAGTGATAGATTTTTGGACGGGACAAAAATCGCCCAGAGTCTTTCTGTTGTTCATTTTCGAAAGATTTGGGACGTATCTACTATGATTTAAAGGTTTGAGATTGAGCCGAACATTTTTTAAAGAGTTGAGACATCCATGGCAAATTTCTCTAAAATTTTGCGCTTAAACTGAGAAATGCTTTCCATAAAGTAAATTAATCCCTGTATGATATCAAATTGTCTCTAATTCCAGCAACCGATGAAGGTAGTGAGTTTTCTCATTTTAGTCGGCCAACTCCACGCCATTGCACTTTCGATAATGAAGACAAGCAAAAAAGGACCAAGTGATGCAGAAAATTGAAGTAATATCAGGCAACACACGAATTTATGGAAATCACCCCAACTTTATTTTTCTTAAAAAAAAAAAAAAACACGTACACAAAATTTTGAAGGATCAATCCATGCTATTGTTTTCTTTAAAATTTATTTTTTCTCGAACTTATTTCAAATCACATATTCTCTCAATAAACCACTTGTGCAAATCAATGCATTCATTGAAAAAGTCACTTTTTAAAAATTTATTCTAAAAATTTGAAGCGGTATAGGGCTGTAAATTGATCGGATATAGACATGACTTGCTTATATCCGATCTGATCCGATAATCTAACGTGTATTTGATTGTTAAATTTATTCTTTCTTTCTTTCCCTTTTGTGGTAGTCTGAAATGATGTTAAATGGTTGGACCTGAGCCAGCCGGCCTGACTAGAAAATGCTATATTAGTTTGGAAGTTTTGACTATGGTAGTTTGTATCTAGTGCTGTAAAGTTATGAGCTTCTTTATGTGAAATCTTAAGCCTGGGGAATATAGTTTAAGACAAGAAATTAAGCTTTGTGAGTTTGTTCCCTATTAATCTGGGATTTGACTACATTAATCAATTCTTGTCTCTGTTAAGTTGTTGATTTATGGAAAATCTATAGCAAAAATAAACAGTTTCATTTAGGAATATGATCATGTTACATGTGCCGAATTTTTTTACTCAATCTTTTACCCACTAATCACAATGTGGATGTGGACCACATTGTAGAAATTTTTAAATACACGCGAGCCCCGCGTATTATGTGAGAGGGGGTAATCCATTATGTACAAACCCTTAGGAATATATCTGACATGAGAAGTTCCTTGAGGAAGGAGATTACAATGCCCCTGTTTGGTTCGGCTAAAATCTAAATTAAAATTTAAGTCGAAATCAACAATTAATTTTAATTACACAATTTATTGGATCTAACTTTTTGACCACACATTTTATTAACTTTTATCAAAATCTATTAAAATCTGATTTTTATTTAAACCAAATGGGGATATGATGAAAAGTTGACATCTAGAATTTGAATTTTCCTGCTCGAAACCTCTAAGAAATCCAAGTGGACAGCCAGATACCTTTTTGTCCATTAGTCATCATGTCAAGGGATGTTGAACTTTCTCTTGTTTAATGGGTCAAACATTGTCCGAGTAAATATTTGATGCTGCTTTTACCATACATGTTTGAAAATGATTGCTTATTTATGTTGTGCTGTGTGTTTTATCATGTCTTAGTTGTCTTTGTTTCAATTAATCATCACGTCAACCTCAAACAATGCATCTCGTAATTTCTGTCTGTTTAATGGATCACCGTTTATTGTACCCATTTCCTTTCTCTTGTGTATTTCTCTAAAATGATGATAGCATTTCAGCTGTATAATCATTTGCTTCTTGTTTATATTTCTTCCTCAGTTGATTTAGTGAAGCCCGGTACTACTCTCATCCTTCGAAATGCGAAGATTGATATGTTCAAGGGAACTATGAGGCTGACTGTAGACAAATGGGGTCGTATTGAGGTCACCAAACCTGCCACAATTGTGGTTAAAGAAGATAACAATCTCTCGATCGTTGAGTATGAGTTGGTGAATGTTGTGGAAGAGTGACAGTTATCTTTTGGCAACCAAGGACTATATTAGTGTCTGTGCACAGTTTCCCATGGTTGCTTAATTTTCGATAGGAAGCCTTGAAATGGTTGTAAGAAACGTCCTTGAATCAAATGGTTGCTGGGTTTTTTGGGGTATAGTTTTTGGCAATTAAAATCTCATAGACTCGTTGAATACGGATGTGTAAAAAGAAATCTTATGTAGTGTATAATATATTTCCTTCTGCTGCGAACTGTCTTTATTTTTATCTGTGTGCAGTCGGATCGGATGGCCACTTTGTTCCCATTAGGATGGAGAAAACAGAAAAGTGAACAGAAGAAAGATGAAAGAAAAAAAGTACTAATATTTTCTCTCAATTTGCATGGTCAGAAACTTGTAATTCCTGTTACTTGTTGCATGCGTGTGATAGAAAGTTGAGGATTAGATTTAACTAGAGACGCAATTTAATGCAAAAGCAATTTGAGGCACGATCTTCCCATTTGTAACTTATGGACCTGGCTACTTCATTTGGTTGAGTTGGATAGAGAAACGTATGTAGGGAATCAACTCGAAATTCCCAAACCTGTGAGAAAACACACGCCAAAGAAAAACAATCACATGTACAAGACAATATTTATGTGGTTCGACCAATTTGCCTATATCCACGGAGTTGCAGGGATTTCACTATTATCAAGGAAAAAATACGAAGTACGGCCGTACAGTTTTTCTCTCTATATAATAAAAAACCCTAATCACCAAAACTGCGTTTTCTATATATTTTGTGCACAAGATTCGGCCCAAGCCTCCGCTCCATGGACTAAGCCTCGGAAAATCTCCCATTAAAAAACCACGCAACATTATTCGGGTCGGGGCGTCAACTGGATCAAACAAAACTAGGCTCCACAAAGCCCAACAACGTAGACTAGTTTGTCAATAGATGCTCATTTGCAATGATAGTGGTCACATTTTTGAGCTGCTACTTTTTCTTTGCATGTTTGTGTGGTTGGTGTTTGTTTCAAGGTGATGCAGAGGAATTAAGAGTCAAAATTTGTTGTTTTCTAATGGAAGCAATTTCTTGTTATGTTAACAAAGTCAACAGAGGACTTTTATGTATTGCAAGAAAATTCTTGGAAGCCATCCTTGGGGTCAATCAACGATGGCTGGACTTCTTCAATTTCAAAAATAGCCATCTACACTGAAGAATACGCGCATCTTGTCAAAACATTTGAATGATCTTCTTGCTGGTAATTTTCTCTCTTCAAATTTTTTTGCCACCTCCCATTCAGCATCTGAAATCTGAATTGAAATTTCATTTTACCTCTTGACATAAAACCACACATCATAAGGATCATTCGGATGTTGCATAGAACCTAAATCTTTTCTCTATATCTCTATATATTCTCTCTCTTATATCAATGGAGGGGTGTAGGCCATTGGGTTTCTTGATAGGCTTGCCTTTTGCCTTTCTTGCTCTGATCTTCTCTTTAGTAGGCGCTCTTGTTTGGATCCTCGGGTTAGTTACTTCTTTTCTCTTTTGTAATCATAACTTCATAAACATTGTTGTTTGATTTTCAATCCGTTTTCATCTGTTCATTATAAGTTCAGTTCTTTTCTCATGTTTTTTCACTTCATACTTTACCTTGAGATTAAACTTGATTGATGGCAATTTCTTTCTCGTTATTATATTTGTAGGGATTTCAATTGAATGATCGGGTTTAATGGTTGTTCTTTTACGGTTATGTCTAAAATAAGTCTTGGCGTCTGTTTGTTTCTCATCATTTCAACATAAAAATGAGAATTGTTACCGTTATATTCAAAGTTGTGGGGCCCACCAAGAGAGAAACAAGTCAACAATGGTGGCTATGACACTGTGCAACGGTCCTAATTCTTCTAAAATGGGCAAAAAAAGAGAAACAAACAGGGGCTTGTTCTAATTGCTTTTTACCTATGTTTAAGATGATCTGTGATAATGAATGCAGAAAATGCCTTGTGTGAATAGAATTATAGTAATAGTGCCCAAGTGTTTCGTATTGAGTCTCTAATTTATTGAGATTATGGCTTGTTTGTTGTTGGATTGGTAAACATGTCCTGTACCCTTTCTTCCTTTTTGATTTTGGAAATGAAGGATAGAGTCGAGGTGTGAACTGTGAAGTAGATCATGTTGCGACGAGAGGCTTGTCCCTCTTAACACCTCTAGATTGTGGGATTTGATGGTGTTTTTATTTTACTTCTTAAATTTCATGTCTTGGATGTTTGGCTAATGATTTTGCTTCTTGTAATAGAACATTGTTGAGCTGTTTGTGCCCTTGTTGCATATGTTGCACTGGAATTGCCAAGTTGGCTGTAAGCCTCATGAAGCTCCCTGTGAAAGTCATAAGATGGTTTATTGAAAAGGTACCTTGTTGATAGTGAAATAGCAGAATGTTCCTATGCAAGAAAAATAAAAAAATATGTGATAGGGCAAAACACCAGTTCTCGATTATTAGTTCAATTTTTGTATGTGAAAGAAATTTCATTTTTATAACATTCTGTAGGTGAACAAACAATGTACTTGTCGATTATTTGTTGTGTTGTAATATTTTTTGCTTTTATAACATTAACCTTGGGTTTCTTAAAACACGCATAAGTTAAAAATTACTAGCCTTCTCTGACCACGGGGCGAAACGACTAAAGGGATTTGAATGGTCACCTAATGACGTATTTTGGTATAACCCAAACGACAACATAATTCTCAAGCCTTAACAAGTAAGCCCTCGTTCGACAACCATTGATAAATGGGAGAAGCCATGTTTTGGATAGTGATTTTAGGATAATGCGTGATTAAAAAGTAAAAGTCAATAAATTAAATTTACGTACAAAATATTTAATTGTGTAAATGTGTGGTTGATAATGAATATATAGCAAAAAAAAGTTTGAAAATATGTTCAAATTTGGAACCCTCCTTGCTATCAAGAAAATGATAAAAAATTTATTTATCAAGATTCTTGCCATACCAAAAGCTATTTGAAAAATGGGTGGTAAATTAATCAAATATATCACAGAAACCCATTCATATAATTTCAACAATCTCGTATTTTTATGAAAAGTTGTATTAATATGAAAAATTTCAAAGATCGATTTCCCAAAAAATCTTTAAAAAGATTAGGTTTTTTTACTTTTCAGTTGCGAGATTTATAATACATCGACACCCTCCCGATACAGACGAGTTCACATCCGAGCATGTCGAAGCTAACAAGTGTCAGAAATGTCAGGTGATGTGTCCAAATATTTTTGTACGATTAGATAATTTTTTTTTTTTGAGGAAAATCGACAATATATTCCAAAGAAGGCAAACAAAGTGGATACAAGGAGAAAGACCTCCAACACAAGCTCTCCAAAGAGAGATAAAGTGCTACCACAGCCCAAGAAACAATCACTAACCGCTAAAAAAGACCCAAACACAAACAAGCTATACACCTCCCAATACAACCAACGGCACAAGAAGTCGGAAAACATCTGCGACTTAACCCAGGCGTGAAAAACCCAACGTAAAGTCAACTACGCACTCAGCACTTTGGCACCCCCGCACGCAAGGAAACGGGCATTGTCTAGACTTCAACACTGCCAATACAAACCACACTACAACAAAACCACAACAACCAAAAAGCCTCAACAATGAAATCGAAACAAAACAACCAATACACCACCAAACGACACAAAACGACCACCAAACACCACCACCACCATCCACGCCCCAACTGAAAACCAGTCCAAAAACGGGCCACCAGCTTAGTTCCCTCAACAGCAGCCCTCCCGTCGGCCCCACCGGAAAAGAACGCACACAACCGAGGCCAACCAAAATCCGGCCACACCTCGCTCGCCTCCCTTCCCAACCGAAGCCCACACAAACGCCACCACCGAAGCTGAGCCAGCCACACCACCGACCCCGCCCTATCGCCGCCAGAAGACACCTTCTCCAGCCACAATAAGACAAACCCTCCAATCAACAATCACGAAAAATCAACCACACACCACCATCCCAAACCCTCGCCAACGCTGAAAATCAGCCAAAAAGGGCACACTGGCACAACCCCAAAAGCAGCAGTGTCCACTCCGACTCCGGCCAAACCTCACCCGCCCCAAACACCGACCAAAGCCCACAGGAACACCACAACCGGAGCTCGCCAACCTCACCACAACCCCGCCCAACACGGTGCCTGCAAAAGCAGAGGAACCACGGGCAACCAAAACAGAGAAAAAGGAAGAAGGGAAAAGAAAAAAGAAAGGGGGAAAAAAGGGGGAAAAGGGGGGGAGCCAAAGCTCCCACCCCCCAACGATCGCGTAGATACCGAAACCAAGCCCTCACCGGCCGGAGGGAAGGAAAACCTTCACAGGGGAAGGAAATAAAACTCCACCACGCGGGGAGAGAGAAACCTTCCACCACACAGGGGAAGACTTTTTCTGTACGATTAGATAAATTACCGATTCGATATGAGATATATTGTCGAAGTATTACTGCACATCAGAATTAACAGAAATATATGTAACACCAAAAAGTATAAAGGGAAATTATAAAAAATCAGGGGTTTAAAGATAATTTTTTAAAAATCAGGTCCAAAGTTTATTTATTCAAAATTCAGGAAATATATCAAAACTTTAATTCATCACTTTCAACTCCCTCATCCCTCTCTCTTTCTCGCCTCACTTCCCCCGCCTCTCTCCCTCACATCTCTCTCTCACGCCTCACTTCTCCCCCACCTCTCTCCACATCTCTCTCTCCCCTCTCCGTAGCACCGCCTGCTTTGTCGAAGACCATGGTGGAGCTCATCGATGTGCAGCGGCGCTTCATCTCCATCTCCTGTACAGCGGCGAGCGCAGCTTCATCTCTGAGCTTCCCTGTGCAGCGAATCGTACATGGCAGCGGATCTCCGGACGCTGCTGTCCGTCGGCGCTGTCGCTCTTTTTTTTAAAATTTTTGGGATGCTGCTGTTCGTCAGAGCTGTCGTTCTTTTTTCTATGTGGTGTTGTGTGGTGGTAGTTCGATGGAGCTACGCCGCAATAGTGGTGATGTTGGAGTTGGATTTAGTGGTAGCGGCTTTGTTGGTGGCAGGGTTGTGGTGTGGTGTGATGTTGGTTGATCTGACGAGGTTTGTTGGATCTGTCTGGTGGCTGTGGTGGTTTCTGACGATGGAGACATTGGTTTTGTTGGTGAGGTTGTAGGTTGGGTATAGCTGGTTTTTCAGGTGGAGGTGTCGACGGTGTCGTCGGTGTGGTCGACAATGGTGGCGGCAGCGCGATGGATTTAGGTAGGAAACAGGCGGTGGTGGTGGGTTTGTTGGTCGTGATGTTGGTGGCCGTGGTGGTAATGGCGGCGACGGGGTGCCAGTAGCTGAAGTGGTAGTGTCAGTGGTATGTGACCAAGTATTTGGTTATTCGTGACCAAGTATTTAACTGTGGCATAAAAATTTGACTATATGTGATTGAAAAATAATAATGGCCAACATATTTGAAAATATGTGACCTAAAAATTATATAATATGTGACCGTAAAAAAATATGTGACCAATTAATTTGAAAATCTGTGACCAACGAATTAATTATGACCTATAAAATTTTTGAAATGTGACCTTAAATTGTAAATCTGTGACAATAATGATCACCGGAATAGTTGCCAAAATAATGTCGGAATCGGAGAAGTCGTCGGGACGGTCGCCGAAAAAGAGTGGTGGTTGGAATGGTCGTCGGAATAGTCCCCGGAGTTCTATAGGTGGTGCATGTGGAATGTGTTAATTATATTATATTAGAATTAAATATTTAAAGTGTGTTTGGGACACATTCTTTTGAAAGAATGTATTATTGAATAGTAGATTGATGGAGAATGTGTGGTTAAAAATGAAGGAAAAATTATTAATGTGATGGAAAATATTATTTTATTGAAAAATGTGTTGTTGAAAATGAGTAGAAAAATGAGAATGAAAAAAATAATGTGTACCAAAATGAACTTAATAATAAATTGAATTTTTAAACTATAAACTTGATTTTTGAATTGGTGTAAAGTATACACCTTATTTATGAATTTTTCCAAAATATAAAAATAGATAAAATCTTCTTGGCCCAACTTAATGCCGGGCTTAAGAACAGGGCGCCCATGTGACGCCCATGTGGCGCCCCCTATTGGAGGAGGGGCTGACTTCCAATAGGGGGCGCCACATGGGCGTCCTGTTCTTGGGCCGGCATTGAGCCGGGCCCAATAGCACGGCTCATAAAAAGATATACGTCCAAATTATTTTCGATATTCGTACGATTGGGCACGTTGTATGGGCCCAAATCCTTGACGTAGCGGGCTCACAAGCTTATAGCCCAAATTCCCTTTTGACAAAAACCTTTTAAAGAAAAAACATTTAAACTTACTTTACTTTAATTTGTTGACCAGCACACATGCTTGCTTTCCCTCCAAATACTGGAGCAATTAGAAGTCCAATTCACAAAACGCCCGATAAACAAACCCCAATGGCATCCACCTCTGCTCCTGGCAACAATGCTATGTATGGAAGAATCAAATCGGCGGCTTCAACGCTTTTCTCCGACAATCAGTCCCTCATTTCGGTTAGAATAATCCCTCAATTTCTTAAACCCTACTAATTTCAGTTAATATTCATATGATTTTAAATTTTTAATTCTTTTCTGGATGTGAACTGTATCAGGAAATCAGGAAATCGATGATTATGATGAAGGAAATCGCAGTGGATATGGAGAGAGAGAACGAATCTGAAATGGTAACTTTGGAAACCCTAGTTTTATGTTCAAATGTTTAAACTATTTCTAGCTAATTAGTTTAGGCATATTTATGCATTTGCATACGCAACGGAAGTGAGTAATTTATTCTGTACTCTAGTGGATCTGTCTTTGTATATTACATTAACGGCCCTATTTCTACAAGCAGTTTGGATTAGTTTATTGTATGAATTATACAATGAGGATTGTATTTCTGTACTAGTAATCTAGTATAGATATGTTCTTGTTGGCGTGTGATGATGAGGACCATACTAATTTCGTGGATAAACTGGAGTACTTTCAGCATCCAGGGAAAAAAAAAACGACCTAGATATTTTATTTTCTACACAATCTCGTTTCAGATAATGGAGAGTTGCAAATATACATTTGGTTTCCGTTCCAGGTGTCTATATGTGAGGAATCCTTAATATAATTAAAGAGGAAAATCTCTGTAAGAAAGGCGTGCTTTGCAGATGTATTCTTCTACCATGGTTGTGGAACCCTTTTCAAGTAGCAACGTGGTTAGGGATGAATCCTTTTTCCAAAGTTCTATTAAGTCCCTGGCTTTAAGAGGCAAGTAGATGAAGTTTCCGGACACTGTTTCAAAGCCAACTTCTCATAATGTTTTTTGATTTGGAACTAGTAATAATAATGTTTGCTTTGAATCAAGTCTATACTAAAAGCATGTATAGGAAGCGTTTATAAACAACTCAATTTATAAATAGATAGAAATGAGTAGTGTTTAAGTGGGTAGTACTTTTTGGATCCACCAAAATGTATGGATAAAAGTGGCATGAGTTTATAAACACGAGCCAAATATAGGCTTATTCTGAATTGAGGTTTGAATTTCATAGTCCCAACAAAGTGTAGAAAATGTTTGGCTTTGTTATCAGTAATGAGTGACTGTTATAGGTCTTCACAGTTTACAAATTTGTTGCAAAAATATTATTTTAGATTTAGTGTTTGTGCTGCTGCTCAGTGTAGTTTGGAACTGAGTGCAATTTATAAACCTACTACTGAATCTAATGGTTTAAAAGGTTTGGCTGATTTATAGTTTTCCGTAATGAGTGACAGTTGTAGGTCTTCACAGATTTAGCAAAAATAAATATGTAGGAAAAATATTATATCAGATTTAGTACTTGTGCTGCTGCGCTTGTTTCGGACCAAGGATACAAAGAAGATCACCCGTCCACTACTAAAAGACTGCAACTGAAATCTAATACCCATGTGCAATTAATAAACCTGCTACTGAATGTAATGCGTTAAAGTAAAGTAGAAGTGTTGATGGCAATGATGAATCAAAATATTGGATTGACTCATTTGTGAGATGCAGTAGAGGACTTTTGGGAAGCTATATTTTTTAAATTGTTAAAGATTTAATTTGTTAATGCAGGTGAAGGAGCTCGAAGCTGGTGTTATTCAATTGTTGGAAGCCTCAGACCAATGTACTCATCTTTCCACGACACTACAATCACTAGGTGACGAATACCACCCTGGGCCAGAGGTAACTCTTCATGCAAAATCTTTCTCAAGGCTTGATTTGCCTTTATCTCTGATGTTTGTAGCTTTTAATCTCTCAAATCTAGTGTTATATTTTGTCTGTTTGAGTCTGCAGCTAACTGATTTCAGCAAGCTTTTTGAGGATAAGATTGGAAGACTAAAGGCTGGTTCATCATCTGTCCCACAGAACCATCCGTGGCTACGCCAGTTTCATGAAGCTATCTGGGTATGTCTACAAACAAAAGTTGAACAAATCTTTGTGTTCGTGTTTCTTCTCCTGCACTTTTAGTAAGATTTGTTCAGCAACCAGAAGTGATATCTTTGTTTTCAAAGTAAAATAAAAATTGACCTCATATATGTTGATGATCCACGCTATGCTTTATACTGAGAAACTTTTACATATACCTAGACAATTAACACTTAGGATAGTACAGATTCCAAGCTTGATTAACATACTTGCCAGCTGTATGAAAGACTATCTTTCCATGCTCAGTAGGTTGCCACTGCATGGAATTCAAGAGTGGGACTAGTGGCATGAGGCTCTTTTTGCAATTCTATAGAAGAATTGCTAAACAACGATTCATCTCCTAGCTTCTTGAAACCACAGCTTGTTGAAGCTCTCATCACTTGGTCAATTTTCCTTCATTCACTAGCAGAGCCCCCCTTTACTGGGCCACAATGACTTAAACAATTGCATGACCAGCTTCTAGGTAAGTAATTAGTTGGCATCAACATATTGGTTGCTAAGAAAAATCTCAGTTATGTGGATGCGGTCATTGACCCATAGCAGGTTATCCAGCATACTGTTGCTAAGAGGTTTTTACCCATATCAGGTTATCCAGCACACTGCTGCTAAGAGGTTTATGTTCTTAATTTTTACTATTTCAAGAGAACAACCAAGATCGGAAAAGGTTAAGTCAGGATGTTTTAAGTCAAAACCATGTTAGCCCAAGCCAAGAGAAGTACATGATAGCTAGACACTTGTGCAATGATTATGAACTTTTGGTTTGAGGCTGTCACCACCATAAGAATAACCTGCAAAACCATTACTTCTTCCTCTGGAAAAATTTCTTTCTGGAGATCTTGTGAAGCTGCACAATTTTATGTGGAATAGCAATAACACGTTGCCCGATCCATTTTGGGATGCCTTGAGTTAAGAAGAAGTCCCTGTGAGGCACTGTTAAAAGTTGTTGCTTGTTCTTTTTGGGATAGTGAATTCTGGAATACTCGCAGAGATCCTTGTTTAGTTCGATTTCTTTGCCCAAAGCGCGAACATTATGCCATATGAATGCAAAAAGAAGTGAACCTACATGAATGTATGTGAGTGTCAATTTTGGGGGAGAGAGAGAGAGTGCGTATCTACTGTCTGATATTGCTAACTGTTGCATCTAATGTACCTTAGAGTGTGTTTGGTAGGGATTTTTGGAGGAAGAATTGATTTTTGAATAGTGATATGATGGGAAATGTGTGGTTGAAAAAGAAAAAAAAAAGTATTGATGTGATGGAAAATATTATTTTATTGAAAAATGTGTGGTTGAAAATGAGAATTGATTTACTGTAGAAAATGAAAATTGATACCAAACGGGCCCTTAGCCTATCAATGAGAATCTCATTCTTTCCGTAGGAAAAGAAGGATTTTTTAATCAGATGATCCTCGTGATTATTTTCTTTGAACCATTTCTATAATATGGGTGTGTTTGAGCCACATTATTTTGGAAGAATGTATTTTGGAATAGTAGATTGATGGAGAATATGTGGTTGAAAAAGAAGAAAAAATTATTGATGTGATAAATAATATTATTTTATTGAAGAATGTGTGGTTGAAAATGAGTAGAAAAATGAGAATGAAAAATTTAATGTGGGTCAAACAGAGTCTATGATTCAGTATTAGAATTTACTGTTAATTATGCATGTTTATCCTTGTTTTCATACAGAACGTTCATCATCCAGGAGAGCCTATGCCAGGTGAAGAGCAGGAGGACATAGTAATGACCAGCACACAGTGCAATCTTTTGAATGTTACTTGCCCATTGAGTGGAAAGCCTGTGATTGAGCTTGCAGATCCGGTTAGAAGGTATTTCTTTAACTTAGTTTAAACACCTGGCTTCTTTCATACTGAAGAGTTACGACAGAATAGCATAAGCAATTTGTGAACTATCAATGTACTCTTATATAATGCTTGCTTGCACATTTTGTATCAAACCATGGCACACTGTTTGTGGCAGTGGAAGTTCTATCAGCTCCAGATTAACAATAAATTATTTTGTCCAATGTTTTATGCTGATGCTTGGTGACTGTTACAGTGTTTTGAGGACAGTAAATGAGAAAATAAAGCCCTTCTATATGCCAGACAAATTGATGGGGAACATGATGAAAGTTGGCAAATGAAACATGCCATAGATACACCCCTTTTTGGCATAGTCACATAGAGGAACACTTTCTGAAAAAAGTTTCATTCACAAATTAAGTCCCTGTTTGTCTTCCATTAAAATGATTTTTTTTTTTTTTGGAGAAAATGAGGTTTAGAATAGTTGTTTTTTGGAGAATGTGTGGTTAATAAATAGGAAAAGGTTTGGGTTTACATGCGAACTATTTTATTGTGTGAATGTGGTTGAAAATGAGTTAGAGAAAAAAAAAGTTTTGATTTAATGGCAGACACACATGGGCTAAATATTTGATCTGTTCATTATTTTTTTGTAGTGGAAATGTTTTCTTGTCTAGGGACATTGACTGATTGCTTGTTTGACATAACATGTTCTGAAACCAAAGTTAATTGGACTGGATATATTACCTGATGTATAACGCAGTGCTCTACAATGAAATGAATTGATGCAGTTACTCAGACAAGGGAGTATCTTTGTTTGTTTCTGTCAAGAATATAGAATAAGATTACAGAGATCGTCAAAGATTGCGATTATAATATTTACTTTCCTTAGTAGTAGATTACGTAATATTTCCTTTTATGTTTATTTCCTTTTACAGTTATTTCTAACCCTATAAATAGGGTCTTCTAGTTTGTAATAGAAACAAGTTTATTATAATACAATTTATAATATTCTTCACATGGTATCAGAGCCAAATCTGTGCTAAACAAATTCACCCGTGAATTCCGTTTCCGGCGAGCAGCCGCCCTGGCTGCTCGCCTGGCCAAATTTTATTTTTTTTCAATAACAGTAACATTCAAGAATTGGCTAAATCTACCTCTTCCTTCTTCAGTCCAATATCTTCAGTTATGAGGTCCCTGTGTGACTTTGGGTTCAGTTGAAATTTGTCTATTTTCTTTGGATTTGATTCAGTGGATTGTTGGTCACTATTTCAATCTTTTGGCTACAGTTATAGTTTCTTCAGTTTTTGGTATATGTCCAGTTCATCTGGAATTTGGTCCAGGTATCTGGAATTTCGTCCAGGTTATCTGGAATTTGGTTCAGTTCATCTGAAATTTGGTCCAGTTTATCTGGAATTTGGTTTAGTGTTGGTTCGGAGTATCCGAAATTTGAGTTTCTCATCTCGTAGTTTTTTGGCCGGTATTTTGGCGTGTGTCGGCGCACGTCGTGAATTTCTTTTGGAAATTCTTCTTGGGGAGTATGCGTTCTCGTCGTCTTCTCGTAGTTTCTCGTGGTTTCTCGTCGTTTCTTTGGAGTGTTCTTGACGTCGTTTTGGAGTAGTTCTCTGTTGTTCTTGGTCTCTCGTCGTCAGTAATTTTCGTCGTTGGTTGCTTTGATTTGGATTTCTTCTTCGTGGACAAGTATCGTCGTCGTCGTCAGTTCATGATTGCAAATTGATACTTTTACCAGCATCAATTTGAGGGGGGATGTCAAGAATATAGAATAAGATTACAGAGATCGTCAAAGATTGCGATTATAATATTTACTTTCCTTAGTAGTAGATTACGTAATATTTCCTTTTATGTTTATTTCCTTTTACAGTTATTTATAACCCTATAAATAGGGTCTTCTAGTTTGTAATAGAAACAAGTTTATTATAATACAATTTATAATATTCTTCACAGTTTCCAAATACTTGTTGCAACTCATTATTACTTCATCTTTTTGGAACACATTAAGCTAATTCTAATTTGGATTTAATCATAATCAGATCTTTGTGTCTGGATTCTTTCCTCTGGAATTACATTTTATTTGTAGCTCATGAGGTCAAATTTATCGAGAAAAATATTCGATTCTTTCTAGGTTGACAAAGTTGATTATTTTATATTGCCTATCAATGGAGATAAATTTATAACATCTGCTACTATTCAATTAAGCACAAAGAGAATCCAACATAATCTATTTGTTATTATTCGATATGGGTAATTTCATTAGCATGTTGGCTAACTCAGTAAGGCAAGTTGCTGAATGAGGTAAAAGTTAAAAACCTACTTGATAGTAGGAAGTGACTTACCCTAAAATAGTAAAATTAAAACACCAGGGTTTCATCTTCCTTATTCTGCTATGGTATCACTATGCATGATGGAAAGGAAAGCCTAGAGTTAAGGCTAAATTTGATCTGGAAACTTTCTTTTGCTATTACTTATCTGGAGTGTTGAGGGAAGGCATAAGAAAGGGGAAAAGAAAGAAATCTGTTATAACAAGTTCAAAGTGTTTTTTGCTGCTTCTATATTCTCCATGTCATTTGTTGTAAAAAAAGGGCATTCTACTGATTTCTAGAGATTCATTTCCCTCTTTCTTAAATCCCTGTAGTTTTTGACACGATTAAGCAATGCAAAGTGATACTTACTCTTGCCTTTGTTTTATTCTTCGTTATAATGAAGCTCTAAGGAGCATCATGTTAATAATAACTATTATCTAGCAAGTAAATAAGCTTAGTTGACATAGACTGAAGAGTGGAGGCATTTGTGATAGTTTTGCGTTTCTTCTTTTTAATGACGCAGCATGGACTGCAAGCATATTTACGAGAAGAAGGTTATCATGCAATACATAAGGTCCAAGAATTCACGCGGCCAATGTCCTGTGGCAGGTATGCATTTCTCTTTCTGAAATTAGAGCTTTGAAATCCGAGAAGTACCGAAAAGGAATAATTGCACCATTGTTCCCAACTTATTGTTCCAATAGCAAGTTTGTCCCCAATATTCCACTGAAAGTTGCATAATCAGTCCCCAATGGTGGAAACTATACAAATCTTCCTAAAAGTGTCATGGCTCTTGTGGAAACATGTCACTTCAAATTTCTTGGCACTAACCTAAATCAAGCAAAACCTAGCTTCATAAACTTGCATTTGTGGGGGATGTATGATGACTAAACAAAGATTTGGACAGTAATTGTAATTCGCTATTGATTGTGCAACTAAGCTTGAGGACTAAATTGTTTGTTTTAAAGGTTGGAGACTAACTTTCTACTCAATAAATGGTTTGGAGAGCAATTGCGCAACTAACTTTACTGGAAATGGGCAGGAGAGCAATTATGCAACTTTCTCTACTGGAAATGGGATGTTGAATTTCTGTCTTAGCTGTCTTTTAATTTCTTGTTGCAGGGTGCCCTAAAATGCTGATGCCGGATAGAGTGGTGTGTGATCCACTGCTACTGATAGAAATTGATGAGATGCGCTCCATGAACAAAGAAAATACTAGACATGATGTCATTGAAGATTTTACGGAACTTGATGAAGACGACTAATTAGTGGAAATTATGTAATCTCTAGATAGTAGCAGAAAATGGTACATATGCGAACTTATTTACCCTCTTTTGCACCTTTCATTAGTTGAAGCAAGTCAATCATATAATAGTCAAGTCAAGCACGCCTTTGCTATATCAAAGTATGTTTGAAAGTGCATATTAAGAGTGTGTTTGGGACACATTCTTTTGAAAGAATGTATTATTGAATAGTAGATTGATGGAGAATGTGTGGTTAAAAATGAAGGAAAAGTTATTGATGTGATGGAAAATGTTATTTTATTGAAAAATGTGTGGTTGAAAATGAGTAGAAGAATGAGAATGAAAAAAATAATGTGTACCAAACAGGGCCTAAATTTTAGTGATTTTTATAAGACCACGTGTTAAACATATTAATATACAATAGTAAGCTCGAGGATTAAAATTAGGTTTTTAGTAGATTTTAATAAAAGTTGATTAAATATATAGTTAAAAGGTTGTGGATCCCATAAAATGTGTAGTTAAATTTAGTTATTGATTTTGATTTTGATTAAATTTGGATTTTAACTTCTACCAAATAGGGGTTAAATTTAGTGCTTGTTTGATTATCATACATGATCATTTTTAATCATACATTCATAAAATAAAATATTTCATGAATATCAAAATTATTATTTTTTAACTTTTTAATCATGTATTTACTTAAAAATCATTATTTAAAACGTTATAATTTTACAATAATGATTGTCAAACGAACTCTTTAGTTTTGCAATAAAAAAAAATTGTACTAATAAACTACTAAAAAGAAACCGGAATTATGAATCAACCCTAAAGAAAGAAGAGTTACGCGGCACGTAAAATTTTTCTCCCCCCTAACATAGGGGGACACTTGTCCCCCTGGCACGTACAGGGAGCAACTTTGTAGGAATAGGTTCGTGAATTGAAAAGGGCAAAGGGTAGCTGTCGGAAGTAATGGGCCTACACCCTACTTCAGGCTTTTTTGTGGTGGGCCCAAAATAACCCAATCCAGAAAAATCACATTAAACAAGTCATTTTATTAGGGGGAAAAATTCAGAAGTCATGTGTTAACTTTGACACAATTCAATTTTCAGGTGTCAAGTTTCAAAATACAAAATTCAGGTATTTATTTATTAATTAAAAATATTTTTATTAATTAATTATTAATTAAATTTATTAAATATTTAATTCTAATATAATATAATTAACTCACCACACCTCCACCACCCCTACTGTTTCGGGAACTATTTTGGAGATCGTTTCGACGACTACTCTGATTCTAATAATTATTCCGAAAACTATTCCGGTGACCTAGTGGTGGCAATGGGCCGAGCCGAGCCGGCTCGGCCCATTGACGAACGAGCTCGGCTCGTGTTCGCACGAGCCGAGCTCGTGGCTCGCCGGCAACGAGCCGAGCGCGAGCTCGGCTCGTTGCCGTTTGGGCGAGCTCGGCTCGCGCCCGAGCTCGCCCAAAGCGGGCGGCTCGGCGAGCCGAGCTTAAGCTCGGCTCGCCGGCGCGCCCTTTTTTTTTTTTTTTTTTTTTTTTTTATAAATAAATAAATAACGTTACTACTACAAGTCTATTTTTTCTATTTTTTTTAAATATATATTTTCCAAAACATTTATCGGGGCTCGTCAAAACATTTATAATTTTTAAAATAGTAAATATACATTTATTTAAAAAAAAAAAAGATAAACCCTCCTCCTTTATCCGGGCTTGGGACCGGCTACTTCAATTTCGTGTAGGCGGAGTTAAAATTGTACACGAAAAACTTTTTACGTGTACAATTTTTTTAAAAAAATTATAAATGTATGAAAATAAAATTTTGTAATGAATGTATTGAAATTAAATATCACTTACTTGATTACATGCAATTTCGGCATATTTATGTTGAATTCGATAATTAGCGTCTTCCCAATCCTGGCTCGTGGGCTCGTCTCACGAGCGGCTCGGCGAGCCATTCGTGAACAGTGACGAGCCGAGCGGGCTCGGCTCGTCTAGTCCATGAGCCCGCTCGGCTCGTGCTCGGGCTCGTTTTTTACGAGCCCGAGCGGCTCGTGGGCGTGAACAGTACGAGCCGAGCGGGCGAGCCGACGAGCCACTCGGCTCATTTGCCACCACTACGGTGACCGTTCCGCCGTAACTGTATTCCGACAACTGTTCCGATTTCGACAATTTATACAATATGGTAACAGATTCACAATTTAGATATTAACATATTATTTTTCAGTCACAAATAATAATTTTTATACTTCACAGATTATTTTACGGTCACAATTCAAAAAATTTGTAGGTCACAATTAATTAGTTGGTCACAGATTTCAAAATTAGTTGGTCACAGATCAAAATTTATAAGTCACACAGTCATAGATTTCCAAATTAGTTGGTCATAAAATTTTTCAAGGTCACGAATTATATAATTTTTAAGTCACATATAACAAAATGGTTGGTCACAAATTATATTTTTAGTCACAGAAAACCATAATCATCAGATCCGCCACCACTGCACTATCGCCACAACCACTACAAACTTATCACACCAGCCCGTCACCATACTCACCACTACCGCCTGTATCCTACCTAAATCCACCGTGCCGCCACCACCATCGTCGACCGCACAGTCGACACCTCCACCTGTAGAACCAACAATACCTAACCCACAACCTCACTAACATAACCAACGTCTCCAACGCCTAGACAACCATCGTTAGAAACCACCACAACCATAGCCAAAAACCCCACAACTAAACACACCCAATAATGTACCACCCCACAACCTCACCAAAATCGCCGCTGATCCTCCATAGCCACCAACACATCTACCTGTACAACCAACAAAATACCTAAAACTCCCAAACACCACCACCCCAATCGCAAAAAAAAAAAAAAAAAGATGAAGAAGAATGGTATCAGTCGCCCATTCGCAAAGTTGTCGTTGCGCCGTGAGGAGTCACCGGCATCAATCAGCGCGATGCTGCTGCGAACCGTAGAGTCGATGGAGTGTAGCATCGCGACGCTGCCGTTCACAACAGCATCTGCCGGTGATCGTAGGGGAGAACTGCTGTTGCTCACAACGACATCTCCGCTGTGTTATTCGGCGACGACGCGAGGAAGGACAACACAGAGAGAGACGAGAGCGAGGAGGGAAAGATGAGAGAGAGGGTGGGAAGAGACAGTTCTGCGGAGATGGATGAGAGAGGGGATTGAAAATTAGGTTTTAATTATTAATTTAATTAAAACCTGATTTTTTATTAAATAAACTTTACATTTGATTTGTGAATTTAGAAACTTACACCTGATTTTTTGTAATTTCCCTTTTATTAGCCTAATCTCCAATTAAAGTGGTTTCCTATATTTTTCCTTTTCAAGATAATTGTACATTTTATTCTGGGTAAACAGTATTGGGAGTACCAAATTTTAAAACCTTGTGACAATGGAGTTCAAAACCTTTTATGTGTAACATCCAAGTGCCTAACTTACGAAACATTTGCAACCAATGCCCTTTTTTGGAAATAGTGTCCGGGGCAGCAGAGAATTTCTTTTTGCCTATTTGATTTTAGTATATATTTTGGAAAAAAATTGATGGAATGCTTGGTTTAAAAGTTGCGCATTGTGTGGTTAAAATTAATTATTTATCTTGATTCATATTTTAATTCATTTTTATAGTTGAACCAAACAGAGACAAGCTTTCAGATCGTTAACTTTAACTTTAACTTATAACACAAATTTTGTTGAACGGAGGCATAATAAGCTTCAGGGGCTCTTTTACCAAAAGACCCTCAAAATCCTTATCGAGCAAGGCGTAGATCCGAAATTTAGAACAATCTCTATCGTTGAAAAGAAAAACAATTAGCCATTTTGTGTTCAACAGTTAAATAATAATAATAATAATATAAAGGACACAATAATAGTAATACATTGCAAAAATACAGAAAACATTAACAGGTAATCTTCCATGAAAACTTCTCTCTCTAAATTCTCTCTAAATTTGGGAGAATATTTTTCTCTACCTGTGCTTCCACCAGATCCCTTGATTTCCTTCATCCAATAGTCTTTCAATTTGGTAATTTTTTAAAGTTTACTAATCAATTTCCCTTTTTTTTTTTGCTTTTTTGCAGTATTTCCTTTTATTTTCTTCTTGTCGTTGGGGTTCTAATATTTAATATATAAATATGAATACATGCAATGCATGCATTTGTCTTTTGAACAGGCCGGACCTGAGGAGAGGCCCAAGAGACCTCCGTCTCAGGCCCAGATTTTCAGAGGCCCAAAAATCTTGTTTTTTCCTTCCTTCCTTTGTTTTTTTTTATTTTTTTGTAAAACCCACTAAGCCTTCAATAGGGCAAAAACAGACGACGGCAAAATCACAAAACGGCAACCCAAAGGCAAAAATCAAGACCATGGCGGGGCGCACCAGTGGGACGATGAAGTATTTTTAGCTTCAGGTTTCCGGTCATCGGCGCTGATACTAGCTCTAATGATTAGCAGTGGCCGAAATGGTAACAAGCCGGAAGTCATTTCAGAGGTAAACAAGTAAACTTTTTGAATCTGTGAATTTCTACTTGACAGTTTATGATAATTTGTTTTGATTTTCACGCTTTATTAGGAACTCAGGGAGTTTAATGAATTCATGGAAATGGGGGTTATAAAGAGTAAAAGAGGTTAGATGTTGCAGGGGATTACCGGATTAGGGAAGATGGTAACTTGGTATTTGGCAAAAAATGTAACATATGATTCTGTGGGCTGTGAGAATTGGGGGTTTTAAAGACATAGTTAGTCACTCAACTATTAGAGTTGTTTCATTTTAGTCCTGATTTGTTTACTTCTAAGTTAATAACTGAATTTTTTGATTTGGGCCATGTGGATTTATTAATGCCATTAATTGATGTTAAGTTTCAACCACCATTTTGCTGCTTGTAGTTCATTAAATCTAATTTACTAACATTTTGTGAAATTACAGGAGTTGATCGATGTAATTCTTGTTCTAATTTTACAGTTAGTAAGTGTTAGCTGTGGAGTGACTTGAGTCAAATACTATGCCTCCTAAATATGCATCTGGTGCTCAAAAAAGGAAGAAGAGAGAAAGAGTAGAGGCATTAATTCGAAGCCAGACCGGAGATATGGATAAGTACTTTAATAACAAGAAAAGAAAAGATAACGAAGGAACATCAGAAAATTTAGTGATTGAGGAACAACAAAATCAGATTGATGATGATAACGTGGATGAGTGGAAAGAGAATGAGAAAATGATTGAACATGTCAATATGAATGGATCAAAGCAGAATGATGAAGACAGTGTTCAATGTGAAGATTTAAATCAAGAGAATTTCTGTTCGTTGAATTTTGATGATCCTGGAAATTTGGAGGACATTCCCATTGATCTAAAGATGAGGGACTTTTTAGTTGAAATGGGTTCAAAAAGAGTTGATAATATCTTGTTTCCCAAACAAGTGTTAACGAGGATAATTTCTATTGTGAAAAGACTCGCTAAAAATACTTTGGCATTTCAAGAAAATTTTGAGCAACTTTATGTTGAGAACAGTGGATATTTTTTGCAAATGATAGAAATGGTTGCTGAGTTTGATCCAATAATGAAGGAACACATTCGACGTATTCAAGCATGTGGGATTCAGTATACATATCTTGGTCCTAAGATTCAAAATGAATTGATACAAACTTTGGCAGGCGAGGTAAGAAATGCAATTGTCACAAAAGTGAAACATGCAAAGTATTTTTCTGTCATACTTGATTGTACTCCAGATGCGAGTAATGAGGAGCAAATGTCTCTAGTAATACGATGCGTGGACGATTCAATAGACTCGTCGATGGTACAAGAATATTGGATTGAATTTTTGAAGGTGGATGATACATCAGGGCTTGGACTTTTCGCTGAGCTTAAAAATGTGTTAAATAATCTTGAGCTAGATATTGATAATATAAGAGGTCAAGCGTATGACAATGAAGCTAACATGAGCGGGAGATATAGAGATGTACAAAAAAGGTTACTTGAAATAAATTCTAGAGCTTTACATACTCCATGTGGTTGTCATAGTCTTAATCTAGCATTATGTGATATGACAAATTGTTGTTCTAAAGTTGTGTTCTTCTTTGGAGCGATACAACGCATCTACACGGTGTTCTCTTCTTCTCCCAAACGATGGAAATTTTTTGAAGATAAGGTTGAAGGTATGACACTTGAGCCATTGTCACAAACTCGCTGGGAAAGTCATGTGGAAAGTGTCAAGCTTATAAAAGAGCAATTTGTACGAATAAGAGACGCTTTACTTGACTTAGCAAACATTACTGAAGATCCTAAAACAAAGAGTGAAGCTGAGTCCTTAGCAATATATGAACTAGAGAATTTTGAGTTCTTGCTCGGCATTGTCATTTGGTATAAGTTGTTGCATGCTATGAATACTACGAGTGAATTTTTTCAAGCCGAAAACATGGATATTGATGAAGCCATCAAGCTTTTAGAAGCACTTATTTTGTTTCTCGAAAAGTATAGAGAATCTGGATTTGCTAGTGCCATGGATGAAGCTAAACAAATGGCAAGTGAAATGGGAATTGAAGCCGTTTTTCGAGAGAAACGCAACATTCGAAGAAAGATGCAGTTCGATGAAAGTGGCAGTGAAGATGTAACACAATCAGCTGAAGAATCTTTTAGAGTTGATTATTTTCTCTTTATAGTTGATCAAGCTCGATCTTTACTTCAAACTCGTTTTGAACAATTTAAACGTCTTGAAGAGACATTTGGATTTTTGTTTAATTTGGAGAGATTAAAGAGTACGCATGATGACAGTTTGTTAAAATCCTGTAAGAATCTTGAGCAGTATTTGAACTATAATGGACATTCAGACATTATTGGTGATGACTTATGTACGGAGTTGACAGTCTTGAAATGCTATTTACCTAGAGAAACAAAAAGAGCAATTGATGTGCTAAATTACTTGAAGAAAATGAATGGTCGTTTTCCGAATACTTGCACTGCTTACAAGATTTTGCTCACTATACCGGTTACAGTTGTATCAGCAGAAAGAAGTTTCTCGAAGTTGAAATTGATCAAGACTTATCTACAATCAACTATGTCACAACAAAGATTGAATGGATTGACCATGTTATTCATTGAAAAAGAAATGGTTGAACAACTCGATTATACAAAATTGATCGATATTTTTGCTTCAAAAATCGCAAGATGGGTTGTATTTAAGTGATCGTTTAAAACATTTTCATATTATTATTTGATTGTATTATAAATATTTTGGATAATTCATTTTCATTTGTTGCTTTATTGTTGATTTTAAGTTAACAAATTAGTTCCGTAAAACTCTTATAAATGAAAAAATGAATTGTCAACCTACAACTTTTGTTTGAGTTATAGGTTGACTCCGATCGTTGATAACTTTTTAATGAATGTCTAAAGATTAGGGTTTCTCTCCTTTTTTGTTTATTTTATGCAGGAGTTATTAGTTATTTATTGAAATTTATTGCTGTAATTATTAAGGGTGGAAGCGTGGGAAAGCCTGGAACTTTTTGATGATAGAAAGGTGAGTTCATCTTTGTTTTTGTTTTATGTTTTTGAATTAGATGATTGTTTGGGGCTTCATAATCATCAACTGCATTGCTTCCCAATGTGAAATTATTGGGGGAAAATGATTGTTTGTTATTGGGTATGTAGGTTTTATTTACTTTTTATTTGATTGCTGGAAAAAAAATTACTACTAAACTTAATATTCCTTTTTTCTTTTCCCTCTTGAAGAAATTTCTGCCCTTTGCTATGTAGATCAGGCAAACAATTTGCTGTGTGTTATTAAAACCTGTTCTTTTACTTGACTTCATTTATCAGAAATATATATCGAATTTATGAGATTCCTAAAATTTCCTTGTCTACTTGGGTTGGTTGAACTGTTTTGTAATTAATTAAGCTGTTCTCCGTTTAGGTACATTTAGGAAAGATTTAATTGGTTGAAATAAGTACAATTGCAGATATTGGGATCCATAATTATATGATTCTGTCAGCCATTGAGGTTATTATGTACACAAGTATCAATGTTGCAAGACATTTTTTTTTGAAAGAAAATTTTGCAAGACATTTGTTTTGATGTGCTGCTTCTAAATTCTTGGATTTTATAGATATAGTTACTCTATAAATGTTATTTAATAGTTCTAGAGTATTCTTATTACTTCACTGGTGAGCAGAAGCGTGTAGACAAAAAACTAATGTTTTTATTTTTACAGTTGTCTTTCCTTGATGAGCTTTGATTTCACTTAATGATTCCGTGTTTTACCTGTTCTATCATATTGTTGTGTTGCTGCAAGGCTCGGACACCTTTCAAAATCTGCAATTTTATTTGTTTGTGGATCTCTAATTTCTATTCAACTATGAAAAAGATATTGCATAATTTATAGTCTGTATTCTATACTTGCACGAGTTATCTTGACAATTTTGACTTTCGGGTGTAACACACTTTGCTAAGGTCTTTAAGGTATGACCTGTGTTGTGAATACCAGTGCACTTGAATTTTTAGAGTAGGTTGGAGTCCTTTCTTTCATTTTTATTTTCTTTCAAGGATACTCGACGAGTTATTTCCTGAATGTTATTGTTCATTTGAAACTCAGACATAGGACATGTAGTTACAAGCAAACTTTGATTTAATTACATCTCCATTTATCCTTTTTAACAAAAATAGAAAAAAAGGCATGGTCTTCGTAAGATAATTTTAAGCACCAACTACAGCGATATGCAGATGTTGATTATTTGCTAATATTGCTGTGAAGTAACTGTCTCGTGACTTTCCCCAGGGGTGTAAATAAGCTAGCTCACGGTTGATCTTTGGGCTTCCGAAACTTAACTTCGGTGTCGTGAATGAGCCAATGACATTCAAGATTGGGTCATATTATTTCAACCAAGCTTGAGTAAGGTTTTGACTGCCAAAATCTGACCAAGCTCAAGTAGCTTGGTCTTGAGCTTGGTTGATTAATATTGTTTATGGTACATATTAGCTTAATGAACCCATCTCCAATATTTTTACGAGCCGGAATACGTTTCAAGATTGTTTTATTTTCTCAACCTCTAAGATTTAACATGCTCTAAACAAGAACTGGTCTCAAGTTGCACATGCCTATTTTCAGCTTACTTCATCTCAATTCTTGTATCATGTTAATACTTGCATCTAGTATCCATGGATGTAATAATATTATTTGTCAGGTCTTATGGATATTTACTTTCTTTTGATCATTTCTTAGCAAATAAAGATTCAATTGCTGTATAGGGTTTGTAATAGATGCAAAATATTATATGAGCAAAACCCCCAACGCCACCCCCCGAGGACTCATATTTCTTCCCTCTTATTTAAGCCTTCGACATATCTGATAATTGGCTTTTAATGAGTGTTATTTGAAATCATATGACATATATAATGATTTCCCAATCTGTTGTGCTCAAATTGAACATAAATGTCTTTAATAACCTGGTTTGGAGGACCGTCTAGAAATTGAGAGTTCATCTTCTGAATGCAATAGATCTATTTTACTGTACCTCATTTTGGAGGGGCCAGGATCTAGGGTGTAAGGAAGCTTAACCTATGGCTTACAGGTATTTTGTCAAGAAAACAAATGAATTCCAACAAGTTGATTGTAATGAATTGCCTTGCCCATTTAGATTTTAGAAATAATTGACCAGGCGTATAATTCCAATCATGCTTTGTGAGTTTGCAAGTAATTCGTGTGCTAAGAAATGCAAATTTGCTAGTGATAACTTCTGAGGATGAGGCTTTTGCTAATGGTTTGTGGCAAGAACTTCTGCAATGTAAGGATCCATTATATCTTTAGCTCTTTTGCTGAATGTTGTGTCATCAAATGTGTTTGTTCATTTTGCAATGGAATTATTATTGCCATTCTGTTACTCCATTTGTGAATTGTAAATGACAAACACCGGACTCTTCGGTGCTGATTCTTGCAACATTCTCTGGGAAGTATTTGTGAAATAAGTGCGATAATTAGTTAGTTTTCCTTTGGTGAATAATATTATTATTTTTAAATAAGTGAACACTAACCTGATTATGAGCTCATGGAGTTCTCCTGAAATAAAGGACTCATCTCACAGTATGGTTATATGATGGTAAAAACACTGTTAGACACAAAACTCAGTGTTGTTTAACTTTTATCACCATTTTTTTTCTTTTTATTCCAAATTAATCGTTGAAAAACTTACTCATTCCTTCTACCTACGTCTTTGAAAGTAATGGAATCGCTGACTTGTATGATAGAAACAATGACATGGCATAAAAAGTCCATTACTGCATTATTTTTATTGTTAAATTGGCAAATTGTTTATTCTAAAAAATCAATGCATTTATGGAGCACAGATTTGTAAAAATATAACCATGTTGGCAATCTGAACAAAGAAAGCAATGCATTAATGGATCTTTTAAGCTGTATCATCAGTGATGTCATACAAGTGTGCAAATCCGGGTGCTGAAACAAAAGCAAAAAACAAAAGTTCATTGACGAATTTGGACCCCAAAAAAAATAAATAAATAAATAAATAAATAAAAGTGATGACCAAAGTGACATAACACCATTAAGTTTAGTGACAAACAATGTTTTTAACCCTTATGCGACCTGTGACACAATTTTTCTGATCTTTGACAGGAACTTCTCGCATTGGGGGAACAGATTGGAATTGTTGGCACTGGATTGTCTGAAGAAGCCATTCAAAATAATTTGAGAACAAGAACTCTCACTTCCTCTGCAACTTGTTCCAATATTGAAGAGCCAGCATGCTTGGATCAGAATGTCAATTTATGTGTCATATGCCAGGTATTATTTTATTTTATGATATGGTATCTTTCACTAGTAAATATGGAATTAATCTTGGGATAAATTATAAGTGATACTAGTGTAACTATATTATTTGAGACATAAATTGCTGATGTTTCAATTCCCTTCTGCTTGGCAAATCCTCCCCCTCCCTCTGTCGCCCACCTTATGTAAAACAATGAAAGCAGGAGGTTTAAAGATTTTTGTTGGGTGAAAACCACATTTAGTCATCCAACTTTAGTGTTGTTTCACTTGGCTCCCACACTTTACTTTGTTTAGTCAGTCACTGAATTTTCATATTTCTTACAGTTTATGCATTTTGTCCCTGTTGAATTAACACTAATGTGTCGTGGTTAAGAAAAATGATGACACGGTATGGAAAAATTGTTAGTCATTATTTTTGTCATGTAGTTTGCCAAAAACGTGTATTGTCGGACAAGTTACTTTGAAATGGACTTTTATGAATACAAAAAAAAGAAAAAAAAAGGAGGAAGAAAGAAAGCACTACTCGTTCAACAAGAGGCCTTTTTTGCCAAATTCGATGATTAAAATAAGGCACGAACAATTTTTTCATGCCACATCAGCATTTCACATTTCCATAATTCAGCAGGTGGAGGTGGACAGAGTGCCTAAACTGAAACAAAAAGCGTGTGTTCCTTGACTAACTTGGAACAAAAATAAAAGCAGGCAGCCAAAGTGAAACAATGCAATAAGTTGAGTGATTAACGTTGTTTTTAACCCCATTTTTGTATGCTAACAGAAAAGTGCCCCTCTGTTCGCATGTACCATGGATAGCGGCTTCCATTGGATATTGCATGAAGCAAACCGTTACTATTGATGTTTGTTTGCTCGATCTTACTCTTATGTAGACTGATTACGAGGATCAAGAAAATATTGGAATCTTGGATTGTGGACATGAATGCCATGGAGATTGCATAAAGAAGTGGCTGCTCGTGAGGAATACTTGTCCCATATGCAAATCCACAGCATTGATAATTGAAGGGAAGGATATGTAAATATAAGAGGCCATGGCTGTTGGTGTTGGAAGACCAGTTTTACAAATTGGACCTTTGTCATTTTACAAATTATTCATAATCCTTGAAAGATACTTTTTTTTTTTTTTTTTGTTATGTATTATATTTATGTAAATACTTGCAGGCATAGAGTAGCAGTCAACATGTGTCTGTCTTTTGCAGAGTGTACAGATTTTCTCACTTGTTTGATGAATTCTGCATGAGACACTGTAGTTACTTGTAGTTGATTTAGTGGTTGTTGTAGGTTATATATGCAATAGACAATTCAATGAGTAGAAATTCGTCCAAATAATCATATTATGTAAATTTAAAAGTCTAGATGAACGTGTAAAACATACTTATCAATTTACAACGTGCAAACATTTTGCATCTTTCTCGTCTTTAATTCTTCACTATCATCCAATTAAGTTTCAAAACCTCAAACTATTAAATGAAATGAAATCAAAACGCTAAATTCCGAAATTCAATCTTAAGCCTCATAGACAAGGAATTGAAACTACTAATAAGAGGAGAAATTTTGCTCTTATACATCATCAAGACCATCGTACTCCTTCCTCTCAAAACATATGAAGGTGGGTTGAACAGTGCAAAATTGAGTCGTACCCTTATATGATCCGGTGCAGGCCTAACATAGCTCGAAATGTGAGTTGATCGGTCGAAGAGGCATATCATATCGATCCTAGATTTCTAGATTTGTGACTCACGATGGTTAGCGTACACTTTTTTTTTTCAAAATTAACTAGTACAAGAAATGTGATGAGTCCAATTCTTTTATTATTATTATTATTTTCATGTGGATCTATGCAGAGGAGAGCAAACTCTGAAAAGAATGATCCTTTCTCTCTCCTATTCAATTGAATCTCTGATTTCATTTCAGAATAACACAATAAGAGGCCCGCCGAGGGTCACATCCGCACATGGTGGCTGATTCCCCTCTTATTAAACTACTGCTACTTTCCCCTCCTCCCAAATAGCTGTTGCTAGCTGTCCTATCCCACCACCCATGTGACCCCCCTTAGTCCCCTTCCCCCTCAAACCAGTCGAACCCTAAACCCGAGAGTTTAGGCAAAAAATAAATTAATAAATTGAAAAAAAAAAAGTAAGAAACATGTCCATTCCTTTCCTGGGTTGGTATAGGACTATAAACTATAGACCTCGATTCGTTTTGTCATTTTGAGTCGGAAAAGTTACGGTTCATCTTACTAGTCAATTATTAAATCTCATATATAATATATGGTCTATCTTCGATAGTAACCGATAAACTTTTAGACGAGATAGCCTTTTTGTGTCAAGTGTCATCCCTTCCCTCCAAAACCTTTAGGCCTTAAAGGTAGGAATTATTAGCCAATATCCTATTGCTTAACTTTCATTACACACACATATAATATACCTCTCATTCCTTAAATCTCTCAGCAATGTCTCTTCATATTCCACTAAAAGATTGACAGATTACGTCTTTTTTTAGTTGTTAGTTATATATTTTTTTTCTTTTCTTTTCAATTTTAATCATGGAGCAATTACCACCAAAAGTTCCATTAATGAAACACAATTGGGTAATGCCATTGCCATCCTCCTCAGGCCAACAGAATTTTTGGGTTGACGAATTCTTCGATTTCTCAGCCACACGGCGGAGCGCCCACCGGAGGACGGTAAGTGACCCCATTGCCTATGTGGAGGCGTCGATCTTGGAACAAAACCATAATCCAAATGAAAACTATATGGAAACATGCAACAAAAATAATGGGTTTGAAAGATTGGATGACGAGCAGATCCGGCACATGTTTTCCGACAATGCCGCGATGAAGGTAGGCTCTGCAACTAGGTCATCCTCCAATTCGTCGGATCAAAATAGCGACAATGATGATAAGAAAACGCTACTGGAGAGCCACCGCGTGCGGCAGAAAAATGAGCCTGGGGAGGTGGACAGTGTAGGCAAACCATCAGCAGAAACTCCGCCTCCTGCCACGGCCTCCAGTTCTTTGGATAATGGCTCCGGGGACGCCATTATTGACCCAAAAAGGATCAAAAGGTGAATCCATCAACAATTTCTAAACAGGATTAATTAGATAGAAAACCCATGTACGAAATGATTTATTTCAAAGATAAATATTTTGATTTTCACTAATTTTTTTGTGTAATTAATTATCAGAATTTTAGCCAACCGGAAATCAGCTCAAAGGTCAAGAGTGAGGAAATTGCAATATATATTAGAGCTTGAAAGGAGTGTAACAACATTGCAGGTACGTTCCACTTGACACGAAAACTGTGCAATTTGTTAGACTCGACTCGACTCGACTAGATATCTTGTAATTGTACAATATAGTTCTATCCAGTATGTGTGTCAAACATGTCGTTTATGTACAAATGAAGTGATTTAGATCTTGAAACTTCATACTAATAGTTGCAATTTATTTTGTATGTTGAAATGAAGAATGAAGTATCAGCATTGTCACCAAAGGTTGCATTTTTAGACCATCAAAGGCTGCTTCTGACTGTGGATAACGGTGCTCTTAAGCAGAGGATAGCAGCATTGGCTCAAGATAAAATTTTCAAAGATGGTAAGGTTTTCAATTTTAGACGTACCCTTCATCTCCGCCATCCTTAACATAATGCATAGCAAATTACTGCATCTCACACGTCTTGTCCCATGTCATGTCAAATTTGGTAGGCTAAACATACTATAGATTTCGACCCAATCATGTAACGACTTAATCTCTCTGTCAAAGTTGTTATACCATATGTACCGTTTGTTTTGATAGAGTCTATCCGTTTTACCTCTCACGAGAAATCGCATCTCCCAAAATTTGATTTCAAGACCTCTACTTTATGTGAGACTTAAATTGTTCAATTCAATGTACTAAACATGTCGTTTTGGATTGACCGAGGATGCTAAACAATAATAGACTAGCTAGGACAAAGCACAACATTTCGCCCGTTTATCTTGTCGTATCCAGCATGCTAAGAGTTTATGATTATCCTCGGCTTAAGCATTAAGAAAATTATGTCTCTTAATTTTGTTAATAAGCTAACATTTTTTGAATATAACCCAATAAACAGCCCACCAAGAAGCATTGAAGAAGGAGATAGAGAGATTGAGACAAATATATGGAGAACAAAACATGAAGAAGAAGAACATGGGCGAAGAAGCCATTGTTGGTGCACAAACACCAGAAATAAATCATTCTGAACAGTGATAGGCTATGGTGTGGTGCATTCTGATTATTACATGTGCAAGATCACGTGATGTCCCCTCTTTCTTGATCTAATGCTGTAGTGGGGACCACTCTGATAATTTTCCTTGCATGATTGGAATCTATGAAAAGGACACGTGGAGAGTTAAGATGACTTGAGTTTATAGTATTGCTACTTTACTTAGGATGTGGTTTAGTATTTAATCGTTGACAAGAAAATTAGGAAATGTTGCATCCTTTGCCTTTTTTTTTAATTTTAATTTTTATTTTTGGCGTTTGGGTTTTACGTCGATCTTGATGGTTTCAAAAATGAATGGTTTGGCGATTTTTGAGAACCAGACATTAAGTTTTTGACTGATTAGTTCATCATGCATTATTGCAAGTCAAAAGGCTTTAGATTTACGTTTTACTGATTTCATGAATAGATATTCAAATCTAAAATTGTTCTACAATCCGATCCATAGAGTTTAGTAACGATGTCCAGATGCCTTTCATTTTCTTAAAATAAAACAAAACCATTTCAAAATTCCATAAAAAAAATATATCTGTATAAGAATTGTAAATATTGTTGAATCAATATATCTAACAAAGTTCTCGACTACTTTTATTTTCTCTTTTGTCAACTTGACATTGACACAGTCCCCATTAAATTACATTGATTGTCTATTTCGCTTATCTAAGCATATT
Source organism: Fraxinus americana (assembly GCA_035079005.1). NCBI lineage: Eukaryota > Viridiplantae > Streptophyta > Magnoliopsida > Lamiales > Oleaceae > Fraxinus > Fraxinus americana. The sequence continues at coordinate 53,686,454 of CM068706.1, read as the reverse complement.
TTCAAACATTGTAAACGCTCTTATATATGTATTTACCTTGTAAAAGATTGAGAGTCCATTTTTTAACTTTTCAATAAAAGCCAGTTTAAAGTACCTTTTTTTAAGAAGCTCTTCAAAGCAAAAACGATGACAAATAGACCTTTGATACGTACTTTCTAATAAATAAGGATGTTACAACACAAGGAATTTTTTAACCTCAAATTTGATAATTTCTTTATATTTCTCTTGACGACCTCTGCCAATGAAAATGACAACCAACACCAACAATTTCACAAAGTTTGAAAACTGATTCAGGTCTTGAAAGTTTGCTATTATCATGGTTTTCAGAAAAGAGTTCACAGATTTATGTCTCATCTTCACCTTAGTAGGATAGAAGTACTTCAAAATGAAGCAAAAATATTTCTACCAGATATTCCTCAAAATGTCAAAAAGACGAGGCGAACAGCCAACATGTCACAATCCACACCTAAATTCTTAGTACATGAATTTCATGATTATGCAGGAAAATACATATTACAAGGAAAGATTCAAGTGCAAAGCTTGATGAGATAGAAAACAAACGCTTCATATTGGGAAAGGAATTCTTTGTGATAAACTCCGTTCTATCTCTCCCTCGTGAACAAAAACGAGGAAAACTTCATTGTCTCTACCAGTTACAAACAGAAATTGAGGCTCTCCATATCAGGACAGGGACTCTTGAGGCCTCAGCATTACAAATTCATTGTCTTCGGTAATTTACACAAGCTTTAATACATTACGAAGTCTAAATAAAAGGTCCCATGAGAAGAAAAAACACAAAAACAAAAGCATCATCAGCTCCATAAAATCTCTCACATGCTAAAGTTTGGTGCTGACAGGGGGCGCTGGACTTGTCCACCAACCATGGAAATGAAACCAACAAATACGCGAATATTGGTAGAGCAACCAGCAAAGTAGCTTTTACATAGAAATCAGAGGCTGAAAACTAACAGTATTTTCTCTCCTCCAGCCCTCACTTTGCCACTTGCACAACATTTCGTCCAATGAGGATCCAACTTAAATATAAACATCCACAATTCGCACAAAACTAGATATCATTAGCAGTCGCTGGAAATTGGGAAGGAACCAACCATGTAAGAAAGCAACCACAAGTAGAAACCACGACAAAGTTGACAAGCTCTTTCTGGAAGTGCGTGTGTGTTTGGCCCAATGAAATTACCGAAGCAAATGTCTATAATTTCAGGCTGAGATCAATTGGTTCCCCTATTTTACCATTGCCATCCCCGACATGGGTTTTCGTTGCTTGGTCAATTTTCACCTTAGTTGGGAAGAAGCTAAAAGGAGGTTGTTCTATAGATCCACTTGGTCCTGACCTTTGGATCGCATCTTTGGTGAATTCCTATAGCAATGGAACAGTACAGAAAAATTAAAGCAGAGACCATCAGACAAAACTGTCTAACCGAAAACAAAGCAATAAATATAATTAAAAGATACATAAAATGTAAATAGTTTTTGTTGCACACCTGACTGGACGGACACCAAAAATCAAATAATTCCTGCTCCTGATATCCTGAATATATCATAGGATGCTTATGCTTAAAGTTCAAAGGCTGGGTAGTGGGAGCAGGAGGAGCCAATGTGAGAAAATCTCCATTCAATTCTTTGTTTTCTCTGATTACACCACTAGCATTTTGCTCAGGCAGGCTTATGTTTGGAGGGTCTTCTCTGGAGAAGCGGTTCAAGAAATTGTCAGCATACATTTTAGAAGCAGTACTGATTTTTTCTTGATAACGAGGAAGGAACAATGTGTCAATAGTAAATGAACCTGATACATATATTGCTTGGTTCGAAATGATTTGTGCATCCATTGCTACACGAAGCTGATTCATCTGATCGGGATCTTGAAGTACCATGCGTAGGTTGATATTTGCACTGACAAGAAGCGGCTGTTGGACTTGCTAGAGAGAAGGGATATGACCTTTTCATGCCAACCATCTACATTGCATCAAAACCTAATTAGATATTGCTACTGAAAATTGACAGACCTTTTACTCAATTTTATTATAGAAATGAAGGAAAAGTGAAGTTCATAAAAATCCACCATTTAAAGTCAGAGCTTTGCAGGATTTTTGAAAGAGGAGTCACTACAATAATGATTAAAGAAACATAACATAAAATAAGTCAGTAAACGACCATTTCCTAAAATGTCCAGGTTTCACACTCCAATTACAACAAAACTTTCTTCTAACGGACAAATCAGAACAAACTATCCTACAATTTATCACATGAAACCATCTGATGGAAATTTAGTATTTCTGATAGATTTCAGTCCATGAAACAAAATAGTCTTCTTGTTTATAAAAGAAAACAAGAAAAATAGGAATACCTTCTCTTCCTTTGGTGACAAGGGTGCATAATTGTTATCACGAACACTTTGGTTTGAAGGGGGCTCCATCTGAAACTTCAGTACAGATGATGATGAAGTCCCTGAAGAGACATTCACCTGCAATTGCCACATGCGGATTTTTTTTTCATCAATACAAAAATAAAAAAATACACCTGAACTCATTATATTGAATACTGCAATATATATCTATTTTGCTAACCATTGATGAAGAAGAAGGATGATGAAATTGATGTGATCTTTGTGGAAGAGGCAAAACCAGGGCATTTGATTCATACGGAAAATTTATATGAGGCCAAATTGCAAATCTACGATGATCTAATATTTGCTTTTCCCCTTCAAGATTCTGCTCACCATTCCACAATCTAGGCCAATTGCCCTGCCCAGGACCCGAAGTTGCTGGCAAACCTATTTCATTTCCACCTATATTCAAGGGTTTGGACAATTGAACAGAATTTGGGTGTAGAACATTGACATTTTTGTTCGATTGGACAGGCCTATGCAAGAAATTCAGTGAGGGTAGATCAGTTGGTGATAGTGGTGGCAAGGGGATTGAATTTGAAGGGCAAAGATTTGCCCTAAAACTGGGACATGGAATAGCTAAACATGCAGTAGAATCATTATGTGAACCAATTGCATTATTTGCCAAAATATTGGCTGCTTGTACAGCTGCCTCCTTTTTCTGTTGTTCCTCCAACCTAATTTTCTCAAGCTGGGCAACTCCTAATCCTCTCTGTGGGACTTTTTTTTGCTTGGTCTTTTTTGATCTACTCCCACCACCATCATCCACTCCTTCACCACCACCATCGACGAGGTTGCCACAACCGTCCCCACCACTATTAAAATTGCACCTTAGGATATTTTCTTCCTGTGTCATTATCCCTCTCAGGCATCAAAATTAACAAGAAATCTTGGAATTTAAATAGAAACGCAAATGCCAATTATATAGAGCAAGCCATTCACCAAATCCACACCATATTTCTAAGATACCCAAATTCTAAAAACACAATCTGGGTTCAAGAAAGATCCGAATGAAAATCTAAGAGAAATTATAACACAAAAAATAAGCCTCTTTAAATAGAAACAAGAACAGCCCACAATTGCTGTACATATCCTCACACAATTATATATACATATAGACGGAGAGAGAAAGAAAGAAAAGAGAGCAATTAAGATAGAGAAAATAGGGGAGAGTATCTGAGGGCATCGGATTTTTCTCAACCCCATTTGTTAAGAATTTTGTCGGATCAACTATACATGGGAACAAAAATTAAGGAAATAAAATTCACATTTCGAAATTCAAATTCAAATCTAAATCTAAGGCAAGCTATTTGAATGCTACACCTCTCTCACCTTCTCATTTATCGCCCAAATCCTCGCTCCACTCCTCCTTTCCTTTCTAGACCGACTCTCTCTCCATTTCTCTCTCTCTCCATACTTTATTTAGCTTCTCCATTTCATTAACTTAGCAAATTGGGGTTTTCCAAAAACAGCAAAGTATCACTCGGACAAGGCAAGCCTTGACGATGCACGTTTCTGCCAACAGCAACGCTACGTTTGGACTAACGGTGAATATATAGAGGGTGTTTGACACCCATTTTTGTGAAATAATGTGTTTTTGAATAGTGATTGATGGAAAAATATGTGGTTAAAAAGTAAGGAGAATTTTTAGGTTTATGTGTAATATTATTTTATTGATAGAATATGTGGTTGAAATGAAGAAAGAGAAAAAAATAAAAATGAGAATTAGAAAAAAATGGATGCCAAACGGGGGCATAATAAGATATTTTACCAAATAAGTAATTGTTTTTAAATTTTTGACCAATAAATAGCTATTAGTTGCTTATATATAAATTTACTTAAAAGAATCCCATAAAAGTGAATAATAAAAATATAATTTTATGGATAAAATTGAAAAATAAGTATTTATGTATTAGAGATTTAGAGTTGGTTACTTTTTGAATAAGTGACTTTTACACTTAACATTAAGAGCCTATTTGGTACAGATTCTCATTTTTTACAGTAAATCAATTCTCATTTTCAACCACAAATTCTTCAATAAAATAATATTTTCCATCACATCAATATTTTTTTCTTCTTTTTCAACCACACATTTCCCATCATATCACTATTCAAAAATCAATTCTTCCTCCAAAAATCCCTACCAAACACACTCTAAAGAAGTATCTTAATCAAATATGTTTGTAAATAAAAAACTTTATTTTTAAGTAGTCTTTATTATTTTTGAAGTGTAATTGCACCACACATATTTTTCATGGAAAAAAAAAAGTGAAAACATGAGAATTAAAGTAAAGAAAGAAAGAAAGGAAACACCTTTTGAATCCATATAAAAAAGAATAATGATATTTAGCACCAGTGGTGTTAGAGCACCCGTTTATGTAACATTATATGATATGTTCCATTAAAAATAAAATTATGTAAGTTGTTTAATTGAAACTGTCATTTAATACCGGTAGTGCGTCATCTAAACTGATGTTAAACATCAGTAATGCTAAACAGTACTATTCAATAAAAAAAATGTTTTTAACAGCTACTACGGATCTCTTCGGCTTCTTTCAATCCAACATCTAGTAAAAATCCACGTGTCACCATCCTGGAGTGAAGTTATATTTGGGCCTTTCACCATCGAGCCCGAAATATTGAGCCCGTGTCCAAGCAACCCATCATTAGTAATACTTTTCAATGAAATAAATCTGGGGGTACTTACAAAAATACCCTTAAAATTAAGGATGTTTTGAAAAATCATATGAAAGATTTTTAGGAAGTAAAAAATACTGTATAAAATGAAAAAGTGACACAATGTCACTTTTTTATAAAAATTGCCACTTTTTTATTTTTTAAAAAAAATATGACACAAACTCAAAAAAAGTGACAAAAAAAAAGTGAATCTCTCAAAAAGTGATACAAACTCAAAAAAAGTGACAAATACCAAAATAGCACCATCCATTTGTGTAGCACCAGTAATCATTTTTTTTATCTTCATAAAAAGTGACAAAAACTTAAAAGGTGACAAAAAACTAAAAAAAAGTGACAATTTAAAAAAGTGACACGACGTCACTTTTTAAAAATTGACGAGCAACTTTGACATCCCTAAATGGTGATGCATAAAATTAAGTAAGTGAGCGTGACACTTTTTACAAAAATTTCAAAAAGTGATAAACATTCAAAAAGTGGCAAAACACTAATCAAACCCTTAGAATCAGTTTAATAAAGTGACAAAACATCAAATCAAAACTTTGGAATCAATTCAATAAAAGAAATATTTGCATCTATGTCATTCACAGACCTCAAAATCACCCAACTTTTCCATTCTCTTCAATTATACCATCTCAATTTTTCATAAAACCATTTTTTTGCTTCAACTACAATCAATTCAATCAACGACTTGCCTTCCACGGATAATATGCAAATCAAATCTTTTAAACTATCAGAACTTTGACACTGCAAAAATAGAAAATTCCTGGCTAGACATTTCATCAAACGGAAAAGAAGCATCCCACAAACCACATGCTGAACTTGAATTTTCAGAGATAGTGCAACGATTGCAACCCGAAGATTAGGCCTTCTTGGGAGATTTAGTTGCCTTGGTAGGGGATTTCGCATGCTCCTTTCCGGCCTTCTCAGATTTCTTAGGCAGAAGTACCAGATTGATGTTCGGTAGAACTCCTCCATAAGCAATTGTCACTTTGACTAGAAGTTTTCCGAGCTCATCATCATTCCTCGCGGCGAGTAGCACATGCCTTGGTATTTTTTCTTGTTATCTCTGGATGCGTTGCCAGCCAATTCCAAAACCTGAATACAATTTCAATGAATTCACATTTTTTCTTAAAGATTATAAATTCATCTATATTTTGCGTGTTTACGATGATGTTTTGTTTAATATTACTCTTGTAATTGAGATTAGAGAGATTAGGGCTAATGTAATGAATCTAAAGTTGACCCTAAATCCAAGTACTTAATCTAATTTCTCCAAAAGTAATCATCCACACAACATAGAGATATTGACTCATGTAGAAAACCAACTCAAATCAAACACAAATTTTAATAGTACAGTTCAATTATCGTTCTTCTCTAATTAATTGGTACCGATTAACTTACCAAAAAGCTAAAAATTCAACAAAACTCACAAAGTGCATAATTATTCAGCAAAAAAATCACATTTACAACAATAATACATATGGAATTTGAAATGAGTGCACATCCTGTGATGAAAATGGTTTTTATACCTCAGCAGCAAGGTAATCAAGGACATCAGACATATAAATCGGAGCTCTGGTACCGACACACTGCGAATAGCGACCTTTCTTCAAATACCGGCCTATCCTGCCGACCGAAAATTGTAGACCTATCTTGACGGAGCGAGAAATCGGCTTCTTCTTGGGGGGGCCCTCCCTTTTTCCTCTGGCTCCCTTCTTCAGTTTACCACCCAATTGAGGAGTGGGTTTGTGCTCAAATGAAGATTGGAATTTAGGTTTAAGACATATTAATTACGGATGGAATTGTTTAATTAATTTTAAAAGGGTATTATTCAATTTAATTAGTTTAAGAGGGTATTGGGCCTAATTTTCCCATAAATCCAAGTAAATTGTACTTAAAAATACTTATATCCAATAAAATCGAAACTCACAAATAAATAGAATTTCAAACGACGGAGAGTTATTTGCAGTCGAAAATAGAAATTTAATAATTTTCCCTATTTTTTATTTGCTAGTTAACATTTTCCCTTAATGCATCTAACATTTTTAAATGATTTTTGAGATAATAATAAATCTTGAAATGTCAAAGGAAATATTGAAAATGAGTTTTAAAAAATTAATTTCTGGATAGAATGCTATTAGTAACTAAAGGAATTACACAGAAAAAAATAAATAACTTTAATATCGAAGAAGTACGTCATTAATAATATAATAGTTACAAATATTAATGTATTAGTTAGTACAAAAAGTTTTGGTCTTGTGTAATTTCATACGACATGATATACTTTGATCGTGATCGAAATTAGGTCTTATTCCATAACACGAAGCGAGATTTTGGGCGTAAAATGAATGTTCTTTTAGCATTCATACGTTTGTTATTGATGCAAGAAATACCGAAGACGATGTTTCAATTTTTAAGCAATCATAATTTTTGTGAATGCAAAGAAGTGGTATCAAATTCTGCTACATGTGCAAAACTCGAAAGCAATGTTTATGAAAGATACCCAACACAAAATCTGATATTTTAAGAATATTTACATTTATCTGCAACTTCTGAAATAAAGATTGGATTTAAGAATACATTTAAATATTTCCTCCATTATCGTGCCTTGATACCCAAGTTTGAAAACCCTACAGTGAACATATAAAGAATTAATTAATTTTCTGTGTGATTCACAAAATAAAATGAGACCTCTATTTATATGAATCAATGAGGTAATGTTTTATTTTGCATTTTCACCATTCCTAGGTTACAATTATTTACACCCTAAAGTTTACTGCCCAAATTGGCTACATATTTAATGTCTGTCCTATGACATTAAATTTGTGAATTAATATGATTTCTGTCATTCCAGATACTTGAATCGTGTTTGGTGTACTATCATGGATGACAACCTTATTTACGGAATGTCACGTGACATGTGATTGGACAATTTTAACAAAAAGTTATTTTTCAGTTGACAGTTTTTTGTCAACACACCAATTGTCAACAAAGTTGTCATCCATAGTTGTACAAATAACATTATTTTTCCTTTTTATCATTTAGAAACTTTTAATGCCTCCAAATATGCATTTTTGTTTAAAAAAAAAGTGGGCCAAATTCGAATTTCATGAACCAAGACATTGCCTATGAGTAGTTGGCTTGGGGGCATGGTTAGAGCGCTAACTCGTATCTTGGTCAGGCTGCTTACCGCGACCTTGATAAGGCTGGAACAGGAAGGACCGTTGGATAGCAAACGGTCCATGGAAGAATCGGTTCTGGCTAGAGGTATGTTATGCTTCATAAGTGTACTGAAACTTGAAAACTTGCATACGATGGGCAAAACTACAAACTTGGCTTCAACACTACCGTTTGTCTCAAACAGACCAGTTTTGTCCATTCAAGAAAATTGTCCAGCCAAACTGTCGAAACTCAAAAGCAACCCTTGCACGAGGATAACACTTAGTAGTATAGTATCTACATTGACTGAAAGGGATTATTCTCCACCTAGTATCACTCGAATGAACACAAAAATGCTAACTTATTGTGTGATCGGTTCACAACATCATGAGACAATTCAATCCATATGCCATGGGTACCTTTGAGAGTATGGAGAGCACCTTTCCACATATTGATCGTTTGTATAATTTCTGATCTTAAATCTGGAACTTAGAGGTGTGTAATTGTGTGTGTATTCTTACCCCAGTTCCAATGGGAAAGAGATGATGAAAACTTCTGCAACAAATTTGTTGGATTGTTCAATTAAGTTCTTTATTTTCAGTCTGTGGCATTAAAGATGGTTATGCTTAGCACTGTTTTTGTGACACTCGACTAGTATATATGTGTAGTAGTGTTGTCTACTATTGTATTTCAAACATGTCCGTAGAACATGTGGGATAAATATTTCTGGACGGGATTGGACAACTCTATAAACAAGATTTAGAATCTCTTATTTTATATGGTAGTTGTGTTTGTACCACATTCCATGTAATATTTTCTCCATGCCTCATTAAATAAGATTAAAATTGGAGTGGTCCAACTAATGAATCAATAACTAACCATCTTATAATATTGAAGGAGCCAAGTTCATCATAAGCCCACATACCCCACCCCACCCCACCCCACCCCAAGAAAATATCAATTATTTTTGGAAATCTTCTCTAATATATCCCAACCCCACCCTAACTTCAACTATGTTGGATCTTTCATCGGACATAAGAGTGCAATCACAAAATTCTAAAATCCATTTAATTTTAATTTCTGAGAGGTATTCATCAGCCATAAAGAAGTACCAACAACCATGAAGCAGTTGTCACCATCTCAATAGAAGCCAAATGTTTTGCATTGGTTTTTTTTCAAGATGAAAAAGAGTTTCCAGCTAGACTTGAAGAGACACGTAAATTTTCAGGCTAGGGGACCATCAACTGATTGAAGGGTAGCGAAATCAAAAAGATAAAATGAAAGAAAGATCCACCTAAGTCGAATTCATCTTCTCAACATGTTTAGCACGTTCGACTAAACAGGATAAAGAAAGATAGACATGTAATTAGTTTCTAGACTTTTTTTTATTGCATCAGAATTGAAATATATGTAAGGTTTCAAGATTTCTGGTTAGGTTGCCTGTTAATTTCAAGGGCTCCTCAAAAGACAATCATTCGATGTTGTCAACCATTACCAGAAAGGCTAAGTAGCTAATAAATCGAAATAAATGACATGTTGGTATAATTAAAAGATAAATATTGTTATAAGCAAGAGTCAACGTTTTGAATATTGCTACATAGTAGGCTAGTAATGTTAAGTTGTAAAACATAATCACCTCTACCCACCCCACCCCAAGCTGTTATACTGTTTCTGATTTTACTTTTTATTTCTTTATATATTTTTTATTTTTTGCAAAATTGAGGAAGTTGATAGGGGCATGAACTGTTTCATTTTGAAGGCATGAATAATTGACTAATTCTATACATAGGATGCAGCTTAATTGTTTGTTCTCATTCACACTTTGAATTCAGGAAACCGGAAAAAGGCACTCATCCAGCCCAAAAACAGGAAACAAGGAGATAGGGTGATGTGTAGGGAAATGATTGGGTGTTATGTGTGTGTTTTTTATTTTAAACTGTCCAATCTGACGCCGACACATGCCCTCCCTGGATTTAAACCTGGATTCGAGCATGTTCCTGTAGCATTTCTCTTATATACTGGGATGTGCACAGTGCATAATTCAATTTCTTACGCCTAACTAGTTCCAGAAGGTCAAAAAAGTCAGTGACATAAGGGAGCCGGCGATCCGAGGAAAATATAAAAATGTATTTAGCCCTCAACCAGGTTGGAATACACTGTTCTCATAGTGGTACCAGATTTGACACCTCAGATGTGCTATAAGGAGAGCAACTATGAAAATCGGTTCATTAAATCATATCTTCCACCCAAAAAAAAAAAAAAGCCAAATTCATGATAGAATCAATCAAAAAGCAGCAAAATAACATGAAAAACAGAAAGCAATTCAAATGGCTTGAAGCAAAGTTGAGCTCTACTCAGTCTCTCAGATAAAAAAAATATGAAAGTCATGCTGGAATGTTGGACTGCTGATACATATATAATAGCAAACTGGGATTGAAAAACCTGAAACTAGACTCAGTATTCTTCTTCCCCGCGGTAGGCGTCATTGAATTGAAATCACTGAAAACTCTCCTGAGAACCAAGATTCATCTACAACAGCAGTCAGCAAGTACTTGAATTTTTAAGGGTTCTCTTATTGGACAAACAGATAACATCCTGCAAATTGAGTCCAATGTAATAGAATGCTACCGTACTAAACGTATATAGAGAACATGTTACGAAGATTAAATAGAGTTAAAATAAATTAAAAAATCGGAATTTAGAAGATTACCTGTTTATGAAGAGGAGAGCTATTTCATTATGTGATATAAATTCAATGGCGAGAATCAGAGGACGATGGCTCCTTGGTATATCCATCGTTCTCCTCTTTATCACCTTGAATTCGTGCAGGAATATGAAACTCGGAGAATCCACCTACTGTTGAAGTGAATTCAACACCAGATAATGATGATGAATAAATTGGCATGGCTGCTGGATTGTGATGATGATGATTCTGGCTATGGTCAGCCGTGGCAATACCTATGGTGGATGGGTCCATCCACGCACGAATTGAAGGTGTGTTACTGGACTGAAGGGGTCCCCTCTGAGAAAAAAGGCTTTGGCCTAATAGCTGCTGCAGCACTGGCTGCGAAGTGAACAGATATCCTGCTGCTCCACCACTCCCACCGGTGATATCTCCACCACTGTTCCAAGGAGCCAGCCCCTGGAACCGGCTTATTTCTGTGGGCTGGTACTGATAGTGTTGAGACAACCCTGCATAAGAGCCATCAAACCCCAGTAAGCTGGTTCCATTGAATGAGGTTTGAGGCTGAGAATATGCTTCTTCAGTGTGGTGGGTGGGGTTCTTGTGGTGCGGCGGCTGAGGCTGTTGGGGGTGGGGGTGGGGGAGCATAAGTGGATCTTGAAATGACTGCAAAGAGAGCCTCAGATCCTGACTCTGGCAACTAGTTCTTGAAGTACCTATTGGGAAAAATGACTTTATAGTATCTGCAATGGAATCTGAATCCAAGGACGGAGGAAGAAAACTTGCGTTGGGATCCGCATTACTGCTCTGGTGCAACACTTGCAGACCATTTTCGTTTCCCAACATTGACATTGCCCTTTTACTCGAAGAACCTGCAATATTAGGGTCCACCACACGAGCCTGTTCTTGTTCTTGCTCAAAAATAGCATCTTCTGCCAAAAAATTTGTGGGATTCCATGCAGGCAATTGCTCGAGCTCATCAATGGCGGGCTTAGCCTTTTTCATGAGCCAATCCACTGCTTTGCTCGGGCGGTCATAGCCAAGCCGATCCTGGACATCGTAAAACTGAATAGCAGTGTGGGCAGCAAGGCGTACACGGCGGTCCCTGGGTCCTTTTGAGGTGCATACTTTACTGTGCCGGTCTTTTCGCCCGGTGGACCGTACAATGTGGCCGCCTTGGACTTCCACTATATCGCCGCCAGTACGGTTCCTCGGCCCTAATCTTGACGGTATTCGTTGGCTACGAGTATTCTCTTCCATTTTTCCCCGCAATCTTGCATGTTCAGCACTTGCCTCAAATGAAGCAGATGAATTCAAGAACAACCGTTTCTTGGGCGACGGCGGTGGTGGTGATGGTTCTTCTCCTCCTCTTCCTCCTCCTTCTTCCCCTTCTTCTACATATCTAGAGGTCGTTCCAACCTGATTTTGGTTCCTATACGGATGAAGATTACGCCGAGGAATCCTAACAGAATCCAGACTCAAACCCTTGTTATGAATTTCTTTTTTCAGTCGTTGATTCAGAAGAAAACAACTTTATAATTCTTGTTTACAAATTACAGTGGTGTTTCTACAAAATCTAAAACTACAACCTTCCGAATCCCCTCAGAGAACAGAAGGCTAAACCATAACTAACTAACTTTAGCCTAACCCATCTTTTTGCTTCTTACTTTTCACAGCTTTTGATGATAGGGATTAGGGCTACTATCTACACACTAGTCTGGTAATCTGTATTTAACAAACTTACTACAGGAATACAAAGAGAAGAGATCTCTAGTCTAGGGTACTATACCAGTTGAAATATCAAAGCTATTCAAGACGAGAGCCTATCAGTAATTTTTTCATTTTCCTTATCTTAAACACGGTAACTTAAAAATGGAAGTTGTCTTACCGCTTCAGGTGTCAAGACGGACGGGTCGGCCATGACCCGTAAAAATCGGCCCGTGAAAATCGGGACCGCGGGCCGACCCGTGACCCGTGCGGGCGGTTCACGGGCCAAGGAGGTGTAACCCGCGGGCTTCGCGGTTAACCCGCGGCCCGTAAAAAAAAATTGAAAAAAAAAAAATAAAACAAAAATTAAAAAAAGGGGGGGGGGGGGAATTATTTTTACAATACCCTCTCATTAGTTATTATACATTTATACTTCATAGTTTATACTTGTTACTACCTTACTACAATTACAATTATTCAATTGCAAATATCATCATCATCTTGATTATATTTCTTTCTTCTCGGTTCTCACTAGTCACTACTAAATTTTTTAATCCTACTATATTATGGATTCTCGCGATTCTTTTTCTCAAAATCCTATTTTCAATAATAGTTGCTCTCCAATAAATTTAGAAGATGATAATATTGTAGAAGTTTGCAAAGTTATAAATAATTCATGTAACATTAAATTTGAATTCTATGTAAAAATTTCTTGATATAATTATGAATTTATCATTTTGTTCAATTCTTAGTTTACATTTAATAAAAAAATATATTTTTTGCTATAAATATGAAAAATTCTATATTTTTATAATTTTATTTATACAATCATACGGGCCAAAATTGGAACGAACCGCGACCCGAGCGACCCGTGACCCGCATGGGCTCGACCCGGATGGGTCAGCGGGCGGGCCTGGGTTGTAGTCCAAAATTGTGGGCCGACCCGCAACCGGCCCGGAACCCGCAGCGGGCGGACTTTTTTTCACGCGGGCCGTTACCGGGCTCACATGTTGGCGGGCCGACCCGGACCGGACCACCCGGATTGACACCTCTACTTACCGCAAACCCATGTGTCAGAAGCATCTGATGTTTTTGTACACCCAGCACACATAAATACCAACCCAGGAAAACTCTCTCTGGTTTATTTGCAACTAAGGCCTTGTTTGGCTGAGGTTAAAATATTTACTCAAGGGAATATGTAAATTATACAATATTTCTATTGTTTTAAAGACAGGCTACCTGTTACTTAAGAAAACTTTTAGTTATGATTTAAGCATAGCCAAACATGTTGGCAACTTGTCACGGATAATTAGCAAAAAAACATTCCTATTAATTGCAAAAATAGCCCTTATCATTCAAACTTGACATTTACACCCTCATTTCAAACATATCTTGCGTAGTCAGTTCTTTCCGTCATGTTGCTTTAAATCATTCCGTGAAATATAGGTAATTGGTACAAAAAAAATCCCTATCATTTGCCTTCATTGTTCAAATCGTTCCTATCATTTCAATTTTGACATTTTGACACTCAAATTGACATTTCTTTAAACAAAAAGTTTTTATCCTCCACGTTTTCTATTAAAGTATTGTAAAGTGACTAATTTATCCCCTCTTTAATAATCAAATAGAAGAGAAAGAAATAATATAAAAAATTTGCATATGGAGTTTCAATTTTTTTTAAAAAGTAAAAAATAGTCTCACATAGAATAAATTAAAATACTCAAACAACATAAAAATATTTTATCATCCCAATAAATCCACCACCCCTACGCCCATCCCCTACCCTCCACCACAACCACCAAAATAATTTAAAAAAAAAAAAGAATTAAAAGTATAAAAAATTAAGAAGATAATTAAAAAAAAAATTGCTTCTTCCCCATACAATCCCGCACCCTGCCATCAGTCGCTGCCCATTCTCCTCATTCCACCGTAGCACCATCCTAGAATTTAGTTATTTCGTGTAATCAAGTTTCGTAATCTAATCTCTCTTTGTTTTCAACAAAATTATACAGGTTTTTCAGGCGATTTAACAATTTTCAACAAATTTTCATTTCTATCTTCTTTTTGCTGATTACACACGCGCACATATACACTCATTGCGTCAACTTTTGAATTTTGTTCTGATTTTGTCAAAGAATGGATAAATTTCTATATGTGAGGTAAAATAAACTTGGGTGAAAAGGAAGCATCATTTTTTTTTTTTACCTTTTTTTTATACTTCGAATTCTCTTTTTAATTATTTTGATGATGGTGAAGGATAAGGGATGGCGTAGGGTACGTTGATTAATTGGAAAGATAAAATATTTTTCTTTTTTTAGACAAAGAAGGGCCAGTTTGAGTGTCAAAATGTCAAAATTAAAATGATATGAACTTTTTGCACTAATTACCTATATTTCAAGGAAGGATTTAAGTGAACGTGATGAAAATGATCAACTCCGCAAGAAAGATTTAAAATGAGGATATAAATGTCAAATTTGAAATGATAAAGACTATTTTCTCAATAAATACAAACGATATGAATATTTCTTCTTCTTTTTTTTTTTTTAATGTTAATTACCCGTTACAATTTTCACCATAGGGCTGCCTCACTTTTTTTTTAAGGAATATGCTACTTGTACATAATGTCGTGTCCATAACTGTGTCCACCCCCTCACATGAAGAGAGGCCCACTTTGAATATATTATATTTTATTCGAAGTGGGTCCCCCTCCATGTGAGGGGGTGGACGCCGTTATGAACACCCCCATTATGCACGTGTAGCATCACTCTTTTTTTAATTATTTAGTCAATGGTTAGAACAATTGATTATAGAGTTAAGGAGATGTGTGTACAGAGGGACAGATCCCCTCCCCTTTCGCTTTCTTGAAAATGACCTCTTACTGCCTTTTTCCACCTCCGTTTCATTATTTCTCTCTCTTTATTATTGCTTCATTTCAAAGGATCCAACGACGCCGTTCTTGTCTTTTTGGTTACTTCGATTGACTTGAAAATGATAAAAGATTGAACTCAAATAAAAATCGAGTAGGTAAGGTAATTCTTAAATGGTTTACCATCTTTTGCAAGTAACTTGACCAATTTGTAATTTGGTTCTCCATTTTATTGGTCGAGGTTTGTACAATCTTACTTGAATAATGTTATTTAGCACTATTAGGGTCCGTTTGGTAGGTAAATGTGGAAATAAATTTCAATTTGATGCTAGTTAAAAAATAAAAACTCATCAAACCCATAAAAATTCATTTTTCATAAAAACAAAGAAAATGCAGTTATAAGTGGTTATACATTGGAATTCGATTTCCATTTTCACGTTGCAATCAAACTGCCAACCTGGAAATCATTTTCCTCAGATATGACATTTTTCATGGAATTCGCTGCAATCAAACAGAACATTAGTGTTTAACACATATCTGAATGACAATTAGAAGTCATTAAATAATATATTCTCATTTAATAAATGTGTGGGTGACAATACTATCAACTTTAATTATTGATGAAAATAAATTTAAATTAAATGACAATAACATTCCCTTTATTAACCGATTAAAACTATAGAAACTTGACAATTATTTTGCATTAAAATTTTTTTTAAAAATTATATTCACACCATAATTTAAATTTCTTTCATCACTTTTAATTGCACCTAAGGTTCTTAATCTTTGCTCATTACCCTAACAATTTTCTATGCCATTCTTAAACTTTTCATTAATTAGCACATTTTGTATTTGATAATAATTTTATGTTCAAAAGGTAAAAGTCCGTTGAAATGACGTAAAATAAATTATTTTTTTCATTATATTTTTAAAAAATAAATAAATAAAAAGTGCGAAAAAATAATTTTCCCTTATTTGAAAGCATGAAAAAAATATTTTGAGATAAATAATCATTAAGAACGTGACGTACTAATTAATAAAAGGTTGAAGATAATAATTCGACAAAAAAACAAATTAACCAAATAATTGCTACAATAAGTAAAAATTGAGGATTTTAATTTTAATTAAAATATGGCCCCTGTTTGTTTGGCATTTTAAGTAAAAAATGTGACCGTTAAAAACTTGAAATAGGGGATTTAGCCACCATTTTTGCCTTTGACCCAACTCTTTTTATGGTGGGACCCACAAATCAGGCTGTCAAAAAACTCATTTTAATGTAAAAATAATGTAAGACAAAAATAGGGGCATGGTGTATCAAATAAAAATTGCGATAACATTATAATCAACTCTTTTTTTTTCTTTTTTTTTTTTAATTTGCTAGTACGGACAAATTGGCCTTTGACAACATTATTTTTCCCAGTGCTTTGCACGTAGAGTACAAACCTCACCGTACTTACATCCTCGACATGATTATTAAACTATGATCTAGCTTTTCAACAAAATAATTGTGAATAGAAATTTTGTTGTTATTATAATTTTTTAATAATTATTATTATTAAGAAGTTTTGACTATTTGGTGGTTACTCCAAAATGTATTATCACCTTTGAAGTGATTTTATATTATGACTGGTTAATATGCTACATAAAAACTTCAATTATTTATTTCATCTCATATTTTTCATAAATAATATTTATTTCATATCATATAAAATCTATTAGAATTAATATTTTAATTAAATTAGCATGATATAATTATATAGCACATATCCTATTGTTTAAATTTTATTTATTCAAATTATACACATTATAGGCCTCTCACAAAAATTATATATATATATTACATGTAATTTCTATAATATTATATCAACATACTCAAATTTGTCACTGTAGAACCTGTTTGTTTCCCATTTTTATAGTAGGAAGACATTTTGAAATAGAAGATTGACGGAGAATATATGATTGAAAAATAAGGAAATTTTTTGAATTTATGTGTAATATTATTTTATTAAAAAATATGTGATTAAAAAAGAAAGATAAAAACTTATTTTAAAAAAATGGGTATTAAACAAGGGACAATTAAATTATAGATAAAAATATGTTATAAATTATTCAAAAAGAATCTTTAAATTGTATGTTTAATCTATATATGATATGGAGGATAATTCAAATATATTACATTTTACTAAATCAATAATGACATATGATATTATTAATAAAATATTAGAAAGAACGTTTCAACGTGTGCTAATATATTGGCTGGTGTAAATTAAAATAAAATTTTTAACAAATTTTGATAAAAGTTAATGAAAAATGTGTAATTAATTAAAATTAATTGTTAACTTTTACTCAAAATTAAAATCAGATCTTGATTTATACCAAACAGGGCATTGTAAATTAGATCCTATTAATTTTGGACTTTGCACGCAGTTTGAACTTTGAAGAGAGTAACAAAAGGAATGACAGCTTTCGAACTTTTATTAAGCCGTGTTTTCAAATTGACATGGAAAGCAACTAGATTATTTTCCATCATTTAAGTGTCCATAACACACAACCACCCACAATGGAAATTTTCTCTATCAATTAAGAGTGAATAACATACACACTAAGCAACTAGATATAACCAAGCAAATGTAGTTCATAGGTGAACAACTTGGTTATATAGCCGGTATTATTTGAAGTAATGTGCTCTAAAGCCAATTTCGCAAGGACTTGATGGTTTGTCTCTCCAACAGCATGAGAAACTTCGAAAATCTAACTGGCAATAAAAAATGCAAAATTGTGTTGAGTTCTTAAATGATGAAATGGAGTACCATAGAAGACATTTCAACTCTGATGGACAAACTTGATTCCCTTTTCAATGGAGGATTTCAGCTCCGGCTTGAGAGCTTCCAGGCCTTGCTGCTCGAAGTCAGAAAGCGAACCCAAACCTAGGACTTCCTCTACACCATTCTTCCCAAGTCTCACCTAGTATTTTGCACACAACACTGATATTAGAGGCCTATCAGAAAAAGAAAAAAATTGGAAATGCAGAATGCAACCTGAAAAGCCAATAACTGAACTTTCAGATTCTGTTACCTAAGCAGCCCTTCTGAGGGGAAGGGAGCTGCAAAAGAATACAAAGGTACGGGAAGGTAATGAGATGTCATTCTCTCTACCCACATTTCACTAAATTTTATCGTTCTCGACCTGCTTTTTGTGGAA
This sequence comes from Fraxinus americana, assembly GCA_035079005.1. Lineage (NCBI taxonomy): Eukaryota > Viridiplantae > Streptophyta > Magnoliopsida > Lamiales > Oleaceae > Fraxinus > Fraxinus americana. Next base: position 53,667,737 of record CM068706.1, on the reverse strand, counting down.
ATTTTCAATCATCATCATAAGATGTGGTTCCTTGTAAATGATAAGAAATGGTCATACTTTAATGGATGCCTCTCAGTATGCATGAAACAGCTTCTCATAACATGAAACCCAATGCCCTTTTTTTGGAAATACATTCAACCAAGGGCTTATTATATATAATAACCATTCAACAAGGTGAGATTCAAATCATTGGTCGTTTACCAAGTCATACCGATTGAAAGCTATCAATATAAATAACGAAGTGTTTGGGTATCATCATTGCATAAATTTTTTGAACTCACTTTGGATGCAAAGAAGGGTAACTCAGTGACTGTTGACTGCACGAATGAACATTCCACTACATCTGGGACTCCATTAAGTCCTTTCAAGCAAGCATCAGCAAATATAGCCCCTGCATAGCTACAGAGAGCATATTGCTGTTAGTACAAATTAGTTAAATCAACCAGTTACTAGAAGAAATACATGAATAGCACATTGTTGCCATATATATAGATTGCTATGGTTTAGGAACAAATTTGCTACCTTGTGAAAGATGTGGCAGGCTAGGCTATGATTCTTTAAATTAAAATGTGATAAATTTCAAAAAGCTCCAAATGATGCAAGGGACATTTTTATACCATAAAAAAAAATTCTATACTTTCAATTCTGGAAGTAAAGGTGCAGTTGTTATATAGAAGTTTCTTCTTCAAAATTCACCTTTTCATTACAATACTTTTTCCTAAAAAGATAATTAGGAATGGTTGTACCAATTTGGGATTCGCCAGGGATCCCAGCAATAAATAGGATGACTCTTCCTTTATTGTCATGTTCTAAAGAACAAGTTATAAGAAAGCTATCTGACAAAAAGGAGCTCTGAGCTCCTTTTTATATATAATAAGACTTTTTTTTTTTCAATTCAGAACTTAAAAGGCTTTCTAAGTGATCATTTGGAAATTGAATACAGTAACCATTGATAATATGTGAATATGAAGCCAGAGTCATCTAAATAGAACAGACCGCGTTTCAGAAAAGTCAGATGTTCAAACTCAAGATTCTACTCCAAAAAATAGAGTACCAAAAATATCTAGAAACGAGTGAAAGCACAGCTCTTACGCCATTGAGAGTGTTGCTGATCCCTTTCCGGCCTTAGCTTCGACGACTTCTGTTCCACCATCTTGTGTTCTCTTTGTGAGAGCTTTAATGTCTTCATCAGACAAATTGGCTCTTGGTGAGGCCTAATACCAAACATCAAAACATAAGTGTCAGCCTATATAGGACACACATGCACTCGTAATTTCCTACATTTTCCCTAGTATGATAAGCAAAAATTGTAAAATCGATGTGAAGGCAGTACCTGTGAAAACAATGGAAGAATTGTTATGCCTGCATGACCACCAACAACGGGTACATTGACCTCTGCAAAAAAGAGAGGAAATTTAGGCAATGAACTATATTTTAACAATGCAAAATCAAAATATGAAGCTAGCAATCACTACTCTGTAAGTCAATAAATATATGCATCAGCATACCCGCCACATTGACTTTGGCCTTGCCAGCGTAGAATGTCTTGGCCCTAACCACATCAAGTGTGGTCACGCCCAACAGCTTTTTCTCATCATATACTCCTAATCCCTTGAGGACCTCGGCAGCAATTGGGACAGTGGAGTTCACAGGGTTGCTAATCATAGTGACAAGTGCCTGATTGAAATACAGTGTCATTAAGTCGTAGGTAAAATTCAATGATTGAAAAAATATAGATGGAAAGGACGGCAGGGCTCACATTTGGGCAATACTTGCCTATGGCAGCGCAAAGAGATTTGACAATGCCAGCATTAATGTTGAATAGATCATCACGGGTCATACCAGGCTTTCTGGGAACACCAGCTGGAATGACGACGACATCTGATCCCTCCAGAGCCTGTTTTAGCTGGTCATCTCCCATGTACCCAGTCACCTATCCATACAAGCAAATACATGGATAAATTATGTGAGCAACAGCACAAAATAATTAGTGAGAAAAAAACAAGTAAAAATTTGAAAGTAAACATGTTACAATTTTACAAATTGATATGAAGAAAAGGAATTAGTGATAGCAGATCAAGCATACTCGTAGCATACAGAACTAGAAAGAAAAGACTCAAACGTGCAGAATTGATGTTATATATTTATACAATAAATATAATATTTGAAAGAAATAATTAATTAAGATAAAGTGCCCAACTGGTGAAAAGTGTGGAATTTGTGTGGGAGATCGGGTGTTCGAGCCACGCCTCACGCACTATATTAAAAAGTCTTTGATTGGGCCTTGGGCTTTATTGATTCTAATAAAATAATTATTTTTTTTTAATCATTTTCGGAATTATTTAATGGGTCAACTAGCATAGAATACTTACAGCTTTAATCGCCCGCATTAATCTACCCATTACCATTGGCCATTACATCTCGCAACTTAATACTAGATCATGGTGGAAGAAGTTACATCTTTTTTTTTTGCCTATATAAACAGAGACTTTTGGGTATTAGAAAATAACAAGAAAAACGAGATTATATATTTCTATACGAAAAATATTGTTCTTAGTTTTACATATTTCTCGAGTACACTTGAGAATTTTAAAAACCTTTTTGTGATTCTTGCACAATTGGTTTATTTGATCGTTGTATCCTGGAGGTGATTGTCCAGTTGAGGTCACAAAGATTATCGACGGGCAATTTCGCTTTAGGACATCGTCTTTGTTTACCAGACTCGATCTTTTGATAAGTTTTTCTCGCACTTTATCGTTATTTTATCCAACAATCTAAAGCGAAATTAGTTTTTAATGGGTCATAGAGATATATATGTTCCTAAGTATTCTAAAAGCTTGAATTATTTGATGGAAAGAATTTTAAGAGATGGCAAATGAAATTGCGATTTTATTTGACAACTCTTAAAGTTGTAGATGCTATTGAATCGATAACCCTGCTTCACGCAATTGTCGATGAGCCTATCGATAAGGAAACATCAGATTTAGCTAATTGGGAACGTAATGATTATATGTGCAGAAATTATATTCTAATTGTTGACGTTGGATTTATATGATGTTTACTCGGTCGTGTAAATGCAAAGAATTATGGAAGTCATTAGAAAAGAAATATGCCATCTTTGAAGATCGAACTAAGAAATTTGTTGTGGGAAAATTTTTAGATTTTAAAACGGATGATATTAGAACGGTGGTAAGTCAAGTTGAAGAATTACTGATTATAATTCACTAAATTATTGCCGAGGGATATAAAATATGTGAAGGTTTTCAAGTGTTCTGCTATAATTGAAAAACTACCACCTTCTTGAAAAGAGTATAAAAACAAATTGAAGTACAAAAGAAAAAGAAATGTCACTTTGGAGGATTTGATTATCGAGAATTAGGATTGAAGAGGACAATAGAATGGCGGAACGTAGGGAGAGACCAGACTTGGGTACAAAGGCCAATCTTATTGAAGGAGGTTCGATAGTAAGAAAGCTGTTGGAAATTATACTAAAAGTCGAGAATTTTAAAGGCGTGATTCAAGGGGAAACAATTCATAGGAAAGAACAATCGGTCTAAGCCTCAATTTAAAAAATAAAACTATTGGTGATTGTTTTGTTTGTGGTAAACCAGGTCACTTTGCAAAGGATTGTCGAAATAGAAAAGGAAAATCAAGCATCGGCACATATAGTAGAAGATGGGAATTTTTCTCACATGGTGACGAAGTTAATCTAGTGAGCAACATGACATTGCATCGCTGGTGGGTAGATTCTCGAGCTACCAAACACATTTGTCGCACGAGAGGTGCATTTTCTTCATTCACTCCTAATAGTGATGGAGAATGTCTCGTTTCATGGGAAATGCTTCTTCCTCCAAAATCGAGGGGAAAGGAACCGTGACACTTAGATTTACTTCTGGAAATGTCCTTAGTTTGAAGGATGTCCTTTATGTACCTGATATAAGGAAAAATCTAGTGTCTGGATCTATTTTAGTCAAAAAGGGATTTAAAATTGTATTTGAGAGTGGTCGAGTTGTAATGTCTAAGGGTGGTACTTTTGTTGGGAAAGGGTATGCAGATGAGGGTCTATTTAAATTAAATGTTTCTGTGATCAATAATAAAGCTTCTACTTCTTCTGTTTACTTGCTGGACTCTTATGATTTATGGCATGCTAGACTTGGACACGTTAACGTGAATTCTATTAAAAAATTAATGAGATTGGGAAACATTCATAAAACTGGTAAGTTCCCAAACTCAAAATGTGAAACGTGTATTGAATCTAAGTATGCTAGAAAACCATTTCCACATGTTGATAGAACTACTTCAGTTTTAAGTTTAATACATTCTGATTTATGTGATTTAAAAGGATATGTTACCCGTGGTGGAAATAAATATTTTTTAACTTTCATTGACGATTACTCTGGTTATTGTTACATTTATCTTCTTAAGAGTAAGGATGAAAGCTATTCAAAATTTATTTCATATAAAACTGAAGTAGAAAATCAGTTAGATAAAACCATTAAAATCTTAAGATCTGATAGGGGAGGAGAATATTCAGGTGAGCTTGATAAATTTTGTGCTGATAATGGTATTATTCATGAGACTACTCCACCATATTCTCCCCAATCTAATGGTGTAGGCTGAAAGGAAAAATAGAACTCTAAAGGATATGGTTCAATGCTAAACTCTTCTCGGACTACCTTTTAACATGTGGGGAGAAGCACTTCTATCGCATGTTATATTCTTAACTTCCTCAAAGAAGAAAAATGATAAATCCTCTTATGAATTGTGGAAAGGTAGAATACCTTCATATAAATATCTTAAAGTGTGGGGGTGCTTGGCTAAGGCATCTATTCCAAAGACCTAAGAGAACTAAACTTGGTCCAAAACCGTTGATTGTGTATTCATAGGTTATGCTTTCGTAGTAATGCCTACGATTTTTAGTAATTGACTCTAAAAATATTTTGATTGAAAAGAACACAATTTTTGAAACTAGAGATGCGAGAATTTTTTGAAAATAGATTCCCTTTTAAAGAAAAATGCAAAGACCAAGTAGTTCTCTTAGTGTTCCTTCTGTGTTAGAGAAGAGCCTATTGAATTAGAAGAAAGTGAAGTTAGGAAAAGCAAAAGACCTAGGACTGCTACTTCTTTTGGTCCTTACTTTCTAACATACTTAGTAGAGGATGATCCTAGTACATTTGTCAAGCTATGTCTTCACCAGATTCTATATTTTGGAAGGAAGCTATTAATAGTGAATATGATTCCATTATGTCTAATAACACTTGGGAATTAGTAGACTTGTCAGAGGATGTAAAACCGTTGGGTGTAGATGGATTTTTAAGAAAAATTGAAACTGGATGGTTCAATTGATAAATTTAAAGCAAGACTTGTAGCTAAAGGCTATAAACAAAAAGAAGGAGTTGACTTCTTTGATACATATTCAATTGCTACTAGAATTACCTCTATTAGGATGTTAGTTGCAATTGCTTCATTGCATAATCTTATTATACATCAAATGGATGTCAAGACGCTTTTTATATGGAGATTTAGAAGAAGAGATTTATATGGATCAACCTCGAGGGATTTGTGATAGAAGGCCTTGATGATAAAGTACGTAGACTTCAAAAATCTCTTTATGGCCTTAAACAAGCTCCTAAGCAATGGCATGAGAAATTTGATATCGCTTTACATCTAATGGTTATGTGATAAATGAAGCGGATAAATGCATATATAGCAAATTTGTGGGGGATTGTGGTGTTATAATTTGCTTATATGTGGATGATATGCTAATAATGGGAACTAGTTTAGATGTGATTAATAAGACTAAACAGCTTCTAAAAAGCACTTCGAAATGAAAGATTTGGGTGTTGCTGATGTTATTCTAGGGATTAAAATAGTAACACATTCCGAAGGAGTTACTTTAACCCAATCACATTATGTAGAAAAAGTTCTTAAAAAGTTTAACCAATATAATTGTATTCCTGCTAAAACACCTTATGATGCAAGTCATCATTTGAGAAAATATTCAGGTCCTAGTGAGCCATTAGAATATGCTAGGGTGATGAGCGATCTCATGTATCTCATGAACTGCATCGCACTGATATAGCATATGCCGTCGGTAGACTTAGCAGGTATACTAGTAATCCTAATAGTGAACATTGGGATGCTCTCATTAACAGGTATACTAGTAATCCTAATAGTGAACATTGGGATGCTCTCATTCGAGTCTTGAGGTATTTGAGATACACTATAGACTGGGGAATACATTATACTAAATATCCTGCTGTACTTGAGGGATATTGTGATGCTAATTGGATTTCAGATACCAATGAAACTAAATCTACAAGTGGCTATGTTTTTACATTAGCGGGTGGTGCCGTATCTTGGAAATCCACTAAGCAAACTCAAGATTGCGAGATCTACTATGGAATCGAGTTCATAGCATTAGATAAGGCAGAAGAGGCCGAATGGTTAAGGAATTTTCTTATGGATGTTCCTTTGTGGTCCAAACCACTTCCGGCCTATCTATGTCCATTGTGACATCAAGCAGCCTATTGCAAGAGCTCAAAATTCATCCTACAATGGAAAGTCTAGACATTTTCGTAGGAGGCACAATGTAAGGCGTCACAAGCTAAGGATGGGGTTATAGCTATTGACTATGTGAAGTCAAGCGATAATATTGCTGACCCATTAACCAAAGGATTAGCTAGAGAGCTAGTTCAGAAAACATCGAGGGGGATGGGGCTAAAGCCTATTACAAATTAGATCACCTATTGATAAGTGTATTTTATACACTTATTCGGGCTCCAAATTATGACAGTTTATGGTTCTTTTAATGAGATTATAGCCTAATTTATGATATAATGTGTTATTAGGTGAAACTCGATGGATGGTGAAGAATTGGAGAAAAGAATGTAAAAATTGGCGAAAAAGTGGAAAGATCCAAAGCTTGAGGGTTAAAGTGCAAATACACAAAAGTTGTGTCGAAGCTCACGATGAAGATTCAAGAATGCGAGAGGTCAAATGGATGCAACGAAAGATCAAAAGGAGTGAAAACAAATCAATTTCCAACCGCACAAGGATGTCTAAATTTTAGTTGGAGATTGAGACGCATTTTTGTCCTCGATAAAGTTCGAATTGAAGAAGAGCTATTTCTATCAAAGTTGTAGTCCTTCGAATTATCTTTCTAAACCAACTTGAATCATCTCAATCGGACATCGTACGTAAAAGTTATGACAAAATTCATCAAATGACGCAAAGGATGACGAAACTTGGCGCCCGAGCGCTACACACTCGAGCGCTCAAGCGCCGAACTAGCGAGAAAATGGATTTTTAACATTTTCAGCTGCTCAGCGGCGTCCCATAGCGCTCAAGCGCCGCGCGCCGCCACAGATTTTAGGTTTTTATTGTTTGGGCCGCGAAAACTCCACAAAAAGACTCCAAATTGGCCAAGAACGGATATGAAAGTATAAATAGACCTAAGGAGGCTTGGAAAAAGGGGAGTTCCCACCTTAGTTCCAAACAACACAAACACATGGAACTTTGAAGATTTGGGAAGGAATTCAAGGAAGAACACATCAAAAAGATTTATTCTACTCATTGGGAGGGAAAGTATATATAATTGGAGATTCAAAGGCGGAATTCAAAGGAGGAAAACATCGCGCAAACCACATTTTGAAGCATCAATGGGAGTTGGAAGAAGATCTTGGTGCAAGATTGGATTCTTTTTCTACATTATTCTTCTAAACCCGGTGATGTACTCTATAATAACTTTGTATTTTTCTTTCATTCCCATGAGTAGTTAAATCTAATTTAGGGCAAACAATGTAACCAATTGGGATCCTTTATTTCTTTAAATTGAGATTCTTGTGCTTTTATTTGATGTGTTGATTTTGCTATGTTCCCAATGCATATGTGTCGATTTTGCTATGTTCTCAATGCATTTAATTACTTGATCACTAATTAAATGATTTCGTGAACAATAATTACGTAGAGATGCGGATTGTTGTTTAGACCAAGTAGTAAATTCCGGTAAATTGGCATAACGTGTAGAGATACGTATGTTAATTGTCATGGCCATAATTTAATTCTTAGAACCGATGTTTCGTTTAACTAAATGTCAATTTGCATAGAGATATGGAATTGAATTAGTTAAATAGGCTCAATGAGAACTCGAGAGGGGTAAATTGAATATAATAGAAGAATTCGACCGAACACTACCTTAGATTGTATGAATCTTGATTTAAGGAGTAAAGGTGATAAATAGGTGAAATTGTTACGCCCTAATATCCGTTATCCTTTGAATTTCCAATCAATCGCTTCTGTATTCAATTTAATTTCAAGTATTTCAATACAAGAAATCATAACCAATCATTGTTCTTGTTTATTTATATCAAATAAAAGTTAGAAATAATAGATTAAGACTAAAGTATAGTCCTCGTGGGAACGATAATCCGGACTCTTAGGTCCACTTTATTACTTGTCACGATCCGTACACTTGCGGGATATAAAAATCGACAACAAGTTTTTTGGCGCCGCTGTCCGGGAACTTTTTACTTTTAGTCTTAATTTTTTTTTTAACTATTACTTGATTTGTTTATTTTCTTTTATTTATTTACCTATTTTTCTTTTTCTATTTTTAGTTTGTTTTTCTTTGTTCTTTTTCAGATAAAAGATGGCCAATGTTGATTTTGACAATATGCTCGTATGTGACTACATCATAAGGCAACAACAATTGGTAGCTCAAGGAATTCTTGAGGGAGATATGCTTATGGGAGATGTCATTATAAGAATGCGACTACGAGAGCTAAGAGTTGAATGTGAAATTGATGAAACTGTCCTCAGGAACTTGCCTGTTTCATTATTTCTCTCACACAAATTTGACATGGGTGATTTGCCAATGATATTATTTCGTCCATGGCTTAAAGAACATCAATTAAGAGAATCAGATCTACCAAACTTCAACCAAATAGAACAAGAGGAAGAGACTTTCCATGAAGATGTCATTGTTTCTTTGGTTTTAAGTTTTGAACATGGACGTTGACGTTGAGAAAACTTCAATCAGAGAAGAGAAGCCTGAAAAGATCGAGAAATTAATCACAACTGGCGAAAAAGAACGTGCAACATTCGAAGAAGAGGAAATCCTCGACTTCATCGTTTGCTCAAAAGTGGATTTTGTGATTAAACCTTATGAAGAGATTGAAGTATATATTGTTGAGTTCGAAATGGGTAATGAGGAAAAGTCATACTACATGGAGAAGAGCAATGCTAAAATTTGGAGGAAAAATGCAACATGGAACAAAGTCATATTAAGCAAGATAAGCAGAACATCCAAAGCCATATTCAAAGTACCATGAAACACTTATGCATCAAGTCAAGCTAATGACTTTAAAGAAGCGCTTCTTGGGAGGCAACCCAAGCTTTTCCCCCTTTTATTTATTTTGTCTTTTAAGTTTTAGGATAGTTTAGTTTATTTTTATTTGGGACTCATCAACCTTACTCGTTTTCCTCTTAGGTCTTTGATAAGTTAGTTGGATTATTAGATGTTAGAGCTAAGTAACACATGTTCCAGTTATTTGATCTTAATGCCTTATTTGACTTTTCAGGAACATGACGTCGCGGAACATTTAACCCAACATTGACTAAGGAGCCAACTGAGCAATATGAAAGCTAGCCATGGAATTACACGCCATATCAGGGAAGTCTTTTCTTCACATTCTTCCCCATCCCTTTATATGCGAATTTAGGATTAGTGGAAAACATGAGTTTTCATTTTATTTTTGTCTCTGTGTGAGTTTTCTTTTTGTTTTTGTGTTTTTGTGTGCTTTAATATTAAAAAAAAAAACTGAAAAATTTCAAAAATATTTTCATTTTGTGTGCTTGTGTGAGTTAGTTGGCCTGACTGACAATGATGAATATATTGAATTATAAATTGATCTATGAATGATGAATAAGTTGCATACTTAGATTAATTTTTGCTTTTCCATGTGAAATTTGATATATATTGAGCACGTGAATTGTGTTAAGCATTATGTAGGAATGAGTTGATTTCATAATTGGATAGGTTGAAATAGTGGACCATAGATGCTAAACCCAAAATCACTAAATGTTACATTCTTAGACCAAGTTTAGAATAGTTTGGGGAGATTTCACTATTGTAGGGAGATATTGAGATAAATAGGGATTCCATGTGTGAAATTAAAAATCTTGTGTTGATTGTCTAAGGTCAATAGGATGCAATTTGGTAAAAATCTTAAATTAAAGGTTGGTTTACTTGGATAAGTGTTTAATGAGGGACATTGCACTAATCAAGGCAAAAAAAAAAATATTTTATTTGAAAAATTCTCTTCGTAGCCTTTATGACTCGAGCAATTAAGCCTGCAAGGGTCTTTACAACCTGGTGCCCTATGGTCATTTGACTTGGGAGTCATCGGCTGAAAGCTTGTTACATGGGTCATTTAGAAAGTTTAAGGGAGAGAATGTTTCATATAAAGAAAAAAGTACTCATATGAACTAAAAAATAATAATAAAACTAGAAAAAGCAGGTGCATGAAACAGAAGACGCACCAAATGCCTTGATTAAGTACCCAACACTTGTTTAAGAAAATTCGACTTTTGATGAGGGATTATTAGCCTAGTTAAGTCCTAGAGATTGAAGCAATCATATAGAGAATCCTTATTTATTGACATATTGACTTGCAATTAGTGAGATTTACCTAGACTAGAGAGGTGATGATAGTATAGACTTCAACCTTAGTTCACACGCTTGAAAAGAGTGAAAAGAATAAGTTTGGGGGTGTGTGAATCTTACGAGTGTTGAAAGAACATATTTGACTTTTGAGGTCGGAAATTGAAACAACTTATGAATTCATAATGCTATTCTTAATTCTTCACACACACACGTCAATTTTTCATTGGAAAAGTAAATTTTAATTTATGTAGTGTGATTTTGAAGTTGTGTATAAATTTGATATTATGATTTCAATCTTGAAATAAAAAGCCAGGTTAACTAGCTAAATCATTTTGCATTGCTTGATTGATTGGCCACCAATTGGGTAATCAGCATTGCATGTTCGTTGTTTATTAAGTTAGGTTACGGTTTTGTTTGAGGACAAACAAATGTTTAAGTTTGGGGGTGTTTGATAAGTGTATTTTATACACTTATTCGGGCTCCAAATTATGACATTTGGTGGTTCTTTTAATGAGATTATAGCCTAATTTATGATATAATGTGTTATTAGGTGAAACTCGATGGATGATGAAGAATTGGAGAAAAGAATGCAAAAATTGACGAAAAAGTGGAAAGATCCAAAGCTTGAGGGTTAAAGTGCAAATATACAAAAGTTGTGTCGAGGCTCACGATGAAGATTCAAGAATGCTAGAGGTCAAATGGAAGCAACGAAAGATCAAAAGGAGTGAAAACAAATCAATTTCCAACCGCACAAGGATGTCTAAATTTTAGTTGGAAATTGAGACGCATTTTTGGCCTAGATAAAGTTCGAATTGAAGAAGAGCTATTTCTATCAAAGTTGTAGTCCTTCGAGTTATCTTTCTAACGCAACTTGAATCATCTCAATCGGACATCGGAAGGAAATGTTATGACAAAATTACTGAAACAGATGCAAAGTGGACAAAAACTCGCGCCGAGCGCTTACACACCAATAAGCGCTGCACTAGCCGAGTAAAATGGATTTTTAACGATTTTCATCAAGCGCTGTCCCATAGCGCTTGAAAGGCCGCACACGCTGGCTGCATTTTAGGTTTTTATTGTTTGGGCCGCGAAAACTCCACAAAAAGACTCCAAATCAAGCTAGGAGACAGATATGAAAGTATAAATAGACCTAAGGAGGCTTGGGAAAAGGGGGGGTTCTCACACATTGGAAAAGAGAGAGAGAGATTGCAAAATAGAGAGGAGAACACAAGATCAAAGAGGGATTTTCAAGAAGAAACATCAAAGATTCGATATCAAAGCAAAAGATTGGAAGCGGAAGAAGACCTCAAAAGAGTTTATTCTTTTCCATATCTTTATTCCAATAATCCGGTGATGTATTCCAATATGTTTATTCCTTTCATATTCTTCATCATGTTTAGCTAAATTTATTATTAGAGCGAAAAATGTAATCTTTTGAAACCCTTAGTTCTTTAATTCAATAATTTCGAGTTTTATTCTTCCATGTGTTGATTTTATTATGTGTGTGTAATGCTTCAAATTACCCACGATCAATAATTTGATGATCCGTTGAGTTTCTTACGAGTCGAGAGGTGAGTTCGAGACTTAGAACGTGTAATAAAACTGCAACGAGGTATAACGTGTAGAGATACCTATACTAAGTACTACGGTCGTTATATGAATTCCTAGTGCCTTAACTCGTTTAACTAAGGAGAATTCGCATAGAGATATGGAATTAAATTAGTTAAATAGGCTCAATGAGAACTCGAGAGGGGTAAATTGAATACCGTAGGAGAGTTCGACCGAACACTACATTAGGCTAGAATCTTGAATTGTGAACTAAGGTGATCATTAGATGAAGTTGTTTTGTCCTAATACATCTTACATACATGAATCTTTGATCTATTTGTATTTGTTATTTCTGCATACTTTTTATTTGTTTTAGACATTTAGTTCATTTAGAAAATCAATATTCACAATCCTTCATTTGTTTATTCCCATCAAATAGAAGTTAAGAAAAGTAGATTAAGACTAAAGTATAGTCCTCGTGGGAACGATAATCCGGACTCTTAGGTCCACTTTATTACTTGAAACCCAACCTTGCGATTGGAGATCACGTGGATAAGGTTCAATGGGATAACAAAATTATTGGAGTGATCTGTGGGGGTACTACATTGAATTTATTTCAAACCCCTCCCTATGATGAGTAGTACAAACTGTATTGATTAGAGGATGAGCTAATGCTCTTAATGCTTTCTATAGCTGATATTCAGTGGGGTGTTTAAATACAGTGCATCCTTGATAGAAGCACCTATTTGAGTGTGGAAGTGGGGCCGCTTCCTATGAGAATTAAGGCTAATTCTCTAGAGCACTCAAAGAAATCGGGAAAGTTCACGGCCGAAATGAACACAACCGTGAGAACTCAATGATTGTTTTAGAAGTCATGTGTGTGTTCTATTGTCTCAGTTTGCAAATCATAATTGTGGAGTTCAAGACATAGTTCACTCTACAGTTAGTAAACTCGATAGAATATACAAAGCTAAGGTTCAAGTCGATAGACACCTAAGCCTGCGTGATTTCTACCGTATCTTTGTAATAGTATTTTTATTTATCTTATTTCTTTCATGTAGGGGATTGTTATATATTTATATAATAAATATAATATTTGAAAGAAATAATTAATTAAGATGAAGTGCCCAACTGGTGAAAAGTGTGGAATTTGTGTGGGAGATCGGGTGTTCGAGCCACGCCTCACGCACTATATTAAAAAGTCTTTGATTGGGCCTTGGGACCTTGGACTTTATTGATTCTAATAAAATAATTATTTTTTTTAATCATTTTCGGAATTATTTAATGGGTCAACTAGCCAGTAGAATATGACAGTTTTAATCAGCCAAAGATTAATACCCATTACCATTAGCCATTACATCTGCAACTTAATACTAGATCATGGTGGAAGAAGTTACATCTTTTTTTTGCTTATATAAACAGACTTTTGGGTATTAGAAAATAACAAGAAAAACGAGATTATATATTTCTATACAGAAAAAATATTGTTCTTAGTTTTACATATTTCTGGAGTACACTTGAGAGTTCTGAAAACCTTTTGTGATTGCTGCACAATTGGTTTATTTGATCGTTGTATCCTGGAGGTGATTGTCCACAGAGGTCGCAGCAGTTATCGACGGGCAATTTCGCTTTAGGACATCGTGCTGTCACGAGAGTCGATCTTTTGATAAGTTTTTCTGGACTTTACTGTTATTTTATCAAACAATTGATTAACCAAAATCACAATAATTCTGAATTGTGAACAACCAACCAGAGTTCAAAAAAAATGTGAGAGAAAATGAGGAACTGATTTACATTTTCAATCGTCTCTCTTTATATGTTTCATGACGCTGATTTACAACACACGATCATGAATTCAATTTCCCCAGCGAGTCTATAAATATAGTATAATTGGCAATACAGAAGAAAACGAAATAAAATAAATTGAAGTATACAAACATGGAGAAATTAGGTACACAAAAACCAACAAGCAAAAAAATAAAAAAGCTCTAAAACCCTGAATGAATACCGAATTTAAAAAAAAAATTAAATCAAATAAAAACCACCAAAAAAGAGCAACAAGTTAAAATAAAGATTACTAGTTACAGAGGGAAGCGTAAGGGACCTCAGATCTGGTGTTAATGTGGCTGACGTCAGCGGCGACACCGGGGGTGCCGGCAATGTCGTAAAGGGCTAACTTAGAGACGAGCGGGTTCAGCTTCATGAGCAAAGACAGCGGCTGGCCGATCCCACCAGCGGCTCCAAGAATGGCGACTTTCCGCTCCGGCGCCGACTCTGACGAAAAGCCACGGCGCAATACATACGATGATGATGGAGCTACTGCAGAGCTCCTCCTGAGAAGGGATCTCAATATAGCTGCCTTCATTTTGTGCTTCGTTATATTACAGTGATAGTGTAGACAGAAGTAAAATTCAAAGGAACGGGAACCAAAATGAATTGACAGTGTGAAGAGAAGTGTAGGGCGAGGGTAGATATTTATGGTGGGTGGGTGGGTGCGTAGATCGAGAAGTCCGCTGCTTTTAGCTCTGTACTTCGTAATAGTCATCCATCTTGCAGACTTGCACTATGTGATCCATTTTTTTCATCTTAATTACGCCAAGGGTCCATAAAATCTTGAATAATTACGTTGATGATCTTTAAAATTGTTTCATTGAGATAATGATCACTCGATTAAACGTATTGATGTTAAATAAAATGCGACCGAACAATTGATAACTTTTTAAATTTTTGAGTGGACAAACAGTAATCAATGGTAAAGATTATCTAATTTTGAGTGAGCAAACAGTAATCAAAGATAAATATTATTCATTTAATTAACTTTCGAATTTTAACACCGTCAATTGTTACTTAGAATTTTCATCTGTCACATGTGATTTTTTGGCACCTGGATTAATGGAATTTAGATAGATATCGATGGATAACATTATGTACAAGTGAGTGAACAATCAGTACGTTTTTTTATTTTTTAACGAGCAAGTCGTAATCAAAAGTAAATTTTGGTGATTAATCACTTAATTAACTCGAGGGGAAAATGTAATACGATTTTAATTCTTGACGAATTTTTATACTTTCCTATGTTGAACCCATTCTTTTTTATATTAGATTAGATTAGAATAAAAAGTTTTGTTGACTTTACATGATTGACAATGCCAAGTGGTTGATAAGAGTTTGTGTGGGTAAAGTATTTGTATTTGTCCCTTTTCATGCTTGTTTTTGTGGTGGATAAGAGTTTGATGGAAGACTTTTTAAAAGGAAACCGCAAAAAGGAAAAATAAAGTAAAAGAGAATATGCAAGTACATATTCTCATAAAAATCACTCATTTCCTTTAACTTTTCGAAACTTTTCTTCGTTGCAAAATAATCAAATTTATTCAAAATTGTATGGAGAGATTCCCGTAAAGATTATACTATAAACTGTATAATCCACATTTTTCACATAGAGATTTAGTTAAGACTTTTACAACTATCTAATTCACCATATGAATGAACTTTCAAAATTCTCATACGTTATACTAGTGTCGGTCATTCTCAGTTGATGAAACCATCACATGACTATTAAAATCATAAAAAATTGTTCAAATGGACCATTCTATCATCGTAATAAGAAAAAAATTCAAAACAAACATCAACCATCAAAAACCTCCTCCAATCTAGGGGTGTTAAATGGATGGAGTCGAGTCGTTTGGCTCGCTTACCATGAGGCTCAACTCGTTTCAAGGAAATTGGGTTCGACTAGCCACACGGTGAAGTGTGCTTAATAATTTATTACTTGAAATTGCACTTTTACAGTCTCGCAAGAGTTTTCTGTTGTTCAACTCTCGCCCATAGTTTGCCTCGAGCACGAGACAAGTCAGCTCGGCTCGTGAGACATGCATGGAGCGAAAGGAATTTTTACCATGGTCCATGAATGTGGTTTTAGGAGAATAGATGGTAAGCTTCCATCAAAGTTTGCAACATCAAAAGATAATGGACCTGCACACAAGCACAAATAATAAAAGTTGTAGTATAAATTATTAAAAATGAATATTATTCTTTCTACATCCATAAATCTTGTTTCTAGCATATTTGGAGAACAATGTGCAAACTGTTGGTCAAATTGTTTAATTTAAAGAGTAATTCAATCTTTAATGCTAGACCATCAACAATGCACCACACATCCACCGCACTACCACCACCGGCACCACCGCACCCCCACCAACATCGTAGTTCACACCACCACAAAAAATGAGGGTCAATTTGGTCTATAACAAGCACGGGGGGCACGGTGTAGTGGAGGCATTTTCTAATAAAACGATAGTGGAAATTGGTTTTAAGCTGTCACAGGATTGGTGAAGATGGGGTAAGGTGGGTAGTTTACGAGTAGGTGGAGGGGTAAGAATGTTGCTATTATTTTTTATTTTTGAATAATGCTATTTGTAAATAAACAAGTTACACAATGGTGTGCATACAAATAATATGCCAAAAAGAACGTGAGAATGTTTTTTTTTATTCGATTGAAAAAATTCTGACACAATTATATCTCACAACATTACGTGTATATAAATCATTATATACATGTATCACAACTTTTTTTTTGTTTTTCTATTTCTTTTAAAATTCTCTACTTATAGCATTTCCATATTACTTTTTATTCATAAAGAACATCTTATTCATAATGGAGAACATCTTAAATTTGGAAAGTATATTTTTTTATGCATTTCAACAAGATCTCTATTTTGACTCTTTATTTTGTTTTTCCAATGAACATTTAGCCCCTGTTTGGTACTTATTAAAATTTTCGTTTTCATTATTCTACTCATTTTCAACCACACATTTTTCAATAAAATAATAGTTTCCATCACATCAATAACTTTTCCTTTTTTTCAACCACAAATTCTCCATCAATCTACTATTCCAAAATACATTCTTCCAAAATAATATGGTTCAAACACACACTTAATGATTTATCTTCATATCTTATTTAACTTGATTTTTTTAATATGTTAATGAGCAATCAATTCAATTGTGATTTGGATTATTTAAATTGTACAATATTGAAATTTGAAACTTATTAAATAGAATAGAGAATGAGTTTAACTCTCTGAATTTGGAGCTTATTTTTAAGCATCGATTTTTTAAAATATATAGTATCTTGTGTTTAGAGAATTTTTTGGAGATACCCTTATATACTTTATTTAAAAAAAAACAAGGGTGGAATGTTCATTTAAATAAAAACTTGGTCGTCAAAGGTTCATCCATTAAGGATTTACTTGAGCCGCACTTTTTGGGAATATAAATTTTGTAATAGCGATTTTTTAAAAATGTGTAGTTAAGATTTAGAGAAAAAAAAAATTGTTTCAAAATAAAATTATTTTATTTGAGGAATTTTTGATTGAAAATAAATTTTTATGGGATGGAGCTCATACAAAAATAAAAAATTATGGAATTTACACATTTTTAGACCTTGGCTGTCACAATTAGAATGGTCTGTACCATTGTCACGGCACTCACTTAGAAGTGGGGGAACCCAACTGTAATATTCCCAAAGGCAAAGTATTATAAATAAGTGATATGTTTGAGTCACATTTTTCGTATAGAATGCATTTTGAAATAATAAATTGTTGGAGAATGTTTAGTTGAAAATTAAAAAAAAAAAAATTTTTGAATTGTGTGTAATATTATATAATTGAAAAATGTATGATTGTAAAGAAATGAAAAAAATATTTTAAAAAAAAATGAGAATGAAAAAAGAACAAAATTTACTGAGCATTATTTCTTTGAGGGCATGTTAGGTACAGACGTACAGTTTAAAATTTAATTAAAATTGAAAATATAGTCGTTATTGAGTCCTACTCGTCTAATAAAAGTCAACAATAACGATTAATTTTTTAATTTTAATTTCTACCGAACATGCCCTAAATCTTTTTCTTTCTTCGTGTCTTTTTTCTTTCGTATTTTGGCCAAAGAAGACGATTTGGGCGACAAAGGTACCGACCGGGTAGCCCGGTTGATGGGATAGTGGGGTTTTACGGCGTTAAATTGTAAACGGCGCCGTTTAGTGGGTGATTTTTACAATTCGTGCAGCAGGGTGGGCCGGTTATTGTTTCGGACGTGAGAAAGAAATATTCTCTCTCTTATGATCTACGCTTCCCGAGCCACTTTCAATCATTTCTCGCAGGAGCTCAATCTTTTCGCATCCGATCTTTATCTCTAAATTCTGTAAGTACTTTTTAATTGTTGATTGATTTATTAGTTTATTTATATTAATCTGATGATCATGTTGTTTATCCTGCACGTTTTTCCCCCTTTTTTTTTGTTTTATTTTTTGCTTGGATTTTTATCGGATCTGTTTTTGTATGTTTAGCCGATAAATATGTTGGAATAATACAAATACGAATTTACATGTACTTGTTTGTGTAAATTGACTCGGCATTTATACTCAGTGAACATGTATTTCTTTATGTTTTTTAGTACAGCAAAAGAATTCCTAGATTTTGTCTCTTTAAAGCTTCTTTTGGTCCCCTATTTAGTGATTTTAATTGAATTATGGCTTATTAGTAGAATTAAGTGTTCATGTTTGTTGAAAGACAGGGTATATATAAATACATATACAAGCTTTTGGAAGTTCACATGAGAACCAGGCAAAAATGTGTTTTTAAGTCTTACAACCATCAATTTATTGTGTCAAATATGTTATGCCCTTGTTTGAGCCCCATTTTCCCATCAAATTGAATTCTTCAATAGTGATTTCACCCCATTTCAACCACACATTCTTCAATAAAATAATATTACACGCAAACACAAAACTTTTCCTTATTTTTAACCACAGATTCTCCATCCTAACACTTTTACAACATGCATTTATTGAAAAAAAATGGGACTCAAACAAGCCCTATATAAAAATTAAAAATGTGAGGAGGCGTGACATTTTTGAAAAGTAGACATGGTCTCTCTTTGATATCTTGAGGTTTTAGATGATGATTAACAATGTTTCTTGGCTTTTTGTGAACTTTTTTGTGAACTGTTGATTTACTTGAGAAACAATTCATGTACTACAACCACAAATGTGAACATAGTATCGCGAATATGTAGTTGTGTGCATTTTTCATCTAGGTTTCTTTTACGAAAATGTTGGCTAAGAGAATAAATGATTTTTCTATATGATAACTGCTTTGGATATATACACATACAACTTACACGGGGATGCATGTACACTTTCTTCCTTCTGAATGCATTTGCTAGGTGTTTTATTAGCTGCGTAAGTATTGGTTTTTTTCTTTTTCTTTCTTCATTTGAAGGATTTTTTAAAAATAGTTAAAATAAATTAGGACAGTGGTTATTCTTTTTGCCAACTCAGGCATTTCAAGTTTCACTAGTTTGACAGTACCTTTAGGGGCATATTTCATCTTATCATTGTCTTAGAGCTAGGCTTAATGAAATTTATTTCTATTGTTCAACTAATTTTGTGTCAGTATCTTCTTAGTTGGTCTCAAACTTGACAAAGGAGGAGGTCTGGATGATAGAATTAGAGTATGAAATTGAATCAGTGGGCCACTTGTACATAAAATACTTGGACCTAGTGGATATGGTGGTAGGAGAAGAGTCTATAATGCACCGTCATGGATGAGTGTGTCGGACACGCCAACACGCGATTTTTCCAAAAAGTATCGACACGATATATCGTCGACACGTTGATTTAATTCTTTATAATTCTTATTTATATAATCCAAATTTCGTTTTATACTTTTTATTAATTTTTATTGTTGAAATATTTTAAATATGAGTACCTATTTGTTCGTTAATAATAACTTTGAATTAAAAATATATAATATTCATGATAAAAAATGAAAATTGACCATGATAGTGTCAGAGAAGTGTCGGTATCCGACATGTTTCAAATACGGACACGTCATCTTAGTTGAAGTGTCCGTGCAACACAGAGAAGAGTCAACATAGGTTGCATAGAAGAGCCAAAATGAGTTGGAGAAAAGTTGAAAGAATTATAGATCTAAACTAAATTTGGAATAGAAGTGGGATTGGAATAATCATTGAATCGTGGTAAAATGTTGTGGTCATGGCATTTAAACGGATAAACAGGATTATATTAGTGTTAAGACTTATTTTGTGACAATAGTTAAATTATTGATTTCAGTGCTTATACTTTATAAACAAGATCAGTTAAAGAGACAAATAAATGATTTGGATGGATTTGTTAATTCCGATAATCTTTACTCCAAATAATTTTTTTGGTGGAGTAGATTTGAATGGTTATGTGGGTTGAGGAAATTTGTTGTATGAACACTATTTGAGAATTTTGACTTCAGCATTTGTAAATTGTAATAGGGAAGATGAAATTATTTTTGGACCTTGAAATGATTTATAACTTGGTGTTGGTGATCATGCATTTTAAAAAGAGGTTCTTCATTAATTTTTTTTTTGGATAACCGTGGATGTTCGGGTCAGCTTGCGCGCACCTCAACTAATCCTATGGGGCCCTGAAGTTTACGATCGGGTACTCATCTCAACGGTCCTGAGGGGATTCGAATAGGTGACTATTGGGGAGCAAACCCAAAGCCCGACCAAGTGAGTAACCCCTTAAGGTTAAAAAGGTTCTTCATTAATAACATTTGGAAGTTGGTAAAAGTTCTTGTTAAAATGATCATCTAGCTGGCTAGTTTTATTTGGAATAAGACTTAGCTTCTTCTTGTTGTAATTATCAAAAATTTCTTTAGGCAAAATATATTTTGCCTAAATGAACTGACTTTGAATTAATGACTGAAATCTTGGTAGCATCATCACATACTATTGTTACAAATACATCATGCTTATTATGCCATTTTTTTTGTTTGTGAAGAGAGGTTTGGTTGCTAACATTTTCTGTAAAATAGGATGATGTCACGAGGTTCCATATATTTATGCGTCTGGCACTTGTGTTCTATCTTCTATTTGGTTATGTTCTTTTCCTGTTTATATTTTTGGCAAATAGAAAGTCTTAAAAGCTAGAGATCTTGTAGATGGCAGATAATGAGAAGCAGGAGGAAACTGCTCCTAGAGGAAATGAGTGGGAAGTTGTATCACTCACTGCATCAGCATATGCTGCTGCTCCTCATCCTGAACAGGTTGTCTCGAGCAATGATAACCTTGATAATTTAAGTGGAGAGAATGAGGCAGAAACGTCTCGTGCTATGTTTATGTCCGGTCATTTCGTTTTTCCTCCAAGTCAGCATGAGAACTTGCCATTGGAATCTGAGAATAATGAGGTACTGCAGGAAAAGGGAGGTGAAGATGATGGTCCCAAGTCAGTTGCAATGGAAGGGGGTAAATCCAATGCAGAGGATAAAGAACATACGAGTATCAGAGGACTGATGGCTGATGAATTTCCTGGAAATCAAGTTTTTGATGACAAGGGTAACAGGTTACCAGTCAGTGGTTCAGACTTGGAAAACTATATGGCCTCTGACGAATTGCAGAGCACTTGCAACACCACAGAATTTAGTTTGCTCCACAGTGAAGCGACCATGGGCAGGTCTACCACTGTTGAGGAGGACTTGGGGACTGACGACGTGATCCAACCTTTCGATCATTCCTTGGATTCAGATGAAAACAGGGCTGACCTTCCTTGCGAAGCTTGGTGGAAAAGGCGGGCTGTTTCTTTATATGCCCATGCAAAAGAAACGAATGCAGTTTGGTCTATTTTCATTGCTGCAGCTGTCATGGGACTTGTAATTCTTGGTAACAGGTGGCAAGTTCTGTGCCTCAAGTGGCAATTTAGCATCAATGATGAGGTATAAACATTTAATATTTTAAAATTTTTTGATTATTTTAAATGCTATGGTATCAATTGTTGATAGATTGACACATTTTTATTACTTTATTGCATCCTAGTTTCCGTAAATTGATAGTTGTTTCTGTTTATTTCAGATGACATTTCCATCCAGAAAATCAGACTACCTAATACCATGATTTAACTGTAGATGCTTTATTTTATGTGCAGTTCTAGAAGTACTGGTATTTTTATTTTATTATTATTATTTGTAGAATTACAAGAGAGACAATTCA
Source organism: Fraxinus americana (assembly GCA_035079005.1). Taxonomy (NCBI): domain Eukaryota; kingdom Viridiplantae; phylum Streptophyta; class Magnoliopsida; order Lamiales; family Oleaceae; genus Fraxinus; species Fraxinus americana. Next base: position 53,645,485 of record CM068706.1, on the reverse strand, counting down.
AGTTTAACCTTATGGATGTGTACCAACTCTAGTCTTGATAAGGTACCCTAGTTTTTTGAGGATGGTGGCCTGTCCATCTGATTGCCACTTTGGATTAATTTCCCATCAGGCCTTGGTCATGTTTTGGGGACCTTGTTGTCCCTGCTCCTGTGGTGGGAAAAAGAGAGAACAAAAAAAGAGAAATTATAAACAATCAGAAGCACAAATGTTTCTAATTCTTAGTGAAGACCCACTTTGGTCCTAAGTCTCTAGTATATGATTTTGCTTTCACATTGCCATAGCTCTTCAGAATACTAGAAAAGGAAAAAGAAAAGAAAAAAAAGAAAGAAAAAGGTCCTTGCTTTTGCAAAGACGTTTTTAGTTTCTCATATGTTGATTCATCATGTACTGCTCTTGACCTTGTATAATACAACAATGTTTTTTATTATCCATGTAGCTTGATAAATTTTTATTTTATTTTTAAGCACTATAGGTTATAATCATGTCTGAGTTCTCGTATGCTCGCGTGTCAGTGCATATTCAAAATGCATCAGCATTTGGATAGGAAGAAGAACAGTGAATTAACATAACTAGCCTGCTGACCTTATGCTGATGAGACATAGGTCCACCAACTCGTGCATATTTGCTTGCAATATGTTTTAATTTACATGAATTAGAAACCACTCACAAGCTTTACAGTTTTCACCCTAGTATTGTGTAAAAGTTAAATAACCGGACATAATTTTGTTATATATGGTCTTTCGAATTCTAATATTGTTAGACAGCATTAATGGTTGAATTTTTTTTATTTTTTTTCAAGGCTTTAGTTATTTGCATTTGTTGACTTGATATTGTGTGTCTACAGAGGATGGGTAGGATGCTTGGTCCCTTATCTCGGTTTAAAGATTTGATTGTTGGAGGCCAACGACCAGGATCACTTATCCGCAGGAGCTCCCTAGCAGAACGTTAAGATGATGACGAAAAGCTTGAGTGGACAACAGAGTTTGTTGTATGTGATATTCTAAGTTTTATTTGGACTAAGCATGTTTACATTTGCTTATTGTATGCTAATGTGACAAAGAAATTGTGCAAAGCAATCTTATTTTCCTTTACGATCCATTATCTTATCTGAACTGTGAATTCCTGTTCATATTTGGCTTTGGGTTTTAGTCATTAAAGATGATACATTATTAGTCATTTGAAGAAGAAACACGCGTTTTATTAATTTACCAAAAGTTTTATTTTTGCTACAGAATTTATATTTTTTATTTATTGCAAAATTATTTTAGAATTAGTTTATTATGGTCATTCTTTAAATTGCTTAAATAAAAGGATCTAGAGTATGTTTAATTATTTATTATTGAATAAATAATTGATTTTCTTCAATTATTTATCTGATTCGCGATATTCTATTCCATTAATCAGTTTAGTTATTCTTTTAAATCATCAAAAAATCAGAAGATGATTCTTATTTATTTTCATCTTTTTCATACACGCTGACGCTGCCTTCCCGAAAATTATATTATATCTCTAGCATGCAACCAATCTGGGCGCAATATCAATAATATCTTGTTAATCAGGAATTCTCAAGGACAACAGTTTCATGATCTTTATCACTTAAGTAAATTGTAATTAATCAATTTTTGGTAAAAATGGTATAATTAATTTTGAGATCTTTCGTACAAAAATTGAATGATATCACATACTCTATATAACTCGACTTTAATAATAATTAGTCAGAGTTGAACGTGCATTGTATGTTATTCTGAAATATTTTATAAGCGTTGTATAAATAATATTTGATATTAATTTGTTGGCAGGATTTGAGAAGTCTCAAACGAATTTAAGAAAATAAAATTTAGGATAGAAATTAAAAAAAATAAAATTGTACTTTCAAAACTCAACTCTATTATTCAAATTTTTTTGTGAGTATGAAATATTAGAGTAACATTTTTATATTACATTTGATACATAAAAATTAATTGTTAATACATGAATTTAAACACACATTACAATTTCTAGATATTCGAATAGAAATAAATTCATTTATAATAATTTTAGATTTATCAAATCAATATTCATTGAATTTGAATTAATATAAATGTTAATTAATCGAGAATTAATAACAAGAAATTCATACATGGCAAGAATTTTGTTGTATTTATTGCATAGTTTTACATTTTCTTTCTTCTCTATTTAGTCGATTATGTTGTCTCTTTTTCTTATTCTTTTTTGCGTAAAATAAAGTTTGAGTTATCTTTATTTTACATTCTATCTTTATTACCCTTGTTCGGTCCCTTTTTAATTTTTTTTTTTTCCAAATTCATTTTTCCACACATATATGGAATTATAATTTTTATCAACTTTTTAACAGTATATTTCATTATTTTTTATCAGAATTTTCTAAAAATTTAATTTTTTAGCTAAAATCTATCAAAATTAAAATAGTAGGTAAAAAACAAAAATTTCAATAGGAGAATAACCAAAGTTAACGACCACAAACGACAGCTTACCTGTTCGGGTCCACTTCCTATACTGTCTTTATTATTCAATTTCGTCGGATTTCAAGCATTGTCGCACGTCTTGTGTCAGCGGCCATTTCAAGTGGGATGCGATTTTAGTTCTACATTGAAACGGATTTTAAACGTATTACTCTTCGATTATCACATAAACCCTGAAACTTGATTGATCTGTGTGTGTATAATATGTACCGAAGTTCATCCTTTTATTTTTTGGTACCGAAGTTCTTCTTCTCCATTATGATATCTACACTTCCCATTTTACTTGAAGAATAAGAAATTCTTGAGAATATCACTTCCTCAGAATCCATTAGCATTTAATTGCTAATTTTTTTTACTTGTTTTTCCATTAGATCTCTTCCGAAAATGCCATCTTCCCCCAAACTCTTTCATGCGCGTCAATCTTCCTCCAGCCGCAGATCAACAGTCCTGATCCTCTGTTTCCTCATCGGCATCTCGGGTTTTATCTTCGGGTTTATTGTGATTTCGCAGCAGGTTTTGGGGTATAGATGTAAGTACGCTAAGCCAAACTCGATGTCTGTGACTTGGGATAGGTTTGCTAGTAGTATTGACAGCGGTAATGAGGGGCAAAACAGGTATAAAGTGATGGGTTTTGTTGGTATTCAAACCGGCTTCGGATCCGCCGGCCGACGGCGGTCGTTGCGCAAGTCTTGGTTTCCGTCTGATCATCAAGGGCTTCAACGGTAATCAGATAATGTGTTCCCCATTTTTGGCTGTACAGTTCCACTTCTTATATATATTTGTGTATGTACACACATAGATAGAACAAAAGAAAGATTGCTGACTGTAATGTGATGCTTTATTGGGATGGTCTGAAGAACATTTTTTTCCCATTTTTTGGTGGCATATTTAGGATTGTTTTCCTAGTTGCTTGGAAGGTTTGGCTAACTTTTTGAGGACAATAATGTTTCTTCACTGATGACAATCTTAATTTGTCTTATTATATGAATCAGGAATGGTTGTTTTCAATTGGACAGGAAATGTAGATTAAGAGATTCTGATTCTTTTTCTTTCCAAGATTACTGTACAACTCTGTTGTGTACCTTTCTTGAATTAAGCTAGGAAATTATGGGGTAATATTGAGAATTAAGTGGAAATAATTGTCAGATTCAAAGTGCTGATGTATGCATGGGATTAGATTTGGGATTGAGTGACTAGAATTAAGGAGCTTTTATGGGTTGTTCCTGTATTTAAGAAACGTCTGCTGTGGTGTAGAGCATCCAACTATTCTATAATTCATTTTCAGAAATAAAATTATCATATGAAACTCTTAGCTGTAGTAGAAAGATTTTTTAGGTGAAAAAGGCATGTTCTTATTATGGCTTTGTACCTGACTTATGTCGGAAACTGCTTGAAAATACTTTGCCACAGCATTGAGATGTCTTTCATTTTTTTTTTAAATTAATTTTACTTCTGTTAATTTTTATTTTTTACTTGAAATGGGATGGTAGGTTGGAAGAATCCACGGGTTTGGCTTTTAGATTTGTAATTGGCAGAACAGATGATAAATCAAAGATGTCAAACCTTAGGAAGGAGATAGCAGAATATGATGATTTCTTGCTATTAGATATTGAAGAGGAGTACAGCAAACTTCCATACAAAACGTTAGTGCTTTACTTAAGATTCCTTGATTTTACGCACCTGTTGTTTGTGTTTATAACTTACTTGGTTTCTTTTACAGTTTAGCTTTCTTCAAAGCTGCCTATGCACTTTTTGATTCAGATTTCTATGTAAAAGCTGATGATGATGTATATTTACGACCAGGTGGGTAGTTGTGGGAAGTTTATTTTGACTTATGTTTGCACCTACTTCAGTTTCACTTGATTAAATTTTGACTTGCTCTTAAACTATGATGCACGGACACTCCTACTGCTGTGACGTGACGTGACGTGTCGCGTCGTGTCGGTCACAGACACTCCAATACATGTACTATATGTATATTTCCTTCTTGGCAGTATAATATATAGTTTAACTTGAAGTTGTTTTAATATGATAAATAGCTACTTATCCGAGTTCAATGCTTTCACTAACAAAAATCAAAATTAAGAGAATAATTGATTTTATTAGAAGATAAACAATATAAACACAAAGATAGAATATACAAATCTATAAATAATTTAAATTAACATATTCCGACGTCTGTGTTCTGCACTTTTGACAAATCAAGTGTCAACATGTCCTTGTCGCATTTTCGTATTTGCACAATAATAGCTTTTAGTTTTTTACATGTTTTTACCAAATTTCTTCTGTCAGATCGCCTTTCTTTGCTTCTGGCTAAAGACCGACATCACTCGCAAACATACCTTGGATGCATGAAAAAGGGTCCAGTTTTCACTGACCCGAAGTTGAAATGGTTAGTACTATAATATTTTTCCGCGTGCTGATATGTTTTCGTCTTTTAATCTTGCTTACAGATTTGAAAATTGCTCCATTTTTTATTGGTTCTCTTAGTGATTATTATTTTAAGTTGTCCACTGAGTGTAGCATGGTATTATGAACAAAGGCACAACAAATGTTGTTAGTTAATTTGCAGAAGGATGAAGCAAGACTTAGCCTGCTCATATTTATTTCAGCTTACATTGCACTTACACGACCATTGAAAGCCATTATCATCATTTTTCTATATTGAAAAATTATTTGTTATGGATAGATAGGTTAACCATTTGTAAATTTGATGACCAAACCATCGAATAATTCGATGTTTATCCACCACATTTTGTCGTGGGACTTCAACCTTAGTAGTTGAGCTGTTAGTATGTAAAACCTGTGGCAAAATTTGAAAATTATATTATATCACACACTCGTGTGCTTCATTCAAGGGCCTTACTGTTTACTTAATTTATGAAAGAAGTCTAAATATCAACTGCTCATTGTTTTTGTCATGTTATCTTGTGCTATGTGCCATTTAAGTGATGAAACCTTTTCTCTTCCAAGTTTAATCTTGTCACAATGAGTTATGAATATTTCACATCATGGAAATTTTCTCCTTTGGTTTCTTCCAAACTTACTTTTGGGCTCAAGGGTAATTGATGATATTGGGACCAAAAGGCTGAATGGATTGTGAAGTTGATGGAAAGTTCACCAAAATGATTTCTTCCTCTTAAATTACCTCTCTCTCCCTCATACCCCCAGTGGACACAAACTAAATAAGTAAAAAATGTAAAATAGAACTTTATGAAATCCTCATTTATGGAATCCATGCAATTCCAAAATGAGAACTGCTGCAGGACTGTGTGTTTATACACACTTCCCATGCACAGATAAAAATCGAAACACCGAAAACAAATAAATGTATAATTGTAGTGCGGACAAGAAAGGAAAGTGATTACCTATATGATATTTTGTTTTTGCTGTCATTACATATGGTGATCTTATCATTTTTATTCATACAGGTATGAACCACTGTCACATTTGCTTGGAAAGGAGTACTTTCTTCATGCTTATGGTCCGATTTATGCTCTCTCAGCAGATGTAGTTGCAAGCTTGGCTTCTATAAGAAACAACAGGCAGGTTTTCTTTCCATTCTATCAATGTGTCTTTGCTTTGGGCGTATTCTAAGTCATTTCTTTTCATTTTTATTTTTATTCGTAATAGAATTTGGGAGTTCGGTACGAGTGAGACTTTGCTGGCAAAAGAGAGGTTTCTCAAAAATAGTCACCGTACATCAATACTTCTTCTGAGGACTGGAGACTGATTTAAACCCACCATTTGCCTTTTTAAGCGATTCAATTATTGGAACTTGGAATGCAGTATTCCACAAACTTATACTGCAGAATATTTTCTTGTTCCTTCCAGAGACCTGTGGCAGTTTTCTTTTCCTTTTTAGACTTGCCTAAGGTAGTTGCTTGTCTCCTCACCTGTTGTGCTATAAATGGTACAAGATGCTAGGCTCAACTGTTAACTTAAGCTCTCATATTGAGGCCGTCGATCATCTGTTTTGCTTGAGCTTAGATGGAGCTAGACTTTTTGAATGAAAAGCCAGATGATACTTCTTTAGATGCCTTTTAAGGAGGCGTCATTGCAATAATGGTTGGATGAGGACACTTGAATTGAACTTGAGGGCAGATGAATGGTATTTGTGGCAAACCATCAGAAATTTGGAATACCCTTGTTAGAATAAAAATTTGATTAATGGGACCAACAGATATTGGGTCAGAGCCATAAGATGTAGAATCATGATAATGGGAGTGGAGGAACATACAAGGATGTGTCTGGAATGACCCAACAAATGAACTCCTTTCTTAATAAAACTCTTTTAGGTTCTCTCCGAACATGCAAAGTATCCCATGGGTGTGTAGGCATGAGAACTCTAGAACAACAACATATCTTCTTCCTAATGAAGTTATTTAGGAGGGGTGGATTGAGGCACCGTCACTTGTGCCAACAGCTATCTTTGTTTTGGAATTGGAATAACTAGGTTTAATTACTTCAAATAAGCCAAAAGTGCCATTTCCTGAATAAATTTGTCCGAGGATAATTTAACTTTTCTTTGCACGTGATCTCATAAGGATTTTTCTACATTATCTGTAGTAATGACACATGTCTGCAGACACACACTGAGTGAGAGTTACTATATGATTCCTGTTGTTTCTGACTTGAACTTATCAGAGATTCTTATATTTTATCGTCCTTTATTTTTTGGTGCTGTTTGGAAAATGTATATATCTTAGCGTGCATCTGTCTGTTATTGTTGTGAATCTGCATGATGTGAGTTATTCTCTTTCCCCGGATTGCAAGTTGCACCATGTATACTTTCTCATATTTTGATTAGGTTGGAGACAGATGCCACATGTGGCAGTTCCTGGATCATCCTTTTGAAAATTGAGATGACCATCCCACATGCTTCGGTGCCTATTCTTTCCTAACCATGAAGTGCAACCCAATAATCGAGCCTTAGTTTGAGGCAAGGCCCAAAACCCATTCTTGGGACGAAGATCTATTTGTTATCCATGACGTTAGTGCCAGTTATTATTTTGGTCCATTTTGCTCACATCAGGCATTGGCTTCAAACATGAGAATGAATTTAAGTGTCAGGCTAATTGTTAAATTCTAAGACACGGAGATTTTGTTACGGTATTTTGGCTTTGAATTCAGGAGAGGGGATGCAAAAGTATGATGTGGAGGGAACATTTTGTTAGTAAAATTAGAACTGTTGATTACAGTTTGGATTTGGAACGTGTCTCGTGCGTTGAAGTATGATGTCATGGACTTATGTTGCATCATGTCATGTTAAATACCTAATAATATTTCTTTCGAAAAACATGACCCTTTCTTGTAACTCTAGTTTCATTCACGCATTCTTATTCCTACTATAACTAAAATATACTTATATACCATCTTAGTTTTGCTTTAGATAAACCTTAGACTTCAAAGTGCTTGATGTAGGACAATCCTATTTCAAATAAGTAAGAAAAAAGACATCATGTTCTATTTAAGAAAGAAGAACATAAAGAGATAAAATCAAGGATTGTTCTACATTAGTTCTCCTTTAAAGTTCTAAATAAAATATTCCATCCTCTTAGTATCATGACCTAAAACTTATGTTATCAACTAATAAAACGTGCCAAGTGACACTCATCTTAAATATGCCTTGTAGTCTCATCCATGACCAAAACAAAAGGATGAGGATTTATGGTGGAACGTGATGCAAGCTTTTAGTAGGAAATATCTACTACCAACCCAACTAGATTCCATAACCTTGAAAGCTCCATCAAACACCTCCTTAAAAATAGTCATATTTCTTATAGATATCTCTATCTTCTGTAGCATCTAGTGTGGCATTCCCTGGTGGGCACCTATATATTTTTATAATATCGAATATCTCCTTTATTTTATAAATAGGCACTAAACTCGTCTCCATCCTCTTCTTTTCCCTTGGCTAAGATATTCTGCAAATAGCGTTCTCCCTGTCCCTTTGTTTGATGTAACTTCCCATGTGGCTTACATCCTGGACCCTCAAATCACTCTCTCCTGTTTCATTAACTTGTACTTCTAAACTCCTCAGTCCTCACTGTTTTATTTTTGTAAGTTTTTTATGGTAAGTCGAGGACACATTATATTAAAATCATCATTTCTAATTTATCTTCTAATAATCTTCATAATAAAATAATTGATAAACCAAGCTAAGGGTTGAACATGGTTCGTCTTCATGGATTCTGTGGCTGCCAGAATAATAGATAAAGCAAGCTTAGCTGTGTTGGATCAAGTCTTTGCTATACTTATGCAGTCCAGCTATTCTGTTATAATGAACAGGCATTTTGATGGGCCAAATGGCCAATAATTGATGCTTCCTTGCCACTAAAACTGCTTACTGAGATTCATGCTAACGGCTTCTCTAAACCCCTTCTGTGAGCAAAATTTTGGGCCAGGGCTGTTGGGCAGTCTCACTGCTTTATTTTCCAAGATTCTGAATCACAAGGGTTTGAAGCGAGCAAGTGCATTCAAAAATGCGAATTGGAATTTTGTGATTCAATTTCTTCATTTATTTTGAAATGAATTGTTAATTATCAAGTGTTAAAAAAATTAGAAAGTTAATTGATGGATGTGATTCTATGGCTTCATATAATGTGTTCTTTTAATTTTAAATAATATATACTTTAGGCTGAATTCCATGTGCTTGAATGTCTAATTTAGGGACATTAAGTTTTTTTCTTAAAGTTAGAAATCATCAGTGTAGTTATTTTGCTTCCCCCAACATCTAATTGCTAGTTTCTCATTATCTCTGCTGAAAGTGATCGTGGAAATGATTCGGTAACTAGTTAGTTATGGAATGAAAACAATTACTTGTGAATTACTATGTCCATGTTATATTTTTTTAATGTCAGTGTCTACTTCTCTCAAAGTGTCTTCTTGCACTTTTAAGTTCAGAGACATTCCTCTTTAAACCCTAGACCCTTTCAGTTTTCATGGCTTTAAGCCTCTGATCTATATACAGTTTTGTTGGATGTACAGTTTCCGCATGTTCAGCAATGAGGACGTCACCATTGGTTCATGGATGCTTGCCATGAATGTCAATCATGAGGACAATCGGCAACTATGTGAACCAGACTGTACAACCACGTCTATTGCTGTGTGGGACATTCCCAAATGTTCAGGTATATCTCTTGTAGTAATCCTAGAATCTAAAGGAGGTTGATATTGGGTATAAAGCTTGATGTTCAGAAGAAAGAACCAGTAATGGATTTGTAAATCAAAATCTTTGAACAACTTGCTCTTCAATATTTATATCATTAGTTTGTGTGTGTGTTTTTTTTTTGACTTATCACTTATTTCAAATAGATAAATAGATCGCCAAAAAGAAGAAGAAAAATCCCATTTTTTGACCTATCACTGATTTCAAATAGATAAATGGATCATAGAAAAGAAGAAAGAAATCCTCCTTTTTTTTTTCATGAGATGTAATGAGCCTATCCTCCCTGCTTTATTCATATTAAAAAAAACTTAATCTAATGCAAAATCAAAATACTCGGCTAATGCTGAGAACAGAAGATTTATCTGGCATGAAAATGAATTAAATACTTAAATAAGCATGTAATCTTGGCCGCTCTTCCTTAGGATCTCAGGGTCAACCTAATAATCATGGTAATGTTGATGCTTTCCAGGACTATGCAACCCTGAGAAGAAGATGTTGGAGCTTCATGCTAAAGACATTTGTTCGAAAAGCTCAACTCTACCTTCTGACGACACTGATTAGCACTCTTGGCTGCCTCTGTCCAGACTCAAAAATTTTAACAGATAGTTTTGTAAGAGAGATTTCACCGACAGTCAGAAATTGCCCCCTGCAGTATATATTACACAGTTCCCTTTTTTCGTTGTACTCTATTTTTTCTCATCTACAGTTTTCCGGGTGAAATTGGCAGTATTTGATTTTGAATCTCACAAGAAAATTAGAATTTTGACTTTAGAGAAAATGACAGGAGTTGATGGAATTATTAGTTCTTTCTGTGGACGTCGATTCTCATTCTTTATAACAGACTGCATTCTTTGATATTCTTGACAGGTTCAATAAACATCTCGATACTTCTATGTTTCTGTTTCCCTAGAATAAAGCTATTTCAGTTTTATGCTTATATATTTTTTTGAGTAGTATCAACTGTCAAAGATTTTCTCCTTGTGTGCCTTCAGACAGATGCAGTATTCAAGTGCAAGTCCCGTAGTTCTCTGATTGCTAAAGCCCTGTTCGGGAGGGATTAAAAACCAATTAAAATTGAAAATATGACCGTTATTGGGTCCCACTCGTCTAATAAAAGTCAACAATAACGGCTATATTTTCAATTTTAATCCGATTTTAATCTCTTCCATACAGGGTTGTTGTGCATCTTGAAAAGTTCTCATCTTCTTTTAGTGATTATTTTTGCAGGTCGATAGAAAATGCATGTTTGCTACATAGTATCAGGTAGTAAATAAAATTTTAGCTTATTTTGTAATAAGACGAGGGATTGCATGATTAAAGGGGCAATTGAACTTGTGTGACTCATAAGATTAGGGATTGCATCATTACAAGGTTAGCAAATACCATGAACTCAAGTTTGATTGGGCTTTTCTATAAAATCTCAATTTATTTGGAGAAAGGTGGAGTTGAAGTCAAGTTTTTGCTTTAATGGCTACCTTTATTTTTAAGGGATTGGCTGGCTGGTGATTTCCACAATGAATGCTAATCAAGTTTATGGTCTATTGGAGTTGGTTTTGTTAGAGAGCTGTAAAGTATTTGGCCCACTCATAACAATCTTATTATTCTTCGTTTCTTCTTATTTCTTTTTGTATTTTGGGTAGGTGAGTGAGTGGAGTGGGTGCGTGGGGCCTGACTTTTTACGGAAAGAATGTCACGAGTCGAGTCGAGTCGAGGGATAGAGAGATTTATGTCATTCTCAACTAAGGTCGAAAATATTGAAAAAAATCAATTGTTGACAATCACAATGTAAGATTTGTTTTCCATAACGCGAATTAATCTTTTTATTTACACATTTGTACGAGTTTTGAATTGAAGAATATATTGCGACACAAAAGTTATTTCATTAAGATTGTGATACTTTCTAGTTTTTATTGCCCACATAAATTGTGATTAATAAGTATACCATACATCGAGTAAGTGACAAAAAAAAGGAGCGATGAATATACGATCCGTTTGTTAAGTTTGAATTTTCTTTACTTAAAAAAGCAGAGAATTATGTTTTCTCTAAATTTTGATGAAACTATGCTTTGAACAATAAGCTGGAATCTTTTTTGTACTTTTTATAGATTTCTTGAATGATTTTTCAATAGGAATTTTTGCGGTCTAGACTTTTAGCACTATATGACATTCTATATCAATTTATTGATCTTGTCTTTATTCCCGTTATGTCGTATATTTGTTACGTCTCAATCTCTACGAATTCATCTTTTTTGATAGGTTGATTAGCTTCGTGATGATAAATTGATGATCAATTGCGATAGACATCACAAATTAAATTGTACTCTCAAACTTGCCATTTTCTTCTAAAATGAAAATAATTGTACTTTCAAACTTGCTTTTATGCCCCTACTAAATATTTGGACACAAGGGCGGACCTAGGGGCACTGGGGCAAGTGCTCCCAACTTTTGAGATTTTTTTTTAATATGTAAAATCGTGTTTAGTATCGACTGAACTCTAAATTTTAATTTAAATCAAAGTTAACAATTAATTTTAATAACATATTTCATGGAATCCATAACAGTTTAATTTTTATCAAAATTTACTAAAAATTTGATTTTAATCTCCACAAAATATGGATAAAATCACAATAAATTTGAATTTTGATAACATGCTAATTTTAAAAAATTTTCGACGATCGTACACTAATCGAATCTACAAATTGCTTATATCATCTCAAAACTTATTTCGAAAACTACATTATGGACATATCGAATAGTTTAAGCAGATATCGAAAAGAGTTAAAAATACATTAAACGTAAGTCTTAAAAAAAGACGTCTAACTTGCATTTTTTTAAATTCAATTATTTAATTAACATTTATTATTTTTGCGATACAAATTTCTTAATGTAATTTTCATCATTTTATTAGGAAATTTTATATGGAATATGACATAAAAAATTTTCGAAATTTTACAACCGAAAAAGTCATATCCCATGTAAATTTTCGGTGTAAAATTAAATGGGGTATGATTTTTTTGGACGTAAATTTTCGATTCTAAAGTTTCTCCCAACTTCTTTACAAATTCGATTGTGCCCCCTAACTTTTAAGTTCTGCGTCCGCCCCTGTTTGGACATCCTTGCTTGAATGCATGTCTCTTCGATATCACTTTCTCAATAGAGTTTTTACATTGAATTAAACACGACTGCGTATGATATAATTTTAGAAAACGAGGCTAAAACAGATGGTGAGTTTAATCAACACTTTCTAGCTTGATTGTGTCACTTTGTAGCACAATCCACTGATTGCCCATAAAATTGATAAAACAATTTGGACAATCCGTAAGCAGCCATAGTGTTCGAGTGTCGAATATTTGAGTGCCTAATCCACCACCACAAACCACCAACATCCACCGCCCCACTACCACCAACCCCATTGCTCTTACCATTGTTAAAATCTGAACAATGTAATATTAAAATACATTAAAAATATTTAAAAATCAAGTGGGTGATGTCTAACTATCCAAATAACATGAAATTAAGAAAAAAAAAATATTACAAGTACGTTGCTCTTGAAATAAAATAATTGTAATATCGACGCATATAATATTATTTTATTAAAAAAATTGTGAATAAAAAGAAATGAGAGAAAAATACATTAAAATTAAAATGAGTCCAAACATGGCTAAATAATTTTGTCAATTAAGAGTGTGTATGGGAGAAATTTTTGTGGGATTTTAATCAAAATTATAGCTTTTAAAGTCAACCCGTGCCACCTGTGAGAGGGAAGGTCAAAAATGGTGACTGATTTGATAGTTAACGACTAGACTTTTGATTAAAATCCTGATTAAAATTTCTCCCAAACAGGGCCTAAATATTGGGTGGCAATAATTTGACAACTCAAAAATTTTGTGTCCACGTGTCAAGCCTAGATAAATACAGATCACCTTAAGATTCCACCTAAAGGCAGAGATCACTGATGACATGGAAGGTACGGGGAGGGTCAGACGGTAATCATTCCACGCCTCTGCCACCAAGGATGATAGCTACTTCTCTGATTATTACCTTACAGTGCCGTTATAATTAACGGACTATTCGTGGTAACGTTGTTTACTTCTTCCCGTCAAAATTCTCAAGGTTTCTTGAATGGGCCAGCTGGCAGGGAACTAGACAAGCACATGGCCAACTACTTCTGTCCGGACAAAATGACTCGAACTTCCTAAACTACCCTCTGCCTGTACCACATTCACTGATGACATTTTTTTACGTCATTTTCTAGAGGATATCGAAGTGGCGTACCCTTATTGGAATACCAAACATTGTCCGATTCAGTTTAAAATTATAAACAAATATTTTATAGGATTGACAATTTTTAATCACATATTTTATCAAAATGTACTAAAAATTCGATTCTTAACTAAACCAAACAGAGCTTTGTATTGAAGCACTTTCATTCGGAGAGCAGTTAGGGGTACTAAAGGAAACTAAACTTCGTGGAGAATTTAGGGGTAGAGACATGTTATGTGTACACATAGGGGTTGACATAATGTGGATGGAGTGGGACCAATGCTACAGTAGCTCGAGCCCCACCCCACTCACATTATGTCATCCCTATGGATCAATCTATGTGTACATTGGGGGTATATTGGGAATTTCGACCTGCCTATAAAATCTAGTGTTAATTCCTGGTTGTATAATGTATAAGAATCTAGAAAGTACGGGAATCTAGTGACGTGGGGGTCTAGAAAAAATTTCTCATTATAGGTAGAATGATCTTGCGTTTTATGCTTATGGAACACCACCCAATAAAAGTGGGACAGTCTGTCATGTATAGTCCCATTTTGAAAGAAAAAGCATATTTTTTGAATAATTTTTTAAGAATGTATAATTAAAAATAAGAAACTTTTTTCAATTTACATGTAATATTATTTTATTGAAAAATGTATTATTAAAAATAAATTTTAAAAATACGAATTTTAAAAAAATGGACTCAAACAATCCCATAAAAAAGCTATAAAGCATAGTATTTTTACCTATGGTTGGGCAATTTTCTGTTTGGTACAAATTCTCATTTTTTTATAGTAAATCAATTATCATTTTCAACCACACATTCTTCAATAAAATAATATTTTTCATTACATCAATACATTTTTCTTCTTTTTTAACCACATATTTCCCATCATATCACTATTCAAAAATCAATTCTTCCCCCAAAAATCACTACCAAACACACTCTTAGATTAAAACATTTTCTTGTTTTTTACTTTTTTTTTTTAAGAGAGAAGACCTCACAATTATATGAATTTGGCTCATGTTTGATGATCTTTAATTTGAAACATTTTTTTATATACTCATTTTTAATTACATATTCACAAAGTAAAATATTATGTACGTATACCCAAAATATTTTCAGACTAATTAACCACACGTTCTCCAAAATTTCACTATTCAAAACGTTATTTTTACCAAATAATGACCATCAAACAGTGACTTAAAAATATCCATGCTAATTTCCACTCATCTTTTAGGACGGATGACTTAACGTATTGAAAAATAAAACACTATTTGCCCAACAATTCATATTACACAAAAATCGAAAATTTAATCAATATTTTCGTAGAAAACAATAGCTCGATTATTTATAAGAAAAAAAACTCGAAAATGAGTAAATTTATGTATAGTTGACTAAATTATAATCTCAGGCGATCATGATTTATTAATAATACTTTCAAAATGCATTTTTATGGATAGTGAAAATCATAGAGCATGATATATTCTACTTGAGCATCATTAATTGTCTTTGACTGTCGATTAAATATTTACCAACATAATTATGGATAATCTTGACTTTTTAAATTTAGGAAAGATTGATTTTAACAAAATTCTCGTAATCTAATGAATAGTCGAAGCCATAAATTGAATTTTTATACCTACACATGAGTAGAATTTCAACGACACGCGCAAATAAATCAAAACAAAAATAAACGTTTGAAAATTCTAAACCACTTTTAGAATTTTCAAATGTCTTTTGACATTTTGTACACAAATGTATTTGTAGTAAAACCTAATAGCTCAATTATTTAAAACTGAACATGACGCGCAATGAGATAATTTTAAAACCGCGTGTTTATTTAACGAAAATGATCATTTTCGCAATGAAAGATTGATATGAGGGTGCACCACCAAAATTGAAGCAAATGTGGTAAAAGCGAACATGACGTGCAATAAGTTAATTTTATGCATCGTTAAGTACGATACAATATCGTTGTATCGTTGTTTTATCGATTATATTTTTAAAATGAACGACAGGATAATAAAAATCTTAAAGCATGGTATATTTGATTCAAGTATTATTAATTATCTTCGAGTCCTGATCAAATTTTATTAGTAGCCTAAAAATATCTGATATTAAATATTTAATGAATACAAACGTTTTTTTAAGTATAATCTTGAACAATCTCAACTTTTTTAAAATTTTCGATTGCACAATATCCATGTAACTCGGGTCGGGTCAAAGTAGAACCCGAATTCTAACACCTTATAAAATCGCTTTTTTCACGTATATATTACGATCTCTTCTAGTTCAATTTTTATGGTTCCATTCTTGCAAGCAAAGAATCCATATTTTTTTAAAGGAAATCTCTACCCGCTTTTCAAACGTCTTTTGACAATTTGGAGTCCGGACACAAAAGTATTAATAATAGTAAATTATTATTATTTTTTTCGATATATTTCAATACCTATCAAACATATATAATTATTTGATATTTGCCCAACAATTCGTATTAAGCCAAAGTCGAAAGTGGAAATATAATGTCTTTGACATAAATATTTAGGATTATGCTACATATACCGAATTTTTTTATCGAATTTTTTACCTACTATTCACAATGGGGATGGAGACCACATTGTCGAAATTTTTAAATACACGCAGGCCCCACACATTACGTGAGAGAGAGTAATCCATTATGTACAAATGGATTAACCCAAATATTTATGATGGTAATTTCGAATAATCTTGACCTTTTAAATTACCGTTCATAATCACACATAATTTCTAACATCTTACACGCGCCTCGATCACCTCTATATTACGAACTTGTCTAATAGAATTTTGATGCAAATAAACCAAAACAAAAAACATTAGTACCACTTTTCATATGTCTTTCGACATTTAGGACACAATTTTTTGCTAAGAAAACAAATTCCAAGAAACCCTAATTTCGTAAAACTTTTCCCGAATGTACCTTTGACATTCATTTTATGTCATTCTCTACCATTTTATAAAGTGTGTATTTGGGATACGATATTAAAAAAACTTAAAAATAACGTAGTAAATTAAATTTTAATTATTTTTAACACCGTCCAAATTCCAATCCAACTTATCAGAAAATTTTCCTAATGAAGGATTATGCCAAACATTGCACAGTCCTTGTGTACCCCAAGACTTCTTCAACCAAACAAGAAATACCCATTAAGAAAAAGTAGACAGAGAAAATAAATAGAAAGCGAAAATAAGTAGATAGAGAAAATAATTGAAAAAAGAGAGGGAGTAAATGGAGAGAGAGAGAGAGCTGTCTCGTGAAGCCAGAGTAAGTGAAGGGGGAAAGAATGCTCTTTTCTTTTCCATTGTACTCATCTTCTTCTTCCAGACACAATCTCTCTCTACACTACATACCTTCTTCTCTGTATAAACATTACTCTCTCTGTAACGAACATCCGTTTCTCTCTCTACCATTCACATTCATTCTTTCCTTCTACCTTTTAAATCACGGGATCCCCATCAATTCTTTTTTTTCCCCCTTCTATCCCTTTTAATGTTTTTCTTCGAAGTTTCAATCGGTCTCTCTCCATTTTTGCTTCACATTGGTCAGATACACTAAGGAAAACTGAAAAAAAACCCAATCCAGAGAGTGAAAAGTGAAAAAACAGATTTTTTTTCACGTGTATATATACATACTACATACAGAAGATTGTATTGAGGAAGAGAGCAAGGGGGGGAGTGCGTGAAAATGTCGCATCAGGGGAAACCTATGTCGGAACTAGGGTTACAAACGCTGTCGGATCGGTTAAGGAATACGCTAAGTTACGGCGAAGAAGGTAACGGTGTCAACGTTAATAAGCCGGACTTTCGGGAACTCGATCTGGGATCGCCAGTTTCGCCGCTGCGGACTCGGGCTGGTGGACTCACTACCACCACCGCCACTACAGCAACCAGCAGTAGTTCCAGTTCATCCGGATCGGTGTCGGGCCGCAGCACTGCGGGGGTCCACTTGAATCCTCCGAGAAAATCCGATTCCAACAATACCAGCCATTCCGGCGAGCTTTCGAGCTGTTCCGTGGAGAGTTCCCCATCAGCGACACGTAACTTCAAAGCGGGCCATAACCGCACCGATTCGGGCGGTAGTCACCAGCTAATTTACGCCGGCAGTGGCTCTGTAAACTCTCCGGGGGCCAATGTGCTTCCCACAGGGAACATTTGCCCTTCCGGCAGGATCTTGAAAACCGGCATGTCCAGTCGGTCAACTAAGACCGACGTTTTGGGGTCCGGGACGGGTAATTACGGCCATGGCAGCATAATGCGGGGTGGTCCTACGTCAAAGCCCTGTGTGATGACGGATAAAGGACCCATAAATTACTCAAGAGGACTAATGGTTGGTGGAGAGTCAGTGAAGAGAACAGGAACGTGCAGTAATAATGATCCAGAGGAGTTGAAGAGAATGGGGAATGAGAATTACAGGAGGGGCAATTTTGCAGAGGCTTTAAGCTTTTACAGTAAGGCAATTGCGATATCCCCAGGCAATGCCCCGTACCATTTTAATCGAGCATCTGCTTTGATGGGGCTGAGGCAATTGGCCGAGGCTGTTCGGGAATGCGAAGAGGCCATTAGGTTGGATCCAGGGTACATTAGGGCGCATCATCGGCTAGGATCTTTTCTACTTAGGTGAGCCCTTGAAGAAAGTTCAAATCTTTGCTTGTTAACTATTCAGGCTTTCAGTATAGGTGTGAAATTAATTTTGTTTCTTAGTTGTGTTTTAGAATGTGGTGATTGTGATTTACATCGGTGAAAAGGGTTTTTTGATTTGTAATACGGGGTATTTTTTTTCGTTAATTTGATTATTTTGTGAATTTTGATTGGTTTAGTGTAGGGGGTTGAATGTGCTATAACTGGTTCATTTTATATTTTTGCTGTTTGGTTTTAACTGTCCCTGTTATGTATTCTCTTTGGATCCCATTGCGATAGGGCTGTCATCGTTCTTTTTCTTGGACTAGTGTATGTTTTCCTTCTCTGTTATTGTGGCTCCAACTGCATAGGCTGGAGGGCTATACAAATTTTCTCTGGTAGTAGGCGACGTTTTAGGATTGAATTAGTAGGATTGGCTGCCACGTTTTAGTTCTTAATTCTTAATAACATGGAATGTTGTTGTGCATTATTATTCGAATTCACTTGACGGTTCTAGGTAGTGGTCAATCGCGTTCTTAATAAAATTGTTAAGGAAATCTCGAGCTTGTGAAATGATATCCATCTCCATGTGGTATAGATGGTTTTTTCCTTTTATGTATTAGATTACTGGAATTCCCATTTTTTATTGTCCACTTCACATTAAGCAATCTAATTCCTCTAAGGAATGCAGTTTAGGACAGGTTGAGAATGCCAGGAAGCACCTCTGTTACCCAGGATATCAGCCTGATGCAGTCGAGTTGCAGAAGTTGCAAACAGTGGAGAAGCATCTAAACAAGTGCACCGATGCCCGGAGAGTTGGTGATTGGATAAATACATTGAGGGAAGTTGATGCTGCCATTGCTTCTGGTGCCGATGCCTCACCACAGGTTAGTACTTGCTCTACTCAATTGTTGAACTAGAGCTTTTTTGGCTAAGCTTTAAAAAATATAAAGTTTTCTAAGTTAATAAGTATTGAAAATTATAAGTTAATTTTAAAAATAGGTAATATTTTTCTTTGAAAAAGGAAAAAAAGTAGCATATCCTGAAGTGTTTGGAAACTAAAGTTTGTTTTAGGTAACTTTACGTTTGCGAAGCTTAGCCAAAATGCTTCTAATGATTAGAATGGGAAAGGAAAGGGCTGTTACTGAACTGGTTGAATATGAAATGATAGCTTTGTGCATGTAGAGCAGAAGCTCTCTTGAAGCTCCAGCGACTAGATGATGCTTTTTTAGCAATGTCTAACATTCCTAAATTTGAACCGTCTACCGGGAAGATTTTCGGGATGCATTTTGAAGCATATATATTCTCTGTCAGTGCCCAAATTGAGTTGGCAAGAGGAAGGTTAGTTCAGAAATTTTGCACTCCATCAGACAATAGGAAGTAAAGATTCAGAGTATGAGATGTATGATGAATACATGCAGGTTTGAAAATGCACTTACAGCTATCGAGAAAGCGGGAAAGCTTGACCCACGTAATGTTGAAATCTTGGTTATGCTCAATAATGTGAGGTTGGTGGGCCGAGCACGTGCTCGTGGGAATGATCTCTTCAAGTCAGAAAGGTTTACTGAAGCCTGTTCGGCTTATGGGGAAGGGCTTAGGCTTGATCCTTTTAATTCCATTCTTTACTGCAATAGAGCGGCTTGTTGGTTCAAGCTTGGACAGTGGCAACTGTCAGTGGATGACTGCAACCAAGCTCTCTGTATTCAGCCTAATTACATTAAAGCTCTTCTTCGAAGGGCTGCCTCAAACTTCAAGGTGAGATGCTTAAAAGTAGTACATAATTTAAAATTTTCCACCAAGATTTCTATAGAATGTGCAACCTTGATCATATTTGAAATTCAACTTTAATCTAATTGCACATTGTTGATTACAGCTTGAACGGTGGGATGAAGCTGTAAGAGATTATGAGCGTTTGAGAAAGGAACTCCCCAGTGACAACGAGGTTGCCGAATGTTTATTTCATGCGCAAGTTGCACTGAAGAAATCACGTGGAGAAGAGGTTTATAATTTGAAATTTGGTGGTGAAGTGGAGTCAGTTTCAGGGCTTGAGCAGTTTCAAGCTGCAATCTCTTCTCCTAGTAAGCAAGTTCAATTTTTTGCCTTGTGCTCGTTCTTAGTGTATCAAATTATTCATAGTTGAAAAATGCAGGTGCATCTGTCGTCCATTTTAAAGCGGCATCCAACTTACAATGCAAGCGGATCTCTCCATTCTTGGACACATTATGCACCCGATATCCATCCATAAATTTTCTTAAGGTAATTGATGTAATTCATTATGTTCCTTACCATTCATTTTCAATAGTTGTTGTTTTTCCTTTCAAATAGTTGTGGATTTGTGCTTTGCCCGTTCCTTTATTAGATCATATTTGGCTAAGCCTTAAAAAGGTAAAACTACTTTTCTGAAAGTAAGTAAAGGCTTACCATTAAAAAAAATGTAAGCGGACTGACAGACAGGTCGTAATTAGATAAATAATCTCAAGTGTCTATTTGTCTTCAATTGTAGGTGGATGTAGAAGAGAGTCCTGGCATTGCACGTGTCGAGCATGTTAACATTGTGCCAACGTTCAAGATATACAGAAAGGGCAGCCGAGTGAAGGAAATGGTCTGTCCAAGTCCAGAGGTATTGGAGTCTTCGGTACGACATTATAGTATTTAGATCTTGGTCATACTATCCTTCTCTATCTTCATGTCACGCACATTCCTGAAACCCCAGCTTATTGGAACAACCTTTAGTCCCACCGTACGAGGATTATTAGTTAACTGTGGCATAATCGGAAACTACACAATAATCCCCCAACCATATTTGCCAAATGCCTGTGAAATGCAAACACATAGCATAGTTCCTTTTTGCTATTTCTGCTTATTCTTTTGTTTATAATTGCTGTTCGGTTCCATCCTCTTCCATTATTCAATCTTTTCAGACCTTATTTCCCACCCTTTTCGAGTAGGTCGACCTCTTTCTAGTATATCATCATTCGATAAAAGATTAATTCGAAATATATTCACATTTATTCGAGTGGGCTCTTGGCTAAATTTAGTGGGAGGATAGAGAGAAATCACTTTCTGGTTGGATGGCTTTTAAGATGGGATCTGTACATGTATATATATGATGATATATATGCACGACATTGGTGGCCCATTGAAGGGAATGAATTTCTAGTGGTGTTACTTATTGGGTTAGTGATAGAAGAATGAACATGAAATCATTGATATTGATGTTTCTTTGCTCAACATTGAATTAATAAAAATTTCTCAGATTTTTTCATCATTGTTCAGTACAGTTC
The DNA here is from genome assembly GCA_035079005.1 of Fraxinus americana. Taxonomy (NCBI): domain Eukaryota; kingdom Viridiplantae; phylum Streptophyta; class Magnoliopsida; order Lamiales; family Oleaceae; genus Fraxinus; species Fraxinus americana. The sequence goes on along the minus strand of CM068706.1, from coordinate 53,623,630 downwards.
CAAAATATTATGAGACTCTTCTATGAATGAAATTATACCCATTATTAAAAAATGGGTAGTGATTTAGTCTATGTTACTAGGTTTCGATTATTCTTTATGCTTGTCAGCAGAAAAGGGTTGCCCTGAAAAGGCTTATTCTTTTTCATTGGCTCTAAACAAATGCTCAAAAGAGTTTCGTTAAGAAAGTATAGGATCTCGAATGCCAGATTGGTACGTTGAATTGGACAGAACTTTATCATAGAAAGTATAGGATCTCGAATGCCAGACTGGTACGTTGAATTGGACATAACTTTATCATGTTCAGTCCATGTACTCTAATTCAGTGTACCAAACGTGCCCTACATTTTCATTTGCCGATTTAATAAAGGATAGAAGATAACACCTCATCCATTTGATAATATTTGCAATATTACAATGTCTGGATGTTGATGGCTTCCATGTTTAATAGGCATTTAACCTGCCATCTTTAATAAATTACACATTATGATTGTTATAATGGAGTATTTTAGCATATACTCACAGGTTGGGTGTATATATTACATTGTTTATGGAGATGAAAAATTGAATTAGTTGTTCAAATAATTGCTCAATAATGCAAGTGGAGAGGCCAAGTCAAAAGCCCTTTTCTTGAGGGTTTGTCTGCTTTGTATAATATAAATCACATGTAAGCATTAAAGTTTGCTAACTTCCACAGTCTCCCCCCACCCCACCACACCCCAACCCAACCCATCTCATCCCAGTGTAAAAGAGCTATTAAAAGTCGGTGTAAAACAGTTTTGCCTTTGAGATATGCGACTCTGTCATTTGGCCGGCATGATTGTCTACTGTTTTAATGAATTTTCTGTGTTCAGTCTTTCGTCTATTTCTTTGACTTTAACATTAGAATCTTTAGCACCAATACACACTTGCGTTCACGCGTGACAAGACGATATGATATTGTCCAGTAGCATGCATTAGCATACCTTCTTGTTTTCATATGTTTTACAATCAGCTCAACTTGAATTGACCTTACTAGTACAGCAAAATCTCTATAAAATAATAATGTTGGGATCGAGGAAATTTATTATTTTAGAGGGGTTATTAATTTATCGATAATTGAACAATTATTAATTTAGAGTATTTTATATTTTTATAATTTGTATTATATTTTACCATAATACATGTAGTAAATTTAAATAAAAAGAATATTGAATGTCGTGAAATTTAAAATTTAATTGGTAAACATACGTAAAGGCACAAGCATGCATACATTCAAGAGGAAATATTAATGTACATACAAATTATTTTCTTATGTATTTAGCGGGATTAATAATTTAGTACACCGACTCAATTCATGATCGAAGAATTTTATTATTTAAGCGGTGTTATTAATTTATTGAGGTTTTAATGTATTTAAACCCATTTTTGTTCAAATAAAGAGGGTAGTGAAGTTTCTAATTCAATCGATTAGAATACCACCTGCGAGTTTTGAGTTCCGAGCAGTGAAGGTGGGGGGAGCATGGACTCGTGGAGGGAATTTAAATTTTTATTTGGTTTGGTTTGAGAGATCTGAAGCTGGAAAGAGGAGGAAACACAAAGAAACATAGGATTCTTACAGTACTTACTGGTACTGCAGATTCTGAGAAACTGCTAATAAAAATTATTAATGTTGAACAGTACTTAATGCTTCATTATTGTTTTCTCCTGTACAAGCAGATTTACAGGCTAGCAACACCTGTATGGTTTTTTTTTTTTTTTTAAATTTGTTTATACTTTTTACATGAGCTTTCTTTAAATTTAAAATAACACTCAACACGTAAGAGTTTGAATTACTCTTGAAAACTAACATTTTAAAACAGGATTCTACGATTGGATATGATATTACATTTACGAAAAAGCTATAGCAATAAATCGAATTTTAAGATTCGCATTCTTAAACAAGTTCGTTCTGATAGAATCAAAAGATACACAGTCTGTTGTTCACAGTAGCCAAAGTTCCGCACACTTCATGAACCACTTGCATGTGAGCGCGCCCATTCTTTTGCTGCAACTCGAAAAACAAAACAAATCATGATATTAACTAGAAACAGTGGCACAACTTTCTCTTAGAATCCGGCCTATCAATATTTCAAGTACACCTGTTTCAACGGCTTCAGCCCCATTTGCTTTCCAATGCTTAGCAATGTTTTCAGAGAGTGGATCGTCTGGGTTTGGTGCACTCAAAAGCGCTTGAATACTAAGCAGAAACAATAGAACAGTGTAAAATCACAAAATTCATAATCAGTAATTATCTATGTCGGAAGAATTTCCTAACAAAAATTATAGAGTTCAATCAATTTCCAAATTTAGGTAACAAAGGCATTCATTTTACTTCAAACATTGATAATTACTGATTATGAACTCTATAATTTGTGCAAGGTAATTCTTCCAACATAGATAATTACTGATTATGAATTTTTGAAGGTGTTAACCACCCCATCTAAAAACTTAGGCTATTAGAAACTATCAGAGAGAGAACGTAGTAATATATTTACATTCCACACCTTGAACATGCACAATTTTTGGGTAGAGACAATAGTTCAACCTAGGTCTTTGTCTCTTTTGATGCCATATTAACCATCTCTTTTAAAAGCTTGCCATTAGAGAGAGAACATAATTATATATTTAAATTGTCTTCGACACAAGGATAAAGCAGGTTAATCTTCCATTAAAGAGAACCATTTTCAGGATTATGGAGCGAGCATTAGAAATCCAATCATGCATGTATTGTCAGGAATAGACAGTGAAATGAATAGTACATAGACAAGGTGTTTGCTGAGAATTACTAGGCCAACAAATCATAAAATTTAAGTTCCTGTTGCATTACAACGAATTTCATGAAAAATGGCAAACTAAGATAAATACAGCGGAAATGTGTGGAGGGCATAAACAAACACAAGTAACACACATAGAAAAAGTTCGGCGGTCAGAGAATTTCACCAACTGTTTTTAAGAAATTAAATTGCATTATCCACCATGCCACCTGTAAATGTTATGCCCTAGGTCCAATCAATTTTGAATATAAACACTTTATATATATATATAATCGATACATATTTATGGCAATATCTATTATTTAATTGAATTAATATTCTTTAAATTAAATAATAGAATCTGTAAATTCAAGTATTTGTGATTTGTTAATAATAAGGAGTTGTGATTGTGAGATACAAATTACATATGACTGAATCTTAAATCGTTTGTGGTCGAAATAATAACGAGACATAGATATCGTCATTAATAATAGACCATCACGTGTGGCATTCTTACTTGTGAAGTAAGTAGTTGATCTCACAAGTTAAAGTGTGGTGACACTTGAATGAACACGTTGATATTTTGTTATAGAACAAAACATTGAAGATCCGCTAGGAGATTCCACATGGATAACTATTTGAGTGTTAGTAGTTAATCTCTAACGTTCGGTAGTGGAATTGGTCATTTGACATGAGGTTATCATAGTACCTTATATGAGGACAGTCATACTTTGGTGGTGTTGGATGTTGCTCTACCAAGAGTCGCTAATACAACACCGTTCGGGTATGTCAAGAATCATATGAACGTTGTGAATGATAGATAGAAGATTCGTCACTCTTAGATAGTAAGAGATTATGATCCACATTTTATCCAATTAAGTTGATAATGAAATCATTGGCCAACTCATAAGTCGAAAATGAGTTTTCGACTTACACTGACTTAATAGTAGGATAAAATATATGATCTATAATTGAGATTGGCACATATTCATATTCCATGATTGATCGGATCATATTGACGAAAGGATTATGGTTTCACAGTAAACGAACATGTTTGGTTTTGTTATACTACGTGACATTTCCCGTCACATGTATTGTCCGACACATTACTAGATGTTAATTTGGGACGACGTATATGAATTTGTGATAAATTAAAAGGGGTATTTTAATTTATCAATTTTGAATAGATCAAAATAATATTTCATGCCGTTAGATATCGTGATCGGGAACCTAATGTGTCACACACAAAAGAGAACCAGAAGAATGAGATTTACCAATTAATTAATTGACAAGTGTTAATTAATTGTATTGTTTATTAATAGACCCGAATTAATTAATTTATGGACCAAATTTAATTAATTTGATTAATTAAATATTAAATCGGGTTAAATTTAACAGATGGGCCAGCCTGCTTGGACTTATATTAATAGGCTGTTTGGGTTTGAAAACTGTATGAAATAATTCATTATTCTTGACAGCACAAGAAAAGTCAACTCTAATCGTCATTCTTGTTCTCTGTGTGAATTACTATTGGAGGCTGAACAATTTGACAACTTAGATTGCAGATCGTGATCATTGGAGTTCAAAAAAAAGCAAAGGAGTTTGTGGAATTCATCAAAGGTATAATTCTTATCATAATTTTTATCTAAACACAATGTAGATACTTGGTGAGAATTGAAATTTGTTTTATTTTTCGTTAAGTAAATTCTCAACATAACCATGGCGGAGTCTTTTTAAAATACCTTGGAAGCAGCCATTGGGATTTGGGTACTCTCCAGGCAAAAGCAATTCCAGCTTGAAAACACCTCCTACAAATTAAGGTCATTACGTCACAGTAAAACAACATCGAAATTAGTTAATCATGTGTTGTTAAAAAGCAATCAAAATACAATAGGCCTACTTATGGATGCACATTTGGGATAAGAAATGTTTTCCTTCAACCAAGCTTAGAAATGTTTGTATTGCATGGTTTGTTGTACAACCAAAATTCTCTAGTCGATGGCTCAACCGACGCAATTGTAATTTAGCTATCAAATCTCGACTTTTAACTATGCAAGAAACATGTAGGTTGAGCACTACTCGAAAATAATTTATCTAAACATGGTAATTCTAAATTGATCATGGATGTGAGAAACTACATCGATTATATAAAACCTTAAAATATACAAAAAGGGGTGTCCCTTGCAACGGCTACAACAAAGGCATGACTTCAACACCCCCAAATTCTACATTTTTTATAAATATTATATAATATGGAATAAACTTAAGCACAATTGAAGATCTCATTGAAATTTAAAAACTCAATATGATTGTTCTAATAATTATCATAATTAGGTATAAATTAAAAGTAACTTTTAATGAAACCCAAACATAGGCGCTTAGTTTGTGAAAATAAGTATACTTCATATATTATTTAATATTAATTATTAGAAGAGGAGAAGAGAAGAGAGATATTGCAACTCCACCATACTATTGCACAACAAACTTGTCATATTACAATATTAGGTTGGGGTGGGATAGACACAATGCAGGAGAAGCCACCACTTATTCATAATATGATGCTCTTCCTATTCAATGGCAGGCAGAAGCATTAATGTTCTTAAATTCAAAGATCCAAATCCTCTGGGGCGAGACCCAATTCATCAAGAACTTCTTTGCAGCCGGGGACCGAGTCTTTGGTCATGAACCCTAGTGCGTTTGCATAACGTATTGTGTTGTGCATTCCACTGTTTTCAGTGCATACAATTCTTGCTGTTTCTAGGCCGGCCATTGGCACATTGCACTCAGCTTCGGGACTCTCAGTTAGTCTCACCTCGCAGATGCTGTCCCCATGATCTCCTTTTACGTTCAACTTGTAGTGTCCATTGCTATCTGTTACACCCTCGACCGAGTATGTCACATTCCTAGTTATTGGGTCACTGCATTCCAACTTCAAGGTCGCACCTAAATAAAATATACATAGATGTGAGTTAGATGTTTGTTTTGTGCTGAATAGCATAGATAGTTGATATCTAGAATAATTACCTGCAATTTTGTGGCTGAGTTTGGTCTCAAACTTGACGCGGCATGGATCACAGTACACATCGCCTTCGACATTGAATACTTCTGGTGCATGGCAGTGGGCAACGGTGGCAAAGGCTAAGATGCATAAAGCAGAGACGAGAGAAACAGCCTTTGCCATTTTTTTTTGTTTTTTTTCCTTCTCTTGCTGTGTGTGAAAAAATGGAATGCATTGAAGGGATTTTTATAGAGGGAGGGATTAGAGAGAGAGAGGGCAGAGCAAATATTTCTTAAATGGTTTATGGAGTCTCCCTAATTTTAGAGAGATGAACTCGGTTCTTTATTTACCTTCACTCACGGGTAGAAATCATTTTGAGCCAAGAAAAATCGAGTGGGGATTTTTTTTTTTTTTTCTATGAAGATTTCTTGTAGAAAATAAAATAAATCATCCATACTAATAAAATTACGCATGCATTTATTGATGTCAATGGGCCGAGCCGGCCTTTAAGCCACGAGCTCACGAGCCAAGCCGCTCGTGGCTCGTTTGCTCGTGCTCGGCCCACGAGCCGGCTCGGCTCGGCTCGGCTCGTGGCTCGTAATTTTTTTTTTAGTTTTCCTTAGTTTTTTTTTTTATTTTTAAAATGTTTTATCACGAGGCTCGTGGGCTCGTTCCCACGAGCGCTCGGCCCGAGCGGCTCGTGAGCATGAACAGTACGAGCCGAGCGGCCGAGCCGACAAGTCGCTTGGTTCAATTGACATCACTACATGCATTCTGCCCGTTTGAACCAAATTATTGCAGAATGAGAATGAAAAATATAGTCGTTTTTGAGCCCACATAAAAAATTTAAATTTAAATATTGATATGATGGATAACGGTCATATTTTTCATTTTAATGAGATAATAATGTAGATCAAACGGGGGTTCATATTTTTTTAAGTTGCAAAATTTCTCCAATGAATAAGAAATTGATCTTTCGCGACAAAATAACATCTAAAATTCAATTGATTGATTTTAATTTTTATTCATTGAACAAATTTTGTTAATTTTAATTTGTTCTTGTAATGTCGGAATTCGGAAGCGTCGAGTGAAGTATTTTCTAATATCTTGTTAACTTATTTAAATTAATTTTTATTGATTTGATTTTAGAGTTTTATAAATCTTGTACAAAAAAATCCTTTAAATATATATTTAATGAAAAATAAATAATTAGAAATATGTGTACTAGAGGTTATATAAGTTGGTATAATAGGATGTTATTTGTTATTTTAGTTGATGACAGTTTATCAATTAAGATATATTTTCAATGACATCTGTAAATATTTCCAAAAATGTGTTTTTTTGTAACTATTGTACAAAATGTAAATTTATAACATACGGTACATAAAATATAATCGCGATATGGTGCTAAACTTATCACAACTTGGCCTCTTACTGATGGACTTCTATGTTCGGCTCATGTTTATAAACTTTTTATAAATAATCAAGTCACTTTAAACACGCCGTTCTAGAGACAAGCTTAATGTTTCCAACTGAAGTTTGCACAACTTTGATGTTGTTAACAATAAAGTCTCGAGTTAAAGTGTCGCATAGTATCACATCTAATTGAGTGTAGCAAGCAAATTTCACATTTCAAGTAACCTACGTAAACGTAAAGAAAATTGAAAACTACGATTCACCAGTGTCACAGGAGTACAGAGGACAGATAATTCAGTGACGCTCAATTAGTGGTCACAGCGCGAGTTCAAAATCCAGTTCACAGATGATCAACCTCAATAAAAGTTAGAATTTTTTGCCTCGTAGAGATAGAACCTTGCCAGCCGTGAAGTTCTTTTCCCAAAACAGTAGAAGATTATGTCTCTGATTTCGGTATTCTCTTAAGTAGTTTGTACAAGCCAAACACATTTTTCTGCTGCCATAGATATGGGATGAAGAATGACCGGTACTTGGAAGGTGACAATTCACGATCTAGATATGGTAATGCTGCAACCACCTATAGCAGAATACATTGAATGAATACACACACCTCGATAGATATATACACACCACGCACACATACAGAGGGAGGGAGGGAGAGAATCTTTACCTCCCACGTGTTCAAGTCACTTCCTCGAGGAAGGTAAGGTCTTTGGAGGTGCAACTCTACGAGGAAGGTGCATTTTTCAAGATTTTTGAGCTGCAATGTTATTAGCACAAAAGAGAGGAGGAAAAAAAAATTCCAAGTCATTGCTACAAGTAAAACAAAGAACGAAATTGATTCACTTGCTCGAAGTTAAAATACAATGAAGAGGAAAAAAAGTTTTAACGACAAAGTGAGCAGAAATTAATTACATATTGTTGATCTGATGCCTCGTTCTTGTTGTTGAAATAGGATGGTGCTGCAGACGTTCCACCTAATGTAGAGTTGAAGGGAAAAGGGAGAAGACCTCTGAACCCATCATCTATCCACTGAACCTCACTCACATAGTCGGGGACGAAAAAAGATGATGGAAAACGGTGCCACTCACTTCCAATGCAAACGGTCGAACCTACGTTACACGTAACCAAATATTAATAAGAAATACAATTGAACTAATAGGATGAGAAAACCATGAATGTGATGATTCACACACACACTGAGGAAGTGCAGATTCCACATCCAATGTGACAATCCTCAGACAAAACACTAAACATGTTCAACAAGCAAAACGTGTTTGAAAATCAGGAAAACAAGCATGTTCTCAAAACAACCAAATTCGGTCATTATCATTATCTTATTAGCACAATTTTGAAAGTTTCCTGCTAATGGCAATAGAATTATTAACGGTTCAGTCATTATCATTCTCTAATTAGCATGATTTGGCAAATTTCCAGCTAATTGCATTACTTGTTAACATTGTAAAAGAGATGGTTGCTCATAAAACAGGGTTATATTACTATTCAGCTCAAGTAAAAAATGAAGAAAACAAGTAACATAGGAAAAGATTTTAATACTTTCTTATTCATATGATACCCAAAAAAGTTAAGTCCCTGTGGTTTGTTAGTCGAAATCTTATATGCCGAAAATTCAGAAATATTAGTACTGTTGGCATGTAGACGAAAGTCCTTCAAGACAGATGAATGAAGCGCAACACTGATTCTTACCTGTCCCTGCATCATCGTGGTGCTCCAAATGCTTGTATATTTCTAAAGGAGCAGAATAACCATTAGTCAATGAAAATGTCCTGGCATGGGAAGCGCACAGAATGAGTCCAAGTACCAAAGGTCTCAAACCCTTTGCTATCTGTACACGCAAATCAAAAGTAAGTTCTAAGTGGCAGTGATCATCAACCAACACAACTTTGCTACAGGAATTAGGAATTTTACCACAACAAGCAGAGAATTATCATTGGGATTATATTTATCACGAAACAAATCTGGAAAGCTCTCAATGACAGCTGCAGCAGCAACACAAATAAGTGGATATATTGGATAGAGGAATCTGCAAAAGGACAGGAAAATAACAAGAATCATCACTTAATTTTTCGTTCATATCCATTTTACAATCTCGAGTTAAGCAAGATCAGACAAAAACCATTGATTTCTAAAAGTGCTACTGCCGCATCAAATGTTTGTACAGACAATAGAGAACTTCACTAAGTGCATTGGAAAACCCAATCTGAACTCTCGTGTAAAAACAAAATGGTATAATAGCATGTTAATCTATGTGTTCCCACGTATTCTAGCAACAGGGAAAGATCCAATTCCACTGGCTTTCTCCATCTTTTACACTAACTGGCATACAGATATCTCTATGAACACCCAAAATCTACCAGAGGAAGTTATCCAAGATAGAGAAAGGCGAGGCAAAAAAGATAGTAGAGGATGACCTGACTAACTCTGTTAGGAAATCAATCAACTTAAACCAGTACAATTCACACGAGCACTTACATCACTCTACGCTAACTAATCAGGAAGAGGCAGGGATAACATATACCAAATGCATTGCCTTTCTGGACCTCATAAATCTATGGGATAAAATTATTAAGATATCCCAGTTTTAGGATTTCCTGAATTCCTAAACCTAAAATCTGATATTTATGCAGAAACGGGGCTGAAAAATTAAGCGGACCGACTTCGCAAAGCTTACTGCAGTAAATCAAGAAACACAATTCTTTAGCACGTGGGCAGCATGTTACATGGATGCGCAGAGATTATTTGGGCACAAACAGTAGAGCAACATGCATGTGACTGTAGACCTCCCATCAGAATTGCAAAATCAAGAAAATTTCACGTCTGATGAATAGTTTACAAACACAAATGTAAAAGCATAGAATCTATACCAACCCTACATAATTAGATATGAGCTTTTTATTCTCTGATATGTGAACTAACTCTCCTCATTTATCCATTAATAAAGCAAAAATAGCTTTTCAGTAAAGTTTGGGCAAGGGACATCTTTCTTAATATTCACATGCATATATACAAATATGAAGAAATGACTTGAGACGAAAACAGTTTGGCATTCTACATGTTTAACTAACATTTATAGAAATAATATGAACTGGTGATCAAAAGTAAAGATGTTAATAGTCATTGTAATCCCTTGAGACAAAAAAATAATGGTAATGATACATATTTAACTAACACTCTAGGAATAGTACAAACCAGTGATCAACAATTAAGATGTTATTATAGATAATAAAAACAAACAAATATAGAGAGAGAAAAATATTGAACAGATTTTTCTATTCTAGAGTGGGGTGGGGTGGACGGATAATTTTGATCTAACCTTTCTTCCTTGTGCGGCTGCAAAGACATAAAAGCTAGCCATATATAGATAGGTGAGATGATAACCAACAAGTCTGGAGCATACTTCTTCTTTGCAATTGGAAGAATGGCAATGAAAAGCAGAGCAAGAATGAAACAGAAGTTGAAGTTATTGAAGCCATTTCTCAGGTAAAACAACAGCCCTTCAGTGCCATACAAATGACTCTCTCCACCGCCTACGACATTGTATATCAACAAATTGAGAACAGATGATGTCCACTTTCCATAGTAGAAGTAGTCAACATAAACTGAAAATGCCTGAAAAAAAAATTGACGTATCTATCATATGATATGCATATCATAGGAAGAATTGAAGAAAATTGCAAAAATACAGGATCAGATTCATTAACATTATAGGATTGCCAACTATAATTAAACAAAAAGTTTATAAAGAAATTTGATTTATAATCAATTTCACTTACCATAAGAGCAAGAGAAGTGACAACGCCAGATATAAATGCATATTTAAACCTTCTAAATAGAGAGTAAAATGTAACCGGAAGGAATGCCAAGATTGAGAATGGCCACCCAAGAATGACTCCAGTGGCTGCAATAGCAACTGCTGCAGCAGGTTTCCCAAAAAGAAATAACGCTGAAGAGAAAGACATCGCATACATAGAGAATGAACTTGGCAAGAAACCTGCAGTTGAAGTCCATACAAAATATGTTTAAGTTAATAAAAGGGCGGAAAATGTAAACTTATTTATAAAAATAAGAAAGAACTGAGTACAACCAATTGGTCCTCGTGGTCACATAAAAGTGCATTACCAATGAATTATAAAGAAGAAGAGCACAGATTAGGAAACAATTAATTAAAAAGACATACTTACTAGTGCTAGCGAAGAAACAGCCGCTTGCTAAGCATAGCATTGCAAGTGTATATGAAGCAAGACGTTTTCCATACTTCCTGGATATGGCTACAACTAGGGCAGCATCTGCCATGACAGAGAGAAAGCCAAGAAAAAATCGCACTGCATAGAAGACTTTCACCTGAAATATGTAGATTTGTTGAGCACACGGAATCAAGAAATGAAAAGAGAAAAAGGAGGTAGACGGGGCCACCAGGGTGGGGGCATCAGCAAAAAGTAGTTCAGGATCGGGCAGAAATATCTCACTTTTTCTTCATAAAACCACCAGGAAGCAGGCCCACCAGCCAATTTATGGAGAAGAATATACAAATATGATCGTAATGCAAACTGCGAGCTGCAGGAGACCAAGCATTTGATGAGAAGATATCATTAAAAAAATTGGCGATGCTCGCAAATCTTGAGCTGTTTTTATATGCGTACATGCATAGACTACGTTCTGGAATACGAAGAAGATTAAATGAACAAATTATTTACTGAATTGACACTATCGCAACTCCTTCCTGAGGCCATCATCATGACAAGGCGACATGTTTTCAGCAGCGCCTCAAGGCAAGGATCAGACGGTTCATTAGGAGACTCAAAACTTACACTTGCATTGTCTTTTGTCAAGGTTTGCGCCTTGACTTACCGGGTACATGCCTCAAGGCATAAGCATTAGGGCGTTGAGGAGTGACCTACTTTCTCTTGCATCCTGGAATATTTTAATGGCCTCGGATTTCTGGACTGCTTTTTCTAGCATTTTTTCTTGAGTTGTCTTACACACAACTCATCCCAAAAAAGGAAAAGAATTACAAGTTAAAGAAGAGAATGGGTGAAGAAAGGTACAAGCTTTAGGCCTCTACTCCAACTAAAGTGAAATCACTAATGTGATGTTCCAACTTCACGAAGGCATATGACCAATGACAAGAGACGTGTAACTTCAAAGTAAATAAAACTCTTTGGTCAGCCACTCAGTTGTTTCGTTTATTTGACTTTTAGTTCTACTTCTGGACAAATGGTCTTGCTATGTAATTACTGCTTTGATAATTAATTATGTGCTACTTAGTTTATCTAGTTTATGTAATAGACTTTCTAATTTTGTTGAAATGTTATTAATGGATAATTTTAGATGCTTATGGTTTATTATTATTAGTGTAATTATGCATTTTAAAAAATTTTGAATTATTTTATGATTGGAGGCTGCCTCCATTCTTTCGTCTCGCTCCACAGAAACAAAATGCCTCATACCATATTTCCATAACAAAGGGAAGATTAAATATGTATTGTAGTATTTACTAAATGAAACATTAGCTATCTAAAGGCCATTACTTGTGACAATTGTAACAATTACATTGTAATATCCAAATAAATGACAGCACTTTGACCATTTAAAACTTAAACCTAAAAAGATGCAAAAATTAATCTGTCTGTGCAAAGTTCTAATTTCTAGGCAATATAGTAGCTAATAACAATTTTATGCAGCTTTCTTCACTCTCACAACGTTTTGTACACCATTCTAATTTGTATTTCAAACAAAATCCACCACCTGGAGATCGTAAGCTTTACCCTATACTCAGAAGTTAAACTACAACCTATACTGTGCGTCTTTCATATACATTTCACCATACAATTTAGCCACAGCTATAGACAGCTCCAAACAATAAACTATTAACTAATTAAGTGAAATAAAAACATACAAGTAGATGCACACCTGTATTCCCAGGTCTGGAAGCCGGACTTGTAGAGTAGGAAATGGAGGGGCTCCCAGTAATTGAAAACCTCATCGCAGTCGTGTATGATGTTCGATGTGGCGCTCATATACCTCAACATCCCCAGTGCCACCAGTGGCAGGAACCATCCTAATCCCTTCTCCTCGCCATCGCCGCCGGGTTTTTCCGGCTTGTCCAGCTTCGTGTACGGCGTGGACGATGTCGTGTGCATATCCGTCGGCAACGGACGCCGCTGCCTCGTCGTTAGCGCCATTTCCTTTTCTTCTCTCTCTAAAAATTTCTTTCCGTTTCTTCTCTCTGTGTGTAGATTGTATTTGGAGTGGAGAATTTGATGGTTTTGCCTTTCGATCTTGCAAATGATTCGTTACTTGTATTTGGGGAAATCAGTGTGTTGATTGGGAGATTTTAAAAGGAAGAACGCCGAACGATTTATAGAAATGTAAAATTACAGTGTTGGTCCCCAATCTATTAACAGACAATCACAAAGGCAGTGATGACGTGATGTTGAACAATCTGTTTTATTAGGAAGCCAATCCAATAGAGATTGAGAAACAAGTGTAATTGTCTTCAGGGGCTTATCCTATTACGATTTATATTTAGCCCTGGTTCAGTTCGGTGGATGGTCGTTAAGCTAACATCTACATGGGTCGATTGTCGAACTCACGACCTCGATGGAAACCTACATTCCAGTTTGGCGGGTCGCCCGTGAAAGGTCAACAACCCATGTGGTCGAGCCTACATCATAATTTGAGACACCTACATTGTTTTGTAAACCATCCATGCATGATAGCAGATAAAAGGATAAATTCCATTGCAACATTATTATTAAAGTACAAGATAACGATCCTTAACATTGATCAAATCTGATTGCATTCAGATATCAATGTTCTAGCATAGATATAAAAAGCAAGTTTTCAAGTAGTGACCAGGTCATCCAACTTTTCCACCTCGAAAAGTCGTTCTCATACAAAGGGGTAAAAAGAAACAAAATAAACTTAACCGGTATTCTGCAAACCGGCAGCAATACCCTTCATGGTCAAGATGAGGGTGTCCTCCAATCCCGGGGCATAATCACTTGTCGGGTTCAACATCACAAGTTCAGCAGCCGAGCTTGATTCTATATAATCTTTGGAGATATGAGGCCTCAACTTCACGTGGTAGTTTGGATCACGAATTCGCTTCAGAGTATAAGCCTGGCTCACATTTAAGGTTGTAATGTAAGAATCACGCAAACGAAGTCGTTGCTTCAAGTAGGGGTCTCCTTCCAAAAGATCCTTGTGTCCAGCAATCTACAAAATGTGGAATTACTCGATCAACATAATCTCCAGCAGTTGTTTTAGAGCAATCAAATGAACAAGTATTCAACCAAATCTTTACAATTTCAGACTTTCTGAAGACATTACCTGGAGCAGAAGACCTTTTGTTTCCTCATACATGGCCCTCAAATGCTGACCGAGCGACCAAAGATCTTCTGAAACGAGGAGTTTGTCATAAAGAGCAGCGATACCAGGGTCTCCCTTGGCAAATACCATCTCAACTAGATCGATAGTGACTCTAAAGAAAGGCCATTCGTTGTACATTTCCTGTAGCATTTTGATGTTCTTAATGTCCTTTTGGAGTGCATATTTAAATGCTGCTCCAAAACCAAGCCAAACGGGGAGATGAAATCTGGTCTGAGTCCAGGCAAAGATCCATGGAATAGCTCTGAGTGATTCAATGCCTCCACTTGGTTTCCGTTTTGACGGACGACTACCAATGTTCATCCTACCGTACTCCAATTCTGGCGTGGCCTAAAAGAATGAGTAAAAGAAGTTTCGTCATTCAACTGCTATACATTGGAGTTAGCGATTATCCTTGAAGAAAAAGAAAAAATATGATGTGCCATTTAACTCACAAGGCGGAAATACTCTACAAACCGGGGTTCTTTGAATACAATTGAGCGGTACTCTTCTGTGGAGACAACAGCAATTTCATCCAAAAGTGCACGCCACTCGGGTTTTGGGGCGACAGGTGGACGCATCCCATGTTCAAGTGTAGCAGCAGTAAAACGTTGGAGTGTTCTGAAACACAAGTGTTCCTCCCCAAACGATTGCTCAATAACTTCTCCCTGTACTGTGACACGGAGAGATCCATGAATAGTATCTGGAGGTTGGGACAATATAGCAAGGTGAGTGGGGCCACCTCCTCTTCCAACTGTCCCACCTCGACCGTGGAACATAGTCAACTTCACTCCATATTGTTTTGCAACTTTGATAAGCTCCTCCTGAGCCTTGTACAGTTGCCAGGCTGCTGACAGTCGACCAGCATCTTTGCCAGAGTCTGAGTACCCAATCATCACCTCTTGCTTACCATTAATCCGATTTTTGTACCAATCAATGGAGAAAAGACGTGCAACAGCAGCAGGAGCAGCTTCAAGATCATCTAATTTCTCAAAAAGTGGAACAACTCTCAATGGGGTCTTCACATGGCATTCACGCTGTAGAAGCTCAACTGCTAACACATCAGATGGTGCCGTAGCCATTGAAATAATGTATGCTCCAAAGCAGTCGGGTGGGAGTTCCGCTAAGACGTGGAACGTATCCAAAACATCAGCAATCTCTTCAGTTTTTGGAAGATCAGGTCCAAAGAGGGGTCTCTTGCCACTAAGTTCAGACAGCAGCCATTCCTGCCGATGCTCTTCTGACCATTCTCGATAGGAACCAATTTCCAAGTGCTTGGTAATGGTATCTAGGACATCAGTGTGTCTGTCCGATTCTTGTCTTATATCAAGTCTCACAAGTGAGAGACCAAAGGTAGAAACTTGCCTTAGAAAATCCAGAAGGCTTCCATCGGCTATCGACCTGTCCCCACAAGCACAAAGAGATCTATAGCAGAGCTCGAGAGGTTCTAAGAACTGCATAAAATTTAAAAATCGAATCAGCACCTTTTTAATATATCTGGGGTAAAAAATTCGTTGTGGAACCTAAAAACTCAAAATCCAAGAGCGCCGAATAATATATAGCTTGCATTCACAACAAAAAGAGAAGTGTAGATGTGTGAAAGTCCAGGCAGACATTGAGTTACAAGCATATGTGGAAACTAAACTACTTCAAAATTTCATGCTTAAGAGAACGTTTTGTCATTATGGGAAGATTAGCGCATGCTATAGGTGCACATGAACCTGTCAGTGGTTAATTTGGAAGATGAAGAAAAAAATACCTGCTCAACATTGATGTACGTCGCCTCCTCAGGAATATCAGATATTCCTTGGGCTAATAAATGGCGTGAACGCTCACGTGTCTGATAGAGCTTATCTCTCACATCACCAAGAATGACACGATAGGGTTCATTGGGTGGAACTTGTTTCCAAAATTCTGCATGGCAGAAGGGCCAATTTTTTAACTCCAGAGAGATAAAGAGAGAATTCTATATACAGAGTAAGAATAAATATCAAAAGCAGCCATTAAATTAGCCTCTGGTTCTGAAATTCATATTCATAGGAAGAGGTGGTATGTCTCAAGATAAGAATCAGAAAATTGTATTTAATATTGACTGGAGAGTGCATAGATTACCTATGTAATGCTTAGCATCTCTCTTTGAGGATCTATGGAGTTCATCCGCTCGAACACGAAGCTCGTCACTGCAACGCCACATAGACAACTGGCAAGAGCATAGGAATTAGAAAAAGAGAAAACATAATATAGGATTACAGCTTACTAGCTGAAATAAAAGAAGCTGAAAAAATCTCAGATAAACTTTACCACAATTTAGTTATTGAATACCTCAAACATGAGATCCTCTATTTGGGAATAGTACAACTTAGCAGCCATCATTCTAGCCAATAGGCAAACGTCTCTTGTGACCTCAGGAGTTACCCTTGGATTGCCTGCATTTGAATTTACACAGATGTTAAGCATTATAAAACAAGGAAAAGTTATGCAAAGTCACTTCGAAATTACAGTAAAATGTTATTCTGTCTTATTGTTAGAAAGTCATAGATATAGAACAAGTAAAAGACAACTGCAACAGTGTATGAAAATGATAAAATATATTTAAACACGAATTAAATCTTTCAACCAGATATGTTCTGTTGCCTGTATTCTAACTAATTTGTGACACGATATAATAGATGGTATTTGTCTTGGGCAATAAGGAATATACCATCACGATCTCCACCCATCCAAGAAGAAAACTGAATCAGAGGGGCATTGTAAGGAACGCGTTCATTAATCCCGATATTCTTAAGTGCTGTATCAACACGTCGTAGAAACTTCGGCACGCCATTCCAAATTGTCTCATGGAAGTAGCTCATTCCAGCTCTCATTTCATCTTGGGGAGTAGGAGGAGTCCTCCGTATCTCATCAGTTCTGAAGGCAGCTTGAATCTGCAATCAAATAGGAGAGAAAACAAAATCAACAGTATAAGCAAGCTGTTTCCTGGAGAATCTTCCAAACATCTAATCTCAGATTTAAGCCACATAAAATGTTAGTCATTGAAAAAGAAAACATTCTACATGACAAATACATCTATCCAGAGAAAAGAATTAAGAACTCAATTTTAATCGAAGATAACAAGCCTGTTTCCACAGAACATCTTTTAATCTGCCTTGAAATGATAAAGTCATGTGGGGGATTGGCATTTGCCTACAGAGGCGTGCTGTTTTGAGTTAAGTAATTTAGATCTGACAACTAATTTAGTGTATTCCATATAAGTGTAAATGTATATATATTGAAAAAAGAAAAAATGGATGATTTGCACTGGAACTGTAATGTTTAAGATAATTTCCTGAGAATGAAAGCCATTCATTGTAGAAAGACATCTCATATAAATATAGAATGAGGCACCTAACTTGTAACTAAAAAACCTAAAATTGCAATATAATTTATGCACTCATTCCAATAGAAAGCAGAAACTACTTCAAGATTGATTTGCATAATAGAAGGAACATAACTTCCAATCAGATCTCGAAAGGCATATTGTCCTTTTATGATTTACAACTGGCATAAAAATGCAGATAATCCTTTACCACATCATTTTCAATAATTTGAAAGTGAAATTTGATATGATAATAAGAATGTGTAGATCGAGAAACTCTCACTTTACAAAGACATGGGTTACATTGATGGAATCTAAATTTCCACATAAAAGCAATTGAAGATTCAAAAAGGGATAGATTAACTGCTAAGAATATCAGGTGCATAAGATCAAAAGATAATATTTATCCATCCATGCGTATAATCTAAAGTAGCAGAAAATAACTAATGAAGCACCCAATATTTACCTCCCTCTGTAAAGCCTCATCAAACTCCTGTTTATCATCAGGTGTAATGTCTTTGGCATACAACTGAGCCAAGCAATCTCGAATTCTGGATAAGATGAAATCATGAAGAGAAGTTAGAAAAGGTTAGAAGAAAGAAGGCTCTTTATAGGACCATAGAAATTATAAAAACCAAGCAAGTGATATGAATCTTGAGTGTGTAATCCAATAAACATAAAATCTGGAAAAACAAACCTCCCATGCTTTTGAAGTAATGATCTTCGAACAGATTGAGTTGGATGAGCAGTAAACACCAAATCCACTGTTTGATTCTTCAATGCATCAAAAACTTCTTGTGGAGACTTCTTTAAATCAACTACAAGTCTCTTGAGAGTCTCTTCGATGTCTGATTCAGTAGTTGCCGAGCTTTCATCCGTGTAATCACCTTTTTTCTTTTTGTTCCGCCGGCGGTAAGCAATCTGAACCTCCTCGGCCAAGTTGGCCAAGTTAAGCATGTGAGAGAACGCTTTCGCAACTACAATTGAATCCCCCGGGTCCAAACTAGTCAGAACATTTCCAAGCTCCTCTAACTTTTTCGGATCATGCTTGCCGCCTTCATACTCAGCGGAAAGTTCATAACACTCTTGTACCTATATTTATCAAGGAATTTTTAAAAATGCAATTACTGCATCTATCCACAAATTGTTCATATACGACATTCCCGCTAAAAAACTAGTGAAATTAAACAACGGATATATATAGTCAAATCACACTGTAGGGACACTGTGATCTATCAATGCTGATTGCGACTGGAACCAAAACCATTTTGCAGATCATATCTGTCCGGAAACACAGTTTAATAAGCCAAAATTAACATAAAATCTGGGGTTCGGCAGCATGTGGCAGGTTTGATGCACAATATTGGGCAGCTCTATCCATTATAACTCGGTTAGATTTTAACATTGTTAGGCAAATTGTTGTCAAACGACCTCCCGAACGATGATGTAAATATTGTTTATACAGTCGACATCGACCAAATGACTGAATGTATATCGACACCACAATTTTCTAAACCAATCATATTATGGGCCATTTGAAGCAGCCCAACCCAAAACTTGGATGGCTTTTATCTTGTTGACAGCCCGCTTATTCCTATTGGCCTTATTATTCCCTAACCTAAAAGTCCATACCTAACCCTTTATAAACCCGCCCCGTTACTGTTGATGGTAGTGCGTGTGTGAAAGTTTTGGTAGCCGTGTCTTGAGAGAAAGCTGCCCCCTTTTGGCTTCGTGCTTCCAGTCTTGCCGTGTGCTTTACGGTGCTTGTTTTCACCTCTTACCTTAGCCTTTGTGGCTGACTTCTGAGCTTCAATAATCTCCCGCTGAGGGAAACAGTTGAGCAACCGGTTTGGGTGTTTTTCGGGTTTGTGATTTGGTTGGATATTTGTGGTGTTGATTCAACACACTCAGCCCGGATTTCTTGAAGTTTGGAGTTCCTTAATCAACAAACATTGTTTTCTTCCTTAATCTTGTCCATGGTTGTCGAAGGGTGTGCAGATTTATCAAAATACAAATAATCCAGCAACATTAGTTTGGCAGAAACCAAGGATTAATGAATTACCAATTTACCATAACATCAATACTATCTAAACTGTCCTCAATATCAAGATCAAATATTTGGCATCATGATCATATAAATATTAAAAAAAGCATACCGTTTCCTTGAGATCCTCTCCGTGCAAATCCTGAAGAATATCCAGAAATCGATCCAAAAGCAGAGCATCATACTCAATGAGCTTGTCATCCTCGGACACTTTCCCAGGCACCAAAAGCCTCAATTGGGCATCAATAGATGCCATTTTCTCCAAATTCCTATTGGCCATCAAATTCTTCACTCTTTTCTCTTAAACCCAAGTTCTGAATACACAAATGGACTCAAACCCTGCAAAAGATGAGAACTGGCAGCGAAAATCTTAGATTTGATAGAAATCAAAGTGAAAGTAAATTTTGATCCCTACCATTCCAATAAAAGTAGAATGAAATCTAAACGACTATCCAGTCAAAGAGAGAACAACAGAAATGCAGCTCATGCAAAAAGGGATTGCATTTGAAAATAATGCTTTCTTTTACTTTTTCTTTGGGCCCAGAAATATCAACGTAAAAGTTCTTGATAGTGTACCTCAGTCCTCGCCTCTGAATTTCTTGATGAAAAGGGATCGCAGAGAGAGTTGTGATCCAATGCTCTGCAAAAGACAAATATATATAGGACAAAACAAGGAGAGAAGAATAAATTTCATTATTATTAGGGGGATTTGCTTAAAAGGAACAATAATCTTTGGTAAAATAGCCCATCTCAATACTTTTTGGTTAACTAGTCTTTAGTCTATTTCATTATGTGTTAAAAGTTTTAAACACCCTTCATTTGAAATATCTAAAATATCCAATTTAAAACAAAAATTTACCAAATCCCCCAAACATAAATCCCCACTTTCATTCTACTTTTCATACACAATTTAAAACCAACAGCAAAATGGCATACTGCCGTTTTAAACGACTGAATGCCGTTTTAACTAATTTTATGTTCGTATCAATTTATGTTTCCTCGTATCCACATAAAAATTAATAAAAACAAGTTTTAACAATATTTTGAGTGAAATTGAGAGTCCCTGATCCAAAACGGCGTGCTGTATTTATAAACGGTTTGGCGACATTTTAACTGTATCTAAAATGACATGCAGCCGTTTTAGATGATTATGTGTCGTTTCAACTAATTTCGTATCAATTTCACTTTATTCACTCGTATGCACATTAAAATGAAAGAGTTGAAGTTTTCCAAGTCTGGTCGACTTGTTTTGTAGTGAAATCAAGGTTCCGCCATGTAGAACAACATGATGTCGTTAAAAAGTAAATAATTTAAATTTCAATTATGAGATAAGATACTCAATAAATTAGATTGTTTAACTTGTATAAATCTTACATGATGTTCTAATATTTGATCGACTCATTTTGGAGTGAAATCGAGACCCTATAATTTAAAATGACATGCTGCCATTTTAAACGATTAGGTGTCGTTTCAACTAATTTCGTATTCGCTTTACTTTATTTTCACTTGTATGCACATGAAAATGAACGAATAGAAGTTTTCATTATGTTTGGACCCGTTTATCGGCATAAAGTTCACCCGATAATAACCAACACCATTGTTCCGTGAGTAAGTTTTTTTAGACTCAACTACGAAATAAAGTAAATAAAACAAGTATGGTATAGAAAACATAGCATGTGCAATCGTTCAATATATATAACTTATCTATGATATTCTAAACATTGTTTTTACTAATTTCGAAGAAACATCGAGAATCCGTGACCCAAAATGGCATGTAGTCATTTTACATGTACGTATATCATTTTTGCTAATTTCATGTTCGTTTCACTCCATTCTCGCTCGTTTTTCATATGGAAGTGTAAGAATGAAAGTTTTAACTAGATTTAGACATCACAGTCCACAAAAAGTTCAAACTATAGTGAGTCACATCATACGTCCGATTGGAGATTACACTACACTTGACAACCAAGGAAAATGTATATAAAACATAGCATGTGCAATCGTTCAATATGTACAACTTGTCTATGATGTTCCAAACATTATTTTTACTAGTTTCGAAGAAAAATCGAGAGCTCGTGACCCAAAATGACATGTAGTCATTTTAAACGTATGTATATCATTTTTGCTAATTTTGTGTTCATTTCACTTCATTCTCGCTCGTTTTCACATGAGCTCGTTTTCACACGAACGTGTAAGAACAAAAGTTTTAACTAGTTTAGACGTCATAGTCCACACAAAGTTCAAACTATAGTGAGTCACATCATACGTCCGATTGTAAATTATACTACATATGACCACCAAGAAAAATGTAACAAGTATGGTATACAAAACATAACGCATGCAATCGTTCAATTTGTACAACTTATCTATGATGTTTGAAATATTGTTTTTTACTAGTTTCGAAGAAAAAATCGAGAACCCGTGACCCAAAACGACATGTAGTTATTTTAAATGTATGTATATCATTTTTGCTAATTTTGTGTTCGTAGCAAGTGTGATAGTCAAAACATAGCACGTGTAGTTGTTCAATGTGTACAAGACATGTATGATATTTCAAATACCGTTTTACTAGTTTTGGAGTGAAATCGATATCTCCTGACCCAAAATGGCATTTGATCATTTTAAACGGAGGGTTGCCGTTTAGAGTTTAGGTTTTAGGGTATTGAGGTTAGATTTTAGGGTATAGGGCAAAAGAGAAAACATGTAATTATTCAACATGCCTTTTTAAACGACTAAATACTGTTTTAACAAATTTTGTATTCGTTTCACTTTATATTCCTTCGTATCCACATAAGATACTCTATAAATTAGTTAATGCAACATGTTGTGATCTTGTGACCCAAAACGACATGTTGTCGTTTTAAACGCATAGATGACGTTTCTACGAATTTAGTGTTCAGTTCAGCTGATTGCTGTTTTAGATACCTAAAATGTCGCATGGACGTTTTAATCGTATGATTGCCATTTTTCTAATTCAGTGTTCAATTCACATCACTTTCGTTCATTCAGCCCCCCCAAGTCGAGACCTTGTGACCCAAAACAGCATGGTGTCGTTTTAAACGCATAGCTGACGTTTCTACGAATTTAGTGTTCAGTTCAACTGATTCAGCTGATTGCTGTTTTGGATACTTAAAATGGCGCATGTACGTTTTAATCGTATGACTGCCGTTTTTACTCATTTAGTATTTGTTTCGGTTCATTCACGCCCGTAAGATACTCAATAAAGTAGTTAATTCAACATGTACAAGTATACTAAGATATTTCAAACTATGATCCACTAGTTTTTGGGTGAAATCGAGACATCGTGACCCAAAACGACATATGATCATTTTAAACGTATGGTTGACATTTCTACTCATTTAATGTCCGCTTCAATTCAACAACATCGTTCCATGAGTAAACTATACTATTCTTCATATGAATGAAGGTAAATATCCTAAATTTCATTATGTTTCAATTATAGATAAGATATTCAATGTTTATTTAATTTATATGTCTTTTAAGATGTTCAAAAATATGATCGAACAATTTTAAAGTGAAATTGAGACTCTGTGACCCAAAATGACATGCTGACATTGTAAATGGCTAGTTGTCATTTCAACTAATTTTGTGTTCATTTCACTTTATATTCACTTATATTTATATAAAAATTAACAAATTCAAGTTTTTATCATATATGAACGGCAAGTTAGATATAAAGTTCATCCAATGGTGACCAACAATATTGTTCTGTAAGTAACTTACACTCTACTTCACTACGAATAAAGGTCAGTAATACAAATTTCATTATATTCTCAACAAATTAGTTAATTCAACATGTACAAATCTTCTAAGATGTTTCAAACTACGATCGGCTAGTTTTTGAATGAAATTGCACCCTGCAACCTAAAATGGAATCTGATTGTTTTAAATGTATGGTTGACGTTTTTACTCATTTAGTGTTCAGTTCTATTCATTCATGTTTGTTATGGATGGATGTTAATTGTTGAATTTAATCTTGAAATTGTGATGATTTTTTATAAATTTTGATATCTATTTTGATATGATTTTTGGTAACTATAACATCACTGTTTGTGCAAACCAAAATGGCATATGGTCGTTTTAAACACATGTCTAACGTTTTTACTCATTTAGTATTCGTTTCGATTCATTCACGTCTATAACCACATGAATGTTTAAGGATGAAAGTTTTATCTATATTTTGACGTTGTGGTTGAAACATTTTTTCAAACTATAATGAGTCACTCCATAATTTGGTAGGAAACTACACTATACTTGGCAATAAAGAAAAACGTAAGTAGCAAGTGTGGTTTCGAAAACGTAGCACGTGTAGTCGTTCAATGTGTACGAGTCATGTATGATTTTCAAAGCATCTTTTACTAATTTCGGAGTGAATCGATACCCCATGACCCAAAATGAAATCTAGTCATTTTAAACGTATGGCTGATGTTTCTACTCATTTAGTATTTGTTTCGGTTCATTAATGCCCGTAACCACATGAAAGTTTAGGAATGAGAGTTTTAACTCTATTTCGATGTTGCGATCGATACATTCAATGACGGAGCTAGGGGCAGGGGGCGACCGCCCCCCAACATTGTCCGCTGGTCCACTATTTCTAGTTAATTTGTAATGTATTTTTCAGTTTCACCCCCCCTAAAAAAATTGAATAGCCCCCGCAAAATTTTGAATTTTTTTTCCACTAATAAATATTGACCCAATAACTTACCATTTAAAATTCAACCATATAAAAATCTTACACCTAAACAAAAGATCCAATAGTTACTTGAATAAATAAATGACTCAAATCCAATTTAAAAGCTAAGTTCCCAATTCCCAGACCCAACTAATTAAAATTCAATTCCCAAGCCGACCTAATTAAAAACCCTTACGGAATGACTAATTTCAGATGTCCAAGTTATCTCTACCATTTGTTATATAGATAGACATTTTACTTTTTGTCTTTTTGATGTCCATCTAACATTCATGTTTTCAATTTGTATAGTGTTAAATACATGATGGACATATTATTTTTGTATCGATAAACTGATTGTCTTTTTGGTCAGTCAATCTAACTGACCTATTTTGGTACTCAAAATCATCGTTTTCAATCCTCTTAATTAAAAAAATTTCGGGGGCTCCGCCCTCCTCCACCCCCAGTATTTTCGCCCCCCAAAATTGAAATCCTAGCTACGTCCATTAATACATTTATTCAAACTATAGTGAGTTACTCTATGGTAGTAAACTGCATTGCACTTGACAATAAAGAAAAACTAAGTAGCAAGTACAGTATCCAAAAATATAGCACGTGTAGTCGTTCAATGTGTACGAGTCATGTATGATGTTTCAAACACTGTTTTACTAGTTTCAGAGTGAAATAGATACCCCGTTTTAACAAAAAATGTATTCGTTTCACTTTATATTCCCTCGTGTCCACATAAGATACTCAATAAATTAGTTAATTTAACACGTACAAATCTATTAAGATGTTTCAAACTATGATAAAACTAATTTTTGAGTGAAATCGAGACATGTGACTCAAAACGGCATCTGATCGTTTTAAACGTATGATTGACGTTTCTACTCATTTAGTTTTGTTGAATAAGGGTATATGAGGTAGTTTATAAATTATAATTTAAACTATTTATTTTAAATATGTTTTTTTGGTCAAAGGCTAAAATCCCAAATTATATTATTGAAGAGTCTATTTGACCCAATTACCACTTATTTTATTATTATTACAATTATAGGAAAATTGGCACTAAGCACCATTTTTTTTTTAATTCTTCTGCTCATTTCTAACCGTACATTATTCAATAAAATAATATTTTTTATCGTATCAATAATTTTTTTTCTTTTTCAACCACACATTCTTCATTAATTTGCTATTTCAAAAGTGGTAATTGGGGCAAATGGTCTATTTCATAATATAGTTTGGGATTTTAGCCTTTGACCACAATTAATGATTTAAAATAAATATTTTAATTCAAAATTAATAGATTACCTAAATTACCCATATTACATCACAGTGAATTCTTCTACTTTCATACACAATTTAAAACCAACAGTAAAATGACATACTGCCGTTTTAAACGACTGAATGCCGTTTTAACTAATTTTATGTTTGTATCAATTTATGTTTCCTCGTATCCACATAAAAATTAATGAAAACAAGTTTTAACAATATTTTGAGTGAAATTGAAAATTCGTGACCCAAAACGACATGTTGTCGTTACAAACGGTTTGATGACGTTTTAACTAATCTAGCATTCGTTTCACTTTATATTGTCTCGTACCCACATAAAAATAAGCGTAAACAAGTTTTCACGATATTTAGAGTGACATCGAGACCTCGTAACCCAAAATGTCAAGCTGTCGTTTTAAATGTTTTGTTGTCATTTCAACTAATTTCATATCTGTTTCACTTTATTTGCACTCGTTTGCACAAACAAAAGCAAGTTTCATTACATTTGGACATCAATGTCTATACAAATTTCACGCGATAACGACAAACACCGTTGTTCTGTGAGTAAATTACATTATACTTACTACGAACAAAGGCAAGTAACCCAAATTCCATATATTCCAATTATATGATAAAATATTCAACAAATTAGCTCGTTTAACTTGTATAAGTCTTCCAGATGGTTCAAGATTTGATTGATTTTTTTGGAGTAAAATTAAGGTCCTGTGATCAGGGGTGGAGTTAGATCATGAAAGTAAAGGGGTCTAGAGGTAGAGGTGAATGGGTTGGGGTTTACGGGGGTTCGGGGGCAGCGCCCCTGAAATTTTTTTTTTGATACGTTATTAACAAAAAAGTCAAGATTCGTATACAAGAAAGTAATAATATTTAATTTAGTAAAATCATACCTTATTACAAGCGTTCCCTTCGAGCCTGGTATCCAAAACATAGCACGATTGCATGTGTTATGTTGTGTATACCATACTTGTTACATTTTTCTTGGTGTTTAAATGTAGTATAATTTCCAATCGGACGTATGATGTGACTAGCTATAGTTTGAACTTTGAGTGGACTGTGACATTTAAATCTAGTCATGTGAAAACGAGCGAGAATGAAGTGAAACGAATACGAAATTAGCAAAAATGATATACATACGTTTAAAATGACTACATGCCATTTTGGGTCACGGGCTCTCGATTTTTCTTCGAAGCCAGTAAAAACAATGTTTGGAACAGTATAGATAAGTTGTACATATTGAACGATTGCACATGCTATATTTTGTATACATTTTCCTTGGTGTCAAGTGTAGTATAATGTCCAGTCGGACGTATGATGTGACTCACTATAGTGATCAAATGTCGTTTTGGGTCACAAGATCTCGACTTGTGAGGGCTAAATGAACGAAAGTGATGCGAATTGAACACTAAATTAGAAAAATGGCAGTCATACGATTAAAACATCCATGCACCACTTTAGGTATCCAAAACAGCAATCAACTGAATCAGTAGAACTGAACACTAAATTCGTAGAAACGTCAGCTATGCGTTTAAAATGACAACATGCCGTTTTGGGTCACAAGGTCTCGACTTGGGGGGGCTGAATGAACGAAAGTTATGTGAATTGAACACTGAATTAGAAAAATGGCAATCATACGATTAAAACGTCCATGCGACATTTTAGGTATCTAAAACAGTAATCAGCTGAGCTGAACACTAAATTCATAGAAACGTCATCTATGCGTTTAAAACGATAACATGTCGTTTTGGGTCACAAGGTCACAACATATTGCATTAACTAATTTATAGAGTATCTTATGTGGATACGAGGGAATATAAAGTGAAACGAATACAAAATTTGTTAAAACGGTACTTAGTCGTTTAAAAGGGCGTGTTGAATAATTACATGTTTTCCCTTTTGCCCTATACCCTAAAATCTAACCTCAATACCCTAAACCTTAAACCCTAAACGGCAACCCTCCGTTTAAAATGATTGGATGCCGTTTGGGGTCACGGGGTCACTTCGAAACTAGTAAAATTGTGTTTGAAACTTCATACATGACTCGTATACATTAAACGACTACACTTGCTGTGTATTGGATACCACACCTGCTACTTACGTTTTTCTCTATTGTCAAGTGAAGTGTAGTGTAATTTCCAACCGAATTATAGAGCAACTTGCTATAGTTTGGACAAATGTGTAGGTCGTAACGTCGAAATGTAGTTAAAACTTTCATCCATAAACATTCAAGTGGTTACGGATGTGAATAAATCGAAACGAGCACGAAATGAATAGAAATGTTACCGATACGTTTAAAACGAGTAGATACCGTTTTGGGTCACGAGGTATCAATTTCACTCCGAAACTAGTAAAATCGTGTTTCAAACATCACACATGTCTTGTACACATTGAACGACTACACGTGCTATGTTTTGACTATCAAACTTGCCACTTACGTTTTTCTCTATTGTCAAGTATTGTCAAGTGTAGTTTCCAACCGAACTATAGAGAAACTCACTATAGTTTGGAAAATGTGTCAGCCGTAACGTCGAAATGTAGCTAAAAGTTTCATCCATAAACTTTCAATTGGTTACGAACGTGAAAAAATCGAAACGAGCACGAAATGAATAGAAACGTCACCGATACGTTTGAAACGACCAGATGCCATTTTGGGTCACGAGGTATCGATTTCACTTTGAAACTAGTAAAACTGTGTTTCAAACATCACACATGTCTTGTACACATTGAACGACTACATGTGCTATGTTTTGACTATCAAACTTGTCACTTACATTTTTCTTTATTGTCAGTATTGTCAGTGTAGTTTCCAACCGAATTATAGAGCAACTCACTATAGTTTGGACAATTATGTTGGCCGTAACGTTGAAATGTAGCTAAAACTTTCATCCATAAACTTTCAAGTGGTTACAGACGTGAGTAAACCGAAACGAGCACGAAATGAATAGAAACGTCACCGGTACGTTTAAAACGATCAGATGCCGTTTAGGGTTACGAGGTATCGATTTCACTTCGAAACTAGTAAAACCGTGTTTGAAACATCATACATGTCGTGTACACATTGAACTATTACACGTACTATGTTTTGACTATCAAATTTGCCACTTACGTTTTTCTCTATTGTCAAGTGAAGTGTAGTATAGTGTAGTTTCCAACCGAATTATAGAGTGACTCTTTATAATTTGAACTTTGTGTGGACTGTTATGTTGAAATTTAGTTAAAACTTTCATTCTCACACTTTCATGTGGATACAAACGAGAATAAAGTGAAACGAACACGAAATTAGCAAAAATGATATACATACGTTTAAAATGACAACATGCTGTTTTGGGTCACGGGTTCTCTATTTTTTCTTCGAAACTAGTAAAAAACAATATTTCAAACATCATAGATAAGTTGTACAAATTGAACGATTGCATGTGTTATGTTTTGTATACCATACTTGTTACGTTTTTCTTGGTGGTCAAGTGTAGTATAATTTCCAATCAGACGTATGATGTGACTCACTATAGTTTGAACTTTGTGTGGACTGTGACATCTAGTTCTAGTTAAAACTTCCGTTCTTACACTTTCATGTGAAAACGAGCGAGAATGAAGTTAAACGAATACGAAATTAGCAAAAATGATATACATACGTTTAAAATAACTACATGTCATTTTGGGTCACGGGCTCTCGATTTTTCTTTGAAACCAGTAAAAACAATGTTTGGAACACCATAGATAAGTTGTACATATTGAACGATTGCACATGCTATGTTTTGTATACATTTTCCTTGGTGTCAAGTGTAGTGTAATCTCTAATCGGAAGTATGATATGACTCACTATAGTTTGAACTTTTTGTGGATCGTGACATCTAAATCTAGTTAAAAATTTCGTACTTATACTTTCATGTGAAAATGAGAGAGAATGGAGTGAAACGAACACGAAATTAGCAAAAATGATATACGTACGTTTAAAATGACTACATGCCGTTTTGAGTCACGGATTCTCGATTTTTCTTCGAAATTAGTAAAAACAATGTTTAGAATATCATAGATAAGTTATATATATTGAACGATTGCACATGATATGTTTTCTATACCATACTTATTTTAGTTACTTTATTTCGTAGATAAGTCTAATACAGCTTACTCACAAAAAAATGGTGTTGGTTATTATCGAGTGAACTTTATGCCGATACACGGGTCCAAACATAATGAAAACTTCCATTCGTTCATTTTCATGTGCATACAAGTGAAAATAAAGTAAAGCGGATACTGAATTAGTTGAAACGACACCCAATCGTTTAAAACGACAGCATGTCATTTTGGATCATATGGTCTCGATTTCACTCCAAAATGAGTCGATCATATATTAGAACATCATGTAAGATTTATACAAGTTAAACGTTCTAATTTATTGAGTATCTTATCTCATCATTGGAATTTAAAATCGATCAGACTTCGAAAACAAATCGATCAGACTTCGAAAACTTCCACTCTTTTATTTTAATGTGCATACGAGTCAAAATAAAGTGAAGCTGATACGAAATTAGTTGAAACGACACATAATCATTTAAAACGGCAGCATGCCATTTTAGATTATAGGGTCTCAATTTCACTATAAATGTAGTGAAAAATTATCTACGTTAGTTAAAATGTCACCAAACCGTTTATAAATACATCATGCCGTTTTGGATAAGAGACTCTCAATTTCGCTTAAAATATTGTTAAAAGTTGTTTTCATTAATTTTTATGTGGATACGAGAAAACATAAATTGATAGAAATATAAAATTAGTTAAAACGGCATTCAGTCGTTTAAAACGGCAGTATATCATTTTACTGTTGATTTTAAATTGTGTATGAAAGTAGAACGAAAGTGGGGATTTATGTTTGGGAGATTTGGTAAATTTTTGTTTCAAATTGGATATTTTAGACATTTCAAATGAAGGGTGTTTAAGACTTTTAACACATAATGAAATAGAATAAAGACTAGTTAACCAAAAAGTATTGAGATGGTCTATTTTACCAAAGATTATTGTTGACTAGGCTCTTTAACCAAATCCCCCATTTCAAAATACGTTTTTTCAAAATAACGTGGCTCTGACGCATCCTAATTTATCATGATACTGTTGGAAATGGTGCCCATTTGACCACAAGTGGGTCAACTTTGACTACAATTTTATGTGGGACCCAATGTTCTAATTGTTGAAATTTATGTTCAATTAAATTCTACGTTCCGAGTAGATGAGTGTAGAATATTTACTTGTGAAAAACCATTTCAATAAGAATGAGAAATTAAGGTTGAAAGTCGGATAATAAATATGAGGAATAAATGAGAAAGAATTGGAAAAGTGTTCCAATCCCACATAGGTTGCAAACACAACCTAGAACCACTTTATAAACTCCAAGGTTGGAAATGGGTTTGGGCCCCAAGGGGTACCAATAGTCTTTGAAAGGGGGGAGTCTTAGACAATGTCTAGACTAACCAACGGCCACAAGCGCGCGCGCGCGCCGCTGCCGTCCGTCCGACCGGCCGGCTCGGCTCGGCACGACACGGCACGAGCACGAGCTCGGGCTCGGGTCGTGGGCCTGGACTTGGGCCAAGCCTGTGCCAATATTAATTTTTTTTTTTTGGATAAAATTTATTTGAATTTCTTATCCGAATTAAATTAATTCCCTCTTCTTCACGGTTAATTAACCAACTCATTAGTTGCTTAACTGGTGAGTTAAGTGGGCGTGAGTGGTGAAAACTGCTGCAAGTGGGGAGTTGAACGAAGGCTGAACCGTCAACTCCCTTCTCTATTTAAAGGGTTATCGAGCTTTCATTTGAACACACAACAAAAACACACGAATTCATATTGCACTGCATACATTGTCTTCTTGTCTTTTCCGTTTCTGCATTAGTCTACAGAGAGTTACTTCCATACTGGTTCGCTGTCTTGCAGTCGACGTGCTACTTCTGCAAGTGTGATCGTTGTATCTTGGGAGACGATTTACCATATACCGTAAGCACCGTGTGACGGGGTAAAAACGTCTTAAGGACAGAGAGCATAGTTCTCGCCTCGATCATCCTCATTCCGACTTCAGCAATTGTTTACAACTTTCTGTTTTACTAGTTTCATGTTACTGTTAGTAATATTTTAAATTCCTACATTCTGTCCTTACTGTTTTCGCAAGTCGATTCTGGAAACTTTTATTTTCAGATACAAATTTTATAACCAACAATCTTAAGACATTTTTAGGCGGTTTTCAAATTTAATCAATCTGTTTCCAAATTTGTACTTGCGTATTTCTAACATTTATAGGTTCTTATACGATATTACTGTTCTGCAGAATTTTAATTCGTCAATTCTGATTTTTTTTTTATACTGTTTTACAGAATTTTAATTCGAAAATTCTGACTTGTTGATCTTCTGTTTTGAAAACAGAAATGGCTAACACTGTTGGGACGAATGCAATTCCCTCTACTATGGCTGTGACTCCGACTGTGGCTGTGACCCCTACTGTGACGCCAACAGTGGCTGGTCTTGCTGCTTCAACTCATGTTCCTCATGGAGAAAAACCTGAAAAGTTTAATGGGGTCGACTTTAAGAGATGGCAGCAAAAGATGTTGTTCTATCTTACCACTTTGAACCTGGCGATGTTTTTCACAGAGGATCCTCCTTCTGTTCAATAAGGAGAAAATAATCGAGCTTCGGTTATTGCTTTAGATGCATGGAAACACTCCGATTTCTTATGCAAAAACTATGTACTGAATGGATTGAATGATTCGCTATATGGTGTATATAGCGTAATGAAAACTGCAAAAGAATTATGAGAATCTTTAGAGAAAAAATATAAAACTGAAGATGCTGGTTCTAAAAAATTTCTTGTAGGAAAATTTTTAGAATATAAAATGACTGACTCTAAATCTGTTATTTCCCAAGTTCAAGATTTGCAGGTGCTCCTTCATGATTTACATGCTGAAAAAATGACTGTAAGTGAGTCATTCCAAGTAGCAGCAGTAATTGAAAAACTCCCGCCCTCATGGAGAGATTTCAAAAACTACCTCAAACACAAACGTAAGGAAATGAACATGGAGGAGCTGATTGTGCGATTGAGGATTGAAGAAGATACTAAGAAATCTGAAAGAAGGATCGGGGGACCAAGCATGGAAGTTAGGGCAAACATGGCTGAATCAAGTTCAAAGAAGAACATGAAAAGGAAGCACTCGAACTTTGCTCCGAAGAAAAATGAAAACAACCAGAAGAACAAGAAGTTCAAAGTGGATTGCTTCAACTGTGGCAAACCTGGACATCGTGCAAGTGACTGTCGCAAGCCTAAAAAGCAAAATGACCGTGCACATATGGTTGAAACTGAAAATCTGACTGAAGGCGTTCAAGAGATGCACTTATCTGCTGTTACATCAGTGTGGGAAATCCCAGGGAATGGTGGGTGGACACTGGTGCCACTCGCCACATTTGTGCTGAGAAGAACGTGTTTTCAGATTACAAACCTATTGATGGAGAACAACTGTTCATGGGAAATTCCTCAAACTCAAAGGTTGAAAGACAAGGAAAGGTGACCTTGAAGATGACATCTGGTAAGGAACTCGTCCTCAACAATGTGCTGCATGTGCCGGACATTAGGAAAAATCTCTTATCTGGTTCCCTTCTTAGCAAGAATGGGTTTAAGTTAGTATTTGTGTCCGACAAATTTGTACTAACTAAAAATGGAATGTAAGTTGGAAAGGGTTACATGACTGATGGGATGTTCAAGATGAACGTCCTTACTATTGTACCTAATTTGAACAAGATGAATGAAGCTTCTACTTCTGCGTATATTGTTGATTCTTCTTGTTTATGGCATAAAAGATTATGACATGCAAACTTTAAATCTGTGCGCAAATTAATGAACTTAAATTTGCTACCTTCGATAAGTTTCGATCCTAATCACAAATGTGAAACTTGTGTTGAGGCTAAATTAGCCAAAAGACCATTTCCTTCAGTTGAAAGAAATACTTTACCTTTAGAATTAATTCACAGTGATATATGTGACTTGAAATTCGTACAAACTAAAGGTGGGAAAAAGCATTTCATTACCTTCATTGACGATTGCACTCGGTATTGTTATGTTTATTTGTTAAGAAGTAAAGATGAGGCATTGGAAGTGTTTAAACACTATAAGAATGAAGTTGAAAATCAACTTACCAAAACAATAAAAATTGTTCGAAGTGATAGATGTGGAGAATATGGAGCACCGTTTGAAGAATTTTGTTTTCTTCAAGGCATCATTCATCAAACTCCGCTCCTTACTCACCTCAATCTAATGGTATTGCGGAACGAAAGAACCGCACGCTTAAAGAAATGATGAATGCTATGTTAATTAGTTCTGGTCTACCACAGAATTTGTGGGGGGAGGCTATCCTCTCGGCAAATCACATTCTTAACAAAATACCACACAAAGTAAAGGATGAAACACCTTACGAGTTATGGAAAGGTCACAAACCTTCATATAAATACATGAAAGTGTGGGGGTGTTTGGCAAAGGTAGAAGTGCCAAAACCTAAACAAATAAAAATAGGACCAAAAACTGTAGATTGCATATTTATTGGATATGCTCATAACAGTAGTGCATATCGTTTCCTTGTGCAAAAATCAGAGATTCCTGATATACATGAAGATACAATAATTGAATCAAGGAATGCAAGTTTCTTCGAAGATGTCTTTCCTCGTAAAGACAAAAGTGATGTAAGTTCAACAAAACGAACTTACGATATTGCAAATGATGATGAAAATGAAGAAGAACTCGATAAAGAAAAGGACTAGAAAGTCTACGTCCTTCGGTTCAGAATTTCTAACGTACATGATCGAAGATGAACCAAAGACATTCAGTGAAGCAATGTCCACACCAGAGGCTCCTTTTTGGAAAGAAGCTATCAATAGTGAAGTTGAATCGATAATGCAAAATTATACTTGGGAGTTGGTTGATCTCCCACCTGGAAATAAACCTCTAGGTTGCAAGTGGATTTTCAAGAAAAAATTAAAATCGGATGGATCTATTGATAAATACAAGGCTCGTTTGGTAGCAAAAGGATATAGACAAAAGGAAGGTCTTGATTTCTTTGATACTTACTCACCAGTAACGAGGATTACTTCGATAAGAATCCTTATTGCAATTGCTGCATTACATAACCTCGAAATTCATCAAATGGATGTTAAAACAAATTTTTCCGAATGGTGAGTTAGAAGAAAAAATATACATGGAGCAACTTTGAAGGATTTGTCGCTCATGGACAAGAGAAAAAAGTTTGCAGACTCGTTAAATCTTTATATGGATTAAAACAGGCGCCAAAGCAGTGGCACCAAAAGTTTGACAAAACAATGTTGTCAAATGGTTTTAAGATTAACGAGTGTGATAAGTGTGTGTATAATAAAAATACACCGACAGCATATGTCTTAGTATGTTTATATGTGGATGATATGCTAATTTTGGGTAGCAATCATGATATCATTGTGTCCACTAAGAAAATGCTAACAAAACACTTTGACATGAAGGATATGGGTGTAGCGGATGTAATTCTTGGAATAAAAATCTCTAAAACACCATATGGTCTCGTTCTTTCACAATCTCATTACGTTGAGTCTGTACTAAAGAGATTTGGAGTTTTTGATGAAAGTTCAGTTAAAACTCCAGTAGACACGAGTCTACACTTAGCAAAAAATAGAGGTGAACCTGTACATCAATTAAGATATTCTCAGGTTATTGGGAGTTTGATGTATTTAATGAACTGCACACGTCCTGATATAGCGTTCGCAGTTAATAAATTAAGTAGGTTCACATGTAATCCAAGCAATGATCACTGGAAGGCATTGAATAGGGTACTTCGATATTTAAAACATACCTTAAAATTTGGATTACATTATATGAGATATCCAGCAGTATTAGAAGGATATTGTGATGCAAATTGGATATCTGATATGAAAGATTCTAAATCCACAAGTGGTTATATATTTACACTTGGTGGTGCGGCTATGTCCTAGAAATCCTCAAAGCAAACTTGCATAGCTCGATCAACAATGGAATCAGAGTTTATAGCTTTAGCTAAAGCTGGAGAAGAAGCAGAATGGCTTCGTAACTTCTTAGAGGATATTCTGTGTTGGCCTAAGCCGGTGCCTGCAATCAGTATTCACTGTGACAATCAGTCGGCTATTGCAAGGGCACAAAATTGCATGTATAATGGTAAGTCTAGACATATACGTCGTAGACACAATACCATAAAACAGTTGATCTCAAATGGTATTATCTCCATTGATTATGTGAAATCAAAGGAGAATCTCGCGGATCCGCTTACAAAAGGCCTACCAAGAGATCAAATATATAATCTATCAAAGGGAATGGAATTAAAGCCGAACATGCATGAATCTTAATGATGGTAACCCAACATTGTTGACTGGAGATCCCAAGATCTTGGTTCAATGGGACAACTAAGTTATTAAGACTCAGTTAAGCACTTAACCATTCTTTTATTTAAAAGTGCTGTCTGCAGAATGTAAAAGGTTAAGTTGTAACTTTTAATGATTCCTATAGCTTGGATAATCCGAGTGGAGTACAGCAGAATACTCTTAATAGGAGATCACCGATATAAGTGTGAAGTGGGGCCGCTTCTATGAGAATTTGGGGCTTAAAATTCTCTAAAGCACTTATGAGTCCCGAGAATTGTTCAGGCCAAAATGAACACAACTATGAGAACCTAAGAATTGAATAGAAAGATTATTGTGTGGATACTGTTGCCTTGGTTTACACCAACGGCTGAACAGTTCAAGACATCAGTTCACTGATTAGCCAAGTAAACTCGATAGTATTCCACTAAGGCAGGTTCAAAGCCAAAAGCTACCTCTCCTGATGCAATAAGTCTTTTGCCTGTACTCTCTGTTCGTGTCTGCATTGCATTTGTCATGTTAATTTCCATTCATGTGGGGGATTGTTGGAAACGGTGCCCATTTGACCACAAGTGGGTCAACTTTGACCACAATTTTATGTGGGACCCAATGTTCTAATTGTTGAAATTTATGTTCAATTAAATTCTACGTTCCGAGTAGATGAGTGTAGAATATTTACTTGTGAAAAATCATTTCAATATGAATGAGAAATTAAGGTTGAAAGTCGGATAATAAATACGAGGAATAAATGAGAAAGAATTGGAAAAGTGTTCCAATCCCACATAGGTTGCAAACGCAACCTAGAACCACTTTATAAACTCCAAGGTTGGAAATGAGTTTGGGCCCCAAGGGGTACCAATAGTCTTTGAAAGGGGGGAGTCTTAGACAATGTCTAGACTAACCAACGGCCACACACGCCGCCGCCGTCCGTCCGACCGGCCGGCTCGGCTCGGCACGACACGGCACGAGCTCGGGCTCGGGTCTCGGGTCGTGGGTCGTGGGCCTGGGCCTGGACTTGGGCCAAGCCCGTGCCAATATTAATTTTTTTTTTTGGATAAAATTTATTTGAATTTCTTATCCGAATTAAATTAATTCCCTCTTCTTCACGGTTAATTAACCAACCCATTAGTTGCTTAACTGGTGAGTTAAGTGGGCGTGAGTGGTGAAAACTGCTGCAAGTGGGGAGTTGAACAAAGGCTGAACCGTCAACTTCCTCCTCTATTTAAAGGGTCATCGAGCTTTCATTTGAACACACAACAAAAACACACGAATTCATATTGCACTGCATACATTGTCTTCTTGTCTTTTCCGTTTCTGCATTAGTCTACAGAGAGTTACTTCCATACTGGTTCGCTGTCTTGCAGTCGACGTGCTACTTCTGCAAGTGTGATCGTTGTATCTTGGGAGACGATTTACCATATACCGTAAGCACCGTGTGACGGGGTAAAAACGTCTTAAGGACAGAGAGCATAGTTCTCGCCTCGATCATCCTCATTCCGACTTCAGCAATTGTTTACAACTTTCTGTTTTACTAGTTTCATGTTACTGTTTGTAATATTTTAAATTCCTACATTCTGTCCTTACTGTTTTCGCAAGTCGATTCTGGAAACTTTTATTTTCAGATACAAATTTTATAACCAACAGATACTACCTCCCAAGTAGTATCTATCTACTTTATTGGTCAACAGTTTCGGTTGCTTTATCGTCATTTTACAACTACGGAAGCAGAATATTCCTCTGAAGATGCTTTATTTTTTCTTACCGAAACAAGTCAAAATAACATAAAATAAATGTTGAAGGACTAATTATATAATTTTTTAAAATATATTTCATCAATTTTCATCAAAATTTACTAAAATTTTAATTTTTAATCTATACTAATCCGCTAAATATATCTAGTACATTAAATTATATTATGTCTCTATTTGATGTAGTTTAAAAAGTTGATAAAAATCTAAATTTAAAATTTAAAATCAACAATTAATTTTACTCACATATTTTATAAGGCGCACAGCTTTTATCAATTTTTAACAACGTATTTCGGAAACTTTATCTAAAATTACTAAAAATCTAACTTTTATCTACACCAAACATGGACCATATTAAATACAGCATTAAAGAAAATATTTGTTCGTTTCTTAATCTTGTTCGGCCATGTTCATAAAATATACTGAACGTGTCTCATTTTTGTGTAGGATCATGCTACATGTACCGATTTTTTTATCGAATCTTTTACCTGTTACTCACAATGGGGATGAGGACCACATTGCCGAAATTTTGCGGACTGACGCATTATGTGAGAGTGGGTAATTTATTATATACAAATGGATTAACCCTTTTTGAGTAATATATATCTAAAGACAATTGCCTATAATTTGGCTTGTGTTTATAGACAATAACTTTTTATTCATACATTTTGAAAGTCTCACAAATATCGTCCACTTATTCATCGCTCGTTTCAATATCTTTATGATATAAAATCAAATATTTACTACAATAAAAAAATAGAGAAATAAATAATAAGAAATAATTGAATTGACTTCCCAACCCGGTAATTATCGTAGTGAAATTGGGAAATTTTTATTCTGTCCATTGAGAACGGTAGATGGAACGTAGAGCAACACAATCAAAGATAGCCGGTGCAATATTAATTGATTTTCTTCAATAGTAGGTTATCATTTCTATAATTGTAGATCTATCTTCTGCATGTGCACGGTTCAGATAATATGACTTCCTAATTAAAGAATTAAATTATCTCCCGAAAATATGACACGCAAAATAATGAAGAAATAAATAGATGGTACAGCTTAAAATCCAATTAAAATTGAAAATATGGCCGTTATTGGGTCCCACTCGTCTAATAAAAGTCAACAATAACGGCTAGTTTTTCAATTTTAATCTCTACCGAACGAGCCCTTAGTGTGTTGAAAAATGAATAATTTTGATAGTAAATTTTCATAGTGAAAAATGTGACGTGAACTTTGGTATATTAAATAGGTTTTTATTTAATAGTAATGCCAATAATTCTATATTATATATAATTTCAAAGAAAAGAATCAATTGAATTTCTTGAAATGACGAGATGCATTTGATATTCGAGTTGAAAAATGATTTTATTGATGTTTACTTTCGATTCGTCCAATGGTTTTGTCAACTGCGGAAGTGGGCGCACTTATTAGCTAATACTTATTAGGCGCAAATGTTTTGACTTGGGAAAAATATTGATAAGTACAAATAATTATTGCACGCATGGCTTATTAGATCACTACGTTAACTTATGGGGCGGTTTGAGTCCATTTTCTTAAAAAAATTGTATCTTATAATAGTGTTATGATTGAGAATGTATGATTAAAAAATTAGAAAAAAAATTGAATTTACCTTTAATATTATTTTATTGAAGAATGTGTGAATAAAATGTGATCAACTCACTGTTCAATAATGCATTTTGATAAAAAAAAATGGGGCTCAAACAAATGCTATATAAATTAATAAATGGGAACTTCCTAAAAAGTGAACTCTACGTTGGAGCCACGCTTTAGGGATTGCGAACTTCTCAAAGACATATTTTGATATTTGAATCAATGGCAACATTACGTAAAAAAGAGAGCGAAATCGAGATCTTCATGTTGTGATATATATATATATATATATATATATATATATATATATATATATATATATATATATATATGTGTGTGTGTGTGTGTGAATTCTGATCTACTAAGCACCGTGCTTAACTGTCATTTAAATTAAAATAAAAAATCGAATTAATGATCCTCCTATTAACTTAAATAAATTAAAGTCAATCAATGTTAATTCGGACCCACCTTAAAATCAATTAAGTTTAATTCCAATTCATACTATATATCACAGTCGACGGAACATACATGTTTTCATCAAGCAAAAAACCAAAAATACATCGGTGGCCTCATAGCAGTCATAATCGTGAAAATTTCATAATTAAGAGGTTAAGTTTCACCCATTTCAAATTTAAGAGATAAGGTTTAAAATTTAAAATTTCTTATTTTTTTTAACATTTTATTTTATAAATTAATTAATTAAACATATATTTTATTAATTAAATATATTAAGGTCACAATTTCATATAATTTGGTCACATATTATTAATTAGTCACAAATGACAAATTTTACATTTCACAATTCAAAAATTTTATGCGTCACAATTTCTTTATCAATCACAAATAAAAAATTGAATGTCACAAATTATTTTGCGGTAACAATTTTAAAATTTTATATACCACAATTTGTTCATCGATCACAAATCAGAAATTTTATAAGTCACAATTTGTTCATCGGTCACAAATAAAAAAATTTATACGTCACAACTTGGTCACAATTTTATACAATTTGGTTACAAATTCATTCATCGGCCACAAATCAAGAATTTTATAAATCACAATTCATTTATCGATCACAAATCACAAATTTCATAAGTCACAATTCAAATTTGTAGGTCATATATTATTTATTGGTCGCATCTTATTTTTTAGTCACAGAATACTCAAATTAATGATCACAATCTCAAATAATTGGTCATAAACTCTCTTAATTCCACTATCTACCCAAATCCACCAGACACCACACTTCCAACAACTACCATTTTCCACCACCACCTCACCACCACCACCACCTCACCACCACAACTACCACCAAAACCACCACCACCAACATATCCAACAAAATCTTTGCCACCGTCACCCAAAAAACACTAACAAATCAAATCCACAACAACAACTGCACCACCACCGACACTACGATGACCACTCTACGACCACAACCAATAACCACCACTGAAATCGACACCACCACCACTCCAAAAAAATCGGCACGGCCACAAAACTCATGAAAATCGCCACCACCTCAAAGCACCGCCACACTACCACCACCACCAACCGCACACAACCAACAAAACTCACCCCAAATTTTTCGGCCCCAGATCGTGACCAAATTTTCCCCATATCGCAACCAATAAAACTCACACAACCAACAAAACTCCGACACCAAATTGTAGCAAAAAATTAGAACTTTAAAATTTTCATAATCTGCATAAGCCCACTTCGTGCACAAGGGCCAAATTTTAGTTACTAAATTTATCCAAACGTTGAACATTACTCGCTAGCATAACATCTATTTCAAATTTTTAACGAAATTAGTGACGCAACTAATGGAATGCACATGTGACACCCTGTCAGGCCGTTAACAAATTACCATGTCCTCAATTACTTATTAAATTTTGAAAAATATATTCGATTGCTCACTAAAATTTGAGGTGGTCAAATTTTGATCACTAAACTTATAAGAATGATGTTGGCACATTGTTCGTTAAAAAATGTGTGTCGTAAGCACACAGATCGCGTAAAATATTAAAGTGGACAAACGAGTCATGATTGTCATTCCACGAGAAATGATTCCTCGATTACCGTAACACCCCAAATTTTCATAAATTTTGGAGTGTTACCGAAAGTTCACTTTTCTTTACATTAAATACGAAATGATAAAAATAACTTATTCAATAGAAATATGGGTTATTCATGAATTTAAACTAAACATCTAAAATTTTATTATTTGAAATAAACGTAACTCAATTGCTATTTAAATAAATACGTTCTTGAACATAAATGAAAATAATTAATCAATTAAAAACGTAAAACATAAAACCTAATAATTTTATTTTCTCAAATCCAGCCTGCATCACCATCCTGCCACAAATTGAATCAACTCGAACTAACCTGTAAATTTTTTGTAAGAGTGAGTATTTAAAAATAACCGTAAGATATGCGCATTTTCCATACACAATTATATAATAATAAAATAGACACGTCATACCACTCTTCTCTTATGGAGTATATAGATGATCGAGCGAGATATCCATCTTAGATCATTTTAAATTTTCAAAAGAGTAGATATTTTTTTATAAATAATTCAAAGGTCCACTAATAATTCATGCATATTTAATTGAATACATAAAAATATAAAGAAATAACTCACTTGTACGTA
Source organism: Fraxinus americana (assembly GCA_035079005.1). NCBI lineage: Eukaryota > Viridiplantae > Streptophyta > Magnoliopsida > Lamiales > Oleaceae > Fraxinus > Fraxinus americana. The sequence continues at coordinate 53,581,261 of CM068706.1, read as the reverse complement.
AGTATCTTATCTCGATAAATAAAATAAATTCTTGAACGAAATATAAATGCATGTTTCAAATTCTTTTCTCAAAATTGTTTGTTTGTATTACAAAAGGGCATCATATCTAATGCAATTGGGAGTCCAACTTATCTTAACACCTCCACTACCTTATCTCATATTTACGAGTGCTTGTATGGACAATGATAACTTAAGTGGAACTTAAATCAAATCAATTTCATTTAAGATAAAACTTAGCAATTTCTCTAGCCGGTAAGCGTACGCTTTGAATTTATTTATTTATTTTTTTTAAAGGGTACAAATTGGCTTCTTGTTTTCTGATTGCAAAATAAACAAATGGGACGATTTCTTAGATATCCTTCTATTTTATTTAGATAAAAGTTTTTTGAAACTTTTAGTAGGCAAGTGCTTGGTAACCCGTGAGATATATATAGGTTTAGGCTAGAGAAATTGATAAGTTTTATCTTAAATGAAATTGATTTGATTTAAATTCCACTCAAGTTATCATTGTCCGGACAAGCACTTGTAAATATGAGATAAGGTAGTGGAGGTGTTAGGATAAGTTGGATTCCTAATTGCATTAGCCCCCGTTTGGCACCCTTTTTTTTTCATTTTCATTTTCATTTTTATTCTTTTTCTCTTTCTTCATTTCAATCATACATTCTATCAATAAAATAATATTACACATAAACTTAAAAATTATCCTTATTTTTTAACCACATATTCTTCCATCAATCACTATTCAAAAACACATATGATGCCCTTTTTTATGCAAACAAACAATTATATAAATAAACAATCAAACTCATATTTGATTTCTACAAAAAAAAAATGTCTTTTATTATCTTCGATTTTATCACAAACTAAGAGTTGATGGTGGACGACTTACATTAGATTAGTAAATGAAAAGATTTACGTTAGGTCTTAATCACTAAAACACACACACATACTAGTCGATGTCACGAGCGTTGCACGAGTTTTGTATAAATTTTGTTTTGATTAGTGTACAAGGACTCAAGAATCCCCTGAATCTTTCGAGATAATTCTGATTATGATATTCTTGTATTCTCTGTTACAAACTTTATTTGATTCTGATCAAAGAATATTAATAAACTTTGCAACAACAAAAACATATGAAATAATTTCATCATGTATCCAAATTCCAATGCCTCTCCTGACAACTGATCCGCAGAGAAAGGGATGAATGACGTTAAACCCAAGCAGCATACCTTTTTTATCTTGTTCCCTGCAAGATTAACACGATATGAATCCTTAAGCAATTCTCTCTGGCAGAAGATGGAGGGAAAATAGAAAGAAACCTAAACAAGTGCATACCTTTTAAAATTTGCCCGCACTCCACTTTTTTTAGTAGGTTCCAACATTTGGAACCAAAGATTAAACATTTCTGTTACAATGTTAAGCTTTTGCATAACATTGAGTGCCAATGGTGCATTATAATACAGAGCATCAACAACCTGAAGAAAGGAATTAATCATCAAATGGTCAGGCCTCATTCTTCAAATGCTTGACAACAAGCAATCTCTCTCTATTAATGATGCTGACAGAATAAAATAGAGTAAAAAATCAAGCAAACAAGTAGCCATCAATGATAGCAGCTACATTCTCAATTACGCAAATGCATCTAGTTAGGGAACTTCACAACGATATAGTAAAAGTATTTAGTGTAGACAGCACAAAAAATTATGATAATCCTACGATGTATCAAGATTGTTTGAAAACAATCTCACTGGAATAAAAAATAGCATACCCCATATTTTGGAAATCACAATTAATATAGAGCCAGATATAAAAATAACGCAATATAGAGAAAAAGTTATTTATTGTTGCCGCAATCTAAACCACCAAGGGGTCGACCATCTCCCAAATGAAAGGTTGCCTTTCACCACCATTTTATCCAATCATTATTCATGATGAGTGAATATTACATTTTAAAAAATAAAAGTCACCTTAATCAGATGTGAATGCAAAAATAAACAAGAAAGTCTAATGATGTCCAGCAGAACTCTACAGCTAAAACAAATTGAGTCCCTGAATCCTGTCACACTCAATTACATAACACAAAGAGAAAACAAGAATGGAGAAAAGAAAAAACTATCCTAAAAAGGTATAATCAGAAGAGTTGAACAATTCTCAAGATGGGAACATATATGAATAAATACGTTCTTCTAAATTTCTTCGTCATACATTGCACTGCTGAGTCATACGAGAAGAATTAGTAATAAATAGTAAAAGAATGAAGAGGCAAGTAGATTGGCATGCTACCCGTGTGCCCACACAACATTGAGTTCAAGTTGATGATAACCAAAACGAAATCAAATATGTTTCCGAAGACGTTAGAGCTTTTTTTAATGAGATAAAATATATCCATTTTCCAATCACAATTATACTATTAACATCTCAACGTGGAGAGTGAAAAAGAGTGAAGAATTTGGAACTGTATGATTTTTCATCTACAAGAAAAACGGTGGGAAAAATAGAAAATAATTGAGAAAATAAGTTTTGTGGTCCACAATTGCTTAGGTTCCCTCCAAAAAACTAATGCCATGTTGGAATAGTTGAAGTGTTATAATTGTGGTCGATGGTAGCATTTTTTCGGGAAGCAAATCCCAAGATATGATTATCTTGATATCATCACAATTTTTGTAGCACCACAATTTTCATATCAAGAAATGAAGAAACTGGTAACAGGCATATCACAGATTCCAAATCTCAACATAGCTAATAAACTATGGTTTTTGTCATGCAGCCTGGAAAGGAGATAAGGAAACACCTTGACGGAAAATCAGAACAAAGTTACCTAAGTCTTTGCAAACAATCCATTTAAATAATTAAAGATAAATAGAAAAAGTTACACAGTTATTCTAAAGTTAATATTCAAGTAAGCATTAAGAAGGCAAGTTTTCCAGCGGACAATCCTCATATAAATAGAGAGGAAATTTCCTAGGATATTATACGCCAAGTTTCATTCTCGTGTCCAAGGATTATTCTCCATTAGCTAAGGCCTCATCAAATCAATTTACCAAACCAAATAATCAAAGAATGAGCCAAAGAGCTGAAATGCAGATAACATTTCCAAACCAAACCCAAAGAAGGGATAGAGAAAAATGAATACCCAATGGCAGAAGGACCTGATTCACGAAACAACCGCTTAAACCTTGCTTAATATTCCCAAAGCCAATGAATGAACTAAATAAGCCAAAATAAAATATAGTTTCAGCACCACAGCTTAAACCACAGAGAAGTTTATAACAATAAAGTTCAAGGCCCTTCATGGGGGCTCGGGGACAACGCCCCCAATGGGGATCGACCTAACCGGTCAGATTGCAGGGGTCGAGGAGGCAGCGTCCCCGAAATGAATTCTGATTTTGATTTTCATGTATGTGCTGAAAATATATAATTAATTTATAAGCAAATCAAACTTAAATTTTAAAATATTTAATACATATCAAATTATTAACAAGTGAAATTGTATTTAGTTTGTGTAAAATGTAAGCAAATATTATCGCCTAAATTTAATAACAAGAAGAGTCAATTTGGAAAACAAAAAAAATGAAGACTTGTATTCAAAACCATTGAGAGTTAAAATAAAAATTGTCTCCGCGGTGCGCAACTCTCCGCTCACTGGAGATTTTTTTTCCTTCCTTTCACTCCGTACGGAAACATTGTCCGCGCATCGGAGAATTATTATTAGTATTATTTTCCTTTCATGATGAAATTGAATTTACATTTTCCTTTTTGTGCCTTAATCTTCTCAATAGCATGGATATATACCATTATCTATTAATTTTAATGCTCATTCTTGGCATTGTTAGAATTGATATTCTTCTATTATTAACTTTTGAAAATTTTAGTTTTATTCAATGGGATAGTATGTTCATTTATTTTCTCTCCATATTATCTACTTCATCTTAAATATTTGGCAAAAGTTTAATGCTTTTATTGAACTTGTATATCACTGTTAATGTGTATGAAACCCGATATCACATGACAGAGCGAATAACTTTTTTTTTAACTATTCTATGTTACGATGGTTTGTGACCGATTAGTTGCTGAAGTTATTTAGAAGACATGCTTGATTTAGTTATGTATATTTAGAAAATCTTAGGGAAATTGAGATTTGTGTTGGTTTGAAAATGCTCATTGTTGGAAAGTTGAGTTCATGATCTTAGGCAATTGAGATTTGTGTTGGTCTGAAAATGCACAGACATCATTTTTATAGCTGATTGGGAAAAAAATGATGCGATATAAAACTGGAAGACTAGAGGTGTGAAGATGTGAGAAATCAACAGTAACATCTAATTGGGTTCCTGTTGCATCTACAGTAACCCAAAACTGCCCCTTTTATTATAGTAGGATATATATATAGATGAATCTTAAGGGATTAATTCATTTGTTAGCAATTAGCCGCACTTTATCCCATAATTTGTTCAAATTATGGGATAAAGTGCGGCTAATTGTTTCCACTTTAACTAAACCAACGGAGGAAAACAAATTATGGGATAAATTGCGGCTAATTACTAACAAATGAATTAATCCCTTAAGATTCATTTATATATAACTTTTTGATCGCTCTAAATTGGTTTGATCTTATCCAAACTCCACTCTAACTAAACCAACAGAGGAAAACAAATTATGGAATAAAGTGTGGCTAATTACTAACAAATGAATCAATCCCTTAAGATTAATTTATATATAACTCTTTGATCGCTCTGAATTGGTTTGATCTTATCCAAATTAACTTTATTTTTGAGTCCATGATGCTTCATTTACTAAGAACTATCTAACGAGTTCAATATTAATATACTAAAACTTGTTTTTATCAAAATTTAAGTATTAGACTCAAGAAAAATAAAATATTTTATACCTATTTCATTTTAGTTCCCCAACTCTAAAAATTATAGAACAAATTTTATTCTAGAAAACTTCCGGGTGTTACAATTGCACAATAGTTAAATTTAATTTTAACATATTTTCATTATTTGAAAATTTTAAATTTATCGTGTGTTTCGTTACAAAACTTCAAGTTTTAATTAAATTTATTGCGTGTTTTGTTGCAAAATTCAAATTTTAATTTAATTTAATTTTAACAACGAAATGCACAATAAATATGAAATTTTCAAATGATGAAAATGACTTAAAATTCTACAAAAATGTGCTAAAATTAAATTTAACTATTATTTAATTGATTAATCATTGTCACGCATTTTCTATACCGTGATTTATGCAGTAAGTGTACGGTGTCAAGTTTTGTAATATAATAATTGAGTTAGAGTGTCGAACACATAGAGATTGTAATTCAAATATTTATTAAATACTATAATTATATAGCATCTATTTTATTTAGATGAATGAATTTTATAATCAATGTTTTTTTAAAATTGTGACGAAATCAACAAATAAATGCAAGTTAGAAGAATAATCAAGCGAGGAAGCCCAGGGTTATGATTTCATCCAACTATCAAATATGATTCTCAATTATATAATTATTTCTAAATAATTTTCCAAAGTTTATAAGTAAGAACACTAACGTAATTTTACTCAATCTCTCGAGTGTCGAGTAAAAACTATTCCTATATTTCAATTCCAATATCTCTATTTCGAATTAAAATATAGAATTTATCAAGTTCGTGGTTCTTAAATGGAACATGTTTCAAAGGAATTATACTTTCTTTCAAAACCTATAATTTTCTAAGTTGTGTTATTCTTATGATAACATCTAAACTCTCCTCTCTCAAGTGCCGAAATTGACTAGCATCAAATCATTCAATTAGTGGCTAATTAATTGAAAGCATTAAAATCATAACACAAATAAGTACATGTAGAAAATCTAATAGAAATAACTAAAATTAATAAATCCATATTCTCAATTTTTTTACTACAATCAAACCCTAGATATTGAAGTTAGCTCATGATGTAATCTATGAAAATACTAAAATTCATATAAAAAGACATAGAGAAGAGAATAGAAAAATTAAATGTAAATCTTCAATTTCTTCTCTTGTGTTTTCTTTATCTTGTTCTTGAATCTCTTGATATTTTTCCTCCTTGCCATGTTAAAGAATTGTGTTGAATTATTCATTGCCTCTTGAACCGTTCTCTCTCTAGAATTAGGTCTTAAATGTTGTGTTTATAGTATTTTGAAGTTTTGGAAGCGTTGGAGTCGTGTTAGGCCAAGAAAAGAGCCCAAAAAAATTCAAAAACCATTTTTCTCGTCCAACAGCGCCTCGGCATCCAGTTTCGGATGAAAATTTAGCACTACGTGTCTTTCAGTATTTTTATCATAACTTTTTATTCCGATATCCGATCAAAGCGATTTAAGATGCGTTGGAAAGATAACTCTAAGATCTACAACTTTGACTCATATATTATTTTCCAATTCAAACGTTTCCTATGTCAAAAATGAGTCTCAATATGAGATCGAAAATTCGGAGCATAACTTTTTCGGTTGAAAATTGATGTGTAATCATACTTTGCCTATATTTCATCGGTTTGACTTTTTTCTTCTTCCAATTGACTCATAGCACTCTTGAATCTTCATTGTGAGGTCCGACACAACTTTTGAGTATTTGCACTTTAGTTCTCGAACTTTGGATCTTTTACAAGTTAGCATGTTTTTCCAATTTGTGTATTTGCACTTTAGTTCTCGAACTTTGGATCTTTTACAAGTTAGCATGTTTTTCCAATTTGTCAACTTTTGCTTATTTCCTTCAATTTCATCAACATATATCACAACATCGAAACACACATTAAAATGCCCTAAAATCTCTCGAGGATAACAAAATAACGAATTAAGTGACATAAATATCATGAGTGTAGAACATTCATCAATCATTTTGCGTGGGATTGACAACTCTGGTTCATTTGTCCACTTTATTACTTTTAAACAAATCCGTGCACTTGTGGTACACATTTTTTAGTGAACAACAAGTCAAGGTCATTTTTATAAGTTTAGTGACCAAAATTTAACCACCTCAAATTTCAGCGAACAATTGAAATCGTTTTTCAAAATTTAGTAAACAATCGAAAATATTTTTCAAAGTTAGTAAGCTATCGAAAACGTGACAATTTATTAACGACACGACACCACATGTACATTTCGTTAGCAGTGTCACTATTTTAGTTAAAGGTTTGAAGCGAATGTTATGTCAGTAGGTAACTTCCAACGTTTGAATAAGTTTGTTATCAAAACTTATTATCTTAAACTTCAATGAGCAATCGAAAATACAGATATAAATTCAGTGATCATTGGGAGAGTTTACTGTCGATTGACGGATATAACCCCGTAACCAAACGCTCATTAATATGGGAAAAATTTATGGTTCAGGGGTTTACTTTCAGCAAATTAAAAATCAGGTACCAAAGTTTTAAATTACAAAACTCGGGTTTTTCTTGAATTAATTAATTACATTTTAGAATTATTATATTAAATTAAATATTTAACTGTAATATAATAAAATTAACCCACACCACACCACCCCACCCCACCTCCCCCATTGCTCCGGCGACTACCATTGCTTCGGGGACTACTCCGGCAGCACTTAATTTTGGCGACTGCTCCGATCCGGCGACTTTTTTGAGGTCACAGATCAAAACATTTGTAGGTCATGGGTTATTTCGAGGTCACAGACCAAAAAAATTAAGGTCACAGATTCTTTTTTTAAGTTACAAATTATCAATTTTAAAGTCACAGTTCAATAGTAAGGTTACAGACACCAAAAAGAACCACGATAGCTAGGTCACAGACACAAAAAAGAACCACCATCGCCGTTGACCCGCTACAACAATAACAAAAAAGACAAATAGTGGGTCACATACATCGACACCACCTCAACCCCGTCGCCGCCACCAGATCCACAGCACAAAGGTTACAGACACCAGAAAAAGACACCAGGAAAAACCACCAAGGTCACAGACACCAGAAAAAACCACCAAGGTCACAGATACTAGAAAAAACAACCACAGTTCAATAGCTATGTCTCAGACACTAGCTAGGTCACAGTTCACCAGAAAACCATTGTCACCCCGTCACCACAACCACCACCATAATAATTACAAAAAACAATCATCCCATTGCCGCCTGCACCACCACACCAAGAAAAACACCACCACCGCCGTCAACCCCACCACAACACCACACAACCATCGCCACAACAATAACAAAAACGACGACGACGACCACCACCACAGATCCACCACCACCGACCACCACACACACTGAAAAAAAAACCTATTAAAAATTAACAACAGCCACACACAGATCTGCCGCCTCTCCGATTCCCTCAACTCCGAACACCCACCCAACTGCTTTACCACCAGATGAGAGCTAACCGTGCTTCTTCTTGTTCATTTCTGTTTTCTTCTTCCATTGTTTTTCCATTTTCATCTGCAACAGATCCGATCGTCCCCCACAAACCCACCTCCTATGCTGCAACAGATCCGATCGTCCCCTCACAAAACCACCTCCTACGTTGCAACAGCTCAGATCCGATCGTTCCCCCACAAACCCACCTCCTACGCTGCTGTGAATCACTGCAGCGTTCGAAAGCTGCTGTGAATCAGCAGCGTTTGAACGCTGCTGTGATTTACAGCATTGTTCGAATCAGCAGTGTCGGACGCTGTGACTGTGAGGATAAAGGGAGGCGGGAGGAGGAGGAGGAGAAGGAGAAGGGAGGGAGGCGGTGGCGAGAGTGAGAGTGAGAGAGAGAGAGAAAAACGAGGGGGGTTGTGTGGGATAAAATGATAAATCAGGGTTTTAAAGAGTTAATTATTTAATTAAAATGATAAAAAAATCTTTTTTTTAAAGATAAAAAACCTGATAAATTAAAAAAAATGGTGAAAACCTGATTTTTAAAAAGTAGATACTTAATGCCTGGTTTTTCTTAATTTTCCCTATCAATATTCGGGAAGAATACATAAATAAGGTGTTTACTTTTACACATTTCAAAAATCAGCTTTATAATATGAAAATTCAAAAATCAGGTTTTTTTTAAATGAAATAATTAGTTATTAAATCAATTTATTATTAAATATTTAATTCTAATATAATATAATATAATAAACCCACCCCACATACCCCACCCATACCACTCCGGGGGCTATTCCGACGACCACTCCGACCACCACTCTTCTCCGGCGACTTCTCCGACGACCATTCCGGCGACTTCTCCGGCGACTGCTCCGATTCCGACAATTATTCCAGCGATTATTTCGGTCACAGATTTACAAATTTCGGTCACAGCTCAACATTTTTGTAGGTCACAATTAATTCGTTGGTCATAGATTTCAAAATTAGTTGGTCACAGATCAAAATTAGTTGGTCACAGATTTTTTTTTCAGGTCACAATTCAAAATTTTCATAGGCCACAATTTGTTTATTGGTCACAATTTAGAAATTTGAAAGTCACAACTTGTTCATCGGTCGCAGATCCCAAAATTTATAAGTCACAATACTTATTTAGGTCACAATTTATCAATTTTTAGGTCACAATTAATAATTTTTAGGTCACGGACACCCAAAAAAGCTAGGTCACAGACAAAAAAAAAAAACACCATGGTTCAATAACTAGGTCACAGACAAAAAAAAAACCAACCACCGTCCACAGATCCACCACCACCGCTCACCACACACATAGATTCGCCACCACACCCACAGATACGCCACCCACACACAGATCCACCTCCAAACACAGAGATCTCGCACACCCACTGCACTGCCATTCTACTACTCAAAAAAAAAAAAAATAAATAAACAAATCTGCCGTTCAGCAGCGGTTGTTGACCGCTGCTGAACGGCAGCGACCTGGCTGAATCGTAGCGACGCTGCTGAATTTCAGCAGCGTATCGCTGCCTGCTGCGATTTAGCAGCGACGACGCTGCTGAGATTCAGCAGCGTCTTCGCTGCCGCTTCGAGGGGAAGAGAGGAGCGCCGCTTCGAGGTTTGACAGGGAGGACACGACGGCTGCGGAATGGGTGAGACGACGGCGGCAGAATGGGTGGAAAAGAGAGCCGAGGAGGAGGAAGATAGAATATGGGTTAATCACTTTAAGGTTAGGGCTAGATTGGGTGGGGGTATATATAAATTAATTTACTGTAGATAAATAGAAAAATAAAAATAAAAAATGTTTTTAAATTAATGATTAAAACCTGATTTTTGAAATATGAAACTTGAATTAGGATTTATGAAAATGGTATTTTAAAAGTAGGGCTAGGTGTAATTTCCTCTTAATATTCCCTACAATAAGTATCAAGGAAAAATCTTCTTGGGCCGGCTCAATGACAGGCCCAAGAACAGGGCGCCACATCCTGTTGTCATTGAGCCCAATAGCACGGCAATCAGCAATCCCACGCCCAGGTTAGGTATCTAGCACGCGCACAGAGAGATTTTTTATCGAAAGGAAGAGAGGCAAAGTAGAGAAGAACAGCAATAAAAATGGCAGGAATCGCACAGGATTGGGAACCGGTTGTCATCCGGAAGAAGGCTCCCACTGCTGCTGCTCGTAAGGATGAGAAAGCCGTCAACGCCGCTCGCCGTTCCGGCGCCGAGATCGAAACCCTTAAGAAGTGTATGTATCTGCTATTTATTTGTTGTGCATCCTCGCAATTATACAGTTTAGGGTTTAATATGTTGTATAACAGCTCCGTTGCCAAAAAAGTAGTCGTTCGCACTTTCTGTCTCCTTGTTCGATTTATTTATTTTATCCTTTTCCCCCTAAATCCTAATTATCTCTTTATTTCTGAAAGTGTATGCAATTGATTTTTCTTTTTTCAGCTCTGCTTCAGTTATTCTCTGTCATTTAGGGTTCTGTTTATGCGTTCCGTTTTCAATTATTCGCGAATAAGTTTATGCACGGATTTATGGCTGGTGTTAATATTTGTTTTATCATAATATGGTATTTACTGTATCCTCCGTTAGACATTTGATTCGAACTCTATATGGGAGTTTAATTGCTGAGATTATCGCGGGTTTAAGTTCTAGTCACGGCAGATTTCATTTCTTTACGATTTGAGTGAAAACGGTATGGTAATCTAGTTTTAAGTTTTAACCACATTAAATTTGGCCTGGCAATTGCTATTTCTTTAGAAAAAAAAAGGGGGAACGGTATATGAATGCAATCTTTCATATTCCATCTTAAGCCCTAATTTTATGCCACAGTACATAGCATTAGAGTTAGCTTTGGAATTATAGTTTGAACTGCTGTCATGTTACTAGTGTATCAGTGCAAAACTTGATCTTGATGGAAATATTTTTTATCTGATCAAACCTCATTGTGTGCAATCTGTTAGTGATAATGTTGATGGGCACTTCTTTTGTTTTGCTTCAGCTAGATATATATTATCTGGTTTTAACTGCGTAAAGATCAATGTGATACGGGGATAGTTCATTTTCTATGCATATTTTTAAAGTTTTAGACGTTCATATGTGTAGCGTCCTAATCTCCAAGGAATCTACATGGCATATCATGATAAATGCCTTGGATCATGGTTAGGGAAACAAGTGCTAAAATCATTCTCTTGCAAAGAGGTGCAGAAGACTAGTGAAAGAATCGGTCCCTTGAGAACAGGTGCCCATTACGGATGTCGGATTACTCGGTGGGCGTTAAAGGTCGGCTGATCAAAACAAGGTTACTGGCACTACTCAGAAAAGAGAGCAATTGCAGCACATTAAGTTAATCTGCTGAGTATAAGGACAGCATAACACCAAGTAACATCCTCATTAATATTGATCCCCAACTATTTACTTCATCCTTGGCAGACCAAAAGCTTCACAAGGTCATCAGTGCAGCCGAGTCCGAGTGATCATCTGTACGTCTGCAGGAGGTATGATGGAGGGATTGACACAGACATCCAGTTGGCATGAACTCCGGAAAGCCTGGGATTTGACTCATGCTGGCTACTGCGGAGTGGTTTTGTAGCAGAGAGTATGCCTTGGACACCACTCAAGCATTTAGAGGAAGCAAGGAGGACAGCACACCACCTTCCTCATCCGCTTCTATAAATGCCTCTTCATCGGCAGAACAAAGAAATCTACACATACACGTAGAAAAAATCTGCTAAAATTATTGCCCATACTTGAGCACTCAGCAACTTCAAACAGAGAAATCTTGTAACCTAAGTTCAATCTTTAATATAGTTTTCCGTTTACATCTTCTGTGTACGTGTCATAAACACAGATTTTGACATCGACAATGTGATCATATAAAATTCTTTTTGAAGCGGATTGGTTCTGATTATCCGTTGTGCCTTTTGCATGTGTTTCGTAGCCACTGTGAATGGCCAAGGTCTCTCTTCCTTTTTGTTAGAGTGCCGATTCAATGATTGTTTCTAATGCCTTTAGTAGTTTAGGGTATCTGTTTATGGACCATAAGTGAGAAATGTAACTTCTTGTAGCCTTTTAAAGTGTGAAGCTTTTATTACTTTTTACTAGCTCTTGATTTGTTTATTAACAATAACTTTATTCTCCACTGCAGCAAATGCTGGCACAAACAGGGCTGCTTCAAGCAGTACGTCTTTGAACACCAGGAAGCTTGATGAGGACACAGAGAATCTAGCTCGTAAGTTGATTTCACTTGCTTCTTTTCACAGAATCACAGTATTTAACTGTTCCTATTGTGTTTAAGAGATAATCACGCAGGACTCATCATGCTTCTAAATGTAGTGAAGTGCCTTTTTGCTTCAATACTGTTGATTGAATGCCGGAAACTGTTTGCTTTTTAATACATTTTCGTTTGCTTTCCTTCACTTAAATTTTTTGGCTTTCATTTTCGAAGATAAACAGATTTCAGAGTCCATTAACTTGCTGTGTTTCCGTACAATATGAATTTTTGTATGCCTGATGCATTACATTTTGTTCTTTTCATTCTATAATTTCAAGGATTGCAGTGCACAAGAATATATGATAATAAAAGTTTATTCTTATGTAACTGCCAAGTATGAAATTTCATTCGGTGACCTCCCTTTGGCACTTGTTCTCTTTTTGTCACTTTGTCTCAGATGAGAAGGTTCCTAGTGAGTTGAAAAGAGCCATCATGCAAGCTCGATTGGACAAGAAACTGACACAAGCTCAACTTGCTCAGGTGAGTCCTTTCTCTATTTCTGCATCCAAGCACACGTTTAGGCAGATGAAGCAGCAACTGTTTGTTCATTTAATTTACTTCCTCCTAACCTTGTCATTCTTTGCTCGACAGATGATAAATGAGAAACCCCAAATCATCCAGGAATATGAATCTGGAAAGGCCATTCCAAATCAGCAGATAATTTCTAAACTCGAGAGGGTTCTCGGGGCAAAACTGCGAGGAAAGAAGTAAAACAAGCAATGCAGAGGGAAGTCGACTATGTGCACTTTCATTGTCGTTTCGAGTGCTGAAATTGATGGATGTGCATGAACCCTTTTGTCCTTTTCATTTACTCGGTGTTATGCTCACTGTTAGAACACTGGGACTATGAATTTGGCTTTCCGTGTGAAACATTGCTTGTTAATCTTTTGCTGTTTCATCACTCTCCTTCCCCCCACGGTTTGGTGAATGCCATTGCTGGTACCAGTGGGATGAATTGTCTATTGAGAGGGGAAAATATTGAAAGTGCAAAAATTCAAAATTTGGATTTGGGGTATTATGTCGTGTTCTAAGTTCTTCTGATGAATTTGCATATATCGATGTGTAAGGTTGACACCTATGTAAGTTTGAGCCACACATTGGATCTTCTTCTATCGAAACATCAAAATTTACGTGTATCAACACCTGAGAGCACAGATTTGGGGGAAAGTGAATTTATCAATTTTTTTGGAGAAGTACCACCGAGGTAAGGGAAATTTTTAGATTTATGTATAATATTATTTTATTGAGAGTGCCTGATAAAAAGAGAGAAAAATGAATTAAAATTTATAGGGCTCAAACGTGCATAGATTAAAATCGATTTTTAATTTCTAATCAAATTTTTAATTTCTAATCAAATAGGGACTAATAATAGAGAAATCTACACGTAGACTAACAGGTGTCCCCGTGCATGCAGGCATCAATTCTCCATAGAATACGTCATCAACTTTTCTATTTTCATGCCCAAGCAGAGAGACAGAGGGAGACTGCAGACTGATTGGCCAATAAATTACCAAATTTTTTTTTTAATGCGTCTATAATCTGAACATGCAAAAAATATATAATTACATACGCTCTAATTAGAAAAGAATTGTAAAATTCATACATTGCCTCTGACGATCTTGTTCAACGCCCCATGCATGAATCCCAAAGTACAACTCGGCAGCCGCCACCAGGAACTCCGCCGCCTGTTGAGGCGTCAACAGCTCCACCACCGTCTCGATAGTTTTCAGCCAGAGGTCGTCTGCCGTGTTCAATATTCTTGCTAGTCTTTCAATCTTCTCATCCAAATTTCCACACAATCCCACAATATCACCTGCACTATCCTAGTCACCAAAAATAAAAAAATAAAAATTGATATGCATAATTAGACAAGAAAATTACTTAAGACATTTAAAATAAATAAAAAAAACTGAATTTTATGCAGTTCATAGAATTAGTCTCTCTTTATAAAAACAAAATTAATTTTATTAATTAAAACCAACTAAGAAGAAAGTATAAAAAAATTCGGGAAGACCAATATTCAGAAACCAAACAACTGTGGATTCCTCATCGTAATAATAGTGAAAAAATAATCTTGGCATCACAATTACTTAATTACTTAATTTAGAATTAAGTACATGCATGCCTGTCACACGGAGAGCTCATCAGTGATTGCATTCTCTTCGTGCACAGTCTCACACTGAAGCTCACTGACACGGCGGAACTGGCCAGGAGTGAGGTCGCCGGTGCGATACCTCCGGAGAATATCCACCACACGGGACTAAAAAAGGATGCTCGACACAGTGTACAAAAGGTGGAAGGCGGTGGTGGGGCGCCACTCGCCGATCCAGTGGAGAGTGTTGTCGGAAATTCGACTACCACAATCAAAAGAACCAAGAAAAATAATAGAAAATAAAAATAGAAGATGAAGCGAGGTATGCCAAAACAAATCTCTTTAAGACAGATTTCGCCTCCCAACAACGTGCAAACGGGATTATGGACGTCTGTCTCCCAAGATACAACGCTTCTTTCAAAGTCGATATTGCACAATACCAACCTTGTCGGTCGAACCAAAGAATGAACGAACTCGAATGTAATAACAACGAAAATATTAAAGGAATTTTTGCAAAATATGGAGAGAGAACGAATTTAGAAATCAAGAATATATTATTTGATTTGGTGTACAAAAAACGAATCTGAATGTCTCTATTTATAGAGATTGAAGTGTCTCATTGAATGGGTGTGTGACATTTCATGAACTAGTGCACCATTTGGTCTGATACGTTATAGTCATTGGATCGCACTGTTTCATGATCTGACGGTCCATATTAAACCATGAAGTGTAGTGTCCATTCATCATGCCTATTCACCAATTTCTGAACAGTCACCAGTCATGCAGATGCCACGCGTACGTCCAACTGAACCAACGCCACGTAGGACTAAGTGATGCAACATGTTACGTGTGTACCATCTAGGATGCCAACTCATCGAGCCTCTCGCTGCCATGTCATCGAACCATGAGTCAATTTCTGAAAATTTTAAGGCTCCACAACTCCTTGCGACAATGCGTACGTGCGAAGTGCAAAGTGCGCCTCTAAAGCGCCCAATGCGAACTTTGCGACGTGCGCGGGCCGAGGCCGGGATCGAGACCGACCGGGGACGGGGCAGGGCGGGGCGCGAGTGGTGGCTAGTTAGCTAGCCTTTGGCTAGCCAAAGTTAGCTAAGTTGTAGATCACTTATTAAATTATAACTTGTACACATATCCCACTATATAAACAAGCCTTTTTTCTTGTAAACTTTCGATGTGGGATTCCTTACCATATATAAGACACTTAAATTTGGGCTTATCAACTTATGGGCTTATATTGGAGACTTTTTCAATTCACCCAAATTAATTACAATGACCCACATAATTAAATATCACATTTAATTATTTAACACTTTATCAATTAATTCCAACAGAAAGAGCGCTCGAGGGTGGTGGTCCACAGCACAAAGGAGAAGGATAGCGCATCCTGCTTGACGACGAGAGATTTGACTCAGTAGTATTCGGCGCAGTGGGACACGACTTTGCTCACCAGCTGGCGGAGGTGATGGTAGTGCTCCTCCGTGGTCAGGGGCAGAGCCAGGAATTGATCGTACGGGGGGCTAAAATTTTTAAAGTGTAATGTACGAATAAAATTTTTGAGTCTAAGAGATGATTCAATGCAGATCATAGGTTTTCTACAAGCATTGTCATATAGTTTTACGGGATGAAATAACATGCTTAAGTCTTGGAGATGCATTTCATTTTACTAAGAAGCTAATGGTTTATCAAATTGCACAATGTCTCCAATACTTATTTCACACGATTCCTTCAGTTGGAACACAGCTTTGTAATAAACATCACAATATAATATTCTTCAACACTTTCTAAATGCAAAAATTTAGGCATGAGCTAAAACTTACCACTGCTTTTGATATTTCTTTAGCATATCAAAAAATTTCTAAACAAAATCCTAAATAAATTGCTATTGACTAAATTTCTAAACTAATATTTCCTAAAAAAATGCCTAAATCCTAAAGCACAAAACAATGCCAAACAAATGCCAAAAACACTTTCCAGAATGCTACGTTTTCTCTGTAGTATAAATTTATTACCTATTGAACAAAACAATGCCAAAAACACTTTCCAGAAAATAAATCTAGAATTTATTATAATTGCACAACATATTTATAGGATAAATTCTGGGAAATACCCTACAACGATAGCTCTACAAGACTACAAGAACACGAACTATTTGTCTATTTCCGATTCCAAAATAAAACTGCCATTCGGATCATTCTATTTCCAACTCCAAAATAAACATCCATTTCCAAAAATTAATACGATTATATATTTATATCTGTGACTGTATATACATAAAATATGGAGGTAGTAAAAGAAACAAAAACAAAATGATTCACCTCAAATGCTGAAGCTCCCTGGAACTTGGCGGCAGAAAGAAATCGCCAATGGCTGCAGTTGGAAGTGGCGAACGATCGAATGGATTGAGTTTGGAGAGGAGACTATGGAGTTCGAGTCTTGTGCAGCGCTGGCTTCTCTGGTTTAATTGGAGATTTTAAGTCATTTTCATGGGCTAGGGCGGGAATTGGGCTGGGTTGGACTTGGACGGTGGGCTATTGGGCTGGAAAGTGGAAAACTTGGGCTTTGATAAAAAATATTTATAGGACCTGGGCTTGGGCAAGGGTGGGCTACAGCCCACCCCAGTTCACTCCTATCTCCGCCCATGTCCGTGGGGTGTGGTCTTGGGGCTTGGTTTAGCTGGTGCACAAGGTGGCGGAACTGCTCAAACCATGTGTCGTGGAATCACTGGAAACTCATTTTGCTAGAAACCTCATTGAGAGAGAGAGAGAGAGAGAGAGAGAGAGAGGTGGGGCAGCTGGTTTTATAAGGGAAGAAGGCTGCGCGTGGAGTTGACTTGTAAGAAGATTATTGGTGGGTTTCTAGTTTCTTGGCAGCTCAGCTAGCTATAATATCGGCATGTAAAATTAAACAAATAAATAAATATGCAATTTGACATTAAGTTATTATTATTTTTGAAAAATGGAAAGATTGAGTAGTAGTCAAATTGAGAATTCAAATGTTGTACACTTCAGTAGTCATCTTTTTCTAGTGACCATTTTTTAATAATCAAGTTGTGTGTTGTGAAAGAAATCTCATGTTTTGCTTATTCGAACAAGTAAAAATTATATGAAGAAATTACACCTACACCTGGAATTAGATTTTCAATTTCAAAAATAAGATCACAAGTTTAACATTTCAAAAATCAGATTTTAATTAATAATTTAAAAACATTTTTTAATTTTAATTTTTATATCTATATACAATAAATAATTTCACCCAATCAAACCCTAAATCATTTTCAACCAATTCTTCTCCTCCTCTGCCTCTTTCATCACTGCCGGCAGCCATTCATCTCCTTCTCATCCGTCTTCTCCACTCTTCTCACCGGCCACTGTAGCTTGTAAGGTCCCCCACCATCCGTCGGCACCTCGGCGCTCACCGTGTCTCACTTGTCAAACCTCGAAGTGGCGACGGCGGCTGTTCGTTCTCTGTCTTCTCTTCGGACTGGTTTCCTCTCTTTGTATCGCGATGTGGCGGATGTTGTTGGCGGATCTGGGGACTGGTTTCCCAAGATCTGTAATTTTTTTTTTTTTTGAGTTTGCTATGGCGGATGTTGGTGGCGGATCTGGCGACAGTTTTGTTGTTGTTCCGTGTGTTGGGGTTTTACATTGATTTTGGATCTATGATGTCGTGGTTGGTGATTGTGCGGTGTTCGTGATTGTGGATCTGTGGTTTGGTGGTTGGTGGTGGAGGTGGTTTTTGAGGTTTTTTTTGTTGGCGGTGGTGAGGTGGTTTTGCGGTAGATCCGGCGTTGTTGGCAAATCGGTGGCGATCTACAATAGTTATGATCTGGCCGTGAATGATTTGGGTGGTTCGGCTGGTGGCAGTGGTGGTCACAGAAGTCGATGGTGGTCGTAGTGGTGGTGCTGTTGGTTCTGGCGACAACGACGATGATGGTCACAGAAGTCACTGGTGGTCTTGTGGGTGATCACAAAGGTCGTTGGTGGTCACCAAAAATCTAATCGTGACCTGTAATATTTGGATCCGTGACCAATCAAATAATATGTGACCTATAAAACTCTTGATTTGTGACTTCGAAATAATTCGTAGCCTACAAAATTCTTGATCTGTGACTGATAAAAAAATCGTGACCTATAAAATTTGTGATTTGTGACCAAAAAAAATTTGACATATCAATTTGTGACCGACGAACAAATTGTGACTTACAAAATTTTTGAAATTGGATCGTAAAATAATTTGACATGAAAATTCTAATTTGTGACCGACAATTAATATGTGACTAACTAAATTGTAAATCTATGACCGAATTTCAAAGCTGGAACGGTCATCGGAATAATTGCCGGAATCGAAACGGTTATCGGAGAAGAGTGACCATCGGAACAGTCCCCGGAATAGTTGTCGGAGAAGAGTGATCGCCAGAACGGCCGTCGGAATAGTAGGGGTGGTGGAGGTGGGATGAGTTAATTATATTATATTACAATTAAATATTTAATAATAAATTGATTTAATAATTTATTTCATAAATAAAATTTAAAAAATCTAATTTTTGAAAATTGGAACTTGTTTTTGTATTTTTGAAAAGACGTAAAGTAAACACTTTAGAAGTGTATTGTTCCCAAATTATATTTTGATCCATTTCGTACACTTCTAAACAAATCAAATGCATCTAGTGATGACAAACGGGTCGAGTGGCTCGTCGATTCAGCTCTTGAAAAGTCGGCCCGTGTGCAGCTCATCCAAAGCGAAGGGTTAATTTTTTTTATTTTTAAAAAAGTTTATCCTAAAAAAAAAAATTGACGATTTCATGAGTTGAAACTCAACTTAACCCACGAGCTCATAGGCCAAGAGTAACGAGCCGAGCTCGTGTGCATACGAGCCAGGCCATTGCCAACTCTAGATGCATCAAAGCAAGTTTGGTATATAAAAGATGACGTTATCGAAGAGGACCATCATTTTGTTTCACTAGCCACTTGAGTTTATTTTAGACACGAAAAATCCTCTCTGATTTAAGGCCGTTAAATCTTTTCTCACAGTTGACATCATGGGTAACCAAACTTTTTGCGTTGTATGGTGCTAAAACTATTGTTCTGAGGCATTTACGTACATTCTGACCTTTGCTACAGGGAAGAAATGCCATTTGGGTAGATTTCCAAAGGGGTATTGCATTGCAGGCAGTACAAAATTCACGATGCACAATAACTTCAGAAACCTAGAAATACCAGAAGTCCACATCCAATATTTAGGACCATAACTTTATATCTACTCTAAATTTCACTGATACTCACATTTCTCTAACTGTATAAATTATTATGCATATGCACCGTTGCAACAGAGTAGATGTAAATTTCGACCTAAGCCATTATACCTGAGCAAAAATAATCGAAACTCTCAATATTATAAAGTTAAATATTTAGGAATCTGTCTATCCCAAATCTCAACCATCATTGTTTCAGCATAATTTGCAAGTTCACTAAATGTTTGATCAGACACGCGTTACCATCGACACAACTAAGGCTGGGAATGGGGAATTTTAGTTTGGCTAATGATACAAGGAAGGAAAAATAGCTTGAAGAGCTTTTCATGGCTTCACCCGTAATGTGTTAGAATGGGCTTTTCGAAACCAAACCAAATTGGCATACCAATCTTCCTTGTACCGTTGAGCTTTTGATTAGACAAGAAACATGTCTTGCTGCCATGATTGAAAGATAAAAAAGGGTCGAAAGCCAGGAACGTGACTCATAATTATATCTATACTAAATAACCAACAACATTGCCTATTCCTAAATTCTTTACAATATGCCAGATGTAGCTCAAAGTGGCAAAGTCAGGTTATTGAAACCTGAAATCTTGTAAAGATCAATGTAACTGACTTCCAAATCTTGTAAAGATGTTGCGAATCAAACCTGAAATTGTTAAAGACCTACAAAATAGTCACTAGTTAGTGAGTTCGACCAAAAGAAACTCTGAAATTGGACTGGCCAAATGGACTCTGACAATCGGGTCATTTGGTAGAATTCTGACAAACTTCGGAATATTAATAAATATTCACAGAGTAAATGGCAATGGGATTTTTGAAAGCAACTTTGGGTAGGTGATGCTGTGTAGAGGTGTCAATCCGGGTGGTCCGGGCCGGGTCGGCCCGCCAACATGTGAGCCCGGTAACGGCCCGCGTGAAAAAAAGCCCGCCCACTGCGGGTTCCGGGCCGGTTACGGGTCGGCCCACAATTTTGGACTACAACCCAGGCCCGCCCGCTGACCCATCCGGGTCGAGCCCATGCGGGTCACGGGTCGCGGTTCGTTCCGGTTTGGCCCGTATGATTGTATAAATAAAATTATAAAAATATAGAATTTTCCGGTTTGACCCATATGGAGAGCAACTATCATTGAAAATAGGATTTTGAGAAGAAGAATCGGGAGAATCCATAATATAGTAGGATTAAAAAATTTAGTAGTGACTAGTGAGAATCGAGAAGAAAGAAATATAATCAAGATGATGATGATATTTGCAATTGAATAATTGTAATTTTAGTAAGGTAGTAACAAGTATGAACTATGAAGTATAAATGTATAATAACTAATGAGAGGGTATTGTAAAAATAAATGTAAGAATAAATTGGAATTTATCGATGAAGGGGATGATATTACCGTTACAAAATTTATATTACCATTAGTTAAAATTTAAAAAAGAAAATTGACCATGCAGCAGGCTACGCCTTTTTTTGAATTTTTATTTTTTGAATTTTTTTTGTTTAGCTCTCTCCCCCCCTTTTTTTTTAATTTTTGTTTTATTTTTTTTTTTCAATTTTTTTTTACGGGTCGCGGGTTAACCGCGGCCCGTGGGGGTGCAACCCGCGAAGCCCGCGGGTTACACCTCCTTGGCCCGTGAACCGCCCGCACGGGTCACGGGTCGGCCCGCGGTCCCGATTTTCACGGGCCGGTTTTCACGGGTCATGGCCGGCCCGTCCGTCTTGACACCTCTAATGCTGTGTCACGTTGAAATTCTAAGCAAAACATACTTTATCTTTGACGAGATTCACGCTCGATGTCAGCGCCATGGTGGCATTCACCTACAAGCGCTAAATTCAACATCTCAGTACAAAACTGTTCATCTGGTTTGAGCCATAAAGCCTGTTAAAACGAATAGAATCAATGCGAATATAGGGTCGAAAATAATCAAAAAAATATATAATTTTCATGTGTTGTAATGTGTTAATCAGAAAAAAAAACTTGGTAAACCGCAAAACATTGTAAATAATAACACAATGTCTAAAATCTAGTGAGCTAGCTCTAGATAATTTTACCAATATCTTACTTTGTGATAATATGTAATTGCTGAAGTGAAGTTATCCTGCAAAAACAAAGTTTTATAATGGAAGATTCTCATCATTGATTTGCAGATAATCGTACTCTACTAAAAATATTTCACAAATAACCACCTGCAAATGATATGTGTATGCAAGTCCTGCGTAAGTACTCGAACTTCTTGTTGATAAAGAAAGAGCTTTCTCATAGTATACAATTGCCTCATTGTACCTCCTGATATTAAGTAGTCAATTGATATTAACCGCTGAACATGTAACTTTCTAATTTGAATCTAATAACACATGTAAATTAGAACTATGACAACAAAAAATAAGAAATGTTAACAACACACTATATATTCCAATTCTATATCTTTTTGAGAGCTAGAAATTATAAGTCACGTACAGTTCTGGCATCTCCATAACAAGAAAAAGTACATAATGATAGACTTGATCTTATGGTTACACTGCACTTTCACCCTGAAGCAAACTTACTAGTGAGTCACATGCTAATGGAACAATAGAAATTAGAAGTTCATCACGACACTAATACATCAAATGGACTCCATCAATCCATCCATCCATCCAAGGAGACCAACTTATTAGTATTTCCAGCTAATCAAAAATCAATGTTTAAATGGAAACCAAAAAACAAATTTTTTTCCCTCAACCTGTAGTTGTTTTTGTTACTGTAATGCATTCAATCTAAACAGGTTATTTAGTTTTTGGTTTTGTAAAATTTAGTATAAATATGCCATCCATCAAAAAATGAGTCAGTCATCTGAGCATTAACTACTTGCAGTTTACCCAACTAAGAGCATGTTTGGTAGGGCTTAAAATCCAATTAAAATTGAAAATATAGTCGTTATTGGATCCCACTCGTCTAATAAAAGTAAAAAATAACGGTTAATTTTTCAATTTTAATCCGATTTTAATCTCTACCGAACACGCCCTAAGAGCAGTTCTGACTCAATGCATCACTGGTTGAGAAAGAAAAAATCGAGGAACCCATTTCACATCCTTGAGTTTACACATAGCTAAAATTGAGAACAGTTGGTGGAAGCATAAAAAGAATATACATACTTTAATTTCCTCAATGCATGAGCAAGATTGACTACAGTTGGCTCCCACATCTCACTTACAGAGGATGGTATGCGAGCCAATGTCTTCTCGAACCACCGTACAGCTTCCTTGTACCTGAAAGATTTTAAGAAAACAATCATGCTGATTTTAATAGCTTCAAAAGTATGTATAAAAATACATAGTTTACCTAATAGGATCACGTGAATAGGAATATATACATTGTGTTACTAGTATAGCAATATATAATTGCAAAAAACATCAGAAGTTGTCAGAAACATGTAATTAGGATGTATACAATACCCAAAAACAAAGTCATTTTTTTTTCTCCATTTCTCGTATAGGCAAAGTAAAGACCCTTTCAAATGAAACTGACTCAAAAGGCAACTGGGTGTTTCAAGGAATCTTCCATCTAAACCTGCATCAGTAAAAAAATTTACACGCTACATCTCAAGAACTTAACAATGTTGTTCCCACATGTATTCGTTGAATTCATCTGTTACTAAAGATAGAAAGAGCTAGACCTACACAACTATATTCAAGCCTTAGCCCCTGTTTGACTCTCTTTAAATGAAAACTCTTTATTTCTCGCTTATTTTCAACCACATGTTTAAATAATAAAACATTTTGCACATAAACCCAAAATCTTTCCTACTTTTTAACCACACATTTTCCAAAAAAATCACTATTCAAAACATCATTTTCCCCCAATTTCTCTTTATAATGGCCATTGAACATGAGATTAATTTCTTCCATATTCTTCTTATTTTCTTAGTTTAATATCTCTGGAAAGTAGAAAGGCTCCAAATCACGACTACAAAATGCCATTTGGAATGCAGCTGCTTCAGAGTCAACGTGATGCTCCGTGGTCAGATGACCTAAGTACTGGTGAACTACCACATGTTAGAAAAGAGAACCCATAATCACAGAAAATTTTATAGATTTCTAGGTGTCACGAATTGCTGTAAACAGATTTATATCAAGTATAGTTGGTTGGACGAACTGGTATGAAACATTAGTGGACACGTCCAAACTGTCTCCCCGGACACTTGCTATATCCACTAATGCTTCCCGAGGGTCAAAATGTTCAAGAAGCAAGTGAAATTTGTAAATGAAACAAAGTTAATTCAACCAAACATAACTAAAACTTTTCAGAGAATATTAGCTCTGAAGCTTTCACATATTACAGAAATACAAGCTCTAACTTTGACCAGTATTAAAACCTTAAAATTGAAAATCAACAAGTGTAAACTAGCATAAGCTATCATATATTATCATATAAAGACTGCATAATCAGAATCTGACTCCTTAGGAAACAAGCAAATCATGGATCTTTTGATTCTTTGTACAGTCAAAAGTGTAAGAGAAAACAAACTTATCCGTACAGGAAATGAACCAGTAGTCTACATATTTCATGAAAGGTGAAAATCTTACTCCTTCATGTGATAAGCCACAGTTCCAAGTTCATTATATACAAGTGGGTCTGAAGGACATATAGTTTTTGCCTGCAAAAAAAACTGAAAGTAGAATCTATTTAAAACTATTGAAGATAGAACTAACTTGTAAATCAGAGGAAAAAAAATACAGATACGTGAGTAACACAGGGAACAAAGAGATTTAAATAATTTCCACAAGTTGACAGATAAAGTCAAAATCAGAACCTTGACAGTGAAATCCAATTTTCAGAAAGTGATACATTACCTGCTCAGCAAGTTTGAAGCTATGGGTTCGCATGTATTCCATCCCAATGTAAAGAGTAGGCAAATGGCATCTGGAATAAGAGAATATCAATAATCAAACTAGTAAAAGGAAATTTATCCCTCACAAGTAATAAGAATTTAGCAATTTAGGATTTTATAACTACATTTAATAAATTTAAGAATAACTTAGGCGCATAACAGTTGAGGTCTAGATCTGGAATTTCATCCTAAAATACAAAAACGTCAAACAGATCTAAATCCGACATAAGATCGCAACTCTATAACCATACAATGCTAGTTTCAATCATTGCTAAAGATTTACAACTTCAATTATGCTATTAATAACCATATAGTTTCAATGAAGATGTTTATTATCTTTCCTTTGTCCATAGAATTGAATCAATTATGATTCACTATCTAACAATCTGAACCTCAAAGTCATCCAAAAAATCCTAGGTAGGATATCATTAACCTTCCTTGCATATTCTGTTCACAACCACCTCGTTATGTAGAACTGAGTAGGCATAACTTATCCATTGTAATACAGACGAGAACTATGTGTACAACCTTCAGAATTTATTGGGAAAGTGCATGTAGAGAACAACTAAACCTTGTTATCCCAAATAAAACTATATATCTCCTAGGCAGACTGCAGTCGTATCAATGCAGAATTGAAGTGAAAATTTTACCCAGGAAATAAACGAGAAGCAGTACGATAAGCAGACATCGCTTGATCCCCTTCTTCTTGAGCAGCATAAGCATTCCCATAACCAATCCAAGCCGGGGCAAAAGTTCCATCCAAACTTGTTGCTTTGCTGCAAAATAAGATAACTGATGATTCAAATCAATCCAAATTGCAAAACCAATCAAATATCTCGAGGATAATAAAAATTAACATCTATATTCCAGTTTCATTAGCATATTACTGTGTCCATTTTTTATGTGGTTACGCCAGGGCGCCCTGAACCCATGTTGGGACAATAATCATTCCTTCAATGAAAGAGATACCAGTTCTTTAAATGCTCAAGTTATATCACACCTAAAAAGGATGATATCTTCAAAAAATTCAAGACATCCTGATTTTCAGCAAAAACTAAATGGGAATTAAGCTACTTTTTTAGAAAGTATCCCTTTATCAAAATAAGTAACTTTTTTCATTTTATATGGGAAGTAACTTTTCCAAAGATGTTTGAAACAAAAAATTACTTAAAATTATGTTTGACTAACTTCTATGCTTAGCCAAACATGCTCAATTATATCTCTGTTTTAGACTCTTAAATTATTACTGACAAAGATATTGTATTTTCTCTGAACGTGCACTTCTACTTGTGTCACAGATCTCCATTAAGTAAGATATTCTGATGTCAATTGCATCACATATTCGAACATTACCCTGGAGGATGACCCAGAATTGCAACTATATAAAGTGCTATCTTCCCAGGATCAGAATAGTTAGGCTGCATGTCAGTTTCTCAAAAGTATAATTCACGTAATACTAAAACTTGAGCACAAATAA
This sequence comes from Fraxinus americana, assembly GCA_035079005.1. NCBI lineage: Eukaryota > Viridiplantae > Streptophyta > Magnoliopsida > Lamiales > Oleaceae > Fraxinus > Fraxinus americana. The sequence continues at coordinate 53,554,943 of CM068706.1, read as the reverse complement.
AAATTCAAACTGTTCAACCTAGCAACGTCTAAGCTTTTCTGGAACAAATTTTAATATTCAGAAGAAGGTAATGGCATGTTGAATTTATAGGAATGAATACACACATAAATCTCTGGTGAGAGGTACCCCCTCCCAGGTGGAAAAATTTAAATTCTGGTGGTAGAATATCACACGGACAAATATATAGTAGAATCCCTTCAAAACTTCTTTGAAAGGCTAATGCCTCAAATAAAGGAGCAACTGATAGAAACGATTAATTCCAGTATAGAACACCACTCAAAGATAAATATGTTACAATCCTCCCTTTACAACCTTCTCTGAAAGGTTAATACCTGAAATAACGGCGTGATTGATCATACTTCTTGATGCAGTAATAGTAGCAACCCACAGCAAACCATGAAAGAGCCCTGGATAAACATGTCATAGTGAATCGTTAAGACATACCTCTCAAGAAATGAAAAGTGTAGGCTTTGATGGAACTATTTAGCAGTTCTTTCAAAACTGAAAGCATTAAAAATTACATGTTTCAGAATTGTAAATCAGAAATAAATAATTAATAGGAGAAACATTGAAATGCCAAGTAATCATGTGTTTGTTGCCTGATTCAAACAACTGCCACCAGTAGCAAGTTCTCCCAGAAAGACAGCAAGTAAAATATCTAGGTATTTTCCCCATAAGAGTCTTTCTTCCAGCAATAGTTTACAGACTTCTATCACATGGTACGTCCAAACACACCAAGAATGCCTGTCACATACTCTGACAATTGAACAAGGATAGGGGGATATGTATCCGAAACATTATGGTTGATCAATACATGCAGCACATATTCAAACTTTAGCATTTAGTACATACTTTAAACTGAGCTGATCATCAATTTTGAAAACATGATATTCATGAGTGATGCTTTGAGAGCATATCCATATATGTTCTCACAGAAACTACACAACTACTTCAAAATGGTTCGAGTTAGAAAAGAATATACATATCTTCAATAGTCCATGTTTACTTAGAACTGGACTTTGGGAATCTGTTTCTTGGGCATGTGACATACCCAGTGCTCCTTCTTGGATGTCTGGATCCATGCAATATAGTTACAGACCTAAATCAGCTTCATCTCATATCACATATTTATAAAACCAATCCTTCTCAACATTAAGAAATATGAAATTTCTAGTATTTAAAACGTCATGTAACCTCAAATTTAACAAGTGCGACAGGAAATATGTAAGGGAGTGGCAATCAATCGATAAATATCTCACAAGACACAAGGTGCTCACCAGTGAATGAAGATTAACTTTGAGCAATATGGGATTTTTTGGACAAATTTATATATGAACGTCACTTTTTATTTCCAAAAGAATTCAAAGACCTTGCAATAGCCTGGTGCTTCAAATAATTATTGAGCTTAGATGACTAATCAAGAGGATAGTTCCATGTTCCATGCTCTTGATTAGATCATAATGCATTTGTGTTCTATTGTCAACTACATTAGATATCCTCAATTTAATTGCCAGAAGTGCAAAAAATTGGTTTGAACCTAACTTTTGGCATTATTTACCAGGGTTGCTTGCGTCAAATCAGAACCTACTGCCCTGTAGGACTCAGCCAAAACCTTTTTACCATGGGCACAGCTGCACAATGCAAATGTCACCTCAACAATCCACTATTAACAATATAGTTTAGGCAGAGTGCTGATAGTTTATATCATACTCTCCACTCCATAGTGAAACTAAGAGCAAATTTAGAAAATAAGAAAAGGAAAAACATAATATTATTTCTCAAGATTAACAAGGGTTGCTAACATAAATAATACAAAAATATAGATGCATACTCACTTTTGAGGATAGTCCTTGACTAAATTACATGCCATGAGATAGAGCTCGTTAGAATGCCCAAGCTCCATAGCTGCTGCTAAATGCACCAGGGTACATTTTAGGTGGAAAGGATCCTTCTCGAGCAATCTGAATTAAATCATGTGTACCGACACAAGTGACATTGGTCAAGGAATAGAAGTAAAAGCATCATTCTGTTCAAACAAAATTATCAACCCACATTGACGTTAGTTCAAAGCATTTCTGGTATTCACCACACTGATGGTAGTACTCAGCTTTGCAGGCTAAAAGATCAGTATTGTTCTTCAATGTATGTTCCTGTTCTAGTTCTCCGAACTTTGCTTCTACAACATATTCTTTGTCGTACTGGACAGGATGAAAAGAGAACATTCTTAATGATCAGAAGTAAATAGAATGAAATTAGATACTAGAAGGGGACAGCACTGAGGGTCACCAACCTTTTCATGAAAAACAAGTTTCTCCCAAGGACCCCAACCTTTTTTTTTTGTTGCAAGTTTTGTCCCCATTTTTCAATTTTCTAGCATGTTAGTCCCCAACAGACAGTTTTCATCCAGTTGACCATTAAAAAGGTATGTGACTTTCACATGTCCGACATGTAGACACGTCTAACTTTTTCAAGTATACTATAGGTAAACACTTAACTGTCTTGAAAAAATAAATAGAAAGGAATGGGAAAGGGAAAAGATATGGGGTTAAAAATGTAAAGTGTAAACTGTCCCTGCCAACCCCCAACCTCCTCCCCCAGCACCATCCTTCGCTCCCCACCTACTTCCTCCCTTTTAACAGTCAAGTGGATGGAAACCAGCCACAGGTTGAGGACCAACTTGTTACACAGAAAAGGGTGGGGGGGCTGCAACTGCTATTTTCCCAAAATTGAAACTAATCTGTAATCTGAAGTATACTAGAATTGGAAACTATACTTACTTTCTTTACCAGACATGAATAGAATGAAGAGAGCCAACCATCTTCAGGGCCGAATTGCAATGTTGACAGTAGACTTGTCTCTGAAATTTATTGGCAAATTTAATTATAATAAAACTTTATCTAATTATACAAAGCGAAATTCAGATGTATTTTGTACAGAGTAACATAAAGCTCTGGTATTCAACCAAAGATCCATGTATTGCAAAGTAGGAATTAACAAATATTACAAACCGTGACACGGTTAAATGTCTAACTTGTGTTTTAACTTTCCCATGGTTAAGAATCATATAAAACAAAGTTAAGAAGTTTGACAAGTTCTCACCTTCTTCACAGGTGAGCATGTGACCCTCTATAAGACATTCCAAGGCCTGAAATGAGAAGGGGAAAATGTGGTATTAGGGTCAATGAGAACAACAATAATAATGGAGAAAGTCACATTGCAACAAAAAACTTTAACATGTAATAAATTGTCAAAAACAAAAATAGTTAACAGGTCAGTACTAATGAAAATAAATGTCAACTATTATTAACTTCACAAAAACAATCCAAATAATACTAATGAGAAACACCTCGATGGAATAACTTGCATACCTCATAACATAGAGGATCCGCCTTGATGGCAGCTTTGTACCTGTAAGTTCATGAAAAAGGTAGAATGATGATATCTTTCAGCTACCAAACATGAACATCAACTTGACAACAACATAAAAGAAAGGTGCAGAACAGAGATGGGAAAATATTAAGAATCAGATAAAATAAAAATAAAGTTCCATGTATGCCAACTAGAATATCCAATTCAATAGTTGTAATTATACAGAAACTATTGTGATTCTATGAAAAATTCAGAAAACACGATACGAATTCTTAACTTAAAATACGCTGGACTTTAGCAACAATATAATAAGTCCATGTAAATAAGACAAAAGGGAAACAACACAAAAACAGATTAAAAACAGAAGAAAGCAAAAAATGGAGGCCGGAGGGAATACCTAAAGAAACGAAGAACAAATAGAGATTCTTTAAATCCACCATTTTTAATGAATACAAAGGTTCATTGTATTGATTTCGGTAGAGACCTTTCTATAGCACAGTAGTAACAAGAAAAACACAGAGAATCTTGTTTACCATATCCTACCAACATAGATGCCTCATAAGTCATAATAGCCTCGACTTATTACGCCTCATATAGTCATTTATCAATTCAACAGTTAATGGGAATAATGAACACCAAAAACTTCATACGTCATAACATTTATCCTACACCATGAAACACTTTCACATCTACTTACATCACCTTCTATTCAAAAATGTCATAGTGCTTAACTTTTATTCACTAGTTACCAGGGTTAACACAGTTGGGACCTTATTCAGTTTTGAGAGCTAAACTATTTATTAACTTCTCCTGTTTCAAATATCTTTAGTTTTTGATGTCATGCCATCATTAGAAACACAAATTTTTAATGACCCGTATAAGTGTTATTCTAGCATGGTAAAATACTTGCAATAAAAACTTTTGTTCATTTTGGGGAAAAGTGATACTTTTATTGTTGTATATCATTTTAAATATGTCCTATATATAATCAATCAGATTTTAATATACTTTCAAAATTCATGGGGTCTACATCATGGCCAGAAACTAGAAAGTCATAGATAAAGATAATATAATTACAATAATAAACTAAAACACGCACCATAGTCGAGCCTGTACACGATTTTCCAGTGCTTCATATGCTTTGCCTCTTAAAAAGTATATTGCTGACAAAATCTATCTCAGGATGTAAAAATTATTTCACGTCAATGCTTCTCTAATGTGAGAAGAATGAAGCAGGGATGCAGTTACTGCACGTGTGCTGGAGAAAAAGAAAAGGAAAACACTTACATTGATTTCACGATCTTCGCCATCTTTATCCAGATACATGCTGCCGTAATCCTTTGTATCGGTAATATTACCTTGTTCGTCCACTTTAGCAGGACCAAGCATTAAAAGGCATTGATCCCACTCCTTCAGTTCTTCCTGATAAATAGATGAAATTTTCCATGTGATGAAATGTATCCAAAGGAGTTTGTATATTTATCATACAATCAGAGCAGTCATGTATATACAAACTTTCATTTTGACATGCTGCAGGGAACTGATGGAACTATTGAGTTAGTCGAGGTTTAGGCAGAACATGTCATGGAAAGTATTTTCAGAATAGTATACACACGCTGGAATTCTAATCCTAAGGAATTAAAAAATAAAAAAAACTTACAAAATTTCTTGTTATGGAAATTTCCTCACCACGTTCAGGTGGAATTGAAAAAAAAAAATGAAAACAGAAAAAGAAGTAGACCAAATCTGAAAATTCTCAACTTCACAAATAAAATCCTAAGACTTGAGTAGTTTAGGAAATCCTCGATAAATCTTTCCAGACTCCATAGTGTCTTGAATAATTAAATTCCAGATTAACTGATCAGCGACATTTCAGCAACCAATTGACGAGCATCACCACGAATGAAACTCGAGAGGAAAAAATGAAGAAGCTCAAAATTCCAAGACAGATCTAAAAACGCCAAGTAGGTATTACACAGGCGCATAACATTAAAATATAACATCGTGCATTTGTATCCGTGGTGGAGAAGTGTGCAAATTAACAACTTACCAGACACTTGGCGGCGAGGTAGCGGAATCGGAGGTCACGGAGGACAATTTGGGAGGCATTAAGGAGGTGGAAGGCGCGGCGGTAGTGGCGGCCGAGGTAGAGTGCCTGTGCTTGCATATATATGTCGGCCGGGTCGGACGTGATGGCTGCCACCTTGTCGGCGAAGAAAATCGCCGATGAGTACAAATGCTTGCCGACGCAATCCCTCACCACCCCTCTCAGCTTCTCTATTTGCTCTTCCTTCATATCTCCCTTAACAGCCTGAATTGACAGCTCCGATTTGCAGACAGCTGAGGGTTTTGGACTGGAGAATTTTAGAATGAGAGTGAAGATAGTTAAAAGAGCGGGGGTTTTGCACAAATGTTGCGAATGAGGGAGGTGGGGGGTTTTGAATTGAATTTTGAGAAAGTGGGAAAAATAGATAATTGTGTTTGTTAAATTGACAATAAAAGACTTAAATCATTTGAAAATACATATCTTAATATGTTATTATTTACTTTTCCGTTATTTTTTTCATTCTCTACTCATTTTTAATTAAACATTATTCAATAAAATAATATTTTTCATCGCATCAATAACTTTTCTTTCTTTTTCAATCACATATTCTTCATTATATCAAATAGAAAAATGCATTCTTAGAATCAAAATGTGCACCAAACAACCACTTAAATATAATTTTTGGGAACCCAAATCGAGGGTAAATTATATTATTGGTCATTGAACTTTATCTAGTGTCACTACTAACTAATCGATCTTTAAAACGTTATTTGATGTTCATTAAATTATGACGTATGTATTCATTCATTACTGATATTAATTTCGTCCTTTCACTTGAATTAAAATGCACATGTAACTCATAAAAGGCCAACGTGATAGTCCTTTCTCGTCAAATCCCTCAAGCTCAATAAAATGCCACACTCTCTCTCTTACAAACACGACTTCCATGAAGGAATGGAGCATTGAATGACATATGGGCCTCTAGGTGTTGACACCGATAAATTTTCAAAAGTCAAACGTATTTCTTGTTTGTCTTTGATTGTTTCAAGATCTCCAGAACTCTGTCCAATTAATTGTCAGTGATATGTATCTATTGAGTCCTTGTTTACATGGCCACAAGGAATCTTTCCCTATAGATGATGTTAGGAAGATTTTGGGAATCCGATTGTTAGAAAACGAAAAGTTGAGGTCCATCATCACAATTTTCAAAGATTCGAGGCTCCAAAGGCAATTTAGCTTAAAAATAATTTAGAAACTTTGGACTTCACATGAATTCAGTACAGTTCATTAAAAAACAGTAATTCTCTTATCTTACAAATGACGAGATTCACGATTATTTGGATTTTAATCCATACAATTCACCCAATAAAATATTCTACACACAAATCAATAAAATTATTTTAATTTTCAACCACACATTTGCTCCATAGAAGCTTGACAAAATAACTATCGAAGTACAAATATCTCTATGGCGCCAATTCCATGAGATCTCTTTGGCGTTGCCGACCGTTGCACTAAAAAATGTAGAAACTCAAAGAGTCTCACCATTCCTCTCCTCCCTCCTTCGCCTCCAGAAGGACCCCAAGCTAGTCCTCCAGCTCTTCTTTAACCCGAATCCCGACGACCCAAAACGAAAACCCTTCCGGCACTCTCTCCTTTCCTACGACCTTATAATCTCCAAGCTCGGCAGGGCCCGAATGCTCTCTGAAATGGAAAATATCGTCGAGAAATTGAAATCTAACACCCAAATAAGTCGGAAGGAAATCATTCTCTGCAACGTTATCGCGTTCTATGGTCGAGCTCGTTTGCCACATAGAGCCCTCAAGGTGTTCGATGAAATTCCAGCTTTTCGATGCCAAAGAACCACGAAATCTATGAATACGGTTTTGAATAGTCTTCTTGTTTTTCGGGAGTTTGAGAAAATGTGGGCGTTGTTTATGGAGATTAAAACACACGGGAACCAAGATGCTTGTACGCATAATATAATGATCAATGCGTGTAGTGTAAAGGGTGATATAGAGGGAGCACCGAACACTTAATATGCTTGATGAAATGTTGAAAAGAGGAGTGGAACCAAATGTGGTGACATTCGGAACTTCAATTAACGGCTACTGCATGTAGTTAGAATTGGATAAGGCTTTTCAGTTGAAGAAGAAGATGAAGGGGGATTTTAAGATTGAACCTAATGCGCACATTTATACCACAAAGGGCTTTGTAAGGTTGACAAGTTGGACGAGGCTGTTAAGCTAAAGGAGGAGATGTCGAGAAAGAAGTGGAATTGGATCTTGCAATATATTCTACTTTGATTAGTGCATCCTTTATGGTCGGTCGGAAGGGGGAGGTTTCTGAATTGTTAGAGGAAAGGAGAAAGTTGGGTATAAGCTTGATACAGTAACGTATAACACTCCAATATGTAGGTTTTGTCAGGAGAAGGAGTTTGATTCAGCTTTTGGGATTTTGGATGAGATGGAGAAAAATGGGTGTAAGCCTGATGTGATTAGCTACAATGTTATTATTAGTGGGCTCTGTAGGGAAGGGAAAGCAAGAGAAGCACATGACTTATTGGAAGATATGCCGAGAAGAAAATGCTTCCCAGATGTGGTAACTTACAGGATACTTGTCGATGGGCTTTGTGACCAAATGCATCTAAAGGAAGGGGCGGGTATATTAGATGAGATGGTTTTTAAAGGATATGTCTCTCGTTCTTCTAGTGTAAGCAAATTTATAGGTGAATTGGTCCGAGACCATAAAATGGAAATATTATGGACAGTTTTAAATAGTTTGGCAAAAAGAAATGCAATCATTTCAGATATATGGAGATTAGTTATTTCTCCAGTCTGCAAGAAGGACAACCACTATGATGCAAGTGAGGTCGTTAGTTTGCTAATAAGCACTAGGGCTCATTCAGTTGGTTAGAGATGGCTGTATGTGATTGACTTCTTAGTGCTGGAGTTTTCTTGCTTGACTAGAGGTGCTGCCCAGATATGTATACATATGCTAGTCGAATACGTACTCTTGCTCACAGGTTAGGTACTTTGGGTTAATATGGTTGTAATTATAATTTACTATGAATTTTTGGAGCCACAAAGCGAACCATGATTATGTACTATTACCTTCTTGAGTAAAATTTCCTCCCGGGCATATTTTAACCAAGATCGTGGGGAATTACAGATTCATGCATTTTGGTCTGGATAAGTGATTCCTTTTCCGTCTTATTATTGCGCTAGCTTTCCTTTAGTTTCATAAATTTTGCTTGCAAAGACTTGGCCACTCATTTAAGGGACAGGAAGGTGCTTACTCTATCAAGAAAGCAAGTAAACAGCAATTGCCCATTGCCCACTGAATCATTTTTGGTCTACCATAGGTTCCTTTTAAAGACTGCAATCATCATTCTTCCTGTCATCACATACAATTTTTTCCTGTAAGAAGTTCCTTGGTTTTTATAGCAGTTTAACTTCCAATGGAAACAGAAGAAAGCGCAGAGGCTGTAGGAAAATCTCTTGTGAGAGAACGTCCTTACTCTTGGCATTCGCAATTAGTCAATGACTATGTTGTCGCTTACAAATCAATCACATATAATTGAGTTAATCATGTCAATGGTCATCGGAGTTATTTTCTTACGGTAATAGTTATTCAAGTTTCTATTTGTTATACTAATGGTCACACTTGGTCAAAAAATTCACATTAAGCCCTTGTTTGAGCCTCATTTTTGGGATTAATAGATTTTAGAATAATAAATTTTTAAGAGGATGCGTAGCTAAAAAGTAGGAAAAAATTTTGGATTTACGTGCAGAATATTTTATGGTCACATAGTGATCTCATATACGATTTAATGCTATCTTTTTAAATTTTTTTTGACGGAATGACCATTAGGGTTAAAGTTAGTGACCATCATCTTACGAAAATTACTTCAATGACCATTGGCTTAATTACTTGAAACTTTAGTGGAGATTGGTATAATTAATCCCATACAATTTCTTTAAGCTAAAAACAATTTTCTTACTTCAAATTTTGTTGTTAATTCAGGATGATTGTGATTATCAAAGCTAAAGATCCAATTTTGCAGCACATACTGGTAGGTACAAAACACTTCTTATAATATAGCTGAATATAAAAACAACGAATATGTATTGTGAAGTGCTACAATGTACAATTACTATCTATCCTTCAACACTCGCTGGATGTTTAACAAAAGTGAGAATATCTTGGAAGGCATAACCAGCTAGGCAGCTACCAGGCAAGCCATGGCCAATTTTCTCTATAAATGAAAGGTGAATACAGTGCCATCATTGATGTTGTAGGCCAAGATTTAGGCTTAATTACTGTGCACTTCACATCGACAAATCTTGAGTTCATGATCAACAGAGATATCTTTGAATCGACTCAATTAAAAGCTGGGATTTAACTTATTTATTTAAATTGTCTTTGACATGCCCTTCACTTGCAACCTGGATTCATTAGATACACCTGACATTGAATGACGGTCTTACCTATTATGAACCCGGGAACCACTGTGAAAGCCACACGAGGATCAGTTTCTGGTGTGCCATCAGACAATAAGAATGCTTCGTTGCTTAAGCTATCCATGTAAACTTCAGAGAAACGAGCTCCCTTGGTCACTTGAAAGATAGAGACCTCATAGTCGGAATATAAGGCCAGGCAGTGTAGGAGCCAAACGCGCTTAGCCATCTCAGCGTATGCCAAGAAGAAGGATGTCTTCAGGCATTCACCCGAACTCACCAAGGCCCTCTGATCGAGATTGTCAAATAGGGATGCTTCCATCTTTGGATGAACAAGTCTCAAGTATTTAGAGCGGCAAAACATTGCAAACGCAGATTTAGGCTTCCAGGCTAGATAATCCGCTGGTTGAACAGATTTCAACTCCATGAATCTGTCGAAAAATAGCCTTCGTTTTTCCTTCTGCTCCGGCAAGGACTCCTTTTGGATCGAGAAGTTCGGGTAACTGAAACCATCAAATATTTCTTTGCAGACAAAGGATTCAAATGCAAAACACCTGTGATTTTGTTTCCAGAAAACGACCCCGGGTTCAATTGAACTGGCTGCACCCACCAAATCCCACCCTGCAGACTCCATTTCGACAATCAGCAACCTGACAAATCTGCGAATTGATTTTACTGTCTGTCTAAAACATGTAATAAAGTGGTGGGGACTTGAGCCTGAGAAATGAATAACCACAGGCATACCTAATTCTCCACTTGAATTTAATCTCTTCTCGAGTAACTTATTATCCCTGTCGACTTCAGTCAATTTCTCTTCAAGAAAGGTTATTTCAGATTCTTTAAGTTTAAGCTGAGAATCCAACTTATTATTCAAAATTTCATATGTTTGTAGTAGACTCTTCTGCTCCTGAATTTCAGCTAAAACCAGAGTCTTCTCAGGGAATGTCGTGTCCAATTGTTTCTTCAAGTAACATTTCTTCAATTCAGACAATTTCTTTAGTTCCAACACTAACATTTGATCTGCAGATTGAATCCCATCAGCATCATAAGGAGATTGAGCAAATTGCAATTCTGCATATGCAGCTTTAACAGCTGATATTCCAGCGAACAGCTTAGCAAGAAAAGTTTCTTTAACCCGAACCCATTCATCTTCTTCACTAGAGGACGGAGCGCGGGAACTCTTCAAGTGATCTTTCGTTTTCTTTTCAATCTTTCGGATTCCACCATCCGGAGCTATCCCTGTCAATGCTCGAATGTGCAAAACCTTCGCGTAAGTACGTGCCAATCTAGTTTTACTCGGGATGGCACCAGATTGTTTAACTGAACCCATCTGAAGCAACGAAGATCACAAAATGAAGCGATTTCTGGGGTAATAACAGCAATGCTGATGCAAATCGTTAAAAGGACAGAATGAATAATTAGAGAAAGAATGGAATATTTATGATAATGATTGCTACAATAACTATGCATAATGAATAAAAGACAAAAGTCGTATGCTTTTACTCTCGAACCGAGATGATTAAAGGCATAGGAATTCAACAGAAAAGGTGGACTACAAAACAAAAAAATAACAGTTTAATTTCTTGTTTGGTACTTATTATTTTTAAAATACATTTTTCTCTCTTATTTTTAACTACACATTATTCAATAAAATAATATTACACGCAAATTCAAAACTTTTCTTTACTTTTTAATCACACATTCTCTATCAAAATACATTTTCATCAACAAATAGGGCTCAAACATGAAGTACAAAAGAGAACAAGGGGGAAAGTGTCATATACAAGGACGTCTCTCAAAAAACACGTGAAAGTTTTGATTTACGATAGCAGCCGGATGGAATAAATTAAAATTTTATTCAGTGTAGCGTATGATAATTCTTGCACAATATGTTATATGTTTGTTGACCTGAACAAAGGTGTTAAGAGAATTTTGGTTACCTTCCTTCCACGTAGACGTCACTTGTGCACTCGAACACCTCGTTATGAGACAAAGATCGTCGACCTTGCATGTCAAACGACTGTTTGCACTCTAACAATCAAATCAATAATTGAACAAGATATAATGAGTGCAAGGGTTTGGCTAAAGTTAGAATAATTCATACTTTGATTGGAAATTGATTTGCGAATATATAGGAGGCAAATGGGCCGGATCTAACCTGAGGCCCAAAAATAGGTTGCTTGATTAAATAAGTCAAAGAGGAAATTACACCCACATACGGTTTTAAGTTACCATTTTCAAAAATACAGAATCAACTTTAATAATACATAAATCAGGTTTTAATTAATATTTTTAAACTAATATTTTATTATTAATAATAATATTATAAATTAATTTATATACACACCCCACACCATATCTATCTATCTATCTAAACCCTAATTCCCCTAATTCACTCTTCTCTTCTCTTCCCCCCTCACTCTCTCGTCTCTCTAATTTACCCTAATTCGTTCTGGTCACCGCCGCCACCATTCCCACTGAGTCGCCACCAAGCCTACCTCCTCTCCATCTCCCTCTTTCTTTCTTCGTTGCACCCACCCCCTGATCCGGCAGCAGTCATTCAGCGGCGGCAAGGCGAGGGGAACAGAAGCCCAGTGATCCACTGCTGTGAGTCATCTGCTGCTATTTGAACTTTGCGGAGCCACTCGCAATCTGTTCCGCGCAGTGCATTTTTCTTCCCCCTTTTTTTTTATTTTTTGAGTGGTGTGGTGATGACGATTTGGTGGAGGAGGTGTGCGGTGCGGTGGTGGGTGTGACGGTGATGTGCGTTGTGGTGCTGTAGATGCGGTGGTGGTGCGGTGACTGGTGTGCTGCTGTGTGCGGTGGAGGTGGTGGTGTGAGTTGTGCGCGGTGGTGGTATGGTGCGGTGGAGGTGGATGTGGATGTGCAGTGATTTATTTGACGGTGATGATGTGTCGTGGCGGTGGCGGTGAAGGTGTGGTGGTGAAAATGTCGACATTGGAACGGGGATTTTGTTGCTGGGATGTGGTGGTGTTGGTGTTGACGATGGTGGTGTTGTGTTCGTGGTGGTCACAAATTGTGACCAATAAATTTGTTGGTGTGTGACCAATAATAATAAATTGTGACTAAGAAATACTCTTGTGACTCAAAAAATTATTAATTGTGACCAATAAATTGATAAATTGTAACCTAAATAAGTATTGTGAGTTACAAATTTTGTGATTTGTGACCGATGAAAAAATTGTGACTTTTAAATTTTTAAGTTGTGACCGATAAACAAATTGTGACCTATGAAAATTTTGAATTGTGATCTAAAATTTTTTGAATTGTGATAAAATTGTATAGATCTGTGACCTTAACATATTCGTCGGAATCGGATCAGTCGCCGAAAAAGTCGTCGGAACGGTCGCCGAAACAATCGTCGGGAAACAGTGGTGATCGGAAAGTCGATTGGGGTGGTGGAGGTGGGGTGGGGTAATTGTATTAAATTAGAATTAAATGTTTAATAATAAATTGATTTAGTAATTCATTAATTATTAATTAAAAATTAAAAAAACCTGATTTATGAATTTCCAAACTTGTTTTTGTATTTTTGAAAAGGTGTAAAGTAAATATTTTATAAATGTATTGTTCCCTAAGTCAAATCCAATTAAACAACCGATGTTAAGTCTACCAATGTGTGACCCCTCCGTCTCTCGCATACCACATAATTTATAGATATAACAATATTGAAAGGAAACAAGATTATTTAAGTGACTTTAAATTAATCATAAATGTCTTTATTTACTTTGTTATTGTTTGTGGGACACTCCCGAATTAATTATGATATATAGATGGTTATAGATCTATGTGTGAGTAGGATCACTGTCACATTGTTTAATCTGTAGAAATGCAATCAAAGGTTATTGGACAATGTGACATTGATTCCTCTATCACATAAAATCATCTCCTTCATGACTTATTTGGTAAAGTGAAAATTAGGTGTTACGAATGTAAAAAAAATTGATACTACCCCTAACCCCTTGGCAGCTCTTGGGTCCAATCATAGTATCCAATGTAAGTTGCACCCCAAACCAAAATGAGTGAAGAAACCATTGACACCCCACCTCAACCGACCACGTCCCCACCCCAAAGGGAAAAGAAGGAGAAAAAAAGCATGTTACATTTTTTATAAAACCAAGCCGGGTCAGTCCACCAACTTGATTATTGATCACATGTAAGCAAGAAAAAGAGATTGTGGGTCCCAATAGTGGACAAAGAGGATTTAGCCATTACTATTACTTGGTTCGCATTATTTAAACTCATTTTTAATCTCACATTATATTAGTAAAATAGCTTTATACATAAATTCAAATATCTTTTTATCTTTTAATCTCACATTCTTTATAAAAAACCTATTTCAAAATTTATTTTTCTAAAAAAAGCAGCTCAAATTCATGAGATGGTATGGGATTTCTCATATTGACATTTACTAGTTATCCGAGCCTCATCACATAATTCAACGGACAAAAACACGTGCCCGGTGCCCCATACCCGACTCATCCTACACCTTGTGGACCCAAGTAGGGAGGTCAATGAGCCGAGCCGACATTTTTTGCTCGGGTTCGACTTGAGTAAAAATGATGGGAAAAATTCATAAATAAGGTGTATTCTTTACACCAATTCAAAAATCAGGTATATAGTTTGAAAATTCAAAAATCAGATTTTTTTTATTTATGAAATAATAAATTATTAAATCAATTTATTATTAAATATTTAATTCTAATATAATATAATTAATCCATCTCACATGCACCACCCATATCGCTCTAGTGACTATTTCGGCGACCATTCCGACCACCACTCTTCTCCGGCGACCGTTCCGGCAAGTGCTCCGATTCCGGCAATTATTCCGATGACCATTTTGATCACAGATTTACAATTTACGGTCACAGTTTGAAAAATTTATAGGTCACATTAATTCGTTGGTCACAGATTAAAGTTTATAGGTCACACAGTCACAAATTTCCAAATTAATTGATCACAAATTTTTAAATTGGTTGGTCACAGATATTTTTGAGTCACATATTACTAAATTTTTAGATCACATTTAAGTAACTAGTCACAGATTACCAAATATTTGGTCACATACCATCAAATAGTAGGTCACATATAACCAAGTAATTGGTCACACACCACCGTCGCCAGGACTACCACCCCCATATTCGTCGCAGCCAGATCCACCACCATCCCCGTCACTGTTGCCACCACCACCGAAACCCACACCACGCCACCACCACCAAATCGTCGCTACCAGATCCAGTCAACTGTCAACAAAAACCACAACCACCACCTCTATCGAATCTCCCGTCGCCACCGCCACCACCACCAACCACCACCACTACCACCATTAACAAATCACGTCACACCACAACCACCACCCAACAAAAAATCCCAAAAACTGTCACCGCCACCACACCCTACCCGTCGCAACGCCACTGCACACACACATACCCACAGCACACACACCCATATATCTACCACCCCAACAAAGATCCATTGCAGATCGTCGTTGCAGTTGCAGATCGCGTACAGAGGCACCGGTACAGATCGCCGCAAGCGCAGCTGTTACGTCTCCGCGCGAAGAGGCTCCGGGCTGTTTTCGTGGTGGCAACGGCGCGGCGTCCTCGACATCACGCCATTCACAGAGAGGGCGAGGAGCGAAATTCACGTTGCTGTGCAGGTTTCTAGTGTGTAGGTGATTTTTTGTGGGTGGTTGTTTTAGGAGGATGGTCGTGGTTGCCGGGGGAGGGGGAGGGAGCAGTGCGATAAATTAGGGTTTCAATTAGGTTTTATAACACCTGATTTTTGATTAAAAAAAATTGTAGGCCTGATTTTTAAAAACTAAGTTTTAAACACCTGAGTTTTTGCAATTTCCCAAAAATGATTCGAACTTTTTTTGGGTCGAATCGGCTCGATTTTTTAAAAAAATTCGTGACAAATGTAATTTTTTTTCAAAGAATTTAAAATTTTTGCAATTTATACGTATTATAAATAACAACTAAATAGTAACATATAAAAAATTACGACAATAAGCTTTGTTTTTAGACACGGACAGGGCAGGGCTCGATCGAGCCTCGGCTCTGGCTTTTCGGGGCCGAGAGGCCCCGAGCCGGCAAGCCATATTGACATGGCTAGACCCAAGGTTCTATTGCGTCAATCAATTGCACCATTGGTCCCCAAATTATTGATTCAATAACAATTGGTCATCAATTTTCAAAGGAAAAAATAAAAACATCCCAACATTTTATTATAGTAACTGAATTATGGTTTATTTCTCAACTTTGATTATACTGACCGTTGACTACCTTCCAAAAAGCTATTTCATTGCGTTCAAAATCCTACCAAAACTGTTCTCTTCTTCTCATTCTCTGAAATCAAAACCAATCTCTTATGCTAAAAATAAAAGTCAAATGCAAGAAGTGATCTTTTAATAAAGAATGTAAGTGATCTTTTCTTGATTTTCACGATGGAATCGACTTGTCATAAACCATTTTTTCACGCAATACTTTTTCAATTAAAATATATTTCCATTCATACGAAATTTCAAGTCATAATCGGCATGAAAGTGACGCTTTTGTATCATAGTTATTAGTCATGACCATAAACTATCACTTTTTTGGAACGTGCAATTAAAAGAACATAAAGTGAAATTTCTTTAACGATAAATTTGGTGATTAAAGACCACAAGAAATCTATATGGTTGTACTAGAATGTGAAAAAAATCTGAATTTTTAAATGGCCCCATAAAATCTTGATATGAAATTTCAATTTTTGAACTAAACGAGCGTAATGTAATTATTTGTATATTCAACAAATAATCAAAGTGTTATAACATCGTCGAGTTTACAAAATATTGTAGAGTCTTGACTCGTATAAACAAATTTTACGAAAATAATATAAAAAGAAACCACTAACAAAGAGTTGAAGTAGTAATATCTCTTCAAACCGCATGCCAAGTATTGAAAAATGCTTGAATACTGCTATGTATATAACATAAATCGTTGTAGATTGACAAAATTCACGTTACTTTAATTCATGCTAAATCGGACTAGCCACTTTCGATACATGTTAGGTTTGTTGTGACAAGGATTACTTTTTAAACTTATATTAAGTTGATCACCTTGACTAACAATTTTTTATTCTTTTCTTTAAGAAAAAATAATTAAAAGTCCCTCCCCTTGTTGTAAATTATATCATTGTTTTTTTTCAAATTTAGTTGTATTCCGAATTTTTTTGTTTCCTTCATATTTATGTGAATTTGGAATAATTTTTTTAATACGTGGAAATCAGATGTCCTTGACATTGAGATTTAATTTGTAGTGCAACACTGGTAAATGGACTTGACATTCATCCTACCTATGTTTAATGTCCTCCATGCCTTCGACTGCAGCTCTGTTTTGTAGATATAACAACCATTTTGTCATCTATCTTTCGGTGTGAGTTGATTTATGCATAACATGTAAACTGAACTGGCACAACTTAAAAAACCTTCAGTTTGGGTTTGATATGCTAAAGGGTGAATGCAAGTCATTTTTTCCTATTTACCAAATTGTGATTTGTATTTCCATGTCATTTAATTTTCATGACTACACTACACTGTCTATAGGTTCAGGTTAATTTTTTTTGAATAAGATGCATATAATTTTTTGAATGAGATGATATGGTGATGGAAATGATGGTAACGATAATGAAAATATGAGTAATACAAATAATGGAAACAAGAATTTTAGTATGACCGAGACTCAATCACGAGTACAAGGCGAAGGAATTGATGAATATAATATAAGTTTGATACCCAACATGAATGAGCTCTTAACTCTTCATGATAGAGAAAACGATGGTTGTGTGAAATAATTTACTGAGTAACATGTGCTTGTGCATCAATAATTTTTAAATCTTGATTTTATTTTTGCAAGCATATTATTTACATATATGAAACTATCTTGTTGATATAATGTCAACATTTTATTATTTGATAAAAATGATTAATAATTTATTTGACAGGAATTAACCCGTCGGTTGAACTACTGACATGTTACATTGTTCGGGTCAAGTTTGACAACTATGGGTTAATCCATTGACCAGCTATATTGTTCGGGTTAGGTTTGACAACTAAGATTTTAACATCCATGTATGGTTTTATTGAAGAGATATAACGAAGTGACTAATATTGAAAATAAATAAAAGTACGTAATTTGGTTGAGACAAATAAAAGATGAGTTACCTGAATGAGATTTTCATGAAAGTTCACGACCAAAATTGAATTAACCCTCTGATATATATCATATATATCATACTGCAATAAATAAATAAATAAAATTGTGGGTCCCAATTAGCACAGGCAGAGAAAAGTATTTCGCGCCTACCCCATTCTTTAAAAATTCCATTTTTTCAACAAAACATTCTTCGTTTAAAATAATTTCACATAAATTCAAATTTTTTTCTTATTTTTTAATCACCCATTTTTCAAAAGTCAATGTTATAAAATCTATTTTTTAAGTGGCTCAATTAAATCCATAGACCGCCCCCATTATTTGGGATTATAAATTTTGGAAGTCCTTTTTCTGAAAAATGTGATTAAAAAAGAAGTAAAAATTTTCGATTTATGTGTAATATTATTTTATAAAAGATTATGTGGTTGAAAATAAGATAGATAAATTATAATGTGAAATAATTGGAGGCAAACGAGACCTGAGATGTCACATCAGCCGTCCACAAATTTCTTACTGATATCAGGGCATCATCAACGGACAGAATACATGCCCCAGGCTTAAACACCCTGCATCTTGTGGGAAAATTTCACTATAGATAACCAAATTATTATCTGTATAACAGTTTAGCTTCCCAAAAGAAACACATTAATTTCCAACATATTATTATTTATTTTTTTGATAACCGTGGATATTCGAGCCAACTTGCGCACACTTCAACTAATCTCACGGGGCCCTAAAATTTACGGCCGGATACCCACCTCAGTGGCCCTAAAGAGACTCGAACTGGTGACTATTGAGGAGCAAACTCAAAACCTGACCAATTGAGCAACCCCTCAAAATTATTTCCAACATATTATTATAATTATATAATCGATGTTTAATAGTGGAAACCTTCTAATCTCGTTAAATTGTACACGATCCTTCCTTCTTATAGTCACATTGTGCTTATCAACTTCAATTCATAACCAAACTTTGAAGCAACATCTTTTCCACGGACAATCTGAACTAAGGGTCCGTTTGATTGCAATGGTGCAAAATAGGTGGAAAGAAAATACTTTATAGGAAATTGATTTTCCTAGAAAATGTTTTACTGGAAATTCTAATTGTGACTCGTTGTGATCAATTGTGACTTGAAATTCTGGAAATTTTTTGAAAGTTGGGTGTGTGTGGATGGGGTGTAGTTTCCAATTTTTAATTTTTTGAAAATTTTTAAGTCGCCAGAACAATCGCGTGGAGCGGCCGCTGGAGTGATCGCCGGAGCCGATGGCCATCTCCGATGGAGAGGTGGAGGGAATGTGGTATAGTGGAATGATAGGATGAGGTAGGTGATGTGGCATGAGTAGAAATAATTAATGTATATTATATTATATTTTAATATTTAATAAATTTATTTATCACCTAATTTTTGAAATATTTTAATAAGTTTGTTATTTATGAAATGTGATCTTTAAAAATTGGAATTATATATTGTTCCCCAATATATTTGACAGGAATTAATCCGTCGGTTGAACCACTGACCTGCTATATTGTTCGGGTCAAGTTTGACAACTATGGGTTGATCCATTGACCAGCTATATTGTTCGGATTAGGTTTGACAACTATGATTTTAACATCCATGTATGGTTTTACTGACGAGATATAACAAAGTGACTAATATTGAAAATAAATAAAAGTACGTAATTTGGTTGAGACAAATAAAAGATGAGTTACCCGAATGAGATTCTCATGAAAGTTCACGACCAAAATTGAATTAACCCTCTGAGCTCATATATCACATATATCATACTGCAATAAATAAATAAATAAAATTGTGGATCCCAATTAGCACAGGCAGAGAAAAGTATTTCGCGCCTACCCCATTCTTTAAAAATTCCATTTTTTCAACAAAACATTCTTCGTTTAAAATAATTTCACATAAATTCAAATTTTTTGCTTATTTTTTAATCACCCATTTTTCAAAAGTCAATGTTATAAAATCTATTTTTTAAGTGGCTCAATTAAATCCATAGTCCGCCTCCATTATTTGGGATTATAAATTTTGGAAGTCCTTTTTCTGAAAAATGTGATTAAAAAAGAAGTAAAAATTTTCGATTTATGTGTAATATTATTTTATAAAATATTGTGTGGTTGAAAATAAGATAAATAAATTATAATGTTAAATAATTGGAGGCAAACGAGACCTGAGATGTCACATCAGCCGTCCACAAATTTCTTACTGATATCAGGGCATCATCAACGGACAAAATACATGCCCCCAGGCTTAAACACCCTGCATCTTGTGGCCGTGGGAAAATTTCACTATAGATAACCAAATTATTATCTGAATAACAGTCTAGCTTCCAAAAAGAAGCACATTAATTTCCAACATATTATTATTTATTTTTTTGATAACCGTGGATGTCAGAGCCAGTTTGTGCGCACTTCGACTAATCTCGCGGGGCCTTAAAATTTACGGTCGGATGCTCACCTCAGTGGTCCTAAAGAGAGTCGAACTGGTGACTATTGGGGGAGCAAACCCAAAGTCTGATCAATTAAACAACCCATCAAGGTTATTTCCAACATATTATTATAATTATATAATCAATGTTTAATAGTGGTGTTTCGCGTGTTTACTCGCTAACAATTAAAAGAGGATCAGACGATTGTGTAAGGAACAAACATCTTGGAACAAAGTCCCAAAAAGGGGTGTTTATCGAATATGAAGATTACAGTTTAGATACGAACAAGATGCCTCCAAGGGGCGCAAGTACACAAGTACAAGGAGATGAATTAATTAAAATTAATCTAAGAAAAAGTAAATTACATATTCTCTTTTTGAGAGTGAGTTTTGTCGGGATTTCTTCATTGCTTTCCTCTTCCTTTTATACTCCTTGGACAGTTCTTAACCGTTTGAACTCTGTTTGTAACTACCAATTTCTTTCATAGTGGCTGACTAGCCAATAACTACCATTTGTAACTCCTACCACCACTTTTTTTCATAACTGTTTGTCACTAATTTTCTCAAATCGTGGGGTGTAATCGTAATGTGCTCAAACTGCCTCAAATCGTCACTTTAGATAACAACAGGATTTAGTCATCGCTAGAATTCTGGGCGACCCAACAATTTGGGCGACGACTCCTTCGCTTTGGGCGTCCATAGGGTACTTTATTCGCTCAACATCTGGGCGTTCTGCAAGCTTGGACGACGACGTTCCTTTGCTTGTGGGCTTATACATTTTTCAATAAACCCTTTGCTTGGGCTTTCATCTTGAATTCCCAATTGGGCTTCGCTTTTTGAACCATTTAATTTGGGCTGCACTTTTAGTGTGTCAACAAGTGGAAACCTTCTAATCTCGTTAAATTGTACACGATCCTTCCTTCTTATAGTCACATTGTGCTTATCAACTTCAATTCGTAACCAAACTTTGAAGCAACATCTTTTCCATGGACAATCTGAACTAAAGTTAAATATAATAATTTTCTTCGTCTAAGAATTAAAATGCAATCTATATACTCCCGAGTGCTTCTCTCTATTGCGATTTTCCTTATAATATACAACCATTCTTGTTTTCAGGTTCTTGATCGTGATCAAAGAATAGAAGAGGGATTTTAAGGCAACATAGAATATACACGAGAATATAATTTCTCAATCTTAACAGCATTCATGTGAGGATTTAAAGAAATATTATTTACCATATCAGTCAATTTTAATGCTTCTGAAATAATTCTGATAATGAGTGATAGAGCAAGGAAGCTGCAGGAGGCCGAGGCATTGAACCAAGAAGAATTTCTGATGAACTAATGGACGAATTCCCGTAAAACCTGGAATTAACTTGTTTTCTTGTTGTTACGATACTTCCTTCGAGGGAACAACCGACAAATGCACCTGTAAAGACAATTTTCAGTTATATTTTGTATATCGAGTTTCACAATACATTATAATCCAGTCATTTTAATGGTTCAAAGGGATCGAGGCAGCAAGATTTAACGCTGATTAATTGTATTTTTATTCTAGGATAAATTCAAAATATCAAGGCAACAACTCTGCCTGGTTGAATGTTTTACGGTCCCACGATGTATTAACAAACTGATGATAATATCATAAATGGATCAACAATTTAATATAAAATTGGTTTGCATCTGCCAAAAAGGGCAAAAAAATGGGCGGTGGTTCTTGCTGTGTGTCAATCTGAAGTCATCAAATTATTTATCTTTAACAAGTTTTAGGGCGTGTTCGGTAGGGATTAAAATCAGATTAAAATTGAAAAATGAGTCGTTATTGTTGACTTTTATTAAACAAGTGAGGCCCAATAACGACTATATTTTCAATTTTAATTGGATTTTAAGCTTTGCCAAACATGCTCTTAGCTTTGTCCGAGGCCATCATAACTCAATCAATCATAACAAATGAAAAACATAATAGCAACATTGAGAATAGTAGACATGATATTATGCAGACTGGACTACTGCTCCTAAATTATCAGCAATTTTTAGATTTCTAGGCGAAAATTTCAACGCTAAAGATAACTCAGTACCTTTACTGCAGCTGTATGTATAGCAAGAAGCAAAACCACCATCACCAGCTCGTAAATCAGCTTCAGCGGCCCTTCCGACAATACCAACAGCAGCACTGCAACCAGCTCCAACTGAAAAATGAATGTTCCCACCAAACGTCTTGATGGCAGAATTTGTTCTCAACACTACTATGAAATCTGTCACTTCCCCACCAACCTGTAAAGACAACAGTACACGAAACATAGATTAATACATACCAATAACTAGTACACACGACAGAGATACAAATGCCTAACATTCTGGTACATAACAATACCTTGTATTCTTCCAGAATTAAAAAAAAAGGGAGTTTGTGCATCAAATATCTTGTATCCGTAGAACATCTGCTTAACATAGATAATGAATGAATAGTACTAAAAGAATTTTTTTAGCGGAGGGCCACCACTTTCTCCATTTTTTTTTTTTTTTTGGTAAAAATGAAAAAAGATATTCTCCTTTCTTGCCTATCTGCTACATCGACGAAGACTATGGTAGGAGCTGGAAATTTTTCTTGTAGTCGCCCTCTTCCTCTTTTTAGAGTTATACCTTACATGATGAATTTGTTGATAGGGATGATACGACAAACTTTTGACCGAATCATCTTTCCTCAAGGGATTCTTTACAATATATAAGAACATTTACCTTATACAACTATGGTATCAATCTAAATACTACATATGCTAAATACAATTATATAATAGGTTAAATACAATTACATACATAATTATGTTAAATCATAATCTTCATCCACCTTCGTGATTTTTATCAATTTTCATAATCTCATTGACATCTCACTCAAATTAATGCTAAATGATCAAGAAGCATCAATTTGTTGAATAATGTACAAAAGAACTCAAAAGGCCCAACTCCAATGGACAGTCCAAAAATAACCATATGCACAGGCTCCACCCTTTCAAAATAAGACCCAATGGACCGCCCGCAAAAGAACTCAATGCACCGAAGTCACACGTTGACCACCACAAAAGTCACACGTTGATAAAAATTCTGTCAACAATCGACAACCACAAAAGTCACACGATAATAAAAATTCTGTCAATCGTCAACTACCACAAGAGTCACACGTTGACAAAAAATTATGTCAACCATCGACTATCAACCACAAGATTCACACATTGACAACAATTCTCTCAACCATGGACCCCACAAGAAATCCACACCTGAGAGACTGAATTATGCCCAATGAAAATCGAGGATTCAGTATAAAGTCTACAATGTAGGCTCTGTTGCCATGACAAACATTTAGCTGAATTATCTTTACTTGAGGGATTCCTCACATTATATAGGAAGTGTTTTATCTTATACAACTACGATATCAATCTAAATATGCTAAATACAATTACATACATAATTATGTTAAAGTTGTAATTTTCATCAAATTTCGTGATCTTTGTCAATCTCCGATTCTCCACGACCTCATTGACATGATAACTGTATTATTAGGAGCTACTTTAGCCTCGTCTTTACCACTAATCATTTTACTTCATAACAATAGGAAATATTGATAACAAGTTGAAATATGGGGTTCAAATTCTAAAGCATAAAATTAATTTTATTCCTCATGAAAAGCATCAAACGGATTAACAAAGAAAAATAATTGAGACGTAAAGTTTAAGATCATGTGTGCAAGTACAATAGGCAAGAGCTAGTAATGTCTTCAAAGACAAGTATTTGGAACAGCGCAAACGTTAAGTACATAAACACGCACTCACCTGTGCTCCCCAACCCAAACCGAAGGATGCAACGGCAGATGGTGGAGACCAAGATCCATCTTCTCTACGAGCAACAACTAACCCTGTCCCAATGTTGTAAGTAACCATCATGCCAACCTTTGCAACAGTTAGAATAGCAAGGCCCTTAGCATCCTTGAGGATTGCATTTGGTATGGACTTCTCAGGTTTCCGAGATCCAACCTGACAATAATGACCCCGTGAGTTCTTACCCATAAGTGGACTCTATTTGCTAACAGAAACTCTTGATGATCATTTGAAAGTATAGAAAGGATTGAAAAGGGACTTCAACACTGTAACTCAACAAATAAGAATTCTTGAAATGGTGATATAATTATGAAATAATGCATTTTAAGTACGTGTCGTAGCTTCAAAGTTAGGTATAACAGTTGCTAATCGCATGCTGAAAATCACGTGAAACACAGTTTTATTTAGGTAGATACATAAAGGTAGCTGATATCTGCGCTCCACAGATTGAGTAACTGAATTTCCCTTAAACTTCAATACACCCGTTCTCTGAAACAGAAGACAAGTGAATCAAAGCTACCACGTTTCTGCTCCAATTTACCAAATCATCTTCTCTTCGATTATGAATTTTATGATTTGACAAAACTTCTATGGGTCTAGAACTGCTATAATTTTTTAATTTTTCCCATTGAACAAATGCCCATATTCACTTGCCTTTCTCCTTGTCTTTTCTCGGTCTCCACCATCAGTCTTCACCATTTCTACTGGAAGATCTCTCTAGAGCATCAATAACAAGAGAGTACCCTATCTTTGGCATTAAGAAGCTTTTGTGATGTAAGAAAAGATGAAATATCATAAGAAAAAGAGATCGAGAGAGGGGTGGGGCACTCAAAAAACAATTGAAAAGGCTTTCATTAGGTTGTCAATTCCTGTCTAAGTGTGAGACAGAGATATCTCATCTAAAAATGAATGAAAGCAAAACCCTCCTAATTTTTTCCACCTTCCTACCAATGAATTATTCCAATGTATTATCTAGAATAGTTCATAAATCTAGAACCGGCTAATTGTTCTCGAATAGCACCTGCATCTGTATAATTTTCTCGATTGTGTAATGTATCGAAGCCTTACGTAGGTTGTATTTAAGATACTATGCAACAATATGCATAGAGCAGTACAGAAGTCCCCCTTTGATATTTTTTTCGGTTCATAAGCCCGATAGTTATGTGTTTCAAGAGAAGAATAGGCAATGCAATCATTCTAAATAAATGAGTAATTTAAGGTGAAAAAGAAATATTAGCTCCCTAAATTAAGGGGGAAAAATGCATACCTTATTATAACCTCGAATGGTGTTTGCTGCCTTGTATATTTCATATTCCATAGATTGGCCCCATGGAAAATTCAACCATGATCTCATTGTACTTAGGTCCGTCAGATCATGAGTTGGTAACTGTGCAGCACGACTTACTCGGTCCATTAAGCATGACTGAACAGACTCAAGCCGCACACAGCATGCATCACAGACTCGTTGAGGGTCTTCACTTCTGAATTTTACAGGCAACAAACTCCTTCCCCTTGAGCATCCATTGCAAAAAATCCCGCCACAAAGTCTGCAATGGTGCCTAGAACACATGATAGGATGAAAACGCACATTACACAGCATGCATGCAGAAGCAGAACTGTCAGGCAACCACTTTGGTGGTTCAGATTCGAGTATTTCCTTCATTTTACCAAAGTTAGCATCTGTAAGAGTTTGAGCCATCTCTTTCCAAGCTTCCTCTAGAAGATGGGTTTGCATCCAGGAGATACTATATCCATGAATGTCACCAGATGAGAAAGCACTAATTTTTCCTCTGGCTGCCAGTAACACATCAAGAACCACATCCCACATAGTCATCTCCTTATCTTCTCCAATAAATTCATTCCAACCCATGTCACCATCAGGCAAGTAGCCCCCGTTGAAATAGAGATCCTTATTCCATTCTGTTCTTTCAGTTTCCAGCATTGGTGGAACAGAGACAGGTATCCAAATGCCTGTATCCTCAGAAAGTGGCGTGTCATAGTAAAAATATTTTCTTAGCTTTTTATTTCCAGCAGCTAAATCTCTTTGCACCTCATCATCCACTGCAGCCACAGTCATTTCTTCATCTCTACTACGTGTATCCTCTTTGAGCTTAAAATTCTCTAATGCTTCCATGTTACAGTCTCCCATGTGCTCATCAACACCTTCATACACCTGAATATCAATAACTAGGAAATTAAAATTATTTGAAAAACTTCAGCATTACTGCACCATTCCATTTTCTTCATACAGATGATGCATCAATAGAAATCACTCTCTGAGGGTGAGAACATTACTATGCTAATTATAATGCGTTATGCGTGAACACTCATCTTAGGAAAAAGAAAAGATTTGAAATGAAGACTATAGATGCATAGATCCACATGTCCTTAGTTATATTTAATTTTGATGTTTATATTTACTGACTACATATCCACCTACTTTTGACATTATACTAACTTCAACTTCTTGAAAATCAAATTCTTATTATAGTGATCAAACTGCCTTGGGGGTAAACATCAGTCTGTTACGCGTTAAATAGCCTATGATGAAGTACTTTTCTGTTTCACAGTTCCATCTTCTAACAGGAAATTCCCTATTTTCTAATAACACGCACTTTTTTTCACTGCAATTCACCCAATGTGTCTATCATTTTCTACACTCCAATTTTTCTTGAACAAATATCCCTATGTCTCTACACTTCAAAAATCAAAAT
Organism: Fraxinus americana; assembly: GCA_035079005.1. NCBI lineage: Eukaryota > Viridiplantae > Streptophyta > Magnoliopsida > Lamiales > Oleaceae > Fraxinus > Fraxinus americana. Next base: position 53,527,829 of record CM068706.1, on the reverse strand, counting down.
CATTATATAACTTTTTGAACTCAAATCATATATGGCAAACAACTTCCAAAGGAGGACACTTGGTCTCTGTTCTAAGTTGCATCATAGTTACAACATTTGGTGAACATTTGATTCATTATAGAAAAATTTCCATTGGTAAAGTAAATAATGCCACGTGTTTCTAGGCATTAAAGGCAATCCAATTTGCCATTTCCATTCTCAATTCCTCCAGAATTAACATTGACCTATCTGACGGTATCCATATACCGCATATATGGTTGAAGCCCATTGGTTCATTGCGTCATCCTTCATGTCTAACTTATTTCATACAACAATAAATGGACATTACTCGTGGCTCAGTTGGCAATCAATTAATAGAAACAATCCAGCAATGGTCTAAAACTTCATTCACTCCCTATATAATATGCGCACAAGCAAAATTCACCATGAAATTCAGAACAACCAGTTAGCTCCAAACATTCAACTAATCAAACAATATTTTATCACAAAAATAGAAAAGCTCTAATCTTCATGTATCAATATATCCATTAATCCTATTCAATCGCAACGAGTAAAAATCACAATAATCACGATCCATTTACTCCGTCAATAAAAAATAAACTTGTCAAATATAAAAAAAAAATTAAAAAATATTTTATAGAAGAGGAAGAGCCTTGTTGAAAGTTACCCTCGGAGGGCAAATTTTTGTCTGAAAGTTGTCGATTTCTAATTTGGGGTATTGAATTTTGGCGTCCATTAAAGAGCTTTTCGGTGCATCCTCCGTAATCAACCCATGATTCGACATCAGGGTTTTAGGTTATTGCCTAATCTGAAAATGAATTTTGGGGTTTGATTGTTGTATTATATTGAGAAGATAGAAGAAGAAATATACTTGGCCAAGGAATCTTGAAAGGTGTTGGCATGCAATTAATTATGAATTAATTAAATCACTTCTCATCAAAATTATATCCAAGTTATTAGATATAATCCAATTAAAATTAAAAATATAGTCTTTATTAAGCCACACTTGTCTAATAAAAGTCAACAATAACGGCTATATTTTCAATTTTAATCTGATTTTAATCCCTCCCACACAAACCCTATCTAAGTTATTAGTTACCCACTCAACAAAAAACTACTCATTTCTTACCATTGATTCACTTGTTTACTCAATAATTATTCCTTTAAAATTCATTAGCCATAACTAACAAAAATTTCCACGTGAGGCTCAAAGCTGATTTGGCACATCAACACCGTTAACTTGTATACTTGTATTAAAACACACGACTTTCATTCAATTTATGGAGCATGCTTTTCAATTGGAGGTTTTCTCTATCTAGACGATTTTGTGTGTTCGATTAGGGCTTTGATTTTGAGGATTTAGAAAATAACGCGCTCCATAAATTGAGTGAACAATGTATTAATATAGGTGGACAAGTTAACGGTATTAACGTGTCAAATCAGTTTTCCCTCTCATATGTGGAAATTTATGTTTGTTGTTGTTAAAAGATTTGAAAGGAATGATGAATGGGTAAACATGTGAATAAATAGGATAGTAACGATGAACCATTTTTTGTTGGGTGGGCAAGTGTTAACCTAGGGTATAATTTGATGAACAGTAATTTAATTATCATTTTGAATTCAAATTAATAAATTTTGTAAATAATTTAAAATTCCATCGAATAATTTGAATTACATAAATGAGATTTAACTTTTAAAGAAAAACAAAAGCATAAATGTCACGTTTCTTTGATGTCGAAATTTCGTTTTATGTTTACTTATTTTATTAAATATTATTTATCATGATTACCCAAAGCTAAAACTAAAAATGGATGTTAAGAAAATTTTAAAAAGCTAAAACAAACCAATGGTTGAAAATTTTTAAATACACGAGTCTTCAAGTTTTTGGTTGATTTAAAAGAATATCATAAAATTAGAGAATAAGACTCGATTATGAGCTTCCAAGATGAATACGACCATTGTGCAGAGTTTTAATGTGAATATTTTGGAATATAGTTTCAATAACACGTATCAACTGGCTTTTAAATCGTAGCAAGGTTGGTGTGTAGCTTATTGTTTGCTGACATGATCTCAAATCGCACCTTTTAAGGATAATGAAAAAATCCATAAAATGAACAAAGCATTAATGCACAAAATAAGAAATGAAAATATATCCCAACCAGTAGTATAAATTGAAATATATAATCTAATTATGTAATAAAAGAATGACAGTCCAAATCTCGAGCCAAAGTGATTGTAATGAATAATTCATAAAATGATAGTAGCTTCTAAATCATAATTTACCAAAACCATCCCTTTTAGATTGATACACGTGGCTAGGCAAATACACTTTCAAAGTTGGAGCCTTGGAAGAGAGCCCAATCGTGTCTCCATGTTGAATAGAATGAACAACATGGGAACCATCAATATATATGTTTCCCTCTCTACAAAACCAAGTAATATCCATTGTCTCTTCGAATTTCACCAGCCCGTGCATCGAATGAGCACTGGTCCCCGGAGCAATGGGCTCCCTTACCTTGTATTGGAGTTCCTTGGACAAGATGGGCATTGTAAATCCACCTGCCGAGAGCATTGCAGCTGTTGATCCAACAGCTGTCGAGACCCTAAACCCACTTGATTTACAGTTTAGTAAAGAAGTTTGAGATGTTCCATCTTTCCTGATCCTAATAGGTAATAACACAAGAATGTCAACTGACTATGTAAGTTCTTGGTGACGCACTAGAGAAGTATACCATTCTTCACGTTGTAAAGCAAATCTTCTTACCCGAATGAGAATCGAGAAACTGTTGCAGGACATGGATGCGCGACTAGAATGTCATTTAGAGCAAAAGTTGAAATCAGCTTTGAGTTGACACTAATAGCCATCCTAGATACTTCAGAAGGTTCACTGCGATTCTCAAGGATGTCATCTAATAGCTACAAAAAGAAGCTTAAATCAATGAGCTATGCTTCATAAGAGTTAGCAAGAATGACGATAAAAGGAAATTCCTTGTTATGCATGGCTGCATGATTTATTGTGCTAGCTAAAAAACAGAAATGTGCAGAAGAAACTTCATGAATAATCAGTTTGCACTTATCCGGAAAATTTGTTCAGCCAAAGTCAACGTTTAGGCGGTCCTAGATTGTGGCTGCCTTATTTACTTATTCTAAATTGAGTTAATGTGGATCGAGAAGTGATATAAATATTAGACGTTCTTATCTTGACATTAATGCAAGTTATTAGAAAAATTAATGTTTATGACAAGTTAAAATTTGTCAGTTGACGTCGTGTTTTCTGTGTAATCAATCTATATCCCAAATAAAGTAACAAGTAACAGACTTGGGAAAGAGAAATCTCATTCTATATTTCTCTTATGGTTCCTTCTATTTATATATCATTCAACAAAATAGAGGATTGATAGAGAGTGGAAAGTACTTAAAATATATAGATAACTGTAACTTGGGAATGAAAATGTCGAATCTAATAAGCCCTTAGGTCTATTAAAAAATAATTTCAATAAATCACAGGAATCTAACGCAAAAGATGTTTACTATCACCTTTCAAAAATTTTGAAAGACAGGTGTAGTATTTTATTTATTTTCTCCATCTTCGTAACATGTTATTTTCCATAAAATTATTCAAATTTCAAGGATCCCTCCCAATGATCTGAAACCTACAAGTGCAGCACGTTTTTAAAAGATCAGATGTATAACATTTCGATCTCATAAGCAAATAGTTGATCTAAGGTCCTTCACTTCTGATGAATAGCTATGTTCCAAAGATATTTTGAAATTTCCTTCTTCATTGCTCAAATTACTTGTGTTTTTACAGAAATCTACAAAGTTAATTTATCCATTTAATGAAGGCTGCAAATCTGAATCTCATATATTTGGAACACTAGAAGTTCTCCAGTGAAATAAACACACCCATGGACAACATATGCTGCCAGTTTTTCTAGCAGAATCAACGACTAAATAGGAGTTGGAAAATCACAAGCTTATCTAAGAAGTAATGTCTAAAGTAGTAGTCTCACTTGTTCGAAGTTGTTGGTTGTTGCTGCACAAAGATAACCAGTGCTCCTTGTAGCATCAAATTCTTCACTGAATTCTTCCACCTAAGTAAATAAGACAAACTTCTTTGGCAAAGGGAAGCTAAAAAAGAATTTCTATATTTTTTAGCAAGTTCAAAGGTTGGAAATTATTACCAGAAGCAGCACTCTAAACTCAAAATAAACACAGAAATCCAAGAAATGATCTGACCTCTTCCTGTTGGGTAGGATCAGAATTCACTCCTAGAACTGGAACAGAATCATCCATGAAATGGCTTGCCTGTAATAGTGTGCCATCACCTCCGACTGAAATGACCAGATCAACACCACGGATTGACAGGGATAGATCATTCAAGAAAACAGCTTTCCAGTCAACAGCCTTTTTCTTCAAAATATTCTGACAGAAGCTTATTGCATTTTTGTGAACCAACCTCCGGTCATTTATATATCTCAATACCTTCAACATCTTCAGGAGAAGAAAAAATATATTAAGTGAATATTAATTTTGAACAAATGGCAGGAAGACACATGGGAAGCATAAGTTTTAAAGTAGACAGGTGATTACCATTGGTTGGACCATGACTCTTTGACTAAATGAGACTCGGTCCATTTTCTATTAATACCTATTAAATACCTACAAGTCCTAGCTTGGGGGGGGGGGGGCGCAAGATAAATGAAAAAAATACAAGGCATATAACTGTAGACGTTAGAGTAAAAGTGCAACCAGAATGATAGTGTACCGTCAATACGTTAAAGATTTTAAATGAAAAAGCGTTATCTGGGAAAATAAGGGATCACAAAACCCTCAGATAAATTATCGCAGCCAAACAAATAAAGTGAACACTTTTCGGAAATCTTAATCACATCATTCCCCAAAGGTCTTCATGAAGTTTCAAGCCACATAAGTGTAACTAAATCATGTTCAAATGCACATACCAGTAGGTACATTTAATTTTTTGTTGGGTCAGCAACCTACCACTATATCTTTAATAAATCATAATGCCACTAGAAGAAACTGGACATAAAATTATATGTCCTGGGAAAGCAAGTGTGAAAATTAAAAGGGTAACTTTAACACATTGATTTATTATCTCTAAGAGAAACTCTTAACTCGAGCACTATGCATAAAGTAGTAGACCTTGAATGAGCAGGAATGGATATAGCCAGTGTTTATTAAATCGATATTTTAGTTTTATTTATAATATTTGGATGTATAATCCATTCATGCCTTCATGTACTTTCTAATTTGGGACAATCATAAACCCAGTAATCATGTTTCTTCTTACACGCCTATCAATAGGATGATCAGTATAGGCACAGTTAGATTCTCTATCTCATCAATATACACCAATTTTCCCACTAGCAAGTGATCTTCATGAGTAAATATGGTGTCAGTATATCTATAAGTTAAATCCAGTCAAGAGGATCACTAAACTAGATTCACTTTGATTAACCCACAATTGATATCAAATTGAATTTTCCCCATTTCTTAATCAAATTAATTTTCTTTTATATCCATGTTCTTCATCAGCAGCCTCGATGCAAATATCATTCACAGTGTACAATAATCGTTGAAATATCATTCACAGTGTACACTGTTTTGATATATGCAGTGTTTATTTCCCCTAACAGCAATCTTGAAATATTATCAAACACATGGTAGACTATACACAAGTTGGCTTTTAATCCAAAAAATGCAATAATCGTTGAAGAAAAGTAGTGGGTTTTGGGAATGGCCCCCTTTTGTCCTGCATTAAAGTATGTCAAGGAAGCGTTACCCTATTGCGGTTGGAGGAGAAGGCGGAGCAGGCGATGGATTCATGAGATGGGTACACATCGAGTGGCTTTAACAGCAGCAGCAATCGCTTACGCACCATTTTTCCTTTAAATTCTCTGCCTCCTCGTTGAACTCACGCTCTTACGGTTACGAGATGGAGGAATATGCTGGACGAAGAGTCCGAATTTGGCAAAGTTGTTGAGCGAAGACGAGTTGAACACTAGAACTGAATCAGTGCGCGTATAAATATCATATTCTTTTCTGGTACTTATTTCTTTCGAGTGAAGCCTTAATTAATATTTAATTATATTAATCTGTGTGATATTCCAAATTCGATCTTAGCTGATTGTGTTTGATAGATCCAAGTTTCTATTTTTGGACGTTTGATCGATATTTTTTTCAAAGAACATTTTTCGAAAATTGATCACGTCTTGAAATCAAGGAAAAATTGGTCAAGTGAATCCAAAAATTGTTTTATGCATCATGGCTCACAAAACCTTCAAAATTGGACCTTCAGGATGGCACGATGAGCCACATCTGCTAGCCAGTCGGCTCTCACGTGCCATAATGAATAAACGAATCAAATTTAACAAAAAATAAATCAATAACATATGGACCCTGCTCCATGTGAATAAAAGTTGACACAATAGTTTACACCCATGTGAATTAACATATTTTAGTACATTTATCTTGACAATACATTTTTCAATTAACTGTCAAATTTTTTACACAGAAAGATATCAATCAAGATATACATTTTGTGTATACAAGTAGTTTAATCTATAATATATTAGGCCAACATTAGCTCTCATCTTGAACAATCGTACAATTAAAAAAAATAAAACAATAATATATTAGGCCCACATTAGCTCTCATCTTGAACGAACATACAAATGAGACGAGTCATGAATAAATGTGAAAGGTCGGATATGATACTGCCAGCTGAATTCATTGTAGTCTCTTTTTTCATGTATATAATGATTTACATACATATGAGATATCAAAAAAAGTGGTGATTCTTTTTTTTTATTATTTACTTCAACTTATGACTGAATCATATATCATCATATCACGTGTATGTAATATGTTATGTAAATCATTATGTATAAGTAGTATTATTCTTCTAACAATTGTTTTTATTTTTTTTCCCTTTTTACTTCGAAATATAAGAGCATGTTTGATATGTTGCTTTTTCTAGGGAAAATGGAAAATTTTTGCCAATTCCAACTTTTTGTCATATTTGATGACCTTTTTTTTACCTGGAATTACTTTTCTTGGTTTTGCCCACGTGACCGGCTTTTCCTTCATTTTAAGGAATTCCAATTCCTTTGGTTTTGGTGGGAAACAATTTTCCATTTTTTGTTATTTTTTTTTTAGCAATAGAAATAAATTTTACCCCCAATTATAAGAGAAATTATCCCTTTAATTGTTAATTTTCATGAAAAACAAAGTCAAACGAACACAATTTTTTTTAATTTAAATTTTTAAATTTATTTTTTGGCAATCTAAACAAATTTTATCTCCAATTGTAAGAAATTTTATCACTTTAATTAACAATTTTCAAGAAAAAAGTTAAACGGGCCAGGTGAAAAATTATATCAATCAAATACACTTAATTAACAATTCTCTGAAAAACAAGTTCTAGATAATTACTCTCCCTGTAATTTATTTTATTTTCACCCATTTTCCGCCATCAAACGGACCCTAATAGAGTTAAGCTACTTGTACAATAATTTTTTCACACGTTTGTTGAGAGATGCTGGAGTGACATATATTTTGACCCTTTGAATTTATCCGTCAACAATCTATAAAAAATTATATACAGTTAGCTTAACTAAATATAGTATACCGGAAGACCTCAATTTTAAGAAAGCATTACTAGTGTATATACAAATATTGTAAAAGTAAAAAATTAGACTCTAAATTATTAAAAAGCACATTGATTTGCTTTTCTGACATTGGTAAATATTTGCTTGCTCATTCGATTTCTATTTCTCCTCTCCCTTACTTCAAGGACTTACAAAAATCTCGGTACTTCACGAAAGAAGAATCACCCATACAGAAGCTAATGGAAGAAGTGCATTTTGCTTTTGAACATCTGGAGCACGTTTGGAAAGATTTCTACTTCTTTTTGTTTTTTGTAGAAAAGTTTTTTAACTAAGTTAACTTGGATCGACTTCATCTAAAATCTCTTTTAACCAGACAAATCACTTCTAGAATATTATCCAAATTTAATTAGGTTCAAAAGCAGTTTCTTAGTCTCGAAAGAAGTTTTTGAAAAGCTTGGAACAATTTCATCTAAAATCTCTTTTAACCAGACAAACCACTTCTAGAATATTATCCAACTTTAATTAGGTTCTAGGTTCAAAAGCATCTTCTTAGTCCCCTAAGAAGTTTTTGACTTTTCAAAAACCCGACAAGCGTGCCCTTTGTGCTCATAAAAATGATTAGAAGGAAAAGACATTTTAAGTTCTCTCTCCAGACATGGCTATATCAGTACTGTAGCAGCAACACAAAACAGGGATCATCCTTAACTTACAGTTATTAGTTATTGATGTAATGAAAAATATTATTTTATTAAAAAATGTGTGGTTGAAATTGAATTTTAACTTAGTAGCAACAGATTTGGTGTCGTCATCCGGTAACTTACAAAGTTCATATTTAAGGAAGCTAGATGAATCATCGGGAAATTGCAATAAACAAAAATATTAACCTTCAATTACACGTGTTTCATAAACAGTACAATGAACAAGATTATACCACTTTTTTGTTCATATTGTCCAGCATCCACCTTACGAGACAAGGGACAAGCAAATGTCTTTTAACACCAAAGACAACAGTTAAAAGAGTGTTTTACTTAACTTTTGTTGCTCATAAACAGAATTTTCTTGCAAATGTCAACTTGTGCTTGCCTAATTATCAAAACTTGAAACCAACTGTTATTTTCTGAGGAAACTAACCTATCCGAGGAAGTTCATGATAACCAAATGAAGCACCAAATTGCAGAGAACAAAATCAGCAAAAGCACGTTCTGGAGGTAAATCCTGCAAATGCCAAGCACAAGGCGTCAAACGGAAAAGAATAAGAGAACATTTCATCTCAAAATAGTTCGATGAAGTGAAATTGCTCGTCTTTCAGACCAAAAGAACAACCACATGCTTTTCATTTTACACTGGACGGGGAAGTATATGATACCAAAGCCATAATGTGAAACATGAAACTACAAAGGCAACCGTTATAAGAGCATAATCGGCTAAGCTTTAGAAGTTTTCTTATAAGTAAAATTTTGAGGGAAAAAAAGGTTATTTAAAAGCACTTTCAAGCTAAGCCTTTTGCATTTCTCCCACAACGTGTAGCCGAAAGCCGAAAACGATAAAAATATTGCACCAGCCAGATGATGAATCTGCACTCGGAAAAAGAAAAAAAATTACCTTGAATTCCTTGTTTTCTTTGTTTACTTGGATACGTAGACACACTGTCACAATGAATGACATCGATCAGTTGCAAACTATTCACTTTTGCAGATCTAGTAAATAAATAACAATCAGCACATCAGCTTACCAGCAAGGACCGCAGTCCCTACACAAGAAAGTACCCCAGAAAGAAAGGAGTTGAATGGGAATGATCCAACAATAGCCATGTACACTACCTGGTCATCAACAAAATTGGAAGAGAACGAAAGACGATGAGAGGTAGAAAAGAGCCACGTTTCCCCTTTTCTCTAAAAGAAAAGGTTGAAGATTTGAAAAAGGGAAAGAACGCTAATTGTCTGTGAGAACACACAGATTCAACATAGAGACAGCTGATTTGTAGGAAGAAAATATGCCAACTACTATATACAGAAAGCTAGAAGACCCTTGGTTCTATCATTCTGAAAGCCACATGAGTTCAAAAGCTATGTATGGCCTTTCAACTTACATATTTGTTGGTCGATAAAAAAAATTCAGAAAAGGAAAGACTAAAGGGGCATAGCTTTGCCGCCCCAAGACTTATACCTTAGTGAAGTGATGCGGACATCATCGAGATTTATTTTATTGTTATTGGATTTTATTATTTGTGTTTCGTATTGTTGGGCTTGTTTTAGCGGGTTGGCCCAAGCCCTTAAAATTAGGTTATTTTCTGCTATTTATTTAGTTTTCATTGTAGTTGATTACAGTTGATGATTGATTAAAATTTGAGTTTGGCTTTGCCACGTTTTCTTCCCTTCACGTTTCTTCTTCTTCCTCTCGGTTTCTTCTCCTTCCCCTCTTCTTCTTCTTCTTCTTCTTCTTGTTTCTTATTCTACATCAAAGTGGTATCAGAGCCGAACCTGTCTTCCATCATCAATTCACGTCCAACACACTGCAAAGCTAAAAAAAAAATTGTTATCCACCGCCAAACTGCAAAACGTCAAACCACCACGCCAAAACACCAAACCCATTCCATTACGACTCCCACCAGTCATCCCCAAATTGCACACCCGTAACTGCTGCCACTCAACCATAAGCACCAAAGCCGAACCCATAACCGCCGCAACAAATCACAGAACCCACCCTCGCCCATACCTCTCGCAAGCCAAGCCACCACACAGCCGCCCCACCACCACCGCACCGCCTGCTCCTGCCATTGACGAACCGCGCCTACATCACCCTTCTGAAGTCCATCAGTCGCCGGTTCCTGCCTCCAATTAGAACCTCTATTTCGGCCGACTCCAGCAGAAGACGGACTTGCAGAGACGAGACGAGCCTCATTTGGTGAATTTGATTTGGGTATTGATTTAGTAATTGTTGATAACAGGGCCTCGGTTTTGGGCCCACTTCCTATTGTTTTCTTTTAGTTTTCAGTTTGGGCCCTGATAATTTGTTGAGTTTAGTTTTGGGCCTACTTGTTAAATTGTTTGTGTCAAAAAAAAAGGAGTATTTTTGTCAATTGGGCCTCGGTTTGTGTCTTGCTAGTCTTGTCTCTGGGCCTTGATTTGGGCCCCTATTTTATTATACTGTGTAATTTATTTTAGTTGGAAAAAAAAAATCTTATCCTAATATTTTGCAGGTACTTCTCTTTGATTTACGGATCAGTTCAATTCATTCAGCAAACAAAACGAGAGCTACTATTTCATTATCTTTGGAGATCAATTATTTCGCGCTCAGTTACTTCGCCGAACGATAGGGAAGCTACTATTTCTCTCTTTAGTTTATATTACTGTTTCGTCTTAAAATTGCTTCAATTAAATTTTTGTGCTGCTATTATTTTATTCTTTCCCTATAATTCCCGTCCATACATTCTAAATTTTGTTACCGCCACCTTTCTCCCTTTATATTTTACGAGATTACGTTGCTGACTAGTATTTGACTTTTGCTTTACTATTTTACATCGATCAGCGATATTAGCTTGCCCTATTTGGATTTACATATTCCCAAAAAAAAAAAAAGAAATTGATCAGGTCATTTTTTTTATTTTAAACGAGTTGCTCATTGATCTCTCTATACACCTCATTTAGCTGGTAGTGCATTGCATGCAATTGCGTAGTGGTCGCCTTGTCACATCTAGTTCTCGTAACCTGACCATGGACCCAACTCAATTTGACGCCATCACTCGTCAATTAGCACAACTTGTCACTAGCCAACAACAATTACAAACTGAGGTAGCAGCTACTCGTGAGGAAACTAGAGACTTAGCTGCTAGGTTGTCCACCCTTGAACATACCCCGCATTCGACTGAAGTTGAGAACTCAGACGCATCTAGTAATATGCGTTATCGTCGTCCCCAAGGTGTCTGACAACATGTTAGGCACAACCGTAGGGACGAACATCACGTTCGGGGACTGGAGCGAGAACATCACCGTCATGATACTCAATCTCCTCCTCGTCACGATGAACGTTTCTTTAGAAACATTAAACTGGATGCCCCAACCTTTGATGGCTGTTTAGACCCTCGGGTATTTACTCAATGGGTTAGAGATATGGACCGTTTCTTCGCTTGGTATGGAGTCCCAGAAGACCGGAGAGTTCAGTTTGCTAGTCTGAAGCTAACCAGCACCGCTCAACTCTTTTGGGAAAGTGTTGAGGAACTACTGGAGCGTCGTCATGCTCCTCCTGTTGGGAATTGGGATGAAATGAAGCGTCGCCTTCAAGAGAAGTATCTACCTCAATCATATAAGGGTTATTTATTGGATCAATGGAATGCCCTCACGCAAGGCACTTGACCAGTGACTGAGTACGTTACTCAGTTTGATGAATTTAGAATGAGATGTCAGGTCGTTGAGGATGAAGCCATGACCTTAAGCAGGTTTTGGCTTTGCCACGTTTTCTTCCCTTCACGTTTCTTCTTCTTCCTCTCGGTTTCTTCTCCTTCCCCTCTTCTTCTTCTTCTTCTTGTTTCTTATTCTACATCATGAAGGCTTCACACAAGATGCGCATCAAGCCTTAACCGCAGGGCCCACTTGAAAACGATGCTTTTCAAGTATAAAAAAGTGCATTGCTCATTTAGCTTCCGAAATCCTTTGCTAAGATATTTATTGATAGCACATACAATTCCATGTCTAAATGATAACTACATTCCAAAGACAACTAAACAACTCCACCAATCCACCCTTTATTATTTGTATAAGGGTAATTGGCGCAAAACGTCCCTGCCTTTGCACGTTTTTGTGAAAAACGTCCCTACCTTTCGCTTTTTGGCTCAGAACGTCCCTACCTTTCATATTTTGGGCGCAGAACGTCCTTTTCGTCTCTTTTTTACCATTTAACCCTTCTATTAAAATAAAACAAACACAAAAGAAAAGAAAAATAAAGAATAAATTGCAATTATGAGTTCAAACTTTTAAAAAGGTGCAAATTAGTCACAAATATGAAAAAACCATCACCCTTAAGCCACCACCTTTGAAGGCAAAATCCCCAACCTCCGATCACCTTGGCCGTCAGACCAACATACCACCTTGAAGCTCTCATTGCCCTCTTCACAACCCACCCCACCCCAACTCTGACAGATTTGACCGGAATCGAACTTCAAACTTTGCCACATGAAATGTGGTCAAACGCCGGAATCAAGCCGTCCGGCCACCTTCCTGGTCGGAACATGCCACTGGCCAAAGGTGCAAATTAGTTACAAATATGAAAAAACCATCACCCTTAAGCTGCCACCATTGAAGGCAAAATCCCCAACCTCCGATCACCTTAGCCGCCGGACCAACATACCACCTTGAAACCCTCATTGCCCTCTTCACAGCTCACCCAACCACCAGCCCCAACTCTGGCAGATTTGACCGAAATCGAACTTCAAACTTCGCCACATGAAATGCGGTCAAACGCCGGAATCAAGCCGTCCGGCCACCTTCCTAGCCGGAACATACCACCGGCCAACTTCCCTACTCAGGACAACCTCGACCATGCTAACAATTTAGCCCAAACAGTAAGGATAAGATCTGAATTTCAAATTGAAAGCTGCCCGTCACGATTGTCGTGACATCACACCAGTTTTCCTCCAATTCAAGCGCCGCCGTGATTACCCATGGTGGCGGAACACCTGGACTGGGTGCGCCATCACCTGGCGCATCTAGCCCAGCCATGGGTCCCCTTCAATTTGGCTCCAATCATCTTAAATCTGGGTCTAAAATGTTCGCTAGTGCGAACTCGCGACTGGACTGTCTTTGCTTTGAATTTGGTGTTTGTTGGAGGAAATTGTTTACATAGGTAGCTTCGACTTGATGAGAGGAGTCGACCGTGGTGGATTCCGGCCAGTTGGGTAGCCGGACGGCGAGTTGTGGGTGTTTGACCGATTTTTAGGCTGCAATTTTTGAATTTGATTTCCGGCCAAATTACAATGAGTTATGGGGATTTCTTGGTATGTAGTTATAGAGGGTAATGAGAAGAACATGTTGGGACCAACATCCAACGGTTTGGGAGTCCAGAAGTCACTGGAAAATGAGCTCATGTATTCGGCTGAAAGGGGCAAGAAAGATTTTTTTTTTGTTCTTTTTAATATTTTTATAAGTTTTGGATTCATTTGCATTGTTTAGAAAGTTTAGGAGTAAGATTGCAATTTATTCTTGATTTTTCTTTTTTTTTTTTTTTGTTTTATTTATATAGGAGGGTATATTAGTCATTTTATGTTAAAAATTGATCAAAATGACGTTTTACGCAAAAAATGTGAAAGGTAGGAACGTTTTGAGGCAAAAAACGAAAGGTAGGGACGTTTTGCGGCAAAAAACGAAAGGTAGGGACGTTTTGCGCGAATTACCCTTTGTATAACATGGGAGCTCGAGGTATTTCTCTAGAATTTCAATTTAGTTCAATATTAAGATAGGCAAAGTAATGAGATTCACATTACTTTTTCAGATGTATATCCTGCTTTCAACTTTGCTGACTTCAGTAAAGTTGTCTATATCAACTTTGTGGCTGTTAATAGTTTCCTATATTTTGTCATTTTTGGTCTGAAACTGCAAAAGGAGTAATACTGCACCAGAACACAACATATAAAGTATTTTCTTCCAGTTGGAAAATTATTCTGCCGTATTTAATAAGAAGGTTAATCTTTGTATGATAGACCCCTGATAAAGTTCACCTACATGAAAAGAAGGAAAGGGCAGGGCACAGTAAGCAGTGAGGCAAACAAGGCAGCAACTAATTCAGTTACAGTTAGTTAGTAGCAGGGGTAACTTCGGAAGAGTATTTCATATTTGTATGGGAATGGGGAATAAATGTGATGGGGGGAGTCAGTGGAGGTTATTCACGTTTTCTGTTGAGTCATTGGGAGAGTTCAGGCCTCTCAAATGCCTTGAAGCTGTTCCAATTGTATTCTTTGCTTTCAATAAATCAAATCTCATTTCTCTGTTGAATCTCGTATAGATTGCAAGCTCAGTGATTACTTCCAGTTGCAGCTGTTGACAGTGTATAATCTCTCTTTGTGATTAATCAGGGTAAACAGGGTTGGTTCCGATCGAGGTCATAGCAGCAGTAAACAGAAGTGCAGAGATCCAGTTCAGGAACTTAATCATTGTACTTATAAAAATTCATTAAGCAAATAAATATGCATCCGTATCCTTGGAGCATAGGCCCTTGAAACGCCAGTCGATATATATGATGCTAGCCAACTCAATTTTTTCAGTTGCAGATGAAATTATTTAGAGAGTAACAAGGACATAACAAGAGCCATAAAATTATCTGTTCAAATCAATTTAGGTCAATGAGTTTATGCGATCATGAATGCATCAGTTACCATACCTGAATTACAGCAGTGACTACTGCAAACACAATATACAAATCGATGATCTGCAAAAAAAAAAAGAGAGAAATATAAAGAAAAGTAAGAAAGAAAGTAGTCAGCTGGGTTTCTCCAAGTGTATTGCATATATAGGAAAAGTTCAGGTTAAGAAAGAGAGAGGGACCTTAAGATTAGTTGGGGTAGCAACATAAGCAGAGCGAAGAGAGTGAAAAAGTGCTTGGGCATCCTTTGTTGCTGTTGATTTCCCCATTTTCTCAATTCTGTGTGTTAGAACAATTAACTGGAAAAAAAGTCAAGAGAAAGCTGATCAGCTGTGTGATAAACTGTTAAATGGGGTCCCATAAGGCTAGACCTGAAGTTTATTATACACATTTGGATCTATAATTGGCCCACTCAAACTTACAATTCGTATTGAAACATACTAGTCTGAAACGAGTAAAGATCAAATGTTCTCGCATGAAATTCCACTCTTAATTGGCCCATGCAAACTTACAATTCGTATAGAATCATACGACTCTTGATTTTGTCAAAAAATAAGTTTAAATCTTAATTTGAGCACAGATACATATGGGTTTCTTTTTATGTCAAGTGACCCACATATCGTACAGTAAATTCACTCTTTGACGGCATAAAGAAGCAAAAATATAAGGGATCATACAGCTCATCTATCTAGTTTCTCTCTAATCAAAATAATAAATAAATAAATAACAGTAAAATTCTATCGTTAATGATGTGAAAATGCACTAGTTCTACGGAAATAGGAAAATCCATTATTTGCTCCAAAAATTCCAGATACTTACGTGCTGATCTTTCATACAGATCAGAAATTTCTCGTCAGTAAGGGAACTCTACAATTTATAATAGGAGAAATCATTAAAAAAAAAAAGATGACTTAAGGAGTTCGTTCGAGACCGTCTTATACTCGGCCGCTGTTAGGTCTAGATTAAAAACTACCAAAATTCCCAAGTCAAAATCCAGAATCAATTTTAATTACAAATTTTATAGACCCGCAACTTTATAAACTGTGCATTCTATCAACTTTCATCAAAATCTACTAAAAATCTGAGTTTATCTAAACCAAACGGGGGCTCAAGAATATCGTTTAGATAAAAGTACAGATAGCACACAGAATCAGGGGCAGAGCCACCTGTAGTCTAGTGGGTCAGTTGCCCCCGCGATTTTGGTCCTGGGTATTTCACCGATTACGCTGGAGGGGTGGCCAGTTATAAAGGCATAGTGAAAACCATAAACAGCCACATCAAAAATTCAAGAGAGATTTTCGAGAAAATCGCAGTTGCGTAAGGAAGGTTAACATCGAGAAACAACAAATTTGTCAAAAAAATAAATTCTAAAGAGCAAGAAGATGAGAATGGCGATAAGGCTAGACGAATATTAGATCGAGACACTCATAACAATCCAATCGAGTGCGAAATCAACATATATAGCCGTTTTTACACAAATTAATCTGATACTACCTTCCAATTTGGTGATGAGCTGAGTGTAGATATCACTGCAACACAAACCCTTGGCCGCTCTCGTGTCCCCTCCCTGTCCTGTAGCTTTACTGATAAGACTTGAAACAGGCCTGGGTTATGAATTGGTTTTTAATTGGGCTCTACATGGCTTATAAGAAGGGATGAGATAATTACCTACAAACCTACATTTGAAGATTAATTTTCAAAAATCAGGTGGTTTAATTTTTATTTCACAAATCAGATGTTAATTAGGTTTTAATAATTAGTTTAATTAAACCTAATTTACCTATTCACCCCACCCACCTAATTCAAATTTCTCTCCCTCATCATTCTCTCGTCTATTTTCACCACCAAACCACCACCCACCTATATCTCGTTGTCGGAGGTGCAACGTAGATGCGAAATCGGACTGAGAGCTCCGTGGTTGCCTGTCGACGGCACTGAGAGTGCTATTTGTGGTCTTCAGGCGATTCAATGCCGACACGGAACGTCCTGAGAGTGCTATCTGCCGTCGTGGGAGGCGCAACGTCGACGAGAAATTGGACTGTGTCGCTGTGCGCAGCGGCATCGCTAGTTTTGCGTGGTGGTATCTTCCTTTTCGTCCAAGCAGAATGGTTCCTTTTGGTTCATAGTTGAAGATTCAAGTCCATCCCCTGCCTCCCTCTGTTTTTTCCCCCAATTGATTCGCCAAGATCCCCAGGTGATTCTGGCATCAAGACTAGGAATTCTCATGTAGGTTTGTTTTCATTTGGCTTATCACCTTCACCTGTGAAGAAATCCCCAATTGGTGGTGTGGTGGTGTTTCTAGGTGGTTTTTTTTCGACAGTTATTTTTGTTAGTGGAGGTGCTATTAGGCTGTGATGGTGGTGATTATAATAGTGGTGATGGTGTAAACTATGGTGGTAATGGTGGTGTGGCGGTGATCCCTTGGTGTGATCTGGTGGTTGGAGCAACGGCGCCTCGCGCGGCGGCGTTGCCACTGCTTTCCTTCCCCTCTTCCTCCGACGGCTTTGATATCAGCAAGTGGAAGGAGACACTCCTCTCCCTCCGACGATCACTCAAACAACAGCGTCATCCAACACCAATGAAAAAAACTCCCAAGCAGCCCTGAAGGAACGTCTTCAACCTCCGACCATCTTCTCATGCGACTATTCTATTATGTACTTCTGTCAACACACAAGACAGGAAACTCAAGATTTTTTCTTTTATTTTTATCTATCATTTTGAAGGGTTGAAAATGTGGGTTTTGTTTTTTTGGTGACATTCCTTTTGCCATTTTCCTGAAAATTATACAGTTTCACTGAAGAATATTGTTTAATTGCTTGATGGGAATGATTGATTTTGATGTATTTTCCTTTCTATAATTTTGTTTTTAATGACAAAATACCTCATAAGTTTGCAGATATTGGGTACTTTTGAGGTTTTAATGAAACTTGAGTTGATTGTTTAGCAATGAAGAACATAATGGCATTAATTTATGTTTCTCCACTTTTTCACTCAGGTTTTTATTTGTGTTCTTCAATGGCAGTAATTTCTGTTTCTCCACTTTTTCACCCAATTTTTTTTGTGGTGACCATTTGTGACCAAAATATGTGTGTACTGTGACTGGTTGTGACCAATTTTGTGCTAATTGTGACCGTTTGTGACTTGAATATGATCAAGTCACAATCGGTCACAATTAACACAAAATTGGTCACAAATTGTCACACTGAATGTAAATTTGGTCACAGTTGGTCAGATTGAAGGCTGCAACCGAAGTTGTTGGTGTCGGCGAACTTTCCTGATCCAGATTGCGATTTGACTACTAGGTAGTTCATTGTAACTGTTTGTGATCGATTGTGGCCTTTGTGGCCGATTGTGACCATTTGTGACTAATTAATTGTGACTCGTTGAGACCAATTGTGACCAAACCATGGGTTGGGGGTGTGATTTTCAATTTTTTTTAAATTTTGAAATCGTCGGAGCGGTCGCTGAACCGTCGTCGGAGCGGTGGCCGGACCAGTGCTGGAGCCTTCGCCGAACCGATGCCGAAGATGAAGGGAGGTGATGTAGTGAGGAGATGGGGTGGGTGAGGTGAGGTGTGATGGGGTGTAAATAATTAATATATATTATATTATAATTTAATATTTAATATATTATAATTTAATATTTAATTAATCTATTTACCACTTGATTTTAGAAATAATTAAACAAATTTGTTAGTTTTAAAAAGTAATTATTATATGTAGGTTTTGTGTATTGTTCCCATAAGGGATTAGTGCTTTTGATTGGGCTTTACATGGCTTATAAAAGGAGAAATTAGGTCCATCTGAAAAACTCATTTTTTATGGATGAAGAGTTCACAAATACACGAACGGTGTGTTTGTATCCCATTATTGGGAGAAAAATAGAGTAATAAATAGTATTTTTTTGAAGAATGTGTAGTTGAAATTTAAAGTAATTTTATTAGTTTGTGTGTAGAATATATTATTGTATGAATGTGTGGTGGAGAAATCTACCGTAGCAAATAATTTTTTGGAATAATGGTAGACAAACACAGGCTAAGAAAAGTTTATTAATTCTTAATTTACTTTTGAACTTTTTTTAAAACAATAATTCTCAAAATATTATCTCCTATACGTTGTGTAACACATTGTGTTACATTGTTACAATTTGCTCACTCCACCACCACTGTCACCACTAATTATAACAAATTATGTTACCTTTATAATACTCAACATCTCGCCATGGCCACTTTTAACATACATTGTTTGTTACATTACTGCCTCCACCGTGCATGCAACTACCTGTAAGATACCATGTTACCCTATTACCGCCACCACCTCTAGTGACAAAACCAATAACCACCACCAATAGTCAAATCAGACGTCAATAATAATGTTAGCTCCCTTAAACCGGACAAAGGTTCTTTCACCACTACAACCACCAAAATTGCCGCCACTTATTTTCACCACCATCACCACTAGATTTATGCCACCACTGTCAAGACTCAAAATTAGATACGTGCCACCACCATTGTTACATCCCACAACCACCAATTCTCATCAACCCACGATGTAAGTGGGTGAACAACCAATAAAAATTAAAATTAAAAAAATGGTGAAGTATTGAGCGACTTACGAGTGGGCTCAACTTTCCCAACTTATAGACGAGCTGATGGGACGAGCCGAGTCGCATTTTCTTGAAGCGAGCCATCCATGCTTGGCATGGCCCATTGACATCCCACTACAAACTTAGCCCCCGTTTGATCTACATTATTATCTCATTAAAATGAAAAATATGATCGTTATCCATCACATCAACATTTAAATTCAAATTTTCTATCTCTTATATATGCCCCCAATAACGGCTATATACAATAATTTGGCTCAAACAGGGCATTAGCAGAAGAAAAAATATATTGCATTTTGAAATAGTATTGATGAATACCATTCACCATTTAAAAACTATTGATTTTTACAGTTTAAAATTTAAGGGATCACTTTCCATATCAATTCCACGGACGAAGGAAAATAAACAGAAGTTTTAACAAATTAAGGGATCAAAATCGTAAAATTCTTCTATCATCTAATATATATATATATACAGGAATGATCTAATGAGCACCGGTGCTCATCTTATCCTAAGCACCAATGAGTTGGCACATTAATTCATTGGTGGATTGGAACTCACAAAATCTTTATCCACCAATGAATTAATGTGCCAACTCATCGGTGCTTAGGATAAGATGAGCACTGGTGCTCATTAGATCATTTCTGTATATATATATATCTTCTATATATTAAAAGTGACTATGTAACGGAATTTCTTGTTTTTAACGGAAAAACTAACGGAATTTGTTGTTTTAACGGACTATTGTTTTAACGGACTATGTAACGGAATTTCTTGTTTTAAACAGGCAGCTGCACCTTCTTTCAATGTTTTTATCATAACTTTGTATTCCGATATCCGATTGAGGCGATTCAAAATACGTTGGAAAGCTAACTCATCTGGCTACAACTTTGATTCAGACATCATTCTCCAATTCGATCACTTTCTATACCAAAAATAGGTCTCAATATGAGACTAAAATATCGGAGCATAACTTTTCGGTTGGAAATTGATTTGTAATCATCTTTTGACTAAATTTGATTCCATTGACGTCTTCCTTTATCCAATTGACTCCGAACACTCTCAAATCTTCATCGTGAGGTTTGGCACAACTTTTAAGTATTTACATTTTAGTCCCCGAACTTTGGATCCCTTACAATTTAGCCATTTCTCCAAATTTGTCAACTTTTGCTTATTTTCTTCGATCTCACCAATTTACATCACAACATCAAAATCACACATCTAATTATTTATCAATTACATAAACATTACATCATTAATTATTTAATTAACCAAAAAAATTATATATTTATTAATAACAAATTAATTCTTAAACAAAACTATTAAATATAAATTAGGCAAACGTGCATTGCACGTTGCTTGCACCTAGTATATATATATATATATATATATATATATTCACATTGAATAATGCTATTCATATTTAGCAACTGTCATTAGTTATTCTATGTAGCAGTTTGTTATTTGAGGTATTAATGGATGACAAGATAGTAATATGTTAACATCTCAAATAACAAGATGTCACATATGATAACTATAGACAGTCGCTGACTATGAATAACATTGTTCATTCGCATTTGTGGGACCAAATTCATAAACATCCTCTTGTTTTCTGAAATCATCTTGCTTCTAAGAAATATTTTCACAATAATCACAATCTTATCTTCATCACATATACTCGCTGGAGAATCTTCACGATAGACAAAGTAGCAATGTCCTCATTTGTAAAGGGAATTTCTTCTCGTCTATTATGAAAGCTATATTGTTAACATTTAATGGGAATATCTACATTCTTATCTCGACCTATCTTCAACTCTTACCAATAATCATCCACATTCTAGTCAATTTCATTGTCATAATCTATTCACGATATGAAATGAACCTCCGTCCCTTTTGCATCCAATTCATCGTTGGCATTGACTCGAAACTCAAATTGATGATTAGCTTCATGTTTAAGCTCAACTGGACCCTTTGCTTGAACAACGAAAGACATTGACTTTACGTTAGGCAAGTGAAAGTATATTCTACGTCTCACAAAAACGATGATCTCCTTACTTCCGATGTAGCATGGACATTGGGACTAACTTAAAGAATAACCGTTATTGGCCTATTATAATTTTTTAAAAGTGTTTATAAACAGCTAAAAACAAATGGTGGGTAAGTAGATAGTAGTTATGGATATCACGAGATATGTGGATAAAAATGATGTTTGACTTTTAACAAAAAATTATAAACATGTCATACTAGCCTTTGTATATGCAAGTTTTTTTCCGGAAGTATTCACACTTCTTTAGTAGAACCGCTTCATATTTTGGATTTCAAGAAAAGAGTTGTTCATATCTTAACTCATATCTGATTGTCATCACTGCAGGTTTCCAGACGAAATGGAATTGTTTTAGGAACCATACATTTAGGTTTATTCTGGTACTATAAGTGCAAGTTTGGTAAGAAGGATTAGACCATGCTTGAAACTAAAATGGACCAAACTAGAAGGACGATTCTCAGTCGTGCTGATAAAACAGTCAAAAACTCGCATTAGAAGATATTTAATCGTGTTGTTTACATAGTTCTACAAAAATACAGGGAAAACTCATAGTCCAACAGTAAGAAATAAGCAACCAAGAGCAAATGGACAATCATAGCAAGTCTCTCAGTGTAGTTCTCACATCTGCAACCTTTTCCTCCTGGACCCCACAATAGAGAAGATGTTAGTTGAAGGTCGAAAGCAGTAATTACAATTTACAGGATAGCAATCCTTTTCTTGATTGATTTTTCTTTTATATTTAGCCCATAAAATCAGAGTTTCAGTATATTTTGATACAAATTAATGAAATGTATGGTTAAAAAGTTGTGGATCACATGAAACGTATGATTAAAATTAATTGTTGACTTTAACTCGAATAATGATCCTTTTTTTTTAGTGGAATCAAACAAGGACTCGGTCGAACATACCAAACATGTCATTGGCGTAATTCGAAGATAGCTACTAGGGAATTTTTATATTACCTGATTATCAATGCTTCCTTCTTCGCAATCACGGTGATCAAGTGGCCTCCCTCTTTCATCATACAGTATAACGCCACTAAATCTTGGAAGCTCACACTTTTCACCCATGAGTATTGGCCTTTGCCACACAGGTGAAGTTGAATTATGACTCTGCCACCCAAAATCTCCTGCACAATTTCCTCTCACAAGCAAAGATGTAGGCCCTTCTTTACCACTCCCATTCAAGTGCACTTCCCACTTGCTCGCCCCGTTCCACCGTACCGAGCTCATTAATGCCTCCTTCACCGAGCCGCACCCCGGCCGTGGTGGCTCAGCCCACGTCGTAGTGATTGAGGCTTCTGTATGCGGTTCTTGATATACAGTTCCTTTCCTTCTACTCCACCTTCTCTTCAGAGCCACCGCCGTGCATAAACCGATCAGTAAAAAAGAAGTGCAAGCAAATAATGCAACAGCCTTTCGCGTTGATACCTTCAATTTATCTTCTAAACTCCATAAAGCTTCCATGGATTCTGAAAATCTGCAACAATGGTGAAAATATGCTGTATTTTTTATTACAAAAAGAATGTGGAGAATTGTTTGCATGCACGAAAGATTTAATGTGAGAATCACCGACAGTTGGGGTTGGATTCTTGTGTTTTTGATTTGTGAGACGTGCAATTAACTAGCCGTTGGCAATTACTCACCGTTAGTAGCTAATGATAATTCTCACGGGATATGCAAGAATGTTGTAAACTAGTTTGGATTAGTACACAGTTGATTGATTGTGTGGATTTGCGAGCTTCCTCGACTATGTCGGGATTAGCTTCCGTGTCCTATTTGTGACACAGTCGAGGAAAATTTAGAGCAAGCTATCAAACTCGTCCTCAATTAACATTCCATTTTCGTAGTAAAGAAGTCTTTTTTTACGATTTACACAAGTTCTATTGAGTAAAAGATGTCAAGTTTTTTTTTTTAAAAAAAAAGCGTGAAAAAAGAAAAAACCAACAGCATTTGCCCATTGTAACACTTATGTGCGTGAGAAACATCTCCAATTATGGTATAAAATAGAGATTTAGATCTTAAAAGTGGTAAAAAATCTCTTCAATAGAAAGATTCAAATTGCATTTTTGGCAGAAAATGTAACATCTTTTTTTTTACAACCACGGAGGGCAAAAGGTGAATTTAAATCTTATCATAAGAGTAAAATTTTGATTTAGATCCATCGGGATGTAGATGAGGATGCAAAAGTAATTTTGGAGAATAGATTTACACCCAGTTTTACGCCACTATTGGAGATACTCTAACTTTTTTTGCTCAAATTTTTATCTTCAACGCTTCATTAATTAGCACATTTCGTTCCCAATGATTTTTTGTGCCAAAATATTCTGTTTGCATGCTTTGAAATACGAGAAAAATATTTTGACGCACTTTTACATTTATTAAAATTTTAAAATATGATAGGCAAATAATTCATTTTGTGCTCTACCAATAGACCATTTAAACAAAATTGTTATTAGAGATGATATATTTTTATCAATGTTGTCAAGTCAGATCGATAAATCGGTCTGTTGGGATTTGGTAGTGACCAGAATTCTGTTGTTGAAATATTTGAAAAATTCTAATTGAAATGCACATCAAGGAAAATTTAAGTTTGGAATGTTATTGGAGCATATGTCAAGTTGAAATTATATTTTGGAAACCCATTGGGAGTTGGAAATTAGTATTGGACTTGAAGAAGAGTTTGGGATGAAGAAAACAACTTGGAGCAAAAAAAAATAAATTTTTTTGGCAGATTGCTTGGCGTCGTAGCCCCCGGAGGTGGGCGTTACGTCGCCACCTGTTCTGTTCGGGTTTTTCGCCTTTTTTCTCTCCTAATTCGTTTTGGACTCGATTTTTTAGCATCCTACTTCATCAACAACTCAACCAAGAGGGTTTGGACATCCCCTACATGTTTCTCATAAATACTAGGTCATTTTATATAATTTTATGATGTGAGAACATAGATTACTATAATTATAGGATCCATTATAATTTTTTATCTTCTCAATTATTATTGAGTCAATAAAATCTCTTAATTCTTCTGTCATATTTCTTGTCTTTATTATTTTTTTGCTTGATTTAATACTTTATTATTTATCATATAACTTCAACATCTCAAATCGGTGATTTGTATCACAGCAAGTGGTATCAGATTTATTATGGTATCTTGTTTGTTTTATAACACGGTCCAACTGAAAAATCCTTGAACCGGCTAGTAAGTCGGTTCGATTACAACTTAAAACCCTTTAAACTTAAAAGCGAGGTCCAATCGCAAATTGGTGACTCGACACTGATTTCTCCAATTTGAACAGTAAATTTTTAACTAAAAAACTCCTAAGGCGCAATGTTAAAAAAGTTGAAGGTTCAAAATTTATTATTTTCCTACCATTTGCTGGCCATTTTATAGCTTATTTCTTCCCTGATTTCGATGTGGAATTATAAATGAATTGAATTGAATACCTTCAAGCCTTTTAACAACTTACGGGATACTATAAGAAATGAATTGATATTTTTATTTGAAAAGGTGAATAAAAAATTTTGTTCCCCAAAATAAATTATTTATTTTCTTGAAATGTTTGTTTAATATTAAAATTTGACTTTAAAAAGTATTTTTTCAGTTTTTAATTAAAAAAAAAAAATGAAACCTAAATGGAGGCTAAAGTGTTATATGTTGAAACTTTAACTATATCTACCGTCTCATTTTTGTTGAGATTAAAAGTGATATAATGAAAACTAAATTAAACTTTAACTATATATATTAAAAAATTAACTTATTTTTCATAAAAAATTGTGGTGTATTTATTTATTATAAATTATAATCGGTTCAACCCAATTCGACATTTTGACCCTTGACACGGTGGCGTCGACATCGAACGGGTGGTGATGGCGATGGCCGGTGAGTGGTGGAGCCTCGATTTGGGTTGGGTTGGGGTAAACAAGATAACTTTTGGTTTTGTGTTTTTATATTTTTGATTTAATTATATTATAATTGTATTTTTTTTGTGAAAAATCGAAATTTACTAGTTTAACTTTTTTAAAATTTGATCAAAATATGTTAAAATCCACTATTTTGGTCAACTAACTGTTAAGATTTGGCACCGTGGGTGATATAAGCTAAAGAATTAAGTTATATGTACATTCTCCTTGATATTGTTGTTAATATTCCCCTTATGTGTCAAAATTTGACCAGTTATGTGACAGGATGTTGTAAAAATCAATAACTATGATGAATGCTATGTGAAAGAATGTCAAATTTAATGTAAAGAAGAATATAAATGTAGCATGATTGTAAAATAAATGTTCGAGTAAAGTCTGCGACAAGATAAAAAGTTTGGGATTGTGACTGTGATTCTCCTTATATATATATTACTTGGTCTTCCACTTTCATTTGTAATTAAAATTTTGTTTGTCATATTTTTGAAATACAAAAAAATATTAAAGGTGTTTTTGAAATCTAAAATTACGTATGAGATATATATGTTTTAAGAAAGCACGATTATATCAAATAATGGTGTATCCCAATTAAAAAAGCACGATTTTTGCAAACTTTAGGTCCTTTGTTTGAAATTGTTCATTCTCCATTTTATCAATTTTCAAAAAACCTATTGAAAATTGTTTAATTATGCTGATCGGATCGGACCAGGATCCGGGTTTAATAGCTATACTTTGACCAATTAAAAATAGAGTAGTGCTACATGTACTCCATGGACTACTACATGAGTTACTTCATGTGACGTGGCTACTCATTGACTATTCAACATAGCAATAAAAAAAAACCCAAGTAAAAGGCGCCAATTTAGGAAACTCCCGTCATTTTACAATCGTCTCCTCCTCCTCCGCTCTGAAAAAGCTCCTGGCGAAAATGGAGCAGCACGTCACCGACGATTTGGACGACAGCAACCACACGTCGGGGAACCCGTTATTGTTCCCCCATTTGAGTTTGACGATGAGACACTCTGTTACGAAGACGGAGATGAAGGAGAAGCCAACAACTCCCACGCCGACGACTGCGACGCCGGCAACAACATGGATAAGATGTTTTTTTTTTTCAATTTAAGCCAGAAAGTGACAACATGGGTTCAATTTAATTTTCAATTTAAACTCCCACGCCAACCACATGCTAACAACTCGAAAAAGGTTTCTACCATTTCTTAATTTAGCATGGGGATTGGAATGCGGTGTGAAGGGTGGTTAATAGGAACAAAGTGACTACTTGTTGAATAAATGTGAGAATAAAGAAACGAGGTTGGTTGGAATGAAGTATCTGAAGATGGGAATTTGGAAATGATGGAAATGGGGATGGAGTACATTTTGAAGATGGGAGGTGCTGATTGGTGAGGCCATACCCTCGACATGCTTTTAGTGATGGAAAGCGTAACTCGACTCTCAGCGATTTGGGTTTGACCAGCAAGCAAGAAGCCTTGTTTCTGGAGTCAATATAGCAAGTTTATCTTGGGAACTTGTTAGAAAACCAAACCATAGGTTAAAATCTTCTATTCTAAGGTCGGGATTATAGGTTTGTTGTTTTGATCAGGATGGACTATGACATGATTGATGAAGATAATTGGGCATATCTATCACTACCAAAAATTATGTCCATGGCGTCCCGATGTTTCTAGGGGAATGATTTTGCTTGTGATTTTGCCTCTATTGAAATACTCATTTAGGTTCAATAGATGTTAGCAAGTTATCTAATACAAAACGACACATTTGGTATTTCTTTTTTAACAATCTCGATTTATAAATTCTCCATGGGCTTGTCTTGAGTTCTTGAGTTACAATGAAAAAGGTTTAGTGCATAAAAAAAAAAAAGAGGCGTTGATGGTTGTTGCGGTGGGGTGCAAGGGTGGTGAACTAGCTAGGCAGTACATTGATGGTTGTTTACTGTAAATTTCAAGACTGGTCGTTATACTGAATGTTTACCAGAAGAGCTAGACAGTAGGCATTGTAAGACTAATTGTTTACTGTAAATTTTCCTACAGCTAGACAGTAGCCATTATAAGGGGTTGAACTGATTGCATGAATGAAAGACATGTATTTTAACTTATTGGATTTGTACAAACCAGTTAAAAATTGTTCCATTGTCGTGAATGCAGGTTATTCGGAAATTAACTCATCTGAAGAAGACAATCCGACTGATATGAGCTTAGGAGAAGAAACTGATATTAGTGTGCCCAATGTTGGAATGAAGTTTCAAGATGAGAATGAGGTGCTCGAATTTTACAAGAAGTATGTGTACCATATCGATTTTCCGGTGAGGAAAAGATCTTCGAGGAAGGGTTCCAATGGGGTTGTACGCTACGTAACTTTTACATGTAGTCGGGAGGGTCGTCGAATAAGTGGTACTAATTTAGTTCTAAAGCCTCAACCAACAATGCAAACGGGATGTAAAGCGAGATTGACGGCATTGAAAGATCTTAGTGAAATATGGCGTATTAACACTCTTATTTTGGAACATAATCAAAGAACAAGCCCGTCCAAATCAAGACTATATCAATGCAATCAAGAAGTCAGTGTACGCGCAAGAAGACTGCTTGAAATAAATGACGTGGCTGGAATACCATTACATAAGAGTTTTAACTCAACTGTATTTGAAGCCGGCGGTTATGAGAAGATTACATATGTTGAGAAAGATTGTAGAAATTACATTAACAAAGTCCGAAGATTACGACTTGGTGAAGGAGACGATGTTGCAATACAAACGTATTTTTCAAAGATGCAAGCAACCAGTCCCGATTTCTTCTTCAGTGTAGACTTGGATGACGAGGTCCGGCTGATGAACGTATTTTAGGAAGATAACAGGTACAGGCAAGCATGTAAGGAATTTGGTGACGTAGTTACATTTGATACCACGTACTTGACAAACAAGTACGAAATGCCTTTTGTCCGGGTGAACCATCACGGACAATCAACTCTACTTGGATGTGGTTTGGTCTCAAATGAAGATACAACTACTTTCGTATGGCTTTTCAGGACATGGCTACAATGTATGCATGATCAAGCTCCGAGTGGAATAATTACAGATCAAGATCGTGCTATGCAAAATGCAATAGAAATTGTGTTTCCAAACACAAAGCACAGATAATGCCTCTGGCATATTCTCAAAAACTTACCAGAAAAATTTGGCGGCTATAGACATAAAGCTTCTATTCTTGCTAATGTACATAGTTTGGTGTATGCAAAGTTGCGAGGAATTCGAACAAGGTTGAAATACGATGCTGAAAGATTACGAATCGCTGGAACATAGTTGGTTGACTGGTCTATACAATGAAAGAAGTCGATGGGTGCCATGCTTTTTGAAAACATCATTTTGGGCGGGTATGTCAACCACACAACGAAGTGAGAGTATTAATGCTTTTTTTGATGGTTATGTTCATTCAAAAACATCTCTGAAGCAATTTGTAGATCAGTATGAGCGTGTGTTGAGAAGTAAAGTTGAAAAGGAGTTTTAAGTCGACTTCAAATCATTTTCACACATGGTCCCATGTGCGACCAGGTACGAAATGGAGAAGAAATTTCAATCATTGTACACAATCGCGAAGTTAGAGGAGTTCCAAGAACAATTTACCGGAAAGGTATATTGTGAAGTGTTATCCGTTCATGATTCATGCTTGTATACTACATACGATATACGTGAGGACATTATGATCAATGAGTGTATGAGGACGAAAACGTTTAAAGTGTGCTTCCGTAGGGATGAATGTGAATTTGAGTGCAGTTGTCACTTATTTGAGTTCCGAGGAATTATTTGTAAACACGCAGTTGCAGTTTTAATACGGAACCAAGCGAAAGTACTTCCCGATAAGAACATTTTGAAGAGATGGTGGAGGGATGTGATCAGACCGTACACAAGGGTTCCGATCAATTACGATGGTTGGATTAGTACTCCAGACCAAGTTAGATATGACCAAATGTGCAAAGCTTTTACGAAGTTAGCTGACTTGGTAGCACATGACGAGTTACGATCACGTGAAATTATGGAGTGGATTGAATTTCAAACAGTAGAGTCATCAATGTTGAAGTCTATGACTAGGGGCTCCCAGAGTGTTGATGAAGCAAGACAATCAGTTGGTGGAAAACTATTGGACCCGAAATACACAAAAACAAAGGGAACGCCTAAAAAACTTCGCTGAAATGGGCATCTAGAAAAATCAAGAACCTGTCATAAGGTATGATTTCGGGACAAGTTGTTGTAGTATATGTATATATTTGTTTAGAATCACTTCACATTGAAACTGATATTTTTTCATGACATATAGGTGCCAACGAACTCTACATTGAAAAGACAGAAAGGCAATGTTCCACCCCCCCCCCCCTCAATGTTAAGGTATTTGTCAAACTATACTCTTGGTTCGCGTGAGTTCCAAAGCTAAATATTTGAACACGTTATCTTTTTTTAGGAGATTCGCAGTACAACCACCTTCCCATCCCAACTGGTGGCACACAGGAAAGCATAAGTGATTTTGATTTAGGGATCTAAAGAATTCAGAGACATTCGGTTGTATGTTTTTTGTTAATAGGAACTGACATGTTCTACGTGGGTGATTTTGATTAAGCGGTCACTTATCGCAACACAAATGTCGTTGTATATTTTTGTAACAAATGTGGCTGTATATTTTTGTAAACACTTAACTGACAAGTACTCACAGCAGCTTATTCGACTGTATATTTTTGTGTGAAATTAATGAAATTCATTTCTATTGTCATATAATTTTGCTCATTGATTTAAAGAGGTAATGGTAATTGAAACAAGGAATATCAAAACGTGTTCATACAAATACATGAAACGTACACCGTTTGACATTCTTGTTCATAAAATTGAATAAGTACAATAAGTCGAGGTCATTCAACTATAATAAACATAATTCATATTCAATATTTCGAAACTGCTTTTCCCTTATGCATGGTTATGTTGAGCGAAATATCCAAGTCCCTCCCCTAGGTTATTTTTGCACACGCTTGCAACATATGGGACAAATCACCGACGAGAATGGGCATCTCCGCTTTTTGGGGCATTCTGACATCACGTGTCCTGCCACCCTATAAGAATGACATATTCCCCGGTTCTTCCCGGCCATTCTGAGATAAAATAAAAAAAAAACAGATTACTCGTGCAACACAAATTAACCACAAACTTTCCCAGACTGCTTAACTAACAGATTACCATAAACTACATAACATACTGCTTCATTCCCCGGCCATCCCTTACACTGAAATCATGCTTCTAGACCAAAAAAAAAATTGTATAATTGATTGATTCCACAACTTGAACAAGCTACACTCAAGCATTACAACTGTGCACGTTCCACACCTTACACAATTTGCAAGCTCAAAGAAAAAAAAATCCATGTATATGCAGTGCTATTTCAACAACGAATCACACTGATATTTCAACAAGAAGGCATTCCTCTACTTGTGGGAACTAATATTTCAAACCCACTGCGTTCGAAATAGATTTCACAGTTATTATGCTGTGTGCGATATGGTGGGTGTGGTGGGTGTCTAGATTTCACAGAAATTACCGCCGGGGCGGGGTGAAGAAATTAGCTAAAAACTTGGTGTCTCCCAAACACGAGCGAATAGGTACTAACTTGGATAGTGTAACTTCAGTACTTACGGTTGCTGTGGCGACGAGTGGTTGATTTCACAGAGAATGTGTCGGCGATTTCACATTAACAACAAGATCTCTGGTGACTTCACGGTAGGTGCCTATGGTTTTTGATATTGTTGGATCGTGAGAGATAGGAGTGGTAAGGAAAGGGGGTGATTTTTAGGGGTTTGATTTTAGGTGTTGATTCAAACAAATTTGAAAAGGAGTATATCTTGTGATTTTTTTTTCAAACTGATTGCCGTCATTTTTGAATAGTCAACCAATGCCAAGTCAGCTTGAAGTAAAGGTTTTGGGACATATATGGAGTACGTCTAGCTTTTTCCTTCAAAATATATCGTTTGATAAAAAAAAAAAACTATTTTTCCAACAATAAAAAATAAACTACTATTAGGGTCCGTTTGATGACTCTCATTTTCCGTGGAAGAAATTTTTTTCCATTTTCAAGTTTTTGGCTTGTTTGATAGTACAAATTTTCTATGAAAATTTTTTTTCCTCTTACACTCACACGTGCACATTTTCCATGAAATTGGGGAAATTGTTTTCCCACCTTTTAGGTAGGTTTTCATTTTCCTTTTTTTTTTAGCAATTGAAAAAAATTCTAGATATAATGGTAAAAAAAATTATCACTTTTATTGACAATTTTCATGCAAAACAAAGTCAAATGAATGGTATTCGGTATGATATTTTTTTTTTTGCTAATTGGAACAAACTGTAGACCCAATGGTATAAAAAAATATCATTTTATTCGACAATTTCCATAAAAAACGAAATCAAATGGACACTAAACTTTCAACATTTTCAATGAAAAATTATATCAATCAAATACAATTAATTACAATTTTCAGTAAAACAATTTCTAGGCAAATCAATTCCTTCTAAAACATTTTCTTTCCACCAAATTTCCACATTTACAATTAAACGGACCCTTATAGTCCAGAGGAAATAATATATGGTGATATTGTCTTTCTCTTCTTATATTAATAACAATAAATTATTTAGAACTTATATTGATTTGGAAAAGAAAAGTATAATTTACAAGATTCAAAAGTTTTGACAACAATGAACTAGTAATCAAATATCTCAATGCTTTAGCTTAGAAAATCCTAGGGATGGCAACGGGGCGGGGGCGGGGATGCCCTCCCCGTCCCCCGCCTCCTTAAGAAATCCATTCCCATTCCCCGTCCCCGCCCTGTTTAAGGCGAGGTGGGGGTAGGTTTATTCCCCGTTTAATTTTTTTTTAGTTTTTGATAATTTATTTTTATTGTCCATACTCATTATATTTAAACAAATAATTTTAGTTGCTATTTTCTATTAGAACTAACGAAAATGTTCATTTAAAGTATTGAATTCTTAAATTTTTTTTTTTTTAAACGGGGCGGGGACCCCGTTACCCGTCCCCGCCTCAGGGAATAATTCCCCGCCCCATCCCCGCCCCGTTACCCGTTTAAGCGGGTTTTCCTCTTCCCGTTCGGGGCGGATCCCCGCGAGTATCGGGTTTGTCGGGTTTTTTGGCCATCCCTAGAAAATCCACTCAGATTTCTTATATGAAGAGATTCCAAGATAGTTAAAAGAATTCCAAAACCAAAGAAACGAAGAAAGCGCGGGCAAAAGTTTAAAAATGGGGAATCCGGCAAATTCAAATATATAAATTAGAACAATTTTTTATATACGAATCAGAACAATTTTTTATATACGTTAATACGTACCATATTTTACTTACAAGAATGGTTTTCGTCATTTGCCCACTTTTGCTTTATGTTCTTAACTTTTTTCTCATCGTATTGTTATTCTTAACGTTAAATTAATTAATATATTTTATTATTAATCACGATTTTATCCAAATATTGAGCATGTTTGGCTAAGATTAAAATCAGATTAAAATTGAAAAACTAATCGTTCTTGTTGATTTTATTAGATGAGTGTGACCCAATAATGACTATATTTTCAATTTTAATTGGATTTTAATCTTAGCTTAATATAATTATATCATTGTGTATTGAAAAGACATGCAAATATGTATTAGTTATTTATTTCGATTATTTAAAGATACGAGAGATAATTATGTCGTTTTTTTGTTCGCATAACAAACAATTTGAAAGAAAATCATCTTTATAGATAAAGATTTGAAAATTAATAGAGAGTATATGATAATTTTTTTATTTTATTTTTTAAGTTGAGAACTTAAATGTAAAAATAAGAAAAGTTTAGAGATATTAATCGCGCTTAAAATGTGGTGTAGGTAACAAAAATTGTGGCGTGTGAATGTTTGCCCATAAATTAACACTGGTTTAATCCTTAACTTATCCAAATTGAATTTTGGCGCCAAATCCCAATCCTCCCCAAAAACGAAAAATTCGTACACGAAAACGACAGATGAAATTTTTTCCAATTTGTTGTACCGCCTTGCGAAAATTTCCTCTTATCATATACAGCAGTTTGTTCAAATCAAAATCGAAATCCACCACCGCCAGTTTTTAACGCTTTTCACACATTTTTTGAATTTTCACTCTCATAGTTTCAACTTCCCGCCACTTTGAAATCCTTCAATTTATTATAGTAGCTTCACGATTTACTATTCCATTGTTATCTTCCCAATCTTCGCTCTGCTTAATTCACCACCATCAACATCCGAAACCCAGTTTTTTTTTTTTTTTTTTAAAATTTTCAGTCTTTCTTTCTGATCTCACAGAATGGAGAGCAGATTTCATGGGTTGCCTCCTCTGAAAAGGTTCAGGCTGATGCAACAAGAACTAGAAGAAAATAATATTGATAAACACCTGGAATCGAAAGACAAATCAATGACCCCTTTATGCCTTCCGGCCAAAAAGCGTAAGGAATCCCGAGATTCGCCACCCTCTCTTCCCAGTTCCACCTCCATTAATGGTTACTCCCTACCGGCCAAGAAAAGGGTTTATGCCATTCAACCGTTCGATCTCAATGTCGAATACACTCCATCATTTGATGCTGAAAAACAAGAAAACCAGCAAAAAGACTTGCAGGAAACAAAGGAAATATGCATTCCAGGAGGACCTCACGGTGAAGTCAAAAAAAGCGAGATTGAAAGTAAAGACAAAGAAGACGACATTAAGGAAAATGAAGATGATGGGATTGTGTGTGCTATATGTGATAGCACCGATGGGGATCCAACAGATCCCATCGTGCTTTGCGATGGCTGTGATTTAATGGCTCACACCACATGTTATGGCCATCCATTCACAAAGGGTGTCCCGGAAGGTGATTGGTTTTGCGCCCAATGCTTGGAGAATCAGAAACATGCTACCCCAAATGCATTTTCTTGCTGCCTCTGCCCTGTAACTGGGGGTGCATTGAAACCCACAAAAGATGGCAAGTGGGCTCATGTTGTGTGTGCACTGTTTGTGCCAGAAGTGTTCTTCAGTGACCCTGAAGGCAGAGAAGGGATTGATTGCACCAAGGTGCCAAAGTGGAGGTGGGAGAAAAAATGCTACATTTGCAGAGCTAAAAATGGGTGTGTAGTTGATTGTTCTGAACCTAAGTGTCCTTCGGCTTTCCACGTTACATGTGGATTGAAAGAAGAGTTGTGCATTGAGTATAGAGAAGGAAGAAATAATGGGGCTATTGTCGCAGGTTTCTGCAGAACCCACACTGATTTGTGGAAGAAGGTAACAACATGATTATCTTTAAATTTCTTCTGTTGACATCTCGTTTAAATAAATTTGTTTCGCCTCGACTTTCTAGACACGATGCTTCAAGACTTTCAGCAATATGTCAATTTTATTCTGATGTATCAATTTTTGGTTGTTTGTTTCTGATGTTGTCCATGTTTTGCAGCAAGAACAAACGGGGAAGTTCAAGATTGTGGCTAGAGAGGAGCACGAGAAATAGGAGTCCTCGTAGTATGTGGGAAATAGGTTCTTTGTAATCAAGTAGGAGATTGATTACAATTTATTAGGAGTTTAAATAAGTGATTTTGGATTGAATTAGGGAGATTGTTTACTCTGTTACTATTTTTTCTTGATCTAATTTTGAATGGCATTCAATTTTACTTATCTTTCATTGGATATGGATATTATGTCCAAATTCACAAGAATGGCATGAACAAGAAGCTCCCGGTTGGCTTCTATTAAATTGAGCCCTTGTTTGGCGTAGATTTTATTATGAAAATGTAGAAAAAAATATGAACATTGGAACAGTGTTGGTTGACATTCTAGTACAATCTTCACTGTGCAAATAGTTAGACAGCAGAAAAATTGGTTGATTTTACCTTTTACCCAAACCAAATGTATTGATTTTTCCCTTCCAACTCTCACCTACCCATGCGTAACAGTTCCAATTGAAAGGAAAAGACGATTTCATGTACCTAGCTGCGTTATTCCGGCCACTTCTTCAAGCTCCAGCAGCACATTTGTTTGACAGAGTGGGTCTTCAAGAAACGAAAATTTGGTTGCATCTAAAACGCCCCTGTTTACATGAAGAAGACATTGAAGAGTTCGCGATTTGGCAGAGAAGCGGAAGGAATTAATCGGCTCCCCCATCATAAAATTGGTTGGCTCCACTTCTTCAAGCTTCAGTTGCACATCATTTTGACTAGGGCTGACAAAATGTCCGAATCGAATCGAGCGAGTTTTTAAAAATGAAATATCCGAACGAGTATTCGAATCGAGAATCGAATGGTTTGGTTCGGTTCTTGGTTCTCGACCAAGAACTGAAGAACTGAATTTTTTTTATATATTGGATAAATCAATTTCTTTTATTTTTTAAAAACAAATTAATAATTTTTTTCTTATTATATCTTATTAGTTGAACAATTTAGAGTTTATTTATGTTTGTTAGTTGTGTTTTTTTCAATTTTTTCTTGTATAGTTTCTTAGTAGTTAGTATGGAAAGTTAATCAACTGATGATTACATTAAATAGTTGGTAAGTATTATCAATACTTTAAAATATTTTATTTTTGTGACTTCTAATTTATATTTCACTTTTATGTAGATTTGAAGGTTTGAAGCAAATGAATTATTGATATGAATATCGAAGTTTTATTAGTAATATTTACTTTTTGGTATTTGTATTTGACAACTTATTATTTATATGTTATTAAATTAGATTACGTTAATTTGTAAAAGTTAAAATTGAACTTGGTATTTGTATAACTGAACAGAACCGAAACCGAATGGTTCCAAAATTATATTTGGAACCGACGATTTCATTTACTAAATACTCGAAAATTTCTGGAACCGAAAAAAATCGAACCGAACCGACCTACGCCCACCCCGAATTTTGACATGGTGGGTCTTGAAGAAACGAAAACTTGGTTGCAGATTGTACGCCCCTATTTACACGAAGAAGACGTTGAAGAGTTCGTGATTTGGCAGAGAAGCGGAAGAGATGATCGGAATGTTCTTGGTTGATTGACATCCTAGTACAATCTTCACTTGGTTGCAGATTGTACCCCCTGTTTACACTCAAATCGAAGGTATCTAATTTAAAGCTGCAAAATAATTTTTTTAAAAACTAAACACTCAAATTTGCAGTAAAATATGATGAAATGAAGACATGATGAATGCCCATCCCCAAGCTTATAAAAGATATTTTCCTCAATGGTGGACGAATAATAAATAGAAATGGAAGTAATACGGTACAATAAGAACTAATGCATAAGAAGTCAAAGAAAATTGAGGCTCGAATACTCTCCTGATCAAGATGGAGGTGGCGGATGGGGATTGGAGCCAGATGCATCCTCAGTCGACGATGCTGGAAGCCGGGCGACGGTACTAAAATGTACAAAAGATTTTTGGGAACAACGTTTTACTGGCAACAAAAAAGTTTCACATGTCGAAAAAATACAAGCGTCCTATTTTTCAAATCTGGTGGTATAATTATTTGCATTTCACTCAAACGAAACACGTGCAATGATTCTTTACTCTTATATAACTTCGTTGGTTGGCCACATGAATGGTGAATTTTTCGTTCGGTGTGTAGAAATCTTTGTAATATTGCAAATTTCAGTGATCTTTATTTTTCTTGCAATGGATGATCTCAACTTCAATTGTGCGCTTTTATCGGGATCCGACGACGAAGAAGAAGTTGATGAGTTTCTTAGCCAACTGGCATAATATATTACGACATAGGTTACATATTGTAATATCGCAGTAAGCGATGCCAGGAACTATTCTCAAACAACGTCGTCATATCCAACGATTCCTGTCTTCAAGAAATGGACACTTGTTTATGACGGAAGCAATGGAAAATACCGTTAAGATGTGTTATAAAGAGTTCCGAATGTATCCACAACTACTTCGACACTTTGCACATATTCTGCATGACGAATATGGCTTA
The DNA here is from genome assembly GCA_035079005.1 of Fraxinus americana. Classification (NCBI taxonomy): domain Eukaryota; kingdom Viridiplantae; phylum Streptophyta; class Magnoliopsida; order Lamiales; family Oleaceae; genus Fraxinus; species Fraxinus americana. Next base: position 53,490,292 of record CM068706.1, on the reverse strand, counting down.
CGCAGTAGCCAACATGTCGATATCTGTGAGCAAATTAGACTGTTCTTGTGCATATTAGCTAATGGAAAAGGATACCGTCAGGTTAATACTACTGTAGTTACCTTATCAGCACATTATTCGGTGCAAACAGTGTGTCATTATTTTAAGGAGGTACTCATACAACCAAAATCGGACTACAACGAGGGTTAGGAGCCCCACGGTTGGACCCCACGAAACATCCTTTGTTTCAAGATTGCATTGACCCTATTGATAGAATGCACATAAAAGCTGTGATATCGCGTATTGAGCATGTAAATCTTATAGTCCACAAAGGAGTGTCGACGCAAAATGTGTTAGTCGCATGCTATTTAAATTTGTATTTCATGCTTGCTGGTACCATCGAGAATATCCACGACGCGCGAATACTGGCGCGTGCTATACACAGTCCTAAAATTCATTTTCTATTACCCGGGCCGGGTAAGTACTATTTGGTTGACACCGGATTTGCTCATCGACCGGGCTACATGACCCCTTACAAAGGATCATATATTTTGTATCATTTATAGGAGTTCCGTGATGATGAATCCGATCGTCGTCGTCGATTTCGAAATGCTTGTGAGAGATTTAATTACAGATACTCGTCCTCCAGAAATGCAATAGAACGAGCGTTTGGTGTGTGGAAAAAAAAAGATGGCAAATGCTTGATCGTATGTCTAGCTATTCATTTCGAAGCCAAGTTGTTGTCGCAATGATGAACATTCATAATTTTTCACGTCGGTCTGAAATTGTGGACGAGGCATTTGATAGAGCAGAAATGGATAATAACACATTCGACGTTGACCTAACTGACACAAAAGACGAAATCCATGCCGAAGTGATTGGGGCTGACTTCACGATTATATGGCACAACAACTTTGATCTTCACATTTTGTGTGAAAAGTGACTTTTTCAAACACGCATAGTGTTGTACGAACGTCGGAACATAATTCGATGTCTCTGTTGAATTTAATAATTAGAGTAATGTACACGCACAATCAGTGAATAATTTAATAAAAAGATCCTTCCAAATTCAGCTTGTCAAAAATATGCACGATACCCGAACAAAGCAAATTGTGTATGACGTGGAACGCACTTGTGGTTGGACAATAATGCAATAAAATAAATAAATAAAACTAAATCAGTCATATGAATGCTGAACAAAATTGTACATGTGGAAGGGCAAAATGGGAACTGCAAAAAATTAGAAATTGAAATCATTACCAAGTTACTACAACAGATGTGCTTGACAAGACAAAAAAATGCATTTTTAGTGTGAAAATGGCAACCAAACTGAGGCTAAAATTAATCTTTCTCTCTTTTGTTTTTATCAACCACATATTTTTTAATAATTTTTCTTTCTTTTTTTACCATACATTTTTCTAAATATACAGGTGCCAATACTTAATTGAAAAAATGTCTCCTCTCAATATATATCCTAATCAAACTTGACATACTATGTTACACGATATGAACCTCTTAGGGATTCATGCACATGATTCACATAATGTACATGATTCACATAATCTTTCTCACACCACCCCATAATTCATAAAAAAAATGTTCATCTCTGGTGCCGTGTGATGTTCATCATTTTCCCCATTGGTTATGCAAGTCGAAAGCTCCCTTTTCGTAGTACCATTCAGTTGATCTACTACTGAGTTGGTACAAGCTGAACAACAACTACATATATATACAGATTGAGAAATCTAAATTAAGAAGAAATAATCCCTAAAATTAAGTCAATCCCTGTAATTAGGCCTTTATATAATTATTTACACTAACACTCCCCCTAAAACTGGAGTATAGATATTAATCATGTCCAACTTGTTACAAATATAATCAACCCGAGTCCCATTTAAAGCCTTTGTGAAAATATTTCCTAATCGTTCTCCAATTTTAACATATCCTCTAGAGATTAAATTTTGTTGTATTTTTTTTCCACGAACGGAATGACAGTCGATCTCAATATGCTTAGTTCGTTCATGACACACAGGATTAGACGCAATATGAAGAGTAGCTTGATTGTCACACCACAACTTTGCTGGTATTGAGGCCTTAAGACCAACTTCAATTAAGAGTTGATATATCTACATGATCTCATACATAGATTGTGTCATAGCTCTATATTCCAATTCTGCACTGGATCGGGACACAACATTTTGCGTCTTACTTTTCCATGAAATCATATTTTCTCCAACAAAAATATAGTAGCTAGTAGTGGATCTTTGGTCAATCTTGGAACCTACCCAATTTGCATCTAAGAAACATTCGACCTGAGTATGTCCATAATTTCTATGAGCTCACTTTAAATAATATATGTTTGTTTTAAAGCTGCCCAATGACGAATTATTGGGGAATATGTATTGACTTACAATTCTGACAGAATACGTAATATCAGGACGAGTTATTTAAGATAGTTCAATTTTCCAACCAGTCTTCTATACTTCTCAGGATCTTCAAATAAGTCACCATCTTTGATAAGTTGCAAATTAGGAAGCATTGGAGCACTGTTTGACTTAGCTCCCAACTTTGATGTCTCAATTAATAGGTCAATTACATATTTTCTCTGAGATAAAAATATGCACGTCTTGCTTCTTGTTACCTCAATTCCCAAGAAATACTGCAACACCCCTAAATCTTTCATGTGAAATTGAGTGTGAAGCAAGGACTTCAGAGATAAAATCCCCACGGTATTACTGTCAGTAATAACAATATAATCAACATAAACAATAAGGAGAATAATGTAGGATTCAGATTGTTTGTAGAAGACTGAGAGGTCAGACTTGCTCTTTTGCATTCCAAACTTTTCCACTGCCTGACTAAAATTTTCAAACCAAGCATGTGGACTCTGTTTCAAACCATATAACGCCTTTAGAAGATGACACACTATCCTATACTCCCTCTAAGCAACAAACCCTGGTGGTTGCTCCATATAAACTTCTTCCGAGAGATCACCACGTAAAAAGGCATTTTTGATGTCTAATTGATGTAAAGGCCAATTATGAGTAGTTGCCATAAAAATGAATAAGCGAACAGACGCTAATTTGGTTACATGAGATAAAGTGTCAAAATAATTCACCCCATAAGTCTGAGCATAGCCTTTAACCACAAGACGAGCTTTAAGCATAGCCACTGATCCATCAGAATTGACCTAGCTGCAAACACCCATTTACGTCTAATAGCCTTTTTTCCCCGCAGGTAAGTTTACTAAATCCCAATTACCATTAGTATCTAAAGCATTCATCTCCTCTATCATAGCTTCACGCCAACCAGGATGGGATGAGGCTTCATGGACAGTTTTCGAAAGAGTCAAAGAGTCAAGCGAAGCAACAAAAGAACAAGATGAAGAAGACAAGTGATCATAAGAAACAAAAGAGGGAATAGGATAAGTGCACTGATGTTTACATTTGCGGAGAGCAATAAGTAGATCAAGATCACTGGATCTGATGTCGAAGAAGAGATGTGTGCCAAACATGCATTAGGAGGGTGACGTCATCTATTCCAGACCTGGCGAATCGGTGGTGGTGGTGGTATGGGATCAACAAATGTAGAAGTAATATCAGTTGGTTGGGAAATTACATGATAAACCAACAGATCATCATCCTCCCCCTTATTGAAAGAAGTATAAGAAGCGGGAAAGAAAGGAATATGTTCCAAGAATGTAACATCAACCGAGACAAGATAATTGCTAAGACTCTAACAGTATTAAGGATTTTGGATCTAATTTGGTGACTGGGGACGAACATCGTGAGCAAAAGAAGTACTACTAAATATTCTATGTTCAATAGAAAATAAGGGTTTAGTAGGGAAAATGACACTATAAGGAGTCTCACCATGAATAACAGATGACGGCATCCGATTAATCAAAAAAAGGCTGTGGAAACTGCATCAGCCCAAAACTGTTTAGGAACATGTATTTGGAACAAGAGTGCCCTTGCTGTTTTAAGATGTCTATTTTTCCTTTCAACCACACCATTCTGAGAAGGTGTGTCAACACACAAGGATTGATGAAGAATACCATTCTGAAGTATATAAGTCTAAAAAGAATCGAAAAAATATGCTTTGGCATTATCACTTCTCAACTTATGCACAGAACATTAAACTGTGCTTTAAAATGAGATAATAATTCAAAACGATTTGTCATTAAATAAAGCCAGTCACACGAGAGAAATCATCAACAAAGGTAACAAAATACCGAAATCCAGTTTTGGACACTACACGACAAGGACCCCAAACACCTGAATGAACAAGCTCAAAAGGAAAACTAGTTCTCTTATTGACTCGAGGAACTAGGGACAAACGATGATGTTTTGCAAAATGACACGACTCACAATCTAAAGACTACAAACTCTAAAATTGAGGAGATAATTTCTTCAACAAAGATAAAGGTAGGTGGTCCAACCGACAATGTTCTTCAAATGGAATTAAGAAACTTGAACATGCAATGAGTTTGGGCATCTGGGTATCTAGAAAATAGAGACCGCCTGGTTCATATCCTTCACCAATAATCTTCTTCGTCTTAAGATCCTGAAAAAGACAATAATCGAGAAAAAATGAAATACAACAGTTTAGGGTCCGAGTAAGTTTGCTCAAAACATTAAATTGAAAGAAAATTATGGTAGACTAAAGACAAAAGATAAAGAAAAATAATTGAATAGTACCAGAACCATCAACTAAAGTAACATTGAAATGATATGTATGTGACTGAAAAGTGGAGAAGAGACTAGGATTACCTGTCATAAAATCCGTGACACCAGAATCAATGACCCATTTTGAGGAAGATGAAAGAAGACATGTATTAGTTTACCTATCTCAGTAATGGTAAAGATAGGTTGAGATGAATTCTTTAATGCTTCTTAGTACTGAGTGAATTGAGCAAATTTATCTGCAAAAATCGTAATGGTATACTTAGAGGATGAGATGGGTGTAGCAGTTATAGCTGCAACATGAGCTGAGTGCGACTTGAGAGATTTATTGTGCAATTTTCGGCAGGTGCGTTTGGTATAGCTCGACTAATGACAGTAATTGATAAGTGTGTTTTTGCACACTTATTTAATACCTAATTATGCTTATTATTAATTAAAAAAAAGAGAATTTCTACTCACAATTATGTAATTATTGCATTTGTAGGTAAAAATCACTCGAAGGAAAGAAAACCAGACAAAATGAGGGAAAAACTGGACTAAAAATGTGAAAAATTGTAAATGTGGGGACCAATGTGAACAAAGCAAAAATATGAAGGATCTTGAGTGCAATTTATGAAGGACATAATTGATATGAAAGTCAAAATTCGAGGACCAAATTGTATAAGATCAAAGTTGAGGGACCTGACGTGCAATTACCTAGGGACTTGGCTGCAAAATTAAAACCAAAAATTGGTTTTGGACAGTGACCTGGGCGCTTAGACGCCACTGTAGCAGCGCCTACGCGCCACTTTTAAATTTTGGGGATGGTTTTAATTATTTTGTGTAATTCCAAGGACTAAAGCGTAAATTCTGAATTAATTGCTAGGTTTTAAATAGACGTGCAGCTTCTTCTTCTTCCAGGCTAGTTTTCTTTTTCTTTTTCTTTATTCTTTCATTTTCTTTTCTTTTCATTTTTAATTTCTTGGTATTTTAGAGATACAAATCAAGAGCACAAAGAGAATACATTCAAGAATTTAGAGAAATATTCGGAGAAGTCATGGCCAAGCTTCAAAAAAGGATTTTATCTATCTTTGTATTTTCTCAATTATTTGACATATTTGTAATGTATTGTATAAAATATTCTTCTTTTTACCATTTGTATAAAATATGCTAATTATTTGTGTTGAGATTTATGTTAGTAACTTAACATAACTTTAATTAATTTTAATATTTGCTCTTTATTGCTAAAATGCTTATTTTCATGTGTATTTATTATTGTGTTGAATGATTTTCATTTATTTGGCCATTAAATGATTATGTTTAGTGATTTGTATATCATTCTAGAGAAGATTGTACATTTTAGACCAAATAGTAAATAATCTAGGTTTTGTATAGGGAATAGAGATATACTCCTAATCTTGGATAATCCATTAAGCTATTTTCACTAAGAATTAATGCGATTGTTTGGTTTTAATCGACATAGAGATATAATAGGTTAAACTAATTAATTATGGTTAATTACGTTCGAAAGAGGTAATTAATTAAAATTGAAAAATCGAGTCTAACATTGTAAATGAGTAATTTGTTAATTGATTTATGGAGAAATTAATTAGGTGGCGATTAAGCGAAATCATGAATCTTAACTACGTTTTTCTTCCAAAATTTTCAAGTGCTTATGTTTTCTTATTTTGTAGATTTTAGTTAATTTTCCAACATCAAATTTTAGTTTGTTTTTTATTTTTATTGTTAAAATTAAATTGATTAAAGTTGTGTAATAGAAAGTAAACATTTCTCGAGGGATCGACAATCCGAACTCAAAAAGTCCACTTTATTACTTGAATACAACAGGTGCACTTGCGCTATATAATTTTAGCGAACAGTAATAACATACAACTCACCTTTCGATTGTCCCGACTACCTATATTTCTACCTTTTGTATGACCTCTGCGACTGATAAAAACACTAGAAGATTGAACAAATGAAGCACCAAAATCACTAGTATATGTACGAAGTATTCTAGTAAATGTCTCTTGCAGAGAAGAAATCTCAGCACAGAAGAGAATATGGGATTTAGTAGTTTCAAACTGAAAATGAAGACCAACTAGAAAACTCATCACGATCATTTGCTCCCGTTGAGCTTGTTGAACTTTCACATTAAGGCTAAAATGTAACAAGACATTCAATTCTTTATAGGTCTTCTTGAAATTCATAAAATAAGCATGAAAAGACTGATCTTGTTGTTCAGCACGGTAAAAACCCTTACAGACGTCATAAATATGTGACACATTCCTTTCGTGGAGTACATAAATTCTAAATATTCCATCAATTCCTTAACATACTCACAATGATTAATCAAACTGACTATCTCAGTGTCAATGGAATTCCGAATTTGTAAAAATAATCGGGCATCATCTCTTAGACATGTTTGGCTAGTATTATCTATTGGCGGATCTTCAGTAAGATGATCGGCCATAGAGATACTCTGCAAATAAATCCGAATTCTCTTACACCAATCTAAATAATTTGGACCAACCAACTTATATTATGTGATTTTGGACATCACTGGAATGACATCGATCACAACTAAATTCTTTGCTCGTTGGCGATAGAAATACAATACAATATCTAAACAACACCCCCACAAGTATCCAAGTAAACTAATTCCCCACACAATAGTCAACACAAAGGTCCAACAAGCCCAATAACCAAAGTAATCCACCAAATAATTCAGGTCCAATAACAAACTCTGCAAACCCAATAAGCAGATTAATCACAAAAATTCGGGCCCAATAAAACCCAAGTCCAAACAAAATTATATTCCGAGTGGACGAGCAATCCTCCTTCACGATCCTCTTCCACGTTGATCGCACCAGACGATCAACGACGAACCTACCAACAACAATAAGTCTCGACAGTTCTCAAAATTTCGATCACCAGCCACAGTCCACGGTCACCGTGGATCCAAGAAGCGAGCCAAAATCTGCTCACAACTGCACAACCCTCGACCGTTGCGCTTGACATAGATGATGCCGACCAAAGATGGGTTGACCTAGAATACTAACGGTGATTACCCAAGAGCAAGAACACTCCAAACAAATCTTAACATCGAAAATCAGAGACAGAGCTAGAAAAGGGAAACGAAGGTAACCTAAGCCTCAAGTATTACCATGTAATGAAGAGAGAATAATTTGATATATTTATTCATAGGAGAAGATACATATATATACATATTGAGAAATCTAAATTAGGAAGAATGAATCCCTATAATTAAGCCTCTATATAATTATTTACACTTGACACTATTTAAGTGGACATTCATTCCTGGAGTTGATTTAGGAGGCAAGGGTCGATGAGTTTGCAAATTTTCCTGAATGCCGCCATCTGTTGATTTCACTGGCATCGATAGCTGAGATCTTGTTTGCCTCGTGATGATTCCATCTCAATTTCAGTCCAATACTTCTCTTGATCCTTTCGCAAATTAATTGTAGAGAAATTTTGAAAGATTGATCGAGGAAGAACAGCATTATGGACATGTACCCACCCGTTGTAGGCCTCCTTGATGTGTGACATTCTCAAATGGTACAACTGGCCCTACCACTCTTCCCAGCTTGGCTGCACGGAAAAGGCATATGAAAAATGGGAAGGCACCATATTGCAAAACATTAATCAACTGAATTGATAAATATAAATAACAGAATAAACAACAATATGTATAATTTACATCTTTAATTACTACAATTTCAAAGGATCAGCAAGTAGACTACTTAAAAACTTCTACAGTAGTCAGAATTCAACGAATATTTTTCGAGGTTACTTGATCCATTATCCTATCAATATATGATCCCCCACAATGAGAAGCATGAGATTGTAGGGGGGTGTATTCAATTGAGACTTTTAGAGACTTTTGGAGACTTGAAAAGTTTAGGGGTATTCAATTGAGACTTTTGGAGACTCTCTGAAAGTTTGGGTGTATTCAATTGAGACTTTTAGAGACTTTTAAAAAGTCTCTAAAAGTCACGAGGTATTCAATTGAGACTTTTGGAGACTCTCTATAAGTTACGGGGTATTCAATTGAGAATGACTTTTGGAGACTTTATAACTTGTGAGATTTCTGAAGACTTTTTGTTAGAAAATACAAAGGAAAATTCTCAAAACAAATCTCTCCTCCCACGAGAGATTTCCCAACCCCACCCCACCCCACCCCACCCCACCCCAAAAAAAAAAAGTCATTCTAGGAAAAAATCATGGTCTTCATACCCACCAAATACAAATAATAACATGGTTAACCCAATTCTAGATTATACATCAATTCAACATATGAAAAATAGAATAGATTAATCGTTTCATTTATCAAAAGATGAAGGTAAAACCCTGGATGCTATGTCGTCACTGAGAGCAAGATGGGCTCCACAGTACTTGCAACTGTAGATCTTGCCTTCGAGGGTTACAACAAATGGCCTTCCCATCTTCTCTCTGAAACTCTCTCTACCAACTTTCCTTCAAACGAAGAAGTAAAAATCAAGCCAATTGAGAAAAGGGTATAACAGAAAAGTGATTTAACAATCATAAAAATATGTTTAGTTTATATTAACGTATTTTTTTGTGGGAAAATCGAAGAACTTACATGAAGAAATAGATATAATAAAGAAAAATTAACAAGTTACCTCTGAAGAAACTGAGGGGCAATACACGTGGGTAGAAATGATATACAAAAAGAAGTTATCTAGTATTTCTCGTGCTGTAACATCGGTTTAGGGACGCAATCAAACAGAGACCAAAGTGCCGGCCAGCATGTGGTTGGTTATTTGTATACTAGTTTGTCAATGATGACTTGCTTTTTCCAGATTTGATCTGACTCAAACACTTGAATTATCCAGGCTAGCATTTTTTTGTTCGACCAACTATCTTTTGCAGCGTTGAGTGTAAAATGATTCTTCTCGGCCGATTGGCAAAATCACGGTCCAAGTGTCCAACTGATTTCAATTTGGGTTTTGAATCCACATCATTTAAAAAAAAAAAGAAAAAAGTCTCCAAAAGTCTCCCGTGGAAGTCTCCAAAAGTCCATTGAAAACTTTTACTAAAATCTCACCAAATCCATCGAAATCACTTGAAAGTTCACAAAGTCTCCAAAAGTCATCCATTTTAAAAAGTCTCCAAAAGTCTCTAAAAGTCTCAATTGCATACACCCCCCGTAGTACATTCTTAATCTAATATTACATGGTGGGCTAGTAACAAGAACAGAAAATGAGAACGTAGAGAACATTCAATGCATTTGGCATCTGTGGTGGTGGTTGAGAGACATTCGATAGATTTCCAGAAACAACACCCGAAAAAACTCCAGTTAATACATCTTCTGTACTTTCGATGATTATATAATCTAGTCATATTCGGTTGTGTCTTGGGAGGTATAGTAGTTGAACTAACAGCAGACCTGAATCAAGTCAAAACGACAAAAAACATTATTTTATATACAGGGAAACAGAAGATATTAAGAGGCCAGTTAAAGAAGTCAGAAAGACGGCAGCAGGCAGCCAAGTGATCTTGATTTTCTGAATCCTTGTGTAAGGAATTACGAAAAAATAGCTCAACGGCAGTTTAGTGGCTCGGGCACTTGTATTTGCTGAGAAATTAATCCAATTTGCCATAAGATTTTATAGCAAGTACAATGTTTATATTATTTTTTGGGTAAATTCCAGCAGGAGTCTCCAACATTCCATAAGTGTGGCACCCACGTCCTCAACCTACCATTTGTTACACCCATGTCACCAACCTTTTAAAAGGTAGCACTCATGTCCCGAGCTAACAGAACTCAATTATTTGACCAGTAAATGGCCAATCAACACATCAAGTGATGTGAAGGATGGCTTGACGCAAGGGAACATGTGTCTAAATGAAAGTTGAAGTCACCGTTTGATTTTCTTTTGGGATAAGGAAAATCTTTTTTGACAATTTTACCTTTTTAGTCTGACATCACATGAGCGCGATCGGCCATTAAACGTTCAGATAAACGTTTTCCATCACTAGGGACATGGGTGCCATAGTTTTTAATAGGACTAAAACAACAACTAAATATGGAAGCAATCAATTACAATATTAATTAATAGTAAAAACAATCTATCTATATATAATCGTAATCTTATACGATCTCCGAAATCTTATTCAATCTTCCTTGACAAGTGCTAAAAATGCAAGTTATGGACATGGTCTCACACTTTAAGAATGGTAGAGGACCCATGATAGAACTTACACTTAATACATTTTTAACTTAAATGCAATGCAATGCCAGAACTTTCTAAGCTCAGAACACATTAGTTGTTTTCTCAGGAATAGACTTTAGAATCAATTGATTTTGAACGCAAATTGATATGCCATAAAATTGGCCTATAATTCCTCATGATCTCAGGAGTGCACTCAAACTCCAATTTTGAGATTGGCTGACAGGAAGGTTCCCTTTCAATTTTAGCCAGTCCCTTGAAGTAAGGATCCGCCAACACCTAATATACAGATAGACCAAAAATATGCCAAATAAATACAAGAGGAAAATATAACTGAAAAGCTCACCCAGTAATGCATGTTCTAAGTGCATGCACCTTGTGTAATGCCACTATAATTTAAGGTACAATGTACCTCTTCAGCAGTTGGTCGATCCTTTGGATCAAATGCTAATAACTTTTTCAATAAATTAAGTGATGTAGGATCTGCTTTGGGAAATTTTTCAGCAAAAGGCATTGGGTGCTTCTTCCGCATTCCTGCTAAATATTTTCTTGCCTTCTCATTGCACACCTGCATCCATGACAAAATACGACAGTTACGCAAATATCTTGGACAATATCCCTTCGTAACTAGTAAGCATGAAAATACAACGTAAAGAGGGTACTGTGGTGTACTCCAGAGATTATATCTGCTGATGGCGTCCCAAGAAGATCAGTAATCAAATCAAACTGATGCACACTTTTACCCGGAAACAATGACTTCCCTGAAAAGACCTCCACAAAAATGCAACCAATGCTCCAGATATCAATAGCAGGGGTATACTGCAAAGCAACAGATTGGCACCCGTGAGATAGATCCACAAAAACCGAAAGAAATGGTACAGCAATGAAGCCACCCGGGGAAATGTTGCGATCTGACCCAATTACCTCGAATAACAGAAATATCAACTTCTAAGAGAATTCAATAGTCCTCCCTGAACAACAATATTTTAATCTACAATTACAACCCATGTAAGGCACACTGAATACCTTCATCGTGTATTTAAATAAACATGTCAATAACATCAGCATATTTGTGGAGATATGCTATTGATCAATATCATGTGCACATAATTGCGAAACCAATGTGGGCAATGAATGAAGTCAAAGTTGTTATGATCCATAAAATAACGTACAACCATGCTCCCGACAAATTTCAGATCTAAATTGAGAGGGAAAAAGCGCTGCACTGTCTACATGATAGTTACCTTGGAGGAGAAAGATCCACACAGCTCAGGACCCCTATACCATCTCGTAGCAACGTAATCCTGCAATTTGTGACAGAAAAGTCAGAAAAAGGATAGGAGTCCAGATTCACCTTTAGAAATGAGAACTATACCTAAAATTACATCCACTTGCCATATAATAACCTCACTTCAACTGGAGTGTTCCATGATCAACACGGGGAATCAAGGAAATGAAAATGTCCGAATGGCATATACAACTCTGATCAAAGCTGAGATGAGGATAGGCAATATCTTCATCTATGAACCACCAGATTGCAATTCAATTTCTCCAGTGACGCATATCTTTTCAAGCCAATGCTGCCAAAAAAAGGACGCTGAGAAGTTACCTGTGTGCATATATTTCAGTGCTCGCAGCATCTGATAGAGAAAAAACCGGTGGTGCTCACGTGTTAAGTCATCATTAGCTTTGATGACTTGATGAAGGTCGGACTCCATAAGCTCGAAGACAACATAAATGTCTCTGAAATCCCGCCTGGAGGATGGTAGCAAGATTACCTTAATTTCAACAATATCAGATGGCGCAAAGCCCAAGCAACTTAATCTCATGCCAAATCCGGATAGCATCAGAGTTACGCTAAAAATTGTCCTTTATCTTCTTTATTGCTACATTTTCCCCGGTCTGCGTGTCAATGGCTGAAAAAACTACCCCATAGCTTCCCTTGCCAAAATTTCTAGAATTTCGTATCTGTGGCATCTCCATGCTTTGTAAAAAACTCATCTCATTGGAGCTCTGCAAAAATTAATACGTGATTAGATCAAGATGGTGTGAATAATTTTTCACCAGTGAACTGAGGTGTACAATTTGCATCTACTTGAGAATTTCAACGAGATAGAGCCTACGTTATTAACAACAGAATTCCTATAAAAAATTTCTGATACCCAAAATTAGTAGTTCATCCAGTAGAACTATAAAGATGATGTTTGATGAGGGAAAAAGGAAGCTCAATGCCTCAATCCTGTAATCATATGCCACAAATAAGCTTCTTACAAAAGAGAATAGAAAGGTAGGAATCCAAATTGCTATCACTTTGGCAGACAGAGATTCTGATGATGAATTAAAGAATATAGAACCTGCAGATTGGTCTCACATTACAATCCAGAAAGGAAAATGCTCCCAAAACACCAGTATACCATAAATAATCAGCCAGCTGGAAGCAAAAGGAAAATCCACATGACTACCAAATATATCTCCACCATCAATTAAAGTATCTATTCATAGGTAAAATTAGCAAACTTTATTCACTGGATCAAATATAAATGGAATTTCCATTTTCTAGTTTCAAGATTTCAGCTCTTTTTTTCCAAGTCCTATGAAATGAAGCCTCAAACTAGCGAATACAAAATAGACATAACCAATTCGAGGGCAAATAATTACTCAAAATTATACTTGATACAAGTTGAATTCTTTCTGAAAAAATTTCAGTTTAGTGATCAAGAATTCCGATTTCTAATTATGAAAAATTTAAGCTCAAGAACTTGTATACGATCACGACGGTCTACGATTTTTAAGCAGAAAAAATAAAACATAAGCAGAAGTTATGAATATTACATATATTGAAGGAGAGAGAGGTGTATGGAAAAGGAGCAAAACCTTCTTCCGCTGATCCTGATGCTGCATGTTTTATTTATGCTTCTGTTTCTTGATCGGATCAGCCCAGGCCTCTGAGCAACAATTTTTTTCGATGTAAAATTGAACCAAGAAAATTATTCACTTCCCGGGCACCACTCAACCTGCAATTCTCCAAAATTCGTCCAAAAAATTTGCTTTCTGCTCAACAAAACACTGATAATTACTATAATTTGAGAATAAAAGTAATAAATCAGGTTTTGGAGATCGAAGATACGTAAAGTGACCGACAAACAGAGATTGAGAGAAGAATAAAGTTTTAACACACGTTATCGATCAATCTACTATTCCAAAATACATTTTCTACCAAAAATGGGACTGCACTTAATTATTTGTTGTTTGGCCAGTGGGCAGTGGTCATAATCTCTCTTCAAGGGTCTTGGGAGTTTTGAGCAGCGGTTACAAGCGTTTTTTAAAGTATTCATTCTGAGCGTTTAAAAAGGCTCAATTTTGAGTGATTTTTAAAAATAATCCAACCCGGGTTTATTATCCACCGGTTCTGAAGTTTTTTTTAAAAGAATAAAATAAAATTATATATGTGCCTCTTATAGTGAAATTTTTAGTTTATAGTTTATTGTATGATTTTCTTATTCATAAGTGATATTTTACTCATAGATATTTTTTTACATGTACGTTAATATTTACTTACAATTTTAAGTTAATATTTTTTACTTAGAAGTAAATTCTACAATTATAAGTTAATTATGTTCTTTTAAATAATTTTACACATAAGTGAATTTTTTACTTACAAGTAACTTTTATATTTTATAAGTTAATTTTTTATCCTATTAATGTTATAAAAAAAACTAACAAGCGCAGGTTCTTCCAACCCCTCATAAATGGTGCCACTCAAACCAGTCAAAACCAGTGAAAAAGGAAAACTCCGAAGCATGCCCTAATTCTTTCTTTTATTTTGTATTTCGACCCTTGTGTTTTTGAAACGTGCATTTTGAAGCTTATCATGTTTCAAAATAACTATTCAACTCTCTAATAAGATTTCCCAAATCACACCGGCAGTCAACACAATTAGTCGTTAAGTCACCAATCACAATCAACTCAAGTACCATTTTTGCTAATGGTAACATTGCCCTACAATTGAGCTCCATCATGCCCCTGATCTTCAGATAGCAGGCAGCCGACAAATAAAGGCAACTACTATTAAATTAGGTTTGGCACAATGCATACACTAACTTTATGCTGCTTTCTTATCTCTGTGTGGGATATTTTCAAGGAGTTTTATTTAAGGATGCACATTGAGAGGCAATTAATGTGGCAAAATTCTCTTAGTCATTGTGTTCTGAAAGTAGAATTTCCGAAAGGTAAAATAGAGCTGGCTGTTTCTCTATTCCAGGTTGGTTTCAGTTAATTTTGTATGCATTGTTGGTTATATCTTTCTCCCCCAATTATACTTATTAATGCTTGTTACAAGCTTGAATGTGGTAATGTTAGTGTTTTTGTCTGTCCATTCTTTGTCGCAGACTGTTGTGTCTAGACATTTACAGCTTCCACATAATCTTTTATTTAACATATTTTTTAGATGTCAATCAATTCATGTATGGTTTAAAAATTAGTGTGTAGATTACCTTATTGAATTTTAGGAGAGTGTCAAAATCAACAAACATATCATTGAAGGTCCTGAGATCTTCAGCAGTAAGAGCAACCTCATCAGGAACATGTGCAACAATTGAAAAACCTGCAAAACCCTCGATGTTCTGGTCAACAACAGCAACTGAAGAACCTACATCACCCTCAATATTCCTGTTAGCAGCAGCAATTTGTTTAATGATAGTAAAGGCAAAACTAAAGAACCAGCATCATCAACGACACCCTACTTTTCTTAGCGTCGATTTCATTAACAACCCACTTAATGTGCAATATGTAAATTAATTTTTTTTTATAACCGTGGATGTCCTGACCAGCTTGCGCGCACCTCGACTAATCTCACGGACCCTGAAATGTACGGCTGGTAGTCACCTTAGTGGCCCTAAAGAGATTCGAACTGGTGACCATTAGGGAGCAAACGCAAACCCAAGGCCTGACCAATCCCTCAAGATTTGTAAATTTAAATTATTAACTAAATATTCCATTGGAATTAAAAGTATAATATAAAAATAATCAAAAGATAATCGTTACTAGTCTAAATTAGAGTCCCTGCAAGAATTTATTCACTTGAAAAACAAAATTTGAGAAATAATATATTTTCTGCTCTATTCTTCAATGTATCTGGACATATATATAGATAGGTAGGTTAATAGTATAATCAAGTTATTGTTTCTACAATTAAGCTATATGATGAGTCGTCCACATCAAATCAAGTTATATGACGAATCTATACACACCTAAGGTATAGCTATATTCTCTTTAGAATAGGAAAAAATCACAAGGATAATTGCAAGAATATTTAACTTCCAATCTTATATTTCAAAAATTTGTACCAATAATCTAACTAAATAGAATTAAAAAGAGAGAGATACACTATACCGAGAACAAATCGTAGATCCTTTTGAGCAAATTCCTTATATTCATAGTACAGTACATCTAAGTCTTCAACTGCAGATTCAAAATACACTATACCGAGAACAAATCGCATAGATCATTTCGAACAAATTCCTCGTATTCATAGTTCAGTATATTTGTCTAAAAATTTGTAGCTGTAGCATTTGCCTTGACATGATTTTTCACGTACCTCACAACACGTGACGCGATCTTTGTAAGAAATGGAACTCGAATCGTGTTTGTCTGGTTCAATTTCAGTGTAGCGGTGATCCTTGGTGAGAGGAATGCGAATTCCTTTCTCGTATGCACTTTCTCGTGATTTGAACACTTGATTTTGATCATCATTTTTCCCAGAAGCTAGAGAAATAAGAGGAAATTTAAGCGAGAATGAGCCGAGAAAGTACATACGAGAAAAATGCATACGATCAAATTTCCTCTCTTATTTCGACATGTTAATATTTGATCGTATGCATTTTTCTCGTATGCACTTTCTCGGCTCATTCTCGCTTAAATTTCCTCTCTTATTTCTCTAGCTTCTGGGAAAAATGATGATCAAAATCAAGTGTTCAAATCACGAGAAAGTGCATACGAGAAAGGAATTCGCATTCCTCTCACCAAGGATCACCGCTACACTGAAATTGAACCAGACAAACACGATTCGAGTTCCATTTCTTACAAAGATCGCGTCACGTGTTGTGAGGTACGTGAAAAATCATGTCAAGGCAAATGCTACAGCTACAAATTTTGAATTTTTAGACAAATATACTGAACTATGAATACGAGCAATTTGCTTGAAATGATCTATACGATTTGTTCTCAGTATAGTGTATTTTGAATCTGCAGTTGAAGACTCGGATGTAATGTACTATAAATGAGGAATTTGCTCGGAAGGATCCATACGATTTGTTCTCGGTATAGTGTATCTCTCTTTTTTTAAATTTTATTTAGTTAGATTACCGGTACAGATTCTTGAAATATTAGATTGGAAGTCAAATATTCTTGCAATTATCCTTGTGATTATTTTCTATTCTAGAGAGAATAGCTATTCCTTAGTGTGTATAGATTTGTCATATAGCTTCATTTGTTGTGGATGTACCTTAGATGTGGATAGATTCATCATATAGCTTGATTAGCTTAATTGTAGAAACAATAGCTTGATTCATTGAAGAATGGAGCAGAAAAAATATTCTTTCTCAAACTTTGTTTTTCAAGTGAATTAATCCCTGCAGTGATTCTAGCTTGGACTAGTAACAATTACCCTTTGATCATTTTCATATTATGTTTTTAATTCCAATAGAATATTTAGTTAATAATTTAGATTTAAATTTACATATAGCACGTTAAGTGCGTTATTGATGAAATCGACGCTAAGAAGCAAGGTGCCGCTGATGATGCTGGTTCTTTAGTTTTACCCATACTACTAACAAGAATATTGAGGGTGATGCAGGTTCTTCGGTTGCTGCCCCCGCTATCACTGAACAAGTTGTTGCTGACCAGAACATCGACGGTTCTACAGGTTCTTCAATGTTGCAACTGTCCCTGATGAGGTCACTCTTGCTGCTGAAGAGCTCAGGGCCTTCGATGATATGTTTGTTGTTGTTGACTTTGGTACTCTCCTAAAACTCAATAAGGTAATTTAAACTCTAATTTTTAAATCATTCATACCATACATGAATTGATTGAAGAATAAGGTTGAAGGAAGTGGACCCTGTCAGACTGGTCTGAATCGACACACAAAAGAATAGGGTTGAAGGAAGTGGAAGACAGACATGAAGTTTGGAGGATTAAATCTCAAAAAAGAGGGGGAGAGAGAGAGAGAGATGTTGACAATAGGAAACTGTCACATGCGTCCAACATGAATAGTGCCCCATGTTAGTCTCTTTTATATTTTTATTATTACTAGTCTTATACCCATGCAATGCACGGTCTCTATTATTTTTAAAGAAATATTAACATGTCGAATATTCAATATGGCTTCATCGCTTAAAGGGATTCCCATGAACCCCTCCATGAGAATAGAATGCCACATATGAAGCACATCAAAGCAGCAGACAACCTAATTACTCGAGGTGAGGCACATCATAGCAGCAGACAATCACAAGAAAAATCTAGCATGACAGGGAGCTTAGATCCACGACCTTTCAAATTGAAGATCCCACAGCAGGGCAATGAAGGATGCAACTACAAGTGCAGAAGCACAAAACCAAACCAGTGAAGCAAAACCACGAAGACATCTCGAACACAAAAATACAATATTTTTAGTAGTGTTCCATTACAATAATAGCATGTAATAGTAATATATCAATTTTCACTATAAGATCCAAACACATTTACTAAACAAGAAAAAAAAAATGGTTCATGGGTAGACCTTAAAAGGAAAAGGGAGAGAGTGAAGGATAAAGTGACAAACCTACTAGTAGTAGAGAAACTCAACCAAATGCACGAGTTGAAGCTGAGGTTGTCAACCTACTTACACAGTCGTAACTAAATCCAAGCATAGTGCAAACGCAATTTCAAAAGCTTATGGACGGATTCAAATTATTTTCAATTTTCAGTGATCATCCTGCGTCAATCCCTAATGCCATTTCTGCATGTGAGCAAAATGTGAAATGAACTAAGTAAACTGTACAATATGGTAAAATAAAAAATAGAAGCTACACGCTAAGATCTAATGATAAACAAGAAGAAAAAAGATTAAGAGCAACATCATCAGATAAGCAGCACAAGAACGTAACGGTAAGTAGTAAGTGCCATTTATGAACATGGACGATATGAACTTCCAAGTTGGATCAAGATAACATATGTAATGACTTGAGTACAAGGATGTCCAATAAACAAACATCTGTAAAGCAAGCAGATAAAGCTACAATCCACCATTACGACAAAGTTTCTCGAACATTAAACCCACTCATTCTTCTAGCATGATCAACCACAGTTGTCTATTTCCATCCCAACCATCCTCAATATTACTTACAAAAAAATTCAAGCACATATATATCTATTAAGAACTTTCAGAGAAACATGAACCCAATTTGATAACCGAAAAACAAAAATCCATTGTGATAAATGTCTTGTCCGAGTTATTAATGGGATGTAGTCAGATAAATAGGAAGCGTTGAAATAAGAAAATAAAGAATCACCCATTGGCATATTGTGCCTTATATCTTCCACGGTAAGGAGACCTACTGTAGAAGCGACCTCTAGGTGACAAACTTCGACGTCGAGGAGAACCATCGCGAGACTGAGACTCCCGATTCAATCAACAATGTCATTCAAACATTTAGTTAAACACAACAGTCAAGGTCGTTCTTTTTTCTTTCCCACAGACCAAAAACCTAGGAACTTAATGTACATTACCTTCTACCATAGCTTGGGCTCATACAATATATGTGGGGAATGAGACTCATACACCTTCAAAAACCTCCATTGTTCTTGCACTCATGGGCAAAATGTCCTGGCGCACCACACTCATAGCATTTTAAATCGAACCAAAATGGCCACACCCCCTACCACGGCCACCACCACCACCACAACTTCCACCCCTAGAATTGTAAAAGAGCTCCTCTCCAGCCATTTTTACATGTTCCAATTAGTAAGGATATGATTTCTGGTATATTACATAAGAAAGTTAACATCGCAATGTTGATTTTAGAAAATGTAATATAACAAGATAACTAAAAAATTCTCACTCCAACAGAATTAACATTTCAATATTGAATGAACATGCGAGGTTGTATATAATTTTGATATATCTACTAGAATTTTTTTTTTCTCTAACGCTCACCAGACCACTTTAATGGAGACCCTCTCATGTAACTCTGGAAAACATGGATGTAATGCAAATGTCGGCATCCTGATGTTCTACTTGTGAAGATTCATGTTGAAAGACCAATAATAATATATTTTCTTTAAATACATGAAATTTTATCACTATTAGCCTCATTCTAATAGGATGACGGTCAATTTTCTACACCATGGCTAAGTCCCACTGTGCACTGGTAAAAATGTGAAACAGCTAAGTGTCCTTGAATTGGTATTGCAGAAGTATAATAGAGTAGATTTCAACTGTTTTACCATCTAGCTCTCGTATAGCATCTTGAGCATCCCTTCATCAAAATCAATGAAAGCATAGGGGGTCTTCTTGCAACCCAGACACTAAAAGAATCATTAAAATTTAAAATCGCTGTACCACCACCGAGCGAAGACATCCACCGCCGCATCGAAGACCCACAACACCTCCACCATACACCCACTACTACGCCACCGCAAAATCACAACCAAAAAAGCAGTCTGATGTTCATTCTCTGTCGGGCGAAGACCTCCACCGCACACACCGCCGCATCGAAGACCCACAACACCTCCACTGCCCGCTACAGCCACACAGCGTCGCGACACTGCTATGGGTCGCAGCAGCGCGAGACGCTGCTGCGATTAGCAGCGTGTCGCTGCTAATCGCAGCAGGGGGAGGGAAGAGTAGGGAGGGGGCAGCGGGCGGTGGTGATGGGAGGAGGAGGCAGGGAGTGAGGGAGAAGGGAAGGAGGCAACGCCGGCAAGGAGAGCGAAGGGGAGGAGGAGGCGGTCGTTGGTGGTGGGAGAAGAGAATGGAGCAGGCGGCGCATGGAGAGAGGTGACGGAGAAATTGGTAGATTTAGGGTTTGAATAGATTAAAATGATAAAAATCTGAAAAATGGAAAAATAAAGTGAAACCTGATTTTTTAAAAACTCAAACTAAATGCTTGGTTTTTGGTAATTTTCTCATTTTAAAAACAGCCTGTTATCAAAAAAAGAAAAAAAAAGTGGGCCAGGGCCAATTATTTGGCCCAAGCTATATGATAGAAATATAACCAATTTATTACAAGAATCCAATTGGAAAACATTCACCCGACTCCAAACTCACAATAGAGGAATTGAAAAAAATTGTGTTGAAATTTCCAATTTTCAGTCCCAAATTCATGAAATCGATGAAGATAAAAAAAAAAAGGGAAGCCTTGGGTATCTTATATCTGAACCACAGAACCACGCCTGCGGCAAGCCGCGTTCATCTCGAGGTTATTTCATTACTGTATTTGCTGTAATGTTGGGTATTTTGATTTGTGGTTGCTTTTGATTTGTCTCCAATGGGGTTAAAATTTGAGGATATGTTAAATTGTGTTTGTGTTGCGAGGTATTAAGGATGCGAATGCATTGAATTTTTTGTTATGTTTTTATGACTTTCTCTTGATGACCATCTTGCACAAGTTCAAATTGGATTGTGAATAATTGGGTTTTCAGATGAGCAATCTGTTAGGAAAATCAATGATTTTCCCAATAATTATTTAGGAGGTTCTATTTAATGGCAAATCCTAAATATTTAGGAAGTTAGGAAAACCAGTGGTTTTTCTATTTAATGACAACATATTTAATTCCATTATATTTAATAAATATGGGCTGATTGAGTAGCTACCAATATTGTTATAAATATATGATTATGGAAACTCTAATTATGTAATATAAAAAGATCTTTTGGTTATGACTTATGAGTAATGTTATTCATTTTCAGTGGGGATGAAAATACAGTTTACGTGACTTTAAATGATATGTTAAATGAAAGCTGAAATTAAATGATTTATTTAATTTCACCTATCATTTAATGTCATATTAACCCCATGTAGACCGTGTTTTCATTCCCAATGGGGATGAATAGCATTACTCTTTGATTATGGTCCCCAACACATCAAATCATACATAGCCTCCGTTTGGTATATCTAGTTAGCCTCCAAGTAGAAAAATTGTGACCGTTTTTTCACTGTTCCAGCCGCCACTTTTGACTGGTCCTCTCACGCGTGGGTCCCGCCTGCAAATGTAACGGTACAAATTTTTCTACTTTTTTCAAAATGTAGATATACCAAACGGAGGCATAGTTTCATTTCTCCCCATCTGAAAGAGAGACGACGGGTCACATTGAGGAAATAAGGCGATTTGGTTGAGGAAGGTCACAGACCACACCCTTTCGTTTGTATTCATGGGTACGTGATCGATTGTCGTAGTAATTCTGCAACAGTTAATAATCATTCATAATTGATCCAGGTATATAACCCGAATCTGTAAATTCTAATATTCTGACATAATGTAGATCCTAGGCTTTTGGTGATTTTAATCTAAGAAGTTTGCATCTAGATTTGATTTCAATTTTAGATATGATTTATATTTCTAACACAATCCAATACCTTGGATGCACAACCCTGCGCTTAGTCTACTTCGTCCCCTACCTTGTTTATTAGTCAGGATGTGTATGTTCTGAATGTTTGTAGAAATAGCTCTCAAAAGTTTCTCTCCTTTGTTGATTTTGCCATTGTGAATCAATCAGGAATTTACCTTTGAAGACTCTGCTTTAGGTATTGATTTTGGTATTGGGATTTGAAGTAAAAAAAGGTCTAATTTTGCATCTTTTCTCTATTGGGTGGATTCTCAACGACTGATTGCTGATGAAGATAGTAGGTTAGGACATGTTATTAAATAGAGAGAATAATTTTGTTGAGCTAACAAAAATATCAAAGTATAAATGCTCGTAAAGAACAATTGTAAAGTATTTCATTTTAGTACAATGTTAGTGTTATAATTTTTTTTACTTTTATTAATACTACCCGCACTGAAAATTTTCATGGGTCTGCCACGTCCGCACAATGCGGAGTTATACTATAGGTGTGTTTGACTCACATTATTTTGGAAAAATGTATTCTGAAATAGTAGATTGATGGAAAATTTATGGTTGAAAAAGAATGAAAAATTATTGATGTGATAAAAAAATATTATATTATTGAAAAATGTGTGTTTGAAAATGAGAATAAAAATTTTAATATATACCAAACAGGGGCTACGCAAGTTATACTACGCACATGGTGCAGACAATAACTCCGCACAGCACGGGCACTTGAGAATTTATTTTTTTTCAAACTCTGTGACTCCGCGCTGTGCGGAGTTTTCACTTTTTTTTTCACACTCCACACAGTGCGAAGTGTGACTCTGTGCTGTGCGAAGCGGAGTGAACACTTCGCAGTGCGCAGAGTTTTTTTTTACACTCCTTGACTTCGCGGTGTACGGAGTTTTCACTTTTACTATGCAGAGTGGCTTGAACACTCCGCACAACACTGAGTTTTTTTCAGTGGTAACAAAAATCTACGATAAAATCATAGCAAAACAAAATCATTTTTATCTTGTATATTTTAAAATTGTACAACGTTAACCAAATTTATAAACACTTATTTTTAACACTAATCAAGTAAATGGTGGATTGCCTTTGAAAAAAAAAAAGCTTTACAAATGAACGGTAAACGGTAGATTGCCCAAGAAGCAATAAGAGATTCAAAATCAACAATTGTAACTATGGATAGAATGAAGTCCATGTTACCCTTAAAACTTGGATGAATAGTGGAGAATGGATATGAATAAAATGAGATTTAAAAAAAAGTTTCACCAATGAATAGTAAACAGTGGATTGACTCTTTTAATCAAGATAGCAGAGATTTATTATTTATTTATATTATAGGGATATTATAGGGAAGGGATATGTTCATTACTATCTATTATAATAAATTCAGTTGCTTTGCTTTTAAAAAAAAAAGGGAAAAGGAAAACTAAAGGAGAGCTACACAAATTCAATAACATAAAACAAAAAAAAGATCGTGTAAGAAAAAGAGGGCTAGACAGAATCTCAAAATAACATGATTGTATCAATGTATCAATCGTGCTACGCTGACATTTTGAATGACATCCTAGATGCTAGAAATGTCAAGTGGCAAAATTTTATTTTTTTACATATCTTCTTCTGTCAACAAAGAAGTCAATTTTATTTGGCAACAAAGCTTAATTCTATATCACTTGAATCTGTAATCGATTAGTTTGACATTTGACGAACTAGGAATGGTGATCAAGAAATTTGTGATGTTTCCCAACAAATCAAGAAATTTTGGATGGTTAAAAATCATTGAGTCATCATATAAAAATGTTTAGTTATTTAGATAATCACATTTGTTATATTTCACTCCTTTTATTCTCATTACTATATTGGCCAATTTTTCATCTATATATAGTATAATCTTCTAATAGAAAAAATAAAATAAAATTATATATTTACATCCAAAGCAATTGCAAAAATTTTAATATTAAGTGTTTATGTTTTATTCTCACCATTCATGTAATTGTTGCATTCATATTTTTTTTCCAAATGCTTTCATTCATAAGTACAATATTTTCTCACTTGATTTAGCATTAGCCAAATCGAGGGGAAAAATAATTCATATAATCAATTTTAAATTTATTGATAAAAATATTTAATGAATTCATCGAGACTTAATTGATGTTAAACACGAGTAAAACATAACTCATTTTATACACATATTTTCCAACGTTTCAAGCCGGTCGACTTGGTAGGTTCCAATCATATGTTTGAAGAGATGTATAGATGGATAGACTATGAATGGAACGCGAACTTGTCTTTTATAACTTACAACTTGCAAGCCAAATGACTTTTCCAAGCTTGCATGCAGACAATTCATGGGATTTCAATTTTTATAATTAGACTACATATAATAATAATAAATTAAATCCCTATCTTCAAAATTTACACGTTAAAGCATTTTGCTTTCCAACCTACAAAATCAAGTCCACGAGTTATCAAACTCCATAAAGGTATTTTCAATCACCCGACTGATCAATGCTCTTATATGTAAATATTACCTACTTGGCTACTTACGTGGAAGTACAAAGTAGTCAAAGAAGCAAAAGATATTCTAAGTGAATTCTTTTTTATGAATTTTAATTATTAAAGTATTTTTTTTCTTGCAAATGAGCAAGGAAAGTGACTCAAAAACTTGTTCGTAATTAATTAATCTATAATTCCCTTCATTTGGACTAAAATATTGTAAAAACTCTAGATTAAGGAAAAAATATTTTACATAATTGATTTATCGGATTGAATTTCAAGTATGATCACCAATGCCAACTCAGCTAATTACACCACTATATATGATTAAGAAAGACAAATATACATCGTGTGACAAAATTATCTATTATCTTATCGGCTATTATTAAATTTATTGTATCAAATATATCGATCCAACTGTTAGTGGGAAATTGGATGACAATTATTTGAAAGTTAAAAACAATGAAAATGTCAAGAGCCACATTTAAATATTTGCCCTCTTGGCTCCCTTCCTATCACTTTCCACAAAGATTTCCGATCAACGACTCATAAGAGGGAATATAGCCGTTAATCCCATTTGTCCTTTCCTCTTATTTAAAATCTTGACATTTCTCGATTCTTACGTACTAAGTACAATCCGCATAGTAGTCAACAATGGCTAAAGTTACTCATCCATCGCTTTTCCTTTTCCTCATTCATTTCATTTCAGGTACGTATGCTACGTTAACTTTTACTCCCAGGTTTTTCTCATCTAAACATCGCCCTAAAAGAAGCATAAAACCTGTGTAAAGTGACATTGCTTTTTATTTTTCATAATGTGAATTATCATTTACTTTTCCTAATAATGTTTCTGCAGTTGGAAGCTTAATATCGGCGAACGAACAGGTAACTTCAAATGTATTTTCAGTTTCAATTAAGGAAATAGAAACGAACAAAAAGAAATTGCCTAACTCCAAATTTATTCGAGAATTGTGTGGTTTTGTTGCAGAAAACGTGGTGTGTGGCAAAGCCTTCATCCGAACAAGGCACTCCGTTGGCAAATATTAACTATGCGTGTTCGCAGGTCGATTTTAGGGCCAGATAATCTAGTTAACCATGCTTCAGTAACTATGAATCTCTATTACCAGTCTAAGGGAAGGAACCATTGGAATTGCTATTTTGGGAACTCTGGACTCGTTGTACTAACTGATCCAAGTAAGATAAAAAACAAAAAACCTCCAAATATTTAAATTTATTATATTTAGTGCCAAAAAAGAATTTTGATTTTTTTTTTTAACGACCGCCTA
The DNA here is from genome assembly GCA_035079005.1 of Fraxinus americana. Classification (NCBI taxonomy): domain Eukaryota; kingdom Viridiplantae; phylum Streptophyta; class Magnoliopsida; order Lamiales; family Oleaceae; genus Fraxinus; species Fraxinus americana. The sequence goes on along the minus strand of CM068706.1, from coordinate 53,464,062 downwards.
TAAAAATCGAGTAAGTGCTATTGTTCAATAAAATCGTAAGTGCGGAGCACACACAGTTTAGTTGTTGACCAATTTAACTTGCCTTTATCTAACTATTTTCTTAGAAATTCATAAAGAATAGAGCCTTTTTTTGTTACTTTTGATCTCGCTTTGAACTGCCAAAAAAATAAAATAAAATAAATCATTCATAAATACTTTCAAATTTTTGGATTTTTTTTTACTTATTTAAAAGTAGGAGAGAGAAATACGTCTTTTTACTCTAAATTAACAATTTTTTCTAGACATAAATTGCGAAACTTGTATTAATTTGAGAATTAGAGTGATGTAAATGTAATAATGAGTAAAAATCGTACAATAAAAAATTTAAAATGTAATTCGTTTATTGAAAAATGCGTTAGGAGCCAATATCTAACCATCAATTTCTCTCCAAATGACTTTAGCCTCTCGGTTCCGTTGCGGGCATATACCGATTCGAGCCTTTTCTTTATTATGTGCAAAATCGATTCAGTTTCTCATTCTATTCTGCTCAAAGAAAGGTCTCACGTCTTGTTCTCTGTTTTTATATATAAAATCTATGTATTATATATAATTTTAAATTTTTATTTTTTGGTGGAAATTGGGAAATGGCCGTTCCAATGGGTTCTCATCTGGAAACATTAATTTGTGGGAGCTCAATTTCACCCGGCCTATATTAAATTAGATTTTGGGGGCAGCCTCAAGGTTTTACGCCATTTCCGTCGTGTTTTAATTTAGGGAAAGTGCCCTATATTTTTCTTCTGTCTCGAAATGAAATTGTGTGTTTTTCATACAATTTATTCAAATGGAAGATAATCAACCATTTGACGTGTTTTATTTGTACATCATTGTTTACAGAATCGATTTTGAAGGGTACACAAAACCACCATAAATAAACACGAAAGAATTAAAGAAAAGACTAAAGGAGTTACAAGGGAAGGTGGTCCAGATAATTTCGTAAGCCGAATTCAATTTGTTGGAGAATTCGCATTGCAGTAATCCATCTGAACGATTGATAAAAATCAATAATGTCAATTTTTAACGGTGTTAGTCGCCACGTAAGATTTTCGTCTGCCACGTAAGATTTTTGCCTAGTTGGATGGACAAAAGTGAAATGGGTGGGTAATTTTTTTCGAAAGTGGTTGAGCATTCGGTAACCATTTATTTCTGGCCGAGCAAGTAGTAACCTATCTTCAGTCACGTATTTGATCTACATTTTGTAAAATTCACAATTTATGATCCATTATTATTCACACATTTCGTAAGATTGATAGCTTATAAACACTATCAAGCAAGCATTTATTTTGGATGAACTGACCCCGTGCGATACGTTTTACAACTCCATTAATGGATTTGTTGATCAATGATCAGGCCTTGGAAAATGCCACATTAACAGAAAAATTCTGACAGCTTGTTCGACATAAGAGCGTGTGTCATTTTGTGATTAGATGAAAAATGTGACCGTGTTTTAAACGGTGAAACGATAGAACGCTACGTGATATTATGTCACTGTAGCGTGACCTTCGATTAAAACTTTGAAAGCAAACCTTCTTCATGTTTGACAAGCAAAATCTTTCAGGTATCACTAAATCTAACAGGCTGCCTTTTCTTTGGTCACACAAGTTCCACGTCTTGAGTTTCAGTTAAAGGACATAGAAATATAAATAATGAGAGTTATCCAAGGACATAATTGCATGGGAAAGTGTGGCATCCATTAATGGACATTTAATTCATCACCACCAAACTTCATTAATAAGTAGTGCACACCACCCCTATCATCTCCTCACTTTCTTCATCATTCTGTAATTGTTTTCAGGAGAGAGAGAGAAATATGGGTGACAAAAGAATGGAGGAGAGTGCAATTGCTGGGGAGGATGAAATGAATGGAAGCACTGGGTTGCGGACGGCAGAGACACTGCTCCGTCTCCTGCCTGTGGCCCTGTGCGTGGTGGCTCTAGTGGTGATGCTCAAGGATTCTCAGACTAATGACTTTGGTTCTCTGTCATACTCCGACCTTGGAGCTTTCAGGTAACCATTTATATGTATTTTGTTTCTTGATTAATGATTTAATTCGCTTTCGAAGATAATTTACTGAGGGTTTTGTGTGATATTCATTTATATGTAGATATTTAGTGCACGCGAGTGGAATTTGTGCTGGTTATTCCCTTCTGTCGGCTATCATAGTGGCCGTACCTCGTCCGTCGACCATGTCTCGAGCATGGACATTCTTTCTCCTCGACCAGGTATGCAAAAGCTCAAAAAAGTAAAGTGGCTATCTCGTTCTCCTTAAAAAGTCACATATTCCTCTATTGCGTGCAGCTCCTGACGTACTTTATACTGGCTGCTGGTGCTATATCAACTGAGGTGGTATATTTGGCATATAAAGGGGATGTCTCTATTACATGGAGCCAAACATGTGGATCATTTGGTGGTTTCTGCCGGAAGGCCACTGCATCCATTGCAATTACATTTATAGTCACACTTTGCTATGCAGTGCTTTCAATCATATCTTCCTACAGGCTATTCAGCAAATATGATGCACCAGTTGCCTGCAATAACAAAGGAATCGAGATTCCCGTCTTCCACACCTGATAGCGTCCGAACACGATGTACTAGGTTTCAACGGCAATGAGATGTTAGGCATGAAAGATTAGATAATGCTGAACATATTGTGTACTAAACATGCATTGTTGGAAAAATAAATGTAGGATTTGTATGCTCTATAGCTTGTCTATGGTTTTCAGCAGCTTTATCGTTGAGATGTTTGGTTTGATTCACGTAAGAAACAGAACCCAAAAATTTGATACTGCTAAGGTTGCTCCATAATTTGCAATTATGGAACAAACCTTTAGTTTAGGTCACTACTTAATAGTCTTCCACAGCCAAGGAGGATGAGACTTGATCCAAGGCATTGAGCTGTGAGCATTGGGCCACGACTAATGATATTAAATGCTTGCAAGGTCTGGCCAGCAACCAGTACGAAGCGATTGCGATCATAGAAATCTCGACTTGAGAAAGACTGTTCACCAAACAAGAAAATTCCACGGCCTAGCACAACTCACAAGCCAGTACATAAGAAGTGGGGACCAAGGTTTTCGACTTGGAAGATTTAATAGAAAATGACCCTACGGTCAGAAAACTTATTGCCATTTTTTTAAGGTCACGTGGATGGACCATCGATGCCTAGACCAATATGGTCCGGGAGTTCAGTCCAGTTTATACCTCTAATATCCATGCAGAAGCTTTTTGGCCTGTAAAAAATTATATAAAGGAGACAACATGTAGCTATGTCCATCTGTATTTACTAAGAATAGCATAACATTGCAAATCAAACTTTCTGGGCCATTTCAATGAAAATGGGCAGAAGCTTTTATACTCTCGAGGAGAGTCATGACAGCAAGAAGTCTACAATATATGAATGCCCAGAAATATGCAAAACATCAACCAACATCTTAATATATAGTTATGGACGTAATCTCTCCGGCATCATGCTTTTGAAACATCATGGAAGCAGTTTCAACGAGCTTCGTATTGGACAGGTGCAGCAGACAATTATTTCAAATTAAGCAGATAGTTCACAAAATAATGAGCTCTTGATATCCATCGGAGCAAGCATCTTAAAATTCTAAAACAGCGTATGCTTATATGAAACAAGATCCACTTCAAACTGATCATAGTTCAGAAAGAATTTACCTGATTTATCCTTCTCCAACTTAAGAAAATCAAATCATTATCCTTTTTTTTCCTTCTTTTTTTTGCATCCAACAAGGTTTTTTAATAACATTTAATCATCGCATAAAGTATCACATGACATTAACAAATATTGTTACTTGCAAATTCACAACAATACTTGTTTATCCTAAGCAGCTAGGCTTCTTGTTTGGATTTGATTAAGGGTAAACGATATAAAGAAAAGTGGAAATGCATGTTACCAAACAAGATGGACATACAACTAATGAAGTCCAACAATAAATTCCTCTTCCAAAAGACATTCAGTTGACTCTATCCTGTCGGCTACTCTCCTGTCGGCTACTCACAGTTTTCAGTAAATTCTATAGCCACTGATATTAAAGGGTGAAAAACGAGCCAAAACCTGAACATATACTCTCTCTTCACAAAGCATTTATAGCTTACTCTATCCTGCCATCACACATTTTAAGTAGACAAAAAACCCTAGATATATATGCTATGCTATGCACTATACCATCAGGACAACTGCCATTACAACCACCACCATATCCATTCACCAAAGACAGCCCTCCCAACTTCCTATGGTTTTAAGAATACAAAAGGAAATTTGACTCCGTACCAATGAAGTGGACAATCAGTGGGTTCATTGGATTCGAACCACAGAACAAGGAGAAAAAATCAATATATTCTAATGTCAAATAGGATGCTAAAAAAGCAATCCATTCAATTGTATTTAGCAGGAATTTACTAATCTTCCATAAAGAAGCCAAATGAAACCAAATTTTCAGGTTCAATTTTGAATAAGAGAAATGGTGAGAGATGTTATTGTTCACAAAAATATGTTCGCTTTGTAAATTACCGCAAGTGCATGGTTCGTTAACAAGTAATAAAGTGGAAATTGTAAAATTTTGAGTATCATTCCCACGATAATTGATTTAACTTGATTTCTATTATCGCGACTTTAACCGAATCTATTAAACTCAAAATAGTTGATGATTTGAATTTTATAATTAAACTATGACTAAAATGCAATTTAAACTAAGGTTACTAAATAAATGCAAAATGATCTTGAATGCAAAAGGTTGAAGAAATTAATGTATGAAAAAGCGTATTAGGATCTCGAATCACCAAGCAAAGTTCACTCTTAATCTCCTATTTCACAATTTGACAATACGACGAATTGGTTGAAGAATCAATGTTTCTAACCTATCTAACAATCTCTTTCGAGTAGAATTGAACATATTCTAACATATCATTTGACTATATTTCTATAACAAATGCAATATACAAGAATGCGTGTGTCATTTTGTGATTAGATGAAAAATGTGACAGTTCTAAATGTCCATCACATGTTATGGACATCGTTCTCCTAAATAATTATATTTGTTATGAACATCATTCTCCTGGAAAAGATGAAGAGAAGAATGGTATATTAAAACTCATAGAAAGTCTAATTTTATCACATATTAGCACTTCTCCAACAAAAGATTTCTCTTTATGGACAAACCAATACTCTTTTCCATCCAACCAAGCACCAAGAATTTTTATTTTTACCTATAAAATTGATATTCCAGACTTTCAAAAATTTTCTAACTTGAGGACTACTGCAAAAAATGCGCCTTCTGTACAGTGGCGGACCCAGGATTTCGAGTCAGCATGAGCGGCCGTGAATCGTGGACCGTTGTACAATAAAATATTAAGAGCTCGTTTAATGTCCATTTTTTGCAAAAAAAAAGAAAATGTATTTTGGAATAGTGATTTGATGGAGAATGTGTGGTTAAAAATAAGAAAAAATTTTGAATTTTCATTTAATATTATATTATTAAAAATTTTGCTGTTGAAAGAAGAGAGGAAAACGCATTTTGAAAAAAAAGAATCAAATAAGGTCTAAAATTTAAATATAACAATTATTTTGTTCAAACTGAATATATATACTTTTGTTGTAAAAATTAGCAATATTCACCAAATAATATTGTGACTAAGTTTTGTATAATTCGAAGGAAGAGAACGTGTTCAAATTTTTATAATTGCATTAAAACGCTAAAATGTAACATATATCATTCTGGCAAATTTGGTATCAAATTCAACGAGTTACACAATGATCGAGCTGTCAATATTCTAAGGGTTGGTCATGGGTTCGAATCTCCCCTTTATCCCATTTAATTTTGGTAAAAACTGTATAATTTAAAATATTTCACAATAAAATTGTGGGAAAATGGAATCAAAACTGGGACTTTCCATACATTTAATGTGGACTCCAACCGAGTTAGAAGAAATTTGGAAAACAAAACAAGTTACAGGTATATATTCTTAAACCTTTATTCACTTTTAAAAAAAAAGTTCCTGACGGATACAGCACGGGCGGCCGCCGGAGCTCGCTAGGTGCTGGGTCCGCCACTACTTCTGCATGAAGTTCAACCTTTGAAACAAAAGATTGTAGACCGTAAAGAGAAGAGAGAACAAAACGAAACAAGGATCAAACAAGCTACTAAAAGAAAATGGAATTATAATCTAGAGTAGATGCTTTTTTCCCTTTATCACAGTTAAGGGAAAATCGTTAAAACACATCAAATTGAGTATAAGTTTACAAAATTAAACAATTGAATAAATAAGTTGAGCCCAAAACAATTTCATACTAGCCCAATAATCTTTCAAGTTTTCGACTCATCATAAAAACAAGAAGAAAGGGCATAATAAAACTAGCCAGCTAATCCATCATCAGCAAATCATAAAACTATATTATGGGAAGTATACATTACTCCAACATAAAAGAATTACATTTTAAAATTAACAAACTTGTCAAATTATTTCAAAATTCATGTGTCAATTCCAATTAATTATATATATAGCCCTTGTTTGAGCCCTATTTTATCAAAAAATTATTTTTTCAAAACTTATTTTCAACTACACATTCTCTAATAAAATAATATTATACGTAAATAGAAGTTTTTTCTTCAATTTTAACCACACCTTCTCCAAAAATCACTATTCAAAAATGCATTTTTCTGTCAAAATATGGCTCAAACAAGAGCTTAATATGTAATTAATTGGATTAATTATCCCCACCCCACCCCAGATCACACACCCCATATGTAAAAAAATTTAAAAATTCGAAAACTTTTCTTGAGATTATACCCCACCCCGGAACCACCCTACCCTGGAACCACACATCCCCAAAAAATTTCAGAAATTGAAAATTAAAAATTACACCCCATCCCATACAACCATCCTATGATACCCCACCACGATAGAGAAATCTCTAGAAACTGTGGTGGTGGTAGTAGTGCATTTTAGGTGACCAATGCGACTAACTATATTATTTGTGACATACCTGTATTATATTTGATTATTTGTGATCAAATTTGTTTTCGGTTTAACTGTCTACGACTATCTAATTTGTGACTATATGTAATTAAGTCATTACTAATCTATGTTATCTGTGATTAACCATAACCAAATTTGTCTTCAGTGTGACTAACTGTGACCAAATTTGTATTCAATGTGACTAGGTCAATCTTAACCGTGATGGTATGTGACCAAGTCACCGGTCACAATCGCAACAAATGCATACTTGGTGATACTTGATCACAAACAATCGCAATAGTTGGTCACATAGGATCACCACAAACAAATCTGCATACAGCGCAGACCAGTATAATAATCTACCACCAGTCACCATTACATCCAATACACCACCACTAACACCTTCAACTCAACTCCACGACTACAAAAATACTACATTCGGCTCCAATCCACAACAACAATCATCACCGCCATCACTTCCACCAACACCACAGTACTACCAAATGTAGATCAACATAACTGCAGATTTACATTACCCACAAATCTACACTATAATCACAGCCACCATTGGAGGCGACTGCAATAGCTCCGATTGAGGCTGAAGCTTCATATTTTGATCCCAATGGGTTGCTATGTTAGCACCACCACCAGCTCAATCATTCCAAATTTTCCGATTTTTGAATCCAAAGGTAATAAAAAATGCTTCAGTAAATCTCCACCATCCGCACAGCCATTCCTAGAAGAAGAAACGGTTAAAGAAGCCCATCAATTTACGTGTCTTAGAACAATGTTAAGATGATCACAGTATGTTTTCAAATTAGTATCATTCTATGCGTTTAACTTGTCATAAGAAAATAGAAATCCAATTTTTTTTACATACAAATTAAATTGATTAAACCTTCGTTCAAGTGATCTAATTTCTTGATCTACTCTATAAATGAAATAATTGGTTATGAAAGAATTTTCAAGTGATTGTGTGTCCTCTATAGTGGCATTTTTATCAAAATGTTTCTTCCTAAGAATTATATTTTTTTCCTCTTTTCTCTTTTCCCTCAAATTATTTAAACCAAGATACTATTTAAGAAAATTATATTCAAGAAAATTATAATTAATCAATTACATTAATCTTAACTTCAATATGTTATGCAATTGCATATCATATCAAGTCAAATGCCTTCAATTAATAAAGAAATAATCCATAAATGAAAATAGTTAATCACAACACACTGAAATTAACTATGAAGGAGCCTAAAGACCCTAAACCATCTGAATCATTTCATTTACTTTAATAAAAATGTCTTGATATGATATATAATTAGGAATAAGAAATACATAATATTAAATAAAAATCATCATTTATCTATCTTTTAATTCATTTTTCATAAACATTGCATCATTTAACTTAATATAATAATTAAAATTTAAAATTAATAAATATTATATAATTATACATATATTATATATACAAATAACAAAATCTTTTTTGGTGCCCCTAAAATGGTAAGACCATGTGCGATAGCTCAACTTGAGCACCCTCAGGATAGCCTCTGGCCCTCTGCCCCACAAAAAGTAGGCCACGACCATTTTTTTCTGAAAAATTAACAAAACTGCTAAGAAATTAATAAAAAAAAGGAGATCATACTAATCCTTTATTTATTTATCACTATCTGGATTTGTGCTTTATTAGTAATCCTTTCGAAAATTTCTCACTCGAAAGGAGAGACTTCGCGTCTATCCCGGTCGAGGGCTTTGTTGAATGATGATGAAAGGGTTGATGCATAAGCCGTTTCCTCATCAATTGTATCCAACATTTTGATCAAAGGACGCCTTGTTACTGAGATAAACTTCGGGGGAGCAACTTCTGTTGTGAACCTCAGTTTCTGAATTTTGGCCATTGTATTTCTGAAAATTTTCATACAATCACTGAACTGAAGATTGTAATGTCATCAAGAGAAAATAGAAGAAGTTTTGTTGAAAAGAAAAGCTAATAGTCTGCTGAATTTATAGGGTGGAGAAGGAGAAGTCATATTCCAAAGTAACCTGCTTCATACGTTATTGCCTTTGAACATTGAACTGTACTGCCGCTTCCTACTTTTTGTATTAACTGCAGATTTACTTATCATCTTTGCTCACGCATCTCGATCCCAAATGGCCTCATCTTCAGTTGCTTCCTCTTTTGTTATTCCTAATATCACCTTCTTGGTTTCTGTCAAATTAGATGGAACCAACTACTTGAATTGGAAAACCAAATTCCTCCCTGTGCTTAAGAGCTATGACTTACTAAGCATTGTTGATGGGACAGAGGCTTGCCCTCCTCAATATATCGTGGATTCCACTGGGACAACTTCTGATATCAATCTAGATTATCTGGTTTGGCAAAAGAAGGATCAATTTATTCTGGCCTGGTTAAACGCCACTCTCAGTGAGAAAATTCTCTCCACAGTTTATGGTCTTACCACTTCTAAGATGGTGTGGACCACATTGGCTACCAGATTTGCTCCGCAATCAAGATCTCGAATTTCTCATCTCAAAAGGCAACTTCAAACTCTACAACAAGGCACCAAAAATTGTTCTGATTATCTGATGCTAGCCAAAAATTGGTCTGATCACCTTGCAGCAGCAGGGAAACCTGTTGATGAGAAAGATTTAATCTCTTATGCTATTGGAGGATTGAATCCCACCTACAACCCATTCATTACCTCTCTCAATTTTGCCACCAGAGACAAATCAATTTCCTTTGATGATTTCCAAACTGAATTGCTCAATTATGAGCAATTACTTGATTCTCAATCCAAAACTCTTTCTACTGATGGCACCCAGATTGCATTTTTCACAAACAAACCAAAATTTCAGCATGGTAAGAAACCTAAATATCCCAATCTGCAGGGCAAATCCACCACCTACTCTCAACCTCCGTCTCAATCCAATTCTGGACACCCATCCTCCAAACCACCATCACATAATTCTGGCAGTCCCTTCAACTCCAACAGATTTTCACCATGTCAAATATGTGGCAAGACCAATCATCAAGCCCTTGATTGCTACCATAGAATGGACTTCTCATACCAAGGACGACACCCACCAGCACAGTTCGCAGCCATGGCAGCTCATACCCATGGCACACAGGAAGCTGAACAGCCGTGGTACCTGGACAGTGGTGCTAATAACCACATTACTTCTGAGTTAGAGAATCTTACCTTGCAGCAGCAGCCATGTCAGGGTAATGATCAGGTCACGGTGGGCAATGGAGGAGGCTTGCTCATCACCAATACTGGTTCTTCTATGCTTCTTAATTCTCAACATCAATTTCTTTTGCATAACATTTTACATTGCCCCCATGCATCTTCCAACCTACTGTCTATACAGAAATTCTGCAGTGACAATAGCTGTTACTTCATTCTAACAGCTTCTCATTTCTTTGTGAAGGATCTAAAGACCAAGCAAATACTCCTCCAAGGGCAAAGTAAAGCTGGTTTATACCCTATGTATCTCAAGCAGATGAAACTCAACAAGTCAACTCCAAAAGCTGCTTATATCTCCAAATTTACTGCCTTGCAAGGGGTTAAAGCTCCACTTCATATCTGGCATTCCAGACTAGCTCATGCTTCTTCACCTATAGTGTCTAGAGTAGTTAGAGAGTCTATGCTTCCTATTTTGGGTCCTGTAAAACAGAATAATGTTTGCGAGTCTTGTCAAGTTGCTAAGAGTCACAAAATTCCCTTTCCTGAGTCCAATAATCGGTCCACACATCCTCTAGAGCTAATACACTCTGATGTGTGGATCTCTCCAGTCTCTTCAGTCAGTGGTTGTAAGCTTTATGTCCTTTTTATTGATGACTATTCCAGATTCACATGGTTGTTTCCTTTAAAGCATAAATCTGATGTGTTTTCTTGTTTTATCAAGTTTAAACAATTAGTTGAAAATCAATTCTCTCAATCAATCAAACAACTTCTCACCGACAATGGTGGGGAATACATGTCCACTGCCTTCCAAACCTTTCTCTCTAACAATGGAATCCTCCATAAGCTCACTTGTCCCCATACATCTGAGCAAAATGGAATTTCCGAGAGAAAACACAGGCATATTACTGAAACTGGCCTCTCTCTCCTAGCTCAATCTCACCTTCCTTCTTGCTATTGGGTTGATGCCTTTCTAACAGCCATCTATGTCATCAATAGGCTCCCCACACCGGTTCTAAACAATCAGTCCCCCTTTTTCACTTTGTTTAGCAAACCACCAGATTACTCCTTCCTATGGACATTTGGCTGTACCTGCTACCCATTGCTCAGACCTTACACTCCTCACAAATTAGCCTTTAGAAGTACTAAGTGTGTCTTTCTCGGGTGTAGCATAAATCAGAAAGGTTATCGCTGTTTAGACTTAAAAACACAGAAAGTATACATCTCTAGACATGTAATCTTTGATGAGTTGAGTTTCCCTGCCTCTGCTACACAGGTACAAGCTGCTACATCTACATCCTTGTAGGACAATTTGCAGTCTTCTGATCGTCCAGCAAACTCAGGTTCCATCTCTCAATCTTTACCATCTTTTGCAATTCCTTCATTTATTACTATTGTATCTCCTGAATTGTCCACATCACTTTCTCCAAATAACTCTCCCATACCAGACTCAACTGACCTGGTCCCTTCTAATTCCAGTCCACTCTCATTTATTGATGAACCCATGCCTGCTTCTCCATCTGTCTCCTCACCTACAGATTTACCAACAATCTCTCCTACCTCTGATCAATCCCCTATCATTCCCATACCTGAAACCTCACCCCATCATATAATAACTCGATCCAAGACAAACTCATCTAAACCCAAACTGTTTCCAGAATATCATCTCTATTACTCCACCAAACACCCTCTTCAAGCCTTATCTGCCACCACATTACCTCCTGAACCACATACCTACAAAGAAGCAATGAAGAACCAGAAATGGATTGATGTTATGCAGGCCGAATACAATGCTTTACTGGCTAATCATACCTGGACTCTATGTCCTCGACCCGATCATAAGAAAGTGGTGCGAAACAAATGGGTGTTTAAACTTAAACAAAACTCAGATGGGAGCATTGACAGATACAAGGCCAGACTAGTGGCCAAGGGATTTGATCAAATTGATGGTGTGGACTTTACAGAGACCTTTAGTCCTGTTATTAAACCAGCTACGATTAGATTAGTGTTGGCCCTAGCTGTTCATCATAACTGGTTCATAAGACAGCTTGATATATCCAATGCTTTCTTACATGGTTTTCTTGAAGAAGAGGTGTATATGGAGCAACCAAAAGGATTTGAAGATCCTCATCTCACTGATTATGTGTGCAGGTTACACAAGTCCATCTATGGACTTAAACAAGCTCCAAGAGCTTGGTTCTTGAGATTATCCCAAGCTTTGCTAGCTCTCGGGTTTCTTGGCTCAACAGTTGACACATCCCTTTTTACATTTCATCATGGCAACATTTCTATCTTTGTACTCATTTATGTTGATGATATAATAGTTGCAAGCCACTCCTCTTCATCTATTGATCATCTTATCACTAATCTTGGTGCTGATTTTGCTGTTAAAGATCTTGGGCCTCTATCTTTTTTTCTGGGCATTCAAGTCAGCCACACATCAGAAAGCCTTCATCTCTGCCAAACCAAATATGCAACTGACTTATTACACCGCACCAAAATGACTGGTGCTAAACCAGCTCCTACACCCTGCACATCAGGAGTTAAACTCTCAAAGTTTTCAGGGGATCCACTTCCTAATCCAACTGAATACAGAACAGTGGTGGGAGCCTTGCAATATCTCACACTTACCAGGCCAGATCTCTCGTTTAGTGTTAACCAACTCTGCCAGTTTCTCCATTGTCCAACAACTGATCACTTGGTGGCAGCTAAGCGAGTATTGAGGTATATCAAGGGCACCTTACACTTTGGACTCAACTTCAACAAAGGCACTCTTCACCTAAATGGGTTTTGTGACTCAGATTGGGCAGGGTCTCCAGATGATAGGAAATCTACTTCCGGCTATTGTATATTTCTTGGCCCATGTCTCATATCCTGGTCTGCCAAGAAACAACCAGTTGTCGCCAGGTCAAGTACTGAAGCAGAATACCGATCTATGGCCTTTACAGTTGCTGAACTTTACTGGCTTGGGATGCTTCTTAAAGAACTTCATGTACCCCTAACAACTGCTCCTTGCTTATGGGTGGACAATGTTGGTGCTTTAGCACTCTCTTCCAATCCAGTATTCCATGCTCGTACTAAACATATTGAGGTAGATTATCATTTCATTCGGGAAAAGATTTTCAATAAAGACATTCAGGCCAAATATATATGTACTGCTGATCAACCCTCGGACATCTTTACCAAAGGCCTTACTTCATCCAGGTTTATGACATTGCGTGACAAGTTGATGCTGCGTGATCTCCCCATCAACTTGAAGGGGGATGTTAGAGATATATGCTCCGAGAACTCTGCCACATCAGATTCAACTGAATGATCTTGTTCTGTTATTGTTTTGATTTTCTGTTATGCATTTAGTTAGACATTTAAAGTTTGAATTCTCGTACTTATCCACTGAGCTGGATTTTGTAATTCAAACACCTTGTAATCATCTATATATATAGAGACATACACAAGCTGGGAACAAAAGAAACCAGACTTGGTTTATTTGTAATTCTATCTTGGTACAGAGCTAGGCCCAATTATGCAATGTTGGGTGCCACCCAATATCGATTTGTTCATAGTTGTTTGGCATGGTCCACGCTGTGCGTGAGGGGGCGTATTAGAATCCCACATTGCTCGGGAAAATATAAATGATCCACTTAATAAGGTGAGTGCAATCCTCCCCTAATAAGCCGGTTTTATTAGGTGGAGTTAGGCCCAATATTCCTAACACATTTTGATCAAAGGACACCTTGTTACTGAGATAAACTTCGGGGGAGCAACTTCTGTTGTGAACCTCAGTTTCTGAATTTTGGCCATTGTATTTCTGAAAATTTTCATACAATCACTGAACTGAAGATTGTAATGTCATCAAGAGAAAATAGAAGAAGTTTTGTTGAAAAGAAAAGCTAATAGTCTGCTGAATTTATAGGGTGGAGAAGGAGAAGTCATATTCCAAAGTAACCTGCTTCATACGTTATTGCCTTTGAACATTGAACTGTACTGCCGCTTCCTACTTTTTGTATTAACTGCAGATTTACTTATCATCTCACGGCGGCAATAGAAGAGCTGGGTCAAGTCACGTCATTTTTGAAAAATAAAAGACAGACTCGAACGGTAGTGAGACGGTGAGTTTCTAGATTAAGTGATTTAATATTGTATTAGAGTTGCCAATTTGCGCCGTGCCTATTTCTAAAAATTGTGCATGCTTCTGTATCAAGGAGACATATAAAAGAATATAAATTAAAATAAAAGATACGTGTCTCATCTCCAACCATTTAAGCTTTTACATGAAGTAGTTCAACATCCCACTATATCAATTTAACAATAATAAGCATGACGCGTCGACAAATCTAGCATGATTTTCCTGATGGGCAGGGACCAAAAATCTCTGCGAGATTTTCTTTGAACTAGATTCCAAATCTTTCATAATCCTTTAAGGTTAACCAGAACTTTGCAGTTTGCACTGAAATAACTGCACTAATTCAAAAATTAACCCTTAATTTGTCAAATAAAAAGGTACAAGCATTTCCACTCGGACATGTCTTGGGCGATTAATATAGGTAACCACTTTTTCCCACCTACGCATGTCTAGGATGTGGGTTTTTAAAACAAACTTAATTCTGAAACCAATATAAATTATAGTTTCCTTATGGCCAACTTTTACTACATTTCCTCAAATTTGAGCTTTGTTCAAGCTTATTCTCTACATTTACCTTGACGATAAGATAGTGACAAGAGTAATGTTATTCACCCCCAGTAGGGATGAATACACAGTTTATGTGGTTTTAAATAATAAGTTAAATGAAATGTGATATTAAATGACTTATTTAATTTTACTTATTATTTAATGCTATATTGACGTCACGTAAACCGTGTTTTCATCACCTGTGGGATGAATAGCATTACTCTAGTGACAAAGTTTAATGCTAAATTTAGGGAGTGTTTGGCACCCATTTTAATGGGAATAGAAATTTTGGAACAGTGATTGATGAGAGAATGTGTGGTGGAAAAGTGATGAAAAGTTATAGATTTGTGTGTAATACAATTTTATTTGAAAAATGTGTGGTTGAAATGAAGAAAGAAAAATAAAAATTAAAGAGAATGAGTGTTGAACAGTGGCTTAATCTCAATGGAATCTAGTCGCATTGTTTCTTAGTTTCGAGTCCAAGTCGGAACTAAGGATCATAATTTAACGCATATATTAGCCTCTGTTTGCATTCATACCTACAAATATTTTATAAATTCAATCAAAATCAAATATTAAATACAACGACATATTCATAACTACTATTCATTATTATCCACACATTTTGTATTATCAACTACTACTTCTTTTACTATTCCTCTAAATAAATAATTTATAATTTTGTCAAAAGGAGGATTAGTAATAACAATTTTATTGTTTTTGCTTGGTTTCTATATATAAAAATCTATTTTGAGGTTCTCGACGAGAAAATATCTCATATTCTCATTTACTTCTATAGAAGTTCACTTTGCAAAATGGTTCACCGTCGAACCGTTGATCAACGATCTTTTTACTCGATCCTAAAGGGTGAAATGAAAGAACAATTCACCATATCAATGAATGTCATTGGTCATTGCCAAGAAAAGAAGACGTAGGACCATTAAGAGATGTGGCCACAATCTCCATTTTGTGCTAGCCGTTGAACTTATCCAATTGAGGGGACCAAGCCTTGTTTGGTTGTTATTTTCCATAAAAAGCAATATAGTAGTTTTTTAAAAAATAAAAAATCACGAGGCTTGTTCGTCCTTAACATAGTTTCAATACATGACGCGTGTACTATGCATAATATTGTGATCCGACTCAATTTATTAAAAAATATAGATCAATCTTATTATAATTCGAGTTTTTTGTAAAGAAAAATGTGCTATTTCTTAAACGAGCAAAATCTGAATGGCTGGAACCGGTCTAATTTGACCGGGTTAGATTCTTTTAGCATTACTAGTCAAACGCACATGCAATGCGCGTCTCATGATGTAGTTAAGTACGTAATAGCGTATGTATTAAAAAAAATATCTATGTCAAACATTAGTTACATAAAATTTTCTTATAAGTTGCTAAAAGTTTTGATGCAACATTAAATGTGGAAATGAACAAAATCACACCCACAGTTATCGAAGAAATCGAGGCTCATCTTCCACCACAACCTCCAATTATCGAAAAATATATTCTCACCAATCTCCAATAGAACAGTCATTGTCATTTATTTCATAAACCCCTAATCAGTTTTTAAGCAAAAGAATAGGGAAAAAAACTCAAAATAAATAACTAATAAACCCAAAAAAATTGAAAAAAAAAAAAAAATCAAACGTAAAAAAAAAGGCTTAGCCGAGCCGAGCCATAAAGCCATTTTTATATTTTGACTTAATCGACAATATATTTATTATTATTATTATCACATTTTAAGTTTTTTTTTAAAATTTTGAAATCAATCAAAATCGATATTCATATCGTAAAATATCGAATCAAACGAAAAATTGTAGGAAAATAAAGTTAAAAAAAAAAAAAGACATTGAAATGAAGTTGGGATTGAAAAGAAATATAAACAATCATGACTTTACGTTTCACAATTAATGTAAAATTATTTTGATATTTAAAATTTATTGATCATATATTTATCATGACCACACTTCAAATTTTGATATTTAAAATTTATCGATCATATATTTATTATAGTTGCACTTTAACATTTCCAACAAATTTTAAATCGTTTAAAACGAAAAAAATATTGAATCAAACGTAAAAAATAAATAAATAAAAACGGCTTAGCGAAGTCAAGTCGTCAAGTCATTTGGCTGGTAAACAGTAAACGAAACTACTAACCAAAAAATAAAAAAAAGGTTAGCCTAGTTGAGCCATAAAACCATTTTTATATTTTAACTTAATAAAAAAAAAGGTTAAAATAACTAATAATCCCAAAGAAGAAAAAAACTAATCAAATGTTTTTAAAAAAAGGGCTTAGCCGAGCCGAGTTATAAAACCATTTTTATATTTTAACTTTATCGACAATATATTTATTATTATTACATTTTAAATTTATAAAAAAAAATTGAAATTGATCCAAATGGATATTCATATCGTGAAATATCGAATCAAATAAAAAATTGTAAGAAAATAAAGTTCGAAAAAAGGACATTAGAATGAGATTGAGATTGCAAAAAAAAAAAAAAAATAATGTAAAATTATTTTGATATTTATTATGGCCGCACTTCAATTTTTGATATTTAAAATTTATCGATCATATATTTATCATGGCCGCACTTCAACAGTTTGAACAAATTTTAAATCGATTAAAACGAATATCTATAACTTAAAATATTGAATCAGACGTAAATAAAATTTAAAAAAAAAATTAGCCTAACCGAGCCGAGCCGTAAAGCCATTTGGCTCTGCTCGGCTTGTGAACAGTACACGTAACTCCCTCTTTTTAGTCTTTTATACATTTAGTTAGATTAGGGATAGAAATTTCATTTTGTTCCCCAATGATGTAGGCATTACATCAGGATTTCAAAAGCTTACGTAAGACAAAATGCAGCACATTATGGATTTCGAAACCCTAAATCCACTACAGATAAATCTTCTAAGTTGATCTATTTACATTAAATTTAGAGGTTGTATAGGAGGGATTAAAATCGGATTAAAATTGAAAATATAGTCGTTATTGTTGACTTTTATTAGACGAGTGAGACCCAATAACGGCCATATTTTCAATTTTAATTGGCTTTTAATCCCTCCCGAACGGGACCTTATTATGTTCAGTCAACGAGCAAATTTCCTTAATTTTTCTTATGAAATAATTTTTTCATCTTCAAGACTCTTCAAAATATTAATTAGTAATCTTATCGTCTGTTTAAATAATAATAAAAACAAGAGTAATACTATGTAGTCTTACTGAGATTACAACCCCAGTCTAGGGAGCTTTAAATAAAAGGTGAAATTAAATAATTTATTTTCCTTTAATGACACATTAACTCCACCTAAATTGGGGTTGTAACCCCAATGAAGCTAAATAGCGTTACTCTAAAAACAATCATCTAGTCCAAACTCGCATGAACAAACAGAAGGGCAGGCTTGGGTTTAATTAATTACTATATTGTTTATTTTATTACTTTTTAGCCACTTCAAAATTAATATTTTAATTAGAGGGCAATAAATATTTGGTAGATCAGGGTTTCATATATTCTTTAAAGATTATTGGTGTGTTTGAGCCACATTATTTTGAAAGAATATATTTTAGAATAGAAGATTGATAGAAAATGTGTGGTTGAAAAAGAAAAAAAAATTATTGATGGGATGAAAAATATTATTTTATTAATGAATGTGTGGTTGAAAATGAGTAGAAAAATGAGAATGAAAAAATAATGCGGTCCAAACATGGGATATATGTTTCTTAATTGGTTGTTTGTGGATTAAATAAATAACTTAAAAGTTGTCTAATTATATGAAGTAATACCCGTATTCAAGTTTTGAATCGATGAGTTTTTCGATATAATTAGTTCTCACCGTTTACTTAAAATATCAAGTGAATTGCCAATTCTTAGTATGAATTGACCGTTCTCGAGTTAGCTTTTTTAAACGATTTTTTACATCTGGTTGGACCGATTTTTTTCGATCAAACAGCTAATTCGATCCAGTTTTCAAAACATTGATTAATTTTATTTCGCCAATTTCCCCATGTTAGGGTTGCTTCCAAAAGAAGCCCTTCTAATTGGTTTTTAAGCCTAGCCAAACATGCTCAAATTGTTCCATTCCATCTAATATGTAGAAACTCTATTGCTCAAACTATTTCGTCTATAAACTTAAACTAGGCTAAACACGTAATTGGAAAACAAAAATAGGGGAAAAAAATTTATTTCTGAAAGAATGGGGATAATTATGATAACCCCAGAGAGAGTAAAAGTAAGATGCTTTTGCTCTGGCTTCCAGCTTCAGATCAAGCAGAGCAGGCTCTCAGGAGATGACAGTTTCTTGGTGCATTCAACTAGGAAGAAAAATAATCTGTTGAAAGCCCTTCTCTTCAAATGACAGCCTAAAACTCCATACAACCTGGAAATTAAAGATCAATCACCCCAAGAATACAACCTGGAAATTAAAGATCAATCACCCCAAGAATGATGAATTACACATATATCGTGCTTGATAAGATAACGTGGATAACACTAGATAGTATTAAAGAAGTAAAATGTATAATCCGTTGTACTATCGTATCAACCTCGTGTATTGAACTATCATGGCAGGTTCACTTCATATGAGACATTTAAAAGAATTGAGATCAGATTGTAGTACCTTAACAGAAATCATCTTTTTCTAAGGGAGTTTCTGACGTTGGAGATGATAATGAATCACTCGCCGACTCCCTAGCGTCAATCAGCATTGCAATGACTTCGCGCATGGTAGGCCTGTTGAGAGGGGAGGCGCTGGTACAGAACATTGCAATTTTAAGTACTAAAGACATTTCTCTCATCGTCCTTTTCTCGCTAAGATCAATCCGTTGATCATATATGTCAGATGTTGTTACTAATTTAGAAATCGATCTTCTTGTCCAGGTTACTAGGTCACCTCCATGATCAAGAGGTTGGACAGGGGACCTTCCAGTAATCAGTTCCAACAAAACTACTCCGAAACTATATATATCACATTTATCTGTCACTTTCATCGTGTAAGCATATTCTGAAACGAAAAAAAAAACGTACATCAATTGATCATATTAAATTTTCAGATAGTTGTCAAAATGTGTAAGAAAGCTGTTGTCAGAATCTTGTAAATCATACTCATACCTGGGGCAATGTAGCCATATGAACCAGCAACAGCAGACATCGATTTTGAGAAGGAGAAGTCGATCAACTTTGCCAAGCCAAAATCTCCAACATGTGCCTCAAAATATTCATCTAGCAAAATGTTGTTTGATTTTATGTCGCGATGAATGATTTGAGGCTTACAGTCATTGTGAAGATAGCATAACCCCTCTGCAGCACCAAGAGCAATTTGGTATCGGGCATTCCAATCGAGAATACAATCTTTCTCCTTCCCATGAAGTAGTTCTCCAAGACTTCCATTCGCCATGTACTCGTATAAGATAAGATTGCTGTCCTGATGGTAGCAAAAGCCATAGAGTTTCACAATATTTTTGTGCCTAATCTTTCCCAAAGTCGAAATTTCAGCACAAAAACTGTTGTCTGAGCTGGCTCCTTCTCCTCTGGCTTTCAACTTTTTAACTGCAATCACTTCACCATTGGTCATTACAGCCTTGTAGACAGTTCCACAGGCTCCCTTTCCTACGACAGCACTGTCTGAAAAATTCCCCGTGGCTTCAACAAGGTCCATATATGTGAAATCTTCCTTTGGAAAATAATAGCCATCCAATACATCAGGTTTCGGTTGATCTTCAAGTGAAACAAAAGAAGGTTTACGGCGCCTGATAGCCCAACAAACACTCACAATAAAAGTCAAAGAGATAAGGCCGATAGTAAGTGAAACAATGCTGACTATTTTTTCTTTGGAAGAACCTTCCTTCAACCAGCTAGGATTTGGAGCAGATGTAGGGGCTGGAAATGAATGGCAATGATTTGAACCTAATATGCATAATCCATTGTTTCCAGCAAAATTGCTGGAGTCCATTCTCTGGAAAACCGGGGTGTTTGGCACTGTTCCGACAAGATTATTATTAGAAAGATTGCATACATTTAGGCTCATTAGTGCTCCTATTGAACTAGGAATTTCACCACCAAGCTGGTTGTCATTCAAGTAAAGAGATATTAGCATCTGCAGGTTACCTAAATTGCTCGGGATTGATCCACTGAGATTGTTATGACTGATATTCAGAGCAATCTGAAGTGAAGTTAATCGACCTAGCTCGACCGGAATGTTTCCCGAAAAGAAATTTCCACCCATTTGCAATTCTGTCAATCGAGCTAGACCCCCTAAAGTTCCTGGTATTTGTCCCGTCAACGTGTTATCAGATAGTTTCAGCAGTTCCAGATTCACTAGCATGCCAAGCTTTCCTGGAATGGAGCCACTAAACCAGTTCCTGCTAAGATCAAGCCTCTGGAGCTTTATACAGTTTCCCAACTCTTGAGGAATGCTTCCAAATAGCCTGTTGGACGACACGTTGAAAGCAGCGAGCATTACAAGTTTACCAATCTCTGGAGGAATTTGACCAATGAATTGGTTATTCGACAAGAGCAGCCTCTCCAATGTAGTAAAATTTCCCACTTCTGAAGGTATCAATCCTGAGAATCGGTTTTGATAGAGCTCGAGTGCTGAAAGGTTCTGAAGTTTTGTGAATTCAATAGAAAGACTTCCCGTAAAGAAATTGTCTCCTAGCATTAGATGCTCGAGAGATTTGCAAGTTTTTAAGCCACGAGGAATGTTCCCGGACAACTTGTTTGATCCCAGGCTAAGAAAAATCAATTTCTGAAACATGCATATATGTTTTGGTATCCTGCCCACAAGATTATTCATGGACATGTCAAGGACAGTGAGGTTGCTATTAGCCCCAATAAACGGAGGAATGGTACCTTCAAGATTATTGTCAAAAAGTTGAAAGTTCTCAAGGAACCTGAGATTTTGAAACTCAATAGGAATTGAGCCTGTCAAGTTATTTATGGACAAATCTAGATTGTTGAGTTGCTTCAACTTTCCAAGCTCCTTGGGGATATTTCCCTGGAGGAGGTTCTCAAAAAGATGAAGCAAACGTAGATTAGAAATTTGGCCCAAGTCTTCTGGAATAACTCCTGTCAATCTATTTTCAGAAAGATCAATCTCGACTGCATTTGAACAATTCCCGATTTCTGGTGGAATCGTTCCATTCAATTGATTCGTGTACATGTACAATCTTTTCAGCCGAGACAACTTCCCAATTTCCTTGGGAATGGTTCCTGAGAACGAATTTGCATGCACTGCAAGTAATTCCAAGCTAGTGAAATTACCAATTTGAGGAGGAATTTCCCCCGAAAACAGATTCTTCCAAAGAATTAAGCTGGTGAGCCTCTTAAGTTTTTGTAGCTCAACAGGAAAAGGACCTTCTAGCCTATTTTCTGCCAAACCTAGAACTTCCAAATTATCGCACTCAGTGATTTCAGCAGGAAGTGGACCGGATAAATAATTTCGACCTGCCCTGATAATCCTAAGAGTTTTCAATTTCCCAATGGACGAAGGAATTATTCCGGTTAGATTGTTACTATAAATGGCAAGCTCCTCAAGTAAAGTTAGACTGCCAATTTCTTCAGGGATTTCTCCAAATATATAGTTCTCACACAGATGAAGCTCTCTGAGGGAAGTAACATTGCAGATCTGGGTAGGAAACTCTCCATGGAATCTATTTGTGCAAAGGTCTAAAGTTTCGAGATTACGAAAACAATTGAAATCATCAGGGATTGGACCAGAGATAAAGTTTTCCGACACATTCATCACCACTAAGTAAGGGAGTTTACAAATGATTGAAGATAAAGAACCAGACAAATTGAGGCCATTAAGACGAATAGAAGTTACCTTAAAATCAGCTAAACACCCTATACCCGTCCAATTGCAAGGATTTGAATCCAAAGAACTCCAGCTTTGAAGATTATGATAAGGGTCTTCAAGGGAATTCTTGAACTCCAAGAGAATATTCCCCTCATCATTTAATGATTGAACAAAGACGATTAGACAAAAAAAATGTAATACAAAAATCAAATACTTTTGGCTTTCCATTTATGAGGAAGCAAATCTAGTAAGACTCTAATAGCAACAACTAAGCCTTGTTCTCAATATATTTATATTCCCAAGCAACTAGGAGTCGAACAAGAACGAAATTCAATAGAGTATGGCCATGATTCTGCTGTGTATTGGAAGAGGAAACTTTAAGGTATGGCTGAGACAACTTGAAACAACATGAACTGTCCCAACAATGTAAAGTTACTTACATATACAGGACAATCATCCAGAAATTTCTGCAGTAGCTAACATAATTATTAGAAATTCATAGCCAGATTGCTTCAAGACTGGGATAAAAAAAAAAAAAAAAATTCTGATGATCCTGACAAGTCAAAGCATATATTTCAATAGAAGTTCAAGAAAACTACAACAGGAAAATGGGATTTTATCTTTGAGCCAATGAAAGCATGGAAACTGAACAATCATATAAAGAGCAATAAAAGAAGAAAAAGAGAAGTGATAAGGATGAGAGAGAAAATGTTGTAGGGAGAGAGATGGAGAGGGGGGGGGGGGGGGGGGTGTGACTGATTGACGAGGCAAGAAGCTGGAGAAGAACCGTGAAAGTCACAATCCAAAGCAGCGAGAATTAAAGAGTCAACCATTACTTTACAGTGAATGTGCATGTGAGTGTGTGTGTGCGAATTCTGAAACTGCACTACTCATTTTCTTCTTCTGGTTCATCATTTTCTTCTGTTATTGGTTGAATTTTTGATGGAATGATCTGTTGCTTTATACCGTTTATGTTCATGAATAGTGACAGAGATTAAGATTGGACAAGAAAATACTAGGATTACAATCTCTTCCACGGTTTCTGAGCCTTAAAATATGGGATGAAATTTGACAAAAGGAATTGTACAACATTAATTGGTTTTCTTTTTCTTTGCTTCTGCAAAATGGTCTGAATTGTCATGATTTGCATGTAGACAGTTAGTAGGTGAGTTGTTTAGTGGATGGATGAATTGGAATTATCTTTGTTGGGTTCTGCCTACTTTTGTGACTTTTGATGTTTATTTGGGTTGGGCAGCCTTGTATAATTCTAAAACAACCATAATTCTTGTATATATCTTGTAAGGTTTTTGCTTTCTAATGGCCAAATGATTTCTAATGAAGTTTGATCAATTAGTTGGATACACTCATTAAAGTGAATTTGAAGTATTATTTTCTCCTAATTAGTTGAATTTTTTATTGAGAAAGAAAAAGAAAAAAAGAAGACGACGACTACGACGACGAAACAAATCACTTTTACCTCTATTTTTTCCATTTCTAATTCTTTATGCTGACCTAGAAATTGTTCGGCAACTTCTTGTTAACGTTTATACTGTTACAAAACCAGCAGGTTAGTTTGTTTGGCTGTTGAGGGTAGGTGAAGCTCAATTCTTTATAGTCCGATCTCTAAATTAATACCTTATAATTGATAGTCTCTGACATTTAATAAAACTTTGAATAATGTTATTCTTTCTCACTGTGATTAAGCTCCAATGACAACACTTTATAAGTTCAATTAAATGAGTCACATCACTTTGCATTTAAATGAATCTAACATTTAATATCATGTAATTGTCATCTAAACTGATGTTTAATTCCAGTAAGGAGAAATAGCATTACTTTAAAACTTCATGAAATCGATTACATTCTATATGCATAATTTAATATTTCTACTATTTAATAATTAATGAAAATATTCAAAAAATTAATTAACACGATCAAGTTTCTTAGAGAACCGTCTATCTAGAGAAATTTAATAGTACCTTATAAACTATAATATGGGAGAAATTTAAAATAGCTATTAGATCTTCACATTTTCTTTGTAACAATACAATACAATGCTACCATATATCATCATACGAGGATTCCTCCCCAATGACACATTCAAAAGTTTATCATACTGCAAGAATTTCTAAAACTTTATTTCATCTACTTCATTTATTTCCCAATTAATGACCAAATCAAGGTTGAAAATGGATTCAAATTTAAGAATATTTTAATGCATTGTAGCACTGTCCTTAAAATAACTTCTCAAAATAGCGTCTCGCCCAACTTTCTATCCCTTCTTTCTTTTGTGATTAAGATTCACAATTTCTCTGATCCATACTGAACTTTCTGCAACAGCTAGGAGATGCCTTGCACACAAACAGTTAGGATTAAAGCTACTTGTATTTTAAAGCAAATTGAAACTTGACTGCTATTACAAGTAATATTTTACATTTCCAGATCATGAAACTGTAGCTACCATATATTTAAGGAGAAAGTAACATTGGCAAAGAGTAAGCAAGTGGCAGAGGAGGGTAAGAACGAGATTGTAGTCTCAAGTTGCTTGCATAGGCTAATAGAAATTGAGCAGCTCCTCTCATTAAAAGAATCATAACTGGGTTCAAGCTTTTTCCAGCCCATTTTCATTATCTGACTCCTCGTACCTACTCATTTGAGAAATTCCAGGGTTCATATGGTCCCAGATTTTGCCGAATTGCAAGAAATTTGATGGAGTAAATTTTGATTCAAAATTGTGGCGTTCCACATTTTATGAATTGGATTCAAGCTTTACCCAGTCCTCACTGAAGTTGACCACTGATTTATACAGCTTTACTTGTTTGAAGTTGGAGATGAAACTAGTGGGATTGATTGAGCAGGCTCGTCTGTACTAACAACTCGAGAAGCTTCCTTTTTTAACTTGTGGTTATTGTATGCAGCTACCCCAACAATGGCTGCATAGGAAGCCAGAGTTATAGTCAGTGCATTTATGTGTACTAATCTCTTTCGAGACGTTAATATAAATTCTTTTGCCCATTTGTCAAGTACACAACCAATCAAAGCTCCAAAAGGATTGGCAAATTAAGCTAATCTAGATAAAATAAACAACTCAGTAAGTTCTCAAGCCTATACAGCACACCATAATATACCATCCAAAAGTAACATCAAGTTGTTTTGATATGTGGCTATATTTTCCCTTAAATTTCTTATCAACATCAGCAAATCACTTCTTTTTTTTTTTTTGGTTGAAACTAGCTTCTTCACTAAAACTTGACTGAAGACATGAACTGAAATTGCAAGACAGTATAAAAAAGAGTGGAGAAATGGAAGCCTCTGAGGAATGCAAGGAAAACACCAGCTTTATTGTGGTACAATTAAGGGAAACATCACGATGCTACATTATTTGCTAGCTAAGGATGTTATGAGAGTACACTTTGCAGGGAAAAATGATACTTACCAATTGCATAACCAAACAGATTGATAAGTGTCAGCTTTGTATCCGCAAAAAGAATGGCTGATAGTAGAACTACAACCCAATCCTTGACAACTCCTGCCACACGAATA
This sequence comes from Fraxinus americana, assembly GCA_035079005.1. Lineage (NCBI taxonomy): Eukaryota > Viridiplantae > Streptophyta > Magnoliopsida > Lamiales > Oleaceae > Fraxinus > Fraxinus americana. The sequence continues at coordinate 53,437,863 of CM068706.1, read as the reverse complement.
GTCAAAGCACTTGTATGCGAGATGACAAGGAAGACCGAAAGATTGAGGGCAAAAGTACAAAGAGAATTAAGAGTCAGAACAAGAGGTTTGAAGTTCCATGTCCCCTGTGCATCCATCTTCGACTTCTCCAGAAAGATCCATGGAATTAATAGGCAAATAGCACTGCGCAATGAACCAAGATTTTAGTTATTTGACTGACTATAAGCTTGAAATAGATTATTAGCACATGTTCCAATATTTCAAAGGATAAATTACATGCCTGCAGGGGCTAACGTAGTACATCACGGATATGGGATTTAGTTTGAGACCCTTCCTTTTCACCAAAATCTCCATAAATATTAGCCTCAAAGCTTCTCCAACAACACCTCCCATTTGGTAAAAAACACCAACCCAGCTAATATTTACTTCCCCGTATGAAGCTACCAGTACACCAAAACTAATCACTGACATTATCAGAAGCATCCTGCAGCTCATCATTTCAAGTCCAGCTGTTACACCGAGAATGAAAACAGCAACCGGCACTGAAAATGTCATCAAGAATGAGATGAATAAAACAAGTAATATGTAGGAAAACTGCTACAAAAATTAGGTATAGACAAGCCAAATCAATTCAACTTATAAAACAACGAGTAGTACTTACTGATTGCTTTCAACATTTGTGCAAATGAAACAGATATATAGAGGTAAGCAGTGTTTCCAAGCCAAAGAGTCATAGCAAACATGGCACCAATTGGGATGACTGAAGATATATATCTGTATATTCAAAAGTCAACTTGGTAAAATAATTCTTGCAACCATCAAATTTTAAAAAAAAAATACAGGTCAAATCTAACACAAACAAAGAGGAAATGTTGAAAAGAAATTAGGAAAAACAAGTCCAAGATTGAAATCCTCCTTCATTTTTTTTTTCCTTTAGCTCAGTGATAAACTCTTAAGATGTTGCTAGCATCTATGCAACTTCGAATATCAGACAAAAGAGTACTCTCACATTTGCAAAGTCATCCCTTCTTCAACTTTCATAATCTGCAAAGAAAACACAAACAAAAATTTTAGTCAGAAGCAGTATTCATGAATAGCAATATCCAACAAATAAAGCTTACCATCATGTCGTCATAATTACCTTGAGAACTTTAGTAAGCATAAAACACAATACAGAGGAGAAGACCATGTGAAGTAGGGTCAATCCAAGAGGATAAGGAAAGTTAATTTCCTTTGATGAAAGAACCCACTGCATTTTTATATAATATGGAAAGTATATTAGCATGTGAACAAAGTTTGCAATCAACTATCTTCCCGCAACATTCAAACAATGGCAACTACAAATAAATTAGCAATGGTAATTGATTATTTTCTTCGTTGTAAACTTATTTTTCACTTCTACATAGAGAGAAGCAGAAGAAAAGGCAAACAGAATTGTTATAAAGCTGCATGCATGCTGAACACACTTTCTAGGAGTATGAAATAAACTTTAAACATTGAAATGCTCCATTGGGATATATATTACACAAAGAGAAAATGTTCTAAAAGAATCTCCAAGAAACTCTTTAATTTTAAAGAGCATCTTGTGCGTAATTGAGAGCAACTTTAGAAATTTTTTACACGCTTTAACAAACTCTTTATTTTACTTTTTTCAGCTATCATTTATTTTTCCCTTATTTTTTAATTAATATATATTTAAGATGATAATAGCTCAAATATTTTAATATAATTTGAATAATTTAAGAAGTGAAGCATTGAAACTTGCAATTTATTAGATGCAGTCATTGTAAAATACAAATAGAGAGCGCAGTTGGCTCTCAAAATGTAGAGAGACAAATCCACCCTCCATTTTGATAATTTATACTGAAGAGCTAGTAGGAACCCATTTTTAAGTATTGACTCTTTGAAATAAAAAGCATCTAACATTTTAAGAATCTCTTCGATATGTTCTAAATAACAAATAAATACTAAACCAATGGTGCATAAACATCGTAAGTGAAAATGACTATAGTATCCCAGAGGCAAGTAGAAAATAAAAAGATTTCAGCAGAAGTTGGGACTGCAAAATGTCACAAGTATGAATTAGCCTTGAAAATATATGATTGTGTCAGTATTAACATGTCACATTATCCCATTGTGCACCAAAGACTATGAGTTTCCATTTTTTCTTGTACAGGGTACAAATCTATCTTTCTGACAAAAAATCACATTTAGCATGAGGACAAAATCCATAAACATTATTCCCAAAATTGTCAAGAATAATTCTTATTTGCAAACTGCAGTTGAATCATCATGTCATGTGGTGGCTTTCTGATACGTTAAAGTTTGACAGACAAAGAAGAAGAGAGAGTTAAGAGGGGGAATATGAACTTTAAACTTGATACTTTATTGATAATAATTCCTGACTATTTAAAATAGTCTTACAGTTGTTGGAGAAGAATAAACTATGCTAAAAATTAGGAAAAAACAAACAACCCGCTAATAATTAAGAAACAACAATATCCCATTAAAACTAAAAATAAGCTCTGCATGGCTTATTAAATGGAACAAACAAACTGATAAACAAATTGACTAAATAGACTAAGTCACTACCCCACGTGTTCACTTTAAATGATAACAACAAATGCATGGCTTGGTTGCATGGTTGGGCTTTGTTTCCACTCCCACTCTTCCATGCATATACTTTAATCTGAGTTTGTTTGACAGTTTGTTCCATTTAATAAGCCATGCAGAGCTTATCTTTAGCTTTAATGGGATAGTGTTGTTTCCTAATTTTTATTTTTATTTTTATTTTTTATAACCGTGGATGTTCGGACCAGCTTACGCGCACCTCGACTAATTCCACGAGGCCCTGAAGTTTACGACAGGATACTCACATCAATGGCCTTGAGAGGATTCGAACTGATGATCATTGAGGAGCAAACCCAAGAACTGGTCAATTGAGCAACCCCTCAAAGTTTAGTGTTATTTCCTAATTATTAGTGGATTGTTTGTTTTTTCCTAATTCTTAGCATAGTTTATTGTTCCCCCAACAACTGTAAGACTATTATAAATAGTCAGGAGTTATTATCAATAAAACATCAAGTTTAAAGTTCATATTCTCCCTCTTAACCTTTTTTTCTTCTTTGTCTGTCAAACAAAGCCCAGCCATGCATTTGTTGTTGAAGTGAACACGTGGGGTGGTGACTTAGTCTATTTTAGTCAATTTGTTTGTTTGTCAGTTTGTTTGTTCCATTTAATAAGTCATGCAAAGCTTATCTTTAACTTTAATAGGATAGTGATGTTTCCTAATTATTAGTGGGTTGTTTGTTTTTTTCCTAATTTTTAGCATAGTTTATTCTTCCCCAACAACTGTAAGACTATTATAAATAGTCAGGAGTTATTATCAATAAAGCATCAAGTTTAAAGTTCATATTCTCCCTCTTAACATTCTCTTCTTCTTTGTCTGTCAAACTTTAACGTATCATTTGGTATCAAAGCCGGTTTTGGTTAGCTATGGCTACTCGAAATCAGTCCAATGTTGAGTTCCGAAATGAAGTTCATGAAATATTGGGACGCCATGAATCCAGTATTGATGAAATTCACTCTACGTTACAAACGGTTTTGCAGGAACTACAATCCCTACGAGCATCACAAATTCCTCACGCCAATAACCCGGACACAAACCCGTTCACCCCAACCGAATCATCCCATCAATTTAATCGACCTTTAGCCAGTCACTCTCAACCATCCACACACCATAACTATCATCATCTCAAACTCACCTTCCCAAATTTTGATGGAGAAGACCCAACCGCATGGGTCTACAAAGCTGAACGGTACTTCGATTTCAATGAAATCGCTCCTGATCAACAGGTCTCACTTGCCTCCTTTCATCTCGAGGGAATTGCTCTCCAATGGCATCGATGGTACTCCAAATTTAAGGGACCAGTGACCTGGACAGATTATACCAGGGCATTGTTACTCCGCTTTGGACCAACGGATTATGAGGACCCCTCCGAAGCACTCACCCGACTCAAACAAACAACCCACTAATAATTAGGAAACAGCACTATCCCATTAAAGCTAAAGATAAGCTCTGCATGACTTATTAAATGAAACAAACAAAATGACTAAAATAGACTAAGTCACTACCCTACGTGTTCACTTCAAATGATAACAACAAATGCATGGCTTGGTTGCATGGCTGGGCTTTGTTTCCACTCCCACTCTTCCATGCGTATACTTTAATCTGGTGCAGGAACCAACTTGTTTGTATGGAACGTATCACTTTCCTAAACACACCAAGTCAATCTCAATAACATGTAATTCTTAGTCAGTACTAATATCCTACATTAATGACTTATGTCACTTAATTACTTCGACTAATCCTACTTTAACAATTATGATCACGAACTCTTAATCGTGCATAAGTATTTAAAGCATTACAATGAAAAACCACTCATGAATAGAATCGATCTGACCACATAATTCAATTTCTCATCCATTCACACATATCACCACGCCATGCCACGGAAAATGTCAACGACTGGAGCATTTGGAAAACGCGCTATACTGCTTCCTTTGTATGCCAAAATTTGTGTTCCCCGCATGCATTATGCTTAGCTTAAATGGGTCTAATTAATCGAACACTTAAACTAACTTTTTCCTCTAATCGTATTGTAGTAGAACACTAAACGGCAAGATATAATCAGGATCATCACAATTCTTACATACGTTTACAGTCATAGATTTTTGGAAGTAAGAAATTGAAAACAGCAATAGTACCTTGTTGAAGAAGATCTGGCCACTGGAGAGTGCGATATAGAGCAAAATATAGGCGTAGGTTACAAACCCTTCTCCGACCCCTTTACCGTTTCGATCCGCCATTGCTACCCAGTAAGTCAATTCACACGCAAATATACTAAAAAATCAGAGGATGAAATGGGTTTCTCAGCGACGGGGAGAGGGCAAAGAGTGCACTGTGCTAGAATAGCAGTGGACAAAATCTCCAGTAAGGGTTGACTTGTGGAAGATATTTACAATTACATATACATACATAAAAACGAAAACAATTGCTTGTAAATCTTGCTGGAACAGGATAAGAGTGACGAAGCATCTAAAAGAAGGCAAAACGACCCATGTCCTTTACCCTATTATTTCTTGCTTTTTATCGAAATAAAACAAAATAAGAAAAGAAATAATTAGTGCGTGTTTGGCAAAACTTAAATTTGTTTAAGCTGATTAAAAATACTTTTAATTCACATATTTTGTAAAATTTTATTACTTGCTTATTATTCACACATTTAGTAGAATTTACAAACTACAAAAACTTAAAAAAATTACGATTTTGCGATAAATTTATTCTAAACACGTTATATTTGTCTAATGAAAGGTACGCATATTGTAGATCGACTTGTAGTAATTAGGTGTTTTGCAGTGGCAATAATTATATCGAATTTGAAACTAACAATAAAATTCATCTTGACCAACTAATGAATAAACCCAATTTGAAAGCAAGATTTCGTGTCTTTGAAACATTAAGGGAGCAATTATATGATAACGTATTTGTCTACATAGTTATCATGTAACTGTTTAAAATATGTTATAAATCTATAATGGGTAATTGGCGCAAAACGTCCCTATCTTTGCCCGTTCTTGTGGAAAACGTCCATACCTTTCATTTTTTGGTTCTGAACGTCCTTACCTTTCACTTTTCTTGCCCAAAATGTCATTTTCCCCAATTTTTGACATAAAATGACCGATATACCCTCCAATTTAAATAAAACCAAAAAGTAAAAGAAAAGAACCATAAAGAATAAATTGCAATCTTAAACCTAGACTTTTTTTAAAATGAAAATGAGTCCAAAACTTATGAAAATATTAAAAATAACCCACCAACATCCGTTGTCCCCCTCTTCATTACCTGCCATCGCCGGGATATTCCAACTTCGGCCAACAACATTGCCGTTTTTCTCTTCATGATCAAAATCTCACAAAGAAACTATGCTTTAGTGTTATGATTATCATTATCTTCAACAAAATTCAAACCTAAATCTAAACTATCCCAAATCCCAAAGCTTTACAACATGTTTCCCGCAAACAAATTCCGACCACGCTAACCATTGCTGTTGCTGTACCCCTCGATCCTTTTCGAAATCCTTAATCCCCTCTATCGATCTAATCTGCATTTTCCCTGCAGTCTTGTTCGATTCTGCTCCCACTGAACCCCTGTAAAGATAGCTTGTGTCTCCCCTAAATTCGCATCTCTCGTCCAGATTGTGTGTTACAAAACCAAATGTTTGCAGACCATTCCTGCCGTTGTTTCCGAGAGAGAGAGAAAGGGGAGGGGAAGGGGGGGGAAGGAGCTCAACGATTCCTTAGAGAAAATGGGTATTTTCTGCCAATTACCCCCACAGCAATTCATTATCAAATTCAAACAATGCCAACCATTTTATTGAGGATTTTGCTTGCATACAATCTCCTCAGCAGGATTCTTCTTTACTTAGTACCCAATCCCAACAATCTCCTCGAAGAACCCATTTCACCTTCTCCTCGACTTCGCCGTCGAATGGATGCCGCTGAACTCAAAAGGGCTTTTGAAACGTTTAATCAAATCGGAGATGGACGGATCACCAAAAAGGAGCTCAACGATTCCTTAGAGAAAATGGGTATTTTCAAACTTGACATGGAGTTGATTCAAATGATAGAGAAAATTGATGTTAATGAAGATGGATGTGTGGATATTGATGAATTTGATTCTTTGTACCAAACAATAATGAACGAGAAGGATGAGGATGAATATATGAGCGATGCATTCGATGTGTTTGATCAAAATGGTGATGGGTTTATAAGCGTTGATGAACTGGAAGCAAGGAAGAACTACAGAGATGGAGGAGGCCGAGGGAGAAGAGACATGTTTTTATTTTTAATATTTTCATAAGTTTTGGACTCAATTTCACTTTTAAAAAGTCTAGGTTTAAGATTGCAATTTATTCTTTATGGTTCTTTTCTTTTCCTTTTTTGTTTTATTTAAATTGGAGGGTATATCGATCATTTTATGTCAAAAATTAGGGAAAATGACGTTTTGCGCAAGAAAAGTGAAAGGTAAGGACGTTCTGCACCAAAAAACGAAAGGTAGGGACGTTTTCCACAAGAACAGGTAAAGGTAGGGACGTTTTGCGCCAATTACCCAATCTATAATTAACATTTTTTCACATAATTCGTCACAATCTTTAAATTATGTATCAAACCTCGTCATTCCCTCTATTTTATCCATTAAATGACGATTTTCTCTTTCTCTTTAAATAAATAAACATATAAAAAGTTGCAAAATAACGAAAATTAAGAAAATATTGTAAATGGAGTTCTATAATAACTTCTAAAAAGTACAAATAAATCATATTTAAAAATTATTATATACATATTAACACATCAAAAGAACTTCTGTCATCCCCAAGGACCCCATGACCCATCCAAGCTCACCCACGCATCCTGTCACTTGTCAGCACCCACACTATCTAATCTCTGCTGTATTTTTCGTTACATTATTATGCCTTTGTTTGTTGCTCATTAGTAAAAGAAAAAGAATCGTTGGAACTGTAATCCATCCTACCATTTTTAACAATTTGTGTCTTGTTGGGACCCCACCAACTTTGCAAAAAACGGTCCTATTTTTTCTATTAACGGAAAAGAAGTTGGAACAAATAGAGACTATATCACATTTTTGCGCAGTGACTATCTTATCATCATTCTCTTCGAATGAAAATAATTTATTCATTTTATTGCCAAACTTTCTAAAATCCGATGAAAACCCCGTTGTGTTACAACATTTGGAAAAATGAAAGAAGATTCTTAGTAAACTATGGATGTAATATGCATATTTGATAATATATTGTCTAAACAATGATAATTTGATTCTTATAAGAAATTATTTGCTTTAAAAACATTACAACGATAAAGAATGGTTCAACTATTAATTTATAATTTATCCAAAAAACTGTAATCTCCTATTTGTGAAAATGCCCAATTTCGTTTTGTCAGAGCATGTTTGGCAAAATTTTTGTTGATTATACGTTGTGAACGTAATGAAATATGAGAATAATAAGCCATCAAAACTAAATATAAAGATTGTAAATCCTACAAAATGTGCATATAAAAATGAAACTTAACCGACTCATAAACTATTGTAAAATTCGCCAAACATGAACAAACTAGACGGCTTTAAAGCACTCAAAATCCAAATAAAAGGTTAATTTACAAAAGAAAGTAATAATAATAATAATAATAAAATAGAGAGCATTTTTAAAATATTATTTTTGAAGTTTGGAGATCTTTTGCGATCCTTGCTCTGCTTTTACCGTAGAACATATTTAGAGCAAAACCAAGACATTCCTCCTTCGTAGAAGGGGGGTGGTCTAAATTAAATTAAAATATAAATGAATAATGATATCATTTTTGATAATTCCATCTATATCTCCAAGGCCCTGTTTGTTTCTGATTCTAAAATCAATTCTCATTTTCAACCACACATTCTTCAATAAAATAATATTTTCCATCACATCAATACTTTTTTCTTCTTTTTCAACCGCACATTTCCCATCATATCACTATTCAAAATCAATTCTTCCCTCAAAAATTCCTACCAAACAGGCTCCAATATATAACGATTCAAATGGAATCTACCGTCAACAATGACCGATGAATAATCAATTATTATCGACAACATTGTTGGCAACATCATCGTTAGTAGTAATCAATGATATTGGGATCAATAATTTTGTCTAACACAACAATCAATATTGATTTCAATCAAATTACCATCGTACTGTTGGTGATCATCGATTAAATTTCCTTCGATGATTGTTTGCTCCTTAATTTTTTTTTTTAATATTCTAAGAAATACCCCCTCGTGACCCTCAAGTTGCTTGAGCTCTCTACACTGAGAAGTGTGAATTAAGCTCATGAAAATCACATACGTGTTTTGAAAGTGAAACAAAAATTTCATGACATATTTCATTCTCTTGATGCGATATTTTATGCTAAATTCGAAAGCGGGGTTTGTGTGACGTTGCTAAAAGTTTATGGATTCATAATATGTGTGATTAAAATGTGGATAAAAATTGTTGGTATAATGAAATGTATGATTAAAAATAAAGTTCACCAACTTTTTAGCAAATAAAAATTTTACAAAACAAGCCTATAACAAAATCGGAACGGATTCTTTGTGTGATTTGAAAATGATCGAAATCAACTGCATCGACAACTGTAATTTTGAAAACGATCAAAATCAATTGCATCGATAACCAGAATTTCAATATCGAGAAAGAAGTGATGTTTATGTCCCTGAGGATTAGACTCGCGGCGGAGTTGCTTGGCAAGAACATTTTCCACGTTCCATTTCCAACACCATGTCTCGCTTCATCGAGTACATAAAGCTTCATGTTGATGTAGATCGGAATCTGGACTCCGCTGATCAAGATTTCAATGTGTTGGCTGAATTTGATTAATTTAATCAGCTCAAATATGAAAATTAGTTGGTCATCGTATCATATTTCCACTCTTATTTTGAAAAAAATTTGAATTTAACATTAGTTTACTCGGGCTCTTATTGCGCGATTATTATTAGTTCTTTTTTTTTTGTCTTGTAATTATTTTTTCAGTATGAGTCAATTATACGAATACTATCGTTCAAACGACTTCCATCGATGATAAAAGTATTGTTGACATACAAAAATAAGGCCCAATCATGTGGTTCAAGAAATTGAGTTCAGTTAAAGAAATTGAGGAATGAGCCCAAATAAGACCATTATAAAATACAATGACAGCCCACAAGCAAAGGACTATCATCGCACAAGCCTGCAGAACGTCCAAGATCTGAGCGAATGAAGCACCCCATTGTCGCTTAGAACGATAGTCTCACTCTCGTCCAAGCCTTCGAGACGCCCAAGGTCTTGATGAATATAGCGTTTTGCTCAATTATTGAAGCAATTATTGAGTAACCTTATCACACCCCAGGATCTAAGAATCTCGGTTACAAGCTGTTAAATAACACGAGTAATAACAACAATTGCTAACGGCAGTTCCTTGACAAGTCAACCATCACGAAGAAAGTTGGTAGTTATATAACATCAGCAGTTTCCAAGCAGTTCTACAACAGAAAATCTGCAAAAGAGTATAAAAAGGAAAATAAGACATAGAAGGAAGAATCTCGAATCAAATACTCTCGACAGAGTATATTTAATTTCAATTCATTTACTTTTTATTTACAAACTTTCAATTTATTTCGTTTACTTGTGCCCCTTGGAGGCGTTTTGTTTCTTTCCAATTGTAATCTTCATAAATAAAGCACCTATTTTTGGGACTTTGTCTCAAAATGTTTGTTACTTACACAATCGTCTGAACCTTTCTTTTAATTGTTAGCGATAATCTACGCGAAATAAGCACCATCAGAGATTATGACAACATCACTAGCGAAATCACCGTTGTTAATAGCTAATTATGATGAATGGGTGATCGTCGATGATAATTATGACATGACACACCAATCAATAATGATTTCAAATTGTATTATCACTCGACTATATTTTTGTCAACAATCATTTGCTCCTTAATTTATTTATTTTTATTAGTGTTAAGACAGACTAATTAGAGACCTCAAATTGATTGACCTCTCTACAGGTGAGAAATGTGTCGAGGGTATATTTAGCCCCCGTTTGAAATCTTTTTTTTTTTTTTTCATTCTCATTCTCATTTTTTTCTCTTTCTTCATTTCAACCATACATTCTATCAATAAAATAATACTACACATAAATCTAAAAATTCTCATTACATTTCAACCACACATTCTTCTATCAATCACTATTCCAGAATTTATTTTTTCTCCAAAATGGATGTCAAACAGGGGCTTAAATGAATAAGTTCATCATTATGAATATGTTAATTTAATTTTTTTACTTATAATTTCAAATTTTAGATAATAGGATTCAATAATCAATACATTAAAAAATAATTATCTAACGCGATGATAATACTTTATTTTGAAATGATTTTTTGTTAATTTGGCTTATTAGTTTTTTCGTTTCTTTTGGGTTAAATTTTGAGTCAGCTATACAATTGAATTGACCATATTGTTGCCTTTCTATTATAGTAGTAGTAAGCATGAGTTGCATGTCTTATATATCGAATAAATGATGTGTAATATTTTTGAAGTACTTGTATTATTTTTTTAAAGTAGTTGAGATAATTAATATTGTTAAATGAAAAATTAAAATTGCATATAATGGTTGATTGCTCTTATTTTTCCGTTTTGAAGTCGGTATTTTTTCCAATTTTTTGACAGTGTCCTTAAACAGTGTAACTTGAAAATTATTTCCCCGAAAACATTATAAAAAAAATATTAGTTTAATAGTGAAAGTTCTATAATAAAATATTGACTAATTATGACATTATATAATACTTTTCATCACACGAATTTAGTTTTAAAAATTTCAACAAGATCGTTCTTATTGCTGTAGATCTCAATTGAACATTTTCGAAGTATGGATATTTTTATAGTCCACTCTTCTTCAAATATATTTTCAATTGTCTTATAAAAGTATAATCGTATTATTTATTTGGTGACGTCAATCCTACAAATATGAAAATAAATTTAAAACACGACAACCAAAGGTCCTAAATATACATTAACAATTATCAAAATAGAAAAAGTTAATATTTTTCAAATTAAACCGACGATTTGACTCATTTTGTTGATCTATTGATGAATCAAACATCGTTTCTATTAGTGATTTCGATAATGATGTATTCATCTGTGATTTTTTAGCATACAAAAAAAATAAAATCATTGATATTTAATTTTAGTAATTTATTTATCAATATTCTAAAAAACCACATAGCAAATATAGAAAATTTAAATAAGGGAATATATATTTTATTTTTTTAAATAACGGAATATGACTGTTATTTTTGTAATATTAAAAATAATATAATATTAAAAAGGTTAATATAGGGAATTATTGACAATGGAAAAGAAAATGATTTTTATTTTATTTTCACGTTGAATTAATGTTATTAATTAATTATTAACAAAAATAAAATTAAATAAGAGTATATTGGGCATGTAGCTAAATATGTAATAAATTAATGCTATTAATTAGTTATTGGATAAATATTTTCGGACAACAAATTTTTATATTTGCACCTCATTTTAATTACAATAAAGATTTTTAATAGTTACTCACTTTTCCTTTTATGTCATCGACTTTTTTCTCATTGCGTTGTTATTCTTAACCTTCAATTAATTAGAATATTTTGCTTTTAATCACGTTTTTATTCAAATATTCTTCTAACGAGCATTGAAAACAACGACAAATATTTTGTTCAACTTTTGTATTAATTATTTATTTATGTTATTTAAAAATACGAGTGATAAATATGTCTTTTTCGTCCTCATAACAAACATTTTGACAAAAATCGTCCCTATAGGCAATATATGAAAATTAATAGAGGGTCAATGGTAAATTTTATTTTATTTTTTTAAAAAGTTGATAACGTAATTGTAAAAATAAGAAAAGCATAGAGATATCACTGCAATTAAAATGTGGTGTGAATATATTTATCCTTAATTATTAATAAAATTAAAATCAAATAAGGGTCTATAACTAAATATGTAATGATAAATTGGGTATTCAAAATTTCTCATTAAACTCCTGTTTGTCTCCCATTATCTTAACAAGAAAATGCATTTTTTGACTTTTTTTTTTCAAAATAGGTGGGTCCCACTGTGAGACAAAATTGTCCAAAATTGCAACTGATGAACTGTTGCAACGGTACAAAATTACATTTTTATCGGAAACAAACATGATGTAATACTCCCCTTTAATATATCGTAGATGTAGAAGATAGACGAATTAAGAACACTTAGCTCTTGTTTGGTTCTCATTATTTTCAAAATACATTTTTCTCTCTCTTATTTTCAACAACACATTGTTTTAATAAATAATATTACACGTAAATTCAACAACACATTCTCAATCAAATCATTATTCAAAAATGCATTTTTGACGAGAAAATGGAGCTCAAAATAAGCTTTTAGTATTATTTCCTTAAATTATTTTTAAGTTTTCTTGATTTGAACCATTCGAGTCACGTCACAACTTATTTCTTTCCAGAGTTAAGCGCGAGAACCCTTTTTTTCAATAATAATAATAACAATAAGAATTATTAAAACATCAATATTGTATTATGCAGCAATTTTTGTTATAAGAGAATATTCGAGTTTAAAAGCTTCGCTTTATTTGTTCCTTTTCTCGGACTTCTTTTATTTGGAAAAGAATCAAAGTTAGTTAGAACCAGTGGACCTCTAAATAGGCATCATATTCCTTGGAATATAGGGTTGATTGTCGAATTAAAACAGCCACGGTATCTTGTCTTTTCAATTACTCGATGTAAGATTAGAGGTGCAAATTGAATCAAGTTTGAACTATTTACTTCAATTGTTGTAAAAAACGTGTTTAATTAAATGTTCTATTTGACATGCCTATTTTATACTGATATATTTTCCAATATTACTAAACCAGAGGTACGTGCATCCATTATTGAAATGGGATTCAATGAATTATGATGAATGGGAAAATAGTAAACAGCAAAATGAGCGGTACAAAACCTTATAAAAAACGTGACCCAAAATGTACACACGAGTAAAACATGTAAATAAGCCAAGAAGGACTAACTCAAGTGATGACAGCAAAGTCTTACTAGATAGACGACCTATGAGGCTATGATCGAGCCTCTTTTTATATGGAAGGGTGAAATTCTCATATCCCTATTTTAAAAGAAAAATGGAAATAAATGCATGTAAAATGAACTAATTTCATGAATCATAATCTTAACACAAAATCGTGTCAATGCAATGTATGTCTACAAGCCGGATATCCAGTCACAATATCTCATGAATCGTAATCTTAATACAAAAAAGTGTCAATATAGTGTATGTCTACAAGCCGGATATCCGTCACAACGGAAAATTAACCTTGGCGCTTGTATAAAAACATCAAATTGTTAGTATTTTATCAAACTTAATCATAAAAATAGACTGATGGAAGTCATCATATTGCACGTATGCCCCATGTGAACATTTCTACTTCAACCATAAACCCGGAAAAATAACATTGGCGCTCGAAAGATTACATCAAATTCAAGTGGTGATTCAACAGCTACGAGAATATCTCTAAGATAAAGTTTGATGGAAACATTGTAGCCCATGTAACAGTATTCGCTATATTGGGAACACTATTAACACCTAAATGGCTTGATTCCAGTCACAAACACACGAAATGGAATTGTATTTTGAGGGACTCGTGCTCGGGGATGACATCATTGGATTAGCTAATTTTTTGCTTTTCTCGGTAATATTTTATCCATTCGGGACGTAAGTGCGCCGAGTTGTAAAGGTTAAGCACCTATGTGCAAAATGCAAGTTGAAAGCCGCAAATGCACCGGTAGAGGTGGGGTGGAAATACGAGTCTAATTTATTCTAAATTTAATGAGAATCAAAATCATAATTAATAATTTAATACTATAGCATGCTCAATTATATACTTGTTAAATGTACATATCAGTCGATGCTACTTAAATATGATGATTCATCATTTTAATAACAAATAATATTACTCAAATATACAATGAAAAAGAAATGAAAAAATGAATTGAAAGATTGCAATTCCCAACAAAAAGAGGCAGATATGAATGCCATATCCATCATAATAATAGAAGATAACAAACAAAACAAAAGCCAAATTAAGAGTGTATTTGATGAATATTATTAAGAAAATAATGTATTTTAAATAGTGATATGATGAAAAATACGTGGTTCAAAAGTAAGGAAAAATTATTGATATTATGGAAAATATTATTTTATTGAAAAATGTGTGGTTGAAAATGAGTTTTGAAAAATATTACTTTTACAAATTAACGTAACCCAATTCAAAAACATATAAATAACTAGTCGTCCAATAAGATTAATTTTATATCATTTGAAAGTTTTAAATTTAATGAGGAAATTCGAATAATCATATAGTCATGAGCAAATTAAAATGGGCTAATTAACTTTAAAAATGATTTGGATTTTAAAATTAAAATTATGAAATAATTTGATTTATTTAATTAATTTGCTAATTTGTTTAGAAAAAATAAAATAATTTAATTAATTCAATATAAAAAAAATTATTTAATTTAGATTCTTATTCGATTATTCGGTTCTTGGTCTAGATCCGAGACCCAACCCAAACCCATCGGTTCTCGATTCGGGTACTCGTTCGGGTATTTAACTTATGAAGAATCGCTCGATTTGGTCCGGTCCGATTCGACACTTTTGAACACTCCTAATCATACATTTCAAAAATAAAGTTTTGAATAGTGATGCGTAATTAAAAAGTAGGAAAATTTTTGAATTTATATTCAAAATATTTTATTGTGTGAATGTGTAATTAAAAATAAGGGTTAAATTCACCGATAACCACTCAATCTTATACTTAGTGTTACCATAGTCTCACACACACACACACGCACTAAATGTTAATAAATAAATAAATAAAACTTATTTAAAAAAGTTACTTAAAAAAACTTATTTTAAAAAAAAAACGTTCCTTAAAAAAATAAAATAAAATAAAAACTTATTTTAAAAAAATTACTTAGAAAAATGAAAAAAAATTTTTTTTTTTTAAATTTTTAAAATAAAAAACTTTTATTTTTATTTTTTTAAAATTTATTATATATATATATATATATAATGCAAAGTTATCATTTTACTCTTTTTAAAAATAGTGAAAATAGGTTGGAAGGCCATGGTAAAACAGGTGTTTGGTGTGGATTAAAATTAGATTTTTAGTGGATTGTGATAGAAGTTTTTGAAATGTGCGTTTGAAAATAGAGGAAATTACACCCTCACAAATTTTTAAACTTTCATTTTCATAAATCCAAAAACAACTTTAATAATACATAAATCAGGTTTTATTTAATGATTTTTAAATTAATTTCTATTTAAATCAATCATATACCATTTTAAACCCTAATTCTCTCATTTTCTCTCCCATTTCTCTCTCCTGCAATCCGTTCTCTCCCCTCTCTCCCAATTCCCGCCGCCACCACCTGCCGGCGCACCACATCACCGGCACCTAAGCCGACGATCGATTGTTGCACCACCTCTCCTGCTATCTGTTCTTCCCAGTCTCACCCATCCTCCATTACCGTTCTTCCCCGTCGCCGTCTCTCCTCCCTGTCAAACCTTGAAGCGGCGACGATGCGCCGTCTCATCTCCTCTCCTCCCGTTCTCTCCTCCCCTTCTCTGTGAAGCCACCGCAAGTGGTGGAGGGGTGTTTGTGCGTGCAGATCCATTTTTTGCAAGCAGATCTTTTCTTTTTTTGCGTGAAGGAGTGTTTAGGTCGCGATTTTCGTGGTGATTTTGGGTCGCGAACTTGGTGGTGGCAGATGTGGTGGCTGTGTGCGATCAACTGCGAGGTGGTGGAGGCTGTGGCGGTAGAAGGTGTGTGCGATTTGTTGCGATTTGGTGGTGGCTGAGCCAGTGGCTGTGGGTGCCGTCTACTGCGTTTTGGTGGTCGGCGGTGGTTGGTGCAAGTGGCGGTGGTTGTGGTCATTTTCATTAGGTGCGGTTGATGCTTCGATCTGTTGGGTGTTGGTTGCGTGCAGATCTTCTTTTATTCTTTTTTTTTTTTTTTGGTTATGATGGATCGGCGGCTGATCCGGCGGCGGTTTTGTTGTTGGTGGTGCGTCGGTGGTCCATTTGGTGTTGTTTGATTACTGGGGCGGCAACAGTGGTGGAGCCGCTAATGGGGGAAGTGGCGAAGTCGTGGTCACAAATGATTTGGGGGTGGTTACAGATGATTAGGTTGTTTGTGACCAATAATTAGGTTAGTTTGTAACCAATGAATTAGATAAACTGTGACCAATAAATACTTTGTGACCTAAAAATAATTACATTGTGACCAATAATTTGCTAAATTGTGACCTAAAATATAATATATGTTCAATTAATGGGATGTTTGTGATCGTAAATAAGTATTGTGACTTACAAATTTTGTAATTTGTGATCGATAAAAAAATTGTGACTTTTAAATTTTTAAGTTGTGACCGATAAACAAATTGTGACCTAAAAAATTTTGAATTGTGACCTGATTGTATAGATCTGTGACCTTAACATATTCGCCGGAATCGGATCAGTCGTCGAAAAGTCGTTTAACGATCGTCTGAACGATCGTAAACGATCACGGAGAAGAGCGGTGATCGGAAAGTCGGTTGGGGTGGTGGAGGTGGGGTGGAGTAATTATATTAAATTAGAATTAAATATTTAATAATAAATTGATTTAGTAATTCATTAATTATTAATTAAAAATTAAAAAAACCTGATTTGTGAATTTTCAAACTTGTTTTTGTATTTTTGAAAAGGTGTAAAGTAAATACCTTATAAATGTATTGTTCCCTTGAAAATATGTGGTTAATATTGATTATTTGACTTTGACTTAGATTAAAATCAGATTTTAATTCGGCCCAAACATACCCTATATGAGATTGAGTGGCCACGGTGAAATAAAATTAAATTGGGTGGACTTATTGACACTAAATATAAAATTGAGTGGTCACGATGAAATAAAATTAAATTGAGTGGTTATGGTGACACTAGCTCTCTGTTTGGTAAAAAATAAATCTAAATTTTAATTTAAGTTAAAGTCAAATACCCACAAATTTTTAACTATACATTTCATTAATTTTTATCAAAATTTACTAAAAATCTTATTTTAATTCTCACAAATATGAACTAAATATAAAGTTGGGTCATCGATAAATTTAACTCTAAAAATAAATGTGTAGAAAAAACAAAGTTTAAAAAGTATGATTAAAAAAAGTCTGAAAAATGTGATGGTCAAATATGCTTGATGCCTATATGCCATCTCTCTTTCCTGAATGGCACTAAAAAGAAGGGTAGGGAAAGCATATGGCAAAGTCACCTGTGACCTGTTCCGTCGACTGCTACCGCCACTTGCTATAAAGATCGAGTTTTTAGTTTTTTTTCGGTGAGGAGGAAGTTTTAATACATTTGAGTCAGAATTCTTGAGTTTTCTTGATAAAAAGGCTCTTGTTTTCTTGTTTGGGATTTTTTAATTTCATGACTTCTGGTGCAGAAGTGTGTGTTGAAACCTCAGTGGTGGAGATGGAGTACTCTGCTGCTGTTGAGTTTTCATCCCCAGAAAAAACAAACACTGCCATTGAAAACAGCACTGACAAAAAGGTTAATTCCAATGCTAAGGAGTCTTGGGAAAGGGATGTAACTAGTGGTGGTAAGGACGATGATTCAGATTCAAAATCGGAACTGCAAATGAAGGATATTGTTGACATGCTGAAGAAACTCAAATTGAATCCCCTGGCTAAGGAATTCTTTCCTTCCTCTTATTATAACGGCCAGATGGGGGCCAAAAAAATTGTGCTGGCGGAAAAGAACTCCGGCATTGATGGTTCCCCAATAAACCGTAGGGTACAAACTCTGATTTTCATTGGATTGATATTTACCATGTCCATTAATGAATTGATTAATTATACTTCGTAATTCTTTTGATGCTCGACATTTCATCGATTATTATCTTCTGTTCGGGCTTGGGCGTGTGATATAGAAATGAATTATTAGTGTTCGTTTCACATTTCTCTGATTTTCTGATTTGATAGTTACCCAGAATAAAATTCCACGGCTTGAGAAATATTAGTTCATAGAATTTACAATGGATTCTATCTGTTATTTGGTGGGTAAATTTTATGACATCTTTTTATTTTTGTCTGTCTGCTGTATTGGAATTCTGACGATCTGTGTATAAATGTGTTGGTTGGCAGGTGGGAACTTATATGTTTAATATGCAGCTCTATTTAATCCAAGAACGAATCTTTGAAACTATAAGAAATGACTGTTGATAGTTCATGTATAGATATGGAGCTTTGATACATGAATTGCCATAAAGCAATCAATTTTTTTGCTCTAACATAGTAATGGATAAATGCTTTTAGGATTTATCAGTCTGAAAAGATGATTCCCAATTGTTTGCCTATTGTATTTGTCGAGATGAAATTAATACTATTGCATATAAGTTCTATCTTGTGTCAGTTGAGGCAAATTTGACCAAATCTAGGAAGTGGGACACACTTCTATTGTTTGATGGATTTTCAATGAGTCGGTTTTTCGAAAAAAGGATTGGTCCACTTGGTTTAACAGACACTGATCATTTGGCATTTATTTCGTTCGACGTTGATAATTCAAGTCCAGATCACCAGCTTGGTCAGTGACAGTCTATTTCTAGGTTTAGTCACACGGACATTATTTGTGTATATATGCAGCACGTGTATACACATATCTGATTATTAATGGAACACTTGGTGCCAAACATCTTCTTATCAGACAATTTAATCTTGTAATGTAAAATAAAATCCATTACATTCTCAATATCCAGATGGTGGCACGCTTGATGTCATTACTGTTATATGACTTTAACTTTCTTGTTTTTGAGTATCGTAGTTGCCTTGGTCTGAATTGTCGTTCTTGAAATGTTATAGATACTGAGATTTGAAAACCTTCTAATTCCATTCAATTCCATTTGATTGACGTTCATTACATGCTCTAAAATCTACATTTTTATGTGTTTCAGAGAAGAAATAACCACAACCAGGGCAGGAGGAGAGTGGGTGTTAGGACTTTCAGAGCTCAAAGAGAAGATAGTATCAGGCGAACAGTCTATGTATCTGACATTGATCACAATGTAAGTAAAAAGCAACAAACTTCACTCGACTTATTGTAGTCTTTCAGAAGATATATTGATATAGTTTTCACCTTGTCAAATAAGGTCACTGAAGAGCGGCTTGCTGCCCTATTCAGAGCCTATGGGCAAGTAAGTTTCTGTGCTCAGATATATTATATATGAATTGTTCTACCTGCACTCCTAGTACTTGATTTCCTTGTACCTCAGCTTTTGGGATTATTTTCTATGACCATAATTTACTGATTGTTTAAAGATGATAATTTTTTCAAAATTCTTGGCCATTGCCAGACCATACATAAAAAGTTCTGATCATATGTTATAAAATATGGTTTCACATTATATTTTCAACACCAACTGGTTTCATTCTGAAATTGATCGAGTGTGAAATATGGAAAAAAGGTATGCATAATGAAGATTAAGGTCTGAATAGTTTAGTGGTGCGGGACTGTGAACAGAAACAATTTAGTGGTGCAGTACTGTAACATGTGTTGTGGTATTGTAACCCAAAAAACGTGCTTCATTAATAAGATTTAACATGTTGTAGAACATTGTGCTCCTTGTTAGGTATAATGCCCTGATAGTTGATCCTGTCATATCCAAAGGAGTATTGCCGACAGGCATTTTGCTTGTATTTGAAAATTTCTTCATTCTAGTGAGTGTCCCTAGTCTTATTGGATAATACAATCCCCCTAATAGTTGTTGGAAGAATGAGATAGATATGCACTGTCATGCTTCTCATAAAGTGGTAATTACTAGTTACAAAAGGACTTGCACTCGCCAGTTCTATCCCTATGGTCTCGAGGTTGCTTCTGTGACCATATCCATGTGTACCACCTCTGGTTTGTGTTCTCTACCAATAGATATATACAGGAGTTACTATATCTCTCTCCCCCCCCCCCCCCCTCTCTCTCTCTCTGTGTCTGTGTCTCTATGCTCATAGGTTGGCTCTCCTCCCTCTCCTATGCATAATCAAGCACTTCTAGTTGTATTTTTGGATACATTTGATCGCTAGGAATGTGGATCTGTTTAAAGACTGACCAAAAGATACCATTTTGGTATATAGTTGGTTGCTATTCCTGTAGGAATAGACAAGCAATAGTGCTGTATTGAGCAACTTTGATTTCCATTTGAAATCTTTTCTGCAAATTTAGTTTTGTCAGTTCCAAAATACATATTTGAAGCATTATTACCAATATATTTGATTCCCTGCCAGATGACAGTTTTGATCTCCTACGATATGAGTTCGTCAATTTGTTTTAGAGAGAATCAGCTAAGCAAGTCGTAATGAAGAAGTAAGAATTGTTTAATAAATGATTTTGAAGGAAATATTGATTAGAGTACTTTGCCTTATCCAAGGCATTCAAATTGACATACATTATGACTCACTAATGATACATGCTAGTGGTGCTACATTAAGAATCACTGTCACACCCCAGAAGTCGAAGTGTCAGTGTCCAACATGTAATGGGCACCAACACGTGTCATACATGTCAGGTGGAGTGTCCCCTTTTTCTTTAGGGGCACCTAGTTGGTAGACGACCAGAAGACACACGGTTGATAGAAGACCAGATGGTGCCTTGTGTCTCGTTTCATAGAAGTGGAAATTAGGGAAAACATTGAAGTGTGAAGAGTGAAAACCTGGAAAATGAAACATGATTTTAAACGATAAACGGATTATAAAAACTTGGAAAATGAAACACAGTTTGAAAAACTCGGAAATGAACTTAATATCAATTCTTTCTTTATATTTTCTGTATACGCCTTGATACAATAATTGTACATGTTCTATTTGATCTCCACTTTAAAAAAAAGGTAAAAAGTGAAAAAAAATTATTTTATTGTTTTAGTCACAACATGTTCCGGCCGTATTCATGTCATATCACAAATTAGTGCCTTTGCTTCTTAGCCTCTTAGGTCCTATATAATGGCAGAAATTGCAGCTCGTGAGTTACACATATAGAGTATCTAGTAAGGATCTATTCATCCTGTTGTGACCTACCTTAAACACCCAATTAGGTTTTGTTAGAGGGGTATGACTACATTTCTCAATGACGAGTTTTGGTGGGTTTTGTTGATTGACTCAAGCACGATAACACCATGTTCAGTATCTTCATACAAATTTTCTTTCTCTTTCCTTCAAAACTACATATAATCAATTAAGTCATGATAACACTATGTTCAGTATCTTCATACACATTTTCTTTCTCTTTCCTTCAAAACTACATATAATCAATTAAGTAGATTTCTGTATTTAAGAGTGTTGTTTTGGTCCAAAATACATGATAATAATTTTCCACGGATCATTATTTACTATTTGATGGTCAATCTTATTATTGAGAATATGTCCAAGCAATGTTTTCATTCATCGTTGTTTTGCCACGTTTTTCTTGATAATCAACATTGGCTTGTGGTCTAGGAAGCACGGATTCTTCTTGGCTTCAGAATCAGTGTTTTGGGTATGGTTCACCTTGACTCATTCTCTTGGACACGTTCAGAGTCTTTAGACATTTGTTGGACATACGGGGCTTGCTTTTAAGTATATGTTTGTTTTTTCTTTTTTAGACACTACAATCTGAGAAAATGCTTGCGGGCTCTTTTGGACCCAATGTGATTATGGGAAGGGGTTGGATAAAAGGAGGTAAAAGCAGGGTAGAAAAAAATAAAGTAAAAAGCGACCGATGATCACTGACTCATGCTACCTTCAATGACGTTTTATTGTTCAGAAACCTGTAATGTTCTCTGTGAAATCATATCGACCATTCTTTTTTTTTTTTTTTTTTTCCCCTCTTCCTCAAACCATTTTATTGACAAGAATTATACTTATTTAATTAACTCTAATATTCATTTTTTAATTTCTTTAGTTTCAAAGAGTTTTTGGTTGATCGAAAAAATTGACATTTTGGATATCATGTCCCCTTGTCT
This sequence comes from Fraxinus americana, assembly GCA_035079005.1. Classification (NCBI taxonomy): domain Eukaryota; kingdom Viridiplantae; phylum Streptophyta; class Magnoliopsida; order Lamiales; family Oleaceae; genus Fraxinus; species Fraxinus americana. Next base: position 53,415,169 of record CM068706.1, on the reverse strand, counting down.
GTGCTCCTTAGTTTCTCCTTTTATGTTCATAAACATTTGATGTTTATTCATCAATGTTCTATATGATATGGGTGGAATATGCTTTACGGTATTTTAAGGTGATGTAATAGAGCTGTATAATCACCCAGCTTAGTAGACACTGCAGAATTAGATATCCTGTCTTTGCCAAGAATAATATTATCATTCATGATTTTTGGTGAATAGAACTGAAATACTTGAGCTATCAAATTGATGTATTTTATATTGATATTATTGACATTTGCTTCTCCTTCTGTCTCCTCTTACTCGGTAGGTTGTTGATTGTCGTATTTGTGGCGATGCAAACTCCCGTCTTCGCTTTGCTTTTGTAGAATTCTCAGACGAGTGTAAGTTAGATTTCTTTTTCCATTTTTCTTTCTATCAATGCTTTGTGCTTACTGCTTGTTTGATGTCTGAAACGTGACTTTTCACTGGGGAACTAAAATCAACAGATTCTGCTCGAGCGTCTCTTAACCTTTGTGGGATACTGTTGGGTTTCTCTCCTGTTAAGGTTCTGCCTTCTAAAACTGCCATTCTTCCTGTGAATCCTACATTTCTTCCCAGGGTACGAACAAATCTCCAGCACTGCTAATATTCTTGAAATAATTGCTTAACATGCTGTTGTCTCCAGTTATTTCTTCCCATCTAGTATCTCATTTCTCCATTATATCCATTTTGTTTCTTTATCTATGCCGAATTTTTACAAATAGTCAGAAAACGAACGGGAGATGTGTGCCAGGACAATCTACTGTACCAATATTGATAAGAGGGTATGCACACCTTATCTGTTTTTGGTTTAATGTGGTAAAGTTTTTGCTTATGCTTCTCTACTACTACTTGCTATTTAATCTGATGAATAATCCACTGGAAAATGCCTTCTTTTACTCGTGAATAAGTTAGAAAATAAATGACTAAATATGTTCCTGTGATGTACTTTGTCATGAGCAGGTTTCTCAGGCTGATGTTAAGAATTTCTTTGAAACAAGATGTGGTGAGGTGTGCCTAAAATTTGAAACATTGGGTTGGATTTGGTTATAGTTGGCTTGGAAGTGTTTAATGACCAAATAGATCTCTGAATTGTAGGTTTCCCGCCTGAGGCTCTTGGGGGATCACATGCATTCGACGCGGATTGCTTTTGTTGAATTTTCCATGGTATGCTATTTTTACTGAAATTGCTACTGCATAACTGCTTATGATTTTTTAGACACTTGTACGTATATACAGGTAGAAAAACTAACTGGATTTCCTATCAAAAAAGGAAAAACTAACTGGATGACAGTCAATAACACAAGTTTTCTCTAACAAGCATTCTTTAGATCAGGTGGGGGGTTGTTCATCCTGTGGCTGGAACATCTGGAACCACAAAATCCATGAACTTGAAGATTTTCTTTGGCATGGAAACAAAGATCTTCTAGAACAAACATTTAAACATGAAATAAAATGATTTGAAGTCTAAGCACATATGGAGTGAAAGGGGGCTTCTTAAAACTGCCCTGAATATCCCTGTTGCATGCCAATCAGCCTTATTGAAATGGGTGTATGGGTCTATATGAGCTGATAGAATTCTATTGGTTTTGTCGATCAAATGAAAAGACTCATCGAGGAGGACTAATAGTCATTTTTTACCTCATTCACAGATATTACAAGACTGTTATTACCTTTTCCAGACCTTCGATCAATGCATATGTGATTGTAGCCCAGGAATATGGCATGTACACGTGCACTGTAACCTCTTTTTTTTTAGGTTGCACTTCTGGAAAATTATTGGAAAAGGAGACCACATGACATGAGGAGAGGGATCATCTTTCTTATGAATTTAAGATAGACTGGAGAATAGGATAAAAAACACAGTTTCTCCTTTGTTAGCATTCATTATATCAAATAACTGACTTGATAATTTTTATATAATGTTGTGCTGTTAAGACTGCGGGATGCATTATTATAATACATGGTCAATTATACAAGTGCAGCTTACACAATCTCATACCAGAAGCTTTCTGTCAAATAAAAAAGTTATGCTGGAAATGCCCAATTAGTGAACTTTTCTGGAAAAAAATTAACTGGGAATTAATTTCATCTTATCACTTAAGTTGAACCAGAGAAGTTTTTAATTTGTCAGCAAGTGTGTGTCGTGAAAATGAAGTCCATTCAAAGTGGATTTAGTTATTATACGTATTTTACATGCATTCTATTTGAAAAAAAATTAAGAAAGCTATTACTTTCACAGGCTGAGAGTGCAATACTTGCCCTTGATTGTTGTGGCGAAATTTTGGGATCCCAACGCATCAGGTACAGGTTATTGGTTGCTGCTAAATCTTTGTCAAGTCAATAGCTTTTCTTCTACTTTAATAGGTTTAATAATATTGTAGGGTAAGCCCTTCAAAGACACCTGTGAGACCACAAGATCCATCCCCTGGAATGCAGTAAGCAGATCATTCGAGTCCAGAATCTTGAAGAACGTTGGTGTTAGTCCTCTTGGAAGAGACTTTCTTCTAGTTGAAGGGGTGGTGAAATTGCCCCCGTTCCACTTTTTTCCATTTCCTGGCAACACTTAAAAACTTTTCTACTGACTGATATAACTCTTGATCTTCAACTGATCAAGTTTACTGATATGGTTCCATTCTTCAGTACTTACTTTTACTATGATTAATTAATCATATAAAGCTAGCTCGGTGCTGTACTGGTGGCTGTGAGTGGAAAGTTTTCCGGGTACACCATTTGATATCTAATCAGTAGCATATTGTCGTCTTACTTTAGTCTTTGTACCGTATAGTAATTTATACGGTAAAACTATATGTTGGTTTAGGTTTATGGCCTTTAGTTTCAAGGATAGGTCGAACAATGAGCACGAGTAGGCAAGTGTGATGTTTGAAGTAGCATGGTAGTGAAAAATTAGAAACTGAGTCTGCCGAGGCAGGTTAGGTACGATGTTTGAAGGGATGAACATACATGTTTTGCATCGACCTACAGAGGTGGTGGTTGCAATCTCCATAGCATGTTGAGAGGAATAGTAGGCTTAGTTTATTGTTCAACATTTGAGGGATCTTACGTTAACAGAGATTTCCATTTGAGTGACAAAAAAAAAAAAAAAACCAAAATTAGAAATTGAGTTTTAATATTAAGCAGAAATTTTCTTTGATTTTTTCTTGCTACAAATGGGACATTAGTCAGCTGCATGTTCCCAAGGAGCTTTTGCTTAACAGTTAACATCGTACAAAAAAGATTTTCTTGTTTTTCCCCTTTGGAAGTCCGTTAAGACAACTCATTTTGTCATTTGTTTAACCATTCAATTTTGACTTTTCTCAATCTGTAAAGTAAAAAGTCAAATTTTTTACTTTACATTGATTGTCTAAAACGTGCTTGTTTATATTTTGAATAAACTCTTTTCCCTTAATTAAGTGCAAGAAATTTAATTATTTTACTTGTATTACAATTTACTCCTTTTCTTTTGATAAAAAACTCCCACACCCATTATATAATATAAGGGTCCGTTTGATAGGTAAAGATGAAAATTAATTATAATTCCATATTAATTGGAAAATAAAAACCTACCAAATTCATATGAATTCGTTTTCCATGAAAAAAAAATGTAGCTTAAAGTGATTCTTGAAATTCGATTTTCATTTTCACGTTGCAATGAAACGGTCAAAGTGGAAATTGTTTTTCTCAGATGTGACATTTTTCATAGAATTCGTTGCAATCAAATAGGGTTTAAGAGTTATTCTCCTTTGCGAAGGACATCAGGGCTCTAGTAATGTAGCATCTCTCACAATATAATTCCTCTACGAACGTTAATAATTTCAAGAAAAAAAAAAGGTATAATAGAAATTAATAAAAAATATATATTCGACTTTTTTAATACTTGTTGAATTTACTTAATATTTGGTCTAATTGAAATTCATAAACGAGTGGCTAAGTCGCAATTGTCTGTATAAAACATTGACATCTTTGCACTCCATACTCAGGAAGGAAATAGAAAAACAGTGCGTTTATATGGGACCCACTTGTAAATAATTTGATATTTGAATCAGGGTGGGCCCAGTTTGAATCACGTGGTTGAAATTCCATACCAGTATGCATTTGCTGAGAAAGTTGGGGATGCTTCCATCGAAATATAAGCAAACTTTTTACTCTTCAGCAAACATGCTATGAGAAAATAGACAAAAATGTTATTACTTTCGGAGATTAGACATTCCTTAAGTAAATATTGTAAGCAACGACTACATAGATTCTTATGCATCCAATATAAAAATTATCATTTATTTTGATAGTTCTAAAATTTTAATATTATATGATAATTTTGGATTTTTTTTCCTTGCGTTAAGGTGGTCATGGTAGTTTTTCAATTAATATCCTACCTTAGAATTTTGAACATGGTAAGATTTTATTACATTGTATAAATAAAATAACTCAAGTTTTTTGAAAAATGATATTTAATGCAGGAGTATGCTTGTAAGGAGTTTGCCTGATGGGCTGAGTTTGTAGTAGATTTTTGGATTTAATTATGAGTATGCCTAATCTATGCAGAGTGGGTGCTCTATTCAGCAATACAGGATGTACAACGAATCAACCCGAACCAGGATCTATACCTTGAACTAGACCCACCCCACTTAAAATGATTTGCCATTTTTATATCACAAATCGGGAAGCGAAAGGCTGAGGTAGCCAGATGGTCTAGTCCCTGCCAGAGAACAACTGCAGCTGAGACGAGAGCTGACAAGTGGAGGGCATTCCATTCCGCGCAAGGAGCAGAAGTCGCGTACTAAGGCTGAGATGCCGATATAGTGAGGATTATATTTGTTCCATGAGCTTTTAGACAAAAATCACGTCAATACCCTGCATCATGATTTATTAATGAAATGTATAATTGAATAGTCATAGTTACGTTCCAAACTTTCGGTGTTCTTTATGAATCAACGAGTGTTTGATTTCATCTTCTAGCTTAAGAGTGATTCGACCGAAGCTAGAAAGTTAGTGAGAATTACATGTTTTCACACGTACAAGATACTCTACATTAAATTCACTTTTAAAAAAACCTTTATGTTTTTTCATAAATTCTTGTATGACCATGCGTCAAAAAATTAACGGTCAATTTTATGTCAAGAATTTTTTTTAAAAAAATTATAATAAACTGATTTACATACATATTCAACCTCTAGAAAGTCCTACCTTTTAGTACTAATAATAGTTGAATTTTGCTAGTGGTACATCTTTTGATGTACCTAAGGGGTTACACCCCCTCACACGGGGGTGAGACCCACTTGTATACAATACTTTTTTTAAAGTGGGTCCCACCCCCATGTGAGAGGGGTGTAATCTCCTAGGTACACCCTTAGGTGCCACTAGCAAAACCATAGTTTATGCATTGGATTGCATAACAGTGAAATGGAGAATCGACAGCTATTCTTCTATAAAGAAGTTCACAAATTAATCTAACGACATTTAGTTCATGACAAAGATAAAGATAATAATTTTATGTACTTTTATTTATTCTTGTCATGCTTCTAAAATATTTAATGCATTAGATTGTATGTAATTAAATAAAATAATAAATAATCCAAAATGATTTTTTATATCTTATTAGAGTACTAAACGTGTGATTTGTATATTGTAGTGTTTTAAAAATCAATCCAAACATTGCTCGAAAAAAAAAGTAAACAAGCGAATCGGTTTATTCTGAAGTATAGAATCTAACATTTAACTCTTACACATAATTGGACAAAAATTAAACCTATTTGTTATTTTGCTTATTTTATCAATTCAATATAATTCTTGTTAGGTAGACATATTGATCCCACAAAATTGGCACCAAACTTCAACTTGCTAAAATAAAAACTAATTAAAATGGAAAGTTCCTTTCAAGAAGAGTTCTACGACCAATGAATAAAAATGTGAAGGGTATTATCATTTTCTTGCATCATATTTAATAATTCTTTTCTTTCTAGAAAGTACTAGGTTTTATGAAACTTTCCGGGAGCCAACATTCTAGAAAAAAATGTCTAGTTCGTATTAAAATAGTACTAAATTACAATCGAAGTTTGACAAAACGTATACGTTATTTCGATTTATCGAGAATCATGTATGATTATTGATTTATTTTATGTATGAGAACTAAGCTCATGTTTGGTCCACGTTAAATTTTAATTCATTTTTCTCTCCTCTTATTAACCACATATTCTCTCGATGAAATATTACTACATATAAACTCAAAAATTCTCATCATTTTCTAACCACACGTTCTTCAAAAAACACTAATTCAAAGTCAATTTTTTTTTTTTTTTCAAATAATGGAGCTCAAATAAGGGCTAAAAATGCAATTATGAACACGTCACATTTGCATCGGACATTATTAGAATTTCTAGTGATACGAGTGTAAGTATTTATCAATTATCATTATATAAAATACTGAAATTCAATTTTATTTCTAATTATGTCACAAGTTTTTACATTTTCCCCGAGCAAATTTCAAAATAATCATCAAATCAAGAAACTTCCTCCAAGGTTGAACCAGCAATATTTTTCCCAATTGTGTGCCTTGACTGGATCAACGGTCCTTCTAGACGCCTATATCATAGTAGTCAACTTATTTCGTTCAGTTCCTAACCCCGTAGGAACCCAACCATCCTGACCATTATATATAGTCCATGTCCATCAGTTCAATTCAATAGTCAGTAAGCAACTTCCGCCGTGATCTGCCACCGTAATTAAGATACGTCCGCCGCGGTCTTTTAAGCATCTTGGGAACTCGATGTCTGGATCCAATAGGGGCCCCGTGAAGGTGGTGCTAATCAACACCGAATACGTGGAAACTGATGCAATGAGCTTCAAATCTGTTGTTCAGAAACTCACCGGAAAAGATTCAGTGGTGGCGGCAAAGTCATCTTCCGCCGCCAAACAGCCGCCAAGGAGTGAAGTGTCAACCGCTGCTCCGCCAGTTTTGTCGCGTGGAATGTCGTTTAAGGATTTTGATAGGATGTTTAAGGAGCTGCCACCACTTGATGAACTTTACAGGCTTTGTTAGGAATAACAAAACCCTGTATAGATATATATATATATATATATATATATATATATATATATATATATATTTATTTATTTACCTGTTTCTCTTCATATATATATATATTTTAATTCTTTCTCAATGCTCCATTACTATTGGGTTGGATGTGGTTAAACTAATTCGCTCCAACTTTTTATAAGTAGTTGCACATACTTTTGTCCATTCTTATGATCAACAATTGCTTATGTCTTCACCAACCGCTTTCGAGATCAAGTTTCACTCACACAATCGTGTTCTAAGATTGATCATTCTCCGATGAAAATACAATTTTGCTTGATCGTGTTAATGAAAAGATTGTGGCTCAAATTGAGTAATTGATAACCATACACTTTTTTTGACAAAAGATGTCCAATTCAATATTAAAGTTTTTAGACTTAGTTATCTCAAATTGGAAAAGGACTATTTATTACAAAATTGAGACCAAATAAAATTGCACCATCTCTAACCACAGAAGTTTGTAAACGACGTGATTCAGCCCCTATTTGACACCTTTTTTTTTTTCTGGCAAGAATGAGTTCTTGAATAATAAATTTTTGAAGAATGTGTGGTTAAAAGGTAGAAAATTTTTTTGGATTTACGTGAAAGATATTTTATTGTGAGAATGTGTTGTCAAAAATAAGAAAAAGAAAAAAAAAGAAATTTTTAAAGAATGATTATCAAACGAGGGATATCAAGGATGCCATCAAAGTGTTCATTTTTATAACTTAGTAGTAATATTAAATATAAGTGTTCAAAAGTACTAAAATGTACTTTTCAATTCAAAAAATCGGCTAAGTCCTTGTTTAAGCTCCATTTTTTGGGAAAAAAAAAATGCATTTTTGAATAGGGTTTTGACCCATTTCAACAACATATTTTTTAATATAATAATATTACATGTAAATTTAAAATTTTTCCTTATTTTTTAACTATATATTTCTCATCAATACACTATTCAAAAATACATTTTTTTGACAAGAATGGAGCTCAAACAAGCCTTGGTGTCCTCTTTACCTTTAAGTGAAACGGGCATCTATCAAAGAAGGAAGCACGAATGAAGTGGCTCGTGCTTGTCTCCTTTCATTCTCACTACCTAGTTTATAGTCAAAACTTGAGAATAAAAACTTATTGCATTCTTTTTCTGATGCTTGATCTTGAGTCTTGGGTATTGGTCAAACATGATAAAGAAAGTTTAATGGTTGGAATCGATAAATCCCAAGCTGAAAGCCTTCTATTTGCAAAGTTGTTGGAGTCGTATTGATTGATCAGGCACCCTTATATCTAATATCATATACTATTGAGTCACACAGCTAGTGACATTACACAAAAATCAGATGATAGCCAGCACCGGTGGGTGCCAGGGGTAGTACTCCATATATAAAGATTGACTTGAAATTACTTGGTTGTCTCGAGCTTAATACTAATAGTATTGGTCATTCTGACTATTATGATCTTATACTTTTCGAAATTCTATTCAACCTCTTAAATTGTTTGACCACTAAAAAAGAGGCGAATATAGTGGATCCCATAATGAAGCCAAACATACTCAATAAAAAAAGATAGTTCGATAGAAGTATATATTAATTTTCACTTTAATTTTTATCTCCTCTTCACCTTATATTATAGAAAATAAAGGAGTGAGTTTTCCTGAGGCTAACCATGCCCAACAAAGGTAGTAAAAACCATGCCCGGGCAATAGTAGTGGAGACCATAATTTATCATTCTAACTTGTCACATTCCCGACTCTCGAGTATTCAGAACAACCATGTAGTACATACTTTGAAGACATTCGAAAGTATGCATGTTGGATGAATAGTTCAGCTCGCAAATTCCTTCGCTTTTGAAATTTGTGTATGACCTTAGTTGTCTACGTAAGTCATGGTTAAAGTTAACTAATCTCTACGAAAGTCCGTCACCATCGACACGTGTCTTATTCAAGTAAGGAATTGGTATAACAGGTGCGGAATTTACAGCCATAATAAATTTCTATAAAATTAAATTTAATACTAAATGAAGTTTTGAACAAGGAAAACGATCCCAACAACTCCCTATTACGTAAATAATAGCACATATTTCAAAATTATCACTTGTTTAGGAGGATTTTATCCCGATGAGGATCTTGAGCCTAATTAGCCAGTTGATGAGACAATAACTTACCTGCACAACTCCCTAATTATGTAAGAACTATAAATATTTTAATCATTTTTGCTATGAACGTTCATGAATGGTTCAGAATATTACGAAAATTTCCATTTTTGAATCGTTCAAAATATGAAGATCATGTTAGTACGCCCCTCGTATATATTTAAATTATTCCGAAACCTCTCTTCGACTACTCTACACACATGAGATTAATAATTCATATCTATGATATTTAAATAAAAAGTTATCAATATTTCAAAGCAACAAATATGATATTTTTTACTCTTTTGAAAACTGAAGAAGACAAATAGTACTTAAATAATAATATTATAAGATTGGTGCGTATACTTTTCCTCTTGAAAGGGCATTCCTTCCGGCTTCAGCACTCTACCGTCCTTGCTTCTTTCCATAGTTTTCTTAATCTTATCCTAATTATAATTAAATATCATTCTCTCTGTCATTGCTTCTAAATTGTTTTCGTGTTACTCTTTTTTTATTTTCATGTCAGTCGGATTCCACGGATCAGTTTGACCAAAAGAACAAGACATTAGGAGCCTGTTTGGTAACAATTCTCCTTTTCTACAGTAAATCACTTCTCATTTTCAACCACACATTCTTCAATAAAATAATATTTTCCATCACATCAATACTTTTTTCTTCTTTTTCAACCACACATTTCCCATCATATCACTATTCAAAAATCAATTTTTCTCCTTAAAATCCCTACCAAACACACTCTAGTTCGAAAATATTTGTTTGTTAGTTTGTTGAACATATATTGGTCTCCATTTTATTAATTTTTTTTAATTAATTTATGATAAGAAAAGAATAGGAAATCTTTTTACGCTGTCACCGGTGAACAAAAATTGTTTTAAAATGAATTGTCACTTCTTGAAGAACACCATTATGAGTAGTTAAATACGTCTACAAACAGTCCGCTATGTGTATGTATATCCAAAAATAGACAGGTATCAACAGGGAGAGAGTTCCGATCTTGTTTCCTCTTCCCGGCCGTGGGTCTCTCCTTCTTCTCTATCTGGAACGTACATACACATATCCATGGATAAAAAGGAAATCGATTTCTTTGCCCTTTTCATCTGAAAACTGCTCTGAGTTTCTTTTTTTTCCCCAAGATTTCATTTCAAGGTGCAGCTTCCTCGAGTATTAATTCAATTTCTTTTGATAGGTTATACTTTTTCTTGAGGAAATTTAGTGGGCCTCTGATATTTTTACCGAAATTAATGGTTTTTGTCTGAACTTCTTTGTTTTGCAGGACATTTCTATGTGTGTTTATTGCAAATTCCTGACTTTCTTGTTCTGGGATAGTGACATGCGTGTTTCTATTCAGTGAGATCTTGTACATAGTGTAAAAATTGAATTTTCCCTTGAGAAAGAAAAGAAACTGAAAATTGGAGTTTTTTTTCCCTAATATGGGGAATAAATTGGGGAGGAAGCAAGTGGTGGACGAGAAGTACACTAAGCCTCAGGGATTGTATCAACACAAAGATGTGGACCACAAGAAGCTTAGAAAACTCATTCTTGACTCAAAGCTGGCACCTTGTTACCCTGGTGATGATGAATGTGGGTGTGATCTTGAGGAATGTCCCATTTGCTTCTTGGTCTGTTTCTCAATTTTGTTCTTCATTTCTTGTTTTTTGATTGTTTTATGCTATCATTGGATTTTCTTGATTTTTAACAGTAAATTTGGTTCAAAAGTATTTTTTATGTGATCTTGAGGAATGACCCATTTGCTTCTTGCTATATTTCTTTCTTCATGTCTTGTTTTTGGTTGTTTATAATATCATGACATTCTTGGTTGTTTAAAAGTAAACTTGGTTCAAGAGTATTTTGCTGCGATCTTTGAGGATGTCCTGATTGCCTCTTGGTGTGTTTCTCAATATATATATAAATGTATATATATATATATATATATATATATATATATATATATATATATATATAAATGTATATATATATATCATTTCTTGTTCTTTAATTGTTTATGCTATTACTGGAGTTTCTGGGTTATTTTAATTTAATTTGGTTCATGAGTATTTTTCTAATTTACTTGTTTATGGATTCACCTTGTTCTACTTATCCTAATGGGGATTTGAAATGTTGTCTGAGTAATTGAGAAATGAAAAAGGAAGTTACCCTGGCAAAAGAGTTGGATGTAGGAAATAATTGAACTGTTATTTAGAATTTAGTTTAGCCTACTAATTATGTTAAATGACAATCTGGAATGGAAATGTGTTCGTTATAATTTGTTAGCAATTGGGAATGGAACATTGAGTGAATTATATTTGTTTGAATTTTGGTTATGCCACAATTGAGGCTTAGCTCTTATTCTTTTTTGATAGGAGGCTTATCTCTTATTCTACTTTCTGGGACTAGAATAAAGCACAATTGTCATAGTGTTAGAATCAATAATGATTGTTTGTATTCTTAATGTTTTAAAGCACATCATATGATTCGGATGACATTTTTCCCATCAATATTTTCTTTTTATGTTGTGCATGTTTTCAGTACTATCCAAGTCTTAATAGGTCAAGATGTTGCATGAAAGGCATTTGTACAGGTATGATTTGCACTATGTAGTTCCTAATGACATTGTTCTAAATTGATAAAATCCTTGAATTCGTTGATTCTCAGTCTAATGATTCTTTTTGACTTGTTTCTATGTTCCTAGAGTGTTTTTTGCAGATGAAAACTCCGAATTCTACTCGGCCTACACAGTATCCTTCATTTCATTCAGTTTGATTCATCTACATATTTAAGTTTCTGTTGGATCAAAATGATTATGTATGTGTATATGTGGGGGTATGCACTTGCTCATCATCACATGCTCCCATCTATTTTGTGTTGTCGTAGCTGTTTAAGGTTTTCAAATTTCTTTATGCTTACCTTAACCTTAGTAGATGTCCTTTCTGTAAATCCCCAAATTACGCTGTGGAGTATCGAGGTGTCAAGACAAAGGAGGAGAAAGGCTTGGAACAAATTGTATGATTGATTTATCCTAATTATTGCTTTTATCTTTTTCTTCTTTAAGATATCTCAGAGAGCATTGTGACAACCAAATTGAACTTTGTTCTCATAATTTATATGTGCAGGAAGAACAACGAGTTATAGAAGCCAAAATAAGGATGAGGCAGAAAGAACTTCAGGATGAAGAGGAGAGAGTACTGAATCGAAGAGAAATTAGTTCTTCAAGCAGTATTACAGTATCAAGTGAGGTTGATTATTGCTCAACAGCAGGTATATGACATGAGACTGAGTTAACACCTTTAGGTTTTCTTGCTGCGTTTTTGACCACTCACATATTTTCCTTTCCATTGCAGCGCTGTCTTTTGCCTCTGCTGTAGAAGGTGAGGAAATTGTTACCTCTCAGGCATCAGGTGCTGCTTCAGCAGTAGGACCACTTTCTCGTCCAAGGCAAAATAGGTATTTAACTTCTTTGGTTGTGAACTTACTGTTTAATATCATTTACTGTTCTGATTCTATGCAATTCTATGTTGTTTGGACCACACAGTCTAGAAAGATGTGGCTGTCGACAAGTGGCTATCATTTTTACATGATAATTATCTCAAGAAAAAGCTGATTGAAGAAAAAGTATCTTCCTATATTATTAGTTATCAATAATATTATGATAGAAAACTATATTTATAGGAGCTTGCCTAGACATTTAGTTGCAGCAGGTTCCTGTAATATGTGACTGGGTTATAATCCCCCTTTCCCGTGAGTTACCTGATTTGTTCAGTCCATTATATTTCTCTTTTTCTCTGAAAATAGTAGCTAAACTGTCATAAATTCTTATATGCTGAATTTAACTTTCTAAAGTGGATATCATCTTTCCTATTCTGTAGCTGCTAACTTTCTTATTATTGAAGTTGACTCGGGAATGTTGAGGAGCTTTTGATGCTCCTTTAGGATGTTGTGGTGCAATTCTATCTAGAGGTTCCAAACAGTGCTGGTTAATCATAACATCTAGATGTTTAAAATTTAATTTCAGCAACCACATGGAGATGCTTCATATGACAGAGCAACAAATATTTTGGCAGTTTGAAAATAGCCTAATGCCAGCACCATTTTGTTTCCTTCTTGGGGAATGTGGGGAACTCGTTCTTATACTCCATTAACCTGAAAGCAACATCAATTTTGGTGTGCAATTAAGCATAAGCTTGCTTAAATCAATTCCTAGCTGAAAACAAGATACAGACAAGAGCATCATTAAGTCCCTGGCTCCCTGCAGTGGTCAGATCCTGCCATGGAATGGCTGTAACTGTGAGGAAGTTTGCTATCTGTCTATAGGTCCTTGTCCAACACCATCTCTTGTCCTTTTACTTGATTAGGTAGACCTAAACCTTCCATTCAAATCCAACTTTTCCTCTTCATCGTTGGGTTTAGAGATTGCTCGTTTAAAAAACAATGAAAGAATGCGGATTTTGGTTTGGTGCATGATACGGATCTTTTCTGGACATGTCTCTCCACAGTGGGAGTGGCAAGTCTTCTTAGGTCTTTTAAGAGATTTTTCAAAGGACTACAAATATCAATTAAAGGTGTGTTTGAGCCACATTATTTTGGAAGAATGTATTTTGGAATAGTAGATTATGGAGAATGTGTGGTTGAAAAAGAAGGAAAAGTTATTGATGTGATGAAAAATATTATTTTATTGAAGAATGTGTGGTTGAAAATGAGTAGAAGAATGAGAATTGAAATTTTAATGTGGCTCAAACAGGGACTAAGAATCATCTTTTGAGTTCTTCATTTCACTGGAAGGAATGTACTGGTGACTGTACTTCTGTAAAATTGCCATTACATGGTGGTCCTCCTTCCACTTGAACCTTGAACAAAATGACCAAATTATTGGTGTGTTGAGTTTGGCGTGATGGTTTTGAGTTGGTTTATGAGTTTATGAATTATGATGACAATTAAAGTCAGTTTATATCTAGACACTAATGAATGGAATTATGATGGATTAAATTAGTAGTAATTCCTTGGTATACATGGATATCCAGAGCCCAAAAAATATAGTACAAAAACATAGTCTAGAAACCAATCTGATGAAATTTAAACTAGAGAAAGTGATTTGTTAAACAACTGACTTGGAGGAGAAAAGGATAGTAATTGACAGCTGATTTGGAGAATGGTATGACTATAATTTCATCCTGTAAAAATAGCAAAAAAATTGACATCTTTTTAACGAGACACCGCTCCGTAATTTATTCAACTACATTTCTTTATTCAAAATTTTGTACAAAAACTTATTGCTATATTTCTGTTGCTTTTTCTTCATATAGTGCCAATTTCGTTCAAACTTGTTCTCCAGCGCTTGTCAATTGTCTACGAAAAAAGATACTTTTAACAATAATGCTAAATGTACATTATTTTCCTCACATCAAATTTGACATCCCCTTTGTTTTCAAAAAATTGTGGGCGGGGATTTTTTTTAATAAAAAAACAGTCCAATGTTGTGTTGCCACGTGGCATAATATAAAAAATGATGTAAAAGATAATGTACACGTAGCACGATTGTACTTTTAATCCATTTTGTTTTACGTTTCAGTAGTTACAATATAATTCCCATGCATTTGATGTCCCCCAATATCTTTGAAGTTTATTTTTATCCTCCAAGCGAGAATTTTCATAATGTTAATATCTTCTTCCATTTCCTTTAACTGATGTTTATAATTGAACTTTCATAGGATCATTAGGTTTCTTCATAATTCAGAACTTTTTAAAAATATAACAATTGTTTGAAGAATGTTATGGACTATACAGGAGTTGAGGTAGAGAACATTAATGCTTATTGGTTTTTATTTTTGGGAAACATGTCATTATAATTTAATTGTCCATTCTTCGTCAGCTACGGACTTCTTGTGGAACATAACAATCCTCTCCCTATTTATCTCCAATACACTGGACATGGTTATGGCATGAATTGTTGGTAATCCTAGGTGCTAACTTCAAGTGAGAATTAATGGTTTTAAGTTATTAACTTGGTTTGTCCAGCTTAGGCCTGGTCAAAAGTTTGTCCCAAGTTCCTACCTCATCACACTACAGTATCGGTATATTCAGGGGTCTAGTGGTTGGCCTCAAGTTTTCTAAAATGGTACTTGGTCAATCTTAGGGTTGATGGTAACAAGAGTATCATGGGGCTGTGTCGACCCTGTATGTGATTGTCCAATGCCCCATGTCAAATATGGGGAGTTGGAGGTGCTAACTTATAAATTGAAGTTGAGAGTTCAAGTTGTAACTTAGACTAATCATTTTTGGGCCACGTGGGAAAATATGCCCCAGGTCAGTGGTAGACTGGTAGTTATCTTAAGCCTACAACTAATTTATGGATGCGCCAATAAAAATTCAAGCCTGATTTATCTCTGATTTTTTCTAATATGTTCTAGGAATTAACTACTGATCGATAGAATTGCAATATATCTTAGCTCATTGTTGAAAAATTGTAAACAACCTTACAGTATTTAGTCGATAAATACAATGATAATGGCAAACTCAATCTGCATTGCAAAAACTCAGTATCTTTTACTTGATCAGATTGATCTATTGAGCTTCTGGTGCTTGCTTGAATTTTAAATGTCTTCAAAATTTTCTCATATAGAAACATCATTCAGTAGAGTAGAAAAGGAATGTGTTTTAGAAAGTTATAGATGAAAGATGAGAAAGTTATGCTGATAAATGGATCAGCAGTTGCTACTCCTGTGGTTTTTATAATAAACTTGGGTGTCAAATCCTTCCTCTAATACCCTCATTCTATCTTCTATGCAGGGAAGACGAGTTCGACCTGGATCTTGAGGATATAATGGTTATGGAATCCATTTGGCTGTCTATTCAGGTACTTATTTGCAAAATCAATCATTCATGGTTGGACTCGGAAAGTTCACAGCCTTCTGTAAGCTTCACTTGAAAGACTATATTTGGTTTTGGCAATCTTGATGTTGCTAAACACCTACTAAAATGTTCTTATTAGCATTAAAACCGGAACACGTCTGTGTTTGTTCTAAAATTGGACTCTATGAGGTACTTATGTCTTGAATACAGTCTCAGACAATGCTAGAGCATTAGTGCATATATCTTAATGTATAACCCTATATTCAGTTTCTTTCATAATGTTAGCAAGTTCGACCTTCAATCTTCTACTCTGACCTCTTGTTGACTTAAAGATGACGTGTACTTTTTTATTGTGCACATGTAATTATGATAGGAGAGTGGCAGGTATCAAAATCCACCGTATAGTGAAGCAGCTGCATCAGAAGAATACACAGGAGAAGATCAAAGTGTCTCAACATTGATGGCCCCAGTGGCTGTTTCCTCGTCAACTCCTTCTGGCGGTCTTGCTTGTGCAATAGCAGCCCTAGCCGAGCATCAACATGCGGGTGGAGAGTCGAGTAATTATGGCAACCACATGTGTACATATAACATGCCTGCCTGTAGCAGTTTTCCCAACCAGGAACAAGAATCTGAAAATTACTTTCCTGCAGAAAGTGCCATTGTTGCATCACCTGATAGTCAGTTGGTAATGCCCAGGGATTCTGGAGAATGGGTCGATCATAGATCGGAATTGACTGAAGTTGGAACCAGCTATTCAGGTTCTGCTGCAGTCCCCCAACAATATGAAGGTGAGTGTAGCTTCCAACCTGTTGCTGGATCCATTGTTCCAGAGAGTTTTGAGGAGCAGATGATGCTAGCCATGGCTGTTTCATTGGCCGAGGCTCGAGCCAGGACAAGTGCACCAGGTGTTGCATGGAACTAGCTAAGGTATAGAGGAGTCGCTTACCAATTTACACTCCACAGCGCATTGATTTCTGCGCCATAAATTCAAAAACAACATGAAAATTTGTTCATTCCTTGAATTTATGTACACTTGGAAAAACAGTGAAAACGATTATAGGAATGAAGGTTGTACGGCAACTCAATTTCCAACAGTTCAGGTACCCCCCTTATTCATCAGTGGTGGTGCATAGAGTTTCTAACTTTATACCAAGTGCTTTCAGTCTGGATTTAATTGATTGCACGTCTTGTAATTACTTAAACTGACATTAGCGACGAGATTCCTCAGTGAGAATTATTTGTTTAATATCAAGGATTTGGAGTTTTATTTGATGTGAGAATATATACGTTTGAAATTGTATTCGGGTTCTGGATTCCATTTCAGGCAAAGGTTGGCCACCAAAAGTTGTATTGTTACAGCTAAAGGACAGGGATACAGATTACAGGGTACTGGCAGTCTCAGGTAAGTGCAAGAGTAATGTAGATATTCTCGACTTGATAGTTGGATTCTCTGTCAATTGTCGACTGTGGTTTGTCTCAAATCTATTTTTCATCCAGTTCAAATTTATGCTTTTGAGCATATTTGATGGAAGTGCAAATGCACTTTTGCATGAGCATTTCTGTAAAGTGTAACAGGATAAAGAATGTTATTAATGAACCTGTTACGCTGCTGCTTGTTCCGAAGCTACTGGACTAGTCAAGGCAAGGACATGGGCATGTTAAGTACGTCGCATTGAGCATGACTGGTCGTTATTAAATAAAGGGATACGATATAAAATTTGTCAATTGTTCGTTCAATTCTGAATTCTGATCCAGCACAAGTTTGGCAACTGTTTATCAACCGTTTATAATTGGTCAAAATCAAAAAAAATTCCAGATTTTGTGGAAATCATAAAAAACTACTCGCATATATATACCACTTATTTTTAATATTATAAATAAAAAAAATTATATATTTACTTGGTAAAAAAAATTTAAAATAAAAATTATAAAATTTAAGAGTGGTTATATCCGCGCAATATATATATATATATTTTTGATGAATTTACTACATTTTAATTAAATTAAAGGTCATTAATCTTTATTCATTCTAACATTTATATCTTTAACTTTTTTCTCATAACATTTTTATTTTCAACATTTCATTGATCATAAAATCTTGTCCTTAATCATGGTTTTCAATCAAAAATATTGTTAACGTGATTTAAAATGATGATCAAATACTTAATCGTATTTTTGAGCAGTATTAATTGTTTTGATTATTCAAAAATACAATGGGGATGAGTCCTTTTAATTTATCTTAAAGAAAATTTTGGAGAGAATAAGAATGTGATGAAAAAAATTGAGACATAAATTTGATAAGGTGTAAAAGTTATGAAATTTTTATGTAATTAAAATATATTTTAGTTATTGACAAAAGAAAACTTGTACATGTAATTATTACCTCAAGATTTCAAAATGCAGTTTCAATTTAGAAAAAAGCTGCAGGTACAAGATTCTTGGCCAGAAAAAAACAGGCACAACGCCCTCTTCGCCTGTTTGTCATTTTTTTTCTTCCAATGAAAATGTGCCAAGTGTATTTTTTGTACATTTTTCCCGTACTCATACTGGTTAATCACTTCATATATTAATTAATTTCCCTTTCCAAATTTCTCCTTGATTCAAGCATTAATTCAATGGTTATATTGAGTAAATCAATATTTCTTGTTCGAAAATTTCTGTATTTATTACATCAAGATTTCAAAATACAGTTCCAATCAATTTGTATATTAATTGATTTTGTTTTCCTTAATTTCCCTTGATTCAACATTAATTCAATGGTTATATTAAGTAAATAAATATTTCTTGGCTGAAATTTCCTTAGTCAAGTCTCTCTCTCTAAATATATATACAAGTGTGTATTGTTCAAGTTAATTTCCAGTTTCTTGAATATATATACACACAATAGATTCTGCGAATCAAGATGGAGATCAACGGTAGTATCATTGGCACGGTGAAGAAGACGACTCAAGGCCGAAAAAAATTGAAATCAAGAAAATCGAAAATCTGAGCAGTAGGCAAGTCACCTTCTCCAAGCGCCGAGTAGGGCTTTTCAAAAAAGCCAGTGAACTCTGCATACTGAGTGGCGCAGAAATCGCCATTATCGTCCATTCTTTAGGCAAACGCGTGTTTGCTTTTGGTCACCCTAACATCGATTCAATAATCGAACGCTTTCTGAATGGAAGCAGCAGGAGTTCTGAATCCAACTCCCTGGCCCTCGTGGAAAACAACTTTCCGAACACACCGGACTATAACCGTCATTATTCGCATGTTTCGAGGGAGTTAGAGATGGAGAAGGAGCGCAAGGAGGCAATAGACGAGGAGAAAAGGGTGGCCAACGGTGGCAGGGCCGGCCCTGTGGCGAGGCAAACGAGGCCGGCGCCTCAGGCCCAAAACCGGAATGGCCTATTTTTGGCCCAATTTTTTTTATAATTAGTAAAGGAGGAAAAGGGGGAATCTGTTTTCATCACCTCCAGCTCGACATCCACTCCTCCAGCTCCACCAGCGACTCCTCCAACTCCGATCGGACTGGCGACTGGCGACGTCATCCAACTCCAGCCGATGGAAAGATTAAAAAGAAGGTGATATTTTTTGAGAATCTGTTTTTGTACCTTTAGGGCATGCCGGCCTGCTTTGGAATTTTGGGGAACTGTCGTACTGGTTATGGTGTTTCTATATTACTGGTGTTTGGTTTTGGGAGTTCATGAAGCGTTCGGTTTTGAGTGCACATATGTTGGCATATTTTTTTTTCCTACAATTAGTATTTGCTCTCTGTCCTTTTCTTTTCAATTCACGAAATCGAGGTATGAATTACTGTAATTTACAGGATAACACTAAATTTATGATGGGTCATCTCTGGAAGGGTTTCTAAATATAGTTATAAACAAGAGAGATAATTTTACTATACTATGAAGATGTTGCAGAGTTTTTAATTGAAAATAAATGTTTGATTTTCGTATAATTTTCTAAATAGTTTGATTGTGTAATTAGTATAGAATTGTATGAATAAAGTCTTTCCCATTGCAATTCAGAAGACGTGAAATTATACAAATTTTATATGCTAATGTTAAGATCCCTACTGATGAATCAAGGAACTCGTTGGCTTAAATTGGAAAGGCTTGCTGTCCTTGTGTTTCTTGTATGCTTCCCTTAAGAGATGCATATTATTTCTCGTTAGTGCTGCTGTATACTTAACATTTTTCGTTCTAAGCATGTTTGGGTTGTGCTTCTTTAGACAGCATCAAAGGTGTTGCTGTCAAAACAAAGACCCTTTAATGCACAACAAAACATAAGTTGTTGTCGAGAATTTTGAATCGGGGGCCATTAATCATTGATGTTGTTTGCATTTTTTGTGTTACATTTATCTTATGAAGGGCTCGGTTTTGAGTGCACTAAACATATTATGAACTGTTTTGTAGGAGAAGCAAGAAGTTATTATTGAAAAGATGACTAGAAACAAGTGGAAATATATCATCACTATGAAAGGCCTATAGCTTTTTGGTAAGAAATATGTTGCGTCTTATTCTGAATTTCATATATTATGTTTCTGATGGAGTCGTCGGTGCCACATCCCAAATGTTGGTGGGGGGGCCCAATTTACGGAGTTTGCCTCGGGCCCGAAAATCACAGGACCGGCCCTGAACGGTGGTGATGGATTCTGGTGGGATGCGGCGGTGGACGGCCTTGAATTGGATGAACTCGAACTTTACATGGCGGCGTTGGAAGAGTTGATGAAAAATGTGAACATGAAAGCCAATGATCTTATGCTGTTACAGAATTCGAGTTCATTGGCTGCTGGTGCCCCCATGACTGAATTTAATCCGACCATTGAACCATGTTCTTTTGATGATATTCTGGTGAATCAAAACCAGATTAGTAACTACGATATGGTAATTGCATGGTTCCTTTTGGTGATTTCGGACAACATGGTTAGGTTAGGTTAGGTTAGTTTAAGAACATATGTTCACCAGTTAGATAATTAGCTCGACAATGGAAAATTTGCATGATTTTTTGCAAAATTTAGGGTTCGGCAGACTTTTTTCATCCATTTCATGCTGATAACCTTTGCTTTCAGTGAATTGAATGGTCTTAAATTCTATCGTTGATGTATTTGTTTAGGTTATGGTCTTTAGCAAACTGGAATCAAAATTAGATATTAATTTGACTAAAGATCCAATCTTTGATCATTGATGTATAGAATAGTAGCCTGTTTGTTTCCAATTAAAATTGAAAGTATAGTCATTGTTGGATCTCATTCGTCTAATAAAAGTCAACAATAACGGCTAGCTTTTCAATTTTAATCCGATTTTAATCTCTACTAGATCTCGTTGAGACATAGTTGTCGAGGAATTAAACTCTTGTTAGCTCGAGATTCTTGGTTGAGAGTTATACTATCGCAAAATTCAGTCTACCATATACATAGAACACGACTAATTATCATGAAATGAACGAATTAACTATTGAAATTCAATTGTTCAATCAAAGGAACTAGTTCATTAAACACCCCTTAAAACTCCTAATGGGCAAACTTTTTACGGTGCTCTTAAGTGAGAAGGTGTACGTGTTGATTTTGGAATGGCAACGAACTTTTTATTTGTAGACTACACAAAAATTGGTAGAAAAACTCGATGTGAAAATTGCTACTAATTTTGGATCCATTTAGTGCTAAACGTGTCAATTCATCCACACACATTTGAGTTAAAATATTGGGCCTCCTCCATTGGAGCAATGCCCATTTTCAAAATTAGGCCCAAAATTCATCAGTAGAGAATTTTTACTGACAATCAAGGACAAAAACAATTTGCATCTGTACTTATAAATTGAGTTAATAGACAAATATCTAAGATATCCTGCATACAGTAGAATGAAATTCCAGGCTCTCCAATGGGTTTGGTTGATGTGTGCAGTTTGCATGTCTCTGACATAGAACATAAGAAAAGAAGAAAAGCTTTACGTGAGCCGTCATCAAACCATTTCTGAACATAGAATCAGTTCTCAAGGTTCAGAGGAGCCATATACTGAGGTTCCGGTTGAAGCTCATGCATCTTGATTAACACCACTGATCTTTTTCCAAAACCACAGGAAGCAGCTGTTTATGATTTTCTGTAGTGGAGATAAAAATCGAAATAAACAAAAAAACAATGGTCAGCTTCTGGAAAAAATTGAGGCCACTGCTTAGTCCAGGAAACATCAAAAGAAGACAGATATCAACTTACAATTGATATCAATAATCGTCATCACTTCCATATTGTTGGCATAATGATTGCAATCCACTGCTTGCAACAGCGGTGGGTCCTGTCCCCTGATTCTTTGGCTTCTCCTTAGCTGACTTGTTACTAGTGGAATCGGGAAGTGGTTTCTTAAGAATAGAAACTGTGATGGTTGAAGACTTGAAAATGAATTTACCACTATCAGAAGCCCCAGAAACCTGCATATTATCTGCAATAACCGCAATGGTTGTTTGTTCAGTGTTTCAGAAAAACATATGCCATTTAACATAATCTGGCCATCCCAAAGCGGGCAATGTATTGTTTGCCAATAACAAACAGAGCAATTAGTGATAAGTTGGATGGCATAACGAGTACCCAGGCATAATATGTCAATCCAATCCAACTTTCAACAAACAATAGTAGCTAAAGAGAGGGAGTGCTTTGTGAAACAGAGTAAACTCATGCATCATTTATTACATGGAAAACGAATAACCATATGCATTACGTCAAAATCCATATGATCCAACATTCAACAAACTGTAGTTGCTTACAATATATTATATCCTAACGCCAGGATACAGAATCCTCTATCGAAACTGGAAACTTTGAATTCGAAAGAAATGTTTTTAACAGTAATAATTCCAGGGAAAGCTGTACCGGACCTTTTTATCATTTTAAAATAGAGAGAGAACTGGCCAGTGACTACGAATACAACATGGGTCAGAGGAGATCAACAAAAAATTATATCTTGAAATGGAACTTGAGGTCAAGTTACTAACCTTTACTGTTAGAGCTGTCAAGATCAGGGCCCTTCGTCAAAGAATCTGTTGGATTGCAAGGTTCTTCGGATACCTTTCTCCTCTGCACAAAAAGAAAATGCATTGAGTGTCCAAACTATATATACAAGCAGGCTTATATAAATGCTTCTCAGAGAATACCCACTAATCAAGCCAATTTGTAACGAGATCAAAATATTTGACATAACTAGTAGATTCAGGAAATGCTCACGCTTCGAGAACTCATCCTAACTGGTTTAGAGGTCATAAAATTAGTTAGTTTTTTTTTTTTTTTAGTAATATTAAATTTAGCTCATGGATGTGGCATGTAAAACCCATCCCTCACAAGTGGAATCAGATGCAACAGTTCTCAAACCCACATGGCTATACAATAACCAGCCAGCACCAGCAGCACCATTATCTCCTTTAAGAAATGATATGGACTTGACAAAGTTTAAAGTATTCTCCACCCTACCTTATCTTCCATCACACCTCCCTCAAAGTAAAAGAGATAAAACATACGAATAGGTGGACATCAAGCAAGTGAAACTGACTACAGCAAGTGTTTAATTTTTATCTTTAGTATCTTTACTAGAAAACTTGTACATCGGAAGTTTTTGGGACACTTTCTGGCAGCAGTCACTGAGTGAAGGTACTTGTTCCCCTTTCAGGTCAACGAGAATATTGGATACACAGGTTCACCCGACTGGTATTAGTCAATAAAGTTGACTCGTCAAGAATAGATAGATAAAATAGAATTTAAATAAAAGTAAATAAATATGTGAATGATGTTATTGTCTCCAATGCTCATGCACAAGGTTTAGACTGTCTCCTGAGATTAAAAGAATGAACTAGAACTAGAACTAGAACTAGAACAGAATTTGAAAAAAACAAAAGGAGTGCTTATGAACATTTTCCTGTCAGTAGCCGTTCAAATTCACAGTTAAATATTCATGCCGTGCACATAGCATCATGAAAGTGGAAATAGTTACCATGTATCTAACTCGTTCTTGTCCCAATTTTCTTGATATATGAAATCTAATTTTAAAGAGCTCTTAAGAGGAAATTATTTCTAAATCCCTCATTCATGTATCATGGATTGGCAGGGATAATTTAATTCCGCGTCTACAGGTTGTCCACATCCTGTAATGAAATTACTGATTGTGCTCTGTCTTCAGATTAATGATTTCTTTCACCGAATGATATTAAATGCAGCTAGTTAGAATACCAACCACGTAGCAATCGGCAGATCAAAAGAGTCTCTGCAATTTACATCTTGATAGCATTCAAATTCTGGCCTATGTTATGTACTTATGGAGTAGATAAAAGTTTCTATAGCACAATTTTATATCATTGGCATTACTCTATTTTCTGCAAGATGTTTAATAAAAAAAGTACGATCAACGTTGACTTTTTCAAATAGAGAGAGACAGATATTTACACATTTAGAGTACATTGTTTCACAACCAGATAATAAATGGTTAGTTGTCATTGAAACTATTCCTAGCTCCAAACGTTCTGAGTAAGTGGGAGACCCAGGAATTTGTTTTCCTCAACACTTTTTTCTGAGAAATACTTTTACCTCAATTTACTTATTTAGCTTATCTTTCGCCCACTTAAGTTTGAGTGAGAAGAGAAACAGAGAATTTAAGAAGGACAAAACTCAACCAGAAGGCCAAGATAAGTACTAAACCTTCAAATGATCAGCAGATGTTCCTCCTTTGTCAAATGAAAACATGGGCAAATCGTCGTCGTCATCATCAATATCCTCATCATCAATCCTTCGTAGAACAGTAGGCTCTCGTGGTCCCTTTGTAAATAATTAAACCAAGCAATGCCCAAAGTGAACAAATACACAAAGAAACAAAGTAATAATAATAATAATAATACAAACAATAATGATAAGAATTTGACAACAAATGCTCACCTTGAACACAGCCTTTATAAGAGCTTCATCCTCTTCTTCCAACTTCCTTTCCTATCAGAACAGAAGTTCAAATTATAATAAGACACAAGGTATGGAATAGTTCGTACAAGAATGCAGAAAGGTCACATTTTTGCTAGTCAAAGTTCAAATAAAAATTGAAAAAAAAAAAAAAATCTTCACATTTATAATTAACGATAAATCGATAACCAAGACAACCGCTTCTAATTTTGTTATGGACCAACTCCTGTGTAACTTTGAAATTGTAATAAAAAAATTTTGCTTTATAAAATTAGGTTTCTCATCTTCCTTTTTTCTTGTTATGATCCTGACATAGGTTTGCTTTGTTGCAACTGTTGTTAGATCCTATTAAAAAAAATACTCCAAAATCACTTTAGTATTGCTAGCTTTACCCAGTTAACTGACTAATGTGACTCTTAAATTAAGGAATCAACACCCAGAAAGAAGTCTCGTGAACAGATCAGCCAATTTTTGTATTTTCTACCATCACTCTGAGGGCAGCCGTATAACCACCACACTAGCATCCATCAATGCAGTAAGTTTAACAAAATAGAACCGTGACATAAATACTCAGAAGTCTTAGTTCAAACGACTGATAAGTAATAATGAAATATCTCCCAGCTCCCTAAGCAGAAACACAAAGCTAGAGAGAGGAGAGAGAGAGAGAGCACATATTCTATACTAAACTAGCATTAGCATCTCACCTTTGCCTCATTTGAGCGTTGCAAAGTTTCAAGCATTGCATCTACGCTCACAGTTGCATGTCTCGACTGAAAAAAGAAAGAAAAAATAATATGAGCCAAATTAAGGGTTAAAATGACATTCAAAAAGGGAAAATAAGTATACAAGAAGTGATTAGAAACCAATATATGAGCACATCACTTGATCAAGTGATCACCTTCATAGACTTCATTTCATCTAAAGCAGCTAGGATATCCATTTCTCTCTTTGAGTCCAAAGTTCTATTCTCCAGCGATTTCATGGCATCTCCCATCTCTTCAGCATTCCTTTTCTTTTTCTCTTCGTCCATTACCTATCAAGAAGGAAATAACAATTAATGAAACCTAAGTATGTGCAAAAATGAAAAAGGCTTTACATGAGTATGAAGGGCACTCAGATAATAATAAAAATAATTATTCACCTCATCCTCTGCACGCCAAGGTTCATAATTTCTAGATGCACCAGACTCAACAATATAATCAGAATTCTGTGGATCCGTCTTGAATGTAATTTCAGCCGAGCATTTAGTACATTTGAAATAGAACCTAAAAATTTGGATTCCAAGATAGGTCTGCAAATAAATGTAACATGCAAAATAGAGTTAAATAATGAAGTCATTAGCAGAAATCAATTAAGAGTATGCTTATTGTTCGGAAAGAAAAAATACAAGAATACACAAAAACCAAAACTAACATAATTCGTAGCCACGGTACAATGATGATTATTGATCATTATAAAGATTCCAATCTTCCAAAATATGGAAGCTTCTACTGTTCTACAATCTATCTGGTAGAACAAATTGAGGATTCAGACTCATTTCCATGTTCATTAATGGAAGAAAATGACAAACAAAATTATTTTGGATTTGAGAAACTGGGTTAAGCTAGCAATACTACAAAATTGAAAACCAAAATTCTATCCTGTTCAAAGTCCCCGAAATCAAATAATACAAGATCTGAAGCACCATCCATATCTCATAACAGAAATAGAATAACAACCCATTACTAAAATCAACAAATAAATCTAAAAGATACAAGATTGCGTCCTTTATAGAGACCTCAAAAACCAGTAACACAAAAGCGTAACCACTGCTCATTTCTTAAAATAAAACCTAACAAAAACCCTTAGATACCAAATGATAAAATTAATTTTAAAAGGTCCAAAGGCCACACAAACCAACTAATCAAAATTAGACTCACTACCTTCAACCAATATCAAAAGAAAACCAATTCAGGTCATTAGGCCCTTGTTTGGTGGAATTAAAATCAGATTTTTAGTAGATTTTGATAAAAGTTGATGAAATGCGTGGTTGAAAAGTTGTAGCACTCATAAAATATATGTAGTTAAAATTGATTGTTGACTTTGACTTGTATTAAAATTTGAATTTGAATCGGTACCAAACATGGGCTAGATATCTATCAATTAAATAGAACCCCAAACTTCCAGATCCTCAAAATATAATGATCAAATCTTAAAACCAAAAAATTTGAGGACCAGCGACCCAAGACAACATTCTAAGCAATACCCATGACTAAAAATCAAATCAAACAACTCATTATTCAAAAAAATCAATTAAACCTAAATAGAAGTAACATTTATGTATTTGCGTGTACCTCTCCGATGACATCTTCCTTGCGGGAATTAAATTTGGTACCCTTATAGATGTAATTCCCACAGGTGCCACAGCGGATGCTCATGGGGAGCATCATGCGAACCTTAATTTGTTGGTTCTTCGGCTGCCGCCGCCGCGGAATCTTCGCCGGATCGAAGTCTGGCGGGTAGTATTTGTTCAACACTTTTCTCTCACCCATCTCTGCTTTTCGTCAGCAGAACTTCAGACTGGAACCTCAGGAGCAATATCGAATCAAAGCAACTTCAGCCTACAAAATATTCCAAAAAATTAATTTTATCACTAAAAAGTAACTATTTTCATCAGATAGATAATTATTTCATGCACACTCCATGAAAACGGAGAAATTCCCAAACGACAAACAATAGTCAGAAAATGCAAAACAATGTGAAATTGCAAAAAATAAAAATAAAAATAAAAAATACTGTTTCTTGGGGCGGAGCCACCTGTGGTCTAGCGGGGGCAACTTGCCTCGCTGGATTTTAGTCCTATGTATTTCACCTATTACACTTGAGGGCGGTAAAAAATTCAAGAAAATATTATCGAAAAAATCACCGTCACTAGAGGAAGATTCCCGAGAAACAACAATTTCGAAAAATAAATATATTATAAGGAGTTGAGTTAAAATTCAATCATTCACAATAATCAGATCGAGTGCGACTCAACATATAAGCCCCTTTTTACAATAATAAAATCTTATACTACCTTCCAATTTTGATGATGAATAAGTTGAGTAAAAATCAATGCAACACGAGATAAATTAGTGCCGGGGGTGATGAATATGTATACCTTTTTGCTTCTCCCCCAATTTTTTTGCTTAATGCCGAGGAAGAAAACCTCGTCGCTCGTCCCCCTTTCCTCTTGGAATAAGACTTGTTTATAGTTGGATTCCAATGGGCCTCGATCAAGTTAGTAATAGATAAATAAAATAAAATAAATTTTTTTTTTTTACAAATTAAGTGATTAACAAAAAAATAAAAAACTTGTGAATCTGATTGTTAATTTCCTATATGTTCCGTCTCTTTCTCTCTTTCTTTTTTCATTGTGATATAAAGGGGGAATGAATTGTTCGCTTAAAAAATAGCATTATTTTTCGTTTTATCCTATCAGAAGCCACAAAATCGTGGAAGAATACTACTCAAATAAGTCATACTTTTATGTTGTTAAACATCCCGTTAAATGTCACAATGATCGCATGTGACAACCATTTATCTACATGAATAATTGTCACATGAAATTATCGCAATTCTACAAAAATAGCAATGTCATAGTCACAATAATTTGTCACATTTCACGTAAACTCATGCCAAATTAATTGGTCATAATTATACGATATAAAATGAGTCAAAGTAACAATTTCTTCTTGTTAAATAGCTATTTCAAGATCACAACGATAACACGTGTAGAAGAAGTTACATCCCCACAACATAAGTCACAACATACTTTCAACGTTTCTTCTAGCTACTGCAATGTCGACTCATAATTTTTAGAGATTTCAATTATTGATGTCGTCGATCATTTTGTAGGGATATAGTTAAAAAGAAAAAAAACTATTTTCATATATCCACCAATTAGTTCTAATGAGAATCTTTTAATTTAGGAAGCCTACCATATACCGAGAGCCAGCTTTGGAGAGATTCTTTGAAATTTATTTTCTCCAAAACTATGTTCAACCACATATTCTATGGACTCGTGATTTTCTCTGTTTTTAATCACATTGCATGAAAAAATTGTTTTTCACTCAAAAAAATAAAAATCGAGCGGTGCCTAGGGAGTGCCAAGCGGCGTGCAAGGTAGTACAGAGCCCATGTGACCCTATACAATTATCAAAATCCAATAAAATCTCTTCTAAACAAGTCGTAATTGTTTGTAGCAAGATTATCCTCCACTGGATCCTAGAATGCCTCTAAATCATTCAAAAGAATGACTTGGAATCATAAATTGGCAGGGTGGTCTAACTGCACTCCGCTCAATGTAATTACCATCTAAACTGATGTTTAATATTAACAGTGATGAATAACATTACTTTCTCAAATGCAACTATTTTGTAGAATCTTTGCTATACATATCCAAGATGTTTCAAAGTTCTTCCAAGCATGACATTTTATTTCGAGGGAGACCACCTCTTAGTTAATTCAAGAAATCTATTTTAAGAACAATTTCTTTCGCCTACCAGTGTTGAGGGAGCAAAACACAACAATTTTGGGGGGCTTATCAACATCACTAGGTGCAAGCAACGTACAATGCACGTTTGCTTAGTTTGTATTTAATATTTTTGTTTAATAATTAATTTGTTATTAATAAAGATGTAATTTTGTTTGGTTAATTAAAGGCGTGTCTGGGCGCGCTGCAAGGAGGAAGGAAAATTGATTATGTTACCTTTTTTTAAAAAACTACAGCCCTATAGTGAGAGAATTGGTCCAAAATTGAGGCTCCCAACGGCTTGATTTCTACTGAAAAACAGAAACAGACACCCTATAAATAATTAATGATGTAATTTTTATGTAATTGATAAATAATTAGATGTGTGATTTTGATATTGTGATTGAGGTTGGTGAGATTGAAAAAAATAAGCAAAAGTAGACAAATTTGAAGAAATTGTTAAATTGTAAGGGATCCAAAGTTCGAGGGCTAAAATGTAAATATTTAAAAATTGTGCCGAATCTCACGATGAAGATTTGAGAGTGCTCGGAGTCAATTGAATAAAGGAAGATGTCAAGAGGATCAAATTTAGTCAAAAGATGATCACAAATCAATTTCCAACCGAAAAGTTATGTTTCGGTGTTTTAGTCTCATATTAAGACCTATTTTTGGCATAGGAAGTGGTCGAATTTAAGAATGATGTCTGAATTAAAGTTGTAGCCAGATGAGTTAGCTTTCCAACGCATTTTGCATCAGCTCAATAGGATATCGGAATACGAAGTTATGATAAAAACACTGAAAGAAGGTGCAGCTACCTGTTTAAAACAAGAAATTCCGTTACATAGTCCGTTATATTGAGACCTATTTTTTGCATATAAAGTGGTTGAATTGGAGAATGATGTCTAAATCAAAGTTGTATCCAGATGAGTTAGCTTTCCAACTCATTTTGAATCGCCTCAATTGGACATCAGAATACAAATTTATAATAAAAATATTGAAAGAATGTGCAGCTGCCTGCTTAAAACAAGAAATTTCGTTACATAGTCCGTTATATTGAGACCTATTTTTGGCATAGAAAGTGATCCAATTAGAGAATGGTGTCTGAATCAAAGTTGTAACCAAATGAGTTATATTTCCAACGTAATTTGAATTGCCTCAATTGGATATCGGAATACAAAGTTATGATAAAAATACTGAAAGAAGGTGCAGCTGCCTGTTTAAAACAAGAAATTCTGTTACATAGTCTGTTATATTGAGACATATTTTTGGCATAGAAAGTGATCGAATTGGAGAATGATGTCTGAATCAAAGTTGTAGCCAAATGAGTTAGCTTTCTAACTCATTTTGAATTGCCTCAATCGGACATCAAAATACAAAGTTATAATAAAAACACTGAAAGAAGGTGCAGCTACCTGTTTAAAACAAGAAATTTCGTTACATAGTCCGTTATATTGAGACCTATTTTTGGCATAGAAAGTGATCTAATTGGAGAATGATGTCTGAATCAAAGTTGTATCCAGATGAGTTAGCTTTCCAACGCATTTTGAATCGCCTCAATCGGATATCGAAATACAAAGTTATGATAAAAACACTGAAAGAAGGTGCAGCTACCTGTTTAAAACAAAAAATTCCGTTACATAGTCCGTTATATTGAGACATATTTTTGGCATAGAAAGTGATCGAATTGAAGAATGATGTCTGAATCAAAGTTGTAGCCAGATGGATTAGCTTTCCAACGCATTTTGAATCGCCTCAATCGAATATCGGAATACAAAGTTATGATAAAAACACTGAAAGAAGGTGCAGTTGTCTGTTTAAAACAAGAAATTCCGTTACATAATCCGTTAAAACAACAAATTTCGTTAGTTTTTCCGTTAAACCAACAAATGCCGTTAAATAGGCACTTTTTATATATAGAAAGATATATATAAGGGCTCTTTTGATTTGTATTTCAATTTTTAGTTTCAAGTTCATTTTCAGTTTTTTGTTTTAATGATCTATTTTAAAATTGTTAAAAACGCATTTGATTTATCATTCTGAAAAATTGTTTCCCAAAATAGAAAAATAGAAAAAAAAAAGTTTGGCTTGAAAATTTGAGAAATTATTTTATGACATTTTATTTCATGAAATTTGATTATTCAGTAAAATCGAAAAAAAAATTATATCTATATATTATCAAATAATATGTACATTTTTAAGGCATATGAATCTTACAAATTTTATTTTTTTGTTACAAAAGAAAAATAAAAAAAATAAAAAATTAAGTTAGCAAACTATAATAAATAAATTAATTAATGACGCTGTTTGAGAAATTTCTTGTGTTAATTTAAATATATTTTTTATAATTTTTATGTAAATAATTATTAAGTGCTTGAATTATTTTTATTTTTCTAGAATTTTTTTTAAAATTACGTAGATGGTTCTCTCAGAGCTTAAAACTATTTTTAGTTTTTACTTACAATTTTTATAGATAATCACTTATTCAATTATTGTTTTCCGTGCGATGGCCCAGGACGAGGGGGTACTTCTGATATTTTGACATGTGATGCATTTTGTTTGGCAATTTTTTGGATGTTAAATACTATTGAAAGCATTGTAAGCACATCACATTATGGCAAGGTAACGTTTCGTAGTTTAATGAATCTTTTACTTACTTGATGGGTTGGCTAAGAGATTATTTATGGTTAAACTCTTCACATTTACAATTCATTTTTTCAAAATTTTATTTAAACGTTTACTTTTCATGTCCAGAGTATTCATTCAACACACATAAAATGTCAAATATGCATTTTGAATTTAATGTCTTACTGCCATTCATGCTCCTAACCGTCTTAGGACTCTTAGCAACGGACGCGACTGATCCAAGTGTGCATATAGTGCAAGGAAAATAGTGCTCAAGAGAACTCAACTGATGTGAAGAATTGGATGGTAAGAAAAATAGCATTTTATTCTGATATAAGATTTAAATTCATAATACAGAAAATATTCCGTTTTCAACTAACAGAATCCAAGAAATAAAATAGCTGGAAATAACATGAAGAATATCAAAGGGTATAAAACGTTTTTCATAATCTTTTGAACTTCAATAGAAGGATGCGACGCAATAGCATCTTCGAAAGTGCACTCGTCATATATCATCTTGTTTGATTCCACACCATATCATCTGGTTACCTTGTAGCTCTGGATGATACAAAAACATCGAGGGCATCAATGATAGAGACATGAAAATATGTGCACAAGTATCAGGGCTAAATTGCCTATAAGCCTAAGCAAGTGCAAGCTTTTAACAAAATAATAGTTTCGGCTAATCCTTCAAGGTTGTGTGCGTGCAGTCCATTTTCTGTCAATTCTTGAAAAATACATACCTTCACCCGTTTCACTAACTCTTTAGCCTTTGGGTCATTCTTGAAATGATCTCTTACGGGCTGCACAGGGAAGAC
The DNA here is from genome assembly GCA_035079005.1 of Fraxinus americana. Classification (NCBI taxonomy): domain Eukaryota; kingdom Viridiplantae; phylum Streptophyta; class Magnoliopsida; order Lamiales; family Oleaceae; genus Fraxinus; species Fraxinus americana. The sequence goes on along the minus strand of CM068706.1, from coordinate 53,382,289 downwards.
ACGATGAATTAATCAGAGGCAATTGATAGAGAAGAAATATTCCTCTGCATACATAGAAGGGGTCCAAGAAATCCTAGCTTAGTGTATCGAATGGATAGACGTCAGTCAGCAAAAGTACTACATATTCAACTTCTAAAAATCTGAAGATTAAGAGTTTACAATCGAATCCCAACTTGAATTATTTCAATCAAATGAAGCTTGCGATCAAATGGTTAGATGCAGCATCATATCAAAGTTGGACGACAGTGAAATGAATCAAGGCTTCAAGAACCTATCACAGTTTTTGAAGTTTTCTACTAGTTGGTTTATTCCTCTCACAAAACGCGAAAACAAGACAAAAGAAAGAAAATGGATATGTGACGTCGCATGCAATGCAAACTGCCACATATTCACAAAATATAAATAAATAAGTACAATTACAATTTTTAGGTCCGTTTGGCCCCCGTTAAATTTATAATACATTTTCTCTCTTCTTTTTAACTATACATTCTCCAATAAAATAATATTACACATAAACCAAAAACTTTTCCTTCTTTTTCAATCACATATTCTCCAAAAAAATACTATTTCAAAAATTATAACATCAAATAATGGGGGCCAAACGGGTGCTTAGACTTCAAGCCATGAAAAAAGACACGTGTACATGAGGTAAAACATATCACCATCACATTATGATATAATCATTGCAACACATACGCAGATCATGATATTTGCACCAAAATCTAGAGTGCGCTTGGGGTTGAGGTAGGTGCAAAAAGGGGACATATGTGATATGAAACTACTCGACACTCGTAAACAACTAAAATTTATATAACTGCAGGATTCAAGTGAGTAGAACATGCTCAAGCGGGTGTTTGCTGTGTGTGAATCAAATTACGACGACAAAATATGAGTAAAGTCTCTTCTAACATAGATAAGGTCACATAATACTTGGCAGGCCAACATGGCCGCACTTCTTGAAAATTATAGACTTATTTATTACGAGTCTTCTGAAAGAACTAGATATAGGAAGAATTTTTTTTTTTTTTTAAAGGAGAAAATGGAGACAGAGTCGTACAAATTTAATGAATCATTTCAATACACTAGGAGGAAACTATTCATTCCTCAAACAGTCAGTTAAAAATAGGACAGAGGACCTGAAGTTCTTACTTTTTTATGCTTACTGATAAGCGATATCAAGTAATTTACCAACATTATTATTTTGTTCATTATTTTTTTTCTTGTAACTGTTGGTTTCCATGGTAAAGAAAAAATCATCCAACTATTTTCCTTTTGTTTTGGCAACAAATTACCAATTGTGAATGCTTGCTTCAGTATCATGACATAGCAAACAAAGCATGTGTATCTTTAAAAGAAACAAATGACACAAGTGATTGCACAAAAGAATAGAACTTTTGAAATCAAATATAACAATTTTATACCAAGACAAAGTCGTCGCCAAATATATATTCTATAACATGGTATATATGGTGATCAAGAAATTCCATCACAATACGAGTGTACATTAGAAATGCATATTGCAATCCTATATTAGTATGTGGATGAATATAACCCCCTCATTCTTGATATTGGAATAAAAAATTTCAATCATGGAATACAAAACTTAAACATGACTAGAATTCAGTAGTTCAGACATGATTATATCAAATACCTGTAGTATCTGGTTAAGTGCCTTAGCTAGAGCGGGTTTGAGGTCCCCAGGATGCAATTCCCCACTTACATAATCAGATGCTAGTTCCTCAAAACTCTTGAAGGTCCTGAGATAATAAATCGCAAATATATTAAAAACACAGCCTAAAAAGAATGCCATTAAGAAAGTAGTATGACCAACACAACACAGAGTAGTATATCATGGCAGAGAAACATTAAAAATGATAATGGAGCAAATTATTCATTGAGACCATCTTGATTGTGAATAAAAATGAAAAGTATCTTAAACAACCAGATTTTTACAGGTCAAACACAACTACATAAATAAAACAGAGGAAATAGACGGTATTTTACAAGATCAGTAGAAATAAGAGTAACTCACTTGTCACCTCCATTATCTGAATTTCGTTCAACTTTGAACTCATTAAACCATGGGAAAATAATATACTTGACGTACTCAAGGCATGGATTCTTTTCTACCACGTTTGGAGGGCAGAATGCTTTCTTTATCTTCACGTTCACTTCAGCCTGTGGACATGCAATTATCATTGACGAAAGCAATAAAACTACAAATCCAGATGAACATAGCTAAAAAACAAAGACTAAGCTCAGATAATCAGCACTCAAATGAACAAATTTTACGATTTATTGATCATTCCCTTTCCCGGATGAGGTAATACCTCTTCATCCTCCATGTATATGGAAGATGACGGATCACTCTTTGACATCTTTTCTTGACCTTCCTGCAAACCAGGGAGCATATCTGTATGCAAAATAACAGTGAATATTAACTGCGTAAAAATTTCAACTGGTACATGCAGTTTGAAGTCTAGAGGATGCTTACGGTGGGACAATATTATGGGCTTGTTTTTTCTTTTTATGTCATCACAGTACTCTCTTGCAAGTACATTCACTTTGCGCTGGTCCGTGCCCAACTGACAGATGTCGGCCTGTTTGGCAAATCATATTTGTGAAGTCCAATTCACATTTAATTAAGACAATTGCATTCAGCCAAAATATTTCTCTTTATGAAGAAGGTTAAGAGGACAATCACACCATAATGCATATAAAGACAACACAATCTCATAAGGACCAAATAAGATACTGTTCTGATGGCCCATTTCAGTAAAAATTCATAACTCAGTAATATTTATTGTCCAAAGTGCATGAATTAAAGGGAAGAAACCCTACATAAAGTGAGCAGTCTTACCTATCAAACAAAAAATAAAGTGAGCAATCTTACCGAGAGTGGTACAGACTGCATACATGATACATACTGATATAATACCACACATCATATTAATTAGATATCAATAATACTGAAAGATAATGCTATCACATGGTCAAACCAACCAAGAAATTCAAAGTGCACTTGAGAAAGACACACAACATGCTACCAAGAAGACATAGAATTCAATAGACTCTACAACTACTCAATGAAGCTCTTAGAAGGAAACAACTCATAATTGCTAAACCACATAAGATGCACTTCTCACGAAGCGTTCGTTTGAAAACTGAATGCCCACGAATTGAACCATAGCAAAAGTATTTCAACAATGTTCATCGCTTAAACCAAAAGTCACCTTAAGAAAAAATACATCAGCACACTGCATGCACGGGTAGAAAATTTGGGCTGCTGATAATTCATCTTGCTCAGAGCGACCCATAATTTGACAACACCTAATTAGACCACAAAAGAAAGAGAAAAAAACTGTGATGCCTTATATTCTCAAAGATTGCAGATTCAATAAGGAAAAACTGTTAATAAATGTATTACCTCAATATCCTAGGAAGTTTGTTCCTCCTAGCAATGTCCATTACAAGAGGCCAGTACTCATGAGCCCTGGTGTTGATCTCTTCAGAAGACCAAAGAAATTCTACCTGACCTCCTTCTAGATTCATCCCTACAGCTTTCCATATCTCAATCAGATACTGTCCTATAACTTGGATTTTCTTCAAGTCACCCCCCATTTTGTTATTTAGCTGAGCAAACCAATCTGCGATCCAAATTTTAACTTTGCAGCCAGCAGAAGTCAGTTTGTTGACATTAATTGCTTTCATAACTCCCTGCTCAGCAATCATAACTGGCCCAATAAGAGTTCATTCAAAAGAGTGTATACATAGACCTTTCCTCTGGAACTACATAATGCCTTCTCATAGTTATTTGAAAAAAAAAATCATCATTTGAAATATGGAATACAAATATTAAACACAATATATTCATCTCTCCTATTAAATTGCACTAACAGCTTACTTATCATATGATTTCATCGAATCACATCATGCCATAATATATTACTCGAAGTTACAGGATTTTTAAAAATGTACATGAAAATAATAAGACTCTTACCATAACAATTAAACACAGAAGTAAATTTCTATTTATTAATTTATATGTAAAAAAAGATTATAATCATCAATGGGAGGGATTAAAATCGGATTAAAATTGAAAATATAGCCGTTATTGTTGACTTTTATTAGACGAGTGGGACCCAATAACGGCCATATTTTCAATTTTAATTGGCTTTTAATCCCTCCCGAACGGGCCTATATTTTAATTTAAAATCAAAATAGAATATCACCTAAGGTCAAACTAAGACAAATTGACATGATTGAGTAATCATAATCATCACATTTTCGGGCTCTCCCACACCTTAAAATAATAAATAAAATCAAACAACTTTATCAAAACAAAAAAGCAAAGTAGTTCACAAAAACATGACAGCACGTCTAATTTCACAAAACTTAATTTTAGTTTGATGCAGCCTACTAACAGAATTCACCACTGTCCCCGATTCTAGAAAAAAAAAAACCAGCATATTGGGAAAACTAATTGAATTAACCAATGACAAAGAATTATGAAATTTTCAGCCAAAATTAGAAGAGAGAGTCAAGAAACCTGCGCAATGTGCATCCGGCCAGACGGTTCGAATCCATCATAGCAAATGGGCTGTGGCTTGTTAGCCAAGAGTCTCTTTAACTCATCCTCTTGTATACATTCTTCGCCAATGCTCCTTATTATCTCAAACCTTTCGTCCAAGCTCATCCTATATGCCATTCAACAATTCAATATCTATTATGAACTTCATTCCTAATTTTTTTTTTAAAAAAATACAGCAAAAAGATACAACAGTTCAAAATAAAATTCAACAAAAACCATACATAGAGAGAGAGAGAGATGGGAATTACTGTGAGGAGGTTTCAGGGGAAATGGAGAGAGATTGCATGCGCTCGGATGGAGGGGTTTCGCTGCTGTTGTTTTCCATTCCTCAGAATCTGAACTGAGTTTTGTGCAGTAAATGAAAATGGTTTATTAGGGTTTAGGACAAAAAAGATGTAATTTTTAGGGAAATGAGGGATTGCCTCGAGGTACCGTACCTTTGGCTGTCTATCCAACTGAAGTAAAAAGCGTAATTTTATTGTGTGATCGCTTGCCCTCCAAGAACGATATGAGTGCGAATTACGCAAGGAAAATGGGACACTACGTAATCGGAGGAATGGGTACAAAATTTGATTTTAATTCCCACCAAACAGCTTTCTAGTGTTGAAACAAGGATCTTGCTGTATATAAATCAAGATTTATATAATGTCACACCACACTTTACCATTTGTTAGTTTAATACACGATCAATTTTTTCTTTCAATTTTTTTTCATCAACATCATATCATATAATTCATTATTTACATTTTTATGTACAAGTAGCAAAATCCATTGAAACAAAGGCGGCTCATGGTCATTACCCACGTTCATGAGCCTGAATCTAACAATTTTTTTCTCCGATCACCAAAAACAAAACTTAATTTATGTATGCCATGTAAATTGTTCAATTATTTTTGATAGTGGAAATTAATTCATGAATAAATATGATACAAATGTTTATTTTATGTGATTTTGATACAAGTTCATGCATGTTTTTATATAGGGGTAAAGTTCATGTATTATTTCGTAATTAACTTACTAAGTGCATGTCGTTGCTAGTAGCTGCTTCATTTATCAGGTGGATCATTCCATTAGTTTTGACTCACATGGTATAAGTAGTTGTTCGAGCCTCGTACAATAAAGAATCTAACATAACACGAATTACTTCTTCAAACGAGAGATTAAAAACATAGTTTGTCCTAATTAGGGATGTCAATGGATTGAGCGGAGCCGACTCGACCTTTAAATGCTTGAGCTTGACTTGGGCTTAGGGATGAGTCGTGCTCGGCTCATATCCAAAACATGTATTAGATTCGGTCCATAGGCTCGTGGACCTTATGAGACGAGTCGTACAAGAGTTGATTGTATATTTTAAATAATTAACAAAATAAGCCTAAGCTCACGAGCTCAAACAAGTCGGTTCATGAGTCGAACTTGCTCAGCTCACGAAAAAAATATGAGCTCGATTTGATCCACGATTCATCTCAAAATGAGCCCAAAACACCTTTAGACCGAGCCTATAAACAACTCGACCCTATTGTCACATAATCAGCTCCTGTTTGATGGTGATTAAAATAAAATTTTTAATAAATTTTGATGAAATGTGTTGTTGAAAAGTTGTAGATCTAATTTTCGTTAAAATTAAACCCAAGTTTGGTAGAAATTAAAATCTAAATTTCAATCTAAATCAAATTCAACAAATTTTATGAGCACAACTTTTTCACTACGTATGTTATTAACTTTTATCAAAATCAACGGAAATTTTTTTTTATTTTGATTCACACCCGGACTTTGTTAAATTGGACTTGCACTAAAATCTGGATCGGACTAAACGAAGGGTTGAACAATTCTCACCCACCCGAGGTTTTCCCGCTTATAACATCAAATGCAATAGAGGATCGTGGAAATTGAACACAAAAGGGCATGGCGGCGCATATCAGAAACCCCCAAATAATGCTCTCCACATACCGGCGAGTAGGCTTTTCATCTTGGTCTATTTTAAAGCCCTAATCGAAGCCAATTCGTAATTCTCTTAAATAATCTGCTGAATTTTTAACACCTTGCTTTCTATGTTGTGCACTTCTTTCCATTTTATTCTTATTATTTAGAATTTCATGACCATGAGGAAAAAGTACGGCTATCAGATTCTGTGCCAATTGATTGCCCAGATTTATTTCTGCAGGTGGTCTAAATCAGTGGCGTGGATATGATGCTTTGGTTGCCTTACTCATCTGAGTCATGTATGTTCGTAGTATATTTATTTTGAAAATATATTTTTCTGTATTGGTGCACCATTTTGTATATTTTTGGCTAAGAAGGTTGCATTTACTTTATCTTGGAAATTAGAAGAAAAGAAAAGAACAATGGGTTTAATTTATTTCAATTAAACTTCTAGGAGAAATTTCAAAGGGACTAAGTGGATATAGAGAGAGGAAGATGAAGAATTATAACAGGTACTGATGATGGGATTTTTCAGTATCCAGATGTATCTCCTGGTGCGGCCAATGTGCCTGTGCCGAGCGTCTGAGATATGTGAAATCATTGATTTTGCTCTTTTTTTCTGATTCCCATCTCTATCCATTATTAGATTACTCGCTATTTATCTAAAAGTCATGTAGATCAAATTGGTTGTTTACGAATTAAAATTACATTTTAAGTCTTATAAAGCACGTGATGAGTCTAGGTATGTTATAATGATCTAATGAGCACCGGTGCTCATCTTATCCTATGCACCAATGAGTTGGCACATTAATTCATTGGTGGATTGGAACTCACAAAATCTTTATCCACCAATAAATTAATGTGTCAACTCATTGGTGTTTAGGATAAGATGAGCACCGGTGCTCATTAGATCATTTCTGTATATATATATATATAGGTGTGTCGAGCATGTACGAAAACACCGGAAGCAAAACGAGAAGGAAAAACGGAGGAGTCAAAATTTTGGTATGGGCAATCGCCTAGGCTTAAGGTTGGGGAATTGCCACCTTGTTATTGATCACCAGTGGCCAAAAACTTGGCCAGGCAATTGCCTGGTTTTGTACTAGGCAATTGCCCAAGCCAATTTTTTGACCGTTGGGATTTAAATTTCTGGTCCTTTTTTGGTGCCTTTTCATGAACAAATCCATCTGTTCATGATCTATTGAGACCTTTTAGTGGTGTATGAATGATAATCTATAAATAGGAGATATATTTCATTCTTAAACACAATCAATTCATCAATTCAAGAGATCATTCCACATAGAAATAATTTTTATCAAAGTTTCTATACATATTCAATCTTCAAGCGTTCTTCAAGTTCTAAGAGGAAAACACAAGTGCTTAAGTGTTTATTCTTCTTCTAGGCTTGTTTAATCCTACAAACCATTTGCCTCGAATCCTTTTAAATATCAAAATCAATCCTAGAGGAGCATATTTAGTTTGAGGATAGCAATTAACCGTTCAAGCCATTTTTCGGTGTTTGCTATTTCTATTGACTCTCTTCTCTATTCTTCTTGGAGGATTTATATTCCAACAAGAAATACTTGGTCTAACATACAAGTGTTGCTTGGAATGTTAATTTTTGTGTTTAACTCTCATCACACCTCACTAACAACCACCATTTCCATATGGCACAATCTTCAGTTAAGCTCCAGTAGAGTGGGTGGTTATGCTCTAAATTGCATGGGAGCATCTTTTCTGTGTGTGTGTGTGTGTGTGTGTGTGTGTGATTTGAAAATGGACAGCTAAGATGTGCTGCTTCTGTGACAGATAAGTGTATGGGAATTCTTGCTTTGAGACATTGTCTAACTTAGTTCATAGCAGCAGACTTTCTCTTCTCCTAGTGTACCTTTTTGAGAAATAAAATTTATCTTATTTTCTAATGTTCACTGCAGCCGGGACTGTAAAATTTGATGGCTGAGAATCATTGAAAGGGGATAAGTATTATGGACGGTGAAAGTTTAGACGGGAAGAGTGGATGCAAATAATAAGTATTTTATTGCCTTTTCGTCAGAAAAACAATGTTTTGGTATCCCTTTCTTGTTCATATACCCAAAAATCCACCAACCAATCTTCTAAATTTCACTCTTTTCCTCAACTAGCCACCAAAGACTAAATTTTTCATCACCTTTCCATCAATTTCTTCATCCAGATCACTCCAAAACCCTGATAATCTTGATAAGAATCCAATATTTTCAGCCACAAAGACGGGTTAAGCCCATCTGAAGTCATCAAGATTTTCGGAAACCTCAAAGACCCAAATTTAACACTCCCTCTCTTTACTCAAATTTCAGACTGCAAAGACTACAAACCAAATGAAGCGCGTTATACAACTGTCATCAACAAGCTGGCACTTGCCAATAACTTTGAAGGGATTGAAACCCTCACGCAAAGAACCAAGCTTGAGAAGAAATGCAGGCTTTCGAATGAGTTTTTCCGCAATGTGATCAAGATTTATGGGCACTCGGCTGGGAGAATAAACAGGGCCATTGAGAATGCCTAATTACAGAGGCTGGCCAAGTGTGGAAAGCTTTGGTTTTGTGTTGAATTTGCTAGTGTCAACCAAGCAATTTGATATTGTGCATGAGGTTTACATGGGAGCTTTAAAGTTGGGCGTGGAGATTGATGCTTCTTGTTTGAATATCATCATTAAAGGGTAGTGTAGGTGTGGGTAGATGGAAACTGCCTTTTCTGTGCTTGATGAATTTTCTAAGCAAAAATGCAGGCCTAATGTGCGTACCTTTTCAACTATGATGCATGGGCTTTGTGAGCGTGGTCGCATTGATAAAGCCTTCAATTTGTTGGAAGGGATGGAAACGGAGGGTGTGGAGCTAGATACAATAGTGTCAATGGGATCATACCCTTTAAGCATCACACTGTCGAAAAGTTTAATCCCCTCTTCAACTCTCCCTCGTTTCCTGAGCCCCAAAATAAAGATTTGAATTGTGGTAACTTTTGTTACGATTGGCCGTTTCGCACGTGGTTAGTGTTGCAATAAACTGGCTCGTGTATTTCGAAATGGTGTTAAGAATACGAGACTTCGATTTTGTTTGACATCCCGTGATAACCTCGAAAATTGAGATAAAAATAAGAAAAAAACATTTATATATTTTGGAATAGTCTATTTCAACGAATGGTAACTTTTGCTATGGTTGGCCGTTTCGTACGCGGTTAGGGTTGCAATAAACTAGCCCGTGAGTACTTCGAAATGGTGTTAAGAATACAAGATTTCAATTTCGTTTGACATCCCGTGATAACCCTGAAAATTGAGATAAAAATAAGAAAAAAACATTATATATTTTGGAACGATCTATTTCGACGAGTGGTAACTTTTGCTACAATTGGTCGTTTTGTACGCAGTTAAGAATGTGATAAACTAGGTCGTGAGTACTTCGAAATGGTGTTAAGGATGCAATATTTCGACTTTGTTTAACATTCACGTAATAATTTCGAAATTTGAGACAATAAATAAGGAAAAGGGGAAGGGGTGGCTCTGTTGGATTGTGGTTGGGTGGGTGGGTAAAAAGGGGCTGATGGTGGTTGTCAGGAAATAATGAATTTTGCAGTGCCACATGTCAGAATTTTTGAAATTATATAAGACTTATGTGATAAAATTTATGTACGTGTAGCATTATTGTAAGAAGAAAGGCATAACTAGTTAATATCATTTAGACACTTGAGTTTCTCGGTCATGAAATCGCGATTAGATTGTTGTGTATAACATGTGAAGCACAAAAGTGAACTCTTGTCGAGGGAGCACACAAATTTCACTTCATCCCGAAGAAAGGCAATTAGATAGTTCTTGAGAAATAAAGATCCCTAAAACTCTATAATTAACAAACTTGTAGGAAAATGTACAAATACTGCACATGCTTCTCCAAAGTAAAAGCTTCTGCTTTAAATTGTGTACAACACCATGTACACACTACATCCAAACACATTTACAATCTGCTAAAAAGTGCACAACAAAGCTGTGACTATTTCAGATTAGTTATCAGTTAATCGTCTCAGAATATTCTGGAATGACTTTGTTTTTGTTACCTGATGCGTATTATTTACTGCAGCTCATTTTGAATCCGAAAGATATCCTCTTTAAACTTGAAAGAACTAGTACCAGAGAAGGCCTCCTCTGTCTGATTGATATCGTCCTTAGAAATAACTGATCCTGGAACAATGAATTCAGTAACCTCAAGTGGGACATCTGTTGCTGATGGAGGAAATGAGTCATTGGAAGAGTCATACAGCAAAGCAGCGTCATTATCTGATGGAGTCGGTCTGCATTCAGCTTTAGACTGCCCAGATTCTTTCTGCGGAAGGTCATACATTAAGCTTTTTCCATTTTCTTTCTCATCATCTTTTGGTCTCGTTGCAGAATATGGAGCAGCAATGGTATCCTCTAGAATCAATTTCGCGTCAATATCCTCGTTATTCAACGCACTAAAATTAACAGGTGGAGACAGCTCGGGCTCAGCAGGACAATTGGATTTGTCCTTGGTTCTTGTACCCCTGTGAAACACCAACCTGACCTTTCGTAAACCCTTTCGAATTGGATTCTTTGACTGAGGTTTATTAGCATCCACACTTTCATCAGCGCTACTGCTGCCATTTTGACCGAAGGTCAATGGTGGAGAGCCAATTGGATCACCACCCGCACTCTGAAGTTGACGACTATCAAGGTGATGAATTTGAAGGTGCCGACTCTTACCCTTCCGTGGCTCCCACACTGGTAAAACCTCTCTACGCGGATGATGAATCCAAATCCCAGTATCCTGTCGCCCTTCGATGTCAATTGGCTCAAACTCATCCGTAACTTTTCTCTAAATAGAAAAACAAAAAGGACTTAGTTGACAATTTGTCTAACCGTATCAAAATGTGGGAATATAATAAACACAATTATGAAGATCAGATTGAGAACAATAGAAGTCTAAACAAATTTAAGATGTATCCAGGAAAAGAGATAATTTATCCAAAAAATATAACTACCCAACATCATGTGAAATGAATATCAACAATTCACTCTCAATATTTTCGCAACTCGAGTTTTCATACACTTTCCTCTATCTATGCTTTCAGAGTCACAAGAAAATAAAGTGTGACCTTCAAAGGAAGTACCAGGCATCTAAGCAATTTCAGTGCATTTATCTCCCATACACGTATATAAACAACAGATACCTTTGCAGTGCGCGCAGATACAGTTACTGCAAGATGCAATCTTCCGTTTTTTACGTTCTCAAGGAATAGCCACATGTCATGCCTCTTGCCATCCCTAAGATCATTGATTGTTACTGAACAATCTCTGCACCATTTTGCACAATTAGTTTAAAGTAAATGCAAAAGGTACAAAGAAAATGGAAACTCGGAACAGTAGCTTCCGTGAGAAGTTGAAAGAAAGCAGTGAAGCTTTTGTTGTTATCAGAATCTCTACTCTCTAGGCATGTAAAATGACAGAATAAGATAATAATAAGCCAAAATAAAATCACAATCAATTCTTGTACCAAACACAGCAACGTGTTACTCAACACACGGGATGTTAGAAATTGCAAAAAAACAGTTGAAAGAGGCTTGGACTTACCAATTAGGAAAGCAGGACAATTTTCCTTCATCTAATAGAGTAACAAAATTAAATATTTTAGAAAAAGTCTTTGGAATAACTATGAGGATGTTTGTCTGTACTTAAAAAACAGCTTTTTTAGCCACTTTTCAATACCTTTTTAAGCACTCTACATGCTGCCAGCAAAAGCAGCTAAAAAAGCTGCTTTTAGGCACAATCAAACACCTTTGAGATAAGGGAAAAGATAAGCGAAACATAAGCTTCCAGAGGAAAACTAAAATCTGTGAGTAGCTTTTCTAAGTGGAAAACGAAAGTCTTTTGAGTAGAATGAAAAGAAAGGATCCAAGACAGAAAAGTATCTTACAGGGGAGACTCTACAGGTACTCAGGGAATAAAAAGCATAATCCCACTTTTTAGCAGAAAAAAATCATATCTTCATTTAGAAACATAACTTCCAGAAAATATCATGCATGATTCAGTACAATGTACATTTTCGAAGTAGCAAGAACACACCCTAATATGTCATCAACAAAATGGTCCTTGTCACGAACTTCGATGTTGAGCACATGTGGTGATTCCCATGTATTAATAGGGATCTCGAATTCCTCGTGCCATTTCGGAGCCAAAGTTTTCTTCTGAGTCTTAGTACAAAATCTATAAGAGCCTAGCTGTCCCTTCACATATGGATCAGCCAACCCTGAGAATCACCGCCAGTTACAATCACAAAATTCCCGGCATATATTATAACTATCAGAGTACTTCAAACTAACCATTTAACTCTGATGGCTTCATGTCAGCTGCTTCAAGAACTTCCACTATAGCATAGGCAACAGGCTCCTCGGCATTAAACGAGAACAAGTTTTCTAATATATATAAAAGACAAATCAATAAATTGAACGAAAGACAATAAATTTAGAAAAAAAAATATAATAATAAGAAGCTAACATATGTACCAATTGTGCATTTATTGATAACATTTTGTTGTATAATAATTGAACCAAACAGAACGATATTAAGAACCCCCAAATAAAAAATCTGGAATTCAAAATGTTTTTTCTCCTGGCTTTCAAAAATCTTATGGGTGCAGTCATACATCTGGGATCTATATAGATTCTCTCTCCCAAGGAAAATTGTAAAGTTTCCATTGAGAAGCCTACACTCTTCCTGATTGGCTATTGACAGATCATATTATCAATTAATTGGTTAGTATCTTGCAAACCAAAGTTGTTTTTATCTAAAACAGAACTTACCTGATTCATAAGAACTTGCATTAGATTTGAAAACAATATCATGACAAATAAAAACCAACTCCTTGCAACAAACACTTGAAAATCAAATACCAAGTCATAGTTAAAACCTTGCTGAGGTGAAGCGAATTTCTCAACATCAACCACCAGCATATTGGGCTGCAAAATTACAAAGAATTAGACTACAAAGACATTATGGAATGCTTCTAGCATCTCAAACCTACACAGTGGTCGCAATCTGATTTGAAAAGGAATCTAGATACAACTTAATCTAAAAACGACTAAAAGTCGAAAATGAACACACATGATAAGCTAGTTGTTTATACTAGGAACTAAGCTAATAATCTGACCTGCACTAGAGTTTGCTCGAAGGCAAGGGCCAGAAGATTATCCTAATCGAGAAAAAAAAATATACGCATATAATTAGGCAGACAGATGCATAGAGAAAGAAGGAATTATTGTTTCTTATGGGAATAGGTTCAGGGTTACGCTATGGATAAATAGAGAAAAGAAATTTATTGCTGTGGTAATAAAATGTACTTACTAGCCATCCAGCTATCCCTGGAAGTTCTGTAACATCAAGCCCATGAGAGAATATAGGCTTCACGGTCATCTGAAAATATGGTGGCTCAGCAAAGCATACACGCAAACGCCCAAGAAAGGGCCACTTGCTAATGAACTTCACCCCAATCAATACCTACAAGATAGAAAGTGCATAAATCTTCCTCCGAATGTGTCAATTCGTCGGGGTAGGTAAAACATTCTCCACTGGTTATGATCAATGGCCTTGATTTTAAACAAAGCCGATATTCATTATCTCACTGAAGCTAAAATTGCAATCTTCTGAGATTTGGGCAAAGATGGTTACAAAATGTCAAATACTAATAAGATTTGTATAATCTAGGATGACTATTTTTGCAAACAATATATTTCAAAATCCAAACAAGCAATAAAAATTAAACTTATCTTAAAAGATATATTTTTGACAGTTATTATGTGATATTAATTCTAAATTTCTTGAGAATCAACATAAGACCCATAAACTTTTCAAACTTTATATAGAGCCTCATGTACTGACTGAAGCATTGCTTACTAAGTGGTGTTACTTCCACTAACCTTTCCTTCGACATGCATGCCTATCAAATGCAATGCTGCACGCATCCCTAAACCCAATCTTTGATTCACTTTCAGGGCAAGTTTCGCTCTCATATCATCTGCAGTAAGAAAATTCATTCCCAATTCCAACACCTGCGGTTAGTGGATATACATTATTGTTGCTGTACCAGGGTACGTATGCTAAAAAAGCTCAAAAGGCACTGTATGAGGACTTATAGCTGTTTTCTAGTGATCCTGGCATACCAAGTGATCGTCACCATCGGATTCTCGAAGCACTCTCATATCTGTGAATATAGGTGGGGATCTTCCCAAGTACAAATGCTGAACCACAGCATCATTCTGGATACATGCAAAATATTATTCTCATTAATTAAAAAAGGAACCAAAGTAGGGTCCGAGACCCTTAGTGTCAGATTATCACAACAGCCATAGTTGCAATCCATTACCATCCAGTGATAATTCTCACACTTTAAAAACTAACTTAATTTCCACTCAACACAACATAAAACAGAAAATATAAGTGTAATCCAGAATTGAATTCAGTAAGAAATTAAATGATGCCAAAATATCTCGTACCACCATCCAAGGTTTATATTTTTGCAGGAACCATGGAACAATAGGGAGAAGAATTTTCTGAGAAACAATCTCTTCAACGCAGACAAGCCAGATCTTTTCAATAGCATAGTTCAACCACCTCACTGTTTCAAATTGTGAAAGCACCTACCAAAGAAAGTAGGAAATACAAATACTAAAGAGCTTCCCATTCACATGTATCTACTAAAATAAAATTTAAACTCCCTAGAGGAAACAACAAGAAATGGAATTATTCAACCAAGGCCCACCAACAACAAAGAGTATGCATAGAGAAAAAGCTCAAATAGAAAAAAAAATCCATTTTGCACTCCTTTTTTGGGTTATTTTACTTCTTTTCCTAATTTCACATTTTCATCTACTCCAAAAAAATAATAATAATAATAATAAATAAGGAAAGAGGGGTCACTGGCTTTCTGATCATCAAAAATAGACCAAGAAAAATTTAAGATAAAAAGGCAGATAATTAATGAACTGAGAAAACCCAGTAAACATTGTTTACCCGTTTTTGATTGGATTGTCTTCTGTCCTCGAACTGCACTTTCCTTCTCAATCTCATCACATACAACTCATGGACCTTCAAATTCAATATAAAAATAACTCAATATTGTGCAAATTAAATTACTTTCCCAGAAAAAAGGATCGAGAACCACTATTGTCTACAGATAAATGAACTCACCTGATAGAGATAGATGAGCGAAAGAATGTAGGAAACCGGGTGGCAACAGTTGAAAGAATTAAGTAACCATAGCAAAAGCAGCACTATGCATATATGATGAATTAATGTCACCTCCAATATACTACCCATCTTCCAAATTGAAATCAACACATCACAAGATCAACTATGTAATATACAAACGTAGATATATAAATGGCCATCAAAGTCACATAAAAGGCTCATTAATTAATTAATTGCATTCATTTCCAATGTGGCGGAAGCGAGACGCTGACCAAAATACGAGATTTCTTTTTCGGTTTACCATTCAGATTGAAGATGATTGGAGGTTTTCTTGGGTACTTGTCAAAACGACCTAGTCAAAGGTCCCTAATTCTATTTTGACTTTTCCAATTGACAATAATCCCAAAATGACCCATTTGCTATAAAAAGACAAAAACACCCTTAAGTGACTAAAACAATTACAAAACATGTTTGTATTAAAAAGACAATACTACCATTTTAGTTAACAAATAAAACTTCTATTACGAAAAAATAATCAACAAAAACAGCCGAAAATTCGGATGTTAATTTGAAAAAAAATCACTCGTTATCAATGAGATTTCGGCTGTTAACAGCCGAGATTCGATCATAACGGGTTATCATACCGAGATTTCACTTAACAATAAAAGTCACCGTTAAGTTTAGTGCTTTGAGTATTTTTATCATAACTTTTGTTTCCGATATCCAATTAAGCCGATTTTAAAGGCGTTGGAAAGATAATTCAAAAGGCTACAACTTTGCTAGAAATAGCTCTTTTTCAATTCGAACGTTTACTATGCCAAAAATGGATTTCAATCTCCAACTAAAAATTTGGACATCCTTTTACGGTGGAAAATTGATTTGTTTTCACTCCTTTTGATCTTTAGTTATATCTATTTGACCCTTAACATGCTCGAATCTTCATTGTGAGTTTCGACACAACTTTTGAGTACCTTGATATATAGAACAAGCTAAACGTTAATTCACCTCGATAAGATATGGTACTAAAAATTCAATTCAAAGATCATTTGCCATTTTCAATTCAACATATGAACGTTACGTCTGATATTAAAGTGCATTATTTGTTTAAGTTGAACAAAACGTAAATGACACTGATTTGCGTCACTTTAGTGAGGATGGACAACGCGTAAGATAGAAATTTGCTAATAAAAATATTAAAAAAAATAAGAATAAGAATTTGCTAACACGTTAAAAAATAATATATATTGTTTACTTAATTTAAAATTTTCATTTCGTTTTAATTTTTGTATAAAAAATGAAATAAATAATTTTAAATTGATAATTATTAAAATAAAATATTATTTTTTAACGTGTTAGCAAATTTTTATTTTTTTTTTCCTTTTAATATAATTTGTAAACTAATCTTTCATTTTTCAAATGTAATTAAATAAATATATATTGTTTACATAATTTAAAATTTTCTTTTTGTTTTAATTTTTTTACAAAATTGAAATAAATAATTTTAAATTGATAATTACGAAAATGAAATATTATTTTTTAACGGGTTAGCAGATTCTTATTTTTTTTCCTTTTAATATTTTCATTAATATAAAATTCTTTAATTAAATATAATTTGTAAACTAATCTTTCATTTTCAAATGTAATTAAATAAATATATATTCTTAATTAATTAAAAAAAATTCTTTTCTTTTAATTTTGATATAAAAAGTGAAATATATCATTTTAAATTGATAATTATGAAAATGAAATATTATTTTTTAATGTAAAATATTTAAATCTAATAATATTAATTGATAATTATATAATTTTTTTCGATTACGTAAAATATTTAAATCTATAAATACGTATTTCATATTCGATTTATTCAATTATTAATAAAACTAAAAGGAAAAAATAAGAAGTTGCTAATATGTTAAAACATAATATTTAATAATTAAAATTATTAATTTCATTATTTTACTAATTATGAAATTAAAATTAATTATTTAATTATACAAATTTTTTTCGATTACGTAAAATATTTATTTCATATTCGATTTATTCAATTATTAATAACATTTAAAGGAACGAATAAGAAGTTGCTAATATGTTAAAAGATAATATTTAATATTTGAAATTAATTATTTAATTATATAAAAAAAATTCGATTACGTAAAATAATTTTAAATTATCAATTTTAAATTGTTTATTTCATTTTTTATATAAAAATTAGAACAGAAGGAAATTATTAAATGAAGTAAACAATATATATTTATTTAATTATATTTGAAAAATGAAAGATTAGTTTACAAATTATATTTAATTAAAGAATTTTATATTAATGAAAATATTAAAAGGCAAAAAATAAGAATTTGTTAACACGTTAAAAAATAATATTTCATTTTCATAATTATCAATTTAAAATTATTTATTTCATTTTTTATAAAAAAATTAAAACGAAAGGAAAATTTTAAATTAAGTAAACAATATATATTTATTTAATTGTATTTGAAAAATTAAAGATTAGCTTACAAATTATATTTAACGTGTTTGAAATTATTAGCCTGTTTGGTGAAACTTCTCATTTTCTACAGTAAATCAATTCTCATTTTCAACCACACATTTTTCAATAAAATAATATTTTCCATCACATCAATACTTTTTTCTTCTTTTTCAACCACACATTTCCCATCATATCACTATTCAAAAATCAATTTTTCTCCTAAAAATCCCTACCAAACACACTCTATATTAAAGTTAAATAAAGAATATAGATATTATTTAATTAAATATGAAAATTTAATATTTGTTTACAATGAACATTTAATTAAAGAATTTAAAATTAAAAGAAGTAAATATTTAATTTTCGTAATTATAAATTGAAATTAATTATTTAATTACACATATAAAAAATTAAAACAACAGGAAAATATGAAAGTTAAATAAATGATATAAAAAAATTAAAAATTAATTTACAAAGAATATTTAATTAATTTTTTTAAATTAATTAAAAAATAGGAAAAAAAATAAGAATTTGCTAATTTGTTAAAAAA
Source organism: Fraxinus americana (assembly GCA_035079005.1). Taxonomy (NCBI): domain Eukaryota; kingdom Viridiplantae; phylum Streptophyta; class Magnoliopsida; order Lamiales; family Oleaceae; genus Fraxinus; species Fraxinus americana. The sequence goes on along the minus strand of CM068706.1, from coordinate 53,363,523 downwards.
TAATATTTCATTTTCATAATTATCAATTTAAATATTTTATTTCATTTTATTTTTAAAAAATAAAACAAAAGAAAATATTAAAATAAAAAAGAATACAAATATTATTTAATTACATTTGAAAAAATATAAGATTAATTTATTAATAATATTTAATTAAAGAATTTTAAATTAATTAAAATATTAAAAGGAGAAAAATAAGAATTTTGCTAATTTGTTAAAAAATAACATTTCATTTTCATAATTATCAATTTAAAATTGTTTATTTCATTTGATATTTAAAAATTAAAATAAAAGAAAAATATTAAAATAAAAAAGAATAAAATATTATTTAATTACACCTGAAAAATTAAAGATTAGTTTACAAATAATATTTAATTCAAGAATTTTAAATTAATTAAAATATTAAAAGGAAAAAAATTAGAATTTGCTAATTTGTTAAAAAAACAATATTTAATTTTCGTAATTATCAATTTAAAATTATTTATTTCATTTTATATTTAAAAATTAAAACAAAATGATTTTTTTTTAAAATTTAACAAACAATATATATTTATTTAATTACATTTGAAAAATGAAAGATTAGTTTACAAATTATATTTAATTAAAAAATTTTAAACTAATTAATGTATTAAAAGGAAAAAAAATAAGAATTTTTTAACATGTTAAAAAATAATATTTTGATATGTTAATGTACATCAATAGCTATTAATGCATTCAAATGCAAATGGTTTGTTAAATGCACCATATTAAATAGACATTAAGGCTCGCAATGCACCATATTAAATAAGCCTATTTAACGGGCTCGTTAATGTGCCTTAACAGTATCATTTAATATGATCTAATAAAGCCATATTTAATATGGCTTGTTAATAAAGCTATATTTGGTCCGTCATAATTGCACCATTTAATATGGTCCGTTAATGCACCATTTGGTGCAAAATGGTCTGCTTAATACCTTACAATGCACTCAAAAATGGTCTGTTAATAGAATGACTTGATTAATAAAAAAAAAAATGAAACCGTCAATTTTCTTGTGAAGATAAAGTGGGGGTATTTTTGATTTTTTACTTCTCTAAAGTTCTACTTTTAAATTTTTCTTTTTTTTTTTAACATATTTACCGGTCAAAGGTCATTTTGGAATTACACATCAATAAAAAGGTCATTTCCTCCTATTTCCTCGGTTTTCTTGTTTCTTCTGTTTTTTTCCCCAAAAAATTACATAAATAGTCTCAACATTTAGATACAAAGCAAGCGCAGCCCCATCCTTCAAAATCAGACTTTTGAGTCCCTAAAGTTTAGTGTTGTGCACCTTTCTGGAGGGGAAACAGAACAACAGGAAAGTCCTGGCCAACCTATACTACTTTGTAGCATTCTTTATTAACTTGTGTAATGCCATGTGACTCATTTATGAAGTTTGATATACTCTGTATTTTGCAAATTCTTTAGGGGCAAGCACCAGGCGACAAATGTGGTGGCGCAAATTGCAGGCTGCAAGCTAAATTTTTTCGCCTAGTAGACTAGATAAACATACACTCCCTCCGTTCCATTTATATAGGCTCACTTTCCTTATTTTCTTGTCCCAATTATATAATCTTATTTCTTTATTAAGAATGTTTTGCTTTGTTTCGTTTACTAATCTACCATTATTTCTTTACTACTTTCAATAATAATTTATTACTAGTTATTGAAGGCAAAAAATTGCTTTTCCAATAATATTAAATAAAATTTATTAATCCGTGTGAAAAACAAAACAAACCTATATAAATGGAACGGAACGAGTAATATATTTTGGATATATATTGTTTTGACTTCGTTTGCCTCTCCCATGACTTTCCAAACCAACCAACCAGGATTTGCTCTATCTTCTCTACATGATGCAACAAAATTGACCCTGCAATTGTATATAAAAGCTTAAAATATGATGAAATTACGCCATCCGTTGATTGTCATAGCAGGAAAATGACGAGGACATTGATGAAGTCTATGGCGACTTTCATTAGCCATTCACCAAAGATTCATGCTGAAGCAAAATTCATATTTGCAACAATCTTTGTATTATGATAAAGTGATTCATATGGCACTTGACCAAAGCTATTAGCAAGAATTGACGTTTGGTGACAACAAAATAACCATTCCAAACAAGTAATGGAATATACTGTCCTAATTAAAATGGATAAGGTAGATAACAAAGTGGTAATCCCATTTGCTTATTGCAATGTCTAATAGAAAGTTGAAAGATACACAAATACAGTACAAGTTTTTCCAAATGTGCACAAATTTACAAAAGGTTGTAAGCAACATTTACAAACATATAGAACACAATGTACACCCGAAACAACACCAAGCAACATAAACAATCGGCGAAAAATTACCCCGAAAAAAAAGAAACGATTATCCAAGGCATTCCAATCCAAACATGTTACTGCTCAAACCTTTTCAAAATATTCTAACTATTTAATCCACTCCGTATCTGCGACTAAACCAGTTCGTTGTTTTAGATTGATTATGAGCTTATTGTCTCATAATCTTCTGGAATGACTGGCTTTTTGTTCCACACTATTTAGGTTGGTTCATTTCCTTCTGGAATGACTTTATTTTTTGTTCCATACTACTTACTGACTTACTGTAGGCTCATTTCGAGTCTGAACAATATCATCCTTAGACTTGAAAGAATCCAAACCAGAAAGGGCCTCCATCTGATTGATACCGTCCTTGGTCTCGAGAGAGTTATTGTCAGAACAAGACGCTGCACTAGAAATATCTGAACCTGGAATAACTAAACCAGTAACCCCAAGTGGGACATCCGCTGATGATGAAAGAGATGAGTCATCAGAAGAATCACAATGCAAAGCATTGTCATTATCTGATGGCGTTGATCCCGAGTCAGTTTTAGACTTCCTTGATTCTTTCCGTGAAAGTACGGATTTCAAGCTTTTTCCAGAATGCTTCAATATGCCTTTATCCATGTCCTTTGCATGCCCTTCTCGTGGGCTGTCTGGCACACTTCGCTCTCGACTCTCTTTCTCTTTTGGAGCCTTTGCAGAATATGGAGTAGCAACGGTATCATCTATTATTAATTTCACGCCAATATCCTTGTTATTTAGGGCCTTAATATTAGCTTGAGGAGATGATACAGGCTCAGGCTCAATGAGACACTTGGATTTCTCCTCAGTTCGCGGGGTTCGTGGGCTCCTGTGGAACACCGAGCTGAGCTTTCGTAAGCCCTGCCGAATTGGATTTATTGAATGTGGTTTATTAGCATCTACACTTTCATCAGTGCTACTGGAGGTCGATGCTCGGGAGCCAATTGAATCACCACCCTCACCCTGAACTTGTCCATCAAGGTGATGAGTTTCAAGGTGCCTACTCTTCCCCTTTCGTGGCTCCCACACTTGTGCAACCTCACTACCTGGCTGATGAATCCAAATCCCAGTCTCTCGTTGCCCTTCAAAGTCAATCGGCTCAAACTCGTCTGCAACTTTCGGGGACATCTCAGATGATCTAAATGAGGAGCTTCTCTGAGCAGCATCATCTATGACTGAATTTCCCCTGTGCTCATTGTCAAAACCTTCTGCGTCACATGTATTTTCTGCTCCCTGCAAATAATCAATGACTTCAGCATCTTAGAAGTCATACTGCATCATCCATTTGACAGTAAATTTAAATGTAAAACAGCATCACATGCTGGCACTTTAAGCCCGTACCATTCCAGATCAAACCCTCTGCCATACCCTAACTAATGGCTATCCAGTATATTCTATAAACAATCAGGTACAGAGCGACAATGCTACAATATCACAAAATTAACCTTCCACATTAATTTCAGAGATCAATATATGCATCATCTCAGAGAGAGATGACCAGAAAGCTAACTACAAGCATGTTTAGGAAGTGTTTATATAAACAGTTAAGATTATGAATGATAGAAATGAGTGGTGAATAAGTGGGCAGTCCTTGCGGATCCCTCGAAATGTGTGGATAAAAAGTGGATTTAAGTGTTTATATCAGTTTATAAACATAGCCATACATGGGCTACATCCCAAATTTTCATCTTTTATCCGAAGTCCTAATGTCTTCATCATTGGCAGTTTGGCACCATCAGATTCTGTTTGAAAATAGTGTTGTAAGCTAGCGCTCATAAAATAATATTGCTCCCATCATAACTTCAGAAGTATAGATATAATTTGTTGGTTTTAACAATGAATTAACATTGAATAAAAGTTGGAAACAAAATTCTGGTAATGAAATTAAGGCACCAATGGTTGGCAACGCATGTCAGTTTCCCAATTTATGCATGTCCAATGACATCTCCAAGAGTGTGTTTGATGCAAAATTTTTAGGAGAAATTGATTTTTTTTGTGATGTGATGGTGAATATGTAGTTGAAAAAGAAGGAAAAATTATCGATGTGATGGAAAATATTATTTTATTGAAAAATGTGTAGTTAAAAATAAGTAGAAAAATGAGAATGTGGCTCAAACAGGGGCCAAATCTAACATTCAACTTTCAAGCATATTTCCTTGACAAGCTTCCACGCGTCTTCAGATTACGAAGAAAAAATAATGGTCAAATGATTAAGGGCGTGTTCGGTAGAGATTAAAATCGAATTAAAATTGAAAAATTAGCATTTATTGTTGACTTTTATTATACGAGTCGGACCCAATAACAGCTATATTTTCAATTTTAATTGAATTTTAAGCTTAGTCAGACATGCTCTAAATTAAACAAAGTATCATGAAATCATATTTTTTTTCTTTTTTAAGGAAATAACATATTGAAGATTAATGTGACATACTATTCTCTCTATATTAAATCTTTATGTACTGACTCTAATTGAATTGTTTGGGATTAAGCAGTGAAAGAAATCATTTTATCTACTAAGAGTGATAAGATTGATTTTTACCAAATCATTCCCCTAGCCCTAGGGCTACAATATATATCCATTTTGACAGAGGACTAATTAAATAATGAAAATAAAATACTTGAGCTTATTTTGATATAAAAGGAAAAATAACAATCTCGTATATTTAATAAACTCCTTTATTTGATTGCATTATTTTACTCCCTTTACAGCACAACACAGCAGCAGCCGACTTTTCTTCTACTTCTAATTTTGAAACCTACAAGCCAGCCCCCCTCTCCAACCACTAATAGTATTATAGGATAATACATATATAAGAAAACACACAAGCATTCAGACAAACATGGAGACAGATGCAGATACCCACTTATACTATAGACATGTGAAAGGGGAAGACACAGCTGCGGCAGCACATAATGAAAATCATTTGCTGTTTTATAGTACTCTCCATTTAAATTTAATCCAATGAAATAGAAAAAGAACCAGAATTGTTTGAAAATGCAGAAAGTAAAACAATGGCATTTATTCTTGTTATTACACTTAAATCATTTAATAATCGAAAACTTATATTCATCATTAACTCATTGTGGCAGTACATAACAAAATTCAATTTCTGTTTTATTTAATTCTCCTTTTATATATAATCCAATTGAATAGAAAAAGAACCATAATTGTTTTGAAAATGTTGAAAGTAAAACAATGGCATTTATTCTGGTTATTACACTTCAGTATTTAATAATTGAAAACTTATATTCATTATTAACACTAACTGTAAGTGGTTAGCCAATTAATTATGTGTGTAATATCCAGCAAATGTACCTATTCAACATCATGTGAAATAAATACCAACCATTTTATCTCATTATACTTGCAACTCCAGCTCTAAGATAAACAAACACTTGCCAGTATTTAGGGTTTCAAAATCAAGAGAAATGTGGAGTGAACTTCAAACGAAGTATCAGGCATCTAAGAATTTGCTTTTGCATTCATTGGCCATACACAAAAAGTACCTTTGTATTGGCTTTGGACACAGTTATTGCAAGATGCAATCTTCCCATTTTTATGTTCTCAAGGGACAACCACATGTCATGCCTCTGGCCATCCTTAAGATCATTGACGTTTACAGAACAATCTCTGCACCATTTGCATAATTAGTTTAAAACGGATGCAAAAACAGTAAAAATAAATTGGAACCTCTGAACAGTAACTTCCATGAGAAGTTCAAACATAGAAGTAAAGCTTTAGTTATCAGAATCATTACTCTCTTGGTATGTAAAATTACCGTAATAGTATCAGAAGGAACCAAAATAAAAATGCAATCAATTCTTGAATCGAACACAAGACTATTGAAAGAGGATTGGATAGCCAATTGGAAAGCAGGACTATTTTCCTTAATCTAATAGAATAATAAGTTTTATGCCATTGAAACTCATTGGAATAATTATGTCAATTAACTTTTCCAGAATCCTCCAGGATAAGGAACAAATAAGCAAAAGCATAGGCTTCCAGGGATGAATTAAGCTGAAGTAGTTTTTCTAATTGCAAAATTGCCTGTAAATAAAATGAACAAGACATAACAATATCTTACAGGGGAGACGAGACACGACAGATACTTAAGCAAATAAAAAGCAAAGGCTCCTTTATAGCAGTAAAAAATCAAACTTCATTAAGAAACAAAACGTTCCAAAAATTGTCATGCATGATTCAGTATATATATATTGAAGTAACAAGAACACACCCCAATTCATCGTCAAATAGACGATCCTTATCACGAACTTCGATGATGAGCACATTTGGTGATTCCCATGTACAGATAGGGATCTTGAATTCCTCATACCATTTTGGAGATAAATTTTTTTTCTGAATCTTGGTCCGAAATCTGTAAGGGCCAAGCTGACCCTTCACATATGGATCAGCCAACCCTGAGAATCACTGCCAGTTATGATCAAAAAAAATTAGACATATAATAATAAGAGTTCTTCAAACTAACCATTTAAGTCTGATGGCTTCATGTCAGCAGCTTCAAGAACTTCCACTATGGCATGGGCAATAGGATCCTTGGCATCAATTGAGAACCAATTTTCTGTCATATAAAAGAGATCAATATAGTAAACGAAAGACATTTTGCAGGAAAAAATAGTACTCTGTGGTATTGAGTGCGCAAGTTATTTTTCAATTTGATCTCAGATTTAAATCTAATCCTACTGAGTTTGATATGTACCGACAAAAAAATAATAATAATAATACCAATTGTGAATTTATCGATTAAGCTTTTTCAGTTAAAGTCATTCTTTTTCATTACCTTCTTATCCCATCTTTTCATTGACCTCATAACCCAACTACACGGTCCATTTAAGACCGCAAAAAAGGCAAGACAAGGTCGATTTAGACTTCTGCCACTTTTCATGTGATTAAATTGATCAAAATTTATGCTCGACCTCAAGCAGGATTAACTCTGGTAGAAACTATTGAAATACGGAAAAATATGTTATACTTCCACTTATATTCAGTGCTACGTCTTCCATTTTTGAGAACTGTCTTTCCACTTCAGAATAATTTCTTCAGTGCAGACTCTCTCCAATTATAATGTATCTAAGAGGTCTACACTCTTCCTGATTGGCTATGGACAAATCATATTATCCCTTAATAGATTAGTATCTCGTGAAGCAAAGTTGTTTTACACGGAAAGGGACTTGGCATGACTAATATGAATCAGTACTAGATTTGAATATAGTATGATGGTAAATAAAACCCAACAACTTGCCACAGAGATTTTAAAATCAAATACTTGGTAAAAGTTAAACCTTTTTTAGGTGAAGCAAATTTCTCGACATCAACCACCAGCATATTGGGCTGCAAAATGAAAAAGAATTAGCATACAAAAGCATTTTATAATACCCTTCTTGCATCTCAAACCGACACGGTGCTTATGCCTAATCTGATTTGAATATGAAGATAAATATACATTATGCTAAAAACAATTACACCAAAAAAAAAAAAAAAAGAACATACATGATAAGTTGGATGTTTCTACGAGGAACTAAGCTGTAATCTCACCTGCACTAGAGTTTGTTCAAAGGCAAGGGCCAGTAGATTATCCTGATCAAGAAATCAAAAATATGCAACTATTAGGCAAACAGATGCAGGGAAAAAAGGAAATTTTTAATCATTACTATTTTTTCAGGGGAAGGGTTTGGATTAGACTTCAGATGATAAAATAGAGAGTGAGAGAAAAGAAATTTTTATTGTGGTAATAATAACATTTACTTACTATCCATCCAGCAATCCCAGGAAGTTCCGTAACATCAAGGCCATGTGAGAAGATAGGTTTCACAGTCATCTGAAAATACGGTGGCTCCGCAAAGCATACCCGCAAACGCCCCAGAAAAGGCCAGTAGGGAAGGAACTTTACCCCAATCAATACCTACAAGAGAGAAAGTGCATAAGACTTCCTTCGAAATCAGTTGTACTTGTGTCATTTCATCGTGTATGTAAACAACGCCACTGGTTGGCAATCGTGTCTTAATATACCATCTTCTTATAATTGGACAAAACTGGTTGCGAAATATCAAATTCTATAACATTTTTACTATCTAGGATTACTACTTTTGCAAATAATACATTTCAATATCTAAACAAGCAATCAAAGTAAAATGGATTTGTTAGACAATTTAATATGTAATATTATTATAAATTTCATGGCAACATATGACACAAACTTTTCTAACGATATATAGAGCTCGATACACTGAAGCATCATTTACTACATGATATAACCTTTTACTTACCTTTCCTTCAACATGCATGCATAACAAATGCAACTTTGCCCGCATTCCTAAGCCCAATCTTTTCCTCAGTTTCACTGCAATTATAGCACTCATATCATCTGCGGTACGAAAATTCATTCCCAATTCCAACACCTGCAGTTAGTGAATATATATTAAAATTGCTGTCACAGACTCACAGAGTGTAGGCATATATAGCTCAAAAGCCATTGTATTTACACTCAGAATCCTGTTACTAGTGACCCTAACATACCAAGTGATCATCGCCATTGGATTCTGGAAGCACTCTCATTTCAGTGAAAATAGGTGGGGATCTTCCCAAGTACAAATGCTGAACCACAGCATCCTTCTGCGTACATGCAAAATATGATTTTCGTTAATTGAAACCAGAACCGCAGTAGGATCCCAGTATCAGATAATCACAAGTCACAGTTGTAACCAATTAACCATCCCAGTAACCATTTATCAACATTAGCTATGGTAGCATAATCCAGCATCTAAGTCCTCCAGAAATGACTTCAGTAAACAATTAAATGATCACCATAAAAGGCTGGTTTTAACTCGTACCACAGTCCAAGGTTTATATTTTTGTAGGAACCATGGAACAATTGGGAGAAGAATTTTCTGAGAAATTATATCTTCCACGCAGACAAGCCATATCTTTTCAATAGCATGGTTCAACCACCTCACAGTTTCCGAATCGGAGAGCACCTACCAAAAAAAAGGGAAAACAAAGACTCAAAAGCCTTCCATTTACATGGATCCACTAAATGGTTGTTGAATTCCATTTAAAAAAAGAAGAAGAGAAAAAAAAATTATTAAGCAATGCCCACCATTGTAAAGAATAAAGAGTATGCACAAACATAAAGATCAAAGCATAGAAAATTTAACTCGCACAACTCTTTTTCTGTACCCTTTCTTATTTCCTTTATTCCCCTTTTTCTCTAAAGAATTGGCCCCCCACCGCCACAAAAAAAAAAAACAGAGAGAGAGAGAGAGAGAGAGGTTACAAAAAAATTGAAGAAAAAAGCCAATAATAAACTGAGACACAGCAGTAGAAAAAATTGTTTACCCGTCTTTGATTGGATTGTCTTCTCTCCTCATACTGCAGTTTCCTTGTCAATCTAATCACATACACTTCATGGACCTTCAAATTCAACACAAAAACAAAACCCGAATCTTTACAAAAATCGAGAAAATTAAATTACTTATCCTAAGATGGTAATATCATAGAACAACAATAGATTAATGAAACTCACGAGATATAGATAGATTAGGGAAAGAAAGTAGACAACTGGGTGGCAGCACTTGAATGAATTAAGTAACCATAGCAAAACCAGCACTATGCACACATGATGTATTATTGTTGCCTCCAATATACTGCCCATCTTCCAAAATTTATTCAACACTTCACAAAATCAAAGATGTATATAGATATGTGGCCATCAAAGTCGCATGCAGTCTCATCATTAATTGCGTTCACATGCATAGATATCTATTAATTAGATAGAACAGTAGTACATGTACACTGGGTATAGGTAGGTATATGCTATATATTTTTATGATATTGGGTTTTCCCGGCGATTAAAAACGATGTCGTATGTGTTAAGTAATGCCGCGAATAGTGCGACGCCGTCCAAAATTCAAGATTTTCTTAATCCTATTCAGAAATTCAGATTGATGATGACTTTTGGGGGGATCCAGAAATTTTGTTTTTTTTGCCATCTGTACAAAACTGGAGCGCTGACTGGCGGTTCATTTCTACGCGTCGAAGACATGTATAAGACGTGGGCGACAGGGGAACGCAATGGTGGAGATCTGGTGCAATTGCAGTCTCTACAAGTGGCTGAATAAACTTGTACATTTGGGACATGATGCCCTTTAAAATTTACATTTAGGTCACCCAGTCTGTATGTTTATTTCATGTTGATCACTCAACTTGTTTTAATTTTATAACTTAACTTGGCCCATGTTTTGGCTCCATTTTAATTTAATACATTTTTCTTTTTCTTCATTTTCAATCATATATTTTTTAATACAATAATATTATAAGTAAATTTAAAATTCTTCCTTACTCTTTAACTATGCATTCACCAAAAAATTACTATTTTAAAATATATATTTTCCAAAATATTTATTAAAATGGAACCCAAACAAGGGCTTATATTATTGAATAATGATATTTATCATATTTGGTGATCATTACAAGTCTATGTAGCAATAAGATTGCTTTTATTTTGTTCAATGTAATCGAAATGCAATTTTATTCATCATATTGTCGATGAACAAAATTAATGATAAGTAGTTTTATTATATATTATTGCATCTATTGAATATTTTAGCCCCTATTTGACAATCATTAAAAATGAGGATTAAAATTAAATTTTTAGTGGATTGTGATATAAGTTTTTGAAATGTGTGGCTGAAAAGATGTGGTGGATCCATGAAAGATGTGACTAATATTGATTGTCTGACTTTGACTTGGATTAAAATTAGATTTTAATTCGACCCAACCAGACCCTAAAAATGAGTAATGTTATCTAGCACTACTAAAATTAAATATCAGCTTAGGTGGCATCACTAGTGATGTTAAATTACGGATTCAAATTAAAGATGATATTAAAATTACATATCATGACGTGAACTGATACTCTAACACGACTGGTTAGATAGCATTATTTTTGAAAAGCATAAGAAATTTTGGATTTGAATGCAAATATTTTATAGTGAAAATGTTTGAAAATGAATTTAAGGTGAAAAAAATTTGTTTTGATGGTTTTCAAACATGGGCATAATTTGATTTCTATGTAAACGATATAAAATTAACTACATTCATGACTGACCATTAGAATATTTGGCCTGGTTAAAGGACGGTTTCTCAAATCTCATTGGCTTGGTCACGGATTGTATCATTTTTGATAATGTTCATAGATCGAACGATTAAATTGAAACGAAAATATAAGTATTGGATCAAATTGTATTTGAATGACTAACATAAAACAACCATGAAAGTTGAAAGGTACGAAATCCACATTTTTAAATGTTGTACCTTTCATATTTGTGTCTTGAATCTCATTGTAATTTGTATCTCAATGCAGAGAATAAATTCCGTGAGATGCAGGCAAACGGTGTCGGTTGAAACTCTTGTTTCTTGTGGGGTATGATTTTATTGTAAATCACTCAAAAGTTAGGGCATGTTTGGTACATATTTTCATTTTTTATAGTAAATTAATTCTCATTTTCAATCACACGTTCTTCAATAAAATAATTTTTTCCATCATATCAATACTTTTTTCTTTTTTTTCAACCACACATTTCCCATCATATCAATATTCAAAAATCAATTCTTCCCTTAAAACTCTCTACCAAACACACTCTTAATACATTTTAAAGTTTTAATTTATATTAATAATTTGACACTCAACGTGCTGAGCCAATTAATGATGCAATTATTCAAGAGACTTTGAATTTAAAAGTTCATTTTATATTAATAGAAAGCATTTTTTAAGTAAAAAATTATACACACTAATGATGTTCTCTATTTAAGATCTTTATTTTAATTTTTTCAATAAATATCTATTGATTTTTCATTATCGTTTATTCAACATATTTTCTTAGATATCAACGAACAATCAAATCAAAAAGCCAAACGTAACGTCTTTGATTTTCACTATTATTGTAAAAAATGTTAGTACCTTTCATTTTCTGACATTTTCACCATTATTTTCACATTTCGTTGTATAGAAGGTTATTTTCATCCATTATCTCAATTAAAAGCTGTGAAACGACGAATATACAATTCTATAATAATAATAATAATATGGCCATATTCGGGAGGGATTCTCAAAATTTTACAGTAAATCAATTCTCATTTTTAATCACACATTTTTCAATAAAATAATATTTTTCATCACATCAATAATTTTTTTTTAACCACATATTTCCCATCATATCACTATTCAAAATCAATTATTCCCCCAAAAATCCCTCCCAAACAAGCACTAATAATAATAATAATAATAATAATAATAATAATAATAATAATAATAATAATAATAAGAAATAGAAATAACTAATTGCAATCATAGTTCTTTTTTTTTTTTTTAAATGCAAACGAGTTCCAAATAAATTATTAAAATGATAATTAGTACACAATGTGACCTTTCACTGTTATTGTGAAAAATGTCCTTACATTTTTTTTTTTTTAGCATTTTCATCCTTAATTATAAATTTGATTGCGCAAATCACAATTTCTATCTATTTCATTCAATTTCTCAACAAAATATGAAATGACGAATATACTCTCATATTTAAATGAAGAAAATAATTTTTTAAATTTCTAATTTTTTAATAACTTATTTAGAACTCATTTATACTTTTTAGTTGTTTAATAATTTATTTGGGAGTTGTTTGCACTTTTTTAAAAAAATTAAATTTCTAATTTTTAATAATTTATTTGATACTCATTTGTACTTTTAATTAATTTTTAATAATTTATTTGGGACTCGTTTGCACTTTTTAAAAAAATTCTAATTTTTTAATAATTTATTTAGAATATGTTTACACTTAAAAAAATTAATAATTTATCTAGGACTTATTTGCACTTTCAATTTTCTTTATAATTTTTTTGGGACTTGTTTGTATTTAAAAAAAAATCTAATTTTTTAAATAATTATTTGGGATTTGTTTGCACTTTTTAAAAAATTGACATTATGGTTGCAATTAGTTCTTTATTTTTTATTTAAATAGTAGGGTATATTCATCATTTCATATTTTTATTGAGAAATTTGATATAGAAATTGTGGTTTGCATAATTAAAGGTGTAATTAATGAAGAAAATAAAAAAAAAATGAAAGACAAGAACGATTTTCACAATAATAGTGAAATATATGGACATTATGTGCTAATTACCATTTTAATAATTTATTTGGAACCCATTTGCTTTTTTTAAAAAAAATTGGGATTATAGTTAGAATTATATCTTTCTTTTTTCTTTTTGTTATATTTAGACAGAAGTGTATGTTTGTAATTTCACAGCTTTGAATTGAAAAAATAGATGAAAATAAATTTTTGCTCAATGAATTGTGGAAATAAGGGTGAAAATGTAAAAAAAAAAAGAAACGTGGAGACGTTATATGTTAAATACCCAAAATTTTTATTAGATTTTAATAAAAATTAATGAAATGTGCGGCTAAAAATTATTGTTAAAAATAATTACTGACCTTGACATAAATTAAAATCTAAATATAAGTTCTTACTAAACGAGAACTTTATATTATAAAAGTTAAAATAAAGATCTCGTTGACTGACGTAGAATTTAATCGTGATCATCTTAAACTCTATATAAAAAGTCGAGAAAAAATAGGAAATGTAAAACCATTAATTTTTATGTATCCTCAAACTGCATTATTTATTTGTAATGTAGAAATTGGAACTCTATATTTAACAAGACGGGCTTCAGAAAATTCTTTATCTTGTAGCTACCCAAAAAGTTAAATGTCATTTTCCAATCTTTAAATCCGAAAATGTCACTTTCTTATCAGATTATTGTCCAATCGAAAATGTACAAATTCAAGCATCCATTCCCACAATACATTACTACGAAGTTATATTATCTCTTTACTTGTTTTTTGATTGATTTTTCTTCGACTTCTGAGACCGAAAATTTTGAATTTTTAAATGATTTATCATCAATAAATAATTTGCGTACGGTGGAAAGGGTTTTTGAAGAACAAATAGTCTGTTTCCAACTAATCGCTAGTTAAACTAAATATTATACAAGAACCTCGCCGCTCAAGTACATAATCTTCATCGTCCATTTGTAAACTATAACAAAATGTAAGGTGTAACATGTGTTAACTATCTCGACACTTTGGCAGATCAGTGGAGGGGACTCTTGAACCCTGACTAGTTAATGACACATCCCGCTGTTTACCTGGTCTGCGTCTTGAGTGGCCAAGACGTAGACCCCAAGATTAATCGCCGAATGTGGATACTTGATATAAAAAAAGGTAACATTCAGGACCGCCAAACTTGTCACCGCTCAAACTTCCCCACTAATCACATTCTTCGAAAACAAAAGTATATTCTAAAAAAATTGAGCTAGAATAGGCAATGGTGGACCCAGCACAAAAGTTCAGCCTAGACAGATATTGACCTTGACCGTCGACAATCAGCGATCGTAAGAGCGAAATTGTTTTTTAATATTTAATTAGATAATATTAAAAATTATTCTGTATATATATGTGTGAAAATATAAATCAATACAACCCAAAATACTAAAAAAAAAAATACTCTATACAATTGCAAAATGCCCCAGTTTATTTTTTAATTGCAATTGATTAAAAAATAAAGAATACATATTGTTGAATTGAGGTCGTAATTCCCAAATTACAAGTCAATGACTTATTGATGATAAATTAAAATTCATAATTCAAATAATAGTGCAACATAAATTATTTACTCCAAATCCCAAATTCACAAATCAGTTAAATAATAATTCTCATTTCAAATTTTCAACGGCAATTCGCCAAATTAATTTAAACAGGTACCAGCGCCGCGGTAGTGGCCAAATGGAAACACTCGCTTCTGCGCCAATCTCCTTCTTCCCCAATGGCAGGGCAATGTTCCGACAGAGCCCAGCACGCTCGGCCACGCCCCCTTGCCGGGTGCTGGGTCCGTCGCTACAGATAGGGGCAAAATAACGTTTGTCATGCATTGAAATGAATTCTAAAAAAATCTACATCAGACGAGCACTGAAATGATGATATAGTGAAACAAACGTGTCATGCGTGGACTGTGCAAAGTGCAAAAGGATTGTTAGTTCTATTCCCTTCCAGCCTTCCTAGGCCCCAATTCTGTAAAATCAGAAATACAATCCATGTGGTAGTCATGAGAGAGTTATTACCAATCATATGCAATTTCGTATCAAATCTTCTAAGAGCAATCTTGGCAATGTCAATTGTACCGGAATGATACACCAAAATAAATAAGTTAACGATAAGTTAACGACAATTAACATTGTTAATTGTGTTGTAGTTATTGTCTAGACTAATAAAACAATACAATCAAAATTATGCTCTGAAGTCCTCAACCATCCATCTAGGGATATTTCCCCGCACCGTCCCTGCCCTGTTACCCGTTCAAGGGAAGGCGGGGCGGGACGAGGCGGGGTCCTTGCCCCGTTTACCATATATATATATTTTTATTTTTTTTAGTTTTTAATAATTTATTTTTATTACACATATTCATTAAATTTAGACAAATAATTTTAATTCCTACTTTCTATTAGAATTAATGAAAATCTTCATTTAAAGTATTGAATTCAAAATAATAATAATAATAATAAAATTTAACGGGGTGTGGCCCCCGTTACCGGTCCCCGCCTCGAATACCCTATTAAGTGGGTTATCCTAGCCCCGTTCGGGGCGGGGCCCCACTGGTATCGGGTTTGCCGAGTTTTTTTTCCATCCATCCATCACATCAAGGCCTCTATTTTAAGTTGTGGAAATTACATGGAGCCTTACTTTTCAAGATCCATGTTCAAAAATCAGATTTTAAGTTTTAATATTTAAAAATCAAATATTTTATAGATAGATACAGATTTTTATATTTAATTAAATATTAATAATAATATTCTAAACATTAATTTATATACACCTAAATCCCTAACTTCTCACATTCCAATTCCTCCCCATTCTTTCTTTCTCTCTCTCTCTAATGGCGGGAAGGGGCTTCTCTCCATTATCTCCACCGCTAACGCTGGCGGCGATGAGTTCGGCTGGATGCCGTGAAACCACAGTGGCGCTCAGATAACGATCGCCACTACTGCACTCAGATCGACGGTGGAGGGGTTCGGTGATGGTGGGTTTTTGCCCGATGATGGTGCGGTGATCCGTCGAAGCTACGACACCGTGTTAGGGCTTCAACCCTGGCTACATCCGGCCAACAATCGAACGGTCTCACCCGTAGAAAATCAGCGCCGCATCTCCCTTCATCCACCTATCTTCCTCTCATTTCCTTCTCAACAGTGGTGTTGGTGTGGCTGTAGCGGTGGCTATGGTATTTTTTGATTCAATTTTTTGGTGGTGGTTGCGTTGTGGTGGCGGATACGTGCGGTTGTGGCGATGGTAGTGGATCGGTGGGTTGGGATGCGATGGTGTGAGATGGTGGTGGTGGTTTTGGCTGCGGGGTTTCGACCGGTATTTTTTGATTCAATTTTTTTTGTGGTGTTTGCGTTGTGGTGGCTGATCTGCGTGGTTGTGGTGATAGGTTAGGCTGTTTTGGCGGCGATGGTGACACTTATGGTGAGTTCCGGTTGTGTTGGCGCTGTTAGCGATAGTGGTTGTGGTGATTTAACGGATGTGGTAGCAATGTCGAAGTAGGGTTAGGGTACGTTAGATGGTGGTGGTGGTGGTGGTGGTGAGGTGGTACTGTACAGTCTATGTGATCTGTGACCAAGTGTTTAACTGTGACCTAAAAATTTGACAATATGTGACTGAAAAATAATCTGTGACCAACATATTTGAAAATATGTAACCAATGAAATTAATCATTTTTTATCTGTAATCTAAAAATTATATAATTTGTGACCGTAAAAAATCCGTGACCAATTAATTTGAAAATCTGTGACCGTGTGACCTATAAATTTTGATCTGTGACCAACTAATTTTGAAATCTGTGACCAGTGAATTAAATGTGACCTATAAGTTTTTTGAACTGTGACCATAAAATAATTTGTGACGTATAAAAATTATTATTTGTGACTGAAAAATAATATGTGACTAATTAAATTATAAATATGTGATCGGAATGATTGTCGGAATAGTCGTCGGAATGGTTGTCAGAATAGTGGCCGGAATCGGAGAAGAGTGGTCGCCGGAAAAGAGTGGTGGTCGGAATGGTCATCAAAATAGTCCCCGAAGCGGTATGGGTGGTGCATGTGGGGTGAGTTTATTATATTATATTAGAATTAAAAAAAAAATTTGATTTTTGAATTTTCAAACTATAAACATGATTTTTGAATTGGTGTAAACTAAACACATTATTTATGAATTTTTCCCTTTTAAGTTTCCATACTTGAACGTACACACAAGAAAAGGTTAACTGGCAAAGAAATTGTCTCCAGGTGTTACCGTAACATCTAGATCCTATTGCAGGAGACATTACCTAGTTTCTTTGCAGCCTCAGCCAGATATTCAGTTTTACAGGAAGAGAAAAATGAATTCCAATCAGAAAACCATTCGAATCCAACAAATATCAAGGCATCGAGATTGGTAGCAGCCCATCCAACTGCTCAGAGAAACTAGCACTTTCACACGATGGAGAAACAACTAAAATCCTTTCAGCCAAACACGTTTTCCTTACCGGACCGAGTATTGGGCTTTGGATTTCACTGGGCACGCTGTAGCAAATAGAAAGGTATTAGTAATGGGCCAAAGGCCATATCATCATTGCCTTAGGTGGGTTGGGCTGCAGATGCTTGTGAGGAGTAATTCTGAGTAAAGAAGATTCCAAAACCATGGATTGGATTGGAATAATTGGAAGAATTCATATGTTTATTTTCATATTTTCAGAGAACCCGGCAGATGAGATTTCCGTGTACACTAGACTAGTGGAATAAGTGTGACCAGAATTAACTGGACTATTCGGCCGCTTACAGAGCATTTCAATCTGACGCTTTAAAACCCATTCCAATCACAATATTTTAAGTCTAAACCTGTAAATTCAGAAACTTGAACGTAAACTTCTCTGTTCTCTGAAAACTATAACAATTTGCCACAGAACAAAAAGAAAATTAGCTTCAAACTATTTACATATCCTTCTCTTTCTAGAATACATGCCAGAAAAATCCATAATCAGAGAGCTAAACTCAAAGAGAGCATAGGCAAACACTAATATGTAAATTTAAACACCTTAGCCATCAAAAAAATATTACAGGAATAACTTTATAATTTCACCTGATTATTTAGCCCCCGTTTGTCACCCATTCTCGTCTCATTCTCATTTTTTTCTACTTATTCATTTCAACCATACATTCTCCCAATAAAATAATATTACACACTACTCTAAAAAAATTTATAACTTTTCTACCACACATTTTCCTATCAATCACTATTCCAAAAATTATATTCTCCAAAAAATGGTTGTCAAACACCCTATTAGGGTTTAACAAACAAGACAGACTGTCATTAGTTTAAGTTCGTTCGTATGAGAGTGAGAGGGAGGGGGGGAGGATTCGACTGTGACGGCAGGAAAGAAGCAGTCTTAGCTTCGATTGTGTAGGTAAGCCCCCGTTTGAGTCACATTAAAATTTTCATTCTCATTTTTCTATTCATTTTTAACCATACATACTTCAATAAAATAATATTTTCAATTATATCAATAACTTTCCTTCTTTTTCAACAACACATTTTTCATCAATCTACTATTCCAAAATACATTCTTCCAAAATAATGTGGCTCAAACACACAATGCCCTTAGAATAAAGAACTTAAGACCCCATAATTGAGAGACTATATTTATCTATTTTATTATTTTTTTTCTTTTTAAGCCTATGTTTGGAGCCGATTTTCTGGTACGAAAAAATGGAATTTTTTGACCGTTACATAGCAAGGTGGATCCCATCAATGTGAGATAAAAGTCAAAAAGTGCGGCTGAAATTTGAACTCAACGGTGCAAAAATTCATTCTTTTTTTCCACAAAATCGGCTCCAAACAGGGCCAAATTTTTTTCTTATTCTTTAATCTTTATATGTAGGAAACTATTAAAAAACATATTTGACATTAAAGGAAGAAGCTGTGAAATCAAGTAGTTACTTGCTTTTAAGTAATTGAAAATAATAGAATTAGGTAATTAAACCTTAATTATTTTTTAGGAAGAAATCAATGTATTGAAAAATATAACAAGTAAATTCGTGACATAGCGGGCCGAGTCTTTAATCTTTCATTTTTGTAGTATTTAGGTCAACAATTTCATTATTGTATTTATTTAGAAGAAAATTTCAATTTTTAAATATAAAATTCATGCTTGAGTCTAATAATTAAAAAATAAATAAATATCAACTAAATAAAAAATTTAAATAAATGGAAAAAAAAAAAAAGGACAACCCAGAGAGAGATCAAGGACAAGTCGATAGCTTAATGATCCTCTATCTTCTTCAATTTTTCTTTTTTCTTTGTTTGTCTAATTGAAATGAGGATAAAATATTTTTTAAATAAAAAAAATTAGTTTTAGTTTAAAATAAGGTAAAATTGTATATTGAAGACTTGAATGCTACGAAAATAAAAAGGTTAGGGACTTAAGTCTTGAGCTGCCTAATAAATAGGTTGAGGACCTACCTAATACGTTTTTATAATTTTGTTAGGTCTGGGACCAGTTGTAATTTTCCACACACTATAGCTATATTTTAATTTTTAACTCATGATCTAACTTGATTTTCATAACAACGTTCTTAAAGGCGGAATCTAAACGGGCTTAGGCACGATGCAGGAAGAAAATGCTCCGCATATGAAAAGGCAGGAAAAAAAATAGTCAACACAATCTTGACGCTCTGTAATACGGGTCTAAACAATAAAGATGCGACTAACGTGTATTTAAGCGTCAAAAGTGTCATTTTGACGAATAATAAATAAAGCATCATTAGGGTGTTTGGTGGGGATTAAAATTAGATTTTTAGTAGATTGTGGTAAAAAAAAAATTTGAACTGTGTGGTTGAAAAGATGTGGGACCCATGAAAGATGTGGTTAATATTTATTGTTTGACTTTGACTTAAATTAAAATCAGATTTTAACCCGACTCAAACAGACCCATAGAATGTTTGTGCATAGCTATGTGATACACTCTCTATTTATGTGTAAAATTATGTCCTAACTATTCTAAAAGAGGCTGATTGCCGGCACTGTTCATTGGGACAGATGTCGATAAATTATATCGTCAACCAAGTTTTTTGCTACAGTAACCGACCTCTCCTTTCCGCAAAATATGTACCTTCTATTCACAAAATCTCACCCTACTTTATTACTTTTTTTCTCACCCAATCGTTCTCCTTCTCCAGCATACGAAAGAAAACCCTTGTATTTACCTTCTGCAATCTTCCCTTTCCTTTCCAAAAATCTGCCGCCATCTTCTTCGTTGTGGAAAACTCATCGATACTGTACGATTTCGGCCTCTTAGGTAAATGGGTTTCTTCTTCTTCTCAGCCTACTTTATTGCGTTTCTTTCTTATTATCACTATACTTCTCTTAAAACCAAGAAACCAAAAAAAAATAAAAAATTATAGCTTCTACCAATTATATTTGTACCGATTTCTTCACTTCTATTGCTGAATCTGCTATTTTTTTTTTCATTTTTTTGTTCGATCGTTTGAGAAATCGAACTCGAAATAGCTAAAGTTTGTTCCTTTTATGTTCTTGTTGTGTATTCATTGTTTAATTTCTTGCTCGTGTATATTTTTTCCCGTTCTTACCATTTTTATGTTGACAGTTTCAAAAATTAATCTACTACTGACCAAATTATGCCCAAAGTTGTCACTGCCATGTGGACAGTTGTTTGGTTCTATCAGATACTCATTGGGCTATAAAAATTAGTGTGGCAAGTTATGAGGACCAAAATTTTCAAACGAAACTTTATTACGTTCGTAGTTCCCTATATTTTGTTATTTTTCCGTCCAAAATTTGTTTTAAAGTGGTCAACATAAAATTTAATTTTTTTATTAGCTTCTATTATCTACGATATTATTTTTCTGATATTGTAATTTACAATTGTTTGTTGACAAAGGCCTATCTTTAATTCAGTTTTTTCCCTGATTGCGAAACTGTCGTTGAATGTGATATATCAGTTGACAATTCAACCTGGATGGAATCTTGAATTCGAGATTATCCACCTTATTTCCTCGATCAATGAAAGGTTAAAAAAGCTAAACACCTTGGTAAAGTTTGCATTCATTCTATTGTTGAATCTGCTTTTTTTTTTTTTCATTTTTTTGTTCGATCGTTTGAGAAATCGAACTCGAAATAGCTAAAGTTTGTTCCTTTTATGTTCTTGTTAAGTATTCATTGTTTAATTTCTTGCTCGTGTATATTTTTTCCCGTTCTTACCATTTTTATGTTGACAGTTTCAAAAATTAATCTACTACTGACCAAATTATGCCCAAAGTTGTCACTGCCATCATCTAGCTTCTTTTATTTTTCCATCAATATATCATAAGTCAGTACATTAAACTGAAACAGTTACTAATAGCTAAATGCACTGACAATTCCATACACAATAATAGTTTCAAAATTCATAATCAAACAAAAATAAACAAATTTTCACGGAGTCAGTGCCAGCAATTCGTAACTCTTTATTTGAATCTGAGCGTGAAGAAATTAAAATTAAAAAAAAACACAAATTTAAATAAAAACACAAGGCCACATGCCCTCTCCCGTCCAAAAAGAAGAAAGAAGCAAATCCAAACTTGTGAATCCTCTTTCTACATTATCGTTGTTATCACATTTTTACACATTTTTCAGAAAGATATTTTGTTTTCAGCAATTTTTCTGTCCATTTTTATCAATTCACTGGCCAGCAGTTAATTTCTTTTTATTTGTGATGTACAAGCTTCCAGTTTGCAACAAATGTACTGCTTGCAACTACTATGTCTTGTGACAATTGATCTATATGTCTCCATTTTCTACTCAATTCCTTTCTTGGGGGTTGAAGATTTATAACAAGGTTCTGGGTTTTTATTGATCTTCTATATGTGTGGTGTTTGCAAAATGAGAATTGGAGATGCGTTTTTTCTATGGTTGTTTATTTTGCATTTTGTTTGAGTATTGAAGCTTTCAAGTTTCATAGAATTCAATAAACGGAGAGAATCTCAGGCAAGAAGAATTTTATTGAGTTTATTTTTTTATGTTTATTTCGAATGATTGATTTTTTATATTATAGTTAGTTTGGCTCAAATTTTTAATAATCACAGAAAAAAGTTGTTAAATTCATCATTTTCTGAAATCCCGTCCCCCCCCCCCCCCGGGCCCAAAAAAAATCATATTATTTTGTTGAATATTTTTATCATCTTTCGAAGAAGTCCGACGATGGTTTGAGGAAGTTTTTGCATGCAAATCATATAATTGAATTAAATTTGGCCATAACCCTTATGCAGTTCCTCATATCGTTCATCATCTTCACAAAACCTTCATGTATTGCTCATAATGTAAAACTCATTTGTTCTTTATATTTTCAACCACTTTAAATCTTTCGTTTCGTTTTCGTTTTTTAGTTTTGTGTATTAGTCTTCTGATAAGAAGGATTTATGTCTTACAATATAAGACTAAAAATAGTTTTATTTTATTTATTTATTTCGTTTTTTTTGTTTAGCTTGTGAGGGTGAGGACACCTAATATGCTTATGTGTGTGTATATATATAGTAAGTGTATTGCATTATTTGGCATCTCTTCATTACTAATATTGGAGAATTATGTGGAAAGTTTATTAAACCAATCCACGTGATTTTGTTATGTCAACATTATACAATAATAATATTTTAAGTTTTATGGTCTAAATAAGTAATAATCTATCAACTCAAAAAATTTTAGAAGATGCTCACAATAGAAGTTGAGGATGAACTTGTAACACAGGGAATATGTTAAAGGTGGATGATGGTGTTTTTCCTTTATTTTTTAGATATATACAAGTAATGGGCACATGTCAAAATTGGGTCCAACTTTGAGAAAATAATTTTTCTACGTAGTATGAAAGGAATATAATAAGACAAAAAACTTTCATTAGCATATAATATTTTGTGACTGGAGTGTCTTAATCAAATGATTCATTGCATTCTTTCGATGCTTCTCTATCTTGACAAATAAGAGATCTATTGTAAATTCGCAAAGAACCACAAATGGAACATAAACTTAGTCACATAGATAAATGGGGTGACAAAAGTGTCACCTCTAATGACTGGAAGTTGAAGAAGGTTGCTGAACACATATTATTTCCAATGCATTTGATATTATTTTGAGTTAGTATTTTCAAATTCATTTTGTTTTCTTGTTCTAGCTTACTGATATCACCTTTGGCCATTAGGTGCATCTTGGTATGTAAGTGTGAAATGTCTGTTATTTATCATAGACAACTAAAGCATGGTAGGAGAAGTTTCGTATAACTTGTGATGAAAGTTTCTATAGGTTTTTATTTGGCATATGTACATGTTAATGTTGTTTCTTGTAATGGTGAATGTTTTATTGTCTTTTATACTATTTTGAAAGATATACTTTATTGTATTTAGTTATTCATCTTATGGATGCTGCCGATGGTAGTGGTGGAAGTTGTGAAGTACGGAAAAAATGTCGTAGAGAAATTTATGCTAAAGCGAAAGAAAGTCTTAATTCACGACGTCGAGAATTATACGCTAAAGCAAGAGATTTGCGTGTTGCACGATTACGGGAAGTGGATGCTCAAAGAAGAGCAACTGCACTTACACATAATCACCACCAGTAATTACAGATACCAGTAACTATGTTAGCAATAACTTGTATTCTTTGACACACACGAGGTTGATTATTGCAATCAATATTGAATCATACTTGGTAAATTTTCTGAACATCTTCTAATTATTTTTTATATTAGTTTGGACCAGAAGGGGACACGTTTTATCTTTAAACATTAACTGAAAAAATAATTTCAAATCACTACACGTTATTAAATACCCAACTAAACTACAGCACGTGCATCGCACGTGCCTACACTAGTTATAAATAGAATCACATCACTTGGCAATTACATTTATTTAATGGAATTGCCATGTTTATTCTTTGATCAGTTGGAAAACTTTTTATAAAGGAAAATATCTGAATTTTTCATCTCCATGAGATACACTAAGATTTAAAAAAAACTCTTTCTTGTATGTCTGCAAGTCGGTATTAAAAATATTTTAAAAAAATCATTATTGAGTATGTCTGACAACGAGTCGGGCTCGAGCACAACTCATGTTCGATATTTTCCCTCGCGAGCCTAAATAAGTAGACTCTTTTTTTTTTATTTGTTTAAAACAATTAACCAAATAAACTCAAAAGCAAATAATTTTTTCAAGAAGTTAATAAAAGTTCAAAAATAAAAAACTAGTGGGCCCAATAGTTGACTCGTGGGTTTCACGTGTCGAACGTGCTCGACTCGTGTTTTTTTGTGGAAAATTTCATAGCTAAAATATTAAGTATCACTCATTTCAAAATTAAGAATTAAGGCTTAAAACTTCAAAAATCATATATTAATTAAATTTTATTTATGAAATAATTATTTAATTTATTTTTTAAAAATTAAATATGTAAGGTCACAATTATTGGATTAATTGATAACAAATCAAAAATTTTATATATCATAAATTATTTTACGGTCACAAATCAAAAAATTTATAGGTCACAATTTGTTCATTCGGTGACAAATAAAAAAATTATAGCCACAATTTATTCATCGATTACAAATCACAAATTTTATAAGTCACAACTTATTACACAATCACAAATTAACAATTTTTTAGTTCACACATTCTATATTAATCACAATTTATCTATTTACATATTGCTTATTGATCATGCATTAACTAATTTGTTGGTCACGATCAACAAAATAATTTGAAACAGCACTTCTTCCAGACGTACCGTTTCCAACACTACCATCGCCTGCATCGTCGCCACCACCATAACCACCACCAATACAACATAACGCTGCCATCATCTAAAATCACTACACAACCACCACAAAAATTACCACCAACCGCAAAAACCATATGCGAACACCACCGCACCATAAAATCCACCAACTGCAGCGGTATTTGAATTCATATCTGGCACCACCAACACCAACACCAACACCAAAATTTCTATTATGGGCAGCAACATCAGCATCTACAAACTATGTCCATCATCTCAAACAAACTAACACACACAACCAACACCACCTCAACACCATCGTTAGCACTGTCACCACCAAATTGCCACCAACAATTGCAAAACACAAATCAACGATGGTTATGGTGCATCTTACTCTTCTTTTGCTTCAACAAGACGAATCCCGAAATCCCAGTAGTGATCTGAAAGTGGCAATCTAATATCTGTGCACTGTCGACGGACAACGAAGAGCGCCGCTGCGATGATTGGAGGTCGCTCGAGGGTCTTTGCTCAAACAACTATTTAGTATTTATACACCACCGAAAAACCTGTTTCGACGCTCTTCACGTAAGTCATTGCTATGCGTACCACCTTCCGCGCGACCACTCAAGAGGAGAGCCGCCTTTCATGTGACGTCGCTGCAAGTGCCGATCAATCCATCAGAATAGAGAGGGATGGGTAGGGAGATGGGTAAAGATAGAATATACTCATATAGAGAGAGGAAAGTAGAAGGGAGATAGATTTAGGGCGTGTTCGGTAGAGATTAAAATCGGATTAAAATTGAAAAATTAGCCGTTATTGTTGACTTTTATTAGACGAGTGAGACCAAATAACGGCTATATTTTCAATTTTAATTGGATTTTAATCTTGACCAAACGAGCTCTTAGGATTTGTTGTTTGGGGGCTGTAATCAAGTTCACATTGTGTTTTAATTTATTTTTTTTAAAATTAAATTATTAAAATTTTATTTATCTTCCGATATTTGAAAAAAAAAACCTGTAAATTTTAATTTTGAATTGAAAAGTTTAAAAGTCTGGTTGTTTGTAATTTTCACTTTTATATTTAGCTCGACTTGATTTATGACTTGTTGTCGTGTCCATGTGCAATTTGGCCCATTAGCCACCCTTATTTGTCTAGAGAGATTAGATTTTATTTTCATAAAATCAAATAAATTTAAAAAATATAATCAAATTACCAGTATAATTCTCAAATGGTTGAATTCACTAATGGTTATCCCAATTTCACACTTATTGTTATACTGGTTACTCAATTTGATTTTGTCATACTATAACCACCCAACTCCATATTTACGATAACATTGGTCACCTAATTTGATTTTATTTCATCATGACTAGTTAACTTCGTATTTAGTTTTAGTCAAATAACTTGATAACTTTATTTAACATAATCAAATATGGTGGCCAATGTGACGCTAAGTATGAAAATGGGTGGCCATTGTGAAATAAAATCGAATTAGGTAGCCAATGTGACACTAACTATAAAATTGGGGAGCTATGATAAAATAAAATCAAATTGAATGACCAATGTGACACTAAATATAAAATTAGGCGGCCATATGTTGATTTAACCCAATTCTCAAATAACGTCTTGAACCATTCCAAATGTAATATGGGGATGTAGTTCCCAATGTTGTACGCGTGAGAATGGATTTTTTTTTTCTCTACGCGTAAAAATAAAAAAATAGGGTTCACCCCCATCTCCACTCCTACTAGTACACATCTTTATAGCAAAAGATTGAAGTGTGGTACACGTCTTTATGGCCTTGTAACAAATTATAATTGACTTCAAGATGGTTGCTTTATTTCAAGAATTGCAAAAATACATATTTTTTTAAGTAAAAAAAAAAAAAAAGGAGAAATGTTTTATGAAAAATTCACGTCATTTTCATATTGGTATGTGAAATGACCTCGAAAATTTCCCACTACAACACATTTCCGTTTTGTAGGCATTAATTGAGAATTGTAAATAAGTTCAAATCGATACTCATGTTAGTACGTAAATTGACCTTAAAAACTTTTCACCGCAACACATTCTCGTCTTATTGTCACTAATTGAGAATTGTAAATAAGTTTAAGTCTCTTGTTATCGAGTCAATCTTAACTCTCATAAGGTTGACTTTATTAAACGAGACGAACTAATGAAATTCGTTCACACATTATGGCACCGATTTGCATATTAATTTTTTAGTCGTGCCCCCTAAGGTTGGAGGCTTGCCTGTATCTGTGCGAAATTACAAGGGTATATACGTCTTTATGTAAAAGGAATTAAATATAAAAATCTGTAGCCCAAAAGCGTCGAATAATCTTGAGATCTAAATCTGGAGGAACTTCGTATTCACGCGATTTAGCATTTTCCCATCCTACACAAATATCTCTCATACACGTACATTTCACCTCCTTTCGATTTCAGAAAAACTCCGTGTTTAACCAAAGTTCGATCCATATCAATTCCAGATCCACCAAAGGTGTGTTTCTATTTTACAATAAGTTTCATTTGCTAATTGTTTATTCATGTAGAGTTATAGAAGTACGTTAATTTAGGTATTTGTTATTGTCGGTTCTATTATTTGTGAATTTTTTTGCATTGAAGATTATCCATCTGTTCAGTTTTTTATGTATTGTTTCTATGTTGATGTTAAAACCCTAGATCTGGAGTATTAGTTGCTGAATTCGTGTGGAATTTTTGTTTGGTTTTTGTTGTTTATTTCTTAGCTATCGTAGATCAATGTTTGGACTGACGATGATAATGAAATTATTTCATTTTCCTTTCAAGTTCTTTCGAGTACGAGGTGTGATTAATTTGATACATTTAGGATACAATTACAGTGATTATTTTTATGTGTTTGTGGGCTGAAGTGTTTAAAATATTCAAAGATTTGCAGATTGTAATTTAGTGGACACACATTTGACGAAGTTGGAAAAGCCTTTCAAGTTAATGATTGGCGATTGCTATTGACTTGTGATTTGCCGGATATCTAGTTAATATTATTCCTCAATTTGTTGTATTGGTATTTCCACATTTATAGGTCAAACTATCACAGATTGTAATTTAGTGGATACACTTTGGATGAAGTTTGAAAATCCTGTCAAGATAATGAATGGAGATTGCCATTGACTTTTTATTTACATGATATTGGGTTAATGTTACGACTCCATTTGTCATTTTGGTATTGCCACATTTATTAGGTTTCGAACAGACTATTTGTCAATTTTCCGGAACAACTCATGGAAGTTGTTGAAATTATAATGATATAGAAATGAGAGATGGATAAGTGGGTCTTACAAAACGTGTAGTTAAAATTAAAGTTTGACTTTGATCTTTAAATTTTAAGGAGATCATAATGAAAGGTAAACAAACACTATATCAATCTGTATTTATTAATATCGTAAAACTTTACAGTGATACCCCTATTTGACATACTCTAAAGTTCTTCTATCATTACGTAATAAAATTAAGTAAATTGGCGTGCTCTATCTCTCTGAGGAAAAAGACAGATTGACTAGTCAAAGGAGCGTAGCTTTAATTACAGGATGAAGACAAACAATTCCAATGATCGTGGGACAATGTTTTTGTCTGATTGTCCGCCAGCGAATGTTTTCCTTGTTAGCTGATTCCTGAATTTATTACCTTATCTATTAATTGTGTATCTGTGTTTTGTTTGATGTACGGCATATTTCATTGTTCTTTTTAGATTTTACATTCCCACGTTACATAATATTTGATAAAATCAACCTAACAGCTTATTATTATTAATCTATTTTCTTTTTTACTTCCAAGGAGCAGCAGGACTATATTTTTTAGAGTCAAACAGATTGTTGATTTGTGCCCTATATTTTCCTGTTTGAACTTTGAACAATGGGATTTGCCATCAAACACGAAAAATAGATTAGTATTAACTTATGTCTGGGTGCACGTGCATAGACAATTGAAATTGCATAAAATATATGCACTTCGGACAAAGACAAAATTGTAATTGCTCTATAAAAGGCTTCCCCAATATGTTGTGCATTACATTCTGTTTCATTATATATTCATATTTGTCCCTCGATATTTGTGAGTAGACTTTTAGTTGATTTTCTTCACAGCATATAACTAACTTGCATCCACTGTTGAGTCAATTGCATATGGTAGATGGATCTATAGTTTGAGTTGGAAAAACAATCACTATTTTGGGGGTTAAATGAAGACAACCTTCCCCTAATTAATTAATCCCTTTATCATGCCAGTTTATAGTATGCATATCTTGAACTCATTGTATTACCTTAAAAACTGATGTTTAATGTTCTATTTGCAGGATTGATTCTTTGTATGTCATAATTGTGGCTTAGATTAATCAGGTTGGATTTGCTTTGCTTTCCATTCACTGAATGGCGCTGTCTTCCATTTCAAGAAGGAAATATTTGGCTGCTTTATTATTCTTGGATCTGATATTGCAAACCTGCAATGGGTTTTATCTCCCTGGAAGTTACATGAATACATACTCAAATGGGGGCGAAATATATGCTAAAGTGAATTCCTTGACCTCTATTGAAACTGAGCTTCCTTTCAGCTATTACAGTCTTCCTTACTGCGAGCCTCAAGGAGGTGTTAAAAAAAGTGCTGAGAATCTTGGAGAACTGCTCATGGGAGATCAGATTGATAATTCCCCGTACCGTTTCCGGATGAATGTTAATGAGTCCATTTACCTCTGCACTACTCCTCCATTGAGTGAGAATCAGGTAAAGCTTTTGAAGCAGAGAACTCATGATCTGTATCAAGTGAACATGATATTGGACAATCTACCAGTTATGAGATTTACCAACCAAAATGGAGTTAAAATTCAGTGGACTGGGTTTCCTGTTGGATACACTCCACCGGGCAGTAATGATGATTACATCATCAATCATCTCAAATTCAAGGTTTTTATTCACGAATATGAAGGGGCTGGCGTGGAGATAATTGGAACTGGGGAAGAAGGCTTGGGTGTCATTTCAGAAGCTGATAAGAAGAAGGCTTCCGGCTATGAAATTGTAGGTTTTGAGGTTGTTCCTTGCAGTGTAAAATATAACCCAGAAAAGATGACAAAACTCCACATCTACGACAATATTACAACTGTAAGCTGTCCACAGGAGCTTGAAAATTCTCAGATTATAAGGGAGCAAGAGAGAGTATCATTTACATATGAGGTCGAGTTTTTGAAAAGCAATGTTAGATGGCCATCTCGATGGGATGCTTATCTGAAGATGGAAGGTGCACGTGTGCACTGGTTCTCAATTCTTAATTCATTGATGGTGATTTTCTTCTTGGCTGGAATTGTATTTGTCATCTTTTTGAGAACTGTGAGAAGGGATTTGGCGAGGTACGAGGAGTTGGACAAGGAAGCTCAGGCACAGATGAATGAGGAGCTTTCTGGATGGAAACTTGTGGTTGGTGATGTCTTTAGAGAACCAAATCATTCAAAGCTACTTTGTGTGATGGTTGCGGATGGAGTTCAGATTACTGGGATGGCAGTTGTGACTATTATTTTTGCAGCTCTTGGATTCATGTCACCAGCTTCACGAGGTATGCTGTTAACAGGGATGATATTGCTTTATCTTTTCTTGGGAATTGCAGCTGGTTATGTTGGTGTGCGCATGTGGAGGACTATCAAAGGGTCATCTGAAGGCTGGAGATCGATTGCTTGGTCTACAGCATGCTTCTTTCCTGGAATTGTTTTTGTTATTTTGACTGTGTTGAATTTCATCCTTTGGGGTAGCAAGAGTACTGGTGCTATTCCCATATCTTTATATTTTGTGCTCTTGTCTCTCTGGTTCTGCATTTCAGTGCCACTTACCCTCTTGGGAGGACTCTTAGGCACCCGAGCCGAGCCTATTGAATACCCTGTCCGTACTAACCAGATCCCTAGAGAGATTCCTCCACACAAATATCCATCATGGCTTCTTGTTCTTGGTGCTGGAACTCTTCCATTTGGAACCCTCTTTATTGAGCTTTTCTTCATTCTATCTAGCATCTGGCTTGGAAGGTTCTATTACGTCTTTGGTTTCCTGCTTGTTGTCTTCACGTTGTTGGTTATCGTCTGTGCTGAAGTTTCTGTTGTCCTCACTTACATGCATCTTTGTGTTGAGGATTGGATGTGGTGGTGGAAAGCATTCTATGCATCAGGTTCAGTTGCCTTCTTCGTGTTCTTGTACTCTGTCAATTATCTGATTTTCGACCTCCGAAGTTTAAGCGGTCCTGTTTCAGCAATGCTTTATCTTGGCTACTCACTGATAATGGCAATTGCAATCATGCTTTCTACCGGTACCATCGGTTTCCTTACGTCATTCTACTTTGTCCATTACCTGTTCTCATCAGTGAAGATAGATTGAAAAGAATTGCTTCTGGAAATCATGCTTGGGGTGTAGGAAGAAACCCTATCTTTGCTATTGAAAATCTTGCAGCAGCGTGTCAAAGAGTGGCGTCTCAGATCGTCACTTTTCTGTTTCTCGGACGCTAGATTAGCAGTAAATTTGCGATTTAGCTTTTCAATTCTTCTTGTGCTCTCCCTTCTCTTTTCAACTCCTTCAGTTACATTTTGTAATCTTACATATAGCTTATTTTTTCTCTCTTTAATTCGTGCATTGGAAAACTGATTACTTGCTCACACTGTTTATCGCAATATGTTATGCTTGAGAAGTGATTATAAGTCGCCCTTCTCTTCTCATGAAATGTGTGGATAAAAAATATATTTAATCATATTAGATTATTATTTTTTCACTCCCGAAACACGCTCAATTGGCCAACGTTTCTATATCTAATAGTTTAGTCTTTGCTCTTGTTTCGATTAAGATTTTCGGTTGACATTGAAGTTATTAGTTTTGAATTAATTAATTAGCATTCAATAGTTTCAAACTTTATTAATGTAGCCTCAGCATCTTCTTGTGGTTTAGCGTTCAATAGTTGATTTGCATCAGTTGCTTCGATGGGGGAGGCAGGTAATCTTTCGCTATTCACGAAAACTCAGAATCAATGAATTGGTGATTATGAAATTGACAATGAAAAGATTACAAAAACTTGAGCACTACTCACGAATGTACATAATTTGGTGCAAAAAGCCATTTCACACACTCGTGTACTAAATTATAATAAAATTTTGCCGACATCATAAGCCGTAACAGTAGAGGGAGTAATTGTTGTAGTTTACTCGGTTTTGCCTTGTTACCGAATGCAATTCTGATCACAATTAAAACTCAATAGTTAAGTTAAAATTAAAATATGATCAATTGCAGTCGAGACGGAATTGTGATGAAATTTAAATTCATAAATCAACGTCAATTGACCAAAAAAAAAAAAAAAACTGTAATATAGAAGAAATTGTAATACCAAAAAGGGAATAGAAAAATAGAGAGAGGTAAAACGTCATTTGTCGTAACCCTTTAATTCAAAAGATTCACGCAAGTGCGGCCGAATTCGTACCTATATTCTCTTTCCCTGAACCAAATTCCACATATCCTCTCTCTCTCATTTCACGCACTTTTTTAAATAATACTACCTCCGTCCCATATATATAGGCTTGTTTCATTTTTCACACAGATTAAGAAATCTTATTTAATGTTATTGGAAAAGCAATTTTTATCAAGAACTTTCCAAATTTATCCCTATTTAATTTTCAACAATTAGAAGTAAATTATTGTTGGAATTAGTAACTAGGCAAATTAAATAAGGGTATATTAGTAAAATAACAAAACATAATATTCCCAATTAAGAAACAAGCCTATATATTTGGGACAAGAAAAAAAGGAAACAGCCTATATATATATATATATATATATGTGGGACGGAGGGAGTATATAGATTGCCCTGAATGGAGTCAAAGCCACAGTCACGTTTCACACTGGGTAAGCAATCCTCCGGCGCCCCTGAAAATGATGACGTTTCCGGTTCCGGCGTACTGGATGTAGAGATTATAGATTCGGGCGTGCGGTTGATGTACTTAGCAAATGAAGGCGATGTGGAAGGGATTCAAGAGCTATTGGACTCTGGCACCGACGTGAATTTTACGGATATTGATGGCCGCACCGCCCTACACGTGGCGGCTTGTCAGGGCCGCTCTGATGTTATCGACTTGCTTCTCCACCGTGGCGCCGAAGTCAACGTCAATGACCGGTGGGGAAGCACGGTATGCTTGCTTTTATAATTAATGGGTAAAAATGAATTGTTAATATTCGTTATTATACTGTCAATTAATGAAGTTGGGAGAAAATTTATAAAAGCTTCAACTTTTTCAAATTAGCTAATGACAATTTAGTGATTTTTAATAATTTGGACGAGTTCATCCCTTATTTTCGCTCTAATATTAGAAGCTACTGTTTTACGAGGGTAAAACCCAAATGATTAACAGATAGAAAGTGGGGGATGGGTGGCATGGGGAGTAATGAGTTGACTTATGCTATCGTTTATTAAGAAGTGAAGTCGAATTTTATCTTTCATATTATTTAGTGGTTGAGAAATTTGAAGCTGTTCTTTTATTTAAAAAGAGGCTGAGTCGGTGTTTTATTTGTAAAGGGAAAGATATAGCAGCAGAAGGAAAACTTTATCAAATATTCTGTATAGTTTGTAAGATTTTTATTTATTGAGAGAGAAAAAATTAGAATTTGAAGAGGTTCATCATCATCATCATCATCATCCATGAAGTTTTCCGTGTAATCTTATTGGGTAGTTGTGATGCATGCAAATTTTGTTTTATTTTTTTTAAGGGATGAATATTTAGAGTGGTCATTCATCAGCCACGGGTTTTTTCAATGTAATCTGGTTGGGTAACTGTGATGCATGAAAGTTTTATTTCCATTTCTTGAAAATGAATATTTTAGCATGATCTTTTTTTATATTTTGCTCCTTTGTTCTCTTTTATTTTTGTATCAGACCGAGTTTGGCATAATTGGCAATTTGGCATAATGTAATGGAAAGTTTTGGGAATTTTCTGTAATTCACGAAAGATGCTAACTTTGATGCTAGGCATGGATGGAATTTCAAATAGCCCTGTTGCATCAGCAAGTTTAGAAAAACCTTATCCTTACAAAAAGAACTTTTACCATGTTTAAATCTGGCCCACATGATATAATTCTGGAAACACTTATTGCGACGCTAATGTGGTCAAAAGTTTTTGGCAACTTCCAATAAAATGAATTCAAAAGTTTCTATGCTGTTCTGACGAAGTGACACTTACACAAATTTCTCTTTGTTGCCTTTTTTTGATGTAAATTAAAGTTGTCTTGATTATCAGTAGGCAATGTTGCCTTTTCTCTTGTAACGTCATGCAGCAGAACGACTTCTGTCCATATCTAATTCAATGACTTGTCTGTAGTTAGATAGATTCGGGAAGCCAAGTGGTAGCAAGTGTAATATGCACAATGGACACATATGAATGCAATTTACTTTTGTCTAGCTTGTTTTCTGTATTTGGAATTTTAGTAGTGTTGTTTTAAGGTCTCAACGTTCTCACCAAGCTATTGGTAGATATGTTATTGACAAAGTTTGATTAAATAGCCTCTTGCAGATGCAATAAATTACAAAAATAATGATGTTATCAAGCTTTTGGAGGCACATGGTGCAAGACCTCCTGTAAGTGTCACAAGTCTTGTCAAGCGTGTAATGCTGGTTGATTTTTTTGTTTTGCTGTTTGTTTCATTAATGAAACAACTGTCTTCGCTATAGTATATGCTTTGTCTCAGTGTGAACATCAGAGTGTCCTATTCCTTTTTTTTTAGGTGGCTCCCATGCATGTGCAGAATGCTCGTGAAGTTCCTGAATATGAAATTGATATGAGAGAGCTCGATTTTACAAACAGTGTGGAGATAACTAAGGTAAAATTTATTCTGTATCTGAAAAGCTTGCTGATTTTTTTACATGAAACCTTTTGTAAACTGTGCGTCCTTTTACTAAGAACGTTATCAATTCATATTAAGATCTTGCAGTGCATTGCTTTCTCAAACTCATGTTGTCGTATGCTTGCGTGTTTAGAAAGTGGAGACATTTTCAGTTATACCATAGAGGACTCTCAACTTTCTGACTATTTTCTAGCATTCATTTGAACTACTAGGAATGTGGGACAAAGTGGGAATATGATGTTAACTATAACTTTTCCATCACTTCCGTGATTTCTTTGTTGTATAAATTGTAGGGAACATTTTGCATTGCACTATGGCGTGGAATTCAAGTTGCTGTTAAGAAATTTGGTGAAGAATTGTTCACAGATGAAGACAAAGTGTGGGTTGGTCATATGCTATATATGAATTTGCTTATGTTGATCTTTTATCTTCCCATTTAGCCCATGTTTGGATTGGCTAAAAATCAAATTTTTAGTAGATTTCGATAAAATTTAATGAAATGTGTGGTTGGAAAGTTGTGGTCCCATAAAATGTGTGATTGAAAATAAATTTGGGAAAAAATGAATTCTAAAGAATTGGGGTCAAACAGGGGCTTAATTGTATAAACAATTGCTGATGATTTCTGATTCGACTGGGTTCTTTTGGTGGTTTGCACAGAAAGGCATTCAGGGATGAGCTAGCTTTATTTCAACAGATACGCCACCCAAATGTTGTACAGTTTCTTGGTGCTGTAACACAAAGTACTCCGATGATGATAGTCACGGAATATCTGCCCAAGGTACTTTTCAGTTTAATTTTGAATTCTTAACTTTTCTATTGTCCACTGTACTTATCTTAGATTTTCTTTATTTCTACTAGAAACAAAATTTTCTTTTTTTCTTTCGGTGCAGATGATTTATAATGGTTTGCATTTAGAGAAGTCATAAATATCTTGTTTGTTTATGTACTACTAGAGAGGAACCTTTAGTTTTGAAACTGCTAAATGTTCGGGGAATATCTTTGTGGTCAATAAGATTTAATTGATTCTTAATTTCCTTAGACTACTCGTGACCGTTGATATAGACTCTTAATTGATGGTCAGGGAGATCTTTGTGCATACTTGAAACAAAAGGGCTCCTTAAAGCTGACAAGGGCTATCAAGCTTGCTCTGGATATTGCTAGGTTAGTTCACTGGCTAATATAATAAACAAGTGCAAATGTTAATCATGCATTGTATTCAGCAGGTGCTTGAATTTGTATACCGTCACTTTCTGTTCAGAGCAATAGCCTCTTATTTTATGACATCCAGTTCTGTATGCTTCAGAAAATGCTATGCATAACAGCTTGAGTAGTTTATGGAAAAGACCCCTTAGGCTATTTATTTACTTGTATATTAATATTTGTCATTTTTCACTTCATATGGTTGATTTAACTTTAATTTTTATGTTGAACTGAGTCATGCTCTAGGATTCCTCACTGCAAGTATGAAATGCAATTCGATAAAATGCTGCAGGAAAATCAAACACACACATATATGGAGAGAAAACACGAATGTCACGTTGAATACAACATGATGGAGTTATTTGATTCACACTGTAAATGGTATATGTATTTCCTTTCTTTGTATATTCATTTATATATTTTGTATGTACTGCAGAGGAATGAACTACTTGCATGAGCATAAGCCTGAAGCAATAATTCATCGGGATCTCGAGCCTTCGTATGTTTCCTCTTATTGAATGTGATTGATTCATGGTCAATTATGCCTTTTTTTTTTCTTATGCTGAAGCATGTGTAGAATCTCTAGAATTTATTTGAATATAATGAGAATGAAAACAGGAACATACTCCTTGATGATTCTGGCCATCTAAAAGTCGCAGACTTTGGACTAAGCAAGCTGATGAAAGTTGCAAAATCAATTAAAGAAGATAGACCTGAGACTTGCCAACAGACTTCTTGTAAGTATCTAATTTATAGGAAGCAATATATTTTATCCTGTGGTTTAAATTTAAATAGAATTTGGGAGATTTAGCATCTACCTAAGTTAACAGTGCTAACATTTTTTTTCTTTATTACTTTGTTGATGCTGTACAGACTTTACTTTCCTCCAACTGTAAGACTTGCCTGCAGAAAAATTCTTTTTATCCATGCATATGGCAAAATTAATTTCAATTTAGCCATTTGAATGTTATTGCTTCTAGGATGAGATTGTTAATTTCCTGCTTAGATTTCTTATATGCACTTAATATACAGGGCGTTATTTGGCTCCAGAAGTTTTTAAAAACGAGGAGTATGATACAAAGGTGGATGTCTTTTCATTTGCATTGATATTACAGGAGGTAAATGCTTCTTTGCATTTTTTTTATCCTATTTGTCGATAAATAACTTCACTTGATTTTTTGTATAAATCGTACAGCGGTTGTTTGGTCAAATGATAGAAAATAGTTGGGTGGTCAATGTTTGTTTATTCTTTATTGCTTTTTTATCATACAAAATTCGGTCTTTCAGGTCAATGTATTTCTGTTTCTTAAGGTGCACGTGTTTTCTCATTGCTTACATATTATGTTCATCGCCTTTTTATGTTATCCTTACCTTTTTCGGATTTATAATTTTTTGAGACCCCCTCTATCCAAATAAACGCTTTAGCTGAACTGATCCTGTGACTTTGGACAAAATTAAAAAAGATGTGAGGACAAACTATTATACTTGTCTCGTGAAAATTAGCACGTATTGAGCATTTTGGGTCATGATGGTACTGGATATGTTTATTGTTATGATCTTCTTTAAGATAATATGCTGTTCTCTTTGCATAAGATCGACTTAAATTTCGGCAGAGGGATATGAAGAATACGTAGGACCGGAGTAGATGACTATGTTAGCTTTCTAGCGCAAAAAAAAGGGAAATTCAGGCATACAGTATAACAATATCCGTGCAACTACTGTAGCATCGCCTGTATTCTATCAGGTTGATTCGAATCTAGCCCATAGAGGGAATCGATACATGCCTAGAGAAAATCCGTTTAAACTGAAGAATGACTTGGATGGTATTTCATTTACTTGTGTACGATCTATCTATCATGCATAAAGCTTGTTGTGAATTTCCGTATTTAACTCCGCCATTTTATCAGAAAGTGATTGCATTGGAGATGCTAAATTTTTTTATGAAATTCTTTATTGAGGAGAAAGATAGCTGTTTATTGGCACATATAGGACGGAGAACTGGGACTGGTTGTGTAACAAGCTAATGTGATTACATCAGAGTTGCTAAAAGTTAGAAAGAATTATGGGGATAACAGTTTATTGGCACATATAGGACAGAACTGGGAAAGGTTAGTTTAACGAGTTAAGGTGATTTGTGCAGAGAAAATAGAAAAACATATGGTATACAGACTCTAGTGATTGGTTTTTATTAATTATACCAACTTTTTTGAAATATACTGGCTCAGTTTCCTTTTCCCCATCTTTATTGGGTAGAAACTAGATAGAGGTTTTTTTATGTTGTTTTGTACCTGCCATGCACGAACTCACCAATGTGTGATAAAAATCTCCTTCTGAACAATTGTGGCATGACAACTGTTTTTCCTATCAATTTTGGTCCATAGATGATCGAAGGTTGTCAACCATTTCCTAGAAGGCAAGAAATTGAGGTCGCCAAAGCATACGTTGCAAATGAGCGCCCCCCTTTTACAGCTCCAGTGAAACTTTATGCTCATGGACTGCGAGAGTAAGACTCTGAAGTTTATTCCGTTTTCAATACATCTGAGATGGATTTACTTTTTGTATGAGCTCCAATGATTTCAAGTGGAAGCTCTATCCTGTGCTCTGGAAATGAAGTTTAAATTTTTAAATTTATTCTACAACCTTAAGGGCCCGGTTTTGGATGGTACCTTTTATGAGGGGTAGGAAACTAGTGCTTGCTAATTTTTTTGGGCACTGATTTTTGGTGGTTTTAAACACTCAAAATCGGTGTAATGTAATTTTCACCTTTTTTCTCAACTCACCAAATCGGTGGGTTTTGACTGTTATCATATTATCTTCTAATTTTACCTCCTATAAGATAATTATTTTCAACCAACATATTTTGTTCAAAGCTAACTTATAAATAAAAATACTAACTAAAAAAATTATTTATAAGCAAAAAAATTACTTACAAGTAAAAAGTCACATTTGTGTAAAAATTTGTTTAGAAAGTAAAAATACAACTAATAGGATAAAAATTTACTTATAAAATATAAAAAAGTTACTTGTTAAGTAAAAAATTCACTTATATGTAAAAATTATTTACAAGTACAAAATTAACTTAGAATTGTAAAATTTACTTATAAGTAAAAAATAATAGTCAAAAATTTAAGCAAATATTAACTGTATATAACAAAAAATTACTTGCAAGTAAAATATCACTTATGAATGAAAAATTTTCATGCAAGAAATTATAAATTGAAAAATTTCACCAAGGGTCATATATGTAATTTTATTCTTTTAAAAAACTTTTAGAAACGGTAAATAATAAACTCCCAAGCATAATTTGGACCGTTTTAAAAATCGTTACTAAAACTATTCAAATCGATCTGCTCATAAACGCTCGAAGCCGGTACTTCAAATAATGTCCATAATTGGTACTCCAAAACTTCCAAGCAGACCCTGAAGGAAAATTTTGTTTGATAAGGTTTATGGGAAGGAAAAGAAATAAAAGACTATTTGACAAATTTTGGAATTCATGTCTTCATCCTAGTTTTTCCTATCATCCTGATTAGAATTATCTGACCAAATGGTAGCTTTTGTTCTCAATCACTTAATGACTAATTTGCTTGGTAAAGGTACAATGAGATTGCGTTTCTTTTCTTTACGTTTTCAAGTTCAATCAATTTGTGATGGAACACACCATCTCTTTTCGTCTCTACATCTTATCTTGAGATTTTTCTAGTTAGTCTAGGTAATTTTTTATGTTCTGCTCAAATTAGATTCATTCTCTCCCATCGGCTACCAAAAGTCGAACATTAATCAATTTATCGACTGATCAAATTTCTCTATCCTTCTGTGTCAAAGTCATTCCCCCTCTTTGTTTATCCATAACAACTTGGCGCTGAAATGTAGTGATTTCAGGATTGGATTCGAATTTTGATATATAATTAACGATTTCCAAATCTTAGGTTGGAGATAAATTAGGCAGATTCATTTCATGTTATATTCCTTATCATCTTTCTAAGTGGAATACATGAATCATAACTTATAGATCCTATCAATCAGGTTCGCTGAACAGAGAAGTTTTATATTAAAAGTACAGATTTAGGATTGGGATTGATTGCCATTTTTTAATTCCATAATGCCATCCAAAAGAAGGTAGTGAGTTTTTACCCACTCAAATTCAAATCTTATGCGTAAATACCATCCAAATTCCAACATGTAAAACAAATTTCCTTCGGTTTTCTGCACTGGATAAGTATTCTTGCTTTAATATTATTAAGAACCCCAGTACCTCAAATCTTTGTTTAGCTTCTTTACTTTGTCACTAGTGATTGTGGATGCTCGTAAAACTTCAAGTTAACATGGCACAGTATGCTTTCCTTGGTTTCTTTCTATGAAGGCAGAATATATAGTTAATGTTTTAGATTTTTGTCAGAATATATTTCTGATATTTTGTTTTGGTTTCAATATGAATGTTTGTTGTGTTCTCTGATCAACTCAAGATATTGAAGACCGGGTATTTGTTTGAGAGAGAACTTTCGGATGCCTATTCCAGATTTAATTCCTCCCCTTGCTGCCCTGTACTGTAGAATAGGGTTTATTTTGCAACTTTTTATGTACAATGAATAACTACAAATGCCAAGAAGTTTGTGTGATTAGATTTGGGTTGTATGCATTTGCATTTTGTTCATTTACCTATTCAGTTTCTGCATCCTTAAATTTGATGAATACTCTTGACAGTTAAAAAACTTAAATAGTCTTCCAATTTTCTTTCCATATCCAATGGGAATGTGATTGTTTACCAGGTGTTATGACATCTGAACAGGTTAATAGAGGATTGTTGGAACGAGAAACCCTACAAGAGACCTACTTTCAGTGAAATAATTCTCAAGTTGGATGAAATTAACAATCATCCTGTTCATAAAAGACGTTGGAAGGTGTGGAATCTCTCTCTCTCTATCCCTCTCCCACCCCTCCCTCATTTTCCTTTTGATGTTGATAAAAGCTTGATGGCATTGACATTGCTAGAGTACGTCATAGCATGGGCACAATGACTTGAACAAGATGTATGAATTAGGACAGCACATTTCACTTCAAAAATTTTTAGAATAGCCAGAATGCTCATGTTCCTTGATATATGATTATAGGCAAATCTACTTGAGTCAAGGTTACGAAGTACAAATTTGGGTAATAAAAAAGTCTGGACAGAATATTGTAGTCTGGTATATGCACAGATATTCTTGCTCGACTACCAGGACATCTATTTGGTTTGTGGTTTTGGTGGTTTCCATCTGTTGTGAGGAGCTCTAGGACCCTAAACACTGACAGTATGAGTGGTTCTATGCTTAGATGGGTTTCTTTATGAAGATTGTGGCGCTTAGTTCAGCATGTAAGATGTTCAAGATAATACACGATTTTCCTTGGAAAGAGCATTTTACAAATTGGCCTGAAATACAGAGAATGAAAAATATGTGTTTTTCAACTTCCTCATTTATAGTATGGATAAATGAGAAGTAAAGCACTATCTCTAAGCTAATTTATTATTATGTATGGCGCTTGAATAGTTCAGTATTTTCAAATCTTTGAGCTTTAAAATTTCATAACTTAAATTACTATAATCGATCCACGTTCACATAAATGGTTTAAGTGCTTACCAAGGTTTTCTTGAATATCCAAGATGAAATTTATCTGTGTATTAACAGTTACTGATTCTATCCAGAGTATTACAATAATATATCTTCAGTGCATTAATTTTCAGAATTGCTTTATACGTGTAAACAAAGCATTATACTTTGTGATCATTAGCGCGAAACTTGATATAACAACTTTCATTTCATATTGAATTCTTTGGCCGCATGTTTTGTATAGAGCTTCTCCCGTTTGTAAGAACAGGGAGTAGGGAGGGTAGGACCTAAACTGTTGTTCTTACTCGATATTCACACCTGATCCGTATCTTTTTGCAGGTAAATGCCCTTAAATATCTCCAGAAGTTTGAGACCGTCTTGAAGTTGGACCGTTCTAAATTGAGAAGTGGTTCATCGCGCTCGACTATTGGATAAGGAATTATTTCTGGAAACACAGAATCTTTGGATTTTTTTAGCAAGATGAACTCATAATTTTCCCCTTTAAATTTGCGTTTGAAAATATCACTATGCATGACAGAAAGAATTTTGGTCACTGGCTACTATTTGAAACCGATTTTTTCCCCCTCGTAATGTACAAATCCATCTAGATGGCAGTTTGATGTTAGCATATTTAACAAAGAGTTAATCTCAATTGAATCTCACTCGAATAGCTGCATCTCTTATCCTGAGACGTAGCTTGATTTCAAACCCCAATTCGAACACAACTTTGTTAATCTCAATTGAATCTCACTCGAATAGCTGCATCTCTTATCCTGAGACGTAGCTTGATTTCAAACCCCATTTCGAACGCAACTACACGATGAGTTAAAATTCAGATGTTTTAACTCCAATATTTCGATCAGGCATATGCCAATTTACAATACTAAGAGAACCTGGCTTAATGGTTCAACTTGGGACACTTTGCACTGTAAATAGCAACTAAGAGTTCAAGTTCTGTCAAAAGCAGCAAAAAGGAGTTTGGAATGCATGGAGGAGGATCAATGCTAAGTGACTTTTTATCTTTAACCATGCTGCTAACCTTTCTATGGAAATTAGGCATCAATGTAGAGATTGTAACATACCTCTTAACCTAACTGCTACCTAGAAGGCATTTTGGGTCATATATACAACTACTCTATAGCCACAACGCATAGCTGATTCTCAGTACTTTCAGCATGAAAATAATTGAAAGAGTTCCAGATTGGGAGAAAATGGAGTCCGGGATAGCAGAGTGAGTCGAGACCAACATGCAGTTGTCTAAGCTTAACTACGCAAAATCTAGATTCAGTGAATAACAACACATGTTTCATAAGAAGTGTAGCTCATAGTTCAAATGCAAATAGGATTACAGAGAGTTCTATTCCAATTTAAATTTCAGCATTTACTTGAGCACAAGAAAAGATGAAGCTTCCTTCATCATTATCAAATATTGCGTAGATGCATAACATCGTAAGCAAAGTGTTGCAATTTGGTATTCAAGAGCTACTCGAGGCCATAGCCTGGAAAGCCATTAAATCTTCACATGAATATTTTGTTCCAATCAAGATGACGTCAAATGCCATGCTCTTGTTGATAATGAAACTTGATTCAAGAACTATGATATTGGTTGACTAAGCATCTTATCCTAAAAATTGAGCAAATTTATGCTACAAAAATTAATTCTTGTCAGCTATAGAATCCTCCCCTTGCCCATCCTGCTCACCAGAAAATTTAGAATAGAACTGCAAAACTTTTGGATGTGCCTTGATCTTTGAGGGATCCAAACCTGACAAATGAAGGCCTGTCAAGAGTCTTACACGTGAAAGTGCAACATAGACCATACCAAAGTCGAAAACACGCTTGAGATCCGTATGGAGCTTGTCAAGAGTCATTCCCTGGCACTTATGAATGCTTAGAGCCCATGACAGTATGAGAGGGATCTGCCTTCGTTTGGCAACAACTTTGTCCCCATCCATGACGGCCCATATTTCTGGCTCAACCTTCATTTCTATGCCACAGTCGAATTCCACAACTGGGAAAATACTGAAATCATCACCATCCCACGTTTTATATTTTTTACATTGCTCATCAGAAGCCTCGACGAAATCCTTAACTGTACCAGTGGCACCATTCACAAGTTTGAGCCAGGGATTTTTATTTTTAGTCAGCATCACCCTAGCACCTTTACAAAGTTCTAGCTCATC
Organism: Fraxinus americana; assembly: GCA_035079005.1. Classification (NCBI taxonomy): domain Eukaryota; kingdom Viridiplantae; phylum Streptophyta; class Magnoliopsida; order Lamiales; family Oleaceae; genus Fraxinus; species Fraxinus americana. Next base: position 53,319,395 of record CM068706.1, on the reverse strand, counting down.
AGGTGCAATCCCATGCTTAAGCTGCCTTTTCCATGGATCCTCACCCAAATCAACAGCCCTAAAAACAACAATATTCTCCTTTAAGCTCTCCATTTTCATTTTGTTCACCTTGTTTACATCTTCAGTCCTTGGGTATAGCCTTACAGCTGAAGGATCTGGCTCATCTCCAGAGCAACATCCTTCCAAAAAATTTAAATCCCCAGGATCACACTCCCCTTTTCTTATTCCCAGGAGGATTCTGATGAGTGTCTCATCTTTTAATTGCCTGAATGCTTTAGTAAGCTCAATTTGCATGTCGAAACTTGCATTCCAACAATCAGCCTCGAAAGCATATTTCTTAGCATCCTTTTTCTTTTTCTTGAGTACTGGTGGTAACTGAAAAAAGTCTCCGCTCACAACCAGCTGTATTCCGCCCCAAATCTTGTTCTCACACACCCCTTCTTCATTTCGAAAAAACCGGGCAATGGATTCAAGACTTTCAAACAATTCATTATCAATCATGCTTGCTTCATCAATAACCAATGCCTTAACCTTCTTCCACCTCCGGTGAGCCCTTTTATTAGAAAGAATCCTTTCTACTAAACTTGCACGATCTGCATCACCAATGCCAACTCCAGCAAACGAATGAAGGGTTTGCCCTCCAAGGGAAAGAGCTGCTACCCCTGTGGACGCTGTCACATAAACATTTGAACGACCATGAATTTTCTTAAGTCTCTTGATAGCATGCTCAAGTACAAAAGTTTTTCCTGTCCCCGCCGAACCGGTAATAAAAACAGACTTCCCATTTGAAATAGCATCCAAAACTCGCTTTTGTTCATTAGTCCACTTGATTCTAGGCCTCTTAGGAGTATCATTTCCACCCCATTTTGTTTGATTGAAAGAAGAAGCTTTAGAACTATAACATCTACATATAGATATGGCATATGAAAACAACTTCATTTTCTATCGTCTCTTCCTAAACCAAGAAGCAACCGTGCAAAAAAGTATCACTATCACTATCACTTCAGAGTTATCAAGAATTCATCTAAAATCAGATTTAACCAAATAAAGTAGAAAACCTAGTAAAGACGCAAATTGCAAATAGGAAAAATCTTCCGGGTAATCAAATTGGGTTACCAAAATGATGTTTTTGTTTGCATTCGCTGCAGTTTCCGAGTTGTAGTAGGTTTCTTCAACTCGTGGTAACAGCTTGTGAATGCGAATCAATTCTACTTTAGGTAAATAAAGGGTTTAATTTAAGGAGCTAAAGTTTGATAAGAACTCCAAAATGGCCATTGAAGTATTTTTAAAAAATAATAATCACTTAAATTTCTAATTGTTACACTAACGGTCCCTCGGCCCCACTTTTTGACGCGACACCATTAAATATTAACATGGATACAAAAATCTTTGAAGCTTTGAGATTAATAAATTAAGGAGTTAGGAATAACTTGCAGTCTTTCATTAGATCATTCGTATATATATTTATATATATATTTATATATAAATATATAAATATATATATATATATATTTTTCCCCCCCCCCCCCCCCGATAAATCAGTGTAAAATTTATAATATATTTTATTTTAAGCGCCTTTTCTTTGATATTTTAATGCAACTGAATGATAAGAATGAAAAGAGCTTTGTCTAAGTTCTCTTTCCCGATCACGGGTTAGTTTTCTTATCTGCTTTGTCTATCAAGCAGTCACGGTGAAGAGATAAAAAACTAAATTGAAGATAGAGAGAACAACATTGAGAGTCGACATCGTTTCTATTTCCAATCGTTGAATTTTCCTTACTATACCCATTTCAATCGAGCTATTGCAAAACCTTAGCCAGCAGGCCTATCACACGCACTTAACTTGGAAGAACCAATCACACTCAAAAGAGGAATTTGCGAACGTAGTTTTAGAAACGTATTACCTAACGTCGTTTGTGTCTATATTAACAATCAATGGTGTCACTGAAGATTTTTTTTTATTAATGTATCGAGATGAATGACCATTGGTATTGATATTAAAATCTTAAGTGATCATTAATATGAAAAAAATATTTAATGACCATTTTGAATTTTTTTTAATAAACAGCTGCGAGACCGTTGCTGAAAGTAAATTTGGGAAAAAATTCATAGGTCGGGGATTATCTTTCACGAAATCAAAAATCAGGCCCAAAAGTTTACAAAACTCGGGTTTTTCCATGAATTAATTAATTATATTTTACAATTAATCTATTAAATTAAATATTTAAATGTAATTTAATATTTATATACTTGACCCACCCCACCCCACCCCACCCCACCACCACTGCTCCGGCGACCGTCGACAGTTCTCCTGCCGCGCTTAATTCCGACGACTATTTTTCAGTGACCGTTGACCGCCGTTTAATTCTGGTAACTGCTCTGATTCCTAGGTCACGGATATAGTTAAAAATAGGGGTGGACGTGGTTCCATTTGGTCCTGGTTCTAAGGGAATTGAACCAAACCACGAACCAATGGTTTTTTAGATAATAGAACCAAATAAGGTTTTTTAAGATGCGGAACCGAACCGAACCATTTGGTTCTAGTTCGATTTGGTCTGGTTCTAGTACTATTGCTTAAATTTTCATAAAAATTGATCATAGATTATTTTAAGGTCACAATTGAAAAAATTAATAAGTCACAGATTTTTAATTGGTCACAAATTAAGAAAATTTGTTGGTCACACATTTCCAAATTTGTTGGTCACAGATTATATTTTGAGTCGTGGATTAACAAATTTTAAAGTCACGGTTAAATAGTTAACCACAGAACACTATATAGTTGGTCACATACACCCAAACACCAGTCCCCCAATCTCACTACACCACAAAAACTTGGTCACAGATCGATATAGTTGGTCACATACACCCAAACACCCCGTCCCCCAATCCCAAAACACCACCAACTACTTGGTCACAGATCACACCAAAAAATCGTCGTACCACCACCGCGACAACCACGCAGCCTCCAACATCTCGACAACCATCTCTATTTCTATCTATACCATGCCACAACCACCACCAGTCCGACCACCACCTCACCATTTTCATTTTCAAAAAATCATCTCAATGTACAAATAACTAACAACCAGATCTGAGAATAAAAAAAAAATCCAAAATCACAACAAATAAAAAACCCAAGATCTGCCAAAATCACAACAAGATCTGCCAAAACCCAAGAAATGCAACGTAGCAGCGTTGCTTGTGACGCGCAGCGATGCCTCGGCAGCAGCGTCGCTGTGACATAGCAGCGAAGGGGGAAGGGAGGGAGGGGGAGGGGAAGAGGCGGCGGCGACGACGAAGGCGGCGGTGTCGAGTGAGAGAGGGGAGAGAAATGAAATGGATTAGGGTTTGGATTGAGTTTTATAGTTAAAATAAATTTGGTGGGGTAGGTAGTATGGTGGGTATATAGATTAATTTAATTTAAAATTTTATTATTAATATTAATTGTAAAATTAAAATCTGATTTTTGATTAAATAAAGCCAAAACCTGATTTTTAAAAAGGTCAAACTTAATACCTCGTTTTATGTAATTAGGCCTTCATTCTTTTGGTCCAGAATTGACTGAATGTGGGCTCATTTTGTTAGGCCCTAAAATTACTTATTTTGTTAAGGGCATTTTACACAAACATGAAAAAGTAGGGAGTTGGATTGAAATTTTTTTATTTTTGTTAAATATTTCGAAATTAAAATATAAACCTGTGCTTAATGAAAAATACTGTAATTATCATTTATGTAATTTTTTAACATGTACGTAAATTTTTTTTTGGATAATTTAAGTGTACGTAATTTCTTTACAATTCTTGTAATACATTTTGTCCATTCTATTACACTGTTTTAATGTTTTAAATTTTAACTTACAATTGTGTAATAATACATCTCATTTTGTTTGTGTAATTCATGCTACAAACTGTATAATAATCATATTACATCCTTATTTTTTAATTTGCCAATAATTAAATTTATATTGCACGTTATTTTTTTCCTACAATTACAACAAACCCATATTGTAATGAAATCCAATATTATGAATAAACAGTCATGCCCCTGTTTGGTATAGCTAAAAATCAGATTTTTAATAAATTTTGATAAAAAATGATAAAACCTGTAATTGAAAAATCCCATGAAACGTGTTGTTGACAATAAATTTGAGAAAAATATCCGTATTAAAAATCCACATTATATTGATAAATTTGAAGAAAAAGAGATTAATATGGAGTAAAAATCAAAGAAGATTGATGGCAGTAGACATTAAAATTATACGTTATGAATAAAAATCACGTCGAGTCATAAACTACGTTAGAATAACATCAAGCCCGTATGTAACAAATAGCTATGTATCAATACATCAAAATAATGTTTTGCTTGTAGTCATATAAAGAACATTTGAACAAGGTATCGATTCAGATCCAAAATTCATACTCTTCCGAGGATTTGGTCGGTGCATGCAATTTTTTGAGGTTTGCGAGCATCACTTGTCATAGTCAGCACCCCCCACCCCACCCCAACCCCCGCCGAGAGTATAGGAATTCTCCATCCATGATATAACCTTAGCTTGAACCTTGTTGTCACAATTGAAAAATATCCATACAGATCCCTTTCACCATGTGCTGTATGTCCAACACATTTTGTGATGTCAATCCAACTCCTCATTGGTCAACTAATTTTTTATCCTTTACAAATCTTTAAAAAATGGCATTCCCAGCTTTAAATAAAGATGCCAATTACTTTAAACTACCTTTTTATTTTAGTTGTTTTTAGTCTTCAGTCATCTGCCTCGGCCCCCAGGCACATCGAAGAATTTCTCGAGAACCGTGCACGATCCATTCCTTGTTTTTTTTCCTTTGATCAATAGTCAAAACTTTATCATATATTCTTAACTACTTCAGGTTATCCGAATATAAAGAAAGGGTTCGAATACTCCTGCATAATGAGTGGACTATACGAACTATATGCATCATTTTTCGTTCGGACACATTTGATATACAATATTAGACTAGACGCAATTGTGCAAAGAACAAGATTGTAACTTATTTTTCTTCTGTAATACTGTCCAATAGCATGCATGTTTATTACAAAATAACCCGTTATAGTCTTAATTATTATTGTTTATATAGAAGATTCCAGTTCCATGCCAGGCATATGAGTTCCATTTGAAGCTTTGACTCAGTTAATTATTCAGCTAACCAGATTTGTAGGGATACTGTGTTGATTAAGAATTTTAATAGTGTTTGACTAATATGCCGCCCAAGCAGTTTTAAATCCTGTATATTCAACCCTTCAGATGATTTATGATGATCAAGTGTAGAATTAATTAGGTGATTACATAAGATTGGTAAGCAGATGCACATGCATAAGATTTTTTGTGAAATATTTCAATGGTAGATCCTACAATAATACACTGAAGGGAATGACTGTGATCACACGATTGGCTGATTTTTTCCACGTAATCAAAGAAGTTGACTTTTATTAATAAATTATTTACATTATTCTCTCATGCATGATGCATACTGCATAGTATATATATAGCAGCTTATCTGATGAGCAAAGGCAGAAAATATCCAACTTTTATTTCTCTGTCAATCTTTTTCTTGTCATTATCTGTGGATCTTGAAATGAATTCTCTTGTTTATTTGTCTTTTTCCATATTTCTTGCTGTCAGTTTTGCCATTTTCTTTACACATTATAGGAGTGGTAAGAATAAGACCAAGAAAGTTCCACCAGGGCAAATGGGAATTCCCTGGATTGGTGAAACAATAGATTTCTACAAAGCTCAAAGGAAGAACAGATTATTTGAGGATTTTGTTGAGCCCCGGATTCAAAAATACGGTAAAACATTCAAAACGAGGCTTATGGGCTCGCCTACGGTGGTGGTAAATGGAGCTGAAGCCAACAAGTTCTTCTTGTCTAATGAATTTAAGTTGGTGATAAGTTCATGGCCTACTTCATCTGTCCAGCTCATGGGAAAGGACTCTATAATGGAGAAACAGGGCGATGCACACCGGTGCCTTCGTGGGATTGTGGCTGCCAGCCTTAATTCTACTGGCCTAGATGCTCTGGTGCCTATAATTTGCAAAACAGTTGAAGCACACATGGAAAAATATTGGCACGGGCACGAAAAAGTTAGCCTGTTTCATCTGACAAAAGTTTTGACATTTACCATTGTACTCAAATGCTTGTTTGGAATTGAAGTGAAACCGGGCATGTTAGAAACATTCGAGAGGGTTTTAGAAGGCGTATTTGCTCTCCCTGTCAATTTTCCGGGCTCCAAATTTTCAAGTGCAAAGAGGGCAAGAGAAGAGATAAAAGAAATGTTGCGTGATGTTATAAGGAAAAACCGAGAGGAAATGGAAAACCAGATAGAAGACGAAGGAGAAGGAGAAGGAATTCTACTTTCTCGATTAGTGGCAGCACTTATTCGTGGTGAAATTACTGAGGCTGAGGTTATAGATAATGTGGTTTTGTTAGTTTTTGCAGCACATGATACTACTTCTTTTGCCATTGCCATGACATTCAGGATGTTGGGGCATCATCCCAATTGCTATTCTACTCTCCTTCAAGGTAATCGAATTCTTCATTTCCACTTATTCAGATTTACCGTTGTGATTATTATGGAAATTCATGTTCGTTCGATTTTCTTATAGAACATGATGATGTACTAAGAAGCAAAAGACCAAATGAAGTTCTTACATATGAAGACATGAACAAGATGAAGTATACCTGGCAAGTTGCTCGCGAGAGCATGAGGATTTTCCCTCCCATTTTCGGGTCCTTCAGAAAAGCAATCGACGATATAGCGTATGATGGCTACACAATTCCAAAAGGATGGAAGGTAAAAATTTAAATTGCAAGATAAATCAAGTAGATAAACTAAAAAGAAAGGCTATTCTTATTGCGGTTTGAATGCAGGTGCTTTGGACTACATACGGAACACATTATGACGAAGAGTATTTTCACGATCCTCTGGCTTTCAACCCAGGAAGATTTGATGAACCGGTTCAACCATATGCTTTTCTACCATTTGGTGGAGGACCAAGATTATGTGCTGGATACCAACTCGCCAAGTTAAATATCCTTATATTTGTACATTACGTAGTAACTCGATACGATTGGTCTTTAATATCTCCTGAAGAGCCAATTACCATAGATCCACTTCCATTTCCTTCTCAAGGAATGCCCATAAAAATATCTCCCAAGTTAGCATGAAGCCACTAGTTCATCGGATTGTACGCTCTTACTAATTTCTTGAATTTAGCCCATTAATTCTATGATACCATTTCTCACTAAATAAGAGACAAACTGTTGAATGTATATTCTGCTGATTTACTGTCTTCTGCTCGGAAAAAAAACAGTTTTATATACATTTTTCTCAACAGAACTCGAAAAAGTACGTACAAACAGCAAGTCCTAAAGAATTAATAGCAAATATGAAACAAATATTTCAGAATAATGAGCGATCCGCAAAATTCCCAGTGAATTTGTACTCAAATACCTTTTCTTGAGTTCTCTCTGTGCTGGGAATGCTTTGGCTTTGCAAAAAGTTTTTCGAGACGGCCATTTTTTATGCAATCAACATGGTATGCATGCCCACACAGAAGACTTCCCACTTTCTCATTTTCTTCGTATTACACAAATTTATGGACCTTCATGGACAGCATTTTCCAATTTGGTGGTAACAAACTTTCTTGTTTTCAAGTTGCTGTCGAATTGTTTCTTCTGAGAAACCAGTTGTAGGAGATATTACACCGATAATGTGCATATTATATTCATCAAGAGCATGTCGTTAATATGCGTGAAATCGAAATATCATTCGACTTACCGAAATCTGATTTGAGAAGATAAAATAGCGATTTACCGACTTCGAATATAATAATATGAATTCTTCACTTCCCAATATGAGTGAACGCATGTTGTTTTTCAATTCAAACCCTTCAATAAAACACATAAATAAATTAACCATATTCTGAAATCAAGCATAAATAAAATCAGAAATGAGAAAGATGAAATGCAAGTGATGCGATCGGTCGAGGCAAGTGTTTGACACTTTTTCCTTAAGATGAATTTGCCCCGCATCGGTGCTAACGGTTTCTCGGCAATCATCTCCCAAGATACAACGACCACGTCAAGCCATAGGAGCACTCCAAATAACTTAGACCAACGAACTCGAACGGAGTTCCCTCTCTACCATAACCATGATTTGATGCAAAAGAAAATCACTTCTATAAAGTGTTTTATGCAAAATTAAAGTAACCATGATATGAAACTATCAAATGAATTGTTTGTTGTGTAGTTCATCCAAACACATAGGGAATCCATATATATAGTAGTTGGAACACCCATACCAAGAGACACATCTCTTGAATAATCATAATTATTGGAAGTTACTCATACCAAAAGTAATGCTCTCCAAGAGTCACGATCCATATGAAAAGACACATCTTTTCATCTACATTCTCTAGAATATTCCACAATATTCTACACAATTCCAATAATTTCAAGTATTAAGTGGTTTAAGTTTGGCTTAATTTCTCATTCACTAAACAAGGAATTTCCACTTAAATCATTTCAATTGGTCACAACCAATTTTCAATACAAAATTTCAACACCAGTTTGGCTACCCAAAGATCACCTGAAGAGGTCTTCATCATCTGAATGTAGAATGGAAATCCTCAAGTAAGGTCCATGCGGATCATCCATGTTTTTCCAATTTTTCTAATCGCTTTAGTATTTTCTAAGTGGGGTACATTTGTAGTTTTTGAAAAGTTGTGGGACTTCTTTGCAATTTTTCCTTTTTTGTTTGGTCACATTGATTTTTGGATCACCACGTATAGGTTAACACATTGATTTACACTCATGTGAGTTAATAGATTTTGGTACATTGATCTTAAAACACATTTTCCAATCAACTGTTAGATGAAAGACGTCGTGAATTTCAATTAAGTGAAAAGTTGGAGATGTCTGATATTAAAAAAGATCAAGGGTAGATTAGTAATAAATTATAAAGATTGAAGATGAAGACTGCAATTTTCTCAAGTTAAAAACCCAAATTTAATTTTATTCGTATCCATTTCCCTGTCTGATGCGCATCTACCAATCGAGTTAAATGTTTCATTAGCCACCGAACTTTACATTATGTCACGACTTACTCATCAAACTTTACTAATTGTCTCGGTGGCCACTGAACTTCACCCCATTCAACTCCATCACCCACCCCGTTTGAAACCGTTAACAGACGATCTACTTGGCTAACGGAAATACGACTTGACCGGTTAAATCATTCCAAATCAGTTAACACTTGCCAACTCATTGCCAACTAAGCAAATCCAAACACACTATTATGAAACATTTAACTTATTTTCCCAAAATTTCAGCCAGACCCATCACGTGAGCATAGAATCATTTCCCCAAATCCATCTCCCTCAAGAACCCTAAACCCCCAAAAAAATCAAATCGGTGAGATTTTGGGAACTTCGACTTCGAGAAAGACGTTTGAGAGTGCACATGGACGGTAATATTGAAGGTAAATTCGAGTTTTTTGGTTTGAGTGCTCTATTTTAAAATGCAAGAAGCTGGAACATTCTGCCTGCATTTGATTTTACAAATTGATTATGATAGTTCCGTGTCTTAACTGATTGAAGCTGCTTAAGCTGAAGAAAACTATGTAGTATTTTATACTTCCCTTAAAGTCTCAATATGTTAACCTAAACCTCGTTATAAATTTATTTTTTCTGTCGTAAGAGTTCATTGTGTATTAGTAGGTTCAGTTTTTAGACACTTCCTTACCATATCTTTATCTTAAAATTAGTAGGACTTGAGAGGTCATAAGAGTTCATTGTGAGGACTTCTCAGCTGGGTATCATATTTAGCTTTTTCTTCGGTTTGCTTCTTCAATGTCTCGAACTTGATGATTTTTTATTTGTGGAAATATGTACCCTTCATATTAAATTAATGTTTGTAATGGTTATTTTGTTATCCATATTTCACCACTTGAAAGAATTAAAAATACATTTAACATACATGACAATTAGTATTTCTCAGACATGCCAGGAATGATCCGCTTAAAAAATAAGAGTTTGATCATGGCTTATTTTAGCTCGACTTAGTGACTAAACTATACTTGAATTCTTTAATATTGGCTTGTATATCTCCACATTTTACTCCCATTACCATGTTGAGAAATCTTAACTGATTCCTATTGTATGACAGATTATGATGAAGATCCGGACTTCGTAGAATCCGACCACAACTTTGAGTCCGACGACGATGACATCCAATATGATAGAAACATAACCGATGGGATTGAAATTGGATCGGGCGGCCATGACAATGAAGTTCAGGAAGAACGAGAAGAAGGCAACGAGAACGAGTTGGATGAATTAGACCTACCGTCGTCAGAGGATCTACTCTCCCAATGTTCATCAGATGAGGATGGCAGTAATGTCTTTCCTCAATTCACTTTTGGTGAGGACATGATAAATCCTCAGTTCGAAGTTGGACAAATATTCAGTTCTGCAGCAGAATTTCAGGAGGCAGTGCGAACGTACGGTGCATTGAATGGGTACAATGTAAAATGTAAGGCAAATGAGGAAAGAAGAGTGCAAGGAATTTGTAAATTGGGTTGCAAATGGAGAATATGGGCTTCTAAATTTGATGGATCCGAGAGGTTGCAAGTAAAATCTTACACTTCGGAGCATACATGTAGCCGGGATTGGTTTAACAGACATTGTAATTACATTTTCTTGACACGTCGATATATTGAGCAATTCAAAGCGGATCCGGACTGGAAGACTGAGTTAATTTTGGCAACAGTAAAGAAGGATCTCCATACAGATATTAGCAGAAATGTAGCATGGAAGATGCAGAGATATGCAAGAGAACTTTTAGTAGGGACCTTGCAAGAGCAGTTTAGGCGATTGAGATCTTATGCAGCCGAGGTACTCCGTACAAATGTTGGCTCGACAGTCATCATTGCATTACAGGGTCAGATATTCGGATGAATCGGAGAAAAGGAGCAGATGAAGATGTGGTAGTGAATTCACAAGGGAAGACCTATATTCGGAGAAAGGGGCGGTCAACGATGACATGCACATTATGCAGACAGCCGGGTCACAACAAGCGCTACCACTCTAGGCCGGATGCACCGGATTCTGTGAGTAGCATCTTGCTTTCATTGATGTCATAAATCGATGCATATAATATAACTTTATTTTTTTTTCGACAGGAATGGTTTGAAGGAAATTTAGAAGCAGTTGGCACACATCGCGATAGAGCGGTGGACGAACGAGTTAGTAAATGTTTGATTGAGTTTTGTAATCGTTCAATGTTTATTTTTGTTTTTTATACTTTGTATAATATGAAAATGATCTGATTATTGTGCAGGGTAAATTGGTGCCAGACAGGGGAAATTATCAAGCATCTAAGGATCAAAACCCCGGGAACGAAGAAACTTTTAACTTCATTCCAACCCCGATGGTTTCTTGTGAAGCGCAATCCAGCAAAATAACACCTGGTCTAGCAGTAACAATGGCCATGCAGTCAGTTCTATTGGATGTTCCAAAAGATGCAGTGAACTTTGACGATGTTGTGGACGACTTGAATGACATGAGGGATGCGAAATCTGCCTGCGTAAGAGATTCGAGGGCAGGAAAACGACGTCGAGCAACCAACTAAATGTTTTTGCCTTCTAGTTTTTTGGTTTTTGTTGCAACCAACTAGCTGTTGACGAAACACTGGTTTTTTGGCTTTTGAAATCTTCTTTTGTCCAGTGTAAAGGAATTAGGCATGTACATTGTAAACATATTGTTCCAAATGACAGCTTTGGTATATATTTTGTATGGAATTCTACGATGTTAATCTTGAGGAATTGTATGGAATTGTATAATATTAATCTACTTTCATATGAATGTCTCGAGTTTCTTGAAAATGTGAAGGCTATCCATGAATGAAAAACGAAAAATCAGATGAATCTGGTGAACCTGATAATGGAAAATGAAAAATTGCAGGTGAATCTGGTGAACCTGTTATGAACCTGGTTTGTTGCTGAATTTGTATTTTTCCTGTAATTAAGTGGAATATGTTGTAGAATTCACACTTTGTTCTTCCCCTAATTTTTACTACATGTCCAGAGATACATTGCCAGATCTCTGTTTTCACAATGTCAACACCACAGGTTCAGAGATTCATTACCAATAAATTACAAACATTAATTCCAAATCCATGAGATGAACAATGAATAACAATACAAATATATTAAAAGTGCACTGTTACAATCTCACAAACTTATCAATTTGATACAATCTCACAAACTTATAAATTTGATACAATAACAATGCTTCTACTGCCTCTTTTCAACAAGACAAAAATGAGTACAAAAAAATCCCATCGCTTCAGCCCCAATCCAAGCAAACAGAGCCAAAACTCACTTCTTCACTAACAAAACTTTTCCCCTTAGACAAACCTCATTCACTAGACCACAAAGAAAAATAAACATTTGAGCCAGCAGCGTCCCAAATCACTAGGCAATGCCTGCATCCCCCTCAGAAAACCCAATTCACTGGGCAATGCTTCTACTGTTCTTCTTGAGCCGGCAGCGTCCCAAATCTTTTTGGATCATTCTCAGCCAAATGTTCACAATCAAGCTCCATCCCCACCTCGCTGTCAGGATTATCGTTCTCGTCCTCCTCACCATCGTCTTCAAATTCCACACGTCTAAGAGGACGATTGCGAAACCCATGGACTTCGAGTGCGATTCGGAAGAAATAGATTTGAACCCTTATACCCTTTTTGCGTGCGACTTACAGAGGAAAACTGGAGTTCTTGAGAGATTTGCTCCGAAATCTAAATCCGGGAAAATGGAATTTAGATTAATGGTTCGATTTAGGGATTGGAGATGGATTTCGGGAAATGATTCTATGCTCACGAGATGGGTCTGGGAAAGTTTTATCTGGGTTTGGCTGAAATGTTGGGAAAATAAGTTGAATGTTTTATAATGGCGTGTTTGGATTTGCTTAGTTGGCAATGAGTTGGCAAGTGTTAACTGATTTGGAATGATTTAACCGGCCAAGTCGTATTTCTGTTAGCCAAGTAGATCGTCTGTTAACGGTTTCAAACGGGATGGGTGATGGAGTTGGACGGGGTGAAGTTCAGAGGCCACCGAGACAATTAGTAAAGTTTGATGAGTAAGTCGTGACATAATGTAAAGTTCGGTGGCTAATGAAACATTTAACTCTTCAATGCCCGAAAACCTAAGATAAACAAAATCAAACAAAAAGTTGTTGCGTTTAGATGCTGCATCTGCATCTACCACCGCAATTGCAACAATTCCTCATCACCCCAATTTAGGGCAGAACAAAAAATTTTCTTTCAGGATCCTACTTTATATAGATTTGTATAATTACGTACAAGTATACGTAGGTATGTATAAATAAAGTCTTCAGGTTCTTTCTGCTTCATCGTGTCCTCGGTATCCCTCTCCGATCACATCAAGGTGAGCTCATTAGTTCTTGCTGGATGAATTGATATGATATACTGTGATATAATTGAATTATTGGCATGGGTTTTTTTAGGGTGATCTGAGTTTTGACTTCGAGATCATGTTGAATTTCTTGAAATTTTTATGGAGATTGATTAATTCGTGAGTTTGAGGGTGTGTATACGGTAACACCGTTCTGTAATTTTGTGGCGTTGGTGCTATGCCCCTTAATTTTCTGAAAAATTGAAGAAGTTAAGACTTTGTTTTATTTCCTTTCCTGTGCTTTATGGGTAGAAACTGAAGTGAGGTTCATTAGGATGCATTTGTTCAATATGGCATCTGAAATTCATATACATATATGCTGATGTGTACATAAATACTTGGGAAAAATGCAGTAGAAACATAAACTGTTGAAGAGCTTTATGCTATGGAGCATCTGGTTGATTCTTATAGCGTGTCAATGATTTGTAATTTGCCCCTGTTTGATGGTCATTACTTCCAAAAAATGATGTTTGAATAGTGATTTTTTTGGAGAATGTGTGATTAAAAGTAGGAAAGGTTTTGGGTTTGCGTTCAAAATATTTTATTATATGAATGCTTGGTTGAAAATGAGTATGAGAATTAAAGAGTTTTGTTCTCAAGGGAGACAAACAGGGGCATCTGATTCCTTTTTTCTGTTTTCATTTCACAAAGCCAGTTCTTAACACAATGCAGTAACATTATACCAAAAATTGAAATGAGGATACAGAGAGTTATCTTCATTGGCATGTGAAATACTACACAAATACAGCTATGCTTGTTGATGCACATCTGCCTCTTAGAAACATGCAATAGAAAGAGAAACTGCCAACAATCTTTATGCAAGGAACTTTCTGATTGATTTTTGTAGTGTGACAAAGATTTGCATGTGCTGATTCTGTTTTCCCTCTTTTATAATGCCAGGTATCAAGGGTTCCACAAAGGCGCAAAAGCATAAGAATTGCAATGAGGATGCAGAGAGTACCATCATTAGTTGACTTATGTGTTCTGGTGGCCATAGATAATGTTAGGTATCTAGGAGACGTTGGAGAAACAGACTTACATCTTTTAGAGCGAATTTTACCTCACTGTACACTTGATCAATTGATGCACATCGAGAATTGTACTGAAGTAAGATGTATTATATTTGTCTTTCCATTTTGAAATATATCTTGGTTTTTAATTGAATATTATGTGTAATAATGAATATCTTTCTGTGTTACTGCAGGGTACAGATCTTAGCCCGGTAACAGATAAACTATGGAAGAGATTTTACGAGCGCCAATTTGGTGCTCATAACACCAATGTTGTGATTGAGAGGATGAGAAAGAATAAAGTAACCTTTAAATGGAAACAATTATACGAGGTGATTCCCCTATTTCCTCATTTTTCTATCTATATCAGTGACGTTCCCCCATTTGGTGTTATATCTTAAATGAATGTTGCTAAACTGCAGGCAAAGTCAAAAGACATGGAAGAGGCACAACAAAAATCAATTGACCGATTAAGGCAGCTATATCAAAAAGAAGATGCTAGTAAGTACATATTTGTTATGGACATTGACTGACAAGTTGCAGGTGTCTTCATTTGACTGCAAGATTCTTTAATGTAACTTGGCGATTATCGTTCTGTGTAAAGGGTGTGATTTTCTGGTGTTGTATTGGAAGAGTGATGTGTTTTTTCTTTAATGTATTGGAAGAGTGATGTATTGGAAGAGTGATGTGTTTTTTCTTTGCCTAAAGTAATACTGAAATGTCCTGCTGGAGTGCGCTAAGGCATGCACAAGTGTTTCCTCTTTAAAATCCCTTTTCACGGGGAATTTTGAGAGTGAATTTTGATTTAGTGTAGTCTTGTAGAGGTTGGATTATACTTTTATCGGTTAGTCACCAATAATAAAACAGAGTAGAACTTTCCACTACTTCTGACAAGATTAACAATGTATCGCCTATTGCATACGGTAATGACCAGAAATCGCTTAAGGCTGACTTAGCTGAAACCGCAAGGGGTGGATTGTCGTATCTGAGAGATGCACAGTCTCATATATGGGATGTTTTAGCTGATTATTATGTATCTTAAAACTAAAATTACTTAATCACAACTCATCTCAACAAAGTCCATGTTATCAAGGTCTGCTGTATGTATCCTTTCCTTTCCTTTACGAGGTCTGGGATTTTCTTTTACCTCATTACCTATTATTTTCCTGCTTCCTGTTCCATAGGCACACAGATTGTTAATGTTAAATATATTGCTTTGCCCCTTTAATGTATATAGGGTCTTCTTTAACTGTTTGCAAGCCATTATTATTATTATTATTATTTCCTTTTCGAAAATTGCCTTTCTATCAATGATTCCTTTGCATTCCCATGAATATGATCATTATCCTCTTTTTCAGTTCTTTGTTACATTCTACCTCTTTAATCTTGTCTGAGCCATGCTTATCTTAATTCTCTAAGAAGAGGACATAGCATTCATAAAGGTCCTGCCATTTGGGACTCTTGAAAGGTAGATGTACGCAGCCTTTTAACCCTCTGCAAGCAAGAAGGCCGTTTCTGAAACTTGAATATCTTGAGGTCAGATGGACCATACAGTTTTGTGAAGGCCCACTCTCTTACTTCATTTTCATGATGTTTCTTAATGTGCTGAACATTTGATAGGTAGAATTACTTGGGCTTATTGCCATTTCTGAATTTTATGGGTATACATTGCATTCTAGTCAGGTGCATTCCTCCAGTCCAATTGACCACCTACAGTATGAGTGACATCATCTCCAGTAAAATCCAAGTTTTTTAGCTCTGTCATTCTTTGTAGCTGAATTTCACGTCTTCAGTCTTCCTACTATTTCTTTAATTCATTGTTTATTTCTAGTTTAGTCTTGTTTATTGAGAAAATATAGCATTCAGATATATATGTGGTGAAACCGCGTCCTTAGTAACAGTGTTTCAAAAGGCTTAATTGGGTACCTATGTGGCAAGTCATAAGCTTCGAGGCTTAAGACTCCAGGCCAACTAAAAAGTAATCCAAACGAATATAAAATACAAAAATATGCTCATAATAAACCATAAATAGCCTTAAAAATAAAAAATGAAACTAATTCAAAAATTTATCTCTAAAATTGATCAGGAAAATAGAAAATAATAAGTTCTCAAATTGGTAATCATGTCGAAAATTATAATTTATTAATACATCACTACTAAATGTTCTTTAGGGGAATCACAATGTCCTCCTCGTCACTATAAGTTTCTTCTCAGTCTTTATCATTATCTTCCATTTGCTAAAGCCAATAATTAAATGCCCGGAAAATACAGGATAAACTGGCAAACACCTTAGTCTCCTTGAGGCGTAAGCCTCACAGTGGCACTAAAGATTCGAGATTAAAGGAGTTTTATGAAAGCTTCATGTGGGGCAGGATTGAAGGCGGGTACCTCAAATAGTTTGTGTAAACAATGCTTAGTGAAATTTCCATACTTGTTGGAATATATAATGAGCATATTGCTTTATGGCATTACAAGATATGCATTTCCATTTGAATCTCCATATTTAATAGTTAAGCCAATATAATATTTCTTTTGCCAATATGATAAAATAAATGCTCGTAGGGCCAAACTTGGACGTACTGACTACTTTGCTTTGTAGGGAAACAAAGCCGACAAGTTCAGGTGTGCACAAAGGTTCCACCTTCAAGCAGGAAAAGAACCTTCTATGGAGGTAATTATTTCATTGGAGGTTATATTAACAATCCAATTACCTAGGTTTCACAATGCATGAAATATTCCAGTGTGAAGATGTTAATCTGATTATCTCGCAATGTAACTTAAAACATATGTAGGTGTAAATGCTAGCAACATTTGCAACACAAAAAGTGGCCTGATGAAGAAGGCAAAGCTAGAATTCCTCAACAGGTACCTCAAATCTATAATATGGAGTATCTACTTATTTCTGAAACTCTACGTTTCATGTCATAATGTTTTGCATGCTTACAAACTTATAGTTGATTTGCTTCCTTGATTATTCGAGTCATAGATTTCCTAGATTATTCAAGTCAGTTCTTTTTCTTCAAGTCGTAAATTTCCTAGATTATCTTTGATTCTCAAGGTATCATCATAACTTCAAATCTATCGACTTCTGTGTCTACATCTTAGTTGTACAGTTCATCTTTCATGAAATTTTGGGCATGAATAGACTGGGGGAGAGGGAAGGAGCATGAATCAATCTTTCGAACTGGCAAGTCAAATCAAAATTCATTTGGATCTGCAACATGACTTGATCAGATTCGTATATTCTATACTTGTTGACTGTGCATCACATAAAATCTGATCTGAAGATTCAGTCACCACTCTGCACTCTCTCGCACCGACTCATGCATCCCACAGCATACTTGTGCAGTGTGATTTTAGTCTTAATGAAATGATTGAAGCATTTTTAATCTGCACTCTCCTGGTAATTTTTTGGCATGAAAAAAAAAATCGATCCAAGTCCAGCCATGTAATTTTCTACTCTTTTCTGCAGCCGAGAGGTCAAAAATTTAGCAGCTATGAAGAGTAAAGTAGTGCACAAGAATCATAGGTACTAATTTCAGTAAGCATATGCGAGAATACTAGTCTCTATATATCATTACTAGTCCTCATCATGCCATCTCTTGCTTGTTCCCAGTGTTGCTCCCATGAAGAAACCAGTTGTCAGTTCCAAATATGCAGCTTCTTCATCATCCAAACTCACTAAGCCACTGTAACGAGACTCGACATGCCTCAATGAATCTTCGGATTATTTTTTTCGATAAAGCAATGATGTAATACTAAGTTCATATAATGCATCAAAAACCAATTTGTATTTCAATACTATTGTTCCTCTTTATATATACCAGAGTCTCAACTTTCTTTGAGCAGTCTCAGAATTAATTCCTTATAAAATCATGGTGTGATCACCTGGGGAAAAAAAATCGCATGTTTGGTTATATCATAATTTTATTTGTCCTCATTAAAAATGTTTGAATTTATTTCTACACTGGCAAAATATTTTTGTGTATAATAGTTAAGAGGTGGACGTTAACCGAATTCAGGAATACTCCTTTCCAAGAGACCCCATCAAAACATAAATAAGTTTTTCCAAGATTCGACATTGATTGAATTGTTGGAAATTTTCAGATCAACAAAGCTTCTCATTTCCTTTTTTGTTTTTAATTTTTTGTTTTTATAATTAAGCCAATTTTTGGGCTCCATCATAATGAGGTTTTGAAAGAAAAAAAAAAAAATTGGAATAGTGCTTTTTGAGAGATTGTGTGGTTAAAAAAGAACGAAAAGTTTTGAACCTATGTGTAATGTTATTTTATAGGAGAATATGTGTTTTAAAATAAGTTTCGAAAAAATGGAACACGGACAAGGGCTAAATGTTTGTACTCGATGGAACAATTAACGTGTCGTTCTTTCTTGATCTCATGGACATAGTTCAATAGTATGGAGTCGTGCAGAATTTGAAGACTTTATTTTATTGCAGTTTAGTCAAACCGGTTTCGAAAAGGAGTTCTACTCCCTAACATCAAATGTAGCTTTCATGTGACAAGTCAACTGACACATTAATATGAAATCAGCATGAGCAGAAGACCTGTCGGTAAGATTTTATAGCCTACAATAAACTCGAAAGTTGCAAATGAAGTTGAAAAGCTCGTGTGGCCAGGAAGTTCGTTTACCATAGCGAAATAAGGAATCCACATGCTCATTTTTATTGCAGCTCAGGTAATCAAGTAAATATTGTTTAAATACAATTATTACATGTTTTGCTCTATGCAGAGCTTACAACATTATCAGTCTCAAGTAGGTAAGTTGCCTGATAAAAGCGTATTTCCCTAACCGACAGAGAAAAAACATCCTTAGCCCGGTAATAATATTACCGTGTTTTCGACATGTGGAATTCGACAATCTGATGTAGACAATACAAGACCTAGGCCTCGGATCCTGCTAGTCGCCTCCTGGTAGCATTAGAAACGGACACTTGCCCGAGTTTATCTGCTTCAGTTGACACCATCCGTTCTTTCAGTGGCGTATAATGCCGCATCCATGCACCAGTGTACACCTGGAATGTAAAACAAGGATTAAGCCCCTGTTTGTCTCCCATTATGGGAGAAAGAATAGAGTTTTGAATAGTATTTTTTGAGAAATGTGTGGTTAAAATTTAAAGAAATTTTATTGGTTTGTGTGTAGAATATTTTATTGAATGAATGTGTGGTAGAGAAATGATACTGGCAAACAATTTAATTTTTAAAGGATGACAAACACACCCTAAGATGCATCAGAATACTGTAGATACATTTCTTTTACTGATGCAATTAAAAAATCATGCGTAAAAGTTCGACAACTAAGGCTAGCTTAAGTCCATTTTCCACTTCCAGTTTCTTTATATATTTCAAAATATCAAGGGCAAAAGTCAAGTGGAAAAGAACTAAACAGGAATGAACAGAAGATAACAAAATAACCTGTGCTGGTCGCATGATTTTTGTATCGGGATCATCCAGAGACTCTCGCCAGTGAGATAAATAGCCAGCCATTCGAGGAATTGCAAACAAAACAGGGAAGAACTCCGTGGGAAAACCAATTGCCCTGAATTAAAGTGTCACAAGAATTTCTTCATGACCCTCAAACTTCATGGTAAAATATTTTACCGGCCCTTTAGAAAAAAACAGAGAGAGAGAGAGCAAATACAATTGTCATTTCTCTACCTATAAATTAACCCGGAGTAGAAATCAACATTGGGATACAACTTCCTCTTCACAAAATACTCGTCTGATAAGGCAGCTTTCTCCAAAGCTATGGCCACCTGCAAATGACATGAGATTGATTCAGCCTATGTAGAAACATTTGAATAGGTAGCCTTTATTTTTTTGGAATATAAAAAAAGGATCTGTTAGCATCATAGAATTTAAGTTCTTGTATAATATAAATGAAACCATTGTCCATCATCAGGTGTGAAATCGTAGTCCTTATATAAATCGGATCATGCACAGTCAAATGTAGATGTCTGTGTATAGAACACATACAACTAGTTGAGATTTTAGAGTAGAGCCAGAAATACTAAGCAGCAGCAACGAAAACAAGAAGCTGAGCATGAAAAATGGTTCCAAAAACCAAAGAACCATCTTTACCCTGCCAACAGAATTGTGGCCACGAGACTTGAATTTATGATCAACATTGCTCAAATTGTAATATCAGTCGTTAACGCTGATTGTGAGACCAAAGGCAAGGAGTCAACTGTCCTCAAAATCCCAATTTAAAATCTAAATCGTTGGCAGTCCATCAAGAAGGTACTAGGAGCAAGGGGCGGCAGGCTTTTGTTTTCAAGGGTGCCTACTTGTAACATTGTTCGTTTTTATTAAACTCAAAATTTGCAAACATGTCAAACCGTAAGATGTTTTTTTAAGCAATCTTTTCCTCTGACAATTATATAGTAACCTGATTTTAAACTCTTTTTAATGCCACAGGTGAACTTTGGTGGTTCCTGCAGCATTGATGTTCATTTGCTCATTTGATTTCTGTAGTGATTTCATGGGCAGATTCTGTACTGCATATATTTTAACACATGACTTGGTTACGGGATTAATCAGTTTGTCAATGAAATCCGAAGGCTTCGTATCACCCATACTTCTAAATTAACTCCAACAAAAACAAACCTACCTCTATCAGAGGATCTCGGCCAACAATGGAAAATACTTCTTCTGCAAGTTTCTTAATGACCTTTGCTCTGGGATCATAATTTTTGTAGACACGGTGCCCAAAACCAGACATCTTACGCTTCCTTGAGACAATGGAATTATACAACACATGCATGAGTTAGACCATGAGTAGAAGCATTTTTGTAAAGGGCAAAAAAAAGCCCACACAGTATCTGCAACAGAAGGATACCAACCTGTTCTTCACACCCTCAATGAACTCCGGTATCTTTTCAATACTTCCAATCTCACTCAACATCTTAAGCACAGCCTACAAAGCACACAAAGAAAAGCAACTTTAGATCAATGGGCTCATAACAATTCCAAGGTATACGAGCATATAGTGACTAGTTGAAACTTCTCAGTGTGTCTGATTGGTTGACACATGCTAAAATGCAGAATACCTCATTTGCTCCACCATGAAGAGGACCATATAGAGCTCCAACGGCTCCAGAAAGGGCTGTGTATACATCAACACCACTGCACAAGCAGATTCAGGAAAGTAAAAAATCATCAAAAAAAAAAAAAAAGTTATATTCAAGCAAAAAATAAGATGCTACCTTGAAGCTAGGTGTCGTGCAGCTGCAGTGGAACAGTTCATTTCATGTTCTGCATGTAATATGAAAAGAGTGTCGAGAACACGAGCAAGTCGAGGATTGGGTTTATAAGACCTATTGCCCCTGGGTATAGTAACCAAAACTCTTAGTCAAAATAGCGGCCCAAATTTCAAAGATGCTTCAGTGAACTAGATTCAAAATTGTCCCTCAACTTGAAAAGTAAGATAAACATGGAAAGCGATTCCAGGACAGCGAACCAGGAAATATTTCTGTTCATGAAGTTATTAGGGAAGATGAAAACAGGAAACAGATCTTACAAGGAATCAAGCATATATAAGAAGTTCTCTGAGTATGAAAGATTGCTAGATGGTAGAACAGGTGGCCTTCCTGCCATCCTCAAATAAGCTGCAGCAGCAATTGTTGGCGCCTGCAAATATTATTAACCCTCTTCTTAATAATGCTATGGTTGAGTTGATAATAAGTTGAAAAAGACATCCAGGAGATTCAGAAGCTAATATTCAATAGTTTGACTCATGTTTAAGGAAGGAAAGGAAATAACCTTTCCTAGTATGCGTACTACTTGTTTATCTCTCACTTGTTTAGATTTATAAATGTCTTGGCCCTGCAAGCACAGCAAACCAAACAATAAAGATAAATACAGCATGTACCCATTCTTTAGAAGGTGCCAACCACATGTCATAACAAGAAGTTAATTATCTATTCAAGTGAGACAGAAAGAATGGCAGTCAGCTTTCTGAAGGAGCACAATAAACTTTAAAGGTTGTACAGTAAATATTGATAAAAGAAAATTTTTCAAAATTGAAGCTACTTTTTAAAATACTGGATTAGTGTCAGAGCTTTTAGTGTAGCTAAAGGCCAGTAGCATCAACTACCCATCCTATGCCATGGTAGTTGGAACCACAAGGATTTGAAATGGGCAAAAGAGTTCATACTCTAAGAGTGGGATTGGCATGTTGAGTATGTGCAAATTCAAATTTGACTTCCTCAGCCAGTAAGACATAATGGAGCCAGTATCGAAACTAATATTCAAGTGATAAAAGGAATTGAAAGAAATTATTATTATTAAACAACTGGCTTACCCTTAAAGCTGGATTAGCATCAGGATGAAACACAGAAAGAGCACTCATTGCACTGACAAGAACACCCATTGGGTGAGCATCATGGGGCATTGCCTGTATGATATCCTGAAGAAAAGAATCAAAACGCAATCAGGAAATTTTGATGTTTACCTTGAGTTCCTGAAGGAAGCTGTATTGAGGCTTATTGATCCTAATAGGGTATTGCCATAATCTAAGAAGGAAAAATTAAGAACTTTGCTTTCATGAAACCAAAGGGTGATGTTTTTCTCATCCTTAGCC
Source organism: Fraxinus americana (assembly GCA_035079005.1). NCBI lineage: Eukaryota > Viridiplantae > Streptophyta > Magnoliopsida > Lamiales > Oleaceae > Fraxinus > Fraxinus americana. The sequence continues at coordinate 53,296,277 of CM068706.1, read as the reverse complement.
TCATTGAAACACTTAAGGAATATGAATCACCATCTCTATTAGGCATTTAAAATTTTTGGCTCCATTTGTTTTGTGGGGAACATTTTCCATTTGATGTGCCAATAAAATTGGTATACGAACAATATTTTCCTGGTCAAAAAAACTGTTGATTCGGAGGAAAATGCTATAAGATTTTGGAGATGGGAAAATAATTTCCATAATCACACCACCGAACCAACACCGTTCCCAAAATAACCACCATAGGGGGAGCCACCCACGACATTCAGTGAATACATGGCTGTTGCAAGCAACTACCATGCAATCGCTGGTGACAACCTTCCAGTATTCAATAACTTTGCAGTCATCAAAAACCACCGTCTGGTGTTGACAACAACAACGAGGCTGTCATCAGAGACAGCAGGCGGATTCCAAATAATCACGGGGCTACCGGCATTCACCTGCTCGTCAATGGCAAGTGGCATCTTTAAGAATGTCACACACGCCGGAAGAAAGTTTTCCTTGAAAATAGGGAGCCTCACACTTCTTCTTTCTCTACCTCTTTATTCTTTAATATCTTCATATTGTTTACAAATAGTAGCAGCTGCTCAGAGGAGGGGAGGGTGTTCATTTTGTGCTTTAAATTTAATGGAGAATATTAATGCGACATATAAACCTCTATCAAATGGTACCTTTTTAAATCACCTACATATATTTCAGGAACCCATAATAAACACTGAAGGACTTAGTGTAAGTAAAGTTTTAAGTATTGACAAGATATTATCATTCAAAATCTGGTAAAATAGCACAGATTGATGTAATATTGAGAGTATCAAAGATGAATTCAATGTTATTCACACTCTCTACAATACATCTACAAGTATAGGTAACGAAATGTGAGGTTTCAGAAAAGATTTATTGAGAACAAATATGTTATCCAAATCAAAGTGAACACAATTTAAACTAGCAATGCAGGTCCCATCGGACTCAAGTTAATGTGTCACTTAAGCAATTATTTCAAATCTGAAGAGAAGTCAAGTCCTGCCAGTCTTCAGGACACTGTCGCATAATTAGTAATCTTAGCAAAAAATCCGAGTAACATTACCTTTTTTTTTCTATCATACTAACATAAATGTTCTTTGTGAGTTTCGTATTATATATCTAAGTCAAGAAAGTAAGATTTTCAGAAAATTCTTGTTAAAACAAAGAAACTTGGCTCGAGACTCAAATTCCAGCTAAACAGAGAACTCAAAAACTTATGAAGAGCATATAAAACAAGCATACCAATATTCCTTGTGGTACAGCTGAATGCTGTGAAACAGCAAACTCCCAGTCTGCCAACTGATTTTCGGATGGTAAGTTCCCATACACTGCCATCAAAAGGGGCAAATACTTCAACATTATAAAGCAGAAAACCAGAAATTAATCCAATCACTAAACTCAATTGATGTATATGCCAATCATATGAAGCAAGCAAAAGCTGAGTGCCAATCAAGTACTAACTTCTCATATATTCATCAACATCTGTATTTTAAACATACATAACTATGACACGCAAATACTTTTCCAATGCCAATGAAGTGAAACTAGAAATAACAATATGGATCCATTAATTTCACAAAATATCAGGATTAAGCTTGGCAGAGATGCCTCGAGAGAGAATCAAACGAAGCTCGAAAGAGGCAAATAGAAATGGAAGCAGTCAATCACCCATGTGAATAGATTTCAAATGGTGCACCAAAATATAGATTGGACAGGACAAGAACCGAAACTGGTGCCAATACACCAGCGTAGATTTAGTTACTCAAGATGCAAGAACGCGTGAAATATAGTAGTAATACTTACACAAAAGATAAGCCACTTCCAGGAAGGAACTTCCCTCAGCCAGCTGCTCAATTGGGTAACCCCTGTATCTAAGAACTCCTTCATCACCATCAATGTAACAAATTGACGATCTCACAGGAGCCGTATTAAGATACCCTGGATCATAAAGCTTGAGCCCCTTGTCATTCTTACCTGTTGTTATCTACAATCCTCTCTTACATCAGAATCTTCAAACATAACATGCAGATTCACCAATAAAAGCTACTTTTATGAACCGTTTATTCATTACAAGATTCTACTCGACTCCAATATTTTTTAATTACTTTTCCAAGAGCAATATAGAACGGTAGGATATGAAAACACCCTCATGCAAAAACACCTCATCAGAGCTTCACTGCATAAAGATTGTCGTTTCCAAAACCCCTTAGTTTAACGAGAAAACCATAAAGAATTAAATCAGACCCAGAATTCATATAAATTTATCAATGAACTCGATAAAACAGCCGAAGAACTAAAACAAGACGAAATTCGAATCTATAAACAAAGGAAAAATTACAGCAAAAGTAAGAATAAAACCAGTTGAAATACGAACAACATCACTAATAAAAATAATGATAAAGATTTAATTTTCAACTATCAATTACCTTTTTCAAGTCGGTAGCTTTGATGGTGCCTTCTTCGGAGACTTGGACCTGGTACCTTTTACCGGTACGCTCGTCGATTATAGTCAACGAACCTTTCAGATTCGGTGGCGGCACCACAGCAGCGGAGCAGCTCGAAGCTTCGACAAACCCCGCAGAAACGGGATCGTTTAGATTAACCGAAGCCAAAAGGTGAGAAGAGAGAACGGCTAAGCGTCCCCAAGCCAATTTTGGATCAAAATTTTCCATTTTTCAGTCTTGTGTTAAATCAATTTCCTTTTTGCTGATCGTATGATCTTGGATGCAGAAAGTAAGCGTTCAGTTCTATACATGCGTGTACAATGTGCTTATATAGTAGTTGATTGGGATGCACAATAATAATGATAGACTTGATCCGGATGACGTTAGCTGAATTCGGATAATCCCACATTCCAAAAAACACAGATACAATTATTATATAATTCGTATTTTTAAATATAAAAAAAAAAAAAAGGAAAAGGGGTTTTCCATAGTATCCATTTGGATATTTGTCGAGTTGGACATAACAAGACACATTATGTGGGTCGGGTTATAAATTAGGACCAGCCTTTTTCTGAAAATGGGTCGAATCAAATTTAAGGGGCTTGATAAGGGATTGGACCAAGGTACCATTGGGCTGAATCCAAACAGAACCCATAAGTTACGGGAGCTGATTTGATAAGTTAAGAAAGTCCAAGGATCGATTTATGCCATCCAGTAAACCTAGGAGAACAAATTTGCGTAACAGCTTGTCAGCCTTGTCTGAAGAGCCATCGTGTAGAACAACTTCATCGTGCTTTGTTCATCCCAAGTCCAAGAGTGTTACAAGTAAAGGTGGCAATAGGGCCAACACGAGATAAATTATAGGGACAAGTATGAATGGCAATGGGACGAGTTTGAAAATATTCACATTTATCGTGCCATTTAGCTATTTATTTAATTTTCTTAAATTTAAGTAACATTTAAATTCTAAAACATAAAAATCAGATAGAAATCGGGATCATGTTCCTCTTTCTTAGCCCAATTCCAAACGGGGCAAGGCCGAACAAGGCAGTAGTGGGATATTTTGCCATTTATCCAAATCGGATTTAAAAGCGTCATGGCATCTCAACTCTAGACAAATCACTACATTTGAACACCTCTAATCACATGAACTTGTAAATACAATTACGTGATTTAATCAGATGACACAAATCACAACGAACCCCACTATATATTCCCACCAACGGTCACAGGACCCGCGACAATCTTGTGGAAAAATTATTTTCCTTGAACCTAAAACAGCACAAGAGAAACCAACAAGGCAATAAAGCAATGTCATAGTACTAAACACAAGTACAGTCTCTCTCCAACCCCATCCCACGTGAGGTTCTGTCTTGCTTTCTTATTTATGTCATTATTTTGAAACTGTTTGTGCTTTCCTTTCCCTGTGAGGTGCATTTTCCAGGGGTACTTTTGTCTTCACAAAACCTTGTTTGGTTACAAAATGTGGACAGAACTGTAGTTGAGGGATTGACCACTCAGTGAATTTACAAGAAGAAAATAGTAAATGATAGTTAATGACTAGTGATTGATTGAATATTACACTCAGCTCTCTGATTGGAAAAAGAATAAGAATTTAGCCTTTGTTTTCTAGTTGTTGTTCTCGGGGTTTCGACATATTGAATTGAATTGAACTGAACTGAATTTCGCATTCTTAAAAGTTACTTAATCTAACGATCATGTTTGGGTACGTGACCATGTTCTTAATTACTTATAGTGAACAAAATTTACTTAACAAAAGCTCACTTTCTACTGAGAACGTCTCATCGTAGATTCACAGATTGAGTGCTTGTTAGAGAGAGCTAAAAAGATAATTTTGATAGTGAGCCCAATTCAACGTGTGGTTAAAATTAATTATTAATTTTGACCTCAAATTTTTAGCAACTTTTTAAGGTTTCTCAAATAAGCACTGAATTTAATGTGGAAAATAATGAACTATTTTTAAAATAAGTAACTTACTTGTAACTATAACCATTGTGAAAGTTGTATATGTTAAAATGTGAAAAGCACTACATTATTTTCTTTTCATTTTTTGAATTATTAATACCTTGTATTATATATTTATTTATTTATTTATTTTGCTAGAACAAGATAATAATTTGTCTAACATTATAAATTGATATATCATTTTTCACAATTCTTCTAAATTCTCATCTTGAGGCAGTGCCAAACTGTACAATTGTCCTCTTCAAAAAAAATAAAAAAATGTTAAGATTCTCCAAAAATGATGAGCAGAAAATTTAGCTACATGGAATATTACGACATGTTTGGTGAGGGTAGAATTTACCCAATATCCTAAATAATTTGATCATCCTCTGTTTCAAATTTTAGAAACAAGTTCAACCCCCGTATTTCTTGAAGTGTCGAGGAGTTGAAATCTTGGAATCAAAAAGAAGAAAAAAAATTAAGAATTTAATTCATTATACAGTCCAATCGTGATTAATACTGCAAAGTGAACACGTCATCAAGATAATGATATGTCATTAATCAATAATCATGTTTTTCCCCTTACAATCACCATTGTTAAGAATGATAACAGGAAAAGTTTTCAGGTATGTGGGAAAATGACTTATCACTTATAATCTAGAAAAAAAGTTTTTTAGTGGGTGAAGAGAAAATGTTTGACAAGGCTGCAAGAGAGGGTGTAGTTTTAGTACCATAAGACAGCACATGTAAGAAAAGTAAAAGTAAATTTGAATGTAAAATAAGAGGTGGGATCCAGCTCCAGGCTCCCGAGTGTCCTTGTGCTCAGTCCCTCTGAATGTCTTGTTTCATCATAGACAACACAACACATACTTGCAAATTCTAACAAATTCCAATTTTTTTTCTTTTTATTGTTTTTACTTTGTCGTACAAGATCCAATGTTTTAAAATGAACATCGGCATTGCAGAATGTCGATTTTTTTTTACCTTTCATTCTCTTTCTATTTTCCTTTTTAATCAAGACTATGTCTCTGATTCAAAAGTGATCCATGCTGATCAGAAAGTGAACTGAAAATTCCCATATCACAGATTCACAGTAAACATTACAGAGCAGTGGATCATGTGGATGTGAGTTTAAGACATTCTCACAGAAAGCAAATCCATTTTTTCTTAGTTACATCTCTTTTCATGTACGCAAAAACAAAACATTTGGCCAATTTTTAATGAGGAAGTTCTCAGAATAATCTAAAATTACTGATTTGTTTAAATATTTAATCATATATTAACAATGATGGAGTGACTATATAGAAAGTTAATGAAAGAAACAAATCTATAGAGTTCTATTTACTTATTACTGTATGTAGACAAAGACATTGAAAATATTTGCACCTCAAGTTGGGAGATTAGAGGGCCCAACTCTTCCAACCCGTCAAGTTGACGTACCACTTTGACTGCAAAACTACTCGTGTTAACAAGATTAACAACCTTTAAATCAGGTTTAACATAATGTATGAAATTTTTTCAAGAATTCCACTGAATAATGTATGCAGTTAAATCCAAGTTCAAAGCTTGTGCATAGCTTAATCTCGTCTCTCTAAAAGTTACTTCCACAGATAATTGTCCCTTCCATAAATTACAATGCCAAAACTAGGGACCCCTCTTGGGATCAGAGAAGAGTCAAGAAAAAAAAATAAAAAAATGCTCAATTGTACTAATGACTAGAGACTGCTTTACTTTTTAACTGCACAGTGAAATCCTTTTATCTGGCATTTCAGAACTTGCTCTATCAGAATCTTTGCCTCATCTTGATCAACAAAAAAAAAAAGGTTGCGTACTTTAAGTAACATTAATGCATATATCTTTAATTTAAACCGGGGTACTAAATTTGCAACTCAATTAGATATTTTTCACTTAAAAAATCAAAATATAAACGTAAGTCTAATTTTAAGAAAGCATCAAACCACTAAACAGAAAACAATATATGATGCAATGCTAGAAAAACCCAAAAAGTAGTAAGAGTAAATGGTTTAGGGCATTGAAATGGAGCTTCAGATTTCTTCGATGGCCTGATAGAAGATGCACTTTTGTTACTTCCACAAACATCAATTCCAAGATTGACACCAAATGCTTCTGATGGACTCAAACACAGCCCCGGATTACTACTAAGATCCAAATTCCTGCCAAGCCTTTTCAGGAAACTTGAATTGAATGGCACAACACCACCCAGAAAGTTTCTGCTCAAGTTCAGATGATATATGTGAGACAGATTGCCAAATCCGGTAGGAATTATGCCCATTAGTCGGTTGTTTTGCAACGACAGGGCGCTTAGATTCGTCAGCTGTGAGTAAATTGGAGGGATTGTGCCGGAGTATCCAGAATTGGCAAGCCTGAGTTCTTGCAATTTTCTGAGACGGCCAAATTCCGGGGGCAATGGTATGAACATTGGATTGTCATCCATTATGAGGTACTGCAGATTTTGCAGCTCCGTGAGGCCCCTTGGAAACCTTCCGCGTAATTTGTTGTTGCTTAATGCCAAGAAAATTAAAGAATTCAGCTGCTGAATACTGTCTGGAATGCTTCCAGTGAGAGAATTAGAGCTAAAGTCGAGCTTTTGAAGCACCAAAAGCTGGCCAATTGCGGCAGGTATTGGCCCTGTCAGCCTGTTATAGCTCAAATCCAAGCCTAAAAGGCTCCTGAGGTTTCCAATTTGAAATGGGATCACGCCTGTCAGCGTGTTATAACTCAAATCAAGGTGTAAAAGAGAACTCAAGCTGAAAATATCAACTGGGATTCTGCCTGTTAGCCTGTTTTGTGACAATGTGAGGATTTGAAGAGATTTAAGAGAAGAAAACTGACGTGGGATTGAGCCAATAAGTGCCGAATTTGCTCTCAAACTAAGCTGCTGTAAAGAACTGGAAATCTTGTCTATCGGAAAAGAAATTGCTGTCTGCGTATGACTGAAACACTGGAAAATGAAAATGGATTCCAGATTTGGGAGTTCAAAAATTTCTGGAGGGAATGTTGCAGCGTTCTTGCAAGTTGGATTTGGTGGGGTACCAAAATCAAGCCTGGTAACATGAAAATGGTTATCAATTCCTGCTTTGCACTCAATTCCTAGCCAAGAAGAGCCTGGACTACATGGGTTTGGGTGTGAAATTCTCCAGTTTTGATCAGATGACATAGACTCCATAATCTTGAACAAAGTTTCTAGTTCGAGTGGATCCATGTTACTACGAAACAGATTCTTGTCGGGATGGTTTTTACTTGCATTTTGGTTTGTGGAGACAGAAGAGATTAAAAGAAAAGAAATGAGCAGTGGAAGAGCGAAGAATGAGAATGAACAGCACATTTTGTGTTCAGGTCTGTGAACAAGGAGGAGTGGCTTGTGTAGCTTTAGAATTGGTTCCACGCCTATGTACGTGTGTTGGTGAGAGAGAAATGAGTTGTGCAAAGATGTGATTGATATGATGGGTGGGGTCATGATTTTGAGTGAGAAATTGAAGCCAAGGTAGGGTCAAAAATATACAAAATTCAGGGGAGGGGGTTCTAACAGGGCCCAGGTGGGTGGAGGCACGTTTCTCTTTATCAGACTTGATGGCAATGACTACATGAAAACAACTGTGGTAGTAATTGGTTCTTCAAGATTTCATCAGTTACGAAATTATGACTTCTGGGTTCAAAATTCATGTCCAACCTCGATTGCACGCAAGTAGAAATTATGACTTCTGGGTTCCAAATTGTTTTTGTGAGAAATTATTATGTAAAATTATGACTTCAAAAAAGTAAGATTAAACAGTGAAATAGCATAATGCATTTCCGGTCATGTTGACCAGATAAGAATCTCATTAGCACTTCTTTACTCAACCCAGCAACTTATTTTTAAGTCAGCTTTTAATTGACATATAACCGCTTGTTTTCTTCAGATAACCGAACAACTTACAAAGTACCACATTTGTCTTCAGCAATCTCAAAAGTTCTCCAAGATTGGAGAAATGGGAAGTAAACGGATTAATTATTTAACATTTGAAGGATTCACAACAAATGAATATCACAACATTGTCGTACAGCAAAATAAATATGAATACAAATTAAGTGGCTGTTCATCACTTCATTTTACACAACGTTGTTCCTCAAGTCAATTTTACAGCATAATCTAAATTTTCAAGTTCACACATCATAAATTCACAAGAGTTCCAAAATTCAGTGTTAATTTGATTACTGTGCCATAGATCAAGTCTTCTTCAGCCTTTCGCGACCAAAGCACGAGTAATAAGAACAGTGGCCTATGCATTATGAGAACATTCGAAGGAAGTTATTGGCGTATGCCATTGGCTTGACATCAGGGTGTGGCTGTAGTTCATCAATATACACGGTGTCAAAATGATAGATCAGAAATATAAATTATTATTCAAATAGCACATATCCTAATCCAGACAACCAGAAAAATAGGGAAAAAAAAGGTCAAAGGGGGGGGGGGGGGGGGGGGGTTTTTACAGGTACGGGGAAAAGGCAAAAGATGCTACTAACCACTGCTGTAAAAGTGACGATATTTGGCTTGAGATCAGGGGCCTCAAAACGAATAAATGCTCCCTTATTTCCCATCTGCATAGTGTGAAGAAAATTGAATGTTAACCATAAAGTTTCAGACTTCAACAATCTACCTCTCATTGGTTAAATTAATTACGTAGATATAAATCATTGAATATTGCTATAAACACTGTTTAGCATTAAGATTCACAAAGAAAGTGTACAAGATAAATGAACAGTGTTATTATAATTTATTTTGGCATTCAAAGATACTAGTTCATACAAACTTCGCAGGAGCATCGTGCAGAAGGTTTACTTTCCACAAGTATTACATACGCACGATTGCACTCAACATCTTAAGAGTTCTAATGCAATTTGACTTTATAACACAATTTAAGTATTGCTTTCACTTTTTCTCTTTCCAGAAAATTGAACGGGGAGAAGAAAATAGCACAAGTATTACTGCATCCTTTTAAAAAAATGTTCAAGGGAAAACTGCACTTAGTCAAGACAAAAAACTAATTATTGAAAAGCTTAATGAATTGAATATACTTTCAACTGTCAGCATTTCTGAGCACAGTTCTGTCCAACATTAAAAATAGCATACATTGACAGCGGCATCAAAAATATAAGAAAGCTATTACGCGTAAGATAAAAAATGAAAATCATACTACCTGATCACAGTAGTTCGGAGCAGAAAACACTGTAATAAGTTTACCGTCATGCTCAATCTCATAACCTTCATCTTTCACTTCATGTGACCGCACTACTAAATCTGTAAATAAGAACAAGTTGCCGAACCACTTATGTTTTGAATATGAAAACCTGAGACATTTTAAAACTGTAAAATACAAGACTGCTACTTATATAAAGAATGGAGAAATTTACCTAGTTTGTTATCCTGCAGAAATCTTTTAGTTACATCTGCACCAAATGAAAGACCAACACCACGTTTGCTGGGTCCCCTTCCAAGTTGAGGTTGTGGATCACTCCACAGCAATTCACACATCAACCCTGGTTGGCACCAAACAAGAATACATGAAGCCGACAAGAAATAAAAACAGAATTCATGCACACGGAACAATCTCCTCTACCGTAGTGATCCCAGTCATCCTCCTTTGCTTCTCCCCTAATTGGCTCAACAATCTAAAATTCCTACATCAATATCTCTCGCCCTACAAACTCTCCCCCTTGTAGGGGGGGGGGGGGGGTTGGTAAGCACACGGGTAACTTGCATTTTAAGATTATTGCACAAGAAAAAGCACATTTAGCAGAATTTCTTGCACTAGACACGTGACTTGTCATTCTAGTACATACATCCCAAAACCCTTAACAGGGCAAAGTTTTAGCATTTGAATTAAACAAGCTCAAAACTGAACTGACAAGACCATTGCAGCAGTGACAAATTCCTAGTTATTATGTCTTAATGTTTGTACAAGTTACCAGGTTCTGACTAAGTGAGAAGAAAGATTAATGCTTGCAGATCCAGAAACACGACCCTTGAGGTAATAGCTATCCAGTTGCTTTTTTTACTTCAAGAACCCAAGGCATAGTTGCCAAGTTATTAAACCCCCCAAGAATTAGCCAGTATCACCTTGAGGAGTTCGGACATTCAATCAACGAGAATATAGAAAGCATCAATCTTTGACTGCTAAAAGAACAAACAGGGCATGATGGCCCTCCTTTTCACGGACTTAGACAAAACGAGAAACAGTGGTAAGTATCAGTTAATATTACATGCTGCATTCATAAATCATATTTGCTTCTGGAATAGTAAGGCAACAGTAACTGGAAAGGCAAAATGTACATACGAAATAAATGACTGGGTTGGAGCTTACCCTCTTCAGGAGGCTCACAAAACCGATCTATTTTTCTTATGTCAGAGAGCTTCACACCATCAACACTGAAAAGGCCTCCGTGAACCACAAAAACTTTCTCGTTTATCACATGAGCCAAAGGTAAACAACAGAAGACTTCCGCAAAGAGTTCCACAAATTTATCACTTAATTTGGACTTGACCTCACCCTCAAAACCATATATTTTATTCATGCTCTTGCTTTCATGATTTCCTCGAGCGAGATATATAGCTGAAAGTTTAAAGAAGTTGATAAGAAGCAGTGCTTCGTTCTGAGAAAGGCTGCAAGGCTGGATCACTTATGCATATGGAACAAAATAAATGAATAACACAACCAACCAATAGAACTTGCAGCTCAAGAGATACACATACACAGAATTTTAGCTCATGAAATGAAAATGTTAGGTATCACTGTCAAACTGCCATTTAACTCAAATCGGACCAAGTATAACACATTAAAAGAACAAATGTGAAATTTGACCGGTAAAGATAAAAAAAAATGATTATGTTCGGTGGGGATTAAAATCAGATTTTTAATAGATAAAAGTTGATGAAATGTGCGGTTGAAAAGTTGCTAGTCCATAAAATATGTTGTTAAAATTAATTGTTGTCTTTGACTAAGATTAAAATCTAGATTTTAATCCCTAACAAACTGTGGCTAAATATAACCGGCAATCTAATTACCACGTTTGAACACCATACTTTTGTGTTTCTTGTCAATTGAGAGGGACAGCATTTTCTTTTATAAATATCTATAGACATACAAATATTTACCTACAATAAACAAAATCTAATATTTTACTAAGACACGTGCAACCACAAGTACACATGCAAAGAATATCAAAGCCAAAAGAAAATGAGGGATCACCTGATGGAGACATGCACTTGAATGCAAACAGCGTGAGTATGACCTCTAATGAGAAAGAACCCCTATCCACAAAGTCTCCGTTGAACAAATAAGGATTATCTTCAGAAGGAAGTCCGTTGAGCTCAAAAATATTTAATAAATCATAGAACTGCAACCATGTAACAATGGTTACTAAGATAAAAATTGGTAATACACAGTTGAGTACATAAAATAAAGAAGCAATAGTCAGACACATCATATGGTTTCTTCAGGATGTCATTAAATCAAAGATCAATTGAATGCTGGAATCTAAACCAAATAATCAACAAAATTAATTAATAATGAAACAGCAGAAGATATAGCCCCTGTTTGAGCTCCATTATTTCTATAATACATTTTTCCAAAACTCATTTTCAACCACACATTCTTCCATAAAATAATATTGCATGTAAACCCAAACTTTTCCTTATCTTTTCACCACACATTCTCCAAAATATCACTATTCCAAAATACATTTTCTCCCAAAAACACAATAAAATGGAGCCCAAATAGGGCTATGTAAAATGGTCTCCCCAATCTAGCCATAGGCTTTAGACGCTGACAAACACTATATTCTAAGAATTATGTCTCTAAATACCCGTACATATTCTTTTTATGCATACATTTTGGCAGTATTAGCTGGCATCGGAAAGTACACAATGTTTGTCCATTGCACAAAAATATGACTTATTGAATTGAATTTTCTATAGAACACGAATGAAAAAGAACTGAATCCACGCCTTAATACGCCTGGAAGATTGACATCGAATCAAGGAATCAATTTTACCTGGCCATGTACATCACCGCATACAGTGAAGTGCTTCCCATTAGGAACATTAATGTCCACAAGAGACGGCAAAGATTGCAACATTTCTCTTGTTTGCAAAACAATCTGGCATGCATATCTACATCACAAAAACTAACTTTCAGATTGAAATACAAATTTCTTCAAATAAATATGCAACGACAAATGACCAAGTCTTATTCTCTATATATTTGGAATCAGCTACATGAACCCTTTTTCCCCATTTCTTGAAGAGTTTGGAACACGAGAAATTACTATTTTATTATAAGGACACAACTACAATTTATTTTGGTGGAATATACAAACACGCTCAAGCAAGCACCTTGGTCTACTAAAGTCACCCACTCAAGCAGCCCCGAAATATTTCTGCAAAGAGGATTTTTGTATATTGTATCTAAATTGGGGTTGGGCCATAAAATGGAATACTAAAATTTATAATTTACCACACGTATCCCTGCAGATACCTACATCCAAATTTTCAAATTACAGAATAGTACAAAAGTGCATCATTAAACAAACTACTGAGCTTTAGCCAGCACCGTTTGTGTAAGCACTTCTGATTCTTGAAATCATCCATCATTTTCTTCACAAAGTCCAAAGTAACAATATCGTCTTCTATTCTTGCACCAGCATATTGTGGTTCCACATCTAGAATTGACACAAAAATACAAACATCATTAATATGCAAGCTATGCTGTTATATCCAAATTAAGTTCCTAGACCTATTAACCTTCACAGAAAGAAATAATGGATATTAAATCATAAACTAATAGGAACCTGTCCATGTTACTATTTACAGATCACTTGAATAAGAATATTCCTATGTCTCAGCCATTTCTTGCACCCCAACCATCAAACAAGATTACCATTTTCCAGATACCGCCTCAATAATTAGAACATGCTGAAATCTCTTTAAGAGTAAAACACAATAATGATGAACAGAATTATAACTTCGGGGGATAGATTTTTGTGAAAAAAGTTGGCATGATGCACACTTAGTAACCACGCGGCCTGCTTGTCAAGTGTAAAATATCATTTTATCACAGGCAAATTTGCGTCACAAGTTAAAAAATAAAAACAAACATTTGCAACACCAGGTGAAAGTTTGATGGAACTTTATATCCCATTCCATTCATGCATTTAAACAATTTTCCAGGCAGTAAACACACATAAAGCAGGAAAACTCACAAACAGGGAGAAATTTTATTGAGACTTCGTTTCGGAAGAATTTATAAATAGGGAGAAATGAGTGGTGAATAAGTGAATAGCATTAGAATGTCATGTTGATAATAAAGTTTGAACATTTATAAATACATGATTCATAAATTTTGCCAAATGAAGGCTAAGTAATATAATACCCAGAGCTGGTGAAACAAGACCATATTCCACTGAAGAAATAGCTAGACCTTTCAGAGCTAATAAATAAATAAATAAATAACTATAAGAAAAAATAATTATGATTGCATACCTATGACACGATAATCAATAGAATCAACTATTGAACGTCTTTCTGATTCAGGTACAGCAATAGCTTCTTCAAATTTTAGTTTCATCACAGCTTTTTCACATTCTTTCAATTTCTTGGCAGCATCAGGGTCATTCGGACATATTTTCTTGACCTAAATAAATAATAAACTATTCAACAGATGTGGGAACAGGTATTCTTTACTACTTCAAAAAAGGGTCTTGTAGTTTATTAGATTAAAGTGGAAAAGAAAAATGTTTTATATTGCTATGCCGATAATCTTCCGCACATGTATCATAATGAAAGCAAAAGGCTTTACAAAGAGCGCTGAATTTAATCTTTTGACCCCAAAAATATTTAAAAAAAAAAAAACCAAAACTTTCTACAATGGAACTATCAAAGTAGCTCCATAAGGCATGTAAAAGATATATAAAAATTACACGCAAGAGGGCATAAGACGTAACTAAAGATGAAAACCTACTTGTTGAAAATCCTTGAGTGCCATCTTAAACTTTCCCATTGCCATATATGCTGCACCACGTCTATAATAACCCTGTAACAAAATCAACTCACCGCATTAATCAATTAATAAATGTCTTCGGGGAAAAAAATCACTTTTCCTCTCCAAAATTTAGAAACATAAAAACTAGCCTTAGAATATTTTGGATCGATTTCAATAGCTTTAGTAGCATCCTGTATTGCACTGCCATACTCTTCCAATTTGGTATGTGCAAAAGCACGGTTAGCCCAGTACACAGCATTCTCACTATTCAATTCTATCGCTTGTGTATATAAATCAATAGCCTGAGAATATTTATGCGCTGAAAAAAAAATTATTCACATTAACACCAGACAAATTTATAACTCTGTATTATAACAGTAACGTTTAAACATAAACATCTTTATCACAAATTGGTTACCTTTGAAGGCTTCATTTGCTAGGAGCTTGAGCTGTTCGGCTCCATCACCGTTTGTGGCATTTTCAGTTGCCATGCTTGGGGGCATAATAGTAATAACGATATTGTAACTACTGTGAGAGTGTTGGGGGTTGGGTGGCGGGAGTAGGAGAAGGAGGAGGAGGAAGGAGGGGGCTTTGCCCTAGATGATTCCGGAATCTGGGGGGACACCGTTTTTGTCTATTGTTTTTTGTTTGTTTATACCTTGTTTGGCTAAGCTAATTGCAAGTAAAGTTGGTTTTACTTTTAAGTAAGTTTTTTTCCATTCTTATTTTTAAGAAATTCTTCCTTTCTGTAGGAAATTATCTGTTTTAGAATTTACTGGCATTTTTTCTATACAGAAGTGAAAACATTTTCATATAAGTTGACTTTCTAAAGTAAACCAAACATGCCATATAAGTTGGGTCAAATTCATATCTTCTCAAATTACGAAATATTTTCATCTGCAGTCCCCAAACTATACCATTGTCGCACTTGATTCTCGATTTAATTTTTGAAGCATTCAGGTGCTTGAAGTATTAATTTGGTGTAGGTCAGTCCAATTGGATGGAAACCATCCATGATTATGTTAAAATTCACTTGAGCCCCTGTCTAGGCATGCTTAAAATCAGATTTTGGACCGTTAGAAAATGCATGTAGAGATTTTTTTTATATAAAATTGGTTGACAAATATTCAGACAATTGTAACAGCATTTACATCCTACTTTCCAATTTTGCCCTCACTTTTGCACACCTCAACTACCAATTTTCTTTCCTCTCCTCGCCTACCGTCTCTATCCAAAAAAAAGTATCACGGAGGAGATCCCGAACACTATATCGTTGCTATTCATCATTGTCATCAGCCGTTGAGCAAGTCGTTAGTATGTGCTTCGGCATCACATCCAATGTAGAAGACTCTGATTTTCACACGGTCGAATGTCATCTACGACACAACTTTTGAGAGCCATTGTCGATTTTTTGGAATCACATACCAACACCACGAAAACACTATGAATCCTTTTTTTCACCCGGTAAGTGTTAGCATTTCTTTCAATGTTCTGTGGTTTGTTCTTCACGTGGGTCGTTAGATCGAAAAGTTCATTTGTAAAATCCTTTTTCCCGTTTGTTGCCTGATAAGTACGTTTTTACATACTTATTTTACTGTCAAAATATGAGCAATTGTTGATTAATATGTTGAAATATAGTTTAATTCTATGCAATTCATGTTTTACAGGACAAGTGATGAATGTAGCAGAAATAAGGAGAAACAATTGAAAAATGACCAAAATGTAAGAAAATGAAAGATCAGGGACTAAAGTGCAAATACTCAAAAATTATGTCGGGGCTCACGATGAAGGTTCGAGAGTACTAAGGGTCGATTGGAAGCATTTAGAAGTCAAAAAGGAATGGAATATTATCAAAATCAATTTCCAATTCGCACAAGATATATTTCAGACTTTTAGTCGAAAATTGATATCAATTTTTGGCATAGTAAAAGTTCAAATTGGAAAATATCTATTTCCAACAAAGTTTCATCTCTTTGAGTTATCTTTCTAATTCATTTTGAATCGTCTAAATCGAATATAGGAAGAGAAAGTTATAACCAAATTATTGACTGCTGTGTAGAGACAAAAAATCCGCACGCGAAGCAACTTTCCTTATTCAATTAGAAATCTTTTGGAAACCAATTTGGATGTGATTTTCATCCAATTTCCGACTCTTACAAATACTTAACAGCAGAATACACAGGGACGAGGCCTCCATACACCATTCTTTTCCTCTTTGGTTCAAGAAACTCATGGAGAACTAAAACCCTTGGTGAAGCTACGAATGAATTCGGTTGGAATTGGTGATTTCATGTCTTTTATTCATTTAATTTGATATTTTCATTGTCAAACAATCTTATAATTTAGATTTTCATTCTCTTGAATTTATATTGAAATCGGTTTAATATTTATAAGATTTTTCGTGGATTCAGTCATTTTTTTCCATTATTCAATCAAACTATTTATTGAGTTTCAATTTCAATTATTTATTATTGAGAATGGTTTAACAATTATTATATCTTTCATAGATCAATTTATACTTCTTTTATCGTTAGATTAAACTAGTTGTTGAATTTTAATCTCAATTTCACTTTATTGGCAGATTGATTATAGTCTTATGCTTCATGTATATGGTCGATCTTTGATCTTATTCCAATGAAATTGTGTAAATATGTCTTAAACCTAAATTCTAGAATTACATTTGTAAATTAAATTAATTTTCATAATATATCTTCTAATTAGAGTGTCAGATGAAAGCCTCTAATTGTGTTATAAAAATGAATAATTGATATGATTGATCAAATCCAATTGAGGGAATTTCGATGCTTCGCTGCTTCGAATAATTGATTTTAGTTTCACATTTCAACATTAAATTTTATTACACATTTGAAAAAACAATTCAGCATTTTTGATCATTTAAATATTCTTCCATCTCTCTGTGGATACGACACCCCAAAACTGTGCTACAACTACAACGTTATTCTTTGGGCGTAATCATTGCCACATATAAGTTTCTATGCTATGTTGTCCACCTCCAACACAAATTCGGTTCATAATCAAGCATCGTCCCGAAAGAATGCGCAATGGAATTCAGTTGAAAACAATATTTTCGTTGCTACCTTGAGACTGTCACAGTCGAAGGACACCGGAATGGGAAGTGCTTTACGAAACACGGTCGAGATAGACTCGTTTTCTCATTCAACTCTAACTTCGGGCACGATTGGAACAAACAATAGCTGAAACATCATTGGAATGCTCTTCGCCATAAATATAAGCAAGCCTAGAGGAATTACTTCATCGTATTGGTATAGAATAAAATTCCATAATGGATAGAATTGTTGCCTCATAGGAATGGTGGCAACGAAAGATGGACCTTATGTTCACCTTGATTTCCTTGTGACATTGTTCTACTACTGCTATTTTTGAATTTGCGTTGTGATTTCATTAGTTGAAGCTGTGCCTCTATTTTCGAATTTTCGTTGTCATTGCATTTGTGTAAGCTATGAATTTGGCCTCTATTTTCGAATATACAATGTAATTTTTTTATTTTTTTCTGAAGCTATGAACTTGGCATCTATTTTCAAATTTGCATTGTGATTTCAATTTTTGATGCTATGAATTTGGCTTAGTTTTTCATGCAATTACTTGTTTGATTTCAATTAGCACAAATCCACACACACACACCCAACCCTTTACTTTGTTTCATCTCCATTCCTGAAATAGAAAAAAAATACGATAAAAAAAGCTTGTCCAACCAAGTTTAGAAGACAAAAACATTTTCAATAGAAATTATTCCATCTTTCTCGAGAAATTCCTCGAGTCCTTTTTCACGTCAGATAGGTGTGTATGTTATTTTTAATGAATTTCTTTTCTGGGTCATGCATGTGGGTTTAGATTTGAATTATATGAGATCTAAAACTGAAGGTGTAAGACTTGGATTAGGTTATAGAAATCATATTTGCATGTTTATGATTTGAAGAAAATTGGATTTTACCTTCTTTTTAATATTGGATCACACTGAGATTCTTTGTTAGTGGGTGGGTGTTAAAAGATGAACCTACGGGCGTGTATTGGGTTGAATGATGGGTATAGAATCATGAATTGTTGAATGTGTGGCTGGTTTTCAAATTGCGCATCTTGAATGGAATTTAGTGTGTATGTCAAAATAGTTTGATTCATTTTATTTTATTTTATTTTTTGGATTTTGGCACAAGAGAACAAAGATCACAAGGACAAAGATTGCAGAGAGATATACAGTTATATGGCTCTATTCGGGGACTCGTTCGACAGTGATAAGTCACACCAACAAAGCTTTTTAGAATTAGCTTCGCCATGTTCGAGGACAGCGGATACGAAGACCACCTCGATGAGATACCAATCAATATGGAAAGCAGAGACTCAGGTGACAAGATCGAGAAAACTGGAAAGGTTGCATCAATCATGGATGTTTTTGGATCGTGCAATGGAGACAAACGTAAGTCAGTGTGCCACAAGGAGAAGAAGACGAAAATATCAACACTTGAACTGTCTTACTCTGTTGACCGTGTGATCACTGCCAGTGAAAAGGTCGCATGTCCCTGACCTAAAGAAATGCTTGGAGGAGTTGTTGGGGATGGACAGACTTCAAAAGAAAACTAACATTTACTACTAGACGTGCACGTTCATGTCCCCTAAAGCATAATAGGAAGGCACTACAAATGCAGGATGACGCCATTGAAAAGTTCGAGTGGGTAGAGTGGAACTGGCAAGAATACAGGAAATCGTAATTGCAGTGAGATTTTTCTTGTGATATCAAGGAAAAAAGCTTCAATTTAATCAGTTTGAGGTGAAAACCTTCGATACAATTAGGTTCACGTTTTTATTTGTATGTTTGTTGTACTGCAAGAACACTAACTCTATTTTGAAGTAATATTTTTGCTACGTCACCGTCAATGCACAAATGTATTAGTTCACTTAGATATTATCGCATGCCTACGGTCAACAAAAAGATAGAGTTTTCTTTAACTTTTAAAAAGTTGCCTGCAAAAACTATACAAGCACACAATGATACTTTCCATAAATTACATGTTTACCTATTTTCGGTTTTACTATTGTCCTTCCATGCCATCATTATTTGGAGTTGAGAAGTTTGGCAAGGGGTAACCTCTATAAAATGAGAGAAACATGTAGACTTTTGTCTTCGTTCGTCGCCATAGTCTGGTGGAAAATATAATTCTTCTTTTCAAGAAATTTATGTCGAAGTCTTTTGGACATTTCTTATATTGGATTACTGGTATGGTGGATTTCGATTTCAACTGTTTGTTTCCTGACTCTGATTCAAAATTTGAAGTTGGCGAAGATGCATATCTAGAATAATTGCAGCAGGACATTATCGAATGGCTTCGATATTGTCGAATCACCAAACTTTTCGTACGAAACTACTACCGCGAACAGAGACATGGTATTAGTAGGTTTTCGTTTGAGAAAAACGAAGCATATTTTCATGTTAGATGCTATGAAATGTAGTCATCAGCAATGATATGCAGAATTTCGAATGTATCCAGTAATGCTACGACGATCACACATATTCTTCGTGATTTGTACGGGCTGCGTAGTGGGCAACACGTAGAAGTGTATGGGCAAGTTGGCATATTCCTCCACTTATTAACGCATGGAAAATGCTATAGATGAGTTCAAACACTATTCAATCATATTTAACTATAGGACACTGTTTCAAGCTTGTTCTTCAAGCTTCGTCGAATTCTTTGCTCGTCTAATTCGACTTAATTGAAATTACAATCACAGTGTAGACATCACACACCAGATCTTAACAAGCATCGATTGTTCCAAAATTGTATAGGTACGATTGTCAGCACATACGTGAGAGTCGTTTTACCGTGGAATGAGTGAGTGAATTTTATTGGACAAAAAAGGATTCCAACGCAAAATGTGCATGTGACATGTGATCTCAATTTGTGTTTCACATTTATGCTTACGGGTAAAACGAGAAATACTCATGATATCCGCATCTTGGCTCGTGCTATACACAACCCTGATATTGATTTTCGGAAACCTGCAACGGAGAAATATTAACCGGTCGATTCGGGGTTCGTTCATCAACCTGGGTAAATGGCTCCTTATAAAGGGTCCGATATATTGTACCGTTTCCAGAAATTCTATGACGAGGAGACAGGTCGCAGGCATAATATTTGAAATGTGAATGAAAAATTTAATTTCGGGCACTTGTCATGCAGAAACGTAATCGAACGTGCATTTGGAATGTGGAAAAGTCGGTGGAAAATACTCAATCTTATGTTGAGTTACAATCTTAGAGTGCGGATTGTTGTTGTCATAACAACTATGGGAATTCACAACTTCCTTCTACGGGTATGAGTGATTGACGAAGCATTTATGAGAGTGGAGATTGATCCTGACATAATCGAGATGGAGTGTTCAGCGAACATGACAAAATAGCCGTCGAAATGAATCATAGGAAATGCCACAAAGTGAATATAATCGTTTACGCGATTATTTGACACAAAATAATAAGACTACGTGTGTATTTAACGCCACAAATTATGTTTTAGTTTTTGTTGACATGCGTGGTCTGGTATGAATTTGACATGGTTGTTGTATTAAAAAAATTAGGAAAAAATTTTAGAAGCGTCCATGCATATATGGCTCTTTTTATGGTTTTACAAATTTCATACATTGTTTTTGGGTGGTGGTGAGCCAACGAACAACAAACATGATTATTTCTTGGAAAATACAAACGATTTAATGGTCAAACATGAAGAAGACAAAGATTTCACAAATTCAAACCATATTGTCGATGGTTAAAAAGGTCAATTGAAGCTGTTGAAATGAAGTGAAGATAGCACATGCCACTTGTGTGGGCCCGATTGATGTAACCAAAAAAAGGAATATGTTCACCTATTAAATTCCACCGAACGATCGAAATTTTGGAATTAAGTATGTCAGGGGGTTTAACTTGCACGGACGAGCAATCAAAGTCTTTATCTAGTGTCTTTATATAGATTATTCTACATATACATTTAAGTGTACAAAATGAGTAATATAATGCATAAGTGGCATCTTGAAATAATTGTTACCAGCTAATGACAAGATGTCACTTTTGCATTATGTCACTTAGAATGTCCACCTGAGTGTACATGTAGTAAAACTCGTTTCTATACATAGGTCTGGGCGTGCTTTGATTTGGGTCGATTTCGACCCCAACTCGAAACCAAAACCAAATTAGTCGGTTTGGGTAAATTTCAACCCAAATCGACCCAATCTAGCTCTTAAACCAAACCAAACCAAACCAAACATATTTGGTTCGGTTTGGTTTGGTTCAATTAGTCGGTTTGTGTTTTTGTGCAAATTGAATTTTTTTAAAAAAAAAACTCTCGAGTTTTAGCTCACTTATAGTACATATAATTTTGTTTTTGATTTATACAACTTTTTCATTTGAATTACAACATATAACAACTAAAAACATATTTGAAATTTCAATTTTCAAAGAATGAAAATAATTATCGCAACCTGCATTTTCACAATATCTAAGCTTTAATTAACGAATCAAAACATAATATGTAATTAAAAAGATTCAATATTGTAACTAATCCATAATTATTATCTCAACATGCATTTTCAGAAGGTGAATTTATTACTAGTAAACTTGCTATATATAAAAAATTAACTAAAAACAAATTCTACCAACCGAAACAGAAAACAATGTTTCTAAAAAATATAAAATAATATCAACATTTCCTTGAAAGTGTTATCATAAAATAAAATATTTATATAGTATTCAACAAGACTATTCAAAGAAACAGCTTGAACACCTCCACATTCTGGAGAACATCATTACACTTTTGATTTTGACTTTTCTTTTTTCAAAAAATAAAAATAAAATGGAAATATGTGTAAGTGGGTTGGGTCGGTTAACGTTTAAGGCTTTAAATCATGACCAAACCGAACCATCATGATTTTGTTTAAAATAAAACCAAACCAAACCAATAACTATGTCAAACCGACCCGAGTCAGTTTGGTTTGGTCGATTTTTCGATTTTATTGGAATAAGATTCCTTAATCCATTTAAAATTTATTAATTGACAAAGTGTTTAATAAAAAAGAAATTAGCAAATATTTAAAATTGATGAAGAATAACACGTTTGACATGACTTTTACTTCTCATAAATTTTTTTTTTTATCTAAAAGTTCTTCTAATCAGATAAAACACTTTTAAAAAATTGTCTGAACTTTTTGATTTCAGGAGCAACTTTTGATTTTTCAAAAGTCTTGTCAAGAGGGGCCTAAAACGTGTATTGAAAAATTGTGGATTCAATAAAATGCGTAATTAAAATTAATTTTTAATTTTGATATAAGCTTTTTAACAACTTTTAAACGATCCCAAACAAGCACTAAACTAAGTTGTTCTCCACAAGTTTAATACATTTTCATACTAAGCTCTTTTGCCCGACCTCAATTGCTTTATTGGATTGCCTTAAAACGAGTATCAACAACTATCAATTAGACCTTCAATTGCACAAGCCGAAATCTTATTACTTTAACAATACTAATAACTAACCTTAGGCATATAGAATTTTTGTAGCTATTATTGTACAAGTAGCATTATTCTAAATTCACAGTCTATTTTGTTTAGGCCTTGTTTGATAGGGCATTATTTTCCATGGAAAATAGAAAACAAATTCCAACTTTCACTTTTTCCTTGTTTGATACAATTTATTTTTCATGGGAAAAATTTTCCACCTTTGGCTCACATGCTCACCAATTCCTTGGTTTTGTGGAAGCAATTGGAAATTTTTTTAGATATAATGTCAAAAAAATTTATCACTTTTATTGACAATTTTCATACAAAACAAAGCAAAATGAATGATATTCACGATGGTCATTTTTTTTTAAAAATGAAACAAATTCTAGACCCAATGGTAAATGAAATTATCACTTTAATGGACAATTTCTATGTAAAAGAAAGTCAACTGACACCAAATTTTCAACATTTTTCATGTGAAAAATTATACAAATCAAACACAATTAATTATAATTTTCAATAAAACAATTTCTAGGCAATTCAATTCCCTAGAATTCATTTTTTTTCACCCATTTTCCACATTTGCAATCAAACAGACATTGGTGTTTGTTTACCATTTCTCTAGTAATAAGCTAACTCCAGGCCAGGAAACTCAACCAAAAGTGAACCACAATACACCAACACCCCCCAAAACATAACTGGACAAATGAATAAATAGGAAAACATTAAGTGCTTGTTTGGTAGGGATTTTTGGGGAAAGAATTGATTTTTGAAATAGTGATATGATGGGAAATGTGTGGTTGAAAAAGAAAAAAAAAAATATTGATGTGGTGGAAAATATTATTTTATTGAAGAATGTGTGGTTGAAAATGAGAATTGATTTACTGTAGAATTTGAGAATAAAAAACAAACACCCCCTAAACATATATGGAAAAACCAAAACATAACTCTCCAAACATATATAACAACGTACTGGATAAAACAACATATTGGTTTGGTGTCCTAAAATAGTACGAACAACAATTAAATAATATAATTACACTACAAATTCATACTCCTCACCAGCCCTGAGATCAACTTTCATCGCCCCTCGTCCGCCCCTGCTGCGATCCACCTCCTCCTCCTTGAGCTAGCAGTGTCACCGCCAGCAGAATAATCTCCACCGCAGCCTGTGCATCAAGCCTGCCACCATTTGCAGCAACAAAATATCGAGCGGCCATTTTCATCCTCAAAAGAGGACGAGTTTTAAGAGGAATGGCAACCAGATAACAGACATATTTATACTTTGTATACCATGTTCACTTTACTTGTATTGACCGCAAGCATGTTTGTCTTTTATGGGTTAGAATTTTAGTGGAAACTTCTGTCCGTGTACAATTGCACTTTCCACATAATTTACACGTGGCAGCACGCGCTATTGAGCAGTTCTTCTTCTTCTTCTTCTTTTTGAAAACATGTGTGATGTCAAAAACAATGTAAGGCAAAGAATGCACACTTAACATTATTGTTAAAATATGTGAATAGATAAGAGTACGTACACACATTTGTTTGATAAGGTGAAACTCATAAGCCAATGTGCATGTTTTGCTTCACTTATTTTGTAAAATAAACAGAATTTTTAAGCCGTGTTACTTTTGATATTGCCAAAAATAAAAAAAGAAGGCAATTTTGACTTTTTTTATTTTTTTTACTTTTAAGCTAAGCAAAACATGCTCTAAGCTTGGCCAATGACCGATTAACAATTAGAAATTAATCAAGTTAATATAGTCGAATCTAGTAATCGGGTTTTGTTTCATTTATTAATCCATTAGAAGCAATTAATTCCATAAAACGACACCAAATGAAGATATTTAGAGTTTTCATCTAAGATTAACCATCAATTAGGGTCCATTTGATTGCAAGAATGGAATTTGGGAGGAAATAAAATGAATTCTAGGGAATTGAATGGCCTAAAACTTGTTTTACTAGAAATTGTCAATTAATTGTGTTTGATTGGTATAATTTTTCACCTGAAAAATATTGAAATTTTGGATCTTTTGATATTCGTTTGACTTCGTTTTCCACAAAAATTGTCCATTAAATGGATAAAATTTGTTTCAATTGAAAAAAAAAAAAAAACTAACTGTCTAGAAAAGCTTTCCCCACCAAATCCATGAGAAAAGCTTTTCCTCAAAAATCAAGAAAATGTGAAAAACTAATTCAATGGAAAATTTAGTCAATCAAACATGCAAAAATGTGAAAATGAATTTTAATTTCCATTTTCATGAAAAAGAAAAAGCAATCAAACGGAGCCTTAGTGGATGATCATATTTAAATGGTAATACCTATGGACAAACAATAAACTTATCGTTGAAGCAATATTGATAAATTGGATTCTCCGCTGACTCAATATATAAAAAGAGGCTGCCGGAACACAACTTGGGCAGCTGCTAATCTAAACCTTAACCTCCAAGATTTCTTATGTCTGAAACAAAGCTTTTCTTAGTTGAAAACGAAGCAGTGCAAACTTGGAATTTTCACCCCATCATTGGGCTGCGGAACCAGACACTTGTTTTAAGTATTATTTGGCATAAAGTAGCTCCAGCAATGCTAGGTTAGGGTTAAATTCCACTGGCATTCCTAGATTCAAAGGCTGGAATTTGTTTTTTCATTAAATGTGAGCGACTTGATTAATACGACAAACAATTTTTTTTTTTTTTTTTAACATGTCCTCTTCCTTAAACCTAATACGGCCTATGTCTTTCTATATATAAAAATTGTCTATTTAACGGAATTTGTTGGTTTAACGGAAAAACTAACGGAATTTGTTGTTTTAACGGATTATGTAACGGAATTTCTTGTTTTAAACAGGCAGCTGCACCTTTTTTCAGTGTTTTTATCATAACTTTGTATTCTGATATTTGATTGAGACGATTCAAAATGCGTTGGAAAGCTAACCCATCTGGCTACAACTTTGATTCAGACATCATTCTCCAATTCGATCACTTTCTATGCCAAAATATGTCTCAATATAACGGACTATGTAACGGAATTTTTTGTTTTAAACAGGTAGCTGCACATTCCTTCAATGTTTTTATCATAACTTTGTATTTCGATATCCGATTGAGGCGATTCAAAATGTGTTGAAAAGCTAACTCATCTGGATACAATTTTGATTCAGACATCATTCTCCAATTCGATCACTTTCTATGTCAAAAATAGGTCTCAATATAACGGACTATGTAACGAAATTTCTTGTTTTAAACAGGGAGCTGCACCTTCTTTCAGTATTTTTATTATAACTTTGTATTCTGATATTCGATTGAGGTGATTCAAAATGAGTTGGAAAGTTAACTCATCTAGCTACAACTTGAATTTAGACATCATTCTCCAATTCGATCACTTTCTATGCCAAAAATATGTCTCAATATAACGGACTATGTAACATAATTACTTGTTTTAAACAGGCAGCTGCACTTTCTTTCAGTGTTTTTATCATAACTTTGTATTCCGATATCCGATTGAGGCAATTCAAAATGCGTTGGAAATCTAACTCATTTGATTACAACTTTGGTTCAGACATCATTCTCCAATTCGACCACTTTATATGCCATACATAGGTCTCAATATAACGGAGTATGTAACGAAATTTCTTGTTTTAAACAGGCAGTTGCACCTTCCTTCAGTGTTTTTATCATAACTTTGTATTCCGATATCCTATTGAGGCGATGCAAAATGAGTTGGAAAGCTAACTCATCTGGCTACAATTTTAATTCAGACATCATTCTCCAATTC
This sequence comes from Fraxinus americana, assembly GCA_035079005.1. Classification (NCBI taxonomy): domain Eukaryota; kingdom Viridiplantae; phylum Streptophyta; class Magnoliopsida; order Lamiales; family Oleaceae; genus Fraxinus; species Fraxinus americana. The sequence continues at coordinate 53,269,524 of CM068706.1, read as the reverse complement.
GATCACTTCCTATGCCAAAAATAGGTTTCAATATGAGACTAAAACACCGAAACATAACTTTTCGGTTGGAAATTGATTTGTGATCATCTTTTGACTAAATTTGATCCCCTTGACATCTTCCTTTATCCAATTGACTTCGAGCACTCTCAAATCTTCATCGTGAAATTCGGCACAACTTTTAAGTATTTACATTTTAACCCCCGAACTTTGGATCCCTTACAATTTAGCTATTTCTCCAAAGTTGTCTACTTTTGCTTATTTTCTTCAATCTCACCAACCTACATAACAATATCAAAATCACGCATCTAATTATTTATCAATTACATAAACATTACATCATTAATTATTTATAGGGTGTCTGTTTCTGCTTTTCAACAGAATCAAGCCGTTAGCAACACAATTCATGCCGTTGGGAGCCGCAAATTTGGACCAATTCTCTCACTGTAGAGCTGTAGGTTTGAAAAAAAAAAGAGTAACATAATCAATTTTCCTTCTTCCTTGCAGCGCGCCCAGACACGCCCTTATTAACCAAAAAAATTACGTATTTATTAATAGTAAATTAATTATTAAACAAAAATATTAAATATAAACTAAGCAAACGTGTATTGCACGTTGCTTGCACCTAGTTTCCTTACTAAGTCCCTTACCTTTGGGAGGAGGAGGTTTGCCGTCGAAATTTTGTTAAATCTTGTGATATAAATTTTAATACACGTATGTTGTTATTGACCCTTTTTCTAGCAGTGTCTATCAAATCTATTGTACTAAACATGTTCAGTATGTTCGTTATTGTAATATCAAGAAAATGCATTTTCTGCACTATTTTTGTGCTTTGAAGATTATGGTCACAAATTTAATTACGAAAAAATATAAAAGAAAAACATCATATGAATTCACACTCATAAAAGCCGTGCTGATTATTTAGATTGATCGCCCCAAATTGGTTCATCAGGATAATATTTCTAATACACGTATAGTTCTACAAAGTCAGAAATTTCACAGTGGGGATTGTTACCAGTTGCAATTTGTTTCAATTGGATCACGCAACCTATATTTTTCTTTCAATTTGACCATTCTGTTTATATCTTTTACCAAAACAAACAGTCAAGTCAAATTGAAACATATTTATAGAGTTAAGTGTCAAATTGATAGAAAAATATAAGTTTGGGTGTTCAAGTTAAACAACTTGAAGTTGAGTGACCAACATCAAACAAACTTGTAAGTTGGGTGACCTCCAAGGAAATTTAGTTCTGCCCCTGCTATGCATAAGTCTTACACTTATGCGCACCGTTTGATAGCATGAATTTTCCATCTTTGGTAGTGTTTGATGTCCAAAATTTTCCCTGCCAATTGTGGGAAAAGTTTTCACCTCACGCACCATTTTCTAGGCGTGAAGTGAAATGGTGGAAAAATCGAATTCTCACTTTTTTTTTTTTTTGGCAATGGAAACAAATTTCATAACCAATTGTAAAAAAAAAAAAAAAAAATCACTTTAATGGATAATTTCCATATAAAACAAAGTCAAACGAATACTAAACTTTAATTAAAAAAATGATTTTTAGAAAATTTTATCGTTTTTTACTTTTTGGTAATGGAAACAAATTTTATAAGCAATTATAGAAAAATTATCACTTTAATGAACAATTTTCATATAAAACAAAATCAAACAAACACAAAAAGATCAAATGGAAAATTATACCAATCAAAAACATTTAATTGACAATTCTCTAAAAAACAAGTTCTAGACAATTACTTTCTTTGAAATTCATTTTCTTTCCACCCACTTTCCCTCCCTGCAATCAAATGGACCCCTAATGTCAAAATTTTGAATTACTGATGCAAAATTTTCCCTATCTTTTCCAATGAATTCATATGTTTCTCTTAATACAAGTAATAAAAAAAGTGACAATTGAAGATAAGATGTCAGTAGATAAAAAAAAAAAAACCTCACCCTCTATCCTTAGCAAAAGGAACATACATTAAAAAAAAAAAAAAAATAAAAAATAATAATAATAATATATATATATATATATATAAAGTGCATATTTAACGGAATTTGTTGGTTTAACGGAAAAACTAACTGAATTTGTTGTTTTAACGGATTATGTAACGAAATTTCTTGTTTTAAACAGGCAGTTGCACCTTCTTTCAGTGTTTTTATCATAACTTTGTATTCCGATGTTCGATTGAGGCGATTCAAAATGTGTTGGAAAGCTAAACCATCTGGCTACAACTTTGATTCTGACATCATTCTCCAATTCGATCACTTTCTATGCCAAAAATATGTATCAATATAACGGACTATGTAACAGAATTTTTTGTTTTAAACAGACAGCTACACCTTCTTTTAGTGTTTTTATCATAACATTGTATTTCGATGTCCGATTGAGGCGATTCAAAATGCATTGGAAAGCTAACTCATATGGATACAACTCTGATTCAGACATCATTCTCCAATTGGGTCACTTTATATGCCAAAAATAGGTGTCAATATAACGGATTATGTAACGAAATTTCTTGTTTTAAACAAGCAGCTGCACCTTCTTTCAATGTTTTTATTATAACTTTGTATTCTGATGTCTGATTGAGGCGATTCAAAATGAGTTAAAAAGATAACTCATCTGGCTACAATATTGATTCAGACATCATTCTCCAATTCGATCACTTTCAATGCCAAAAATATGTCTCAATATAATGGACTATGTAACAGAATTTCTTGTTTTAAACAAGCAGCTGCACCTTCCTTCAGTGTTTTTATCATAACTTTGTATTCCGATATCCGATTGAGGCAATTCAAATTGCGTTGGAAATCGAACTCATTTGGTTACAACTTTGGTTCAGACATCATTCTCCAATTCGACCACTTTATAAGCTAGAAATAGGTCTCAATATAACGGACTATGTAACGAAATTTCTTATTTTAAACAGGCAGCTGCACCTTCTTTCAGTGTTTTTATCATAACTTTGTATTCTGATATCCTTTGAGGCGATGCAAAGTGAGTTGGAAAACTAACTCATCTGGCTACAACTTTAATTCAGACATCATTCTCCAATTCGATCACTTCCTATGCCAAAAATAGGTCTTCATATGAGACTAAAACACCGAAGCATAACTTTTCGGTTGGAAATTGAATTGTGATCATCTTTTGACTAAATTTGATCCCCTTGACATCTTCCTTTATCCAATTGACTCCGAGCACTCTCAAATCTTCATCGTGAGATTCGGCACGGCTTTTAAGTATTTACATTTTAGCCCCCGAACTTTAGATCCCTTACAATTTAGCCATTTCTCCAAATTTGTCTACTTTTGCTTATTTTCTTCAATCTCACCAACCTACATCACAATATCAAAATCACACATCTAATTATTTATCAATTACATAAACATTATATCATTAATTATTTATAGGGTGTCTGTTTCTGCTTTTCAGCGGAAATCAAGCCGTTGGCAACACAATTCATGCCGTTGGGAGCCGCAATTTTGGACCAATTCTCTCACTGTAGGGCTATATATTTGAAAAAAAAATGGTAACATAATCAATTTTCCTTCCTCCTTGCAGCGCGCCCAGACACATCCTTAATTAACCAAAAAAAATTACATCTTTATTAATAACAAATTAATTATTAAATAAAAATATTAAATATAAACTAAGCAAACGTGTATTGCACGTTGCTTGCACCTAGTATCTATTGAAAGTGGTTATGTAACGGAATTTCTTGTTTTTAACGGAAAAACTAACGGAATTTGTTGTTTTGACGGACTATGTAACGGAATTTCTTGTTTTAAACAGACAGTTACACCTTCCTTCAGTATTTTTATCATAACTTTGTATTCCGATTTCCGATTGAGGCGATTCAAAATGCGTTGGAAAGCTAACTCATCTTGCTACAACTTTGATTCAGACATCATTCTCCAATTCGATCACTTTCTATGCCAAAAATAGGTCTCAATATGAGACTAAAACATGGGAGCATAACTTTTCGGTTGGAAATTGATTTGTGATCATCTTTTGACTAAATTTGATTCCATTGACGTCTTCCTTTATCCAATTGACTCCAAGTACTCTCAAATCTTCATCGTGAGGTTCGGTACAACTTTTAAGTATTTACATTTTAGTCCCCAAACTTTGGATCCCTTACAATTTAGCATTTCTCCAAATTTGTCAACTTTTGCTTATTTTCTTCGATCTCACCAACTTACATCACAACATCAAAATCACACATCTAATTATTTATCAATTACATAAACATTACATCATTAATTATTTAATTAACCAAAAAAATTACATCTTTATTAATAACAAATTAATTCTTAAACAAAACTGTTAAATATAAACTAGGCAAACGTGCATTGCACGTTGCTTGCACCTAGTCTTTCTATATGTAAAAAGTACCTATTTAACGAAATTTGTTGGTTTAACGGAAAAACTAACGGAATTTGTTGTTTTAACGGATTATGTAACGGAATTTCTTGTTTTAAACAGGCAGCTGCACCTTCTTTCAGTGTTTTTATCATAACTTTGTATTCCGATATTCGATTGAGTCGATTCAAAATACGTTGGAAAGCTAACCCATCTGGCTACAACTTTGATTCAGACATCATTCTCCAATTCGATCACTTTCTATGCGAAAAATATGTCTCAATATAACGGACTATGTAACAGAATTTCTTGTTTTAAACGGGCAGCTGCACCTTCCTTCAGTATTTTTATCATAACTTTGTATTACGATATCCGATTGAGGCGATTCAAAATGCGTTGGAAAGCTAACGCATATTGCTACAACTTTGATTCAGACATCATTCTCCATTTAGATCACTTTCTATGCCAAAAATAGGTCTCAATATGAGACTAAAACGTCGGAGCATAACTTTTCGGTTGGAAATTGATTTGTGATCATATTTTGACTAAATTTGATTCCATTGATGTCTTCCTTTATCCAATTGACTCCAAGCACTCTCAAATCTTCATCGTGAGGTTCGGCACAACTTTTAAGTATTTACATTTTAGTTTCCGAACTTTGGATCCCTTACAATTTAGTCATTTCTCCAAATTTGTCAATTTTTGCTTATTTTCTTCGATCTCACCAACTTACATCACAACATCAAAATCACACATCTAATTATTTAACAATTACATAAACATTACATTATTAATTATTTAATTAACCAAAAAAATTACATCTTTATTAATAACAAATTAATTATTAAACAAAACTATTAAATATAAACTAGGCAAATGTGCATTACACGTTGCTTGCACCTAGTATATATATATATATATATATATTCATTACACAGAATCTAATTTACATCCAGACATCTTTCTTAAAGAAACCCATTGCGTTAGTAAATAAGTCAAAACTGAGATGATCCATAATAAGCTATATGTAACTGCTCTAGGATGAGGAACTTCTAAACGTCTCTTCCACTTCCACGACTCGTGTTCTGCTGGTCTGAGTTTTCGTAAATCAGCACGACTGAGCTGTACATTATGTATTTGTTCTGGGTTTGTCCTCTGCAGAATGACATGTCCAGCATGCATACTCAAGAATCAAACTCATGGAGAAGTGCAGATGTTTATGATAAGATTAAACTCTAAGATTATCTCAGTGTAAGGAGGTTTAAACACCCAGTAGAATGATATTCGTTACCATGCAAACAAAGAAAAATCTGGATTTTTTGCAAATGATCTTAGCAAGTAATTTTGAATGCAAGTGGGTAAATGTAGAGAATGGTAGCTTGTTATATGCAATTAAATCGGTTGTTTTTACTCTGTTTTTTTTGAGTGGATGAGGGTGATTTCAATAGTGGCCATTAATGAGTTACGAAGTACGTTAACAGAAGGCTCCTTAAAATGTCAAATCATGCAATGAACGAGAAAGTTACAAACCTCCTGTGAAGATGAAAAGAAATTACTAAAAATCGTTTTGGTTTCAAACTGATTTCAAGAGTTACCCTAAAAATGTCACTGCATAAAAACTACCACACATAATACTGGTAGTAGTGATAAAACTAGACTTCGTTAGAAGTCATAATTGAAAACTAAAATCACGACTACTTTAGTCATAATATATACAGTGAAAGGAAGAGAAGCAACTTACGTACAGACTTAGGATCTATATGCACAAAGAAACTTGCAGCAACTATCAGATAGCAGAGAAGGAGCATCAGTCCTTTGAAGTAATTCGACGTTCCCTCCTGCAGGCATGAAAATAATTAGGGAAAGATAAGACTGTTCAACTTCTTATTTTATTTGTCCAGAGTATCTAATCCACCTTATCAAATATGTCAACACGAGAAAAGGGCAGTATTCTCGTTGACAAACAACTGAGAAACATGTATCTTGGGAGCTCACCTGCAGCATGAAGGCCACTACGAGAACAGTCATAAAGAGTGTAGCAGTCTCGAAAAGTTGAAAATTCAAGTCCATAGGACGCCCCATGATCCATCCAACTACCACAGAGAAGGGGATCTGTAATTATTGCAACAACTATTAGGGGGTAATCATAGAGCAATGTGGAATAACTAACAAAACAAAAGGGATGTGTAAGAGGCAACATAAAATACAGACATAATTTTACAACACACTGCCGTTATTGGTAAACTACTTTATGAATCAAAGAGTGATCTTCTAAAGGTTTGAACTAATGTTTCTGCACAGATTCTAGTTGTAGATGGTGGTGAAAAGATGGGGAAGGATAAGGTCAAGCTGAAAACTGCTTGAAGGTACCCAAAATTACAAGTTATAGAGAGACAGAGAGAATGGAGGCCATGCAAGAGGAATTAAATGACTTGTGAAACATAATAGCAATAACGAAATTCAGAAAGCAAAGCACGGCCAAGAAATCCACATTCATGCCGTCATTGTATACCTAAAGAAGGGCATTATATTAATATTTTTTATCAGGAAGTTATCTTATTATGAAAAATAAAGGTTATATGAATACTTAGATGAATGTGCTGTGCCATTCACATACATATTACTCAAGGGAATCTAATTGAAGTGCTCCGGATGTATAAGCTTTCAATCACTTGATCATAAAGGGAAAAGTGATCATTGTCATTACAAGTATTAGCACGTTTTCCAATCATTTATCCCGCACAGAAACAATAACTATAAGACAACCATCCATGCACCATCTTGCATGCGTATGAAGGAAGTTTTGTAGCACCAAGCCAAGAATTGATTGGCCAAAGATCTAAAAAATGGGCACCACAAACACAAAAGTGTTTTGGTTGGAGAACATTGATTTGAAAGTCCACCAGAACCGCAATCTATAGTTAAATAACTGCAATTCGGTTCAATATTATAACATCTTGCTTTTAGAAACGGTGGGACAAATTTATCCTTGCTTTATACCACACAGGCAGTTGAGCCTATATATCGTGCCTGGGGAAAGCAAGAATCAGGTAAAATGATTAAAATTTAAGCTGTAAACCTCAGATTCCAAGAATTGCCGTATGGCAGTATGCATATTTACTTATCCAAAACATACCCCAAACATGGCTATTTGAGTTGACGAGCCTATTGCCACTCCCAAAGAAATGTCCTGATCATGAACAGACTAATTAAAAACCATGATCTAACCCATATCTGAGATATAAAATACAGCAAACACATACAAGTTTGTCTTTCACTGCAAACATAACAGCGCCAGCATGTTCTGCAGCATTCCCAACAATTGGTAGCAGTATAACACTTATAAATGCCACTGGAATGTTCATTGCAGCAGATGCCCCCTGAAAAATAACCATTTTACCATAAGAGTGCATCACCTGGATGACATTTGATTCTCCTCGTACCCCATAGCTGACATAACAATATCTTGCTAAGAAAATTTGGGGGGCCCACAAATGTTACCTCTATGGCGTTAACCAGGTATTCTGACAGGACGGATATCAGAAAAGTCAGTAGAAACAACCATGTAATAGATTCCCACTTTGAGATCTCTGGAGGTTCATCATCATCTGAGCCACCATCCGTCGGAGTCCCTTCCTGAATTTGCATTGTTTTCCAGTTAAAACCAACTATAAACAAAATCTATGCTTAAAAGACAACTATAAGTGAACCTGGAAAAAGTTAAAAGACAATAAAAATTAAATTCAGATTCATGTATAACACCCAAGTCCCCATGAAATTAAAAAGATGAGCAAGGAATGCATTTGACAATAAGAGAACAATGATGAAGTGACCAACCTCATTTATAGGGGAATAGAGGTTCTTTTCGCTTGTTAGCTGGAAAAAAAGGTATGCACCATATGCTATAATCATAATGCAACTACTAAACCTTGACAGCATGAGCTCAGACTTGCCAAAATGCAACTCAGTGTGCGTGAAGTGGAGGACAGCTGGGAATAAGAGACACATCACTGCCATCAAGAGTAATCCCGAGTTCATCACTGCAGATGCCTAAAACATGATATAATTTAGTTAACTATAATGTTAGAGAGTTGAACAACAGAGAAAAAATTTCTAGAAGTTCATCTCTTCCAGAATGGCAAAAGCATAATAACAGGTCATGTCACCTACCTTGTTAAACACCTGCTCCTTACTGCAATGCACAATTCCACCACCAAAAAATGCACAGCCAAGTACCAACAGCATGTTCGAAAGAATTGATCCCAATAACGACTGCTGAACAACGCGTAACATGCCACTATTCATTGCATGCATTGATATTATCAACTCTGTTGCATTCCCAAATGTAGCATTTAAAAGACCCCCAACTGCATAAACAACCAACAGATACTGTTAACATGGTTTCAATGTTATCAAATAATCTTAAACCCCAAATCCACAATAGTTGCATCACTAACATCTGAAGATTTACCAGTGCGCTTCCTTTCATCGATGCATATCAGACAATCAATTTTTCAAAGGCATTCCTTGTGACAATAGTTGCCACACCCTTTAAACTTAATGACATCTAAACTTGTCTCGAATCACTGTGTTCTTTTCTTTCACCCTTCCTCTTACAACTAAATTATTCATGAGCTATTACCTCATTTCTCCGAAAACGTTTTTCTACCATCTATAGATTATAAAAATGGCTTAACAGCTACCATAAAAATGCATTTTTTTTCCTTATACAAATCATATCAACATAATGATCTTAACGAGGGAGGTAGAGAGCATAACAACATTAAAGCCTGACCCTCATCTTCAACATTCACGTTTTCAAATTCAGAATAATCTTATTAAACTCGTCTAGATGAGATTTAATAGGTGCATATTCTGTCATCTGATTGTTATATAAATGTTCTTTCAAACACAATCTGCTGAAGAGGGATTTCATCATGCATAGATTATCCTACTTAAGCCATTACGCAGCAGCCGACATTCCATAGCAACCCCATGTAGCATCTCATTCGACAGTGACAACTAAAACTACACAATCTGCCCACTCCAGGAGATTGCGTTTTCCACCTTTGGGCATTGTTATTAGCAAATCCTCTTTACCCTTTAGCTCCTTAAACAACCTTTGTTGAACTAAAATACCACATTTTCGCAGATGTCTGCCATCAAGTTTCTCAATTTCATATTTAGTTACCACTAAAAAACAAAACCACCAAAGAACGAGGCTCAGGTACAAGTGTTACACAAGCCCCAAAATTGGATTTCAGGTATAAAGAAAAAATGGTTCGGTACTAGGCCTACGTCTACAGGCAGGAGCAAGGAAGAAATTTGTTGCTCGACAAAGAAGACTAGAAAAGAGTAATAGGAACTCAATTCCACTGTCAGAATACTCGATAAATATTTATTCCCAGTGAGAATGAGATACCAAAGCCTCACCCAAAAAGATAGCTCCTTATGACTATCACTCAAATTGAGATAATTGCAATGTACAAATTAAGTTTAAATATACTTTATAGGATAACAAAGGGGATGACTAACTAATAGACTTATGATGTGAGAAAATATAAACCATAATTGACATAAATGTAGAGATTCTAAGTCTGATAAATAATTGTTTAAATTAGATGAAATTGAAGGCGTTTGAAGAATTGATAAATCATAATGAGGATTTGAACAAGTTGAAGAAAAACCTGTGGGTCCAGTGTAGAAAGCCAGCTGCCTACATTAAGGGAAAAAACAATAATCATCTCGATTTATCATCAATCAATCCAACAAAAAGCAAAAAAAATGAATAAAGGTCTGTATTGTGCAAACTAAGTACAAGCAATAATGCAAACTAAAGCCACTCTATATAAATCGATAGTCCTCTTGAAAAGGAAAAAAATAATAATAATACTTTATCGTTGTTTGGTATCCTTGAGAAAGTTCCTTTGCTCACAAGTCTCTGTTCCTTAATAGTAAAATAGATCTTTCACTCCTCCTTAGTTGAACAATGACAAGCAATCATTTGTAAAAAAAAAAAGGGGAGTAAATTGGTCGGCGTGTATATTAATTGTCATAATATGCCTCTAGACCGTATATATTAATTATCATACATATGCCTCTAGACTGTATATATTAATTTTCATACATATGCCTCTAGACCTATCTTTCTGCTGATGCCACACGTTTATATTTGATGTTTAGAATCTTACTCTGTAGCCCAGCCCAAACGTTCTGCCAGTGGAATGATGCCTAATAAGCTTAGAAAGAATACCCATCCCTGAAAGCATATGAGAAATACACCAGATAAAGAAATGCATCTTGTATGCTAAAAGAAGTTGCAGCCAGAAGAAAATTGAAACTCACATGATGGTTTGTTAATTTATCAACTACTATTGCTAAAGGGCCACAAGATGCCAGCAAGTTCAATTTGCTGGAAAACAAAACGATCTTAATGCTGTTAAGTGTGCTATTTAATATATATTTACAACCAAACTCTTCCATTCCAAAACCAAAGAAAGATCTGTGAGGAGCTACATCCAGAGAACGTGTTTTTATATCCGATGGCTGAGGACTGACTATGCTCTCATCTTCAAGCTCCATTACTGATCTTCCGTCTATCGGTCCCATCTGTTGAACCATTCTTTTCATCATATATCATTAAACAGAGATTCCATATTCCAAAGTATTAAAAGAATCAATAAATCTGCGTTACCACCATCTCTAATTTATTGAGCCATAAAATATCTGAGAAATGGTTTTGTCATCAATTATTATCACAGTTATCCATCACGGCTGATGGGTATCTATCGTAAGCATTTCAAGTTGATATAAACTATAAAGGATCATCCGTCTGAATTACACAGAACAATACTGCGTAGGTAGAACTTTGCAATACTAAGGAAATTATAATATATTAGTTGCCATATGCCATACTCAGGTAATTTTTCACCCAGTTGCTATTGATTAAACATTAGTTGCCATATGCTGTACTAAGGTAAATAATATTTACTCAGTATTCAGTATCTGCCTGCTGGGAAGAAGGGAAAATCACTGAAGGGAAAATACAGATTTTTTTTTTAGAAAATACCTCAATATGAGAGTTGATCCCTGCCATGTGTGAATGGTTATTAGCCATCCACTACAATTGCTGTTGCAAATAGAGAAAAACAAACCACGTTCCCATTTCCAAACAACGGCATAACCACTCCACCGCCCAATCGCCACTCAACCGCCGAGAAAATTATTCAAAAACCTAAATCTTAACAAATTACAAAAAATTATAATCAATCTTGAATTATAACATAAGCAAAAGGACCTAAATCTTCAAAAACTAATATCATAAATTACAAAGCTAACGGTTTAAAAATCTTGAAAATAACGAAACAAAAAATCAAGAATCAGCCCACTTCGATTTCCCCAAGAATTCCGCTCTGACCCACAAAAGACAATCAGATAATTTGGTTTAGGGAGAAAGTCTTACCTATTGACTGTTGCTACATACCCATATGGTCATTCGCATGATAGCAAATTTGTCAAACAGTAGGAAGAAAGTAGAGTCTTAAGGGCTGGATAATCAAACCATCGTAAAATTCGTCGAAATTTCTTGCCAACATTTTCACATGTGTCTGTTTCTTTGAATTGAATATTTTCCTTCTTCGTTATTCACTTATTTGGGCGAGGTTTGCGCAGGAGAAGTGAATGAAGGGATGGTCTACGCGGAAAGAGACAGTTAAAGTAGTTATTCTTATTCAAGTTCAATTCATTAATTCATATAAGTATTACAATATTTCTTTTTGACGATGATTATTCGAAACTTTTTTTTTTTTGCAAATTTATTTTCAATCACATATTCGATAAAATATTATGTACGAAAATCTAAAATTTTTTCCTTCTTTTTAATCATACATTTATCTAAAAATTACTATTCAATACATTATTTTTCTCAAATAATGATTGTCAAACAAAGAGGCCTAATATTTGTGTTCCCGAACAGATCATTTAGTGCATTCATGTTTCCAGCTCAGTTTATTTGACTCTCAAATGACCACTTCAACACGTGAATGTTAGATTAAAATAATAAAATTGTTCATAAGGACCTCATATTTGAAAGAGAAATTATGGTTGTACACCATGTCATACAATATGGTGTACAGTTCTCTCACATAGAGGGGTCCACAAATTTGAGGGGGTTGTACACCATGTTTATGTACATTTAGCGGCTCTTTATTTGAAAACAATCCTAATGATGACTTCAACTTCCATATAAATATTTGAAAAACGTAAAATTCTTCTGTGTATAAATTATAAAAGGACCATGCTACTTGTACATTTTTTTTTACATTAAGTTTGACATTGTGACACGTGTCGTATCATGATTAGCCAGTTTTTAAACATTACACACTTTCCCGCCAAAAACATTTTGAATTTTCAAAGGATGTCAAACTTCATGTCATGCAAGGAATGTACAAATAGTTTAATCCATTATAAAATAATGCTGCAGGGTCACGTCGGCTCTTTATATGATCACATGTCTATCCCACTAGTACGTATAGGCAGTGTCGTACCTATGTTTCCCTAGGTTTGAAGCGAACTTTAAAATTTTGACTTTTAAGTCATAACAGACAATTTATTTTTGTTATTTAAAAGAGTCTTACAGAACTTTTTTTTTGCCCATGTTTCAGTCCATGCAGGTACATGTTTCCATTTGCTGGTCTTGGTCCTCTTGGATTATCTTCTCTGCCTTTAGACAAAACAAACTAAGAGCTTGTTTAGGAGGGATTAAAATCAGATTAAAATTGAAAATATAGCCATTGAAGTTGACTTTTATTAGACGAGTGGGACCCAATAACAGCTATATTTTCAATTTTAATTGAATTTTAATCATTCCCAAACAAGTTCTAAATTTTATTCTCCGTGAATTTATGATCTGACTATGTGGATCTTATTTTGTTTTTCAGTTCATTCGATACTGCATTCTTTCTAAATTTTTTTCATCACTCTTTTATATATCTTAAAATATCAGTATTTAATTGATATTAGGTGAAAAATTTAGAAAACCCACATAGTTTAACTTGAGAATTAGAGTGAAAAAAATTACCTTGGAGCGATGATTTCGAGTGCAGGCTAACGGTTGTGCAGCTTCCAATGGATTGAAGAATGAAGGCTTAGGTTATTAAAAAAAAAAAAAAAAGGATAGCAAAAAATGGGCCCCTAAAAAAGTTGGGCCTGAGTCGGAGACCTCTTGGGCCTCTCCTCAGGTCCAGCCCAGCCCAGCCCTGTGTACAGGGCCAACATTGCCCTATACATGTAGCACCGTTCTAAATTATATCATTTACTTCGACTCATCTGCAACATCGCGTGAGTGTCATGAGGCCATCTAACAATGAAATAATTTTTTTTTCATTAGTTGGGGACATTAGTGCATCAATTTAAAAATATTAGAAACGTGAGCATCACACCTTTGAAAAGTTTGGGACTTCTAATGAAATTTACCCTTCTATAGGTATTTATGTACCAAACTAGTACTGTTAAAATAAATAAATAATAATAAAGTTATCATAGCATAGTGTCATGAATGACATTTACTCCTCTTTGATTTTGCTAAAAAAATAATATTTTTAGTAAATTTTGATTTAAAATTTTTTTTTATTGAAATATTATAAAAGTTGTGGATCATATCAATATATGTGTATCTAAAATTAATTGTTAACTTTGATTTTATGAATAGAGATTCTAGAAACTATTTTTGTGAGGGCCTCTTAGAGATATTATGAACATTTCCGTAGAGATTAAGGTAATTTTATTTTGATAAAATTGAATATATTTACAAAATTGATGGACAAAAACTCCTCTCTATGTATATATTATTGGGTAATGCTACATGTACACACACACTTTTACACAATCTTTTGCACCTCTCTCACATGGAGGGGGTCCACGATTATTTTATTATGTGTGGACCCCCCTCCATGTGAGAGAGGTGTAAAAGATTGTGTAAAAGATTATGTACACTTAGCATTATTCTATATTATTTCCTCCTAGATCTTACAATAAAGGCAAGTTATCTATTGTAGGAGAGTGCATTATGAGTCATACTATTTGTACAACCAAATGGATGACACACAAGTTGACATACACTCACAATGGGGGGTTCATCTTTTTTTTTTTTAAACATGCGGACCCCGCACACATGTGAGAAATTGTCAACCTCTTATGTACAAATAAAATTTCCCATTGTATTATTACCCCTACTTCTGTATTATTTCCCCTTCAATCTCAGCTTTTGAAAAACTGTATCCTTATGTAAGTCTCTATTCCATTTTAATTATCTTTATCAATTTTTTTTTTCCAAAAGTAAAACATGTTAGAATATTTTGTGTGAAATAATACTCGTAAAATTTATATTTAAGCATATTTTAAACAATTATATTATTATTATAATACTGTGTATGCACTGTGTATTGTATCAAGGGTTTGTTTAATTTTTTGAAGAATAGATTTTGTAATGCTAATTTTTTCGAAATTGAGTGGGTAAAAAGTGGGAAAAAAATTAAATTTACGTGTAAAATTATTTTTTTGAAAGAATATGTAATTTAAAATAGGTTCGTGGAAAAATAAATTTTACAAAGATAAGGATTAAAATAATACATATTTAATCCTTGCTCGAGCCACATGGACGCTCTCTGTAGTGTTGTGGTCGAATGAAATAAGTTCGTGTTTGATAATTATTATTTCAAAATTCTTTATTTTCATACTCATTTTCAATTATATATCTACGCCGTTGTTTGTCTCACATTATTTGAATTTTTTTTTTCTACACACTCATTTTAAATCACGCATTCCACAATAAAACAATATACACGTAAATTCAAAATTTTTTCTCATTGTTTAACCATACATTCTCTAAAAAATACAAGTCAAAATAATATTTTTTTGAAAAATGCACCAAACAGGTTATATAGAGCTTTTGTTTGAACCCTATTTTTTCATCAAAATGCATTTTTGAACAGTGAATTGACCGCATTTTAATCACAAATTTTTAATAAAATAATATTACACGTAAATTCAATTTTTTTTTTTATTTTTAACCATACATTCTCTATCATATCACTATTGCAAAATACATTTTTTGAAAAAAAAAAAAAGCTCAAACAACCCCACAATAAAATATTTTTGTCCTGTTTGGGAGGAATTCTCAAAATTCTACAGTAAATCAATTCTCATTTTCAACCACATATTTTTCAATAAAATAATATTTTTTATCACATCAATAATTTTTTCTTCTTTTTCAACTACACATTTTCCATCATATCACTATTCAAAATCAATTCTTCCCTCAAAAATCCCTCCCAAACAAGCACTTTGTACTTTTCCTATTTTTTAATTTTTTAATCACATGTTCACTGGTTAAAATTCCGTTTAGTCTAATTCAATAGGGAATTTTTTCCCTTGTACAGTCCTTAATGGACTGTACATTTTACAACCCACACTGATTAGTGTGAGCCCCACTGATTAATTAAATGGAAATTACACACAAGCCTACTTTTCAAGATCCATATTCAAAAATCAGATGGAAGGTTTTATTGTTCAAAAATCAGATGTTTTATTTTAATAATTAACAAACCATAATTAATTAATTCAATCTTTCCTCTCTCTCTTCATATCTACTATCTCTCCCTACACCAACCCGTCGCCCTTCACTCTCTCTCTCCCTACACTTCGTCGCTGGTAACACAGTTCCCAATAGCCGATGGCATCCACTCCAATACTTGCACATGCCTGCTGCAAACGGATCTGTTGCAAACGGATCAGAGAGGCTGCTAGAGGCGGAGCTCTGCTGCCAAATCTGCAACACTGCCTTTTTTAGGATTTTTTTTATTCGATCTATTGTGGCGGTGGTGCTGGTGTAGGTTCAAAACTGGTTTGGGGGTGGTGGTGATGATAGTGGTGAGGTGGTGGGTGTGGTGATTGTCGTGTACAGTGGGTGCGGTGGTGGGTGCTGCAGTTGGGTGTTGTGCGTGCGGTGGTGAGAGGTGAGAGATTGGAGCATCCACCTTTCGCCGGAAAGTCACCGGTAAAAACAATTTGAAAATCTGTTTTTCGCGAGTTCGCACCTGCGTGGGTTTCAGGATCAAATTCAGATTGTGGCGGTTAAATTGGGGTTGACCTAGGCCTGGGCAAAGAGCGCCTAGGGGAGGGGAAGAGGACCCAGGTGGTCTGCTACCCTGGGTCGTTCGGACGATGCCGGAAATTGAGGAAGTGCACTGCGATGTCGCGACCTTCACGACTGGGTAGATTTCAAATTGCAATTCAGATCTTGTGCTTGCTTGTTGGAGTAAATTGGCTACAAGGTTGTGTTCGTCTTGCCGTCTTGGTGAGGGGAGTTGTCCAGTGGTGGTTGCCGGGCATAAAGGTAGCCCGGATGGTGAAGTTCCGGCGTTTGATAATGGACTAACTGTGACCTCAAAATTCGACAATTTGTGACTAAAAATTAATCCGTGACCTGTAATTTTTTGATCGGTGACCAATAAAATAATTCGTGACCTATAAAATTATTGATTTGTGATATCGAAATAATCCGTAACCTCCAAAATTTTTAATCTGTGACTAAATGTTTGAACTGTGATCTCGAAATAATTCTTGACGTATAATATTTTTGATTTGTGATCTCGAAATAATTCGTGACCTATAAAATGTTTGAACTGTGATCTCGAAATAATTCGTGACGTATAATATTTTTGATTTGTGATCTCGAAATAATTCATGACCTATAAAATTTTTGATTTGTTACCTCAAAAATAATCCGTGACCAATTAATTATGTATATGTGATCATTAATTGTATAATTATGACATCATTATATTCAATTAATTAAATCATAATAGATTTTAATAAAAATCTGATTTTTGAAATTTCAAACTTGTTTTCTTAATTTTGAAATAGGGGATACATAACATTTTACTTATAAATTTTCTCATTAATTAATCAGTGTGGGCTGTAAAATGTACCGTGCATTAAGGACAGTACAAGCAGCAGCCCTCTTCAATAGGGGCTAAATCAGTGGATTTTTTTTATTCTTTTTTAAATCAGTGGATTTTTGGTCAGGATCACGTGGGCCCGACCATGGGGGACGATGTGGCGCCTTCCTATTGGCTGGGGTCTGACAAGGCCCACATGGCCATGGCCAAGTGGTGCGGTTCAAATCTCTATTAGAACCCCATAGAACCCATCCTGTTAGTCTGATACACTGTATATATAACCATGCCCCGTTTAAATCTTAGAGCAACAGGAGGGCACAAGCGGATCTTGCTTTCCTCAACTTCTACATCACCAAACTTGGAAGGTAGTTTCAGATTTATTTGTGTAAAATCGGGCTTTATACGTTGATTTCGCACTCGATTTGATTGTCGTGAATGATTTTATTTCAACACTACCTCGATCTAAGATTCTCGTCATCTAGCTCCTTAGAATTTATTTTTATTTTTTTCGAAAATTGTTGTTTCTCGATGGTAATCCTCCTCTAGCAACAACGTTTTCTCTTGAATTCTTGACGTGGTTGTTTATGGTTTTCTCCTTGCCTTTAGAACCGGCCGGCACGCTAATAGGTGAAATACCCAGGACTAAAATCCAGTGGGGGGCAATTGCTCCCACTAGACCTCAGGTGGAATTAGGAAAAAAGTTACACTGGAATTCTAAATTTCTTTGGCCAAATATGAAGTCCGAGCTTAATAATTAAAACAAGAAAAAATGGCTTTCGTAAATAGTAGTTGGATGATAAGTTCTGGACCCTCTATTTGGATGTCTATACTAGAAGGGACCAAGTCAGACTTTTGTTTTATGGAGCTGAGATAGTAACATATTGTCTTCTACAGATTTTCCATTTTCTGCGGTCTGACGGTCTATTTGTTTTATTGATGTTCTTCTGTTCACGTTTCTAGGATTGGCATTTAATATATTTTCTTTACTGATTCTGATTCTAGTTGCCAGTCAAACTTCGCATTTTCACTCGTATAATTGCTAAAGTATGATTTAAAATGAGGGAAGGAAGATCCCAGTCTATTAATGTAGTCTAATACATCTCAGCGATGCTCCTGATGTAAACTCTCGTTATTCTCAAAATGCTTATCAGACCTTTTGCGAGTGGGAACAGCTCACAAGGCAGTGCCAGTGCCATTAGTCTGTGGTGAGGTGATTGTGGACAACGATGGAGTGTATCCATTAACGACAAAGAAAGTTGTTGGCTTCAAAAAGTTCTAAGAACTCGAGGAATGATCTACAAGAATTCTGGGAATGGATTGGTCAGAAAGAGAGTTATGCATAAATTGTGATGAAGGTGGGAAACTGTTAGTTTGTAGTGAAAATGGCTGTCCTATAGCTGTTCATGAAAATTGCATGGGCTCTTCGGCTACATTTGATGAAAGGGGCCTCTTCTATTGCCCCTATTGTTTGTACAGGAAAGCTGTTGCAGAAAAATCTCAAGCATGGAAGAATGCTATGTCTAAAGAGAAGGCTTTGTCAATCTTTATTGATAGAGAAATGATAGATGGTGCCAAACAGGGGGGAAAAAAGGAGAGAGCTGAAGTGAAAAGGCTTAATGGAAACGTAAATAAGACAATTTGCTGCAATAACAATAAGGACACTGATGTTGTTTACAATCAACCTATTCAACTTGAGGAAGAACCGCAAGCCGAAGGGATCTTTCATGAATGTACTAGAAGCCCTTCACCATACAAAGGAGCTGATGCTTCAGTATCAGACAGACAAAATGATGAATTGACTGGTAGCTCTGAAGGTCATAAAGAAGATGCCCACATGAAGGAAAGCACTGAAGTACAAGAAACAACAATTCCATCCAGAAGAGAACTGGATAACACTAAAAGGCAAGGACAGAGAATTGGCAGTGCAGAAGAAGAAAAGATGCAGGAAGATGTACAACTTTTAACTGTGCCCACTGGAATCCCTTCGCCATACAATGGAGCTGATGCTTCAATATTAGACAACCAAAATGATGAATTGACTGGTAGCTCTGAAGGTCATAAAGAAGATGCCCACATGAAGGATAGCACTGAAGTACAAGAGACAAGTTTTCCATCCAGAAGAAAACTGGATTACATTGAAAGGCGAGGACAGAGAATTGGCAGTACAGAAGAAGAAAAGATGCAGGAAGAGATACAGGAAATTTCAGTAGCACCCACTGGTGAAGTTCCCTTAGTGCGAGCACATTCAAGAGCTAAGAGAGGAGTCAGAACAAAAAATATAACATGCGGGGAGTCTGAAGTCATTTCAATGCGAAGCAAGCGTGTCAAACGAAGTGATATGAATAAAGAACAGTCTCCTTCACCATCTAAAGGTGCTGATGCTTCAAGGTCAGACAACCAAAATGATGTATTGAGTGGTAGCTCTGAAGGTTACAAAGAAGTTTTCCACGCGAAAGATAGCACTGAAGTGCAAGAAACAGTAATTCCATCCAGACGAAAACCAGATAACATTGAGATGCAAGAAGAACGGAGACTCAGCAGTGCAGAAGAAGAAAAGCTGCAGGACGAGGAACAGGAAACTTCTGCGAGGTACAGTGATGAGGTCCCCTTAGTGGGGGCTCATTCAAAATCGAAGAGAGGAGTGGAAACTAATAAGTCAGTAAGCAGAGTGTCTGAGGTTATTTCAACGCGAAGTAAAGATGTCAAACGAAGTGAGATGAATAAAAAACAGTCTCCAGGCATTAATTTTCCAAGGAGATCATCTCGGAGGTCATCTTCTTTCAACTCTGTGAAAAATGTTAAAGTTAACATTGAGATGCAAGAAGAACAGAGAATCAGCAGTGCAGAAGAAGAAAAGATGCAGGATGAGGAACAGGAAACTTCTGCAGCTTCCACTGATGATGTCCCCTTAGTTCGGTCGCATTCAAAATTGAAGAGAATTGAAACTAATAAATCAATATGCAGAGAGTCTGAGGTTATTTCAACACGAAGCAAAGATGTCAAACGAAGTGAGATGAATAAAAAAGAGTCTCCAGGCATTGATTTTCCAAGGAGATCATCTCGGAGGTCATCTTGTGATCTGGGATTCAATACAGTGAAAAATGGTAACATTAATGCCTCCAGCAGCTCAAGACTCCTTGAACTGCCCTCAGCGAAATCGTGAGTAAATTAATCCGCTCAAGAATGTTCTTAAATTCATGCATATTAATAGGTTTTATTATGGGCGAGTGTGAGTGTTCGACTTTCCTTCCATTCTATGCAGTCCTAAAGATCCTTTTCGCAACGATAGACGCAAGAAATTGCTATGGACGGAGGAAGAGCAGGAAATGCTTCAGGTACAAGTTTGTGACTTATTCCATTTGGTATCATCTATAATTTTACTTCCATATTGTCTTTTTATTATTTAAATTCTTGGTTAAGGTATTGGACTATTTTAATTGGTTTTTCTATTGATTGAAAACCTACAATCTTCATTGCTCGCCATGCGAATCCACTCAGCTTATGATTTGTAAAGACACCTCTCCCTGAAGAAAAGAGTTGCACCATACATTGATGTTCATCTTATCACCGTCGTAGTTTTAATTGTGTTCCTTAGACTTAATGGAATGTGTATGTGAATCTGTGTTCATCCCAACTTTTATGAAATTCCCTTGTTGATATAAGTTGTTCCCTGTTTTTAATTGTGCACGCTCCTGTGCTTCATTATAAGATACTTGCATTCCTTTGGAAGAGAATTGAAGGAGATCTACAGATTTTTTTGGGGGGACAAATTAGAAGTCAGAAGTGAGTAGGGGAAATCAGAAAAAAAATAAAAAATCATATAGAGAAAAGGCTTCGTTTGTTACCTTGTTCTCTTCCTCTTTCATGATCGACCATGTATACAAATCTTGTGATTTTTTAATATTTAATATATTTTCCTGTTATCAGATCATGAAGGTCTGAGGGAAAAATGTCTTACATGGGTTACAGCTTACATCCTGTTATCACTATATTTCATGCTTCATCATTGACATATTCTGCTGTTATTCACCAGATGCTTTTTGGCATGCAGTACACTTGACCAAAAGTTCTTTAATCAGGACATGTAACATCTTAAGTATCACTTTCTGTCAAAGGCTTATGGCCTATTACACCATAATGCCAAATGAGTAGGTTATATATTTCTTAGGCGTTGAACTTTATTTTTGTGTTCACAGGAAGGAGTAGAGAAATTCTCATCCCAGGCAAACAAAAATATTCCTTGGAGGAAGGTCTTGGAATTTGGTCGTCATGTGTTTCATGGAACTCGTACTCCAGCTGATCTTAAGGATAAATGGAGGAACATGGCTAAATAAAATGCAGTAATAACTACCTGTTTTCTTGGATAACTTTAAACTTCAGATGCAGGAGGCATTTTGAAAGCCGGATATGTAGATTTAGGTATAGAATTGAGGTGTTTTGTTTTATGAACTGATGTTTTTATCTAAAAACTATGAGACGCATGCCTTGTTTTAACGTGGGTTACATCCAATTTACCTGGAAACCTGTTATGTGTTCAGAACTTCACTCCCTTACCTCTAACGTGACATAAATCGTACTCTCAAACACTGCTTCAGATTGCTTACGTCACACGATTTTGATAATTTATTGTCTGCCTGAATCTTATTTCAATTTGAATGGTCGATCAACAGCGTTTTAAGCTTCTCTAGCAGCTGTAGCAGGACAAGCTCCAAGTCATCAGAGGTGAATTGTTCTCTAAATGTCCAAGTTGTAGGTCATCCTCTATAAACCTTCTCCAATCTCCACTTCTGTTTGATTGCCATTATTTGTGAAAATATAATGTTTTGAATAGTTATTTTTAGAAGAATGTATCATTAAAAAGTGAGGAAAAGTTTTAAATTTACGTGCAGAATATTTTATTGTATAAACTTGCGGTTAAAAATGAGTATATAGAAAAAAGAGTTTTCAAATAATGGTCGTCAATCAGAGTTCATATCATCAATTCTACAATTTCCTCTTAGTTGAATCTGAGCTAAATGTGTAGTTTCTCGGTAAGATGGGCATCTATGAGAGCTCATCAACTCCGGTTTCGATTTCAAGCACATTCAATGTCGCCTATTTCTTTAATAAAAAAATTAATTAGGAGAATATTTGGTTGGTTTGAGCGACTTAC
This sequence comes from Fraxinus americana, assembly GCA_035079005.1. Taxonomy (NCBI): domain Eukaryota; kingdom Viridiplantae; phylum Streptophyta; class Magnoliopsida; order Lamiales; family Oleaceae; genus Fraxinus; species Fraxinus americana. The sequence continues at coordinate 53,247,055 of CM068706.1, read as the reverse complement.
ATACATCAATTCACTTTCAAACTTCCGGTTTCATTCCTTCTGAACGAATAGGCGGTAATGGCGAAAAATCTAGCCACAATTTTAGTATAATATCAGTTTCTCTGTCTATCATTCTTAAAGTTTCCTAATCATCCATGAATCCCGCGATCTTCGCCCAAAATTCATCTCAAACAGCATTCAATTCAAACAAAACCCTAAAGCATAGTAACCCCAGAACGTGCAGTCACTGTATCCAATTGAACAATCCATCTAGAACCAAGAGTTATCATTCTTTCACCTTCAACAATGAAAAGAAACTTGTGAATTCCAAGAGTTGTCTAAATCAAAAGTGATTTCACCGATTCGATTGTTTATAAACATTAGTCAAACATAGGCCAAGTCTTATTTAAATCCGTAACTAATCTTATTATTTGTAGGCTTGAGGATCGTGGTGGGCATTTCTTCTGAAAACCATGGAATCGGATTGAAGTCGACCGATTTGGCTCCCGTTCATCTATTAAATGAATCTATTTTGGGACCATTCGCTGAGAATCGATCGGTTCCGATTCGATTCTTATATTGCCTTAAGAACCTGGAAGGGTAAAGAGCCACAAGAAACACACGGAAGCAGTTACAGTTTCATCAAGAAAGTTGAACAATATGCACAAAGCAGATTCTATTTAAAGTAGGCTCAGAAATGGGAACATTGTACCCGTCTGTACAATATAGGATCGGCCACAAAACCCCAAACCCTCTTGAAAATGCACAAAGCAGCTACTACAATGAAATGGGATCGACACACTGATCTATCTCCCTCACAACCTAGAAGCGAAACATCACAAAGACTAGACACTCAGGTTTTACCCAAAACCAGAAGCTATTAGGTTTACACACAGTAGATAGAAGTCACCAAGAACGGAGAAGACGAACAGAACCGGACAACCCAGAAGCTTCTCACAGAACAAAATGAAAATCACGAAAGGAATGACCCTTCAGCTGGTATATAAATCAACACACCAACACCGTAGATCAGAAGCCAATCCAACATATCAGAGCAGCCTACTTGGCATTCAAGTTGGGCTCGGGTTTGGGCCTGAAACTATATTGAGTTATTGGGCAATGGCTAAAATTCTTCAGCAATGGGCTGAGCCCTTTTCCGTTTCATCATATCCTAAAGTGTTAGAAACTAATGTCACAAATGACATCAAATTCCAACAAATCTACCCCTTGATGCCAATGCCATAATCCACCAAATACATTAGTGTTTCATAACATCAACATCAAAAAGGTTACCACCTGCAGAAAAATAAAATTTACCCAGAATCAATTCTTAGAATTTGTAAGCAAGATTTAAACTTGGAAAGAGGAAGTACCTTTGTTCCCATATCCGCGAGATTAAATTGTGTAGGGATTTTTTCAAGCAAAATAAATTCTTTATGAACTATATCTCTAATGAAATGCATCCTAATATCTATATATCTAGTCCTATCATGAAAAACAGGATTTTTACATAGATGAATAGCACTCTGACTATCACAATAAACCACAACGGGATCATGCAATTCATTTAGTTCACATAACAAGCATTTAAGCCACAAAAACTCCTTTATAGCTTCAGTAGCAGCTACATACTCAGTTTCAGTAGTAGATAAGGCAACAATAGACTGCAATTGAGACTTCCAACTAATGCAAGCACTACACAAAGTAAACACATATGCAGTTGTTGATTTTCTATTGTCCTTATTACTAGCATAGTCAGAATCCACCTACCCTTTCAACACAACTCTCTCTTTACAAAATTTAAAATGCAGTCCTAAATTTGTAGAACCTTTTAAGTATCTTAAAAGCCATTTTAAAGCGGTCCAATGTTCCGGACCCGGGTTTGCCATAAATCTACTCAAAATGCTAATAGCATGTGCAACATCCGGTCTAGTACATACCATAGTATACATAACTGATCCAACCGCATTAGCATAAGGTACCTTTTGCATGTATTTAATATCAGACTCATCATGTGGACATTGCTCTTTACTCAATTTAAAATGACAAGCAAGAGGCAAAGTAACAGGCTTAGAATCATGCATAGCAAATTTAGATAACACCTTTTTCACGTAGTCAGATTGGGTTAAAAGAAGAGATTGTTGTGATCTATCTCTTTTAATATCCATCCCTAAGATTCTCCTAGCATGCCCTAAGTCTTTCATTTCAAATTCAGTACTTAAAGCCTTTTTGATGTCATTTATATCACTCATTTTATGTCCAACCAAAAGCATATCATCAACATACAAAAGCAAGTAAACAATCACATTATTCTTATCATTTCTTTTAAAATAAAGACAATGATCAAAGGCACTTCGCACAAAGCCAATAGAAGACACATAATTGTCAAATCTAATATACCATTGCCTAGGTGATTGTTTCAAACCATACAAAGATCTATTAAGCAAACAAACATGATTTGGCATTTTCGAATCAATAAAACCTTGAGATTGTACCATATAAATCATTTCATTCAAATCACCATGCAAGAAAGCAGTTTTAACATCCATTTGTTCAAGCTCTAAATCATATTGAGCAACTAAAGTAAGCATGACTCTTATCGTAGTATATTTCACAACAGGAGAGAAAATTTCATTATAATCAATACCAGGCTTCTGTGTAAATCCCTTTGCAACAAGTCTAGCCTTAAATCTAAGAGGCACTTTAGAAGAACTACCCTCCTTAATACTATAAACCTACTTACAGCCTACCAAAGACTTATCCTTAGGTTTAGGAACTAACTTCCATGTATCATTCTTATCAAGAGACTTTATCTCTTCTACCATAGCACATAGCTACTTTTTAGATTGTTGACAACTCAACGCCTCTTCATAAGATTTAGACTCCTTGAAAACTAAGTCTTGATATGACAAAACAGCAAAGGAATGATAATCACCCATCCTAGTGGGTTCTCTGATCTCTCTCCTAGCTCTATCACGAGCAAGTTGATAATTACCTAGAGGATCAACTACATCACCTACTAAGTCATGTTCACCACCTACAATCTCAACTTGTTCCTCCTCAACAAGTTCAGGGGAGTTACCTACTCTTACTTGCATTCTAGTCTCTTCATCCTCATCACTGTTAGGATCATCACTAGAGACTCTCTTACTCAAACACGGCATATCACCTTCATTTAAAGGTCACATTTCTACTGGTCACATTTAAAGGTCACATTTCTACTTAAAACCCTTCTCATCTCTAGCCCAAAGTCTATATCCTTCCACACCCTCAGGATACCCCATGAAAACACATTTTTGAGACTTAGGCTCCAACTTACCTATACTTTGGTGAGAATAAGCAGAACATCCAAAAGTTCTCAAAATAGTATAATCAGATAATCTCCCTAGCCATACCTCTTTAGGTGTCTTACCATCTAAAACACTAGAAGGAGTTCTATTCACAATATACACCGCTGTCATCACAGCCTCACCCCAAATTACTTTAGGAACCCCCGAACTAATCATCATGCAATCTAACCTTATCCAATATAGTCTTATTCATTCTTTCAGCAACTACATTTTGCTGAGGAGTATAAGGAACAGTTTTGTGCTTGAGGATCCCATCATCTCTATAGAGTTGATCAAATTCAGTATTACAAAACTTTAGACCATTGTCTGTTCTTAGAACTTTGATTTTTTTATTCATTTGATTTTGAATTAAAGTTTTCCAATTTTTAAACTTTTCAAAAGTATCTGATTTTTGTTTCAAAAGGTAAATCCAAACTTTTCTTGAAAAATCATCAATCAGTGATAAAAAATATTTGTTGCCACCTTGAGTGGTAGTAGATGATGGGCCCCACTGGTCAAAATGAATATACTCAAGGATAGATGCAGTCCTATGCTGACCACTATTAAAATGAAGCCTATGTTGTTTTCCTAAAGTACAATGCTCACAAAATGGAACCTTAGAAATCACATCCTTTCCAAAAGCCCATCTCTTATTCAAAATGTGCAACCCCTTTTCACTCACATGAGCTAGCCTATTATGTCACTTCAGGAGCATCAATCTCAGCACTAGAGAACTCAGCAATGTGACTCTGAACAACACTGGCTCTAGTGACATAAATACCATTCCTCTGGATTCCTTTGAAAATAACTAAGGAACCCTTAATTATTTGCAAAGAACCATTATCAATCTGGCCTTGCAGGCCTATGTCATCTAGATTACCCATAGAAATCAAGTTTCTATTCAAATCAGGAATATACCTTACTCTTTCTAAGGTAAAGGTATATCCATTACCAAACTTCAGAGTCACACTACCAATTCCTTTAATGTTACAGGCTACATTGTTACCCATAACCACCTCTCCACCATCAAGATCCTTAAAGTTCTCTAACCAAGGTCTTCTAGAGGTCATATGGAAAGTGCACCCTGAATCCATAATCCACTCACTATCCTGACCACTGTCATCCACATAGTCGATAGTATTCACATCAGGAGTGGGTTCTGTCACCACATATACATCAACAGTCCTCTCATCTAGAGGTTCAACTACATTCCCCTCATCCACTCTCTTCTCTTTCTGTTCATTCTTCTTCTTATAACAATTCTTTATAAAATGTCCTGTCTTACCACACCCATAACACTTCCTAATCCCACTCCTAGACTTAGATCTAGGTCCCCATTTCACCTTCTTCTTAGAATTGTTATGATTGCTCCCTTGATAACTCTGACCACTGACTTGCCTAGTCATAGGTCTACCTCTCACAGACAAACTCTCAAAATCCTTCCCGATTCTATCAACCTTAAACTCTAATTCTTTACTCCTCAAAGAATTGATCACTATGTCGGGAGTCAAGGTATCTCTACCATACTTAATAGCAGACTTAACATCCTTATACACATAAGGTATATCATTCAACAGGATAACAACTTTATGTTTATCAGACACCTTCTCCCCAGTGTTAGCGATGTCTTGAACTAATTTATTAAAAGTATCAAGATTATCATCTAAGTCTTTAGACATATCAATCTTAAAGCTAAAGAACATTTCTAAAAGGAAAAGTTTATTAGGTATACTCTTAGACATGTATTGCTCTTCTAGCTTATCCCACAAAGCCTTAGCACTATCAAGTTTACCAACTTTTCTCAACACTTGATCAGACAAATGAAGAATTATAGAGGTATAAGCAAGTTCATCAGATTCAAGTTTTTGATCATCAGTCATAGTAGCAGGAAATTCACCAGTTGTAGCCTTAGACACTTTCTGTTGAACTAAGACCCCTCTCATTTTTTGCTGCCAAATGGGAAAATCTCATTTTCCATTAAAAACTCCAAATTCAAATGTTGCCATTGTCATTTGAAGTTTTTAATCAATACAAAGAATTTTTGAGGTCACAGTTCCACAGAAAAACAGTAATCAGATATTTCAAACAACCAATTTAAATATCACACAAATTATAGTGTAAACAAAACAGGAATGAAAATACATCAAACTGAAAATAGGCTATTAACCTAGTGAACAGTATATAACAGTGATAATAGACTATTTAATAAACTCAAAGAATCACAAAGATAGGCAGTGAGATTAAACAGGTCTGAAATCACAAAAAAAAAAGGAAATTCACAAAGAATAAAGCTATTGAGAATCAAACAGACTAATAATCAGAATTCTACTAATTCAAGGTGTTAGAATTCACCGGGATTCCGTGAGGTTCAAGACCCCAGGTCAAAGTTCAATTCTAAACACCAGGAAACACAATTCACAAGGAAAATCAGGGGAAGTGACAATATTCAGGATGCAGTAATAGCACAATCAAGAATCACATAATGCAGGGTGTTAGAAAAGGTTTCACCAAGCTAGTTGGAACAACCAGCACCAAGAAGAGGAAATTGGAGAATTTGCAGAACTCCAAACTAGCAGACCAATCCTCCAATACGGTTCACCAAGAACAAATTCCTCACAAGAAACACAAAAAAAAAAAAAGAATGTATTAGTAGCTAATTCGAAAATTAAAGAAGAATTACGATTTACTGCAATTAAAACGAGAAAATCAAATATCAACATAACTTTAAAATTTCTGTGATGAAATCTCGAATGAAGGCTCCTCACACCCTCAACAGTGCTCTGATACCACTTGTAAGGGTAAAGAGCCTCAAGAAACACACGGAAGCAGTCACAGTTTCACAAAGAAAGTTGAACATTATGCACAAAACAGATTCTATTTATAGTAGGCTCAGAAATGGGAACATTGTACCCGTCTGTACAATATAAGATCGGCCACAAAACCCCAAACCCTCTTGAAAATGCACAAAGCAGCTACTACAATGAAATGGGATCGGCACACCGATCTATCTCCATCACAACCTAGAAGCGAAACATCACAAAGACTAGACACTCAGGTTTTACCCAAAACCAGAAGCTATTAGTTTTACACACAATAGAGAGAAGTCACCAAGAACGGAGAAGACGAACAGAACCGGATAACCCAGAAGCTTCTCAAAGAACAGAATGAAAATCACGAAAGGAATGACCCTTCAGCTGGTATATAAATCAACACATCAGAAGCCAATCCAACATATCAGAGTAGCCTACTTGGCATTCAAGTTGGGCTCGGGTTTGGGCCTAAAACTATATTGAGTTATTGGGCAATGGCTAAAATTCTTCAGCAAGGGGTTGAGCCCTTTTCCTTTTCATCATAGCCCAAAGTGTTAGAAACTAATGTCACAAATGGCATTAAATTCCAACAGAACCTATAGTGAACACTAGACTTTAAAATTATCTCAAACTGAAGTTTCACTTTTCATATTTATCTTCTTTATCTTACATCAAAACTAATGGGTAATCAACATTTAAATCTAAATAGTTATATAAACAATTTACAAAAATTCATAACTTTAATACAATTCCAATAGAAAAAATGTATTTTTAGTTCAATCTTTCGCAAAGAACTCAAATTTCTCATTATTTTCAAAGTTGTCGATCATCAAAATCAATATCTTCTCCTTGAAGATTAATAAAGATAATCAAGTTATAAATACTATATGCATTTTTTAATATATGTTGCTGTATAAATTTTCATAAGAATTAATTTTTGATCCAGGTGTTTAATAGTTTATCACTTTTTATGCCCTTATTGATTGATCTTGAGCCTTTGAATGTATGTTAATTATTTTTTATATTATTAGATTACAAGAATGATAAGAATGTGTTTGATTGACATTGAAAATATATCCTAAAAAAGAAAATATTTTCCTTGTTTTGAGGAAACAAAAACATACTCCCCCAAAAGAAAATGTTTTCCTTAAAAATAAGGAAAATCAAGCATATTTTTAAAAGTTGGAAAATATTTTTCATATAAAAAGATATCAATCAAACACTTCAAAGTAGAAATTTGGGTGGAAAACTGGCATTTTTCATAGAAAATATATGTAATCAAACACACCGTAAGTTATTTCAACTCTATTTTTATCTATTTTTAATTTGACAAGTGATTTCGTACTTTATTTTTGCAAATTTTCAACATAAAGAATTGATTAGTTCAGTTCCGATTCTATAATTAGATATGAAATTAATAAATCCATTTCTAAAATGGAAAAATTCAAATCTCAGGTATTATGTCAATTCAAAATTCAGACAGTAAGTCAGAATTTCCAAAACTCATGTGATAATTAAAAATATTTTATTAATTAAATATATTAATGTCATAATTATACAATTAATTACCACAATTACATACTTATAGGTCACAACTTATTTATTTATCACATATTATCAAATTAATTGGTCACAAATTAAAAATATTATAATTCACAAAATTTATTTATTGGTAACAAATTATAAATTTTATAGGTCACAACTTATTTAATACACAGATTTTCAAATTAGTTGGTCAAAATTATTTTTCAGTTACAAATTATAGAATTTTTAGGTCACAATTAAATGGTTGATCACAAATAACTAAATATTTGGTCACATACACCAAACACCCCACCCCACCCATAGACCGTGATCAATATTTTTTTTTTTAAGAAGTGAATATGTTGTCCCACTCGTACCTCATTGGACGCAAGATTGAATTGTTTTTGTGGTCACAGTAAACAAGCGAATATATTGAGGTAGACTTTATCGACGGTGGCTTACCGTAGCACTATGAATCGGAGTCCGGGAATGGATATGACGATCATTAGCAATGGCTTGGAATATTCCACTAACATAGATGAAGTTATTGGTATCATCACAATGGAAGCTCGACAGTGGTCTTCGACAGTGGGTGTGACGGCGCCGAAGGTGTTGGTTAGGTGGAGAGAACGCGAGGAGAGAAGATGGAGAGAAATTAATTTTAGGGTTTGAGATTGAATTTGAATTGGGTAGGATATATTTTATATTATTAATATTAATAGTTAAATTAACACATGATTTATGATTAAATAAAGTGGTAATTACACCAAACCATATTTAAACATTCAACTTTCTGAAATCAGATTGGAAGTTTGATATTTCAAAAATTAGAAGTTTTTTTTATATTGATTATTTTAAAAAATCTTGACCCTAATTAATTCTACTTTCTTATCTCTATCTACATTTCTCAACTCTCTCTCTCTCTCTACAAACCATCATCTCTCATTCCCATAACCACCACAATCTCTCTCTATACCTTCGTTCTCTCTCTCCCTCCACTACAGCGGCGTCTCTATAGTGCGCGATCGACAGCAGCTTGCGGTGTTGGGTGTGGCGATGGGTGCAGCTATAGTGGTGTTGGGTGCAGTGATGGGTGCGGTGTTAAGTGTGGTGATGGCGGTGGATTTTGTTGTGGCGGTGGTGGCGAGGGTAAGGTGTTGGTATGGTTTTTTATTAACAATGAATGGGTGTTGGTTGGAAATGGTGGTTGTGGTGGAGATGGTGGGGTGGCGACGACGGCAGTGCGGTAATGGCTTTTGTGGTGGTGGTGGTGGTGGGGTGACGAGATGGCAGTACAATGGTTTTTGTGATACAGGTGGCGGTCGACGGTGGTGGTGGTGGTGTCGGTGTTAGTGGTGGTTGTGGTGGTGGCGCGACGGCGATGCGGCGGTGGTAGTGGTGAGGTGGTGGTCACAAAAAAATCGCATAATGGACTAACCGTGAATTAAAATACGACAATTTGTGACTAAAAATTAATCTGTGACCAATAAATTTGAAAATATATGACTGATAGATAACTGTGACCTCTAATTTTTGGATCTGTGACCAATAAAATAATATGTGACTTATAAAATTATTGATTTGTGACCTCGAAATAATTCATGGCCTACAAAATTTTTGATCTGTGACCGATAAAAAAATCCGTGACCTATAAAATTTTTGAATTGTGGCCAAAAAAAAATATGTGACCTATCAATTTGTGACCGATGAACAAATTGTGACCTACAAAGTTTTTGAATTGTGATCGTAAAATAATTTGAAAAATGAAAATTCTAATTTGTGACCAAAAATTAATACGTGACTAACTAAATTGTGAATTGATGACCAAATTGTGTATTTCTGTGACTTTAATATATTTAATTAATTAAATATATATTTAATTAATTAAATTATAAATAAATTTTGATAAAAATCCGATTTTTGAAATTTCAAACTTGTTTTCTTAATTTTGAAATGGGCTATACTTATCTTCTTAGTTGTGAAAATTTGATTTTTGAACTTCGATTTTGAATAGTCTAGTATAAGGGAAAAGTTTATGGCTCAGGTATTTAGTTTCACATTTGAAAAAATCAGGTGCTAAATTTTAAAATTGTAAAAATCAGGTTTCTACTTTTTATTAATTAATTAAATATTTAATCGTGTAATTTGATAGCGTATATCTTATTAATTAGTTAAAAATTAATTTCAGATCACAATTTATTAAATTAATTGGTCTCAAATTATTTCGAGGTCACGGATGAAAAAATTTATAGCTCACAGATAACTTCGTTGGTCACAAATCAAGAATTTTAAGGCCACGGGTACTTTTTTATAGGTCACAGATTAAAAAAATTCAAAACTTTTACGGGTCACAGCTCTATTTCAGCGAGTCACAGTCCCAATTTCTAGGTCACGGACACCCACACAGGTCACAGATTGAAAAAAAATCAAAACTTTTACTTGTCGCAACTCTATTTCAGTGAGTCACAGTTACAATTCCTAGGTCACAGACACTCACGATCGCCACCGCCACCACAGCCAACATCCCAACCACCACAAAAAATATTAGATTCACGTAACCACCACCGCCAACACGACCAATTAATAAAAAATCAGGAATTGAGTACGAAAAAAAGAAACACTTTCACAATAATCAATCACTTAAAGAAAGAAATTCATTCTGGAAATAAAACTCAATAAATCAGTCTAATCAGAATTGAACACTAAATTGTAATAGTGTTCAAGAATTCAAGAAATCCCATATCAAAACACTAGATTGTAAAAGTAGAATTCAAGAATAATCTGCTCTTTTAAAGTCATCACTATACTTAATCAGCAGTACAAATGTACAATCCAGTTTTTTTTTTCTTTAGTCTTGATTTCTACAAGAGCAAATCTCTAGCCTCGACATCTCAAAAAGTCCAAGTGCCCGATTAAGCATGAAAGGGGAGGTGAGGGGAGGGGAGGGGAGGCGACGGGAATTGGGGGAGAAATGAGGTTAAGAATTAGGTTTTAATATACAACCTGATTTTTACAAAAATAAACTTAAAACCTGACTTTTAAAAATGACAAATTAAATCCCTGTTTTTATATAATTTTCCCCTAGTATAATGTAATTTTCACTTTCTAAAATTTGCATAATTGGGCCAAGCCCACTCCTAATTTGGGTTCGATTTTCAAGGTTATACACGCTCCACAGTCGTTCCATGAGCATTGATTTGGCATTTGAAAATTGCTAATACCGAAGTTGGACACTCCACCAACACCAAGCATACATGTCCTATGTACATACATTTCACCCACGTTTGACTATTGCACTTCTGGAAGAAAGACTTTTGAACAGCGATTGCGATTTTTATAAGAATGAGGGCTTGTTTGGTACAGATTTTCATTTTCTACAGTAAATCAATTCTCATTTTCAATCACACATTTTTCAATAAAATAATATTTTTCATCACATCAATACTTTTTTCTTCTTTTTCAACCACACATTTCCCATCATATCACTATTCAAAAATCAATTCTTCCCTCAAAAATCTCTACCAAACACACTCTGAGTAATTAAAAAATAAATTTTTTTTTGAATTAACGTGTAAAATATTTTATTGTATTATTAAAAATAAGTATACAAAAAAAGAGTTCAATAAGGGCTCGTATGAAGGAAATTAAAAGCAGAATTCTGATATTTAGTAGGTTCCACGACTGTCTAAAATGTGTGAAGGAAGTCAACAATAGAGACTATTAATACTCCAATAATTGTTTAAAATTTGAATTAAAATTGCCACAAGACAAATACTAATATGATTGTCAACAAGGACTTTAAAAACTTAAAAAGGTTTAAAACTGGTAGGTAGGTAGGTAGGACGGAGGAAATTATGAACATATCTTGGACAATGCGATTTGTACACTATTTTTTTTTTTTTTTACATTATTGTTGATATTACAAATATTGTCAACAATTTATTGGATAGAAAAATTGTTCAAAATTTAAATTGTTCGTCGGCATATTGCTACGTGTCAAAAAGTTCACATATAGCATATTAGCATGATACAATGCCATTTGTACACTATTTTTTGTACATTATCGTCGATATTACAAACATTGCCCCTGTTTGGCCCCCATTATTGTAGATTTTTAGGGGGTTGAAAATTTTTAGAATAGTGATTGATGGGAGATGTGTGGTTGAAAAATTTTAGATTTATGTGTATTATTATTTTATTTGATGAATGAATGATTGAGATAAAGAGAGAAAAAAATTTAATATAATGTAATGAGATATAATGGGGGACAAACAAGGGCATTGTCAACAACTGATTTGAATGGAAAAATTGTTCAAAATTTAAATTGATCGTTGGTGTATTGCTACGTGTCAAAAAGTGTACATATAGCATCATATATATCTCTCTCCAAGAAATGGACTACAGCCTACCAGCTCACCAACCCAACTCACCACCCACTCCCACTGCAACTCAGACCTTTCTCTGTAAAATTTTCTTTTAACCTAATCTCCTCTCCCTGGTTCTATCACTGAAGATAATCAAACTCTCCTGTTCTTGTAAGTGAACTTCTTGCGCTGTCTCTTTTGTCTCCTAGATTACTTGAACTTCATTTTCCGTTGCTTATTGCTCATTAGATTCCCATTTTATTTTCAAGAAAGTGAAACATTTTCTTGATGGGTAGAATCCCATTTCATTTTTTTGCAAGTTTCTTGTTTTATTTAATCTGTTAAAGATTCAATCTTTGTTTCTGTTTTTGTTCATTATTTGTATGAAATTATATGGGATCATTTTATTTTGTTTTACTTTTGCAGTGAGTATATTTTATACATTTTATTGTTTCACAATTCAAAAAATATGAATTAATATGGGTGATATAAATGAAATCATTTTTACCTGTAGACGATCACTGGCTTATCTAATCTATTCCTGTTTTCCATTTATGTTTGCTACTTTCATTTAACATTCTTTCGTTGGCTGATTGTAGTTTTGCTTGTAAAATCTTGGGAATCTTGGGCTAAAGTGATTACTATTCTAATGGCAAAAGAGGTTACAACCTCAGATGAACAGGTAATTTTCAGTCTAAATTTCTGTTTCTCAGAATGTTGGAGGAAACAAATTGGTAACTCTCCAAATCTTTTGCATGCTGTTGCATTTTCTTTCAGCAAGTACCAATTGAATGATGCCTCTTATATAAATGCCTGCTGGTTGGCTAAATCGTTCCTTCAGGTTGTTCTTGGTGAGGAAATTGGCCATGTGAGATCGATCACCTTGAACCAGCCCCGGCGATTGAATGTTATTTCATCTAAAGTGGTATGTTGAAGTAATAGACTCAATATTGTACAGTTATTATTTTTGTTTCTGTGATGAAGGGACATATCAGACTCAATATTCTTTGTCCAGGTTGCTTTGCTAGCAGAGTACCTAGAAAAATGGGAAAAAGATGATGATGCAGAACTCATACTAATCAAGGTATAATTCGAAGCTATTACTCATATTATGAAATTTGATAATCGATTAGTAGCGTTTTTGCTTCTCTGTCTAGAATTTCCTCAGAAGTTTAAATGTAAGTTGCTCATGTTTTCTTAGGGAGCTGGACGTGCTTTTTCTGCTGGTGGGGATTTGAAAATGTTCTATGATGGAAGGACTTCGAGTAAGTAACTTACAGTACAAGAACTTGATCTGTTTATCACTGCAAAAGTTCCCTTAGCAATGCATTATTTTATTTCTCAGAGGATTCATGTCTTGAAGTGGTTTATAGAATGTATTGGCTTTGTTACCACATCCATACATATCAGAAAACACAGGTATGATAGTAACATACATCAGTGACTTGTAATCTTTACACAAAGGGAATCAAATATTCCTGACAATTTGCAGAGTCCTTGCTGAGATCTACTATCTGTATTGACCTTGTCAGGTTGCTCTAGTTCATGGAATTTCTATGGGTGGAGGTGCATCCTTGATGGTTCCGATGAAGTTCTCTGTTGTCACGGAAAAGACTGTTAGTACTGATACTTCTTGCTTTTATTTGGATTTTGATCTTTGCGTCTAAAAGGCTATAGTCTAGTCTGCAATCAATCTACTATGCCTTCCGAGGTGCATCTCATCAATATTTTATGTTAGGTTTTTGCGACTCCTGAAGCAAGTATAGGCTTCCATACTGACTGTGGCTTTTCATATATTCTTTCCCGCCTCCCTGGGCATCTAGGTAATAAATATCAAGGAAAAATTCATTTACTTCTGTTTATTCTCCATCAAGATGCCCTCTTTCTCACACGCTATCAGAGAGTAACCAAAAACTGGCTTGTGCCAAACACATGTATGCAGGGGAATATTTGGGCTTAACTGGGGCAAGGCTGAATGGTAAAGAATTAGTTGCAGCAGGACTTGCTACTCATTTTGTCCCGTCCGAGGTAATATGATGGTATCTTAGATGCTGATGACTACTTCCAAGGAAAATCATGCACATGCATACACACAGTCGTGTTTTGGTTCAAAGTCTGAATTTATACCCTCAATTACCTGTGTTATATGTTTTGAATTTCTTTTTTTTAGATATGAATTCATTGCCATGTTATGAGTTAAACAGTTTCTTCTTTTTGAATTCATTGCATGTGTTATGAGAGTTGAAATAATTTATCTATATATATGTATGTCCAAAGTGTTGGATTCGGTGTGCTTGTATGCCTCAAGATATAATGAAAAACAAGGGTAAATCTTGTCCTGAATTTCTAGGAACCGTCCGCCATATATTGTGTGTATCAGATTATAAAGATTTTTGTGGAGAACAGAAGTGTAGTTTCTTTCACTAGGCATCTACAGGCAGTGCCAATATTTTGTTTCATCATGTCCCCGCTCTATCACTCTGAATTTTGGCTGTTACAGTGGCTTATGTCATTTCATTCCCTATTATACACTCCGAACTTTTGTCAGCGATTTTGGTGTTCTTATTTAGTTTTAAGTAAGAATTTTTTCTCTCTTTCCTGCTACTGACTGTGAACAAATAGATGCAAGTTTTACCGTTCTTTATAATTCTCATTTAATCACATCTGGATAGACCTTGAAACATGTTTCATAATTATATGGCTTATTAATCTCATATATGACATTTTTTATGCACTAGAAATTACCTGAGCTAGAGAAGCGTCTGATAAGCTTGAATAGTGGTGAAGAGAATGCTGTCAAATCTGTTATCGAGGAATTCTCTGGAAATAGTCAGATCGACGAAGGAAGTGTCCTAAACAAGTAATAATTTAATGGAAGTACATTTGCTATTTTTTAAAAGTTAACAGGATTTACATGTTTTAAGTTTTCACGCAGGAGGGCAACAATGGATGAGTGTTTTTCCAAGGAGACTGTGGAGGATATCATATCATCACTTGTGAGTGATTTCTATTGGATGGGAATCGTGTAATAGTGCTTTATTTGTCCTAGGAGATTCACAGTTTGATTTGTACTTTTATTCAGGAAGCTGAGGCAACCCAAGAAGGAAATGAATGGATGACAGCAATCCTTCAGGATATAAAGGGATCATCACCAACTGCGTTAAAGATAACATTTCAGTCGGTAACGATTTTTCTAATTCCATTCTTTGCTTCTGCAGAAGTAATATGTACTTTGTATATTTTGAAAGTACTCACGATGTATTGTAGTATACAATCTTTTTTATTCAAGCTGAAGAAATTAGGGCTCTTTTTATTTATTTATTGACACACCGCTGCAGGTCCAAAGATTATATATTGAGGAACAAGAGCTACATCCTGTTTCTTTTTCCCTTAGTTATTCTTGATCTTAAACAAAAGTAGCATAGGCGAAGATGTCTTAACGGGAGAGTGACTACTACTAATATATATTAACGAAGAAACAAGGGCATATGAGTAGCATCAATTGAGGATAGATTAAGGGGGACGGCAATTTAGGTGATTCATGCTTGTCTTTGCTTAAAGCTATAGAGATTACCGTCCAAAAGAGCAATGTGATACCAGTAGAATAATGTCACGGGTCTAGTTTTGTTACACTCCAACAACTAGAAACCGTGCGGCCTTAACATTTAAAATTTTCGTCCCTCGCGAGAAAACGTTAAGTCAGCATTTAAACGCTCACAAATAATTTAACTAATTAGGCCAAATTATTATAATATTGAGTAGAAGATTTGAAGTAAGGAAAATATGGAAAACAAGATTGGGGAAAACACTCTTTATATATAAATAACTTCACTCCCATGAATCTCTTTATAAATGAGAATACATCTCTATTTATAGAAAAATATCTTGCAAGTTGCCTTGGAATTAATAGCCCAGATTAATCTTCATCCAAGGGTTCTCATTAGATACAAGTTGCATTAACCTCTTAGACCATAAGGAAGCAAAGTTGGAATTTGCTTCATTGCAAGTAGCTTTTCTCTACAACTCACATGCAAGTGGACATGTCCCTTTCATAGTAGCCAAATTTGTCTTTGCTTCTTCCTTAACATTATCTTGCAAGTGGGCAATTTGGACAAGTTGTCCACTTGCATCCACAAAATATCTAGCTGCAGCCCATGGTATATCTCTTGCTGGAAATGACAGTATTTTGCCTTAGAAAATCTCATTCTTTGTCTTTGAAAATCGCCCATGTCTTGCTGCTTCTTTACTGTGTGTTCTTTGTCTTTGCTGCGTCTTCGTGTGCGGCCGTGTCATGCAGTCTGTGCACAAGCTGCCTGCGTTCTACCACCGCAAGCAATTTCGTCCTTTCACAACATGTTGCCTGGGCTGTCTTGCTGCCACTGTCGCTGTCGGGACATTTCGGCTGCGACCTGGTGGGGCGTAAGTCACTCCCCCATGAATCTGGAAACGCCCTCGTCGTCGCCTTGTCGTTGCCGTGTAATGTCGAAGCTCGGGCTCAAATTGGCATAAGTCCCCCTCGTTTTCCCGAGTAGCTTCGGATTCGGGCCGCCTCTTCCATTTGACTAAGTATTGGGTGCAACGTGGGATACCCCTCCCGTCTCACCACTCGATCCGCCAAAATGGATTCAACATTTTCCTCGAAAGATTTTGTGACAATGGTAGGCCCTCTTTGTGATTTTGTGATATCCGGTTTATATGGCTTCAACATGCTCACGTGAAAAATTGGGTGGATTTTCAAAGTGTTTTGGAGACAGCTTGTGCACACAGACTGCAGTCATGGCAGGACATAGGCAGCACAACAAACACACAGGTTGCAGGACATTGGCAGTTTTCCAGCACAGTAATGTGGTTTTCTGAGGCAAAATACTGCTATTTCCAGTAAGAGAAATACCATGGGCTGCAGCTAGATATTTTGGGGATGCAATGGACAATTTGTGCAACTTGTCCAAATTGTCACTTGTACTACTTACAAGATAATGCTAAGGAAGAAGTAAAGACAAATTTGGCCACTTACATGTGAGTTGTAGATACATGCCACTTGCAATGAAGCAAATTCCAACTATTTTTCCCTATGGTCTAAGGAGTTTAATGCAACTTGCATCCAATGAGGACTCTTTGATGAAGATTAATCTGAGCCATTGATTTCAAGGCAACTTGCAAGGTTTTTTCCTATAAATAGATTGTATATATACAAAAAGTGTTTTCTCCAATCTTACTTGTTTTCCTTACTTCAAATTCTCTACTCAAGGTTATAGTAATTTAGCTTAGTTGGTTAAATTATTTGTGAGTATTGAAAGGCAGCTCAACGTTTTCTCGCGAGGGACGAGAATGTTAAACGTTAAGGCCGCACGGTTTCTAGTTGTTCGAGTGTAACAAAACTAGACCCGTGACAATA
Organism: Fraxinus americana; assembly: GCA_035079005.1. Taxonomy (NCBI): domain Eukaryota; kingdom Viridiplantae; phylum Streptophyta; class Magnoliopsida; order Lamiales; family Oleaceae; genus Fraxinus; species Fraxinus americana. Next base: position 53,229,654 of record CM068706.1, on the reverse strand, counting down.
AGCTATCCAAAATTAAACATGATTTGGTATGGTTGCCAAAAAATTGATTTCCTTAGATCTTTTGGTTGATCGAACAAAGTTATAGGAAGGATTCATGTAGCTTATCTATTTCTCGTAAGAAACGACGATTAGTGTTTTTTGTTGGTCTTGTATTACATATAATAATTAGTTTGGATTATTGATTGTTATAAACTATTTCTTCTCATTCTACGTTAATTTCTAGCCTACTAGTCATCGTCTTCAGAGCTTAAAATTTTTCCCTGACTCTTGTCCCCAATGTTGCTTTTTAAATACTTCCAGATTCGTGAAGCAAGGAAACAAACACTGTCGGAATGCCTAAAGAAAGAGTTTAGGCTCACAATGAATATTCTTCGGACCGTAATATCTGGTGATGTCTATGAGGTAATATAGAAACAAATTTACCTTTTTTCCAATTGGGAAGCACAGTTCAATTTCAGGGTGTTCTTATTCTCTCTCTAAATGGGCCATTTTCATCTTTCTTTAGGGTATCAGAGCTGTCACAGTTGACAAGGATAACTCTCCCAAAGTACTCTCTCTCTCTCTGAATATGCGCGGGCCTGCAGGCTTCTGTGCATGTTTACATGTCCTTGTTCCAAATTGGAGCATTTCATGTTTGAAACTAGGCTTGGTTAATTTGCGTGGCTAATGAAAATCACAAGTGTGAAAAGTTTTTGTCTTTTTGTTTGTCTCAAGTAGTTCGTGCTGTTAACTTGTTAAAATTGAAACTAGACATTCCAACATTCCACCATGTAAGGAATTTTCAAAAAAAAAAAAAAAAAAGTAGGACTCACACGTGAACCAAAACTACTATCAACAGCACAACTCAAATTTCCATATGATAACGATCTTATTTTCTTTCTCCTCCCTTTCCTTCGACTTTACTACAGTGGGAACCCTCTACTCTGGAGAAAGTGGAAGCCGAGAAATTGAACCTCGTATTCCAGCCATTCGAAGAGGATTGGGAGCTCAAGATTCCTATAAGAGAAGATTCTAGGTTAGTATGCCTCCCTTCGAGGTGCATGCTTGTAATTTTTCCATAATATTCTTGCATTAGAATACATTCACTGCAAGGTAACTGATATTCCCATTCTTCCAACCAAATTGAATTGCAGGTGGGAAGGAAAATATGAAGATTCGCCCTATGCACCTTCAAAGTGAGCCCAGAATCATATAATTTGTTGGAAGCTGCTACTGTCTTTGTTCTTCTTGTAATTCTCTGGGCTGATTTTATATTAAGGTTTATGGTACTGAAATTATGCAGGAATAAGTAGGACTATTATGAGTTAATAAAAAGATTGCTTTTCCACTGGTAAATTGAGAAATGATGTGTGTTTGAGGAGACACGATTATAATTTTTGAGAAGAGTAATGTTTGGGAAAATGTATTTAGAAATATTGTGACATTTCAAAATTCGAATAAACACAAATAAGTCAATAATTATTTTTATTTCGTAAAAGACTTAAATTCTTCATTTTAATTTGTTAGTGGAAGACTATGTAAACAACAAGAAGTTCAGTTTCATTCTATCTTGAGAAGCGAATTGCACAATCGCAAATTGTACATTCATTAGAAGGGACGAATAGCGTTTTAGAGAAAGTAACATCGTAATATGTCTTATTACTCGTTTTTATCTTTTGGTTGTGAATTCAACAAGTTTTCTAACAAAATAAAAAAGATCGCGGTAGTTTACACATTTTGAAACACTTCAACAAGACGAGTTGATCCAACATTCTAAATTGAATATGACATTGCTTCAAAAGATTATCAACATTTTTCTAGGGAAAAAGTTTCGACCCACGCAAGAGAAAATTATTTGCGAGCTTTTCACTATATATAATTATCAATCAAGCATGTAGGATCCAAGTAATCATGACGACATATGAGGCTCAACTGCAATGTTTGATGATGGAGGGGGCCATTTATAGCTTTTATTCAATCATCTCTAGATTTTTCATAAACAAGCTGTAAAACTTGAACTCAAGATCTTTAAATACAATCATACATCTTGAACTATTAGATTTTAAGTTTATGCAAATGAAAAGAAAGAGATAAATATATTTATTATAAAATTTTATCGTCGTATATTTTGTTTGAAACCAAATGTAAAAGAAATACTATTGGCTTCCCGTCTTGCAAAGCAACTAAAGGAGGAAAATAAAATAATGAATCGAAACGGTACATTTTGTTGAAAATAAAGTACTTTTTTGTCCATGCTATATAGTGGTCTAACAGTTGAGAAGATAATGTTAAAGTATAAACTCCAACAGACCACCATGAATTACTTAATAGAATTTCTCCATTACACTCTGTTTATCCTTCTACACTGAAATTCTACATGCTCTCCATCAAAACCAAAAGCCTGTCAATGGACCCCTACCCTTACCCCACTCTGTTGAAACCAAAGCCATCAAAACGAATGAAATATTAATCAAATCATTCTACTTTGGCTTTAAAAGAAATAAGATGCCGCTTAGGGAAAAAAGTAGAAATGCAACTTTTCTTTTAAGCAAGTTATAATGAATATCTGTTGGATCATATTAGGATTAAAAGATAAGAGAGAAGGGATTTCTGTGGAAAGAAACAATGTGTTGAGGTTGAGCCAACTTACATTTTCCATTTAATTCAACAGAAAAGAGCAAAATAAGTACTTTTGCAGCTGGTTCTTCTTGTTCTTATTTGTGTTAAGAGGAGGAAGAAAGGTATTAAGATTGAAACATGCAACCAACTAAGAAACTGGTGGGTTTTGCCATGCCAACTGGTTTTGTTGTCCTAAATCTTCTGCTTTTAGTCGGGTCATCTCAAGAACATGGAAAAACCGATACTATCCATCCAAGATACACACACAAAAATCATGAGGTAATTCACTTTTATGGCAGCATTTGTTCACACAAGGTATATAGTATTGGAGAGTTGGAGAACACCGCACAACATAAATGAGAAGATTTTAACTTCTATAATTGTTAGTACTATCCAATCTGACGTACAAAACATGTAAAAACTATATAAATCCCTATGTTATGATGCATAAATTTAGCCATTGTATCTATGTTTTAATGCCAGATCTTGATGAATTGATCGACTGATTGTGTCTTAAATTTCAGATAACCTCCGGATTGTTATTTGAGATTAAACTCCATGGATTCCTCCTCTGGGCTTCTGTTGGTTTCTTAATGCCAGTTGGTATACTTCTAATGAGGATGTCAAACAGAGAGGGTTTTGGAAGGAAAAGAATCATATTCTACATTCATGCTGTTATACAGGCAAGTTCTTCAACTAACACCCCATTTCAATTAAAAAGAAAAAGAAAATTGCTTCCTTAAATTTCTGATTATGTTCTTCTGTATCTTTGCACGATAAACAGTCCCTACAGTGTCACAAAGATTTCATTATAGCTTGGAACTTAGTTTATTAGATGGATATTATAACAAGTTATTGATGACTAAATAGCTTTTATTACCAAAGCAATGTATAAGAATGGTTATTATCATCATGTAATGCCTCTTCTTTTCTTTTAGGCCGTGTTTGGATTTTGCAGTAGGCAACGACGCAGCACAGGATTGCATACAAGATTTTAACTTCTTTTTCTTCATTAATCTTACTAAATTGTTAACACCTGTTATCTATTCACTGTGACCTTCTGCAGTCTCTTTCAGTCCTCCTTGCAACAGCAGGTGCAGTACTGTCAATAAGATACTTCGACAACTCTTTCAATAATTATCACCAGAGAATAGGCTTAGCCCTTTATGGTGTCATATGGTTCCAAGCATTGATTGGCATCTTACGACCAAACAGGTAAAGGATTCATTTCTTCATCAAAAACTAACATATGATCAAACTAAAGAGGGGAGAAATTTATTTATTTAAAGTTCGCCTTCAACATTGCCTGTTCTTTGTTTGCAGGGGAAGAAAAGGGAGAAGTATTTGGTTTATCTTTCACTGGCTACTGGGGATTACTGCTTCTATATTGGGAGTAGTCAATGTGTACACAGGTTTACAATCCTATCATAGAAAAACATCAAAAAGTGAAAGGGTTTGGACCATAGTATTCACTGTTCAGATCTCTCTTATAATCTTCTTCTACCTTCTCCAAGAAAAATGGCACTACATAAAGAAGCAAGGAGTCAGCTTATGCAATGAAGCAGTTCAGCCTACTGATCAAGAAATGTCTCCAAGATTCAACCTGAAGGAAACTCCACCTCAGCCCAGTTGAGAATTCAGATGCCGATGACTTTTTCACATATCTGCATTGATTTGTGCTTTCACACCTAAATGCCAGAAATTTAGTGTACTTCTAACTAATATCAGCTCCGGGTTTTCTTTTCTTCTTCATTTTTTTTTCTATTGGCTAGGATCGAGTATTCAATGGTATCGAGGCTTCAATATCCTCATTCAATTAGTAAGGCCTCATTAACATGGGCGAAGTTGGGAATAAAGAAAGAGGAACCCCCCTTAGCTCTGCCAAACATCTAGAATTAGATATGCCGCTCCAATCTAAAGATTAGAAAGGAAGAGATATAATGAATTTATAATCAACAATATAGATAAATCAGCTACAAATTCACCTTTCTCATTCTTTACCCTCTTAAACTCAAGTACAAGAAATCAGAATCTCTGCATAATTCTTAGGCAATATGAATAAATAATAACTACTTGATTCTGAGAGAGTAAATTTGCAGAATAAAGAGTATATATATATATATATATGGACATGTAAACTCACATTGGAGTACAAATGACTGAAATCAGTGTTCATTACAGAGTTACTCCTTGACACAATCAAATTTCACTGTGTGATGTGCATAAGAAACAAACCTTTAAATTCGACGTACATAAAGTAAGCAGTGTCTACAAATTTCAGGGATACATCAACGAAATAGTGAATATGACCATAGAGTCATAATGCATGCCGTCACATAATTGACCAAAAAGGAGATGATTCCGCCATAAACAGTTCTGCAACATCTCGAAATTCTCTCATCTTCATAGCATAAAAGATGAAGAATTAAAAAATAAATTTTTAAGAAAATTTCGTAATATCAAATTATTAATGGACCCAAAATTATTGGCCACATGCATAGGTCATAACGGATCTGTATATAGACCAAAAATGTGCCCTTTGAATGTTAAGACTAATCTGATTATATCAATACAAGGAGCTGTGTTTTCTCTACAATATGTACAGAGTTTATCTCAAGGAAATAGCTGCACATAACCAGTTGCAATAGCAATTCCTAAAATGACGAGAGGTGGAAAAAGGACAAATGCTCCGATAGTGGCAAAGAAAACTGAATCATTCCTTTGAGACACTTCATTCATGTAAGCTTGTCTTTTGATATTTCTCCTCTGTGAAATAGTTAAGAATTTATCACTAAACTTCTTCAGATTTTTACCCAGTGGAATGCTGAAATCGTCATCACGATCTCCAACCAATTTGGCAAGTTGATCACGTATAGTCAGTCTATCAGAGATACCATCACTCTGATAACCTGTTGAATAATAACCCAAAATTATCTATTGAAGGAATAGAAGTAGAATATCTTCCTCATGGGAAGAAGGAAAAAAAAGGGAAACCTAAATTTGATATGCTATAATCAAAACTGGGCAATACCATTAACAGAGGAGCTGCCAGAAGTGAGTTGCTCCAAAAGATCCAGTTGCACTCGAGCAGAAGATGAAGATCCTTAAATTGAAAGGGTTTTAGAAAGACATTACTCAGATAAATCAAATTAAGTCGCTATAAGAAAGGGAAGGAATACAGGAGATCTTGAGAAGAACTGATAATACTGCTTTTATTGGTTTGATTTGTTCCAAAGGAAGCATGTAGATATCTTCAATCATACAGCCATAAATTAAAACAGCAATCTCTGATATTTGTGCGTTTTCAACTCCATTTTTAACATTTAGACATATAATCTTATGCCCAAACAGCATTTATGTCCTCTATAGTGCTAAGTGATAATTATATATCGTCGTCAAAATTTACTTCTATCTCCCTTTTTCTTGGTTACTGTTGAACTTCATGACAAGGAACATCATTTGGAATCCTCATAACCCACAAATCATTTAAAATTTAGGTGTTTGACTGTGTGGAGTCTAGATATAAATCACTTAAAGAGATGTATTGGGCATTTATCACTCGGTATTAGGTTGCCCAAGCTTCCTAAACTATATAAAAGAATATGGGGACGGGGTACGTGTTTTCTTAGCGGGTGTGAGATCTCCATTGTATACTCCTTTTCAACTATAGTAAGCCACTTTAAACCTTTGTGTTTCTATGTGTGTGTTTCTATTTTTGTTTCATTCATTATTGCTCTATAGATTGGAATTAGAGCGCAATTCTAACATTAGGATGGAGTCTTTTATTAACACTATGCCATCTGAAAAGAATAGTATTTGATGAGAGCCTTCTCTTTTCACCATTTCTTGCAACAGATCCCTATGATCACCTCGTCTAAAAGCTTAAGATCATAGGTTAAATTTCAACATACTGTTTACTGTGCAGGTTGAAATCTTAGCATGAAAAACTATCCTATTCTACTTAGATATCATAGAATTTATTCGATTCTCAACACAGTTACATCATGATAATTAAAATTATGAAGTAATATTTTTGGGACTTGTGTATCTTAAGATTACATGTTCATCATTAACACCTACAAATGCTTATGAAGTGGTAGTTTATTGTCCATTATGATTGCTTAATATGGGGAGAATAACCTCTGTTTGATTTAAGATGACTGTGAATCCTAGGAACCCCTCACAGTTATTTATCAAGATTCAACTTTCAAGTGCATATATCAACAGCATAAAATCATGAAAATCAAACAATAAAAACCATCTAAACATTAACAATCCAAGTTTCTTAAAGTCGTTATTATGCAAACTTTTCTGGGTTTTCCTTCCAAAAAAAAAAAAGATTTAAACAATATCAAGAAATGACAAAATACCGGAAGCAGAGGATTCTTCATCAGTGACTCTACTCTCAGTTCCTTCAGACAAAGCAGCTGCTTTCGAAGAAGATGGAGATGGAGTAAAAGTTTCATAGAGCTTAAAGGGATGATTTCTATTTCGAATTTTCAGTGAATGAGCTTTTGGGTGTAGAGAAACAGTACCAAAATTCAGGGCCATGGGATTATTTTGGTGTTCTTGGGTTTTTCTAGTTCTATAGTTGAAAGAGTTGTTTCCATTTCACTTACTAATAATTCGATAAATGGACACCTCAATTTAATCTCAAGTTCAAGAAATTAGATCCTCCACAAATATTTCTTGTGGGTCCAGTATGTTCCTGATGCACCCACGAGGGCAAATCACTTTAGTAGAAAATGAATTATTAATTTATATAAGGAAAATTATAGTTGAGGCTCTCAAACTTTGATAAATATCCAAGTAGCCCAGACAAAAATTAACCCAACAACGTACGGCTAACGTTGGAGAACAGAGACTTGATCTGAATCAAAATGTGACCGTTGCTCTCCATTTAATTTAAAGAAAACAAAAGGCAGATGTTTTCAAAAAAGTCAGATACTATCATTAAATTCTAATAAATTCTTAGAATCCGTTGGCATAATCTGAATCCAGCCTCCCCCATTTTCCATTCATTTCAAGACCTTTTTTCTTTCTTTCTTTCCTTTTACACTTTGAAGTTGAGGGTTATATGTGTAAAGAGAGAAATGGGAAAGAGAGGCGCAGAGGAGTTGAATAATGAAGTTCTGCAGGCGATGGAAATCAAAGAAGAAGATCAAAACCAAAACCAAAACCAAAACCAAAACCAAAATCAAAATCAAAATCAAAATCAGAATCTAAAAGAAAAAACAGAGTTGGAGTCTGAAGATCATCATCCTTATGCATTCCATGTGTCTGGACCTCGAAATGTTTCTTCTCCTAATTGGAAAGACCTCATCAACTCCAGTTGGTCAGTGCCCATCTCCCCACTTTCTCATTTTCTCCTCTTAACGTCTCTGTTTGTATTTATATATATGCCCAAGTTATGCCATTATTTGCTTCATCATTAGATATTTCTACTAGTTCTTGATTTTATGTTGATCTAAGATGAGGGTTATCATCGAATTTATGTAAATGAGTCCCAAGATCTTTTGTGTGTATAGTTTTAATCCCACCTTAGAATCGAATTGTAGGATTTTTCTTCTAGTTATCGAGATGCATTCTGTGTTCCTCATTTGAATTTGATTGTAGTTGATGATCTGCAAAAGAATGATGGTAATGTGTGTAATCAAATAGGAATTGACAGATCTATATTATTGGTGGAATTCTGAAGATAGTCGAAACAAATTCTTGAAAGTATGATATTTGTTTTTCTATGATACAGAAGATCTCAGTACAATCTGAAAACTGTTTCTTCAAGTTAAATTTATGCATCTCCTGTATAATTCTTGTTAAAGAACTTCATTCCGTATAGTGAATTCTTCTCTTTGCACTTGGAAGTGTTAAATGTACGATTTAAAATTATAGGTTGATGTTTTGTAGTTTTTATTGCATTTGATTTTGTATTTCTAGTGTACAAAAAAAAGAGACAATAATTGAGTAAATTGCATTTACAGGAAGGATGGTAATTATAAAAGGACAGTAATTGCATGTTTTATACAAGCAGTTTACTTGCTCGAACTTGACAGACAAGAAAACAGAAGAGGAGATGAAAATACACTTGCTCCTAAATGGTGGATACCCTTTAAGTACAAACTCTCTGAAACCCTTATTGATGAAAGAGATGGATCAATATTCGGGGCTATACTCGAATGGGATCGGGTTGCAGCTTTGGCTGACTTTGTACTGCTTCGACCTAATGGCGCCCCAAAGGCTGTTTTAGCACTTCGAGGGACACTTCTTAAAGGCCCCACAATTAGACGTGATATTGAAGATGATCTCCGTTTCCTAACTTGGGAAAGTTTGAAGGGATCAGTCAGATTTAGTAGCGCTTTCAAGGCATTGAAATTGATTGCTGACAAGTACGGAAGCAGCAATGTATGTATTGCAGGACATTCTTTAGGGGCTGGTTTTGCTCTCCAAGTTGGAAAAGCATTAGCCCAACAAGGAATATATGTGGAGGCACATTTGTTCAATCCACCGTCGGTTTCATTAGCTATGAGTTTAAGAAACATAGGGGAAAAAGCTGAGGTCGTTTGGAAGAGGTTAAAGTCAATGCTTCCTTCGACAATTGAAACTCAGCCGACCAGTGACAAGGGGACGATGAAATCTATCACACTGGGATCAAAGCAATGGATACCTCATTTGTACGTAAATAATAGTGACTACATTTGTTGTGACTATACTAACTCGGAAGAATCACAAGGCAGCAGTGCTGTTGACAAGGAAAATGTAAAACCGACAAATATACAGTTTGGTGCAAAGCTTTTCGTGTCATCAAAAGAAAAACAGAAGTTTGTCGAGGCACATGGTTTGGAGCAATGGTGGTCGGACGATTTGGAGTTGCGAATGGCTCTCAGTAATAGCAAGTTGATCAGTAGGCAACTTAAGTCCTTGTATAATCTACCAACTCAACGAGGAACAGAAAATAAGGGTCAATAGCAAGTTGTTATTCTTTGCCTAAATTTTTTTGCTAACAGAGATTATTTTAGTCACTGAAAGACTGTGCGAAAAAAAACATTTTTCGTTTTATATGGTGTATTTTGAATTAAGTTTTCGCGTGTTTGTCTCTAACTTTCGGCTTTGCATAATTGCATCCCTTGGGGGAAAAAAGAGTTTCTAGTAGAAGAAAAATAAAAATGTAAATGGACGACTCCACTGGGGATCGAACCCAGAATCTCTGGTTTCGTAGACCAGCGCCTTATCCATTGGGCCATGGAGTCCTTTGCTGGGCATGATATTATTTTACTTATATATATATAATAAAAAGTTTGAGGGAAAAAATGAAAAGGTGTAATGATCAATAACTTCTTATTTAAATTAGAATACCTCAAATGGTTTTCTATTACAATCATAATTTGTTGATTCATATCCTTGAATTGTAGAGACAACATTCTCAGTAAACTTAAGAATCTAAGTACGTCTCTTCAATAAGAACATCATTTTTTGATTAAAAAAAAAACACTTCTTTTAAACAATGACTTTGCGCTAGTTGGCGCATAGGGGAATTGTTGGTCGGGTTTCTTGGCTCAGTGTTACTCACTTCACACACGTGATATCTACACAGTCAACTGTACTTCATATAAAATATGTACCTACATAGTTCAATATAACTTACAAGCACGCAATATACATTCCCTATAATTATTTTTTACAATAGTGATAGAATATATCCACATAACCATGCACAACATAGACCTTGGCTAGTGATTCTTGAACCAAACGTGTACATACATTCATATATAATCATATGATGCCAGATAAATTTTAATCATAAACACGGACCTCTGGTTGAATCACGACATGACATGCATCATAATTATAAAAAACTGGATCCATCTCCAACAACTGTGACTCTATATCCAATGTATTCTCCATCACACAATCCAATGTTTCAAGCATTCGTAAATTTGGGGAGCTTTCTAATGGAGTACTGAAACACGTTGAATCGACCGACAAATCCCAACTGTTTTCTTGATATCCATGATCATGAATGATATTTACAGGTTGTGATATACAAGGAGATGGAGAGGAGAGGATTATTGTAGAATTTCCATTACCAGTTAGTTGTTGAACAAGAGTATTGAAATTTGAACAGTCTGTAATATAAACTTTGGGCCGCAAAATCTTTAATAAAGTACTGGTGATTTGTTTCTTGTAGTTCTTCTTAGGTATTTTCATGGGAACTGGAGTGGACTTAGGTTTCTTCCTCATGTTGTCTAGAAAACTAGATAGGGACTTCAGTGTGGCCTCGAATTTGTCGACCCCCACCTCCTTCGGATAATACTAAGAAGAATTTTATTGAGAAGGATTCGAAAGTTTCGGAGGTTGAAAATGGAGGTGGGGGTGGAAATATTTAACTTGAGTCACGAGACAGAAATGTGTTGAAAATGATGTTTATTCAGTTCATGAAGTTGAGCGTAGGAGAAAATGACGCGAGGTCGAATAATTAATTTTTATATACAAGATTAGATTAACAGCAAAGGCACGCAACCAACTATTATCTGGTTCGTCTTTTTCACATAGAGAGACAGAGAAAGCACAAAAAAAATTAAGAGAAGTAAAAGAACAAAACGTCCTGGAAATATGCAGACCAATTCTTTAATTTTAGGTAGCCATCTCGGATAGCATCACCTCAAGGAGTTATTCTCTGGTTATCTTTCAGTCAGGTTTCTACAAGTTTCAAACAGAAGTACAAAACTAGGGGCCCAACAAGGAGGGACTGGAAAAAGAATAAGAAATTCACACAAGTCCTAGTTGATCAATATTATGGTTCATTGCTTGTCCAATAAATGCATACAATTGCAGTAGACCATTTGCCATTTGTATATGTCTAACATATCAAATACTGGATTGCCATTGCAATGCGCCAATGATATAGAAAACAATATCCTGACTCTAGATTGGGGAAAATAATAGTTTCTTACTATACATGATTTAATAATGAATGGATTTTGAAGAAAACTTAATCTACCATATCATTTTGTTTGATCGATAATGATTTACAAATGAAAGAACCAAGAACATGATTCCCAAACAAAATCGCGCAATAATATGAGGTATAGAAGGAAGGACAGAAATCAGATGATTGAGAATGTACCACCACCAACACCACCACGACATTTTGAAGGTAAATCTGGAGGAGGAGAAGACTTATGGACAGATTGTTATGCTTGAACTAATTGTCAATTGACAAAGGTTATGATTCATTCCCTGTAAAAGATGACCCCAGTTTCAGCATCAGAGAGTAAACAGGGCTGAACTCCTTGTCTCCTCTGGCCCTTACCTTTGCAGCATAATCATCCAAAGTTGACTTGATGCCTTTCCAAATTTGATCTTCCCCTTGAGAATCCATCCACAGTGAATATTGGACAGGTGTAAGCTTGTTCCTTTGCAGTGGTGACAGCAAATCTTCGGGGCCCCGTGAATAGAGATGATGAAGTATGACACTAGGTGGAAGATCTTGAAGAAGCGGAGAGTCTCCCATTTGAGATGTTTCCAAGAAAATAACAGGCCGAAGTGCTCGAAGGGCCCGATATGGTGCTCCAAGTTGTTCAACAGGAAACAAGTTTTGGCCTACTGCCAATTCAAGTTCAGCCATGTCCCTAGCCATTCTCAGCTTCCCTGATTCTGATAATGGTCTAACAAGTGAAGCGTGCCTAATATAAAATATTAAAATCCGAGATGCCATGCTCCTTACAAGCCTTGTGCATATAGTTTCTGCTCCAGCGGAGATAGCGCCAGAAGAAGGCAAAAGCCTGGACAGAAATTCAGTCCGAAAATGAAGAATGCTCTTCTGCAATTCTTCCATGTAAGGTGATGCATTGTTGTCAAAAGAAGCATCCATGCTGAGAGTACCAAAATTCTGGTCATGAATTTGCAAGATGCAGGACTCAAGATGATCAAGCATCGCTTGAAATAAGGGTGTCACAGAATCACAGGCAACACCATATATTGTACCAAGAGCAGGGGATAGAATATCTGAAGCAACAGTAGGCAGTCTTGCAATCATTGATGTTACACGTGCATGGATCTCTTGCAGATGCTGACTTAATGTAAAGTTCTTGATCTGTGAGGGAGTCGCAGGACCAGTTATTTGGCGTGCTTCAGGTCCAGTCGATATCTGCGATCAAAAAAGTACTTTTCCAACTGAATAGAGAGTAGAAGTCATTCATTGAGGGGTTACAAATTAAAGCCACGATAATTCATTTATTTACACGATTGCTTAAGAAGGTTATTTCCCAGTCATTACGTAAACTAAAACTATGAGAATCATAATTCACAAATAACCTCAGTGCTATTTGAATAGACAAGGTGATGGGTTTTCTAAAAGACTTTCCATGTGAATAGGTGACTAGCTGTATACGTCTAGTATTCATCTTGATCTATAATCAAAGAAAGATAATGGCTCTTATCATGTGACTTGGAATTAAGGGTTTTTCCGTATCAGCTAATCAGTGAATAAATATGGTTTATCGAATAAGATGATACCACAACTGGCACAACATATGTGGACAATCATGGTTATTGAAAGGAAATAAAGCTACCCAAAATGTCTGGCACATAGCACTAAATAGGTATAAAACCATATTGACACTCCTAATTTCATGTTAAATTTATATACATTAGTTTATGAGATGCTGAAAGCTGGTACATATGATTAATAGCCACGCAACATGCTGAACATTCTCTTCAAAGGCATCCAAGTAGTATTTGCAGCAGGAGATAAAATGAATAGGTTTGGACCAGGTCAATCAACTAATTTGCTTATCTTTTTAATTTACCATCTCCGTGAGTATTTAAATATAAGTAATATAGAAACACAAACCACAAAAAAACATGGGTGGAACAGATTTCTAGGGGTAAAATAGGAGGAATTTACAAAGTGAAATATAAGAGCACCTGATATTCAGCTCTTTCTGCAAGCAAAAGCAAAACTTTGCTGATTTCACGTAAGACAAGAAGAGTCAAATGTGCATCCAGCTGCACAGCTTCAATTTCTTCCTGAATGTGTGATATAATTCTTGAGATATGCTCTTTTGAGGGAACAGTTCCACGGCTTGACATGTTAAATACAGAATTAACAAGATCAGAAAGTCGACTCAAGCAGAGCCCCAAAAACGCTGTCTGGAAAATCTCAATGGCAGCTATCATTTGTTGCTTTCCTTCCAAAGCGAGAGCTGGTGGAACTCCTTTAACATCAGTATCACGTGAGATCCTTTCAAGGAGGTTCTCAATCGTAGACAATAGCTTTGGATACCCTGTAGTGAATATCTCCTTGACAAAGCTTGATGCAGTAAAAACAGACTTCATTTGACTTGCAAAAGATTTTACTAAAGCCTCCCAAACACGGTCAGTTAACATGGGATCACTTTCCTGAGGAAACATGAGCAGATGTAAGTAGCTAGGAGATGAATTGACATTGTTAACAAGTTCGAAGTTATCAAAAGAAAAGTGAAGATAAACAAGAAGTCCAACTACACAATTGGCCATGGAAACTCATTCCATAATTTGGTTTTAAAATGGGAGACTTAAGCTTGGTTAGCCCAAGGTTCATTATCGGCTTAGAAGATGAAACAGCCGAGTCTGAACAAGTAAAAAAATAAAAGTGTAAGCTTTGACAAATGATACTCAAATGGTAAACTCTTAAGGTTCCTAATGAATGCATCAAGGCCTGAGCCTCATGTACTTTTGAAAACACAAGTCAACTTTCGGACAGTCTCAAAAGAACTATTGAATCTTAGAATGTATCTGATGGGTTCCTTCAACTGAATTGCTACTGTTGTGATTCTGTGAAGCAGATGCTACAATTGGATGAACCTGAATTGCTTTGCCAACAAGGAAGAATTATATGTGTCTTAGTAGGATAGAAATGGATTGTAGTGTTGTGAATGTAGTGTACTGATCACTGTAATTGACAGAACTAGATTTGTATTATTATTTCAATGAAAATGAGAATTTAACAGAACAATGATCCAAGGCATTCGAGAGGCCCAGGTAGACCCCACTAAACTCGAACAATTCCCTGAATGAATCACTCCCCAAACCCCTATCCCTATTTATTAGCATTTCCCCCACCGACTCAACTACCCACCTACCAAAGATAACAAACAAACTAATTGAAATAGATAACAGAATTAATCTGCAGCATTGGCTGCCTTTCTGCTGACTGGAATTCATTTTCCTTCTTTCTGATATTATTGTGGGTCTATCAGTATCATTGATGACAAATCGGGAGATACTGATATTTGATTGAAGTGAGAAATTTCATGATACACCTAAATTTTTGGCCCCAAAAAGAAAAAAACAAGCAAGACGGTTAAAAGTCAAGAAATTTGTGTAGTGATGAAAGAATGTTCAAGAGAAATTGGAAAATTTGAGGGGAGCTACAACTTATGCCAAAGAGCGGATAGTGGCAGCATGGTGTATTTCAGTTTGTTTCTTTGGCTACAACTTATGCCAAAGAAGTGATCGAGCTCTTGGAATTCGATGACCCATAATGTTGATCAAAAGCATTATTAAAAAACTGATTAATCAGAGGAGATTATTGTACATTTTTGGGATGTGCAAAATATATTCAAGTGGGTACTTGAGCTATCAGATTGTATCGCAAAGAAGGTGCATTAGAAGTTGATATTTATCTCTGGAAAAGTTAAAATTTCAGCCTTGCAAGGTGCCACCAGTAACATGTAGATAAGAAGTCATGAAGAAATAACTAAAATGATGCATTGTTATAAAACCTAGACTAGCCTGTCCCGGGAATTGGAAGCCCAACTATCAAGCCGGTTCGGGGTACTAAGCTCGAATGGTTTGCTTGTGAACCAGTCAAACCCCGTACAACCCAGATGAATTTTACGTAAAAAAGTGACTCAGTTAATAAAAACACAGAGTGTTCGGAAATTATCAAAATTTATCTGATTGTGTAAATTTATCCAATTGTGTTGGATGAGTTTTGAAAATGGGACCTCAAGACTCGAACTGTTTCCCATTTGTACTAGAGCATCTCCAAAAATGATCTTTCTTGTAAGAGCATCTTGAAGAATTTTTGAAATTATAGATAATAACATTTTATACAAGTCCAACAATACTCTTCATATTATTTTATATTTTGTTTCTTCTCATTAGCAATCATGACTCAACCTCTTCGTCTTTTCTTTACTAGACTTTTATCTCTTTTACTTTATCATTTTCTCTCCATATGTCTCTATAGACCAAAAGGCTGCATAGAAAGTTGCAAAATAATAAATGAAATAATAAAAAGTATAATATGGAGAGTTAGTTTGATTTCTATACATTTGGAGAGTTTAATCCACTCTTTATTTTAATATTCAAATACAGAGGTCTTGTTTGAGCTCTCGAAAAGGGATTGACTCTCTGCAATAAAGAAGATAGACCGATAAAAGAGTCACTTGAAGATCTTTAAAATACATTGTCAATTTTAGTTTTAAAAAGAAGATTTTTTATTTTATTTTTTACTTTTTATCATATAATACTTTACTTTGGTAATAGACTTATAACTTGTGAGAGGCCATAACTATTAGAATCATGATTAAATTTTTGAATTATTATTTTTGTTTAAATATATATTTAATCTAATTTTGTGAGCTAACAATGATATACCTAGTGATTGTTGCTTCAGTAGTCAGGCCAAGAATGATAAATAAGCATAGGTGTCTTAGATCGGGTATCTAACTGCAAAATATTTGGCCAGAGGATGTACTGACACATTGAGAAATCTTCAGATGCAAATATCATATCATAAATTCAGCAATACTGCTTGGTTTTGATTCCCTTGCAAGGACATGCTTATAATTGCTACGCAGTACAGGTAGCAGAAGTATGATTAACTAAACCAACAATTACAAAGTACAAACCAATCATGTTCAACCAAGATAGTCGACCTATTTGTCTCCCTTTGAAACAAAACTCTTTAATTCTTATACTCATTTTCAACCTTGTATTCACATAATAAAATATTTTGCATGTAAACCCAAAATTTTTCCCTATTTTTGAGCCACACATTCTTCGGGAAATCATTGTTCAAAACTTCATTATTAGGAAATAATGGCCATCAAACAGGAGCTTAGTAAGTTTGAAACTAATTACTGAACTTCAGAGCAACTATCGAGTAGAACACGAATTTTCTTTGTCTCCTAAAAATGAAAAAAGAATATTATCTTATGAGAACTCATTTAGAAATATCCATGGAAATGGGCATAATATACTCGATACCGATCTCCACTTCAACTAAAAATGTGTGCAATATAATCATTCCTAGCAATTTTCTTCACGGTAACCCTAAAAATGAAATAGAAGATTATCTTATGAGAACTCATTTAGAAATATCCATGGAAATGGGCATAATATACTCGATACCGATCTCCACTTCAACTAAAAATGTGTGTAATATAATCATTCCTAGCAATTTTCTTCACGGTGACCCTAAAAGGAAGTGTCTGAGAAGCACTTGAATGCCTACAAGTTTATAACATCAATTTTGAGCTCTTGAGAAGTTTAACTTAACATCTAACTGAAACTGAAGTATAAAGCTACTCAAACAAATCATATTGATATGGAACCGCTTATTCTTATAAACGTCCATTTTGTTTCATTCAATTTATGGTGGATTTCTCTACAACCTTCTTCATGACTTGTTTAGACCTATGAAACTTGTGTTGAATTAGAAGTAAACCTTGAGTTTATTCATCCAGTGGTTCCAAAGACAGTAAAATGCATCCCGTATTACAAGTGCATCATAACATAGTTAATTCTAAATCATGTTATCGATACTCATCATCATTAATTAAATAAACAAGAAATCAACTAAAATTTTAACAGAAATTCATAATAACTCCTCATTCTATCAGGAATGAACTACTGAAATCACACTCAATCCACTCACCTGCATGACCTCATCGAGCAATAGAACATGTGTAAATGGATCACGCTTCTTAGACAACACCCTCTGTAAGTGCCAAACTGCAACAACAATAGAATGCAACTGGTCCATGCAACCACTCATCCTCTGCCAAAGTCCATCCTTCGCCTTTCCTCCACCCCCAATCTGCGGTGTACCATGCCTCTGCACCCCACCCGGCATCCCAGCCCCGTACCCCCCACTACCAGAAACTGCCTTCATATCCATTGCATTACTTATACTCTTCAAGCCAATTTGCTTATACTTACTTACCAACCCATCCACAGTCCCCCTCAACTCTCCCAAGTTAAAAAATACTTGCAACCCTAACCCCACCTCCGCTTGATTCAAATTCTCCAATCCCTTCTCCAATACTTTCATCCCCTCAGCTCGAATTTTCGATCCAATCTCAATTACCCATTTTAACTCCGAATCAATGGCATCAATCCCCGATAAATGGGACTCATTATACAGTGTCAAGATTTCGAAATGCAACTGCGCTGCCTTAGAAAGATCCCACTTTTCAGGGTCGGGTTGGGAATTAACAAGATTCTGGAGCTTCTGAACCAGTCGAAGAGTACGAATGCTAGACTGGATAAGGACAGAGGTAGAGTGTAAATTATTGAGCTGGAGGGTCTGTGCGGCGATCACACAGTGGGGATCGGAGAGCTCAGAGCGGGCTTGGCGGAGGGACGACTTGAGAGACGATAGCGAGGAGCGGAGAGAGGAGAGGGAAGATTCAGAGGCCTTGAGGGAGGAGAGCTGGTTGATGAGGTCCTGGTGGCGGGAAAGGACCTCGTGGCGGAGCTGGCTGTCAAGGAGGCGGAGGCCTTCCTGGAGCTTTTCGATACGGGAGGCAGCGGAGCCGGAGGATAGAACAGCGGAGGAGAATTGGGCGGGATTGAAATCCGGGGAGAGGAAAGCAGAGAAAATTGGGTCAGTGGTGAAGGAGTCTAGGGCGGATGGTGTAGGGGGGAGGCGTGCTAAGGTAGGGACGGTGGTGGGAGTGGAATTCGCATTTCCGGTGCTGGTGGTGGGGGCAGATGGCGAGTTTTTGAAGGTGGAAAGTCGTTTGAGTGGGGATCTGGGAATAGCAGGAGAAGCCATATGATCTATGCAGTGAGCATGGCGGAAGGTGGTGGTACAATTTATTGCACTCAATTTAGGGTACTGACCGAAGTCATTGTTGTACCTAGCTCAGATACAATTTGTTAAACGCAACGTACTACACCGTTTTCCACATCATGACATTGCTTATTCTGTGTTGAAAATTTTAATAGATCTTAAATTTTAAATAGGCTTAATTATAGTGGAGATTTACTGAACTTTCATCCTAGTTACAATCAAGTATTGAACTTCAATTTGAAATAATTAAGGTATTAAACATTAGCTTAAAACCAATTAGGCCACTCCATTTGGATTTCAGTATCACGTTTATCGAAATTTAAGAGTAATGATAATGCATCAAATAAGAAACTACCAAATTTTTGCCACATAGAGGGACAATGAATAGCATCATTCTTTTTTTTTTTTTTTTTGGTTAAATGAGGACGTTACTTTCGAGATTTTATTAATATCCCCTCATTTGTGGTGGAGGAATACTGTGATTACATGAGAAAATAACGAAAATAGTAAATGGGGTAGTATTAAACATAAAGCTATAAAAAATGAAGTACTACTTCCATTATAATAAAAACTAATACAAGTAAAGCAAGAATAAAAAAATAAAAAAATCATACTCTAATGTTCGGCAGTCTATATCTATCCATCTGTACAAGTACTCTAATATGTCGTGGTAGGCCAGCTACCACATATATCTAATATCGCCGATGATCTCAACCCTCCGCAACAATAGCAAACTAATTACCCTCTATATAGATGTGAGAAATAGTATCTCTATCGAATGATACAGTGTCTATAATCTGCCTGGGTATGCCTTGGATAGCCATGGTCCTCCTCCTTTCGTGATACAGTGAATAGCCACTATAGAATCTGACTCAATCCAAATGTCTGAAAGACCGAGTCTTCTACCTAGTAGAATCTCATTAAGAATAGTCACGAGTTCTACCTCTAATATCATGCACGGTCTATACGAAACTAGAAAAACCCCGATACAATGTTCTGCATGATCCCTGATGATGTCACCATGATTGCAATACCCTTATCGACGCACCTATCAATATTGATCTTGACAGATCCAATTGACGGAGTGCGTCACCAACCCAAAACATGAGGATATGGGGAGGGAGAATCAAAGTAATAGCAAAGATGGGTGGAAGTATTAGATTCCATTGTCAATGCACAAGTCGAAACAGTCCTCCCATATGAAGAAAAGTGATCATGCGATAGACCCTCCATATAATACGTCTAGCTACCATGTGGATTCCCCTTTGCTTCCCACCATATCATTCTAACATTTAAGGTCACTAAACTTTCACCATAATTTCAATCGAGTCATTGAATTTCAATCTGGAGCAATCAAATCACTAAACTCCAATTTATTTTCTTTCCTTGGACCACCATTTTTCTAGATTTCGTTATCCTTCAAATCTCCTCTTCAATTTCACCATTGAATCTCTCTAATATATTTGACATGGAGTTAATTCCATAAATGATTACCAAAGTTTGTGCAAGAATTTCAAGTAAATCCTCAAAATAATTCTTGACTCGTTTAATAATTCTAGACAGTCAACGTTACACAATTGATCGTGTACGTTATTCCTCTCTTCAATGTCCATGTTAACGAAAAATCCATTATTTGCAACAATCAAGTGGGTCTCCGTTTGTTTCTTTTACGCAAAAATAATGGTCATTTCTCACAAGTGACAAATCAGTATTGAAGTCAATATTGTTGACTTCTTGTTGAAATATTCACTGTACCATTATCAAGCTTTCTTTCACAACTACTCTAATTCAAATTGGTTACACCAATACCTCCTAGACCAGTATCAGTGAAAGTGATTTTATACTACTGCTTTAAAAAATGAAAAGTGGTGACACATTCTTTCTATCCCTTGCTCAATACGAAAACTCAAAGAAAAGAGGAAATGGGACTTTCATTCAGACCACAAGTTTGTCCTTGAGAGAGAATTTGGAAGAAACTCTATTTTTCCGTATCCGATGATGCTAGCGCAGTCAGAAGAATGGGTCAAGTGGGAATTGATTCGTTTAATTTCCATAGTAAGTTGCCTAGTTTTAGGTTTTAGCACCTTCGTCGTGGAAGACCTCTTTCCGACGCTAAGTGACCATTGTTTGACTCCCGAAAAGCATCGAAAGAAGTCTTGGAACAAAACAAGTTAGAGTCCATCCAATGTGCGATGTTTGTCCTCCCACTTTTAGTGTGGCATGTGAAACATTTTGGCGTTGGAGGGTAAATTTGACAACTTAGATGAAACAAATATTTACCAACTTACCCTACTTAAAAGTTCAAATAGTGTGTAAATAATATTATATGGATAGAATTGTCAACAATTTTATCAAAAATCTCATCTATCCGTCCAAAATAGCTCATCATTGCTATTATGGGGTCATCATTTTTATTTTTTGCATGTCTAATAGATCTCTAAAATGATTTTTTGAATTTCTTTTACTACCTCGCATTATTGTGGATTTTGAATTTTCAGATAAACTATATCGACTTTCCTTGTTTTGCTTACGTTTCATATTGGGCGTCTCGCGATAAACCTTTCCCACGATATTAGACGTGCACATGGTTGGATTGATCCAAATAGAAGTTTTTTAGTGACTCGATTGTAACTAGGATGAAAGTTCAGTAACTCCCGTATTATCAATCTAGTGTTTAGGATGGATACATTGGTTGGCATTTTGTTAGTTTTGATAGAAACGTCAACTATGATCTATAATTGCTTATAATTTAAAATTCAATGGCTTAATTGCTGCTCCACATTATCTTACTGTTATTTTAACTTATTTTAAACTTAGGCAATTGTTATCCCCCCGTTTCGAGGTTACAGAAAACTGGCCACGTGGCATGCCACGTGTAAGGAGGTTAGAAAGGATGATGCGAGGCGTAATCTGAGGACCAACACCTTTTCATAGCCTCGGCCTGAGGCACCCCCCTCAAGGACGATGCGGAGCGTAATCTGAGGTCTTCTTAGTGTCCCCTGAGGGCCGTGGACTCGGCGTTGCTTCAGAAAGACTCGAAGATCTTTTTTGGGATTGATTGATGGGATGCCTGAGATAAAGTGAGCAGTTGCATTTAGTGTCAGTCTGTCACTAGGGTGGCTGACCTTTAGTCAAACATTAAATGCGATGATTAGACGGCGACGTGAAGCCTCAGCTTAGGAGATGCCTCCACATGGACCTGATCCAACGGTCGCTGCGTTTGCCGGAGTTGTATAAATAGTTCGTATCTGTGTTCATGAAAGGGATGTGATTTTTGGGCCTAGAGAAAAAGAAGGGAGAAGAAGAAAAAGCCTTAGAGTTATCAAAAATAAAAACATCTTGATTCATATCGTATCTATCCTTCCATATATTCCATGATGGAAGAAGAATTTGTTCATAAGGTGTAAAAGACCCAGGAATCATTGTTAGTGTGATTTCCTTTATATATTATTACCGGAACCCAAACACTTTTGTCTCTCGCCAGAAAGTGCCTCCCACGTTCATAAATAGTAAAGCTACCGATTGCATTCCGGTAGAAACGTGTTGGACCTGTACTTAACACGACAAGAGTGGGCCCGATATCTGTTGAGTTCATTTTTTGGGGTCATTAGATTGGCACCAGGGGCGGATCCAGCACTTGGCCAGCCCCCGCGGCCGCCCGTGCTGGATCCGCCAGAGCAAAAAAAAAAATTTTTTGACAATTGATAAATGCTTAAGGTTATATTACTGGAATTCAATTCTTTTCAAATATACTTTGTAGCTCAGTTGGTAAGAAGTCAGGTCCCAGGTTCGAAACCCAACCAACCTATTTGTTTGAAAATATTTTTAGTTCTACTATTTTTAATAAAATTAATGCAATAAGGAGGGGGTTGGCTGTGATTCGAACCCGAGAGCTTGCACTAGGTAAGAGGACACCTAACTACTATGGCACTTCTTAATATTGACACTACATTTAGCAAACAAATATTTATTAGGTTGGACTTGATTTAATGTAATTGTAATTGTAAATTTTCAAACCCATGATTTTTCCTTTGAATTATAAAAACTTGATCACAACGTCATTTGGTAAACACTATTTTTTCTAGCAGAATTATATATGTTTAATATATTTAATTAGTTGACTTACTTTAATTTATTGCTTTTTTATTTTATTTCAATATTTATCTTTGACTAATTTATGAAGTAGAAAATTTTGTGAATTTTTGAATTAGGGAAATTGTGAATTAGTTAATTGGTAAATTTAGGGAATTGAAAATTTGTTAATTGGGGAATTTGTTCTTGCGCAACAAAATGGGGGAGGGGGATGCCTTGGTTGAATGACAATTTGGTAGTGTACATTAAGCAATACGTTTTTTAAAAAATTGATAATGAGACAATCTTGTAGTGCTTTCAAAATATGATACCACAGAGATTTCAATTATCTGAGCATACAGTTACCAAGTGAAGTTGTATTACTTATTTTTCTTTTGGGTTGTATTAGATTATATTTTCATATTATATCATTCCTACGTTTTAGTGTATTTATATATTAATCTAACAATTTTTAATATTATTTAATTAAAAATTAATAATCAATATCGTCATTCACATCGTTGCGGTCAACAGTCAATGATCGTCGGCCGCCCGTGCTGAACTTCAGGGCTGGATTCGCCCCTGATTGGCGCCGTCTGTGGGAAACTATACTTTCAAACTTCAGTGACTGTTTCTGAAACTTTGAAACTTCAGTGAGCGTTTTGAAATTTCAGGTAACTTCAGTCACCATTTGTGAAATTAACCCTTATTTGTTTTAATTAATCAATTTTAAGCTTAGGTCAAACATGTGAAATAAATTGGGTTGGCCAACCATCCTCCGTCCCGACTCCCCCTCGCCACCAATTCTCAGTCCATAGCCACCGCTAATGGGTACTCTGCAAACCCCAAACCCGACCTTGTATCCCAACCGAAGTCCGATCACAAACTCACTCCCGAACCCGAATCCCAACTCAGTTCCCGATGTCAAATCTCCTTCATACGACGACGTCTCTAAGTTTTTCTCTCTTCCACTCTCCGATGCCGCTGATTCCCTTGGTAAGTTACCACCCTCTCTCTCAAAATACACCCATATTATGCATGTCATGTCTTTATTCGAAGGAGTTGTGTAAAATTGTGGTGTGTGTTCGCAAATATTTTTCTTTTCGATGACGCTGGGAAATAAATTAAATTTTTTTTTTTTTTACGGTAAGAATTTTTTATTAAGATTAATCGCATACAAAAGGCTAGATAAAGTGTGGAATACAATCAATTCAAGATTGGTTCACTGGAAAATAGTAGCAAAGACGCCGTAGCAAAATAGTAGCAAAGATGCCGGTGAGCGAGCTATTCTATTCCTATATCTAGGTGTAAAAGAGTACGAACCACACCCAATATTGGAAATCAGTAATGAATTTGGAGCGAAACTATCTGGTCATAATAATTAGAAAAGGTTCAATCTTTAAGCACTCTTGCTTATAGGTCAATATTTTTCAAAATTATATAATTATTCATTATTTATGTTTGAATAGTGAGTCGAAATGGATACTACCTTGTTTAATTTCAGGGAACGATCTACATTTTAAGTATTGTGCAAGACACTTGAAAAAGTTCATAGTGGCACTTGAAATTATGGACATGTAGAATAACATTTTTAAGGCTTGTTCGGCACAAAATTTTCTAATATCATTTTTTTTTCAAAATCATTTTCAACCGCACGTTCTTCAAAGAAAAAAAATTTCATTTGAAAAATCTTTGCCAAACAAACTTTTAATCAAATGAAAGGATAAAGGGGAAATAAGATAAATTTAGTAAATTATTTACGTCAAGTTTAACTCAAAACAAAAGTAATTTTCTTTCTGCCCATTCCGGGGGATAGACTGATAATATAATACTGGCACTTGTCTGCTGCATTGTGTGGCCCTCCAATGGTTCTTACCATTCTTGGTGGACTTTCTGGTAGAGGGATAGAACTGCTAATGTATATGTCCAATTTATGTGCTAAAAAAGGCTGGTATACCCTTATTCGTCACAGCTAGAAAATTCCTATTATGATTTTCTGGGAATTATTATTGTCTATTGCTGACTGCTAGTAGCATGCAATTGTCTTTTCCTTATATAGATTTATTATAGGTGATTGTTTATATAGAGTTTTCGTTCTGCAGGTGTTTGTCCTAGTGTACTGAAGAAGCTATGTTACGAAAATGGTCTTGTGAGGTGGCCATATCGACAGGTAGGTATAGTTCCGATTATTTGTAATTTGTTTTTCAAAAGCCATCCACAAATTTGTTCAAGTTGTATTAGCATCCAGTGTAAGTTTCAGAAATTGCAAGGAGTTTCTGAAGAAGTAATTGCAAGGACCAATTTTCACTGTATTTTTTGGTGCTTCTAACTATTGAAAATCGCTGTTATTCACTTTTGATTGCTAATGTTGAAGTGCTGATGGCACACAGCAATAAGATATATTCAATTAACTGCATCTCAAGCCTACTCCATTTTCCTTTCTCTTCTCTCTTACTTCCTTGTAAATAAGGGATCAAGGTAAAAACAAAAGTAAAAATACTTGTAGGCAATTTGAAGTTTGAATGCATCTGGGCTTTAACAAGATTGATTTCTCGGAATGTGATGCAATCAAAGTACATATCTATTCTACTTTCTCTTTGAAGTTTAACCATCACTTGCCGGGAATGTTTTCTTGGTCCTAGAGGATAAGTTGGGCTGGATCTCGAGAGGATGCTTTCTTTTTATGGTCTTCCTTTTTCTTTCTTACAAGGCAGTAGGGCAGGCTTTAAACAAATATGGAGTCATGATAATGTACACAAGCTTGTTTATATGGAGGTGAAGCAAGGTTAGAGTTAATGTAAATGTGTAATTCGCATTTTGTAATAGAAGAGAACAAAATAAAATTGCTTATAATCTGACCGGAATTGGGTGCTGAGAGGAAAGACTATAGAGGGCTTTAAAACTGGATAACTTCACTACCTGAAACTTGTTATTAACCAATGGATATAATCTGCTAGTAAACTAGGTGGCTTTTGAACATTGTTGTCAGATTATGGCTTCCTTTGGTATAAATATACATTTTTCTTTCATTTTATTATTTTTAGACAGAAATTTCATCTATAATTCATTGAGTTTTAAAACTAAAAACATTTGACTGACAACTTACAACTTTGTGAATCCATTCCTGTTTTTATTTTTTGTTATGTAAAATTTGATATTTGCCCTCTAAACTTGAAAAAATACTTTAAGAATATACGAGTAAAAAGCCCAAGAAAAATAGAGTAATGTTATTTATTATCACCAGTGTTCATCACCAATCTAGGTTATGTCAAGTAATATGTCCAATTAAACGAGTCTCATATCCCTCCATTTAGTTGGACTTATTACTTATTTACACCTATGTTGCCACCTAGATTGATGATGATCACCAGTGGTGATACATAGCATTATACAGGAAAATAAGAACCTAAACTGTGCAAATTGCATTTATAGAAATGTAAAAATTAGCATATAGAATGAATGTATAATTTATTATATGCACAGAAGCAAAGCAAAAGATTGACTTATGTCAAAACAAGGGTCACTATCAAGTGTGTTGACACAAATGGGAATTATAATGTCACTTTGCTTTATGAATTTTTTGTAGAGTGTGAAATTTCTGCGATTCTAATTATTTAGACCTTGTGGAGGATTTTCCCCCCTTTATATTCAATTGGGTAAGCGAGGCATTAGTTCCTATGGGTCCAACATGGTGCAAGACTTTGTTGTGAATGTGTGAGAACATTTGCATGGGTTAAGAGAGGATGAAACACTCTGATGAAGAAATGGCTAGGAAGTCAATTATTAGATATGATAGACAAAATAGAATCCTTCTATTTGGTGACTGAACCAACTGCAGTTTGATGTCTAAGAATGTGTCATATGAGTTCTACTTTCTCCATTTTTTTGTTCGTTTTCTTTTTGTTTGGGTGGGTATTTGTTATTATGAACTTCAGTGTGACTGTGTGAGTACATGCTGAAAAACCATTATAGTCTTCTCGTGAAAATCTTTGCATGTAACCTCTTATTTATATTGTCATTCTAGCACGTCATAAAATGGACAATATTCCATTTATTTTAAATGTTGGTTAGAGAGACTATCGGACTACACATTTTGGGTCATTAAAATGTCTTTGTGAAATTTAAAGCTGCTGATTTCCATTTCAAATCTCTTTGGTATATTAGTTTCTCTCCGGAAAGAGCATTGAAGAAATTAAGAAGGATGCTGCAATAGAAAAATCCAAACAGCTTGCTGAATTGCCAAATGTTGCAGGACCGAAGAATGATGCTTTGTCAAGTTCGCCCATTTCATCATCTATGTAAGCCTTTATTCATTTTTACATATCTAGCAGGTTCACGCATATGATCTTTGTAAGCTTTTATTCATGGCATGAATATATTCCTAGGAAAAATTATGATTTGTAATTCAAATTTCTAGATGTAAATTATATGCGAGAACAAAGAATAACCTAGAGATGCTATTGATGTATAGTTAATAGCTATTCAAGGTGGTTAGTTAATAGTCAGCTTTTATATATGCTTTAATGGTGAGCTCTTATATATGCTTTATTCCATATGGATGAAGAAAATTAACTTTTCTTTTCTTCCCATTTTGTATTAATGCTTTATTTGCCTCATTAATTTTATTGCAATAATAGGTTAAGATGGCGTGAGATTAGTTTGTTGCAACAGTATGCTCTGCAGATTTTTAGAAAACTGAACTATATAATATATGCATATCAGTAATGGCAGTCAAGTAATTGTGTGTATAACAACTTCTTCCAAGGGAACTAGCCACTATAGTCTTTGATACCGAACCTAAGACAAATTTAACTAGGCAGATGTCAGTCTGCAGTCCGATATCTGTTTCTTCCATGCCTTGAGAGAGAATATTAAATTTTATGGATCACGTGTCTAAAAATACTAGTTCAAATCACTTGACCATCATCGGTTTTCTGAAATGTGTGCTTTTCACTTGACCATCATCGGTTTACTGGCTTATTTAGTTCGCATACGACCTGCATATGGTTACTGCAGAAGCTGTCTCACGTTAGAGTGACTCTTACAACTTTTTATAAAGCTTCATACAGCAGAAATGTTTGACAGCAGTTCTTGTTTTTGTTTGTTTTGAATCATCGTAAATAGAAACACTATATATTATTTATCATGGGAAGTCATGGCAATGCGTAATCTTCTGTTGCAACACTGGTTTCAAATGGCTGAAAGACACGAAACTTACAGAAAATCCCATTTTAGGATGCAGACTGATTGTGGACTCTTTTATGTATTACCTTAGTAAAAGTTACGTACATTAGATTGTCCAATAAATGAGGTCGTGCTTGAAGAGGTACAACATGGCTATTTGTCTTCATTGTTTTGGTTTTATGATTACTTGATTGTATGTTTTTCTTCGTTCTCTCAAAATTTTCTCGTCTCTCATTTACTTCTTTTTTGGTTTGGTTGCCCCTGCATGTAGAGTCTCCCAGCTCCAGAGCAAAAGTGCTGGTGCTCAGCAGGAAATGCCCAAATTCAGAACTGAAATTTCTCAAAATTTGCACAGCTCAACTATGGCGAAATGGAATGTAGACAGCTTGGATGAATTCAAATACGGATTTCCGTCAACCGGCTTATCAACTGTCACTCATAGATGGTGGGGAAACACAAGTTCCAATTCTAACGGTGTTCATGGTCGGAAAAATGATAATGAAGACACCAATGAAAGCAATCAACAATCGAAGGAGGGCTTGGCTCAAAAAATTGATAATGAAGATGCCTACGAAAGCAATCAACGGTCGAAGGAGGACTTGGCAGATGATGCTGTAATTTTGTCACCAAAGGACGGGGAGATGTCTGAAAGCAAGACAAATGAAGCGGATACTCAGTGGACGCATTTACTTTCTACTTTGAGGAAGAAGGCTGTCAAAGAGGGAAAACAAGCTCTGAAGCTTGGTGTTTACAGGGGATATGGTGTAAACAAGCTCGATCAGTCCAAGAAAATGGTACTCCATCAAATATTCAAATCATCATTACCGAGTCAGTGGAAACATTTGTCATTTTGAAGCATGAAGATGGATCGGACATCGAAAGGCACGATTTAATTTGGTTCTCTAACTTTGATACTGGTGCTCGATTGTACATACGGATCGCATGGTATGTTTTGAAGATTTGTAACGACTACATTTGAGTTCAACATCCGCATGTGAAACCTGCTTGTAGGCTTAACTCTCTCAATTCTTATAAACCGGTTTTAAGGACGACTGTTGTAGTTTAAGCCCATGTTTGGTGTAGATTAAAATCAAATTATAATCTCAAGTCAACAATTATTTTAACTATATATTTCATGGAATTCTAATAACATATTTCATCAATTTTTTTTGCTAAAAATCTAATTTTAATTTATAGGCTCGTGTTCTTTATGTATTGGCGTTCTGAGTTGATTAAAAGTACAGTGGCTTCCATGCAAGAAAATAGTAGAAAACTTATTAAGCGCAGTTTGATAATCATTATTTCAAAACTTTTTAATTTTTAATCACATATTTATATAATAAAATATTTTACACGTAAACTCAATTTTTTTTAATTTTTTAAGCGTACGTTCTATTTAAAACTTAATTTTCTCAAAATAATGACCATCTAAAATCAAATTGGAAACATCTCCTTAAAATACGCAAAATGGAATATTTGGCAAACACTACCTTGCCCATCTGTAGTAACCAATTTTTGACTTTTTTTCATCACCAGCTAGCTTGGCCTTGCCTATAATCACCTTCCCCTACTCGTGTCTCAATATTCATCACACAATAATTTGAAACAGAAGGGCAGTAGACTAAAATATGTTGCCACAAAACAAATCCAACAAAATAAAACTTATTTTCAAAAAAATATGAAGAATCAAGCTGGATGTACACACTTGGTTCACATTAAGTTTCACATTCCCCTCATATGGGGGTGGACCCCGCAATTGTGGACCCCACTCTTATGTGACGGGGAAGTGAAGCTTAATGTGAATCAAATGTTTACATTTAGCTTTATTGAAATCTGAAAACGAATATATGAGTTTTTTTTTTTTTTTTGTCTTTCATTCAATTTATTGCTATTTACCATTAAGGCATTAACATAGTTCACAAAATAAAGAATTAGTATTTGAGATAGAAAAGTATAAAAGTTGTAAAATTAGCACAGAAGGGGTGTAGGGTTGAAGTATTGTTGGCAATTGAGCCGAGCCGGCTTGTGGGCTAGCTTTTGACGAGCTCGAGCACGAGCTCGACTCGTTTTTTCACGAGCAGCTCGTGGGCACGAGCCGAGCCCACAAACCGGCTCGTGGGCTATTGAAAAAACACACAAAAAAAAAAAAGCTAAGAAAAGCCAAAAAAAAAAAAAAATTAAAAAAATTTGATGAGCCGGCTCGGCTAGCTCGCCCACGTACAAACGGCTCGTTTCTCCACGAGCCGAGCCGAGCACCTCGTGGGTTTAAGGGCTGAGTCTGCTCGACTCGACCCATTGACATCTCTAGGTTGAAGGTTGAATTTAAAATTTTAATACATGAAGAATAAGATTTGTGATTCACAAGGCACGCTTGGTAGGATTTCTATTTCCACTTCTTGTTGAAATGTTTTCTAAGAAAGTCATTTTAGCTAAACAAATCACTTATAGAAAATTATTTAAACAAGTCCAAACTTAACCTCTTCAAAAGTCAAGTACTGACACTTCATATATTAATATATATACTATGTTTAAATACTTAATTCGGCATAGAATCAAGTAAAAATAACAAATGAATCATTAATTATGCTAGGTTATATTTGTCATATCAACAAAACAATTATTTTCCACAAAAATTTTATACACCGATAAAATGGTTTTATATTCACGATGCTGGGTTTTTTTTTTTTAACACCATGTTTGGTAGGATTTCTGTTTCCACTTCTTGTTGAAAAGTTTTCTAAGGAAGTCGTTTTAATTAGACAAATCACTTATAAAAAATTATTCAAACAAGTCCAAACTTAACTTCTTCAAAAGTCATGCCAAATAGACTCTGAGAAGTACATACGCTTCATATATTAATATAATATATATATATATATATATATATATATATATATATATATATATATATATATATATATATACTATGCTTAAATACTTAATTCGGCATTTTTTTTTAACACCACATTTTAATTGTAATGAAAGTATAAATACTTCTCATTTTCACTTATGTTATCAACTTTTTTTTTTTTGCATTCTTATAATTAACTTCCAAAAGTTAAGCAACTTCATTGCAATAAAAGTACAATAATGAAGTTAACAAAAAATATGGTGTGAATATAATTATAAAATGTGTATGGTCTTGACAAAGGGTTTTGCTATGTGTACATCGGGATCGACACTTCGATGTACTGTCCTACTCGCATGGGGTCCACGATTTTTTCATTGGCAGATAACGTTGACCAGTCAAGCTATTAAGAAATAAAGTTCGCCATGAAATTAAGGGTGTGTTTGAATCTAGTTTTGAAGAGAATAGAAATTTTGGAATAGTGATTGATGTGAGAATGTGTGGTGGAAAAGTGAGGAAAAATTTTTGATTTTTGTGTAATATTATTTTATTTGGAGAATGTGTGGTTGAAATGAAGAATGAGAATGAAAATGGAAATGAGAATGAGAAATTAATGGGTGCCAAACGGGGGCTAAGATGTAACGGTGATGACGTCGACACGAGCTGGAAACAGTCAGAGATAAACGCAAGTAGAAAATCTTCGCACGAGCAAAGTCCCTGTCAGTTACGGTCAAATTCCGGTGCCCGACCCATGACACGTGTGTGAGCCTTCTCCTCTCAAAAGAAAACCGTAATCTTAGGACATACATACATATTTGACCCAATGTGTATAGGCTACTGTAATAACAAGAGGACTGATTTAAAATTATGCTAATCTTGAAGTGTAAAAATATTTAAAGGAAAAAAAAAAAAAACATTTTTCGGATAATAAGGAAATAAATTTGGGTTGTGCTGGATGTACACCTAATCCATTACCTAATGGATTACGCCGTGGGCCTCCCTCCATGTGGGGGGGTGTAATTCATTATGTAATAGATTATGAGGAAATTACACCCAGACCTGGTTTTAAATTACCATTTTCATAAATCCTATAACAAATTTAACTTTTCAAAAATCAGGTTATGATTAAAATATTTAATATTAATAATTAAATTACAAATTCCAATTAATTAGTTTTCATTTCCCCCCCTCTCTGTGTCGTTTCTCTCTCTCTCTCTCTACCTCACTCCGATCTCTCTACTCTCCGGCTCCGGCTCCGGCTCCTCTCTTTTCCCTCGCCGCCGACACTGGTGCTCGAAGCAGCGACCAACACAGATCGTGGCTACGGCGGCGTTGGTGAGTTTTTTTTGTTGTTCGATTTATTTTTCACTTTCCCCCAAACCCTCGATCTCGTCGCCGTCTCGACAATTGGTCGAGTCTTTTTTCGGTGGTACTGTAGGCATTTGTGCTAAGGATCGACAGTGATGGTGGCTCTAAAGGTGGCGGGTTGGAGTTAGTGTTGGCACGGGATTTTTTTTTTTTCTGTTTTTTGTTGGCGGCGGACGTAGTGTGGTTGGTTGTTCGTGTGTGTTCGGCGGTCGTGGAGGTGTGGATCTATTTGGGTGCGGTCGGGTGTGTTCTGGCGGCGGTTTTGGCCGATCTGGCGGTCGTTTTTTTCTTTTTTTAGTTTCAAGTTTGATCTATTGGATGGGTATGGTGGCTGTTCGCGGTGGTTGCTGTGGTGGTTTTTCAACGGCGCCGTGTTTGTTGGTGGCAGATCTGGAGATGGTCTCGGCGAGGTGTGGGGTCGTTGCAGACGGTGGTTTTTGTGGCTTTGTTTTTGTGAGGTCGTTGCAGACGGTGGTTTTCGGTGAGGTGTGGCTTTGTTTGTGGTGGTTTTTGTGGTGGGTGAAAGATAATGGTGGTGCTTTTTTTTTGGTGTTACGGTGCAGGCGGCGGCGGCTGTTGTGGTGGTAGTGTGACGGGGGTGAAGGTGGTGGTTTGGGCGGTGTTGTGGCGAGGGCGGGGGCGAGGTAGTATTTGTGTCTAATTATTTGGTTAGTTTGTGACCAAAACATTGGCGGAGGATCGAGACTGGGGTGGGGTGTTTGGTGTATGCGACCGATATTTTGGTTCATTGTGACCATCGATAAACTGTGACCTATAATTTTTTGATCCGTGACCAATGAATTAAATTGTGACTTATAAAATTTTAATTTGTGACCTCGAAATAATTTTGTGACCAATTAATTTGATGTCTTGTGACCGTAAAATAAGTTGTGTGACTTATTAGTTTTGTGATTTTTGACCGATGAATAAAATGTGACTTTAAAATTTTTAATTTGTGACCGATGAACGAACTGTGACCTATAAAAATTTGAATTGTGATCGATAAATAAATTGAGACCTATGTAAATTTTGAATTGTGACCTAAAAAAAAATCTGTGACCAACTAATTTGGAAATCTGTGACTGTGTGACCTATAAATTTTGATATGTGACCAACTAATTTTGAAATCTGTAACCAACGAATTAATTGTGACCTATAAAAATTTTGAGCTGTGACCAGAATAGTCGCCGGAATCGGAGTAGTCGCCGGAACGATCGCCGGAGAATAGTGGTGATCGGAAAGTCGGTTGGGGTGGTGGAGGTGGGGTGGGGTAATTATATTAAATTAGAATTAAATATTTAATAAATAATTGATTTAATTATTCATTAATTATTAATTAAAAATTTTAAAAACCTGATTTGTGAATTTTCAAACTTGTTTTTGTATTTTTGAAAATGTGTAAAGTAAATACCTTATTTATGTATTGTTCCCATAGATTATGTACATTTAGACTAATCCAATAAATTTTGACTTTAATTTCAGCTCAACCCTAATTTTTAGTTGATTTTATTCCTTATTTGAATCCATGATCAAGAATGTGTCTAGATAAAAGATATTTATCAATTATATTGTTGATGTATTGTCACGCAAAAACAAGGATTAACAATATAAAAATAATAACAAGATTTACGTAAAAATCCGAGACAGGAAAAAATCACGGGCAAAGGATGAAAAAATTCACCATATCAAAAATGATTACAAGATATGTACGACTACGCTGATTGATATGAGGTCGATCTATACCACGGAGCAGAATCCTTGCACCCCCGTAGGGACTAGTAGTGGATTGCCACATAGAATTCGGATTATCGTACTCTAACGTTGATATTTTGATCATGATTATTTAGAGATGAGGCCGGTGTACTTTCTCGAGGCAAATGGTTTCTCATTTATCCTCATAAAAAGGAGTTGTAGATAAATGAAATTAAGCTGATTCCACAAATCAAATTGAAACCACATCTCCAAGCACATGGAGGAATAAGAATTCGACCTCTCCTTTTCTCTTGCTAAATTTGGCATTTTACATACGTCGGTAATGACAAAATAATATTCTTATTTGATGAATAATTATAAAAAAAATATCATTTTCAATCAAACTAAAGTTTTGAATAACAATTTTGGGATACTCTTTTGAATTATTAAACAAATAGTTTGTATAATTGTATGTGATCAAATAATTAAGTGGAGTTTTACCTAACTTCCTAATTATATCAAAACTTTAATTAGAACTATTTCTTGACATTATGTTTCAAATTAGTAGAGTTTTCTTCTCTCCAATAAAAGAGACAGTATCGAGCCTAGTACCATGTTTGGCTAAGCTTAAAATATCGAGTTCTCTTCTTACTTTTAAGTAAAAAGTAATTTATTTTGACAATGAGGTAAATATTACTATCGAAACATGTAGCTTACTTTATATTCAATATTTTTGTGTGAGAAAACAAATTATAAGTATAGCCAAACATGTACTAACCTACTATAACAAAAAGTTCAAGAAAAGTTGTATTCCATACTATTAATCAAAGCATGTAGCATTCAAGTCATCACTCTCTCTCTCTCTCTAGAAATTAAGCAAAGAAAAAGAGAAAAAGTAAGCCAAAAAGCTAACCAGAGCTATCTATAGCTATAGCGCACAGTAAATCAAAGATCTTGAATAATTTTCTCGCCATTCCTATAATCTTCAAATTTTCCTCTATGTCTGATGATCAAAACAAGTATCCTTATCAACCCTACAATTCTTTTCATCATGATCTTAATATGGCGTCAGGGTTTTTGGGATCAAACCTTGTTGGATTTGATCCTTCTCATATCAGCTTCACTGATTGCTTGCATGAAGGAGTGCATTACAACGCTCTGTCAAATACTTTTGACATTTCTTGTTCATCATCTCATGCTGGTAATTATCCTGCAAATGATACTTGTAATTCAAACAAAGATATCAGTGTTGGAGAGCCATCCGCAGCAGGAGGGAATAATGAAAATCCATTGACGCCAAATTCTGCCGAGTTTTCATCTTCTTCTGCGGTTGGAGGTGAAGAGGAATCCTCAAAAAGCAAGGAAGATCTGCAGAAAAAAGTGTTCGAAGATGGAGAGGAAAAGTCTAAAAAAGTGTAGGTTTTTTTGGGGGTTTTCTTCTTGATTTTTCTTTGCCATTTAGGATAACTAATTACTATCAAGGTGGACTTTTTTGGTCCTTTCAAATTTTCAATTAATTAATAATTATACTTATTTACAGAACTGAAGAAAAATAGTTTTCTACTTGCTTTCTCCTTCTTAAATGAATTGTGCTTAATTCTATTTTCCTATCTCAAAATTGATCCTATATATGTGTGTGAAATGAAACCCTAATTTTTCAACAACTAATACTTCAAATATAGTTCATGGAAATAATTTTTCAGACTTGATTTGATTAATTAACTGCTATTTAATTATTTTCCAGGAACAAACCAAAACAGAAAGGGGAGAAAAAGAAAAGAGAACCCCGTTTTGCCTTCATGACAAAGAGCGAAATCGATAATCTTGAAGACGGTTATAGATGGAGGAAATATGGCCAGAAAGCAGTGAAAAATAGCCCTTTTCCAAGGTTATTTCCTGCACATGATAACTTTTGCACCTGAAGTATAATGCAAAATAAATTGTTTAGTATCAAATTTTAATGTTTATTGATTGATGAAAATTTTGATTTTATGCTATGTGCTTAAAGAATTGATTAATTAGTACCTTTTAAATAGAAATTATCAATTTGTTTACAACCACTAGAGCATGCCACCTGTAATATATCTCAACAATTGATGTTAAATTGACTTAGATTTTGTTCAGCGAAATAAGAAAAATTCATGTAGAGAAGCATGTAATCTAATTACAGTAACCCTCTCCTCATTGATGTTGTAGGAGTTATTATAGATGCACCACTCAGAAGTGCACTGTGAAGAAAAGAATTGAAAGATCATTTCAAGATCCATCTGTGGTGATCACCACCTATGAAGGCCAGCACAACCACCACAGTCCGGCCATGCTTCGCGGCCAGGCCACCGCCATGTTGGCATCTTCGTTGCAGCCTGCAGTCCCAAGTTTTCCGCAGGACTACATCCTTTCTCAAATGC
This sequence comes from Fraxinus americana, assembly GCA_035079005.1. Lineage (NCBI taxonomy): Eukaryota > Viridiplantae > Streptophyta > Magnoliopsida > Lamiales > Oleaceae > Fraxinus > Fraxinus americana. The sequence goes on along the minus strand of CM068706.1, from coordinate 53,193,419 downwards.
TTCCAACAAGTAACCAAACCCACCCAAATTCCATGTATTATAATAACCTTAATCCTCAGCATCAACTTCAACTTCAACTTCCTGAGTATAACTTTATGCCTGACATGTTTCCCTCATTTGTTCACAAAGAGGAACCATGAATTCTCTCTTTCTCTCGGTGTATTGTGTATTAATTGCATCTAGGCTTGCACGATGAATTGTTAGATTGATTTAAAGCAGTATGGATCATTGCTTAGAGTATTGAATGCAATTATCTTCTTCTTGATGTCAAAGAAAGAACTCCTCTCAACATTTAAAGAAATTATGAAAAGCAGTATTTGTTTTTGAATGTAAAACTAAGATACTTAGTTCCAATTTAGGAAATGAAACTCCTGTTAAACCATTCTTCTGAAAGCTTAAGTTATTGAGAGGGGATGCATTTATTTATTTCAATATGTATCTTTAACGCACTCTCTAATGTGCAGTCTTCATTTATGTTTACATTTCTTAAATGGCCGCAAGGAAACTTGGACATTCATCTCCTCCGGTACCATGTTGAACACTTGAACTACCTCATCTAAAGGCTTAAGTTGTTGGAGATTCGTCTTAAACAGCCATGGATGAGAGGGAATGGGCAGGGATTAAGAAAAATGTCAAAATTTGGGACCAGAAATATCTGTCATACCAAGATGGGAAGTTCAGAGTAAGGTTGAAATCATTTTTTCTATCAATTTCTTGCATTAATTGTTCCTCGTCTTCTTAAAGGCGTTCTTAGTTTTGTTTTATTATTCTTTTCCTAGTATGTATATGTTCTCTTGATTGAGAGAGAGTGTGTAAACATTCTGCATTGCTAGAGAATATTGTAAATGCTATTTTGGTGTCGGGATTAGTAAGAGTTTCGAGTTTTAATCACATTTAGCAACTAAGAATTTCCACACGGGCTTACACGCAAATGAAGAGGTGCCTAACATCCTCCCTCAAGCTGAAGGAGACGTGAGAGTCATTTTCAGTTTACTCCTAAGTTGTTCAAAACAAGTGGTCCTCAAAGCCTTAGTCAAGGTGTTTGAAACTTGAAAATTTGAGAAGACTGTGCCTAACTTTCAGCTGTTTGATAAGAACTTTTGCACGAAAAAGTTGATCATAATGTGCTATATCCTGACAACTATGGAACTTAATTAGACCCATATTATCGTCGCGCCAAAGAACTGATAGTCGAGGAATTGTGTATCCCAACTCAGTGAACAAATGTTTAGACAATATTAGTCGAGATATATTTAAACTCAATGCTACAACTTTTTGTTTCCTGGAGCTCCATTGGATTATGGTGTCTCCAAGATATATACAAGAGCCACATTTAATTAGGAAATAACTCAAGGTAGAATATGAAATATTAGAACAAGTGAAGCCCTATTGAAGAAGAGCAACCTTGAGTTGTGGAACTAAACTCTTAGAGCCTATATGAGGGTACACATACGTCGTGAAAATTTCGTATAGCCTGGTTTCCTTAGATCCTCAAAACCTTTTGGTTAAGCATATAGTCACTTAATATCTATGAGTCACTTTTACTTAATTATTTTTTGTGACGTGAGAATTATTGAATTATCTCGTCTAAAAACTTAAACTATTAGAGACAAAACACATTTATTTATTTAAATTATATCTTGGACAACCTTGCCTAATGATTTAACTAATTTCAAGATGTACATAAAATTTAATCTTAAACAAGAAATTATTTCTCACTAGGCGTGATTTAGCTTTAATATCTATCGCGGATAATTATTTTAGTGATGCATGACTCGAGGAGGGATTTGAATTCCAAACATTTGAGTCGGTTTCAAATATCTGATGTGCTTTAATAGTCCCTTCATCTAGTAATTTTTATCATGCTTGATTCCTCCTTGGGATATCATTGCGACTCTTTGTGGGCATGCTCAAGTCCATTTGATGAGGTGGAGTGATATCCCATCAAATCTTAACATTCCTTTGTCACAATTATGAAAGAAATATTTCTTAACATGTCCTAAATTTTCATAAAGAAATAAAAATTATTTTTCTCTTGAATTTTCAAAAGTATATGTGGGGCTATGAAAAATAATATACATTCAAATATTAGTCATTCAAATTTCGCAATGATACGTTTTATATAAATCATGTGACTATTCCAATAAAAAAAACGTTCACACTGTTACTATAGTGGAACATGCGTGGCAAAATACGAGATAAGGGACCTCTTTCTTCTTCACAAGCAAGGATTTATTTTAATTTTTTCGTGCTACAAATGAACAAAAACAGTACTGGATTATGTACGGACAGCATGACATTGTTGACATTTGTGCTGTAAAGCATTTTTGAAAGAGTTTTAGTCAACCAGGAGCAGGTTTGAGTTACGTCGAAACAGCATCAACTATGTAATGTGGTTTCATGAACTGACATCGATTTGATCCAAGCGCAAGAAGGGCGAAATATGAAATTCCCAAATTTTTCGTTTTACTATAAAGCCCCTGTCTCAGTCACATTATTTTTTTTTTCATTTTCATTCTTCTATTTATTTTCCATCATATATTCTTCAATAAAATAATATTTTTCATCACATCAATAACTTTTCCTTCTTTTTTAACCACATATTCCTAATCACATTGACCAAAAAATGCATTCTTAGAGCAAAAATGTGCACCAAATAGGAGCAAAATAAAATTTTATGAATTATTGGCGAAAAACGAGTATATTCGCATACAATCAATTCATTTCACAATCCGCTAATTGCCTATTTAAATAGTAGAGTCAGCAAGCATATGGACAACTTTATTCTCCCTCTCGAAATAAAAAATAAAAAAATTGATATGAATCACAGCCAACATCCCCAAACAACACTACTATATCCGCATTAGGAGCCAATCTGAAATCACTTAGGGTTCGTTTGATAGGGAAATGTGGAAAGGAATTTGAATTGCATGTTAGTTGGAAAATAAAAACCCACAAAACTCATAAAAAGTCGTTTTCCATGAAAACGAATAAAATACAGCTTAAAACGATCGTACCTTGAAATTAGATTTTCATTTCTACGTTACAATTAAACGATCAAAGTGGAATTCGTTTTCCTCGAATGTAACATTTTCTATGAAATTCTTTACAATCAAGCAGGGCCTTAGGGAATCTGAACCAAATTAAATAGATTATCCTCGTAAGACCCTTGAGTTAGAATCTTGTCAAAGATGTCGCATGAGAGAGACAGGATACCTAATGAGTGGAAAAAGCAAAGTCATAGGTGCTTTCAATTTTTCCAACTTTAAAATAATTAAATATATGATGGTTGAAACCTGAAAAATCTCTTCTTAACTTACATTTTTTTTTCATTCCTTTCTCCCCAAATCTTCCGTATACAGAGGAAATTATGTGTAATTCAACAATAAATTGAACAGATTCACGCAATTAGATGGAAAAAAATAATGTTGTTGCATGCATTACATGTTTACATCACATTGTTAGTTCTGCATTTTACTTTCTTTAAAACTGCATCATAAAATGGGGATCAGTTAATATCATAAAGGGAAAGAAAGATTTAAGCATTCTATAACTAAATCCATGTGCATAATTACTTGATATGGACCAAGATAAAGTTCAGAGAGTTTCTCGCGTAACGCAAGAATAAAGAGAAATGGGTTATTTGAGTTCTGGCTTCGGGATTGTTCATACATTTTTGTTGATTTTTCGTGTTTCCAAAGCTAGTGAAGATATTGCTTTACCACCAAAATTCTTCAATGTGATGAAACTATGGTGCAGTAAGGTTAGTTTTCGCACAAAAACACAGTTAAAAAACCTTGGTGACCTGTAGTAGACGGGGTTGAACAGTATTATAAATACTGTTTTTGTTGAATTTGATTAATTAGGCATTTCTCAAAGCATGTGAATATGGTGGGAGAAGTAGGGTTTTAATCCCTCAAGGAACTTTTATGTTGAGATTTGTGACCTTCCAAAGGAGGGTGAAAGGGTTCCATGGCCTTTTTCCGATCGATAGTTCCAAGTTACTAACACTTGGATTGGTTTTCGGTATCTCAACGATTTGACTGTGAAAGGTGGTGGATCTTTCGATGACCGAGGATCTGCTGCTATGGATTTTAATGATTGCGACCTCTACCTGGTGTAAGTAAATGATTCACATAATTTTGATCTTCAATAATTGTTCATTTGAGGGTTATTTAATTCCTTTGCATACATGAATTCTCTTCAGAGATCGAGGTTCGACTTTGTGAACAATTCAAGAATACATCATGTACGGCAAATGCTCATTTCAACATTTTTGCTTGCAATAACATGAACGTCAGCCACGTTAAAATAATGGGGCCAGCCCACAGCCCTAACACGGAAGGCACCCACATCTGTAGCTCACGCAAATTCTGGAACTCTCAGTCACCGGCGATGATTGCATAGCCATGATTGCCGGCAGTCAAAATATGGACGTATCCAATGTTTTTTGGGGGCCGGAACATGGCATCAGTATTGGAAGCCTAGGTAAAGACCATCAGAATGATTATGTACAAGGAATAAGCATAAGAAATTGCACCATTGCAGGGACTGAAAATGGTGTGAGAATCAAAACATGGTCACCATCTTTAAACAATGTTATGAGATTTGAGGACATTGTCATGCAAAATTCCAGCAACCCTATTGTCATTGATCAGCAATATTGCCCTCGTCCCCTGTGCGCTCCCGAGGCAAGAACAAATTCCATTTTCTGATAACATTCTCGTTTTTCTTTCATGGCATGGTCGGTAAGCAGTATCAAACAATACTAGTATATCTTTGTTAACAGGCGTTTATGTTTCTGAATCTAAGGTCAATCGACATCGCGTGTTCAGATAGAGAATGTGACATTCAGAAACGTTTGGGGCACTTCAAGTTCAAAGGTTGCAGTGAATTTAGAGTGCGGTAAAGGAGTGCCTTGTCGGAAAATCGAGTTTAGAAACATAAATTTGGTTTACAATGGACCAGATGGACCTGCAACTTCTCAGTGTGCTAATGTAACGGATTCTTCCTATGCCAATCAAATGCCTCCCAGTTGTGTATAAGAGTTTAATTTGCTTTTTCTTTTCTTAACTACCGTAGTTTATGATCCATAGATGGCACGGAAAAGTTGCTCATCATATTGAGAATTTTCAGAATTTTAGCTTTAATTAGTTATATTCTTCTCATTAATTTCATAAAGAACCATTGTATTGAGAATTTTCAGGATTTTGACAATGTAGTCGAGTTTATATTGCTGATGTTCTAGCATCAAACCAGAAACCAAAGACAAAATTCGACTAGAGGCTGACCTTCTTGTCACGACCGATGACGTATAGCTTATTATAAAAACTGGGCAGAAACATTTTTTGATGCAGTTTCTGAATAAAAAGACTAATCAAGTACTCTTTGAGGACTCAAAAGTCCAATTTTAAAAGTTGGGACGAAATGGACCGTGGCACTAAAATCTGGGCTTCTCAAACAAATCTACCATGAATCTACAAAAAGACGCGCAATGGTAGGAAGCTTCACTCAAAGTTAGCACGCAATGACATAAACTGAACGAGCCTGTAAGGATTAAAAAAAGTTGCAAATTCACATAACAAATACACAGTTTCCTCTGTACATAATCACAATTCACAGGACAGAGACAACCTGCGGGGACTGTTTGTAGTTCCCTTCCATACCTATTTCTGACCCTCCCCCAGCTCTATAAACTACCATACATTTAATAAGACTGCTAAGCAGTCTCAAGAACTGGACCAAAAAATGAAGCAAAATAAACAGGAGAGAATTCATAAAAGATTGAGCAAAGCATATGACAGAAGAGAGAACTTCACATATAGTTGATGCTAAGCTTCACTCTGATCGCCTCGCTCTGTTAACATCATTTGCCGGTATGCATATAAACAGAACACTCCCTTTGCCCTGTCCAATATTTCTTCCAAGATAATACGGAGTGTCCATGGTGAAAAGTGGACGCTCCAGTAATATCATATGTACGTTCCAGTTCCCAGGTAAGACAATAAACTACTACACAAAAGCTGTACAAAAGTTAGCACTCCTTCCACAAATTCTAGTTTGGCGTCAAACACTTTAAGGGAGTGGTCGACTTTTCTCTGGCTACTCATCTGGATTACTCTTTGGGCTGTCCAGAGAATCCCCAACATAAGTTCCATCTGGCTGACGTATAAAGATATTCAGATTACTGGTATGTCTAGGTTCCTGAGAGACCCAAAAATCCTTTTAAATCAGATCATCAAATGATAAGAGAAATTAAAAAAATAACGGGAAGATAAATAATTAGTGTTCAACCAGAGGTTCACAAAATTTATATTATTGTTGAAAAATTAAATTGTGAAGTGATAAAAAATTAGGAAAAGCCACCAAAAACTATTTCCTTCAAATAGAGTTCGGTAAATATAACTCTGCCCTTGTTTGAGCCGCATTTTTCAGGCCAAAATGCATTTTGGAATAGTTTTTTATTGGAGAATGTGTAGTTAAAAAATAAGGAAAAGTTTTGGATTTACGTGTAATTTTACTTTATAGGAGAATGTGCGGTCGAAAATGGAGGAAATAGTATAAATTTTTACCCGCTAGAATACATAGGCTCTATAACTAGAAAACACGATAACATTTTTTTGTAGTACAAATTTTTACCCACTTTACATTAACTTGGTTAGAAAATGATAGATCTCGACGTTATTAAGCCCATGTTTGGTGGGATTAAAATCAGATATTTAGTATATTTTGATAAAAGTTGATGAAATATGTGGTTGAAAAGTTGTTGATTCCTTGAAATACGTGGTTAAAATAAATTGCTGACTTTGACTTCGATTCTCTACCAAACTGAGCTAATTCATGAAGTGAGAAAAAGATTGTAACTTGTCACATACCAGATCTTCAATCCCTTGGCCCTCTGACTGGAAGAGAATTGGTCGGCACCGTTTATCTTCATTCATTAAACTTGAATTCTGGAAGTGTGAAACAAGAGCCTCCTGTCCCTGGATTCTCGCATATGCCAGGGTAGCAACCTTTTCGCTATTGAACTTTTCCCATTTCTTTCCATTAAATGCCTGCAAATATTTACAAGGGACAAGTCCATTTGTCACTGAACAGATTTCCAGAGTTCTCAATAAACAAAATCTATGATTATGTGGCTTGTGAGGGTGATTAGATAATAACAATTGTAAAATGTTCCCGAGCTTTAACATTAGTTGCTCGCATATTTTAGTATCTTGTGGTGATATCTAGTTGATACGACCACTAGTAAAGGGATAAAGGAAAGAAACTCAAACCTCATAGAAGGTGATAATGTGTGAAGGAGACACCATGTTGATGAAAGCATACCCCACATTGCACTTATTCTGGGCAGTAGGAGTTGATATATATTAGGAAGGGTATTGAGTTGAGCACAAAAGTTAATGGTATTCCACAGTAAACTAACCTTAAAATCAATTGGCAGATAGAGGAAATCATATGTACCATTGTGAGTTTCATCAATAGCGGTAAGTAGCATCTTTGAGGTGTACCTTCAAATAAGGAAAATAAAAATGCAGCAGGAGTCCACAGTTTCAAAACAAAATGGATATTTAAATTGTTATCAGTTCATACTTGTTGGGGATATTTTTAATCATCAAAGTAGTCCTACTATCTTCCCCATTGACGATCTTTTCCAAATCAAGTTGATACTGCCTTCTGTCTTCCATCTGGCTTCCACTGTCAGCTCTTCTATTTTGATAGCGGTCCATCAATCCATCATTTGCGGTTGCTCCCATGCCTCCATAAGAAACTGTTCCAAAAAACATGGGAGAATTTCTGGACATTGGCATCATCCTGGAACTCGGAGAACCACCTTCAGAAAAATTTTCTGTATAAGCAACGCCCATGTTCAGAGCCCCCTGGGCAACCATATTCATGGCATGATTCCCATTGTTGCGACCTAAATTCATGGCTCCAAATGCAGCTCGATTTATGTGGGATGACTCTGGTGAGACTGTAAAAAAACCAGAATTCCTTTCTAGTTGAATACCAGATGGAGCGGATCCAACATGATGTGAACCCAGAAATGAGCCATGCCCGTTGTGATAAGGATAACCAGTTCTTTGTCCAGTGGATGAAAACATAGGTCCCTTCAATGATGATGACCAAGCAGAATTCATGCGCTCTGATGGCACGTTTGGCATGTTGGATTGGACACTATTGTGCAGGATTAAAGAATAGAAAGTTAAAATGTCGTTTGTTATCCTCTAAAGTGTAGTCCAGGACCGAACATACCTGGAGTGAATAGTAGGACTTCCCCACAGAAACTGAGGACCCGAAAGCGTCCCAATGCTAGATGACTTGGAATCGCCAAATGATGACATAGGTCCAGGACTTGAACTGAACTTGGAATCAGGAACAGAATAATGCTGCTGATAAGCCGCTCCTTGTGCTGCATTAGCCTTAGTAATTACCTGCATATGGCTTATCCTTCCAGGGTCTTTACCAATTGGTGCAATCTTCACGGGATTTGAGACCTGGAACGGAAGGATAGAGGCCAAGCCAGGCAAGTGGTTACTTCCAACAGGGCTGAGGCTCCCTAAACCAGGTGACCGACTATAATCAGGGAATGAATTGTCATCGACTGGACTCCCAAAATTTGCCCAGATACCTACAAGTGCAAACACTGGTGCCATGATTATAGACATACAATTAGCAAGTGATTGTCATTTTAATGTAGATCATCCATCAACATACCTGGAGGAGAGTTGGCTACAGGTGAACCAACTTGATGGTGGAAAGGTCGAGCTTCATCTTGTTCTTGCTCTTGAGTCGGTTGCAGCATTAAGCTATACAAGAAAAGAACAAACAAATCATTGGTTGCCCTTTCAACTAGAACATGACTTGCATTGAACCTATCTAAATGAAATGGAGTGTGACTAAAAGACGAAACCTAATTGACCAAGGGGGAAAAAAAAAAGATAAACCATCAGGAGCAAGTGATATATCAAACTTGATTTTATAAAATTACAGATTTTTAGGGAAAAAAGTCCAAGGACTTGGGAGATAATTCTTCCACCAAAATCCCTAAACATGACGGCATAAATGGAGCAAAATTTTTGTTTAATCCAAGCTACCAACATCCAGAATCCAGCTACATATCATGATTGCATTACTATGATGAGTGTTCAACGCCCAGGAATTTTGGAAGCCCAAGCATGCTAAAATCCTCTTTAAAAATCTACTATTCACCTCAGCATCATTTTTATTCAAGGTAATCAACATATCTCTTAATGTTATCTAATACATTTGCAGTTTCACGTGCACATTCTCTGTTCCCAGAAAAGAAAGAAACAGATAACCGGGAAAAAAAAAAAGAAAAAGAAAAAACAAATATTGTGAAGTCTGATGCCGTGGAAAGCATTCTTTTCCAATCAGATATTGAGCTTCAGCGGAGCTAATAAATCAGCAATTTAATGATTTTTACATTTTTTAATTAAAATACAAATGACAAGACCCAATTTACGATACTTCCTCTTATCCCATTTATATTATATTTAAGAAAAGGAGAGAGACACGTTAGTTGACAACGAGCCATTTATTATGCTTGTAAATTAGCATATCAACAAAAAACAAGAACGATGACAGGAAGTTGTGTAACTAATCGCCCACCAAAAAAATAAAACAACATACGAAAACAGATTCACTCCAACATCAGCATTTAAAATATGAAATGTACCTCCGACGGGATCCACCAGGCCGGCTAGGTTCAAGTTTTATACGCTTCCCAGCAATATCACTTCTATTTAAAGCCTTGAGAGCTGCATCTGCAGCTCTAACATCATAAAACTCAATGAACTTGTGATGTCGTTTGTGGGGTGTTTCCCTGATCTACATTTTGTAAAAAGGAAAACTAATGCAGTTCAGCCAACAGAAGATGAGAAATTCCTCGGGAAACTACAACATAAATAAATAGATGCAACAGAAATAACAATGACAACCAGATAAGTGTAAGAAATTCTCACCTCCTTAACTTCTCCATAAGCCCCAAATATTAGGCGGAGGTCATCGTTGGACACTGAGGAATCCAAATTGAAGACCACGAGAGTTCCTTGGTTAACATCTTTCTCCGATGGGTTATCCTGGATGTAGAAAGAAATAATATCGAATAGGTGCTCATCTATTCAACAGTGTCATTATTAAAGAAGGGATATCTTGGTTCAGACCTTGGGAATTGAAAAATGAATATCAAGTTTTCTTCGTCTTAAGGGCTTGTTTTGCAATATGCGCATTGCAGTGCGAGCAGCTCTGATATCATAGTAAGATATCATCACAAATCCTCTGTGCTTACATGCGGTATAGAGAGTTCTGATATCTCCATATTGCTATTAGGAAGAAATTGAAAAATATAGTTATGTAGGCAACCCAAAAGAAGAAAAGATGCTAGTAATAACTCATGTAAAGGGAGAAGGCAAAAAAATAAATGTCTGAAATAATAATAATAAAAAAAAAAAAAAAATATATATATATATATATATATATATACTACCACTAATCATATTATTGGAGCTAAATCAGCATGTTTACCATCCTAATCCAATAATTCTAGGGTTGACAAGGCTTGGATGATGATTAGCTGACATCAAGTACAAGAGGACATATCTAAGCCTATGTTTGGCTAATGTTTATAAATGGTCAAACCGCTATTTTTATCTACACATTTTGAGGGATTCACAAGTCATACCCATTTATCACACCACTCATTTCTATCCATTTACAATTTAAACTGTTTATAAACACTTCACCAAACAAGCTTTAACTCTAATTTCTAAATTGGCAGCAACTCGTCATCCTTTATATTGACAAGTTACTTAGTAACTCGAATATGAACAATTATTTTGTCATTATTTGCGTAACTTATTGACCGGGCAAACATAAAAAGAGGAGAAAAAAAAATCATCATCAACTAAACTCGGGAGGAAATATCCTGTAGGGATTATAATGATGCATCAGCAGAAACTTAAACAATTTAGGCAGCACAAATATGAGAACACCTACATCGTGTAAAGTTTATTTAGACAAGCACAACCAACATTCTCACTGTCAATATATAATTTGATTGGTGATTCTAACAATAATAGCGTGTTCTGCAAGTCAGCATCTGATTAATGTGAAACTGCAGAAATTTATAAACAAAACACAATGAAATCGCAGTTCAACTTCTAGAAAAATGCTATCAGGATAAAAACTTCTCATATTTGCACAGGGCGTTGAAAATAATGATGAACACGGTTGCCTGCAGAAAGTGTGTGATGATTTAGATATTACCTATAGTCCATCTCATTAGAATTGTCGCATTAAATGACTTTAACCTAAACTTTATAAAGTAGGAAATATACCATGAGACCATCTCATAAAAAGTCACCAAATTAATGAATATTTCACCAAAGATTAATCATGTGAGATAAATCTAGCCTTTTATTTCTGACTATTTGATTTATGTCACCATTTTATCTACCAATAGATGTCTTGTGAACTACTTGATATCGAGTTGAACAGCTAACGAGAAAATCAACTCAATTCAACCTAAATGCAGATGATATTTGTCATATTTATTTTGGACAATTGCTCTCGCTTATCGATAGATTAACACAATGCTTTCAACCTCACATACAATATGTAGTTTAGTTCCCATAAGATAAAAAAAACATACACCCGCACACAAAGCAGAAGACTGAAATACTATCTCTATTGAACTGATGTCCATTGAACTGATATATGAAGGTCTTTTATTTAGCCTAAATACAGAAGTTTTCGAAACTGAAATGTATGCTCAGCATCTAAATTGATACACACTAGATTGTCTAAGAATTAGATAAACATCAATCATCGCAACGCAACATGTCACCCAACCTCCAGCCACACCCCACCCCTAAAAAAATCTGAAATACAATAAATAAAGTGTACTAAGTAATGGACAGTTCCTTCAAGTATCATAAACCATCAAGCAAGATACACAAAGTTATATTCCCCCCTGTTTGGGCGCCATTCTCAAAAAATACATTTTTCTCTTTATTATTTTTAACCACACACTTTACAATAAAATAATGCATTTTTGAAGGAGCCCAAATATTGAGAATATTGACTAGGGTTTGTGAGCTGCCAAAAGATGATATGCTGACAGATTTAAAGAATTACTAATTAGGAATCCAATTAATGATTTATACCTCGAAGAGAGACCTCAGTTCAGAGTCCTCCACATTACTATTGATATTCCGAACAAATAATGTCCTTGAAGGATGCTCTCCATATGGGTGTTCGCTGCTAACAGCCCCAACACTATTTGTAACCCCAAAATGAGCTATATTGCTTCCACTAACACCATCAGTCGTGCTTAACCTCAACACACCATTCCCGAGATTCTCTTGAAGCTCAGGCTCTATTTCTAGTCCTCCCCCACTTCCGAAGAAATCATCATCCAAGTCCTCGAGCTGAGTAGGCAACCCATTAAGATCAAAATCATCCATAAGGCCAGTTAAGAGCTCATCTTCATCACCAGGAAGAAAGCTTCCTATTGGAGTTGGTCCAATATCTTCAAGTGGGTCCCTATGTTCATCTTCTACATATGTTTTCTTTATTCTAGAGAAGCCATCATCAACTGATTGACCACTCTGATCAGAGTTGTCAAGATTTACTGCACGTGAAAGGAAAGAAGTCTAAGAAATCATTTTGGAGTAACCAGAAAACACATCCATTTGGAAAGAAACTCCTTGCTCATGCTTACACTTCTCATGAGAAAGGACAGGCAATGAGCTAGAGAAGAAGCTAGCATCACTTGATGTATAATGTGTGTCAGTTCCAAGAGGGATTCCCCAAGGATTTTTCTCTTTTCCTGGGATGTTAGCAAATGAAATTTTAGATGGACCTACAAAAAAGGGTAAAATAATCAAGTTATAGGGGAATATAATTCTCAAAAGTGCATATGACAATGTGCTTTGACGTATTAATCATCAAATATTTGATAATTCACAAGTTGTGAAGAAAAGAGTAACCTTCAAAATTTCTGGTAATGGAATTACCCAAAGGTTGCTCCATTGAATCACTTCCTGAAGAGCAACGCGAGTAAGGAAGCACATCGATACATTTTTGAGTTAAAGTTCGCAAGTCCATCAATAGATTCCATAAATTATACATATTGGCAAAAAGGAAATGCTTAGAAACATCTGTAAAGAGCAAACTAATTGATCTCCATTGAAAAACTACTTAAACAAAACTGTATCTTAAACAACAAAGATAAATTATCTGATTATCCAGTGATTAAAGAGGAGGATGAGAAAATCAAAAATGCCATCCAGAGTTCAAAAGCTTGAGTAAACCACGAAAAACAGCAAATGAAACACAATAGTAAGAAATTGTCCAAGTTCAATTTTTAAAGGAAAAAATTATCATTCTGAAAACAAGCTCAAGTAAAAAAAAACCATAGACGCATACAAATAGGCATATGTATACACAACAAACTCAATTACCTACTTCTATGATACAATGGGGGACACCAACTTCCCACCACATACAAAATTAAGAAATGACCCAAATATATTAACTAATTGAATATTTAGTAAAGAAATTAAAACATGAACCTTGCTACTTGTACAAAAGAATTTGTACAAAAAGGTTGACAAACCTTCACATGTGGGGGGGCCCACTTTTTATTTTCAATTTTTTATTCACGTGGGGCCGGCAATCATGTGAGAGTTTGTCAACATTTTTGTCAAACTCTTTTTGTACAAATAGCTTTTTTGTTAAAACATATAGTGAACTCCACTCCCACTCCAAGGCATGTCAAATGAAGAAATGATCACAACTGGAATCTACCACAAAGTAGGAAATAAAAGTTAATACATAAACTCAACCAAAAATTAAAATATACATAATTATTCCAAAATGCTCAGCTGTTGATCAACTAAAAATTCAGTTCTACTGATTCACAAATAGAATATGGATTAATTGAAAACAAAATAGTAAAGATCAACTCAAATGATATAATTTTATCCTTGGTCAACTCAAACCCAAGATTAGATAAAATCAACTAAAAATTGGCAGACTACCTAAATCATACAAACAACAGAAAAAATCATAAAACCCACTCGAATTTAGCACTTCTACTCCACCACAAGCAAAAGATATACAAAAATGGAACAAAAGGACAGAGCATTAATAATACCACAAAAAATTATAACTTACAATAAAATCAACCCAATTTAGAGTTTTGCCCCCAAACCTATTTCTTAAAGCCAATAATAATAATAATAATAACAACAACAACAACAACTAAAATTCTAAGAAAATTCACCTCAATTATACAGCGAACAGAAAAGGACAAAATTCTGAAAACCGGAGAGATAAAGACAGAGAGAGATAACTCATGAGAGAGATGAAGATTGAAGATGGATAACTGCCAAAAAAAGGTTAAGAGAGAGAGTCAGAGCGAGGAAAAAAATCTGTCTTGGTGGGGAGAGAAATTGCTGTAACGATAAATAAATGAACACGTTAACAGTAGATGAAAACGAACACTTAAAAAACAGTTTCGTAGAAGCAGGGGAATTGATTTCTTCTACTCTTTCACTTCCTTCTCTCCCGCTGGAACACCAGCAGAAGTAAATATTTTAGAAAGAGAAAACAAAAGGTCCAAGAAAGCACTCCCGTTGACAATGATTGAAGGGTACCTGAGTCTACATACGTATCTTTATATACTAGTGAGAAGCACCACTTGACTACGTATGTACTTAAAAAAAATATTTATGTCAAAACATTTTCTTATAAATTGCTAAATATTTCGATACAACATTAAATATAGAAATGAAAAAAATCACACCCACAGTTATTAAAGAAATCGAGGCTCACCTTCTACCACAGCCTCCAGTTATCGAAAAATGTCTTCTTACGAATTTCCGATAAAACAGTCATTGTCAATTACTTCATAAACCCCTAATCAATTTTTAAACAAAAGAACAGGAAAAAAAACTCAAAATACATAACTAATAAACTCAAAGAAATTGAAAAAAAAAAAACTTAGTCGAGCCATAAAACAATTTTTATATTTTAACTTAATCGACAATATATTTATTATTATCACATTTTAAGTTTTTTTAAAAATTTTGAAATCGATCCAAATAGATATTCATATCGTGAAATATCGAATCAAACGAAAAATTGTAGGAAAATAAAGTTTGAAAAAAAGACATTGAAATGAGGTTGAGATTGAAAAGAAACATAAACAATCACAACTTTACGTTTCACAATTAATGTAAAATTATTTTGATATTTAAAATTTATCAATCATATATTTATCATGGCCGTATTTCAACTTTTCCAACAAATTTTAAATTGCTTAAAACGAATATATGTAACTTAAAATACTGAGAAAAAAAATAGCCGAGCCGAGCCATAAAGCCATTTGGCTCGACTGTAAACAAAACTAATCAAAGAAAAAAAAACAAAAAATTTAGTCGAACCGAGCCATAAAGCCGTTTGGTGTAGAAATTGCTCTAATGCTACCAATTATATTCATAGATTATTCCGAAAATATTTGTTTAATTACTGACAAGAAATTTTGTATTTATATTGCTATTTCTATATATTTGGGGTCCCTTACCATATTGTCTATTTTCGAATCATTTGACCGTTAGTTACATTATAGATTGAGAAATAGATGCGTGATAAAATTCCTCTTATTTTATTCACTAAGTTCAATTTACTATTTGTATCAATCGGTAATGATTTCTCTATATGCAATATTGATCCGATATCAAATAAGTCCAACAGTCGTTGAAATTGACTCTCGATTGCAAAAAATTATTCAAGATATGTGCATATGATTTCTATAGACAATTTTGTGGTGTTTTGAAAATCGGATAGGTTCGATACTTTGATTATCAATCAAACATGTGAAATGGAAATATCGATTTAAAAAATGGTTATAGTTATATCCTAAAAGTCACATATCAAAAACCAAGATAAAATATGATCAACCAAGAACCGTAACGAGGTGACTAAATTTCCCCAAGTATATTCATTAAAAGAGTTGTGAAAGTCAATGAAATTGATTGGTAGCTGTTTAGTTGGATATGAAGTCTTGGAAATCAAGTTTAGAACAAGAAGAATTTGTTCCGCATTTTGGCCGCTCGACAGTGGGCATACATCGAAAAGTCCAATTTCACAATTTGATCAAGTTTTGCAATCCTACTTCAATCCAAACACCTCTTATTATAAATATTCAATGCTCATTACGTTTTTATGGATAGTTCATCATTATAATACACCCTCATAATACCATTCCATGATCAAAAAACATATCCAAATATTGAGATTAATCATTTGATTATTGAGATCGACCAACCACGGATTTTGGAGAAAATCTTGAAACTTCATATCTAAACACCTACTTCCTAAATAGCTTTCAAATGTTGTGGAGATTTAGGAAGGTGGACCAAGAGCCTAAGAATATTACAAGAACGAGGAGTTTTTGGTTGATTGATGGGGAGATAGATAATTCCAGAGGATCAAGATCTCGTGCGGGGAAGCACTGTCCAGCAGGTCTTGGAAATTGCAGAAATTAGATCAGCAAATCTAATAAGAATTCTAGACTAGATCTTACTGTAACTTCATATTGTTTATAACAGATACTACTTGCTTGGTCTTGGAGTATTTTACTTAATTAAGGGTTTTCTCCGTCATGAATTCTTTGTATTGTTTACGTCATTGATTTCGTCAAATCGGAAATTTAACATAGAGTAATTAATTCATGTGAACTTGATCTAGATTAATTTATCATTGTGACTCGTTGCAATATTAATTGAAAATATTTTTAGTTCCGCATTTACATATATTCACCACCATCTAACTGTTGTTAGGGTCGAACTCGAGTGACTTTCATACTTTTTTTTTTGCAAGATCAATTTAGCATGGCTCGCGACATGAATAGATTGTTTACATCTTATAAGTTGCTACGTTTTTACTCTTTTGTTAAGTTGTCCGGACTCAAATTAAAATATTAGTGTCACGAGAAAGAAAGGTTAATAATCCGTTTGATGTAATTTTATAAAAAATAGGTTTTCTAAAAAGTTATTTTTTAAAATATGTATAAATGAAAGTACGAAAACGATGAATTTACGTGTGTAAAATTATTTTAATTAAAGAAGGTACGATTGAAAATGAATTTAAAAAAAAACTTTGTACCAAACGGGACTAAGATATTTCCAAAGGGCCTTCGTAGTTAGTTTTTTTTTTTTTTTTTACCCTTTTTTTTTTTTTTTTTTTTTTTTTTTTGATATCCAGGTATCCTAACTTACACTAGACTATATCCTGGACCACCCATCCCCGGCCCCTCAGTTTTTTTTTTTTTTTTTTTTTTTTTTTTTGGTCGGGGAGATAATTTGGCTGCATTTGAATTTGGTTTGGAGTCCATTGACATATGTGGGAAATAAAAATTACTATAGGTGCCATTGCGTTTGGCCCCCATTATTGATTATTTCCTTGTTTGATCTTCATTTTCTTCAAAATACATTGTTCTCTCTCTTATTTTCAATCATACATCCTTCAATAAAATAATATTACATACAACACAAGAGATTTTTTTTTTATTTTTAACCACACATTCTCTATCCGTCGATTCCGTCCACTATTTCAAAATGTATTCTATGCCAAAAATAAGGCTCAAACGGTATATATTTTGCAATGCAACTCAAAAGGAATTGAATCATTAGGCTCCTAGAAACCATTCTAAGACCTACGACGAATTCTAAGCTCAATCTCGATGGATTGAATTATACTTGGAGCTACCCCACCTATCTATATGAAAAATTTCAAAGCAAAACGTCGAAACGTTTGAAATATCGTGTGTTTCGAATATTATTGCTCAGAAAAAAAATTAAACAAAAAATCTTCACCCTTTGGCTCGAAGAAGAAAATGGAAAGCAATATATTTTATCCTTCTAATTTAATAATCCCACTTTTTTCCCTTTTCTTTTTTGTTGATCCATTCCTTAATATTCATCCCTTACAACCCTGTTTGAGCCACATTAATCTCCCAATAATGCATTTTAAATAGAGTTTTGATGAAAATTATGTGGTTAAAAACTAAGGAAAATTTTTAGATTTGTTGCAATATTATTTTATTAAAAAATATGTGATTAAAAATAAGAGAGTCGAAAAATATATTTTAGAAAAATGAGTATCAAACGTGGTGTTAATATAAAAACTAAAATCACTGGCACTGGTGGATTCAGCACTTAGCAAGCACTGATGCCGCTGGTGCTGCCGTGCTGGACCTGGATTTATCCACTGGTATATTCCTTCTAAATGCTTTTAGTGGAATATATTAAAAAATGATAGAAAATTTTCTTTAACCCCACCAATCAAGCCCATACACCAACAATGTAAACAATTTATCTATCTATAATCTATTAAATAACGTATCAAGTGGGAATCATTTTCTAGACGATTTTAGTCATACTATAATTTAATTATTCTAATAGTACCTTACTTTTCTTCATTCAATATATATTTAATTAAATATTAATTATTAAACATGCACATGGAATTTAATTAATTTAAATCAATGAATATAGAAAAAAAATGATGTATATACATTTAAACAGATAGGGCGTAAGTAAACCAACATGAATTTAATTAATTTGAATTAATAGATATAGAAAAATAATAATTTATATACATTGAAACAAATGGAGTGTACATGAACCAACGTGAAATTTAATTAATTTAAATCAATGAATATAGAAAAAGAATAATTTATATATATTTAGACAAATGTCGTTATATCATAGATTAAATGAATAAAATTGAAATTAAATAAGTGTACATGAATTTAAATAATTTATCTACTCCCAAATTATACGATATTTAATAGTTTATATACTCATAGAATAATTTATGATAAAATGAACAATCTTGAAAATAAATACATGTTCATGAACTTGAATAATTGATTTACTCCTAAAATAATTGAATGACTCTTAAAACATGTGTACACGAACTTGATAACTTAATATTATATTTAATATATCCATAAATAAATGTTAATTAATATACATGCACATACATAAATAATTGAATTGTAATATTTCGAGAACTATTTTTTATATTCACTGATTTTCAAATATCATTTTTACAGCGTTTATAAAGCATTTCAAGATAACGTGCATTTTCAAATAGATCTTATAGCAACTTTCAAATGATCCAAAATGAAACCTAAAATTTCAGGGCTCATTTGGTTCGCATTTTAGTTTTTAGTTTGAGTTCATTTTTACTTTTCTATATAAAAATCTATTTTAGTATTGCTGAAAAGTAAAAAGGGGTTTGGTCTGTTATTTTGAAAAATTATTTTTTACAAAAAAAATTAGAAAACAAGTTTTGTTCTAAATTATTTTATGACTTATTTAATGGAATTTGATTTTTTTTAGTAAAATAGAATTAATTTATACTGAAGGTTGATGAATCTTATAATTTTTTTTTTTCGCTAATAAAGTAAAATAAAATCAATAATAAATTAAATTGGCAAAACACAAAAAATAAAAAATAATGACGTGAACTGAGAAATTTTATTTGTATTTATTTAAATGTATTTTTTAGAATTTTTATTTAAATAATCAAGAATAGCTTGACTTTTTTTTTTTTACAATTTTTTTTCTTGAACTTTCTTGAATTTTATTTGTGAGAATTTTTATTTTTTTTATTTTGAAATTCTTTGCAATTTTATTGTTTTAGAAGTTTAGGTTTTGTTTTCATATTTTTAATTTTTTCAGAATTATAAATTTGATTTTCAAAAGTTTTATTTTTCAGTATTATAGAATTTTAGAACTTTATTTTTTAAGAATTTTATACTTCTGTTGCCTTCCATATAGAATTAAAATGTTACCTTCCATGTAACTAAGGTCGAGCTGAGCTTAAGTATTGTAACCAAAATTAAATCAATTCGAGGAAGAAATTGGCTAAAGAGCAAATATAATACGTTGGTAAGAGGAAAAAATTCTTTGTTCCCTTCTTCTCAAGGAAACAGCAGTTTAAGAAAGTGCAACATTCTTGCTTTTTAAAGTTTTTATTGAAAAAATCCACAAAACTAAAAGTTTGAAAGATTAGGACTATTGGTGTCAATTTCTCTAGAATGAAAGACTGTTTACAGGACATTCAACCCAGTATTGGTTAGCCCAATGGGCGCATTGTTCTTCAACTCTAATTTTCCATCCAGTTGACCCAAATATTGGGAACCAGTAACGTTATAATGTAAACCAGCCCAACATCTTCTAAACACGAACAACATATTTGCTACGTAAATAAAATAGAGAAAATTACCTAGAAACATACCATTAGAGACTACTTATCATAAAGAAAAAGGCTGAATGTACAGTTTTTTTATACATTAAGTTTGACAGCCATCTCACCCATTAAGTTTATCATAAAGAAAAATGGGCACCACCCCCATGTGAGAGGACTGTCAAACTTAATGTGTAAAAATGCTGTAAATGTAGCATATAGTGGTATTAAAATTAATAAATATTTAATTAAAATGTGCATAATTACAGACTAATTAGTTAACTGAATCTAATTAAATAAGTTTAAAACTAACCAAATCAATTTTAACATTTATCGCACTTACTCTCTCTTTGTCTTCATTACATACAAGACGCGGTCTCTCTCCACCATACTGGCTCACACGATCTTCTTCTTCAACTTGCACGGCGATTTTGAAGTTTATTATCTTCAATATTCCCGAATTTTAACCTCATACAGACCTCCCATCAAGTAAAAAACATCACCGACATCACACACATCTTCACTGTGAAATCGCCATTGTTTGTGCTTTTTTAAGAAATTACAAATATTGAAAAGTGTAGAGGATAAAAGGAAGGAGATGGAAAAGGTTAGGAGGAAAAAGGAGGTTCCAGAATATTCTCCTCAAAATCGAGAATTAATGGTAAAATTTTTGTGATTTTGGAGAGTTTTCATGATCACGGGACTTCAATTTTTGGTTCGCGAAAATCCAATTCGTCCATATTCGAGCTTTGACTTCTCCAAAACAATGAAAATCAAATGTCAACATAATTGTGACCTTATTGATTGTTTGTAACTCGAAATCGAGGGACGATGGTGAAATTTTTGTGAGTTTGGATGGTTTTCAAGGAGCTCGTTGTGTAGAGAGTGACAACCGTGTTTGATTGTGTGCGGAAAATGAGAAATGTCTTTTAAATATGGCGTATTAACTAATTTGTATAAAATTAGTATATTTTAATCCAAATTTAGTATATTACATTATAATTATATATTTAATATTTTTTTATTTACCACATGATTTATGAAAGTTTTTAGGGAGTTTCTCGATTGTGAAATGTGTTTTTATTTCTTCCCAATAAAATGTAAATTTTCTCTTAAATATTTTTTTGTGTTGTTCAATCAACTTACTAAACATGCAATTTAGGAATTATTGGTTTTTAAATTGCACAAGCAATATGATTAAAAAAAGAGATATTTTTAAGCCCATATGCTATTTGGTAGAGATTTTTTTAGAATAAATTTTGTGAAAATTACTTTTTTAATAGAATACGCGGTTAATATAGAAAAAAAAATGTTACTCCACGTTCAAAATTATTTTATTGAAAGATATATGAATAAAAATAAGTTTAGGAAAAAATGGGAGCCAAAACATGAGCTAAATTTGCCAATGATTGTAATTTGATTTTATACCCATCCACCAACTCTATTTTAAGGGGTTTTTTTAATTAATTTATTATTATTATTTTTTTTATAGTCAGGAGAGGATATGAAATTTTTGTATCAATTAGTATTTAGTAATAAGGAAAGTTTCACGTGGTTCTAGGATTGGAACCACCGACAATGTGATGTATATATTGTTTACATAATTTTTCACGTGTGAATGCGTTTTCAGCTTGGACCTACCTTGTTACTATGTAACTATGATTTGTTAAAGTAATTTTAATGATGAACCCGTTCATTTACTCTTGGGACATTCTTTGATTAGTTGGTGTAATTTAAGATCCAAGCCTCCAAATTAGGAGTTCATAATAATTAGGGATAATTGCTGCAGCAGCACCAAACCTTTCATTTAGTAGTAGATTTTGTCCAAACATTTCATTTGTGTCATCCAAGTACCAAACCTTTCATTTGTGCCACTAACGGTACCAAACCTTTCAGTCCAAATGTATGATTTTCGTTGGTTTGACCGTTAATTGACAAAATAATTGACTTTAACAATAATGTTGACTGATTTTAAAATGTTAAAATAGTAATTTTTTATTTTTTAATAATAAAATAACCAAAATCAAATAATTAAAATTCCACCTTCTTCTTCTCTACCCAACCCTGCAAATCTAGGTTTGGAATTTCGAGAATGCTTCAACAAGCTCGGAAATGGAGTCCCCAGAACCGAATGTACACTATGTTGCAATGACAGTGGCTCTAAGAAACTCTACCTGTGCATTTAGTCCAAAACTTTATCTTTATTGATCATGGAATCAGAAACCCAAAACTTCAGTTCATATTCTTCCTACCCCACACTCTCACCCTCACATTCCCTCATCCAACCCCAACCTAGTGCTGTATCCGGCTGAATCCTTTAGAGTTATGGAGAGATTTTTTGTGGTAATTGAAGATGATATTGTGGGCTTTCCAACGGTATCCGAAATCGGGGGTATTGGTGGTCGGAAGTTGCCGGAAAATTGTCGCAAACTCGCAGATTTTCAGATTTTTCGGTAGTCGACTTCGTGCGTATATTTCGGCTGAGTCTTTTGGAATTATGGGGAGATTTTTTGTGGTAATTGAAGAGGATATTGTGGGCTTTCCAACGGTATCCAAATCCTGCGGTCTTGGTGGTTGGAAGTTGTTGGAAAATCGTCGCAAACCTTGCCCAAAAAATCTGAAAATTCAGTGACCGTTTGTGAAATAAATTTAAATTTCAGTGACCGTTTTGTGATTTTCAGGTAACTTCAGTCAGTGATCGTTTGTGAAATTAACCCGTTTAAGAAAGTGCAACATTCTTGCTTTTTAAAGTTTCTATTGAAAAAATCCACAAAACTAAAAGTTTGAAAGATTAGGAATATTGGTGTCAATTTTCCATCCAGTTGACCCAAATATTGGGAACCAGTAACGTTAAAATGTAAACCGGCCCAACATATTTGCTACGTAAATAAAATAGAGAAAATTACCTAGAAACCTACTATTAGAACTAATCATAAATAAGGGTGATAAGTTTGAATTGCATATAGTGGTATTAAAATTTCATTACATACGTGACACCATCTCTCTCTACCATACGAGCTCACACGATCTTCTTCTTCAACTTGCACGGCGATTTTGAAGTTTATTATCTTCAATATTCCCAAATTTTAACCTCATATAGACCTCGCATCAAGTAAAAAACACCGCCAATATCACACAAATCTTCACTGTGAAATCACCCTTGTTTGTGTTTTTTTTTAGAAATTACAAATATTGAAAAGTGTAGAGGATAAAAGGAAGGAGATAGAAAAGGGAAGGAGGATAAATAAAAAAAGAGGTTCCAGAATATTCTCCTCAAAATCGAGAATTAACGATGAAATTTTCGTGATTTTGGAGAGTTTTCATGACCACGGGACTTCAGTTTTTGGTTCGGGAAAATCCAATTCGTCCATATTCAAGCTTCAACTTCTCCAAAACAATGTAAATCAAATGTCAACGGGATTGTGACTTTATTGATTGGTTGTAACTCGAAATCGAGGGATCAGGGTGAAATTTTCGTGATTTTGGAGAGTTTTCAGGGAGCTCGTCGCGCAGAGAGAGAAAATCGTGTTTGATTGTGTGAGAAGAGTGAGAAATATCTTTTAAATACGGTATATTAACTGATTTGTATGAAATTAGTATATTTTAATCCAAATTTAGTGTATACTTATATTATAATTATTTATTTAATATTTTTTATTTACCACCTGATTTATGAATGTTTTTACGGAGTTTGTGGATTGTGAAATGTGTTTTTATAGTGTAGTTGTTATGTATTCTTCCCAATAAAATAAAAAATTTCTCTTAAATATTTTTTGTTGTTCAATCAACTTACTAAACATGCAATTTAGGAATTATTGGTCATTAAATTGCACAAATTTCGATAGGATTAAATAAAAGAGATATTTTTAAGCCCCTATTTGGTAGATATTTATTTTAAAATAGATTATGTGAAAAATAAGTTTTTTTATAGAATACACGGTTAATATAGGAAAAAATCGTTAGTCCACGTTTAAAATTATTTTATTGAGAGATATATAATTAAAAATAAGTTAAGAAAAAAATGGGAGCCAAAGAGCCAAATTTGCCAATGATTGTACTTTGATTTTATACCGATCCACCTACTCTATTTCAAAGGGTTTTTTTTTTTAAAGTCAGGAGAGGATAAGAAATTTTTGTATCAATTAGTATTTAGTAATAAGGAAAGTTTCACGTGGCTCTATGATTGGAACCACCGACAACGTGGTCTATATATTGTTTACATAATCTTGCACGTGTGAATGCGTTTTCAGTTTGGACCTACCTTCTTACTCTTGGATCCAAGCCTCCAAATTAGGAGTTCATAATAATTATTGAAATGGTGTTATTATTAATAATTGTCCATACCGACCGACGGCATTCTTGCACTTAAATCACTTGATGTTATGTATTAGATTATCGTGTATGTGAACCACTACTTCTCATGTTGTAACGTTGGTTTTGTCAGAGTGATTTGAAATTAAGGTCTCCTTGAATGAAAAGAGTGTTGCCTATGCGTTTTGACGTTTTATGATAAGAATACTTCCCATTTTGTTTATGATCTATCCGTATTATTTTGAATTTATGTGAAGTCAGGTGTCAAAGGGAGTTTGAAAGACTTTGACTTCATTGTTTTCTCGTATCAACAAAAACCCGTCCCTCCATGTAAGATCAGTCATATTAGAATATCACGATAATTGAATTATAAATCGACGACGACAACATTTTTAGTATAACCTCTTAACTATTGTCTTCATTAAAAATGATTAACCCTTGTTTTGTTTTGTTAAAAATCAAATTTTTAGTACAATTTGAAAAGAAGTTGGTGTAATAAAAAAATTGATAAAAGTTGTGAAATCCATTAAATAAGTTTTTGAAAATAAATTTGAGAAAAACGACGTTTAATATAAAAGGACCAAACCGTAGAAATGTCACTTCTTATTGGAATAGTGCCGATCAGTTATGAGTTATAGTAAAGCGTTCATTCAGTAGAAACTTTCTTGTCTGAATCTATGGATGTGAAATTAATGTCAAATAGCCATTTTACCGGCAAATTGTTGCTAGACAATTGATTTAACATTAAAAATCTCAAAGCTTGAAAGATAAGGAATGTCAATGATTAGCGTCTCTGTTCACTTACGGAGTTTTCATTTGAAACTTGGCAATTTCTACAAGCAAAGGAGTTCGTGCCCACAAAAAGTAGGTTGCATTTGGAATCCTTGTCACCATAACCCCCCCCCCCCCCCCCCCCCAAAAAGAAAAAAAAAAAGAAAATGAAAAGATACGAAAAAAAGGAATCATTGTGACCTGCAAAAAAGTGACAAGGAATCCTTTTCCACATAATATTTTATACCAATCCACTAGCCTAACAACAATAATTTTAAATTTTGTTCGAAAAGCTAGTTTGGAAAATCGTTAGAGCGTATTTTCTTTATAGACATCTGTTCGTGTCTCATTTAATTTAATACGTAATCGTGTTAGATTTATCTTAAAAAAATAAGATACAACTTTTTTCAAACCCAAAAAGACGGGTTCTTTTAGCTTTTAATTTAAGCTGATATCGTATTTAAAATGACTTTACAATTCCGAATATATCCTAAAACATATCCTTATTTGATTGATTGTGACACATAATAATCAAAATTCTAAGTGATACAAAAGCCACCTGATTTATGAATCCAGCCAGACTCCACAATTTGAGTGGATTATAAACTTTGCACCTTTTATTCTAGACACATATTTTATTCCATTCCAATGTTTGCCCACTCTCTTTAAAAAGCCACATACTATTCTTTATAAAAGTGTATACTAAGTTTTAAATATTTTTCACTACGTCATAAATAGAAAATTGATTGTTTTTATTCATTTATTCAACTTATTTTAAGTAAAATAACTTTACAAAGAGTGGTATTTGCGAACATTGAAAATTCTTTGACTTGAGAAATAGAATTAAGTAGAACGACTACGTTCATAGATTTGAATTTGCATTTAACTACCCACTTTCAAAAATTTCAAGTGATTTTGCCAAAAAAATTGTGAACTCCTCATCTTGAGCTAACTATTCTTGGCTTCTCTCTTTTGGGATATTTTAGGCTCCTATCCTCGTCCCGATTACAACTCCCCATAGCTCAGAATTATCACTCCTAATCGCTTCACTAATTAGTTGAATCCCCAACTACCACAATGAGGAGAAAAAATGAAGGAAAGAAGTATATGAAAATTGACTTTTGAAGTAAAATCAAATTTAGGGATTTGCATGATCATTAGAGAAAACACTAGGAATGGCCAATAATTATTGTCAAATTACTACAAATACTATACGTTCAACATATTAAGCCCCTCTTTGTTTCCAAGTATTTCAAGGAGAAAAGGCATTTTTTTGACCTTTTTTTTCAAAATTGTGGGGCTCACTACAACACAAAGAAGTCAAATATTGTGGCTATAACACTGTAGCAACGGTACAATTTTGCTTGAAATCGGAAACGAACAGGGGCTAAGTTAGATCAATTTGAGCATAATAAAAATAAATAAATAAATTTTGGTAATTGTCTCATACAACGGTCCACTCATAATAACAATCTCGATTTTAAACTTATCGTAAACAAAGTTCAATTGATCGTTCTCGCAATTAAATAATTCAAGATTGAAACATAATCTAAATTTTTCATTTCATTGCTATTCCCATATGAGTCCAAGTTAAGTTTCAACCATAATTTCTATATCTTGAAAAGTCGGTAAATTAAAATAAGCTGCTTAAGTGTCAAATTATGGGTATTATTTACCAGTCGAGTCCCTCCTTCTCAGCAAAGAAATGGAATGAAAGGGACAATATATCTGCCTTTTAACGGGCAATGTTTTTGGCCAATATATCCTTTACACGTGTTCGTTTAATCCTTTCATTATCAAGTTTAGCATTAATAATTGCGTACGAATGCTCCCACATAAGGAGTGGGTCAATGGAAAAGGAATATAGTACTATCTATATTATTTCAATAATGTAATTTTGTCTTTGTATAAAGTCATGACTGATGGTTTGTTTTGTTCGAAATTCGCCACGTAGTAGAAGAAATTTCCGATTTTAGTTTTAATTAATTTCTTGTAAATTCTAAGTTAAATATGTACAAGTTATTGCGAAGTGACACTAAACCTAAACGATTAATTTATCGATGGTAGTCACAATCACATTGTTTAAACTCATAAATATTCAAGATCGTAATGAAATCTATGATAATATATTAAATATCACATCAAGTGATAATAATTTTTTGGACGGTTTTAATCATACTATAATTTAATTATTTCAATATGTATTTAATTTATTTAACCATTTAGTTACCATCAATGTACATATGCATTTCACGGATTCATTTCAGCTGTACTTTCATTAATATATGAATTCCCTATTATTAATTCTCAATTGATTAACATTCTCACTCATTTAATTAATATTCATCTTCATTTATGTATTTCAGTATTATTAATTCTAATTATAAGTTAAATAGAATTTTACGTTCAATAATGCATTTCATTATTCACGTCCATGTATGCTAATACATCCAGTTAAAAATTAAATAAATGATTTAACATTCGTTGTCACGTATTATTACATAGTATTAATTCTAAATCAATTAACATTCAAGCATATTCAAATATTACTTTTACAGCGCTTATAGAGCATTTTATAATAACATGCAACATACGTAGTGATGGCAATGGGGTGAGGCGGGGCTACGCCACTCCCTCGCCCCGACTTAGACGGGGAAGGTGCGAGGCGTGAGCCTGCCCCGTTTGTTAGTTTTTTTTTTTAATTAAAATATAAATTCAAAATTTTAAAATCCAAAACAAATAACATCCAAACTAATTACATCAATATCCAAAACAAGACTCGAAACAAAAAAAATGTCCAAAACAAACAATGTTCAAATCGCGCCCCGCCCCGCCCCGTCCCGCCCTGCCCAAACATATGTTCAACGTTAACTAGTATTATTAATATTGCCTAATAAAAATGCAAAAATTACTATGAAGCTATGCTTCATGAATAATGTTCGAGCATTCTAGAAGGTTTGAAATATGAAGAAATAGTTTGGTGGCAAGCTGGTGTCACCCATCCGCTGCAAGTTATTATTGTTATAAAGATTAATAGATTAGTAATATTACAACACCAATAACATTAAATTAAATTTTATTTTTAAAATAATAAAGTTGACAAACAAGAAACAAGTTGGCCTAATGGCCAAACGACAGGGAATATAATAGCAAACAATTTCTTTACAATTTGGCCGTCAAATCACACTCTTATTGGTATCTTTTGGTTTAATTCTTTAATTATTGATTGCCACAAGGAAAAAATTATGCCCCGTTTTATGAGGATTAAAATCAATTTTGGGTATACCGTAATCAAAATTGATGAAATGTATGGTCGAAAAGTTGTATGTTTTATTAAAATTAATTATTGACTTTGACTTATATTAAAATTTTAATTTTAATTTTAATTTTTACCAAACAAGGACTATTTTTTTTTTTTATTTCATCTTATTCACTTTAACGTATTTAAATGTAGAAACCACCAACACGTGATTTCTTTGTTTTTTTTTTTTTTAATTTAATTTTGATTTAACATATTTAAATGTAGAAACTACCAACATGTAATTTCGTTGTCACATTAAAAAAGGATTAATTAGTCGTTTTCTGAATTAGTTTGAGAACTTTCCTCCATATTTACTTCACATTTAAGCACCCTACTGAAAGTAACCCTCATTGACATTTTATGTCTTGCAACGGTAAAATCACGAATTATATATTACTAAATAATATAATAAGATAATATTTTTTTAAAAGTTTTGATTATCTACATATTATATATATTGTACACTTCCCGATTTTGCAAAATTGGGCACGTGCAAATACCCTCTAATACACTTGAAAGTATAATATTTTATATTATCTCCAAACTTTTAATGCCTCGACTCGACAACCAAAATCTCACTTATAAATTATACTTATTTGGTTCATATCAAATGAGAGTATAAACATGCGAAAAAACAATTTCTTTATACAAAAATGCTACTTGTACATCACAAATTGTACATAAGGGGCTACACCCCTCTCACATGGGGTGTGTGACCCATTGCATAAATTATTTTTTAATCTAAGCGGGTCCTACCCTCATGTGAGGGGGGGTGTACACCCCGATGTACAATGTGATGTACAAGTAGCAAGACCGTTCTTTATATCTCACACATTGAAGGTGAAACTCTTCGTCGAGTATCTTTGATGAAAAAAAGAAATATACAGACTTTCTACTGGAAAGATGCAAAATAAGTATCAATTGGAAAATTTGTCTACGATTTTTTAGAGTTATATATTAATGAGAGACGGCAATTTCTTTTGGTAAATAACTTTGAAATACTATTGGTCAGGCCTTGTGTTTGCTCCCCAATGGACACTAATTCGAGTTTCCTCAAACCCACTGAGGTGAGTACTCGACCGTAAACTTCAGGGCTCCGTGAGATTAGTCGAGGTGCGCGCAAACTGGTCCAGACATCCACGGTTATAAAAAAAAAAAATTTTTTTTTGAAATACTTGTAAAAACAGGTTGAAACCTTTGGTGTAGATTGGGCATATACTCATTGAATTCACTTGCATATTAGGGCGTGTTTGATAGGCTATATTTTCCAGGGAAGTAGGAAAATATTTTCCATTTTTCATCTTTTGCGCTGTTTGCTAACCTAAATTTTCCCCGGAAAATATTTTCCCACCCCACCCGCCACGTCAGCATTTTCCTTGATTTCCTTGAAAATGTTTTCCCAACATTTTGTTGGGAAAATATTTTCCAATCAGCTGATGCAAATTGTTTTTTTTTTTTTGGAAACAAATATCAAAACCAATTGTAAAAAAAAATTTCACTTTAATGGACAATTTTCATGTAAAACAAAGTCAAACGAACACTAAATTTTGATGAAAAAAATAATTTTTTTGGAAATAATTTTTTTTTCTTTTTTTTTTTACTTTTTGGCAATGGAAACAAATTTTATAACCAATTGTGGAAAAAAATATCACTTTAATGGACAATTTCCATGTAAAATAAAGTCAAACGAATAGAAAATTTAAAAAAATTTCGGGTGGAAAATTATACCAATCAAACACACTTGAAATCATTTTCCCTACAAAACATTTTTTAGGCAAATCTTTTCTCTGTAAAATATTTTATTTCCGTCCATTTTCCACCCTTACAATCAAACGCACCATTACATTTATAGTTTTAGGTAAGTGGAAATTCCCCAATTTCTCACGTTTCAAATATTGTTTTGACTTTTAAATAATTATAAAGAAGGTTGAAAGTTTTTGTGTACTGATTTCATTTTGCATGTTAATTTTAGGTAGGTAGATAAATGCCTAATTTTTCAAGAATAAAGCTACGTGTACACAATTTTTTACACAATGTTTTACACTCCCTCACATGGAGGGGGGCCCACACATAATAAAATAATCGTGGGCCCCCCTCCATGTGAGAGAGGTGTAAAACATTGTGTAAAAAAGTGTGTGTACACATAGCACCACTCATTTTTCAATGACTTGAATAGTGGCCAGTTTAATTGGAAGGGTAATTATATTCGTACCATAATTTTTATTTTTTGCACCACATTTTAATTGCATTTAACGTTTAATCTTTACTTATTATAACACTTATGTCCATATCGATTTTTCATATCATTTTATACTCAAATTTTTCATTAGTTAAACACATTTTGTATTTGATAATAATTTTATGTCCAAAAGTTCGTTGAAATGACGTAAAATAATTTATTTTTCATCATATTTTTTAAAATTAAATATATAAAAATGCGAAAAAATATTTTTCTCTCATTTCAAAGTATGAAAACAAAATATTTTAGAGTGTATTTGATACACATTTTTTAGGAGATAATACATTTTTTTTTTGTAATGTGATGGTAATATGTGGTTGAAAAAGAAGGAAAAGTTATTGATGCGATAAAAATATTATTTTATTGAAAAATATGTGATTGAAAATGACTGAAGAATGAAAATGAAAATGAAAATGAAAATGAAAATGTGGCTCAAACAGGGCTTAATATAAATTATCATAAATGATGAGACGTATTAATTAATGAAATGTTGAAAATTTCAGCGAAAAAAAGTTAAGAATATAATTTTTACAATTAATAAAGATTGACAAGTTTAATTACAATTAAAATGTGGTGACAATATAACAAATCCAAATGGAGCATTGGAGCCTATTAATTACTCTTAAATGGATAATTTATAATAATGTACAACTAATTTACAGCAAGGCTCAAATAGGCATTGAAAGTCAAAAGTACAACTATACGTTAACCTTCCCCCTCCAAATGAACGGATTGCCAAATTTATCGTTGACCATGTTCTTCCCTCTCAATAATACAGATTACAAGAGCCCCCAGGGCATATCTCCCAGTGGCAAAGGGGAGGGCGGTTAGGGCTTAGCGCGGTAGTGTGCAGAGTTCGATTACATGGAATGGGCTTTATTCTGTGGGGAGTTAAATAGGGTTAATGGCTGAGCCTATCCTAGCTCTCCACTGCCTCCAGGGGACA
Source organism: Fraxinus americana (assembly GCA_035079005.1). NCBI lineage: Eukaryota > Viridiplantae > Streptophyta > Magnoliopsida > Lamiales > Oleaceae > Fraxinus > Fraxinus americana. The sequence goes on along the minus strand of CM068706.1, from coordinate 53,161,562 downwards.
TCCTGCGATTTACCTCCTCCACAATGGTCCAGGGTAGGGTCGATGGGGGCCCTCAAGGTTGGGGTTCAACTTTAATAATACAGATTACAAGATTAATAAATACAAAATAAAATTCATAATTCGAACGTGATTTGGTAGAATGTACAATTACCCGCAGCAGATAACTCAGCCGATTTGACACGCAATGTGCACATGCAAAATTGTATCGTTAACAGTACGAACCTATACATACACAGCGATATATACACATATTTGTCCATGTATATAAAAATGTATAAATCTTCGCTCTCTTTTTCCTCTCTCTAACCCCAACCCTATCACTCTCTCGTCTCTCTCTCTCTCTCTCTCTCTCTCTCTCTCTGTCGGTGTCTCCACACCAGCTGAAGGGTTCCTTCTGATCCAAACATTTTTCCTATTTTCACACGCATAAATTATATAGAGGATTTTAGGGTTTCATAAGTTGGTGTGTCGATGTTTTGTTCCGTTGTTCTATGATTGTTGGTGAGGAGCGGTGGCGGTGCGTCGTCGTTTGGGTTTTGCCTTGGAGATTTAGAGAAGAGGGTTGTTATATGAGGGATTGGCTTAACCTTAATAAGAATAATTCGACGAGGTGGGACTGCTCCTTTGCTATCCGAAGCCGTGGACGTTGGGGCAAATGTGGTTGAGTTTTCTGGGATAATTTGTTCGAATACGCTGTGAATTGGGTTACTTGTTGCACTAATTAAATTTAAGATCTTTTGTAGTTTTTTGTTGAGGGGTTTTTGGAAATTGAATTTTGTGTACAATGCAGCCGGATCATCGAAAGAAAGTGAGTTTATTTTCTCAGTTTTGTGACTTTTCTGAAAATTTTTATTCAGTTTTGAGTAGAATAGAAAAAAATTGAGCTGTTATTGGTGCAATTTATTGATGCGATTTGTGTGACTTAGTAACTCTTTGATTAAAATTCAAAGGACGTGGCTTATTTTCATTCATTTATCTTAAGTCCATTAAGGTTTTATATTTCAAATGGAGGAAAGGATTTCCTCTAATTTCTGGCGTATTTGAAGACTGAGCTGTCCTTGGTCTGGTTTGTAAATTCAGTTTTGTGGAGTTTGAATTGTTTGGCTGTTAATAGTTAATTGATCGATTGAATAAATTAATAAGGATTGAATATCGACTAGTTAAAAAAAACGATTTGAATATCGATGGTGGAATTATGTTTGAAGTTTTTGGTGTTTTCAGATCTTGGTCAGTTACATTTCGCAAGCTGCCGTTATCCAAGAAATGAATGCTTTTGATTTTTCAGCTCCTTAATTATCAACCGATGCCTTGTTAATGAAAATTAGATCTTATGTTTCTTTATTAGCATTTGATCGTGTTACATTTGATTTAGTGGGGGATTTTATCCTCTTTCCTGTTTTGCTTTCTTTTTTTATACTTAAAAAAGCATTTCCTTAGATTATTTCGTCCTTCCAGATTGAAATTCAACTGGTATGTCCATGAAAAGAAACAATTCTTTTTGCTGTCATTTCACTGCTGGTGTTATATGTTATGAGGTTACCTACCTTTCGTTAAAGCTGGATTCATTTTGATCTTGACATTTCTTATCACTTTTGCGTTTCCAATATTTCGTTACCAATGATAAGAGTAAAGTAACACATAATTCCGCTCTCTATTTCCTTTTATATTTTTTTATTGTCGTCATCGTGTTATTGTTTTCCAAATTTATAGAGATGGGGAAGACGTTATTGCAAGTTGAGGATGGCAAAAAAGGAGAGGACGAACTGATAGTCACGTTGAAGAGGATAGGGAAATTCAATAGATGATTCTCTTTATGATTACCAATTTGACTATTTATTATTTTCTATTTTATCTATTTTATGATTGCTTGCAAATTAGACTCCTAATATGGATTTATAGGTAGTATACTGTTCATTACTAGCATATATTTTTGTTTCTTTGTGTTGTTTTGATTTTATCATTAGTTTGTATTGAGGTAAAATGCGGTAAAATGCTTTGGTATCCAGTTAGACCTTTGTAAACATTGCTCAGAGAAGGACAGGAAAAACTCTTGAAAGATAATGGATGAAGAGTCTTACATTATAGTATCTTGTCTCGTTTATTAATTGTTTTGTAATGTGTAAGACAGTTTATTTCCCCTTCTATTCTCAGGACTAATTTTCTCTGTGTTGCAACAGAGATCAACGGAGATGGAGTTCTTCTCCGACTATGGTGATGCGAATAGGTTCAAAATTCAGGAGGTCATAGGAAAAGGAAGCTATGGTGTTGTTTGCTCTGCAATAGACACTCATACTCGTGAAAAAGTGGCAATAAAGAAAATACACGACATTTTTGAACACATTTCTGATGCTGCTCGAATTCTTCGTGAAATAAAGCTTCTCAGGCTTCTGAGACACCCAGACATTGTTGAAATCAAACACATCATGCTTCCACCTTCGAGGAGAGATTTTAAGGATATCTATGTTGTTTTTGAGCTAATGGAATCAGATCTCCACCAAGTCATAAAGGCTAATGATGACTTGACCCGAGAACACTATCAGTTTTTTCTCTACCAGTTGCTTCGTGCTCTTAAATACATTCACACAGGTTAAATCCTTTTCTCATCTATTTTCCATGGTGTTATCTTTTTTTAGAAGAAAGATAATTGTTCAATCCATTAATTTGCTAATCAGTTTGTATTCCTACATAAAGGAACATATCTATAATTAGAGGATTTATAGTGTGTCCTGCAGCTATTTCCGTAAAACTTGATAGTAAGATAATTTTTTTTTCCAATTTGTTGCATATGTTGTTTATTCCTATTTATCAGTTTTATCTTCTACTTGTAATGCACCACTTGGGTGAATGGGGGCTGGTGAATTGTGCTTTATGATTTGGTAAATGTATCTAACCATGAAGTTTTTGTCTGCAGCTAATGTTTATCACCGAGATCTAAAACCGAAAAATATTCTGGCAAATGCTAATTGTAAACTCAAAATATGTGATTTTGGGTTGGCTAGAGTAGCTTTCAGTGACACGCCGACGACAATATTTTGGACGGTATTTCAGAAATCTAATTGTTTATATTTTATTTTTTCATTCTTCAGTGTCATTTGTCCATTTTCTAAGAGTTTGTAGTTGATAGTTTTTTGGATGATGGTACAAATACAGGATTATGTTGCTACAAGATGGTATAGGGCTCCAGAGTTGTGTGGTTCATTTTTCTCAAAGGTATTATTCTGCATTTTTCTGTGCTTATTTTTCAAGAAATGCATATTTTTGAATTTATATTAAAACTTTATACTAACTATAATATATAAAGAATGTATGCTGCTATATGTCACAAATATTCACTTCATCGAGATTTAACTTTCAGTTTATTTCTACTGCTTTTTTGCTGACTAGTTATTTAGTTGCTTACTGGAGACCTATTTATTCTTGTAAACGAGATAACTTAGTGCAGTGTTAGAAGGTGTTGCTTAGCTACCGTAAACTTGTGGTTCAAAGTTGAGCACGTAAAAAAAAGGAGAATTTTTGGGTCTAAGGAAGAGTCTCACACTCCATTAATCAATAAATCAATCTATTTTAGAAGTGTCTCACTGAAGCACCAATATCATAAACAATAGTGATCTAGTCGAGGGCAAGGATGTGATAAAAATGTTACAAAATGATTATTTGCTGTATTATTTAATAAACTATCTTGTTATATTATATAGATGTTGGCACCTCTGAAATATGATGTCATGATTGCTTCTTGGGTTACTATCTATTATATCTAAGTTTGTTATAGTTCTATGACTTATAGTGAAAAGTAGTCCGTAGTATTATATCTAATATTTGTCTGACCTCAATCACAAATGTCAATGTTTATTTTTTATGGCATCTGTACAGTATACGCCGGCAATTGATATATGGAGTATAGGCTGCATTTTTGCTGAGGTTTTGACTGGGAAACCACTGTTTCCTGGAAAGAATGTTGTTCACCAGCTGGATTTGATAACTGATCTTCTTGGAACACCTTCCATGGATACCATTTCACGAGTATGAATCAGCTCCTTTATTTATTATATAACTGTTATTTTACAAGTTTACACCATTAAATACATGTATGCTACTTCTATTTGTACTTAGTTCAATATATTTTTGGTTTAGGTGCGAAATGAAAAGGCTCGGAGATATCTTACCAGCATGCGCAAGAAGCAGCCTGTGGTCTTTGCTCAGAAGTTTCCAAATGCCGATCCTTTGGCTCTCAGACTATTAGAAAGGCTACTTGCTTTTGATCCAAAGGACCGTCCAACTGCTGAAGAGGTTTTATATGCCCTAGTGTTTTTATATAAAAAATAGGAAAACTTATCTTGACAATATGGCATCTACATTTGTTTGTTTCTTTTCTACTTGCTTTTGATACTGAGGATCTTCCAACTGCTGAAAAGGTTTTATACAGTCCCAAGTGTATTTGATATAAAAATAGGAAAACTTATTTTTCCTGACAATGTTGCATTTACATTTATTCTTTTTTTTTTCTTTTTCTTTTTTTGTGCATTGTGCCTTCAATGCGAATATTGTTTTCCTTCATAAAATTCTTATTTGTCAAAATAGGAGATCCATTTTGATAACACTGTCTCTATTCCCTATAGACGGTGTCACACTTTCTCTTGGGAAGTTATGATATCTTTGTATTGATTTTGTTGAGCTTCTCCGTTTTGTGTTTTGTCAGGCCTTGGCTGATCCTTACTTTAAGGGATTGTCCAGAATCGAAAGGGAACCGTCTTGCCAGCCAATTTCGAAGATGGAATTTGAATTTGAGAGGCGAAGGGTTACAAAGGAGGACATACGAGAATTGATATTCTGTGAGATATTAGAGTACCATCCTCAGCTGCGTAAAGATTACCTCAATGGAATTGAGAGAACCAATTTTCTGTATCCTAGGTAATAACATTTTTCTCGTTCTTTTTGCTTGCTTACTGTCTCTCCATTTGAACACATAAATTTATTGATGATTGTGGTGCTTTTCTCATGTTCAGTGCCGTTGACCAATTTAAAAAGCAGTTCGCTCACTTAGAAGAAAATGGTGGTAAAAATGGGCCTGTGATTCCCCTTGAGAGAAAGCATGTTTCTCTTCCTCGGTATGCTGTTTGTTGTATTTTATTGTCTGTTTCTTTTGAACCATAGTTATGTGAAATAGTGAACTGAATAAAAAAGCAGAAGATGGAGAAATATTTTTATATAACTAATTGCTGTCTTCATATTATTCAGCATTCTTTGAACATTATTAAAGATTCCTTTGTTTGGCCTGTGGTATCTGAAAAATGTTATAGTGAAAGTAGAGTTCTAATTGGTGCGTATGGAAGTATCTCATTTGGTTTGCTATATGCATTCTTGTAATTTTAGTTGTCTATACTGTGTTACAATGTGTCCTTCATTGCACCGTTCTTGTTTGTCTCTCATATCGGATATAGAAGGGAACAATCTTTCTGCTCTATACGATTCTAATAATTTTGAGTACTTAATTTTATGATTTTCTGCAGGTCTACTATTGTACATTCAAATTCAATCCCCGCAAAAGAACAACCAGCTGTTTCTATTATAAAAGATCGGCAGAATGGTGAAGAAGCATGCATAAGAAACTCCAGAGATTCGGATGGGCTTCATAATTGTCTATTGCGAACCTTGCAGCCACCGCAGAGGATACCACACGGTACTTCTACAGCAAAACTTGTTGATTTGTTATTGTTGCTTTGATTTATTTTCATTTAATTATTATGCTTTTTTCTGGTGATTTTTTTCCTCGCTGTTTAATTGTTTGAAACTACTGATGTTCAGCCAAACCGGGACATGTTGGTGGGCAAGTTTTACCATACGAGAGTGGAAATGCCATCAAAGAAACACATGATCCACGAGCTTTAGTCAGAAACAGAGTCCTGTCTCCCCAGGTTATTCCTTTGGCTTACTGTTACAATAGAAATAGCACAGGAAAACAGGAAAGACCTGTACCGGAGACGGAGGGGGAGTTGTCTAAATCTTCTAAACAAATACCTCATTGTGGCATGGCTGCCAAATTAGCTCCGGATATAGCCATTAACATTGATAGCAACCCATTCTATATGACCCGAGCTGGAGTGACAAAGGTGAACCACCATGTCGAGGATAGAATCACGATAGACACAAATCTGCTGCAAGCAAAAGCTCAATATGGTGGACTTGGTGTTGCTGCTGCCACTGCTGCAAATGTTGCTGCTCACAGAAAAGTAGGTACCATTCAATATGGTATGGCAACAACCATGTATTAAGGCAGGGACCAGTTTGTGATGGCCTGAGGGGCTAGTCTTGTTTCGGGGGTGGCCGGGTGGGTGCTGCTGTCTTCTTTAAAGCCAACTTCCTGCAGTAGAGATTCTCCTTTCTCTTTCACATATTGTAAATTTTGCTCATTAACACAAACTCGGTTGAGCTCGATATGTTCAATGGAAATTCCCAAGTCAGGATCTTGCTTTGATCTCTTGATTATGATACAGATTATGGTCATGGTGAGAAATGCTCAATCTGTTCTAAAACTTTGAACAGAAATATATATGAAAGTTACCATAGCTACATGTCAAGAAAGTACTGTATATCCTCATTTGTCGCCTTTCTTTATCAAATCGCGTCTGCAATAAAATGGACAGGATATAAGTTAGAAACTATACATCATTTCTAACTTTCAAGTTTTCGCCTCCGACCCGAGAAAACACACGGTCAAGCCAAGCCCTTACCCGCCTGAATGGAATTCATATCTCCTTCGTCTGGGATGAGTCGCATCCTTAACGGCCCCCACCTGCCTTGACCTTGATGAATGAGGTAAATCGCAAGTTATGTATTCAAGAGTACAAGGTGGAAGGATATTTGTACACTTGCACTTAAGGGTCAAATTCATATTTCAGGTTCGAACTCTTGACGAGGCAGCCTCAAACAAAGTTGAAGTTTTTCCACATACCATTTTTACCACTTGGAGATGTGCCTTGGAGGCAGCTACACATAATTTCTACATCTATGTGAGATGGATCAAACCAGATCTTGAAAATGTTCCGACACAGAAGAAACGGGCATTATTCCATCAAAACAGAAACCTTAATCCCTCTTCAGTGGCGAAGGCCAACATCGAGTGACCCATAGCAGCAACATAATGAATGGATATATAAAATTATGGTGTTTTAGTCTAAGCTAATTTTTAGGCAAAACTTTGCAATTAAATTGTTTTACAATATTCCTACGCGTAAAATTTATATTGTTTAATAAATATAAAAAAAGAACTAAACAAATTAGTTATTTTTATAGTATCACATTACCTTCGAGTGCAAGGCTATCGTATCAAAAGTTAAACTTGAAAGTTACCAATTTCAATAACCAAATAAAGTTTAAAAAACTCGAATTTGTCGTGTTGAACACTTCTTTACCACGAATTCATCACAATAATCTCCATTCTGATTAGTAGATGGATTAGATCTTGTGTTCTAGGCTATTTACACCCTTAAAAGGAAGACTGAAATCATATCACTAATAGTCCATTATTTAAAATTTTAATCACATTGTTAAAAAAAATCACTATTTTAGAACTTATTTTCCCTAAAATTTTCACTAAAATGGAAGAGTAATGCTATTTATCCCCACTGGGGATGAAAACACAGTCTACATGGCGTTAATGTGACATTAAATGATAGATGAAATTAAATAAGTCATTTAATTTCACATTTCATTTAACCTATTATTTAATGCCACATATACTGTGTTTCCATCCCCACTGGGGATGAATGATATTACTCAAAATGGAATCCAAACAAGGGTTATATCTCATCCAGCCCATTGCTTGGACAAATGCAATGCTATTTATCATTATGATGATTAAACATTGGTGATGTGCTAATCTATTATTTCTCACATTTCTCTCTCTCCTCTCCCTCTTATAAAATTTGAACCGTTCAATCTCATTATTTCATATAGATTGTCGATATTCCATCTTATAATGATTCTTTTCAAACCCCGTTTGATCTACATTATTATCTTATTAAAATGAAAAATATGATCGTTATCCATCACATCAATATTTAAATTCAAATTTTCTATCTTTTATGTGGGCCCCAATAACGACTATATTTTTCATTCTCATTCTAGAAATAATTTGGCTCAAACAGGAAACTTGTAATTCTATTTTTAAGCATGGATCCTAATTACCCAAAAAGAGGTGGCTCTCACACCTTTCTCCACGTGCCGCCAACAATCTCTAAAAATCCGATCTTTTCTCTCGCCCAACCACTCAAAAATATCTTTTCACTTTTTACCAGTCAAAAATCAGAAACCCTAGTAACTCGGCATTCTCAAGAACCGATTCGCCGACATTCGAACAACGGTACAGCTTCAATTGTCCCATTTCTATCCCAAGAAATAAAATACAAAGCTATAGTTTATATTACTGTAATTCTTCTGTAGATATCTGTTACATTCTGTTTGGCTGTTCACAGATCGTATTTGCTCACAGTTAACAATGTACGCACGTTTTACTTTTTTTTTTTAATTTAGCGTTTTTCAGTTTCGATTTTGTCAATTTCAGGATTCTTTTTAACTTTTGATGGGATGGGTAATTTTTTGATTTATTTTAATGATTTTTTCCTTTTCATAAAGATTTATGATGGCGGACGAGACGATGATCAACGGTGAATACTCTGATGATCGGACGGTGGAAATTACTGGGGATGAAGCTTCGTCTAAAATTTCAGTTCTCAGCCAAAAGATCGATGGACTTGAGCAGGAAAATGAGAAGATAATTTCCGAGAACAAGAAGTACAAGGAGAGGATTGAGGAATTGAAGGCCTCTGTTAAAGATTCGGATGCAAAAAATGTGGAGTTGAAAAAACAGGTTGAAAGTTCTGAATCTGAGAACAAGGCTCTTGGGGTGGTGGCGGCTCGAGCTGCGGAGCTTGAAGCCGAAGTGGCACGTTTGCAGCACGACTTGGTATCTGCGATGAGTGATTTGCAAGAATCAAATGTTGAGTTATCAGAGGTGAAAAAGAATTTGGAGGAAATAAAAGGAAGGGATAAGGAGAAGGATGTTAAGCTGGCGGCAATTGAGAAGGAGAGGGTTTTGTTGATGTTTAAATTCAGTGAATTGGAGGTGAATAAGAGTGATTTTAGGAATGAAATGGAAGGGAAGGAAGAGGAGATTCGAAATTTGAAGAAGAAAGTTGAGGAATTGGAGGCTGTGGTGGGAAAGAATGAGGGATTGGAGAAGTTGAAAAATGAGTTGGAAAAGAAGGTTGAGGAAATGGAAAGGAAAATTGGAGTTTTGGAGAGTAAATTGGATGAGGAAGTGAAGGCGAAGGAAATGTTGATTATGGAAGGTGTTAATGGAGATATTAATAGGGAGATTGTGGTCAACAATGAAAAAAAGGGCTTGATTGGTGGTCTAAAGGAAAGGGATTGGGCGGTAATGGCGGGATCAGCTGTTGCTGCTGCTTCGGTGTTGGGTGTTGCCTGCTACTTTCGACACGTCTCTAGTAAGCACTAAGCAATGATAGGATGCATGGAAACATGCAGGAGTTAGAGGTCAGGAGAGCTTTATTCTAACCCAAGAAAAAAGAGTTTTCAATTTTGATAAGTTATATTTCTTTTGTTTGTTTGGGTTTCTATTTCTGACTTCTGAGTGTGGTGATTTTACTTGATAACAGTAGTAACTTTTTAATAATATTATTGTTGCCTAGTACTGGAACAATATAGGTTTCGTTTAGAAGCCTTCAAGCTGGGGAATACAGTTTGGTGATTATTGTGAATACAACTGAAATTTGGATATTATGAAATCAAATACGTGGGGAATGATTTTATAGTTTGGACTGCTCACTGCTTGAAATTTGGATATGTTTCTATGGATGTCACCTTCATAATTTATTATGGTGCTCTATTTATGGTTTACAGTTGTTTCACAACATCATAACGGTATGATTAGTCCAGATTTATCATTGTTGTGTTTTGAGATCCGTCCTTGCTTTTATGAAAGAGGAAAATTTGTTTGGAACTTCATGTGGTACTTCTTAGGAAATTATTGACGTTCTCCAAATTAGTTGAGTCAGGTAATATATATTATGTATAATAGTATTAATTGTTATGATCTTCTTTTGAATTCTGCGTTAACGGAGTTTAGCTTTCTTTTCTGATTATGGCATTTCTCATGTTAACTTTATTATCTTGTGAACATAATGGGCTTGCTAGAAGACAGTGCTTGAATTTCTGAGGAAGTTTAAGGTGTGAATTTTATATTTTATTGGCTTTCCCCGAATCTCATTGCACCATTTATCAGCAAATGATTTCAGTAATTGAAACGCTGTTCTTTCTGTGCTATATCTTGAATCCTTGCAAGAAGATCGCTGATACACATTTGCTTCCATTTGGTTTGGGGAATTGGCCTTGAGTTGTTTCATTTTTAGATGATCCGATTTGTTTTTGTCTTTTTACTCTGCTTGAATTCCTGTATATTATTCTGGAGTCATTGAATGGAGCTTCTTTTCTTTGTCTGGTTTCTAAGGGCATCCAAAGTTCTGGTCTCGGTTTTTTTTTATATGATGGAGAATTGGTTATTAAATGAGTGGAGCATTGTGCTTGTCCAACATAGGTGTTCAGGTTTTGTTGCATTTTTTGAGACTAATCATCCCATATAATTTGAGTTGAGGCAACACAGCCAACAATCATCAATTTCAATTGATACTCTGCTCTGTCCATTTAAACATCATTTTTAGCACACTACATTGAGTACATTATATTTAGTTATTGCAATGATCTGTGATCAGAGAATTATTAGTTCTATATAATGAAGAAATTATTTGTGATTGTGCTAAATCCTACTAAGCTTTGTGGTTTACAAATGACTATAGGTTTTCTAAACTAGGAATTTAACACACTGATATGCTAAAAAAATTTCGTTAAGATTGAGTAAAAGTACTTATTTATCCTTCATATTTTAAATAAGCCAAAAAAAATTAATAAAAATGCGAGTAAATATTTGTCCATTGTCTTAAAGTATGCTTAAAATATTTTTTGGACGAAAACAATGATTAAAGACGATTTGCTAGTTAATGAAAAGTTTGATAATAATGGGATGAAACAAAAAGTTATAAATGTGAAATGAATAAAGGTTAAGTACCTTCAATGCAATTAAAATGTGGTGTTATAAAAAGACACTATACCTAACCTACCCTTGTGTAAAAGTTCTTGAAATACACCAGAGCTTCTTCTCTACATTTCAGAGGCGAGAGAGATCTCAACTTTCTTTAATTTAATACAAAACATTCCAACCACGAAAATGATATGACAAATGCTATTCGTCATTGTGCTCAATAAACAACCATCAGCAATCTTTTTGAAGTCCAAGCTTTATCCACAATTTTAGCGGTAGGCTCCTTTCAAGCATTTCTATGTTCTGCGATGACACAGATGGAAAATGTTAGGAAGAAGAAAATTTTGAACTGAAATGTATGTGGATGATCTTATCAAATGATATGCTGTTATTATGTCATATGCAGTTGTGTTAGAACTCTCACGGCTTCTTTCATTTAAAGACATGATCAAAAAGAGTATACTTATTCATGACAAAATTTACAGAAAAGTATGTGTGAAATTCTGAGGAAGCGAGGAAATATGGTATATATAGTACTTGTAATTCATTGTCTTTAGTTATTGTGTTGAAGTAATTATGAAAATGAACTTGAAGGTTTTCATTGAAGATTATCTGGCATGGGTACTTACTCGTAATAACTGTTCTTAACCTTTGAGAACATCAAGCAAACCACAGTACATCCAAGAAGCTCGGACTCGTGGAGTTGCAGCAGCAAAATGGCTGCTAAATGTTTTGAGGGAGGGAGTAGTTAGTTGATGCAGCTTTCCTGAAAAAACAGTAATTATATACTAAAACGAAACAATCAGTGTATGTTTGGTCTAGTTCTGTTCAATCCTCTACTGAATATGCCATCAGTGGCGAACCGAATGAATTCAGTACCTGAATCATCTATGATCCTGCTGCTAACATATGCTGGTAGTGGCAAACTGGCATCATTTTCATCTGACGTTGGCAATTTGGTTCCCTCAGTTCCCTTCCATGGTGATTCAATTAGAGCATCAGAAACATGATCATTATTTTCCTCAGATTCTTGATAAATTTGCATCTTTTCTAACAGAGGAAGCCCTCGAATTCACCAAAGATGGCTGTGGATCAGAGAGAAGCACCATTTTCTCAACTTCTTCTTCCACTTGAGCAATGTAAGATGAATCTGTTATATTCTTCACCAAGTCCCCTCGAGTGAATTCTTCCACAAAACCCTGACAGCCGAAAGCCCGGTTTCGAGAACAGAGTTGCCTTCCTCGGTTTCTTCATCTTGCTCAGGTTCAGAACTTATCTTTTCTACTTCAACCGATTTTGATTTCCTCGAGGGAAGTTCTCTGGACTAGAATTCCCGGACTCCTCCATTGCCAATAATAATGGCTTCCTTTTCACTCGGTTCTCTCTTTATTGCCAATAATAATGGCTTCTCTCTTTAGTACATTGAGTTTGCATATTAGGTGAGGAAACATTGTCACTTGGTCGTTTATTATCTTGTTCTTGTAGGATTTTTTCCTTGTGCTCTGGTCCATGATGGTTTCGTGCTGCTTGCTTTCTAAGAGTATGTTTGGGAGAGACTTCATTTCCAACCTCACATTCTGTGGGATTCATACATTTTTATACTACATTTTTTCAAAAAATCTTTGTTTGCTTAAAAAAATCTCTTCCTAACAAGTTCTAATTTGCATAAGATTTAATCAGTTTAGCCCCACACCTCACCACACCATACCATGGAGACTAAAAGAATGACCAACGGGGTGAATTTATTACAAATTTAAGTGACTGAAAAAGAGATTGCTCTTGCACAGTTTGAACACATTCGTTTTATCTTCTGTTTTCTTGCATTCAAGATTGGCCTTTGACCAACTGTAGCACTGTTTTTCCCATGTGTTCTGAATCAGGTTATTTCTCCTCTTCTTTCTCTGTGTTTGGTTTAATTTTGGAATGGGGAAACCTGTAGACCTCTGTCTTCCTATCCTATGCATGATTTGACGGTTAAGTCTATGCATCATTCAGGCCTGTTTGACAGCCCTTGTTTTCCTTGGAAAATGGAAAATAATTTCTTTTTCTAACCATTTTGACTTGTTTGATGGCTTCTTTTTCTAGGCAAAATCTTTTCTAACCTCTTACCTCACGCGCCCAAGTTCCTTGATTTTGGGGAAATTCTTTTCCCACCTTTTAGGTGGGAAATCCTTTTCCATCTGTGCTGTTTTTTTTTTTTTTTGTCAATGGAAATAAATTTCATAACCAATTGTAAAAAAAAAAATTCACTTTAATGGACAATTTTCATGTAAAACAAAGTCAAACGAACACTAAACTTTGATAAAAAAATGATTTTTTAGGTAAAAAGTTATTTTTTTTTTTACTTTTTGACAATGGAAACAAATTTTATAACCAATGGTAGAAAAAATTATCACTTTAGTGAAAAATTTTCATAAAAAACGAAGCTAAACGGACACAAAATTTAAAAATTTTCAGGGTAGAAAATTATACCAATCAAACACACATAATTAACAATTCCCTGGAAAACAATTTCCAGGAAAATACTTTCCCTATAAAACATTTTCTTTCCACCCATTTTTCACCCTTCCTATCAAACGGACCCTTAACAATTTTAAAGAAGAAAAAAGTTTTGAAAGTGGTTCGCTACGATCAAACGCTGCATGTCAAATATAAACCAAATGGTCGACTCATGAGTGGGCTTTTGACAATAGTATTTTGTACGAGTGGACCTAAAGTCCAAACAAATTGAAGGTCGAGAATAAGAAGCCACACTCCTAATCCTACCCCTCTTTTCAAAAACAAACCTCGATAATTTTGTAACTTCGAAATATTTAAAACGTTACTCAATCCAAGGATGTGAATTTAACCGGATGTGAATTTAATAGTTAAATCGTGTGTAAGGTTCTCTCTTTTCATTTATGAATTTAAATCAAATGTTAACACATTGTAATGACATATGCTAATAATATTCATGTCCAAAAGCCTTATTATTGTTTGGATCATGCTACATGTACCGAATTTTTTTATCGAATCTTTTACCTACTACTCACATTGGGATGTTGATCACATTGTCGAAATTTTTAAATACACGCGAGTCCTGCGCATTATGTAAGAGAGGGTAATCCATTATGTACAAATCATTAATAACAAATGGATTAACCCCTACAAAAATGCGTGGTCAAAGATAGGTCAATTGTGAGCCTTACTCCTAATGAGCAAATAAGTTATTTGACTTATTTTTTAACGTGAACTCCGAAGCATGATAAGAGCTTATTTGCCAAACATGGCTTTACTTGTGCGGTTTAGCTATATGCTTATTTGCCAAACATGATTAATCAGTTTAAAATTGTTGTATAACTAATTTTTAGTGTTTATGTCAATCTCCACGATGGTTGATGAGGAAAAAGAAAAATGGAAGACACATAGTTTTTAAACTTGACCTGCACTAACTCGAATTAGTGTTTCAACGCTAACTTAGGGATTGAACTGATGAATCAATTCCGCTCAAATATAATAAAAAACAAGTTTTATTATAAAAATTATCATTTACTAAATTAATCCTTTGGTTAATGGGCGTGGATTTAATAGTAGACTAATCTAAAAGAACGGCTCAAACCAAATCGATGGTCGGGTAATGGGTTTTCCGGTTCAACCGCTGGGCGAACCGGGTTTTAAAAGACTGCTTTAACGTGACACCTGCAACTGCAAGCTCATCCAAAAGAGTAAAAAACAACGCATTTTAAAAGAATTTCAGTTTCAAGTTTTACCCTTTGTCCTTACACTTATCCTTGACCTATTCTCTGTGCACAGCCTTCCTCTTCCTCGTGATTCGTGTCCACCCCGCGAACAAACAAAAACTCATCAGTTACAGATAGGGGCTGAGTATGAAGGAGAGACAAAGGGCTTTTCGGCTAGCATTCTGTGGGAGAAAGTTCTTTTGAACCAATACTACTGCAGTATTTCTATTGCATTATTTAGCTCTTGCATCTTTACTCTGTATTGAACAAACGCCTCTTTCAGCTGATGGCTATGGCATTGCATGCTGCTGTACACGTTTTGGGCACATGGGTTTTCTTCCCAAATCCCAGAGGTAAAAGGGGGTTTTGTTTTACATTTTTAATGGCTTTTGTTTGGTGCAATGAATGATAGATATTTTGTTCCATTTTCCTTTGTTAATCTGTTTTGGAAACATGAATTTTGCTATGGAAAGGCCAAAATCTCAAGTCAATTAGTTGCCCATCTGTTATTTTTATCAGGTCATTCATCGATTTCATTGTTTTGCGTATCATTTTCCTCGAATGGCTCATTTGTGTTTCTTTTTTATGATTCTGATTCTTGTCGAAATTCATTCTGGATGGAGAGAATGGTTTTGAGTTTTGGCCAAAAGAAGCATTAATAACTCGGTAAATCATGAGAAATTACCTGTTTCTTGTGCTCATGGACTGATTCATGTTTCTTTTGGAAAACGTTGAAGAAATTCGAGACGTGGCTGCTAAACAATTTGAAATTTGAAACATTTTTTGTGAAAGAATAGTTGAATATTTCTGTTGATAGAAGAGGTTAAAGATTGTGATGAAATGTCCCGTCAAAATTAAAGAAGAACATTTGCAAGATGGGAGAAAAATGACATTTTCATTTCCAGCTTTTTTAAATGGAAGATTTTGATGTTGAGGAATTATCGGTGTTCTTCTCTCAAAATTTAGGGAGTCGATTGCTTGAATTTTTATCTATAAACTCACCTATACAGTCTTAAATTATTTCAAATGGATTTATCTTATTCGCCATGCCATTTTGAGTTATAATCTGGATCCCAGTAACATTCTTGTCCCACATACGATTCATTACTACAATTATAACACTATTTCCTGAAAACATGGTGCCTAGTAAAGTACATTCAACACCAAAAGGCATGAAAATGAGAAGGAAAAAAGACAATAAAAAGGTCGTCGCAACTCACGATTATTACCGCACAAAATTAGCTGATTTTGGTTTAGTGGTTAGTTCATAATTAAGCTGCTAATATTAATAACTTATCTTACTTTCTCTGTAACATTACAACCTAGGTATGGGACAATGCAAAAGTCTTGCTGCTTTGTTACTCTCTCTTTACATCACGCTTGATTTAATCTCACTCTTTCTGTTCAGGCCCGGAAACGACTGCAATGTTCGCCTCGGAGATTCGGACCTGTTCAAGTTTTGAAGATGAATGAATTAGCAGTTTGCTAAAGCATGTAGATTGTTAAATATATAATTATTGTAGTCGGGAATGAAGCCATTGGTCCGTAAAGCATCATTTATCAACATCTGTAACATATTGATGATTCCCATAATGGGATTGACGTGAAACTATCTTGAATTTGGAGTTTTTGTGGATTCTGAAGATTCCATTTTTTATTTTTTTGAACTTTGATGTCTATGAATTACTATTGTGATTTCCATATTTTTCTCGCACCAATTCCTTATTATCATAGAGCATTGAGGTTTCGGTGCCTACTATAGTAAATGGATGCTGGTGCTCGTAAGAGAGCCCTGGATAACTTTTCTGTTTGCGGTTTAAGTCATCTTTTCTTCTAGTTTAGTGCCTGATCATCGATGTCCTTGTTAAAAGTTCAGCAAAATATGCATTTGTTCTGATGCACAGTTTCATAGTGCATTGCTCACAATATGTGAAGAAAAGACTGTTATTATTTGTTGCTGTATATAATAAGAGATAAAGAGAATACATTTGTCATATTGGACTTGAATATTTGCAGGAGTACAAGCAGTTGAGCCTTTTTAGCTGGACACTTTCAGCCAGGGACGGATCCAATATCGGATTACAAGTCGAACTAATACGTAAAAAAAAAAAAAGTTACACATGATTTTTTTTTTTGTTTTTACAATATTTTTTTCTAACTAAAAAAAAATCGGGGGGGCTATAGGCTGCAGCCCCCCCACCATCCGTCCCTGCTTTCAGCAATTTTTCCTCTCGATTCTCAGTACCAACAACTCGGAATCCGGGTATGAATCTTTGACTTCATACGATCTGATTTGAGAGTCTGTGTTTTTATTTCCAAATCGACGCAATGAATTTTGAGTTGGGGAGAAGTCATATAGACAGATGAGTAATCAACATTTATTGCAAAACAAAATCCACCATTTCTTACAAATTTTCATAAAAACAATGTATCTTCTATTTAACATTTTAGACAAGAATCGGAATTTTTACGGAGTGATAAAACTTTAAAATTTACAAAAAGATTCCATTGCCGGGAATCGAACCCGGGTCTCCTGGGTGAAAGCCAGATATCCTAACCGCTGGACGACAATGGAATTGATGTCTCCTTTCTAGTAAGTGGATATTTATATATGAAAATCGTATAAAAGGAATTATAAACATCAAATAAAATCACTGAAAATAGAGATTTGGACAAAGAAGAGGTTCTAATAGTTGTGGTAAAGAGTTAAGTTATCACACCAATTCACCATGATTAAATCTACCGAAAAGGGTCCTAATCGAAATAATTAGTCAATCTTACAAAGTAATAAATAACAACTTAAAAAGGTAAAATTATAAGGCTAAACAATAGATACCATGAAACTAGAGTCTCAATCTAATCTAGGTTAAGGTCAATATAAAGATGCCAAATCACGAGCAAAGCATGCAATTAGGTATCAAAAATTAGATAAAATAGTTCAAACTCAAATACATAATCGATATATATTTAGGGTTGTAAGAGTTTTGAAAATCAAAATCCTCAATATTAGTGATGCCCTATCTAAAGGGGTTAGTTACAATTTGAAAGATTTCCATAAACCACTTGAATAATGTTTTGTCATGCACAATTATGTTGAAGTATTGAACCACACGAAAAATAGCACAAGCTCAACATTAATCTTATCTTTGATTGTTGAACATGGAGACGCATGAAATTTTACAAAAACTAGGATATTTTACGTTAGAACCAACAAATTTGTACGATATTGTTTAATATTATAAATCTTGAGCTATAAACAAAGGAATCCGGATTTCAATATCTCATCGATTGTGATTCTTGTGGCCTACCAACTTATAGTTTAATTCTTTAGTTAATGAGAACGTGACGTATCCTCCAATTTGAAAATTGAAAATCCCATTGACTTGTGATTTACTCAAACTGTAAAGAAATTACAAGAAGTAAGAACAATGAAATAAATTTGCTTCTTGTTTGTTGAATCTGTGATTCTCAGTATCTGTCACAGAAATGGGGTTATTCGGTGCCAGTGCTGGTGGAAATGGCGGCATATGGGGAATGGGGTCGTGTCATCTCAATATTCAGAAGAGGAGTGACGGTAAGAGGAACAGAACCAGTGGAAATTCGAAATCCTCAAGCTCAGTGGAAGCCACAGGAGGCGCTGCCGGTAAACGGTTCCCACTCAAGCAAGCTGCCACCGCTGCCAACCTTGCCCTCGCCGGCGACACCATTGCTCAGATTCGCCACCTCTGGGTCTGAAACAAAGACATCGTTGCCCATCCTCGTGATTTCTGTTAGAAATATAAATAATATCTAAAACCGAAACTAAATCTAGATGCAAATAACCAAAAGCCTAGGATCTATATCATGCCAGAATATTAGGATTCACGAATTCGGGTTATATATCTGGTTCCATTATGAACGATTGTTTATTATTGCGGAATTATTATGACAATCTGATGAACATGAACGAATGGGTGCGATTTGTGATCTTCCTCTACCAAAACGCCTTATTTCCTCAATGGAACCATCGTCTCTCTTCCAGATGGGGAGAAGGGAAACTATGTATAATTTGGTATATTGGGCACCATAATCAAAGAGGTCTTTATATATTGCTTAATTAGGGTTCCCATAATTCCCTAATTATAACAATATTGGTATCTACTCAATTAGCCCATATTTATTAAATAGCTATGTTTCTTGCTGTAGTTTACATTTTTATGGACTGTTCTAGATATAGATAACACGGGGTTTAGGTTTGTCCTTTGACCTATTTGAGTTATGATCTATAATTCAGTTTAGTTATGAGAATCATCAATGCAAACAGAGAAGAAGTATGGTGAAGATTCTAGGGTTTTTAAGGAGCTTTACCAATCTCTTTACTTGTCCTCTGTTGGGCTGTGGCAAAATGAACGATGTGTTTTTAGAAAGATACACAATTTATGTGCAATGTGTGTAATCTACTTCCAAATAGCCAGGATCATTTCCTAAACTCCTTAACGATAGACTGCATCAGCCCACGACAGGATGGCACTATCATTTCTTAACAAGAAAATAGACTCGATAAGGCTTCAAAAAAAATCTTTTGTGAAGCTCATTTAAATGCTTATAAGTTATCAAGAGTTTACCTTTGCCCATTCCTAGTTAAAGGGAGTTGAAATGACTTGTATCTTTTCTTTTCATGCTACTAGGCAGTTGAAAGGACTCGTATCCTTTTTATTCATATATGTTGATAAGGAACTGTGAATTGCTATTTGCCTATATGTTATGATAAAAATGAACAATGCTATAACATTAGATAACACGAGAGAATAACTTTGGACATGAGAGAAAATGAGTGGAGATGAGAACAAGTTAGGATGTTCCCCCTCGTTTGGTTTCAAATGATATCAGAAACAAAATAAAAGTTAGAAATTGATCAAACGATTATTTGCATTCTTGTCCCATATCATCTAGATATTTTATATCTACGATTAGTTTCTAAACTGTCTAGCAATATGTGAAAGTGTCGAGGTTTTATGAACCAATTTTACAAATATTAAGCCTTGACCTAAAAGATAAATGATTTCAGAGAGATCCTGGACTTTTAGTTCATTCTCAATCAAATATTATCTTGGTAACAAAAAGCGTAGGCTGCACCATGTAAATGTGCTTCTCACTGCAGAAATTTGTTTATCAATTAATTTATGCTTGATATGTACTATCCATTCATGAATAGGAAAACATAATGTGCACGTGCACGTGCACGACTTCTATTTAGTACGCATTTTTAGGTGCTAATGAAAGTTAGCAGAGACAGTGTCTGGCATATCATCTAATGCCATGTCATCCAACATCACCAACAAATTATTTTCTTCATCATTCTACAAAGATTATCAGGAAGTTTGTTTTCCTTCTAAGTCCTGATAACTTTAGCATATTAACATTGCATATACTTCCTTTGTTTGTTCATCAAGTACCCTCCTGGTAAAGGCACTCAAGATCCAAGCTGATCATTTCTTCTGTCATTCTCAAGATGAACTATTGACAAATACAACATATCTAAGAACTTGTTTCTCTTTTTCATGTTAGTTTTATAGCAAGGAACTTTTATGCTGAATAGCCTAAATTCATTCATTTGATTGACAGCTACTTAAATATTATTTCCTAACAAATTCTACCTTAGGATATAATGGAGTTTGTGTTGTCCGAGCATGACTGGATTAGAGCCCTCCGGATGACTTCATACGGTTTCCTATTATATGGTCCTGGTTCCTATGCATGGTATCAGTTCCTTGATCATAGCATGCGAAAGCAAACTGTTGAGAACTTATTGATGAAGGTGGGTTAGCTGTGACCTTTGAGCCTTGACTGCACTTGGGATATTGCAGACAACATTGAAATTTTTTTTGGTTTTCCTTCTTGCAGGTTTTGTTAAATCAAATTGTACTAGGTCCAACTGTAATTGCTGTTGTTTTTGCATGGAGCAATTTGTGGAAAGGGAAACTTGCAGAGCTTCCAAATAAATACAAAAAAGATGCCCTTCCTACCCTTTTTTGGTAAAGTCCTTGAATTTTAGTCTGATTCCATGTTTACGTTTTACTGAAGTCTTTTATTATTATGTCTCCAGGATTTAGATTCTGGATTCCTGTGAGCATATTGAATTTTTGGTATGTAACACTCTGTCCTTGTTCCTCCCTGTCTTCTCTCCCCTTCCCTCCCTCCTCTCTTCTAGCATGATTAGAACCCTCATCCCAGTCATTGTCACTGAAAGGAGAAGAGATGCAAGTATTTGTTCAAGAAGCACAAGGAAGTAAAATAATTTTGAAGCTTATCATTGTTTAGTAATCAAGCATAACCTTTTGAAACAGATTATATTCGTTCTCTGGGGATGGTTCTTCGGACCTTGAATGCTAAGTTTCCTAAATATAATCTAGTTAGTGTTGTGACTATGCACACTGCTAAGATAACTGAGAAGAATTGACCCTTAAAGCACAGACAAAATATCATTTAGTTCAAATGAGCCTTTGACCATGGATGAAGACAATGGAATCCATTAAAAACATGAGATTACAAGGATTCTCATGCTCTCTCACCTAAATCCTCTCTACTGATTAGTTACAAACAATAAGATCACTCATAATCAACCTGAAATACAAGTCCTGTCAACTTGTTGGATCAATCCTCGGCAGTTTCATTCATTCACCCTATGTCAGAAAATGAAGCTCTTCCCTTATTAAAAGCTGTACCAAACGTAAAAACTTGGCAGAGGAAATTACATGGGATCAGGTGTTTAAAGTTTCAAATTCAAAAATCAGGAACCAAGTTTTAATCTTCAAAAATCAGGTGCTATATAAAAACCTAACCCTAATTTTTTACTCTCCACCCCCTCCCCTCCCCTCCCCTTCCCTTTCTCTTCCCATCTCCACCGCCATTTCACCCCTTTCCCTCCCCCTCCACCTCCACCTCCACCTCCACCTCCACCTCCCCATCCCCTCCTCTGTTGCGATTCGCAGCAGCTGCTGCGAATCTGGAATTGCAGCAGCAGCTGCTGCGAATCAGCCAACGGCGACGCTGTTGGGGTATGTGGGTGGGTTACTTCGACGCCGTGGGTGTGGCGGATTGCTGTTGTTGGCTGTTGGTGGTGGTGGTTGGTTGGCGGTGGTGGTTGTGGTTGTGGTTGGCTGTTGGTCTATTGTTGTTGGGGTTGGTGGATCTATTGCTGTTGGCTGGCGGTGGTGGTTGTTGTTGGCTGTTGGTGGTGGTGGATCTATTGTTGGCTAGTGGTGGTGGTTGTGATTGGCTGTTGGTCTTGTTGGGGTTGGTGGATCTATTGTTGTTTGTTGGCGGTGGTGGTTGTGGTTGGCTGTTGGTGGTGGTGGATCTATTGTTGGCTGTTGGCTGGTGGTGTGTGGTTGTGGTTGGCTGTTAGCTGGAGGTAGTGGTTGTGGTTGTGGTTGACTGTTGGTGGTGGTGGATCTATCGTTGTTGGGGTTCAGTCGTGTGTTCTGTGGCTGGGTAGTCTGTGTTAGTCGATCTGTGACCTGTGACCAAGTATCGGTGGTAGGCGGTAGTATGTGACCAAATTTTTGTCAATCTGTGACTAATTACTCAAATATGACCTAAAAATTTAATAATCTGTGATCTCGAAATAATATGTGACCAACTAATTTAAAAATCTGTGACCTCGAAATAATTTGTGACGTACTAATTTTTTGATATGTGACCTCGAAATAATTTGGGATTAAAAAATTTGACGATATGTGACCAGTAAATAAATCTGTAACTTAAAATTATGAATATGTGACCATTAATCACAAAATGTGGCTTTATAATCTTTATTTAGGCCCTGTTTGGGAGAGATTAAATTTTTTTACAGTAAATCAATTCTCATTTTCAACCACACATTCTTTAATAAAATAATATTTTCCATCACATCAATAACTTTTTCTTCTTTTTCAACCACACATTTCCCATCATATCACTATTCAAAATCAATTCTTCCCCCAAAAATCTCTCCCAAACAAGCTCTTAATAAATATTTTAATTAATTAAATAAATACCCAATTTTTGAATTTTTAAACTATTTACTTTATTTTTGAATTGAGGTAAAAAATACACCTTAAATATGATTTTTTCCCAACTTGGCAGGTCAGTATTCTGGCCCAACTATGAGTTTAAAAAAAAAAAAATTAAATTCTTAATTACTAATTATAAGTTTTTTTTTTTTAGTATTTCAGGAAACAAATTGACATTATGAGATCACGTGGCTTGCATGCTCTTTTCCTATGGTGTGCTTTGCTGAAGAAACTGACATTTTGATATGTCTTATTAGGGCTGTCCATGAGTCGGTTCGGTTCTCTTCAGGTTCTAAAGAGAACCGAACCGATAAAAAACTTTCGGGTATTTAATAAATGGAACTTTCGGGTCCAAATATAATTATGGAACCGTTCGAGTTCAGTTTGGTTCCGTACCATAATTAAATTTTTTAATATTTACAGCAATACTGCATAAATACAACTACTAATATTTCATTCGTAATTTTTACAAATTAACGTAGCCTAATTCAAAAACATATAAATAACTAGCCGTCCAATAAGATTAATTCAATGCATACAAATACCAAAAAATAGATATTAATATTATAGCAACACTACATAAAGTAAATTAAAATAGGCTAATGGGCTTTAAAAATGATTTGGACTTTAAAATTAAAATTATAAAATAATCTAATTTATTTAATTAATTAATTTCCTAATTTGTTTTAAAAAATAAAATAATTTAATTAATTCAATATAAAAAATAAAGAAATATATTTAATTTTGGTTCTTATTCGGTTCTTGGTCTAGACCCCGAGACCTGACCCAAACCCATCGATTCTCGATTCGGGTACCCGTTCGGGTATTTAATTTATGAAGAACCGTTCGATTCGGTTCGATTCGGTTTAGTTCGGTTCATGTCCGGTTCGAGACTTTTGGACACCCCTATGTCCTATAATTCATTATCCTTTATATTTCACTCCTCGTTTCTTTATTTTGTTGTGTTACTGTCATCATATTACAAGCCATTTTTTCACGTCTGAGATTAATAAATACTGTTTCAAGCACATTTGGAAATCCCATCAACATATTTTTCCTTGGGAAATGCATCAAAGGAACTTCTATTAGTTCTTGAAGAAATGATCAATATTCTATTTCTGCCCAGGAAATCTCAATTATTCAGTCACGTCTAGGAGCATCATAGTTCTCAATTATCAACAAGGAATCAATAACAAAAAGATGCCTGTTTCATGTACCTTTGGTTTGCCAGTTATACCAGGAAACAGAAACTCTTGAAATGACATTCCATTTCAATCTTCAGGATTGTCCCCCTTCAAGCCCGCGTTGCTTTCATGTCCATGGCCTCAATATTCTGGAACTTCTTCTTGTCCTCAACTCTGAGCAAGTGAATGCTGCAGAACTTATATCCATGGATGCCTATGTGATAGTTTGAGCATAAAGTATCAGTCGAAACATTATTTTACCATTCTATTTTCTTTTTGACGTCAGTACTTTATTTTACTAAGTTGGGTGGACAGTGTTTATCAAGATAGCACGGTTCTTAGGAAACAGTTTCTGAAGGTTCTTAAGATCTTTACATGGTGTTTTAGTGCCATCTGAGGAACGTCATTTACAAAAACACCAGCTCATTATTTGATCTCTGCCGCTGCACAGCAGATTCAATCTTTTTCAGTTTTTATTTCTTCCCCCCAACTCCCATTGTATCATCACTAGAAGCCTGTGCTCTTCAAAATTCCAAACATCATTGCTAAATTGTAGATGATTTCAAACAATGTTTACATTTTTGGTGCAATATATTATGTGCTCTTAAAGACAGCTGTGTTCATGTAAGGTGGTGTCCTTTAAATAGTAGAAGAGTCAGGTCTTGACGAAGTGTGATCCCTTTTCTAATTTGATGAAGATGGACAGATTATCGCTCGAGGGGGATAAAATGACTGAGAAAATACAACCGTTTGATAGGTAAAGATGGGAAGGAATTCAAATTTCATGTTAGTTGGAAAATAAAAATCTATCAGACCCATAGGAATTCGTAGTGATGTCAATGGGCCGAACCGGCCCGGCTCGGCCCTTAAAGCCACGAGCTCGGCTCGGCTCATGGCTCGTGGAGAAACGAGCCACGAGCCGGCTCGGCTCGTGGCTCGTTAAATTTTTTTTTAAGGCTTTTCTTAGCTTTTTTTTTTTACTTTTTTAATTGTTTTTTCACGAGCCCACGAGCTCGTGGGCGGGTGCCCACGAGTGCTCGTCTCCTTAACGAGTCGAGCTAGTGGCTCGTGGGTCGCTACAATACGAGCCGATGAGCCGCTCGGCTCGATTGCCACCAATAGGAATTCGTTTTCCTTGGATGTGACATTTTCCAAGAAATTCGTTGCAATCAAAAAGACCCTAACTTTTTTGGATAGAATTCCGACTTCAAACACAATGACCAATGGAATATACATGCTAAACTACCAAAGTATGTAATTTATAAGTTGCATAAATATCCTATAGGCCATTGATAATTCTTGTTGCAACATGAAAAGTTGATTTTTTTACTACATGTTCTCTCTATGTCTCTCTCACTACTCTCCCCCCGTTGTCGAGCATCTTTGTTAATGCAAGGAAATATAGAATTTTGCACCATCTCGATGTTTTAATAATCGTCCTGATATTGAATTTGAAAGGGGTATTGTTCCGGTGATTAAAAAAATTAAGAAATTTATAAAAAAAGGAAAAAAAAACTGAGATGAACTGAACGGCTGTTTTTATTAAGACATACTTGATCGTTTCTTAATTTTACATTCAACTGGCTATCTGGTCCGTAATTATCAGCCTCTGAATTTAAAAAAAAAAAGAAAAAAAAATTATATATATATATAAAGTGCCTATTTAACGGAATTTGTTGTTTTAACGGATTATGTAATGGAATTTCTTGTTTTAAACAGGCAGCTGCACCTTCGTTCAGTGTTTTTATCATAACTTTGTATTTCGATATTCGATTGAGGCGATTCAAAATGAGTTGGAAAGCTAACCCATCTGGCTACAACGTTGATTCAGATATCATTCTCCAATTCGATCACTTTCTATGCCAAAAATATGTCTCAATATAACGGACTATGTAACGGAATGTTTTGTTTTAAACAGGCAGCTGCACCTTCTTTCAGTATTTTTATCATAACTTTGTATTTTGATGTCTAATTGAGGCGATTCAAAATGCGTTGGAAAGCTAACTCATCTGGCTATAATTTTGATTCAGACATCATTCTCCAATTAGATCACTTTCTATGCCAAAAATCGGTCTCGATATAACGGATTATGTAACGAAATTTCTTGTTTTAAACAGGCAGCTGCACCTTCTTTCAATATTTTTATTATAACTTTGTATTCTGATATCCGATTGAGGCGATTCAGAATGAGTTGGAAAGCTAACTCATCTGGCTACAATTTTGATTCAAACATCATTCTCCAATTCGATTACTTTCATGCCAAAAATATGTCTCAATATAATGGATTATGTAACAGAATTTCTTGTTTTAAATAGACAGTTGCACCTTCCTTCAATGTTTTTATCATAACTTTGTATTCCGATATCCGATTGAGGCCATTCAAAATGCGTTGAAAATCTAACTCATTTGGTTACAACTTTGGTTCAGACATCATTCTCCAATTCGACCACTTTATATGCCAAAAATAGGTCTCAATATAACAGACTATGTAACAGAATTTCTTGTTTTAAACAGGCAGCTGCACCTTCTTTCAGTGTTTTTATCATAACTTTGTATTCCGATATCCTATTGAGGCGATGCAAAATGCGTTGGAAAGATAACTCATCTGGCTACAACTTTAATTCAGACATCATTCTCCAATTCGATCAATTCCTATGCCAAAAATAGGTCTCAATATGAGACTAAAACACTGGAGCATAACTTTTCGGTTGGAAATTGATTTGTGATCATCTTTTGACTAAATTTGATCCCCTTGACATCTTCCTTTATCCAATTTACTCCGAGCATTCTCAAATCTTTATCGTGAGATTCAGCACAACTTTTAAGTATTTACATTTTAGCTCTCGAACTTTGGATCCCTTACAATTTAGCAATTTCTCCAAATTTGTCTACTTTTGCTTTTTTCTTCAATCTCACCAACCTACATCACAATATCAAAATCACACATCTAATTATTTATCAATTACATAAACCTTACATCATTAATTATTTATAGGGTGTCTGTTTCTGTTTTTCAGCAGAAATCAAGCCGTTGGCAACACAATTCATGCAGTTGGGAGCCGCAATTTTGGAGCAATTCTCCCACTGTAGGGCTGTAGGTTTGAAAAAAAAAGGTAACATAATCAATTTTCCTTCCTCCTTGCAGCGCGCCCAGACACGCCCTTAATTAACCAAAAAAAATTACATCTTTATTAATAATAAATTAATTATTAAACAAAAATATTAAATATAAACTAAACAAACGTGCATTGCACGTTGCTTGCACATAGTGTGTGAGTATATATTGCACCATTACTCCCCAAACTATGAACCATGTGTAATTTCATGGCCAACCTTTCGACTGAAAGACTCGTTATATGTTTAACGCCTGTGGACTCTGCAGCAACGACTTTTTGCGATACACCCGCCTAAAGGCCCTAAACCCAAAACTGATGTATGGGAAGGGCATGTTCAAAACCTCTGTATACCCTTTCCCGCCACCCTCAATCCACCCATTCCTTCTCCACAACCGTCATCTCCGCCGCCTCACAAGATTTCATATCCCTATGCTCCAAAGGCCATCTCAAACAAGCCTTCACCGCCTATTTCTCCCACATTTGGTCAGACCCACCTCTCTTCTCCCACCTCCTCAAAGAATGCATCGAACGCCACTCTTTCCCTCTTGCCCAACAGCTCCATTCCCTCATAATAACTGCCGGGTGTTCTCGGGACCGCTTCATTGCCAACCATTTAATGAGTGCTTATTCAAAATTGGGCCATTTGAAAAGAGCTGTAAAAGTGTTTGATAAAATGCCTAACAGAAATGTTATGTCCTTTAACATTTTGATTGGTGGGTATATACAGAGTGGGGAGTTGGATTATGCGATTGAGCTTTTTGAACAAATGATTGAGCGGAATGTGGCCACTTGGAATGCGATTATTACGGGGATGGTTCAGTTTGAGTTTAACGAGGAGGGGCTGAGTATGTTCTCGAGAATGCACTCTCTTGGATTTTTGCCTGATTACTATGCTCTAGGGAGTGCGTTGAGAGGCTGCGCTGGATTGAAGGATTTGAGTAGGGGGAGTCAGATTCATGGGTATTCAATGAGATCGGGGTTGGAGTTTGATTTGGTTGTTGGAAGTTCGTTAGCTCATATGTATATGAAGTGTGGTAGCTTGAGAGAAGGTGAGAGAGTGATTCAGTCTATGCCACTTCATAACATTGTTGCTTTTAATACACTTATCGCTGGCAAATCGCAGAATGGGTGTTCCGAGGGTGCTTTGAATCAGTACAAGATAATGAAAATGGCTGGCTTTAGGCCGGATAAAATCACATTGGTGAGCATTATCAGTTCATGTTCTGAGCTAGCAACACTCGGACAAGGCCTGCAGGTTCATGCTGAGGCGATAAAAGTCAGGGCCACGTTGGATATTTCAGTTGTTAGTTCATTAGTTAGCATGTATTCACGGTGTGGGTGTTTAGACGATGCTGTGAAAGTTTTTTACCAGAGGGAGGGAGCTGAAAATGATCTTGTTTTGTGGAGTTCAATGATTTCTGCTTATGGGTTTCATGGGAAAGGAAAGGAGGCCGTTGAAGTGTTTAACAGGATGGAGCATGAAGGATTGAAACCAAATGAAGTTACTTTCTTGAGTTTGCTCTATGCTTGTAGTCATTGCGGATTGAAAGATGAAGGGCTTCAATATTTCGACTTGATGGTGAAGAAGTATGGACTGGAGCCTGGGTTAGAACACTATACCTGTGTGGTTGATCTCCTTGGTAGAGCAGGCTGTTTGGCAGAGGCAGAAAGTCTGATCAGATCCATGCCTGTAAAGCCTGATACTGTTACATGGAAAACTTTACTATCAGCTTGTAAAATCCATAAGAATGCAGACCTGTCTAGAAGAATTACTGAGGAAATTCTTAAAATGGATCCTCAAGATTCAGCCTCTTATGTGCTGCTTTCAAATATCCAAGCTTCTGCTAAAAGATGGCATGATGTCTCAGAGGTGAGGAAAGCTATGAGGGAAAGGATGGTCAAGAAAGAGCCGGGGATAAGCTGGTTTGAGCTGAAGAATAAAATTCACCATTTTGTTATGGGTGATAAATCTCATCCTCAGTGTGAAGAGATCCACTTGTATTTGAAAGAACTGACGGACGAACTGAAGTTGCATGGTTATGTGCCCGATTTAGGTGCTGTTTTGCATGACATGGATGTAGAGGAAAAGGAGTATAACTTAGCACATCACAGTGAAAAACTGGCTATTGCTTTTGCTCTGATGAATGCACCGCAGGGTGTTCCAATTAGGATAATGAAGAATTTGCGGGTCTGCGGTGATTGTCATGTTGTTATGAAGTACATCTCCAAGGTTAAAAACAGAGAAATTATTTTACGGGATGCAAGTAGGTTTCACCATTTCAAAAATGGACAATGTTCTTGTGGGGATTACTGGTGAGGTGAGTATCTCTGTTTTAAAGTAGATGGTACTAATTATATACACCTCACTTATAAGCTGTAGTGATGAATCATCACAAGGGGGGATAACAATTCAATTGATGTCATACTTAAAATTTCTTTCTGATTTTCCAATTATTACTGACAATTTTATGATAGATTTTCTTTTCCTTCTTTTTGCTCAGTTTTAAACAGGACAGATATCTCTATCTAACATTCAATATATGTTATGCCAACAGAGCTCGTGTTTTCCACCCATGTACAAAGTTGCATGATAGCCATGCCAGTTCAGCGTGTAATGTAAAAAGTCGTGCATTTATACGGCATCCACTTTATTTTCACATTGCATATACTGGTCATGAGTTGGAAAGCAACCTTTTAGTGGCACTAAAAGAAGGTTTGGCCCATGACAATTTGCCATACTGCTCTTGTTACCTTAAATAATCTAATATGATGGCACTAAATACATAAATTGCCTTCTCATCATGCTTTTTGCCTTTTTCAGTGTGAGACAGTGAGAGCTTGTATAGTCCAGAGAGAGGGGCTTTCTTTAGCATTCCTTTCAATGAGATGGGTCTTGGATTTGGTATCTGTCATTCTTGAAAATTAAAGGAAACTAATAATAAGGAGGAACTTGTCAAGGTGTATGCATCTAAGAGGCCTTCTTCACCTTCCACTTAAGCTGTGCAGCATGTTCTGATATTTCTGCAGAAAGGGTGGAGGCAGCACTTTATTATCTATAACTTTGGGGGAGCACTTTATTATCTATTACTTTTTGGTCAACTAGAGCTGAGATGAATAGCATGGGATGCCTTTTTTTGGTCTTAGTTGCGAGAATGATAGTGATGCCACTATAGGGGATCATAATGCCCCAAAGAATGAGAGATTTAAATATTTTTCTCATCATTGATTATTGTGTATTGTTTAATTTTGATCTATGTAATAAGCTTTTATATGTAAAAACACGAATGAAATGGGACTCCTTATCTAGAGTTAAATTTGGCAATTTATTGCATATTATTGTTATTAAATTTTCAGTTGTGCTATTGAGATAGAACCAGAGTTTTTTCTTTTAGTTTCTTATAACTTGAGAGCCAGATATGATATTCTGCTTCATGAAGTTGTATATATTTTCTTTTTTTACAGATAGATGGCTTTTATTAATCTCGGTGTTTAGAATAGAGTAAAAATGAGTAGCCGAAACCCGGCAAGCAGTCATGGTTCAAGAACCATACTGCTTGAAAGGGTGGAAGGTTAAAATGGAGGACTGAAAGCTTCATCACATGTCAACTGCTTGAGATCATTGTTTCCAAGGAACAGAAAATAACTGAAATTGGTTTTACCTAGATTAAAGTCGAGGTATTTTAGACTTGGAAGATATTTCTCTAGGGAAGGCATACTCTTCTGCATAGATACTCTTATGGGGTAGCAGGTCCATATCTGATAAATGTCGAAAAATGGCACTCCTCAACACTATAGCACATGTTGACGCTCTATGCGACATCTCTTTTTATTTTTTCGTCACTTTGTGAAAGTTAGATTGTGCCCCCCTAGTTTCGAAAGTCTGCGTCCGCCCATGATTGCATAGGCTATATCCAGCAACTGTCGCGAGTAGCTGAAGCATCAGTTTGAAGGTAAAAAGCGGGCTTTGCTTGGAGTCGAATATGAACATTTCTGAATTTGTCAATTTGAAGCTTTTAGCTATGGAGCACATGCTCAAGAAGCATCCAAGTTGGCAAGGACTGGTGTTATTATGACAGAATCTTATAAATATGATATTATTGGTCTAAACAAACAAACTCAGTAAGACACGACTGTAATATTTTGAGTTTTTCTATAAGAAATTGGATTAATAATATCTTTTATAGGAGGGGGGAACTCATTATTTCAAGTACTCCGCCCATTTTCTCCTGTTCACATGGAACACGAACATGATTGATATACTGAACTGTGCATGATTAAAGAACCAATTTACGAGTTGATTCTGCACATTTTTAGTTCTTTGGTCATTTCAAGTACCTTTGTTTCCTATGTAACAACATAAGAAAATTTCAAGCAATTGTAATTAGAGTATCCATCCACCAATTCCAACAGTTACAATTTTACATGTCCCAAGACAATGTCACCCTTCTTGATTCCAGCAAGAGTAATACTAAGTTGTTAATATTGTCACTGCAATGACTCAGGCTAGAGCACCCAGCCATAAATGGCACCGGAATCTTAAGCTGAAATGGATGAGTTCCGGTTTTGTACTTTCATTTCGTTCCCGGTTCACACAAACTATCGCAATTAACAAGACCGATACAAAGTCTATTCAGACGGGGTTAAAGAATGAAAAAATGAGAGATAACAACAAAGAAAAGAGAGAGCAGGAGTCTTCATTCCCTCGAACCTATATTCTAACACCCCATGTAAGCATATATATTCCATCATCCCATTTCAACAAAGAATGAAATAAATCCAAACAAAACAAAGAAACCCGACTACATTTTTAGACGGAGATATCAGATTCGTTGTCAGATGAGACTGGAGAATCAGAAGCTTCAGCAACAGATTCAAGCATGCTTACCACCTCAGATGTATCGTCCAAATAATATTTGGCTTTGCTGGGTTTCTGCCCTACTGTACAAGCAAATACTTCGGTGTTGTAAGGAAGGGTACGTCTTGACACTGCAGAACCAATTATTTCAAACATATCCTCATCAGATCTGTCATCACCAATACACAGCACGAAATCAGCCTGTTTCCCCTTCTCAGCCATTGATGAGAAGATTTTTTCTGCAACTATTCCTTTGCTAACACCCTGGAAGGAAATAAGAAATGACAGACTGCATTTTATTAATGGAGTTTCAAGGCGATCAAAATCAAAATTTGTATAGAATATGACCAACAAAAAAACTAACAACTAAAACCCCAGGGTATAACTAAAAATTGGAAAAAGAAAAAGCTTCTAATTGTAGAGACTTCGAAAATTAATACCTCATAAGAATTCCAATCAAAAGTGAAAGCAGTGGAAGATTAATTTTAAGTGATAAAAGTTTGTCCAAAAAAAAAGGGTGGCTAACGAAATGAAATTGCAACCATCTTAGGAACAAGTGAAGCAAACAATTCATGAAATGGGGCAGTATCAAGCGCAAGAGATAGAATATATGCGAATTACAGCAGTAGAAATATATAGCTGACATGCAAATAGAGATTATAAAACGTGCCTGAGGCTTGACTTCTACAATGAATTGCCCGCTCTTCACTGCAACAGGTTCATTTGCTAAAACGCTCTCTAGATGGTCCAAAATCTCTTTTGCCTGAGAAAAACCAAACCCGAGATCTGCATCCTGATAATGCCAGACTAGAGAACTTTCCTTTCGTTCTATTTCAGAACCATCAGTAGCCTCGGTATATGATTTCATAACAGGTTCAGCGAGCTGCATCCATTCAAATTCAGAACTCTGGCCATATGTTTCCCAATCTTCATGTTGTGGCCACCTGTGAAATTCTATGATTATAATCCAGCAAGCATTTACAACGCAAATCAAAGAGAGAGGGGGGAGGGTGGTGGGAATTTATGATAGAGGCCTAGTCAAGGGGCCAAAGTTACTAAATGCCTTGAACATTTTAAGTGCAAACGGCCTCTTATATTTTAAAAAGTCTAAAATACTCTTCTATTTTGTGGAGTTCAACAAACTTCATATAGAGAAGTCTGTCCACGAGGTCTGTTAAACAGACTGCAGTGTTTAACGGAGTCGGTTTAACAGGATGTAGTCTGTTATTGGCGGATTGTCACCCTCAATGGGAAAAGAAAATGGAACACCTAACAACGCATCTTCACAAACCAAGAACTACGAGATCACCCCTTTCATTATGGGGTGTTGGAAAATAATTGGTTGGCATAGCTTGTGCTGAGATGAAGTCCGAGGGACTCAATAGAGTAAAATCAAAAGGTGCAAACTAGAACTTACTACAAGGCTATAAGGGGTGGGGTAACTAGTTCAAACCAAATATCCAACAGATGCTTTCCTCAATGGCTACTTGCTTGCTTTTTTCTGCTCTTCTCGCGTTGTTGTCTCGCTTCGTTCGTATGATTTATAAATAAAAATGAATTTGAAACAAATAAAATAAAATATGAATCTGAAAAATGAAGATTTCTAACCACGGAAAATGTAATTTTAAAATTTTCTTCATTGTGTGGAGAAGATCAATGATTTTGTAGAGTTTTGGATGGATTTCAAATGGCGGAGAGAGAAGAGAGAAGTCTTGTGTGAGTTTAATTTTGAATTTCAAATGATTGGAGAAGACAATGTTAAGGCCCCGTTTGACACCCATTATTTTGAAGAATAAGTTTTTGAATAGTGATTGATGTAAAGAATGTGTGGTTAAAAAGTAAGAAGAATTTTTGGGTTTATGTGTAATATTATTTTATTTGAAGAATGTGCGGTTAGAAATGAGTACTGTAGAAAAATGAGAATGAGAATGAGATAAAAAATGGGTGTCAAACAGGGGCTAATTGTTATGTAGAATTCTTATCTTAAAATTCAAATTCCCGCTCAAAATTTCAAAGATGAAAATAGAATATTTCATATTTATTCTGTCTTATCTTAGACAAATTTTGGCCTAGCATAAATTAGATGGGTCATCCGGCCATTTATGCATATTTCCTGAAAAAAGATAACAAGAACAACAATAACCCCAAAAATAAAGAGCAAAGCCCTTCCACAATTGATTAGATTTTTCATTGAAAACATGAGATTTAGAAATACAAGAAAAACAACATCCGGAGTAGCAAAAATTATAGGAACGTCTACATGGACCAGCTCCAATATGATAAAAAAACATAGCCCCCACCTCAAAATGCGCCTTATAAACCCACCAGGAGTATATACTTAGGATTGTATCACCATCAGGAATGATCTACTAAGCATCAGTGCTTAACCGGTCATGTAAATCAATTGGTAGATAAATTTATGGTGGGCCTCAATACATCAGGAAAATGTCCGGTGGGTCCTATACTGTTCGTATTCTTTGTAGTTCAAACTCACGAGGAACATCAAGGACATGCAAAACTCCGTTTTGAACTTTTTGTATATAAAATTGGCCAAATAATTAGTTTAATCCAAAAGTTATCTTAATTCGACAAATAGACACTCCTCAATTCCAAATTTCAACGGCTACAGGTTCTACTTTTTGGAACCACCACCACATGTCAGCGTGCCATTTGTGTCATGCGTGTCTTTTTTTATACGGAAATTACTGAACCAACATTGAGATGGACTAAACAATAATTGTTAAGACTGATGAGCGGGAAGGGTAAAGAAACATACCTCAAAAAGTAGCCATGTTCTGCAGCAAGTCCCAGCTTCTTGCAAGGTGAAAACCAACTGCTTAAGCTTTCCCTCCCTCTTCCACTCACCATGAAAACAATATTATTTGGATCCCCACAAAGTCTGTTCAAGATAGAGATAATTTGTGAACTTGGAGTCTTAATAATAGAAGTTGGAGGCATCAATGTGCCATCATAATCCAACAATATTGCCCTGCTTTTAGCCCTACAGTAAGCTGCCACAATATCATCTATCGATAGCTTTCTAAAGTTAGGATCTAAAGCCACTACTCGGAACCCAAAGCCTAGACCAATCCCCCAGCATCTTTTACTGAAATGGTCCGCACAAGTTCTGTCCATATCTTGCAAGAAGCTCCTTGACCAAAAAGCTACGTCGTGGGTTCTAAGATAACGATAATGCTTCTCGTGCCGCAACTCTTTCTCTGGTTCAGCCATCGAAATCGCCTCATTCATTGCCTCAGCAGTTGTCTCAAAATTCCACGGATTAACACGAATTGCACCGCTTAGGGAAGGAGAACACCCAATAAATTCAGATACAACTAGCATGCTCTTCTTGGGTCCACTCAGATTTGAACCAGGTTCTGCACCTGATACTCCTTGTCTGCAGACAGTGTATTCATAAGGAGTCAGATTCATCCCATCCCTCACCGCTGTAACCACAACACATTCAGCAATACTGAAATATGCCATTCTTTCACTTAGTGATACAGGCCTATGAATAAAAACTATAGGCTCATATCCAGGCTTCCCAAATTCATTATTGATTCTCTGGCAGCTCTCCTCTATTTCAGCTTTTATTTCCTCCAAATGTATTCCTTTCCCTCTAGCAGGATTGCAAATCTGCACCAGGACGACCCTTCCTTGCCAATTTGGATGCTGCTTGAGCATGTGCTCCATAGCTAAAAGCTTCAAATTGATACCTTTAAAAATGTCCATGTCATCAACTCCAAGTAAAACCGTTTTACCTTCAAACTGTTGCTTCAGCTCCTCGAACTTCTGCTCTTTATCTGCAAGTTTCATTGCTGATTCAATATGGCCCATATGTATCCCAACAGGCATAATCTTTATTCCAACTGTCCTTCCATAGTAATCTAGTCCTATATAACCCCTTTTCGATTGATATTCCAAGCCCAACATCCGACTGCAACAGGATAGGAAATGCCGAGCATAATCAAAGGTATGAAAGCCAATAAGGTCAGAGTTGAGTAGGGCCTTAAGGATTTCTTCTCTAACAGGAAGTGTCCTGTATATCTCAGATGAAGGAAACGGACTGTGAAGAAAAAAACCCATTCTCAATCGAACGAACCGCCTCCTCAAAAATGTGGGGAGCACCATCAAATGATAATCATGAATCCAAACAAAATCATCCTCAGGATTTAGCACCTCAACCACTTTCTGAGAAAACAGCCTATTTACGGACACATAGGCTTCCCACATTGAACGATCAAACCGGCTTCCATGATTAGCTGAATACGGCAACATGTAATGGAAAAGTGGCCACAACTGCTTCTTGCAAAAGCCATCGTAATAGTTTCCCAGAAGATTAGGTGGAAGAAAAGCAGGGACGCACTTGAATTTTTCCAAAATATAATTGGCTACATCATCCTGTTCAATTGGATCAACATCAACAGGTAATGACCCAACGTACAGCACCTCCATGTCATCCGGAAAGCCATCCTTAACCCGCAAAAGCAAGGAATCCTCATTCCAGCTAAAATTCCACCCTTTATTGTCTGGCCTTCGCTTTGCTTTCAAAGGCAAAAGGTTTGCGACAATAATCATTCTTTCACCAGCAACTGAAGATGGGTTTTCTGATGTAACACTATTAGCCTGGTCATCATCTAGCTCGAGTATACTCCCAGGGACTGTCATTACCCTAGGGAACCGCTTTCGCTCCTTCTCCTTGCCCATTACAGGGAAATTCCCAGACGCCAAATCCAGAAGATTGGTATAAGATCTTGACATCATTTTGCCAAAATTTCTCTTTTATTCCTCCTCCCAAAACTAATAAACACTCCCTCAAATCTCAACACGAAACCCCAGAACCCAGAATTTTCTTGTTATCTTCAAATGGGAATTGTTCAAATGATCTGCATCATAGGAAAAACCACATTAGGCAACCATAAATCAATAGCCAAACCTAAATATCACATAAGATCAAAAAATCCTGAATTGAAGTTCATGAAATCGGTGAAAATAAAATAAATCAAAATTTGTATTAATCGAACAGAAACCCAGGTACAGTAACTCCCTAGGCGATAAGAACATACGATGGTCCAAAAAGAATCCCACTTTCAAAAAATCCCAGCATCACGGAATTCCAATCGAAAAACGTATCCCAGAAATTGAAAACTGAAACTGACCTCTGAGATTGAACTGAGTGACAATCTTGACCCCTTTTGTGTAAAAAAACTCGATCTTGAGAGTGAATTTGGGATGGGATTCTAGGGTTTCACACAAGCAAACAGAAAAGGAAATGCAATATGTAATGAATTAGTAATGGATATGAATATTCGAAGAAGAATTCGTAAATGTATTATTTTTATTAGGCGAGTATGATAGAATAATAGCAGCATGTAAAACAAAACGTGCCAACAAATAAAAGAATCTCTAAACTTACCTCTATGTTCTGGCTCGACCTCTGTCACCATCACATCCCAGTTATATATGAGAAATTTCAAGGTGATAGTGTTACGGATCAATTAATACGACTTAATCGAAACTATAATAATACACCGCAGTTGTTCGCACAATCAATATTTTCACGATATCATTAAGATCAATTAATGACTTGGCTAAATCCAAAAATTCAAATGAATATGGATTGATCTAGCTGTCATCGAGCGGCCACCCAACATAAAAATAAAAAATTCAATGATGCCAGAATTTGTCGGGTGCTGGTTCTGTATCTGCTCACAGAAATATTATCGCAAGTGTTATCATTCGCCCACTAAACACGTGACAATTACATATTAACAAAAATAAAAATAAAATTTACAGCAAATAGTGGGTTATAGTTTGTTCCCATAATCAATATTTTGTGAGCATCATTAATGCAACTTGGTTAGAAGTGTTCTTGCATGTATTATTACTGTCAACTATGTATTAAATTTTGACACTTTGTAACGGGTTACAGTTGTTTGCATCATCATTTACGCGATAAATTAATACGATTTGGCCGGAAGTGTTCTTGCATATTCATTAGTGTCACGTCTCCAAAGCAAATTATGTACTAGAAATTTTGACGATTTTTTGTTTATGCTATCAAAATTTAATGTTATTGTTACAATCAATGAACGAGACTTGCATTTATCATTAGTATCATCCCTCCTCTATGGCCAACTATACATTCAAGATTTTTGCACTTCACGGTGGTATAAAATTGTTCGTGAAATTAATTTATCGTTATATTTTTATGATCTATAAGTGTCACTTGATTGAAAAATTGCTCTTGTTCATGTTTATGTGATCGAGTCTTTGAGCGTTTGTAATACTATTGCAGTAGGTAGTTAATCTTCAATTTGAAAAAACGAAAATACTAAGTGTTTCAAGTTCTCTTTGAGCCCCCCATTTTTACGATGAAAGTGCATTTTAAAATAGTATTTTAATAGTGAATGTGTGATTAAAAAATAAGGAAATTTTTTAATTTTTGCTTGTAATATTATTTTATTAAAAAATGTGTGGTTGAAAATAAGAGAGATAAAAATATATTTTAAAAATAATGGGATCAAACAAAGGCTTAAATTATAATTTATTTTTCTCTCTTTTTATCAAGCGTACGTTTTTTAATGAAATAATATTACACGTAAATTTTAAAATTTTTCATTTATTTTTAACTACACATTCTCAAAAAATTACAATTCATCTCATTATAATTTGGAATCATGCGCCAAACGGGCGCTTAATCTACCCAAGATTTTGGTGTATGTGGGCATAGGTGAGATTATCATTGCCCCTAAAAGAAAGAGGATAAGGTTTTGAACAAGGCAACGAGCCGACTTGGAATAGATCCAGCTGGCAATAACCACGCGCTGGCACGTTGTTACACATGTGAACTCTTTGTACACGTATTAATAAAGCGCGTCTACTCTCTTCGATACCGGAATGTACGGACCTGGTCCAAACGAACGTGGACATGGCTGCCAGTTGGGCCTGTCGGCCTACTTTTAGCCTACGGCCTACTCACCGCGTTAACTTTTTGTATTTAATGTGATTTTTTAATTAAAATAAATTATTTAACAAAAAAACTTCCGCCAAAATATCTTTTCATATGTTACTCAAAAGCAAATTCTTACTGATTATTAGGTTGTAATGATTCTTTGAGGGAAGTGATGAATTAGCCTTCATTTGATAAATTTTTAAGGATTTGTCTTGTAGTGTCGCGTCAGCCGACCCCCCAATGGGTGTCGGACACTTGTCCATTATGGATGCCTTTATGGCATCCATAATGTACTAGTAGCAAGACCCAATTTTTAAATGATCTATAAAAAGTAATAGTCGTGAATTCAATGAAATATGTGGAAAATAATAAATAATGAACTTGTTTGGGAGAATTTTTGGGGGAATAATTATTTTAAATAGTAATATGATGGAAAATATGTGGTCGAAAAAGAAGAAAAAATTATTGATGTAATGGAAAATATTATTTTATTGAAGAATGTGTGGTTGAAAATGAGAATTGATTTACTGTATAAAAATTTAATCTCTCCCAAACAAGGCCAATAATTATGAATGTATAATTGAAACTAGTGTTTGACTTAACTGAATTTATAGATTATGTAACGAGATGAATCTTCCTTAGGGATTTTTAATTTACTATAAATTTGGGTTCAATAATTTAATGATTTATTTGTTGAATTAAAATTTTAGTTATCAAATCACATGTTGATTAAACAAATTTTAGTTAGCAAATCACATGTTGATTAAATAAAAAATACATATTTTAAAATTTTTAATTCTTTAATAATTTATTTAGGACTCATTTGAATTTTTAATTTTTTTTTAAATTTTTAAATAAATTTAATTGGGCAGAGTTTGCACTTTTTTAAAAAAATAATTTTTTAAATAATTTATTGTGGACTTGTTTGCACTTTTTTAAAAAAATTGGGATTATGATTGCAATTAATTCTTTAGCTTTTTATTTAAATAGGATGTTATATTCATTATTTCACATCTTTTTATTGAGAAATTGGATGAAAATAGATAGAATGGTGGTTTGCGTGATCAAAAGTGTAATTAAAGAGTGAAAATGTAAAAAAAAAAAAAAAGGTATGGACATTTTTCGCAATAAGTGAAAGATAGAGATATTATGTACTAATTACTCTTTTAATAATTTGATTGTGACTTATTTGCATTTTTAAAAAAAATGGGACTGTGGTTGTAATTAGTTTTTTTTTTCTTTTTGTTTTATTTAAAGGGGAGTATATTCATCATTTCATAATTTTTAATTGAGAAAATAGATAAAAATAACATTTTGCACAATAAAATGTGAAAATAAGGGTGACGTTACGTGCTAATTATCCATAAATAAATACTTGCCAAGCAACTTCACAAGTCACTCTATTTGAATTTTTCCAATCTTTTCAGAATCCCTGTTTATTTGCCATTTTCACCTCTTTTTTAGAAGAAATGTTACTGTTTATAGGCCCCCGCGTAGTCTCTTTTTAGATTTTTATCTCACACATTCCATTTTACAACGATTATATTTCTTCTAATAATAAGCAAAAAATGCGCCCAAAAAGTGTCATATAATACCAACTTTTGCCCCAAACCTTCTAAAGGATCTCACACTGGTCGGAGAAAGGCTAATTAGCACAAAACGTCCATACCTTTGGGGTTGATTTCGAAAATCGTTCCTACCTTTCATTTCTTGGCATTTATGCCCTTGCCTTCAACATTTTATGCGTTGAACGTCCTTTTGACATGTTTTTGACGATTTTACCCCTCACTCCAATAAAACAAAAAGAAACGAAAAGAAAGACTAAAAATTTAATTGCAACTATAACCCCAAATTTTTAAAACCTACTTTTCCATCACTATCTCTCCCTTCTCCTTCACCTCCCTCCGCCTCCTCCACCCCGCCGTTGTCGCCGCCGCCGCCAATTGAACCTCAGGAAAATTAGAAAATATTTCGACCACTCAATGCTTGAAGTTCTGGGCACGGAGGATAAGGTTTAACCTAAAGTTGTTAAGGATTAAAAGCCATTTATTTATCAGGTAAAAAAAGAGATAAAAATGAGATTTCTTACCATTTCCTTCCAATTCCATTTCCCCAGCAACATCTCTCTTCTCCCAACCCCCCTCCATCCTAAATTGTTCATCCTCCACCGACGACATATCATCCTCAATACATCTGACCCAAACAATTATTCAAATAGCTACAATTTCATATCAAAATTAGCTTCCAATCCATGAAGAACCGCACGGGTTATTTATCAAATCCAACTAATCCGTTTCTACCCATGGCTGCCCACTATTGTCGAGCATTACACCCTATCTAGACGCACGAAATCATGGTGAAACATCTCAAAAAAATGTCCAGAATAACGCCGGCGTGCCTTGGGACTCGTGCTTGCAGCGCACGCGTAATGACGAGAATACGACCAATAATTTTTGCAATGTTTGCATTTTGCCTTTGATCTAAATTTTGTTATTGATATTCATGAGATGCGATTCATCAAAATCCAGCAGAAACCAGAAAGGAAAATTAGTGTTCTATGCGAAACTTTTTGTCAGATTTTGATGATTTTGCTTGATAATTTTGTGCCGGTTTAATGGATGATATGTTGAGTTCTTGGGATGGAAATGTAGAGGGTGTTGAGGAGATTGTGTTCTTGTCAACGTCCGGTGACTTGGGTGGCCGGAGGTTGCCGAAATTTGGACGCATTTGGGCTGAAAAAATGGTAAAAAATCGCCATTTTTTGGACTCATATTTAAAATGTTTAGCAACTCGTGACTGAAAAGTAGGTTTTAAAAATTTGGGGTTATAGTTACAATTAATTTTTTAGCTTTTCTTTTCTTTTGTTTTGTTTTATTTGAATGAGAGGTAAAATCGTCAAAAACATGTGAAAAGGACGTTCAGCGCACAAAAATGTTGAAGGTAAGGGCATAAATGCCAAGAAATGAAAGGTAGGGACAGTTTCCGAAATCAACCCCAAAAGTAGAGACGTTTTGTGCTAATTAGCTGTCGGAGAAATATAAGCGTACGGACAAAACGGTCATTTTGAGTCCAACAGCTATATATGGAAATAAATCACGGATCTGTTAATCTTAGAAGATTTTAGGGAATAATACATAAATCAGCATTTTTCTTTTACACATTTCAAAACTACCAAAACTTGTTTTAAATTTTAAAAATCAGGTTTCTTTATAATTTTAATTATGAAATAATAATTATTAAATTAATTTATTATTAATATTTAATTCTACTATAAAATAATTAACCCACCCCCACCCCACCTCCACAATTATTAATTTAATTATGAAATATTTAATATTAGTATTCCGGCGACCGTTCCGGTCACCACTCTTCTCCGACGACCGTCCCGACGACTTTTTCGGTGACTGATCTGATTCCGGCGAATATGTTTAAGTCACAGATCTATACAATTTGGTCAAAATTCAAAATTTTTTAGGTCACAATTCAAAATTTTCATAGGTCACAATTTGTTTATCAGTCACAACTTAAAAATTTTAAAGTCACAATTTTTTCATCGATCACAAATTACAAAATTTGTAAGTCACAATACTCATTTACGGTCACAAACATTCCATTAATTAATATATATTATATTTTAGGTCACAATTTAATAATTTTTAGGTCACACAGTTTTTATTGGTCACAGTTTATCTAATTCATTAGTCACAAACTAACCAAATTATTGGTCACAAACAACCTAATCATTTGTAACCACCCCCAAATCATTTGTGACCACGACTTCGCCACTTCCCCCATCAGCGGCTCCACCACTGTTGTCGCCCCAGTAACCAAACAACACCAAATGGACCACTGACGCCACTACCAACAACAAAACCGCCGCCGATCCACCATAACAAAAAAAAAAAAAGAATAAAAGAAGATCTGCACGCAACCAACA
Organism: Fraxinus americana; assembly: GCA_035079005.1. Lineage (NCBI taxonomy): Eukaryota > Viridiplantae > Streptophyta > Magnoliopsida > Lamiales > Oleaceae > Fraxinus > Fraxinus americana. The sequence continues at coordinate 53,118,650 of CM068706.1, read as the reverse complement.
CCCAACAGATCGCAGCCTCAACAGCACCCAACCGCACCTAACCACAACACCACCACCATCGTCGACCGCCACAAGTACCACCACTATCTATATTAACAAAATCACCGCCAACAACCGCCACCACCATCGCCAACAACCGCTACCACAAACTCACCTCTACCGCCAGATACACCATCGCCAACAACCACACAAAACACTGCACCATCACCGCACACAAACAACTGGTCACCGCACACAACTATTGGATTCCAAAAACCGCCGCCGAATCCACCATAACAAAAAAAAAAAAAGAAAAATCTGCACGCATCGCACACAGATCGACGTCCCAACTGCACAGATCCACCATAACAAAAAAAAAAGAAGCAACGGACAGATCTGCTCCTATGTGAGCAACGGCGATTGGCAGTGAGGGAGAGAAGATAGAGAATCGACTGGAGGGGAGAAACGTGGTGGCAGCGGGAGGAACGTGGTGGCAGTGGGAGGAGAAGATAGAGAATCGACTGGAGGGGGAGAAACGTGTTGGCAACGGGAGGAGAAGAGCAGCGGCGACGGCGAGAGGAGGAGCCTGAGAGGAGAGAACCGACTGGAGGAGAAAAAGTGAATTTTAGGTTTAATTAGGGTTATTTTAATTGTAATGAAAATAATATAACTAATATTTAATTAAAAAGAAAAACCTGATTTTGGAAAAGTTAAATCAGTGACCTGATTTGTGAAATTGGTATCTTAAATACCAGTATGGGTGTAATTTCCTCAAGATTTTATTGTTTGGGCTTAAAAATATTTAGCCCTCGGTGGACTGGTCCATTATTTATAATGGTTGAGCCCAACTGAACAACACTCGGCCAGTTTTGAATTCGGTGGAGCTTGAATTGGGTCTTGTGTGCAGCTCCAATCAAACAAGGACAAGACAGATGTTTTGCACAATTAAAACTACAAGTAGGGTTGAGCATTTTACCCGTCAAACTGTAATTCTGTGGTTTGGTAGGTCAATTTTCAGGTTGGCTTGGCCGTCACCCGAAAATCTTGATTTGGTATTCATTTTTCCAAAAAACAGACTTTCAAGGGTATTTTACTGACCCGAACCAATTCAGATCGGTTAGGGTCGATTCTTAAATAATGTCGATTCGATTCAGCTTGGGATTTCAGGTTGGTTTGGCAGTTGTGTTGGTCCCGAACCCAACCCCAACTACAAGGAAAGTTAAAAAGAATTTAGAAAGTGATTATAATTTGAATTAATTTAATTTAGAATAAAGTTTTAGTAGGATTAGATTGCTGTAAGTTGTAACCATCCAAAGCATACCATTTGATTTGAAATTGGTAGCTTATCAAAGAACATCCTGCAGAGAAGCTTGACCCACTGCACTGGCAATCCGACATGTTAGTAATTTGATTCAACTACACCAACCACCTACTTCTATTAAAAACTTATGATTTTCACCTATTACAATAAAGTAATGCTATTCATCTCTACTAGGGTTGAGCCACAATTTATGTGACAATTACGTGGCATTAAATAATATATTCATTTAAATAAAAAGTCACATTACTCATTTAATTGAGTTTATCATTTAATGTCATGTAATTGCTACATAGACTGGTGTTCAATCCCAGTGGAAATGAATAACGTTATTCATTACAATACAACAAAGAAAACGTACATTTATCGTCCGTTGAAATTTCTCAAGCCGATAATTATAGAGCAATTATATAAGGACATGTCTCTCTTTTGTATAAAGTATTGTCGGTGGAGGGATAATTCGATGTTCTCATTTTGTAGCATTCCAATTGCATATTCATCACATGCATTAATTAAGAAAAGAGTCATTTTCATTCTATGCCTAAATTTTGTTATTTATTTTTTTAAAATTGCTACATACAGAAAAGAAAACAGACGATGAAAATAATGAAATTTTTAGCATATTGTGGCGCACTTTCTATTTATTATTGATATTCACGTTTGAAACTATCACATTGGAAGTCAATTCATCAACATATTTATCCTGTGCCGCCGCAGCACGGTGTCTCTGTACTGCAACGCCGCAAAAATACTGATGACTCCGGCAAATCCCCCAAATCACCAAACAAAAACTCATCCTCTTCTCCAATTGGCATGAACACTTCCAAGTCAGCTTGGGCCAACGTGGGACCCAAAAGAACAGGACTATCAAGTACCGTGCACCCAACATCGACCAACCAGCCAAACTCGCCCGCGAGCTCGGTGAAGCCATTTTTCTCCTGCTCGAGTTTTGGCGGGTTGCCAAATGTAGCACATTCTTCCTCGGCGAGAACAGTAGTGGCGGACGAGGAGGTGGAGGCAGCTACCGGCGTGGCAGAGTGGCGGTGGTGGTGGTGTTTTGTGGTGGCGGGGAGAGGGTGGTTGTGGTCACAATAGTAGGTGATGAGGAGCATGGTGGGATCAAGGTGGCTCCGCTCAACTTGTTTCCTAGCAGGGCAACCTTTTGAGCTGCTGCACCTGTAATATCCCCTGCCATGCAATACATGCAAATGGAGTAGTGGACAACTTAGTAAACAGCAAACACTAGTATAAAAACAAATATGTAACTTTACCAGAGACTATTTTTTTAACATTTAAGAAATAGATTGCAACATAATTGTATAATAGTGTTATTCACAAGTTGGGATATACTAAGGCTTTGTTTGGTCCACATTATTTTTTTCATTTTCATTCTTCTACTTATTTTCAACTACACATTATTCAATAAAATAATATTTTCCATCACATCAATAAATTTTCCTTCTTTTTCAACCACATATTCCCCATTACATCAACAGTAAAAATGCATTCTTACTTTCAAATGTGCACCAAGCGGGGCTAAGTCTAGAAAATGGGTGATTTCTTAGGTTTTAAGACGAAAACAAAGATTTAACTTTTACGTTTCATCATTATCTATTCAGTATTCTAGTTATGTTGCCTCATACATTGTGGGGTATCATTTCTCTTGGAAATCACTAATGGAGAAATAAAACTTGTTGACAAGCTATATAAAATAAGTTACCGAAAATAAAGTGTAATCAGCAGGAATGAACCTACGAATATTCTTGGTTGAGTGCTTTACCATTCAGCCATGGAAGCAAAGAGACTCAACGAGTGAACTATGTTTCGGTATTTCTTCTCGAGCTTCTACTTTTTCCGTTAAAAATGATTAGAGAAAAGATATTGATGATAGACTCTAAAAACTTATGAAATGCCCCCCAAAAATTTCCAAATTTTGGTAGATGGAAGGTGGTGGCAAATAAACCAATGTTAGGCGCGTGATGTGAATAAATTTCAACTACTCCAAGAGCCCATTCAATGTATTTTATTCAAAGCCGCCTACGATAATCTAATCTAATCTATATACAGATAACCATCACCTACTGCTCTCCGGCAGGCACCAACCGCAAGAAAGATCGAACTGGTTCATATGCTATTATACGCAAGAAAAGTAATCAAAAATAGATTAAATTTGAATCTTTACCTTGGATAAGGTGAACCCTTTATGGGTTTCTGGCCATATTTCCTCCAGGACCAAGAATCCGGCGGCGGATACCCCTCCGCTTTACTCCGGGCTCTATCGCCGCCGCCGCCGCCGCCAATTGGTATTGTCACTACCCTCTTCTTTGCGCCTCTCCTAATACAACAACTCAACGAAAATCTATATTTACTTGGGTTTCTCACTCCTCAATTCAATTGAGAGAAAACGACTAGACTGAAAGAAGGAAAAAAAAAGCAGTGAAATTTAAACCTTTTTTTGGGCGACGGCTCGTAAACTTCTTCAGTTGCTTCATCCCCAAGGGCAAGTGGAGAATCAGCTACGTTTTCTTGAGTGCTGGTGGAGTCGTCTTGCTCATGAAATCTACCTTCCATTATTATCATGCACTTGTGCACAAAATCTATATACGTTTCGTTTATCTATGTATGTATAGGTTTCATTTTACAGTTGCCGGAGGCGGAAAGAGTTGGTGCGAAATGGGGGAGGCGGTGGATTTTCTGAGTTTGGATTATTAATATATGAATGACAGATTGTCACAAGAATAATTTATTATGGACGTGCAAGCCAATTCACTTAAGCCTATTTGCCAGACAAGATTGTAAAATTAATCAATATAAATTATTAATTTATTCTTTCATTCACCATTCGATATGCAATTCATGCTTTTTATTGATATTTGGGTTTTGGTAAATGTATATCAAGGTTTACATTTTGATGTACATAATGTTCAAATGTCATTTCATCATTGGCTTGTGGAAAAAAAGACTGTTCCAACCCGGCGTATATAATGTCCAAGTGAGATTTTATCATTGATCGATGAAAAAATTATGTACAGGAATGTGTAAACTCTGATGTACATGTAAAATAATTTTGGATGTGTTTGAGCCAAATTATTTTGGAAGAATGTATTCTTGAATACTAGATTGATGGTGAATGTGTGGTTGAAAAAGAAGAAAAAGTTATCAATGTGATGAAAAATATTATTTTATTGAAGAATGTATGATTGAAAATGAGTAGAAGAATAAAAATAAAAAAATAATGTGGATCAAACGTGTAGATTTTTAGTGTGTTTCAATCTCATTAAAATGATAATAGAATTTTTGGAGTAGTGACTGATGGGAGAATGCGTGGTGAAAAAGTGATGAAATTTTTTAAATTTGTATGTAATATTATTTTATTTGAAAAATGTATGGTTGAAATAAAAAGTGAATAAAAAAAAGAGAATGATAATGTGATTAAAATTGGTGTTAAACATGGGGCTTAATGTGTGTTCTGTCATATCAATCAAATCAAACAATTGAATGCACAAAATAATAGTATGATGTTAGCCAGGTCCCACTTATATTGACTATTCAATCAAAACAAAAAGGAATTTTGTTCTCTATGTTTCTCATGGTTAGCAAACTGGGAATTACAAATTAACCAACACTTCATCCCCATTTTTTTTGAAAACTCATTTTCAGCCCCTATTTGATCCACATTATTTTTTTCATTCTCATTTTTTTATTCATTTTCAACCACACATTTTTCAATAAAATAATATTTTTCATCACATCAATAACTTTTCCTTCATTTTCAACCACATATTTTCCATCACATCACTTCAAAAAAATGCATTCTCTCATTTTAATGTGCACCAAACGGACTCTCAATCATATATTCTTTCATAAAATAATTTTATTTGTAAATTCGGAACTTATTTTTTTAATTTTTAACTCACAATTTCCAGCAAAACACTATTGTAAAATACATTTTGACCTAAAAATGGAGCTTAATGTATCATTATTCATATTTGAACATTGAGGTAGAAACTACTCTAAAGTTTTTGTTTGTTTTATTAGAAATGCACAATTTTTAGTATCATTATTCCTTTTCTTTTTTTTTTTTTTTTTGGTCCTAATTTTTCCTTTCCTTAACCGTGTTTGATTTTACTAAAAATATAATTTTTAGTAAATTTTGATAAAAAATTGATGAAACGTGTGATAAAAACTTAATAAAAGTTGTGGACCTCTTGAATATGTAATTAAAACTAATTATTATTTATTTATTTTAGTTAAATCAAACCAGACTTAAAGTAATCAAGCTTTGATATTGTCGCATATGCTGACGCCAACGAAGATTTTGTCTTAGGATCGGCAAAACAATATACCAAGTCATTAGAAGGCTAAAGTTCATATCCAGTACAGGTGGAATTAACGTCATTTTTTCTTATTTTACTTCACTGAAAAAGAATAACAACTCATGTGTCACGTTGCAGAGTGCAAAGCATTTATACAATTACAATAAAGATCGAGTCAATTTATACTAAATTATAATAATTCAAGAAACTCACTATGGGGCTTGGGAGTTTTTTTCGCCGATTTTGAGTGGCACCGTTTGTAATGAGTTTGAAAAATAGGTGCTTGTTAGTTTCTTCGAGCACTGGTTTTGGATGGTTTAAAGATTATCCAAAATCAGTATAGTGTAATTTTGATCGATTCTCTCAACCCATCAAATCGACTGATTTTAGTCGTTTCTCATATTCTTGTCTAATTATCTCTAGTCAACACATTTTCTCAAAACTAACTTGTAAATAAAAATATATTAACTAAAAAATTATTTATAAGCAAAAAAATTACTTATAAGTAAGATTCTCTTGTCACGTCAACGAAGAATCATAAGTAATGTTCTCTTACTATATCACAATGAGGAATTTTTATTTTATTCACTCGGATAGGAAATTTGGACTGTATTTTAACATATAATATTTGAACAATGTAATAAACAAATTTCTTACACATATGAGGACTGCAGAATTTAATATTTGGTGCAGTGCAACTTCATGTTATATCATTTATGAATTATGATAGTCAACACTCCTTGAAAGCATATAAATTTGTCCACTTGAATGGGATCGGCCTTCAACAACCCACCCAACTACCACCCTTGCGGTGAGGGGGGAGGTGACACCGCCAACTCATTTAAAAAAAGAAAAAAGATAGAATGAAATGGCAATTTGAAAGAGTTTTTAGTGGAAATTTCATAAGTTGTATTTGGAAGAAGTCAACACAACATCGAGGTGTTAAGTTTGTCTAAATTAATAAACATGAAGGTGATTCAGATTCCAATATGTTACGATCAACTTATAATTCGTAAATACATATGAAGTGTGTCGAAAACTCGAGATAATACATATTTATCCAAAATTTAAGGATATTAAGTTGATCGTGAAGTAGAATTAGCCATCCTATCTACGTGCAACATATTCTGAAATCAATAGTACATTGCACTAGAATGCTTATACGATTAATAACGGAAAATTTCTTTCTTACTTTTAAAAAATTTATAGGCGTAAAATAATTGGTAAAAATGTCGTTTTTTTTAATAAAAAAAAAATTGGCTACAATAACGGAACCCTTTAAATATTAAATCAGAATTTCACAATAAATAAATAAAGAAAGAATTTTTTGTAGGATTGAATAATAAAATAAAAAAGAAAAGAGAGACGTTCAAGCAACACAACACAAAATATTTTTATATTTAAAACCAAGACAGATAGCTCCAGTTTAATGATTCCTTGAATAAAAGTTTATTTACTATATAATATAAGATAAAATAAAATAATAATTAATTATTAAAGATAAGATGGCATCACTAATTAGATATTATAAATTAATAATTGATTAATTTATTTTATAATTGTTTAGGCAATGATAAAAAATGACCGCCTCTTAATCCGATTGCTTTCTTCTCTGAGAAGAGGCGATGTCAACCTCACATATTGCCTCATTAACAACACGATTATCCAATCAAATATTAATATTATATTGTTGGGTTTATAACTATTAATTTTAGTCAAGGATTAGTGATTTGTTTGATTCTTCATGGGGAGATTTTGATATTCAAATGTGTTATTATTAGTTTGAATTTCATTTGAAAATCACAGCGCCCATATATTTAGAATTTTCTACATGGCAAATATAGGCGTGGATGTCAAGTGATTTAGTGAGGATATTTTGAGAAAAGGAACGAACGTATTCCCATTATGAATTACAATGGAACCATTGGTCATACGAGTAAAGAAGAAAACCAGACGCTCCCACAGACATGGTGCAGTGGTAAAGCATGAAAGTTCTCTACGGAGTATCGAATGTTTGAATCCCCCAAACAGTTGGAAGGCAACATTTATGTTGGAAAGCAAATTCCCACAAGGAGGAGAACCCCGAATGTTCGGCTCAAGTATGTATAAGCTGTAACTGCATCCGGATTAATCCGAGTGGCAAACCGAGCGAAGACTGCCACTCCTCAGGTTTAGTCAAACGAAACTTGAACACTTGAATCATAGAAGAAAAAAAAAAACCAAACTAACAAAATCGATTGATTCTGATTCAGTCTGATTCTTTTATCCTTCAAAAATAAATTTTAAAGTATTTTTTTATCTCACTTTAACAAATCTTAAACCGATTGGGTGTGACAAAGATTAAGTGTTTCTACTTCCAACATTTTTCTTCTGTTTCAAGGAACTATATGTTAAGAAATATATGATTATTTTGTTTTTATTATTTATTACGGGTAGAATAGTTTTTTAAGTTTTCTTTATTTTAGACTATATATAGTCTCTTTGTATCTATGTTTTCAGCATTCAATTACATTATGCAGAATCAATAAAACTCTAACATCTTTTTCTTTTTCTCTTTGGATTGTTTAACATGGTATCAGAGCTAAGTTTCATGGGATTTGACATAATCTCAAACACAGCTTTCGCAGATCCAACTGGTATTCCGTTTCTGCAATCTTGTATTTCGTTAGGGTTTTTATTCCGTTTCTGCAATCTGGTATTTCGTTAGGGTTTTCATTCAGTTTCTGCAATTTGGTATTTCGTTAAGGTTTTCATTCAATTTCTGCAATTTGGTATTTCGTTTCCCTTTCTTTTGCGATTTGGGTTTTCTTCTTCTTTTCTTTTATTATGGCCACTGAAAGAGACGATTCGATTCAATCTGTGAGTGTGGGGTTAGATGGAAAGAATTATTCGTATTGGAGTTATGTGTTGAGAAATTTTCTTAAGGGTAAAAAGATGTGGGGATATGTTAATGGAACTTCTGTAAAACTTATGGATATTGATGAGGGTTATACTGCTTCAATAGATACTTGGGAAGCAAACAATTCAAAAATTATTACTTGAATTAACAATTCTGTTGAGCATTCCATAGGTAGAGAGTTGGCAAAGACATCAAAGGAGGTTTGGGAACATCTGCAACGGTTATTCACACAGTCAAATTTTGCAAAACAGTATCAATTGGAGAATGACATACGAGCTCTTCAGCAGAAGAATATGAGTGTTTAGGAATTTTATTCTGCTATAACAGATTTTTGGGATCAATTGGCTCTTACGAAATCGGTAGAATTAAAGGCGTGTAATGCCTGTATTGTTAATAGAGAGCAGCAACGGTTGGTACAGTTTCTAACGGCACTTCGCAGTGATTTTGAAGGACTTAGAGGTTCAATTTTGCATCGTTCTCCACTTCCTTCTGTTAATTCAGTTGTCAGTGAGTTATTGGCTGAAGAAATACGTCTTAAGTCTTATTCTGAAAAGGAAATTCTTTCTACTCCTAATCCTTCTGTGTTAGCAATACCTTCTAAGTCACTGTCTAATAATCATAATATGTTTCACGCAAGGGCTGCCCGTGATGAGTGCAGTTTCTGTAAGGAGAAAGGTCATTGGAAGGCTCAGTATCCTAAATTGAGACAGCAGAATCGAATCGTGCAGCAATGCCAAGCTTAGAAGCCTGGCAATCAATCGCAATCGAATGATCGTAGACCACCTCAGGGTTATAGACCACCACAGTTCAATACTGCAGCGGTAGCTTCATCGGGTCCTTTCACAGATCTTGGTACTCTGGCTAAGCAATTTCAGAATTTTCTCTCCTTATAGCCAACATTTCGTGCTCTTGTCAAAACTCAACATTCTGCTATTATCAAATGTTTTAGGTGTGATTTGGGTGGGGAATACACTTCTAAAAAAATTTGTGAACTGCTTGCCTTAGATGGAACTATTCACCAAATTTCGTGTATAGATACTTTTGAGCAAAATGGTATTGCTGAAAGAAAACATAGGCACATTGTTGAAACTGCTCGCTCTCTCTTGTTGTCTACTTCAGTTCCTAGTGTGTATTAGGGTGAAACTGTTCTTACTGCTGTAAGTTTGATTAATACAATTCCATCTTCTCATATTTCAGGTTTTTCTCCATTCGAAAAGTTGTATGGGTATGCCCCTGATTATTTTTTCTTTAGAGTTTTTGGTTGTACTTGTTTCATTCTTCGTCCTCATGTAAAACGCAGTGTTCGTTGATTTCCCGCAAGTGAACGGGATCGTGAATAAGTAATATAGTAGTGTGTAAAGTGTCGAACCCACGAGGAATACGTGTTTGATTGAGTTAAAATTAAAATAACTTTAATCGAATAGCAATAATAATCTGTAATAAATCTAAATCTAATTAATCACGTAATAAAAATCAAAGTAAAAATTTATCAAATTTCTGATATGCATTGCTAAGATTTAGAATCCCCATTGTTAATCCACTTTTAGTACAACAATTAAAATGACAATTTATTATCATGCGAGTTGGTCAATGTTCCTAATTTAATTAAAAGTCTCTCTCGATAGCAATTAAATTTATTCTTCTCATGCGACCCTCCTATCTCTCGATGGAAAATACGAACATGATAAATGCATTAACGAACAAGAACATCTTTATCAACCATGCAAAGCATAAAGGTATATATCTATCCTCTACCGGACCTCAAAATATTTATTACTACGTGCTAAAATCCTATTGTCTCTCTCGATAACAATAAAATTCACAAACAATTCAACTATTGGCCAATTAATTAAAAAAACAAATTAAACCATAATAAACATCCACGCATTCAAACAAATTAACGTCAAAATAATTAATTAATACTAAAAGTTTCAAAACAAGGGTTCATCTATATCTTTAGCAATGTAAAAATCTAGCCTAACATAGTATTGAAATTAAATACGCAAAAGAGGAACGACATCACCGAAAATTGACCAAACGTGAACATATCTGGTATTAATTCTTGGCCTCTGTTTTTGTGTGTATAAATTCCAAGAATAACCAAAGCAATTGCCTCTGTCTGCGTGTAGGGCTGTCCGTGTGTCGGTTCGGTTCGGTTCTGAAGATACCCGAACCGACCCAAAACTTTCGGGTATTTAATAAATGGACCCGTCGGGTCCAAATATAATTATGGAACCGTTCGGGTTCGGTTCGGATCGGTTCGGTTCGGTTCCGTTCGGTTCCGTACTCTGATCAAATTTTTTAATATTTACAGCAACACTACATAAATACAACTAATGACATTTCATTCGTAACTTTTATAAATTAACGTAGCCCAATTCAAAAACATATAAATAACTAGCTGTCCAATAAGATTAATTCAGTGTATACAAATACCAAAAAGTAGATATTAATATTACAACAAAACTACATAAAGTATATTCATTTGCTTCAAATTAAAATGGATTAATGAGTTTTAAAAATGATTTGGACTTTAAAATTAAAATTATGAAATAATCTGATTTATTTAATTAATTTGCTAATTTGTATAAAAAAAATAAAATAATTTAATTAATTCAATGTAAAAAATAAAAAAATTATTTAGTTTCGGTTCTTCGGTTCTTGGTCTAGACCCGAGACCCGACCCAAACCCATCGGTTCTCGATTCGGGTACCCGTTCGGGTATTTAATTTATGAAGAACCGCTCGGTTCGGTTCGGTCCGGGTCGGTTCGGGACTTTTGGACACCCCTATCTGCGTGTATATAAATTATAAATTCCAAAAATAACCAAAACAATTCCTGCCAACTTTGACTTTGCCTTTTCTTTGTATATTCGTTCAGTTTTTTCTCTCTCTGTCTCCCGTTTTCTCCTCGGCTGCGTGAATCATCTCTGGAATTAAATTGATGCTGCCCTTTGTTTTCTGTTTCTCTTTTCGGTGTGAATGTATATAATATATATATCCACTATGCCTCCTGTTCCGTCTTCTGCCCGTGTGCCTGCCTTTTGCCGCGTATAATATATATAATATAAAACCTAATTCATCAATATTTTACTACAACTAGAAGTCCAAGTTGAGCCCAATTAATTCCAATACCTAATTAAATTAGTACTTGCTTCCAAGTCCTCAATTCTTTTATCAAACGCAAGTTGGTCCTTGACTTTAGATTTTTGCCATTTTTCGTCATCTTTTGCTTCCTTTCTTCAATTCTTTTCCATTCAAAGAGTTTCACCTATTAAACATAAAATACAACGATTTAGAATATATTTTGTCAAAAGAACTATAAAATGTCGTTATTTTAGGCCCTGAATAAGTGTAAAAATTACACTTATCACGCAACAAGTTGTCATCTCGATCTGCTATTTGTGTCTTTCTTGGTTATGGTGAAGGTCAAAAAGGGATATCGTTGTTTTGATCCAATAACTCAGAAACTTTATCTATCTCGTTATGTTGTGTTTCTCGAGCATGTACCTTTCTTTTCTATTCAATCAACTACTCATAGTTTAACTAGATCTGATCTTATTCGTATAGATCCTTTTTCTACTGATCCTGATAGTTTGTCATCTCAAGTTTCTAGCACTTCAAATACTGATCATTCTGCATGTACTGACACTTTACTCTCTCACACCTGAAGCTCCCTCTTCTCCTGTGGATCCACCTCTACGTCAATTCATACGCATTCGTAAGTCTACAAAGTTACCAAATTTTGCTTATTCTTCATCTTTTACTTCTTTTTTAGTTTCTATTCATTGTCTCTCTGAGCCCTCTTCCTATAAAGAGGCAATTCTTGATCCCCTTTGACAGTAAGCTATGGATGAGGAACTTTCTGATTTGCTTAAGATTGGTATTTGGGATTTGGTTCATCTACCTCCTGGTAAGAGTGTTGTTGGTTGTCGTTGGGTGTATAAGATCAAAACTAATTCTGATGGATCAATTGAGCGATACAAAGCTAGGTTGGTTGCAAAAGGGTACTCTCAACAGTATGGTATGGATTATGAGGAGACATTTGCTCCTGTTGCAAAAATAACTACTATTCGTACTCTTATTGCAGTAGCTTCGATTCGTCGGTGGCGTGCTTGATGTTAAAAATGCCTTCTTGAATGAAGATCTTCAAGAAGAAGTTTATATGGCTCCCCCTCCTGGTGTTCCACATGATTCGCGGTATGTTTGCAAATTCAAGAAAGCGTTGTATGGTCTCAAACAAGCACCTCATGCTTGGTTTGAGAAATTTTCTGTTGTGATCTCTTCTCTTGGATTTGCTTCTAGTAGTCATGATTCTGCTCTTTTTGTTAAGTGCACTGATGCATGTCGTATCATTCTATCTTTATATGTTGATGACATGATTATTACTGGTGATGATATTGATGATACTTCAATTTTGAAGACAGAGTTAGCTAGACAGTTTAAAATGAAGGATTTGAGTTCTCTACGATATTTCTTGGATATTGAGGTAGCCTGCTCATCTAGAGGTTATCTTATTTCTCAATCGAAATATGTTGTAGATATTCTTGAACGGGCTCGACTTACTGATAATAAGACTGTTGATACTCCCATTGAGGTTAACGCAAAGTATTCTTCTTCTGATGGTTTACCTTTATCAGATCTTACTTTATACCGTAATATTGTTGGGAGCTTCATATATCTCACTATTACTCGTCCAGATATTACATATGTTGTTCTGTTGTTAGTCAGTTTGTTGCTTCTCCTACTACAGTTCATTGGGCAGCTGTTCTTCATATTTTGCGATATCTTCGGGGTACAGTTTTTCATAGTCTTTTACTTCCATCCACATCTTCCTTGGAGCTGCGTGCATACTCTGATACTGATCATGACAATGATCCCACAGATCGTAAGCCTGTTACTGGCTTCTGTATTTTTTTTGGTGATTCTCTTATTTCTTGGAAGAGCAAGAAGCAATCTATCGTGTCTCAATCTTCAAACGAAGCAGAATATCGTGCTATCGCATCCACTACCAAAAAGATTGTTTAGTTACGTTGGTTACTTGCAGATATGAGAGTTTTTCTTTCACATCACACTCATATGTATTGTGATAACCAAAGTTCCATTCAGATTGCTCACAACTCGATTTTTCATGAACGAACTAAGCACATTGAGATCGATTGTCACCCTACTCGTCATCATCTCAAGCATAGTACAATTACTTTGCCATTTGTTTCTTCTTCTTTACAGCTTGCAGATTTCTTTATCAAGTCGCATTCTATTTCTTGTTTTCGTTTTCTAGTTGGGAAACTCTATTAAGGGTAGAATAGTCTTTTAAGTTTTCTTTATTTTAGACTATATATAAGCCTTGTTTGAGAGAGCTTTTAATCAAATTAAAATTGAAAATATAGCCGTTATTGGATCTCACTCGTCTAATAAAAGTCAATAATAACGGCTATATTTTCAATTTTAATCTACTTTTAATCCCTCCCATACAAGCCCATAGTTTTTTTGTATCTAGGTTTTCAGCATTCAATTACATTATGCAGAATCAATAAATCTCTAGCCTCTTTTTCTTTCTTTTTGGATTGTTTAACACTATACAATTTTATTTTAACACTCGTTTTATTCGCCAATGAGAGACCATGTCAAACCACAGCTGCACGAAAAGTATGTGGGATGAAAAAATTGGGTGCACTAACAGAAGCTGTCAAGAGCAATGCAGTCTGCTAAAATCTATGTATAAATATCAGGAAACGATTTTGGGGCAAAAAGGCTGTTCAGTAACTTGGGTGCAGGAACAGACCGGAATGATAAGCCAAATCTCATGCTGGAGTTGAGCAAAGAGCGAGTGATGACTGGCAGAAACGTATGTTAAAAGAATATTAAGATTAATTCTCTACTTGAGGACACAATAGCTTGTAATGTCACATCTCTTTCGAAATCAGAAATATAAGGTTTCATGAAACTTAAAGCATGCAACCGATTACCATTGACATCACATTTAGAAGTGGCCATATGAACTCATAAAAATACAACTAAATTAAACCTCAAGAGAAAATGAACTCCTCTGCAAAACACATAAAAGCAGTTCTCCAAAACTTTGGGCTCAAAAAGTAACAAATCCGGGTCTATAAAAAGCAGAATATAAATCTCTCACAGGATATTCCACTCGTGCTCTCAGACTAAGTTGCAATATTGGAAGACTTGTTGAGAATAACACCTTCATATTTCACCTGGAACCACTTCATTGCATCGTCCTTTGTGACCCGGTGCTGGATCCCAACACGGGACTTGCATCTACGTCGACGGCCCACACGATAACCGGGCCGCTCCAAGACAACAAAGAAATCCATACCATAGATACCAGTTGAAGGGTCATACCTGGAAACATTAAAAATAATAAAATAAGTAGCAGCAGATATCCTGTATGGTCATCTTGTTCAAGAAAATCTATAGCAGAGAGTTCCCACTGCCAGTACAGTACCTTGTGTTCACTGCCTGACACAATCATTTAACGTAATCATCCCTTTAGGAGATTGGATTAGCTGCCGCCACATAGCAATAAGTATAACAAATGTTTTCCGACTAACTACCAAATATTACAGAGCATCCATCCATATCTATAATGACCAACCAACCAATACACCCATATAAATTTGCCTGAATACACCCTAGTCATGTTACAACAGTAACATCTTCTAACTCGAAAGAAAATAGTCAGACAAAATTTGCTCAGGTCATCTTCTAGTACTAGTATAATTTTCTATATGGTTCAAAACAAAGGTAATAAAATTTTCCAGAAGAGCGCAAGAAGCAAACCTTTGAAAATTACAACTGAATCCTTTTTGTAATTATTAAACATCACAAGGTGCAGACAAGAAAATATGCTAACATGAGAAAGTACACGTAATACATTTACTTACTTGATTCCAAGATCAATGTGCTCCTGGATACCAAAGCCAAAACAGCCAGTGTCACTAAAGTTTCTTCTCAACAGTTCATACTCCTTAACCTTCAACCCACTCTCAAGGAGTTGCATTGCCTTATCACCCCTGACTGTGACATAGCACGCAATCTTTTCATTACGTCTGATCCCAAAGGACCGCACAGTGTATCTCGCTGCCAACCAAAACAAAAAACCACGTTAAGAAAATATATCAATGTTTTTTAATATTTTAACCTAATGGGATGGTTTGGAGGGATCAAGGTTCAAAAAGAAGACACAAAAACTGTCAGCATGCACTTTGATACCCCAAACATAACCAACACGATACATACAATGAAATAATTCTACTTCTCAGTAAGTAGAATTCCAAACCAGTTGAGGGGTATTTTGAACTAATTATGAAGCTAAAAGCTCTTGGAGAAGTCCACAGTTGATTCTTGAACAAGGCATTGATGTTTATAAACGGTTTAAATTTCAAAAAGATAGAAACGAGGGGTGTATAAGTTAGTAATTGTGGATCCAACAAAATGTGTGAATAAAAAGTGACTTGATTGTTTACAAACAGTTTATAAACATGAGACAAACATAGGCTGATATTGTTAGAAACACGTGGGTCAAATTTGGCTTGCAACGAAAATGGAATTGAGAAAATGCGGCTAAAAATTGGACACAAGTATTTACATAGTTCACCCAATTTAGGCTACGTCCACGGGCAAGTATAGGAGGATGTCACTATAGTAGGAGAATTACAATAACACTCTCTAAATACAAGGAGAAAACAACAATTAATCTCTCTTGTAATAGAAAAAAACAATAAATTTTTCTCTCTATAATTTTATCCCTCTACTCACTATTTTTCTCTCTACACTTCCTCTCTATTTGCTCCAAACTTGGATGATTTGTTTGCTCTATTCCAGCCTCTATTTATAAGGAAAATTGCCGCCTTAATTCATGCCAAATTGTCAACAAAGGCTGCTGGAATTTGCTAGAAAATGGTTGGCATTATAGCTGGTCCTTAGTTGGCAAGAAGAGAAATCCATTTTGCCTTCTTCTTGCATGTTTTCTTAAGAGAAAAGAAAATGACTTGTTCCTTAGTCATTAAGAAATTGACTTTATCTTAACATTTCTCCCACTTAAAGTCAATTTTGTAATCCTTCTTCCTTTTCTACACTTGTCATCTTTATGTTGCTCACATTTCTGCTAAAAGAGAGTGGTATCAGAGCGAGGTTTTGTGTAGGGTCGTTGTTCACTATCTACATACACGATATTATTTTCTGGTCGTGAACACAATGGCGACGAAGTATGAGATTGAAAAGTTCAATGGGAGTAATTTCTCATTGTGGAAAATGAGAATAAAAGCAGTTTTGAGAAAAGATAACTGTTTGGCGGCAATTAGAGATAGGCCAGATGAAATCACTGACGACGGCAAGTGGTATGAGATGGATGGCAATGCTATTACTAATCTACACCTTGCACTAGCTGATGGAGTACCGTCAAGTGTGGCGGAGAAAAAGACGGCAAAAGAGATTTGGGATACTTTGACAAAATTGTATGAGGCCAAATCACTACACAACAAAATCTTCTTGAAGAGAAAGCTTTACACCCTTCGGATGATGGAGTCAACTACGGTAACTGACCACATCAACACCCTCAACACTCTATTTTCACAACTCACATCAATGGGGCATAACATAGAGACGGGTGAACGTGCTGAAATTTTACTTCAAAGTCTACCTGATTCGTATGATCAACTCATCATCAACTTAACCAACAACTTGGAAGTTCTAGTCTTCGATGATATTGCAGCTGCGGTTCTTGAAGAAGAAAGTCAGCGCAAGAACAAAGAAGATAGATTGGGAAGCTCACAACAGGCTGAAGCTTTGACAATGATGAGAGGCAGATCAATGGAACGTGGCTCCAGTGGGAGTCATAATCAAAGTCGATCAAAATCCAGGAGTAAGACGAATGCCAAGTGTTATTACTGTGGCAAGAAAGGGCACTTAAAAAAGGATTGCTGGAGTCTCAAGAAGAATGAAGAAGCCAAAGGAAAAGGTTCTGAGACGTCAAAAGCTCAAGGTTGTGTAGCAAGCACATCAGATGATGGTGAAATTTTATATAGCGAGGCAACAACAGTTGCTGAAGGCAGAAAACAGTTTTCTGATGTCTGGCTTATGGACTCAGGAGCTACATGGCATATGACACCAAGGAGGGAATGGTTCCATCATTATGAACCTATCTCAGGAGGATCTATGTTTATGGGGAATGATCATGTCTTGGAGATCGCTGGTATTGGTACCATCAAATTGAAAATGTGTGATCGTACAGTTCGCACTATCCAGGAGGTACGGCACGTAAAAGGCTTGAAGAAAAATCTATTGTCGTTAGGACAATTAGATAGCATTGGCTGTAAGACCCATGCACAAAATGGGGTCATGAAAATAATCAAAGGCGCGCTTGTGGTTATGAAAGCGGAAAAGATAGCAGCAAATTTGTACATGCTTAAAGGAGAGACACTACAAGAAGGAGAAGCATCTGTCGCATCGACAAGTTCAGTAGAAGAATTAACGCTAATGTGGCACCGCAAACTTGGCCACATGTCAGAACGTGGTTTGAAAATTCTCTATGAACAAAAGCTTCTTCCCGGGCTCAAAAGGGTTTCATTACCCTTTTGTGAGCATTGTGTTACTAGTAAGCAGCACAGATTGAAGTTCAGCAGTTCTACTGCTAGAAGTAAAGCTATTTTGGAGCTAGTTCATTCTGATATTTGGCAAGCACCAGTATTATCCCTAGGAGGAGCAAGATACTTTGTATCTTTCATTGATGATTACTCCAGGAGATGTTGGGTGTATCCAATCAAAAGGAAGGCAGATGTGTTCGCAATCTTCAAAATATTCAAAGCGCGTGTAGAGCTTGAATCTGAAAAGAAGATCAAGTGTCTGAGGACTGACAATGGAGGAGAATATACTGGTAATGAATTTGATAGCTTCTGTCAACAAGAAGGTATCAAAAGACAGCTCACGGTGGCATACACTCCACAACAAAATGGAGTAGCAGAGCGGATGAACAGAACCTTGTTAGAATGGACAAGAGCGATGTTAAGAACTGCGGGGATAGCCAAGTCATTTTGGGCAAAAGCAGTCAAAACCGCCTGTTATGTAATCAATCGGTCACCATCAACCACAATTGATCTGAAGACGCCAATGGAAATGTGGACTGGTAAACCAGCCGATTATTCTCGCTTATTTGTATTTGGAGGTCCCGTGTACGTTATGTACAACACCCAAGAAACATCGAAGCTGGATCCAAAATCCAGGAAATATCTTTTCTTAGGGTATGCTGATGGAGTTAAGGGGTACCGCCTGTGGGATCCCACTGCCCGCAAGGTGTTAATCAGCAGGGATGTTGTATTTGTAGAAGATAAGGTACAAGAAAATGATAGCACTTCAAAAGAGAAACCAGAGACTACTACAGTTGAAGTTGAAGAAAGGCAAGAACAAGAAGTTCCAGTTTTTTCTGAAGCAGTATTAGAGCACGATGAACAAGAACAAACTGAGTTTGCAACTCCACAAGTTCGACGTTCAACTCGGGAGAGAAAAGAACCAGCTTGGCACTCAGAGTACATTATGGAGGGAAATGTCGCATACTGCCTACTAACAGACGATGGAGAGCCATCAACTTTCCATAAGGCTACAAAAAGCCAAGAAGCTTTTCTGTGGATGGTGGCAATGCAAGAAGAAATTGAAGCTCTCCATAAAAACAAAACATGGTATCTTGTTCCACTACCACAAGGAAGGAAGGCCATTGGGAATAAATGGGTCTACAAGATCAAAAGAGATGTCAATAACCAAGTGGAGCGGTATCGTGCTAGATTGGTGGTAAAAGGATTTGCTCAGAAAGAAGGCATAAATTTCAAGGAAATATTTTCTCTTGTTGTTCGACTCACAACAGTTCGAGCAGTCCTGGCGATGTGTGCTACATTTGACTTGTATTTGGAGCGGTTGGATGTGAAAACTGCATTTCTTTATGGAGAACTTAAAGAAGAGATTTACATGCTCCAACCAGAAGGTTTTGAAGAAAAAGAAACGAGAACTTGGTTTGCAGGTTGAACAAATCTCTATACGGTCTCAAACAGGCGTCGAGATGTTGGTATAAGAGATTTGATTCCTTCATTATGAGCCTTGGATACAATAGACATAGTTCAGATCCTTGTGTTTACTACAAGAGATTTGGTGATGATAATTTCATTATTCTGCTGTTGCATGTTGACGACATGTTGGTAGCAGGCCCCAACAAAGATCGTATTATGAACTTAAAGGCACAGTTGGCTAGGGAGTTTGAAATGAAGGACTTGGGACCGGCAAACAAGATTCTAGGGATGCAAATTTACCGAGACAGAAATAATAGGAAGATTTGGCTTTCTCAGAAGAACTACTTGAAGAAAATCTTGCGACGCTTCAACATGCAGGATTGTAAGCCAATCTCTACCCCTCTTCCTATTAATTTCAAGTTATCCTCAAGTATGAGTCTTAGCAGTGAAGCAGAGAGGATGGAGATGTCTCGAGTACCGTATGCATCAGCAGTGGGTCGCTTAATGTTCGCTATGGTTTGTACAAGACCGACATTGCACAAGCAGTGGGAGTGGTTAGTCGGTACATGGCGAATCCTGGTAAAGAGCATTGGAGTGCTGTAAAGAGGATCTTGAGATATATCAAGGGTACCTCAAATGTTGCATTATGTTATGGAGGATCAAACTTTACTGTCAGAGGCTATGTTGATTCAGATTATGCAGGTGATCTTGCCAAAAGCAAGTCCACCTCAGGTTATGTGTTTACTCTTGCTGGAGGAGCTGTAAGCTGGGTTTCAAAACTGCAGTCTATCGTGGCTACTTCTACGACGGAGGCAGAATATGTCGCGGCTACACAAGCTAGCAAAGAGGCAATATGGATGCAAATGCTACTGGAAGAGCTCGGACACAAACAAGAGAAGATTGCTCTGTTTTGTGATAGTCACAGCGCTTTGCATTTAGCAAAGAATCCAGCATTTCATTCGAGGACAAAGCACATACGAGTTCAGTATCACTTTGCTCGTGAGAAGGTGAAAAAAGGAAGTGTGGATATACTGAAAATCCATACAAAAGACAACCTAGCTGATATGTTAACAAAGCCAATCAACAACGACAAATTTATTTGGTGTCGATCCTCTATTGGCCTAGCAGAAATGTGAGCAACATAAAGATAGCAAGTGTAGAAAAGGAAGAAGGATTACAAAATTGACTTTAAGTGGGAGAAATGTTAAGATAAAGTCAATTTCTTAATGACTAAGGAACAAGTCCTTTTCTTTTCCATTAAGAAAACGTGCAAGAAGAAGGCAAAATGGATTTCTCTTCTTGCAAACTAAGGACCAGCTATAATGCCCACCATTTTCTAGCAAATTCCAGCAGCCTTTGTTGACAATTTGGCATGAATTTTCCTTATAAATAGAGGCTGGAATAGAGCAAACAGATCATCCAAGTTTGGAGCAAATAGAGAGGAAGTGTAGAGAGAAAAATAGTGAGTAGAGTGATAAAATTATAGAGAGAAAAATTTATTGTTTTCTCCTAGTATTTCCTACTTGTTTTCTCCTATTACAAGAGAGATTAATTGTTGTTTTCTCCTTGTATTTAGAGAGTGTTATTGTAATTCTCCTACTATAGTGACATCCTCCTATACTTGCCCGTGGACGTAGCCTAAATTCTCCCACGTGTTCTTAACAGATATAACATCACGTAATGATTTTATTCTAATCACAAACTACACATTGCTCAAATGAATCAAGAACCCAATTTTCATTGCTTCAAGAAATGAATACAAGAAACTTTGTTGGAAACAAGAGGTATAATGCAGGTTATTTCTTAAAATCTAATCTGATTAAGAAGGTTCTATTTTCTTAATATATATTCATCAAACGATAATTTTTTGTGATGCTATATTCCAAATTTGTAGCTTAATATAAACAAATATTATGCCACATTAGCTATATGATTTTCAATCGAATCAATTATTTAACAGAAAAATAATGAAACTATGTCATATTTCCTTCCGACAAAAATAAAATAATCTGTGGAGCTACAAGTCATGCCAGTGAAGTAACTTTAATAGCACAACTCTTTCTTTTTGGGAAGCCAATTTAAATGAGCATAAAAATAAAATTAAAATCAGCAAACCGTAAACTGAGAAAAGTACCCTTGGAGAAAACAGGGGATTGACCGCTGAGCTGTTCGAGGACCTGGAAATGGATTTTAAAGAATAGATAATTTAGACACCAAACTACAAAGATAAACAACAATAATGATTAAAAATGGTGGGTTCGGGTGCACAAGAATACGTAGGAGTGAACTGTACCTTAGCGGCTCTGGTGAGACGATCTCCGCTCTCGCCGACGGAAATGTTGAGAACGAGTTTCTGTACCTTGATCTCTCTCATCGGATTCGACAGCTTCTTCTCTGACGCCTGCTTTCAAACACGTAAAAGTGAGGGAGGAATTTATATGCATATGCATACATGAATACGTTTATACACATGAAATTACAGAGAGGGAATGATGGAGAGACCATGGCGGGTAGATGACGGCAGCGATGCTTGTTTATTTTCTAGACAAACTGAAAGAAGCGATAGAGGTAAGGAAAATATATGAAACCCTATGAGAAGGGGTTGGGGTTGTATTAGGGTTTCGTGTTTGCTTTGTTGGGATATAAAATGCCTGCTTTACCCTCCAGGACACATCTCCAAGTGGTAAAAGGGGAAGGTGGAAAAGCTCCAACTTTGCTTAAGACTGCCGCGTCAAGGGTTCGAATCCTGAAATATGGATTTGGCCCTTGGGTAAGTGTAAGTGTACAAACAGCCTTCCACCCTGTATTCTTGGAGGCATAACCTGCGATTTACCTTCTTCACCAAGACTTAGGGCAGGGTAGGTGGGGGCCACTAAGGATGCGGTTCATCCTTTCTTTGATTTATGGCTATGGCTTATCGGCGCATTAACCTTTGAGACCATTTGTCCAAAACACTCGACCTTTTGAAATTGACAAAAAAACATTCATGTATGAAATTTGTAGGAGGTGTAAAAAATGCTCGTGTATGAACTTTGAAGTGCGGTTCACCATTTACTGTCCAATTTTGTTAGTTTAATCATTAAAAACAATAAAAATTGTCAAAATGAAAAAGAAATAATTGCAGTTGCGATCTCCACTTTCAAATTTTTTTACAGAGTATATCCG
The DNA here is from genome assembly GCA_035079005.1 of Fraxinus americana. Classification (NCBI taxonomy): domain Eukaryota; kingdom Viridiplantae; phylum Streptophyta; class Magnoliopsida; order Lamiales; family Oleaceae; genus Fraxinus; species Fraxinus americana. Next base: position 53,095,959 of record CM068706.1, on the reverse strand, counting down.
AATTCCTTTACATAAAAAATTATTTTGTTCAAAAATGTGTAGTTAAAAATAAAAATTGTGAAAAAAATGAAAGCCAAATAGAGGCTTAATTGGACATATCATTTTAAATTTAGACAAGGTTTGGAAGACGTGAATTTTAAACAATTAGGTGCCGCTCTCTTTGTATTTCAGTTTTCTGTTTTGAATTCGTTTTATATTTTGTGTTTTGAGTGTCCGTTTTGAGATTGCTAAAAATTCGTTCTATTTGTTGTTTTGGAAAACTATTTCTGAAAACATGAAACTAGAAAACACGTTTATTTTGAAACTCAAAACAATATTTTACATATAATAGTTTTTTAAAGAAACCACCACAAACGCCATGAACCACTGCCAAAATCAACACCGCCACAAACACTATGAACCACTTCCAAAATCGACCTCAATCAACACCACATCTGCCACCTTCAACCACTGCCCTACCCAACCTAAATCAATACCACCACCACCACCTTCAACCACTTCCAAAATCGACTTCAATCAACACCATCATCAACCACTACCACCACAAAAATCAACGAAAATCAATACAACCAAAAAACGCCCAAATAAAAAATACTACAGAAAAAAGAGAGGAGGCAAAGACGAACGTCGCCGACGTCGAAGAGAGAGGCGGCAGAGACGAACGTTCATGGTAGCATTGCCTCCTGTGGGTCGTGATGAATGGCTCGCGATGCTGTGTTCACAACAGCGTCGCCTCCCCAGTCCCCACTCCGGCGCCTGCACCGGCCCAACAGCAGCGTCCGGTTCAGAGAATAGGAGATCGTCGGCTATTCTCTTCTGGAGAAGAGAGAAGACAGAAGAAGAAATTGGATTTGGGTTGTGGGAAGAAATTGTCATTTTGGAACCAGTACGCCGTGTTTTGCACATTTTCAAAATTTTTCAAGTTTTGTATAGAAAACATCCAAAACATTAAAAAACATCATTTTGTGTTTTCAGTGCAATATTTTTGTGTGTTTTCGAAAACTCGTTTTCGAAAATAAGAAAGAGAAGGTGTTTTCGAAGTTTTCGAAAATCAAAAACAGAAAACGGCCCGAAAACGACAAAGAGAACGGACCCTTAACCTTTCTTTTTCTTTTTCGCTTCAATTTTTATATTATTTACCATATCCTGTGTATTGTTTGGGATATTTTTTAGGGTAATTTTTTGCCGGTAAGAGTTGATTTTTTTTTTTTCCTGAGAACTCATTTGAAATTTGACATAAATTTCATTAAAAAATTTATTAATTGTCTACCCACTGTAACCTTTCTAAATCCTCGTTTTTATAGACAAGTAATTTGTTAATCAGAAAATAGAAAAATAAAATAAAGACTTTTTTTTGTATAATATTAGTATTTTACTTATAATTAAACTCGAGTTTTGTAAGCCTTCGAGTTTACAACTGGTTCGACCACCGTCTCAAACTAGCATTAATGTGAAAAATTCGTAAAATGTTGTAAGAACATGGAGGGAAGGAACAGTAATCTCAATAGGGCTTTTAAGAATCTGAAAATTAGTATGTAAAAGCAACTCATCAGAAGTGAAGTGACAAACAAAAACTACACAATTTGAAAGTAGTACGATCGTTTGAATGCCTAAGTTTCAAAATCTCGATCAAAATCAAAACAATATACAATAACCATGAAACTTTCGTAGCTAAGAGGACATACCAGATAGAACTCAGCAACTTTCTAATAAAGCAGAACGGCCACAATGTGCACACATCATTTAGGATTAGGAGCGTCAAAAACTACCGACTTGGGCCAAAAGGCCTGACGATATTAACCAATTAGCTACATATCCTTCAACTAAATGAACAGATGATTATGTAACCCCATTAATCATGTTGCAGCAGGATGGGGAAAACTCAAGCTAGCTTGTCTTCGGACATGCTCTGGTATTAACCTTTTGATCAACTCCGGTGATGCTCCAGCCAACTGTAACAAGGAGAATTGATGCTAAACAATCAACAAGTGCATGCTAAAGAGGTAAAATATAAACTCATTGAGCTAGGAGAAAACCCATAAATGTGACAAGACAGTGCAAAAGAACAGCGAATGAAATGAGTATCATGAGTTGATCATGAAATCGAAGGAGCCATTTCACGTGGTCAAATGGACAAATGAAATATGCTCACTACTCTTGTAATTGTCTTGAGTCAGAAAATAAAAATTCAATACAGAATCTACTTAATTCATAATGTCAATAAATAATTAGAAGACAAGGGGTAGCAACAAAAGAACGAAGAAGTAAAAGGTGAATTAGAAGCCAAAAATCTAGAATGTTCAAGCTCCCTTTCAAAAAAATAAAATCAATTGTTCTTTTGTTATAAGATTTTGTTACAGAATTTACAAGTAATCTGATTCTTGAAGAAAATAAATTTAACTATAATTCTCTAGTGACAACCAAAAAGTTCTATCAACAAAAAAACAATAGAAAGATGATAGGATGCACACCAAGTAGTCGTCTTTTATCTCTACTTTTATTTGTATGTTAATTTCGATTGTCAGTCTTGTGCATTTGAACTATCTGACGAGAGTATATATTTGTCCTTCTCCACAATAAGCATATAACTTCAAAAATATTTGGATTCTGTTATTAAGCAAACTTGAGAATGGGCCCATTCTCTCTCCCTTGTCAATGGGAAGTTGTGATGTAAACTTTCATTAGTTTTGTATGGAGATAGATCTATGTTTAAAATTGAAAAAGAGGCAATCCCTGAAGGCCACACAAATCCCCTCACACAAAAGTAAATGGAGTGAATACTTTCAAGCGGCTCGACAAATCTTAGGGAAGCTGGGCATGCCAGCTTACTTTTACTGATATGACAGAAATACGGCAACTTCAGGCAATTACATAGTGAAATGCATGGACACTCAGGAATTTTTCTCGATATAGGGAAGAGCCAGAAAAATAGTAATATTATTACAGAAGGCAATGAAAATAGTTAGAAAACATACTTCCTGTTTAAAGTCAAAAAGAGGGGGGAAAGGACGACCATTTGGGAGGCGGGCATTCGGCACCCGAAGGTCATCAAAGAAAGGATGGGCACATGCTTCTAGCTGCAGAGACAGAACAACATTTCCTTAAATTTTATTAACAATTATTGTAGAAGATAATTAATTAAAATATAAAATGGTCGACAGTTCATTAAACTTTTTTTTTTTTTCATTCTTCTGTGGGTTGGGGGACTAAAGAATTTAAACATATCCCATAAATTGATGAGAAGCAAGTCTATAGACTTGTAAAGGAAGACTTTCGGTAGAACTTCACAAGAGTGACTTGAAATTAAACATACAGCCGTGCAGCGAAGACTTGGAGAGTAATGAAGCAGTCGAGAAGCAAGATCAATGGCTTCAGGAGGCATCCGCTTGTGAAAAACCTGCACCAAAGACTCCATCATCTACTTCTTAACTGAATATTTTGGTATAAATCACTGAGAAAATAGCATGTATAACTGCAACCATACCTTGTGCCACGGATGAGCTTTAATCTGGGGAAACCTGAAATCGGTATAACTTGGATTCATACATCGAATTTCTTCTCGAGTTGGAGTACCAAGAACCTACTCGAGAAAGTCTTGCAATTAGTTAAAGGAACAACACAAATACTGGTATTTAGATTCCATAGAAATGTATTATAGAGAAGGATGCACCTTGATAATCTCTACAAGTTGATCGACTGCATTTTCTCCAGGGAAAAGAGGCTACCTCCCCACAAAAAAACATAGTGAAAACGTAAGAAAAATGTAATAGAAGACTAAAATATTACTCAGCAAGATGCCTTAACATGTATGTCCCAAACCTGCCCCAGTAGAAGCTCAGCGAGGACGCAACCAGCAGACCAGATATCAATTGCCGTCGTATATTCTGTTGCACCAAATATGAGTTCTGGGGCTCGATAATAACGAGAGCATATATAGGATATATTAGCTTCACCCTCCACCTGATTATCACAAATTTTAAATGGACTAGTGAAAATTCATAGAAAAAAAAAACCCTTGGAAGAATAAGTTATGTTTTAACAGTTAAAAAGATGCTCTACGAGCAAAATGATATTAAAAATCATGTAAATCAATGATAATGATATGTCAAATTGTAGATAACGATGAAGACTACAAAATATATGGCTATGCCTCGCTTTTTCCTGCAGACTGAAGTATCAATACAACCTTGGAGTGCCGGTGGAAATTAATGTTCACCTAAAACTAACACACTCAACAATTAGTAAACCTCAATCCATGGAATACCGCACCAACCCTTCTCTTACAATTGGAGCATTCGGTCTAAGGCATATGGGTGTAATAAACTGAACATAATGGGAATTCTCAAAGCACGTTTTTTCTTCTCCAACCAACATTGTACACATCTTCCCTAATCTTCCCTATTATTCTTCCTTCTCTTTGTTACTTCATATTTTTACAATCATAAGATTTCTAATTCTTTTAGCCCTGAAAACTCTAAAACAACCTGGCAATATATTTCTTATAAGAAAGTCATTCTTTGTTGGTTTTCTTGGATAGAAATTTATATTCCTCTCCAGGTGGTAATTGACATCTACCATAAGAAAAAAAACGTGATGATGATGTGATTCATGCATGGACTAAACAAATAATCTGTATTTTTTAGAGCAATCAATAATGCAAAATAAGAAAAACGAAAGCAAGAATAACGCGTAATTTAATTTGTTTCACCCTCACTATCAGAACTGCTACACATTTGCGCTGCAAAGTTGCACTATATCGAAGAAAATTATTACAATATATTTGGACTCCCTCCCTCCCTCCCTCCCTCCTATAATACACAGAGTGTAGGCTCCTCCTAATACCTTAATTAGGAAGAAAATATTAGAGCAACCTAATACATTTGTGAATTTTCCAAAGTGCCCCTGTAACACTTCAAAATTTCGCCAACAGGAAAAGTGTATAGTATATTAGGCATACATCCAATAATTCACATATGAATATTCACATGAAACATGGATAGAAGCACTTCAAAGATGCCTCTAAATAATGATTAAGGGAGTTTCGACAGCAAAGCCAACAAATTAAGAGGATGTGCCTAACTAGAAAGACAATAAACTTACAAGAACTTTAGCACTTCCGAAGTCACAAATCTTGACTTGGTGGGTAAGAGGATCAACCTGCAGACAACACATACGATTACTTTAACATAAAATACCAAATGGTCCAACACAATCTGACAGGTGGTGGAATTGGGTTGCCAGCAGGAAAGAGGAGGAGACTTGAGGAAGCTTACCAAAACATTTTGAGGTTTTATATCTCTATGGCATACCCTCGGAACTGTATGGATATATGCAAGCCCCCTAAATAACTGAAAAATATGTGCGTAATTATATCTGAATTAGATATAATAGAATCATAGATAAGTTACCCAGAAAAATCAGAACACGATGAGTGAAACCTGATATGTGTAGAGTTTGACATATATGAGGGGCATCCTTTGATTTGAACTGCTGTAATGCTTTAAAACCTTGTACATGGTCTCAGGGACATAATCCATGACTAGATTAAGAAAAAGTTCATCCCGACTTGTTGTAGAAAAGAAACAGTGCTTCAGAGATATCACATTTGCATGATTCATCAAGCGCATTAACTGCAGTTCACGGTTTTTATAGCGCTTATCCTGCAAAACCTTCTTTATGGCCACTGCCTCTCCTGTTTCCAAGCATTTCGCCTAGTGAAGAGTGACTGAAACTCATTAATTAAGAGGCCGGAGGAGAAATGATAAGCATTCATATTATATATCAGGACAACAGACCTGAAAAACTATTCCAAACGATCCTGTGCCCACAACACGCTCTGCCATGTAACTAATTGTCTGCAGAAAGAATCACAAGCAGACCTCTTAGCTCTGATCAACTAGATAGCCCACAGAAGTAACCAATTGTGCATAAGTCTCATTATGTAAAACATTACAAAGTTCCTCTGACTACTTCTAAAACATTTGTAACATTCAATAGACAAGGTCTATGGGACTTGAAAGATGAAGTTCAAACACCAACCCTTTTGGGCTCTCCATTTTGGCCTCCAATTGTAGTTGATATAATGTGGCTAGTGATTGGATCATTCACATCAACTACAGAAGCCTGCATCTCCTGCATTGCAAAACAAGCCAAAGCATCAGGCATAAAACAAATATGACAACCACTAAGAACAACCAACCTAGCACCAAAAGCTTCATATGAGTAGTACCATATTATCAGCCATAGAACCATAAAAAGCCTTGTGGAATGCGATTTGGGAACCCAAAAAGCACAAGGCTTAGAGAGGTATGTTCTGCTTGGAACACACGTAAAAAAAAAAAATTGAAGCCGAAGAAGAAGAAGCAATGTTTGGCAAAAACTAGGGCTTCCAATGAAGCATCACAGTTTATCAACCGTCAGCCAACCACTTGAAGCAAACCTCAATTTATCAGATTCAAGCACGATTCATCTAAAGTTAAAGAAAAGCTGCAAAAAACTTTACCAAAAGGAAGTAAGCAAGTTCAAAAAACAAACTACATTAGTCAAAAACCAATTTAAAGAAAAATCACGTTAACATAAATATGAGCCATACAGAACATTACAGATCTATCAATAGCGGGAAAGAATAACCATATTTGTATAAACATTGCACGTAAATATAATACAGATAAAAAGAAAGAAAAATCTAGAATTCTAAAAAAGGAAAGATAACTAATGGTAAACCTTACAAAAAGATAATGTACCTCGACAGGTGAAAATATTCACTAAATTGATCAATTCGTAAAGAGCCCAGAAATTGTAAGAAAGAAAAGAAAAATCATAATTAAAATATTCACAAAAATACACGAATTCATTAAGCCCATAAATTAAAAGCAAGAAAAGAAAACAACTCCAAAATCCGGTTGAAAACTTCAGACCTAGAAGTAGAAACGCCAAAGAACTGTACAAACTCCCAGATCGCCCAAAAATTCTACGAATGTACCCTCGGCAACCTCTTCTAATCCTCGTCAAAGCATTAAAAGCAAAGATCGAGCAAAACTGAAGCTTCTCAGCTAGATCGAGGTAAACCAAGAGGAACCCAGCTCGATTTTCATGTAGGAAACAGAATGCGGCAGTAGAAGACAGAAAATCAACATATAAATATATGTATAAGCAAGGTACCTGATCGGCCTTATTGTGAGCAGCGGCAGCTGGTGGCGGAGCATGATGATGATATTGAAGGTCGGACGGTGGATTATGCTGATGGGGCTGAGGTCCCAGTGGCAACGAGGCCATGTGATTTTGCATTCACACACACTCTCTCCCTCTACGCGAATATGTGCAGCTATTTTCCCCAATTATTTTGCTATTTTTTATGGCTTTCTTATAGTATATTGGGTTTCTTAATAGGGAAAAAAAAAAAAAAAAAACCCCCATTTTTACGGCTTTTTTCAAACGGTCAAACTGTCGGTTGGATTCTTGTAACGTTGTTTGATACTCAACAATTAGGAGTCCACAATAAAATTTTCATTTTCATTCTTCTATTTATTTTCAATAACACGTTTTTTAATAAAATAATATTTTTAATCACATCAATAATCTTTTCTTCTTTTTTACTTACACATTCTTTATCAATCTACTATTTCAAAATACATTCTTTCAAAATAATGTAACTCAAACACACCCTTAATGTATCCCTAAAATTTTCTAAAAATGATAAAAATTGATTAGTTTGATATTTTGTCCACACTGGACAGGGTTATAATGTCCATTGTGACCGTGACAACATGTAATATTCCCTAACATGTTCATACAAGAAAATGGCTCATTTGAAAATACTAATCTTGAAATTTGCATGTTCATTTGAGTCTTAGTTGGATGGAGTTGTTCGGGACTTTTATAGCATATTAAGCTCTTATTTGGGATCCATTCATATCAAGTCCTTATTTGATTCTCAATTTTTTTCAAAATATATATTTCTATCTTTTCTTTTCAACTACACGTTTTCAATAAAATAATATTATACAAAAATAAAAAACTTTTCATTATTTTTTAACAAAATACATTCTCCATTAATCTATTATTCAAAAATGCACTCTTAGCCTCTGTTTGGTATCCATTCTTTTTTTCATTCTCATTCTTCTACTAATTTTCAACCACACATTCATCAATAAAATAATATTTTTCATCACATCAATAACTTTTCCTTCATTTTCAACCACAAAAAAAGTGTGATTTGACACAAAGAATGCATTCTTTTCTAGAATAATGGTTACCAAACGGTGCCTTAATATTTTGGGGCTTGAATAGGCTCCAAAATTTCAAAGAATTTTTTTTTTTAATAGTAATTTTTCGAAGAATGTGTAGTTAAAAAGAAGAAAATTTTTAGATTTAAGTATAATATTATTTTATTCGAAAATATGATTAAAAAGAAAAGAGTGAAAATGTATTTTGAATAAAATGAATCCCAAACATTGGCTAAGATTTTTCATCTTAAAAGGTCAGCCTACTTAAACAATCAGATAAGACTAAATGTATATTATTAAAATATTATCTTCAACACATCATCATACGCGTAAACGAGTTTATTTATTCTCATCAAAATCTCGTATGTGCACAATTAATTTAAATGGACAGCAGTGAGACCTTACATGTTTCGTTACCTGTTTCAAACTTTAAACCACTTAATTAAAAATTTAAATAGTTAGATAAAGATAAAATATACATCGTTTTATATTATATTCGACCCCCACTTGATGGAGAATTGATAATAAGATAGGTTCACTAGCTAATAGTTGGTATCAATTATTTTTCTAAATTTGTAATATATGTGTCTCGTGGGACAAAAGATTTTAATTATGGACAACACATGCTTGCGAAATTAGACGTAGGCCCTAATCCAATCAAATTTTTTTATTTTATTTTTTTTATTACCATACTAAGATGTTGTGGGGTTTTAAAAAAGTAAACAAACATAAATAATTTGATTGAATATAAGTGATTATGAAAATAACATCTTTGCAAAAAAAAATGCTTTTGACATATTCCATTTGATGCTGTTGAACCGCTCTCCACTTCCTTCTTTTACCATTGTGAATGGCCCCCCTTTTGAGAAGCAAAAGTATTTGAATAAATTACTTTTTCCTTACTTACAGTAAAATAATTACTTATTTTAAAAATAAGTAGTTATTATTGTAGCAAAAATTTTACTCAGTTTGAAACTTACACCAACTTCTTAAGCTTAAACCAAACATATCATAGAAAGACTTGGAAAATATAAAAAGTTGCGATCTTATCATCGAATTTATTGGGTCTCGAAATTATGTAACCTCTGATTGAATCTCGTTAAAATTAGATTTTAAATGAGAATGCAAATTTCTCAACGGTACTTTATCATTGCAAATTTCTCAACGGTACTTTATCATTGCAAATTGAAAAAAAAAAACATACTTGTACAAAAAAAATTTGACAAGAAAGTTGACAAACTCTCACATGATGACTAGCCCCACATGAATAAAAAATTGAAAAAAAATGTGGACCCCCCTAATGTGAGGGGCTGATCAGGGTGTTTGTCACCCACCGTCGATACACCTAGTCTCTCTCAAATTCCATAAGAAATGACATTTGGTAGAAATCCTGATTGCACTATTGCACTGCTTTTAACCTATTCTTTCCTCATTGGGTTGAAATTACGAATCTACCCTACCATTCATTCTCCCCAAAATTAGCCCAAATCCCTCAAACACTGCATATTTGGGGGTAAATATGGAATGTAAAAGGAAACATAAAAATAGGATGTGGAAAAGTCAATTTCAAATTTGTATTTTCGTGACATTTTTCAACATTTTCACAGTATTCGGGCTCACATAATTTGAATTGAAAATGTTTTTTTCTGGATTTTAATGGCTCTCAGACAGGGATATAAACATAATGGAAACAACAACTAGTAACTACAGACTACAGTCACCATCTTAATATATTGTTTACTAGTAATTTTTGTCCTAAAAGTTGTGGGCTATTCTGAGCGCTGAACTCCCATGGTTGCCGCTGTAAAAGCTCCAATCAAGAATTTTGACAGGAGCTTTAAAGAAATTTAGGCACAGTCTACCACAAATTTTAAAGGGAAAAGTGACATTTTTTCAAAGTCTACTTATCAAAAAGAAAGCATTTCCTGGCAATCTATGTTTTTAATTACCATCAACCTAGGAGACATGAGATTATAGGGTAAAAGCAAAAAGATAAAGACAAATCTTGTTATTTACAAATGCTTCCCATAATATGTACTAATTATGCCTTTCAAGAATCTCGTAAAATCACAGTAATCACTTCATCTGTGAACGTAGCTCTCACATTGAGATGTCTTAAGCACGATGCATGCAAAAGATGACAACATAGACAAAGCGTTTGGGCATCTATGTATTATTTTTCTACTATGTTTTTATTTACGTATATGATATATGAGTGTGTAGAACTCACAATCTAAACGACTCTATACAAGTGAAAAACCTTCACTGTGACACTTAATTACGAAAGGGCGAATGGATTTGGCAACAGAATGGCTGAAGACGAGCCCGAGGATTGCAGTCAAAAGCTCCTGTTAGGATTAGATGTTATCCTGTATAAACATATGAAATGAGTTAAGAGAATTATTTTAATTAGTAAAAGTGATGAGCAAATTTACCTCTGAATAAAAAAAAAATTTAAACAAGAGTTTTCCATTTGAGATCTAGTAATACCTTGGAAATTTGTTTTTGAGGATTTTCTGTTGCACGAAGATGTGATCGTTTACATGAATTATTTGTGGACATAGAAGGCAAAGTTTGTTGAAGCCAAGACTCGGATGGAGATATTGGTGAAGGTGGGGGGACGGGAAACTGTAATCCACCTCGGTGAAAGTTTTCTCGATTTTCTGTTGTTGCTGTCTGCTTCTGTAAAGATTCAGTAGCTTTCTTATCAGTCACCTCCATATTTGCTGCAGTAGTTGAATCCTTGGATGCCTCTATTCCGCCTTTTTGATTTGAATTGCTGGTTGAAGATTCTACAACGATGTTATATTTCTGAGAGTCAGGCAGTAAATTTGCTCCATCTACAGTTTCCAACTTATCGGTATCTGTAAGAGAATAATCTACTGAAGGGGATTGATCCATCATTTTAGTAACAACTTCATACTCTTTTTCTCTTGAACCAGTCTGTTCATTCGACCCTTGCATATTGGCAGAAAAAGGTTCCCTGCTCGGAGATTTTACTTTCTGTACAGCGTTGAGACACAGAGTTTTCTCCACAACAGGAATTCCTGAATTTGATTCCTCAGAACTGTCCTTCTCAGACAAGAAATCCCTAAAGGTTTTACGGCCTTTTTTATGTGATCCGAAGCCATTAGTCCCCTGATTCTTTGTTTCTTCGGGAAAAATGATTTGTCCTTTTTCTTTATTAGGCGATTCATCGAATGATTTTGATGTGTTTTGTTCTTTAAGTTGCCTGCCTAGCAATGATCCATCAGTATTCTGTCTCTGACAAGTATTTGAATTGAAGTCAGTTCTCAAACTAATTTGATTACCAACTGAATTTCGATCATAAAAATTAGACCTAGACTGCAGCCAAAAATGTACAACTTAGTCATCAAATACCTCAGGACAAAGATTAGAAAACATAAGCACAGAGGGGGACACGAGAAAGAAAGCTAAGATTTTTTTACCTCATCGACTCTTTTACTAAAAGAAGAACTAGCAGCTGAAGATCTATCGTGCAATTTATTAACAGCATACTTTGGTAATCGGTTCCTCGTGCTCATTGCTGTTACAGGATGTATGAGACAGAATGAGTAATTTAAGCAGAAACGCAGTAGTAACCCACAAGCTGCAGGAAAATTTCCATGTTGATCATAATCGTCATCAATTTCTTCTTCTTCATTGTCTTGGAATTGTAAATAGTGCTTTACAAGACTAGGTCCATGCTGCATTGAAGGCTTATCTAGATTAACTATTTTCTTTAATTGTCTTGGTTTTTCTTGAGCTATGGGTTGCTTTTTGGTGGCAAATTCAAGTGTGTCTGAAGTCATAGCCTTTGCTGCAGGGAGGAACCGGTCCATCATGAAGTCTCTTGTCAATGGATCCGTCGAAAAGGTCCCAGATTGTTTCACCTCTAGTTCATCCAATGAACTTAAGCCACTCGAGCTACAATTAATGAAATTCGATTCAGTGCTGGAGAATGTATCGAGTGCATCTGCATATGCTTCATCACTTTGCCCCGAATGAGAACTCTCCTTCTCTATTGTCTTGTTACATCTCTCGAAATTGTTTACATCTTCATCCTGAGAACGAACACTCAGCACATCACGAGGAACATTTTGTGCTTGGCTCTTATTGACTATCAAAGATTTCCCAGGAGGAAGTTTCGGGGCAATTGGAGGCCTATCCAAGTTTTCATTGTGTGGTTTCGTCTCTTCCTTCGGTCGTCCAGGGCTCTGTTCCCAGAGAAAGGGCACCGTTCCTGGACTCGTTACAGGGCCAGATTTCAATTCTGTTTTGTAAAAAGGAAGCCAAGGTATACCAGATTTGTCTGTTTTCCTTTCAATATCTTTCTCCGAGGCTGCCATTGATGAGAATCTTCTCACCGACAGAAGTGGCTGGTCATAATTCAGCTGCTGCTTCTCCTCCATCAGATTCTTCAGCAACATGATTGCACGCTACCTTTGTAAATACTGTCACAAACAATTTATCATCAGAAAACAATTGAATGGTCTGAAACACATAGCACAACAAAATCCATGAATTTCCTAATTTAAACTATCTTTTAGTTCTACCATCTGTCCATCGGAAACTAGTTAGGAGTTCAGTAATACACAAATTTAGAGACAGAGAGAGAGATTGTACACTACCTTACCTGTGAAGATTTAAGAATCAACAAGTAATCTGATTTTTCTTGGTTGACGATTGAGATATGAAATGCACTCATGAATGATGTGTGCGCCCGTATATATGTACATATGAAAGCTGAAGATTAAGTAAGTGGAAGACTTTGAGAGAGACAGAGACAGCTTAGGCCATGGGTTTTGTTGGTCAGTCAATGTGTATGGCCTCCTCTCCACGTCCATATCTCTCCCTCTCTTTCAATCTTTCTTTATATTTATTGTTGTATCTTCATTGTGAATAACTCCCTGTTTGACAGCCATTTTTTTAGTGCAATGAGTTTTTGAATAGTAAATTTTTTGAGAACGTGTATTTAAAAATAATGAAAAAGTTTTGAGTTTATGCGAAAAATATTTTATTGTGAGAATTTGTGCTTGAAAATGAGTATAAGAATGATAAAAAAAAAGGGGGTTTCGAAAGAATCAAATAGTGGCTAAATGTGTAGTTGTAATTTTTACATAAAAATGTTAAAAGTTTTTAAAAGTTCAGTGAAAATAAAAAGGCATCCAGGAGGAACTAAGACGCTACAAACTTAAAATGCATGGACCTAGATGTTAAAACAGATTGAGGACTCATTTCCTCGAATTTGAAAGGTAGGGGACCTCTCCTGCAAATTTTTCCAAAATTTGAAAATCATTGTCATGGAGATTATGAGGATTAATACGTTAATTATTTTTGTAATTGTATAATAATTTGGTCATCCGATCATCAAATTAAATAGTATAAAATAATATTATTTGGAAAGGGTTCATTTCATACAATCATGCACAGCCAGAGCCACATGGGCCCTGGACGAAATGGGAAATGGGCCCTCCACCTATAGGGAGGCGTCACTTGGCATCCCTATTTGTCCTATGGCTAGAATTATTCGCGTTCGTATTTCAGCCACCTGTTTTCGTATTCGGTCATGCATTTAATAATGGGATGGTGGATCCTAAAAACACTAGTCATTTTTTATTCGAGTGGGACAAGTAATTATAAATTTCATTTTCTAGGATATTTTTAACAAAAATGCTTAATCTACCCTCTCCCATGGGTGGGACCCACGATTATTTTAATCGTGGACCCCATCAAATGTATGTGAGAGGGTTGTCATTCTATTTTTAATCTGATTCTTTTCTTGATAAAAAAAAAAAGAGAGAGAGCAAAGCCTGCCGACAGTATAACCTTAAAGATGATAATAATATTTTAATCTTGAAAAGAAATTAATTATCTCCGCATGATGACTTGAAATAAGCAACATTTAGTTGGAATGGGATAGCCTAACCACCAAGACACATTTTTGTTAATTGCGCGCCTTTAGAGAAGCTAACTCGACTCCTAAAAGTGTTCTTTCTGAAATCTTGATAATAGCTAGGTTCAACATCAATAAAACACAACTTAATAAAATAGAGGAAAAATTGCACTCACGATATCAAACATTTCAGATTTTTGCAGACTTTGTCCAAACTTTTGTTTTGTGTCACCCACGGTACCAAACGTTTCAAAAATATGCACCGGAGGTCCAAATGAACGGTTTCCGTTCAGTTGACCAAAAAAGTCAAAATTGACCAAATTCATTAAAGACAAAATGGTAACTTTGTATTTTACATTTAAAATAATTATAAAGAAATAAAAAAGGCTACCCACCCCCACCCCAGTTTCTCTTTTCTCTTCTCCGGCCAACAACAGTGTCGGCACACCATCGGCACCTCCCACACCTCTACGCCGGCACCACAACCACAATCACAATCAAGCCGCCCGCTATTACCCACAACCACCACTATCACCGCCAACACTAAGCAAAATCTTTAAATCACAATTCACAATCACAACACAAAGCAAAGAAAAATCTAAAACCAAACCACTGCTACCCATTGTCATCAACTGTCGTCCGTTGCTGCCCTCATCACCCACGACCACCACCATTACTACTACCAACACAAAGCAAAAACAAGAATTTTCCTTCACGAACAACACTCATTCCCCTATGTACTTCCACCACAATTGACCCGCTAGATTCCTCCACTTTCACAGCAAGCTTCCACCTCCACATGTATGGACATTCATACGCGCCCTAAATTCCCCGCAACTTTCCCACTAAACGGTTAGGAATTCAATCATGCTGGTATTATTTCCAGTATTATTTACTCCCCATCCCATTTATATACGCTCAATTATAAAGTACTATTTATTTATTGAGAATATTTTGTTTTATTCGTTTATTAATATATCATTATTTAGCCCATGCTTGGTGAACAATTAATATTCGGATTTTAATTTAATTCAAAATCAACAATTAATTTTAATCACACATTTCATGGATCCCACAAATTTTTAACCACATATTTCATCAAATTTTATCAAATTTTACTAAAAATCTGATTTTAATCCCCACCAAATAAAAGATTAATTTGTCTAGTTATAATCAATTCGCTATTAATTGTTGATAATTAAATAAGGGTAAATTGGAAAAAAATTTGACAAAAATTATTTTTTTAAATTACATTAAATAAGATTTCTTAATCCATATAAAAAAAAAAAAAAATCAGCCTATTGTCATTGCAATAAAGATATTTGTACAAAGTTGAGTCACAAAAGTTGGGTTACAAAATGTGTTGGCAAAATCCAGACCATTGAATTCAAATGATTTAAAAATCTGTTTTTAAAATGATTGATGTAAATGTTATTTTGTCGACCAACTTTGTAATCCAATTTTGTACATGTAACATAACTCATTGTCATTGTCTACCATGCTTAAATATTAAGCAGATCAGCTTTGGGTTTCTCTTTATTTGCCAACTCAAATAAATGATTGATTAGCTTATGGCATTATGTTTAGCTATCTGTCCACCAATTGTGATACGTTGCTCCATTCAAGTTTAACTAAGGGGTTGTTCTCTTCCTATTTCAATTTTGTGTTTTGAGTTTTGAATTCATTTTGAATTTTGTATTTTAGTGTCCATTTTGAAATTGTTAAAAATGTGTTCTTTTTGTCATTTTGAAAAATTATTTTCAAAATTAAAAAAACCCAAAACCACTCCCCACCCTTCCCCCATCTCTGTTCCCGCCGCCAACAACCATCACCACCCTCTATGAAGACCCGTCACACCCTCCATCACCACCCTCTCTCTCGTCTCTGTTCCCATCACTCCGACGACTCTCCATAGACGAAGCACCGTGACATTGTCCTTACAACGGCGTTTTTGGTGTTGATGATGGAGGTGACCAGATCGGTTTTGCAGTGCCACGCTTGAAGCGAGTGGTTGGTGGTGGTCACTCAGCCGTGCGCAACACAGCAATCCTTCGTCTTTCTGAGGTTTTTTTTTTTTTTTTTTGCCGATGGTGGTTTTGTAGCGATTTTTTGTTGGCCACCGTGTAGTGTGTTGTGGCGAGGGCGACGACGGTGGTGGGTGGGTTTTGTTGTGGCAGGGACGACGGCAGTTGTGAGTTTCATTTTTCATTGGCGATGGTGTGGTGGTGTTTATCTTGAAAGGTTGGCGGTGGTAGAATTTTGAAAACAGTCAAAACGTGTTTTGAAAATTTTGGCTTGATTTTAACCGAAAACACCAAAAACGACATTTTTGTCGTTTTCGGATTTCTTTGTAAATTTGAAACTCGTTTTCGGAAATTCTTTTTTGAAAATAAATAAGTAAACGTGTTTCGGAAAATCAAAAATAGAAAACGGTAAATTTTAAACAACCCCAAATTGTCCAAAAGAAAGTGGAACTACTTGTGATTTTCATGAGAGCCATTCTCGTTTTCACAACATATTTTCGGTAGCTCGCACATTTTAAAGCACATTAAGACATATTGTCCGTAATTTGTTCAATCCAACGTGTACTAGACGTTGGATCCAATATCTCAATATATCAACTGGCTTGATCTTACTAATGACAAAAGACCCGAAAGATGTGAGTCATTACGCAATTAGCCTCTTCATGTTCTTGAGCACATTTCATCTAATTTTGAACCAAATGTTTGTTAACTAGGAAAGTATTACTGAAGCTGCTCAACGTGTAATTTATTTAACGATGGTCACTTAAGTTAGATTTGCTTGAACTTTGCCCTCGTTTGGTTTGATCAAAAAATAAGATTTTTTAGTAAATTTTGATAAAAATTGATGAAATCCACAGTTGAAAATGAATTTAAGGAAAATGAGTTTTTTAAAAATGGGAGAAAGAGGGGGCGTAATCATCTAATTTGCATTCTTTCTTTCAATTTAACCATTCGTGTAAAAATTTAAATTGTCCATAATCCTATAAATAAAAGGAAACTAATAAAATTCTAATTTAATTAAAAAATTTATTCTAATCAATAAATAAAAGAAATCATATTCTAAACAAGAAAAAAGAATAAAAAGATTAAATATATTAGAATTAGAAAAAATAAATCACAATTGTAATAGGAAACTATTTATCATGATTATGTACTATATCAATTCCCTCCACTTGAATAAAACTCGTCCTTGAGTTTTCTTGAAGAAAAATCAATCATTCCGAAGGAAAATACTCAAAAATTTCTGCAAATATCGATATTGAAAAAATGATCATTTCTTGATGTGCTCGATAAACTTCATTATATTCTTCGGTTACATTCTTTAAAGTCAATTTTGTTCATATCATACTTGTTATATTTTTTTCACAAATAATTTGCAAATGACATTCCTTCATAAACGAAGCATGATTTGATTCCTCATTATTGAGTTCGCTCTCGATACAAGCAGCTGGTGCTATTTTCAATTCTTCGTAGTTCTCACATTTTGTTGTAATATTTAGTGATTTTTTTTAACACAAAAGGATTGGTACGCGGACTCGAATCCTGATCGTCCATATTTTCATTATTTTTATGCAATTCTTTGACATTAAAGCTGTAGAAAAGGTCAACAAAATTTTTATTCTCAATTTGGCAATCTTCACCTTTGACTCATTTGTGATTGCAAAATTTAATTTATTCATCTCCGGTTGGACACTTCTGATCTTCAACTTGTTCATCCTTGGAGTGCGGCTCGATTTTGAAGTTTTCAATTGTAACGGGTCTCGGATTTTCAACTTGCACATGCTTTTCTTTTTATGTTTTAGTAACATGGTTAGTAACATATTGATTATCTTGAATTACTTTTTTTTTGCCTCATCATCTGCCTTATAAGTCTTTTTCTCTTTGTCATTCATAAATTGCTCATCACATGACACCAAGACAATCTTTTTATTGTACCACCTAAACGCATATCTATTATCTCGACCTATGTAAGTGGCATTTACATTATAGTACCATGGTTGTCCCCAAAGTACATGACAATTGTCAATCTCTACCACGTTACATATAATCTCATCTTTGTAATACTTTCCAAGAGAAAGTGAAATTTTACATACCTCTATATTTTGAGTTTCTTGCCCCTGTGAAGCTTGATAGCAAGATGAATATTTTTTTGTTTTCAAATTTAAAGCTTTCACCAATACTTTGAACACCAAGTTCTCACTATTTTCATGATTTATTATCACCTTGCATACTTTATTATTAATAGTGCATTGTGTTCTAAATATACTCTTGCACTTCAAATTTGACATTTTTATATTTTCTCGATAGACTTTCGTAAAATCTTTGATAACTTGTGTGTATTCAAATTTATCTTGGACTCGAGGAAATTCTCTAGCCACCTGTTGTCGTGTTTGAAGCTTGTTGAAGCAACTGACATATATCTATTATCTCGACCTATGTAAGTGACATTTACATTATAGTACCATGGTTGTCCTCAAAGTACATGACAATTATCCATCTCTACCACGTTACATATAATCTCATCTTTGTAGTACTTTCCAAGAGAAAGTGGAATTTTACATACCTCTATATTTTGAGTTTCTTGCCCCTGTGAATCTTGATAACAAGATGAATATTTTTCTGTTTTCAAATTTAAAGCTTTCACCAATCCTTTGAACACCAAGTTCTCACTATTTTCATGATTTATTATCACCTTGCATACTTTATTATTAATAGTGCATCGTGTTCTAAATATACTCTTGCACTTCAAATTGGACCTTTTTATATTTTCTCGATAGACTTTCGTAAAATCTTTGATAACTTGTGTGTATTCAAATTTATCTTGGACTCGAGGAAATTCTCTAGCCACCTGTTGTCGTGTTTGAAGCTTGCTGAAGCAACTGACATTCGTAGCAGTTAAAGTTTGGAAATTCTTGTCAGCTTGTTTCTTCATGGGCACGCGATTCCTTTTAAGACACAACGCAGTCACCATCTACGTGATGTTATGAAGGGTTTAATCGATCCCCTCGATTTCATTGTTCGAGTTTGTCGAGCCTCCGTTCGTCGTCGACAGTTCGACTGTCACCAGGACCATCGTCGGTCATCAGATTGAGGTGAATTCTTTGTTCTGATACTAATTTTGGTGCGGAAGTATTTATGAAATTCTTATAATAAGAATTGAAAATCAGAATTATGTTGGAATAATCTTGCTTTGTATTGATATATGATTGTTTTTTTCGAAAATTGTACAATACTCCTATATTTATAGGCAAAATTATCCATAATCCTATTAATAAAAGAAAACTAATAAAATCCTAATCTAAGTAAAAATCTTATTATAATCAATAAATTAAAAAAATCATATTCTAAATAAGAAATAAGAATAAAAAGATAAAACATATTAAAACTAGAAAAGATAAATCACAATTATAGTAGGAAACTACTAATCATGATTATGTACTACATCACAAATTTTAATTTTAATCACAAAATTTGTAGGATTCACAATTATTAATCAACTTATTTATCACTCATTTTTATTAATTTATAATTTCAACAACTTATAATTTCTCCCAAAAAAGACAATATTGCATTCTATATTTCTTACCTTTTACGGTCAAGTAATACAAGTCAAAACAAGGTATTGATAAAAATTCGCGAGATCAAGAAAGTCAATCAAATAATAATTTTCAAAAGTTATATTAGAAACCATGTCGTGACACATATTTTCCCAAATTATTGCAATACAGATTACACGCACTAAATATTTTTTGAAGAAACATAATTCATCGATATAATCATGTATTACTTTTGAAAAATATCTAAAACCACATAATCAATCAAAGTAAAATTCAACTCCATGCATCATACCATCTAAAAAGACATTTCTTAATATCAACGAAAAAACACGCAATTACGTGTTTATGTTTCAGTAGGAAGGGAGTGTGTTTGGAACACATTCTTTTGAAAGAATGTATTATTGAATAGTAGATTGATGGAGAATGTGTGGTTAAAAATGAAGGAAAAATTATTGATGTAATGGAAAATGTTATTTTATTGAAAAATGTGTGGTTGAAAATGAGTAGAAGAATGAGAATGAAAAAAATAATGTGTATCAAATATGACCTAAATTCCTCTATTAAGGGTATTTAAAGATAAAATCCACTATGGAGCTCATAATCCCCATATATCTCAAGTTACGTAAAAGTTTTTTTTTTAATTAAAAAAATAGTAACTTTTTAAGTTTTCAAAATATTATCTAAAATTCGGCAATAGAAGTTTTAGCCTTTTAGAAGTCATCGTGCATCACAACTCTAAGGAAGTGTTCGATCGTGTTTAAAATCCAATTAAAATTGAAAATATAGCCGTTATTGAGTCTCACTCGTCTAATAAAAATCAGCAATAACAACTAATTTTTCAATTTCAATCTCTATCGAGCACGCCCTAAATGTCGAGTCAGCCAATTAGAATTGATATTTTTGTTCCCATATTGTATTGAGTGCTCCGGACCAAATCGAGATGTCAAGTTGAACGAGTATATGAGCTAGTCGGCTGATAGCTCGCAAGCTAAATAATTTTTTTTCCCTAAAGGTATTGTTAAATGGGTTGCTTTTGCATCGTTCATATATTACAGGCTGAAAAAGCAGCCCATAATGAGCTTGTTTGGGATGACTCAAAATCTAATTAAAATTGAAAATATAACTGTTATTGGGTTCCACGCATCTAATAAAAGTCAACAATAACGGCTAGTTTTTCAATTTTAATCCGATTTTAATCTCTACCAAACAAGCTCAATAACTTGTAGATTAAAAAACAATGATAACAATTAGTTTACTAAAAGGGGCTGGGTGAAATCATTTTCTCCATTACTTCAGTGTCATTTTTGTAAGTTTTCTAATATACTTTTTAACTTTATATAAAGTCAGTGTCCATGGGCTGAAATCACATTTTGCTATTTAAAAAAAAAAAAAAAAGGGGAAAAATTCACAAGTCAAGTATTAAGCCACACTTGGTCCCATTATTTAAAATTTTAATGGTTGAAATAGTGTTTTTTGAAAAATGTGTAGTTAAAAAAGAAAAGATCTTTTTGAGATTACGTGTAATATTATTTTATTGGAGAATGTGTTTTTGATTAAAAAAATAGAAAAATGAATTATAAACAGGGGATAAGTTTGGGGTAATTCAATTTTCAAGTTTTAAATTTCAAAATCTAAAACTTGTGTATTAATTATTTAATTAATTTTTTTATTAATTAAATATATTAAGATCACAATTATACAATTAATGTTCACATGTGCGCACTTACAGTTCACGATTTATTAATTGGTCACAAATTATTTTATGGTCATAGTAAAAAATTTTGATAGGTCGTAAATCAAAAAAATTATAAGTCACGGATTTTTAAATTAGTTTGTCACAAATTAATTCTTGGTAACAATTTATCGAATTTTTAGGTCACAATGAAATAGTAGTCACAAATAACCAAATAATTAGTCACGTATTAATTAAATAGTTGGGTGCATACACCACATAGTTGATCGCACCAACATTATCGCCGCCACCACTATGGCCACTTACAACTACCACCACCACCAACATAGCCAATAGCGCCACCACCACCAACTTACCACCGTCAGCAACACAGACACCAGCACAGCCTAAACGATCAACCAAATAATTGGTCACCTCACCCCACCCCACCCCACACACAACTACCGCACCACCGCCACGACGATCACCACCGCTTCACCATTACAACCAACACAACCACCATGTCACCAACGCCACCAAAGAAAATAAAATCCAAAATTATCACCGTGATTGTCACGACCATCCCTAAACTCTTGATAAGCAAACGAAGAAAAACCCCAACAACTTATTTTCAGAAATGACCAAATTATAGACATTGTCGCGTGCTCAACCAATAGATCTGACTTCGTCGGTGCTCAACTACAAACCACAAACTTCATAGGCTCTCAATCACAACCTACAACACACCTCCATCACCTCTACCAGAGAAACAAATGCAGAAGAGAAACATACGGGCACCAATGTAAGAAGCAACGATCGTTGCTTCCATGTGCAACAGTGATGTGTGCGGTGTCGTGCAATGCGCATGGGCGTCAGTGTTGCACCTACTGCTACACACATGGCTAGTGTTGTGCCTGTCACCGTGCACGTCGGTCGCCAATGATGTGTTTATATATGCATGCACGAGCACCATGAAGAGTCATTGGAGGGTTGGGTGGAGTGGAGGTTGAGGTGGAAAATGAATTGAAAGTTTAAAGATGAATCAGGGTTTTGTGGGGTATGGTGTGGTGTGGGGATGGGTGGGGTAGGTTACTTTAATTTTATAATATTAAAAAGTTTAAATTATTACATGATTTTGAATAAAAAACTTTCAAATCTAATTTTTAAATTGAGAATTTAAAATTCATGACTAGGTGTAATTTTCACGAAGAGAAAAGCCTTTCGGGCTTATCAAATTATTGTTTTAAAGAAAAAGGAAACTAGCTGTAACTTTATTTAAAAATTTAAAATGTTGGCAAAATGATTATGATTATTTTGATATTTTCAATTTGTGTATCCAAAAGGCCGTCAAGATTCATTTTCATCTCGTGGAAAGTGTAAAATTTATAAATGAACATCGGATTCACATTTGTATGCTCAAATATCATATTAATTTTAATTTTTTTGATATAAAAAATTAAATTATTAAAAAGTGAACATATTTATTTATATCGATTTTACTTCAATTTATATTAATGTTTGGGTAATTAGCGCAAAACGTCCCTACCTTTGACGGTTGTTGTGGAAAACGTCCCTACCTTTCATTTCTTGGCGCAGAACATCCATACCTTTACCATTTCTTGCGCAAAACATCTTTTTCGTCCATTTTTGACAATTTTACCCTTCTACTAAAATAAAACAAAAACAAAAGAAAAGAAAAATACAGAATAAATTACAATCTTACTCCTAGACTTTTTCTAAAAATGCAAATGAGTCCAAAACTTATAAAAATATTAAAAAAAAAAAAAAAAAACTCTCTCCTTCTCCATCTCCTCCTCTTCCCTCTGCCTTCTCCCCAAACACTCTACACCATTCGATCCATTCCCATCAACCAATTCCAATTATATGTAAAACAGGAAACAAGCACAAGAGGAGGGGCTTAATTAAATGATAGACTATGGCAGCCACCAATTCTATAATACTCTTCCAGCAGCCGAAATCTGTATGTAGATATATATTTTCAACAGCAACCTCTCACTTCTTTTTCAAACCAAGCTGCCGGCGGTTTGAATGTGTTTTCGGCCGGCTAACTTCTTCCCAATTCAGCCCCTAATCTTCCCAATTAGGGGCTTAATTAAGGGGATTAATCCATCAACTTTTACAGTTATTACAGATCTCAAGAACCACAAAAATTCACTACCCAACTCAAGAAAACCACAGATTCTGGGAATTGATGATTGTTGGCAATGGGAAAAATTGAATCGAAGGTGTTGGAATTACTAGTTAAAATCAGTCGTGAAAGTGAGAATCCAATATTTTCAGATACAAATGGGGTACTGTTTTCTTCATTCTCGCCATTTTTTCATGTAAGGATTTAGATTTTTAAACCTGCAAAAAACAGAGGAAACAGGGCACTGAAAAAAATTCACCTTTTTCCTCTCAACTATGACAAAAATTCAAAGAAACCAAATCAAAATTTGAAGTAAAACAAGTTTCCAATGAGGCTGCTCTGTTAAAACCCAAAAATTTCTCTGCTAAATTTTCCCCTCTTTTGTTATTGTGATGCTTGTGTAGATAAAATTTGTGGGTTAGTTGAAATTTGAGGGGATCGGAGGGAAGGAATGCAAACTTGGGTTGTTTTTGTGATGCTTGTGCTGTAAAAAATTGTGGGTTAGTTGAAATTTGAGGAGAATGGAGTGCCATTGTTTTTGGGTGAGATGATCTCCGACATAGCATATAAAAGGAATAATGGAATTTTGGGAGTGGTGGTGAAGGTGAAGAGAGGGGAGACTTTTTTTTTTTATTTTTAATTTTTAATATTTTTATAAGTTTTGGACTCATTTGCATTTTTAGGAAAAGTCTAGGAGTAAGATTGTAATTTATTCTGTATTTTTCTTTTCTTTTGTTTTTGTTTTATTTTAGTAGAAGGGTAAAATTGTCAAAAATGGACGAAAAGGATGTTTTGCGCAAGAAATGGTAAAGGTAGGGACGTTCTGTGCCAAGAAATGAAAGGTAGGGACGTTTTCCACAACAACTGTCAAAGGTAGGGACGTTTTGCGCCAATTACCCTTAATGTTTTGGAAAATTACTATAAATATTGGCCTCGTTTGATGTAGTTGAAAATTAAAATTTAAGTCAAGGTCAATATTTAATTTTAATAATATATTTGTAGGATTCACAATTTTTAAACCACAAAATTCATTAATTTTTTTTAATAAAAATCATTAAAAATTTATTTTTTTACCGAAATGAAACTAGGGCAATTGTGATTATCGGCCTTTGTGGAAAAAGATGACTTCTTCTTCTTCTTTTCTAGGCCCTGTTTGTTTCTAATTCTCAAATCAATTCTCATTTTCAACCACACATTCTTCAATAAAATAATATTTTTCATCACATCAATATTTTTTTATTCTTTTTCAACCACACATTTCCCATCATATCACTATTCAAAATCAATTCTTCCCCCAAAAATCCCCACCAAACAGACTCCTAATGTCAAAAGTCAAAAATAGAGTTATCATTGTCGAAGACTCAAATGTAATATCAGTGACATGAAACTCCATGCGCATATGCTAATGATGATATCTGTTTGACAGAATTTCTAGTGTCCATTTTACTCACCTTTTTTTTTTTTAAAATGATTTCTTATTTTTAATTAGCAGCCACCTGTCTTTTTCATAGTTGACTAAATTGCACGTCATAGTTGCTTGTTAACTCACTAAGTACAACTTAATGGCATATTTAGCCCCTATTTGGTGGAGTTAAAAATTAATTCTTTATTATATTTCGATAAACGTTAATGAAATTTATGACTAAAATTAATTGTTAAATTTAACTTAAATTTTTATCAAATCTTTAATTTACATTAAACATGAACTCAGTTTATTGAGATCATGGGCGTGTTCGGTAGAGATTAAAATCGGATTAAAATTTAAAAATTAATCGTTATTGTTGACTTTTATTAGATGAGTGAGACCCAATAACGACTATATTTTTTATTTTAATTGAATTTTAAGTTCAGCCAAACATGCTCCATATAGTATTAAAATATGTTTTGAAAAGTATATCTAAACAAAGTGTCAAGGCGAATAAAGCGATTAACTCTATATTGAGTGTCAAGGCGAAAAAAGCCGTTCGGCCTTTTTACTTGACAAGATTTTCTTGTTCTGAAGTTCAACTCAACAAAATGTTTAAACATTACTAAAACTTAATAAGGAAATGAGTCCAAGAAAAAACTCATCCTAGTCCAAAGTCCAAACCTTGCCCATGAACACAGTTTTCTTTGCCCACGAATAAAGCATTATTTATTTAAAATATTTATAAATTTGGGAATTATGTATTTGCTGAAAATTTAAAAAATATATAGGGGGTGTGTGATGTACTTTATTGAGAAAACAATGCATTGTATGATGCGATATAATGGAAAATAATTGGTTAAAAATAAGGAATTTTTTTGGATATGCGTGTAATATTATTTTATTGAAAAATGTATAGTTAAAAATGAATTTTGAAACATTGAATTTTTTTAAGAATGTGGTTCAAACATGGGCATATGAAGTTCAAGTACATTTTCGTAGTATGCATTATTTATTTATTTTGAATAATTTAAAAATAATATTACAAAAGGAAAACTGTTATATCACTAGATAATGAGGAGGAAGCAATAAAATTCCCTTTAGGGCCTGTTGTGGCTGGATTAAAATTTGATTTTAATCTAAATTAAAGTCAAACAATCAATATCAATCACATCTTTTATGGGTCACACATCTTTTCAACCATACATTTTAAAAACTTCTATCATAATCCATTAAAAATCTAATTTTAATCACCACCAAACACCCTCTTGATCTCATCCATATTCCAAAAGGAAGGAAGGAGGCTACTCCTCGGAAGTGTCTTGGGGGTGTTTGTGTATTCTAATTTAAAACTTTGCAAGTACACAAACCCAAAGTGTTGATATTCTATTGAATATTAGGGTCCGTTTGACTGTAAGAATGAAATTTGGGTAGAAATAAAATGAATTTCAGGCAATTGAATTGTCAAAACTTGTTTTACTGGGAAATGTCAATTAATTGTGTTTGATTAATATAATTTTTCACTTGAAAAATATTAAAATTTTGGATATTTTGATGTTCGTTTGACTTTGTTTTTCATAAAAATTATCCATTAAACGGATATAACTTGTTACAATTGGACATTAAATTTGTTTCGATTACAAAAAAAATTTTTAAAAAAAAGTTGCCTAAAAAAGATTTTCTCGCCGAAGTGGTAGGAAAAACTTTTCTTCAAAAATCAAGAAAATTTGAGCATGCGGGCGAAAGATGGAAAACCAATTTCATTAAAAACTTGGACAATTAAACATGCAAAAATGTGAAAAATTGAATTTAATTTCTATCTTTCATAGAATTGAAGTGCAATCAAATAGGACCTTAGTGATTTGATTGTACTTTTACTTCCATTACCACAAAAGATTAGCACAACTCGGAAGGATTGCGCTTCTCTTTTCATTGTTTCTGTGGGTTAATTTCACAAATGGTAACTGAAATTACCTGAAAATTTCAAAACGGTCACTGAAGTTTCAAAGTTTCAAAAACGGTCACTGAAGTTTGAAATTTCTTTCAAAATGGTCACTGAATTTTCAGATTTTTTGGCCAAGTTTGGGACAATTATTCGGTAACTTCCGACCACCAAAACCGTCGATTTCGGATACCGTTGAAAAGCCCACAGCGTCCTCTTCAATTATCAACAAAAATCTCCTCAAAACTCCAAGTGATTTGGCCGGAATAAAGCCACGAAGTCGGCAACCGAAAATTGTGAAAATCTGCCTAGATTTTTAAATTTTTTGGGCAAGTTCGAGGCAATTTTTCGGCAACTTCCGACCACCAAAACTGTCGATTTCAGATACCGTTGAAAAGCTCACAATGTCCTCTTCAATTACCACCAAAAATCTCTCCAAAAATCCAAGTGATTCGACCGAAATAAGCCCACGAAGTCAGCTACCCAAACTGGGTAGATTTTCGGACTTTTTTGGTAGCTGACTTCGTGGGTTTATTCCGGCCGAATCCCTTGGAATTATAGGGAGATTTTTGGTGGTAATTAAAGAGAACATTGTGGGCTTTCCAACGGTATCGAAATCGACGGTTTTGGTGGTCGGAAGTTGCCGAAAAATTGCTTCAAACTTGCTCAAAAAATCTGAAAATCTGGTCAGATTTTCACAATTTTCGGTTGCCGACTTCGTGGCTTTATTCCTGCCTAATCACTTGGAGTTTTGGAGAAATTTTTGGTAGTAATTGAAGAGGACGTCGTGGACTTTCCAACGGTATTCGAAATCGGCGGTTTTGGTGGTCGGAAGTTGCCGAATAATTGTCCCAAACTTGGCCAAAAAATCTGAAAATTCAGTGACCATTTTGAAAGAAATTTCAAACTTCAGTGACCGTTTCTGAAATTTTGAAACTTCAGTGACCGTTTTGAAATTTTCAGGTAACTTCAGTGACCATTTATGAAATTAACCCTTGTTTCTATTGATGCTGCAAAATGCTTTTAATCCATAGTGTTACCCACACAAAAAAAAAAAAAAAAAAAGAAAAAAGGAAATGAAATTTGACTTTTCATAAGCTTGTAAGGATATACACGTTCTTCTTTCTTTCTTTCACTCTTGTTGCCACATTTGATTCTGGTTTTCATTGTCTAATTTTTTCTAGTTTGTCCCGACATTGCTGGCATGTGTGATTGTAATTGAACCACATTTTAATATCAAATGGACCACGTCGAAACATTGGTACCATATGAAATTTCATAAATTTGTACTATTACAATCAATGCTTAACATACATTTATATACCATATTAAAACATAGTACTTTAGAAGATTTTTTTTGGAATTCTGTTTAATATTATTTTATTGGAGAATATATGATTGATTAAAAAAAAAGAGAAAATGAATTATAATTTTAATGTAGTCGGACGGAGGCTTATTATTACTGTGTCTCTGTGCATAGAATGTGCTTTTAAACTTGGCCAAACACGGAATAAGAATCAAATGGCCCCCAAATTCTACAATAGTCTGGTGGAAACTGGAAAGGATACAAGTCAACATAGAGTCAACTGAACTTTCAAGAAAATTTCAAACCACAGAACCCCGATTTGTATCTATATCCCCACCCCTACCCCACGCCCTCTCATTCGTGAGCTACAAGGCATTGATTTGTGCTTTTTCTTTCGAGATTCATCTTGTTGCATGCAAATCCTGAGAGGCTGTT
The DNA here is from genome assembly GCA_035079005.1 of Fraxinus americana. Classification (NCBI taxonomy): domain Eukaryota; kingdom Viridiplantae; phylum Streptophyta; class Magnoliopsida; order Lamiales; family Oleaceae; genus Fraxinus; species Fraxinus americana. The sequence goes on along the minus strand of CM068706.1, from coordinate 53,067,348 downwards.
AACTGTGCACGTTATAATAATATAGCACAGTAATATAAAGTCACCCGTCAGAGAAAATCGCACTTTTCACTCACCTAATAGTTCACGCTGTCACAATCTGATACTATCCGTGAGTCTGGTTGAATTCAGTCACTCAAAAATCTCGTGGGCATTTTTTTTCTTTCTTTTGGTTTGGCTGTTTTTATCTGGAATTAAGTGTAGGAAAAGGATTGAAAAAAGCATTTTCTTTTTGTAATTTGGCAAGTGATATACAGTGTGAGGGAGAGAGAGAATAATGAGTAAGAACCTGGAAAAAATGGCATCAATTGATGCACAGTTGAGGCTATTGGCACCTGGGAAGGTTTCAGAGGATGATAAATTGGTGGAGTATGATGCTTTGTTATTGGATCGTTTTCTTGATATTCTTCAGGACTTGCATGGGGAGAAAATCAGAGAAACGGTACCACGTTTTTATTTTTATTGAAATTTCGAATTTTGTTTATTATTTAAGATTTTTATTGTGGGTTTTGGCTAATTTTGGGTTTTGAGTGGGAAAGGATGTTGATACATTGATTCTATTGTTTTGTTTAGTGAAAAATGCCTAATTTGTTGGAATCCCACTTGCAATTTGTTGAATTATTTTCTTTATTTATTCTGTGAATAGGGAGTAAGCTTAATCGGTGGACACCCATTTGAAATATTTTTTAATATTTCTAACCTATTAAATGTTGCTCGTGCATGGTTTTGTTTTCACCTTGATTTAACTGCAATACTGTCATAAGACTTTGTAGCTTTGTATAACTCCAATTTTGGTTCATAATTATGTTTTATCGTAGCTATTATTTAACTTTACATTTTTTGTTAAATAAACAGCTTTCTGCTGCTAATTCTTATTTAAAGCTATATATATTGTTTTATTAGCTGATGGTATTTGGTTTTCTTTAATACTTCACCAGTACAAAACTCTTAACCTTGAAGTTTGCACAAATGCTACTAAAAACATTGTTGAAGTTTTTATCGACGTCAAAGAATGTGCATCTGTTGGGAATTTTACCGGTGTCAGTTTGAGTTTTTGTGAAACTTATTTTGTGACTTTGATTATGGATAAGGTTCAAGAATGCTACGAACTCTCTGCGGAGTATGAAGGGTCGCGTGATCCACAGAAACTGGAAGAGCTCGGGAAAGTCCTTACGAGTTTGGATGCTGGGGATTCTATTGTGCTGGCAAAATCTTTTTCCAACATGCTTAATTTAGCCAACTTGGCTGAAGAGGTTCAGATTGCATACAGACGTAGAAGTAAGCTTAAAAAGCAGGACTTTTCTGATGAGGCCTCTGCAACAACTGAATCGGATATTGAAGAGACTTTAAAGAGGCTTGTAGGACAACTGAACAAGACTCCTGAAGAAGTTTTTGATGCTTTGAAGAATCAGACGGTTGATTTAGTATTTACAGCACATCCTACTCAGGCTGTTCGTAGATCTTTGCTTCAAAAGCATGCAAGGTTTGTGATTAATGTTGGTTTAATGTAAAGTAGCTTAAATATATATTTCATTGTTTACCTACATGTTAGGGCATCGAGAGGCACCTGTACATTATTATTCATACCTAGTTAAATTTTTGGAACATGCTTACCTCTTCCATTCGCATGTTTCCAGGATTCGAGATTGTCTGACTCAGCTAAATGCCAAAGACATTAATCCTGACGATAAGCAGGAGCTTGATGAGGCGTTACAAAGAGAGGTATGCTGTTTGTATATTGGGTGTAACTTATGCTCGTTCTTCTTAAGAGTTCTCTGTTGTGGTCTAAGTCAAAAATCACATTATATTGTGTGATTCCGGAATAATGTCTATTTTTTAACTATGCACACTGGATTATTTTGTTAACCTCAAATTATACTCCAACTGGATCCGGATCTGCTTTCCTGTAACAAATTACACAAAAAAAGTTACTAGTGGTCCCCCTATAGGTTCTACGCATTGGTAAGTTTAATATACTGCCAAGTCTGACCTACAGATTCATGCCCCATCAAAGCTGAGAAATTTGATCACCTCCCCTGAAACACACGTGCACACACATCTATGTCGCTCCCTCCTATAACCAATTCTTAACTTTAAAGCATTTGCATTAACATAAGTATCACCATGCATTGGTTTGTGACCTTCCAACTGCACCATGGAACTCATTTGGAAATCGATTTTTAAAGATGTTAAAATTCCAAATTTCCTAAAATGCTTCTTAGTGAGGCGTGTAGATGAAAATAAATAAATCCCCAATTTATGGTGTAATGTCTAAGAAGTGAGCTACTGAGGTCATCTCATCACCGAAGTTATTAAATAACTAAATAACTTAACTTTTGGAGAATATCAAGACACATTTTGACTTTATCATATTGCTGTCATCTAGGAAGCATTGATTCGGACACGGGTGTCGGACAGCCACCATGAAAATTTTCATAAAACTACCGACATAACAAGTACCCGACACGCTACTTAAAATAAATTAGTTTTTTCGATTTTTATATTGTAAAGTAATTTGTTTTGGTATATATCTTCCAACATCCGACTGTATCTTCTAGCTTCTTGTTAATGTGTTCAATTGTACAAAACCAAAAAATAATTTGAACGCTCAACTTGGCGCTTTAGCGTGTGTCAATGTCGGACATGATGTATCTCTAGCGCGTCAGCAACGTGTCCAAATGTACAAAACCAAACAAGGATTCGGACACACCACTTGACATTTTTAATATGTGTCAGCAACGTGCCGGTGTTTGATACGACTTGCTGGCGCTAGGAGAGTGTCGGTGCATCTCATGACTTTCCAGTGCTAGGAGAGTGCCGGTGCATTCTAGGGAGTAATTAATTAAAACTTGACACTAATGAAGTCATTACTAATCTCTCTAGACTACATTTTTTAAAAATCTTGCAGGCTAACTGAGAAATTGCTGAAATTTTGTTTCCTTTCCTGCACTCTTTCAGTTTTCTTCACATTTATCTTTTGATCCTTTGTCCATGTAGATACAAGCTGCTTTTCGCACGGATGAAATTAGAAGGAATCCTCCTACTCCTCAAGATGAGATGAGGGCAGGAACGAGTTACTTCCATGAAACGATTTGGAAGGGGGTGCCAAAATTCTTACGGCGCGTTGACACTGCTTTGAAAAACATTGGAATAAATGAGCGGGTTCCTTATAATGCCCCTCTAATCCAATTTTCTTCTTGGATGGGTGGGGATCGTGACGGTATTGTTATTTAATTTCTAATGCAAGAGTAATATTGGCTTCTCTTTATTTGCATTCTTTGAGAAACAGGGCATAATCTAATATCTTCTTTAATAAAAAACCAATGAATAGACAAGGCTGTCCCAATTGTGCATTTTTGTTAGGCTGTCTCATATAAGCTTTATCAAGTACTTCATTCCACAAGTATCCATATATAAATCGAAACTTATCTTAATGTATGCATCCAAATTATTAATGTAAAAGTCTGGAATGGCAGGATTACGGTCTTCCCTTTGTGGTTGATAAAAGCAGCTAATTTCCTATTGACATTGAGAATCAATGAGTGAACAAACTGATTTCTTTATGAATCTACACCTGTCGTTTATCTCCATATCAGAGAAAATAACACAATTATAGTTATTTGTTTTGAATAAACTATCGAGCCAGTAAATACTTTATTTACTATATCTAGATCTTGAACCACTCTTCTTAAAATTCCTCTTCCAAGTTGATAGTCAAAGTGCAGGCAGTGAGTGTTTCAAATATGAACTGGTGGATTCTGTTATTTTATATAATGCAATTAAGACGTGTTTAAATGTTATGTCAGGCAACCCAAGGGTAACTCCTGAAGTTACTAGGGATGTATGCTTATTAGCTAGAATGATGGCTGCTAATTTGTACTTCTCCCAGATTGAGGATCTCATGTTTGAGGTAAGAAATAGTCACTGCAGCAGTAACCTTTTAGCGGTCCCTGGATTGATTGAAACTTCCATTTTTTTAATATAATATACTGTCTCTGGCAGCTTTCTATGTGGCGTTGCAATGAAGAACTCCGTGCACGTGCAGATGAACTTCACAGCACTTCAAAAAGAGATGCAAAGCATTACATTGGTATGTTCTTTTTATCTTTAGTCCACTTTGAACTGACATTCTTATTCAAATATTTCCCATCTATCATTGGTGATAGCATTTATTTATTTTCTTCATTTACCTTTTGTATTCTTTTTGGTGTGTTTCTGTTTGTCTTGTTGATATTTCTTCTCACGTTTGATACCAGAGTTTTGGAAGCAAATTCCGCCAAATGAACCTTATCGTGTTATTCTTGCTGATGTGAGGGACAAGCTATATCATACACGTGAACGTGCTCGTCAATTGCTTGCCAATGGAATCTCTGATATTCCAGAGGAGGCAACCTTCACCCATGTGGATGAGGTCTAACCCTGACAAGAACTTCTATCTTTGCTAATTCGCTCACATTTTAATTTTCAGCTTGCAAGTTATGAACAAATTGACACGAATATTTTTAAACATTAGATGTATTATAGAGATGCATTATTGCTGTTATTGCTTTATTATGCGCAATTGCCTATGGGCTTGAATGCTTGATCAACAATCTCAGTGGATTAATATATTATCACTCTATGCCAACTCATTCTACAGCATACACTCTTTTATAGATGATAAAAATAAAAGTAAACAAATGCCTTTTCACCTTGTACGGTGTATAGGTTATTTTAAGTGGCAAGTAATTAATTAATTGGTTTAATCCATCTCGCTTCGAGGTTTGTTTGTTTTGAATTACTTACAAATGGAGAATTTAAGCATGTCGAATGGAGTTTATGCTTTTTGAGAGCGAAAATTTCTGATAGAGGAGAGTAATCATACATGACATTCTCACGGAATACTTTTGAAATGTTTCCTGGGAGGAACTAGTGCTGATGAATGTAGTGATGGATGCAGTGCCATATTGACAATAGAGCGTAGCTAATTGAAGATACTCAGTACATGAGAAACCAATTAGAGAAGAATTTAATGATGGATTCGTTATATAAATAGTACACATTCATAGCAAACATTTCAATATGCATTTAGCTTGCATTTTGTCTCTTTAGTTTGATTGTGATCCACGAACACCAAAAATAGTGAAGTTGCAAGAAAATAGAACTGTATTTCCAGTGTAAGTTATGCATTTGTGTTGTGTAATGTTTATGTAATACTGCATACTGATGGTTCATTTTCTTCATCTTCAGTTTCTTGAGCCTCTTGAGCTATGTTATAGATCACTCTGTGCTTGCGGTGATCGGCCAATTGCTGATGGAAGCCTTCTTGATTTCTTACGACAAGTTTCCACGTTTGGGCTTGCACTCGTGAGACTTGATATAAGGCAAGAGTCAGATAGGCACACTGATGTTCTAGATGCTATTACAAGGCACCTGGAGATCGGGTCGTACAAAGACTGGTCAGAAGAACGCAGACAGGAGTGGCTTTTATCTGAACTTAGTGGCAAACGCCCTCTTTTTGGGCCCGATCTTCCCAAAACCGAAGAAATTGCTGATGTCTTAGACACCTTTCATGTCATTGCTGAACTCTCGTCAGATAACTTTGGGGCTTACATAATTTCCATGGCAACTGCCCCATCTGATGTCCTTGCAGTAGAGCTTTTACAACGCGAGTGCCGTGTCAAAATTCCTCTAAGGGTTGTCCCGTTGTTTGAAAAGCTTGCTGATCTCGAGGCTGCACCTGCTGCTGTGGCTCGGCTTTTCTCTATAGATTGGTATCGTAATAGGATTAATGGGAAACAGGAAGTCATGATTGGGTATTCGGATTCAGGAAAGGATGCTGGACGGCTTTCTGCAGCATGGCAGTTATATAAGGCCCAGGAGGAGCTTATAAAGGTAGCAAAGCAATACGGCATAAAGCTCACAATGTTTCATGGCCGAGGTGGGACAGTTGGAAGAGGAGGTGGCCCAACTCATCTTGCTATATTATCTCAGCCACCAGACACCATTCACGGGTCGCTTCGTGTCACTGTTCAAGGTGAAGTTATTGAACAATCATTTGGCGAGGAGCACTTATGTTTCAGAACACTCCAACGTTTTACTGCAGCTACACTTGAGCATGGAATGCACCCACCTGTTGCACCAAAGCCAGAATGGCGTGCTCTCATGGATGAGATGGCTGTGATTGCCACAAAAGAGTATCGTTCTGTAGTTTTCCAGGAACCTCGATTTGTTGAGTACTTCCGCCTCGTAAGTATTTATATATTTTAGTTTTTTTTTGTCAGAATCTGCAAGAAAATCACATATAAACACAGTAAACTTAATAGGTTTAGATTGACGAATGGCAACTTCTACACGTGGAAATATAAGTTGGCATCAAAGTTGGCAGTTTGACTAAAGAAGACTGATAATTGTTGGCTTACACATATGGTGAATGGGGCTTTTGTAAAATTTTCTTGTTTCTTTCTCTTTCTGAGTGTTGCAGGCAACACCTGAGTTAGAGTATGGTCGGATGAACATCGGGAGCCGCCCATCAAAAAGAAAGCCTAGTGGTGGAATAGAATCACTCCGAGCCATTCCATGGATATTTGCATGGACGCAGACGAGATTTCATCTTCCTGCCTGGCTTGGCTTTGGTGCTGCAATCAAGCATGCCATTGGGAAGGATATTAGAAATCTTCAGACTCTTAAGGATATGTACAATGAATGGCCTTTCTTCAGAGTGACAATTGACTTGATTGAAATGGTTTTGGCCAAAGGAGACCCAGAAATTGCTGCTTTGTATGACAAGCTTTTAGTGTCAGAAGATTTGTGGCCATTTGGAAAGCAACTGGGTAACAATTATGAAGAAACTAAGAATCTGATCCTTCAGGTAAGGGCTGTCTTCCATTTAAAAACCTTTATTCACTAAAACATTACTGTGTTACGACTTTCGTTTGAATGCTAATGTTGTTTTCCATCACGCTTTGCCCTATCGTGTGGGTTGAGCTGAGAATTCGTGGTACATGAAAGATGAAATAGAAGACTTCCAATGTATTGCTTTTCTTTGTGAATACATGGTAATTAGTTTTCGAGTATGCTAAAAATTGACATGGTGTAGGTTGGTTTTTGTCAACTTCCACGAAAGAGAAGGTGAAAAAGGAAGGTTGACCTGAGAATTCGTGGTGGATTTTTATTTATTTGTTTTGCATGCGCATTGCTCTTTTTAGTTTGGTAATGATAAAGAAGTTCAGTTGCTACTAGTTTATGATTAGTTGATTAGTTCAACTTCCATTTAATGGAAGGAATGCAAAATATGCTGAAAGTGGGAAGCTGATATGGTCTCTCTGCTTAGGTTGCTGGACACAAGGAACTTCTTGAAGGAGATCCCTACTTGAGGCAGAGACTCCGACTTCGGGATCCATATATAACCATCCTTAACGTCTGCCAAGTCTACACATTGAAGCAGATACGTGATCCAAGTTACCGTGTAAAGGTGAGGCCACATCTCTCGAAAGAGATAATGGAAATGGATATGAGCAAACCGGCTGCTGAACTGGTGAAGCTTAACCCTAAAAGCGAGTATGCTCCCGGGTTGGAAGACACACTTATCTTGACCATGAAGGGTATTGCAGCTGGAATGCAGAACACGGGTTAAGGTCGGGTCATCTTGCCTTTGCTAGATATATGGCATCAGTTAAATTATAAGGAAATATCGAGTTATATAACGTGGCAGTCGTTTGTTGGAAAATTTATGATAATTTGTCTGTAAGCATGTACTTAACCAAGTAGCTTGACCCAAATAAAATCTTAAAACTTGTGTATTTTGAAACTTATGTATTTTGGTCATTTGTTGCCACCTTTACATGACAATGCTCTGTGAGGAAGCGTCAAAGGTTAATAATACAGACATTGAGGAATTGTTATTTTATTTTTGAAATGAAGATCTCTTCCTTTTGTTGAATTGTGACTTCTTTCCATCAATAGTGACAAGTTACTTGTACATGTTTAAGAAGTGCTTATAAACGATTTATATTATATATAGGTAAAAATAATTGGTGGATAAGTTAGGAAAAAATTTACACTCACGTGCTACGCATGCGATAAATGACTAATGGGTCTTTATGTGCCTATCGCGTAACCTTCACCGTCTATTTAAATGTTTTCTTTTGAGTTGGGACACCGTGTGCACAATATAAAAGGTTGGGGACATGGAATGGCACAAATTAAAAGTTGGAGAGATTTTATGTCACTCTCCGGAAAAGTTGGAGAAGGAATTTACCCCTTAAAAGTTCTGGAAAAATAGTAAAAACAGTATTAAGAAAAATGTGTTCAGCTTGAAGTTATGTCCATATATTCAAAACTACACAGTTATGCGTTACCACATCTAGTTGCTACCAAGAAAAGCAAAACTGATGAGCATTTTCAGGGGAGAAGTACATATGCTGAATTGTTGCCTCGAAAAATATGTAACTTTTGTTTTACTTAAGGAAAATAATATGAATAAAACATCGCATGTATACATGAGTTTTTCCATCATCACTAATAACTAATATGAATGAAATGTAAATATAATTAAATAAGCCAAATTAAGCTTGTTTTTTTCCACTAGCCACAGTTATTGCCTCCTCGATAGCCTGGAAAAAAGTGGCAATCTTGTACGTAAAGAATCCCACGAGCATTGGTATCAATTCGAGGTGCATGAATCCATAATCCGGAACCAAAATCCTGTGTACAGACCACCTAATGAGATACCTGACTACAGTCCAAGAACTGACATAGAAATGGTAAGGAGATATTTGAATGAACATATGCACTCTCTAAGTTCTTACCCATTCCACCGGTTATATAACATGACCAAGACAACAGGAACCAATAGCCTTGGCTGGCCAATAGCTCCCCTGCGAGTAAAAAGTTCTGATGAGAAGACCAGATGGAGCCTAGTAGGTCATCTCTGATCTTCCAAATATAGAATGTCCACAATGAAATGAGACAAATTCATAGCATAAAGTTAATAAACCCAAAAACATGTAGGACATCCTCGAGTTAGAAGGATTCATGTAGCCGGCCCAAAACTCATTGTAAAAGAAGCTTAGTTTCTTGTTGCTTTTGCAATTGTAAACATTTCCATAAAATTTCTCCATGGACCTGTAGTGGCTTATTTTTCAAAATGCACAAGAACTTGTACTTGGGAAAAGCGAAAACCATGGGGAAAAAAAAACTATTAACTACAATATAAGAAATAGTTCAAAATTATGCCTCACAAATGTCACCCTCAGCAAAAAGCAACAGGATTGTGTCCAGTTACACCACTAATTGAATTTTGACCAGAAAGTTCTGTAGCAGTCACGATTAGGGTGCCTAATAAAATTCATTCAATGTTGAGATCAAGCAGTAACAAGGCCATCCTTGATGATGCAAACATACAATTATTCAGTGCAGGACATCACATGATTCTGTCCATAAGATCTATCTCGATATAATTTGCAGGATCAAGATGCAGAAGGTAAATGCAAGTCATATTTAAATGTCAGAACCAGTTGGCCTTTCACCAAGAAAGACAGGCCTGGTATGTTTGGCATTTAAGTACTTTTAAAGCTCATCACAAGATTTATTTTCTCTAACCAAACTGTTACAGTTGGTATGCTATTCAGATGATTGTTACTCATAGAGAGAGAGAGGAAATAAGCCAGAAAAAACTCAAATGTCGGCTATGATAGAATTGACCGGTTACAGTGAAAAGCTGAAGCAGGCATACTTCAAAAACCCGATGTTAAGGTTTGCAATTTCAAAAACATCACCAATAGCCAGCAAACCATCACATTTACCACTTAAGTAGTTGTCATGCCATAGATGTCCAGACATACAAGGGATTCTAGGCACACAAGCAAACTATATTACATCATTCAGTGTAAAATTAAAATAAGCATCTGTTTGAGCCCTATTTTCCACAAAAAATAGGTTTTGACATTTTGATATTATTTTTTGGAGAATGTGCGATGTTATTTTATTTGGATAATATGTGGTTAAAAAATGAGTTCGGAGAATGAGGCTTAAACATGGGCTAAATTTCATCAATTAAATATGGATTTTTCAGCCACAGAGAAGCACACCGCGTCGAAGAGAAATTTTATAAATAAACGAATTTGTACATGAAGAGGCAACTAAATTAACATTGTGGTATGTTCATAGAAAACCCATTATCTCAAGATTCTGAAACCCATGGAGTACAAAAAGACATACTTGATAAGTCCTTTTGCTCCATCCGCCATAGAATCCACGGTGTTTCCAAGCATTCGCATGTATGCCAAAGAACCAAGAAATCCAGCACCATAGCTGAACAAAAGAGAATTATGATTACATACTGGCAGTCAGAACGTCTTTGCAAACTACTGTTATACTGAAAATGCTCCAGCGAGCAAGTGTCAACATAAGAAGGATTAAAAATAAAATAAATAAATACAGAATTCAGGTTTCAAATAACAAGTCATTTGCAAAGGATGGTTAATGAAAAAGGTAGTAGTTTCACGGATGTCAAACATCCTGTCTCATTCACAAATATATCGCAGATTAATTTCACAAGGTTGAAGAAATAGTCATACAAAAATTCTGAAACGCATACTAGTAAGGTACTTACCTTGCAGCAATTTCTGGAGAATAAGAACAATAGGCTGAGATTACACCAATACCACCAATGCCCAGTGTGAGGAACTGCAATTTATTCTTCAACTGCAAAAACATTAAAAGGAGAGAATGGAACTTCCAACTAAAGATCTTAAGGATGTAGAAGCTAAAACTTTCTTCAAAAAACCTTATAGTACTGTTCCCCTGACTGAGCAGCCAACACTTCTGGGTCCCCTCTGGGACGCTTTGATTCCCTAAACATCATTTCCTGCAGAACAAGAAAACTTGGATTAACGTGAAAGGATTTCTTAACAAAAATACAATATCTATCTATCTATCCACCCACATATGTATATTCAGCTTCAAAATCAGCACTTTGTTTTAAGCAAACAGAACTTTAAGCATATAAGATGAGAAGAAAATTATATATCCAAAATGAAACTACATACACTGCCTCCAGTTGCAGCTTTAGTAGCTCTGTCCCACTTCTCTAGCTCACGTCGTGTTGGGGCTGGTCTCCATTTTCGAGAAGCAATGCTATTACTCTACATATCAATTCAATCCTGATGAGTATGAAAATAACAAATGCAAACTAGTTTTACAGAATATTTTTTCAAAGGGTACTTAAAATCTGTCACACTTGAATTTCTTCAACTTGTGGTTCAACCGCAGATCTTGAAGGCGCTGTTAACTCTTTGCTCAAGTCAATTTCCAAACTGCATCCTCAAAGAGTGGAAATATTACACGGGAAAGCAGTATAGGAATTGAAGACAAAATAAACTAACAAGTTCCAAAAATAAAAGGTTGTGTACCTGTCCAGGCTCATGACTCTGTTCAAGCTAAGAAATCCGGAAGGCTCTTCCTGCTCAGAAACGTACCACAACAATATAATTTATCAAATTCAGTGCAGATACAAGGACAATATATTTATCAATCAAAAGCAATAAAATTTCAATCTTCGGTAAAATTCCGAACAAACAATTACGGAATCAAACTGCAAACTTAAATAAGCAGTACTTCGCAGAACATTCAAGTAATTAGACAAGCAGAAAATTCTAGAAATTCTCTCTCAAAAGAAGGAAAGAAAATGGCACAGAGAGACGTCCCTAAACAATGTTCAACAAGCAGTATTGTCCAAATTCCAAAACAATTAATCTCAACAAGCGCTACAAGTTCCCCATTTTTACTAATTTCTCATAGAAAAGCAACAACAAAAACAAAACCCACAATATAAATAACTCGAAAAAACCTAGATAATGACAAACCAAAAATAATCAGTTGGCAAAATACTGGACCTTTGCAGATGATAATCGAGGGTCAGAATTAGTGTCGACATCGACAGGGTCTTGAATGAGCTTTTTCATTCGACCCATAAAGTCTTTGTTCCACAAGTAGTCATCAGAGGCAAGAGGGTCCTCATCTCCACCCCAGTATTTCCTGAGCTTCGTTGTGGTGGGTGGGCCCCCGTACTCACCCGGAGCCACCCCTGTAGACCATTTCATAGGCTTTTTCTTGGGCAGTATGACCTTGGTCGGCGGCCTTGTGATTGTTGGCTGTAGAGAATCTTCAGATGTGGGTGTGGCTGTTGAAGTCACTGAGAGGTAGCAATTCACTACTACTGCCATTGTGTGTGACTGTGTGGGGGACGGGGGCACGGGAACTGAAATAGGAAATACCAGCAGGGGATTCACTTGTGATAGAGAAGAAGACATATTCCACCCAAATATTGTCCATTTTTGTAATTTGTTTACAGATTTTTTATTTTATAATATTTTATTTTGAATTAATAATTACATGAATACTTTGTTTATTTATGTATCTAATAAAATACTCATAATTATTTTATTTTAATAAATTTTAACTAGTAAAATATATAAAATATCAATAATAATGTAATACAGTTATTAACTATGGAATTACCTTTAATATTTAATATAGAAAAAAAAAAAATATATATATATATATATATATATATATATATATATATATATAAATGTGAAAAATATTATATTTATGTACGTGAAACATTTTCCTATATTATTAATTAATTTGATTCAAGATAGAAAATATTAAACAGAAACATTTATTTTGTTGGTTTGGTTTAATTATGCTTTGTCTTTCTTACTATTGTTCATTTTCAGTTAATTTCAAGTTCACATAAAGGTAGAAATTTCAAGGACTTTGAAGCTCAATGGTCACATATGAAATGCACGTGAACATTTATGTATACGAGGATAATTGGCATAAAATATCTTTTTTATTTATTACTTTTGCGATAATCGTTTTTATCCTTTCAATTTTGACATTTACATCCTCGTATCAATCTTTTATTTCGTAAACTCATTTTCGTTTGATATAGTGACTTGACCAAAATACCCTTATTAAATGTGATGGGTGAAGTAAACGCATCTATTTTATTGAATAAATGGATGATAAGGAGATTTTAGTAAGGAATGGTTGATACAGGGGCACAATGTTAAAATGAATGGTTATATTACCAACGCAATTTTTATTTCAAATACCACATTTTAATTGTAATAAAACTTCTCAATTTTTGCTCATTGTAGCAATTGTTTTCCTCTACTTTTTTCAGTCGAATCCTTATCTTCAATCTTCCATTAATTATTACATATCGTCCTTGAAGATGATTTATATCAAATATTTTGTTTTCATGTTTTCAAATGAGGAAAAAAATATTTTTTAGCATTTTTTCGATTTATCTTTTAAAAATATGATGAAAAAATAAGTTATTTTACATTATTTCAACGAACCTTTTGACATAAAACAATTATCAAATACAAAATGTGTTAAATTAATTAAAATGTTAAGGATATGAATTATATGAAAAATCTTTAGGGACATGAATGTTATAATGAGTAAATATTAAGAATTTTAACTGCAATTAGAATGTGATCAAGAAATAAAATTCGTGGCGTTAATATAATTACCCGATTAAAATTAAAATGATAGGGAAGATTGTTGCAAGGATGGCAAACGATAGGAACATTTTATAACAATTACTGCACACGGTCTTCTTCGAAGATGCGTTAAGTACAGAAAGAACAACTAAGCCATGAGTTACTTCAAATTACATATAACTTCATAAATACAATACTTTTGTCCGAAAATCTTAAGCTTCCTCTTTTTATAACTTTTTAAAAAATACATATTTGTCATTGAAAGTCAATATTTACATTTATTTCCTTTTATAGGTTTTAAACATACCTCATTTTTATTTAAAATTCAATAATTCCATATTTCATTAAAAATCAACTCTTTATGGGTTATGCATTGATGTGTAGCGAATGTGTTATCACGTTACTCACAGAAAAACACTAAAATATTTTACATCAGTATTGTAGTACTTGTAGAGTAATATATGTGTTACTATGATACTCCTTTTTTTTTAAACTTTGGAGAGTAACATACATGCTGCCTATTTTATTCACGTATATATAGTAACACATATGTTATTGTGTTAATCCATCCCAAACCTTAACACCATCTTGTCTAATATTGCATCCCACCATTGCCATCACCTTTGGCGGCAACTAATCACATCAAATTTCTATGATTTGAAGCATATCCCACTATTTCCCTAACCACTATTTTCTCAACTCAACAACCTTCAACGTCTAAAATCCATATCCACCATCTCATCAACAAAATCCATATCCACCATCTCATCAAATTTCTATGATTTGAAGCATATCCCACTATTTCCCTAACCATTATTTTCTCAACTCAACAACCTTCAACGTCTAAAATCCATATCCACCATCTCATCAACAAAACCACCGTGCCCTTGAATTTCTTGTGTCGAGTTCTCTCCAACTAATTGCTCCATTGAAAAAAAGTAAAAAACAATGAAAATCAAAATGTATCCCCAATAGCCCACCGTTGTTTCACCAATAATGTCCAGCCCCAATGTGTTCTTGATTTTGCATTGACTTCCATTGTACATCATGACTTTTATTTTTCACATTCTCTACTGTGTTTTTCACTTAAAAAGGCAACTTTAAAATTTCCATAATTCTTCCTTCGAGAAGCTAACATAAGTTCAAACTCGCACAATTTTCCCTTTCGTCAATGCCGAGGTGGCGAGGTCCCTTTCACATGCTAAATGACCTATATCCCTGAGTAAAATTTTGGATCAAATTTGTATTTTTTTACTTCAGAAAATTGCCATACCTGTAACTCTCAAAGTCCAACAACTTAGACGTGGGGCAGCACATATTGATACCATAATACCTATTTTACTGTCACAATAACTCATAATTTTCATCAATATTTCGATTTTTTTTATTTATAAAAAAATCAAACTTGAAATTAATTTTTTCTATAATTAGTCAAATCGCGTTCTTAAATTAGAGTGCTGTCATTGAATCGACCAATTAAAATTCAAGTCGTATCCAAGCAAGCTTCGAACGAGGATTAGAGTATCCTTTAATCGTTAAAATTAGAGGATAATGGCTCGGCTCAACCCATATAACAATATTTTCACTTATTTCTTTCGCAAGAGCTTTGTTCGAGGAAAAAGATTGAAAATCAATAAGCAAACAGATCATAAAAATCCCAAGAAACAGATCATAATGCATAGCAGAAATAGAATAAAACTTGAAAATCTATTATTATTTACTCAATTAGTCTTGAAAAACTAAAGAAACAGATTGAAAATCAATAAGCAAAAGTGAAAACCAAAAATAAGCACAATTTCCTACAAGAAAAAGTTATCAGCCTAATGAAAAAATCTCCTGACTTGATTCTTGGGAAGAACCCACTTGCCGTTAACCCAATCTTGATGAATTCTCAGCCTCTCAGAATCGTAAACAAATTCATCTTTTGAAGAACATTCAAAATACACAACATACTTGTCTCCAAACCTCGCAATGACCTTCCCAACCCACCATCCGTCGTTGTCAAAAGCATCGACCTGATCGTACAGTTTGAACTCAGTCACCGGAATCTCCGGTGGCGGCGGACGGACCTCGGAGGCGGGGACAATCTCTCTTAACAGCCCAGACATGTCATCCTTCAATAGAGTATGATACTGAACCATGTATTCTTTCCTTAACTGCCCCGTCGCCACCACCGTTGCCTCGTAGTAAGATCCAAGAAAGCCTTCTTCGTTGCTGGCTATTTCCACAAATTCACCAGCCCTGTGAAACTTCATCGTTTCCTCTTCGGAAATTGAAGTTGGATTCAAAATTTTCTGGGTATTCTCTAGACAGAAACAGTTTGATGTCTGTACTGTGAGTTTTATAGTTATATAGGGGTTTTTTTTATCACGCACTTACCTTACGGGTATAAGGAAAGTAAGGTTTGATGACCTTTTCAATCAGGAAATTCAACCATTCTCCGAATTTGCTACTTTTTTTCATGATAAGTAGATTATAATCAACTTTTAATGACACCTAAAGCATACAGTAAATTTAAATTAAATAACGTGAAATTATATAAGTGAATTCTTATCGAGATAATTTATTATTTTAAGATTTCATATATGCTCTCTCATATATTTCTTGAGTCACAAGTGTAATTATATCGGCTAAGAAAGCTCATAAAATAATTTCCAAAATCTCAAAAAGGAAAATACTAAAGTCTGCATAAATATAGAAGATTAATCATAAACCCCACACCAAAAAACATCAGAGCTACAGAACTGAATGAGAAAATCTGCACCTTTTCCAAAAAAATCTACTTTAAATTTATTTTCTTAACTTTTCACGTTTGAATTTACCAAATTATCAAAATAAAAATAAAAAATCGTATCTGATGTTGTTGATTGAAAAGATCTGTCTTTAGTACTTAACTAAAAAATTTGAACAACAATATAAATACTAACGTTCTTTATTATATGTCCGAAATGTCTATGTCAGTAAGTCATTACGCTCGTCTTTCAAGACACATGCTAATTGATTTATAGTCTCGTCCAACCTACAATTTACATTATGCCCATCTAGTGCAAAACATGTTAGTTTACTTAAATAGAAATTATTGTTGTGATGAGATTGTTTTCTTTGTGTTTAGATTTTGTGTTGAGTTTTGAATTCATTTTGAATTTTATATTTTGAATGTCCATTTTGAGATTGTTAAAAATGTGTTCTTTTTTTCAAAACGTGTTTTCAAAACTTTGACTTGATTATAATTGAAAACACCAAAAAGGACAAATTTGTCGTTTTGAGTTTTCTTTATAAATTTTTAATTTGTTTTCAAAAACGCATTTTCGAAAATGGAAAAAAGAACGTGTTTTCACCATTTTAAAAAATCGAAAATAAAAAACGATTTAAAAATGATAAATAGAACAAACCCTAAATTTTTCTTTCCCTTTTTTTCATTACTCACTTCTTATTGAGTTAAATGCCAAATTGCTTTTGCAAGAAAATAAATAAATTAAAAATATTTATCTTTCTGCACACGGATATTGGAGTCACGACTTACAATGAAAAGGGGGAGTTTGACTGTTTTGACTTTTGAGTGCATTGCTTCTAAAAACGCGTGTTTCGTTGGAATTGTAGAAATAGGAGGGAGAATTACAGGAGAAAAAAACTGGGTCACGCAATCAATCATTGCTCTGAAATTCAACTACTCCTCTTCACTCTTCTCTTCGGCAGTGAAATTCGCGGTCGAGTAAAAACATTGTTAGTGTCAGAATCTAGAGAGAGAAAGTACTTCAATCCAGTGGATCGGTGATGGCTTCTTCCTCAGATCGCGAAACCTCCGTTTACCTTGCCAAGCTCGCCGAGCAAGCCGAACGCTACGATGGTAAATCCCTCACGCTCGCACAATTTTTTTATGCATGTAAATGTAATTAGTGAAGTATATGTAGATCCTATTTCTAATCATGCTTCGTATAATTCGTAGAACTATGATATTTTTTTTTTTTTGGAGAAATTGAACTTGAGTTAGCTAATATTTTGTTCGAGATACTGACCGATAATTAATTACTTATTAGAAGGGGCTAAGTTGCAATCAGCCTTTTAATTTCGCTTTGTAAGTTAGTATTTGACTTGATCTTTAAGGAGTTCATAATTTTCTAATTTTGTGAGGTTTTTCGTAGCTTCTATCAAACGAATTATTTGAAATCTTTCAATATTTTTTCTTTAATTTTCTTGTGTCTCTAGTGATTCAAATAGTTTATTAAAGAATTGGATTTAATTTTTCTCAATTCTTGTGATATTGCATTTTCAGTTGTGTGATCAAATACAGAATGAAACATAATTACAAATCTGATTTTCTTACAGAGATGGTGGAATCGATGAAGAAGGTGGCAAAGATGGATGTGGAGTTGACAGTGGAGGAGAGGAACTTGCTGTCGGTGGGGTACAAGAATGTGATTGGGGCTCGGAGAGCTTCATGGAGAATCTTATCTTCAATAGAGCAGAAGGAGGAATCCAGAGGGAATGAGCAGAATGCTAAGCGGATCAAGGAGTACCAGCACAAGGTGGAGTCAGAGCTCACCAACATTTGCAGTGACATCATGACTGTCATCGATGAGCATCTCATTCCTTCATGTACAGCTGGCGAGTCTACCGTGTTTTACTACAAGATGTGAGGATGGTCTTACCCTCAGTTATGTTTGAGTGTGATTTTTTGTTTTATTAGGAAGTTGAATGGGCTCTGTCGTTTCCAGGAAAGGGGATTATTATAGGTATCTTGCAGAGTTCAAGACTGGTAATGAGAGGAAAGAAGTTGCTGATCAGTCACTGAAGGCATATGAGGTATACTTAATGTTTGGGAATCCATAAAGCATATTGCTTGAGTTCTATTATCAGGTAACATATTCCACTCGACTCGATATATTGACTGAAATCCTTTCAAGAATGCATAGAAGACTGGATGGGCAGGACAGAAATTTGTCTTGGTGGAGAGACATCATGTTTGTGGCTCTTGATGTGTGGTTGACTGTGGTATTTGGGTTTTATTTATCTAACAGGAATTCTAATTTGTCCATTTCCTTTAAAGACATCGCAAGAGACATTATTAAGTTAGGGAAACAAGAAGACGTCTCAGAAGCATATAGGAATCTTTGCCCAAGAAAGTAGAAATTCACCATCTGCTGCGATGAGTGTTGCAGTGTTGACCACTGTATAAAAATACATTCACCCAGCTCGTAGTGATATTAAAGGACAATAGTATTAATTTTATTTTGCATGTAGAGGAAGTCATTAACTGCTTAAGGATTTGTGCAAGGGCAAGGAATGTGGTGCTTCATCTCATCTTATCTTTCAGTAATAAGCTATCAATGTATTCCAAATGTTTGACTCTCAAAATTACAGAGGTGTACTTGCTTGTATTTTCCTTGTCATTCTCATTCCTTGACATCTCGAGTTGGTTTGCCTCCGAAGCACATGGGTTACCACTTTACCTGTCTTGAAAATTGGGAACCCTGGATCTTAATTTGGTAGAGTAACTTGGTTGCTTCTATGATAGTGTTACTTTCGCATTGTTTGGAAAGAATTCAGTGAAGCCATATATCAACTTTTTTGGAAGCATACATTTTAGGAGCTCTGGCTTTGTGGATATCTTAATGAACTTTCTTCATTGTCGAGTGATATCAATTTACTCTCGATCTCTTTCAGTGTGTGTGTGTGGGTGTTTGTGTGCACTCACATACTTACTTTTACTTCTGGAATCTGCTTGCAGACAGCCACCACCACAGCCGAGGCTGAGTTGCCTCCAACACATCCCATTCGTTTGGGTTTGGCATTGAATTTTTCTGTCTTTTACTATGAGATTATGAATTCACCTGAGAGGTTTGTCTTTTACAGTCATCGTGTCGATTCCAAAAAATATTTCACATTTTCGTACTGTACAGTCTTTTTTATTGCAGAGCTTGTCACCTTGCTAAGCAAGCTTTTGATGAAGCAATCTCCGAGCTGGACAACTTAAATGAGGAGTCATACAAAGATAGCACCTTGATTATGCAGCTTCTTAGGGACAATCTCACATTGTGGACCTCTGAGATACCAGAGGATGCAGGTACAATAGTAGTTATCACAATATCACATGGCTTAAATCTTACTGCATTTTAATTGCTTTTGCGTCAGATTTTAGTTGGTATTCTTTTACGAGGTGTATACTCCCCTGCCTAGGTTGTGAATGATCACTGCAATCTGTAAGAGGATTAAATGAAAGTGCACTCACTATATACTTGCAGATTAATAAATATAATCAAATGGTAATTTCAAGCAACTTTCTGATCTCTTCATACTGTCATCACAGATTTTGAGAGGTGTTGCCTACTTTATAATATTTCTACAAACGTCTACCATGCGATTTTTTATATTAATATAAAATGGTTTGTTTCATATAATGTATGACACACACATATATACGTGTAAGGAAGTGCAGAACTAAAGAAATATGTTTCTACAAAAATGAAACCCCAGTTTCTATATGTGACGATATCATGTCTTTGAGATGGAATGGATAAACATTATGGAAACCAACAAGTTAAATTTTGAATGTGATAATAAATAATCCAAGAAATGTTACATTTTTCTAATCTTATACTGCTTTCCTTTTGCGCGCCGGACAGAAGAGGCACAAAAACTGGATGCTGCCAAGAAAGCTGGAGGAGAGGGTTCAGAGGTAGGCTGCTTTTGTTTCCATTAATTTATAAAATCTTCGTGTAATCACGACTTGAAATAAAATAAAATAATTTGTGGATTCATTCTTTTCCTTGCAGTGAATCAGATGGATGTCAGTTTGGGGGCGGGAGGATGATGATACAACACAACCCCAGAATAGTTGATTTTATTGTGTGTCCTTGTTATGGTTTAATAGTTTGAAAACCTATCTTCCTCTACTGAATGGAGTAGTGTGTGATTAAACAGGTGGTTTTATTTTTTCAATTACTACCTTAGCCTAGATGAAAGATATGTGTGCATTTTTTCTCTCTCAGATTAGTGTCTCTAGAGGCAACTTATTGGGGATTTTACCAACTTATTCTCATCTAAGTTCACGAATATGGAATATTTAGCTAACGCAGCAAGTAGCAGGCACAAGAATAAAAGTTTACAAGAATGAATCTGGAAATAAATAACCAAAAAATAATATGTGATTTGATTCGATTTCCATTCTGGTTGTGATTGAGCAGCCCTTGTTTGGTTGAAAAATTTAAAATAACGGGCTTTCAAGAATGGGAACTTGCATCATTGGTCCCTATCTCAATGTTTGCAACTTGCAAGTTAGTCTAAGTTGTAAAATTGTACGAGTATTTCTCAACAATTCAAAATTCTATTAAGGCACCGTTTGGTAACCATTCTTTTTTTCATTCTCATTCTTCTACTAATTTTCAACCACACATTCATCAATAAAATAATATTTTCCATCACATCAATAACTTTTCCTTCATTTTCAACCACAAAAAAGGTGTGATTTGACACAAAGAATACATTTTTTTCTAGAATAATGGTTACCAAACGGTGCCTAAATCGTCTACTTGGGCATGACCGAAGGGCAAAATTGTGCCCCTATTTGGTTTAGATAAAAATAATAATTTTTAATAAACATTGACGAAATGTGTGTTTGAAATTTTTTGAATCTCACAAATGTATGATTAAAATTAATTTTTGATTTTGATTCAAATTTTAATTCAATTATGTAGTTGAATCGACAAAACTCGTAAGATTTTACCCTGTATGAAAATATACCTGCGAGAGAGGGAGAATCATATGACGACTTATAGGAACCCTTCGACAGTTGAATAGTTAATTATATTGGACGTGCAATTATTTTGTCATTTTCTTTTTCGTTTTATAGTGACTAACCTGTTCTTTTATTGGATGTATCTTCGAAATAGAGAGGGAATAATAGTAAAATAATAGCATTTGGCATATGCCAGAAAAATACTGCAAGTACAATAAGGCGGGAATTCTCCCTCTCTCTAAATTCTATACGTAACTGCCACCGGATCTAATCGCCATGGGAATCGATCCCCCTTTCAGAATATTAACAATACGAATTTCCTCTTTTTCACTCCCAATATACAAACATTCACACACAATCACTCAAATTTAACGTTCTAACAGAAAAAATGGAAAGCTCTAATGGTGATGTGAAGGCCTATATATCTGCTGTTATATTTGATTTGGATGGAACCCTATTAAGCACAGGTGTGTAATTTCACTTCTTTTTATTGATTTCTGCAAAACTGATGGTTTGGATGCATAATTATGCGTTTGAATGTTTTGCAGAGCAAGTGACAAGGGATATTCTGAAGGATTTCTTAGCAATATACGGTAAGGTGCAGGATAAGGAGAAGGAGAAGAAGAGATTGGGTATGGCCAACAAGGAAGCGGCAATTGCCATTGTCAATGATTATGAACTTCCGCTCACGCCTGAACAGTTTACCATAGAAATCATGCCCATGTACCATGGTTTGTAAGTACAAATACTTCCATCTCCACATTTTTTTAAATACTTCTATCTCTACTTATGAACACTGAACATGTATATATTTTATAATAAGAGGAAATTACATTACTTGTTCGAAGTTGTAAATTTTCTTTATGTAAAATCAATTTTTTGAATCGATTATTACAAGGATGAAATTTTAAAAATTAAGCAGTAAATAATTCTTTCGTGATTGTGATAGGTGAGTTTAGACACTAGAGTCGACTTCAAATTCCGGTTTTCCATCTTACAAAACACTCCATGTTGTTAAAAAATTATGTAGACTGCTTTATATGGTTGGGCGAGAGGGACTGAGTCTTGAAACTGTACTTGGGCGTTGCATCAAAATGCTAATAATAGAATCATTCACCACAGAAAAAATGGATGTGGAGATTTCTTACACTTCCTTATTAAAAGTTTTTAACAGAATAAATATGTTACCTTTATTGTACCCTTGAGGGGGCAGGATGAAAAAGAGCTAAGGGGAATTGATATGCTAGCTTCAAGAATGAGGTCTGTGTGATTTGCCCTCTTAAGCTGGATTTTCCAAAGATGGAACGACATATCCTTTTTTCCCCAAGCTTAATCTTTGCTATCATTCTGAACCAGATTGAGAACAGTCATCCGTTGTTTCGTCACGCTATTTTTTCTCAAAATGCTGACAACTTAAGGCTTTTAATGCTAGTGCCTAGCATAATGAAGTTGTCAAGATGTATACCTCATAAATTTTGATGAGTATGAGTTTCTTGAACTATATTTTCTCTTTTATCGTTTTGGATAATTTTTATGTAATTCTTATTCTTTTTTATGTCTCCTTGTAGATGGCAACAAGCCAAAGCACTTCCAGGTGTCAATCGTCTTATGAAACATCTTCGTAAGCATGGAGTGCCGTTTTCCCTTGCTTCAAACTCTATAACAAAAAACATTGATGCAAAAATTTCTCACCATGAAGGTCGTGATGTTCTTTTTCACTTTCTTACTGTATTAGCCAAAATCATCCATTCTTTACATCACGATTCTTTTTATGATTATCATGTAGAAGTTTCATCATTATTGTTTCATTTGATTATTCATGAACATGTTTTTCATAGTCAGTTCTCTGCTTTCTAAATTTTTCAGTATGTATAGTTTACTAAATAGCCTGGCTACTGTTAATAATTTCACAACTACCACCGTTGGCTTTTGTTTTCTAAAACTTAATTACAGTGACTACTTTCCAGGACTGTTCTTGAATATTGACTCTGGATTATTTTTGCATACATTGCTCTGTTCAGGCTTACCTTTTTCCTTTAATCTTTATTAATTTCCAGCACGCTAAATTCGAATTTCTCATGCATCATGTTGCGTTTGAATGGCCTTATAATGACAAAGTTTCTCGTTATAGTCCTCCTTGAATTGTATGTTTCCTGTCTCGCTTGCAAAATATGCGTAGTGCATCTCAAGTCACGCCTTCTCTCTGCATCATATTCGAGTTCCCCTCTTGTGTTTATAGGTTGGAAAGAAAACTTTGCAACAATTCTTGGAAGTGACCAAGTCAAGTCAGGGAAACCCTCCCCAGATATGTAAGATAATGATTTTTTCTCTTAGCTATGCCTTAGAGATTTTTCTTTGTCCTGCATGAAATGTAATAATGGCATTCTATTTTCTTTCTGTTCAATTTATTTTCAACATTAAAGAATCTTGATGTCTAAAGCTTCATATTCATATAATGGATGATATTAAATTTTCAGAATAAACAGTCAGAAGCTTTTCAGTGAATATTGTACATGGGAATTAACCCTTTGTTTCTATATCAGGTATATTAGGATTTTTCCTTTCAGTGTCTTTTTCCAATTAAAAACTGTCCATCAGGTTTCTGGAAGCTGCAAACAGAATGAGTGTAGATCCAGCCAATTGCCTAGTGATAGAAGATTCCCTGTAAGTGACAATATTATAAGTCTTTTTTTTATTTGGTTTATTTGTTTTTTGTCAAAGTTATCAGCATACTTTATTATAGCAATTCGTTGTTAATCATCTAAATCACATGGTTCCTCGCTGGTGTCCATAGAAGGGAATTATATGCCTTTGACTTTATTATTCTTTGACTGCAAACAACCATGCCCATATATTTTGAGGTAACTAGAGGTAGTTTGAACCAAGAAAAAGGAAGCAAGTAAAGTGAACTGACCTGGCACAACGTTGTACAAAAGAAAACACGGAAATCTTTCAGCAATATTTGTCTCATGCTATGCAGTGAACCTCTTTATAAACTGATTGATGGAGAACTTCATTACCCGTTTTTGTCTTTTCATGTTTACAGTTTTATTGACCTCAAATTTAGTCACACTACAAGAGATGTTGAAATTTCAATTTTTTCCTAATCATGCTTAATTTTCTTTTCCTGTCATAAGAGGAATTGATTTATATAAGCATTGTTTAGTCATAGGAAGAATGCTTTTGAGTTAGTTGACCTGCTATTCTATCATTTGCGATCAAATTTAGTACAAGACCGGATTAGCTTTACATTCCTCAAAGAGAATAGCATTCTGTATGTTATTGAGTTGGGAGTAAACTTTTATTGTATTTGAAGCGTAGCCCAGTCTAAATTGGCAATCAGCTGAAGCTCTATTTTTGTGTGTGTGCGCGCCCACACTCAAATCTTATCTGAAAACATAAATTTATTCACAAAGTTATTTTCATAGACATGATCACATGTTTTAAACTTGGTCCCTGCTATATATTATGAGATTCTTTTTGCTTCTGCAACTGTTAATGTGTACATTTCCTCGCACGAGATTTGAATGATAATCTTCCACGTTTGCTAATGCTGGGGTTTGGAGCAGGATAAAGTCCACATTGATTTCATTTGTGAGATAGAGGACCAATATCTCTTATTTCAAGCTTTAGAGGGTGTTTGGTGGGGATTAAAATTAGATTTTTAGTGGATTGTGATAGAAGTTTTTGAAATGTGTGGTTGAAAAAATGTGGGACTCATGAAAGATGTGGTTAATATTGATCGTTTGACTTTAACTTAGATTAAAATCAGATTTTAATCCGGCCCAAACAAATTGTTAATTTATATGCAAACTGGATGAGCAGTTTCAGGTTTCAAATGTGAACATTTGATACATAGTTACCATAGGTGGGATAACTCGTTCTTGAATATCTTCTAAGAATACATTGACAGAAATGGTACATTTTGGAACTACCCAAGAGACTTATCTCGACATGATCAGTGGCCAGTAATTAGATATACTTCACTCTATTGTGCATGTACAAACTGGTGCAGGAAACTGCATTACTATGTACATTCTTCTATGAATTAATTTTTTCTTCTCTAGATTTGTAGCAATCTTAGTATATTATAACTTGATTTGTCAAGCTTTTGATTATGTAAATAAACATTCCTTGTAAATAATATGGTCGTTGACTTTATTTTTTTACATTCGTTTTTATTTTAAACCATGATTTATTGCACTTCTTGTTTCCAACAGCATTGGTGTCAAAGCAGGAAAGGCTGCCGGAATGAAGGTTGTGGCTGTGCCATCACTCCAAGTAGAAAGTCACTTATATTCTATTGCCGATTCCGTACTTCATTCGCTTCTAGAGATTCAGCCACAACTATGGGGTCTACCAAAATTTGGAGACTGTATGTTTATTGCCAATTTATCGACTATCTTGCTAATGGTCTTCATTTCATTTAATATGAATGGTTGCTCTTAAATTGATTATGCAGGGGTTGATAATACTTTGGCAATTGAACCCATCCATATAACAGGTCTATTTAGCAATGGGCTACTCCTGGAATATGAAGGTTTCAAGAATTATTTTCCTTGTGTCTCTTCTGTTTTGAGTTCTTATAAGCGTTTGTTTCTTTAAACATCATGTCATGTGTACTTATATCTACACATTATTTTTATTTGTTACACTTGGAATATGTTTTACTTGTTCAACAAATATCTGATCTGATTAAAAGTGTGTAAATCTAGATGGTGGATGGTCTGCTCTTCCTGATCAAGTCTGGGGACTCTACATTGGATGGGTGAAATTTGACAAACAGAAGGTATCCAAGGCTGTAATCAGTGTAGGATGGGACTTGAAATGTTGTGATTCCAAGAGAAAAATTGTGAGTATATCATTACTAGAACCTATTTTGTCGAATATTTTAGGCTAAAAAGAATTATTTGCATATTCTTTATTCATAAATTTTGAGCAAAAGATTTCCTTTATTGTAATTTTTAAGGTAAGATTATTTCAAAAATTTGAAGAATCTCCACAAGTAGTACATACATATTTATTTTGGTAGCCACGTATATGATTTAGTTCTACTTTTTCTTGCCATTCAATTTGCTCATATAATATATACTTTTGAATTGGCATATTTCCTTCCCCTTCTTTCTGGATGCCCTTTTCTGATATTTGCCAGCATTTGCGAACTTAGACTCCAATTGCTAGTGCCAACATGTTTACCTGATTTAAAATGTTTTTATTGGCTTCAAATAAGAACATCTCTGAAAATTTTCGTCATCTTATTTTTTTTCTCAACTACAATGTAACTTTAACTGCTTTACGCCTCTAGAAAAGGGGTTTCTACTCGTTCGACGGTGCATGGCATTTGTTACTGCTATTTATTTTACTTCTTTACTTTCTTAATCAATTTATTTTCTCATGACTGACCGCTCCTTTTCAGCAAGCATGTACAGTTGAGGGTAACGATGAGAGCATAAATGACAGTAAGATGCAGATACTGCTTGTGGGCTACTATCGAAGATCATGTCACGTGGTAAACCTCAACACACTTAATCCATGATACTCGTGGTTGCATAGTACAAGTGCACTGTTATCACGGGAACATTAGTTTTCACTCATCAAATCAGATGATTAATTTGAAATTGGTCTCGTAAGCAGATTAGAAAGATTGATACGCATTGTGTTAGCGTTTATTCATGAGATCATTTACTGTCTTTTGATTTCGTCGTCCTGCCCACCCATACAAGCACACGGCACACACATCAGACTCGAATAAATAATTGCCATCTTGTATTCATCATGTTATCATAAAATAATAATAATAATGAGATTTTATCTTTGATGCTTTATTTTCTTCTTTCTAAATGCTATCTCACCGATGAAAACTACTATCTACATATTATACTAGCTTAAATTCTTACTTTATGGGCTTTTTTGTGCAATGAAATTTGCTATTTTCTTTTGTTGATTGAAACTTCCACTCAGCACTTTCTAATTTCTATGCACAATATACAGGGAAATATGCTGGAGAACCTAGAAATACTCGAAGAAGACATATTGGCTGCCCGCGCCTCCTTGAATTTGCCTGCGTTTTCCTACAATTCATCGAATGCTTTCTTGCAAGGAGATTCTGTTGAAGATAGTTTTACTGCCTTGAATGACAATCACTAAGTATGTTATCATCTGAGTTCTACAGATGCTCTGATAGCCATCTTTTGTAACCCAAACTAGAATTTTATAATGTCTTGAAAGGTGAATATTTTATTGTAACAAGTTGGTCCTAACTGTTTTTTCTTTTCGTGGATGTCCAATAATTCAAGTTTATAACGAATTGATTTTCAGTGGACAGTTTTCTACACTTGATTGTTGAAAAGGCACGTGACACATTCAATTTTTTGAGGGGTAGCCAATGAGAAATAAATAAAAAAGAAAAGAGCTGGAAATTTTGTGAAAGTCTAGATATATTTTTCTATTTCATATATTTTAGACCAATAAATAAATAAAATAATGTACACCTTGGAAAAATATAAGAACTTTATACTAATTTCCATCAAAAATATAATTTTAAAAATCATAAATACTGTAAATCAATAATGTTTAGTTGGTGATAAAGAAAGCCATGCTTGTGGACTGAGTTTGGGCTTTTACGGATTTTTTGTTTGACCTATTTCTTTTTTGGGTAATGCTACATGTACACACACACTTTTACACCTCTCTCACATGGAGGGGGGTCCACGATTATTTTATTATGTGTGGGCCTCCTTCCATGTGAGAGAGGTGTAAAAGATTTTGTAAAAAATTATGTACACTTAGCATTATTCTTCTTTTTTAAGTATTAGCAAGAATAATGTTATTTATCATTATGATGATGAAAAATTGTTGATACGACATTTTATGTGGAATAATGAGATTGAACAATTCAATTTTTATAAAAGAAAGGGAGAAGCAAGGGGCGGGGGGGGGGGGGGTGTAAGTGATAATAGATTGTCATGCCATCGATCACCGTCACGATAGCAATGGTTAAAACATGGAAAAAATTTCATATCTAAGAGAGACTCATTTCAAAACTAAGAAATAATGTTTAAAATTTCAAAAATCAAATATTAATTAAAATTTATTTATGAAATAATTAATTAAAATATTAATGTCACAATTATATACTATTTGGTTACAAATTATCGAATTAATTGATCACAAATTATTTCTCAATCACTTATAAAAAAAATTATAGGCCACAAATTAAAAATTTTATAGATCACAAATTAAAAAATGTATAGATCACAATTTATTTATTGGTCATAATTAACAAATTTTATAAGTCGCGACTAAAATTTTTTTGTCACATTATTTGTAGGTAACAAGTTATCGATCACATATTATTTATTGATCACAAAATATCCAATTCATTGGTCACAATCTCAAATAATTGATCACATATTATTATTGGTCACAAACAACCAATATATTGATCACAATCAACCAAATAATTGACCACAAACATCCCCACCCCACTCCACTCCACGCCACGCCACGCCATCCCACCCACAATCAATGCACCGCCTCCACCATCTCACTAACACCGCCAACATCAACACCAAGTCACTATCGCAGCAAATATCACAATCACCACTGCCCAAACACCACAACAAATCAGATCCAAAATCATCGGTCACCACCACAACCACCACCTCCTCATGAAAGAACACTTTGATTCATATTGTTAAATAAGTTAAAAATAGTGGACCTCCACCCCACAGTGTCACCTGTGAGAGCTCCGATGTTAGAGAGACTCTCACCTGTGGAGGGGCTGAATCTGTAAAGAGTAGTCAGGTGAGACGACATGGCTGAATCATCAAGAAGTGGTGGGACTAAACCAGCAGCGATCTCATCTGTGGTGACGACGACGAGAATATACCTGTGACTGAATCAGCGGCAGTCTCACACAAGAAGCAACACCACTTCATAGCCGCAGAGTGTATGCAACGGCACTTGCTTCGTTGGGCAGCACACAGCTACTGCACGAAGCTAGTCGTCGATGACTCGATGAGCACTGCTGTTAGAGAGAGAGAGAGAGAAGAATGAGGAAAAATTTAGGGTTTGGGTGAGTGAGGTGGGGTGGATGGAGGTAGGGATCGTATATAAATTAATTTAATTTTATAAAACTATTATTTATATTAAATTATCATTTGATTTTCATATAAACAAACTTTAAATCTGATTTTTGAAATGATAACTTAAAAATCTGATTCTATATAATTTGATTTCCACTCAACATTTTGCTGGACTGAACTTTAAAAACAAGAAAATGCCATTAGCCAAATAAATAGGGTCGTGCCTTTTTTCATCTAGACTAGATATGCCTTAAGCAATCCATGTAGTGTTAACATCTTTTTCTCCATCTGGGTGCTAGGCATTTCTAATCACATGTTTGTGGATCCCATGTCTTATGGGACATGGACTTATTCGCCATAACATGCCCTTATTCTTCTTCTTTCTTTTATTTAACATCAACTTTTTAGTAGTTTAGAATGTTTTAAAGGATTTTATGAAACTATTTTATATAAGTCGGCTTTTAAAACTAGAAATAAAACATTGAAGACTGAAAAGAAATATGAGGATCATTATATCCTACGACGAAAGTGTAGAGAACCATCCTTTTCCCATCCAATTTGCTTCCTTTTTTTGTCATTGGTTACGTTTCTTCTGTGTTTATCGAGAATAGCGTGTCTTTTTGCAATGTAAGAAATTAATCCCTAAAAATAATCCCTTTTTTATTCTGAACAATTGACTTGTAGGAATTATGAGAGGGACTACTTATGATGTGAATTGGTTCTTGAAAATGTCAAATTGGATATTAACGCCTTTTGTAAGCTAGGAGTATCCTTTCTGGCGTTTTAGAGAGAGAGAGAGAGAGAGAGCGCATCAACACAAGGATGAATTATTATTTATTTATTTATTATTTGCTATTTTAGTTCAGAATAAAAAAGGGATTATTGCAATATTACCAGCTCAGAACACATGCCGAGTCCGATTAACGCTAGATAGTGTAAAATACAGGACAATTCTACTATTATAACTGCAAAATCATCCATCCC
Source organism: Fraxinus americana (assembly GCA_035079005.1). Taxonomy (NCBI): domain Eukaryota; kingdom Viridiplantae; phylum Streptophyta; class Magnoliopsida; order Lamiales; family Oleaceae; genus Fraxinus; species Fraxinus americana. The sequence goes on along the minus strand of CM068706.1, from coordinate 53,037,046 downwards.
CCAGAGAGAATCACAAAGGACCTTTTATTTAATTTAAGACACTTCGATACCTGGCTCAGTCAAACACAAGTCTAAGGCTCTAAGCTTGGTTTGAACAATTTCTCCTCAATTCCATGGAGACGAGCCTCTTAGGAGATTAAACTTCAAAACCATCAGTTGCTCGACTGACGCAATTCAGGACGGACAAAATCAGCATCTGGGGGCACTGATATGTCCACAGTAGGTCTCAATTGGGCACATACTTCAATAGCTCCATGTACGGGATCTGATAGGAAGTTGCTAATGAGATCTTGGTTAATGGGAGCACCTTTATCCACTGCTACCAAAGCCTGCTGTGTGAGAATGTAGTCGAAACGAGGGGCCCACTTCCTTGATCCTAGCCGTGCTGTTGTTGAACAATTGTCAACCATGAATGAAATGCCTCGAGCATGCATGAAAGGATTTAAAGAATCCACAGACTCGATGACACTCTCGTTGATAATCTCTGAGTAGGAGTGCCCTTTCTTCCTTAGAATCTCAATCTATAATCACATTCAAAGTAACTTCAGGGAATATCATCAGATAAAAGGTACAAAAAAACCTATTTGCCAATCCATTTTTTCCAGCTAAAATATCATTAATCTTTCTGAAGTAAACTGAACAGACACTTGAGACCAATTCGAGCAACATGCATTAGAGCAGAGATCAAAACTTAAGTATGCATTACCACTTTTCAGATCAACTGATTAACAGTCTGCTATCACTACTCTCAGCAACACAGATTTCACATCATAATCACTTCTAGTCAGCGTATCGCTAGAATATGCTATTTAAAAAGAATATAAGTAAGAAATAAATTTAAGTCAAGATTCCAAAAGAATCCTCACCTGGGCCATCATCAATGCCACATAGCAACCAGCAGTGAAAGGATACAAAGGTCCCAAGTCACCTGCTGGACGTGCTGCTCGAACTTTCTCACCAACTTTCCACATCTGTGTCTGGTCAATGTTCCCCATCGGAAAAGCTGGTAAACCTTCCTTCTCCTGCATGGAAGAAGAGAGAGAAGAATGACAGAAAAAAAAAATAATAATAAAATAAAAATCATAATGCTTAAATTGTGATGATAGAAAAGAATCCAACATACATAAAAGCGACGTCCAGCCAAGACAACACTCCTGATCTCACTGCAACTAGCTACATCTTCATAGCACTCGTATAAGATGTCCATGCAGGGATAATATGAAGCGCTATATGCAGTCTCAAACTCCTTTTTGCCATCTTCAGTCAATGAATTGTAGACAGCCAGCATACCCTGTCACAAAATACAACATAAAAATTGAATTAGGAGGTACATCAAGCACAAAAAGCAGTGGAAAGGATCAAATAAAGTATGCAGCAACATATATATAACAAGAGTAGATAAAGTAGGATGAAAAACTAATGATACTAAAACTAACCTTTGTTGATATGGTTCTAGAAATAATTCCCGTTATGCACTCCACAGTGTTCTTGTAGGCAAGATCCTCGCTCATTCCATTTTCAGTGTACCTTCTGAACAATGATTCCACAATACCATGTACAGCACCGAGTAAAATGCCTATCAATCAGAAAGTTGACATTCACGATTCATCATCAAGTCAAATGGAAATTAGTGACATTAAAAACCACTCTTACCTCTCTCCCCAAAAATATCACTCTTGTACTCCTGCTCCAAAGTAGTGGCAAAAGTGAAAGGAGAACCAAGGGCAACTGACCATCCAAGGGCAACGTCTGTAGCTCTGCCATCAACATCCTAAACACGAAGACAAAAAAACCATCAAATCTCATTTATCAAGAACCTCACATGTGCACACATGCCCACCCGCATACACACCACAACCACTATCTCCAAACTCACAGATGCACAAACCTGGTGGACAGCAAAACTTGAATTAATGCCAGCACCATTGATTTCTTTCCCCTGCACATATAACCTTCTCACAGAGGGTCCCATTCCCTTTGGACATACAGCTATCACACTGATGTTTTTTGGAAAGTCAAGGCCCAATGACTGCAAATGGCCCAAAAGGAATCCATGGGAGAGTCCAAGTATGCTATTTGGTTTCATGTGAGAGAACACTTTCTCATAATTATCAGCCTGCATTGCATGACTAAATTGAGAATGAGTTGTTCCATAAAATTAAGAAGAACATATATTGGCATCATTTTAATCAGTATTCAAATGGAAAAACTTGGAAGCTGATAAAATGATTGATAACAAAAAACAGTGATACTCTCATCTGCTAGTTCCTGTAAAATCATTTTTTACACCAAATAAAAAAATTCAAATTCATTTTTAAATACAGAGAGAGCCACATAAAGAGGATGGCACCAAAGCCCTCATGGCTAAATAAAGAAGGCAATTTGATACCTGAGCTGCATCGGATATCAAGAGCAGCACCAAATCACTGCTAGAGACAGTGTCCCATATGTCCCCCAGGGTTCCATTTTCTTCAGAAAACCCAGCAGCACGAGCCTCAGCAAAAGAACGAGAACCCTTCCTCAAACCAATCTGCATGAAGTAGAATATGGGGACAAGCTTCATATGAGGAAAAACTCACATTATTTCTTTAATATGACATAAGTAGAAACAAATAACAAATTACCTTGACCACAATATCAGATTTTGCTTCAGCAAGAGAATCCCTCAAGTTCTGAGCTTGAGCTGGTCCCTACACGAATGCAAAAGAGTTTCTATCATCTTGACTGAAATCAATAGAACATCATGAAGAGAGCGGTTTGACTTCTGTGCCGACACAAATTCACAATAAAAAAAAAAGCTCGAAAAAGGGAAGATGTCCACATTTCAATGCATCAATTATTTGGTGACAGGACGCCAAGTGTGCTAGACTGCAGTTATGACAGGATTGACTTAACATAACTCCTCAATGTTCCATGGAAGAATATCATTTCCCGAGGCTTTTTGGGAACAGCAAAACAGACGGTTGGTGCAAAGTCACATATATACAATATGCATTTCATTCCTTTTCAAACTTTACCAACCTAACATAAATGTATGGAGATAAAGGAAACTCTTCAAAAAAAAAAAGGAGCATTAGCGCAGAAACCAATGACCACCACAAGCAGTGGCGGAGCCAGCACCCAGTGAGCCGTGGCGGCTACCAGTGCTTGCTCCATCGGTGTTAATTTTTTTCTTCACTTCAGCAACTGAATGGGTGAAAGGAAAACAAATGAAGTATTCACCATCAAGAATATGTAAGTTTGTAACTTTTTCATTCAGTTTAATGCCTCATCTTTGAAGTATCTCCTTTGGTTCATCATCAGTGACATGAAACCTTCATTAGATCGTTTTATTTGCTTTTAGTTCACACTTCTTTAAGGCTCATTTGCAACATCATACGTTCTTTGTTGTTGTGTTAGTGGACCTTGATCCTCGCCATTTGAAATTGTCACTTGGGGGTTTTCTCAAGTGTTCTGTTTATGGCACTTGAAATTTGTCTTTCGGAATTTTTCTCAACCTACTTTGCCTTGCCATCAGAATTCTTTTTTCATATAATATATGATTTTTACGTTTTAGTGTATTTATATACTGATTAAAGAATCTTTTAATATTATTTAATTAAATATTAATAAACAATCTCGCTATTGAGACTGTTGACGGTCAACGGCCGCCCTAATTCACTCGGATTTCTGGATCCACTGACCACGGGAATGAGTACTCTAATTAAGAAGTTTCAGAACTGAAACAGAGAAATGGCTAAATCATTTGCTAAGCATAACAAAATTCACCAAAGAATGAGGGTAAAAGAAATGACCGGACAAGAAATAAATTCAATAATAATAAAAAAAATTGTAGAGTAATCAACAAATAAATATACCTGTGAGCCCCATCCAATCACCCCAATCTGCTTGATGCCCTTGAATGCATCAGGCAACAGCTTAAACAAATTTCTCCCTCCTCTCACAATGTACTGCATAAAAATAAACAGCATTCTCAGCCATCCACATCAACATGCAATTCCATAGATCCCACATTACCTCAGTATAAACTCATGCAATAAATATATACAAAAAGATATAATGGTGGCCAGCTCAAGAAATTGATCTAGCTTGTTTTCATCCTTCAGGAACAACATGAAACTTTTAGTTTGAAATTACATCGCAAGTTGAGTTATAACATGCTCAACTATTTCTTGTAGTAATAAGAACAGCAAATACACCTAATCCATTAATTCAAGCACATTCATATATAGACAAAGGAAGAGACGAACCTCTCATGGACATATAGCTGAAATAAGGAAAATTTGGTACATTGTTGTCTCTGTAAATTAATAATGACAGGATAATTACCAACCTAACAAAAGAAGAGATAGCTTTCACAGAGCATCGTAGACCAATTTACCTTATTTAGCTTTATAAAATAAAAAAACATAGCAATCCCTAAATCCAAACAAATTCACATTCATTTTGAGGACGGAGGATATAAAGGTAAAACCTTTCTTTTAGGAGACGGGCTATAATTGCAGCATAATTCCGTTCGGCCACAACAATGTACAACATTCAAAGACATTCACGATACTTGTACTCGTTGCACCTTAATTTATATGAGACCAAAGATGAAATAAAATAATTGAAAAATAAAATGAATTACATTCACAAATGCGTATACATATACTTAAAAACACGCATAAATATATGGACCTCATCGTGGCCAGAAAGGTTGATTTTCTCCTTGGTGAAAACGGAGGTGTCGAAATCTAGAGAAGCAGGTGGCTTCATGGTGGGAGTGGAGACCATGCGAGCCGAGAGAACCGAACCAGCAGGTGAAGCTCCGGCTCGAGAAGCGGAAGAGCGAAGCCGATTAAGCGACTGGGTAGATGATGAAAGGAAGCCCAAGCTGAGAGCACTAACTTTGGTTGATGGCTTCAGGATTTTGGATAAGGCGGAAGAGGAGGATAAGAAAGTAGTAGGCGTGGCCGCCGCCATCAGGGTCTTATATCTTTTGATTTGATGACTGGGGAGAAAGGAATGGTAGTATATACCGACAGTACTCAGTAAGAGTAGTTGGATAATTGGATTTGATAAGGGCACCCCTGAAATATGTGGTGATAGATTGACAAAAATACCCCTTGTTACTCTTTAATTTTATTTTTACTTTCTTTTGGTGAGTGGGAAAATATGTGACTGATTTAACACTTTAGAAACATGTAATTAAATTTGACACTTGACTATGGAAGTCATCCAAAGTTTCGAACTTTTTTTTTTTTTTGCCTATAGATGAAAAGATACCAAATTGCAAATTGATTTTTAAGATAACTTTTAGGCAAAAGACATGTAGTCTCTTAAATACGATGTCACATAATCATTTAATTGGACCATCAAGTGTGGCCACCTAGACTGATATTAAATATCATTATTCTTTTGATTAAAATCTAAGTCTAATTTGACATTTAATTTTAACCACGAATTTTCATGAGATTCACAATTTTTCAACCGCACATTCAATCAACCATTATCAAAATTTATTAAAATTTTATTTTTTATCTAAACTAAATAGGGGTTATATCTGTAACTAAACTTTATTTTGTTTTTATAATGATAATTAACTCAATTAAATTATGTTAATTTTTAATAATAGAACTTGTGAATTGTAGGTTCCCATTGATTAACATAATCAAGTGATAAAAAATCTAAATAATTGTTGAACAATAATTGAGTGATCAGGGGCATCAAACTTCAGATTCAAAATTCGGATAAATCCAAAGTTTCATGCCATTGATCGCTGTGATTGACAATGTTAAAATTATGTTTTGTCCAACTGTCAATCTCAATCTATCAAGTATGAACCCTACAAAATACTTGAAAAAATTTCCGATAATTTAGCACAACTCTAAAACTTCATGAGGTACTTCAACCCTAAATTTGGCCACCTACTAGAAATTACACTTCAAATTCAGTTCCCATTATGTAAATACGCTAAAACTGACAAACAAATTGAGTACATGTTATGAAGAGCAATTTAGGAAATATAAAAAATTACGTGTCTAAAATTTCGTATTCATATCCCTACAATATATAAAAGAGGATAATTGATTACTATTCATAAGACATCATCCTTAGCTCACGAAAATGCCACATATATGTATTTATATCCTACAATAATAATAATAATATAAAGGAGGAAAACGGTGTCGTTTTGTCTCTACAATATATAAAAGAGGATAGTTGGTTACTATTCATAAGGCATCATCCTTAGCTCATGATGATGTCATATATATATATATTTATATCCTACAATAATAATAATAATAATAATAATAATAATAATAATATAAATGAGGAGAACGATGTCGTTTTGATTTCTTACACTAAAAAAAAAAAATCTTCTACACTCATCTCTCCGATAACCAATACTTCACACGCAACAATCACTTCCATTCTTTTGTCAGAATCACACATATCTTTACTCCACCATTTTCCCAAACAATCATTCGTATATTTCCCTTCTTCGTCTCTGTGTTTATCTTCTTTCTCCAAAGAATGACTTTATAAGGTGTGCTTAAAGCCGATTTGTGTATCTAATAAACCCTAAAAAATCTCTCGCTCAATCATTTATGTTCCTTTGTGTATAAGGTTAGATCTGTTTTTTACAAACGTAAGTTGTGATTTTCTCATTTCTTGAATATCAAAGTGATTTTGGCTGGTGAGTATTTTGTATTTCATTATTTATCTTCTGTAAGGCCATGTTTGATTTGCAAAGTTTTCTAGAGAAGTAGGAAAATCTTTTCCCTTTTCCAACTTATCCCTGTTTGATGTGCAATATTTTCTAGGCAACTTCTTTTCCTACTTCTAACTCACGCGCCACATTTTCTTACTTTTCAATGAATTTGTTTTCCCAAGGTTGTGCTGGTTTTTTGTTTTCCAACTTTCTTTCTTTTTTTTTTTTTTTTTTTAAATTTTTTTTTGACAACGAAAACAAATTTAATGGACAATTGTAAAAAATAATTTTCCTTTAATGGACAATTTTCATGAAAAATGAAGCCAAACGAATGATATTCGGTGAGTTAATTTTTATTATTATTATTTTTTATTTTTTATTTTTCTTGCAATTGGAACAAATTCTAAACTCAATGCTAAAAAAATTTATCACTTTAATGGACATTTTTCATTAAAAAAAAACCAAACGGACACTAAACTTTCAACATTTTTCAAGTGGAAAATTAGACCAATCAAACACAATTAATTACAATTCTCAATAAAACAAATTCTAGACAATTCAATTCCCAGTAAAACATTTTCTTTCCACCCATTTTCCACCCTCGCAATCAAACGGACCTAAGTGAAATTTATTTCTCCATTTTGTTTATTGTGTGTTCGCGCTTGTAAAAACATGTTTTTTAGTTACAGTTTAGCCTTTTCACTTCTTTGTTTCTGAAAATCCAACTGCAACTTCATTTTTTGCTTCTCTATTTTTAGGATTCGTTGTGTGAAGGAGTAATTTCACTTCCTTTACATCAAAATGTATGCATTTCATCTCTTTTTCGCTTTAGTACTGTTGCGTTTTTTATATCGCAAGTGTACAATATCGTCACAAATAATATAGTGGATCTTTGAGTCTGGATTATCGTTCCCACGAGAACTATATTTTAGGATTTAATCTAATTTTTATAACTCCTATTTTTTCCAGTCAGTGTGAATTTGATGGTCGTTCCTTCAATTGGGTTTCTTATTGTGCTTTTCCTTGGACGTGCTTTTTTTTTTTTTTTTGAATTATGTAATCATTCTCTTGAACTTAATTAAATAATGAATAATGTATCCATCATGACCACGAACTCTCTTTTATCAATTATCACTTAATGTATATTTATAATCATTCATGCTAAGTGTTACATCACTATATGTTTAAATTTTTCTAAAATATATTATCGTTCTCACAAATTAAATTGCAAAAATATAATAATCATCGTGCAATGCACGATACACCACTAATCTGAATAAAATATCAAAACACTAAGAGTTGCACTTGCGTGTGAACACTGGCGGACTCTGGTGCCGCCTCCCCCGCCCCCCCAAAAAAAAACTTTTGAATTTTTTTTTAAAAGTCATGTTTGGTATCGATTGAAATCTAATTTTTAATCTAAATCAAAGTTAACAATTAATTTTAATAACATATTTCATGAAATCCATAATTGTTTAACTTTTATTAAAATTTACAAAAAAATTGATTTTAATCTCCAACAAATAGGAACAAAATTACAATAAATTTGAATTTCGATAACATGCTGATTTTTAAAATTCTCCGACGATTGTGCGCTAATCGAATCTACAAATTGCTTATGTTATCTCAAAGTTTATTTCGAGAACTACATTATAGGCATATCGAATAGTCCAAACATATATCGAAAATAGTTAAAAATGCGTTAAACGCAAGTCTTAAAGAAAGACGTTTAACTCGCATTTTTTTAAAAAAAATCAATTATTTCATTAACATTTATTATTTTTATGGTACAAATTTCTCAATGTAATTTTCATTATTTATTAGGAAATTTTATATAACATCAAAAATTTTCGAAATTATACATCCGAAAAAGTTATATCTCATGTAAATTTTCGGATGCAAAATTACACGAGGTATGATTTTTTTGGATGCAAATTTTCAATTGTAAAATTCTTCCAATTTTTTTACAAATTCGATTGTGCCCCCTAATTTTAAAGTTTTACTCCCGTCCAAGCGTGTGTAAGTAGGACTCTTTCGCCTGCTGCCGCAAAGCAAAAATTAGTTGGTACGGTTTCGGTCCAAATTTTGCTGCATAATGCCATAATTAATTAATTATTTCAGTTTAATCGTGCCCTATTTGGACTTCATTTTAAAAAAAAATATTTTTCAAATTCATTTATCATTCATACATTTTTTTTCATAAAATAATATTACATAAAAATTCAATTTTTTTTCTTAACTACTCATTCTTCAAACAATCATTATTTCAAAATAATTATATTTTATTGAATTCTCATCATTTTTATGGGTGATAATTATAAATTAAGAAACTATAATAGGTACTGAATTTGACCCCTTTCTATTTTAAAATCTTTGTTAGCAACTAACAAAGATGGATTAAAGCTCCTTTATTCCATTACTCCACTCCTGTTATTACATAATTTTTTGCTATTGTATTATGCCCTCTTGAAGACAACGCTGAGCGGGGATGTGTTCACAGCCAAACGTTTTCTATTATCTTGGAATACCGGACCAACATCGCCACACATAACCCTGCACCTTCTGCAAACTGACGGACAGTACTGAATCTTATAGTAATTATTATGTTCCCTCTGAATCTTGAACCAGATGGGCAAAGTTTCTGGCCCAGGTCTCCCTTCAACTCCACCAACTGTCACGAACGAACCCGCTTCCTGTTGCTGGCTGGAGTCGAATTTCCAGACCTGGGATTCGTGGCATGTCGTGTCCTTCTGCTGAAAATCAGTGAATTTTATATTCAAATCATTGTTGAGATGGATAACTCTGTCGCGTGCATTGGCAGGGGAAAAGGTAACGGGAAGGCCATTGGAGGGCTCGCTCACAATTTGAACGATTTCGTAGGGACATTCGCCTTTTCTGGTTGCTAAAGTAAGGCCGGCCCCTGCGCCGGGGGAAGGTGGAAGTATGTAGTACTTGACGCCGGGTCGAACTGGATAGCCCTCCGTGTCAAGCACTGGCTTAGAAGAACCTGTGAAGAAATTTGTTGAGAATAGCGCAGCAAGGAAGAATGTAAACATCATTGTTTTCTCCATTTTTGTTATCAGTTGAAGTATGATTTAAATGCTTATATGCATGGAGTAGTGTGCCGTATTTATAGGGTGCGTGGATGCATTATCTGTACGCCGCGACAAGGCCTGGATTTGAAAGTTTTTACTATTCAGAGGACACCTGTGGGGGATTTAAGGTGACAAACTGAAAAAATGTACCGCTATCTGAAATCAGAAACTGCAGAAAATACTATACTCGTACAGGCCACTTGGGCGGGCTTGTACAAGTGCCACGGGCAGGTGTTCCTGTACAAGTGGAATTAACAAAAATACTAATGATGGTAAAGATAAGATTAAATGGGGCTGTAATTCTGCGTGCAGATTTTTTTCCCCTTCTAAATGTCGATATTTCGCCCCCCACCCTACAGCAAGGGAACACCTGCGCCCCGGCACTTGGGCGCCTGTACAAGTTGAATGAACCAAAATATTAGTGCTCGTAAAGATAAGATTTTTTTTTTCTAGTCATCACCTTTCAACATTTTTCGTCCTATCATCATCACGTGTCACTGCCTTAGAAATCCCAAGATGATAAATACTATCATGACAATGAACACTAATTACTCCATTAACAAGCAGATAACCATTGAACAGATTATTATTTTTGAGTGTAATTCAAATGTTTAAATGATTTGGGACTATGCTCTTAATGTATCTCCGACAATCAATCTTTTGAAAATATACTAATCTTGCAATAGGATTATCCATTTGAATTTTAAATAAGACATGTTTGATATAGTTAAAAATCAAAATTTTAGTAGATGAATTTTGATAAAAGTTAATAAAATGTATGAATGAAAAAGTTGTGGATACCTTTTAGTGTTGACTTTGACTTAAATTTTATCAACTTTTTAAGCTACACCAAACATGGACAAGACGTATTGATTACTCGAGTATTTTGGTCTAATGGACTGTAATCTACCTTTTAATTTATTATTATTGTATTTAAACGACGTGGGATTATATCTTTTTAACACTCGGTATGTCGAGGGCATCAATATAAAAAATAAAGTGATAGTTTACAGTCAACTATTGGCTCCATTTTGGACATTATAACAAACAGTTTCTCTCTCTCTCTCTCTCAAATCTGAATTAATAAACTATGCCAGTCTTCTAATTGTTTTGGAACTATATCTATTTTTCCCCAATAATAGAATACTACTCTTTGCAAAAATATTACATGTTTTACCCCATCGATGGACATGGACCTTCAGAGTTTGAGTGTCAACTGTCAATAATAACGCTGCACATGATTTTGTTTATAAAGCAATTTTCGAGTCCTAAACGAACTCGGATGTCTAAATTCCATCATAGTCCGGCTCGTCGATTTCTTTCTGAAAAGGTATTATGGGCTCAAATCGGAGCTCAAACGCCAAATCTACTATTTGCTGTTTTTCCATTTTCGATCCAACTATTCTTCAATTTATTCGACCATCTATTCTACATCACCACTAGAGAGAACTAGAGGAATCCATCAATTTTGTGCATCATCCCGACTAACCAGTAAACTGGGGTAGTGTTGAGAACAGATACTGTGACGAGTCACAGTTGGAAGCGACACGTGACACCATATTTTTAGCAGTGGGACCAGCTTAATTAAATCAGGGTATATTTTCCTAACCTCTGACGTGGATTCCAAGGCCCTGATTTATTCCGATGCCATTATTGTTAACTACAGCCACGGTTCGGTGGACGTGCACTAAGGCCCTTTTTCGCAGCTAGTGAAGACCCATGTGTGAAGATTCACTCATGATGAAAATCTTTACTTGAATGATTGACGTGACTTTTGTGTAAAGTATATTGATGTCTTGTCTTGTCAATGTAATAACATTTAATGTTTTGTAAGGTTAGGATGGTCAATTTGATAGTTAGGACTTGATGTCTTGGCCAAGAAGATGAAGCCACGTGTAAATTGATCCAAAAATCACCATCTGAGTTGTAACACTATAAATACCCCCACCATGTAACACGAGAGGGCTAATAATAAAAAATTCGGAATGAAAATCTAAAGGCCGGAAGCAATATCTCTCTCTCAGTAAGACAACGACTTCTACAACACATTTCCTACTACAAATTATTCTTTATCGATTGGTTTCTTATACAATCGCGTTACATTTATCTTGTCGGAAGCCTGAACGGAAACATCTTGTGCCTTTGAGCCACTCCCACGTTCATTTTCTGGAGTCAACTTGACCGTTGATCGGCATTAACGTGTTGGATCAAACTTACGTGTGCACGAGTGGGCCCGATATCTGTTGGCAACATTTTTTGGGGTCAACAGATACTATAAGTAGAAAAGGAAAGACTACTATAGTGTTTGCTATAATGCAAGAAGAGACTTTGTAGGCTCCTCTGGTTGTCTCTCTAATTAAACTTCTCCTTTCTTGCAAGAAAATTGGTAGTGTTTCTGTTGTTGATGACATCAGGAAGGTCAGACTGAAGGCAAAGGGACCAATTTGATTTTGCAGTTTCAATCTCTTGGAGTTATTAAAAGCATTCATGAATATCGCCCCTAATACAATTCTAGCTAGCAATGTATGAATTGTCCTTGCTGCGAAAAGTTGTTTAGTTCTGATAATGCTGGTGAAGAATCTGTAGCTGAAGATCAGTACTAATTGGAGAATTGCAGTATAAGATATGACTTCCTTCCATATGATCAAAGATGGAGTTTTCTAGCCCCCACGGGTATGGCGTAGTGGTAAAGTAGGAGAGTTCTCTACGGAGCATCGAAAATTCGAATCCCCGCGACAACTGGAAGGCAACATCTATGTCGGAAGGCAAAGGTCCATAGGGAGAAGAACCGTCGAATGTCTAGCCCAATTGTGTATAAGTTGTGACCCCGTCAGGATTAACCTGGGTGGCGAACTAGAGGGGAAGACCGTCACTCCTCAAGATTAGTCCGGCGAAGTTTGGATCCCCGAGTTATAAAAAAAAGGGAGTTTTCTATGATATGATCATATTCTTGTTCCATTTCACATTTCCCAATATCATTTTCTACTTTGTGAAGGCTCTCTATTACATCAATGGCAAATTCAAGCACATTGACATGTCGAGGAATACAATGGCCTGCGGACTGAAGCCACTCCTCTACGAGACTTAAGGAACTATTATGAAGGGAAACACCATCGGAAAACAATATAACTTTGTTTTAACTCGAGAATTCAAAATTCGGCTTGATGGTTAGTACTATAGTCTTACCTTGGTTCTTGGACATGGATTTAAGCAGCAACATCACATGAAGTGCTGAGGCAGAGTCAAGTCCTGATGTAGGTTCATCAAGTAGAAGAACCGCAAGGATATGTACTAATTCCACTCCAATTGCTACTCTAAGCTTCTCGCCACCCGAAATTCCTCTGTTTGATTCACTGACTATGTTATATATTTATACAATAAATATAATATGTGAAAGAAATAATTAATTAAGATGAAGTGCCCAACTGGTGAAAAGTATGGAATTTGTGTGGGAGGTCAGGTGTTCTAGCCACGCCTCACGGACTATATTAAAAAGTCTTTGATTGGGCCTTGGGGCCTTGGGCTTTATTGATTCTAATAAAATAATAATTATTTTTTTAATTATTTTCGGAATTATTTATTGGGTCAACTAGCCAGTAGAATATGACAGTTTTAACTGCCCAATATTAATACTCATTACCATTGGCTATTACATCTGCAACTTAATACTAGATCATAGTGGAAGAAGTTACATCTCTTTCTGCCTATATAAACACACTTTTGGGTATTAGAAAACAACAAGAAAAACGATATTATATATATATATATTTCTATACAGAAAAAATATTGTTCTTAATTTTACATATTTCTGGAGTACACTTGAGAGTTCTGAAAAACCTTTTGTGATTGCTGCACAATTGGTTTATTTGATCGTTGTATCCTGGAGATGATTGTCCACAGAGGTCGCAGCAGTTATCGACGGGCAATTTCGCTTTAGGACATCGTGCTGTCACGAGACTCGATCTATTGATAAGTTTTTCTGCACTTTATTGTTATTTTATCCAACAATCTAAAGCGAAATTACCTTTTTAATGGCTGCAGTAGATATATCTGTTCCTAAGTATTCTGAAAAACCTGAATTATTTGATGGAAAGAATTTTAAGAAATGGGAAATGAAATTGCGATTTTATTTGACAACTCTTAAAGTTGTAGATGCTATTGAATCTGATAAACCTGTTTCTGCAATTGTTGATGAGTCTACTGATAAGGAAACATCAGATTTAACTAATTGAGAACGTAATAATTATATGTACAGAAATTATATTCTGAATTGTTTGACGTTGGATTTATATGATGTTTACTGGTCGTGTAAATCTGCTAAAGAATTATGAAAGTCATTAGAAAAGAAATATGTCACTGAAAATGCTGGAACTAAGAAATTTATTGTGGGAAAATTTTTAGATTTTAAAATGGATGATATTAGACCGGTGGTAAGTCAAGTTGAAGAATTACAGATTATAATTCACGAAATTATTGCTGAGGGATATAAAATATGTGAAGATTTTCAAGTGTCTGCTATAATTGAAAAACTACCACCTTCTTGGAAAGAGTATAAAAACAGTTTGAAGCATAAAAGAAAAGAAATGTCATTGGAGGATTTGATTATCAGAATTAGGATTGAAGAGGACAATAGAATGGCAGAACGTAGGGAGAGACCAGACTTGGGTACAAAGGCCAATCTTATTGAAGGAGGTTCTGATAGTAAGAAAGCTGTTGGAAATTTTACCAAAAGCCAGAATTTTAAAGGCAGATTCAAGGGGAAACAATTCATAGGAAAGAACAATCGGTCTAAGCCTCAATTTAAAAATAAAACTATTGGTGATTGTTTTGTTTGTGGTAAACCAGGTCATTTTGCAAAGGATTGTCGAAATAGGAAAAGAAAAATTGTGTAGCATCAGGCACATATAGTAGAAGATGAGAATTTTCTGCTATGGTGACAGAAGTTAATCTAGTGAGCAACATGACAGACTGGTGGGTAGATTCTTAAAGGATATGGTCAGTTCAATGCTAAACTCTTCTGGATTACCTTTTAACATGTGGGGGAGAAACACTTCTTACTGCATGTTATATTCTTAACAGAATTCTCAGTAAGAAAAATGATAAATCCCCTTATGAATTGTGGAAAGGTAGAATACCTTCATATAAATATCTTAAAGTGTGGGGGTGTTTAGCTAAGGCATCTATTCCAGCACCTAAGAGAACTAAACTTGGTCCAAAAACTGTTGATTGTGTGTTCATAGGTTATGCTTTTCATAGTAATGCCAACATATTTTTAGTAATTGACTCTAAAAATATTTTGATTGAAAAGAACACAATTTTTGAAACTAGAGATGCAGAATTTTTTGAAAATAGATTCCCTTTTAAAGAAAAATCTGCAAGACCAAGTAGTTCTCTTAGTGTTCCTCCTAATGTTAGAGAAGAGCCTATTGAATTAGAAGAAGCTGAAGTTAGGAGAAGCAAAAGACCTAAGACTGCTACTTCTTTTGGTCATGACTTTCTAACATACTTAGTAGAGGATGATCCTAGTACATTTGTTGAAGCTATGTCTTCACCAGATTCTATATTTTGGAAGTAAGCTATAAATAGTGAATATGATTCCATTATGTCTAATAACACTTGGGAATTAGTAGATTTGCCTAGAGGATGTAAAACCATTGGGTGTAGATGGATTTTTAAGAAAATTGAAACCTGATGGTTCAATTGATAAATTTAAAGCAAGACTTGTAGCTAAAGGCTATAAACAAAAAGAAGGAGTTTACTTCTTTGATACATATTCACCTGTTACTAGAATTACCTCTATTAGGATGTTAGTTGCAATTGCTTCATTGTATAATCTTATTATACATCAAATGGATGTCAAGACTGCCTTTTTATATGGAGATTTAGAAGAAGAGATTTATATGGATCAACCTGAGGGATTTGTGGTAGAAGGCCTTGATGATAAAGTATGTAGACTTCGAAAATCTCTTTATGGCCTTAAACAAGCTCCTAAGCAATGACATGAGAAATTTGATACTGCCTTGACATCTAATGGTTATGTGATAAATGAAGCAGATAAATGTATATATAGCAAATTTGTAGGGGATTGTGGTGTTATAATTTGCTTATATGTGGATGATATGCTAATAATGGGAACTAGTTTAGATGTGATTAATAAGACTAAACAGTTTCTGAAAAAGCACTTCGAAATGAAAGATTTGGGTGTTGCTGATGTTATTCTAGGGATTAAAATAGTAACACATTCCGAAGGAGTTACTTTAACCCAATCACATTATGTAGAAAAAGTCCTTAAGAAGTTTAACCAATATAATTGTATTCCCGCTAAAACACCTTATGATGCAAGTCATCATTTGAGAAAACATTCAGGTCCTAGTGTTTCTGCTTTAGAATATGCTAGGGTGATCGGCAGTCTCATGTATCTCATGAACTGTACCAGACCTGATATAGCATATGCCGTCGGTAGACTTAGCAGGTATACTAGTAATCCTAATAGTGAACATTGGGATGCTCTCATTCGAGTCTTGAGGTATTTGAGATACACTATAGATTGGGGAATACATTATACTAAATATCCTGCTGTACTTGAGGGATATTGTGATGCTAATTGGATTTCAGATACCAATGAAACTAAATCTACAAGTGGCTATGTTTTTACATTAGCAGGTGGTGCTGTATCTTGGAAATCCACTAAGCAAACCTGCATTGCGAAATCTACTATGGAATCAGAGTTCATAGCATTAGATAAGGCAGGTGAAGAGGCTGAATGGTTAAGGAATTTTCTTATGGATGTTCCTTTGTGGTCTAAACCACTTCCAGCTATCTATGTCCATTGCGACAGTCAAGCAGCTATTGCAAGAGCTCAAAATTCATCCTATAATGGAAAGTCTAGACATATTCGTAGGAGGCATAATACTGTGCGTCAGCTGCTTAAGGATAAGGTTATAGCTATTGACTATGTGAAGTCAAGTGATAATATTGCTGACCCATTAACCAAAGGATTAGCTAGAGAGCTAGTTCAGAAAACATCGAGGGGGATGGGGCTAAAGCCTATTACAAATTAGATCACCTATAATGGAAACCCAACCTTACGATTGGAGATCCCATGGATAAGGTTCAATGGGATAACAAAGTTATTGGAGTGATCTGTGGGGGTACTACATTGAATTTATTTCAAACCCCTCCCTATGATGAGTAGTACAAACTGTATTGATTAGAGGATGAACTAATGCTCTTAATGCTTTCTATAGCTGATATTCAGTGGGGTGTTTAAATACAGTGCATCCTTGATAGAAGCACCTATTTGAGTGTGGAAGTGGGGCCGCTTCCTATGAGAATTAAGGCTAATTCTCTAGAGCACTCAAAGAAACAGGGAAAGTTCACGGCCGAAATGAACACAACCGTGAGAACTCAATGATTGTTTTAGAAGTCATGTGTGTGTTCTATTGTCTCAATTTGCAAATCATAATTGTGGAGTTCAAGACATAGTTCACTCTACAGTTAGCAAACTCGATAGAATATACAAAGTTAAGGTTCAAGTCGATAGACACCTAAGCCTGCGTGATTTCTACCGTACTCCAGAATAGTATTTTTATTTATCTTATTTCTTTCATGTGGGGGATTGTTATATATTTATACAATAAATATAATATGTGAAATAAATAATTAATTAAGATGAAGTGTCCAACTGGTGAAAAGTATGGAATTTGTGTGGGAGATCAGGTGTTCGAGCCACGCCTCACGCACTATATTAAAAAGTCTTTGATTGGGCATTGGGGCCTTGAGCTTTATTGATTCTAATAAAATAATAATTATTTTTTTAATTATTTTCGGAATTATTTATTGGGTCAACTAGCCAGTAGAATATGACAGTTTTAACTACCCAATATTAATACCCATTACCATTGGCCATTACATCTGCAACTTAATATTAGATCATGGTGGAAGAGGTTACATCTCTTTCTGCTTATATAAACACACTTTTGGGTATTAGTAAACAACAAGAAAAACGATATTATATATATATTTCTATACAGAAAAAATATTGTTCTCAGTTTTACATATTTCTGGAGTACACTTGAGAGTTCTGAAAAACCTTTTGTGATTGCTGCACAATTGGTTTATTTGATCGTTATATACCGGAGGTGATTGTCCACAGAGGTCGCAGCAGTTATCGACGGGCAATTTCGCTTTAGGTCATCGTGCTGTCACGAGACTCGATCTATTGATAAATTTTTCTGCCCTTTACTGTTATTTTATCCAACAGACTATTCTTACTCCAGCAATGTGATCCAATCCAAGCTCCTTCAACAGCGTTTCAACTAGAATCTTGGCCTTTCACGTGCTCCGTGCAGGCTAAGCCGTGTACTTTATGTAAGTGTTTCTTCAACAGTAAGAAGGGGGGAAAAAGAGCTTCATCTTGTGTCACACAATCCGACACTCTTCGGAAATACGCTGCATCCATTGGCAACTCGTGACAAGAACATGACCGGAGACTCGAGAACTTCCAACCATGAGGTTTTGCCAGCCCCACTTGGACCAGTAATTGCTTTAATCTCTCCTGATTTAGAGCTTGTTTGGAAGGGATTAAAATCAGATTAAAATTGAAAATATAGCCGTTATTGTTGACTTTTATTAGACGAGTGGGACCCAATAACGGCCATATTTTCAATTTTAATTGGATTTTAAGCTTTCCCGAACGAGGCTTTAGCTTCACAATTTACATTCTTCAAAATACACCCAGTATTGTCCCTCTTTGTCACCTCCTTCCAGCCAAGCCAATTGAATTGCTCACCATATCTTGAAGGCAGTTTATAGGACAGATTTCTTGTCCTAATTTCTTAAGATTGAGGTTCTTAGTGACCAGAATATGGTTTCTTTACTGGTAGTTCCAAGAAAAAAAGACTCCCGATGAGTTTCATTGTAATGAATTGAAATGAATTGACGGACGGACGTGACTGTATTTGTACATAAATTAAAGTTAGTGACTTGATTGCATCAAATTAACGTTTATTGACCCCGATGCAAGTTTACTAAAAGTTCAGGGATCCTCCATGCATTTAATCTACTTTAATCAAGTACTACCTGCTGCATACGTGTCAATATATTATAGGTTTCTATGATTTGTATATGATAAGAAATTTGCCCTTTGCAAAATAAATTAATTTGTTAACAGCCGTTAACCGCCCAAAAAGCCTCTCGCCGCTTCTCAATAAAGCCATAACCACCACATCTCCACCGTGGAAAACTAACCTTCGGAAATCCGAAAATGGCATCATTCAGTGCGCTCTCGCAGCTCAACAATTTGAATTCACGAGTCGTTATCTCTACTGTCCATGAAAATACATTTCGAAGAAGAAATGCAAGAATTCGAATGGCAGCGTCAAGTAATAGTGGAAGTGGAGAAGTGGCAGTGGCATTCGAGGAGGGACAATTGGAAAGACCCAAATGGACCGGTGAAACCCCACTTTCTCGCTTTGTTGGAGCTCTCATTTCCTTCAAACCTTTATATTCTGTACTCAAACTCGGTGCAAGACAAGTCCTCATCAGGTCAATTTATACTGCATTGGGCTAGCGTTTATGCGTTTTTTTCTATTTTCCTTGGATTTTTAAGATTATGGGTTTGAATTATTGAGGTGTTCATTTTATTTTGATATAAAAAAATGAAATTTGGATTTGGGTTGGGACAGTACAGCTGAGAAAACCAACATTCCGTGGAGGGAAATGACAAAGGAGGTTTTGGATTCGGATGTCTATAAGGAGCTGGAGAGCATTGAGGACCGCTCAATTGTGTATCCTGATTGTAATTTTCTCAAACTTTAAATTTTTCTTTATTCCTGTGTTCACAGTTATATCATTTTGCCTGTTTCCATACGCTAGGTGTAGAGACTTAATTAGTAGCTCTTCCCGAGCTGCTTTCTTAGGCTAAGACGCATAATTTTAATAATGTTCTACTAAATATCTGATTCCACATTTGGAATCGGATGTCTACAAGGAGCTGGAGAGCATTGAGGACGGCTCAATTGTGTATCCTGATAGTAATTTTTTTTTTTTTTTTTCAAATTTTCGATTTTTCTTTACTCGATTGTTCACAGTTATATTGGATTCAAGTAAATAGATTTCATTCACATGTTCATATTCAAGTTTAGTAATAATGCCATAATGGACTTCTTCTATCTTTTCATGTATTGATATCTGAATTTTATCACCTGAATTGGGTTATAATTCTTCTTTTTTAAACAGAAACTTCTAAGTTTTTTAACTTGAGATCTTCTCATGTCTCTTGTGCGTTAAAAGCTATGAAATGATTTATTAAGTCTCTTGAGATTTAGATTTAATGATATCGAAGGTTATTTTTATTGTTTCTTTGTGTGCTTTGTGTTGAAATTTTAGAGAATCTTGATTTGGCATGGGGAAAGAAAATTGTTGACTCACTTTTAATTTTACTGAAAATTTTTCACTTTAACAGTCCATTTTAACTTGCTGTTATGAGATTAAAATAATCCCTGGTTAAAATTTTACGACAACCACTAAACAGTGTGCAGCATAGGGTTATTCTATCTAACAAGTCATATTGATGCTTAAGCAGTTATGAGAATTTCAGAGTAATCAGTCTTATCTATTTGCAAGTGAAGAGATAGTCATAAATTCATTATTTTTATATGATATAAAGTTATATGATACAAAGGCAAATGGGACACAACCTATTTAAAATAGTAAAATCTATTCGAAATATATATATGCAGTGAGAATTTCTGTATGGAAGTGAGCCGTCAAGGACGTAACTCTTACGTCATTCGAAGTTCAAATATTGGGAGAAAACATCCTGACAACTCATTTTTTTATTTGGCTCTTCTACCATGAAAATGCAATTTCATATCCTTCTCATATTTAAGCTGTTCTAAAATGAGAGGAGAAATGGAAAAAAACATTGAAGAGAATCCTCTCAGAATCTACAAGTTGAACTTAAATATAATTGGCACTCATATACTATCATCTTATGTTTTACTTGGATTTTGTTATTGGAAATTTGAAGGATTTTAATGGCGCCTTGACTTATTTATGCAGATTATCTCAATCCTTTCCATGCATATGATGAGGGAAACCTTTCTTGGCTGGTAATTGGTGAATGATTGTTCTCCTGTAAACTTAATTTGTTTGCTTTGATATTCTCCTGGGTCGATATGCTTTTCAGATAAGTTTTGATCTCTGCTTATGGAAGCTTTAAAGAAATTTGTAGGACTCTAATTGGCTTGGCTTTTAATTGATAAATCTTTGGAATCATTCAACGGCTTCTCTTATTCTTCTCTTTTTCGATTGATGATGCCTATTGGGATTGGGGTCAAGAATATTAATATTTTAATCGTACTTCTGTAATACTTCAGAGTCACAAAGCAACTTTTGTTGTTATGTAGGGTTTTCTTTAGGAAAAAAAATGCTGGACCTCTTGTAATTATCTCCTGGTGAAAACCATGAAAATAAACAAGACTTAATTTAGAAATAACTTTGAAGAAGTTATTCTGTTTTAAAATGATGTATCTGCAACAGGCTGCAGCAGAAGCAGAACCTGCAACTATGTCAATGGTTAGACGAGCGATACCTTATGCTTCTTCACTTGATGAAGCAAATCAAATAGTCCGTGGAAATTGGCTTCAGGCTATTGAAATTCATCATCAGAAATATTCAGGAAACTCCTCAATCAGTGACATTATTGATATTGGATGCTCTGTTGGAGTGAGCACAAGCTTTCTTGCTGACAAATTTCCATCTGCCAAAGTTACTGTAAGTATGAATTATGTGTCCACTATTTCAAGCATGCCATGATTCCTGTAGATATTGTAGTGTTGGCAACAATAAGGATTTAAGAAATGGGCAAACTCAATGAATTGTAGTCTTCTCAAATCAGACGTGATTTCGTTGTTGGTGCTTTACCCAAATTTCTATGTGATGTCCATTGGTATTTGGTCTGCATCTTCTGCAGGGACTGGATTTATCACCTTACTTTCTTGCTGTTGCTCAATTTAAGGAGAGGAGAAGCAACCAGAGAAAAGATTCAATCAGGTGGATACATGGAAATGGTGAAAACACAAGCTTGCCTTCAAAATCTTTTGACATTGTCTCAGTCGCTTATGTGGTATGTTTATGTTTTCATAAAACTTCAAAACTAAATTACATTTATAATTAGCTTTCTAGAGAAACTCAATGCAGATATGACTAATACAAACCCCTTAAATTGTATTATTATTTTTTATATGAAACACATTATTGTTCAATTTTTCTTTTGTCAAGTGATCATATTGATGGGATTGGAAGGATATGAACCCAGAAAAGATACGAAATTAGAGATGATTGAATTTCCTATTTTGAAACATAATCCTGCTTATAGTTTTTTTTTGCCCAATCAATGATAACTTTGGATAGAAAATTCTTCCTATGGGAATTCATCGAAAATCACATTCTCACACTTGTTGTAATAGGAAACTCTGAGGATCTTGACCTAATTACCAGCATATTTCTTGCTTGCACTGAAGTATCACGGTTTTAACTTAAATTGAACAGGATCAATAAAAGACATTAAATCTATAGGCAAAAACATGCTGTTCAGAGTGCATAGAGTTGACTTCAGCTAACAGGATGAGAATGTATCTAGGTTTCTTTCCTTCCAAGAATTTATCTTTACTTGTGCACTAACATGGCTATTCCTTGACTGTCAAATATAAAATCAGGAAATGAGTATAGTGCAGAGACTCTTAATACACTCGTAAGGAAGATTTACATTAATATACATCTTGTGATATTCATGTTTTGACTTTTACCATTGCTGTTCTGTAACTGGCAAATATCTTGTACAGTAAGAAAATATGCCTTAGTTATACTAAAAGTTTCTCCTTGGTCAGAATGTGAACTCCATCTGAAGAATAAAAGAAAGAAAACTTCCCTCTCAGGATAAGGGCAAGCTTTCCATATTACCATTATTGACTCGTGGAAAGAGAATACTTTACATGCATGTTATCATTTACACGGTTTAATCCTTCTTATAACAAAAGAAGTGGATAAAGTTCTTAAATTGAGTTCAAGAAAACTGGTAAGAGTAGTTATAGTACTTAGCTTTCCGTGAGTGGTAAAGGAGGGGCGTCAAGCCGTCAACCTTATATGTTAACACGAGGGGTTGAAGTCTAGAATAGGGCAGAAAATGGGCTATATTCATAATTTTATCCAACTCCACGTTGAATTGCTAGTGTTGGCTATAAGATCTTAGGGAAAAACGTTCAAGAAGCTTGATTCTTGGCAGCTTTTGGAGACCTTTTTAAAGCATGTACTCCTTTCCCTGACTCTGTTGTGCTGTTGCAGTTTCACGAGTGCCCTGAAAGAGCAATTAAAAATATAGTGAAGGAAGCATTTCGGCTTCTTCGACCTGGAGGCACTTTTGCTGTGACCGATAACTCGGTAAATAGCTTCAGACTTTTGCAAATAGTGTTCCTCTTTTTATGTAATGTAATCCTAGCAGACCATTTCTTACATTACTTTCCTTTTGCCCTCTTTTGCAGCCAAAATCAAAGATTCTTCAGGTATGTTTTGTTTGTTACTTTAAGTTCTCTTTTCATTTTCGTCATTATGTGATCAGGATTTCCAATATCACTCGTGATGAAAAGTCTGTTTCTCGCTTTTCTTTGTTCTTGGACCAAAGATGGTGAAATTTTGGAATAGATTTGCATAAACCCGAAAATATCTAATCATGGGAACATCAACCTTTTTATGAAGGGAATATGAAATTGTTACAGTTCTAGACTAACTAACGACTTATTTTCCTTAATGTTCATGTATTACAGGAACTATCACCGGTGCTATTTACATTGATGAAGAGCACTGAACCTTTTCTGGACGAATACTACCTTACGGATCTTGAAGGTACCATGCGAGAAATTGGTTTTGTCAATGTGCAGACTGTTATGACAGATCCAAGACACAGAACTGTAACTGCCACTGTGCCTTACTGATATGTGTCATCCTCTTGATTATGCTCATGAAGATCATTAACACGAACCGACAATTATAGGAACAAGAAATTTCTTCATGTCCTAATTTTTCATGTACAAACTTACATATTGCAAGTATGGATTGACAAGAGAATGTTAATTTTGTAACAAGACAGAAATGCCGGTGAAGAATAGTTTGATGCAATGTGAGTTTCCGGTGAATGAAAGTTTTCATATTGTACAAAGTTCAAGGGCACGTGTTCAACACGGAGGCGTATAAACCTCTGGGTTAGGGGGACCGAGTTCCATCGAATATTGGGTGCATAGAGGACATCATCCAGGTTCAAGGTTTGGCCATGATGCAAGACTAATTTGCAGGGCCAATAACTTTGAACCTCAACTTCGAGTTATTGCCTACTTAAATCCATCTCGTTCCTTTGCAAGTCAACCTTATTTCACATATACTTTATTAGAAATTTCAAATAAGATTATTTATTGTGAGGAATGCTCTTAGACACCTCAAGAATATTAGAAAATCTTGATTAAGAACTCTTACCTTCTCAAAGAGTTCATCATTTCCCATAATCTCTTATGGTGAGAAAACGCCGATTTGAATTGAAGAACCTAATTTTTAACATTTTGGTATTAATAGTTTCTTAAATTGTTGTTATGAAAGTATTGTATCTTTTATTCTTTGGTAACAAGATTAGAGTGGATGATGATCAATTAATTAATTATTCTCTACTTATTTCAATAGGTCAAATAAAAATCTCCGTGTCTCGAGATCTCAAAATAAACTTTAACAAATTATTGATATTTTGAATTACTCTTTTCTTAATTTAAATTTAACAATGCATGAAATAGTTTCGATAATTAATTTTTAAAATATTAAAAAATCTAACGTATAAAAATGGTACAACTTGGTCAAGTTAACCTACCAATACTATTTTATCTTAGAGTCAAAGCGTACTCTAGTACACGTGTCAAGAACCCATGTCCAAAACTAAAACACCTCCGCAGAATTTCTCTGTTATAACGCTGCTGGTTTATAACAAATTATTATAATTTATCAAAGATTTCTGCTTCTGGGGGCCATTTGTTTTCTCTGTATGTGCCTTTGTTTATTCCTTTTACACTTTTACAAATTATTTATCATTGTTCTCTGATGAATTCTGTTTTGATGTGCGTAATTTTTTCAAGTCTCTTGATTGTTTTTCTTGCTTTGATCCTGTTACTGATCATATATTTTTGCTCATCTCTGATGGAAAATCGATGCTCAGACATAGTGTGGTTTTTCTGCTAAAATAATTATCAGTTGTGTGTGGATGTGGTTTCTTGTTTAGGCAGTATAGTTAATTGTTTTGTCGGAAAAAAATGAGTTTGGGTAAAGATTTTGAGTTTATTTGTTTTGATTTTGAGATTGACTTATGGGTTTGGAATACTTTTGCCGGAAATTGGGTACAAGTATAATTTAGGTGAAAGGAAAAGAGGTGTTGTGGAATCTTCGATCGTAGGGAACCTTCAGATTACTTTTGATATCTTTCAAGAATCTTTCCATTGATTAACAATAGAAGTATCAAGGAATTATCCCAAATACATGAAAAGATTTCTTACAAAGTTGTCTTTTTGGTGCAAAGTTCTATCTGTGGAGTATTTATATCATCTTAACATAAATAGAATTCTGAGTTTATACTCCGAAGTTACATGGTATAAAAGGAACTCTCTCCAAAGGTATTCTGTGTAACGTTGTTCATGCCTTAGTTCTGCTGAGGTAACAAATGGCAAAAAAGTGCTAGCAGATTTTGGCGGTTCTGCGAGTTATTTTGTTTTGTTCGATTATAAAAGAAAAAGTGAAATATGCGTTGATTATTTGTTCCTGTTTGGTAAGTATTTGTCTTATCTGGTTTTCTGATGAGGAAGGTAGAGTCTGGGTGTGGGTCTATGATGTGATACATAATTATTCCAATTAATTGTTTGGTACTGAGTTTCAGTTATTGCTCTGATTTCTTTATTGTCCTTGACTGTTTGGGAAAAATAAATTCCTATAGTTTCCAGAGTTGCAAATTGTTTTCTTGAGTTGGCATGTCTAATGGAGTTAATAATAGGAAAATCCTTTTCTTAACATTATTAGAAGATATATCGCTAGAGGTTGCTGCTGCAGTTTCTTTTGTTTTCCCAGACAATTCTAGCTCATGTTGCCTAACTATACTGTACCATGAATTGATTCCGGAACTTTGGGCATATTAGCGGGAGTTACACGATATTATGCATTGTCCTTTTGGCTACAAGGCCTGCTACTTTGAACCTAATTAAATCTGAAGCTGTTCTCTTGTTGCCTAAAATCAATTTGTAGCATTAATTGAGAGAGGATGCTTCTGTATGTGTTATTAGAAAATGACATAAAAAGAGCACATAGTTGTCACCTATCGTGTAAATAATGCACTCGAGATTTAAAAGTCGAGTAGGACATAGTGAAAAATAAGTGAATTCATTTAATAACATATAGAAACATGTATACATTCTTGTGTATTAACTACTAGGAGCAAACTTGCTCAAAGTTTTAGATTCATATTGTGTGAATGTGCATTTTTTACATCAAAAACTGGATAGTTCAACCTGCTAATGAATTTTGCATTCATGCTTTAAGTACTCTTCTAGTTGATACACTATTATCCTATAATTTTCATGAACTGTGAGCACTGTTTCTCTGTTATGTTGGCTGGAAGGATGTCAAGATCTTGATATACTTTCTTGTTATTATGTTGTATTAAAATTCATGCGGCACAATCTGCAATTTTAGCTGTTTAATGAGTTGCCTTGTGGATTATGAGGATTTAGGAACTCTCATATATTTCACTATCATTAAGAACACTTAAATTATATTGATATACTTGTGAAAAGTTCAAAGACATGTCCTCACCTACCAAGACTCATTCTAGAACGCTTAACATATGGCGGAGTAATTATGCAAAGTTCAAAGATGCGTCTTTCTCAGGAGTTGGTTGAATAATTTATCAATTAGTTACTTTGAATTGCTTGTGTACTATGTCATCACATGATGGCCTTTTTCATTATTAGAGGCCTCTTTTTCTGCAAGGAAATCACGTCAACTATGCTGGAAATTCTTATTGTACATGTGATAACTTATTTTTTGCAATTCTCATTTCCATATGGATTTTGTAGTGGAATAATAACTTCATTGTGGAACTTGGACAGAGTAGAGCTACGTGTTGAACTTTCTTTCTATGGATTTTAAAGGTATAACCTGGGCTGGAAATATATACCAAAAGTTTGAAGCTATGTGTTTGGAGGTGGAAGAGGTTATGGTCCAGGTAAAGATCCCTCTTCCCATTTTTTTAGCTTTACTCTGTAGGCAATCCTCTCCTGATCCAGAGCCTAAGGCTCCCTATTGACGGTTCAATAGAAAAAGGCGTCTTACACTCAATTGTTTCGAACTTTCCATTCTTGAATTGAATTTCATGCAACTATTAATGAAATGAACTCTTGATTTTTAAGTTCGACTATGAAATTTGAAGAAGCGAGGAACAAGTGACCAGAAGCCCTTGTTTCGTAACTAACATGCCTTTGCTGGGCCCCTATTTAGCTTCTTTCTCTCCTTTCACTGTTTGCTCTTTTTTTGGAGATATTATACTGTGTTTAAAGAGCCAAGATAAGTTGTTGGCACATTGCACATGGAGACCCTCAGCACAAATGTGGTGAAGTATATTTTCATCCTTTTAAGATAGGACATGTCCAAGCCCTATTTTCTTGAGAAGTCATATGTCAGCCTATCTGTGTTGTGTCACGTTCGTGTCCAGTGTCCAGTGTCCCTATCCATATCCGTGCTTCCTAGATCTTTGTTTTCCTTCTATTATAAGCACAAGCATTTGATGAAATTTTGCTCATGCACTAGCAAAGTTCACAACATGGTATTAGCTGTACAAGACTTGCCTTTGCATTGACAGTATCACAGTTCCCTTTTGCTACTGTAGGTACACTGGTAATATTGTAGTCTTGCCCTTCTTTCTTCCCTTAAGGAGTCATCGCCCTTGAAGCTTGTCGGTCAAGTGTCAACCGACTTACATTATCCTCATGATAATTTAAATAGGAACTATTAATTTTGCATATGAATTTGTTTCCAAAAGATAATTTTATTTTTTATATTTTCTATAATTCGTTATTTAGTTCTAAAAAAATTGTTTAATTCTTTTAGTTAGCTTCAAACTGGTAGTTAATTCCGAAGGAAGGTATTTATTAATGGATTTATATCTTATGTAATTAGCTATATCAACGAGCTGAGCTCGAGTCCAAAAAAAAAAAGCTTGGGCTTGGTTCGAGCTTTTTTAGGCCGAACTTTTTTGGGTCCAAGTTTGCTCGGCCAAAAAAAATGAGTCTTGGCCCGAGCCTTAGAGGATCAAGCCGTTCGGTTTTTTTTAAAAATGTCAAATCTACATTTTTACTTAAAAAATTTAAAATTTCTAGGGTTTATACGTACTATAAATTAAATAAAAAAGTTCGGGCTTGGCTCGAGCTTTTTTGGCCCCGAGCGGAGCAAAGCATAGCCAAAAAAATGAGGCTCGGTATAACCGAGCCCAAGCTGGGCCCGGCTCGAGCTTTTCTGAGCCGAGCCCGAGCCGGCGAGCTTTTTTGTCATCTCTATATGTAATCAAATTCTGAATTTCACCTAGAATGAGTTGAATTTTGGTTTTGTATAAAACAATTACATCTAAGATTTTTTATTTTAGTTTTTAATTTTTTGTCACTTGTCTAATAAAATTTGGACTGCTGGGTTTAAAACCAGGAACCATTGCAGATACCATTCCAGTTATTTGCCAAACCCCCAAAAATTTATAAAATGCTAAAATAACCTAAGAACCAGCTGGGTCAGTCCCAAAACTGTCTGGTCACGCCAATTTTTTTTATTTAATCATTTTAACCATCGGCTTGACACTTTTGCTGTTGACCCTTTACATTTTCCGAGTCAATGCCCAGGCTGGTTCTTATAAAATTGGTGAAAACCCATCATTTCTTATATAACTAAAAAAATATATACATAACTAAATCAAAACTGCTGCAATGGGTATCTCTGATTTTATTTTTGAAAGTTTTCTATTGATACATTACAGTCAATAATGCAATTCATCAATTTCACTCACACTACAACATTGTTAAATACTCTTGTACAGGATACTGTTAAATATATGGAAAACCAGGTGCAAAAAGCCGGCGTCAGTGTTAAGAAGTTCTGTTCAGAAGTCATGCAAGATATAATTCCTTCATCATGTGTGAAAGTAGCTGCAGATGACTTGTCTATGTATCCTCATTCTCATACTGATATCAATAAGAAGCTAAAACCTTGCTTATCAGAGAATTGGGGAGAGGTTAAGAATAAAGCAACTGAAGATAAAGTTATTGATGCCATGGACAAGTGGAAAATATCTCTGATAAGTGGACTTGAAGGTGTAAACCATCTCTCTCCACTATCTTCTGGATTTCCTGTCCAAAATGCATGCTCTGAGGTCTTTTCAGCTAAAGGCAAAAAAGTGGGCATCTACAAACGTCGTCCTATTGGCATCAAAAGAATTTCTGAGAAAAATTATCTGCCGAAGATATCTGAACCAATGACTCCGGTATCAGCTGATAAGAACACATTAAGTGATGTGGGAGCAAGTACAGAGTTAGTCTCACATGAAAGATGTGATTCTGGAGAAACAGTGAATATGAGTAAACAGATCTTTGCAATTGAATCTGCAACTTCGAACACAATCCTATCAGTTGATCCTGTGAGGCAAAAGGATGAAGATGCTCAGTGTATCTCATCTTGTCATGACTTGCCCTCAGAATCTATTGGTATTTATTCACATATGAGTTTTAATGTGAATTCTTCTTACTTTCTCTATTTACGTTATGAACATTTGCCCTTCGATAGGTACATCCAAGAATGGTGGTAGAGGGCTTCAATTATGTTCAAATATTCAGAGTCATACATGTAGTGCTGAATCTGGTGGCGAGGAGGTTACATTGTTTGATGAAGGTATGTGATTTTCTCTATTTTATACATGGATATAATATAAAAGATCTCTTTTGTTGTCTTTTTGATAAAATAAAGCTACGAGTGACTTCTGCTGTTAACAAAATTCTAGGTTATTTCGCATTGCTCTAATCAGTTAACCCATGTAGCAAAACAATGAATGCATTATGAATTACATACAATTTTAATGAGTTCAATATGGAACTTTTTCGTAGTAAATTGCTGAAGGAAAGCAATTTCTTTTATAGTGTCAACATCGTTTCCTTCCTCAAATGGAGTAGAAAATGAAAACCAGTATGCCAAATGTTAGAAATTTTAGGTTCCTTGTGTTTACATGTGAACAACACCGTAATGAATTGTAATTCCTTGATTCCGCTTGGAGAATGTAGTAAAGTTACTATGGATGCATGAAGGATGCATGAAGAATTTTGAAAAATGTTAACGAGTCTAATATGGAACTTTTTCGAACTCAAATATTGAAGGAACAGAAATTCCTTCATAGTGTAAATATTGATCCTTTCCTCAAATGGAGTAGAAATGGAAACCCATTTTACTAATGCTATAAATTATAGGTTTCTATACTTGCATTTGACATATAACAGCATAAAAATAATGTGAATGAGTCGTAATTCTCGATTTCGCCTTTGGCACGGTGTTCAAAAGTAATATCACTTGTTTCTCAAATATGCAGAGACCATTATCATGCTTTCATTCTCGCCCTCCTTTTTCTCTCTCACACACAAACGTGCATTGACACAGAGAGAAAAAACCCCAAAAGGGCTAGGATGCACCCGCGTTCACAATCTGTCTCAACTTCTTCATTCTTTCGGCCTGATTCTTACTAAGATTACATTTTTCTTACATTCCTTTGTTGATGTAACCGCTATAGTACATTCAGATAACATTGATGTGGAGGTTGAGAATGCCGTACTTGTTGAGCCAGGAGTGGATACCATCAAGCAAGTTACCAAGACAAAGTTGGAGGAGTCTTGCATTTTAGTGGAAGGGAATGAGATTCGTGTTGTTCCACAAGGCATAGGCAAACATAAATCATACAAGGTCCCCTCTCTCTCTCTCTCTCTCTCTCTCTCTCCATATGTACTTGTATGTCAGTATGTATGTATGTATGTCTCTCTCTCTCTCTCACTCTCTCTCCATATATACTTATATATCAGTATGTATGTATGTATGTGTCTATATTGTTTCTGAGTGAGTAGTTTCTCTCAGAAAAAGATCAGTGAAGCTTTTTCATCAAAATTGAGATCAAGAAAGAAACAAGAGTATGCCCAGTGCATTCCTCAGTCCAGACATTTAGGTGGAACGGGAAGTACAGATATCGTGATTCCTGATCGTACCCCGGACTTCAAGAAAAAGAAACTACCATCACAAGATTTTTGCGAATCCGACTGGGAGTTTCTCTAGATATTGTCCTGCAAGTGATGCTGCTTTCCCTATAGACAAATAACTGGTAAACGAAGATGCTATCTTGATATGTCAATAATGGCAGCCAAAATGTATCATAGTTGAAATCAAATTAGATGTAGGAGAATGAAAAATTGTGTATTAATGCTTGAAAATCAATATCCTATAACGCACTTCAAATCTAAGTGTTTAGTGGTTTGTGGCCAATTTTTAGTATTTGTATCTTACATATATGTCACTCTCGGGGATAAGTTATAAATGAAAGTTCTGGTGGCTGTTATTTTTTCTCTTTGATTTCCCGTCTCGATGTATTATAGTTAGCGGTGTCATTTGGCTCACCGGCTTGGGCCACAATAGGGGTGTCAATTTGGCTCGATTCTTCCTAGTTGAGCCCCATTTTGGGGCGTCGGCCTCAAGCCCGAGCCAACCTGTGTGGCTCGCTGCTTGTTATATTAAAAAATATAAATTAAAAGCCAAGTGTAGCTGCCAACAGTAGCTGCATGTTGCCATAGAGCAGTGCTACATGTACGGAGAGGGAGTGGGTGATTTAGTTTACATTCACTCACACATGGGGTGGGTCGATAATTTTTTTTTATTTTTTCATTACAGTGGGACCCACCACTATGAGAGGGTGTAAAACCCTTGTAAACCTCATTTCTGTACATGAGGATTTATTCGTTGCCACAAAGCAATGTGTGCTACCTGTGTTAACAAGCAGGCAACATGTACAGGTAGTAGGTAGCTATTGCTGCTTGTTGCAGGGAGCTTGTAGCTGTCTACTACAAGTATACAGACAGCTAGTTGCCTGTTAATAAAAATAAAATAAAATAAAACGATAAAAATAAAATAAAATACATCGTGAGCCGACTCGGCTCCGTTCGAGCTGAAAGCTCAAATCGAGCCTAAATTTTTTGGTCGAGCAAAAGCTCAGCTCACTCGAGCCAAAAAAGTACAAATCATTTTTACTCAATCCGAGCCTGGGCTTCGAGTTTCGATTTGCATGTTAGCTCGATTTAGCTTGTTGACATTACTAATTGTAGCTTATTTTTAAATTTCAGCTACTAAAAGCGTCTCTAATCGTTGTGTAAAATAGATATAAATTGCGATTTAGATTTCTAAAGTGATAGAAAATCTCTCCAATTGAGAGATGCAAAGGAAATGCAAATTGTATTTTTCAACAGAAAATACAAAAATAGATGTAAGTTTACATCTTGTTTTACATATATAGGCAAAAAGTAAATATAGATTTTTTAAATGGAATAAAATTTGAATGTAAATCAATTGAAATGTAAATGAGGATGCATAAGTGATTTTCGAGATATAAATTTACATCACTAATAGAGACACACACAGGGGCGGATAGAAGGGGGGGCTTGGCTGGGCTATAGCACCCCCCCCCACCCCCTAAAGGTTTTTTTTCTTTCCTTAAAACAGTTTTTCATGTATAAAAAAATTTTTTTTCCGCGTATTAGCCCGATTTGAAATTTTGTAGCTCGGTCTTAGATCCAATTCTGGATCCGTCCCTGGACACACACACATATTTAAAGTAACTACATATCCTCAAAAAAGGAACTTTTCATAAAATCATTTTTTTTTTTTTTTTTTGGAAAAAAAAATTGGGCTATCAATTTTTACAAACTCCCACAAAAACCTATATTGACCAACAAGCTTTGACCACCAATCACTTCAACTAATCCATCATTGATTTGGCTGCTTACGCTTCAATCCTTGATAATTATTCCATGTTAGGTAAAAGATGCATCCGATTTCTATTATTGCAGGCTGCCATCAACTTTGACATTTAGGAAGGCAAACGCATATACCAACTTGTTATATAAGCAACTTTCATTACAGCTTTCCAAGTGGGCCAACCCTTGAAAAGAAAGTTCTAGATGGCCCCATATTAGGCCCATTATTTTTAGAAGGACCTTGCTACTTGTTCAAAAGAATTTGTACAAAAATGTTGACAAACAATCATGTGAGTGTTTGTCAACATTTTTGTCAAATTCTTTTTGTACAAATAGCTTTTTTCTTTTTAGAATCCCTCTTTCGACATTTTAAGAATATTCCACGTTGAGCTGTCATTAAAACCCTCGAAATCTTCAGACAAATTATGATCAGATAATAGGCTAGATTTTAACTTTTTAATAATATATATACCTCGTCCCTTGCTCTAGAAAGGTGTTGGTTTATAATCAGAATAATATTATTTATCATTATGACGATGAAAATCAATGATGTGATCGTCTGTGTGAAATAATAAGATTGAACAATTCAATTTTCATGAAAAAGAGAAAAATGTGAGGAGATAATTTATTGTCACATCATCGATATTCCATCATCATGATGATAAATAACGTAATTCTTATAATTATGTGTTATACACACATAAAATTAGGATGATAGACAACGACGAAATGAAGTGTTTTCATCTGCTCTGATACTACATTAAATCATATCACAAACAACCATTTTTGCAAGTGATTAAAAATCATGTAAACGATAATTAGTGCAAAAATGTATCTAATGTTAGGCGTAGACTTCAAGAACAACGATGTCAACTTGGGATTAATAAATTTAGAGTGAAGTTTGAGGACCGTCTTGGAAGCGCCTATTCTTAGGCTTTATGTGGGGAAGGTATTGATTTTATTCTCATTGACAAATAACTAAAAATAAGTATATAATATTACTCGAACGTGTACAATAACCCTCGTTTGGTTCAACTAAAAAATTAAATTTAAATTTAAATCAGAGTTAACAGTTAATTTTAACAATATTTTACATGTGATTCACAATTTTTCAACCATACATTTTATTAATTTTTATCGAAATTACTAAAAAATTGATTTTTATATAATCCAAATAAGAGTTAGGTGAATAACATGCACCGCTCTTTTATGGCATACATACTTAACTAAATGGATATTTAAAATTTCGCTTTCAAAATTGTGAGGACAAAAATCCAATTTGGTTTCTTACAATGAAATTAATTATGATTTCCATTTCACAAGGGAAGGTCACAATCAATCAATTTTGAGGAAATTATTTTCTTTTAGGAATATATTTAATACATTTCCTTACTTTATTGAGTGGAGAAGAGTGACTCTAAAAATAAACATAAAAAGAAAAAAAAAAGTATAATCAATTAATTATTTTTAACCTATATAGAGTTTGTTTCTTTATATAATATAACTTATATCGATGATATTTTAATTTGAAAGCAAGATATTATGAAAATAAAATTATTAAATATATTTTGAGAAACATTATTATTTTTCTTAAGTTCTTACTCTTAATTTTATGTTCGCAATTTATCCAATTGGGTCGGCCATACCCAGTGAAACAGCAAATATGACAAATCGTGAATTTTGTTATGTCTATAAATTTTTTATTTATGATTACAATATTAACTAGGTCGTGTCCAACACCTCACGTCCAATTAAAAAATCGTGGACCTGTCTTATTGTAAGGGAGATTGTACGTCGAGGTGTCATACATAACAAAACCCATGTGATGAATCCTTCATTAAGTCAAAATTTCAGTACGAACTTGAACTCGATATAATAAAATAATAGTTAATATAATTAAAAGTTAGTTTGGCCCTCGTTATCCTAAAAAATTAGGGGCTGTTCTCTTTGTATTTCAGTTTTGTGTTTTGAGTTTTGAATTCATTTTGTGTTTTGAGTGTCCATTTTGAAATTATTGAAAATGTGTTCTTTTTGCCATTTTGAAAAACTCAAAATTGAAAACGTGTTCTCATCCAAACACATTTCCCGTCCTTCTCTCTCTCTCTCTCTCTCTCTCTCCATCCCTAGCTCTTCCTCCCGTCCGTCTCTCGTCTCTCTTCCTCCCATCTCTCTATCTCCTTTTCCGACCACAAGCTTGGCCTTCTTCACATAATGAATGAACTGACCGGTGTAGATTCCTTCGGCCGCGACGTGTGTGGAGGTGAGGGGAAGGGGACGATTGGGAAATGGATGCGAGGGGAAGGTCGCGTTGGAACGAAAATTGGAGCATTTTCTGAATTAATTTGTGCAATTGACATGTAACCCATCGTCCCATGTGCCTGCTGAAGACTCGATTGGGGCCAATTTGATGATTCAATGTTGTGGGGATGAGGAATTGAAGTGTGACCTTGGG
Organism: Fraxinus americana; assembly: GCA_035079005.1. Classification (NCBI taxonomy): domain Eukaryota; kingdom Viridiplantae; phylum Streptophyta; class Magnoliopsida; order Lamiales; family Oleaceae; genus Fraxinus; species Fraxinus americana. The sequence continues at coordinate 53,001,688 of CM068706.1, read as the reverse complement.
TGTTGATTCCGACAGAAGCAGTTTGTGAGGATATTTTGGATCGATTTTGGTACATGATTGGATTGTTGTTTGTGTCGTGATTGAAGAGGGGATTGAGGCTTCACAATGGTATATAAATCTGGCCGTTTTGGAGGAGGTTGGCTGGAGTTTAGAGGGTTGGAAGGTAGCGGTGGAGGTGGAGGTGGCTTGGCAGAAAAGAGGGAGGAGACAAAACGGTTGTTTCCCGTGTTTTCCATTTTCTGATATGTTTGTGAAGAAAACGCAAAACGGCTTTCCAAAATCTGTTTTCGAAAATGACAAAGAGCTTGAAAAATCGAAAACAGAAAACGACCCAAAACGGCCAAAGAGAACGACCCCTTATATTCTCTCTCTTGTTTTCAACCATCCAATTTTTTATAAAATAATATTACATGTAAATCGAAAAAAAATTTCTTCTTTTTCAACCGTATATTCTTCAAAAAATACTATTTCAAAAATTATAATTGCCACATAATGGGGGCCAAACAGGGTTTGAGTACGATATAATTCTTCTTTCAAAACTAGATGAACTAAAATATTTGAACGTGTAAATATTTGAAGCGTCTTCTTTATACCATGATGGGAATCTGTGTCTTAATTTTTAGAATAACTCAAACCCATAGAAAATTTCATAAACCCTGGCAAATCATACAAATAGGATCAGTGTGCCTCGTTGAGTCTGTATCTAATGAATCGTGCTAAGGCCCCTTGGTAATGAAGTCTCCTCCCAATCTACCACAACGGACCAGTTGGCCCCTTGTATTATACCCACACAAGTTTTTTTTTATCAATGTGCCTCGTTGAATCTGAATCTAATGAATATTGCTACATTACCAGGGTCTCAGACTGTTAAGGGATATAATCCCACATCGAATAAAGATGTTGACACAGACCAATTAATAAAGATCTTGGGCTACTCCTCTTAATAAGGTTGACCTTTTAAGATGGACCCCCAAATCTTAACACAGACTCAGCCTGGAAATGAAGTCTCCTCCCGACCTATCATAGGGACCAGTTGGCCCCTTACCTATTTTTTTTTTCAACCACACATTTTTCAATAAAATAATATTACATGTAAACTCAAATTTTTTTGGTCGATCTACTGACCTTTCTCTCTCTAGCAAGTAGGTGTATGTGTACACTTTGCATTATATAAAGCAATTAGCATACTAGTACATAGTTCATAAGTTCAAAAATTTACTTAAATATTTCTAGGGTCAGAATCCAAGAAATGGTGTTCCTGTTGAAACACCTGTTCATCTCCGTCGTCTTCTTCTTGTTTTTACTACACCAAGGCAAGGCTGAGGTCGGCCTGAATGCCACCAGCGCCGCCGCTCGTAAGCTTGCTAGTGGCTGCAATATTTTTCGAGGCAAATGGGTTTATGATGCCTCATATCCTCTTTATGATTTCTCTAAATGTCCCTTCATAGATGATGAATTCAATTGCCAAAAATACAAAAGACCTGATCAAACCTACCTCAAATATAGGTGGCAGCCTTTCTCATGTAACCTCCCGAGGTGAGAAAAATTTTAGTTGGACGGTCTTACATGCACACGTGACACACCGTTTTTGTGTGTATGTATTTGAGTTGGGTTGTGTTGCAGGTTTAATGGAGTGACATTCTTGGAGAGATGGAGAGGGAAGAAGATAATGTTTGCAGGTGATTCACTGAGTCTGAACATGTGGCAGTCATTGAGTTGCATGATTCATTCATGGGTTCCAAATGCTAAAACTACAGTGATAAGAAGAGATGTACTTTCTGAAGTTACATTCCTGGTAATTTTAAATTACAATTCTTGCATGCAATTTTTAACCTTTTTTTTTGTCTGGGTAGGTGGGGTGGGAGTGGGGTGGCTAATTTTTGTTGAACTGCTTCACATTAATTTAACCATAATAAATGATGACTTTGTATAGCGCATGAATGTGTTGTCCTTTTCCCTCTTTATCTTTTTGTTTGTGTTGGCTAAATGTTCTAAAATTTACCTTTTTTTACTACACAATTATGCTTATTTCCATCAATTGGGGATCATATATAAATGATAACTTTCTCTAACATTCCAACCCAAAAGTCAATCTTAATCTTTAATTCTTGAAGTTTCACAGCCTTAGACCATAGTTTTTGGAAATTGATTGAAGGATTTAGGAATTAATCAAAAGGGAAGTGTTAGGTGACTTTTCTGAAAGCTACACACTTACTTTTATCAAGTTGCTAACTGGCAGACAATTAGGAGGCTGCATCAAAATGATAAGTGAAACTTACTTCTTAATTTTGCTTCAGTTTGGTGATTAAGTGGAAATTCATTATTTGTGATGTAATATTTGCATTGATAGAGAGTAATATGACTTAGAGATATATCGTGTTTTCGTGTTCAAATGTTAGATATTCTTCTTATATTTTATAAACGAGAGTAATTTGACTTGGAGTTCTCTCGTGTTTTCGTTTTCAAATATTAAATACTCTTCTAATAACGTGAGGAAGTCGTAAAAGGCAGCAAAACATCATTATTACAAAGCTGGAAAAATTGATTGCAAAATCAAGTAATTGTAGAAGTAATAATCAAGATAACGTAATTTATGTAACAACTCACTGAAATTCAAGACTGTGACTTTAGGGATTAGTTAATATTTCCGTCATTTTAAATTGATGAAGATGGTTATTGATTAGACAACGCCGGCCTCTTCAATTGGTCCTTTTATTCTAACACCTCAATGAAACTTTTGGTCCTTGTCTTCTAATGCGTAACATTTGGATAATACTCGACATGTGACTCGATTCACATTTACATAGAGGTGGTAAAAAGGTTGAGTAGCTCATCGAAACTCAGTCCATGTACTACTCGAGGTCGTTTCGGGAAGAATCCGAGCACGAGTCGAGCAGAAGGCTCGTACAGCGATCCAAGCTAGCGAGCGGCTCGTGGGCCATGAGCTCGTAAAAAAAGTGATCAATCGTTGTTTGGTAACTTAAAAAAAAAAAACTCGAGCTCGTGGGTACATGGATCGAGCCGCTCGGCTCGGCTCGACTTATTGCCATCACTACCTTTACATCTAGATACTTGGTATGTCTCATAATTTTTTTTATGAGCCGCACCAAGTTAATTTGTATAAAGAATTAATCTAGTGGTACAAATTAAGTGTCGACAAGATTTAGGTCATTGATTTCGAAAATAATTTTCGAAATGATTGGCCTAAATGTTATCATCACATAATTTGTAAACCAAAATTGTCAACCTAATTTATACACATAGCATGATTATCGTATAAAAAGATATGAGATCTCAAGATTCGTACTGGACTTGGGCCGCGTCATACTTGGTTGGCCACCAAACTTAGGAGGCTGTCTGGTAGAGCTATTCAGCAAATTTTAAGCAAAAAATGGACCCTTTTTTTCCACATATGGGTCCCACATGTGAGAGCCAAAGTCAACAATGGCTGCAATTTTTCATTTCTAACGATTCGAAAATCAATTTTTTGGCCTTAAACTGCTCTCCCAGACACACTCTTAATTATATATGTGGGTGCGTGTGTGTCTTATCCAAATCAATTCATCTAACGTGTCTTCAACTTCGATAACTCTAGTAATAAGCCTAGAACACGTGCACGTATGTGTTCCGACGTGTGATCAAATATTAGTGGTCATTCATGCAAAAACGTGTGACATCTTATCCTTTATTTCTTCAGATTTACTTAAGTTCACTTATTCACTGTCACGCTCGTAGCTAGTTAAAGTTTATAATTTTGAATCACTTTCTCCCACAAAAGTAGGGTCAGAATACAAGCTTGCTTTGGACTCGTGAAGTGGTACAGAGACAGCATCAATGAAAAAATAAATATTCGAACGAAATCAGGCACTTTATTAATTATTTATTAGTTCATAAAATTTATTTAAAATTTAGGTGACAACAATCGGTTGATTCAAAAGTTAGAGAGAATAGATGTAAGTTGAGAAGATTGAAGTTTTATTTCATTAACTAATTACTAAGTCGGCCTTAATAATAATTGTTGTTGAATGTTTTATTTTTTTGCGCTTTAGGACTATGGAGTGAAATTGCTATTATATCGTACACCATACCTGGTAGACTTGGAGAATCAAAATGTGGGTCGGGTTTTGAAGCTTGACTCAATCCGAAATGGGGATGCGTGGCTAGGAATGGACATGTTGATTTTCAACACATGGCATTGGTGGACTCACACCAAAAGCTCTCAACCGTAAAATTAACATTTATTATTTTTCTGAAAAATAAATTTGATAAAAATATAAATTAATAGCACAAAATGTATCGTTTAACCACTATTGTTTTGGATCTCTGTTACAGATGGGATTACATGGAAGAGGGAGGTAAATTATACAAAGACATGAACCGTTTAATTGCTTACTACAAAGGATTGACCACATGGGCTAGTTGGGTCAACCAAAATGTTGATCCTTCCAAAACCAAAGTCTTTTTCCAAGGAATTTCCCCAACGCACTACGAGTAAGTAATTTTATTGTGCATCACGTCATGTTTAATATATTGATCCTCATAATATATTTGGTACGTTACACTAAAAATGATTTGATATGACAATTGTCAAAGGTTATCATGTTCCTTTTACCCTTGATTCTGTGCAACTCGACTTACCAATATGCCTTTTACAAAATATTTGATGGGTTTGATTGAAGTACTCGAACAAGACAACTGAATCCTTTTCTTGTGTTTAAAATAGGGGCAAGGATTGGAATGAGCCAAGCAAGTCATGCAGTAGTGAGACACAACCATTCTTTGGGGTACAATATCCAGCGGGCATGCCATTATCTGCAGTTGTTGTAAACAAAGTGTTGAGCAGAATCAATAAACCAGTTTATTTATTGGACATAACATTATTGTCCCAATACAGAAAGGATGCTCATCCAACATATTATAGTCTGCACAATGGCTTGGATTGTAGCCACTGGTGCCTTCCTGGGGTGCCAGATACTTGGAATGAGCTACTCTATACAGCACTCTTCAGTTGAAGATGATGAATTCCTCTATTTGTCATGTAAGTGTGTAATAAGAAATACGCGTGATGTTAGAATTGTAAACAAACTGATTATTTTTGGCATGGAACGTTGCCTGCATAGTGAAATTTCTCTCATAACAGTTCATGTTCAATATCGTGTCAAAGTTGCCCATATAGGCCAATGATTTCACGTCAAGTTCCTTTTTGCATACTTTTGGCTTACTTATGACCCTGCCCGGTCCAGTTGGAGTAGGCCTCGTAGAGTTCTAAGTTAAGGATTGCCGCCAAGTAATCAAGGAAATATTCACGTATGAACATTATACTGTTTGATTGATTGGTAGAATCTCCAACAAATGCTACATATGTTGTGTGTGTGGTGGCCCAAATCAATTTTGAGTCTATTTCCATTCCAATTAAATGGGTCCAGTCCATGAGAAAAACCTATTAACTTGTATTATGGCAATACTAGTACACAAATATCCTATATAAACTATGACTGCTTATGGAGTTCAAGTGCAACTTCCATAGTTAGCGTTCTCAAGAGTCGGTCAACCATCGATCATATACCATGCACTAATGCCAAACTAATATTCGTGTACAAATTTATAGACCCTTTAACAATAACACATTCTATTTCAAGGCAATTTATTGACCAACGACATTCCATGTGAATGAGGATATCCAAAAATATCATTTCTTTCATGTAGAAAAAGGACGTACAATTAGCAGTCTGATCATGAATGACACTCATTATGTAATCAATTCAATGGTCTAGTCATTGTAAATGTGTCTTGTCTTGACATATTTTGCCAACGTTACTATTCGAGTATTCGCCTATCAGAGCACACAAGTTGCAACTCAACAAAATGTTCATGTTATATATCCTCAAGTCAACGTCATTTCAAATTTGGTGATTGTCACATGACCGTGTTGGTCTTGACTATAGGCGGGGGAGGCTATTGATTTTGGTCCTAAAAAAATTTATGATCTTCAAAAAATAAAAAATAAAAATTAATACAGTTGTAACTTTTCTTTTTTTTTTTCTCTCGTTTTTAGACCGACTCTTCGTTTTCTCTCCTTGCCGTCTCTTTTGTATGCTATGTGATTTTTCAACGTTTATTTTGTTTTCTCCGCTCGTTTAATCAATATCCCTAATTTCTTATTCCAAATTCAACCCTCTACACATTAAGTAGCTTACATTTACAATCTTTTAACAGTAAAAAATAATAATATGTATGAATTTTTACTTTAATTTTATTATGCCCTCTTTTATATTTCTTTTGTATTTTCAATTTTTTCTTTATATTTTTTCAGTTTTGGTCTGAAATTATAAATTTTGTCAAAATTTTCAATTGTGTCTGTTGACCCCAAAAAATGTTGCCAACAGATGCCGGGCCCACTCGTGCACACGTAAGCTTAATCCAACACACTAATGCCGATTAATGGTCATGAGGACTCCAGAGAATGAGCGTGGGAGTAGCAAAAAGGCACGAGACGTTTCCGTTCAGGTCACCGGCATAAAAGAAAAACGATTGTATAAGAATCCAATCGATAAATAACAAGGTTGCGTTGTAACAAAATGTTGTAAAAATGATATTGAAACGAGAGAGAAATGGCTCCAAAAGATTCAGTTTATTCTTCAATTTTGCATTAGTCCCTTCCTTGTTACATGGTTGGAGTATTTATAGTGTTACAACTCAAATTGTGACATTTGGATCAACTTACACGTGGCCTCATCTCCTCGACCAAGACCTCAAATCCTAGCAATCAAGTTGACTCTCCTAGCTGTACTAACATTAAATGCTCTGACATTGACGAGACAAGACATAATTAAGCTTTACACAAAAGTCACATCAATCATTTGTAAGAGATTTTCATCATGGCCGAATCCTCATAAGTGGATCTTTGATGGGCCTCGGACGTTAAAAGGAGGGGCCTCGGAGTAATAACGAGGGCCTCGGATTGGTAGCCAGGGCCTCGGAACTCACAACTGAAGCTAGAGAATTATATCCTGATCGAATTAAGTTGGTCCCACCGTCGTGATGTGACGCCACGTGTCCGTTCTGTTCTTTAACCCGTAACAATAGTCCCCCAAGTCCATGTGTGGTCATTTATGCCAGGCGTGGGCTTTCAAAGTCTGAATTTTCTGTGCTTTACGCCATTTCTAAGAAAGTCGCCTGTGAAATTGAAGTTCTTTTGGAGCTACGTCGAGATGAGGTGAGTTCGTATTCGAACTGGCCGAGGCTGATTTCCTTTTGATGAGGCGAGTTCATATTCGAACTGGCCGAGGCTGATTTCCTTTTGATGAGGCGAGTTCATATTCGAACTGGCCGAGGCTGATTTCCTTTTGATGAGGCGAGGCGACGTTCATAGAAATTGATGCCTGTGATGTGACGGTTTCTTATGTTTCCAAGGCCAATGAACTGCATCGAGACGAGTTTCAATAGCCGTACAGCTGTTTTTATTTAATGCGCAATGATGGCTAATTATTGGGGTGTGTAGTTTCGAGGACAAGTTCACGCGTGAGCCAGTGTTGGTTCGTGCACGCACAAATCTGAGGCGTTGATGTAGAGAAAACGTTTGATTTCAAGGGTCAAGATTTGTGCAATTTTGTACGCCTCAGATTAACTGAGATCTGATCTAACAGTGAAATTTGAATCCTTCGCTAGTATAAAAGCCAAAACTTTGCCATTTTCATACTTTACTTTCACGAAACACTCTGAAATCTCTGAAACTGTCCTGCTGTCAATCATTTTCCGACGAACTTCCGGCGAACTTTCTGAGTCTTTCCTTCGCTTTAGGTATTTTCTCCTTACGTAGTTGTCTTCCTATTTTCCTTAGACACCCTTTTCTTGCACTATTCATATTCTTCCAACAACAATGTCTTCCGAGGCGTCTCTAGCCATGACAGTAGTTAGGAGTGGGGAGGAATCAGTGTCTGGGGCCTCTGGTGAGTGGTATAGTATGACCGAAGAGCCTATAGATTATGAGGCGGGATGGGGGGCAGCCAAAATCCAATCCAATATCACTTCTGCCAAACTAGACGAACTTAGGCAGACCTATAACATCCCCCATTACGTCAAACTCTTAGTCCCTGATGCTCACGAAAGGGCTTGTTTTCCGAGGCCCAATTGTGTGGCCTTCAGTGAACACCTGCTTAAGGCAGGTGTGCGTCTGCCCCTGCACCCCTTCTTTAGGGCTGTGCTGAGGACCTTCATGTTGTCCCCCACCCAAATTCTTCCCAATGGGTGGAGCCAAGTCGTGGGGACCTACTTCCTGTGGAAGGAAGTGTCTCTGGGCGAGGACCTCCCACTTCATGTTTTCGAGTCCCTCTTCCACGCCAGGGTCGTGGGAAAAGATGACTCAAAGGGGTGGTATTACATCACTCCACAGGGCTCCCACGCCCCTTTGTGGTTGGGCTCCCTTCATCCATAAAGGGGTGGAAGGAGTCGTGGTTACGGTGACGGGTAGGTGGCAGATGGTGGAGGGAGATGCTGTCCCAGCTGTTACCGCGCCGACCCAGTACTACGAGGCTTGTGAGTGTCGTCTTGAGTTCTTATAGCTTCAACATGCCTGTTTCTGATACTGATAACTGCCCCTTTTTTGCAGATTGTAGCACAAGGTACGAGCTTTCTGAGGCTGAGTGGGCCATTGTAGAAGACATTTACCAACGATCTCCGAGGCTCCGAAGCTTTTCTCACTTAATCGAAAGGAGCAGATACTTCATTGATTTCGGACTGATGGCCCCCAAGGGTAAGAGGCGCCTTTACTTTTAACTAACTGCCTCCTTTAATGATTAGAACTGACTTCTCTTCGTAATCGCAGATAAATTCACCAAGAAGGATTATGCCCTGCCTGATATGGCCAGTATAATGAAGGCCACCTCCACTGCCGGGGCGAAAGCACTAAAACCTGGGTCCACTGGGGCAAAACAGGTAAAGTCCAAGCTGGACCGCCTCAGCAAGAACAAAAATGAGAAAGAGGCTGAGGAGGAGGTGCAAGAGGAGGCCCCAAAAGGTGGCAAGCGGCGATGGCGAAGGGCAAGGGGGTGGCTGATGAGCCACAAAAGAAGAGAAAACTGGGCCCAGGTGGGGGGTCGTCAAGTTTTGGGACCACTGTGTCCTTTGAGAAGGGGGGTTCGAAGCAGCCGAAGCTCCTCCAATCTTCGATTGATGCTGCCATGGTGGCCCAGTCTAGGAAGATCGTCATGGATGACGTGGCGAGAGCAGAGGGGGCCACCAAGAAGAAGGTTGTGGAGAGGACTCCAGGAAAGTCTGGGAATTTCCTGGGGGGCAGGGAGGACAAAATAGCCCCTGCTGTAATAGAAATGTTGCCTCCGGAGGTGAGGGCGGCCACTGAGGGCTTCAACAAGTTCTGGACGGAGAGGTGGCAGAATTATGTGGCCACCTGTGATGCTGTGGACCTCACCACTACTTTGGTGAGCCAAACTGCCAGGGCCTTGGGGGTTGCATTGGAATGCCAAACTGTTTTGGCAGATATTCAATCAAGGAATAGAGCCTCTCGCGACGAACTGGAAAAAGTGAAGGCAGAGCTGGCGGAGAAGAAGGAGGCCAACATTGAACTGAGAATTCAGAGAGATGTTGATGATTCAAAACGCGATGCTCTCCTGGCAGAGATTGAGGCCCTGAAGAAGGAGGTTCACGAGAGCCAATGTGAGGTGGCTGCCCTCACCAAAAAGGTGGAGATTTCTGACAACCACCAGAAGGTCACTGCCGAAGCACTGGAGAAGGCAAACCTTGAGTTAACTGGGGCTAGGGACGCCGGGCAGTTCATGGAGAAGGAGCTGAGGTGGCTGGAGGCCGAAGTGAAAAGATATGAAGCTGACGTGGTCGAGGCGGGCGATATTGCAGTGAGGAATTATATAGCCAACTTCCATCACACTGAAGAGTATCGACGCTTCGGCCTGTATTGGAGCAGAGTGGCCTATCAGGAGGTCTTTGAGAGGTTGGGAGAGGCACATCCAGAGCTCGATGTTTCTGAACTGAGAGCTGAGTTCTTGGAGGAGGAGGTTCCACGTACACTGTGAAGAAGGTGAGGTGGTGGAACTTGATCCCGAAGATGAGCCTGCGAAGGGCCTCAACCTGTTGAAGCACCTCAAGCAACAGATGCTCCAGCTCCCCCACCCCCTGCTCCTTGATACATTTTTGTAATTTTAACTCATTACTTTGTAATTCATTCGGCATATCAATATAACACAGATTTTGCTTCATCTTTGCGCTGCCATTTATCTTTTCTACAATGAACTTAACTTAATGCAACAGTATCAAGGCCTTGCCATACTTAAATAATTAATAACTAGAATGGGATAACTGAGCAAACTATTCAGCAAAGCAACCAAGCAAACTTAGCAAATCTGAGGTAACTTAACTGAAGCTCCTTTACAAAACTTTTGACAACTGCTTTCCAGGGTATCATTCTGAAACTATCTTAACTTAATCCTTGATGAAACTGTTTTTAACCTCTTGCTTGGTGAACGGTTCATCCAAGCAGAGGCTTCTCCCTTTAGCGTTCAGCTTCACCAAAGGGAGGCTTGTGATGTACGCTTTGGAGTTCGAACGAGGTGGCCTTCTTTTAAGGTTCCAACCTCTCCTCCGAAGCGCCCACGCTTCTCAGCTTGGTGGATGGTTCATCCAAGCAGAGGCTTCTCCCTTTAGCGTTCAGCTTCACCAAAGGGAGGCTTGTGATGTACGCTTTGGAGTTCGAACGAGGTGGCCTTCTTTTAAGGTTCCATCCTCTCCTCCGAAGCGCCCACGCTTCTCAGCTTGGTGGATGGTTCATCCAAGCAGAGGCTTCTCCCTTTAGCGTTCAGCTTCACCAAAGGGAGGCTTGTGATGTACGCTTTGGAGTTCGAACGAGGTGGCCTTCTTTTAAGGTTCCATCCTCTCCTCCGAAGCGCCCACGCTTCTCAGCTTGGTGGATGGTTCATCCAAGCAGAGGCTTCTCCCTTTAGCGTTCAGCTTCACCAAAGGGAGGCTTGTGATGTACGCTTTGGAGTTCGAACGAGGTGGCCTTCTTTTAAGGTTCCATCCTCTCCTCCGAAGCGCCCACGTTTCTCAGCTTGGTGGATGGTTCATCCAAGCAGAGGCTTCTCCCTTTAGCGTTCAGCTTCACCAAAGGGAGGCTTGTGATGTACGCTTTGGAATTCGAACGAGGTGGCCTTCTTTTAAGGTTCCATCCTCTCCTCCGAAGCGCCCACGCTTCTCAGCTTGGTGGATGGTTCATCCAAGCAGAGGCTTCTCCCTTTAGCGTTCAGCTTCACCAAAGGGAGGCTTGTGATGTACGCTTTGGAGTTCGAACGAGGTGGCCTTCTTTTAAGGTTCCATCCTCTCCTCCGAAGTGCCCACGCTTCTCAGCTTGGTGGATGGTTCATCCAAGCAGAGGCTTCTCCCTTTAGCGTTCAGCTTCACCAAAGGGAGGCTTGTGATGTACGCTTTGGAGTTCGAACGAAGTGGCCTTCTTTTAAGGTTCCATCCTCTCCTCCGAAGCGCCCACGCTTATGGTAGTTGACGTAGACTGGAGAAAACTTATTTATTTATAAAGGCTGGGGAACAACATCCAGCTACTGATTACATTCACTGATAATACATTCTCAGATGCTCAACATTCCACGGGTGAGGTTGAATTCTGCCATCCATGTCTTTTATCCAGTAGGTGCCGGGCCGAATTTCCTTTTCAATTTGGTAGGGTCCTTCCCAGTTGGGTCCTAGGGTGCCCACCCCCGGCTCCTTTGAGGATAGGAAAACCCTGCGAAGGACTAAGTCGTTTATGCGGAAGGACCTCCTTTTCATCTTTGAGTTGTAGTATCGACTCATCTTCCTCTGGTAGGTTGCAAGCTTCAGCTGGGAATCATCCCTCTTTTCTTCAAGGAAATCGAGCTCACACCTTCGAAGTTCCTCATTAGATATCTCATTGAAGCTTAATCTTCTGGGTGAGGGTAACCCTACCTCCACTGGGCTCATCGCTTCAGCGCCATAAGTCATGGAGAAAGGGGTTTCCCCTGTAGGTGTTCTGCTCGTCGTTCGTATCGCCCATAGCACCTGGGGTAATTCATCTACCCAAGCTCTCTTAGCTGTATCAAGCTTCTTTTTCAAGGTGTGTTTGATGGTCTTGTTGATGGCCTCCACTTGGCCATTGGCCTGGGGGTGATGAGGCGTAGAAAAGTGCTTTCTGATTCCAAGTTCTTCACAGAGGTCCCGGACCTTCCGGTTGTCAAATTGTTTGCCGTTATCAGAGACGATCGAGTGAGGGATGCCGAAGCGGCAAATGATATTCTTCCATAGAAATTTGGAAGTGTTGGCCTCAGTGATCTTTGCCAGAGGCTCAGCTTCTACCCATTTCGTGAAATAATCGATAGCTACTATGGCGAAACTGGCGCCTCCTCTGCCCTTAGGTAATGGGCCAATGAGGTCCACCCCCCACTTGCTAAAGGGCCATGGGCTGGTCACTGTAGTAAGCTCCTGAGAGGGTTGCCTCTGCACGTTGGAAAAACGTTGGCACTTGTCACATTTGCGAACGAATTTGAGAGCATCTTTTTTCATTGTAGGCCAGTAATATCCCTGCCTCAATGCTTTATTGGCCAAAGCTAATCCTCCAGAGTGATTGCCACAAATGCCCTCATGAATTTCTCTAAGTACATAATCAGCTTCTTCTTCTCCTACGCACCGAAGGAGAGGTGCAGAGAATCCACGTTTGTATAGAACCTCGTCCACTAACAAGAAATGGGCAGACCTTCTACGTATTTTATACGCATCTTCCTTATTATCGGGTAAGGAATGATCTTTGAGGTAAGATATGAGAGGTTGCATCCAAGTTGGAGTACCTTCTACCCACATCACCACCTCTGCGGAGGTGGACGGCCTGGGGAGGTGTTCAATTGGGACCACTGCCAACAATTCAGAATCTTTGCTGCTAGCAGGCTTAGATAAGGCATCAGCGTGCACGTTTTCAAGGCGTGGTATCTGGCTTAATTCAAATTTCTCAAAGGAAGGGAGTAGGCTCATTACCAATTTGAGATATGAGGCCATGGCTTTGTCCCTTGCCACGAAGTTGCCGTTTACCTGTCCCACTATAAGCTGGGAGTCGCTGCTGATGTGAAGCCTCTTTACTTGCATTTCCATGGCTAGCCTGAGGCCAGCGAGGAGGGCCTCATATTCTGCAGCATTGTTGGTGGCTTTGAAGCCGAACCGTACTGCACTATTCAACATATGACCTTCAGGGCTCACAAGGACTACGCCAAAGACTCGAGCCTCGTCTCCCCTGCCGAACCGTCTATGAACAAATTCCATGTTGGGGGCTCGGAAGGCTCCGCCTCCTGGCCAATTTCTGGCACGTTGGTAAATTCTGCCACAAAATCTGCTAAAGCTTGCTCTTTGACAGCAGTTCTGGCTTTGAAGAGAATTTCAAATTCGCTCAACTCCACTGCCCACTTCAGTAGTCTACCCGAGGCGTCTGGCTTTTGTAGAACTTGTCTGAGTGGAAAGTTTGTCAGTACATGAATTGTGTGAGCCTGAAAATAAGGCCTCAATTTACGAGAAGCGATGATCAACGCCAGGGCTAACTTTTCCATGTCTGGGTATCGCGTCTTAGGAGGTATTAAAGCCTTGCTGATATAATAAACAGGCAGCTGAGTTGAATTCTCCTCCCTCACAAGTACTGCACTTATAGCCTCGAGGGAAACTGCTAAGTAAAGTTGTAGCACCTCGCCAAGTTTGGGTTTTGATATGAGGGGGGCCTGCCCTAAGTGCCTTTTGAGCCCCTGGAAAGCCTCTTCACACTCCTCAGTCCACTGGAACCTCTGTCCTCCCTTGAGTATCCTAAAGAATGGGAGGCACTTATCAGTGGATTTCGATATAAAGCGGCTCAAAGCAGCCGCACGACCCGTCAAACTTTGCACTTCTTTTGGTTTCTGGGGGGATTTCATCTCAATCAGCGCTTGGATCTTTTCTGGATTTGCTTCGATGCCACGTTGATTGACCATGTACCCCAAGAACTTGCCTGACGCTACCCCAAATGCACATTTTAGGGGATTCAATTTCATTCGGTACTTTCGCAGAACTTCAAAGGCTTCATGGAGGTGGGATATGTGATCATCCACTTTCAGACTCTTAACAAGCATGTCATCTACATAGACCTCCATAGTTTTCCCAAGCAAATTAGCAAACATCTTGTTTACTAACCTCTGGTAAGTTGCTCCAGCATTCTTTAATCCAAAAGGCATCATTCTGTAGCAATAAAGGCCTCGGTCCGTTATGAACGAGGTGTGTTCCTCGTCACCTGAGTACATGGGGATTTGATTGTAACCAGAGTAGGCATCCATGAAACTCAGGGACTCGTGTCCAGCAGTGGAGTCCACCAACTGATCAATGCAGGAAGGGGAAGTCGTCTTTTGGACACGCCTTATTGAGGTCAGAAAAATCAATGCATACCCTCCACTTCCCATTGTGCTTTTTCACCAGTACCGGATTGGATATCCATTTTGGGTAGAGGGCCTCCCTTATAAAGCCATTGTTAACAAGCTTCTGTACTTCCTCTTTCAAGGCCTCATACCTCTCTGGGTTAAGGGCTCGCCTCTTCTGTCTGTGCGGGGCAACTTTGGGATCAATTTGTAGGTGATGGCAACTGACACCAGGGTCAATGCCTACCATATCCTCATGCCTCCAAGCAAAGACGTCGTGATTCTTGCACAAAAACTCTTTAAGCTCCCCTTTGAATCTCGGGGCTAAACTTCTTCCAACCTGCAGCAACTTGGTTGGTTCCTTTGAGTCGATAGGAAAGCTTTCTAACTCTTCCATGGGGGCTGCCTGGGAATCAGCCTCGGTTATTCGTGGATCGAGTTCATCAAGTGCTGGTAATCCGAGGCTACCGGTGCCCGCCACCATGTGCATATCCCTAGGCTCAGCCTTCCTCACAGAATTTAGGTAGCATTCCCTTGCCCCTCTTTGGTCTCCTTTGACCGTTGCCACCCCACTATCAGTTTGGAACTTCATGCATAGGTGATGAATGGAGGTAATTGCTCCTAAGTCCTTCAATGCGGGCCTCCCCAATACCCCATGATAGGCTGACCTGCTGTCCACTACCAAAAATTCCATAAAACATGTGGTTACTAGGGGTGGAGCTCCCATTTCTACAGCTAGGGTAATTTTGCCCCTTGGGATAATACTGTCCCCCGTGAAACCATATAAGGGGGTGTTGGTGGGGGTTAACTCATGATCCAGGATCATTTTGTCAAAGGTAGATCCAAATAGGATGTTCACGTAATCGCCATTGTCTACCAAAGATTCGCCTCCATCCGTTCCTGGCTATCACAGCTCTTACTACCAGAGCATCACAGTGTGGGTAATGAATACCTTCGGAATCTTCATGTGTAAACACAATCGGAGGCGATTGGCTCCTTCGCGAACTGCTGCCCACAATGTAGCTGGTCAATGGAGGAGCCCTTGCCTCTCGCACGTAGTTCCTTTGAGAGTTTCTGGTGCTTCCACCAACATAAGGACCTCCAAATATTGTGTCAATCTCATGAACAGGGACATCATCAGGTCTACCTCGATGGTCTCTTCGTTGCTGTTCATTTGGGTTTCTATTCCTTTCTCTTTCTCTTCCACGGGGAGATGCTTCCCTGTGATGGGAAGGGGCCTCGCCTCGCCTAGATCTTGAATCTTGCCCCTTCCCTGTGATGGCAAGATTCAAGATCTAGGCGAGGCGAGGCCCCTTCCCATCACAGGGGGCCTGCTCCTCGGTCTTGAGTTGTTCCGATTGTTACTTCTGGAATCCGAATTTCTGGGATGCAAGGCTATGTCTCTACAGTCAGCAGTGGCATGGCTGTAAGAATGGTGATAAGTGCAATATCCTTGGGAGTTGCCTTTGCCTTGATTCGAGTTCCTTCCCCGGCCTCGTCCTCTGTGGGGGGTCTGTTGTGTTCGTGGGTTTTCAGGGGTACCCGTAGTCGGTACGTCCTCGTAGGCCAAAGTTGGTACAGCATTCAACGTGGCAGCGGCAAGTGCCTGCCCTGAGCCTTGAGCAGCTTCCACATTGGGTTGACCCCACTGCTGATCCATCAGGTGGGAGGTTGGACCTCTGCCACGTTGCCTTTGTTGGGGTTGTAAACCCCTACTTGCCCTGTTTCGATGTTCTATCAGTTCCTCATTGATGATTTCACGTCGCATCATCTCCAACAAAGCATCATAAGTTGGGGGATCTTGATTCTGCACATCTCTCCAAAACAGGGTATTCATGTTGAGGCCTCCTCTAAGGGCGGATAGAGCTTCGCGATCAGTGACTTGAACACAGCAAGTCATTTCGTCCGTGAAGCGGGACAGAAAACTTTTCAAAGTTTCTTCTGGCTGTTGTCTCATATCTTGGAGGCGTTGGATTGGGGCCTCGCCTTCTTTACTTATCGCGAATCTTTTCAAAAAGGTGGTTTTGAATTACGCCAACTTCGAATGCTCCCGGAGGTAACCTACTATACCAAATTTCTTGACTCCACTTAGAGTCAAATGGAAGGCCCTGCATTTAACAGCTGGAGTGGCGCCTCTCAGGCTCATGTGTGTTTTGTAGCTATTCAAGTGCTTCTCTGGGTCGCCTCTCCCATCATATTTGGGTATCTTGGGCATAGTATAATGATTTGGGACCTGGGCATTTCTTAGCTCCCTTGAGAATGGCAGGTTGTCATCGTCATCATCTAAGTCACAGGATCTCTGGGGACCATCCGAATCATAATTAGCCTCAGCTTCATACATGGGCTGCTGCGTGGAGGGTCCTGCCTGGTTGCGAGCCTCCTCATCCCTCCTAAGGCGTTCATGACGAGGTGGCATAGCACGGGGGGCACGTTCTTGCCTTTCCTCCGGCTGCCGAACCTCAGGAGGTGGGGGCTGTGGCCTATTCCTAGAAGCGTGGGCTGCATTCCTTTGTCTTCGCCTCTGACCTATCGGGCTAAGCCTATCAAATACACTGGCAGACCTCTGGGGCCTCGGTGCTGGCTCATATTCGGGAGGGAAATTATCCTCCATGTTGAACGGGGCCTCGGAGGGTCGGCCGGAAGCATAATTGGAGGAAATATCGACTCCAACTTCCCTTTCTACTGGGCTTCCTCCCCTATACTGCCTGGAGGAATAAGTTCTTTGACTCTGAACTTCGTCAGGTTGATATGGCTCTTGTGGAACAAAGGAGGGAGGTGGGGGACCTCCCTGGCCTTGCATTTGCCTCAATAGCTCTTGCATCGCCAAGTTTTGATTAGTAATGCTCCTCATATTGGCTGCCATGGTTGCCATTTCCCTAGTAAGCTGGGCCGCCAACCTCCTACCACCTCGCCTGTGATGGTGGTGGGGTCGGCGTCGGACCGCAGGGGCCTCATTGTCAGCTTCTCTAGTTCGTCTGGGGGGAGCCTCTTCTCCTGAACTCATGTCTTTTGAAACTTGAATAAACTTGAACTTCGGGGGCTTCCTCTTATTCTTCTTTGAAGAATAAATCCTTTTTCAAGGGGGATGCCCAGAAATGTTTCAGCAAGCTTTTTCCACGGGGTTGCTCGTGGTTATAGTGTGTCTTCCCACAGACGGCGCCAATCTGTTGACCCCAAAAAATGTTGCCAACAGATGCCGGGCCCACTCGTGCACACGTAAGCTTAATCCAACACACTAATGCCGATTAATGGTCATGAGGACTCCAGAGAATGAGCGTGGGAGTAGCAAAAAGGCACGAGACGTTTCCGTTCAGGTCACCGGCATAAAAGAAACACGATTGTATAAGAATCCAATCGATAAATAACAAGGTTGCGTTGTAACAAAATGTTGTAAAAATGATATTGAAACGAGAGAGAAATGGCTCCAAAAGATTCAGTTTATTCTTCAATTTTGCATTAGTCCCTTCCTTGTTACGTGGTTGGGGTATTTATAGTGTTACAACTCAAATTGTGACCTTTGGATCAACTTACACGTGGCCTCATCTCCTCGACCAAGACCTCAAATCCTAGCAATCAAGTTGACTCTCCTAGCTGTACTAACATTAAATGCTCTGACATTGACGAGACAAGACATAATTAAGCTTTACACAAAAGTCACATCAATCATTTGTAAGAGATTTTCATCATGGCCGAATCCTCATAAGTGGATCTTTGATGGGCCTCGGACGTTAAAAGGAGGGGCCTCGGAGTAATAACGAGGGCCTCGGATTGGTAGCCAGGGCCTCGGAACTCACAACTGAAGCTAGAGAATTATATCCTGATCGAATTAAGTTGGTCCCACCGTCGTGATGTGACGCCACGTGTCCGTTCTCTTCTTTAACCCGTAACAGTGTCTATTTTAGAAGAAGTTCTATAACAGATTGATTTTAATAGTATAATTATTGATATTCTATATATAAAAAAAAAGTTATAGAAGATTAAATTTAATTTATAGATAGAAAGTTTTAGATTATTATTGGTGTAAATTAGAATATATATAGAATGGGAATTGATATTTGTACCGGGGGGTTGTCAACCCCCGTCCCCCTCCCCCGATAATTGTAGCAGATCTCATTTAGAATTTGGACCCCCCACAATTTTTTGACAAAAAAGTTTTTTTTTTGTATTTACCATTTTGTCCTCACAGTTAATAAAATTATACCCTACCAATCCAATTTTACTCGATTCTTTCTGTAATGAATTATGTCAAGAATCGATTGCTCAATCGAATGAATGATAAATGGTTAAATGATAGCTTTTTTGTGTATATTGAGAAGGATGTATTTGACAGTATTGATGATGATGTAGTTATACAACGTTATCAAAGTATGAGAACTCAAAAGGAACGCTTGTAATAAGGTATGATTTTGCTAAATTAAATATTAGAACTTTCTTTTATACGTTTCTTGATTTTTTTTTTGTTAATAATGTACATTAATTTATGTTTTTTTGTTTTATTTCTCAATCACAAAGTACCAACTTCCCTCATTTTAAAAGATATTTTAAAAAAAAAAAATTCAGGGGCAGCCCTTGGGCGGCTCCCACCCCTTCAACTCTAGGACCCCCATGTTTCGTCTTCATTTCAGTTCGTCACAATTTGATGACTTGCAATATCAGATTGTTGTCACTTAATTAATTTTTTCATGAAAATTATTTTTCACATAACTATTTCACAACAATGGCACATTCTCTCAAAAAAGTGAGATTCTGAGCACCTCTAAGGGTGCGTTTGATTGTAAGGGTGGAAAATAGGGGGAAAGAAAATATTTTATAGGAAAAAGGTTTGCCTAGAAAATATTTTGTAGGGAAAACGATTTCAAGTGTGTTTGATTAGTATAATTTTTCACGTGGAAAATTTTTAAATTTTCTATTCGTTTGGCTTTGTTTTACATGGAAATTGTTCATTAAAGTGATTTTTTTTTCCACAATTAGTTATAAAATTTGTTTCCATTGTCAAAAAGTAAAAAAAAAAAGGAAAAAAAATTGTTTCCTAAAAAATCATTTTTTATCAAAGTTTAGTGTTCGTTTGATTTTGTTTTACATGAAAATTGTCCATTAAAGTGAAATTTTTTTTTACCATTGACTATGAAATTTGTTTCCATTGCAAAAAAAAAAAAATTTCCAGCCAGCCTAGAAAATTTTTTCTCACCAAAAAGGCGGGAAAGGTTTTTCATCAAAAAGCCTGAATATGTACACGTGTGGGCTAAACCCGAAAAATATTTTTTGTGGAAAATTTCGCCTATCAAATAGTCAAAAAAGTGGAAAGTGAAAAATATTTTCCTAATTGCCTAAAAAATAATTCGTATCAAACACGCCCTAAATCTATTCAGCATTCCATAACTTTATTTCATTTTTCGTCAGTTCTCCAAGGACAGACATCATTTATCTTAAACTGTGATATAAAGTACATCAGAGAGGACAGTAGTTGTAAATGGACAAACCACCTTTCCTTCTCATTAAAGGTGTCTCATTCGAAAAAATGATCAGGATTAAAAACTATAAACCCATTTTCAGATTCCACTTTGTACTTTACAACAATTAAACTTATCCTTTCGAGTTGGATCCAAATAATAGAAAGAGGAAATTGCACCATGACACTTTTTAAATTGTCATTTATAAAAATGTCACATTTTAATAATCTTTACAAGAATGTTACTTTTGAACTTTCGTGTTCCTCTAACTATTTTAATACCTTGAATAATCTTAATTAAATTTGATTTGACTAAATGAAAAAATAGTACAAAAAGTGGAAAAAAGTCACCCTGTCGAACCCCGACCTTTTAAACCCAATACCCTAACCTGAGCCCACCATACATTACAAATCCACCACATTATTCTTCTTCCTCACAAAATTTGTCCCTCCCCTCCATGTCAAACATGGTAGAATCCTCCAAAAGAATTTAAAGTTCGTCTCATGCTTTCAAGACTATATAATACAAGAGTTCAATTGGGACTCCTCCAAAAGAATTCTACGTACAAATTGATATTGAAAGTGATATTTTGGGGGTCAGTTGAAATTCCTGTAATGACTGGCCAACATGCTGTGGATTCCAAGTAAATTCATCATTATTGTGTGATAATCTTTATTGTCATTTTAATATTATATAATTATTGGATGATATTTTTTTAGTAGGATTTTACTGCATTTTAATATATATATAACTCGAGTTCTTTGATCCTTCGAGCTCATCAATGCTGATTCATGTTCGGGTCGAGTTTGATTTGGGAGCACAATCTTTTTTTGAATGGGAAAAGAATTTGAATCTTTTTTAACTTAAAATTTGTCGTATTTTTAAGGTTTGTGTATTGTGTTGTGAATATGGTTTTGAATTTATATCAAGTTAGTCTCATTTTTTTGATGCAATGTGGTTAAATTTGAAGATTCAAATATCTTCTTACTCATATTAGCATATAGAGAGTTCACATGTAGTTCTTATGAAACCCATCCGTCGAGATAAACTGTCAATCTCGATCGTTATATTTTGGAATTCTCGACAATTGGTTTTTGTTTGTCAACAGTTATGATACAATGTGAAACTTATTTCAATCGAGTGTGTAGCTCGATTGTGTAACTATTATTATTTGTGTATTGTAATGATGTTCAAGTTTAGTTATATTCAACAAAATGTATAAAGTAACTCAAAATAATTTTTTTGTAATAAATTCGATTGCCCTTAGTGAATTACAAAGTGTATAAAGTGACTCAGATTAAAGGTTTGTGAAATGTTTGGGTGATAAATACATATTATTATAAATAAGTAGGGATAAAGTGACACCTACTATGCTAAGACATCACACCAATGTCACTCAACCATTAACCTGAGTAGCCAATGATGACGAAGTCGAAAATGATGTTTTGATTCTAAACATCAACAGCACTACACTTACAGTGTTTAGAGGGCTGTAAACTAATTAGTGTGGGCCCCACAAATTAATTAATTTGTGAGCCCACACTAATTAGAGAGGGCTGTAAAATCTAAACACTGTACAAGTGATTTTTTTGTTCTAAACATTCCACCTTCTGAGGCCATTTTCATAAGTTCGGAAGAGGAGGAGGAAGAAAGTGGTAGCGAATGGTCAAAGGTTGATGACATGTGAAGTGGGTGATATCTGCTTCAACCTATCCACAATATAACACTCTTGTTTTGCTATAAAAAAACATTTGTTTAATCAGTAGTGTAAAACTCTCTACATCGTGATAAATCGTTATTCCCTAATTTTAATTTTGTCTACTTGACTACTTATCTTAAACAAACTATCGAGAATTTCAAAGTGTACCGTCGGGCCGACAGTTTGTAACGTGTTGGTTAATAAAAATGGTTATGTTTCGAAGTGTTCGAAATTTTCATTGTTACATGAATTTAAACTACAACAATAATAACATTAAATGAATAATATAACATGAAAAACGATGGTCATCATTGTCGTGTACAAAAATACAATCCAAATCATTATACATCATTGAACTTTACGTACAAAAATGCAATCCAAACCTATCCTGTGCAACACGATGAATCTCAAATTATTATAATATGAGATAGCAATAATAAGCATTCGACACAATCATGATATCGAGATTTATTAGCACGTAATTGGCACCTACGAATTAATTATAACAAACAATATCAGATAGATGAATACGACAGACTAAATATCGAGCTCGACATTTAATCTGTCACATTCGATAAAATGTAGTCGACAATTCAACCGTCGCATTTTACAGACTGCTGTTAAAAAAAAATATTCTTCATAGCATTAATTGTATTTATCAATGCTAAACTACCAAATGACAAAAACTACACAAATCATTGAACATGCTTTATTAAGCCCCTGTTTGGGCTTCATTTTTTCAAATTATAATTAGGGAAATATTATTTTTTTGGAGAATGTGTGGTTAAAAAGAAAGGAAAAGTTTTTGAATTTATATGTAATATTATTTTATTGGAAAATGTGGGATCGATAAGAAAAGAGAGAAAAATGAATTTTAATTTAATGAGAGCCAAACATGAGCTAAATAGGGAAAGTTCCACAACATTTTATGGGGAACATTATCTACATTAAAAACATATGTAAATCCAAACTTAATGAATGTATAATAATTTACATAATTAAAAATCAAGGTGAGTTGTTGTCTTTAACAATTGAAAAATATCAAGTTAGAAGATAAAAAAAATTAACATCTCAAAATGGAAGATGAATCCGTGACTACCTTCTTCATAATATGGGAATGGAGAAGACGAAGACCAAGTTTAGATTTTTTTGGAGAGAAAATCTCGTTTTCACGCTCAACCAAAGTAATGAATGTTTTTTTTTTTTTTAGTTAACAATTCTATTGAATAATGTTATTCATCCCACTGGGGTAACAATTTTATCTTTCTACAATATAGACTAAACAAGAATATTTATCTTTCTATCATAAATAATGCTATTTATTTTCAATGAATGATCCCCATGTACCTTCACAGGGTAAGAACATGCCTACTTTGTGAAATTTTTAATGGTGTTCTAAAAAACGTAAGACGTGGATGCCAAGTTTCGAACTAGGCGAGACCTATACTTTAAACAATGTAAAAAAAAAATGTTTTTTATTTTAATAGTATTTTTAATTTTTAGTCAATTTAAAAATCATTTAATAATTAAAGCAATACCCACCAAACATCTAAAATTATAAAATACTATATTGAAAAAAAAAAAAAAAAGGTGCCTAGACACAAGAAAAGCACGCCTAGGCCCCTAAATGAGGCTTTTTTCCCACGCTTCGCTCTTAGTGGGCGCCTAGACGCTCTTTTTAGAACAATGATTTCTAGTTCTTGCTTATTTAGCTTGTAGGTGTTTCATTTTACTCGGTCTTCTTTTTCTTGAAATGATCTTGTTAGTACTGTCATTTTGTGGAATCTGAATAAGGTTGAAGTTGAATGGATGGTAAATGTGAGTTGATGGTTACATTTAACTTATAATTCAAATACAAACGTGGGTGAAATGCTTGTATATGCATAGAAATATTCATATACATATGTAACTGATTCGGAGTTCATAATGATAATATTAATGCTTGTTTGAGAGAAATTATAATATAGAGGGATAATGGATCCCACAAAATGTGTAAATAATAAGCGGATAACAGTTTTGAATTTATAATTAAAATTAATGTTTCACATTGACCTCGAACTATAAAGAAATTATAATTCAATCCAATCATGCTTTAATATATTACAAATTTAGATTATAGATATCAAATTTTGTTGGGTTAATTACAACAAGATGGGCTTCTGCAGATCTAATTCATTACATACCTTGGCAAAGAAACCACGGCAGATCTGTGATTATCTCATGGAAGAGTTGTCGACGGTTTGGATCATTATATTAACGATGATTGAAGTTATTCTCTTTCAATAATAATAATTGAAGTTTCTAACGCTAACGCGAAAGATAAATATTCTTGTTTAGTCTACATTGTAATTTTATTTATTATGTCAAGTATTGTAGAATCTCACTCACCAATTAAATCAACATTTGAGTCAGATAGAAACTAAAGGTCCTAACTCTATAATTTTATAAATCTCATGAATAATTGTTTTATGCCATATATGGGTAATAATTTTCACCCACGGAAGTGTTTAAACGACCTTTCAAGGTGAAGAAATGAAATTAAGTATTGTGTATGCAAATTTTATGTTATTTTCATGATTTAAAATGTCAAAATAAGCAAAGGAACTTTAGAACCAAGTGCAAAGATATTAACTTCATTTTCATAGCTCTGCAATAAAATTAAAATTCCACAGAAATTACATAATGAACGTTTTGTATATAGCACTATATGAGACTCAATAGTATAATGAACAAAATTTAAGCATTTTCTTTTTAATATTGTCCAGTACTATCCAGTCGAACATACTAAACATATTAGAGTGAAGAGTTCAAGCTACAACTTAGAAAGGAAAATTGTGATTCATTCACTTATTTATCGTTTAACAGAACTTCGCCAACAGAACATGAACCCGGCCTAACAAACCCCCAAACCCAAGATAGGTAGCCTAGTTGTAAGCAGGAAGAGGGTGATGGTGAGGATCCGGACCACCAGGTGCAACTCTATCAAAACCTGCATTGAGTGATCTTCTTTTATGGTACTCGAATTCAGCAACACTGAAACCTATTTTACTCAGAGAGAGTTGGATATTCATGTTCCTCTGGTGCATGGCTTGAATCCCATGTAAAACACGAGCCTCAGACACGAAGAAGCAAAGAGAAACCAAGGCGAAGAACAACGGTATTAATCGCAGAGCTGTTGAATGAGCCATGGAATGATATTAGAGGGGATAAGAAAGGGAAACCCTAATAGTTTGAGATTGATTGTGCTTGCATAAATAACCTTAAGATCTTCCGATTTATATAGACAAAACCGGTGATAAAAGGAGACGAGTTCTAGTGAAAAGAATGTGATTTCATTTGTTAGATAAACGGACAAAACAAGTCTGCGTGGACATTGTCCTTTTTGAGAATTTAAACTCCAGTCACGCTGTGGGTGCAGATTTTTTTAACAGGAAATTTTGACACACAACACTTGTGGCATGACAACATTAGAAAATGGGGAAAAAAAGTCAATCAGATTTGGCCATGTCAGCGTCGATATCAATTCTGTCAAAATTTTCTTGTACTTGGAGCTTTATTGTTTAAACTCACCTTGAACTGTTATTTAGAAATCCCTTTCTCTCTCCGTCTGTGTATATTGTTATTATTCTTACTTTTGATATTAACATTTCAATTAAGCTACTTGTACATAAATATTTTTATATCCTAAGGTGACATTCAAATCAAGAGCCAAAATGCACGCCATCTTAGTATTTGTCGAACAATCTGTAATGAAAATTGCACTAAGTAGAATGATTCTTAGGGCTTTTTTTTGGGATTAAAATCAGATTTTAATATAAATAAAAGTCAAACAATCAATATTAACCACATCTTTCATGGATTCCACAGCTTTTCAACCACACATTTCAAAAACTTGTATCACAATCTACTAAAAATATAATTTTAATCTCCACCAAACACCCACTTAATATTTCTATTGATGTATTCTGGTGGGGGATGGGTTACTTTATAGTGATATGACAAGGAACTCAAACTACCAAAGTATGACACGATCTTTCCAGAGTAAACAAAATTCCCACAAAGATGTAGAATTTTACTTTAATTATTATTTTCTAATTACCCCTACCTTCAAAATAGAAAAAGTAAATACACCTTATATTTATCAATTTGAAGGTGGAGAATCTACTTGTGATCCATATGTATTGGCCATATTTCTATCTTTCCACGATGAATGATACAAATTACCCGTGATCCCTTTCTTTTTCAAACATGGAAAAAGACACCCTCAAGCAACAAGATAAAGATAAATTTTATCGTGAAAAATCTTGAAATAGAATGGAAATATTATGATACTTACGATTCATGAAAATTTAATCAAACTTCAAATTATATATTTTTTATCGTTTGAAACATAGAACTTAACCTCTAAGAGATCATTTGATGAAAATAACATAATATCTAAAGAATTGTCATCAATTACTTGACTATTTGCTTATTTTTCAAGTATTTCCTACATATAACAATTCATAATGTTCATTTTAAATGGACCGGACCTCTAACACTCAATATTAGACTGCACTATACAAGCTTATCCAAGAATTCTAATTTTTCAGTAAATAGGATAGAGCTAAATAAACTGTCGAGAAAATTTTTGATATCCCCTCGACAATCTTACTACGGACGTTCATAATGATCTGACGGATTGTTCAATCTTTAAGTTTACTCCTTGGATTACATATATGTGTTGTAGGAAAATATAGTACTATGATTCCAAGATGATGCTCATACTAATTCTTGCCCACAATATATCGTGACTTGGCGGCTCCATATTTTATTTTAAAGAATTGATGAGGACCATTCGATCTGATAAAAATGAAGCCGCCCAGTATAAAATATATAGAGATAAATGGATGGATACACACATACATGCACATGTGGGTTACATGTGTAGGTTGTCAGCATTTTTGGATGTGGAGAAGTGATTCATGTGAGATGTTGGGCATCTTTTATCCAAAACTTACTTCTTTCCATAATAGAAATAGAATAAGGCAAAATGCTAAATTGGGTTCAAATTAATTGGCTAATCATGGACAACATGTTCATGGGAATTGAATATTTATTATTACACGTTGTAACGAGAGAAATACTCACTCCGTCTCATTTATATAGGTCGACATTCCTTATTTTCTATTTTGTTCGTTTACCCGTTATTTAATTTGTCAAGTTATAACCAATTTTTCACACTTAATCTTGAAATTGTATAAATGTAAATAAGGGTAAATTAGGAATTTTTTTGACAATTAAGAGCTTGTTTGATGGAGAATGTGTGGTTTAAAAAATAAGGAAAGCTTTTGATTTTGCATACAATATTATTTTTTTGAAAAATATATGGTTGAAAAGAAGAAAAAAAAGATATTTTAAAAATAATGAAAATCAAACAAGGGCTAAATAAGTTCTCTTAATTCGTGTGAAATCAAAATCAACATATATAAATGGGACGGAGGGGGTAGTAATTTTTTGGATAATGTGTGGTTAAAAAAGAAAGAATTTTTTTCAGATTTAAGTGTAATATTATTTTATTGAAAAATATGTGATTGATAAGAAGAGATAAAAAAGAATTATAATTTAATTGGAGATAATGGGCCAAAGGGGCGCAAGTGCACGATTCCACGGGGGGCCTTTTTGGATGAATTCGAATTTACAGTTTAAAGAAGGTTTGGACCCTTTTAATTGCGATGGCCAAAAAATAAATAAATTTGTAATCGGCTCTCAGAGGCGATTGTGCTCACGTAAGGCTGTGACTCCTAATAAAGCGGAAGAGGGTTGGAACCTTGATGGGGAGTGTGTTCCTTCCTAATTTGAGAAAGGGAGTCCAATTCTGATCGATAATAAATATCGGGGCTTTGCAATATTTGATTGATCACAATTCTATATATTCCATTTACTATAGAAGTTCATAGGGAATTCATTACCATTAGCAAGAACTTGTTTCGGTTGCTTATCATAAGGAATTCGAACAACTGCTCGGTTGGATTATATCATTAAGAGGAACAAAGATGTGGTTCTTTCATTCAAAGGGAAATCGTTGAGAGAGCGCCAACAAATTCCACTTCGAATAAAAATTGGGTGAATGATGAATTAAATTTCCATTATCAGTACTAACATCTTTATGAAAAAAAATGCGCTGTTAACTTTGATTTTGTACAAAGACCAACCTTTGATATTTCTTTTACTAGACGATCGATTTGTCATTAGATTGAAGCTTAATCAGTCATTCCATTTTTATTTTTTTTTTGCAATAGCCATCGAGCATTTTTTATAGCTCTCGATTGTTTCATAATACCTAGATTTGTTCTTATAAATCATGCTTCCAATATACTGTTTCTCACAGTGATAATTCAATTTTCTTCCTTTCCAAACGTTATCGCTATACACTTTTCCTTTATAACCATATTATGAAATTTGTTGTGCAATGCGATACAAACTTTCAGGATAATCCTTGCTGCAAAATATTGAGAGAGTCTCATGATTGCGGGAGGGGGGCGCCCAGGCCTGCATTGGGCCCTTTTAATTTTTTTTATTTAAAAAATATTATGAATTTTATTTTATTTATTTTTTACGTATCAGCTCAGTATAATTTCTTGAATCTGTAGGGTAACTTTTTATATTTTTAAATTGAAGATAAAAAGGGATCCGCGTAAGCACACAGGGAAAAAATTTTGTGGCTATAATGAATTAATACTACATTTGACCCATCAGCTTTCCTCTCGAGTTGCCTTATACACACTTCATCCTTTCTTAACATTTTGAAGTCGGAATGATAAAAAGTTCGCAGATTTGTTGAAGAAAGTGGAATATTTTAATATGAGATTTTGTCAGGCATGACTATATGCTATGATATTTTATATTGTTGTTAGTTCAATTAATTTCAGAACTTTAGTGAAGATATATAAATATAGACAACGGCCGAGCCAGAAAATGATTTTAGAGTAGGCTAAAATTTAAAAATTTTAAATAAGTTCACATTACAAAAGATCGAGATTAAGAGACTATTTCCATTACATTCTTGACAAATAGTATTTGACACTCAATGAAATATATGTCTAAATTCTCATGTGAAGATGTCTCGCTATAAATTCATACTTTTTTTTGTAAAATATGAAATTGACGCGCAATTTAGAAAATGTAAACCAATAGAAACATGATAAATATAAGCAAATGATATGTATCTATCAATCAAAAACTAAAGAAGTGTTCAAGAATTTTATTACCATTCATTCCAAACAACTGAAAGTTTTGGCAGAAAAGACAACAAAATATACACTATTGTACGTCACCATTCTCGAAATAATATTTAATATGGGCATCACTCTTTTATACCTACACATTCTACAGTGAGAAAAGAATCCACCCAAAGTGGAAAAAAAGAAAAGGAATTTCGTGGGTAAAAAAAATTTGATTTCTTTAACGTCCATGTTTCATTCAAATTTTATAATATACATATAATCTTGTTATTTATAAATATGTTCCGGTGACTTCTCCACATGTGACATGTTAATAATGATTTTTGGTCACAACATTTTTATAGGTCACACGGTCACAAACTACCAAAATAGTTGGTCACAGACTTTTCATGGTCACAGATTATATAATTTTTAAATCACAAATAAAAAATTTTATAATTCACAAACAAATAAAAAATTTTATACGTCACAAATTATTTCGAGGTCAAAGTTCAAAAAATTTATATGTGAGAATTTATTTATCGACCACAGATCAAAAACTTTGCATGTCACGGATTATTTCAAGGTCACAAATCAATACTTTTATAGGTCACGGATAAAAAAATTATAGGTCACAGTTATCTATCAATCACATATTTTCAAATTTATTGGTCACGGATTAATTTTTATTCACATTGTCTAATTTTAATGTCAAATGCAGTCCATTATATGATCACATTTGGTCACGAATCACATCGATTCAAACAACTGACGCCTGCACCGCACCACCACTACAAATTAAAAAAGAAAAAAAAAACGTGTACTGCCTGCAAGCCAACACCACCTCACCGTCAAATCGTCGTCGCCACCACCACCTCAAACTAGAAAACACCATCTCATTCAACTCCCGAGCACCGCCACGACCACCACAATCGTCACCACAACCACCATCACTATCACTATTACCACTACCAAACCTCGCAAACCCACAGTAGTTGCCCAAACACCAACCAAACCATCGCCCAAAAATTAAAGTCCCCTACCACAAACAAAATCATCCCCACCACCACCACAAAGACATGAAGGCCATAAGGAGATAGGTTTTGGAAGTGGTCTGAGAATTCTTCGATTTCGATCGTCTCTCCGATTTCGACGACGATGTCATTGTCAATGGTAAGTTGCTCTCCATTAAATTGTTTATTGCTCGATCTACGATCAAAAAATTGTGTAAAAAGGGGAAATTGAAAACATCAAAATATAGCTGTGAAGATTGTTTCAGAACTGAATCAAGGAAGAACAATTGATATAACAGTCTGCGACATTTTCCAAAACCAGATCCCACCACCAACCCCACGCCACACCACACTACACAAATTCACCACCATCGCCACGCCCACACTACAACAATCCACCACCACATACCGTCGCGCATCGCACCACCCCCAACATGACCGACAAGAGAGTCTAATACTAGATTCACGAACAAATCGCCACCGGATCTGGTTGGCAGATCGTCGAAGCACCATGGCGATCTTCCGGTGCTTCGCAACCACGGTGCTTCGCAGATCATCCGACTGTGACGATGGGTCAGAGGAGAAAGAGATAGAGATAGAGAGAAGTGAGAAGAGAGCGGTGGAGAGTGGAGAATAGAAGAGAGAGCGACGGGGAGAATAAGGTAGAGAGAGTGATGGAGAGAAGTGAGAGAAGATTTGGATGAAATTGAGTAGGGCTTGAATGAAAATTGTACGATTAATATTTAATAATTAAAAATAAAATATCTAATTCTATTATATAATGTATCTAATTACAAAATATCTGATTTTTGAAAATTAAAAGTTCAAATCTAATTTTAGAATATAGATTTTGAAAAGTAAGGAATGGTGTAATTTCCACTTATAAAATTCATTTTTCTTACCATGCCCAAATTCATTTTTCTTACCATGTGGGCAGAACAAGGCAGCCCAACCCAGCCCCTGCTAGATCCACCTTTGGTTTTCATGTTTTGAAATAATGGAAAAATATTTTTTTCATCTTTTATTTATTTAAAATATGATGTGAAAATAAGTTATTGCACACTATATCAACGATCTTTTTAGACAAGTTATCAAATACAAAAAATATTAACTAATGAAAAGTTTTGAGTATAAAAATCTCATAAAAAATAATTATGAATATAAATGCTATAATGAGTATAGATTTAATTAAATTTAAGTAAAATGTAATGCAAGAACTACAATTGTGTATGAATATAATTACCCATTGCAAAATCATCCCACAAGTGGACAATGTCATCTACAAGTAAGAAAATCGTGAACAGAACGTCGATTCTACCAAGACATTATAATTAACGAGCAATAAAGTGTAAGAAAACTTAGATCAAATCCAAAATAAACCCAATTTCCCTTTCAAGTAAGGAAGGATATCAAATAATTTAATTGACATGGTTTTTATCACCATTTAAACGAGAGAAAATAAAATACATAATCGTAATATTTATTCGAGGCAAGATGTGAAGGCTAATTAATTAATTAATCAGGCGAATTTGTTCTTTCGATTCTTCCCATTTTTTTAACCGACTCTTTGCGTTCTCGACCTGAAAGTTGGTGGCACAAAGTGTAAGTTTAAATTTCTTATTTAAATTAAAATGCAAATATTTATAGTGAAAATTCGAATATAATATCTAACAACGTGAAATATGTACCTCCTTATTCCAATCGGTCCGAAACGTGACCCATAATAAGATTATGGTCTGTAGGAGTGTGCCTCCCAGCATTCCTAACCATATTCCCTGCAACTCACAAATAAAACTAGTTTTTAAAAATAAAATAAATTATCGTTCTAATAATCATTCTCCAAGAGAAGCTTAAAGCCAATATATTCCCCATCACACAATACATACAAAAATTAGAGTGATGTACCTTTGCTCCAAATTTGAATACAAAGCCAAGAACCACACCCACTGGAATGCCAACCATGTAATAACATCCAACATTTACATAAGCAACATATGCTTGCCATCCACACCCGACCGCAACACCTTGTTAGGCATATGATAAAGATTTAAGCAGCAAACGTCAGAGAAGTGTTGATGTTCAAGAAAAATTCCTACCCTAGTAAAAGTATCTAGTACTTGATGGAAATTCGGACGTGAAAGAACGTTTTCTCACCGGACAAAACGGGTTGAATGCCATTAAGAATAATGGAGATGGCCATAAGTGGTGTTAGGTCCGAGACAGCATCAGAAACAGCTTTTCCGCCGGTGAAGATATAACTTAAATGATGGCGAAGCACAAGTGATACAACGGCAAAAATCACTGATATTATAAAGGAGCTTAGTGTCACCACCACAACAGAAAATGCAGCGGATTTTGGATGTCCAGCTCCAAGTTCATTGCTAACCCGCACACTATATAAAATTCAATTAATTAGGAAATAATGAATTTAAATTATTGTGATTCAATATTTCAATTCTTAGCAAACCAGTGAAAAATGAGAATTTCTTTTTAACACTGCTACAGCTACGGAAACGAAAAAAATACAGGGAAGAGACAAACATGTGGGGTCTACTTTTTTTAATAATATTTAAATCGGGTGGAACCTACATCCATGTGACTCTTCTATTGAACTTCTGGCATGAATAGTTCTGTACATTCAGCATTATTCAATTTTTTTTACCTGAACTTAACAACTGGCCGGGCTACTTTAGGCAAAAAGTTGATCCAATCATGTCAGACCCATGATTTTATTTAATGGTAGGACGAATAATGCTCTTTGGACAGAATAGACAACGGTGATATGATGTTTATTTAATGTTGTACTTTTAATATTTTTCAAATCGTTCAATTATGTATCGAAACATATCCATCAATTTTTTAACCTTGATAAAACTATGAAAACCTTTAAAAGACTAAGAAGTACACAACAACAAGTCTATTTTGCCCTTTGTCTCTGAATGGAGAGGGGCACAAAAGTAATTATGCAGAGTTAGGCCATATTTGGGAGAGATTTTGATTTTTCTACAGTAAATCAATTCTCATTTTCAACCACACATTTTTCAATAAAATAATATTTTCCATCACATCAATACTTTTTTCTTCTTTTTCAACCACACATTTTCCATCATATCACTATTTAAAATCAATTTTTCCCCCAAAAATCCCTCCCAAACAAGGTCTTAATTTGTAAATTTTAAGTCTGGATCCTCCTCAAACTTTTAAGGCCATGTTTGATCCACGTTCTTGAAAAATCATTTTCAATCACGTAATCTTCAATAAAATAATATTATACGTAAATCTAAAAATTTTCCTTCTTTTTTAACCATATATTTTCCATCAGTTCATTACTTAAAATGCATCAAACAGGGGATAAGGCTCAAACTTTTTTGATTGAAAAAATCCAGCTTAGTAAGATACTGGACAAATATTTTATATGTTGAATTATGTAGAACGAAGCCTCCACTTGATGATTTTATAAAAACTAACAGTAAGAAAAATAACAGTGTAATTCTTTTTTTAATTGGTAGAGCAACTATTCTAAAATATTCAGCAAGACATAGGTCACAAAAGGTCAAAATTTACTAACCTTGCCGCAGCATTGAACCCAACCGCAACCATGTATACCCATCCAAGGATTGTTACACTGCATTTTAATTAATTAATTGTTCAGAACATGAAATAACTTTTCAAGAATGCTGAAGTAAACTTTGGCCTTACCAAATAGATATGGAGTCTAATACCAGTTCAGGATTGGGAAGCAAGCCAGCAATGAGAACCAAAATCTGAAAGTACCAAGTCTCGAGGCACAACATCACAGCAGAGGCAGAAGATAGTTTAAAAAAATCCCACAGCCCAGAAAATGCCATCCAATTGAATCCAGTCCACGTACATCTGCATTCAGCAGACAATACAATATACACAAATTGTCCCGCTACCATAACCCACCACGAAAAACTCAACACCAATCCTGCACCCAACAAACCCCAACCCAACACGGAGACGGCCAGCCATGTCAAGAAAATATGCATTACCAGTGCAGCTGCAGATATATATGCACTGGGATTTACTATACTTTGTGCCTGCAGGAACTTTTGTATAGGAAAATTTGCGGCATACGCGAAAATCTGAGGTATTAGGCCATAGATAAACAAAGCTGCAGCAGATGCAAGGCTTTTTGATTCACCTAGCAACAGCAAAATTGGCTTGGAGAATACATAAATTATCATCAATGGTAACCCAGAAATCATAAGGAGGATTGTTGATCTTTGCATGTATATCCCAAGCATCTCGTATTTGTGAGCTCCATATGCCTGCCCAGCCAACGTTTCTACTGCACTTCCCATTCCTAGCTGCTCATTACGAGCATAGAGACGATACTTCAGCTATAATTGTAATCGTAAATTAAAAACGTAAATGCGAGGGGAATGGGGTACAAGTGGTGACAGATTCGGCGTTACCATGATTCCATAGGCTAGAAGTTGAACACCATTGTTGCCAAGAGAAGTAGCAGCAAGTTCAAGATTGCCGAGATGGCCACAGAAGATCTGAGTGGACATTGAAATGATATTATTGAGCAAGTATACTATAACCGCAGGAGCTGCAAGGATGTAAAGAGTCCTCAACTCGAGCAAAGTGCCTTTCCTGAAGCGGCGCCACCACGACAAGCTGGTGTCTGAAAGAATATCTTCAAGCTCAGAGCTAACCTGCTCCCCGGCCGCCACTGGCGGTGGAGATAATTCTTTGGACTTTAACAACGGCTGGTTCACTGCGTTTTCTTTGAACGACTCCATTTTTTCCCTCTAGGATTCTAACAATTAGAAGTAACGAATCAA
The DNA here is from genome assembly GCA_035079005.1 of Fraxinus americana. Taxonomy (NCBI): domain Eukaryota; kingdom Viridiplantae; phylum Streptophyta; class Magnoliopsida; order Lamiales; family Oleaceae; genus Fraxinus; species Fraxinus americana. The sequence continues at coordinate 52,967,096 of CM068706.1, read as the reverse complement.
GAAGAGCAGCGGCTGTGGCGCTGTGCTTTCGGGAGGGCCTCAATGTCGAGGTCAAGAAACGAGGAATTCATTAATTAAATACAATCCTACTTCGTCGAAGAATATCTATTTGGTGGTGAGATTATATATTAAAATAATCATCAACGTGGTTCACGTCTTGCAAGGGCAACATTTTTTTTTTTCTTTTTTTTGCCTCGATCTAGGGAGTTGTTTCACCTCATTCTTTTTTTTAATTCATGTTTTCAAAACTCATCATCAACCATAATTTTTTTTAATAAAATAATATTACACGGTAAATGAAAATTTTTAACACACCTTCTCCAAAAATAACCATTCAAATATTCATTTTTCTCCCAAAATGGAACTAAAAAAGGGTAAGGGCCCGATAGATGATAGGTTAACTAAAAAGTGAAATTAAGCGAGTCACTTAATTTAACTTCTAATTTAATGACATATGAACGCGACTTAAATGGGTTTTATTTTTGGAAAAAATTAAGATTAAAAAAAAAAGGCTAACAAATAAATAGTTAAAAATTAAATGAAAAATAAAAAATCCCACCTACCCCCATCTTCTTTCTACCCACTGCAACCACCACCTACTCGTTCTCAAATTTGGAAGGTGGACACATGTTCCGATCATCATTATTTTGAATTTCACTATTTCAGTCCTTGCTCGATATTTTTTTTTTTAAATATAATTTTTTTTCTTTTGCATTTTAAACGAGTGAATTGTTTCAAAAATCGCTCAACTTATATCATGGTCACGAACTGTTCACTAAATTTCAACATGCTTACACACTGTGTGTTGAGAAGAGAGTTTCAAATTTTCATTTGTTTTTTAAAAATTAAGGTGAAAAACATGATTTTACAAGTTGGACGCTTTTTTGCTGATTATGAATTAAAATATGATTTGGCATGTTTTAAACGGACGTTAGTTGCCACGTCAATTTTTCATCTGCCACATCAGCGAGAATGATAATGATTTTTTTTGGGTGATGGATGAAGTGCAAACAGAGGAAGTTCAGGGAGCAGTCCGTAGCATGTTGAAGTTTAGTGAGCAGTCCGTAACCATGTTATAAGTTGAGTGATTTTTGAAACAATTCACTCCATTTACTATTACACGTAAGCGAACCTAAAAATAATATTACACATAACTCAAATTTTTTTCTTTTCTTTGCAACCATACATTTTTCATCAATTTACTATTCCAAAATATTTTACACAAAAATGGTCAGTTAGGCCCTTAATTAAGGGCAGTACACACATACAGGCACTCACGTTCCCTAGAAAATCGAAACGCGTGAAACTTATTTGTACTTTTTTTAAAGTTTAAACTATAATTGCAATTAGTGTTTTAAAAAGTGTAAAACGTGGCTAGTCGTGTAGGCGAACCTTCAAGTTTTAAGAGTGTAAGCGAACCTAGTCGAGGTTTAGGCGTTAAAAATGTTTTCTTATTTTGAATTTTTAATCATTCCAAAAATTATTTAATAATACATAATAAACATCTAAAATTGTAAAATATTATATTTATTTAATAATTCCCATAATTAAACAATTATACATTTTTCAATTTTTTTAAATGTAAAAATTACACTATTTTTCATAGTTTCAATTTTGAACTATATATGTCATACTTGATAGAATTATATGAACTTTGTATATGTTTTCGGAGTTTACAACAAAATAATGAGTCTTAAAATCATTATTACATAGTATAGATAAAATTGTAGTTTAAATCTTATTTAACTCTTTATTAGATAATATCCTTTTTTTTTTAACTTTTGTTCATATGAAGTCTTTTGAAAAATAGAAATTAAAATCAAATAAAAGATTAAAAAAATAATAATAATAATAATAAAATCAAATCAAATAAAAGAACATTAAAAAAAATAAAAAATCAAATAATTAATAAAGAGAGCATAGGGAAGACAAAATGGTAGAAAGAAAAAATCAAGTCGTTTACGAATTGAAAAAAAAAAGTCTAAGCAAGCATTAAGGTGTTTTGCCCGAACTTTTTAGAATATTGTTTATAATTGCTACTTGTACCTAATGGATTACGTAATATGACGTAAAGGGGAAAAATTGTATTTTTAAGGGGTGTTTGGATTTTGGAGAGTTCTATGTCATGAAGACTTAAGGGGTGTTTGACACCCATTTTAATAGAAAATTATATTTTTAAATAATGATTGATGGAAGAATGTGTGGTTAAGCCCCCCGGGGCACATCCAAGTTGGCAAAGGATGGGCATTGCTGGGCTTGCAACTTCAGGGTGGGGAGTTCGATTCCTGTATGGAGCAGTTGAGTGTTGTAATACTCAATTTGGGTGGAGCAGCTTGGTGATGTAATATCCATGGAGGAAGGCTCCCTTGGGGTCAGGAGTATAAAGAGTGCACACACCCGGGTCAACGTGGGCATATCCCGCGGTTAACCTCCACCCATCACTGAGGGGCCGGGGATGGGTGGTCCAGGATATAGTCTAGTGTAAGTTAGGATACCTGGATATCAAAAAAAAAAAAGAATGTGTGGTTAAAAAGTAAGGAGAATTTTTAGATTTGTGTGTAATATTATTTTATTGATAGAATGTGTGGTTGAAATGAAGAAAGAGAAAAAAAATGAGAATGAGAAAAAAATGGGTGCCAAACGGGGGCTAAATTTCATCGAGGATTGAGAGTTTGCCTTGGAAAAAAACTTGGAGATGAAGTAAAACACTTTGGAACCCAAAAAAAAAATCAGCAAGCTCGGCGTCGCGCGTCGCACTGAGGCGCACGATAGCATATTCTTCCGCGGTTTTCCCATTTTATCCGGATTTTTGGATTTCTTCTCCATCTTGGATTCTACCTCATCCACAACTTCAAGATTTGGCTTCTATAAATATTTCACAAGGTGTAGGAACTTCATAAGGTGAAAATGCAGGACTCAAGAGAGATTATAACAATTAGATCATTATTGTAAACATTAAAAACAAGATAGAATTGTTTAAATTAGATTGAGATGATCAAAATCTTGTAAGAGAATTGTTTATTTTTTGGTTTAATAAATTATTCTCTTTCACAATTTTCTTGATCGTTGTGTGATCCATTAAATTTCTTTTTTTTTTTTGAAGGAAATAAATTTATTCATTCATCAAGTCAGAAAGTAGTACATTTGAAATGAATAAAGGCGGGAAATAGGACCAACAAACACTATCATGTAATGCGCACTGTGACCTTGGCTGTGTGAGCTACTTGATTAGCCGATCTCCTAACCCAGTTGAAATTGAGGTTTGGGAACTCTCTTGCTAGTAGTCGACATTCTTCTATTAAAATACCAAAGTAAGAGTTATCCACACCATTATTTTGAAGAGCTGTGCAGACTAGGAGGGCATCCATCTCAATTGTTTTAACCTCAGTGTATTGAGCTTTTAGCCAGGAAAGTGCCTCGCGAACGCCCAAAACTTCAGCTATGAGTGGATCATCAATTCCTTGAACGGGAATAATTTTGGCGGCAACGAAAGACCCCAAATCATCTCGAATTACTAGGCCAAGTCCAGCTTTCCTTTGGTTTTCGAAAATGGCTGCATCAATATTAAGTTTGAAGGAACCTGTTAAAGGTGGTTTCCATTTAACCCTCTCGGGCCTGTTTGAGGTAGTTGCAGACGATGTTTGTGATTGGTTAGCTTCGCGCCATTGCTGAAGAAATTTTTTTGCCATAGTCACCACCTTGAGGACTGTATAGCACCTGCTCTTCCAAACTGTTTCATTACGATTCTTCCATATGGCCCAACAGATCATCGCTATGGTCTCTTGTTCTTGCAGGTGAGATTTGAATTTATCTATGAGCCACTCTTTCAGGTTTGCAACCATGGGGGATGAACTGATTATACCCACCTCCTCCCATACTTTCTGGGCGAAATCACAAGTGACGAGGGTGTGTAAAACAGTTTCTTCATGCAGCAGACAAACCGGCAGCCTATCAATCTCAACTTTTTTCACCCTCAATTGATCGACCGTTGGAAGCACATTCAATGATGCTCTCCAGAGTAGATTACGAACCTTGGACGGAACTTTGTGCTGCCAGATATTTCTCCAGAAACTCTCCCTTTCAGTATGAGAGTGAAGGAAGGAGTCCCCCATTAAATGTTTGTATCCACTTTTAACTGAGTAAATGCCCTTCTTTTCGTGGATCCAAAATATGCGATCTTTACTTCCGTGGGCTGTTAGAGGAATGTTCATGATTCAAATGACGATCTTCTTCGTTGAAAAGATCACAAGAAGATTGTAGTCCCACCCGTTCTCTTCGCAATGATAAGTTGATTCAGCGGTTGCATTTTCATTTCCTGGAAATGGTTCTGAGGTAACAAATCCTTGATTGGGATTAGGGAGCCAAGGGTCTTGCCAAATTCTAATCGAGGAACCATCTTCCACACGAATTCTGACTCCATCTTTGAGGAGAGATTGGGCAGCAAGTATACTTCGCCATATGTAGCTCGGCCGATAACCAATTTTTGCTTCCAGGAATGAGGTCGAAGGAAAGTAGCGTGCCTTATACATTCGGGTTACCAAAGATGCTCAAATTTGGGTTATCAGTTTCCAACCAAGTTTACTGAGGAGAGCTAGATTTGTTTCATGTAGTTTCTTGAATCCCATGCCACCCTTAGATTTTGGGAGGCAAAGTTTATCCCATGCAATCCAATTAATACCTCTACTCCTCCCTTGATTTGATTGCCACCAGAATTTATTCATAACTTTCTCAAGTTCTTCACAAAGCTGTTTTGGTAGTAAGAACACGCTCATGACAAAATTTGGGATAGCTTGTGCAATGGTCTTGATGAGAATTTCCTTCCCCGCTCTAGATAACCACTTCTCTTTCCATCCTTGCATTCGTTGCCAGACCCGATCTTTGATGAAACCAAAAATCTCTCTCTTCTTCTTCCCAATAATAGATGGCAAACCAAGATATTTTTCATGTCCCTGGAAAGCCTGGATACCCAAGGTCGATCGAATAGTGGCCTGCCTCTCCTGATCAACATTTCTACTGAAGTATAGCGTGGATTTATGATAATTGATAGCCTGGCCAGATTCTATTTCATATTTGTGTAGTAGTTCCTTGATCTCCTCACATTCCCTCGTATTAGCTCGAAAAAATAGCAAGCTATCATCCGCGAAGAAAAGGTGAGTGAGAGGGGGGGCATTCCGTGCAATTTTGCAGCCATGGATAGCACCTGCGTCCTCTTTGGAACGTATCATTGACGACAGTCCTTCCGAACAAAGAATGAAAAGGTACGGTGATAATGGACAACCTTGGCGCAGCCCTCTCTCCGGAATGATAGGTCCAATATGAAAGCCCCCATGGATAACTTGGTATCGGACTGTTGAGACGCACAGGGCGATCAAATCGATCCAGTTTTGAGGAAATCCCAGGCGGGTCATCACATGCTTCAAAAAGCCCCATTCAAGACGATCATATGCTTTGCTAATATCAATCTTGAGAGCAACCAAACCTTGTTTTCCATTGTGCTTCTTCTTCATATGATGAAGGGCCTCAAAAGCCAACATAATATTATCATTTATGGACCGGCCGGGAACAAATGCGCATTGGGTCTCCGGTATGAGATCCGGTAGTATGAGCTTGAGACGATTAGCAAGGGTTTTTGCCACTACCTTGTACATAACATTGCAGAGAGATATTGGCCTAAAGTCCTGCATGGTTTCTGGGTTGCTTTTCTTTGGGATTAGTACAATTGAAGTGTCATTTAAGCCTGTGGGGAAGGTGCATGTATTGAGGCAGTTTAAACACATGGATGTAACATCCTTACCAACAATATCCCAGAAGTTTTGGTAGAAAGCCGGGTTCATGCCATCCGGTCCTGGAGCCTTGTCGGGTTGCATCTCGAAAATGGCCTTGTTGATTTCTTGAGCTGTAAATGGTGCAGCCAATATATCATGATTAGTATCAGAAATTCGGACATTTATACCTTCAACCACTGGGCCTGGGTCTTCACTCTGGGTTGTAGATTTGAAAAGATCGTGAAAATAAGCAGACATGATGAGATGAATAGCTGACGTCTTCGTGACCCAATTGCCATCCTTATCTTTAAGGCGCTGGATCATGTTCAGTTGTCTACGAGATGAAGCAGCTTTGTGGAAATATTTTGTGTTGGAGTCTCCATCTCTAAGCCACAGTTTCCTAGACCTTTGCTTCCAATAGATCTCTTTTTGGTGTAGGGCTTGAAAATAGCTCGCTTGAGCCTTTCGGAACTTTTGAATGCCGTCTGGATCTGTTCGTCTTTGTAGTCGACGCATAGCTGATCTGCCTTTCTGAATTTTGAAGTTTAAGTTACGTAAACTAGAACCTCCCCATTGGAGAAGATCAGCTCCACACTGATTGATTCGCTTGAGAATTGGTTCTCCTTCAGATTTGCCCCAGCTTGAGCATATAACTTCCTTGCAACCTTCTTCACGTAGCCATAGATTTTCAAAACGAAACTTTCGATGAGCAAGGCGCGGCAAAGGAAATTCCGGTTGTAGTAAAATAGGGGCGTGGTCAGACGAGAATTGTCCTAAGTTGTGAACTCTGGCATTTTGAAAAATGTCCTTCCATGTTGATGAGGCAAAAGCCCTGTCCAATTTTTCTTCAATCCAACCTGTAGAGCCCCTGCTTTTAAACCATGTAAATTGATAGCCCTCCATACCAAGGTCATTAAGTTGGCAGTCTTCTATAGTTTCCTTGAAGCCGTTAAGCAGCCAGTTAGGATGTTCGTGTTGTCCTATCTTTTCGTGTTGGAATAGGAGATCGTTGAAATCTCCAATACAAATCCATGGAAGAGTAGATGATGAAGCAAGAAGTCTTAATTGATTCCAACTCTCCCGACGTTTGTTTCGGTCCGGGTTTCCGTAGTAACCAGTGAGACGCCATTTCGGTCGGCCGAATAATGATACTTCAACATCAATATGGAAACGAGATAAACTTAAGAGAGAGGCCATGTTTTGTTTTTTCCACAAAAGAGCAAGCCCGCCACTGTGTCCAATGCAATCAACAACAATACAGCAATCATAATTTAACTTATTTTTAATAAAAAGCATTTTTTGGTTACAAGCCAAAGTCTCAATGAGGAAAATAAAATCGGGCTTATTAAGATTAACGAGGTCCACAAGGACCTGAACTGCGCGTGGATTGCCCATTCCACGACAGTTCCAACTAAGGATACTCATGTTGATCGGTGGGCCTGCAAGGCACAGCCCACCGCTGGTATGTTTTTTGGATCCTCATGCATTGGTTCAAACTCAATAGCCGGGTTATTCAAGTTTACTTCCGAGTGATTATCCATCCGGCGTCTTTTTTGGTCCAAGATAGTAATACCCAAATTATCGCTACTTTCGTCAATCTGTGGATCACCAGTTGTACCTGCCTTGAATAGAGGGTTTTCCTTTAAATGTAGCATGGAAAGTGGCGTGGAGGTAGGGATTTGGTTGATTAAGCTGTTGCCTTGAATCACTCCTTTTCCTTTAATAGCCGAGTGATTTTCGCCACCTTGCATGGGATTCTCTTCCTGCACATCGTGATTTTCTCCCTTTCCAGAATTAGATTTTGGATCCTCCAGCGATGATCCCCGGAGCCACCTTTCACCGGCCAGACCAAGGTTATTCCGAAGTGGAGCTCGGAGAGAAGGTCCATATGGCCGTTCAATATCTTCCCCTTTGGTTTCATAAAGCTTTTCACAATTGGAGTCGGAGTGTCCAATTTTGCCACAGATGAAGCAAAATGGCGGCACTCGTTCGTACTTGAAATTCATCCAAATCCATTCCCCTCCAGGTTTTTTGAGCTTCATCCTCCTTTTCAGTGGGATTCTTATGTCCATGAGAACCCTAATCCGAAGGAAGTTTTTCCAGCCTTCCGAGAAATTCTTTGTGTCAGAAGAGAGAAATTTGCCAATATAATTGCCAACCTGAATTAGAACTCGTTCCGAACGAAAACCGGCAGGAACGTCATGAACTTGTACCCATAAGCTTGTTTCGAAAATGTCAACTTTCGTAGGGTTTTCGTCTTCTTTTAGATGTTTCAGAAGGAGAAGGTGATTGCTGAATGTCCACGGCCCGTTATCAAGAACACGATTCATATCAATGGGATGGAAGAACTGGAAAACATAGATTCCCGCCCCCAGATCCTTGATGCAAACCCCTTTGTTCGGACGCCAGATCGACGCCATGGTGCTCCTCATTGAGATAAAGTGGACGACACGGTCTGTGAGAAATCTGCCAACTAAACAATATCGATATTCATCGTTTTCCTGTGGGACATCATCCTCCAGCAGTTCGATGCCTTGTTCTTCGTCATCTATCTTTAGTTTCGTGTACAGATCTTCAAGGGCCATGTTTTGAAACAATAGGAGATTGTTGTCTGAGGAAATTTAAAAGATAAGAGGCTTGTCAAAAGACAAGAGAGAAAAGCTCTTCATAAGGAAGAGAGAAAAATTCGACATTCAAAGGCTAAACTACTTCATGAAAAAGTGTGATCCATTAAATTTCACATTGTCCATAAAAATAAAAGATGGTATTACCGTTAATTTATTGTCAATAAATTAAAAGTTCTCGAACTAAGAAGTTCTTGGTTTAATAATTCCCTGTAATAAATTGCCTTTACAGTAGGACAAGTTAAAAGCCTGTCAACGTCAACAGGGTGTCATTTGCCCTGTCCTACAAACTTTAATTCCCTTTCAGCCTGTGAAAAAAGATAATGAGATATCATTCTTGTTTTATGCTAACTGTCTTTTTGTTAATAATAATAATTTCTATGTTTCGAAATTACCATTAGTTACTAGGAGTGTGTTTGGTAGGGATTTTTAGGAGAAAAATTGATTTTTGAATAGTGATATGATGGGAAATGTGTGGTTGAAAAAGAAGAAAAAAGTATTGATGTGATGGAAAATATTATTTTATTGAAGAATGTGTGGTTGAAAATGAGAAGTGATTTACTGTAGAAAAGGAGAATTGTTACCAAACAGGCTCTAGGTTTTATGTTTTAGAAAATACAAATTATGCTTTTTTTTTAAATATTTTTAATATTTGAACTGTTCTAATTATTGTATTAAATTTTTTAAATGTTAGTGATGACCAATTTCTATATTTGGAACAAGAAAAATCATATTTTTATTTTCCACTCGGTTAAAAATGTTTTTATTTTTTAAATGTTAGTGATGACCACTTTTTATTTTTTTTTTACAAATTAATTCCAAAAATTTTATATGTGTCACCTACAATCTCAAATCTTTAAAACTTTATACTAATAGCAAGTTCATCTTCCACGTTACTTATCATAAACCAAGAAACGATGGTAGTTCATGTTTCAAATCAGGATTGTATCAGAAAATTTCCAGGCATGAGGTGAACTTTCGAAGTCCTCAAATCCTAACATGCATTCAATGTTTTTCAATTCGTAAGAGTTTTATGGAACAAAGTGCCCGTACAGCATGACTGTTGCGGATCGAGCTTTTACTAGTTCAGCTTTTTAAAAAGATTTGTTACCAAAAAGCTAATGATCATTTATTTGTCAATAGAAAAAGCAAGGTGAACATTAAATATATTGTTAAAATAAAAATATTTCAAATACTAATTTATTTTAATTTTTACCTATATCAATAAAAGTAAATGTTTGTTCATCAGTTTTTTACGAACATTTTGTGTTTAACAAAGAATAAAATATGCAATTAAAGTGGGTAAAAGATTTGACTGATTGGATGATAGTGTCATTGAGATTTCTGGAAAATCTTGTAAAGTGTGAAAGAGCTTTTAGGCCGCATTCTCGAGAGATCTTTCATTATCGGGTAATCTTTCGTCTTCAGCAAAATTAATTACAGCCAGTATCGTGAAAAAATTGAGATACACTGATTTTGATTACTATAATTACAAGTTTTTATTATTAGAGAATGTTTTTCCAGAATTAAAATTCAATTTTAATTAAAAATATGGTCGTTATTGGATCTCACTCGTCTAATAAAAATCAACAATAACGACTAGTTTTTCAATTTTAATCTAATTTTAATTTCTAGCGAACACGCCCTAAGATTTTATGTTTTGAGTTAGAGTAATGTTATTCATCTTCAGTGAGGATGAAAACACAGCTTATGTGGTTTTAAATGATAGGTTAAATGAAAGGTGAAATTAAATGACTTATTTAATTTCACATATCATTTAATGTCACATTACCGTCATGTAGACTGTGTTTTCATCCCCAATAGAGATGAATAGCATTATTCTTTGAGTTATTGAATTTACATTTTTTTCACTTTAATATTACAATCATTATACAAAGGAAATTCACTAGTCACGCTTCGCATTAAACATAATCAGATTCCAACGACGGATTAATCTGTTTGTGATTAAAAAGAATTCTGAGAAAAGAATTTTATAAAATAAGATAAGACCAAACATGGACTAATATTAGAGATTAAAATCGAATTTTTAGTAAATTTTGATAAAAATTGACGTGTAATTCAAAAGTTATAAATTACATAAAATATGTGGTTAAAATTAATTTCAACTTTAATTTGAGATTTTAATTGAATTTTAATTCAAACTTAGGGCGCGTTGATGGATATCATCGAGAAAATAATGTATTTTAAATAGTGATATAATGGAAAATATGTGGTTAAAAAGTAATGAAAAATTATTGATATGATTAAAAATATTATTTTATTAAAAAATATTTGGTTAAAAATGAGTTTTGAAATACTGTATTTTGAAAGAATATGTACCAAACATGACTTAAACAATAAAATATGAAGACCACACTCAGCTTCTCGATCCCGAAATCAAATATCATATTTCAAAGAGTAATGTTATTCATAGTCGCTCACCGCAGCAGTGTGGCACACACATGACATGTAGTTATTTGATGTAGTAATGTGGTAGTTTCTTTACCACATTAATGCATTAAATACACACTTAACATGAGTACGTCACATAGGACGACTATTGCAGTGAACGACTGCAAATAGCATTACTCTATTCCAAAAGCACGCACTAACACCGACACATGTTGCAAAAAGTTATTTACCGTGGCCACATAAAATGAATATATGACACTAGGCAACAATGGGAGAGAAGATAGCGTGTGTTTGATGAGAGAAATAATAATTTAGGAGAGATAGAATTTATTTATTTATTTTTTTGAGGGGAAATTGATCTGCATTAAAGGTGTGTTTGATAAATATTATTGAAAAAAAATGTATTTTAAAAAATGATATGATGAGAAATATGTGATTAAAAAGTAAGGAAAATTTATTGATATGATAAAAAAAAAAATTATTTTATTGAAAAATGTGTGGTGAAAAGGAGGAAAACGGCGCGTAATATCATTTCTAACACGATGAAGGGTTTCATAGGAATTGGATTAATTGCCCATTAGTACACGGGAGTAAACATAGGCTTTCACGTCAATCTTGCTAACTGAGTTATTTAATAGGATAAAGGAGAAAACTTGAGTCATTCATTTGAAATAAAAGAAACGTTAAGGACAGATTTGAAATTTTGCTACAACTTTAAGGACCAAAAAGTATTGAACCTATAATTAAATCTACCTCGAGAAATTACATCCATTGAGTGATGCTATCACATGAGTCATGTGATATTTTTCGGGCAAGCTGATGGATGGATGGATGGATTTGATTTGGACTTTCAGATACACGAAACTGGTTGAAAGGTCAAATTCAGGCCCCACTTTACCTACGGATTTCTTTGGAGGAAAAGAAAAGAACAAAAAAAAAAAAGACCATACGTATGCCGTACTCTGGTCCACCTGGTATAGGTGTGGCCTCACTTGCCGATGCGACCAATAATATAGATGATCGCGAATCTAAGTGTGTGTTTGGTAGGGATTTTGGGGGAAGAATTGATTTTTGAATAGTGATATGATGGGAAATGTGTTGTTGAAAAAGAAGAAAAAGTTATTGATGTGATGGAAAGTATTATTTTATTGAAGAATGTGTGGTTGAAAATGAGAATTGATTTGATAATTGATTTTGAAAATCACAACCAAACAGGCTCTAATTCTGGCTACTATATTTTTATAAACATTATTTATTTTTGTTGAGTGCTTGAAATCGGTTAGAAAAGTTAATAAAACGTATGGTTGAAAATTTAATAAAAGTGGCGAGTCTTATGAAATATATCGTTAAATTTAATTGTTGACTTTAACTTAATTTTTTATCAATTTTTTCAATTAAACTAAACTATTGCCAAATTCATTTAGTTTCCAAACATACACGTGTTCGAATAAGTTACATTTTTTTCTTATGAAAGGATTAAGAAAAGTAAATAGTTAGTTACTTATATCCACACATTACTTAAAAAGGTCAACTTAGAAAAGAAATTGACAGAAATGCTCGACAGTATTACACATTTCGTGCACATTAAAGATTAATTAGAGTAACCAAATCAACATTACATGATGATGATGATTGTATTTCACTCATACTGTAGATATCATTTAATCTTGATATTTAACTAATTTTTACCAGTTTTAGAGCGCTTTAATGTGTGTTTTGATGTATGTTGATTAAAATGAAGGAAATAAGCAAAAGTTGGCAAAATTGGAAAAGATGGCTAAATAGTAAGAGATTCAAAGTTCGGGGATTAAAGTGAAAATACTCAAAAGTTATGTGGGACCTCGCAATGAAAATTCAAGAGTGCTAAGAGTCAATTTGATGAAGAAAGTCAGAAAGAAGTCAAAGTGATGAAATATATGCCAAATATGATCACACATCAATTTCCAATCGAAAAAGTTATGCTCCGAATTTTCAATCTTATATTTAGACTCATTTTTTATATAGCAAATGTTCAAATTGGAAAATTATTTCTGAATCAAATGTAGCCAATTTAATTATATTTCCAACGCATCTTGAATCGACTCAATCGAATGTTGGGAAAAAAAATATGATAAAAATACTAAAAGACGCACAATGTTGAATTTCCATCCGAAATTGGGCATCGCAGCGCCACCGTTGCTGAAATTCAACAGCAACTGGACGCTGCAGCGCCATGATTGTGGCGCCGAGGTGCCATTGGGCTAGAAAAAGGGTTTTGATTTTTATTATTTTTTTGGATTCTTTTCTTGGCCTAAATGACTCCAACCATTTGAAGGTATCAAAATACTATAAATACAACATTTAAGACATAATTTTATGAGGGAGAAAGGTTCAAGAGGTAAGAGGGAATTCAACACAATTCTTCAAGAATGCAAGGAAGAAAAACATCAAGAGATTCAAGAATAAAACAAAGAAAAAAAGAGAAGAAATTGAAGATTTACGTACATCCTAATTTTTCCATTCTCTTCTCTATGTCTTTTTATTCGAGTTTTAGTATTTTTATAGATTACAACATGAGCAAAATTCATTATCTGGTGTTTTATTTTAGCAAAAAACTTGAGAATGTGGATTGGTTAATTTTAATTATTTCTATTAGATTTTTCGCATGTATTTATTTTTGTTATGATTTTAAATTTTTAATGTTTTCAAGTAATTGGCCACTAATCGAATGATTTGATGCTAGTCAATTCTGGCACTCGAGAGATGAGAGGTTAGGCTTGATCATAAGAATAACACAACCTAGGAAATTATAGATTTCGAGAGAAAATATAATTCATTTGAAGCATATTCCATTTAAGAACCTCGAATTTGATAAATTCTATATTTTAATTCGGAATAGAGATATTTGAATTGAAATATAAGCGTTGACCCCAAAAAATGTTGCCAACAAGTGTCGGGCCCACTCGTATACACGTAAACTTAATCCAACACGTTAATGCCGATCGACGGCCAGGATGGTTCCAGAATCTGAACGTGGGAGGAGCTGAACAACACGAGACGTCTCCGTTCGGGTCTCCGACAAGATAAACAGAACACGATTGTATAAGAAGCCAATCGATAAAAAATAAGATTTGTAGTAGAAATGTGCCGATAAAAGAGAGAATACTATTGCTCCAAGTATTTAGAATTTCATTAACATTTTTGTGTACATGGTGGAGGTATTTATAGTGTTACAAATGAAATAAGGACCCTTGGATCAATTTACATGTGGCGTCATCTCCTTAGCTAAGACATCAAGTTCTAGCCATCAAGTTGACACTCCTAACCTTACAAGACATTAAATACTCTTACATTGACAAGCCAAGACACAAATAAACATTACACAACAGTCACATCAATCATTCAAATTAAAGATCTTCATCATAAGCAAATCTCCACATGTGGGCAATCGCTAACCGCTGAAGAGCCTCGGATAGTGAGTGGAGGTGCCCTAGGCCTCGGATAGTGCATGGCCTCGGAACAAGGGCCTCGGCTAAGCTACAAGCCTCGGTTGACACGTCAGAGGCCAGGAAAACACGTCTTGATTCAATTGGGCTGGTCCCACCATTCAAATATGATGCCACGTGGTGATCCTATTTATAAGTCGTAACAATAGGCATAATTTTTACTCGGCGCTCAAGAGAGAGAGAGAGAGAGAGAGTAAAATTACGTTAGTGTTCTTGCTTATAAAATTTGGAAAATTGATTAGAAATAATTATATAATTGAGAATCATGTTTGATAGTTAGATAAAATCATAACTATAGACTTTTTTCACTTGATTAATCTTCTAACTTGCATTTATTTATTGAATTCGTCACCATATTAGTTTAAAAATATTGATTATAACATACATCCATCTAGATAAAATAGATGCTATATGATTATAGTACTTAGTAGAAATTTGAATTACAATCCATGCAAGTTCGTATTGAAACTGGTCGAAGCTGAAGTCCTTTTGAAGCAGAGGCGAGTTCGCAGTGGAATTGGCCGAGGTGGAATTTCTTTTGAAGCATAGGCGAGTTCATAGTGGAACTGACCGAGGTTGAATTTCTTTTAAAGCAGAGGCGATGGTTTTAGTAGTGGAACTGACCGAGGCTGAATTTCTTTCCATCGACATGGATATTAGTGCCTGCGATGTGATAGTTTTGTATGTTTCCAAAGCCATTGTGTGCATTGAAACGATTTTCCATACCCGTACAATCGTTCGTATTTAATGTGCCGTGATAGCTAATTATTAGGACATGTGATTTTGGGAAGAGTAGTCACGTGCCCAACTAGTTGTGATGAGCACGCATGAATTTGAGGCGTTGGATATACAAAACGTTCGCAATCTGTGGCTTAGATGTATTTGATTTTGGACTCTTCAGATTGACTGGATTTTGATCCAACGGCCAGGGTCGAATCCTTCATTCTTATAAAAACCAAAACCTTGTCATTTCAACCTTTTACCATTTGCGAAAATTCATCAAATCCTTTCAAGTTTTCTTGTTGTCAGAGAGCTTTCCGACCACCATCTTCCGGCGAGTCTTCTAAGTTCTCCATCCAATTAGGTATTCCGGCTAGTTTTCTGAGTTCTTCAATATCATTTCTTTTTTGTTTAAATGAATGTTTTCCAAAGCTTCAATGGCCATTACCTTAGTTAGGCATGGGGAGGAGTCGATATCTGAGGCCTCGGGTGAGTGGTACAGTATAACTGAGGAGTACATAGATTATGAGGTCGGTTGGGGGCAGCTAAAGTTCCATCTTCCATAACTTCTTCTAAAATTTGTTGAGTTTAGGGAGACTTACAACATACCTCACTATATAGAACTGATAATCCCCGAGCCTCATGAAAGAGCCTGCTTGGCCGAAGACATGCCTCTGCATGTCTTCGAAACTTTATTCCACGCTAGAGTAGTGGGCAAAGACGACTCGAAGGGATGGTACTATATCACCCCTTGGGGATCCCATGCCCCCTTTGTAGTTGGGCTCATTTCCTCTATAAAGGGATGGAAGGAGTCCTGGTTTTGAGTGAAGTGTAGGCGGCAGATGGTTGAGGGAGATGCTGTCTCAGCCGTTACCGTGCCGACCCAGTACTACAATGCTTGTAAGTGCCTCGTCTTGAATATTTGTAATTTCTGCATAGCTTCTTGGTATTAATTCTTATTTGTTGATTTGCAGATTGTAGTTCGAAGTACGAGCGAAGCGGAGTGGAATATTATTGAGGACATTTACAAACGATCTCCGAGGCTTCGAAGCTTTGCTCATCTTATCGACAGGGACCGATATTTCATTGATTTTGGACTAATGGCTCCTGAGGGTAAGAAGCTATCTAACTTCTAACCTTCACATGGTTTCAGTAGTCTAACTTTTCCTCTGATGGTTGCAGATAAATTCAGCAAGAAAGAGTATGCTCTACCTGGCGTGGCTAGCATTATGAAGGCCACGTCCACTGCTGGGACGAAGGTACTGAAGCCTGGGTCCTCAGGAGCCAAACAAGTAAAATCGAGGCTCGACCGCCTCAGTAAAGATAAATCTGGGAAAGAGGCTGAGGAGGAAACTCCCAAGGAGGCTCCCAAAGGGGGTAAACCACCTGCTGCCAAGGGTAAGGGTGTGGTTGAAGAGCCCCAGAAGAAAAGAAAGTTGGGCTCAGGTGGTGAGTCTTCTTCAAGCTTTGGGACATCACTCTCCTATGCTGAGAAAAACGTGCCCAAGCAGCCGAAACTTCTCCAGTCTTCAATAGATGCTGCATTAGTGGTACAATCTCGGAGGATAATCGAAGAGGCGATGAAGGCCTTTGATGCCACAAACAAGGCACCAGTAGAAAGGAGCCCAGGGAAGTTTGGGAACTTCCTAGGGGGCAGGGATGACAAGATAGCCCCTGAGGGATTCAATAAATTCTGGACGGAGAGGTGGCAGAATTATGTAGCCACCTGTAATGCAGTGGATCTCATTGCCACCTTGGTGAGCCAAACCGCCAGGGCCTTTGGCGTGACACTTGAATGCCGGTAGTTCTTTCGAACATTCAGTGAAGGAACAGAGCCTCACGTGATGAACTGGCTAAAGTTCAAGCTAAACTCCAAGAGAAAAAAAGAGTTGAACATTCAGCTAAGAGTCCAGAAGGATAAGGATGATGCCAAGCTAGAGTCCATTTTAGCTGAGGTAGAGGCTCTGAAGAAGGAGGTGCATGAGTCTCAGTGTGAGGTGGCAGCCTTCACAAAAAAGGTGGAGCTGTCTGATAATCACCAAAAGGTCACCACAGAGGCCCTGGAGAAGGTGAACCTGGAACTTACCGGATGTAAGGATGCCAAGAAGTTCATGGAGAACGAACTAAAGTGGTATACCTTGGAAGTGAAAAAATACGAAGCCGACGTTCGTGAAGCAGGTGATATCGCAGCGAGGAACTATATTGCTAATTTCCATCTCACCAAAGAGTATCGTCGCTCCTCCATTTATTGGAGTAGGGTAGCTTACAACGAGGTGTTTGAAAGAATTGGGGAGTTGCATCCAGAGCTAGATATTTTTGAGCTCAAAGCAGAATTTACTGAAGAGGAGGTTCCTCAGACCCCAGCTGAACGAGACGAAATAATAAGAGATGACCCCGATGATGTAATTGTAGTAGAGCCTTAACCGCCATCAGTAGGGATTCCTGCTCCTGACGCTCAAGCTCCCCCACCCCCCATTTCATCTTAAATTTTGTAAGACCAATGGCCTCTGCATGTAACTTGATCTTCAATGAATAAAAAAATTTTGCTTTTAGCTTTATGTGTTGTGTGAGCTGTTTAAACTTTGACTGAATAACTGACCTAGTAGGATAAAACAGAGTGTTAACCTTAATTGACTGAAATTCGACAACTCTTAAGGGTAGGCTCTCGAATGTCTTTATTCTGAAGCCATTTAACTTGTGCTTCATTACTTGGAGGATGGTTCATCCATGTAAAGGCTTCTCCCTTAACGTTCAACCTCGTCGAAGGGAGGCATATGATGTACGTCTTGGAGTTCAAATGAGGTGGCCCTATTCTTGGGGTTCCAGCCTCTCCTCCGAGGTGCCCACGCTTCCATACATGGTGGATGGTTCATCCATGTAAATGCTTCTACCTTGACATTCAGCCTCGTCAAAGGGAGGCATGTGATGTATGTCTCAGAGTTCAAACGAGGAGGCCCTATTCTTGGGGTTCCAGCCTCTCCTCCGAGGTGTCCACGCTTCCATACATGGTGGATGGTTCATCCATGTAAATAATTTTCCCTTGACATTCAGCCTCGTCAAAGGGAGACATGTGATGTACGCCTCAGAGTTCAAACGAGGTGGCCCTATTCTTGGGGTTCCAGCCACTCCTCCTAGGTGTCCACACTTACATACATGGTGGATGGTTCATCTATGTAAAGGTTTCTTCCTTGACGTTCAGCTTCGTCAAAGGGAGGCATGTGATGTACGCCTCGGAGTTCAAACGGAGTGGCCCTATTCTTGGGGTTCCAACCTCTCCTCCAAGGCGTCCACGCTTGAAGATTTTTCGAAAATAGAACTTTTATTTATTTTCAAAGGCTGGGAAAGAACTTTCAGCTATGGATTACATTCATTGATAATACATTCTCAGATGTTCAATATTCCATGGATGAGGTTGGACCTACCATCCATGTCTTTGATCCAGTAAGTACCAGACTGAATCTCTCATTCAATACGGTATGGCCCCTCCCAATTGGGTCTCAAGGTGCCCACCCCTGGTTCTTTCGAGGACAGGAAAACTCTGCTGAGCACCAGGTCATTTATTCGGAAGGACTTCTTTTTTATTTTAGAATTATAGTATCGGGTCATCTTCCTTTGGTAGGTGGCTAGCCTTCATTGGGAATAATTCCTCCTCTCTTTAAGGAAATCATGCTCACACCTCCTAAACTCATCCTTTGATATTTCGTTGAAGCCTAATCTTCGAGGGAAGGGTAATCCTACCTCAACTGGGCTCATAGCCTCCGCACCATAAGTAATGGAGAAGGGAGTTTCACCAGTTGGTGTTCTCAACTGGGCTCATAACTACCAAGAATTCCAT
The DNA here is from genome assembly GCA_035079005.1 of Fraxinus americana. Taxonomy (NCBI): domain Eukaryota; kingdom Viridiplantae; phylum Streptophyta; class Magnoliopsida; order Lamiales; family Oleaceae; genus Fraxinus; species Fraxinus americana. Next base: position 52,948,255 of record CM068706.1, on the reverse strand, counting down.
GAAGTTCAAGGTTGATACATGGGGTTCTCCCATTTCTACAGCGAGGGTAATCTTGCCCGTCGGAACAATGTTATCCCCAGTGAAGTCGTATAAGGGAGTATCGGTGGGGGTCAGCTCATGATCTAAGATCATTTTGTCAAAGGTGGACCCAAAAAGTATGTTCACTGAACTACCATTATCTACCAACATTCGCTTCAGTCCATTCCTGGCTATCACAACCCTCACCACTAGGGTATCACAATGGGGATAATAAATGCCCTCAGAGTCTTCATGTGTGAACACAATAGGGGATGATTGGTTCCTTCGAGAACTGATGCCTACAATGTAACTAGTCAGCGGAGGACCCCTTACTTCTCGAACGTAATTCATTTGTGAATTCCTGGTCTCTCTACCAACATAGGGACCTCCAAAAATTGTGTCGATCTCATGAATTAGGGCATTTTCTTATTGGTTTCGATGGCCTCTTCGTTGGTGTTCATCTGAGTTCTTGTGCCCCTCATGCTCTCTCCTATGAGGGGATACTTCCCGATGGCGGGAAACAGTCTCATCTCACCTCGCCTAGGAGGGTGCCTGCTCCTCGGTCTAGAGGTGTCTCGATCATTGCTTCTGGGATTTGAACCTCTAGGATGCTGGGCTATATGTTTACAGTCTGCAGTATCGTGGCTGTAAGAATGATGATAGGTCAATATTCTTGGGAGTTAGTTCTACCTTGATTCGAACATCTCCCTCGGCCTCGTCCTCTTCGGGGGAATGGCTGTGTTGATTGATTTCCTTGAGTGTTGGTGACTGGTACGTTCTCATATACCAGTGCGGGTACGGCGTTCAAGGTGGCTGCGACAAGTGCTTGGCCTGAGCCTTGGCCAATTTCAACATTAGGCTGGTTTTATTGCTGGTCCATCAGGTGGGAGGTTGGGCCTCTACCACGTTGCCTTTGCTGGGGCTAAAGGCCTCTACTTGCCCTATTTCTGTGGTCTATTAGCTCTTCATTAATAATTTCCCACCGCATCATCTATAACAGTGCATCATAAGTAGTAGGATCCTGATTTTGTACATCTCTTCAAAATAATGTATTCATGTTCAGGCCTCATTTTAAGGCGGATAGGGTTTCACGGTTGGTAACTTGAACACAACATGTCATTTCGTATGTGAAGCGGGATAAGAAACTCTTTAGAGTTTCATCAGGTTGTTACCTCATATCCTGGAGATGCTGAATGTTGGCCTCTCCCTCCTTGCTCACAGCAAATCTCTTTAAAAATGTGGTTTTGAATTCTGGCCAGATACGAATACTCCAGGTGGTAGCCTGATATACCATATTCCAGCTGCTCCACTTAGTGTTAAATGAAATGCCTTGCATTTCAGAGCTGGGGTGGCGCCTCTCAAGCTCATATGCGTTTTGTAGCTGTTCAAATGTTTCGCTGGGTCACATCTCCCATCATATTTTGGTATTTTGGGCATTACATAATTGCTCGGAACCTGGGCATTCCTCAACTCCCGTGAAAACGGCAGGTTGTCATCATCGTCATCCAAATCACATGATCTTTGTGGGCCATCCGAATCATAGTTAGCTTCAGCCTCATATCTAGGCGGTTGTACGGAAGGTCCTGCTTGATTACCAGCCTCTTCTTCCCTCCTTAGGCGCTTACGCCGGGGCGGTACAACTCGGGGGGCATGTTCTGCCTTTCCTTCGATTGCCAATTTTCAGGATGTGGGGGCTGTGGCCTGTTCCTTGGTGCTGGGGCTTCATTCCATTGTCTACGCCTTGGTTCGACTGGGCTCAATTTGTCAAACACACTGACGGATCTCTGGGGCCTGGGTTCTGGCTCATATTTTGGAGGAAAGTTGTCCTCCATGTTAAATGGGGCCTCGGTGGGTCGGCCAGAGGCGTAGTTGGAGGAAATGTCAACTCACACTTGATTACGCTCAAAGAATAACGCGGTAGTTATAGCACAGCTTTGGGGTGTCGTATTCATAGGGAGATGGAAGAATATTTAAAGAATCAAATATTCTGAATTGTTCTCTCGAATGTGTAATAAAATCTAATGTTGAAACGTGAAATTAAAATCAATAATTTGAAGCGGTGGAGCGTCGGAATTCCCTCAATTGGATTTGATCAATCATATCAATTATTCATTTTTATAACACAATTAGAAGCTTTCATCCCGACACTCTAATCGGAAGATATATCGTGAAAATCAATTTAATTTACAAATGTAATCCTAGAATTTAGACTTAAGACATTCGCACAATTTTATTGGAATAAGATCAAAGATCGACCATATACATCAATTATAAGGCAGTAATCAATTCGCAAATAAAGTGAAATTGAGATTAAAATTTAACAATTAGTTTAATTTAACGATAGAAGAAGCATGACCGGATCTATGAAAGATATAATAATTGTTAAACCAATCTCAACAATAAATAATTGAAATTGAAACTCAATAAATAGTTTGATTGAATAATGGAAAAAGTATGACTGAATCTATGAAAAATCTTGTAAATATTAAACCGATTTCAATATAAATTCAAGAGAATGAAAATGTAAATTCTAGTACTGTTTGACAATGAAAAGATCAAATTAAATGAATAAAAGACATGAAATCACAAATTCCAATCGAGTTCCTTCGTAGGTTCACCAAGGGTTTTAGTTCTCCATAAATTTCTTAAGCCAAAGAAGAGAAGAATGGTGTATGGGGGCCTTCTCCATATGTATTCTGCTGTTAAGTATTTGTAAGAGTCGAAAATTAGATGAAAATCACGTCAAATTGGTTTCCAAAAGAGTTCTAATCAAATAGGACAGTTCCTTTCGCACGCGGATTTTTTGTCTCTACACAGCAGTCAGTAATTTAGTTATAACTTTCTCTTCTGATATCCAATTTAGATGATTCAAGATGCATTGGAAAGATAACTCGAAGAGCTACAACTTTGTTAGAAATACATCTTTTCTAATTCGGACTTTTACTATACCAAAAATAGGTCTCTATTTTTAGCTAAAAATCTGGAATATATCTTGTGCGAATTGGAAATTGATTTTGATAATATTCCATTCCTTTTTGACTTCTTATTGCTTCCAATCAACCCTTTGCACTCTCGAACCTTCATCGTGAGTTCCGACATAATTTTTGAGTATTTGCACTTTAGTCCTTGAACTTTCACTTTCTTCCATTCTGGTTATTTTTCACTTATTTCTCATTACTTCCGTCACATTCATCACTTGTCCTGCAAAACATGAATTGTATAAAATTAAGCTATATTCCAACATATTAATCAACAATTGCTCATATTTTGACAGTAAAATAAATATGTAAAACGTACTTATCACCACTTCTCTTTCCATTGGACTTCCTCCACTGTTATGCCTGGGAGGGCGAATTCTTTGACTTTGTACTTTTTCCGGCTGATATTGCTCCTGAGGAACATAAGGGGGAATTGGGCGACCTCCCTGGCCTTACATCTGTATCAGCAACTCTTGCATTGCCAAATTTTGGTTGGTGGTGCTCTTCATATTGGTTGTCCTTGTCGCCATTTCTTTAGTAAGTTGGGACGCCAACCTCCTTCAACCTCGTCTATGGTGGTGATGGGGTCGGCGTCGGGCCGCTGGGGCCTCATTATCAGTTTCCCTTGTTCGCCTGGGAGGGGCATCCTCTTTTGAACTCATATCTCTCCAAACTCAGAACCTTAAATATTTTTCACCTCTGGGGGCTTCATCTTGTTCTTTTCACAAGAACAAATCATTTTTTGAAAGGGGGTTGTCCAAAATATCTTCTCAAACAGCTTTTTCCACGAGGTGCTCGTGGTTATAGTGTGGTTTCCCACAAACGGTGCCAATCTGTTGATCCCAAAAAATGTTGCCAACAGATGTCGGGCCCACTCGTGTACACGTAAGCTTAATCCAACACGTTAATACCGATCGACGGTCATGATGGTTCCAGAATCTGAACGTGGGAGAAGCTCAACGACACGAGACGTCTTCGTTCGGGTCTCCGACAAGATAAACAGAACATGATTGTATAAGAAGCCAATCGATAAAAAACAAGATTTGTACTAGAAATGTGCTGATAAAAGAGAGAATAATATTGCTCCAAGTATTTAGAATTTCATTAACATTTTTGTGTTACATGGTGGGGGTATTTATAGTGTTACAAATGAAATAAGGACCCTTGGATCAATTTACATGTGGCGTCATCTCCTTGGCTAAGACATCAAGTCCTAGCCATCAAGTTGACACTCCTAACCTTACAATACATTAAATGTTCTTACATTGACAAGCCAAGACACAAATAAACTTTACAGAACAATCACATCAATCATTCAAATTAAAGATCTTCATCATAAGCAAATCTCCACATGTGGGCCATCGCTAACTGCTGAAGAGCCTCGGATAGTGAATGGAGGTGCCCTAGGCCTCAGATAGTGCATGGCCTCGGAAAAAGTTCCTCGGCTAAGCTCCGAGCCTTGGTTAACGCGTCAGAGGCCAGGAAAACACATCATGATTCAATTGGGCTGGTCCTACCATTCAAATATGATGCCACGTGGTGATCCTATTTATAAGTCGTAACAATATGCATAATTTTTACTTGGCACTCGAGAGAGAGAGAGAGAGAGAGAGAGAGAGAGAGAGAGAGAGAGAGTAAAATTGTGTTCTTGCTTATAAAGTTTGGAAAATTGATTAGAAATAATTATATAATTGAGAATCATATTTGACAGTTAGATGAAATCATAATTATAGACTTTCTCACTTGATTAATCTACTAACTTGCATTTATTTATTGAATTCGTCACCATATTAATTTAAAAATATTGATTATAACATTCATTCATCTAGATAAAATAGATGCTATATGATTATAGTACTTAATAGAAATTTGAATTACAATCCATGTGGGTTAGCTACTCTAACTCCATTATTATATTATAAAACTTGATACCGTACACTTGTAATATAAATCACGTTACAGAAAACGCGTAACACATGCTTATAATTAACTTATCAGTGATGATACCATACAAATTTTCTTTTCCTGATTCCTGATCATCATATCATCAGTGATGTTTAGGGTCTGGTCCTCCTGGACTATACCGCACGGGATTATAATGGCTTTCCACACTGCTGTCTCCTTCATCTCCAACCTCAACCACTTCTTTTCTCTCAATAATTTCTTTGAAATATTCAGTTAACTTCATTCTCTTTTCGAAGGATTCATCGGGCCGGGCTTCTAACTTGACTAACATTGCTGACAGCAATATAAAGCATAAGAAGAATTTCCAGCAACCCATTTTCCTCGAAGAAGTTGGGAGCATAGCATGTCAATAATCAGATGTATATATATATATGTCGAGAGGAGAAAGAGAGTATTCTTCAGTTGATGATGTTCAAACAAAGTGCGGGCTGTCAAATGCTTGCACACATAATTTCTTGTCCCATCTTGATTTGTTGTTTATCGATGTGCATGTGTTCGAATCATATATAGTTATCAGAGGATAATGCGATCTAGCCAATGTGAGCTTTCCATGGTTCAACGTAGTCCCGGCAAAACATAAAAGATTATCTGTATATGAGAAAAAATGTATTCCAATCTCCATTTTAAATTCTGACTTTCTAGTGTTTGTCTAGTCAGCTGCTTTTGGCCTTCTTACCGTTTGTGATGTTGAAAAGCTAAAAAGGTACTGTCCTTAATTGAGATGAAGCTTGTTCCTAACTTTTTCCTATGAAGCATTGAAAGGTCGCCATCTTTATTTATTTAAAACAATAGCCGTACTCAGACGTAGATGAACTTAGAATGTTTCAGCATTTTGATTCTCATTTTGTAAAGGAAAATAACTAATATGTATTCAAATATTGGGAAAACTAGGCATCCTCGATGAACCCTTAGTTTTGGCGAAGAACAAACTTTTCTTGTAGAGTTATGTTGCATTTGGAACAAGCCTCGTTTGTTGATCTCGTCACGATGCATCTAGAACAAAGGCACCTTGACTCGATAATTTCAACTTGAATCGACCAGTCCGCTTTATTTTTCAGGTTCAAACAAATTAATACTTTTTTCGGTTCTTTCTAGGCACAAGGGATCCTGGGATGGAAACCATTTTCACGTCTCTATATGGATGATGGTAGAATCACTGTTTCCAAGCAATAACTGGTTCTTGAGAAATGGAGGACTAACGAAACATTTTCTCGTACAACCACGACAACAAATAATTAAGGCTTGGTACTAAAGAACTTGGGTCGGCTACTTAAAACCTATTTCGTCACCCTCTTAGGTTCATTGTTTGATTTACTCAAAGATCCAATACAACTATATCCATGACAACTATCGGCAGCCAATATTGGCCACGTTATTGTCTAGTGTACTACACGACCAGTAAGAAGCACTACATGTAGTGCTTAAAGCTGTAGTTTTTAAACTATCTGTGCACTAAAAAACTAAAGAGAGATCTGCCAAAGATGATGCTGTCCTTTCTAATGAGAATCTTGCTTGGTGGTTCAATATTCTTGCTAGCTAGATCCTCAAAAAGGTAAGAGAACACATTACATGTATACGCAATATTCTTGTCATTTTCATGATAGGAAGTTGACTCATGGACAGACGAAAACGAACTTATTAATATTTTTTCTCGTTTGTGGTTTTAGAATGAACTTATAAAGATAATGGAGGGAACTTAATGGTTCATGACATTCAACAGAACCAATTGAAACCAAGAGACTAATATTTGTTGATAATCTTGGTATGATCACTTGATTCTGTTGGAAATGATGGTGGGCTCGAGCAATCACACGCAAGACAACACTTCAAGACAAATTTATTTCTTGAACAATGCGTTTCTTTATTTTGCGTTCTTGATACATTCCATTACTTAATACATATGTAACACTCCTATTTGTATTTTTAAGAGGAGCATTATACACTTGTATCTATATCGATCACATTTGAACAAGTATGCATTGATACAGGTATTCTAGTCTCTGGCATGGATGAACTCAGGATTGAACTAAAAGAAAATTTAACCAAGCTAATATGTAAAAAAAAAATGTCCACGTATAAAAAAAAATTTATACAACAAAGATTTTAATGGTCTAAGCCTCCTTGGGCATAAATCTGCCCGTTGTCACTGGGTTAATAGATCTTATATGAACGATATTTATTTAATATTTCTTTTTTAAGATTCAATGGTAGGGAAGTTATTGTAAATAGCTTGTTGCTTTGGTCATGGCAAGTTATAGTATTCCGACATGGGGTTATATGCTATTGGTTGTTTGAAGGAATCCAATTGGTTGTTGAGTTCGGATGTGATAGGGTCATGATACACTTAGGCCTAGGTCCTAAGCTATCATGTCATCTTCTTGATCAGATGGTTTGGGTAGTGCTATCGTCATGGAGGAACACTTTCTTTGTTATGTCATGATGTCGTTTCCACAAGACGTCTTCTATAGTCCAATTCCGACCTTTATATCGTGTACTAGACCAAGGTGTCGAGCTGATGTGTCCAGATTCCTTGGCAAAAAGGCTCTTTTGATCATGTCAAGAGAAGCCCTCAACTTATGTGACATTGCTTTCAAATTGACAACAACTACCTTTAACATTTTTCAAATAAAGTTTTAATAACAATTTCTGGAGAGATTGGTGGCAACCAAAGTTAAAATTCAAAAGAACTACAACTAGCTGTGGATTGGAGAAATTTCAAAATGAGATGCTTTAAAAGTTCAATAAAAATGATGTAAACATCTTATTGAGGTAGAATGTGTCCAGTAAATATCAAAAGAAAATACTGCTAATGGAGTGAACCTTTTCAATAATGTTCCTCTACAATCATAGAATTCTTACTCCTTCAAATCTTATGTCATACGATGATCATGAAAAGTAAAATATTCGATGAGGAAGACAATTATTTATTGTAATTTTTACATGCATTGTTTGTCAAGACTCCCAACTTAATCCCATGTTTGACAAAGTTAAGCTAATGAAATTTCTTTTTTAGAGTATGTCTGATATTGATTTTCATAATTAATTATTTGACCGTTTGCAAGGAAGTTGGGTCCCACCGATGAGTGAAATGGTCAAAAATGACGGTTGAAACAGTATAGCTATTTTTGGTAGTTTAACTATTGAAATTCTGCTTAAAATCAATACTAGACATGCTCTGAATCATACATTTCATTGAATACGTAATTTTTATCCATACATTTTGCAATTTAAAAAAGCTTTATCAAACAGGGGCTAAATACCAATTCTCAAACGTGTACCAATCAAACAATTGAAGAAAACTCAACTTTAAGGGAAAAAAAGATAAATGCACTAAGTTGTCAAATGAATTCATATCCTCCTTTATTTCCTTCCCATATCGTTATACCACAAAACAATATATAAATAAAAAAAGTGGACTATTGTATGATCAGTATATCTATCTAAACTCTTTTCTCAGAATCTTGTGCATTGAATCAATCTTCTCATCATCGGCTTTTCGCTTTCGATTATTCCAAGAAAAGGAAGGAACAGAAATAGAAGAGGGCGGCTGAATATCCATGAACTGGACTGTGGAATTGTAGAGATAGGTAACATCCCTAAGAGGCAACCTTAACCTCCTCTTCGTAAAACACTGGATTTCTCGAGTACTCGGGCTGCTTTCATTTGGAGACTTCGGCGGGATATTCTCTTTATTATCACCATTGTCAGACTGACAATTTTTCAGCTCCATTTGTGATGAACGAGAGTTTCAATTGGGGTTTGAGCTGGTTTTCGCGAGTTATTTGTAGGTGGGAAGGAGTTGAAATTTTGGAGGGATTTTTTTGAAATGAATTTAATTACATTTCCTACGTTTCTTTATTTCTTCAAGTTCGAAAGTTTGTTTAGAAACTTTCAGTGTAGGAGGGAAATTCATTTTCCTTCCATTTGATTTTTAGAACTCTGAAATCTGAACAAATTCATGAGCAATGGTGGGAGGGGGGAAAGAAGAGGAGGGAAAATTGAAACTAAAACTTTTGATTGGACGGAGGGAAAAAAGCGGACAAACGCAAATTAAGAAAACGGAAAACATGGTTTTAATTTTGACTTTGACTCGTCTCTTTAATTAGTAAAATCTTAAAGAATAATTTTATCGAGTAAGACCATCTGCAAAAAACTCTCTATTTTTAAAGAACATATTTCATTATTTGGAAAACATTTATAAATTTAGCTTTTATTCTCATTCTTCTACTCATTTTGAACCACACATTTTTCAATAAAATAATCTTGTCCATCACATCAATAACTTTTTTCTCCTTTTTCAACCACACATTCTCCATCAATCTACTATTCCAAACTACATTATTTCAAAATAATGTGGCTCAAACACACCCTTAGAGAGTTAAACGTTTGAAACACTCTAACAAGCTTTTTTATATTTAACACTAAATTTTATTACTCCCAAAAAATATTTATTATTATTTTTTATCTTTTATTTTAGCTAATTTTTCTTTAAATTATTTTATTGTTTTTCTACATTGAAAATTAAAATACTTTGAATACATTTTATTATATAGAATGAGCAAACCTACCTTCTAAATTTAAAGAGTCTCTTAGAATATGATTTTAAAGGTTGAAACTAGGTGTGGACGTGGTTCCATTTGGTTCTGGTTCCAAGAGAACAGAATTGAACCACGAACCAATGATTTTTTTGATAATAGAACCAAATAGGTTTTTTTTTAAAGATGCGGAACCGAACTAAACCATTTGATTATGGTTCTATTTGGTCGGTTATAGTACTATTACTTAAATTTTCAGATTTGTATCATATCCATGAGTTGCTAATATATACTTAAATAAAAAATATAAGCATCAGACATTTAACAAGTTCAAATTATCAATAATCAAGATCATAAAAGTTTAAACTAACAAACAAAATATAAACGAATGAGTCATTGCGAGAAGTTAATAATATCGAGTTCTATTTTCATCCTCCGTCCAATCAATTCCTTTACATGAAGCAGTTGACCTACACGAGAAAATGAAATATGAAAGTGAAATATAAAGTTAAAACTCGAAACTAATAGGCATGTGTTTTCACAAAATGACCAAACCGAGTAACTTAGCCCTTAACCCGTTACCATCAGATAAGCATTGAACTTTTAATACTCCATTACTTATGTTGTAACTTTGAGAAACTCTACAAACATAAATCAAAATACACAATTAAAAACAAGCAAAAATAAATTTAAACCATTTACAATTAATAAGATGCAACGTAATAATATTTTATAAAATAAATTTTAACAGATTCAATTTCTTCATAGAACTCCGCCTCCTCAATGCAAAATCAAATTCATATAAAAAATAAAATTATAAATTAAGTTTGGTTCTTGGTTCTAGAATCAGAACCGAACCAAAAATGTTCGAAGAACCAAACTATTAATTTTTTTTGTAGAATCGAATCGAACCGCTTGGTTTGGTTCGGTTTGGTCTGGATGAAACTTTAAAATAGAGATCATCGCATGTTTAAAAAGTCTCTTAGAGATACTCTAAGTAACTATATTTTATTTATTCAATTAAATAAATCGTGTGATTTTATATTTAAATAAATCTATTATTTAATATCATATAATTGTCATTTAAACTGTTGTTTAACATTAATGTTGATTAATAATATTATTAAATATCTAAAATTAGAAAAACCAAGACAACAAATTGGAAGTGGTTACCAAACAAAATTAGTAAATTTTGATTAAAAAACATATAAAATACGTGGTTTAAAAATTATAGATATCATGAAATGTGTTGTTAATATTAGCCATTGTTTGATAAGAATTAAAATCGAGATTTTAATCAAATCGAAATCAATAATTAATTTTAATCACACATTTCATGAAATCTAACTCTTTAACTACACATTTTATCAACTTCTATCAAAATTTGCTAAAATTTAGATTTTAATTCTCATCAAACAAGGATTTAATTATTGATTTTGATCTAAATTTTAATTTGATTTTTTAGCTGAAACAAATAGGGCCTAAAAAAAACTGATATTTATAAACAACTTTATTTTGTTCCAATGATAAACGAGCATCTCACTTTAAGGGCATGTTCAGTAGAGTTTAAATATGATTAAAATTGAAAAAATAGTCGTTATTGTTGATTTTTATTAGACAGGTGAGACTCAATAACATCTATATTTTCAATTTTAATTAGATTTTAATATTTACCAAACGAGCACTAAATTGTTTAAATCTTTGATTCCTCTTAACTTACACCCATGGGGGGATATGGAGGGAGGCTGCACTGGACTTCAGCCCAGTACAACTTGGCCCAAAGTCTATTTTCCTTTGTAACTTTTCTTAAAAAATATATTTTGACCTAAATTTAGAATTAACCCACTATCCACACTCTTTCATATTTGCCCACTTTCAACTTAATTTCTTAAATGGACCAAAATTTTGAATTTGGGCACTTCCAAATCCTTTGCTCAAAATAATAGAACTTTCAAAATTTAATGTAGTAAGTGAAATACAAAGAACAAACTTATTTTTGCTGCAGTTGTCCAAAGAATTATAATCCAAATGAAAGTATAGAATTAGATTAATTGATGTTTTAACCTCTCCACATTAGAAAGTGGTTCTATGTTAGTAGGTTTTTTAGGAAGAAAATTATATAGTGAAACTAACCATACATATAAAATAAGGTGACTAGGTGAGGGAAAACAAAAACCAGTGAAAAACTTAAAAGTAATTAAAATTTAATTTTATGTATGTTTCATAATTAATAATTATATTTATAAGTTAAAAAATACTTATTGGCCATGAAATAGATGATATTATTAAAATAGGTAACTTGCTTTATATTTAACTTTATTAGTAGAAATAAAATATTTCTTAAAATTTCATTTATTTATAAATGAATATTATTAAAAGTATATTATTGAAGTGAATCAAATATAAATGCGAAATAAATCCGGTTTCTATGGACTCTCAATATTCTTTGACAGTTTTACCACTTCAAGTGGGGATTAAAATGTGTTGATATAGAAGACTAATGCCTACATTAAATAGTATTTTCAGAATAGTGTTTTGACTAGAAACTTTTAATAGCTAGAATTACTCGTCCTTTTTAGACCTTGAGTCTTATAATAGTGCTCAATAGGTTTTTCTTAATTTTTTATTGGTGAGCATACATCATTCATTCACGCCTATCATGCTTCCACACATTTTAGACTCATATTTTCGAGCTTTCGTAAAGTCTCCAAGGGATACGGTATTCTTGTTTAACTCGGTGAAGATGGTAATCCATGGAGACGACCCATATTCAACACGCCCTTTGTCTTCTTGCACGGGATGAAATGTGTTGACTAAGAAAAGCAGTCCATCGTCTCCTCACCGTGGAATTCAGTTTTAAAGCTTAGAAGCCAGATTACACTCGAAATGATGCATTATTTCTCAAATCTGATCCCGTTAACCAGAACTATGTCAAAAACATCTTTATTCTAGAGAGCTGATTGTGTTGGGAAATTATTTAATGTGTCATGTGGGCCAACATATTAATTAATTGTATATAAATGCCATCAATTGATCAAGGCAGGTTCTGCGCTAATTAATTTTCTTGATGATTTGACATGGAGAACGTGACAATTCATAATAATTTATAAAGTTTAAGTTTCATGAAAAATTCAACAGATTCTTGATCAGCCTTTTGAACCTCAAGATGATCGCTGCGATTCATGAATTGTGTACAGAGTAATAATGACCCAAATGAATTAAGTATGGAAAAAACCTTCATTTCATTTTCCAATTTTCTAAAAATATAGCTTAATTTGTTGTTAATGTTTGTATCTAAAGCATTTTGCTGTTTTTTTTATTCAAGAATAAACTCAATCTTGGTCTTTATCTATGCATGTGGGAAGGACTGATTCCCCATAGCGGCTTTCTCTTTATTAAAGTGGTCATGAAGACCTTGCCAATGATGCAGTGGTAAAAGTTTTTTTCTGGTCAAATTTTATTTTTAATTGTACATTTTATTGGATCGATAATTTTTATTCATTTCTAATCACATGTTTCATGAGACCCACCAATTTATAATGTTCAAAAGCTTTGTCGATTAGGGGCTATGTATTACAAATTGAACAATACCATTTGCATTGAACTTTGATAAATTAACAAAGTACAGTCAATGATGAATATTTACATTTTTACTTTTTCTTTTCTGGAAAAGAACAAATAATGAATACCAAACACATGGAATAAAAGACACTGAAAAAAGGTCATGAAACTAACCTCCCAATACAAACCACCACCACCACCACCACCACTTGTCATCCATGAAATAATTGAAAAAGAATATGATGACTGGTAAACAAAAAAATTAACCACACTCATCTATGAATTAAAAGAAAACTTCTCTCAAAATGGAAATGAATAAAAAAAAAAAAAGGCTTCTTAACAATCATGAGTTCCCTTGAATGAATTTTTGCAGGCTCCTCTTCAATTAGTAATTTCCTCCAGTAATTAAAATTCCTGCATGATAGGGAATAAATTTTAAATTTTAATGAAATTATTTTTTTAATTTTAATTTCAAGATTGAAATTTAGTGTTTCTATGCATACACATCATGTTTGTTGAGAAATAGAACACAAGTCGATGGTATCTCTTTCATTTTGTTATTTAACCCCTCTTTGGTTTAAATAAAAATCAGATTTTAAATAGATTTTGATAAACGTTGAAAAAATATGGGATTGAAAAATTGATAAAAGTTGTGGATTTCATGAAATGTGTGATTAAAAATGAATCTGAAAAAAAGAAAAAATTAGAAAATGGGGGACCAAACGGGAGCTTAATACTTTCTAATCCAATCCTGTTCACTAAACATGCACGGAATATGAATACGATCTAGTACCTTGGCAATAATGGCTCAGTTAACTTGTTGTTCTTCAGCTGGTCTTGGTGGTGATCTTGGGGTACCATCTTCACTCTTCTTGAGATTTTGATGATAATATATTTGCCTCAGTCTCTCTATTTCCTTCTTCAATGCTTCTTGATGAGCTAGTTTCACACGAGTGAACTTTCGAATCAATGCACTTGCATTATATTGGAACAAAAACTTGGATGTACAATTTTCCTTCTGACAATTTGTTTAATTTTCTATACATAGATAAATCTATTCGTTCTGGACATGTATGGTAGATAGTACTAATTTTGCAGTCGGATTCGTGTTAAGACTTGAACTTGTTCTTCTTACTTATAAACTAATTATCGAATTCTATCCAATACAGCATAAATTCTTACCATCTTTGAAGAGTTTATCTTGAGCCAAAGCTGCTAATCTTTGCTTGAGAACACTGTTATCCACATTCAACACCAAGCGTTGGTGATCCAGAAAAGCAACCCTTGGGGATAATACTGAAACTTCAGCCTTCACATCAAGCCAATGACTTAAGTTTAATTAATTAGGAGAGCATAATTAAGAAGAATAATTATTAATTTTTTGAAAAAACTCATGTAGCGCAACCAGTTAACTTACTCGAAGTGAATTTACACTGCGTTCTAGTTCAGATATATACTGTAATTTCCTCACTCGGGACCTTTGCGCAGATTTCCGATTAGCCAAGATTCTGATATGTGATCACACAAGAACGATAATTAATCAGAACTTTTCTATAATTGCGTGTTAAATTATTACATGATAAAAATATCAAACATGCCATAAAAAGTTTTGTAATGATGATTACCTCTTGATCTTTTTTGGATCAGAAATCTTCTCATTTGAATTGTCTGAAGTTGCATGTTGAGCATTTTGTTCCTCAGATTTGCTTGAGCTATACACCTCCTCAGGTTCATTCTTTGGCTGATGCAGCTGTTGATCATGTGGACCTTGTTTATCATCATTAATGCTGTTATGATCAGACGGCGACGAAGGACTCGAAGATGACAAAGTGGGTCCCATCACAATATCATCGGTGAACATAGACATGAGCTGATCATCATCAAACCTCTCAAACTCACTAACATTCCCAGAACCAGCAGCTATGGATGATCTTCTGCATTCTTGCACCATTGGTGCTTCAAGAAAAGCAATTGACTCACTAATAGACCTCCGGTGGCCACGGCGCTGGACAGATGAGAAGTCGAGAAATTCGTCGACCCACGAAGGATCTTGAGGAGTAGTAACATTATTTGTTGCCAAAATTTCCATGGAAGACGTCTTCTGGTGAGAAAAATCATGCCAATTTTGAGTCAAATTTGGCACTTTTGGAGGTAAATTATGTGCCATAAGTTTCAAGAATCTATGAATCAAAGAGCAAAGCTAAGACAAACCAAACCAAACTACAATTTGTGCACAAGAGGACCTTTTATACTCAAAGTCACATGGTGTGAGAAATGCTGAAGGGAAGACAGCTACTACCACTGAAAACAATTTATAATGAATACAATTTGTTCATTCCCATTGTTGAAGTTTTAAGACGAGAGAGTTAATTGGTATTGTAGCCCTATTTATGAAACTTGTGCATTCACGTATCGAAAATTGATTTTGTTTCAAGCATGATGTTACATGATAAAAACAAGATTTAAACGAATGTAATCCCCGGACTACGACTTTAAGACAATATGATTAACAACAAAAATGTCGAGGTGTGGTCTAGGCAATACTCTCTCTATCTTTTCTTTGTTTCTCTCTCACACACAACACACACTGTGATGGTGGGGTCACATGGGGATAGATTAGGCCAGCTATCAACAGCTGGAAGGGGAAGTTGAGTCCCAACGGTTTTACTGGGAAAGTTGCATTTTTTAATTAACCAAGTGGAATCAGAAACCACGTGCTAGTGTGGCCTCCCGGTAACTTATAATTATATAATTTTCACATAATAATTAAGAACATTCCTCTGCATCCAGTCTTCCTGCAATCCCTTGATCATGGCCGCTGGATCAAATCACATGGCTGTCATCCTTTGATCAAATTACTGCCCGTCTGTCAATTTTGCCAGTTCAAAGTAATCAAGAGCATGTTCTTGGAAATACTTGGGTTGTACTATTATGTACAGTTATGTACATGCATTTAGAAAGAAAATACACAAGATGCTCAGAAAAAGTTATTCAATAGACAAATGAATACAATATTATTCAATGAAGTGTGTTCAATTAATACACTTGAAGTAATATAGAATTTTTAAAGTGAAACGCAACGAACATACACGAATGTTTATATATTCAACATTTTAAAATAGAGTAATGCTACAGGAACCTGCTGGGTTACCTGTAGCATTACCCGACCCCACGCCCCCCACTCACAGTGGGGGGCCCCGCCCCATTATTTAATTCACCCTGGGCCTCCCTCATTGTGAGGGGGGCGGTGGGGTCGGGTACTCGGGCGTGTACCTTTAGCAAAATTCTTTAAAATAAATATTGCTAATTCTGATGGAGCTATATGTTATTTCTAGAAGGATGAAAGAAATTAAAATTTTAAATCAAAACGTTAGGTATATGTAGTATATATATGAACTCTCTGAACCTCCCGCTATGCACAAAATATTTGGTGTAACTTGAAAATGGTTTGATTGATGGAGTTCTATTGTTAATGGTAGACAAGGAGAATAGTTGAAAATGTGGGTTTTAGACGGATGAGCTGTGGAAAGTGAGAGTGCTTGTAAGGGATCATGTGTTGCCATGTGAAGTGTTTACATGCCCTAAGCCTCCTTTTCATCTCCAATCTATATCCACATGTAGGGCATGGGTCCTTTATGCTCTCTATTTCTAAGCACCTTCTCTAAACAAGAATTTATGCCATTTACTATTGCAACAAGGGGCGGAGCCCAATGGGGACCAATGCATGCCTGAACTTTTGGACATAATCAAAAGGAAAAAATTCATAAATAAGGTGTCTGTCAAATACAATTTCATTTTTATCTAACTTTTTTTAACTTTTCAAAAATCAAGTGGTAATTCTGATTTTTTTAATTAAATAAATGATTAATAATATTTTTTTAATTAAATATATTAAAGTCACAATTTTGGTCACAATTACATATTTTACCGGTCACATTTTCATCAATCACATATTTTATCGATCACATATTGCCCCTATTTGGCACCCATTCTATTCTCATTATCATTTTTTCTCTTTCTTCATTTCAATCACACATTTTCTCAATAAAATAATATTACACACAAATTTAAAACTTTTCATAATTTTTCCACCACACATTCTCCCATCAATCACTATTCCAAAAATTTTATTCTCCTAAAAACGGGTGTCAAACACCCTCATTACTGATTTGTTACATACTTTGTCGATCACATTATTTATTAGTAACAAATTATCTATTTTATAAGTCAAATATTATTTATTGGTCACAAATTAGTCAATTTATTGGTCACAACCATTCAATTGGTCACGAACCACTCCACTCCACTCAAGTCCACCGCACCGCACCGCACCGCACCGCACCCTACCCTAACCCCACTCCTCCACCACCATCGCCGCCATAACCACCGCCTTCATCGCGCCCCCACCCTAACCCCAACTCCAACCCACTACAACTACTACCGTCGCCACTAATGCGCCACACCTCAAATCACCGCCACACCATCACCCCCTGCGCCACCGCCTCATCGTCACATCAGCAGCGCCCCATGGCAGCCACAGACCGATATGAAAATGTCACCACAACTACCACCACTGTCATTCACCATTAACCATGCAATACCATGAAATAAACACAAATCCCAGCGCAGCGTCACCACCATCAACACCAACACGGCGCCTCCACCACCACGTCACACCTTTCTATGCATGTAGATCTGGATCTAACCGCGATTGAAGTTGTAGCAGCTACACATCGGCTCTGTGCTATGTGTACAGATCCATGCAACTCCATCTCTATACACATCGCTGCTACACAACACCGCGCTGCACACATGCCTGTTGCACAGCACCGAACTGAGTTTCCTGCATGCGGTACTGTGCCATCACCACTGTACGCAGTAGCGCTGCCTATAGGCGATGCTGCGCATGGCGGCGAGGCCGTGAGCACTGTGGTGCTCTTCTGCCGGCGGAGCTCTCTTGGCGACATAGTGGTCCTCCACTCATGGTGTGAGAGAGAGAGGAGATAAGGGAGAGGGATTAGGATTTGAATTTGAAATTGTGGTGGGTGGATAGTATATGGGTTAGGTATATAATTAATTTAATTTTATAATTATTATAAATTTAATTTTTCACCTGATTTTTGAAAAAAATAGTTTTATACCTTATGTTTGAATTTGAAAGTTTAATGGTAGAATTTTGTGTAATTTTCCCTAATCAAAATACCCACCTTTTTCATTTATTTTTATTTTTATTTTAATTTTTGTGGAATTGGCCCAACCAAGAAACCCAAATTCAATACAATTATTCAACACATACCATTCAACTCTCAGTTCTCACTCATTCCGTTATTCGACTTCTGGGACATAAACGAACTCTCATAGACACTGCACTAACGGACTTCTCAATCTCCTCCATTTCGCTCCGCCATTCGACTTCTCAACCTCTGACAACTCTCACTCGACGCTACCTGCCTCTAATCATGGAATCTCTTGCGATTCTTTTCATTTTCGAGCCCTAGATGGCAGTCGACAAACGCCTTCGATTCCACTGGTGATTCAACAGAGGGCAGTACGGCAGAAGGAGAATGTGAATCCCCCAAAGCAATCTCGTTTCTTTTTTTCTTTTTATTTGTTATTTTGAATTTTTTTTCATGTTTCAAACTTTCAAACTTTTTTTTTTTGTAATATGCAATGAACTTAATATTGTTTTATGAGTTAGATGGCCTATTATGATAACCCAGGAATAACTAACAAGAGGGGGAGGGGGTGAATTGATTTTTGAAACTTTTTCGACAATTAGTTTCAAAACTATTTAATGTATAAGATATAAATGCAAAGTGTAATAAGAGAAGTGAATATGCATATTCGATAAATTAATTCAAGTATTGTTACTTAAGTAGATATAGCACAATATAAATAGAAATTTAAAGTAAAGTGCAATAATGTAAAGTTGACAAACGAATTTAATGGGGTTCGATACGCAATGTGTTTTACGTCCCCGTTACCAAACTCTTCGTCATGAGTAAGGTCAAATGCACCATAGTGGTAACTTACAACTAAGGAGTGTCAATCTATAAGTGACTTACAACAACGAGCACTTAACCTTAAGTGACTTACAACAAAGGGTATTTATCTTTAGATGACTTACAATAAGGAACATCTATTTTTAACAACAATCGAGTTTTCGCAAGGCTCTCGAAACCACCAAAATATAAATGATAATTTTACAATTAAAAGAACTCTCTTAACAAATGATATAATCAAGTCAAGTATTTAGGGAGTTGGAATAACACTTCAATGGATAGCAAATAATAAAACTCAAGTGTTTATGTTGTAAACTTTGATGAATAATGAAATAGTTTGTATCTTGTATCAAAATTTTCAACTTATGATCTCTCTTAACAAATAATGCGGTTAAGTATGAAGAGAGATTTATATTTCAATATAAGTGTTGGCAAAGAAAACCTTTTATCACGAATTCAAAATAGATGAGATTGAGAAGTTTTCCTTATAAAATAGAATTCTTGATGAAATAGGTAAAACTAATTTGATCAATCTAGAGATTTTTTGTAATAAATGAAATAGAATATAAAATTAAGTAAGTTCAATGATTTCAATAAATATAGTCTTTTCATTGCTCTTATAAGTTGTTGAAATTAAATGGAAAAGAGAGGGTTATTTATAGATCAAGATGTTGAAAATCAACAACTTTCGGTTGAGCATATTGGGCATTTCGGTCTACCGAAATGGTGAATATAGCTGTTATATATTTTAAACCGTTGGAATTTCGACTGAATAGTTCTGTCATTTCGGTCGAACAGAAGTTCGGTTGACCGGTGTATATCGAAGTATACAAATTTTGGAAATTAATTTTTATATCAAAATATTCATTTTTCTAAAATTTATTTCATATTATAAATCAAATACATTTTTATGCAAATGATGAATTATATAAATAATTTGAGTTGTATGCACTTGGTGAAGATTGATGAATCGATACATTTACATATGAATTGAAGTTTCAATAAAGAACTTCTAAACTCTTAATCTTCAAAGTTTTTGTTCTCTTTGAGTCTCTTTTGATCACTTGTTCTTAAATGGATGACGATTTGAGCCTTTGAATGCTTAAAAAGATTTATACATGAAAAACTCAAGAAGCAAGACTTGTAAGAAACATAAGTATCTTGTTTGTTATAATCAAAATAAATGGAGCTATATTAAATCATAGGTCAACATATTAATCTTTTCTTGAGTATTGTGTCTGACTTAAAATCATGTATTAGTTTTGTATTTTATATGGAATTAGCTGTGTGAAATGTCAATTGCTTTTGCTTCCAGCATTGTTGCCTCTGTGAATTACTCTGTGAATTGCTTTTAGTATTGCTCTTTGAATTGTTTTGCTTTTGCTTCCAGTATTGTTGCCTCTGTGAATTGCTATGTGAATTGCTCTTTGAATTGTTTTGCTTTTGCTTCCAGTAT
This sequence comes from Fraxinus americana, assembly GCA_035079005.1. Taxonomy (NCBI): domain Eukaryota; kingdom Viridiplantae; phylum Streptophyta; class Magnoliopsida; order Lamiales; family Oleaceae; genus Fraxinus; species Fraxinus americana. Next base: position 52,927,740 of record CM068706.1, on the reverse strand, counting down.
TTGTCATTATGTGAATTGAATTGCTTCCAGTAACTGGATGTTGCGAATTTCAGAGGGGAATTCTTGATTGGTCGTATTCTGTTGCAAACAAAAAAAAAATGAAAATGCGCTTAAGCCAGTAGTTTATTTGAAAAATTGATCCTAGTCAAATTAAGCAACATTTCAGGAAACAGTGGGAGTTCTATTATATGGTTGAGTGTCACTAGTTTTTGTTCGAGCGTCTGAATCAAAATATTTAATTTGTTCAAGTACAATTTTCTGGATTTTAATTCTATATTATCTTTAGAACTAGATTGATTGAAGCTTGCTAATTTTGCAAGACAAATTGGATATGCTCTTGCTCCTAAGATTTCTAGGGGTGTGATGTTGGGCGCTGACCAATCCGCCATCCTCCACATGCTAGATATTCCTCTTGCTGCAGAGGCACTTAACAGAGCGAAAATGGAATTGGTCAATTTTGTAATCCCTATTCTCAAAGGTTAGTAGTTTACTCTTCAGCGGTGAAAATAATTGTCAATAGTTTCATGTATTTTGACATTTTGCATGCCAAATGGGATATGGGGTAAAATAGATAGCTTGTATCCATCTATTATGCTATTTGAAATCAAGGTGTCATTGCAACAACTGATGTTGTTGACGCGTGCACTGGAGTCAACATTGTAGTGATGGTTGGTGGTTTCCCAGGAAAGAAGGCATGGAGAGGAAAGATGTGATGTCAATGAATGTCTCAATCTACAAATCTCAGGCTTCAGTTCTTGAGAAGCATGTTGCTGCCAACTGCAAGGTGATTGCCTTATATTGAACTTTCTTGATGATCTTTTTTTATAGAATAATGCTATGTCCTTTTTAATATTGTTGTAATATTATATTATATTTTTACCATATTCATGGTCAAAAACTCAAAGTTCGGTATTGATTAAATTGTGTCCGCACTAAACATTATTTTTCACTCCGCCCCTGATTGCAACTCTTTGTAGGAAGCCATTCATCGTCGGTACTTAAAATACGGTTTGCCTTGCCACCAGTAAAATTAATAACACGATTAATATATCTTAGGTATGTAATGACAAAGGCATAGAGTACAAGGCAATATATATATCCTTAATTCTTGCTCGAATGTAAATAAAGTTTAGTCGGTTGTTAAACTTTAGGGTCCCTTCGGTAGATTTCTATATAGGGATAATTTTTATTTTTAAGGTGTTTAGTGTGACAAGACCCTCATTATATTTATCTTGTGAATTAATCCTCCTATAGCCACGTCACACTAATCCCATGTTTGTCGGCCATTATTTCAAGAAAAAAAAGTTTTGAATAGTGTTTTTTTAGAAGAATGTGATTAAAAAATAGGATTTTTTTTTTTTAATTTAAGTGCAAAATATTTTATTATGTGGAACGTGCAATTGAAAATGAGTATGTAAAAAAAAAAAAAATGAAAAGTACGAGAATCAAACAGGGGCTAAATTAGTCAATCCAATGGGGGTGTGTTTAGACCTGATTGGTACAAATTAAAATTTAGATTTTAATTTAAATCAAAATTAACAATTAATTTTAATAACATATTTTATGGATCCCACAAATTTTCAACCACACATTTCATCAACTTCTATTAAAATTTATTAAAAATCTAATTTTAATCCCCACCAAACAAGGGTTGAATATAAGAATTCACTTGATGAATAAAAAAAACACGAGTTGAATTAAAATAAGCAAATTTACTTTTAAATTAAAAATTCACTCATTAGTTTAAAAAAAATTCCCTATAAGTAAAAATTCTTTGTAACTAAAACATTACTTATAAAGAAAACGATCATTTATAAATTTTGTTTAATCACTCGAAGGAAAGGAATTACTTATAACTAAACAATTCACTTATAAGTAAAAATTCAATCATGAGTAAATTTGCAAGCAAGAAAATATACATTTTTTATTTAAAACTTTAAAGAATGTTATTTGTACAATTTTTCTTAATCTAACCGGATAACATATTATAGAGTAAGGAGTGTGATTTAGGTAGAATAAAAAAGGTAGGACAATAGCATTCTTTTGCATGAAAAAACTTATAAATAATATGATTAATATCCACCTTCATTCACCATAATATTATCTACCTAGTATTGTCTCCTTTCAGGGGCGGACGCAGAGCTTCAAAGTTAAGGGGACACAATCAAACTTGAAAAAGACGTTGAGAGAAATTTTACAATCGAAAATTAACGTCCAAAAAAATCACACCCCGTATAATTTTGCATCCGAAAATTTACATGGAATATAATTTTTTCGGATGTAAAATTTCGAAATTTTTTAATGTTATATTCCATATAAAATTTCCTAAAAAAATGATGAAAATTATATCGAGAATTTTGTATCGTAAAAATAATAAATGTTAATTAAATAATTGAATTTTTTTTTAAAAAAAATGCGAGTTAGACGTATTTCTTTAAGACTCATATTTAACGTATTTTTAACTATTTTCGATATCTGTTTGGACTATTCGATATGCATATAATGTAGTTATAGAAATAAGCTTTGACATGACATAAACAATTTGTAGATTGGACTAGCGTACGATCATCAGAGAATTTTTAAAATTAATATGATATCAAAATTCAAATTTATTATGATTTTGCCCCTGTTTAGTGGAAATTAAAATCAAATTTTTAGTAAATTTTGATAAAAAGTTAAACAGCTATGAATTCCATGAAATGTGTTATTAAAATTAATTGTTAACTTTGATTTAAATTAAAATTTAGATTTCAATCGATAGTAAACATGACTTTAAAAAAAAAATTGTTCTGCACAGTTTCATGTCAGTCTGACCCTGTACTAAACAAAACAAAACATTAATATTTATCAGTCAATTTTGGTACATGATCAATATGAATTCATGAAAGGAGGATTTCAGAAATGGAACGAGTTCGTTTTAAGAAAAAGGAAACATAAGAGATAATGTCATTTAGACTATCTTTGATATTTCATTCACTCAATCTTCACAACATTCTTCTCCAATTGTTTGATTTTGGCTTCGCCTATTGCATTTCAGCTATATAAGATTGGAAGAGCTAAGGGTATGTTCTCTTCATCATTTTCAAACTGTTTTCTGTTTTTGATTTTTTAAAACATTAAAAACACGTTCTATTTTCTATTTTTGAAAACTCGTTTTTGAAAACAAGTTAAAAATTTACAAAGAAAATTTGTCGTTTTGGGTATTTTCAGTTATAATCAAATCAAAATTTTCAAAACGCGTTTTGGATATTTTCAAAACAATTTTTCAAAATGTCAAAAAGAACATATTTTCAATAATCTCAAAATGAACATTAAAAATAGAAAACTCATAATGAATTCAAATACTCAAAACACAAAAAAGAACAACCCCTAATTGTTTCGAAGATCTTGTTTTTATTTTTTTAATTTGTTAATCCAACTTTAATAGTAGCAGTTTTATAAGTAAGTATTGTCACACATTCATCAACATTTAGTTAATATATGATATACTTACTCATTTTCATTATCCAAACTGTCAGCTATATCCAATAGACTACAAAACGAAAACATCATAGGTTCATCCAATAGACTACAAAACGAAGACATTATAGATTCAACTATTAAAAACGTCATACAACCTCGAGAAATTACTTAAAATGCATAAAACTTTGACTAAAATACGGCGTCACAACTAAAAATTAAGGCTGTATTGAAGATGAAAACTGAAAAATACGATACAAATTTTAAAAATTAATAATAATATAAAAACCCTCAAATTTGAGACTAGGGTTGGGGCTCGACGGAGACGTACAATACCCCGATTCTTATATGTTATTTTTATATTTAAAATTTAAATTATTTATAAAAATAAAAATAAATAATTAAATATGTAAATAAATAAAAAAATAAGAATATTTTAATTTCGACAACACTCCATCAAGAATTAAAATAACTTATAAAAATTGAAGCACCACTATGTTCCCTCGCGTGCTGCCTCCGCCCCCATTGCCATCCTTCCCCAATGGAAATGCAAAGAAAAATCAACTAAGGTCATAATTTAGATTTTTAGTAAATTTTGATAGAAGAAGTTAAAATTTATAATTTAGAAGATATGAATTATATAATTTAAAATCGAACATTTTAATGTGAACCAAATGGGCTAAAATTTAAAATACTTCATGTTTGGTCCATATTATTTTTTCATTATTATTCTTCTATTCATTTTTAACCACACTTTTTTCAATAAAATAATATTAGGAAGATTACATATTCAAGATAATAAGTTTAGCATATTTCAAAAATAAGAAAACAAGTTTGAAATTTCCAAAATCAAATTTTTATTAAAAATTTTTAAATTTTTATTTATGAAATAAATTAATTTATTATTAAATATTTAATTCTAATATAATATAATTAACACATCCCAACTTCACCACCCCTACCGCTCTGGCGACAGTTCCGATCACCGCCCTACTCCGGCGAACTTTCCGACGACTGTTCCGGCGACTACTCTGATTTTGGCGACCGTTTCGACGTCGATTTTTTCCCGCGACAGCTCCGATCTGGCAGTTGTTCCTATTCCGACGAATATTCCGGCGACAACTCCGCTATACTTTTTTGTACGGTTGACATTTTTTTTTTTACGATCACAACCCAGGTCACAAGTCACAAATCACAAGTCACAGTCCATGTCACAAGTCACAGCTCAGGTCACAAGTCAAGAGTCATAGCCAATATTACAAGTCACAGCACAGGTCACAAGTCACAGCCTAGGTCATAAGTTACAAGTCAAGAGTCACAGCCCAGGTCATAACTCAGAATTTTGTTCACCGCCACCACTACACCAACAACACCCACCAGATCCATCCACCACCATCACCCACTTCCACCCAACACAGCGACAGCACCATACCACTCACCAACCATCGTATCTACCGTCAGTAGCACATCACCGCCTCACCTACCTCCACCCAACACCGCGACAGCACCATACCACTCACCCACCACCGCATCTACAGTCAGTAGCACATCACCGCCTCACCAACCAGAATTATCTGTTCCAACCACCGCACACATCCGCTGCAAAAAAAAAAAAAAAAAAGAATGGATCGTCGATGAGCATAGTGATGAACCACTGCACCTGTCGCCTTGCGCCGCTGAATGGGTGGTGGTTCCGGTGAGGCGCCAGAATTGCTAGGGTGGAGAAGGTAAAGAGACAGGAGAGAGAGAGAGAGAGAGAGAGATGGAGACGAAGAGACGATCTGTCGTTGCTGCGTCTGTCGCCTTGAGCAGTTGAATAGGTGGTGGTTCCGGTGCCGGACGAAGAGTTGGGTACGACGCCAGAAGAGCTAAGGATGGGGAAGGTAGAGAGAGAGAGGGGCGGGGAGATAGAGACGGTAGTTAGGGTTTGTTTGGGGAAATGAGAGGTGGGTGGAGGGAGTTAGGGTTTGATTTATAAATTGATTTAATTTAATCATATGTTTTATTTAGTAATAATATATTAATTAATAAAAACATCTGATTTTGGAAATAACTTTTCCTTCTTTTTTAACCACATATTCTCAATTATTTCAACAGTAAAAATACATTCTTCCCCATCAAATTGTGCACCAAACGGGGGGCATAAAAGGTAAAGAGGAAATGAAAAAAGCTGTAAACCCCTTAAACCCTACTTCTACGAAAGATGCTACGAAGCGGCCATTTCTCGTTAATCAGAGAATGGTCGGTCCACTGCTCCGATCTCTCTGGTACACAGCCACCAGAAAAACCCTCTCCTCTTACTCATCTAATTATCTGAAGCCTCATTTATTCGGATGCGCCTTCTCCACTTCGAGCGCCACTGCCGCCGCTCCATCCACGGCGACTCTGGACGGTCTGTGGACCCTTTCCAGCTGAGGAACGTGGCTGTTATAGCCCACGTTGACCACGGGAAGACCACCCTCAAGGATAGGCTCCTCCGCTAGTGCGGTTCTGACATCCCCCACGAGCGCGTCCTAGACTCTATTAGCCTCGAGCGCAAGCGTTGCATCACCATCGCTTCTAAGGTACTTTTTAATAGACCACTTTCCTTGAATTGTTCATTACATTTTATATGTTTGCTTCCTTATGAATTTCATGGAAGAGGGAAAGTAATTGGTAAAAATAGCAGCTCGATGAATTTTCTGTTTAACTCGACCGTTTTCCCATGAGATGTATTGCACTATCTGTTGTGATGCCAATTTTATTCACTACATTCCAAATTTCTAAAGGGGGGTGATTTTGGTGTTGTATGAATTTCTCATGACGTGTTTGCTTCAATCAATTGCTCTTATAATTGATGAACGTCTAAACAAAATACACATATTTCTATTAAATTGGTTTTTTAGAATAAAAAAATACCAGGTGGTAGTGCCACAAGTTGATCCAGAAACAAGGTTATTCCCATTGATATATTAAAAATAATAACTATATCTGAATAGTTAAGGTGAGGAACTAATCAGTAAGTTTCTCATGTTTTCATCAACTCAATCATGCTACATGTACATAATCATGCACACAATCTTTTACACCCCTCACATGGAGGGGGTCCCACACACAATAAAATATTCGCGCACACTATTCATGTGAGGTAGGTGTACGTACACCTGGTGTACAAACAGCTTTATCCTCATCAACTAGCCTTGTATCTTTGCTCCAAGGATTTGAGATCAAATGGGTAAATTTGTTGTACGATAGACTGGGACAAGTATGAAGTCCATTGAAGTGGAATTGCAAACAATTTTAAATCCTTTGGTTCCTTCTTTATGTTTATTTTTTTAGATGTCTGAATTATATTTACTGATTTCACACTTTCCACTTCTTGACGAGAGGAAGAGAGAGGAGAAAGAGAAGAAAAGGGAGAAATTAGTGAGAATTTATAGGGAAAAATATGAGTTTATTCAATATCAAAGTTTAACTATTGCAATGCGTAAGTCCCCTTTATCAAAAAATTGTATACACAAATAGTTCTCGATGCCAATAGGCTGGGTATCTCCTCTTCTAAGTCTGCATAAAAGGGCAACGTAAGTTGCGGTGGAGGAGTATTCGTGAATTTTGGATTTATACATTCTTATGAAGTGGACTTGCATCATTTTAGGATCTCATGGATTCCATTTATAAGTCAGATAAAATTTCTCCTGGCAGTGATGATAAAAAGGCCGGACTTACGGCTGCCACCATATGGTTGGTAGTAGATTGATGAAATTTTAGATGGTATTTTTTTCTGAGCCAGTGGATGTAGATTTTGTAAAGACTATCATGCCAGTTTAGCATAGTTAATGAAAATATAAATATTTTCACTATCCTGCATGCAGGCCCGGCCTTGGCCCAAGGCTAACTAGGCAGCCGCCTAGGCCCTCATTTAAAAAAATTTCTGGCCCAACGCTGGCCTCAAGACCAATGCAAAACCTACCTAATTTCTCAAAACCCACCTGATTCGTGCGGGTGTTCACAGAAGAAGCAGATTCACAGAAGAAATTACAAGCAATTGATTCTTGTCCCTTAATATCTCTCTCGTCTTGTATATTGTTTTCAAGATTGTAGTTTTCTCCATTGTTCATTTGGTAGAGAATGACGTTCCTCTAATTCGAGGCCCCTATTTGGATGCTAATTGACTTAGAAAAGATAAAATTAGATTTTATGAAATTCTAATTCGATGTCTAATTCTAACCGTCTAACTTTGGAGTTTGGATTCCTCTAAATCTAATTGTCTAATTTGGAGGCCGTATTTGGATTCCTCTCATTCGATGTTAGTGTAGAAACCAGTAAATTGGTATTTTTGTATACAGGTTTGCTGTAAATAAAATTATAGTTACTGTTTGATGCTGAGATGAAAAAGCAAGGTTTTGCATGTAAATTCTAAAAGAAAATAACCAATGAATGTTAATTTTACTTTGGGTTGAGCTAGTAGATTGCATTTGTGATGCCCGATGTTGGATATGTTTTTTTCTCTGTCAAGTTTTGAGCTCGTTTATACTTTAAGACCATAGATCAGCTATTCCATTTGCAGAGCATGTTTTTTTCTTCAGTATTTGGCTCAAGATATCAACGTGTTGGCAACCTTGGCCAGCCACGCTTGAAGTTTTTTTTCACAAGTCAACTCTTGACATTGGCCGTGGGCATCGTGCAGAGAACTTCATGACAGGTTACCAAATGGTATTTGATTGGGAAAATTTAAAGCTGGGCTGGTCCCGTTCGAATTGTGAGTATATGACCTTTTTTACTTGTATAATTTTGCTCTTGAAGCTCTCTTGAACTAGAATATTCATAGTTATTTATCTAAGTTTAAATTTCTCGCTACCAGTCCCCAACCCAAGGAAAAAAGGTTTTTCTTAAAACTAATTGCCTTAAGAAATCGACAAAGTAAAAATTTCAGCAAGCTAATTGTGGTGAATAAATTTCCATGGAGAAATTTCTAATATTCCATTCCTACTTTTACAATATATTATTTCAGCAAATTAACACCCCCTGCATCAATTTTTAAATAGTGGTACTTTTGTAAAAAAAAAATATATGTTTAACACGATCTGTATACATTTTTAAGTAGTACTACATTTGTACAAAATTGTGGTGAATAAATTTCCATGGAGAAATTTCTAATATTCCATTCCTACTTTTACAATATATTATTTCAGCAAATTAACACCCCCTGCATCAATTTTTAAGTAGTGGTACTTTTGTAAAAAAGAAATATATGTTTAAAACACCATCTGTATCCATTTTTAAGTAGTACTACGTTTGTACAAAATTATGTTTAAGGGCATCATTAATTGGCTGGGGCCTCAAAATTCTCGGGGCCTTACGTACGCAAATAGCTTCAAGAGGGTGGAAATTGTACGCAAATAGTTCTTGAAGCGAGAGGGTGGGTATCTCCCCTTCTAAATTAAATTGTTTTGGAGTATTCACGACTTTTTGATTTGTAAGGAGTCTATGAAGAGGACTTGCATAAGTTTTTGGATCTCTTGAATTCCATCTTTATATTGGATAAAATTTCCCCTGGCAGTGAAGATAATAAGGCCGGACTTACGGCTTCTACCATTTGGTTGGTAATAGTAGAATGATGAAACTTTGGTGAGGTATGTTTTCTGAGCCAGTGGATGTAAAATTTGCTTAGGGATGTAGATTTTGTATAATATATCGTGTCAGTGTAGTGGAGTAGCATTCTTGACTTCTTTTTGATTTGTGTAAGCATTCTTATGAAGTGACTTACATTTTTGGATCTCTTGGAATCTATCTATCTTTATATCGGATAAAGTTTCCTCTGGCAGTGATGACAAAAAGGCCGAACTTACGGCTGCTACCATTTGGTCGGTAGTAGATTGATGAAATTTTGGGCGAGGTATTTTTTCTGAGCCAGTGGATGTAGGCTTCGTACAGACTATCATACTCGCATAGCATAATTGATGATAATATATTAATATTTCCTCTATCCCGCATGTTAGTTTAGAGTTTTAACTGTATTACTCAGTTTTCACTTTTGAGGACCACCTTTTATGATTGAAAATTTTGCGCAAATAACTTGAAGCCGGAGCTTGGTATCTCATTTTCTAAATTTGTGCATTAAAGGACAATGAAAATTGTCGTGGTGGAATATTCGTGACATCTACTAGGTAAAGGTGACAAACTTGAGTTGTGTGACAAGCAACTAACTATGATTTAAGTCTGCATTTGTAGAAATCAACTTGACTCGAAACAATGTTGGCAAGAATTTATGGCCGAGTTTCCTCTCTATAAAAAGATTTTTGCATTCTGATTGTTACTCCGGGAATTCTCCAAACCTTGAAGTTTCTTTGCTTTGTTCGTATACATAATTGACTTACCTAGCCGGTGTTTGTTTAGCATTAATTCTTCAGATGCAGAAAAATTCCAACCCTAACATAAGTTCCCTTTTTTATGCCAATATCAATGAGCGGGTCCCTTATTGTTCAAGATGAGGTGATGTTGATATGAGCTAGCAGCTTCATATGCATCTTTTGTCTTCGCTTATTCGTCTCGTGACCCACTTAAAGTTTAGTGGTCCACTCAAATTTTTCTACAGTTTTCCTTGGGCTATGGAATGTGTATTTTAATTTTCTTTAAATTGTGTTTAATGCAACTCACAAAATATCTTCTTAGAATTTGAGCAATTCAGCTTCAGGAGTTGCAGTCTCCCCACAAATGTTGCCAGCTTTCAAAATGAGAAAGTGAGGTGGCAAGCATAAGAAAAGATGATGGCGTAAATTCAAAAATCCTCCCAAAGGAAAAATCTATTCCAAATGTGAATCCGCCTATAGATTTATTTATTTTATTAATGTGATAGATATTAATTGGTTATACGCGTCAGTCGGGAATTTAATATCATTTTCATCAATTTCAACTTCAACTTAGTGCTCCACCACAAACCAAATTTGCGCTTGAATTCTCTACCTTTAATTATAATAGCCACTTGGGTTACGGTGCATCTTATCATGTCATTATTGATCTAGACATGATAAATTCATTAATTTTAGCTTTTGTTTGATTCTCATTATTTCCAGAATACATTTTTATAATATTCATTTCAATAATACGTTTTTCAATAAAATAATATTACATGTAAATTCAAAACTTTTTCGTATTTTTTAACTACATATGTTACATCAATCTGCTATTTTAAAATGCATTCTTTGTCAAAAATTGGCTCAAACAGACGCTAAGTATTTTAGCACGAAAGGATCATTCTAATGAAACTCTAATTAGTGGAAAAAAAATGTCAAATTTAAGGAATTACCCATGACAATATAAATCAATTGGATGTAAATGAATCTTTAACATGAAGGCAGTATTTGACAATTCAATTCATAAAGAATGTTATGCTTGTTAATATTAATATTAATATTAAATGAATCTTTAACATGAAGGCAGTATTTGACAATTCAATTCATAAATATAGTATCGAGTGTTGTAGTAATTCAAACTCGATATGATGTTCCTTTGAATCTAAAATATAGTAGTGGGAAGTCTTTTATGCAAATATGTATAGTTTAAGCAAAAATAAAACGTGAATCTATAATAACTTTACATAAAGCTGAAAAAGTGGCTGAATGTTTACATAATTATGAATCGGTAAGATATGAGTCATAAACATAACATCGTTTTATATTTGGTCTTATATTGAACTATTCAGTTATTTTTGTCAAAACGAAGAAAGTTTAATTGATCTATTTATAAAAAGGATTATGAAGAATTTTTTCTTTTCGTTTTTTCTGAAGATAACGAATCAAACGCATACTCATTAAGATGTACGGCCTCGAACTATAAACTATAGATCGGAAAGAATACACCGAATTCAACTTTCATTTATAATACGTGCTAAAACAACTTATGTATGAATCACCATATATGGACATACCCTGCCACATACATCTTGCAATAGAAAAATAAAGTAGAAAGAAATTTCCAGCATTATGCGTGTAAAAAAAAAAAAAAGAGTCGGACCAAAAGTCTGTACTACACATAAATGAAAAGTTAATGAAGTCATATTGGAATTTAACATATCACGTCTTATGAATGACTTTAGTAATATCACTTTTAAAATATATCTTTTCAATGATTTTTCCGAAACAAACTAGTGTTGTCTACACCATGTTAGGGATGTAAAGACGACTAGTAAGAAATGTGTATTAGTGATGCCTCCGTCGCAAGTTAGAGTAACATGACAATAGATTGGCAAATTATGCGGTACGATGCTTACTATACATGTTAAACCATTTTAGTGTATGCGATCGAAATGTAAATTGATGAGTGTGATTATTAGATGCCAATAAAATTATAATCGACGAATGTTGTTGATGAATACAATTTCCAGATAGTACATATTACAGAAAAGTGTTCACAATGGATAAGTAAAGTAGTGTTCTTCACATTAGGGTTGGACAAAACTTCCGGATCGAACCGGACCAAATTGGATCCGACTCAAATCGAGGAGATCTTTTTAAGTTAAATACCCAAATGAATATCTGAATTGAGAACCGAAAGATTCAGTATGATTCTTGATTCTAGACTAAGAACCAATCTTCATATATATATATATATATATATATATATATATATATATATATATATATATATATATATATATATAAACTTGCTAACTAATTAATTTAGCCCAAACCCAGATTTTCTCATTTCTAATTTTCGGCCCAAACTAAACCTAATCAAATTGACCTAGGTTTTACCGAAATCTATTATTCTACCGTAGTATCGTTTCTATCATTCTAGAGAAATCGAATTGAAAGTTTGGCTACGCTTCTCTTCATTATTAGGAGCTGGCTATCTTCTTCTTCCTGTAATTTTAACAATTAACTCAACAAAGAAAGACAAAAAAGATATCATGAGATTGGACAACGTTATTTGGTAAGAACTAAGATTGAATATGTCATTAGTTGAATTAATATAGCGTTATTGTAAATATTAAAAAATTAATTATTGTATGGAATTCAGAAATTAGAAGGTACCAAATTGAACTGAATGGAATCGAACCCGAACGGTTCCATAATTAAATTTGGACCGATTGTTCCATTTACTAAATATCCAAAAATTCGGATTCTGTTCGATTCTCCATAGAATCGAATCGAATCAAACCACATCCAACCCTACTCCACACTAATGCTGCATCGTGTAAGACTTTAGATTGTCTCAATTTCAGTGTGACAAATTGTCCTTCGACAATTAAAAATCAATGTTCATTTTTCATATCAACAAACGAGTAATGTTACTCACAACCATTGTTGTTAAGCACCAACATAGGTGGTTACATGTATTAAATAATAGATTCATTTAAATGAAAAGTTACGTGATTCATTTAATTGAATGTAGCCAACTAGATTGATACTCTTAATATTATTGTTGCCAAATAATATTATTCTTAATCATATATGAAAATTAATGTATTAAATAGATTACAGAGGCATTGGGATTTAAATTTCTTGAAATTCTGAGTTTGTACATGCAAAACAAACGCGGCGAAGCCATTGATACATGTATTGCAGTTGATTTTTCTACATCTACAAACTGGAAATACAATTTTAAAAAAAAAATTATTATTGGGATCCAAAAGCAAAACAACATAAACCTAATGACTTTTGGAAGAAGAAAAGAATAGACTAGTCTGCCACGCCCTCTTTCATAACGGTGTATTTGTTTGAATTCAGATTCAAATTCAATTCAAGTATTCAACCCCTTCTCTCTTCCCAAAATAATATCTATATTTATAGAGACATAGATATTGTGTGTGTATATACACATACATACGTGAAAATGGGTGCTTACAGAGCTGACGATGATTATGATTACTTGTTCAAGCTGGTGCTAATAGGCGATTCTGGTGTTGGAAAATCGAATTTGCTTTCAAGATTCACCCGAAACGAGTTCAGTTTGGAGTCCAAGTCAACTATTGGCGTTGAATTCGCCACTCGAAGCATCCGCGTCGATGATAAAGTCGTTAAAGCCCAGATTTGGGACACTGCTGGCCAAGAACGGTACATATTCCATTCGTCAAATGGATATTTATCTATATATGTATATGTATGTATACCGGTTAATTGATATCTATGTTTATTTAGGTTTTTTAAGTAAAATTGTTGGTATAGTACAGAAGTTTGAGATCTGGGCTAGTGGTGTTTGAGTTTATTATGGTTAATTATGTGAACTGATTTCTGGTTTTAGTGAATTTTTTGGTGAAATGAAATGTGTGTTCCTATATTAAGAAGTGCTGCAGGAATTTTGATCTGGGGATTTGGAATTAATTTCTTTTTTTACTGTTCTTTGTTATACATGTGAAGTCTAAAGGGGGTTAGATCTTATACTTTAAAGTTTAATCTCGTGGCTTTGTGTAATGACAGAACATGAATAATTTTACACGAAGGGTTTAGTTTTTAGTTGATCTATAAACAATTAAGATCAACCTTTTTTGTGTAGTAGGGTTTTAGCAATGCTTAAGAATTCTTATTGAACAACTAAGCACAAGTGTTAACCTGTCTCCATTAGTCTTCTGGAGGTTATGTCCTTGCGCTCTTTAAGCATCATGTTACTGTTATGATTCATTTTCCTGGAAGCGGCTTCATAGATTGCAAAGGACACCAGATACCTGGGTCAAGTTTGCTAACTAACCGAACTGGTAATATGTTACCTAGAGAAATTTTGGCATCGCGAGTTTGATTTTCAAGGAATCCACCTGCATGACATGTAAACTGCCAACCTCAGTAATTAGTGATATACATTCCATCATTGTTTGTCACTTGAATAATTTAAATTTTCTTAAATATCTTAGTTCTTTAACTCGATTTAGAACATATCCTTTAGTTCAATATTTGTGCTCAACTTGCAACTTTTGGATTTCCGGGTGTGTGAATACTTGCCTTAATGTATGTTTTTTGCTGAAGATATCGTGCAATCACAAGTGCCTACTATCGAGGAGCTGTTGGTGCGTTGCTTGTTTATGATGTCACACGTCATGTTACATTTGAAAATGTGGAGAGGTGGTTGAAGGAACTCAGGGATCATACTGATTCAAACATCGTCATCATGCTTGTTGGAAATAAGGCAGACTTGCGTCACTTACGGGCTGTTTCCACAGAAGATGCAAAGGCATTTGCCGAAAGAGAAAACACATATTTCATGGAAACCTCTGCTCTGGAATCCATGAATGTGGAAAATGCCTTCACAGAAGTTCTTAGTCAGATATATCATGTCGTCAGCAGGAAAGCTCTTGAGGTCGGTGATGATCCAGCAGCTTTGCCTAAGGGACAGACCATTAATGTTGGCTCTAAGGATGATGTTTCTGAGATGAAGAAAGTTGGCTGTTGCTCTGTTTAAAAAAAGGAACTCCATTTATTCTAATGAGATTTAATGATCATGGAGCCGGGGATTTCCTGTTGAACCATTGACTACATTGATTGTTCATTTGTTTGTACCAAAATTTTATCCTTGTCATTGAGGGAAATGGATCTCAATCACTCATAGTTTTTTATCCGTATCATAATCGGCTGCTTTGGGGTGTATTATCATAGACTTAGCTCCTAGAAATCCCTTACACGAGATAAATATTTGATTGCCGTGCATTCCAATTGAGGCCTGTAGTTTGAATTGTATTTACTGTCCTTGGATTGTTTTTGAGTTGTTTACTTAAATGAAAAATGCGTTGAATCTTCATTACTGCTGGAAACTCGGCTTTCTTTGTTAAAGCGTGAATATGAATAATGATATTCATGTAGAGCAGTGATCATTACCCTATGTGATTATCTGTTGAAGTTGGAATATATTTTTTCATTGAATAACTCAGAGCACAGACCTCGCAGCCATGTAGTCTCGTGATCATCATCTAGATGAATAGCATTATTCTTTAAGCATTATTTTTTTAAAAAAGTGCCGACAGGTATTTTTGTTATCACGACCCATTTACCAAATGCAACTTTAGGGAAAATGGTTTTCTAGAATATTACTCTCGAGTTTTTATGCAAATACAAAGACATAAAAAGGGACAAGAGCAATAGAATAAGACACTTTAGAGGTAGAGATCGTGTCAATTCAACTGAGCAGACTCTAGTTATCAACTCAATTTTGGCGCCCAGCCGCCCAAAATTGGCGCAGTTGGATCGAGATTGATGTGTTGTGCGTGTAGTGAATAATATTTTCGAAAATCGGATTGCAAGCATCAACTATATTTGAATAATCAAATACAAAAGAATCGTACAATCATAAGCATTAAAATGCATCTACTAATAAATCTGGTGAAAAACTAAAAATAAATAGGAGAGGTAATTACGAGGACAGGAGAAATAGCAATTTATGATTTCCAATGACTTGGAATCAATTTGATTGTATTGACCAGTATATATAGGCCATTACAAATAGAGATATCTATCTCCCGTAGAATAAATCGAAACTATAGAACATAATCGATCATCAGAAGAAGAATTAGGCCAAGAATTAGGAAATATTACACTCAGGGGCGGAGCCAAGAAAAGACGTTGGGGTGAGCTGAAATTTAATTTGTAAATGTCCATGTTTGGCTCACTAATACTTATAAGTAAATTAATTTATCAATAAATATGTTTTTAATAAATATTTATTTTATTAACTGAATAAAATAGGGAAAGTTACTTATTTTAGTAATAACATCGATTTCATGGTCAAATAAGTAAATTTTTAACTTGTAAATGTGAATAAATAATGGGCCTGTCTGGCCCCGCTTTTATCAATTGATTTTTGGAACGTTGCTTCCTCTGATGGGACCCATGTAAGAGAGAACTAGTCAACAAAGGTGGGCTGATTTGGTGCCCAACGGTCACAAAAATGGCATTTCTTGGCTTTGAACGGTAGGAATTTTAATTATAATCAATCACAGACAGCCTCAATGTATGAAAACTCATATGGTTACAAAAATTTAATTAAATTTAAGCATTCAAATATGTAGATTCTCTTACTACTGAAATAAATTATTTATTTTTCTACTTCAATCAATAAAAATATTATTATAAAGTTTATTTATTTAATTATAAGTGAACTCTTTAAACTTAGTCAAAAAAACATGAACTAAGGTACCTAAATTGGTAATGAGCTTGTGAGTTTGTGTAACATGAATATGCATGAAATAAATATGTAAATTTTGAAGAGACTTTAACAAGTTTGGGTAATTGGACAATGGACGGGCTGAGACTGCAGTTGGCTTGGCTGGATTATTATTCTATTACATTCTACCTTGCAACTGGACTGAATTCGCTTTTATTCTTGGGAAAAATTCATGAGTCAGCGATTATCTTTCAAGAAATAAAAAATCAGGCCCCAAAGGTTAAATTTACAAAACTCAGATTTTTCCATGAATTAATGAATTATATTTTACAATTAATCTATTAAATTAAATATTTAACTGTAATATAATATAATTAACTCACCCCACCTCCACCTCCACTTCCACCATCTCCACTGCTCCGGCGACTGTTCTTCGGCCGCACTTAATTTCGGCGACTAATTTTCGATGACTGTTGGCTGCTGCTTAATTCCGGTAACTGCTCCGATTCCAAGGTCACATATATCTTATTAAGTAGTTAAAAATTTAATTTTCAGTCACAACTTATCAAATTAATTGGTCACAAATTATTTTGATGTCACAAATGAAAAAATTTATAGGTCAAAGATTTTTAATTTGTTGGTCACAGATTAACAAATTTTAAGGTCACAGTTAAATAGTTAGCAACAGATAACTATATAGTTGGTCACGTACACCCAAACCCCTGTCTTTCAATCCCACTACACCACTAATATTGGTCACAGATTGATATAGTTGGTCACATACACCTAAACACCCGTCCGCCCAATCCCAAAACACTACCAATACTTGTCACAAATCGAACCAAATAGTTGGTCACATAAACTCTTCATCCCATCCGCCCGCCACCGCCACCGCTACCAATAGTTGGTCACAGATCGACCAAATAGTTGGTCACAGAAACTCTTCGTCCCATCCGCCTGACGCCTTCGCCACCTCCATCGCCCCGACCACCGACCAACAATAACACTATTGACAACCAACTACCAACAACAGCCACACACAGAGATCCGCCACACCACAACCGAGAAACCACCGCAAAATCACAACAAAAAAAGCAGTATGCTGTTCGTTATCTGTCGGGCAAAGACCTCCACCGCACACACCACCGCATCGAAGACCCACAACATCTCCATCGTTCGCCACAACCACACAGCGTTGCGCCGCTGCTGTGGGCCGCAGCAGCATGAGACGCTGCTGATCGCAGCAGGGAGAGGGAGAAGGGAAGGGGGCGGTGGCGGTGGTAGTGGGAGGAAGAGGCAGTGAGGGAGAAGGGAAGGAGGCGATGTCGGCAGGGAGAGAGTGGGAAGGAGAAGGGGAGGAGGAGGTGGTGGGAGGAGGCGGCGAGCGGTTGTGGTGGGAGGAGAGAAATGGAGCAGGCGACATGTGGAGAGAGGTGAGAGGGTGGAGAGAAATTGATAGATTTAGGGTTTGAATAGATTTAAGGTTTTAATTTATTAAATGATAAAACCTGAAAAATGGAAAAATAAAGTGAAAACCTGATTTTTGGTAATTTTCCCTTTATTCTTTACATTCAATTGCATATGGGCTGGGTAGAGGTGTCAAGACGGACTAGTCGGCCGGCCAGCCAGACCCGTAAAAATCGGCCCGTGAAAACCGGGACCGCGGGTCGACCAGTGACCCGTGCGGGCGGTTCACGGGCCAAAGAGGTATAACCCGCGGGTTTCACCCCCATGAGCCGCGGTTAACCCGCGACCTGTAAAAAAAAAAACAAATTTTAAATATGGTAACAATGAAAATATGTTTTCTTCTCCAATCTCTAGTACAACTTTTAAAGACAAATTTTCTTTTTTCTCCATAATAGTTAAGAAACGTAATGTTCTTGATTCTTTATTTACTACTTCAACTTCAACTGCAAATCCACATACCACACCTGCTGAATTAGAAAAATATTATCAATTTGATCATTATAGTTTAATACTTGAAGATGAAGTGGATAAGTTAGATATTTTACGATGGTGGAAATTAAATGAGCGGTCATACCCTATATTATCTAAAATGGCACGAGATATACTAACAGTTTTAGTTTCAACAGTGGCATCCGAGTCTGCTTTTAGTGCAGGTAACATGGTATTGGACGAACGAAGATGTAGACTTAAAGAAGATATTTTGGAAACTCTCATATGTGTGAAAGATTGGATATTCGCGGATCGAAAGATGCAAGATAAAATTAATGATGATGTTGTCGAAAACTTTAAAAATCTTACAGTTCATGAAGATTGATTGAGAAACAAATATATAATTTTTCAACAACTAAATTGTAGATAATAGTTAAGACTTAAATAGGCGATAAGCTAGTTGAGATGTACTTAAATTATAAATTATAATAAAAGTAGGTGTCAACCTAGTTGAGATATACTTTGCTATAAATATATACCTTCACGTAATTAGAAATGCATTTAGTTGTTAAATTTCAATTATTAAATTTGAATTCTATGTAAACATTTCTTGGTATAAATATGAATTTATCATTTTATTCAATTCTTAGTTTACATTTAACAAAAAAATAATAATTTGCTATCAATATAAAAAATTCTTGGAACAACCCTCGACCCTGACCAACGAACCGCGACCCGTATGGGCTTGACCCGGATGGATTAGCGGGCGGGCCTGGGTTGTAATCCAAAATTTGTGGATCGGCTCGGAACCCGTAACGAGCGGGCTTTTTTTTCACGTCGGTCGTTACCGGGCTCACAAGTTGGCTGGTCGACCCGGCTCGACCCACCTGGATTGACACCTCTAGGGTTGGGGACGAGCTGGGCTATAACACACGCCTACCATCCCCTACATCTGCCTCTAATTACACTATAACTATATGTTGGGGTATAAGAATAAATCAACTTGAAAATAAAAAAATTAAAATTTGTTAATTGTATTGTGTACCAAACGTGCACATATGATAGGGAAAAGCAAGTTTTATATACTTGCAACAAAGTAGTGCTGATTAAAACCATTAGACAAATGCTGCTGAGGCATAATAAGAGCAGAGCCATTGTCTCTTTCTCCCCTTAGTTTATCAGTTTCTTGTATATGATGTGAAGAATAAGAATAAGGGCAAAAATCCACCATAGAGTTGTCATTGTTACGAACATTATCCAGAGAACTATTATTAACGTCGTCGTTGTTGTTTATTCCAAAGCCATTATAACTCATAAACTTGTTATTGTTCCATCCCATTAGCCCTTGCGTTGCTGCTTTATACGCTATACTCCCTTGATTTTGGACTTGAGGAATTTGTTGGTATTGGTTTTTGTACAATCTTAGCTCCTCACAAACCTTTTTGTATTCTCCATAAGGACCAAGCACCGGATCCTTTTGCCGGCAAAAGGCTTCCCAGATGAGCGAGTCTATAGCTTGTTTTCGATTTTCTTCCTCGAGATTCATTACTATTTTCGTTACATTGCTCACACCAAAAACCTTATGCACGCCTTGGAATTCTCGGGTTTTATTGATGGGGAAGAAGGGTGCCAATATGCACTTTTCAGTGCATTTTTTCCTTTGATGCTTGCATGATGCACATGCAGATGTGCCATTAGCCCTTTGCATCTTAAAAATCAAATCAAGACATTCAAATAAAGAAGACAGAATTGTATTTAAATGTGATTCCAATGCAAAAAATTGATGTAATAAAGTGAATATAAATTAAAAAAGAATCACATGTTATGAACACTATTTGTTTGAAAGGAACGAAAAGAGCGTCTTTAGATGATAAAGATAAGTAGAAAACTACTAAGGAAGAAACTGATGAATAGAAAGAGCACGGAAAGATAGCCACAATGTACAACTAATCAAACTAAGATTCTTTGTGAATATAGTAGTGACTTGTTTTACATATACAAGATTTGTAGTTAAGGAATTTGTTTCAATATTGGAATTGGCACATCTGCCTCGAAATGACAGTTGATATCGAGCACGTTAATAGATAAAATTTTAGACTTTTCCTTTTTTATATTATTATAAATACTTCTTTAATGTATGTTCAAACCTCTTTACAAGTAGATGTCACCATTTAACTATCAACTACGACGACACATATAAAGCTTGAAGAATTAGTTGCTCTCTTCGTGCTCTTACTTCTTACTTTCTCCCTGAGGCTTCGGCTTAGTAATAAAGCATGAGAGAAACAACAAACTGGCTATGTACAAATTAGGATCCACGTGACTAATGCCATAGATAAGTTACATCGCATTTGAGGAACCTCATGCCCTTGACTACTTTATTTTTGGAAAACACATTTTGGGAAGAACATTCGAGAAATGTAACCTTTGCCTTTAGACATTAAACCCGCGTGTGTTGGTGAGCTCAATTATGGGATATGAAATTAAGTTGCTAAGCAACCTAAGATGGAAATTAGCCTAGATACGACACCTAATCGACAAAAATGGAGGGAGTCACTTGCAATTCTCTAATGCTATTGACAAAAATGGAGTGGAGTGTATGAGCAATCACTAAGAATATCCTTGCAATTCTCTAATGTTATTGGGATAGTCACATCAGCCATGAACTTAGCTTGTAGACCTTCTCTTTGAAGAAGAAAACAATGCCCCTCATAGGAAATGTGAATGACATAAGCACGATCAACATAAATAGACCTAGTTACCCACATAAATCACCAATTCTAGAAGCGATAAGAAGACCTAATTGGTGCAATTCTAACAAACAAGTTTCAAGATACTCGAAGAGTCGCCCTTCCCAATCAATTTGAACTATATGCTTAACTAGAAGGCACATAGTTCATCATACATCATTGTTATGTTGGGTTTTGACAAATCTAACCATTTTCAATAAAAATCGAGGACTACAATTAAGCTTTATTATTTCAAAACTTTGTTATATTTTTTAAGAATTGTGTTTGCTTTTGTCGGCAAAGTCTCTTCCCCACTGCATTTCAGCTATGTAAGATTGGAAGAACTTATCGTTTACGATACTTTTAAGTTGTTAGTCCAAAACTAACTAACTTTAAACATATGCAATATTACACTTTTTTTTTTTGGATATTTGAATCCAGTTATATAATGATCTACTATTCATTTTCACAATCCAACCACTATGCTCAATAGAGTCCAAAACCAAGACACTATACGTGCAACTATTAAAAATTTCATACAACCTTGAGAAATTACTTGAAACACATGGTACTTGGCAAAAACATGGCATCATAACTATAAGTTGAGATAATAAAAAAAAGGAAAATGCTTTTTGTATAAATTCTTTTATAGATTGATGAGGTGACAATAATTTGAATTAAAATTGTCGAAATTTATTCACCACTTAAACGGTTGTGTTTATGTAACGAGGGTTCACAAAAAAAAGAAAATGGAGAATTTTTTTATTTGTTTTTTAAGATTTTGATTCTATTAAATCTCACCACCTTATTTATTGGGTTATGTCATTTGTACACTCTCTTCTTACATCGTGGATATTGGATAACATTTGCAATGTTGTCAAAAATAGATTGGTTGAAAAAATAGTTTTTTTTTAAATGTCCAATTAATTGATGTCACGTGGTAGGGTGTAAGGAATGATGTAAGAGATGATGTACAACCAAACATAATTGTTATTTATTGGTAAACAAATTTTAAGTTGTGATGTAGGGTTAATCCATTTGTACATAATAATTTGTACATAATGAATTACTCCCTCTCACATGACTCGCCCCAACTCTTACATTTTATATTATTTTAAAAATTTAAAAGATAGATTATTTATATAAAAAAAAAAGGTGATGAACGAACAATGAAAATTTTTAATATCGATATAAACCCGTTAGTAATAATAATAAAAAAACTACTGTATAAGAGCGAGGATGCGACCATGTTCCCGTCCCACATGATCCAATGCCATCCTTCTAGGGATGGAAAAAAAACCCGTTTAAGGTCCCGCATCGAATGGGGCAGGGATTATCCGCCTAACAGAGTAAACGGGGGGCAGGGACAGGACAATGTTCATTGCCCTGAAGCGGGTATCGAAAACATAATCCCCGCCTCGCTACCCACCCCTTTTAAAGTTAATTTCAAATTTAAATTTTTTATCAAATAAAAATAATAGATTTATCATAATTTTTTAAGAGAATATAAGTTGTTTTTAATAAATTGGTAAAAAATTAATAATATTTACTAAATAAAGATATAAAAAAGTTAAAAGTAAAAAATAAAATAAATAAAAAGTAAAAATAAAAAAATAAATGGGGCATAAATGATAAAACTTGCCTCGTCCCTATCCGATCTCACCCCGAACCCGTCCCGTCCCGTCCCGCTTTAAGTGGATATGAGGATGGGGTAAGGTAACAAAAAAACTCAATGGGACGGGGGTGGAAATGGCCAACCCGTCCCATACCCGCTCCGTTGTCATTCTTACATCCTTCCCCACCTGAAATGCACAGCCAAAAAAATTAAAAAACTAATAAAAAGAAGGAAAAAACCGTTAAACCCTTTAAACCCTAATGTTTTCTTCTACACAAGATACTACGAACGGCCATTTCCCTTGAAGTGCAGAAATGGTCTGTCCATTGCTCCGATCTCTCTGGTCCACCACCACCAGAAAAACCGTCTCTTCTTACTCCTCCAATTATCTAAAGCCTCAATTATTCGGACGCGCCTTCTCCACGGCGAGCGCCACTACCGCCGCTCCACACGTCGCTCCGGGAGGTGCTGTGGACCCTAGCCAGCTGAGGAACGTGGCTGTTATAGCACATGTCGACCACGGGAAGACCACCCTCATGGATAGGCTCCTCCGACAGTGCGGCGCTGACATCCCCCACGAGCGTGCCCTAGACTCTATTAGCCTCGAGCGCGAGCGTGGTATCACCATCGCTTCTAAGGTACTCTATAAGATACCACATTACTCGAATTGTAAATTACTATTTTGTGTTTGATTCTATGAATTCATGGAAGGGGGAAAGTTGCTGGTAAAAATAGCAGCTTGATGAAGTTGCTCAACATGACTGTTTTCCCGTGAAATGTATTGCACTATCTGTTTTGGTGTTGATTTTAGTCACTACATGCCAAATATATGAAATGGGGTGATTTTAACGCTGTATTAATTTTACACCAAGTGTTCGAGTCAATCAATTACTCCTATATATATTAGGTGAAGTTCTAAACAAGATACACATATTTATATTAAATAGAGAAGTCACCATTATGAGTAATGAGGGAAAAAATGTCAGTGATTAGGAGGGTGATAGGACAATAGAAAACATTTTGATGATTCTTTCAATGATCCTACTAGTAAGGATGACATAGGAGACCTTCAAGTTGTTTCTATTGTACTTTTACAAGTAGATTACAGTTTTTATGTGATTACTGATGCATGAACTTAATATATATATATTTTTTGGTTTTCTCAATCTGTCTCATGTTAGTTTGAAAGTTAGGATTTTTGTTAATTTGGATTTTCAAGTCCATTTGTGGTGTATTAATGTTATATTGAATTATTTTATTGGTTTGCTATGTCACCCCTCATAGAGATAAAACGCCTCATTACCTGATTGATTTTTTTTTTTTTAAACATTGTTTGAACCAATCAAGGCAATGTAAATTAATTGTAGGGGAATATTCCTGATATTTGGGTTTGTACGCAGTCCTTTGACGCGGAGTTGCATACATTTTTGAATATCTTTGTTTACATCTTTATTTTGGATAAATTTCTTCTGTAGTAATGGAAAAAGGGACGGTCTTATGGCTGCTACCATTTGGTGGGTAGTAGGTTGATGAAAGTCTACGTGATGTATTTCTTTCTGAGCAGCTAGTGGATGTAGGTTTTGTTGTCTATTGTGCCGCTGTAGCATAGTTAATGAAATTATATTTATGTTTCCTCTGTTGCTTATGCTAATTTACAGTTTTCAAATTTAGATGTCCGGAAGCAGTATACTATTGATTTTTCTAATTTCAATACCCTTTAAGAAATAAATAATGAAATTTGGGAATTGTATACACAAATAGTTCTTGAAACCAATAGGATGGGTATCTCCTATTCTAAGTCTGCATTATTCGTGACTTTTGGATTTGCACAGTCTTATGAAGTGGACTTACATCATTTTTGGGTCTCTCTTGGATTCCATCTATAGGTTAGATAAAATTTCCCTGGCAGTGATGATAAAAGGCTGGACTTATGGCTGCCACCATAATGTTGGTAGTAGATTGATGAAAGTTTAGGTGAGGTATTTTTTCTGAGCCAGTGGATGTAGATTTTGTACAGACGAGTTTGCCAGTTAGCATAGTTAGTGAAAAAAAATTAATATTTTTCACTATTCGGCATGTTAATTTAGAGTTTCAATTTTAGATATATGAACTGTATTACTGATTTCTCACTTTATATTACCTCTTTTTTAAGAAATGAATAATTAGATGTAGAAATTGTGCGCAAATAGTTCTTGAAGCAAGAGGGTGGATATCTCCCCTGCTAAATTTGTGACTTTTGATTTGTAAGCAGTCCTATGAAGAGGACTGACATGAATTTTTGGATCTCTTGGATTCCATCTTTATGTAGGATAACATTTCCCCTGGCAGTGATGATACAAAGGCCGGACTTACGGCTGCTACCATTTTGTTGGTACTTGGTAGTAGATTGATGAAAGTTAGGTGAGGTATTTTTTCTGAGCCAGTGGATGTAAAATTTGCTTGGGAATGTAGATTTTGTTTAGTGGATCGTGCCAGCGTAGCATAGTGAATGAGGATATAAGATACTCTCTGTCTTGCATGTTTTTCAATTTTAGATGCATGGACTATTTTACCGATTTTTCACTATCCACCACCATTCTTTTAGAAATGAATGAGCACATTTGGAAGTTGTACGCAAATAGTTCTTGAACCCAAAGGGTGGATATCTCCTTTTCTGAGTTTGTGATGAGGGCAATGTAAATTGAGTGCAGTATCTGTGACTTTTTTGATTTGTAAGCATTCTTATGAAGTGACTTTCATACCTTTTTGGATCTCTTGGATTCTATCTTTATGTCGGATAAAATTTCCTCTGGCTGTGATGATAAAAAGGCCGGACTTACGGCTGCTACCATTTGGTCGGTAGTAGAGTGATGAAAAATTTGGTGAGGTTTTTTTTTCTGAGCCAGTGGATGTAAGCGTCATACAGACTATAATGCTCGCATAGCATAATTGAGTAAAATTATTAATATTTCCTCTATCCTGCATGTTAATCTACATTTTTAACTCTATTACTCATTTTTCACTTTTGAGTACCACCTTTTATGATTGAAAATTTTATGCAAATATCTTGAAGCTCTAGCTTGGTATCTCATTTTCTATGTTTGTGCATTTAAGGGCAATGTAAATGGTGGTGGAATATTCGCGACATTTACTAGGTAAAGATGACAAACTAGAGTTGTGTGAGAGGCAAATAACCGTGCTTCTCTAAGTCTGCATTTGTAGAAATCATACTTTTTTAATAATTTATTTTACAAGACATGTGATATGCTGCATTTTGTCATCAATTGCAGGTTACGTCTATTTCATGGAAGGACAACGAGCTTAACATGGTTGACACTCCTGGACATGCAGATTTTGGTGGTGAAGTATGTGTTGTTCCTAATAATTCCTTTTCATCATGGTCTTTCCCTTTTGATGATGATAGAGAGCTTAGAAAAACATGAGACTTACCTGTGGTTTCAAGAGGGCGGTTAGTTTAAACGACCCACGATTAATGGTTAAAAATAGGAAAGTAGTCCGTCTAAGCTTGACACCAAAATACAGTTATCTAGGAAATTGACAAATTAACTTGCTGAAGTGTTTGAAGTAGGTGATTTAGCGTTAAATGGAGTGAAGGAGAAAAATGATTCATGTAGTTGTCCCATATTTACTGGCTGTCTGGAATAATGCATAGTTTGTTGTCTTTGGTAAGCCATAGGATGGAGGGCTTGTTATGTAACAAATTTTTTTGTCACTACGAGAAGATTATTAAGCATAATGCTGTAAGAAGGAAGGAAAGAAGGCAGGGAAAAGAGGAAGGGGAGACAGCTTTGATTTTTGAGGATGAAAAGATTCTCTTCTCTGAAATCTCTGCTAGGATTTAAGAATCCAAGGTAGCCGAAAGTGTGGCCTTTGGATTGGGAAGCCATGAACAATGTGCTTTTGATCAAGTCACCGTATGAAGAGAAGGATTTATTCAACTTGACACAAACAATGTTGGCAAGAATTTATGGCCTAATTTCCTCTCTGTATAAAGATTTTTGCTTCCAGTATTCTGATTGTTACTCTGGAAATTTCTCCAAACTTTTAAGTTTCTCTGCTTTGCTCATCTAACTCATTATCTTACTGATGGTTAACATGTTTTTGATGCCAATATCAATGAGTGGTTCCCTTTTTGTTCAAGATGAGCTGATGTTCATAAAGGACTAGCAGCTTCATATGCATAATTTGTCTTCACTTAATCTTCATCCCATGTGACCCAAAACAATATGTTCCTTTTCCATTTTTCTCTTATGAAGTTGAAATCATCCTAGTTGAATAACTCTCAATCTCTTAAACACACTCTTTCAGTTGATGTGATCCAAAAATTTACCCAGTTTGCAACCATTTTCTTGCATCATTGGAATTGACTCTACCCATTCATTCCTGGAGCCACGCATTCTTGCAATCTCTGAGTACTTGCAACTGTTATTAATAGCTGTAATGTGACCCGATGTCACTATTGCACGATTGTCGAATTATGTCCAGAAAGAAAACATAAATTGAGAAATTCCTTAGTTTTTTATCAGCACATCCTCTACAGCCTTAATGTCACCTTGCATGCACCTAAATATCATATTCTAGTTGATCGTGGGCATCTGTGCTATTTTGACTTTTATTATATTTTATTGAATTTAAGGATTGGTTTATAAGTTTTTCAAAACTACTATTTTATTTCTAAGATCTTGTACTTTGCATCTTTTTGTAGTCTCCATTAATTATTTACCACATCAAATGAGTTTACTTTCTCGTTTTATTGTGTTATAGGTCGAGCTGGTTGTCGGCATGGTTGAGGGAGCTGTTTTAGTCGTCGATGCTGGTGAAGGTCCACTTGCACAAACAAAATTTGTTCTTGCTAAGGCCTTAAAATATGGTCTACGCCCTATACTTCTTCTGAATAAAGTAGATCGACCTGCGGGTATAACTTCTGTTTATGCTTGTGTTCTATCAGAATATTTAGAATATTTTTTTAATGCTGGCTTGTCAATCTCTTTGTTCTGTGTTTTTGTTTAAATCAACTTCCATTATTGTGTGACCAGTTGCATCATCTTCAGGCCTTTATGTACAAAGCACACCTGGGAATACAATGTGCATTTTTGGATGTTATTTAGGACTTGGAAAATATCGCATTAATTAAAAATATCTTGTGATGATGACGGACCTGTGCTTTTTTGTCTTATTAGTTACTAGTTTATTTACGGGAGAGTATTTGTTATTCTCAATTTTTTGAACTAACATTTAACCTAAGGTTGAATGGAATTGTTTAAATTGCATCCAATTTCCTCCCCTCCCCCACCCCCATAACACACAGACTAATTCCTCTCTGGGTCTGTTTGGTTTTGAAATCAATAGACTTTCATGGATTATGGGTGAATTTTCACCTCGATGTCTATCCGCTTTTCTACAAGGCCTTCTGAACATGGCCTACTTTCAGGACCAGGTCGTTTCCTGCCACCTCTTGTCAGAGTAGGCTGCTGAGTAAGAAACCTCTTGTCACAATGGTGTGGGACATTACAGTCTGGTGCCCTGTGGCTAACTCAAAGGGCCTGAATTCAGAGAACAGTTTGGAGGCCTGTTAATTATGTTAATTCGATTTTAGTTCATGATCCTCCAAGAATTTGATCAGTGCAAATCTGTTTCTTCTTTTGCATGGTACTCTTTTGTAGTCATCCGAAATGAGAACTTTTTTAATATCAAGAAGATGGCTGTGGGAAAATTCATTATATTCAGTTTCTTTGTCCTTCTAAGAATACAAATTTCTGTTAACAGATATCAGTTATTTATAAGAGCGTGCATTTTGCTACATTTATCTGACTTTTATTCTTTTTTGTTCACACGAGCATATGCTATATTTGAGTTGGAAGTATATTTTTTCAATTTTTTAGCTATTCATTCCCTTGTGTTCTTGGCGACATGTGCAGTTACTGAAGAGAGGTGCAATGAAGTTGAGAGCCTTGTTTTTGACCTTTTCGCTAATCTTGGTGCTACAGGTGCTTGCAATACTGCATTCATTCTATGTTCTCATTTGCTTGATTCATGCCCTCGTATTCTTGTAAGAATTTGTTGACATCTGCATGCAGGGATGTGTGTGTGTGTGAATGCGTTCTACCGTTATGATATACAATGTTATTAACTTTTCCATAACTTTTCTTCAGAGGAACAGTTAGAATTTCCTGTTCTCTACGCGTCTGCAAAGGAAGGATGGGCTTCATCCACCTACACGAAATGTCCTGATGATGATGCCAAGAATATGTCCGAGTTGCTTGATGCAATCATTAGACACGTTCCTCCACCAACTGCTAGCCTTGATGCACCTTTTCAGATGCTGGTTTGTTCTGGAATGTCTGTGGTTTAATATATGAATTAGCACGAATTCATTTCTATTTTATGCACCTTTGCACAACTAAATGCACGAAGGTCATAATGCTTCCATAAGTGCACAATTATCTGTTTTTCGCTTCTCAAATTGCATTCCTCGTGCATTCTTTCATGAGCTGAGTGATATAGGAGGACGTTCAAAGGTGAGGATAAATCATACCAGCTTTTCACATTGGTGATCTTGCAGTTCTTTGGATGCATGTGACTGTCTCTTTTGTAGTTTTTCTTTTGCAGTAGATAACTAGCAAATGATTTTGCTTCTGTGTTTTAATGTCTCTGTATTCTTGTCCTTTATATAAATATGTAATACTTTTCAAACTTGTTTGTGTTCTGTGCACTTGTACTTTGCTTAGAAACATTTAAGAAGATGATTAACAGTTCCTTTCAGGTCTCCATGATGGAAAAAGATAATTACATTGGGCGAATTTTGACGGGTCGTATATCTAGCGGGATTCTCCGTATTGGTGATAAAGTACATGGGATTCGTAGCTCAGATTCTGGGGTGGTTAAACTTGAAGAAGGAAAGGTTTGTGCTCTTGTATTTTGAAATTAACGTATTTGCTGATCTGCTGTGCTTTCTTGTTGATTTGTAAAAGGTCTGTGCAGAACGTAGGTTGATGCTATAAAATGGTATTCTGTTGATAAATGGACTTAATTTTGTCCCGGTTTATAGAAGAATGGTTAAAACTTACATCTAAACGGTTGTTGTCCTCTTCATGCGATTTCCTCTTTTTCTCTCCTTTGGAACGGTGAATCTGCTGACGGAAGTTTGCTTTGCTCTTTTTGCTGTAAGCTTCATTAGATGGCATCTGCCTTGAAATGGAAAATTAATAATATTTTTAAAACTTGAACAACAGTTCACACTTGCAGTTTCTAATTTGTTCTTCTGGGATCTGAAATTCATGAATGCCTCTCAAGAACCCATATGAATGCTGCCTATGTGGTTTGTTTGTTGTCCAAGACTTGAACCTGGTTTAAACTGCTTCTCAAGAACCCATGAAATTTCAGACCTATATGATCATTTCTCGCTGCCGATCAGTTGAAGCTGTTTAAATGTAAACTTCCCTAACCGGCATAAGTATCTTTGCAAGGAACATATTATCTATTCCCAATGCATTCTAATAATGGAATCAAACAACTCTCATTAAATAAAAAATTAAAAAGTGCAAACGAGTCTCAAATAAATTATTAAAGAATTAGAAATTTAAAATATTTTTTTATTTAAATAGGAGGGTATATTCATCATTTCACAGTTTTTTAGTGAGAAATTGGATGAAAATGGATAGAAATGATGGTTTGCGCAATTAAATGTGTAATTAAGGGTGAAAATACCAAAAAATAAAAGGTAGGTACCTTTTTTGCAAAAAAAATAAAAATCAAAAAATAAACGTAGAAGAATCAAATCACAGGGAACAACATTTTGAGACATTGAAGCCATTTACAAGTTTTACTAGTAATATCATTCCTGGGATATCTAGTAATGGTCTTACATGAAGTGGAATTACAGAAATGAGTCTCTTTTTGCACTGGTTCCCAGAACTGATGCTATATTGGCGAGTCAAGATGGCTCAGTTCCTTGTTTATTTACTTTGTATTCTGTTTTGTAGGTTGTGAAACTGATGAAAAAGAAGGGCACCAGTGTTGCTTCTGTTGAAAGTGCTGGTGCTGGTGATATAGTATCAATGGCTGGGTTGGCAAGTCCAGCAATAGGGCACACAATATCGGCTGTTGAGGTTCATAGAGGCTTCTTATACAATTGCACTACTTTTTATTGTTCTATTTCTTTTTTGCTTGATCTGTGATACTAATTACTTTTTCAGTAAAAGCCATTATGTGTGCATAATGTTTCTTACGATAATTATTGGCATTTTATCACCCGTTATTGGGAACAAAATCATTTTCATTTGACTTTTCCTCTATTAAATGATGAGAGTGTGCAATTTAGTGATTGCATATATATGATGCCTGTCATTCAGACTCAAAAAGGTTCTGCCAGCCTACCAAGGGGATTGTAGCTGTGTACTTTATTCTCTCGAGCGATTTTGCGGCCAGATGGCCTGCAATTGCTTTTATAACCAATTTTGAAGTTCCTTTTCTTTTCTTTTCGCAGTTGTCTTTAATTTTGTGCCTCAGGCTGTTTCCCTCTGTTCCTTCTGTGATCCACTTTCTTACCTGTACACTCATTCTGCAATTATTCCGTTCTGGAGAATTGGATAATTATCGTTGTGCGAAGAGGATTTTAGTAAATAATTAAAATTAATTCTGCTGCCTTCATTGATCATTTTAATTTAAAATTTAAAATTTTATTAAGCCTTTGGAATCCGTACCATTAAACATACCTCCTTTCTTGCAGTTTCCATTGCCTATATCTTGCACTTGTGGTTGTGGAAAGAACATGTAGATATTTTAAGCTCTAGTTCTTGTGGGTTTCTCAATTTTGAAGTGCTTTTGTTTGTTCTTCGTAATTTTGGTTCTGAAGGTAGAAAATGCTGTGCATACATCAATGCTTCCTATTACTACAATTATGCTACATTTGTGTGAAACAGTGAACTATTTAAAGGTTTATATATATTCTCACATTTGGAAACTTTCGAGTTGATGTGTTCCAACTTTTTCTGTATAACTGATGTGTAAACCATATGAATTTCTTTATAGAAAGTTTTGGAAGTTACTTGCACGCAGCTTTTTATTGATGATAATCATGGCTATATGAGTATTAAATTGATTAAATATGTGATGCATATTCTCCACATTTTTGTGGAAACATTTGTAATTGACCTTGCTAGATATCTGGCAGGTCATGACTGCTTTGCCTACAGTGGAGCTCGATCCGCCTACCATTTCCATGACTTTTGGTGTAAATGACTCACCATTGGCTGGTCGAGACGGTACTCATGTAAGTTGGTTTACTTTTCCTCCTGATCTCCCTCTCTCTCTTGTTGCATGTCCTCAACATTTCCATATTGCATCTGGTAATTTTTACCTTGGGATCTTGAGACTAGAATCTTTTGACATTTTATATTTCTTACTGTTGCTACTTCAGCAATTCTGAATAACTCTCGAACTTCTTCGTGTAGCATGTCCCATCCCCAATCAAATTGCCCTTTTTGTTGGCCGCTGCAGAGGTTTTCCTACTGCTTCAAAATGGACTAAAACAGAGTGTACCCTGTCCTCACTGACCAAGGGACTATTAATTTGAAAGAACTCTATCTGCATGACTGCATTTTGTTTCACCTCGAGTTCTACAATTGTAGTCTTCTGGCTTCCTTGTATCAGAGCCATCTCTGCCTTCTTTACTAGGCCCCAATTCAATTTTACTACCCTGAAGTGTTTCAATTTTGTCGATGATACCATCCTCGGGGGTATCTTGATGGTTATTGTTATCCAGTTACTCATTTTTCTGTTTTAACTCAATGCATTTTGAAGATGGTGGCTCATCAATCCTTTCCCCTAAATTTCACTTCACATAATCAGAAAACCTGAACTAATGCAAAAGATGCTGAACTGAGCTCCTGTTGACAATGTTGGAATGAATTTGGTCTGATGCCAAATGCTATTGAAGAAAATATTTAGTGAAGCCCTGGAAAAGAATTTCAACAGTGATCTGGTAGAGAAGCTGTTTTGGCTCTGGGCAGGGGAAATGACATTGACAATGGCTTATAGGTGCCTGTGAAGGAAATCGTTGAGGAACCATCTTTATCTACAACATTTTTCTGGTGATGTCAAGATATTAAGTTTTAGGACATCCCAAAACATGCGCCAGTCTGAAATTGATTAATTGTTTTTGACGTAGTGTTCAAAGATAGAATGACATGGAAATGGAGGAGCACTACATATTTTCAGTAGAATGGAATACTCAGTAATAATCTAGTGGTCATCGAATGAATGGGTGTTTCTCATGACCATATGAGGAGGAAATGTTGAACCACCACATCGAAAAGCTCATTATTTAAAGTGACAAATATTTTATTTATTTCAATTTTATTTTCAATAAATATGATCCCTCGTGTACAGTACGGATCCATTTTTCATTAAAAAGGTGCACAACTTTCATGGGGAAAAGTTGCTGCCATCCTTCTCAAGTATCACCCCCTTTTGAACTTCCCCAACCTTGCCGTTTTATTTATTTTGTGCACGTGGTCCTTATTGACAGAAGTTGTTCAAATTGACTGTTAAGTTTGCATTGAAAGACGATTTTTCCCTCTATGCTAAATAAACAGAAGTAAAAAAGGAACAAAAAAGATAAAAGGAAAACAAAAACAGCATCTTCATCTCCCTCCTCATCCTTAACCTCAAGTCTCATTTACCCCCACCCCTGGCACCGCAAACCCCCTTCTTCCCTTTTGCAAACAAGTCTTGCAAGTGCAAATGAGTGGTGAATCTAGGGATTTTTGGCTGCCAATGATAATGGTAGTTTTAAAAGTCAAATTCAGGCCTTGAAATTTAAAGCAACCCTGCCGGAAATTAGATTACAATTTCATTTGACAAGTTTCAAAATTTTGGGAACATTTTGGAGTTGTTTTTTGAACTGTGCAGAGAGATCTGGAGCTGAACCTCAAAATTTTTGTTTGTGTGTGGTTTATTCTTCATTTGCATGTGGGATATTTAAGCTGCAAGAGTTACACCCAACACTTGTGTTGTAACGGATAAAAAGGAAGAAGGGGGTGGTGGCAGTGGGCTTGGGTTGCTGGTATTGACTTGGTGTGGATGCCGTGTCTTAGGTTGCTGGGGTTGCTGTTGATGGGACGGGACAGGAATTGGAAGGAAGAAGGGGCAGTGGTGGTGGCAGTGGGGGGTGGGTAGCGGTCGGCGAGGGTGGGATTGGGGAGGAAGATGGAGATGTTTATGTTTTTTTTCCCCTCTCTTTCATTTTTTGTTGATTATGGTAAATTGACAACCATGCTCGCCGATAGAAGTGCAAACATAAAGATTGGAGATGGCAACAACAATATTTCTTTTCATAAATGGTTGTGACTTGACTTGAACCTAAGGTTTTGCCAGTTTTGATACCATGATTAACCACTTTATCTAAAAAATTGAGCATGTGTTTGACTTGTGCTTATAATTTATAAACTTTTTATGAATGCTCAAGCCATTTTTTATCCACACATCTCGAAGGACCCACACATTTTATAAATCATCAAGCTGCTTTTTATCTACGCATATTGAAAGACCCACAAGTATTATCCACTTATCCACCATGTCTATTTATAATTTAAACCGTTTATATACACTTCCCAAACATACTTTAAGCTTTTCAGACTGAGGAAAAATTCATTTATTTAGATTCTGTCTTCAACTAGGAAAATATAAGTGAAGTACACCATCATGTGAAAAAAATCTCCAAAAAACTGTAGAAAAACTGTTTCGTGTTTCAGTTGCTGGGATTGCAGAAGGATTTATATATGAAACACAATGACTTTGTTGCAGTATGTTGCATTAACCTATATACTCTTAATCCTATTGTTCCTTAGATATCATACATATTGAATAATGAGATTCTATTTTCATATATATAGTTGACTGGAGGTAAAATTGGTGATCGGCTAATGGCTGAGGCAGAAACAAATCTTGCGATAAATGTGATCCCTGCTATGTCAGAGTCGTATGAAGTTCAGGGTAGAGGAGAGCTTCAGTTGGGTGAGTTTTTTCTAAGACCTTTTTCCTGTCTTTAGCTGATCTTCATATCTCTTCTAGAAAAGATATGGCTGTTCATGTGGTCGTTTTGCGTTTTTCATTTTCTTAGCATCCATTTCATTTATTTGAAACAGGTATATTAATCGAGAACATGAGACGTGAAGGATTTGAGCTATCTGTCTCACCACCTAAAGTCATGTGAGTTTTTATGCTGAGCAAGTATCTTTTATTTTGTTTATCTATTGTGTTACTCTACACTTTTTTCATATATATATATATATATATATATTGCTGTCACATGGGTGTCGACGAAGTCAAAACTAGTGTTGATCATTGTGATCAAATGTTTATGATTAACCTTCACCAAAAAATCTGGTCATTGCATGGACAATTGAATAAAGCGGTGCTTAATGTTAATTAATTTTATATTGGAGAAAATGCAAGAAAGGAAATTTTTATTTCGATTTGATAAAACTTCTAGAAAATAATGCTTTCCCAAAATTAATGACATTAACAAAATTGGAATTTTGTGAGTTCACGATCAAGTCTTAACTTTACAGTTTTGGAGTGTGATACTTTGATCGCTGGTGATAATTCATCAGAAGTTTATGTTATTTAGTTTCCTTTGCAAAAGAATCCAGTCCTTGCATAGACAATTGAATAGAGCAGTGCTTTCTGACAGATGTTAATTGATTTTACTTTGGAGGAAGTGGAAGAAAAGAATTTTTTAAGGTGAATTGATGTAAATTCTTAAAGATAATGCCTTCACCAAAATTGATGACATTAATCAAATTGCAATTTTGTGTGTTCATGATCAAGTCTTAACTTTACAGTATTCGAGTGTGGGATCTTTAGATTGGAATGATATCTTTGGATGTGTTTGGGAAATCTAAAATCAGTTCTGTCTAATGGCTAAACCCAAACCAGTAATTTAAACTAGTCCAAGTGTGAATTAATTTTGCTTTACACTGATCTGGTAGAAGTATAATGTAATGCCTATTTCATAAAATTGACCAGAGATGGCAATCACAGTGCACTCTCACAATTAAGTTACAGTATTTGGAAAAAGCAGACCCAACCATGTACATCCTATTACTCAAGAGAGTATGATTTTTCTTTAGCAAGAAAAATTGAATTTACATTGTTGAGAACAATTAAATAGAAGGAATGGACTGACCGTTACGCGATTATAACAAATGAGATTTATGTTTGGAGCCCGTTTGCATGCAGAAAGGTACATAAATTAGAGGACGAAAACAACTTATATTTTGAAACACTTCACCCATTGTGTACTTCTGTTCTCTTTTGGGCCAGAATTGGAGCAACAATTAAGCTGATTGTAGTAAAAAAAAAAAAAAATCACCGAAACGAGGCTCTGAGGGGGAGGCCATTCTTATATATACTAAAACGATTTAGAAAATCTGTAGGAATTAAGCCTCCGTTTGATCTACATTATTATCTCATTAAAATGAAAAATATGACTGTTATCCATCACATCAACATTTAAATTCAAAATTTCTATTTCTTGTGTGAGCCCCAATAACGGCTATATTTTTCATTCTCATTCTATAATAATTTGCCTCAAACAGGGCCTAAGTATACATATATGATCTACTAATATTGTCTTATTCCTATCACCAGTCAACTAACTGGATCACAGTGGTGCAGTATTTGTTGGCAATGCAGCCTTGAATATACATTGTCAAAGGACAAACAAATAATCTTGTGTAAAATTTTTATTACTTCTCTTTAGTTGATCCTCTGTTCTTTTTATATATATCAGGTATAAAATTGGGAAGGGTGAAAAGCTGGAGCCAATTGAAGAAGTCACCATTGAGGTGAGAATATAGGATGATAACATACGATCTTTATATTTTTCTTACCTCTGAGTTCAAATGTACGACTTAGGCATCATGACTAATACCAGGTAAATGAAGAGCACGTGGGCCTAGTCATGGAAGCCCTATCACACCGGCGAGGGGAGATTACTGACATGGGTCCTGTACCAGGCAATGTTGGTAGGACTAGACTTTGTCTGACTTGCCCTTCAAGGTATGTGCACGTTTTTTATTCTTCTGCTGCTCATACTTGTTTCCATTTTTCTGATTTTTGGAGTTCTGTTTATCTTTACTTTTTTTTTCTTAGAAAAATTACCTCCTGACATAATCATGTAACAAAATGTTTATTTGTTTGGCTCTGTGGTCCATGATTTTATTTTGCGTAGGATTTATTTTAAATTTGTGTTTTAACTTGTGCTTGTGATTTATTGATTGCCTCTATGTATAGTATTGTTCTATAGATTTTTTCATTAACAATAATATCTGGTATGCTTGTAGGGGGCTGGTTGGCTATAGAAGTGTGTTCAGCAGTGACACACGAGGCACTGGATTTATGCACCGTGCATTCCTCAGTACGGTTTTCTTGCTAATTACATTACCTTTTTTTTCACTCTTTTTCTTTTTGACTTAGGTAAATCAGTTTTATCATATGGACTTATTTTCCTTAATATTTTCCTATGTGGACTTATTTTCTTTAGTAGTTTCCTATGATTCTAAACATGACTGTTAATTTATCTAAAAATGTTTTCTTGGCTAGAAAGTTTGATTGAATGGAACAGCAATAGTTTAGTGACAACTAACCCACTTCATTTCATTTCTGCATTGAGAAATTTTTTGATCTATAGTTATATATATCTTTTCTTGATCCCCAACATGATCTGGTTGAAAAAAATAACAGAACGTTGTTATTCTCAAGAAAGGGCAGTTTGGGGGTGGGGTGAGGGATTTCTTTTAAAGAATTATCAAGGCAACATAATTTAGCTTGTTGAATTTGGATACTGAGAAGCAACGAGTGAATGATAGGTCTAGCCTTGTATGGGGAGGTAGATACGTCAATATTAAGATTAATGTTTAGGAGCTTGGTATCTTTCAACCTCCAGCCTTCTGCCACCAGCCTAGGCAAATTAAGGATGTAAAGTAGCTATGGCTGCATATGTGTTTATATGCGAAACTCATACATAAATAATATAATATTTTATATACATATACAGTCATGTACGTGTTGCGTACACAAATATATGTGCTTTTTGGTGATGCTACTTAGAATGGATATGCATTAAGCTTGACATTCTGTTACATATTGCATAATTCAATTTGAATGCTTTAAAATTTGGCCTAGTACCAGTGAACACTTTGTAGATTTTAAAACTTCAACGGGTGTTCTTGAGGAAAGCAAAACAAGCATAGAATGAGATTGGGTTACAATTCTTGCCTAAGTTAATTGCCCTTACTTGTCTATAGCGTTCTGCCTTTCTGAGGATTGTAACATGTTCATATTGCTTTTATAATTATTTTTAGTTAAGCATTATCTGTTTGTGCAGCTTATGAGAAATATCGGGGTCCTCTTGGAAATGTCAGAAAAGGAGTATTGGTACACGACCTGTCTCCTTTCATCAATAATGCATTAAGAAACTATAGTTATTGTTATTGTTGATATTATTTTCTTTTAAAAAAAATTATTTTGTTATTGTTATTTTTTTCCTTTTCGGGTTTAAATCATAATTGTAGTTGTGGCCAAATAATAGCTTTATGGATTTGTTTAATATACTTTGGCATTGTGCTCTGGCAAACAACTCTTCGACTATTAGCCACTTCTGCTTCTGTAATTCATATACGAATACCACCGTGAAGATTGTTTTATCTCAATAAGAATAGTGGGATTCTGTGGTCTGCCAATGACTTGTGTCCTTCCTTAATTCTGTTGATTACCGAGGTTCTTTCTTATTTTGCGAGATTTATACTTGCCTATAACAAATTTGGCCGCCTAAAACTTCTCAATCTTACTTCTTAAAATATGGGGAGGGGGGGAAACAGAAGAAAAATCAAGCTCTTCAGTGTAGAATCTGCCAATCTATAAATTTGCAAGTCCCAGAAAGTTATGTTTGAATTATGTGTCCTTTTTCTAATTGTTGGCACATTCTGTTGCGAAGAAGCAGAAGAAAAATCATGCTCTTTTGTTTTTAAACCTGTCATCTGCCATCTATAAATTTGCAAGTCCCGGAAATTACGTTTGAATTATGAGTCCTTTTTCAAAATGTTGGCACATTCGGTCCTTTTTTCAATCGCCTTTTCCAAATCTTTATCTGGAAGCCTGTAAATGATTAATGTATCTATTTTTAGTTATTCTGGATATCCAGAGATTTTGAGAACATTATATCCATCTTCCATTTACTAATGCTTCTAATTGCCTTTGTTCAACTTCATTGAACAGGTCTCAATGGGTTATGGTACAATTACTGCTCATGCATTGATGAGTTTAGAAGCTCGTGGGACACTTTTTGTGACTCCTGGAATGGAGGTTGTAATACTTGCCCTTTCTATGTTCCTAAGTTAACCATCTCGATGATTATCTTCTCGGTGCTGACTAGTTTGTTTATGCAATCTCTTGTTGAGAACATTTGGAAGGGCCCAGGTCCTTGCTTGTGAGCCTAACATATGTTCCCTCGTAGTTTTAGGATGAAGAAGATTGACAATCTTTCGTAATCTCAACTTCTAAATCTATTTGGTTTTCTTGTTTTGATTTATTTTTGGGATTGTGTAGTCATATGACGGCATGATTGTTGGCGAACATTCGCGAGATACAGATCTTGATGTAAGGAACTTTTAATTTTCTATTATAATGATTTTTTCATAACTTGGTGGATGACTGACCCAATTGCTTGTTACAGATTAATCCAGTGCGGACAAAGGAGCTAACAAATGTGCGTGCTGCTTGCAAGGATGACAATGTGAAGCTAACTCCTCCTCGCCTTGTATGTATTCTAATCCTACTCTTTTGGTCCTTCATTGTGCTTTTGTTTTTTCTTCTCCTTTTTCATTGGGGCGTGGGGGTTGATTTTAAGGGGCGATGTTTGGGGTTATATACTGTATAATTTGGCTTAGGATTGTTATCTGATTATGTAGCTTGAAGGATTTCTTTGATGTTTCACAAGATATCCTCACATTTCAACATTATATATACCGTTGCATTAAAATAAACTTTCGACAGTTAGGAGCCTACTTGCTCATGTTTGTTACTGAAAAATGTAAGATATTTACAAGTATCTTGGTTTTATATTAAGTAACACAACCAAAGAAAATGTTTTCAATATTTTGTTGTTGATTTCATACCATGCAATGCATTTGGTTGTAGATGACTCTCGAAGAAGCAATAGGTTATGTTGCCTCTGATGAACTCATTGAGGTACGTTCATTCCTTATTGTTCTTTATACTGAGAAAATAGGTTGGAGGTCATTTTGAAGCTCATTGATGAGCCATTTTCGTTCCTCTCTTTTTTTTCCTTTTTTCTCACATTACCTTTATCTGATTCATGTATGGGAGTTATTACTTTTTGCAATCTGCAGTCCATCTATGGTACTAACAAACCTGTCTCAAAATCAAATTATTTTGGCCCGTGTTTTTTGGGTCCAAATGTATCTTGTCTTCATCATCTCAAACTCATATTTGTTGATTAACAATAATTGTAGTTTTGCATTTCGGTAGGGCATATTCAGTAATTGGTCTTTCTTGGCTACGCAGGTTACGCCAAAAGCTATCCGGTTAAGAAAGAGATATCTGGATGTTGGTAAGCGTAAAGCAATGAGCAAAAGACCCAAGGAGTGAATTTGTCGCTCAACAATTTTGTAAGCCCACGCCTATATTCGTGTCTACTTGAGCAATATACCATAGTACTGATTTACCATTCCCTCTGTTTAGATTTATACATCGTACATTATTTTACCACCGGTAATAAGCTGGTGCTAAGCCATAAGAGTCAATTTTATTTGGAGTCGTCTGTAGCTCTCTTCAAACTATATTTATTATTCTGGGAATACACTGATACACGGCTGGAGTCTTTTGTAAAATAGACTGGACAACACGATATATTTAATTGAATAAAGAAGTTTATTTGTATATATGATGCAGCAGTGTCCTTCCGAGTACTGCATGTCAAACCTGCATTGCATCTTAGATGGCGTGTTTTTTTTTTTGCCCTCCTGCCGAAAGTCCCTCGTC
The DNA here is from genome assembly GCA_035079005.1 of Fraxinus americana. Lineage (NCBI taxonomy): Eukaryota > Viridiplantae > Streptophyta > Magnoliopsida > Lamiales > Oleaceae > Fraxinus > Fraxinus americana. The sequence continues at coordinate 52,886,910 of CM068706.1, read as the reverse complement.
TCGATTTTTCTAATATTTACCCTCCTAGAATTTACAGTTTGTCACAGGGATATAAAATTGAAGTAAAACCCGCTGATAAAGTTTACCTTGAGTGAATGAGTGTAATTATTTTAAAATCTTTATCCCACTCATTTCAAAATAGAGCCTAAAAACATTGGTTGCCTTCTGTAAGTTCAAACGGTGGATATGCAACATTATAACATCTTAGGTGAGTTAGGTTTGTGCGACTTTTTTTGAGCCTTAATCCCACGCTGAAGAACATTACTGTTTGGTGCGTTGGAGTCGATGGTCGGAAGCATGTGAGCAATAATGTTCTTATGCAACTCTATGTGAGGGGTGGGAGGAAGAAATAGCCTTGCACTTCACTCAAATGTTTCTATAAGTTCCATTGTGTATATATTTTTATTTTTTTAATTGTCAGAATTAATTGTTGAATTTAATTTAATTTTTTATCAATTTTTTAGCTAAACCAAATAAGTGGCAAATTTCTTAGAATTTGAGCAATTTGGCTTCATGAGACTGCAAGTCTCCCAACAAATGTTTTCCAACTTTCAAAATGAGAGAGGAAGTGGGAGGTGGCAAGCAAAAGAAAAGATGATAAAGAAAATTCAGTGTCCTCCCACAGAAGTCTGTTCCAAATGTATTATGTCATATTTTTTTTTAGGATTATGCTAAGGGTACATCACTCTTCACATAATCCTTGACATAAGGGGCAAGTGGCACCCTCCTATTGGTGGAGAGCCGAGGCCCACAAGTGGGGCCGAGGTGCTCCTCCAATACCGAGGTGCCACTTGCCCTTTATGTCAACCCTTATGTGAAGGGTGATGTACCCCTAGCATGATCCTTTTTTTTATGGATATTAATTGGTTCAGAATTGATTTCTTGCTGTGGGTAGGAATTATGTTGCCCACTCATCGACGTGGCAATATGTGTGGTCACATCAACGATTGGTGGGTGGGAACACTATATGTTGTCAATCGATAGTGGACAACATAACTCCTATCCACAGTGAACACGTGATCAATTCTATTAATTGGCTATACATTTTAATGGTGAAAATGATATCATCTTCTCTTTCTCCCACTCCAGTGAAATAAATAATGCACACGAGTCATATTTGTAAGTTCGGATGTTAAGATAATAGAGTACGACAAAGAGCTTCAATTAAAAGAAACAACAATGTAGATGCGTCCTATCTTTGTATTAAGTTAAATCAACCTTGCAGAAAATGGCACAAGAAATTTCGTAGTTCATACCTAAGAAATACATGGATCTTGAAAAAATTTAAAAAATCAAAGCATCAACGAGAGATAAATGGTGTTTATTGCACACGCAAGTTCTAACATGGACATTAGATATAGAAAAAAAAATTAGATTATTCTGAATAACTGAAAAATTAATGTATATTGGAGTAAGACTGAGTATTGTTAGCTAAGAAGATATACAAATTATTCTAGTGTTAATAAAAAAATGTGTTACTCGTGAAATGTTTAGTTTAAGAGTAATATTATTTATCATTATGATGATGAAACATCAGTAATGTGACAATCCATTATATCACATTTCTCTCTCTCATGAAAATTGTGTGCAATTTCGTTATTTCATACAGACTGTCACGTCATCGATGTTCCATCATCATTGTGAAGTTAAAACACCGTTTTACACCTCGAAACTGGGCTCAGAATCCTCCAATCGAACACCACAAGAGAAAACTCAAAACCCCAAGCCTCCAAAACGGTTGCTCCACCCGATTTCTACTGCCCACACAGGTTTGTCTAATGGTGAAGAGAGTATTGTAACTACAATCTAGCCACAAAGGCAAAGGAGAAGAAAAGGGACGAAGAGCACACAGCAAGGTCACGTTTTCTCTCACAAGGCACAAGTCTCTCACACAGGCATGAATAGAAACGGGTTAGCATACATATAGTATTAGGTATAGAATTAGGTTAGGCCCAATAAGCAAACTAAGGCCCAAGTAGAAAACATAGGTGGGCCATCCAAGTTTGGGTCGGTTTAGGATCGGTTTACCAATTGTGGTGTTCGATTAACTTTCAATCATTTGGACTATGCCGACTGAATTAATACAACGTAATTCATCATCGTCCGGGGGAGGTCGTTTGACAACAATTTGCCTAACAATCATAATGATAAATAATATTTTTTGAATGTATGACTTTAGATAAAACTCAAAAATTGGTGGAATATTGCACAATTGTTCTTAGAAGATATTTTAATTTGGCAAAACACGTGTTCCCAATGAGTTCGTAAACATACTATCTTTGAGAGTTGGTCTTAGACTGAACTATTTAGTTAATTTTGTAAATATAAAGGAGGTTAAGTTGATCTTATTTACAAAAGGATTGTGAAGACACTTTTCCTTCTTTGGAGGACAGCAAAATGAAAATATATTCATGTATATCGCCTCGAACCGTGGACTAAAGAACCAAAGGAATACAGTGTGAATTCAACTTTTAATTATATCACGGGCTACAATATGCAGCTAATGTATGAATCACACTATTCCAAGGGTGTGTTTGGGCCACATTATTTTGGAAGAATATATTCTGGAATAGTAGATTGATGGAGAATTTGTGGTTGAAAAAGAAGAAAATTATTGATGTGATGAAAAATATTATTTTATTGAAGAATGTGTAGTTGAAAATGAGTAGAAAAATGAGAATGAAAATTTTAATGTGTACCAAACAGGGCCTAGATACAAGAAATATCAACCACGATGAAAACTTAACGAAGTCATTTTATTGGAACCTAGCATGTTTATGAATGACTTGAATATTACTTTAAAACATATCTTTTCAATGATTTTTTCCGAAACAAATTAGTGTTGCCTACACTCTACTAGTGAAAATTGTTTTATGTAGTGCCTATGATACGTGTCAAATCATCTAATTGTATTCGACTAACGAAAACGATAGTTTGATGGGTGTAATTGCTAAGTCCCTGTTTGAAGACCATTCTCTTTAAAAAGATTTGAGTTTTTGAATAGTAAATTTTTGAGAAATATTTGGTTAAAAAATAGGAAATAATTTTGAATTTATGTGAAGGGGTCGAAAATGAGCTGGAACGCGGCAAAGTGTGAACGAAGAGAGGTTTTTGATCGAGCATTCTTAATGGATTCAATCTCTAGACGCATATTGTAGAGAAGTAAAATTATGTTCACTGTTATTTCGTGTAGGAGTTCAATTCTGTCAACCATTGATGCAGAGATATCCTGAAAATCAAACACTTTCACAAGACAAGAATAGAATAGTCTGCCAGGCTCTCTTTCATAACGGTGTATAAATCTTAGCTTCAATTCAACCCTTTCTCTCTTCCCAGTTTGATAATATACACGAACCCAGATTTATAGAGACACATATAGTGTGTGTGTGTATATATACGCATACACATACACACGTGAAAATGGGTGCTTACAGAGCTGACGATGATTATGATTACTTGTTTAAGCTTGTGCTAATCGGCGATTCTGGTGTTGGAAAATCGAATTTGCTTTCAAGATTCACCCGAAACGAGTTCAGTTTGGAGTCCAAGTCAACTATTGGCGTTGAATTCGCCACTCGAAGCATCCGCGTCGATGATAAAGTCGTTAAAGCCCAGATTTGGGACACTGCTGGCCAAGAACGGTACATATTCCATTCTTCAAATGGACATTTGTCTATATGCATAGGGTTAATTGATATTCGTGTTTATTGAGTTTTTTTTTTTTTTTTTTGAAGTAAAATGCTTAATATAGTATCTGGGTTGGTCGTGTTTGAATGTGCTATGGTTAATTGATGTAAACTGATTTCTGGTTTCAGTGAATTTTTTGGTGAAATGAAATGTGGGTTCCTACATTAAAGAGTGCTGCGGGGTTTTAGATCTGGGGATTTCGAATTGAACTGTTTTATATTTTTGTGTTATTGCTCTTAGTTATACTTGTGAATTCTAATGTGGTTATATCTTGTACTTTCGAATTCAGATCTAGTGGCTTCGTGTAATGAAAGAACATGAACGATTTTACCTCGAAGGGTTTAGTTTTGAGTTGATCTATAAACAATTAAGATCAATATTTTCTTGCGTTGTACCTCACCTGAATTTAAAGTGGTGGTTTCACAGCAGGGTTTTTGGCAATGCTTAAGAATTTTAGCTGATCACTTTTCTCCATTAGTCTTCTGGCGGTTACGTTCCGTTCGATCTTTTAGCTTCATTTTCCCAGAAGCCGCTTCATCGATGGCAAAGGGCACCAGATACCTGCGTCAAGTTTACCGAGCTGATATTATGTGGTACCTAGAGAAATTTGGGTATATTGAATTTTATTCTCAAGGAATCCACTTGCATGACATGTAAACTGTCATCCTCAGTGATTAGAGATTGTTACCGACAGAATTTATGGCTTTTCCATGGTTTGAGATGTTGGTGCATATTATTGTTTAGAATCTGATAGTACAAGAATTACAATTTCCTTAAATATCTTCAGCTGTCTATAGGTCAATGCAAGAATTTCTTTCGACACGTGAATATTTAAAATTTTAACTTGTTTGTTAAATTGATATTATATCTGGACCTCATTCATTTCTGTAAATTTCTAAGTTGTTTAACTTACTTCAGAACGGAGCTTCTCGTTCAATATTTGTGCTCAACTTGCAAAGTTTGGTTTTCATGCTGTACGAATCCTTGCCTTAACATATATTTTTTGCTGAAGATATCGTGCAATCACAAGTGCCTACTATCGAGGAGCTGTTGGCGCATTGCTTGTGTATGACGTCACACGTCACGTTACATTTGAAAATGTGGAGAGGTGGTTGAAGGAACTCAGGGATCACACAGATTCAAACATTGTTATCATGCTTGTTGGAAATAAGGCAGACTTGCGTCACTTGCGCGCTGTTTCCACAGAAGATGCAAAGGTATTTGCCGAAAGAGAGAGCACATATTTCATGGAAACCTCTGCTCTGGAATCTATGAATGTGGAAAATTCCTTTACAGAAGTTCTTAGTCAGATATATCATGTCGTCAGCAGGAAAGCTCTCGAGGTTGGTGATGATCCAGCGGCTTTGCCTAAGGGACGGACCATTAATGTTGGCCCAAAGGATGATGTTTCTGAGATGAAGAAAGTTGGGTGTTGCTCTGTTTAAAAAAAAGCAACTCCATTTACTCTAATGAAATTTAATATTCATGGAGCAGGGGATTTCCCATTGAGCCATTAACTACGTTGATTGTTACGAAACTTTATCCTTATCATTGTAGATTTAGTTCATTGGAATTCAGAAATTTGTCCAAATAAAAAGAAAGGAATATCGATTACTTATTATTCTTTTGTTCTTGTCATCATCATCATCAGCGGCTGTGTCGGGGTGTATTCTCCTAGTCTTAGCTCGTAGAAATCCCTTACACGAGATAAATATTTGATTGCCAAATATTCAAATTTAGGCTTGTAGTTTGCATTGTGTTTACAATCCTTTTTGATTTTGAATTTTTTCACTACTGCTGGAAACTGTGTTAAACGAAATTACCTGGCCTTCGTCTCCTGTGTAGGCTCCTATTGGTGCTTCTGCTATTTCATTATTATTATTTTTTATTAGGTGGAAGGATCGCTTTTTCCAGTTTTCAATTGCATAAATGTTCCTCATTAATGTATCATTATCAAAGTGCTCTTCAAAATTGAAGATTTTTAAGTATGAATAATGCTATTCATTTAGAGTTGTGATGATTGCTCATCTATAAAATAGGGAAGCTATTATCACATTATCCATTGAAGTTGGAATACATTTTTTCTTTGAATAATGCGACAATAACTTTTGCGTGATCACAACATTATTCTTTTAAGCATTGTTTGATACAATGTCGAATGCAGGCATTTTCGTTATCAGGATCCATTTATTAAATGATCACTTGGAAATTATATAAATGAGCCCTTTTAACTCCGTGGAAAAACGATTTTCTAAAATAATTTTATGCAAATGCGAACAAATAAAAGGGACAATAGTAGAACATGACATTTTAGAGACAGAGATCTCGTCAACTCAACTGAGGGTCGAGTTCAGACATGTTTTTAAATAATTTTTATTTGAGTAACCGTTTTACACAACCAAATAGAACTACATGTTTTGGTTACAAGAAAAGTAATACTCGCAACATCTAAACCAACTTAATGCAAAGTAATACTCGCAACATCTAAACCAACTTATTGCAACGTACAAGAAAACATAAAAAACCACCACACAAAATTTGAGCAGACTAATTTTCAACTCAATTTTCATGGCTTATGAACTCTACAGCTCTTCCATTCCAATTCAAGCATTATTGCTCATCAAACTTTCTCCAGCAGATTCAATATCTTCACCAGGCTGATTTCACAGACCGATACAGTTTACTGAGAATACTAGCGCGAAGAGGCCATTAAAGCTAGTTCTCAATGGTGGACCAAGAATTTGCAGCAACCCAATCAAAGGCAATAGGACTCAAGAAAGCATCTGGTATACCAAAAGAACTAACCAAGGCAAGTGCTTGTGGTCTGATTTCACTGCAAAGTTTTGCGAGTTCTTTCCTCACAGCAGCAGCATTGTCTGTTGATAAGTATCCATATCGAAGAAATGCAGCATCTTCTTCCAGTGTGACCAGCACATACATCGATCTCAAAAGACCCAATATATTCTGCAAATATGTGTAATTTTCTGTCAGTTCACAACTTTCAGTTTGTCCATGTAGTAACCTAAGATTCTCATTTTCCCGGTGATAATCAGCTGACAAAACTAAGTGAGTTTTGTATAAGCATTTGCTAAAAATTAAAGCCTCAATGAATGAGAAAAGCGGTGATTAGATAGAACATGGATGCACTAAATTTACCATGGTAGGAGAATGTTACATATTAAACTCAATGACTTCAAAGTTTAGTTCTAAACTCAAATCAAATTTAAAGTATAGCAAATATCCAGGACAGAGATTATTATTATTTTTATTTTGTGTCTTTCTGGGGGTTGAGGTGCTTTGGGGTTGGGGTTGGGGTTGCGGAGTGGGTTGCATTGCAGAGCTTGGTCCCAATTGTTCAAGGGAAAGAGGGGGAGAACCTTTGATCTAAGGACTTCTAAGTGGAGCCCTCAACCATTAAACCAACTACTTACAGAGTTTGAAAGAAAAGGTTTCCACATACCTTAAGTGAGGCATCTGTCACATTATTCTCAGCTTCTACAGCAATCTGCAAAATTGCTCGGTCTGAGAAGGCTTTTCCCAAATCTTCAGCAACTTGATAACTCTGCAGGAATAAAATAAATCTAGTTAACAAAGAGCCCGAGGCAGTGAGAACCCAACCTTGGAAGGGGGTTGTTTAGGCGAGACTCTGGCACTGCAATTTATAATTGAGAAGTGTTCTTACCACAACAAATGCAGACTCTTTACTTTCCCCCTGCGCTTGGTATTTCGAGACTTCAGCAGCAAAGCAGTTTAATAAATCTCTCTCTCTTAAGCAGAAGATGTCATTCTGTCACAGATCATCAGAAATCCCTATAAGCTTCATAATAACTAATCTAAGAAAAGGAACAAAGAAGAAACTTCATCATTACCTGAAATTGAGTGCTCCTCAGGTTCGAACTGGTAAGCTGAGAAGGAATAACTGGGCATGAATTGTTCATATGTTCTAACCCCAACTCTTTGAAGGGTTTATTTCTCTTCTTTGCTGCAACATACTCTGCCAGCAGAGCCTTGCTAACCTGCATCAAATGTGCTGAAGCTACAGAAACTTTTGAAAGCTAAAACCAATAACTTGATTAACCCGCACATGGGAAACAACACATGTTTCAAATATTAATTTAAAATTTCTTCTATTACTGTCAATCAGGTATGTTGCATCATTGCCATTTGTAAAAACGATCAGTTAACCGTACCTGTTGCATAAGAACATTGTTGTCACCCTCAAAAGTAGACTGCACATCATATTCACCTTTCAGTTGGCCAATTCGATTTTCTGTCTTTAATCCTTGTCCACCACAGGCTTCACGGCATTCCTGAATCATATGTAATACAATATAAGAGGAAAGCCTATCAACGTCTCAAAAAATGATTAGCTATAATGATCTTGGCTACCTGAAGAGTACGCATGTTATGCCAAGTCAGTGTGGCCTTGAATGCACTAGATACTACATGGATGGTTTTGATCAGTTGAGGACTCCTCTTAATGTACAACAGTTTCAAGTAGTTACTAGCAAAGCTCATAGCATACCTGCAGCACCACAGAACAACATTTTTTAAACAGCATTGTTCATTCTCGTTGACGAGAGCATAAATATATCCATATGATAAAACTTAGTGAATTGTACACCATAAGTACAAGAAAGCTACTGAGCATTGAGTGCAGCCAAATTCTAATAGCAAGCTGAAATCGTACTTACTAATCATCTATGATGCACCGACACGGACACGTTACGTGTCGGATACGCTGACACGTGATTTTTGAAAAAAGTACAAACGCAACACGTTGATTAAATTCTTAAAAATTCTTCATTTATATAATATAAATTTAGTTTTATACTTATTATTAATTTTTTTTGTTGAAATCTTTTAAACATGAGTACCTATTTGTTACTTGCTAATAACTTTGAATTAACAATATATAATATTTCTAATATAAAAATAGAAAATGATTACGTTAGAGTGTCCAAGATGTGTCAGTATCGACTCGTGTCCGACACGAACACGCTACCCTAATTGAAGTTTCCTTGCTACAGAGCTAATCATGAATATATGGAGTGAACTATGGTAGCTTATCTACCTTCATTACTAGTCTCTCTTTAGTAGGAAATTGCTTGAAAGATAAGGACGCTTTTTGAAAAGCCTCTGTTGTGCTTAAGATACAGGATTACTATTTGTAACTGAAAGGGATCATTGACTTGTTGACGAGGAAACTGAATCTCAAATGGACAAGGGTATGAATCAAAACAAAATTAGATACATGCAGTTCAAATGCATGCTACGGGAACTTATACATGAAATAATACACGTGATTTCTCTCACAACAATTATTTCCAACTTCTGAAGCAATGTACAAACTTACGTCTTCGCAAGAAGTGGCAGGAGGCGGCGCTGATGGCTAGGATAATCGAGCAAAAGGAGTTCAGGACCATTTGTTGTGATTGAAAATGCTCTCCTTGTCAATGCATATCTTATGGCGATTGCTAAACTTATCTGATAGGAGACAATTAAGATAAGATATCTGTGAAGAATTGAGCAACTGTAGCTTGATATTTAACTCTCCTGAAATTAAAAGAAAAGTTTAATGACAATACTAATCACCTTTGCTGAGTACACAGCACTAGCTGCGATAGTAACTCGACCAGATGTCAAAGGAGCCAGGAATGCAGCAAACCTCTGAAGAAAAATTAATGTGTGTGAAATTCCACTGAAAAGAGAGTTAGTGCAGAATGGATTGAAAAGGAAGCAAGCAAGAAAACGATTCATAAAAAGATGTGAATAAGTTTGCTTCAACACATATCTCAACAAATATACTAGATCACTTCCGTCTTCTTCTCATTAGGTTTATTGATCAATGATGAACTAGTGCTCATTGTGTAAGTGGACAAAAGAACAGCTGAAAAAGATAATTTAGCAAGAGATAAAAGCATATGCCCCTTGATAAAGCAAAATCATAAGATGACCAATTGCTCCAGTATTATCAATAAAGGGCGTGTTCGGTAGAGATTAAAATTGGATTAAAATTGAAAAATTAGCCGTTATTGTTGACTTTTATTAGACGAGTGGGACCCAATAACGGCCATATTTTCAATTTTAATTGGATTTTAAGCTGTACCGAACAAGCCCAAGGATTCTACTTAGTAGTTGACTGACTTAGGGAAAATGTGACGTGTTCAAGCAACACCCACCAATAAATCACGGCTTCTTTTACCTAGATCAGTTAAAAAAAAAAATGAAACATCTACCTGGTCTGGATCCTTTATTGCACTCAAATATTTTCCATCTGGGGAAACATCAGCAACTGAGTTCAATAAATTTTCTCTAGGAATGCGAACATTGTCAAACCTAGAAAATTTAAAATCATAAAGCCATCAGATCGCACTCATTTACCAAATAACGGAAAATTTATGGTCCGCATAGCCACAAAAGAGATTCATCTATACCAGATTCGACCATTGTCAACACCATTTAAACCAATCTTATGACCACAATCAGCAATCCGAATATTGGGACAGACGTTCCCATTTTCATCTCTGATCTGGGTGATAAAAGCATGGACACCTTGATTGTTTCCGTCAATATTGAGCTGAGAAAAAACTACCGTATGCGTCGCATGCTACAAGGCATTTAAAGGAGAGCATATTAGTGTTTTTAGCCGATAGTGAGAAGAGGAAGTTGAGAATATAGAGTGAAAAAAAAAAAAAAAGAAGTAAATGTTCCAAAATGTCTGGAAATCACTATATGGACGGAAAGATTACGTTAGCTGCACCACCAATCCAGTACTTTTGAGCTGTTTCACATGGAGTGTTGATTACAAACTCTCCTGTGTTTGCCTCATAAGTTGCAGTTGTTTCAATGCCTCGAACCTGTAAACATTGACTCAAAATTCTTCAATAAGAAGAAAGAGGATAATTCTGTTGGCAAGCTATATGGCTGATGCTAATCAATTGAACAGTCTTTACATACATTGCTTCCATGCCCCAATTCTGTCATGGAAAAGCATCCTTTAATCAAGTAATTTTCTGTCGCACTCAACCACCTATCGTGATGTCGCTTTGTGCCAAAAAACTGGATTGCGCCACCCCTTGAATCGTCAACATTGAAGCAGTTAAAAGTGCTACTTATTTAAATAACTTGAAGCACAATGTAAGAGAACTCCAACCCAACTAGTTTCAGATACACGCACAAAAGACGAATCTGAAAACTCAACCATAACATATTAAATACAAGCTCTATTAAAATATGGATATTTTATACAATCATGCTACAAGTAAACTAACTTTGACATTGTACCACGCGGCGACATCGCATTGGACAGCTTTTAAAAACAACACACTTTCCCGCCAAGCACAATTTGAATTTGCACATGGTGTCAAACTTGATGTCAAGAAAAGAATGTACAAGAGGCTTTATTCTATTTTATAATACACACGTGGTAAAAAAATTTAAATTTGTGCCATACGAAAATAATTTTACTAGTCATCCCCTACTATTTGCTCCACCATGGAGAATTATCGATCCAAATAATGCCTCTTTCTTTATATGAAGGCATATCAATTTATCAAGCAAAACCCAATATTGGGAATTTTCACAAATTTATAAATGCAAGTAAAGAAAACTATGAGGCGTATGGTACAAGTACAGCTTCAGAATGCAAGTACCTTAAGCTGTCATAGTTGTACATTTTCCCAATTTAACAACTATGATATACAATGAAAAACCCATCAAAATGACATTTATAAACAGCAAAGAAACCATTAGAAACCATCAAACATACCACAAAAAGAAGTGCACTCCAATCTTGATTGCAAGAGAGTGATCAAAAATCTCAATAACCTCCAAAAGAGCAAACTTTTTCATCTCAGCTTCGGGGCCTTTACCAGTCAACCACCCCTTAAATACCCCATGATCCAGTAAATACTCAATTCTCTTCATAGTGATCTCTCTCTGCTGCTCCATGGAGTGATTATAATCCGGCACAACAAACACTTTGCCACCTCTCAGCCTGGGATTAAAAAGCTTGCTCTGTACCATGAGGTTGAAAAGCCAGTCCCTGTCACCCAAGTTGTGCCCATCCATCAGTTTCCTCATTGAACTCACGTCGAACGAAAAGGGTTGTTCGGAAACTTCCGGTGGCACGTAGCTGACGCATGGTGAGGCGGAAATTATGTCGGCGGCGGTTGAATGGCGGTGATTTTGGAGGTGGCCGCTTAAAATTTGTGTTCTAAAATTAACTTTTTCCATAGTGTTGGTAGTGATGAATTGATGAAGAGGATGTTTTGGTGTTTTAGTTTCTTGATTGCTTTACCTTGAAGAGTGGATCAATCCGCGGGTACGGGGATGGGAAATGTGGTGGGGGGAAGGGCCAGAACAAGGAAATTCTGGTAATAGGCTTTTAGTCATTGTACGCGCGAAGAATATGTGTAGGCTGCACGCGAGCTTCTCGAAGCCTTTTCTTCCCTATTGGGAAATTTTGAGAGTCGTCGTATTTTTGTCCTGTTTATTGAATTCCTAATTTTATTATTTATTTGTTTTAATATGATTTAAATTCAAATATAAAAATAAAATAAAATCAGAATAGAGATCATGTTCTCACCATCCCTCAATTCCTTGGCGGGGCGGAGGAAGACATTTTACCATCCATAGTATTCGGAAGCTAAATCTTATTTGTGGTTGCTAACCTTTTAATCAAATCTCGATTATGCCACTAAATTTTAGATTGTTACGATTGAATCATTGAACTTCAATGTAGTTTCAATTTGGACTGCCGAATTTCACCACCCCATTACTCATCGTCTCCTCACACAATTTAATTTAAAGACATTTTCTTGATTCTCGAATCACTATATTTATTTTTAGGGTACTATGTACAGACTGCATAGAATATCAATTATGATATGACAATACTAAGTAATTTGTGTCAGTTTGCGGGTGATATGTGAAGAATTATAACACGTTAGTTAAATTTGAAACTAGATTGAAGTTTATTAACCAAATTAGGGTGTGTTTGATAGATATTATTGAGAAAAAAATGTATTTAAATAATGATATGATGGGAAATACATAGTTAAAAAGTAAGGAAAAATTATTAATGTGATTTAAAATATTATTTGATTAAAAATATTGGCCATTGGATAAGTGCAAGTCTACACGCAGCCTTCCACTCTATACTATTGGAGGTATAACTTGCAATTTACCTCCTTCACCAAGGCCTAGGGCAAGTGGGAGCCGTCAAGGATGCGGCTCATCTTTTTTTTAAAAAAAAAAAGTAAGGAAAAATTATTAATGTGGTGTAAAATATTATTTTATTAAAAAAATTGTGATTGAAAATAAATTTTGAAATAATGTGTACAAAACATTGGTTTAAGATAATTGATAATTTAAAGACCCAATTGAAATTCTAAAAAAATTAGCCGCGGCAAATGAAATTTATCCTTTGTAGATAAGATCAAGTTGTTGCTAGAAAACTATTTACGCTCCTGTTTGGTCCACATTATTTTTTTCATTCTCATTCTTCTACTCATTTTCAACAACACATTATTCAATAAAATAATATTTTTCATCACATCAATAAATTTTCCTTCCTTTTCAATCACATATTCTCCATCACATCGACAGTAAAAATGCATTCTTACCTTCAAAATGTGTACCAAACGGGAACTACATGTATGGAGTACTACAATACTGAATAGGATAGAAAAATACTACAATAAATAAGATTTTATTTGTAACATTTATTACTTTTTAATATTCTAATATTTCTCACTAAGTCAACTATTATTTGAAAACTATTTTTTCTACGTACTCATTTTTTTTCAATTATTCATTCTAAGTATTTTGTGTTAATAGTAAAAATAATAAAAGGTATAAATTATTCAATATATTATTAATAAAATAATTATTCTTGAAATGCGTGCAACATAATCAACTACTTGAATGTTATCCTTTGACATGAGATTTATAAATCAGAAATTATCCTTTTGTATTTGCAATTTGCTCATGCGATCCAACTGTATTTGTTATGCCATTGGTAGTTGACCTATAAATATAGCTGCAGTCCATTACGAGCTTGTTTGGGAAAAATTATTTAAATTTTTTTGGAATTAATTTCGATCACACATTTTATAGTATTCATATATATATATATATATGTGTGTGTGTCTTTTATTTCAAAAATCTCACCCAAACAAACTCTAAAAAAAGATATAGACAACCTCTCAAGTTAAAATACAATTATTATTTTTATTATTTCCAAAAAATGATTCATTTCTCTTTGTTCATAAAGTCACGATGTGAAAGGCAATGAACTTCTTTTCATGCTTTCCTGATCGATCCATTAGAATCTTTCTTTTTTAGTCATGTACTTGAAAGCGAAGGATATCCAACAGTTGATTGAAGCAAAGCATGCAGCTTTCTATAAAAATTGATTTTAAACCTTAGCAGAGTGATGTTGGAGTTAATATGCAAAGATTTACATAGGCCTATAAAAATCATGGTTTTTTTCCCCTTCTTGAGCTGACTGAATTATGAGAGCATAATTTTCTGTGCTCCAATCTCTATAGACTTCCATTAAGAGTGATTAAGCGGTTATCGCTTTATCTTCAGTATTATGTGCTCGTTTGAAGTTGAAAATACCACCAATGCCTTGATCTTTGGCAACCTGCTCGAGCGTTGCAATTCTGTGCTTAAGAAGCTCAACTTCTCTTGCTAGATCTTCATCTCTTTGCTTCATAGCCTAACATAGCAAAGAGAAGACAGTTAACTCACAAGAAATTGGACATGTTCCTGATGGTCGACTTAACGCTTCCATCACTTCGAAAAATATAGGAGTTTGGGGTGGGTGAACTGGTACAGGCATGTTTAGCAAAAGAAAGATATAAGGAGGACATCAACATGTACCTCTAATTCTTTCCTACGCAGTTCCTCCTTTCTGGCTTCTGCTCTGGAACGACTTTGCACCTCAAAAATGACAGCAGTTCCTGCAACCTGATGGAAACAGAAAGATAAAAGCGAACTTAGAATTTCAAATATTGAGAAAGCAAAGACAAGATAAGAATCCATAGAATTTTCACAACTTACAACAGTCAATACATGGAAGAAAAATTATATTAACGTGAAATAAGGGAAGAGGGAAAAAGAAAGAAAACATAAATGCAAGAGGAATCATGACAGGTATTTGTGGAATAATCAACACGTGTACAAGAAAAGGATTTCCTCATGGTAAAGCACCATAATGATGTCGATATAAGAAATTGCATATGGTGGAGCAAGAGCAAAATTTAGCAAAAATAGAGACTGATAATTCTCCGAGTCTTCATGGGTATGCAATTTTGCCAGCAAGTATGCGTGCAGTTTACTTTGGAAAGTAGTGGACTAATCTTTTCCAAATTCTTAGACAAGGAGAACCCAAAAAAGATATACTTGGATTTGCATATTTGCTTCAGAAAATATCCTATCACGTGTACAAGTAGAACAAATTAATTTTAATCATCTTCGAGTAATCATGAAAAATAGCTCAAAAGTTCCTTCATTTTAAAGATGTCTGGATCCAGTGCTTATGAACCACCATATTACCATTGGGGTTATAATAAACATACATATCACATTCGTTTGAGTCAAAACGGAAAATATCTTTCTGATGTGGATAAATTGCAGACCCCGTCCCAAAACCTTTGTTTCTTTGCATTACTATCTCCAACCTTCTATATATTGGTGCCAGATGGTTGAAGATGAAGATGAAGCCTTTTCTTTTTGTTGACTCTGTTTCTTCTTTCCACTTTTGCATTTAGTTTTTCCTAGGTCAAGTTGAAGGCTTAACTCGTCTTCCTATGCTACTGTAATAAAAAAATTGGAATGAAGGGACCACGGGAACGAATATATGAAAGTTAAGGAGAATAATGCCAAGAAATAAATGTTGGGGATAGAAGTGCAAAGAGGGTGAAATGTTGGGGATGAAGGCTCCAGTTTAGGCTTCTAAATTAGGTTCTGAAACCATCTGAATCATGTCATACAGGCACCCAACTGACAAACTAAGGACATAATCAATCCTGTGAAAGAGGCATGTCAACAGTCAACCTAAATCTGCTTTTATATTTTCATGTCAACAAACATAGTATCTATGTTGAAGTCAATAAAGTGTAATAAATAAACTCCAGTCATTCATTTATTGGATTAATTGGTAAGCAGTCGTTCACTATGCTATATTAAAATGCTAAGTTTCTAAAGTGTGATGATAGATCAGGACAATGAAATATCTTCTACACACTTGCAATGTTGACAACTATGGCTCCAACCACCTGCAACTGAGAGAAAACTGACATGCCAGAATTCAAACCATTACCTACAAAAAACTTTATATCTCCATTCACCAAGTTCCTACTACTGAAGTTGTGAAGCCAAGATAAGGATAGCTAGAAACACAGTACATAATCCAGGAACAGCACTTATGTCAGAAGAGATGATAAACATATATAGTTAGACAGCCACCCATGAGATAATATGGTATAAATTTTATGTACCCTAGATGCATATGCCAGTTACGCTAACAAATAAAAATTAATGAAAACTTTCCAGTTAAAAGTTTAAAAGATCAACAATACCGAGAACACAAAGAGTTCGCCTAAAAGGTCTGCAGCAGCCTGAACAGCTTTTTCTTCATTTAGAGGACGAATTGCAACATTTGTTGCATGACCATAAATCTGCCTTTGCAACGTTGTTGTGAACCGATGGTTAGCCTGTAAAAGAATCAGGGGATGGAAGATTATGAAAGTCAGAAAATATAACTCTGTCAGCGGAAAGTGATGCAAATTTGGTGCATTCATGTTCCCATTAATTTGGGCATCAAACTTTTCCTTTTATGACACATAATTAGCAAACTCAATACCCCCATTGAAGAGTCCTCATCTCAAGAAAACCATTTGTTTGACATAAGAATCAATGAATGGCATTATATCAGATACACATTTTCGGAAACATAAGAGACAAGTATATTTTATTGATTTGATAAAAGCAAATTTCTCAATCAAATCATTAAAACTAATCAATTCAATAACCAAATTAACAAAGACATTTAATCTTCATCTCATGGATATAATAAGCACCCTCTGTACCATTTCTTAGTTTATCACTTTCTACCATTATTGGAAGGCCAATGGGCAGTAAAGCAGACCTAATACACTGATTATGACACGAGCATCTGAAGTTGAGATATGGTTACAAAATCAAAATGAAACAAAAATATCATGTATTGACTATTGAATGAGGTGTTGGAAAGTTATCACTTTTAACTTTTGATTTACAGAGCCTAGATATAATGCTTACTTCTAGTGCATAGTTCTATGCTATTTTCAACTCGGTGAGACTCCATGATAACATGATTCAAGAGGAGGGTATATTGTTCCATGTAATAAACATTCCCTGGTTTCTTTACCCTATTAAATTAAAAACACATTTTTTGACAAGCTTATTTCATCATATAATTGTACACTTGTAACGACCCAGGCCTTGTGCCCAAGCCGCTAGAACATAAATACTGTCCGCTCTGAGAGGACATCTGCCCTCTTACCCCTCACGGATTTCTATTGCATCCCCATTATTTGAACCCTTGACCTTTCCCTTAAAAAAAATTTAAATTGAATCCTGTACTTATAACGACCAGGGCCGATTTTGTGGCCAGGCAGATGAGGCCAGCACCTCAGGCCCAAAATCGGAGGGGCCTATTTTTGGCCCAATTGTTTTTTTTTTAAATTATTAAATGAAGAACAAAAGCAAAAATGTCCTCTGTTTCCACTTCGTCAAAACCCTCTCTGTCTGTACCGTCACTTGAAGATTGCATGAAGCTACAGAGAGGAGAAAACGATTCTCAAAGGCTCGCATGCCTACTCTTGGTCACCAAATTCTGTGACGATTCCGCCACCAGGCTTCAGGTATTAATTCAAAGATTCTGTCAAGTTTATACACCGCAGTCAAAGTGTTTGGTTAAATTACTGTTAGAATTACGATTCCGCCACCTAAAATTTTGGATTGCCGAGTTTAATTTTAGGTTTTCAATTTTCAACTTACTGGCTTTTTGATATTTGTCTGTTGTAAAAGTTAAATGGTTTTTGTATTATTTAAATTAGACTTTGATTGTAATTATCTGTTTGCATAACAGGGAAATTTGGGAAAAATGATATCACAGCAGATGAGAAAGGCTGTCATGGACAATCCTAAGAGAATTCATGGGTCAGTCGCAGAGCTCTTGGTTGGGTTGTTTTAGGCGTGTTTGGTTGCATATCAAGGAAAACAATCTCCAGGTTAAATCCTAGTCCCACTTTCGAAGTACGTGACATTAATGCTCGTGGTTCTTAATTCGTAGTTATAGTTAAAACTTTTTGTTTCTAAATCTACTGTTTGTTCCCAGATTACTTACTGTAAGGAGGAAGCATATCTTGTATGATATAGATTTGTATTAATTTGATTTTTGGACTGGACTTGCAGCTCCAAGTGATTCATCTTATCTATGGTTTTGTTTCCACTTTCTGTTTTTTTTTTTTTTTAAATAGTTAAATAGGATTTCTAATTTCTGATTTCATAGGATTTTTGATGAAATTGCAATTTGCAATTGGATTCTAAATTTAAACAGAATAGATTAATGCAATAGAATTGAATATTTGTATGGATGGTTGATGTTAAATTTTTATTTCAGGCTCGTGAGTTTTGCCGGTGGAATTTTCAAGGGTGCGATTCCATAATTTTCACTGAAATTCTACTTCTCAGGTAAGCAATAGTTTGCCCTAACTTGTTATTGAACATATTGAAAATGTTTGAAGCCTTGTCGGCTTATATAATTGCGGCTTGATCAACTTATATGATTGGTTATTATAGGATATCTTGCACAGGAGCACGTAGTAACTATATTGGAGACTCTAACTTTAACGGTGAAATGATTGAGATATTTTGTAATTGTCTTGTAGATTAATCATTGGGCATTAGATATAGACTCGTACACCATGCCTTCTAAATATTAGTCTGGAGATCTAAAGAGAAATATGAAACGAAATGAAATTGTATTAACTCAAAGTCAGGGGATATTAACAAGTACTTTAAAAGCAACAATGTGAATGTGTTGAATAAGGATGAAGTAGTGATTCAACGAAGTAGATGATACAATAGGTTGTATAATATCTTATTTTAAGTCAGCAATATATTATATAATACACTGTTAGATTTTGTACGTTGATTTTGGGGGGCCTAATTTATGGAGTTCGCCTCGGGCCCCGAAAATTACAGGACCGGCCCTGATAACGACCCGGGCCTTATACCCAAACCGTTAGAACATAAGTGTTGTCTATTCTAGGAGGGCACATGATTCAAATTAAGTCCTTAAGAAAAAGATCAAGAGTTCAAATCGTGGGGACTTGATAGAAATTCGTAAGGAGTATGATGGGCTTCAATTCTTCAATAGTACGTAAGTTAACTATTTGCGCAAAGAGACTGGCCATTACAAAAAAAGTTGTCCAATTGGTACCAAAATTTAATTTAAATCTCTCTTGAGGGAAAGTCAAGGGTTCAAAACCTGAAGAAGCGACAGAAATTCATGAGGAGCAAGATGGACTCATACTCTCCCAGAGCGGATAGTAAGTAAAAGTATGGCCGGACACGAGGTCTAGATGATTACAAAACACTTTTTTTTTTGTAAGGACCAGACCTCTGTTCAAGTCGTTAACTTACGTACTGTCTACTATGAGAGAGTTTAGCCCATCTTACCCCTCATAGATTTTTGCACGTCCCCAAGATTCAAACTCAAGACCTCCCCTTATGAGAGATTTAAGTTAAATCTTGACACTAGTTGGATCTATGCCCAAGACGTTACGTACCCGGATTTAACTTAAGCCTCTCATAAGGTAGAGGTCTTCAATTCGAATCCTAGGGACGCAACAGCAATTCATGAAGAATAAGATGGACTAGGCTCTCCCATAGCTGACATTATGTAAGTTATGACTTGAATATAGAGGTCAGGGTCGTTACAACACTCCTTGAAGCAAAAATGCTCCCTTCTGCATCACTGAAATACTTCTTGTTTCCTAGCTATATAACATGAGTCCATGACTACAGGTTGCAAACTGAAGATTAATAGGAATGTTTCCTCATAAACATTGTTGTCAGGTATTTTCTCAATCTAATCTAACAGGTTCATTCCTATACTTGTTACATCTTAAATAATTAGCTTGACAGATAACAAGTTCTTCATAGAGAGGTTTCCACGAGTGGGAACTGGTAAATATCAAAGGAACCAGATTATTTCAAAGCAAAGTCCACTTCCTAATGAAATGATATGATGAAATTAATCAGATTCCAGTTAAAAACTGGTAAACCTTGAAAAGAAATCAGTAGCAGTAAAGCCTGATGCCCTGATTATCACTATTATGAGGTAATGGGAAAAAGTGAAATGGGATTGCAAAATCCAATTTTTGCATTTCTTCTCTTCTACGTAAAAATGTTTTACGAAGTAAAACAACCATATTCTCCTAGACATGCTAATACAAGCAATTGCTTCCAACCAAGTAATTGCATACATTATTGCAGACCAAAATTACTTCTAGCATTCTATTTAACATATATATAAACCATTATATTAGTATCCCTTCAAAATGTGTGTGAGAACATAAACACTTTCTTCCCGTTATACCCACAAACAAGACTCTGCAAAAAGATAACCTTAAAACTCCTAAAATTACGAATAAATAAAATCATTACGACTTCAGTACATATAAATCAAGAATTTTTAACAATTTCAACCCTTCTTTCCCAGTTTTAACTCTTCTAATTATGCCCATTTTTACACACCCAGTATAAATATAGTGCAGTTTAGATCATTATCGTATTGAAATAGCGGAGGTACTGACCTGGGCAATGTTGATTATGGATTGCCTGAACTTGGGGTTCAGGCCCGCCTCTTTTTTGATGCGTTTGCCAATGGGTTTGCAAAGCGTTTTCAGTGCAAGTGTGCCCAGCTTGAACACTGGCAATATCATCCCTACTAGCAAACTCAAAGTTATATGCGAATAATTTATGTATTTATGTGTGTATATGTATTGATGTCTAGTTTTGGGAATCGAAGGAATCCAAGTGCACACCAGGTGCTCGATATAATGACTAAGAAAGTAGATGTACTGCATTTAGTGATATTTGAACTGGTATCAAGTTCTAAAATGCGCAGTGTTTAGATTGCGCATCAATCATTACAAACGTCCTTTTAATTTTATTTTTTTTAATAATCGTGGATGTTCGGGTCAACTTACGCGCACGTCGACTAATTTCACAGGCCCTAAAATTTACGGCCGATACTAACCTCAATAGCCATGAGGAGATTCGGGAGCAAACACAATACCTGAACAATTGAACAACCTCTCAAGATTAGAAACATCCTTATAACTTATAAGAAGTATATATGTAATTATGCATTATCAACATTTTTAATATTATTTTAAATAAATAAAATAATACATTTTTTTTATATTCCTCAAATTTAAAAAAACATATTACTCAAAATTATAAATTATAAATACTACAATTACTTAAATTTTATACATATTCTTCATTTTTTACAAAAAAACATATTTTTCAAAAATCAAAATCATAAATACTACAATTATTTCGTGATCAATTCCTATAATTATATTAGACACAAAGATCGATTTAAAAAATCCTAAATCTTTTTGAATTTTGATAAATATCTCTCCCTAAAATTAAAAATCAAAGGACAAAAAGGACCTTCAAAATTCTTATTAGGTGAGCAATGCAAAAAGGAAAAATGTACCTTCAAGTTTTTGCAACTCAATGAAGGATCTTTGAAGTGAAACTAGAGCAAGATCGAAGGAGGATCGGGTTCGGCGTAGATAATTTGCAACTCCATGAAAATTTTTACTCTGACTTTTTATTTTTTAAATGTCAAAAACCTACATATTACTATATATAATTCACGAGTTTGGTTGATCTGGACTAATTTGATATTTATTGAACTCAATTTGCTTTTTTAAGTTATGAAAATGGGCTGAACTTTGTTAGGCTAAATTGAACATAATTTTTAATACCAATAAGTAGACATTTTGGTGTTTTAGCGCGAATATGTGGTCAATGAAATGAGTTGACCACGTTATTATGTTCACACCCCATGTATGGGGCATTTCGAAAACGCTCCCAGCATATGCACGCTTGTGTAAAGCATATACATGCATTTTAGAATATTGATTGGCATTGACAAAGTATGACTCTTGAAAATTTTATTTCAACTTTAGCTCATTTTACTAAAAAGTTTGACAATATTCGGTACTTCACGATTAGTTAATATGGAGTATTTTTTACAATTGCAAATGATGCAAGTGTTCTTGAATTTTATGCTCCTATTGTTTTTCATGTTATAGTTCTTTTACGCGGATTATTGTTAAAAAATTTTTACATGTATATCAGGATTTACTTCTCTAGTGTATATAATGTCTATGTGCCATTTCATCATTGGAGTCATTTCATCATTGGACACCAATGATAAAATGCCACCTGGACATTATGTACACCAGATGTGTAAATTCTGATATACATGTAGCAAAAACCTTTATAATTATTGCGTTTCTCAAAATAAAAACAACATGACCCACACTCTTACTCCTTTTTTTTTTTTTTTTAATACATTCTCATTTACAATGGACTAAATTAATTGTATTCTTCACTTTAGCCTCAGTTTGACAATAGTTATGTTCAAACTCTTTTTTTACATACTTATTTTAAATTATACATTCACATGATAAAATATTTTGCACATAAATTCAAATTTTTTTCCTACTTTTTAACCACAAATTTTAAAAATCATTATTCAAAACTTTATTTTCTCTAAATAATGATCGTCAAACAGGAGCATAACGTTCCACGACTTAAATGGAGACATTACAAAAGAAAAGTAATTTGTTTGCGATAAAAAAAAAATATTTAAAATTTGTTACCAATTTTAAAATTTAATTTTACCCTTCTTAGCATTATAAATTTTGTCCAATTTTTTTTGTTTTAACGCCTACCACCCCTACTATCTCAACTACCCATGCTCCGTTATTCAACCTCAACGGCCAACATCGAAGGTATTTCTTTTTTTTTTTAAACCAGAACCTCCGTAAATTTTATTAACGAACCCTTACTTATGGCGAATGAATACCGTAGTTACAAAAAATCACAATCATAATCAAAGCGAACCAAACTCCTTATAATTTAAAGCAACATTTGAAGATTTAAAGTCAAATTGAGAGGAGAAAAACCTGCAAATTAGGGATGCCGAGTTTATCCATAGGCAAAGCTTCTGTAACTGACGATGAGATTGTGATAAAGTCCATCCAAATTTGTGAAATACTAGACGCACCCAGCTTCGACAAGCTATTAGCTACTAAGTTATCCTCGCGATATATGTATTGAACCCTACACAAGATTATAGACAAGAAGTATTGTATTTCTTCCAAGTAGTCCTCCAAATACCAAATACTGCAAACCTTTCTCCTTATCCAATTAACTATAATCAAAGAATCTAACTCTACTTCTAGACAATTAATCCCCATTTTTTTAGCATGGTAATGCCAGTAGCTCAGCACCATTATTAGTACCCTCGCCAAGTTTCTTAGCAAAGACTATGACAATGTCACCTTTCTCATTTCGAATAATACCTCCAGCACGACAAATTCTAGGATTTCCCGGATAACACCTATAGTATTAAGTTTGTTCCACCCAACCGGTAGTATTTGCCATCTCACTACCTTGAACCTTTTTTTTTAATCGGCTTCACTGGTTTATTAAGCTCCATCAGCACCCATTCATCTCTTCTTTTTAACATTTTCGCTTCTTTAAGCTTCAGCCCCACCCAAGAGACCCAATATTTTATCTTCCTCCAAGTAGCTTCTATAGATTCCATCTTTTCCTACATCTCATGGACGGATATAGGGGGAGGCTGCACTGGGCTGTGGCCTTCAGCTTATTACAGCTGTGGTCCATATCCTATTTTGCTTTGTAACTTTTTATTACAAAAGTTATATTTTGGCCCAAATTTAAAATTAGCCCACTATCCACTTTCACTAATATTTGTCCGCTTCAAGCCTAATTTCTTAAGTGGACCAAATTTTAGAATGATCCCACTTCTAATCTCTTGCTCAAAATAATAGATTTTCTTTGAAAATTTAATATAGTAAGTGAAAGACAATGAACAACCTTATTTTTGCTACAATAGTCCAAAGAAATAAAACTCAAATGAGAGAATATAATTGTATTAATTGATGTTTTAACCTCTTCACATCAGAAAGCATATTCATGTCAGTAGGCTTATCATGAGCAAGGAAATTATCTAATGAAATTAACCATACATATAAAATATGATGAGGGACAAAAAAAAAAAAAAACTATTAAAAATCTTAAAAGTAATTAAATTTTATTTTTTTTGTATGTTTCTTTTATTAATTATACTTATAAGTTAAAAAATACTTATTGACCATGAAATATATCTTCTATATATTAAAAGTAGCTATGTAACAGAATTTCTTATTTTTAATGGAAAAATTAACAGAATTTGTTGTTTTAACGGATTATGTAACGGAATTTCTTATTTTAAACAGGCAGCTACACCTTATTTCAGTATTTTTATCATAACTTTGTATTCCGATATCCGATTTAGGCGATTCAAAATGCGTTGAAAAGCTAACTCATCTGGCTACAACTTTGATTCAGACATCATTCTCCAATTCGATCATTTTCTATACCAACAATAGGTCTCAATATGAGACTAAAACATCGGAACATAACTTTTCGGTTGGAAATTGATTTGTGATCATCTTTTGACTAAATTTGATTCCATTGATGTCTTCCTTGATCCAATTGACTCCGAGCATTCTCAAATGTTCATCGTGAGGTTCGGCACAACTTTTAAGTATTTACATTTTAGTTCTCGAACTTTGGATCCCTTACAATTTAGCAATTTCTCCAAATTGTCAGCTTTTGCTTATTTTCTTCGTTCTCACCAACTTACATCACAACATCAAAATCACACATCTAATTATATATCAATTACATAAACATTACATCATTAATTATTTAATTAACCAAAAAAATTACATCTTTATTAATAACAAATTAATTCTTAAACAAAACTATTAAATATAAACTAGGCAAACGTGTATTGCACGTTGATTGCACCTAATATATATATATATATATATATATATATATATATATATATATATAAATATATATATATATATATATATATATATATATATATATATATATATAAAGTGCCTATGAAACGGAAATTCTCGTTTTAACGAAAAATCTAACGGAATTGGTTATTTTAACGGAAAATCTTTTTTCACCGTTAGTTTTATTGTTTCCATTAAATAGCAATTAAGCTACCATTTGTGGCAATTGATATTGTGTCTGTTGAAATTCCATTATCTAATAATAAATGAATGGGAAATACAAAATGTTTTGTACTACTACATTTTAGTCACTAGGAAAAAAATTAAACTAAAAAAACAAAATGGACGTAGAGATTATCAGTTTAAAAATGCTAATAATTTATTTGGTAAGGTACATTGAATTTAATGAAAAAAAATAATTATTTATTTAGTTTTGTATTGTAATGTAATGTTATCTATTATTTTATTATGTACAAAAGGTTCATGATTAAGTGCAAAATTTGATATAATATAATAGTACGAAACACAAACTTATACATTTTTTTTGTCTTTACACTAATATTCATTGTAAAAATTGATTATGATTTAATGTAGAAAGCAAAATTCTGGATATGGGCGAAGATAAATGCGATTAAGTTTGTCCAATTATTTTATTAAATGTGATTGTGTTGACTATAATAAAGGAATTAGATATAAATACAATGAAAGCTTCGTTTGTATATATTGCAAAAGCCAATGGGTCTACAAACTGCGGTATGTATCTTACAATTTTAATTTAAAATTGATGTCTAATTAATTTAGAATTTAACACTATTCAAATTAAAATTAATATATTCAACGCATTTAAAGTATTAGAGGATATGTTCAACTGGATGATAACACTGAAAAACTAGCTGCTACTATGTTTGGTGAAGTAGCAGAACATGCACTTGGTTGTTGAACAGTTGAATTAATGGGACATGTTGGAGAGGTATTTCTTAAATTTTTCTTCAAAACTTGATTTTTATTATAATGAGTTATTTAAAAATAATTGGGTTTTTTTATTAATTATGTAAACATATTCAAAATTTGTTTTGTAGGAAAATCGACCATATGTTAAAAGCGTTGTAGAGAAATTATCAAAAGAAGTTTGGAAGATTCAAGTTTATGTAGATCCAGAGAAACTAAAGGAGAAAAAATATAGGCAGTTTAATATCCTCTCTATTAAAACAGTGCAAGATGAGGAAAATGCTGAATCGTTATCTTAAAATCAAAATTATCTTAAACAGCTTTTATAAAACTATGAGCGATGTTTATATATAGGACGATGCTATAAATTCTATTAATACTCTTTTTTTAATAAATCACAATGTGCAATTATTTATCAATTACATAAACATTACATCATTAGTTATTTAATTAACCAAAAAATTACATCTTTATTAATAAAAATTTAATTCTTAACAAAAAAAATTATATATAAATTAAGCAAACATGCATTGCACGTTGCTTAAACCTAGTGTTATTATCAAAATAGATAACTTGCTCTATATTTAATTTCATCGGTAGAAATAATATTTCTTAAAAAATTATTTATTTATAAATTAACATTATTAAAATTACACCACTGAAGTGAGTCAAACATAAAACTGAAATAAATTCAATTTCTTTGAATTCTCGATATTCTTGGTCGGTTTTTCCCACTTCAGGTAGAATTTAAATGAGTTGATATAGAAGACTAATACCTATATTAGATAATATTTTCAGATCAATGTATTTTGATTAAAAAATTTTAATAATTGGAATGATTTGTTGTTCTTTTTAGGTCTTGAGTCTCGTAATAATGCAAATAAGTTTTTTCTTAATTTTTTGTTGGTGAGTATACATCATTTGTTCATGTTTATCATCCTTTTGCACATTTTGTATTTTCTAGGGAGGTGTCAAGATTTTTTATTTAGCAAAAAAAGCTACGAAGATTTAGTAAGACATTTTAAGGATTGATATGTTTATACTTATTTATGTATATGACTTACTTTGTCATTAGTGTCATAAGCTTAGCCTTTTAAACTAAAGGGGTTTTTGCTTAAAAAGCCTAGTCAACAATGTTGTTTGGTAAAATAGCCTCTTTCAATAATGTTTGGTAAAATAACCTTTAGCCTATTTTATCATGTTTTAAAAGTCATAAATACCCTTCATTTGAAATGTCTAAATTGTACAATTTCAAACCAAAATTTACCAAAATCCCATAACATGAAGTCCCAGTTTTGTTCTCGCTTTTCATAATACCCCATTTAAAATCGACGACAAAATGGCATGCTGCCGTTTTAAACGACTAAGTGCCGTTTTAACAAATTTTGTATTTATTTCACTTTATGTTCCCTCGTATCCACATGAAAATTAATGAAAAACGTAATTTAGAGTTCGTAATCAAAATGACATGTTATCGTTATAAACTATTTGATGACCTTTTAAATAATTTTGTATTTATTTCACTTTATATTCTCTCATACCAACATAAAAATCACCCAATAGTGATCAACAATATTGTTCCATGAGTAAACTATATTATTCTTCACTATGAATGAAGGTAAATATCCTAAATTTCATTATGTTTCAATTATAGATAAGATATTCAAAAAGATAGTTTATTTAATTTATATAAGTCTTTAAGATGTTAAAAAAATATGATCGAATAGTTTTAAAATAAAATTGAGACTCTTTGACCCAAAATGACATGCTGACATTTTAAATGACTAGTTGTCATTTCAACTAGTTTTGTATTCATTTCACTTTATATTCACTTATATTTATATAAAAATTAACAAATTCAAGTTTTTATCATATATGAACGGCAAGTTAGATACAAAGTTCATCCGATAGTAACCAACACTATTGTTCTGTAAGTAACTTACACTCTACTTCACTACGAATAAAGGTAAGTAATACAAATTTCATTATATTCCAATTGTGAGATAAGATACTAAAAAAATTAGTTAATTCAACATGTACAAGTCTTCTAAAATGTTTCAAACTATGATCGACTAGTTTTTGAAGAAATCACACAATGCGATATAAAACGGCATCGGATTGTTTTAAATGTATGGTTGACGTTTTTACTCATTTAGTGTTCAATTATGTTCATTCGCGTTTGTTATGGATACATGAATGTTAATTGTTGAATTTAATCTTGAAATTATGATTTTTGGTAAATTTTGATAGTTGTTTTGATAAGGTTTTTGGTAACTATAACAAAGATCATCGTTTGTTAAAACCAAAATGGCATATGGTCGTTTTAAACACATGTCTGACATTTTTACTCATTTAGTGTTCGTTTTGGTTCATTCACGTCTATAACCACATGAATGCTTAGGGATGAAAGTTTTATCTATATTTTGGCGTTGTATTCGACACATTTTTTCAAACTATAACGAGTCACTCCATAATCTGGTAGGAAACTACACTATACTTGGCAATAAAGAAAAACATAAGTAGGAAGTGCGGTATCGAAAACATAGCATGTGTAGTCGTTCAATGTGTACGAGTCATATATGATGTTTCAAAGCATATTTTACTAATTTTGGAGTGAATCGATACCCCAGGACCCAAAACAGAATCTAGTCATTTTAAACGTATGGTTGACGTTTCTACTCATTCAGTATTCGTTTTGGTTCATTCATGCCCATAACCACATGAAAGCTTAGGGATGAGAGTTTTAACTTTAATTCGATGTTGCCATCGGCACATTTATTCAAACTATAGTGAGTCACTCTATGGTAGTAAACTACATTACACTTGACAATAAAGAAAAATTAAGTAGCAAGTATGGTATTTAAAACGTAGCACGTGTAGTCGTTCAATATGTACGAGTCATGTATGATGTTTCAAAGCATATTTTACTAATTTCGGAGTGAATCAATACCCCATGACCCAAAACGGAATCTAGTCATTTTAAACGTATGGCTGACGTTTCTACTCATTTAGTATTCGTTTCGGTTCATTCATGCCCGTAACCACATGAAAGTTTAGGGATGAGAGTTTGAACTCTATTTCGACGTTGCGATCGACACATTTATTCAAATTATAGTGATTCACTCTATGGTAGTAAACTACATTACACTTGACAATAAAGAAAAACTAAATAGCAAGTATGGTATCTAAAACATAGTACGTGTAGTCGTTCGATGTGTACGAGTCATGTATGATGTTTCAAACACTGTTTTACTAGTTTTAGAGTGAAATAAATACCATGTGATCACAAACGACATCTTATCATTTTAAACAGAAGGTTGTTGTTTAGGGTTTAGGTTTTAGGGTATAGGGTTTAGATTTTAGGGTATATAGCAAAGAGAAAAACATGTAATTGTTCAACATGTCTTTTTAAACGACTAAGTACTGTCTTAACAAATTTTGTATTCGTTTCACTTTATATTCCCTCGTATCCACATGAAAATTAATGAAAAATATGTCTTAATCATATTTGGAGTGAAATTTAGAGTTCGTAACTGTAATGACGTGCTATTGTTATAAACGATGTGATGATGTTTTAACTAATTTTGTGTTTGTTTCACTCTATATTCTCTCGTAGCCACATGAAAATGAAAGTAGAAGAAATTTCACTATATTTAGAGTAAAATCGATAAACAACATTAAATCTCGAAGATCGATAAAAAAAAAAAAAAAAAAAAAGTTCACCCGATAGTGATTAACATTGTTTCATAAGTAAACTATACTATTCTTCACTATGAAGGAATGTAAGTATCCTAAATTCCATTATATTTCAATTATAGATAAAATACTAAAAAATCAGTTTGTTTAACTTATATAAGTCTTTTAAGATGTTCAAAACCTCGTAATCAAATAGTTTTAAAGTGAAATTGAGACATTGTGACCCAAAATGTCGTGCTGACATTTTAAATGGCTAGCTGTCAATTCAACTAGTTTTGAGTTCATTTCACTTTATATTCACTTATACTCATATAAAGTTAAACGAATTCAAATTCTTGCCATATTTGAACAAGAAGTTAGTTACAAAGTTCATCCGATAATGACCAACACTATGTAATTGCACTACACTTGACAATAAAGAAAACGTAAGTAGCAAGTATGGTATCAAAAACATAGCACGTGTAGTCGTTCAATGTGTACGAGTCATATATGATGTTTCAAACACAATCTTACTACTTTTGGAGTGAAATCAATACCTCGTGACCCAAAACGGCATATGGACGTTTTAAATGTATAGATGACATTTTTACTCATTTAGTATTTGTTTTGGTTCATTCACGTGAAAGTTTATGGATGAAAGTTTTAACTACATTTCGACGTTAGGGTTGACACATTTATTCAAATTATAGTAAGTCACTCCATAATCCGGTAGTAAACTACACTACGCTTGACAATAAAGAAAAACGTAAGTAGGAAATATGATATCAAATACACAGCACGTGTAGTCGTTTAATATGTACGAGTCGTGTATAGTGTTTCAAACACAATTTTATTAGTTTCGGAGTGAAATCGATACCTCGTGACCCAAAACGGCATCTGGTCATTTTAAACGTACCAATGAAGTTTCTATTCATTTCGTGCTCGTTTTGATTTATTCATGCCCGTAACCACTTGAAAGTTTGTGGATGAGAGTTTTAACTACATTTCGACGTTACGGTCGACACATTTGTCAGAACTATAGCGAGTTGCTATATAATTCGGTTGGAAACTACACTACAGTACTACATTTCAAACACTGTTTTACTAGTTTCGGAGTGAAATCGATACCTCCTTACCCAAAACGGCATCTAATCATTTTAAAGGGAGGGTTGCCGTTTAGGGTTTAGATTTCAAGGTTTAGGATTTGCAAAACAAAAAATATATAATTGTTCGACATGCCTTTTTAAACGACTAAGTGTCATTTTAACAAATTTTGTATTCATTTCGCTTTAAATTCCCTCGTATCCATATGAGAATTATTGAAAAATATGTTTTACTACATCTGGAGTGAAATTTACAGTTCGTAACCGAAATGGCATGCCATCGTTATAAATGATTTGATAACGTTTTAGCTAATTTTGTATTTGTTTCACTTTATATTCTTTCGTACCCACATGAAAATGAAAGTAGAAAAAATTTCATTACATTTAGAGTAAAATCGATAAGTAACATTAAACATCCAAGATCGATAAAAAAAAAGTTCACCCGATAGTGATCAACAACATTTTCCATGAATAAACTATACTAGTCTTCACTATGAATGAAGGTAAGTATCTTAAATTCTATTATACTTCGATTATAGATAAGATACTCAAAAAAATTAGTTTGTTTAACTTATACAAATCTTTTAAGATGTTCAAAAATATGATCGAATGTTTTAAAGTGAAATCGAGACTCTGTGACCCAAAATGATATACTAACATTTTAAATGGCCAGTTGCCATTTCAACTAGTTTTGTATTAATTTCACTTTATATTCACTTATATTTATATAAAAATTAAATGAATTCAAATTTTTACCGTATTTGAACAACACGTTAGTTACAAAGTTCATCCGATAATAACCAACACTATCGTTCTGTAAGTTGTTTATACTCTACTTCACTATGAATAAACGTAAGTAATACAAATTCTATTATATTCTAATTGTGAGATAAGATACTCGACAAATTAGCTAATTCAACATGTACAAGTCTTCTAAAATGTTTCAAACCATGATCGACTAGTTTTTGAGTGAAATCCAGACCCTGAGACCCAAAACGACATCCGATCATTTTAAACGTATTTCTGACGCTTTTACTCATTTAGTGTTCGTTTCGATTCATTCACGCTCTAACCACATTAAATTTTAGGGTAGAAAGTTTTAACTATATATGTACTAGTCATGTGTGATGTTTCAAATACTGTTTTGCTAGTTTCGGAGTGAAATCAATTTCCCGTGACCCTAAACGGCATTTGATCACTATAGTGAGTCACATCATACGTCCGACTGGAGATTACACTACACTTGACACCAAGGAAAATGTATACAAAACATAGCATGTGCAATCGTTCAATATGTACAACTTATCTATGATGTTCCAAACATTGTTTTTACTGGCGAAGAAAAATTGAGAGCCCGTGACCCAAAATGGCATGTAGTCATTTTAAACGTATGCATATCATTTTTGCTAATTTCGTGTTCGTTTCACTTCATTCTCGCTCGTTTTCACATGACTAGATTTAAACGTCACAGTCCACTCAAAGTTCAAACTATAGCGAGTCACATCATACATCCGATTGGAAATTATACTACACTTAACCACCAAGAAAAATGTAACAAATATGGTATACACAACATAACACATGCAATCGTGCTATGTTTTGGATACCAGACTCGTACACATTGAACGACTAAACGTGCTATGTTTTGGATACCAGGCTCGAAGGGAACGCTTGTAATAAGGTATGATTTTGCTAAATTAAATATTAGTACTTTATTTTATACGTTTCTTGATTTTTTGTTAACAACGTATAAAAAAAAGATTTCGGGGGCACCCCAACCCCAACCCCTTCACCTATACCTCTAGGCCCCCTTACTTTCATGATCTAACTCCATCCCTAATCACAGGACCTTGATTTCACTCCCCAAAAAATCAATAAAATCTTGAACCATCTGGAAGACTTATACAAGTTAAAACGAGCTAATTTGTTGAGTATTTTATCCTATAATTGAAATATATGGAATTTGGGTTACTTGCATTTATTCGTAGTAAGTATAATGTAGTTTACTCACAGAATAACGGTGTTGGTCATTATCGCGTGAAATTTGTATAGACATTGATGTCCAAATGTAATGAAACTTGCTTTTGTTTGTGCAAACGAGTGCAAATAAAGTGAAACAGATATGAAATTAGTTGAAATGACAGCAAAACATTTAAAACGGCAGCTTGACATTTTGGGTTACAAGGTCTCGATGTCACTCTAAATATCATGAAAACTTGTTTACGCTTATTTTTATGTGGGTACGAGACAATATAAAGTGAAACGAATGCTAGATTAGTTAAAACGTCATCGAACCGTTTGTAATGACAATATGTCGTTTTGGGTCATGAATTTTCAATTTCGCTCAAAATATTGTTAAAACTTGTTTTCATTAATTTTTATGTGAATACGAGGAAACATAAATTGATACAAACATAAAATTAGTTAAAACGACATTCAGTCGTTTAAAACGGCAGTATGTCATTTTACTGTTGGTTTTAAATTGTGTATGAAAGTAGAAGAATTCACTGTGATGTAATATGGGTAATTTAGGTAATCTATTAATTTTGAATTAAAATATTTATTTTAAATCATTAATTGTGGTCAAAGGCTAAAATCCCAAACTATATTATGAAATAGACCATTTGCCCCAATTACCACTAAACTATATTTGGTGTGGCATGGAGCATATCTTATGACGTGAGTTCCCTGATTTTTTTTTTTTTAAAATTTAAGCCCCCCTCAACCCCTTTTCTAGGTTTTGCCCCTGTTAGGAATAGTATCCACCAAAGTACCTTTATGTGATGTTTGTTTTGCTCTTCAAAACCAAGTTTCTACATGTCATAGTTATTAGACTTGACCCGAACATTAACTCGGTCAAAGTACTAAGTCATTGAGTTACTGGTCGGACCGATGGTCGGACTGGTGGGTCATTACTTAAAAATTATCTTAAAAACTATCTTAAAAACTTTAAAGTATAATTTATTTATTTTTTGCTTGAGACAATTAAAATTTTCAAGTTATTTGTTACTAATTATTTTTATACCTTTAAATTAATGATTTTTGAACTCATTTATTAGTGATAATTGTTACATTTTGATTTTATAATTTTGTATATTATATTTTCCCTTTTTGTGATATACAAATCATTTATTAGTTATTGACTAATGATTTATGTGTATTATCTATTCAATTTATTTTAGTTAAAATTAAGAATTTCAAACAAAACAAGTATGTAAAATAATTATTTGATATTACAAAATGAATGAAAATATTAGACTAATTTTATTGAAAGTATTTTAAGATGATAGCAAATTGTTCATAGATTAGATATTGTTTATTACACAAAAAGACAACAAAGTGTTGTCTGCTTTGGTAGTAAGGTTATATTTTAATTAGTTAGATGTCAAGTGTTCAAATATTTAGTTCCCTAAAATTTCAATGGAGAAAAAATTAGAAATTTGGTTATTAAATCAACCGGGCATAATCTGGCCGATAATTAAATAAAACTGGCTACTTGACTTGGTCAAATTCAATTTTTGATCAGGCCACTTGCATTTACATAGTATGAACTTCTACGGCCCAAAATATGGTCCGACTGTTTATCGGGCCGACCGGCCCGGCCAGTTCAATTTTAATAGCACAGCTACACACTCCCTCCATCTCTAAATTTGCATGCACCAAATTCCCAGTAAAGTCGAACATTTCTGCCAAATTACTTGAGCAACGTTCCCCAAAGCCAAGACGTGATCTTGATCCTCCCGCAAGCAACACACACTTTGATACAATTGGAATACCAACCTTTCGAATTTTGTCATCTACGAAGAGAGTTCCTGCCAAGTTTAAAAAATAAAAAAGGTAAAAAAAAAAAAAAAAAATTCAAGACCTCTGGTTCTTTGTATTTTTACTTCTCTTAACTAATTTTTGTTATTTCTCTCAATTGTTGCCCAAATTCTTTAGCTTCTTCACATTTACAGCACGAGTAAATTGTACGATTGATCACTGAAGTTTTTACGCAAGTTGAAGTTGGTTTTTTAAAGTATTTTTGGACTCATTTAGTCACTTGAGTGATTTAACATTGTACCATTAGTCATCAAAGTATTTTTTGACTTGTTTTATCATTAAAATTAATTACTGTTACACCAAGGGTCACTTTATTTGTGGAAAGAATGTCCAATGCAACATGGAACTAATTAAATGTTGAGAACCAGGTTAATAGTCACGGGGTCAAAGCGGGACCAAATGTCATAGATGCAGCTGAGCACATGATGACAAGTATTTTAGGTGGTTCCAATGAATCAATAAATGAGGAAGCGGATCCATTATCTTTATTATTTTTAAGTAGTTTTTTTTTTTCGATTTTCTAAAATAGTGAAAACGTGTTTTTGGAAACAAGTTAAAAATTCATAAAGAAAGTATTTTCTGTTATAATCAAGCAAAAAATTTCAAAACGAGTTTTGGGTGTTCAAAATAATTTTTCAAAATACAAAAAAAATAAAAAAAAAAAAATAAATAAACACATTTTCAACAATCTTAAAATGAACACTCAAAACACAAAATCCAAAACTGAAAACACAAAACTGAAACATAAAGAGAACAACCCCTACATTTTCTAAGTCATCCAAAAATGTGATTTTATAGATAGAATTCTAAGTGATATGGTCTATATGGATCTTGAAGACTGCACGAGAAGCAGATCTTTGAGTAGTTCTAGCACAAAGATAGCACGATCAAGATTATAGCAGCATATGAGTTCATTGTTAATGCTCAACCTTTTTATCTAAGTGCCTGTCTGGTATCAAAGAAATTGGCCAAAATAATTGCTTTTCCTACCGTTGCGGATCACATCAGCCGCAATGTTTGACCGGCCATGAGTGGTGTGGACCCTACCAACGGTCACTTTATTGATTAAAATTGGCCCAAAATGACCACCAGACCCTAAAAAATCCTTTATCACTTAGTATCAACTCAAAAAATGCTCCTTGAGCAAG
This sequence comes from Fraxinus americana, assembly GCA_035079005.1. NCBI lineage: Eukaryota > Viridiplantae > Streptophyta > Magnoliopsida > Lamiales > Oleaceae > Fraxinus > Fraxinus americana. The sequence goes on along the minus strand of CM068706.1, from coordinate 52,851,333 downwards.
ATTCATTTGAGAACTTATTGTTAACGATAAATTTCACGTTAAACAAAGATAAAATATTAACTAATATGTAAGAACTTATGCGGTTCTTCTTAATAAAGTTGAATTTTAACATGGAGTTTCAAGTTTGAATATAACATTAGATTTTATTAAGCACCAATAAGCAATATTTTGCGACTAAGACTCGAAACAAGTACAAGAATTTCAAAATTGACGTTCTCAAATGAACCACAGTCTTGTATGAATAAAAATATCAATATATGATAATTTGTGTTGCTCATTTTAATAAAATTGATCTATTAAGATAGAATTCAAAATCATGCAAAATATGGTAAATTGGTGCCCCACATCAAGATCAACCACGACAAGAATCTCAAGTGGATCAATAATTTAGATAGGCACAATTGTTCATAATATGGTAAATTATGAACATTTGCTTGCTTTTCAATTATGAAGATAATTATGAGCGTCAGTTTCCTTTGTCCTGTGATTCATATGAAAATGAATAATGCTATTTGTATATAATGTATGATGCGTCAAAAAGAGTGAGAACGTTTTTTTTTGGTAGAAAATTTGACCTAATCATATCATTGTATCATTTGTATTTAAATTATTATGTACATGTAGCACAATCGTTAAAAAAAAAAATTCATTTTTCCCAATTAAAGTCACCCACCCACCTAGGCTTGGGCATGTTTCGGGTTGAGTTGGTTTTGGGCTCAACCCGAAATTGAATTGATCTATTTGGATAAATTTCAATCCAAATTGACCCAATCCACATGTTAAAATTGAACCGAATCGAATCGAACCAATTTAGATCAGTTTTTGTTTAATTAGCCGGTTTGAACATTTGTCCAAGTTAGAAAAATTTGCCTACATATTTTGGATTAAAAATTTAGCTTGTCTATGTATATATAAATGGTAAATGGCATGTTGCTTCAAAATCATCGTACGTATTTGATTGTTTACCAACAAACAATTACGACAAAATGAAAGTAAGCTACAATCTGAATTTGGAGTTTACAACAAAGAATTCTTCTCTTTGTTTTTATTTTCTTATGAAATTTGGAGTTTTGATAGAAGAGGCATAGACGGCAAACAAATTATTTGAGAAAGGATTATTTGTGTATTTTTATTATTTTATTTTTGAAGTTTAGAAATCAGAATTTTAAAATGAAAAAAAATGTGTCACCACGTTGAGTCGGTTAATTATATGAAAAAAATATTATGTTTGGACAAACGCTGCAGTTTAGGGGCAGTCAGATTAGAATGGATGCTGAACACCACGTGAAACACCACGTGGTGTTTGGCCCAATTAAAATGCTGTATTCATTTATATATAGCAATCTAATGCCAGTGTAATTTATAAAACAAGTACTTCTAAGAAATCCAAATTGACATTGAAATGGCATTGCCAAATGGAGAGCAATCTACAGAGCTTCTTCGAGCTCAAGCTCACATTTGGAACCACATTTTCAACTTCATAAATTCCATGTCTCTCAAGTGTGCAATCCAACTAGGCATACCTGATATTATCCATAAACATGGCAAACCAATGACACTGCCCGAACTAGTCTATGCCCTCCCTATGAACGAATCAAAATCTCAATTTGTCTCCCGCCTAATGCGAATTTTAATCCATTCAGGGTTCTTCATCAACGCCAAAATCTCCGAGAATGAAGAAAATACAGGATATTGGCTTACATCAGCTTCTCGTCTCCTCTTAAAAGACGAGCCTCTGAGCGTGACACCATTTTTACTAGCCATGCTTGATCCGGTTTTGACAGAGCCATGGCATCATCTAAGCGAGTGGTTTAAAAGTGATCAGAATCCCACGCCATTTGATACTAAACATGGGAGGATGCTTTGGGAGTATGCAGGGCAGGAGCCAAGGTTGAACAGCTTCTTCAATGAAGCCATGGCTAGTGACGCACGGTTGGTGACTAGTGTGCTTATTAGAGATTGTAAACATGTATTTGAAGGTTTGAATTCGATTGTAGATGTGGGAGGTGGAACAGGAACTTTGTCCAAGATTATTGCTGTTGCGTTTCCAAACTTGAAATGCACTGTGCTTGATCTTCCACATGTTGTTGCCGGCTTGGAAGGGACTAAGAACTTGTGCTACGTTGGAGGAGACATGTTTGAATCGATTCCTTCTGCAGATGCAATCTTACTCAAGGTATTACTTGTGTCTTCCTCTTTTTCATTGCCGTTTCATTTGATATTGATCGTGAATACGCAAACCATTTTTTGCGTCAAATGAGTCACCAAACATCCACATGGCCGCTCTATCCATTCCATTATTCATAATAACAAAATATTCAATGTCGCCCTTAACATTTTTAATGAAACTTACGATTCGTGTTAGATTTTCTCTTTAGTTTGATAGGTAACAAGAATGAATGAAGCGATCAATTTTAGCCTGTCTGCCTTTGAACTTGTATTCTTAGGGTGTGTTTGATGGATATTATTTTGGAAGAATGTATTTTGGAATAGTAGATTGATGGAGAATGTGTGGTTGAAAAAGAAGGAAAAATTATTGATGTGATGAAAAATATTATTTTAATGAAGAATGTGTGGTTGAAAATGAGTAGAAGAATGAGAACGAAAATTTTAATGGATACCAAATACGGCCTAATATGTCAATAAGCTAACCCTATGCATGTGTTACATTAATTGTTCATCATTGATGAGATTTGAAGTATCTCAAAAATTTCTATCTATCGTCAAAATAATTAATTGGACGTGACAAGGACAACGATGAAGTAAGGCATGACACACTGGTACATTAAAAAGTGGGCTGTCAGAAGTATTACTATAAACAATGACCTAAAATGGGGTCATAGAAAGAGTTTTATATGTAAAAAATAATAAAATAACTTTTACATGTAAACTGAACGATTCATCTGTTTGATTTGGCTAAAAAAAAAAAAAAAATCTTATGTCCTGTTTGGGAGGGATTAAATTTTTCTACAGTAAATCAATTATCATTTTCAACCACACATTCTTCAATAAAATAATATTTTTCATCACATCAATAATTTTTTCTTCTTTTTCAACCACACATTTCCCATATATCACTATTCAAAATCAATTCTTCCCTAAAAAATCTATCCCAAATAAGCTCTAAGCCTGATAAAAGATGATGAATGTGCGATTAAAAAATTAATAAAAATTATGAATCTTATAAAATGTAAAATAGAAATAAACTTAGAGAAAAAAATAAATTTTAAATATGAGGATAAAATATTATTTAATCAAGAAATAGAAGTAAATAATTCTCGAACTTCAAGCGAGAAAGATTCCACAATCACATTACTTTTCTATTACTTAACATAAAATAAAATCCCTGTTTGTCAACATTTTCTAAAATTTATTTTACTACAAAACTCATTTTCAACCATGTATTTATCTAATAATTTTGCACGTTGACCCGTAACGTTTCATGTCTTTTTCACCATACATCTCCAAAAAAACCACCTTTTTTTCAAAACACATTCCCAAAACATCTCTTCCAAATAGGGGCTAATCTAGGGACGTCATATTTCATATTCAGTCCTTGTTCGATTCAATTAAATAAGATGATTAAATCTAAATCTAAAGTCAACTATTAATTTTAACAATATATTTTATGGAATCCACAACTTTTCAATTATTACATTTTATCTACTTTTATCAAAATCTACTAAAGATTTGACTTTTATCTAATCCGAACAAGGGCTCAATTCCTTAGAAAACAATGTAATAATCTTGTTCAATCTTTGGAGTCGTTTAGGCTATTATTCAATACATGAACTCAGATTCTAATCTTATGGTACTGGTACATTTGATAAATAGTGGATATTGCATGACTGGAGCGATGAAGACTGTGTCAAAATACTGAAAAAATGCAAAGAAGCAATTCAAAGCACTGATAAAGGAGGAAAAATCATAATTATTGACATGATCGTAGACATCCAAAAAGAAGACAACAAGGCAATTGAAACACAACTCCATTTCGATATGTTGATGATGACTGTTGTCACTGGGAGAGAAAGAAATGAGAAAGAATGGGCAACAATCTTCAATGATGCTGGCTTTACTGATTACAAAATACTTCCCGTATTGGGATTGAGGTCTGTTATTGAGGTTTATCCTTGATTAATTCATCGTATTGAATAAACACTGTTTCTGAACAGAATTTCATCTTCAATTTGTGCTATTTCTGTTTTCATTCACAACGATATTTTATATTTGTGCTATTACTCTATGTTTCTAATAAATTATACAAAATATTTCGTCCTTGATATTAGAGCAAATCAAGAATATGATGTAGGAAAATTGTTTCAATATCAAATACCGGATTTAAACATTGGATACCGTATATGCAGTTTGGATACCGGATTTGCAGTATGGGTTTTGTATATGCAGTGGTAGATACACCGATTTTGCATATCATAACAGATTAAATTGTACATATAACAAATCCAATGATTCGTTGATTGCAGTAAGAAATAACAGGTAATTTAAATAATTACAAAACATTAATATGTAACACCAATATGTAGATTGAGCAAGAACAAGTAATTAAACTGTATAAAACTTTTAACCCGAGGCCTGTGTTACACACAGTTTCCTTAAAACAGATTCGCCCCCTCACCGTACGTGCTTGAGGTAGTATAAGCGTCTGCTTCACAGGATACAACGAAGAAACCAGTAATTTAATTATATGAGTGCCGTTATGCAGTTTATGATTTCAACTATATGACAGAAGAGAATATCCCAAAGAGCAGGATTTTCTTTATTGCGTGGTAATTTTCTTTCTTCGCAAACATAGTAAATGTCAATAAACTGGCTTATTTTCACCACACTAACTGTTGCCATTACTTTTTTTCTGCATTATAAGGTCCCCCCGACACCTCAAGAATGAGAAAATGATCTATGCAAGCTCCAAGGACAGGTTCAAAAGGGAATTACATGGCATTCAGGTGGAGCTGCAAGCCACTAATCCAACTGAGATGGGTTTTAAAGTCTTCAAAAGCCGCGCAAATTATATTTCTTTAGGTTGCATCAGAGTATGAAATATTCTATTTGCTCTACTTGCAAGTAATGTTGATAGTTCGTGAAACAATGGTACCTGGTTAAGCTATTATATTAGTCTTTTGTCAACGTCTAATTCTGTGTTCCTGTAATCATCTAGAGCCGATTCTGTCATTTTGATCTTATTTTATGATTATTTTGGTGTGGAATTTCGGTTGTGTTGTCGCTTGGGGCTGGATAACTATATTGAATTTGCTTCTATATTTTGGAAATGCACTCTTGGCTTTCTTACTCATTTTTCAAATTGTTATGTTCTCATTTTGACATGGATGTTGCTATTGGCTATTATATGATGTTCAATGAGTTCATCCTTCCTAACAACATCACGACATGCTCAATTATCCCAACATAACCATTATTAATACATACACTTGACGTTGAGTCGTGCAACGCATGTCCAATACTAGTAAATTATAAATACTACAATTACTTAAATTTTATATATATATTCTTCATTTAAAAAAAACATATTATTCAAAAATCAAAATCATAAATACTACAATCATTTGGTGATCAATTCCTATAATTATATTAGACACAAAGATCGATTTAAAAAATCCTAAATCTTTTTGAATTTTGATAAATATCTCTCCCTAAAATTAAAAATCAGACAAAAAGGACCTTCAAAATTCTTATTAGGTTGAGCAATGCAAAAACGAAAAATGTACCTTCAAGTTTTTGCAACTCAATGAAGATCTTTGAAGTGAAACTAGAGCAAGACCGAAGGAGGATCGGGTTCGGCGTAGATAATTTGTAACTCCATGAAAAATTTTACTTTGACTTTTTATTTTTTAAATGTTAAAAACCTACATATTACTATATATAATTCATGGGATTAGTTGATCTAGACTAATTTGATATTTGTTGAACTCAATTTGCTTTTTTAAGTTATGAAAATGGGCTGAACTTTGTTAGGCTAAATTGAACATAATTTTTAATACAAAATGTAGACATTTTGGTGTTTAAGCGAAAATATGTGGTCAATGAAATGAGTTGACCACATTATTATGTTCACACCCCATGTATGGGGCATTTCGAAAATGCTCCTAGCATATCCACACATGTGTAAAGCATATACATGCATTTTAGAATATTGATTGGCATTGACAAAAGTAACTCTTGAAAATTTTATTTCAACTTTAGCTCATTTTACTAAAAAGTTTGACAATATTCAGTACTTCACGATTAGTTAATATGGAGTATTTTTTACAATTGCAAATGATGCAAGTGTTCTTGAATTTTATGCTCCTATTGTTTTTCGCGTTATAGTTCTTTTACGCGGATTATTGTTAAAATTTTTTTACACGTATATCAGGATTTACATCTCTGGTGTTCATAATGTCCATACACCATTTCATCATTGACGTCATTTCATCATTGGACTCCAATGATAAAATGTCACATGGACATTATGTACACCAGAAGTGTAAATTCTGATGTACATGTAGCAAAAACTCTTATAGTTATTGCATTTCTCAAAATAAAAACAAAATGACCCACACGCTTACCCCCCCTTTTTTTTTATACATTCTCATTTACAATGGACTAAATTAATTGTAGTCTTCACTTTTGCCCCAGTTTGGCAATAGTTATTTTCAAACTCTTTTTTTACATACTTATTTTAAATTATACATTCACATGATAAAATATTGTGCACATAAATCTAAAATTTTTTCCTACTTTTTAACCACAAATTTTAAAAATCATTATTCAAAACTTTATTTTCCCTAAATAATGATCGTCAAACAGGAGCATAACGTTCCACGACGTAAATGGAGACATTACAAAAGAAAAGTAATTTGTTTGCGATAAAAAAAATATATTTAAAATTTGTTACCAATTTTAAAATTTAATTTTACCCTTCTTAGCATTATAAATTTTGTCTAAAATTTTGTTTTAACGCCTACCACCCCTACTATCTCAACTACCCATGCTCCGTTATTGAACCTCTACGGCCAACATCGAAGGTATTTTTTTTTTTTTTAACCAGAACCTCCATAAATTTTATTAACGAAACCTTACTTATAGCGAATGACTACCGTAGTTACAAAAAATCACAATCATAATCAAAGCGAACCAAGCTTCTTATAATTTAAAACAACATTTGAAGATTTAAAGTCAAATTGAGAGGAGAAAAACCCTGTAAATTAGGGATGCCCAGTTTATCCATAGGCAAAGCTTCTGTAACTGACGATGAGATTGTGATAAAGTCCATCCAAATCTGTGAAATACTAGACGCACCTAGCTTCGACAAGCTATTAGCTACCAAGTTACCCTCGCGATATATGCACTGAACCCTACATGAGATTATAGACAACAAGTATTGTATTTCTTCCAAGTAGTCCTCCAAATACCAAATACTGCAAACCTTTCTCCTTAGCCAATTAACTATAATCAAAGAATCTAACTCTACTTCTAGACAATTAATCCCCATTTTTTTAGCATGGTAATGCCAGTAGCTCAGCACCATTATTAGTACCCTCACCACGTTTCTCAGCAAAGACTATAACAATGTCACCCTTCTCATTTTGAATAATATCTCAAGCACGACAAATTCTAGGATTGCCTGGATAACACCCATAGTATTAAGTTTGTACCACCCCTACTTTGAACTTTTTTTTAATCGGCTTCACTGGTATATTAAACTCTATCAGCACCCATTCATCTCTTCTGTTTAACATTTTCGCTTCTTTAAGCTTCAACCCCACCCAAGAGACCCAATATTTTATCTTCCTCCAAGTAGCTTCTATAGATTTCATCTTTCCTTACATCTCATGGACGGATATGGGGGGAGGCTGCACTGGGCCGCAGCCCATTACAGCCGTGGCCCATATCCTATTTTGCTTTGTAACTTTTTATTAAAAAAGTTATATTTTGGCCCAAATTTAAAATTAGCCGACTATCCACTTTCTCTAATATTTGTCCACTTCAAGCCTAATTTCTTAAATGGACCAAATTTTAGAATGATCCCACTTCCAAATCTCTTGCTCAAAATAAGAGATTTTCTTTCAAAATTTAATATAGTAAGTGAAAGACAATGAACAACCTTATTTTTGCTGCAATAGTTCAAAGAAATAAAACTCAAATGAGAGAATATAATTGTATTAATTGATGTTTTAACCTCTTCACATCAGAAATCATATTAATGTTAGTAGGCTTATCATGAGCAAGGAAATTATCTAATGAAACTAACCATACATATAAAATATGATGAGGGACAAAAAAAAAAAAAAACTATTAAAAATCTTAAAAGTAATTAAATTTTATTTTTTTGTATGTTTCTTTTATTAATTATACTTATAAGTTAAAAAATAATTATTGACCATGAAATAGATGTTATTATCAAAATAGATAACTTGCTCTATATTTAATTTTATCAGTAAAAATAATATTTCTTAAAAAAATATTTATTTATAAATTAACATTATTAAAATTATATTATTGATGTGAGTCAAACATGAAACTGAAATAAATCCAATTTCTTTGAATTCTCGATATTCTTGGTCCCTTTTTCCCACCTCAGGTAGAATTTAAATGTGTTAATATAGAAGACTAATACCCATATTAGATAATATTTTCAGAACAGTGTATTTTGATTAAAAATCTTTAATAACTGGAATGATTTGTTGTTCTTTTTAAGCCTTAAATCTCGTAATAGTGCAAATAAGTTTTTCTTAATTTTTTGTTGGTGAGCATACATCATTTGTTTATGTTTATCATCCTTTCGCACATTTTGTATTTTCTAGAGAGGTGTTAAGATTTTTTATTTAGCAAAAAAAGCTACGAAGATTTAGTAAAACATTTTAAGCATTGATATGTTTATACTTATGTATGTATATGACTCACTTTGTCATTAGTGTTTAGCCTTTTAAACTATATTTGGCGTGGCATGGAGCATCTCTTATGGTGTGAGTTCCCTGATTTTTTTTTTTAAATTTCAGTCCCCCTCAACCCCTTTTCCTGGCTTCGCCCCTACTAGGAATAGTACCCACCAAAGTACCTTTATGTGATGTTTGTTTTGCTCTTCGGAACCAAGTTTCTACATGCCATAGTTATTAGACTTGACCCGAACATTAACTCGGTCAAATTACTAGGTCATTGAGTTACTGGTCGGACCGATGAACCGATGGTTGGACTGGTGGGTCATTACTTAAAAATTATCTTAAAAACTATCTTAAAAACTTTAAAGTATAATTTATTTATTTTTTGCTTGAGACAATTAAAATTTTCAAGTTATTTGTTACTAATTATTTTTATACCTTTAAATTAATGATTTTTGAACTCATTTATTAGTGATAATTGTTACATTTTGATTTTATAATTTTGTATATTATATTTTCCCTTTTTGTGATATACAAATCATTTATTAGTTATTGACTAATGATTTATGTGTATTATCTATTCAATTTATTTTAGTTAAAATTAAAAATTTCAAACAAAGTAAGTATGTAAAATAATTATTTGATATTACAAAATGAATGAAAATATTAGACTAATTTTATTGAAAGTATTTTAAGAAGATAGCAAATTGTTCATAGATTAGATATTGTTTATTACACAAAAAGACAACAAATGGTTGCTTGCTTTGGTAGTAAGGTTATATTTTAATCAATGTTCTAAAATGCGTAATGCGTTGCGATGCGTCGATGTCGAGAATCAAGAATCACAAATTTAAACGTGTCAATGCGAAGAATAAGCGCCATAATGCGTTTCGTATTTTTAATATTATTTTAATTATTTTTAATGAAACAAAAAAATTTATATAAACCCACATATTATATACCTTCTATTCTCTTAGCCCATATAAGAAAATCAAAGCCCATTTATCCACAACCCATCCCAAACACACAGACCCAACCCAACTGGGGTTAGAGCTCACACTGAACAAGCCGTCTTCCCTAACTGGAGCCCAGATAGTAAGCCAAGAGCTCCAATTGAAAATCAGGATTCTGTAGATGGAAACCAGGATTCTAGAACTCGAGGAAGGCATCACAAAGAAAGTTCTCTCTTGCTCAGCTACAGTTATGGCTTCTAGGTTTAGGATTTGAAGAAGTAGACAATGTTTGCAAACTGGTTTCCAGGCATGATGTCCTGTTTCATTTATGCATGCATTACCCAACCCAACAGCATCGAAGGAATCTGGAGACAAGTTTGCTGATAGTCGCTCATTGATGATAATTTGTACTAATGGATTGTTTTCTGAAGGCAACAACATTCAGGAGGGATATGGTGGTGCTCGTAATAAGTTCACCCAACACTGCCATTAACAATTCACAAACCCCAATCAAACAAGATCAAATACAAACAACCAATCATTTCGCCAAACCCCAATTAACAATTTACAAACCAATTAACAAGATTCAAAAACAATTCAAACAAGATCCACCAAACAATTCACAAACCACAATCATTCCGCCAAACCCTAATTAACAATTCAAAAACAGATCAAATACAAACAACCAAAACCTAATTACAAGATCCACCCAAACCGTTCATCTTCCCTACCCGAAGACCTGAGAGAATTTCCCCAAATCTCTAATCTCTCTGTTTCTCTTGTAGAGAGGAGAGAGAAGCAATGGAGCTCCAACCACCGCCTTCGCCACCCCAATTGCTGCCGAGCCAATCACAGTAACATGAGGGTGCCATTGCCGTCGGGAAGAAGAAGAAGAGGAGGGTGGAAAGTGGAAACTCAAGAAGCCTCTTTCAAGTTCAATGCTTGCTTGCATAGTAACACAGCAAAGTTATCCCACATCGGAATTCTATAGATGAAGGCCAAGAACTTTTGCCTATAAATAATGGGCCAACGAATTCTTCATTTTCATAAGCTTCCTGGGCTTGTCAATTGGTGGATTGGAAGTTGGAGTGTTTATAATTTATATTTATATTATATAATATTAGTAAATGGTAAATTGAAAAAAAAAACTAAAAAAATTAAAAAAATGCGTGCCTTTGTACGCATTATCGCGCCTTTGCGCTCGATTTAGTGGTCAACATAGGCGTTGATCGCATTTTTACACGCATATACCGAATGTGACGCGTTTTGACCACACTTCGCGCGTAGGCGCGCCTAAGCGGCGCATTTTGCCGCCTTTTAGAACACTGATTTTAATTAGTTAGATGTCAAGTGTTCACATATTTAGTTCTCTAAAATTTCAATGGAGAAATTTTTTGAAATTTGGTTATTAAATCAACCGGGCATAATCGGGCCGATAATTAAATAAAACTGGCTACTTGACCCGGTCAAATTTGATTTTTGATCGGGCCACTTGCATTTACATAGTATGAGCTTGTACAGCGCGAAATATGGTTCGGCTATTTATCGGGCCGACCGGCCCGGCCGGGTCAATTTTAATAGCATTGCTAGACACTCCCTCCATCTCTGAGTCTGCACGCACCAAATTCCCAGTAAAGTCGAACATTTCCGCCAAATTTCTTGAGCAACATTCCCCAAAGCCAAGACGTGATCTTGATCCTCCCACAAGCAACACACACTTTGATAAAATTGGGATACCAACCTTTCCAATTTTGTCATCTACCAAGAGAGTTCCTGCCAAGTTTAAAAAATAAAAAAGGTAAATAAAATTCAAGACTTCTGGTTCTTTGTATTTTTACTTCTCTTAACTAACTTTTGTTATTTCTCTCCATTGTTGCCCAAATTCTTTAGCTTCTTCACATTTACAGCACGAGTAAATTGTACGATTGATCACTGAAGTTTTTACGAAAGTTGAAGTTGGTTTTTTAAAGTATTTTTGGACTCATTTAGTCACTTGAGTGATTTAACATTGTACCATTAGTCATCAAAGTATTTTTTGACTTGTTTTATCATTAAAATTAATTACTGTTACACCAAGGGTCACTTTATTTGTGGAAAGAATGTCCAATGCAACATGGAACTAATTAAATGTTGACGTGTACAAAAAAATATCCACTAAGGAATACTTGTGAAATTATAATTCCATTCCAAGGTGAAGTAATTTGCGAATATGCTTTCGCATGCATTTCGACAACTTATGTAGTTGAGAACCAGGTTAATAGTCACGGGGTCAAAGCGGGACCAAATGTCATAGATGCAGCTGAGCACATGATGACAAGTATTTTAGGTGGTTCCAATGAATCAATAAATGAGGAAGCGGGTCCATTATCTTTATCATTTTTAAGTCTTTTTTATTTTCGATTTTCTAAAATAGTGAAAACGCGTTTTTGAAAACAAGTTAAAAATTCACAAAAAAGTATTTTCAGTTATAATCAAGCAAAAAATTTCAAAACGAGTTTTGGGTGTTCAAAATAATTTTTCAAAAAAAAAAAAAAAAACACATTTTTAACAATCTTAAAATGAACACTCAAAACACAAAATCCAAAATGAATTCAAAACTCAAAACACAAAACTGAAACACAAAGAGAACAACCCCTACATTTTCTAAGTCATCCAAAAATGTGGTTTTATAGATAGAATTCTAAGTGATATGGTCTATATGGATCTCGAAGACGGCACGAGAAGCAGATCTTAGAGTAGTTCTAGCACAAAGATAGCACGATCAAGATTATAGCAGCATATGAGTTCATACCGTTGCGGATCACATCAGCCGCAATGTTTGACCGGCCATGAGTGGTGCCGGCCCTACTAACGGTCACTTTATTGATTAAAATTGGCCCAAAATGACCACCAGACCCTAAAAAATCCTTTATCACTTAGTATCAACTCAAAAAATGCTCCTTGAGCAAGATTCATTTGAGAACTTATTGTTAACGATAAATTTCATGTTAAACAAAGATAAAATATTAACTAATATGTAAGAACTTATGCTGTTCTTCTTAATAAAGTTGAATTTTAACATGGCGTTTCAAGTTTGAATATAACATTAGATTTTATTAAGCACCAATAAGCAATATTTTGCGACTAAGACTCGAAACAAGTACAAGAATTTCAAAATTATTTGAGAAAAGGATTATTTTTGTATTTTTATTATTTTATTTTTGAAGTTTAGAAATCAGAATTTTAAAATTAAAAAAAAAAAAAAAAAAAAAAAAAAAATATATATATATATATATATATATATATATATATATATATATATATATATATATATATATATCCCTATATCCCTATACAATAAAAGAGCCACTTTTGAAAATATTGTTCACAGTTTCGTCCGATAAAACGACGTCGTTTTGGCATGAATCCCTACAAAACGACGTCGTTTGATTTGGCCTTTTTTTTTTCCTCATTTTCAGTCGACACGCCCGCTTCTTCTCTTTGAATGTTTCTTCTTCTCATACGGATGTGCTCCAAACCAAGCCCTAGAATTTCTGTGATTTCAACCGATGTCCGGCCCAAATTTTTTCGCTAGCCATCGCGGCCTGGTGGCCTCTGCTGCGGTTGTTCTGTGTCTTTCAATCGCTTCTACCGTGGACTTTTCTTTCTCTTCGTTCGCTTTTTACGCCGTCATTGCACCGCCCGTTCTGCGCCGGAGTGTGCGGTTGTTCGAACATATGACAAACCGACGAAATTGCAAGAATGAGAGCCTCCGCTGCTAGGTCGACACTTCTGTAAGTTTCCCCCATTTTCTGAAATGAATTGAAGTTTTCTGTATTTCTCAATCGCCTCTGCCTCTTTTGTTTCCTGATGATTATTCCATGTTTCATATGAGATATAAATACATTTGAATATTTATAAATGGTGAATTTTGGATTCTACTTTTTTGGTCGGTTAGTGAATAATTGCTGGAAAAAAAAACCAGTTAGTAGTAATACGTAGCAATACAAAAATTTATACACTTGGTATGAAAAAAAGCAAGATTCTCAATCAAATTCCAATATGTCCATTGTTCCCTAAATTATGCAACCCTGATTCCTGGCCAAACTTTCAAAGCAGTTGTAATATTCTTTCAAGTGGGGAAACTGGAAAGATCTACATAGTTACCAAGTCAATAATAATGATATTCGAATCTAAGTTGAAGTGAGGAGTAAATCAACAAAAGTGATATGCTGTTTTTTAAGTGAACAAATTTCAATATGAAGGGTTAAAACCACAAGATGTAATTTGATTTCAACTTCTACTATGTTACCATAGATTTACAAGGTTATGAAGGCTCGTTTGTACTGTTGTGATGGTTGCGCTTCCAAATTCCTAAAATGCATTCCTAAAATGCATTCGCTCTTCAGAACAATTTCTGTGTTTTCATCATTGTTTTCTCTATTTCATCATGGTATTCTTTTACATTCTGGGTTTTATTTGTACCTAAATTTGTATAAAATGTTTTTTCTTTTATTTACTGGGTTTACAATGTGTTCTTCTCAATTTTCAGATGCATTTCTTTCTCGGATTTTTTTTCTGTTCCAGATGCTAAAATATGTGCATTGTTTTTCTTGAATTCTAATGGGATCAGACTCCATTGATGTTAGTTAGCTATGCATGGCAACATTTTCTGCCTGGGAAGACTGATTCAAGCTGGAGCAAATGTATGATCATTACATTTTGCTTCTTTGCTTCTCTGCCTTTTTTTCAGTATTTATTGGTAAGTTGCTAATTTCATGATGAACTCTTAGGATTTTTCAGATTTTGTTGTTTGATACATTACATGGAAGAACCTATTTGCATTATGCATCCTACTATGGTCATTCAAATTGCCTGTAACTGATTCTTTCTGCTATTCATTCTATTCCAGTTGCACAATCTTGGATCTTTATCAAGTTTTTGTTTTTAACACGGCTCATTAATTAAAAATTTGATCTTTCCAATTGACACTTTAGGTTTTTATTCGAGTTCTTGGTTTGCGTATATATTACTACAACTTTCTCGATGATAGCATTGTGGCCTTGGAAGTTAGATTCTTTGATTAATTTCGTTGGGCTATTAATTAAGATGGTCAAAAAAATTATGATTGAAGGCTATACTTTCTCTATACATTATTTCGTTTTTAGATACAATTTATAATTTTATTTTTATTCTACTTTTTGTTTTTCCCCTTTCGCAGTTTTGCTTCTTCCATTTCTATTTTAATTTTTTTTTAATTCGGTTGATTTTCTTGTTTATTTCCTTTCTTTTTCACCTTTTTCCTTTTTTAGTTTTCGAATTTACAGTCGCTCTTTATTTTTTGCTAAACCCTGCATAATCACTTTGTCAATTGGAATTGTCAGTACTGATGCTTGTTTTCATGCTTGGCACCTCGTGTTCACACTGATTCGGTTTGACAAATCGGTATGATTCATAAAATATTTTCGTTATATACCTTTTCACTTTTTCTATCCTTCGACTAGATTTTCCCCTCTCTTCCCCTTTCCTTTTTTCTTCCCATTGAAGATCATGTTCCTGCAATAGATGTCATGTTTCAGACTTTAAGGTTCGTAACTAATTACTGTTACTCTTTATGATTTATTGTTACCTTATCCTGCATAATAATGAGTATGGGTGGACAATAATGATTTAGTGAATTTGGGTCAAAGATAGTGCCACCAAAAAGAATATTGAAGATGCTTCTTGAACTTTTTCATCATCAAGATCATAATGTTCGTGCCTTCTGAGTTTGCAACAGTTGATCAAAATATGATATGACTTGATATGTGTCTCAGGTTCAGGATTAATTAAAAAGAAAGGTTTGAAAGGATCATTTTCTGAGGCAGGATCTTCTGCTAAGGTATGGGAACTGTTAATTGTTGGTCCACTTTGAACTTTCTCATCCATGACTTTAATGGCGCGGATTTCTTGTCTTAAATCTCTTTGATATTACTTTGCATTCCAGACATTTGCGGTTCTGTCTGGGGTTCACAGTTTAGTTGTATGCTTTATGAAGAGGTTGCAGGGGAAAGACGATGGTAAGTCATCTTCATTTGAAAATAAATTCTTAGATTGACCATTCTATTTCATGTGGCTCTTCTTTCTCTACAGTCATCAATGCAAGAGTTGCGGGATGTTGCACAGGTCTTGCTTTAAGCTATCCAGGTATTTTGACCTCTCCACACTCCCTCCTTTCTCCATACCTTAGCAGAAGATCCTGCCTCAGAAAATGATGATAAAACACTTGGAATCTAGGTGAACACCGCTGCTTCATGCTTGAAAACCTTTCAAAATTGGTTTACGATATGTAGCATTTATCAATGGACACATATAAATTATCTTTTTAGAAGCAAATCATTTGTGTTTTTTAGTCTCCATTTCTTTTATCTATTTAGCATTTGAGAAGTAGAGAAGAGAGAGTAAAGCAGAGACGTCTATCTTTCCAACCGCATACTATTTCAACCGATTTCAATTACTTGATTGAGAGTGGAAAATTTTTATGATTTGATGGAGTTCTTCCTGCGTAGATTCTTTTTATTTTTATCGAAAATCTTGGATTTTTTGTTATTTCTGAATTCTCACGCTATTACGTAGCCAACTATACTACGGCACGTGCCTCGCACGTGCGCTCACTAGTATATATATAAATGTATCACCACGTTGAGTCGGTTAATTATATAAAAAAAATATTATGTTTGGACAAACGCTGCAGGTTAGGGGCAGTCATGCTGAACACCACGTGAAACACCACATGGTGTTTGGCCCTATTAAAATGCTGTCTTCATTTATATACAGCAATCTAATGCCAGTGTAATTTATAAGACAAGTACTTCTAAGAAATCCAAATTGATATTGAAATGGCATTGCTAAATGGAGAGCAATCTACAGAGCTTCTTCGAGCTCAAGCTCACATTTGGAACCACATTTTCAACTTCATAAATTCTCTGTCTCTCAAGTGTGCAATCCAACTAGGCATACCCGATATTATCCATAAACATGGCAAACCAATGACACTGCCCGAACTAGTCGATGCCCTCCATATGAACGAAGCAAAATCTCAATTTGTCTCCCGCCTAATGCGAATTTTAACCCATTCAGGGTTCTTCATCAACGCCAAAATCTCCGAGAATGAAGAAAATATGGAATATTGGCTTACATCAGCTTCTCATCTCCTCTTAAAAGACGAGCCACTGAGCGTGACACCATTTTTACTAGCCATGCTTGATCCGGTTTTGACAGAGCCATGGCATCATCTAAGCGAGTGGTTTAAAAGTGATCAGAATCCCACGCCATTTGATACTAAACATGGGAGGATGTTTTGGGAGTATGCTGCGCAGGAGCCAAGGTTGAACAGCTTCTTCAATGACGCCATGGCTAGTGACGCACGGTTGGTGACTAGTGTGCTTATTAGAGATTGTAAACATGTATTTGAAGGTTTGAATTCGATTGTAGATGTGGGAGGTGGAACAGGAACTTTGTCCAAGATTATTGCTGTTGCATTTCCAAACTTGAAATGCACTGTGCTTGATCTTCCACATGTTGTTGCCGGCTTGGAAGGGACTAAGAACTTGAGCTATCTTGGGGCTGACATGTTTGAATCGATTCCTTCTGCAGATGCAATCTTACTCAAGGTATTACTTGTGTCTTCCTCTTTTTCCTTGCCGTTTCATTTGATATTGATCGTGAACACGCAAACCATTTTTGCGTCAAATGAGTCACCAAACATCCACACGGTCGGTCTATCCATTCCATTATTCATGATAACAAAATACTCAATGTCGCCCTTAACATTTTTGATGAAACTTGAGATTCGTGTTAGATTTTCTCTTTAGTTTGATAGGTAACAAGAATGAATGAAGCGATCAATTTTAGCCTGTCTGCCTTTGAACTTGTATTCCTAGGGTGTGTTTAATGGATATTATTTTGGAAGAATGTATTTTGGAATAGTAGATTGATGGAGAATGTGTGGTTGAAAAAGAAGGAAAAGTTATTGATGTGATGAAAAATATTATTTTAATGAGGAATGTGTGGTTGAAAATGAATAGAAGAATGAGAACGAAAATTTTAATGGGTACCAAACATGGGCCTAATATGTCAATAAGCTAACCCTACGCATGTGTTACATTAATTGTTCATCATTGATGAGATTTGAAGTATCTCAAAAATTTCTAAGGACAACGATGAAGTAAGGCATGACACACAAGTACATTAAAAAGTGGGCTGTCAGAAGTATTACTATAAACAATGACCTAAAATGGGGTCATAGAAAGTGGTTTATATGTAAAAAATAATAAAATAACTTTTACATGTAAACTGAACGATTTCTCTATTTGATTTGGCTAAAAAAAAAATCTTATTATAGCCTGATAAAAGATGATGAATGTGTGATTAAAAAATTAATAAAAATTATGAATCTTATAAAATGTAAAATAGAAATAAACTTAGAGAAAAAAATAAATTTTAAATATGAGGATCAAATATTATTTAATCAAGAAATAGAAGTAAATAATTCTCGAACTTAAAGCGAGAAAGATTCCACAATCACATTACTATTCTATTACTTAACATAAAATAAAATCCCTGTTTGTCAACATTTTCTAAAATTTATTTTACTACAAAACTCATTTTAAACCATGTATTTATCTAATAAAATAATTTTGCACGATGACTCGTAACGTTTCATGTTTTTTTCACCATACATCTCCAAAAAAATCACGTTTTTTCAAAACACATTCTCAAAACATCTCTTCCAAATAGGGGCTAAATCTAGGGACGCCATATTTCACATTCAGTCCTTGTTCGATTCAATTAAATAAGATGATTAAATCTAAATCTAAAGTCAACTATTAATTTTAACAATATATTTTATGGAATCCACAATTTGTCAATTATTACATTTTATCTACTTTTATCTAATCCACTAAAGATCTGACTTTTATCTAATCCAAACAGGGGCTCAATTCCTTAGAAAACAATGTAATAATCTTGTTCAATCTTTGGAGTCGTTTAGGCTATTATTCAATACATGAACTCAGATTCTAATCTTATAGTACTGGTACATTTGATAAATAGTGGATATTGCATGACTGGAGCGATGAAGAATGTGTCAAAATACTGAAAAAATGCAAAGAAGCAATTCAAAGCACTGATAAAGGAGGAAAAATCATAATTATTGACATGATCGTAGACATCCAAAAAGAAGACAACAAGGCAATTGAAACACAACTCCATTTCGATATGTTGATGATGACTCTTCTCACTGGGAGAGAAAGAAATGAGAAAGAATGGGCAACAATCTTCAGTGATGCTGGCTTTACTGATTACAAAATAATCCCCGTATTGGGATTGAGGTCTGTTATTGAGGTTTATCCTTGATTAATTCATCGTATTGAATAAACACTGTTTTTGAAGAGAATTTCATCTTCAATTTGTGTTATTTCTGTTTTCATTCACAACGATATTTTATATTTGTGCTATTACTCTATGTTTCTAATAAATTACACAAAATATTTCGTCCTTGATATTAGAGCAAATCAAGAATATGATACGTTATGTCAGATCTTATTGATATCAGGAAAATATTGGTTGTACACCATGCCATACAACATGGGTACAGCCTCCTCACATGTGAGGGGGCCCGGCTTACCATGAATAAAAAATTTGTAAGCCACCTCGATGTGAGGGGAGTGTACAAGTATTGTGTAAATATAGTATCATTCTTTATATTATGAGCTTCGGTACAACCACTAGCAATATAAATATTAAAATTGAACACCACAAAAACACTGTTCTTGTATACAGATTCCAACATTGTAGCAAATCAAAGTTAACTATAATATTGAATTTCAAGATTACTTTGTATATGATCGCTGTTTTCGGAGGTGGTGTACTAATTTTAAGTTGATGAATCAAATGAATACCACGTACAACCCATTTCCCAAAAGAGTTTAAACTATCCTTCATTTTAAGAACAAATAATTAAATATATATATATAAAAAAATGATCTAGTAAATATCAGCTAAGCAACATAATATTTATCTATAGGCGAATAAGATTATGATATTGGGTCATATTATTTGAATTAAATTTTTTATTTATCAAGGGTTGAAGTGTCCTGCCATACATACTCTAATTGTTAATTGTTGAAAAAAGATGAAGTTCAAACAGGCGCTATAGATGTTTTTGAAATTATCTTTGTAACATGATTTACAAAGAAATATTTTACTTTGTTCTTCTTGATTCCACCTTTAAGATCCGGTGTTCATAGAGAAACAAAAACTAAAGTGGTTTATGCGTGTGGGCACAAACAAAATTAACTTAATTGAACATGAATATATGTGTCAATTTATAATATGGACATAGGACTCTTGCTTCTAGTTCTAATCCAAATCAAATCCTTTTCATGTATAATTGACACGTGTGGCACACGTGACATTTCTCCCTCCAATTGATTAAGAATAATTCTGCTTGTACAACTTTGAGTTACAACAATAGATGATAATCTCTCACAAGGGGGCGAGGCCTGCGATTATATTGTATAACTTTGGGTTACAACAATAAATGACAATCTCTCGTAAGGGAGTGGGGCCCGCGATTAAAATAATCTCGGGCCCCACCTTCTTGTGAGAAGTTGTAAAAGTGTGCAACACCAAAGTGTTGTACATGTAGCATTGTTGATTAATTAATTCCATTACAGTCAATAATAAATTAAAACTTTTATAATTTAGTTTGATTCTTTACCTATACCCTATAAACTAAGCTTCAATAAAATAATCTTGATTAAATTAACTTTTGATCAATGATTAATCGAGGTAAAGTTTACATGCTTTTGCCCTATAAGCTAGTTATCCCAAAAACTTCGATTATTGGCTCTGATACCACTTTGTTGTAAAACAATTTTAGTTTATTGATATATTAAAATTCTCATTATCCTCCACACAAATTTTGTGTTCTTGTGTGATTCTTTTCATCTTATCTATTATCTTGATTTTAATATTAGTGTGTGTTTGTCTCCCATTATTGTAGAAGAAATGAAGCAATTGATAGTATTTTTTAGAGAATGTGTGGTTGAAATTTAAAGTAACTTTATTGATTTGTGTGTAGAATATTTTATTGGGTGAATGTGTGATGGAGAATCTTACTGTAGCAAACAATGTTTTGAAATAATGGGAGACAAATAGAGCCTTGATAACAAGTGGTATAAGTTCTATCATCGGGTTATTACAAATTAATTATAGTGAATTTTTCGTCTCTCATCGTTGTTTTTTCTCGAATTTTGATTTTGCAAATTGGCTTATCTTGCAACAAGAGTTGAAATATGTGTCCAAAACACTACCAACTAATTACTAAGTGGAGCCCTACATATTTGTTTCCATTTGGAAAAGTCATATTTTAGGGCCTTCGAAATTCTGAACTTGAATGTCGTCTAGTTCATATTGCTATTAATTGTGTTTATTTTCACGTCTTAAGTTCCATCCGTATTTGTCTAAAGATGAGAAATATTGAGGCAGCACCCCCCTTTTTTGGGAATACTTTTTGTTGAATTATTTGATCTCAAAAATCATCATGCCAACTAGTTAACCAATTATAGCTTAATTTTAGCCCAAAAAGTAGAATAGATAACAACAATTCCCTGTTAAATTTTTTTTTTCCCGATTTGAATAAATTGTATTATTAAATGTTCATAGAATAAGTGATACGGTCTTCATAGAATTACAAGTTGAACTCTTTTAAGTCCAATTGACGACTAATTTGAAAACATCTTACACTTGCGATTTTTACTCAAGAAAAAGTTAATGAAGATATATACCTCTTCAATTAAACCACTAGATTTAGCAAATCTTACTGACATTGATTGCTTAACAAAAACACTAAAATAAACAATATACTTTAGTGAGTCACCAATAACAATACAACTAAACATGATAAAAACCCTACAGCCGTGAGTCACATTTTTAAATAGTTCATGATCATTTTTCAATCATGCTGTCATCTTCCTATATATATTAACTCAGTGCTAATGCAGATCACCTGAAAGCATCCAATTCAAGAAAATGCCATTGCCTGATGGAGAACAATCTAGTGAGCTTCTTCGTGCTCAATCTCACGTTTGGAACCATATGTTCAATTTTATAAATTCCATGTCTCTCAAATGTGCAATTCAATTAGGCATACCAGATATTATCCTTAAACATGGCAAACCAATGACACTACTCGAATTAGTCGATATCCTCCCTATAAATAAAGCGAAAGCGCATGGTGTGTACCGTCTAATGCGAATTCTGATCCATTCAGGGTTCTTCATCGAAGAAAAAATTTCTGAGAATGAAGAAAAGAAGGGATATTGGCAAACACCAGCTTCTCGTCTCCTCGTAAAAGACGAGCCATTTAGCTTGGCCCCATATCTTCTAGTTGTGCTTGATCCGATTTTGACAGAGCCATGGCACTACGTAGCTGAGTGGTTCAAAGATGACCAACCCACGCCATTTAGTACACTACATGGGAGGAGCTTCTGGGGCTATGCTAGCCATGATCCGAAGCTGAACCACTTATTCAACAATGCCATGGCTAATGATTCACGGTTGATTACAAGTGTGGTTATTAGAGATTGTAAACATGTATTTGAGGGTTTGAATTCCATGGTAGACGTAGCAGGTGGCACCGGGACGATGACCAAGGCCGTTGCTGAAATGTTTCCAAACTTGTAATGCACTGTGCTTGATCTTCCACATGTTGTTGCTGGCTTGAAAGGGACTAAGAACTTGTGCTACGTTGGAGGAGACATGTTTGAGTCTATTCCTCAAGCAGATGCAATCTTACTCAAGGTAGGACAATTATCTTCCTATTTTTGGTAGGCTTATAGTTGTTTTACTTTGTCATTAACGTATATAAAAGGCACATTTGGACAGTATTAGTTAAGTTTAAATATAACTTTTATTGACCATAATCAATTATTCCTTTTGTTATGCAGAAGTTGTATTGTTTATAAGAAATCACCTGACACAGATTATATTAAGCACAACCTCCATAAAGTAAAGAAATCTGAATAATGTTTGTTGAAAAAATTCTGATCAAAAAATAAGATATCGCCATTTTCAATTGAACAATCTATTCTGGTCTAGTTCTCACAACTATCAAACAAGACAGAGCCATATTCGAGCATGCTTTTTGTATCAAAACGTGTAGACATCAACTAGTTTACTTAAACTTTACGAACAATTGAAACTCAAAAGAATATAAAAAATTGGTGTTCTATTATATGTATAATTGACATTTCAAAGTAAAATGAAATAAAATTAGTTTAACTATTTTCCATTAAATACAAGTACAAAATTATGGAATGCTAGAAAAACAAATGATGTTTCATTATTGGGCCCTACAACTTCAATATTTATATATGTAGATATTGTATTTGTAAACACACCTAATTTTTTGTATAAGATATTCTCTGAGTACCTCAAATGTTAAACTAATTGTACTCATTGTTTGAATGATGATAGTGGATATTACACGATTGGAGTGATGAAGAGTGTATAAAGATATTGAAGAAATGTAGAGAAGCGATACCGAGCAAGGAAGAAGGAGGAAAACTGATAATTATTGTCGACAATCAGAAAGAAGAAGAGAAAATAACTGAATCCCAACTCTTCTTTGATATGATGATGATGGTTGCTGCTGGTGGAATAGAGAGAGATGAGAGAGAATGGACGGAGCTCTTAAAAGCTTCTGGCTTCGCTCACTACAAGATAATCAATAAATTAGGATCGAGATCTCTCTTTGAAGTTTACCCTTCTTGATATGAATAAAAAATGTTAATTGTTTGCAACACTTTTTATGTGTATGTCACTTGTCCTTTGTTCTCCATGAGTAAAATAAGATGGCCCACAAGCTAGTTTCCATTCTCTTGCTATTGAATGTATAGACGATAGGGAATGGATTGATTGTATTCCATATGCTATTTGGTCTGAAGTTTGCAGCGATCAATTTTAATAATAATTCTCGGTCTGCTTTCCCAAAAAAAACAAAAAAAAAGTCATCACGCTAGACAATATGGATTTGTGCTTGTTTACAAATGTATAATGTAGTGATTTATTCAAAGTTGAATTCACCAAGAATAATTCCCGCTACCAATCTTGATCTTTTACCACGGAGTTTAATGGAATCAATGACTAGTACATTTAATCAAGCACCAAGCAAACAAGAATTTAATCAATGACTAAAAAATTTTTACATCCGAAAATTTTTGACGTCACGGCCCATGTAAAATTTTCTAATAAAATGATGTAAATTGTATTGAAAAACCTATTGTGCACAAATAGTAAATATTAATAAAATAATTGACTTTTTAAAAGAAAATACGAGTTATACGTCTATTTTTAAGGTGCATGTTTGGTGCACATTTAAATATATTCAATGTCCGTTTACACCATTTGATATATCTATGATGTAGTTTTAGAAATGAGATTCGAGATGACAAAGACAATTTATGAATTCGGCTAGCGTACGATCGTTGAATAATTTTTAAAGTTAACATATTGTCGAAATTTTCGAAATAATAGTTTGAAACAGACTTGACGCGCCGTTAACGATGTGAAAATTTAGACCGTGAGTACTTCAAAATTGGATGATGGAGGAGAAGCAATGTAAGGATCGAGTTATGTCTTGGAAGGTTTGACGATCACTTTGGATGCAGATGAGGCTATGGTTCGATAATCGATAATTCGGATAGAGTTGGTTGTAATCGTGTTGCTCGTGATGATTCGAGCAATGATATTGAAAAACCTGCCCTAGCTCAGGTGGAACTAGTTTTGATCTTAATGATCGTGTGGCTTGTTGTGATTTGAGCAGATTTGGTAACTCAAGTAGAGTTAGTTGTGAACATGATGATTCAAGTAGATTTGGGGCTCAAGGTAGTTTTGCTCGTAAGCAGGGCTTGTATTTTGTTCACTGTTGTTGAGTATGTCCGGAGGGACATGGTGGAAGACTTGGAGTTTGAGTATTTTGTTAGAGCGTTAAGTTTTATTTCTTGTAGTGGAATTCGTATGAAGGTGAAGATTTGTTAGAATTTCGATGTGACCTAAATTCTGTTTTAGATGTATATTTGGAGTTTGTTGTTTAATTTGGAGATGCTTTGAAGAAGTAGAAGATTACATATATAGATTCAAAAGAGTGTTTTGAACTTCTATTTCAACTCAAATACTCCGTAATTGGTATTATTTATTGTAATAGGACTTACCTTGTATTGGACTCTTTTTTGTATTAGAATTCTCCTATTATGTTGGGATTCTTTGGTTATAAATATGTGGTGTACAATGCATATTGGAATTGATCAATTGTCCAACTTATTAGTTTAGTCCAGGGAGACCCCTTGTACTCATTTACCATTGATTATAGTGACTTTTTTTGCCTCTACTCGTAGGTTTCCCGAATTTGGATTTTCATGTTAAATCTTTCTTCTTGTATG
Source organism: Fraxinus americana (assembly GCA_035079005.1). Taxonomy (NCBI): domain Eukaryota; kingdom Viridiplantae; phylum Streptophyta; class Magnoliopsida; order Lamiales; family Oleaceae; genus Fraxinus; species Fraxinus americana. Next base: position 52,826,019 of record CM068706.1, on the reverse strand, counting down.
ATTATTTTCATCCCGTCATATTTTCTTGACTTTAATATTCCTAACAAGTGGTATAAATTTTATCAACGAGTTATTGCAAATTGACTTGCTTACTAACAAGCCAATTTGGTGTACAACCATTTTTTTAGCACAAAAAGTAGAATAGATAACAACAATTTCTGTTACCATTTTTTTTTTGGTTTTGAATTGAATAAATTGTACGATTAAATTAGGTCAATAATAAGTGATACAGTCTTCTTCGTAGAATTACAATTTGAGCTCTTTTAAGTCCAATTGACTACTAATTTGAAAACATCTTACACTTGTGATTTTTACCCAACAAAAAGTTAATGAAGATATATACCTCTTACAGAGATTTAGATTTAGCAAATCTTACGGAGATTGATTGCTTAATAAAAGAAACTAAAAAATAAACAATATATTTTTGTTCAATCTGATCGTGTTCCAAATGGAACGAAAAGGTTCATGATATTATAATATAAGAAGCTGTATTTATATAAAAATATGGAATCACAAGTAACAGTACAATTAAACATGATAAGAACCCTACAGCCGTGAGTCACATTTTTATACAGTTCACGATCATTTTTCAATCATGCTGTCATCTTCCTATATATATTAACTCAGTGCTAATGCAGATCACATGAAAGCATCCATTCAAGAAAATGCCATTGCCTGATGGAGAACAATCTAGTGAGCTTCTTCGTGCTCAATCTCACGTTTGGAACCATATGTTCAATTTTATAAATTCAATGTCTCTCAAATGTGCAATTCAATTAGGCATACCAGATATTATCCTTAAACATGGCAAACCAATGACACTACTCGAATTAGTCGATATCCTCCCGATAAATAAAGCGAAAGCGCATGGTGTGTACCGTCTAATGCGAATTCTCATCCATTCGGGGTTCTTCATCGAAGGAAAAATTTCTGAGAATGAAGAAAAGAAGGGATATTGGCTAACATCAGCTTCTCGTCTCCTCCTAAAAGAGGAGACATTTAGCTTGGTCCCACTTCTTCTAGTTGTGTCTGATCCGATTTTGACAGAGCCATGGCACTACATAGCTGAATGGTTCAAAGATGACCATCCCACGCCATTTAGTACACTACATGGGAGGAGCTTCTGGGGCTATGCAGGCCATGATCCGAAGCTGAACCACTTATTCAACAATGCCATGGCTAATGATTCACGTTTGATTACAAATGTGGTTATTAGAGATTGTAAACATGTATTTGAGGGTTTGAATTCCATGGTAGACGTAGCAGGTGGCACGGGGACGATGGCCAAGGCCGTTGCTGAAATGTTTCCAAACTTGAAATGCACTGTGCTTGATCTTCCACATGTTGTTGCTGGCTTGAAAGGGACTAAGAACTTGTGCTACGTTGGAGGAGACATGTTTGAGTCTATTCCTCAAGCAGATGCAATCTTACTCAAGGTAGGACAATCATCTTCCTTTTTTTGGTAGGCTTATAGTTGTTTTACTTTGTCATTAACGTATATAAAAGGCACATTTGGGCAGTATTGGATAAGTTTAAATATAACTTCTATTGATAATTGTCATAAACTTGTTTAGGAACAATCTATCCATTGCTAGCAAACTAATTTTTCGTCGATAGACTTTACGACTGTATTTTCATTTTATTAAATTACTTCAAAATAAAGTCATAGATCATTTTTAAATAAATAAGCTGTCAATTGTATATATAAAATATAAAGAATATATTTTCTGGAGGAAGACTCAAAGTGGAAGATGGTGGGTTTAATTGTTCTTCTCTGGGAAGTGGTTTACTTGTGACACTGCAATATTCACCAAAATCAATTAGTCCTTTTGTTATGCAGAAGTTGTATTGTTTATAAGAAATCACTTGACACAGATTATATTAAGTACAACCTCCATAAAGTAAAGAAAGCTGAACAATATGTTTGTTGAAAAAATTCTGACCAAAAAATAAGATATCACCATTTTCAATTAAACAATCTATTCCCATCTAGTTCTCACAACTATCAAACAAGACGGAGTCATATTCGAGCATGCTTTTTGTATCAAAACGCGTAAACATCAACTTGTTTACTAGTGGTGGCAAATGAGCCGAGCGGCTCGTCGGCTCGCCCGCTCGGCTCGTACTGTTCACGCCCACGAGCCGCTCGGGCTCGTAAAAAAACGAGCCCGAGCACGAGCCGAGCGGGCTCATGGACTAGACGAGCCGAGCCCGCTCGGCTCGTCACTGTTCACGAGCGGCTTGGCGAGCTGCTCGCCGAGCCGCTCGTGAGACGAGCCCACGAGCCAGGCTCGTGGGCTCGTCTTAGACGAGCCGCCAGGCTCGTCTTAGACGAGCCTGCCTGGGCTCGTCTAACGAGCCCACCCAAGAATTAAAAAAAAAAAAAAAATATATATATATATATATAAAAGCAAAAAGTGACCAGAACGGTCATCGAACCGCTGACTGCTTCAAGTCACAACAGTGACCAAAACAACATCGGTTCAAGCTGACCGTTTGGTCACTTTTTTTGAAAAAAAAATTTTTTTTTTTTTTTTTTTTTTCTACTTTTCTCCAATTCTTCTCCTATAAATACCCAACCCATTACAACATTTTTTTCCCACCAAACTTTCATTCTATACTCTCTACTCTACAATTTACAATTTACAAATCATTATCAACAATTCTATAATTCTCTTCTATATTTTTTACATTATTATCTTCATTTTACAAATTCACATTTCTACTTATTCTACATTTCTACATTTCTACATTCTATTTCAACAATTCACAAATGGATCCACGAGCATTTGTTGAAAACTTGTTCGGTATGGAAGGTGAAACACCTGCCCAAAATCAATTTGGGAATGAATTTGCCGGTCTCAACCAACTACCAATTCCAGAAGACATTGACGATTTCGACGTTCGTGAAGGCGATGCCGATCCGATTGATTTGGATGACGTTGATGTTGATCCCAGTGTTCCTATTGATTTGGAACAAGATGAAGAACCATCACTAAATATTCCCGATGCAAGAGGGAAGATAAAGGTTAAGAAGCTTGAAAAATGTTGGGACAATTTCAAATTGGTGAAAACTGGTCGTGTGATCTATGGAGTTCCATAAAATAAAGCAGTATGTAAATACTTTAAACAACGACTGGCATGGCAAAAAAATTGGAACCACTCCCCTCAACCCTCATTACAAAGCCTGTGCGGCCAAACATGGGCTTCTTGAACGTGGACAAACGCAACTACAGCTTTGGTACTAGTAGAGACGGTGCTACTACTTCGCCACTTTCTACGTGGATGTATTCGGAGGAGGAAGCACGAAAGGGAATGGTGAAGTTCGTTGCCGCGGCGGAGCTGCCACTTGCAATAGTGGACAACGAACATTTCGTAAACTACGTCAAACAATATCTTCAACCAAGGTACGTTGGGGTAAGTCGAAATACTCTTCGTTCTAATACAATTGAATATTTTCTTAATGCAAAGCGATTATTGATTGGGGATTTAGAAAAATACGGGGGTGTCATATCTTTAACTTCGGATTTATGGGAAGGGATTAATAAGAGAGGTTATATAGCTGCAATCGCACACTATATAGACCCACTTTGGGTTATGCATAAAAAAATTATTGCTTTTAAAATAATTGAGTATCCTCATAATGCTAACACTATATATAATGCAATTATGTTAATAATTAAAGAATATAAATGCGAGAGTAAAATCCGTTCTTTTACTTTTGACAATGCTTCGTAGAATAAAGTAGTTATCGATAAATAGCATAGAGTACTTCAACCCGATTTTGGTGGTTATTTATTCCATATTCGATGTGTGTGCCATATTTTTAATTTAATTGTACAAGACGGTTTAAAACATGTGAAGGACGAAATTAGTCGAATTAGGAATGCACTTACGTATATCACGATTACACCTAGTAGAAAACAATCATTTGAAGAATTTTGTGAACAAGTTGGGAACTCTAATACAAAAACTTTTATTACTGACGTAGGTCATAGGTGGAATTCAACTTACTTATTATTAAAATCATGTGAAGGTTTTGAACCGTTTATCACTCGAATTTTATAACAATAGGCATATTAGAGACGACGACGATGATATCTTAAATGAATCCGATTGGAATACGGTTTTTAAAATTAAGAAATTTTTGGAAAGTTTTTATACGTCTACGAATATATTGTCTGGTGTTTATTATCCAACTAGTTGCATGGTTCTTGAACGTCTTTATATAATCGCTAGGGCTTTTAATAGATATCAAAATGACCCTGATTTGCATGCGGTTATATATGCTATGGAATTAAAATTTAGAAAATATTGGGAAGAATTACCTATGTTATTTCCTTTAGCATGCGTCATGGACCCCCGATATAATTTATCGGGCACTAAATTTATAATTGACCAAATTTCAAATGCTTTAACTTTTAATATGCCTATTACTTATAGGAATTTGGAACAAACGATAATCGAGATGTATGAATTATATGCTTCAAGAATAGGTACACAAGTTACTCGTGTACCTACTCCTACTCCCACTAATATAAACGATGACGACGCTGAAGTAATTAATTTATTAGAAAACATAGACTCAATTAGATATGATTCAACTGCATATGCATATGGTTCCTCTAGTAGTAGTAGTATGTCTTCCACCGCATGTACTCAAACTTCGAGTAGTAGTCAAAATGCGTTGCCATCCGAATTAATTGATTACTTTCGTTATACTATGCCTAGTAACAAATCAGTTAAGAAAAGTTCGAGAAGATGTAATCGAATTACGGCGAAATAATGAACGTCGATGGCCAATTGTTTCGCAATTGCAAAAGATCTACTAACACCTCCGGTTAGCACCGTAGCTTCGGAGTCCGCTTAGTGCAGTGGAAGAGGGTTCTCTACGAAATTCGAAGTCGACTAAAAGAAGATATTTTGGAAGCGTTAATGTGCGTGAAGGATTGGGAAGACGCTAATTATCGAATTCAACATAAATATGCCGAAATTGCATGTAATCAAGTAAGTGATATTTAATTTCAATACATTCATTACAAAATTTTATTTTCATACATTTATAATTTTTTTAAAAAAATTGTACGCGTAAAAAGTTTTTCGTGTACAATTTTAACTCCGCCTACACGAAATTGAAGTAGCCGGTCCCAAGCCGGATAAAGGAGGAGGGTTTATATTTTTTTTTTTTTTAAATAAATGTATATTTACTATTTTAAAAATTATAAATGTTTTGACGATCCCCGATAAATGTTTTGGAAAATATATATTTAAAAAAAATAGAAAAAATAGACTTGTAGTAGTAGCGTTATTTAAAAATAAAAAAAAAATAAAAAGAATAAGGCGAGCCGGCGGGCCGAGCTTCGCCGGCTCGCCGAGCCGCTCGCCTTGGGCGAGCTCGGGCGCGAGCCGAGCTCGCCCAAATGGCAACGAGCCGAGCTCGCGCTCGGCTCGTTGCCGACGAGCCACGAGCTCGGCTCGTGCGAACACGAGCCGAGCTCGTCCGTCAATGGGCCGAGCCGGCTCGGCTCGGCCCATTGCCACCAACAATTAAACTTTACGAACAATTGAAACTCAAAAGAATATAAAAAATACGTGTTCTATTATATGTACAATTGACATTTCAAAGTAATATGAAATAAAATTAGTTTAACTATTTTCCATTAAATACAAAATTATGGAATTCTAGAAAACCAAATGATGTTTCATTATTGGGCCCAACAACTTCAACATTTATATATGTAGATATTGTATTCGTAAATACAACTTTTTATTTTTTTTGTTATAAGATACATTCCCTCAAATGTTAACCTAATTGTACTCATTGTTTGAATGATGATAGTGGATATTACACGACTGGAGCGACGAAGAGTGTATAAAGATATTGAAGAACTGCAAAGAAGCGATACCGAGCCAGGAAGGAGGAGGAAAATTGATAATTATTGACACGATTATTATCGACAATCAGAAAGAAGAAGAAAAAATAATTGAATCCCAACTCTTCTTTGATATGATGATGATGGTTGCCATTGGTGGAAGAGAGAGAGATGAGAGAGAATGGACGGAGCTCTTAAAAGCTTCTGGCTTCGCTCACTACAAGATAATCAATAAATTGGGATCCAGATCTCTTTTTGAAGTTTACCCTTCTTGATATGAATAGAAAATGTTAATTGTTTGCGACACTTCTTTATGTGTATGTCACTTGTTGTTTGTTCTCCGTGAGGAAAATAAGATGGCCTACAAGCTCGTTTCTCTTGCTATTGAATGTATAGACGATAGGGAATGGATTGATTGTATATGTTATTTGGTCCGTATTTTGCGGCTATATTTTTTAATAATAATTCCCTGCTTGCTTTTCAAAAAAAAAAAAGTCATCACGCTAGACAATATGGTTTCGTGCTCGTTTACAAATGTATAATGTAGTGATTTATTCAAAGTTGAATTCACCAAGAGTAATTCCCGCTACTAATCTTGATCTTTTACCATGGCGTTCAATGAAATCAATGACTAATACATTTAATCAAACACCAACCAAACAAGAATTTAATCAACTGCTAAAAAATTTTTACATCCGAAATTTTTTGACATCAAACCCATGTCAAATTTTCTAATAAAATGATTTAAATTATATTGAAAAATTATAGCACAAAAATAATAAATATTAATAAAATAATTGAAAAAACTTGATGTTGTTGAGCTTTGTTGCCTAGTCATCAAATAGCAGAAACAGCTTGTCAAATTTCTGTATTTTGTGAACTTCATAGTAGAAACCACTTGCCATGTTAGGCCAGGTTGTCCGAAATATGCTTATTATGCATCTTTTTATGATTAATTCATTGAATATCCATATTCTATTGAGTAGGTATTGCAACTTGGATTTATTTTTCTGTCCATTTTAACTTTAGCCAGCCTTACCTAATCACGGGATCACCGACCCATTTTTATACTTATTGTTCGAAATAATTGTGCCTATTGCTAATTAAAATGGCTTTGTTTTATTAAGTTTGACTAATGAATTTTTTACTCCAAAACTCGTGAAAAGTTTACTATCTCATGTTTCATTCAAGAATTCAGCTCACGAATACAATCCATCTCCACCCTTGCGCCAATGCGCCTTAATCAACTCGTGTCTCTCTTATAATTTTCATGAATTGAGTCACAACTTGATCACCGTGGTATGCTCAACAACTTGAGGACGATAGGCATTTGAAATTTGTATTCATTATTAGGGAAAGATTCATTTTTATAACTCGAAATATATATTCATTATTACCAAAAGATTCATTAATATGAGAAAAAGTTGTCCTAAATTCTTTTTAGTGTATTGAGTTTAGTATATCAAATATATTTTTAGCGTGAATGAGATTCAATGGATGGTTTACATTATTTAGTTGAGATTGTGCTCTCAACTTAGGGTTTTTCTAGTTTTATATACTTAGCCAGCTCATTCCAACAAAGTCTATGTTAGAACTTTATTAAAAACTTGAACTTTATGATCTTGCCAAGATCTTCATGTCAAACCATCAAGAAACTGAATTAACGCGGAACATACCTTAATCAATTGATTTCTGAATTGAACAATGAATCTTGAATCTGGATCTGTAAATCTTCAGTTTGGTTGCTTCAAATCTCCATCATAATTCCTGATTGTGGGTTTTATGGATCTTCCTCTTCATATGGTTTCTCTTGTATTCTTGTGTTGATGGGATGCCACATAGAATGAGAAAATCACACATGAATTGGGGACCATAACCCTTTATATATTTCCATATGTATTCGGCCCATCGTCAAATACAAACCCTAATGGATCCGGTCTCTACACATATAGTCCGGCCCACACTTTATTTAGATGCTTAAAGCCCAATTACTTAATTCTTTATTAGATCACTTTAATTTTGGGCTTAACTTTAAGATAGCATTTATACACAGTTAATTACATATGTCGGCCCATCACGGGAAATTAAATAATTTCCCAACAATCTCCCACTTGGGCCACATATGCTACCTTATAAATGTGTATAACCTTATGAGCTCAAAACTTTTGCTATCATAACCAAAAGCATCTCCGAACAATCTCGTCCATTGATTATATCAACATAGGATCAAAGCGGTCTTCGTTATAAGTAACATAACTAAACCCATCAATGGTCACGTATATCAATACAATCAAATGACATAGATCAAGTGTGGATGTGTAGCATGGAAATTACATGTAATGTGATCTAAACATGCCTATTTCCAACTGGTCCTGCCTTATTCCTTAATACCTTATGAGATCAACCATAAACTTTAATCAGAGTGGAACTGAACTGAATACTTTATTTCTGAAATGAACTGAATGTGCACAACCGAAATTATGTGTCAAAAAGACAACATCCAAAATACAAACTCCCACTAAACTGGCATATCATCAAAAGATGCAACACCCATGTGAGCACCATGCTCATGAAAGACCTCGGGTGGTAGCCATTTAGTAAATGGATCCATAGAGTTTGTCCTTATATGCTTTATAAAAACCTGACCACTCTGAATTCATTCTTTAACAATTAGGAACTCAATGTCTATAAACTTTGACATCATCATGTTCCTATTGGAATACAAGACTGTTATTGTCACAAAATAACTTAAGTGGTCTTTCATTTCCATCCAAAAATATGCAGCCTAGTGACAATATTTTACAGTCAAATTCCATAATCAAAATCAGAATATCCAACGATCTCCAATTGGTCTGATTTTCCTGAATGTGATCATGTAATCATTTGTTCTCTATAGATACCGAATAACCTGATGGCTGCTTTCCAAATTTCCATCGCAAATTAATTAAATATCTGCCTAGCATTCCAACAAAGAATACTATATCCGGATGTGTGCTATCCCGAGTATACATTAAATTCTCAATTGCCAAAGCATAGAGAATCTGATGTATATCCTTTATCTTTAAATTTATCATTGGGGCATTAATTGAGACTAAAGTTGTCTCCCTTAATTGTAGGGGTATTACTTGATTTTCATATCTACATTACAAATATTTTAAGAACCTTATTGATACAACTCTTTTGTGATTACCCAAAAATACACCAAGAATAATTCTTGTGTATCTATATCCTTAATACAAAAGATGCATCACAAAGATTTGCTTACTCCCACTGAACTTGTGATATCCACAATCATCAATTGAATGTATCTCGAAACCAAATGAGATAATTATTTGATAAAATTGTGATACCTATTCGGGAAACCAGTTTAAGCCCATAGATGGATTTCTTTAATTTGTAAACCATCTAATGCAACTTAAGACCAAAATATGTCACAGAAGCCATAATTGTCCTAAAAGAGTTTTCATAGAAACCGAAGAAAAATCTCTTTATGTATGGCATCAATCCACTCTTTAGAATTATTCCTTTGCATGGCTTGATGAAAGTTGATTGATAAGTCATTCTTTCGTCAATCCATGTCATCCTTAATTTCTTGGAGAAAGACTATAAACTTATCCAGAATTGTCTTTCTTCTTTTATAGTGGATTTCCTTAATGACATTTGTTCTTGAGGTTGTTGAGTTTGTTTTTCTGGAACAATCTCTTGATTGTGTATAGGGGATTTTGTAATATTGTCTTAATCCGAAATTGCTTCTTGAACAAGATCTGGAGCAAGAATTTGTCCCTGAACTAAATCATTGTCAATTGCAACAGAAGGAATATATAAATATTCTTCATCTAAGACAAAATCATAACCTTATAACCTTATCTCCCCTCACAAACTCTACATCCTCAAGAAATCAAACATTTCCCGTTTCGAAAATTGACCTGATAGTGGGACCTTTAAAAGAAATTTGTAACCCCTTGACAATTACCTTACTTGGAACTTTATTGAGAATTTAAGCTGCAATCTTTAGTGCTTTAAACCTAGGAGGATCCTGATGTACTGTGGGTAAATTCCACATTCCTCTAGGAATATTGCAAAAGGTCCTGGACATTATTCTCCTGATTCGTCATATCTTGGCATAGTATTTACCACTATGGTAAGATTTGACTTGTTAAATTCTTTTACTGAGTCGATTTTCGAACTCAGTCTTGTATGCTTTGAACATGTCCAGTGTTTGGGATTTCTCATAGATGAAATATAGGTAGCCATATTGAGAAAAAATCGTCTATGAACTAAATAAATGACTGTTGACCATTCCAAGAAGCCGAAGGGAATGATCTATAGATATCCGTATAAATTAGTTCTAAGACATCCGAAGTCCTATTGGCACCTAATCTCCTTATGTTTGTTTGTTTTCCCTTAATATAATTTACTTAAGTCTGAAAGTATCAAGGGAATCAAGAATTCTTTCTGACACAAATCTTTCCATTCTCTTTTGAGAGATGTGACCTTATCGCTTGTGCCATAACAAAGCAGAATTCTCATTGGTTAATTTATGTTCAATACCACGTAAATCCAAATACAAGGTTTCTTTATAAGAGGCAACCGTATTAAGCAAACATAGGTTATCGTAACCGAATAAAGAACTGACACCCACAATATTTGAATTAAGAAAAAGATCAAACTGACTATTTCTAATTGAACAAGAGTAACCATAGTTGTCCAATGTAGAAATAGAAGCCAAATTCCATCCAAAGGACGGTACCGTAAATGCCTCTTTCAAATTCAAATAATAATCAGTCTTTAATGATAACCTAAATTCCGTAAAGCCTCAACCTTAACTGATTTGCCATCGCCCCGGATAGATGAATCTTTCCGCATCAATTGGCTTTGGCAGCTCAGACAACCCCGCATAAACACACTTATGTAAGTGGTGGTACCGAAATTTATCCACCAAGTGTGTCTTGGTAAAGCCTCAACCTTAACTGATTTGCCATCGCCCCGGATAGATGAATCTTTCAGCATCAATTGGCTTTGGCAGCTCAGACAACCCCGCATAAACACACTTATGTAAGTGGTGGTACCGAAATTTATCCACCAAGTGTGTCTTGGTATTGACATTAAATTTACCTCAAAACAAACCAATAGTGAGAAATGTACTTTTCTTTACACGCCAAGCGTAGGATGTAGCACAATCTCTCTTTATATATCCCAGATTTTTCACAAAATTTACAACTAAATTTATTTCGCTGTTAATTTTGAACCGAACCGAATGCAGCTTTCTTATTCTTTCTTTTCTTTAACTTGTCCTTAGAGGTACTAGCCAAGTGAGCACTTTCAGTCCTTTCTTGCTTCAGCCTTTCTTCTTCTTGCACACAGTATGAAATGAGCTCATTTAGAGTCCATTTATCCCTTTGTCAGTTATAACTGACCTTGAATTGTGCAGGAATAGAAATTAAAACCAGATGCATGAGCAAATCATCAGATAGCTCAAGCTTTAGAGCCTTTAAGTTTGAAGCAATATGAGACATCTCCATAATGTACTCCCGAATATTTCCTTTGATTTTATGCCTTAGTGAAACTAAGTATGCCAAAAGCGTACTAGTTTCAGCCTTATCGCTCTTTGCAAAGCGTTTCTTCAATTTCAGCAAGAAATTTATTGGCAGTAGTTACCTTATTGGACACAGCGCCCCTGAATGATTCTGGAATTTGACGCTTCATGATCATAAGACTCATGCGGTTTGAACAATCCCACTTATTAAAGTCCTTGTTTTCATCAATAGAACTTTTATCCGTAAGTGCAGCGGGTTGTTCGGTCCTTAACGCAAGGTCTAAGTTCATGCAGCCAAGAACGATCATAACGTTCTCTTTCCAGTCCTTAATAGTTGGTTCCATTTAGCACAGGAATGGAGTTGATGCTGGCAGATATTGTGGAAGTTGATGGATTAACTGAATAGAGAACTAATACTTAATATACATGTTCACATAGGAATCCGTATTAAACAATTAATCAATTCAAATAATGGTAAACCCCATCACAAGAGACCGGGCACAACATTGATATTTAGTCTTTGGACAGAAATATCAACTTGTAAGTGGTACTCTTGGTGTAGTAATCAAATATTGACAATAAACCATGTCAAACAATAAACCTATCTTTGGACCGATTTATTGTTCACATAAAATAAAGCCTTATAATTGTCACATATTTATTACCACAGGTATGTAAATAATTCGGCCAAATATTAACCTTCCTTTGGGCCGGTCAATACCCGCATGAATTACGTACACACAACCTTTCTAATATTCCAAATAAATTAATCTAGGCAAGAGAGGTCACTTTGGTGACATGTTGCTTCAATCAATTCATTTAGAAAAATTAGTAATCCAAAAGAAATACCAAAATTTGAATTATAATTGTTAATCCTTAATTCTTTTATTTTATTCTGAAACTTTAGGGGCCTAGGGTTAATAATTCAGAACTTTATGGACCCAGAAATAATAATCCAGAACTTTAGGGTTCAATAATTAATTATGGAAAACTTTAGGAGTCAAAAATTAATTATTCAAACTTTAAGGATCCAAAAATTAATTGTTGAAAAACTTTAGAAGTCAATAATTAATTATTGAAAACTTTTAGGGATCCAAAAATAATTATCCGAAACTTTAGGAGTCAATAATTAATTATTGAAAACTTTAGGGACCCAAAAAATAATTATTTAAAACTTTTGGGGCCAATTTGGAACAAAATCAGAAACTTTGATGCTTTAATTACAAAATCAGAACTTTAAATGGCCCAAAAATAATTAATTTTAAAAACTCCAGGGGCTGAATTATTAAACCCGTAACTTTAAAGACCCAATTGGATGAATTTATAACCTTAGGGGACTGAAAAATCAAAACCTTAAACTTAAGGGGCTAAATCCTTAAAATGAAACCTTAATTTGAAATTGCAGTCAAGGACCTCAAAACTTCAAATTTACAACCCAAGCCCCGCCCCCAAAAATTCATCCAAATTCAAAATAGAAAGGCACGCGGCCGCCCCCAAACCACGGCCAGCTGGCCCAAGCGTCGTAGCTTAGTTCTGGCTGACGTCGAGCGTCAAGATCAAGGCCTAAGCGCTCAGCTGATGTCAATGAGAATTTATGAAGCGCTGGCTAGAAAGCAAAGAAGAATGCACGTCGTAGCGTGGCCGTCGCTCTCGCTAAAAATAGCAATGGCGACAGTACGCGCCGCTCCAATTTTTTTTTTTTTTTTTTTTTAAAACTGAAATTCTTAAATCTTAATAATCAACCGAATAATTTTCAAATTTAATAAATCTAAATCCGAAATTATTAAATTTGAAAACAAACAAAAAATATACAATAACCAAATTAAAAATACTTGATTCCCAATGATTTAACATGAATAGGCTCTGATACCACTTGTTAGAACTTTATTAAAAACTTGAACTTTATGATCTTGCCAAGATCTTCATGTCAAACCATCAAGAAACTGAATTAACGCGGAACATACCTTAATCAATTGATTTCTGAATTGAACAATGAATCTTGAATCTGGATCTGTAAATCTTCAATTGGTTGCTTCAAATCTCCATCTTAATTCCCGATTGCGGGTTTTATGGATCTTCCTCTTCATATGCTTTCTCTTATATTCTTGTGTTGATGAGATGTCACAAAGAATGAGAAAACCATACATGAATTGGGGACCATAATCCTTTATATATTTCCATATGTATTCACCCCATCGTCAAATACAAAACCCTAATGGATCCGGTCTCTATACATATAGTCCAGCCCACACTTTATTTAGATGCTTAAAGTTCAATTACTTAATTCCTTATTAGATCACTTTAATTTTGGGTTTAACTTTAAGATAGTATTTATACACAGTTAATTACATATGTCGGCCCATCACGGGAAATTAAATAATTTCCCAACAGTCTACACTCCACATCTTATCCCATAAAACCCCATATCCCACAAGCCTCCATCACAACCACCAACTCTACTACCAAATGGCCAACATGAGTTTCTCTCTCATCCTTCTCTCTCTCACTACAGTCCTCTCCCTCCTCACCCCTACCCTCCATGCTCAATCCGCTCCGGCCCCCGGCCCCTCCGGCCCTATCAACATTACTGGAATCCTCGAAAAAGACGGCCAATATACCACATTCATCCGCCTCCTCAATCAAACACAAGCAGGAGACCAGATTAATAACCAAGTGAACAATTCCAATGAAGGCATGACTGTTTTTGCCCCAACAGACAATGCATTCCTTAATCTCCCCGCAGGTACTCTTAACAAGCTTTCAACCCAACAGCAAGTGCAGCTTGTTCAGTATCATGTTCTTCCTAAGTACTACACTGTAGAAAATCTGCAGACAGTCAGTAACCCTGTTAGAACTCAGGCAACAGGCCAAGATGGTGGAGTTTTTGGGCTCAATTTCACAGGACAGGGCAATCAAGTTAATGTTTCTACAGGAATTGTTGATGTCCCAATTTACAATGCACTCAGAAAAGACTTCCCTTTGGCTGTTTACCAAGTTGACAAGGTTTTGTTGCCTTTGGAATTTTACCAAGCCAAGGCTCCGGCTGCTTCTCCTCCGGCCCTGAATGGCACGAAAAGTGATTCCAGTGACAACAACAAAACACCCGATGCGCCAGCTCCAGCGAATGGCTCTGGGAAGATGAGTGTGGGATTTGGATTGGTGTCTTGCTTTTGGTTCATGTTGTGTTATTTGGTGTAAAAATGTTGGTATAAATTACTTAGTTTATACCTACATTAATTCATGCATGCTTCATTGCTTCTGTTTGGATTACTGTTTTCTTTTCTTACTTTGTGTTGATATATTAATTTAATTAATTTGTTTTCTTCAATGAAGTTCAACTCTTTCATTGTACTTTCTATCTCTTTCTATTTTAAGACAACTTTTATTCCATTTCTCTATTTTTTTCTCCTTACACAAATTCGTCTTGTATTAATTACTTGATTTAGGTGTACATATAAATTTACTGTTAGAAAATGAGTCGCTTCTAGCATCCTATCAATGGCGATGATTATTGTTGCCAAACAGTAGATGTAGTTGATATATTCGTAGGCTAGTGGTGATAGGTGTTAAAATACATAACAAATTGCAATTAATTCACTGATCAACACGCATTGCTATTGGCATGAAAGCTGAATTCAGTTACCACCATTCAGAAGATGATTGTGAAATTTGTTTGGGACCACAATTCAATCATAAATTTAATCTTCTTGCTCAAAGCTGTTAGTTTATTTTTCCCTTTGAATTTCAACTTGGTATCAGAGCATTATAGCTAACACCGGATCAGATGATAACACACAATCAGCACAGCCTACTTCAAGCACTTTGATGCCTTCAATGTTGGGAGGAAATCAGATGCAAACACTTGAGATGAGTCTAACTCAAATCCCACCAGTTGGGCTCGACAGAAACAATTTTTTATTGTGGAAGAACACGGTGATGCCATCATCAAAGGGCACAATCTGAAAGGGTTTATCACAGGAACCAGAAGTTGTCCAGCTGAGTTTCTAGCAACCCAAACTACTGGTTCAACTAGAGTCATAGTAGATATGGCTCTTAATCTTGAGTATGGAAAGTGGGTGTCAACAGATCAACTATTGATGGGTTGGTTGTATTCCTCAAGAACACCAGAAGTTGCAATGAGAGTTATGGGATCATCCAAGTATTTTGATTTTTGGAATGCTGTACAAGAAAGTTTTGGAGCCATGAACAGATCAAGGGTCACTTTCCTTGTTAGTGAACTTCAGAGAATTAGGAAGGGAGCAATGAGTGCTGATCAATATCTTAACACTATCAAACAACTTGCAGATAATCTCGAATTTGCTGGTAAAGTCATCCCTCACAGTGACCTTGTTACTTAAGTGCTAGCTGGATTGGATGAAGAATATACCCCTATTGTAGTCCAAATCAATAGCATGGAGTCTATTACTTGGCATGAGCTGCAGTCAGTGCTTATGACTTATGAAAGCAGAATTGAACATCTCAGCACCTTGAAAAGCAGTTTGGCGTCAGTCAATTTGAGTGGAGCCTCAACCAATTTCATCCACAGCTCAAATACCTCCAGAGAAAGAATGTTTAACTATGGTGGAAGAAACAACAACTATAGAGGAGGCAAAAGTAGAGGCAGAGGAGGTAGATTTTTTGCAAACAAGGGTGTCTGCCAAATCTTTGGGATGAACAACCACTAAGCAACAAAGTGTTTTAACCGTTATGATGAGAAGTATATAGGTGCCAAGCCTGATACTCACTATCAGAATAGTTCACCAGAACCGGCTGCATTGTGGCTGATCCAGCTTAGTTTGCAGACTCAAGTGCTAGTAACCATATCACAACTGATAAAGGAAATCTGATTGAGGCACTGGAGTATGGTGGTAAGCAAAAACTTGCTGTCGAAAATGGTAACAAACTCCATATCTCTCACATCGGCACAAATCACCTCAATACACAAAACAATAAGTCACTAGTTCTTAACAATGTGTTGTTAGTTCCTTCAATCAAGAAAAATATGTTAAGTGTCTCACAATTAACCTCTGATAATAGAGTATTCATGGAATTTCATTTTGATTCCTGTGCTATTAAGGACAAAGGAACGAAGGATGTGTTGCTGGAAGGGAGAATTAAGGATGGATTGTATCAGATTGAACTGCCGATGAAGTTAACCAGTCTCCTCTTTCTTTAAGTCTGTCCACTCAAATAAATTTAGCTCTTTCATTTTTGTTGCGCAGTCCAAAGGTCTCACAGAGCATATTTCTAAATTGAAGTTGTGGCACATGAGACTTGGACATCCCTCAAATTCTATAATGTCTCAAGTGCTCAAACTATGCAATGAAAAGCTTGATATGAATGAAGTTAATCATTTCTGTGATGCTTGTCAACTTGGCAAAACACTTTCACCGCCTTTTAAACTTTCCACTTCTCATTCATCTGCACTTCTTGACTTAGTTCATACAGATATTTGGGCTCCAGCTCCTTTACAATCAACTTCAGGTTTCAAGTACTATATCATATTCATAGATGATTACAGTAGGTTCACGTGGATATATCCTATGAGGAACAAATCAGAAGCACTGGACTCCTTTATTCAATTCAAAAATTTAGTTGAAAACAAGTTCAATAGGAAAATCGAAACACTTCAATCTGATTTTTTTTTTTTTTTGGGAGGGGGGGTTCAGAGCATTTATTGAATTCACCAAATAATCAGGAATTCACTTGAGGTTTTCTTATCCCTATACCTCATCTCAACCTCATCTCAAAATGGTAAAGCTAAAAGAAAACATCGCCACATTATTGAAATTGGTTTAACCCTCCTTGCTCAAGCAAGCATGCCCTTGCATTACTGGTGGGAGTCGTTTCACACAGCCACCTACCTCATTAACAAATTGCCTACACACGTTCTTCAAATGAAGTCACATTACCAAGTTATGAATGATGAACAGATCAATTACAAGTCACTTAAAGTTTTTGGATGTGCCTGTTTTCCTGCCTAAGACCTTACTAGCCTCATAAGTTCAGTTTTCACTCCACTAAATGTGTTTTCCTTGGCTTCAACAACTCCCAGAAAGGTTATAAACGCCTCAGTCCTACTGGAAATTTTTATCTATCTAGACATGTTGCTTTCAATGAAAATGAGTTCCCATTTCAGCATGGTTTCCTAAATAAAACCAGTCATTCATTTGAAACTATTGTCCAATATCTACCACTCAGCATATTCATCTGATACACTTTATCCTAGTTCAACTCAACTAGCAACATCTCACAGCAATTGAAACTGAGACTCCAGAGGTAAATGAAAATGGAGATTCAAAAATTAGACATAAATGTATTGTAAGGGAAACTTGGGAAGGTACTGCAGGTACTGGGGCAGAACAAACTAAGTCAAATAATCAGGCAGGAACAAGTAGAGGCTACAAGGCATAATGTTGAGCACCCTATGATCACCAGAAGTAGAGTGCATATTTTCAAACCTAAAGTGTACACTACACTTTGCAAAAATTCTAGAATTGAACTAAGCAAGTCTGAACCTAATGATGCTCTTAAAGCTCTGTCTGACAAAAATTGGAGAGAGGCTATAGAAGAGGAGTACAAAGAATAGAACTTGGAAGTTGGTACCACCTTTGATCAATCAAAAGGTCATAGGAAACAAGTGGGTTTTTAGACTCAAACGGGACATAGAAGGAAATGTTTTAAAGTACAAGGCAAGACTTGTTGCAAAGGGATTCCTACAAACTTCAGGCATTGATTACCATGAGACTTTTAGTCCAGTAATCAAGGCCTCCACCCTAAGAATAATACTATCACTTGCTGTCTCTAAAGGTTGGAGTATTAGACAAGTTGATATTAACAATACTTTCCTAAATGGAAAGCTAAGTGAAGTTGTCTTTATGAAACAGCTAGAGGGATTTGTTGACAAAGCCGATCCAACATTTGTTTGCAGACTAGAAAATGCTCTATATGGACTTGAGCAAGCCTCTATAGCGTGGTATGAAAGACTAAAAGGAACTCTTCTAGACTGGAAGTTCATCAAGTTCAAAGCTGACAATTCATTGTTCTTCTATATAAGTGAAAGGCAGGTAATTTTTTGTTTGGTATATATTGATGATATTGTAATAACTGGAAATGATCACAAAGTACTGCAATGCTTCATTAACAAGCTTAACTCATAGTTCGCATTAAAAGACTTGGGTGAATTACATCAGTTCTTAGGGATTGAAGTGAGGAGATATGAATCAGAGATACGTCTCACCCAAGTTACGTACATCAAGGACTTGCTAAAATGGTTTAACTTTGAACATCTTAACCTTGTGCAACACCTATGGTAGTAGGCAAATGCATCTCCAAGAATGATGGTGAAAGATGGCAGATCCCTTCTGGTACAGAAGTGCAATAGGTGGGCTTCAGTACCTTGCTCATGCACGACTAGATATTAGCTTTGCAGTGAATAAACTAAGTCAATTCCTACAAACCCCTTCAGACATTCATTGGAAGGCAGTTAAGAGAGTCTTCAGATATTTGAAAGGCACCGTGGAACAATGCTTATGGATTCAGAGAAGTGATAGTTTGAATATCAACGATTTTGATGATGTTGATTGGGCATCCTACCCAGATGACAGGAGATAAATAGCCGACTATTCTGTTTATATAGGAGATACTTTGGTTGCTTGGTCTTCAAAGAAACAACATATAGTTGCTAGGTCAAGTGCTGATGAGTCACTCCTTAAGGAAATCAAATTGCAGCCTGCCTCATCTCCCACTTTGTGGTGTGATAGTCTAAGTGCTAGAGCTTTAGCTTCCAACCATGTTTAACATGTTCAAACTAAACACAGTGAACTTGATATACACTTTGTGAGAGACAACGTTTTTGAAGGGAAATTGAAGATATAGTACATTCTTTCATCTGATCAAACCGCAGATTTATTAATCAAGCCTCTCTCCCATTCTAGGTTCCCATTTCTTAAAGACAAGTTTGGAGTTAATGGATAAACTCCAGCTTGAGGGAGGACGTTAAAATACATAACAAGTTGCAATTAATTCACTGATCAACACTCGTTGCTATTGGCATGAAAGCTGAATTCAATTACCACCATTCAGAAGATGATTGTGAAATTTGTTTGGGACCACATTGATTGTTCTAACGATATTGATTCTCACGTGAACCTGTCTCCCTTTTTTCTTGCTCACTACTCTAGCTTCTTGTATATATATAGCTAGCATTGTAACCTTGTAATTTAATTCAAGTCAAACATAAATTTAATCTTCTTGCTCGAAGCTATTAGTTTATTTTCCCTTCTGAATTTCAACTATAGGTATCCTAACATTTATAGAAGTCAAAAATGGTATAATTTATATTACAATATAATACAACTCAATGCACGACATATGAGTATATAGTGCTTAACATAATAATTAATATTATTATACATTTTACAAAATATCAATAATAATAACTATTAATTATATTATTATAATTAATATCCAATTTAGTAATTGTACACGGGCATAATAATAATTCATTTTTGTTTAAAATGCTAATTTTGAAACATACATCAATTTTGAAATAAAAAATTACCAAAGTCATAACTATGCTCCCAGCAGTCGATTTTTTTACCGTATAGAAAAAGTTGATTTTCTTAACAAGAAATACCAAATCAAGCATAACCCTTAGGCTAGTACATATGTCCCTGTCTGGGCTCTATTTTAATTTTAATACTTTTTTTTTCAACCATATATTATTTAATAAAATAATATTACACGTAAATTCAATTTTTTTTTTCAGCAACACATTTTTCGAAAAATTATTATTTTAAATATGTTTTCTTAAAATTTCATTAAAATGGAGCCCAGATGGTAAGAAATAAGAATAAATTGGTGGGCTTTCAGTCCCAGATTAAAGCAAATGAGCCTAAGAGTGCATTCTTGGGCTTTCAACCCAAATTTTAAAAAAGGGAAATTATAAAAAATCAGTTGTTTAAAGATTGTTTTTTAAAAATCAAGTCTAAAATTTTTTTAATTCAAAAATCAGGTCATATATTAATAACCCCTAATCCCAAACAAACCCTAAATCATTATTCAATCCTCACCACTCTCCTTCTCCATATTCTCGTCTCTCTCTACCCAATCCCTTACCACCTCCGGAGATTCGAGCAGCGTCATCGCCGGAGATTACAGCAGTGTCTCGCCACTTCTGTGCTGCTCTTTAACAGTTGGTGACGTGAGCGTCGTCGCCAAACTGTCGCTGATGTGCCGTCCGTCCTCTCTCTCTCTGTGAAAGGCAGCGTGGCGACGCCGACTGATTGCTGTGTGCAACGGCAGTCCAGTTGTCCTTGTGCGGCTGTTCATCGCCGCTGCGCACGGTGCGATCCAATTGTCCTCTTTTTTTTTTAATTTGGTGGTTGGGTGCGATGATGCTGTGCAGTGGTGGTTGTGGTGCTGTGTGAGGTGGTGGTGGGCGGTGCTCTGTCCGGTGGTTTGGTGCGGTGGTGTGTTGTGTGTGGTGCAGTGGTGTGTTGTGTGTGGTGCGGTGTGTTGTGGGTGCTGTGTGGTATTGTTTTGGCGGTTGTGGCTGGTGGTATGTCCGGTGTTGTTGCAGTAGTGGCGACGGGGGTGGAGGTTCAGAGGTGGTAGGCTTGGGGTTTTTTTGTTGGGTTGTGATTGTGGTGTGGTGATGCCTACGTTGTTGGTACAGGTTGTTGGTGGGTTGCAAAATGGTGGTGGTGGTGGTTCGTTTCTGTGGTGGTTGTGTGTTTCCTATGGCGGAGGTGTTACGTTTCTGTTGGTGGTGGTGCGACGGTGCGGTCGAGATGGTGGTGCAGTGGATCTAGGTGGTGGTGTAGTGATTTGTTGGCAGTGACTTTGTTGTTGGTAGTGTTGTAGTGCCGTGGTGGTGGCGGCGGTTGCGGCGGCGACGGCGGCGGTTGTTGCAAGTGGCTGTAGTGGTCAACCTGGTAGTGTTGGAGAGGGTGGTCGAAAGTGGCCATAGTGGTAGTGCCGGTGGTCTGTGACCAAATATTTGGTTATCTGTGACCAAATGTTTGTTAATTTGTGACCAATTACTCAACTGTGACCTAAAAATTTAATAATATGTGACTCAAAAATATAATTTGTGACCAACCTTTTTTTATCTGTGACCGTAAAAAAATTTGTGACCAACTAATTTTGAAATTTGTGACCAACGAATGAAATGTGACCTATAAAATTTTTGAACTGTGACCATAAAATAATCTGTGACCTATTAAAATTATTATTTGTGACTGAAAAATAATATGTGACTAATTAAATTATAAATCTGTGACCGGAATGATTGCCGGATAGTCGACGGAATGATCGTCGGAATAATCGCGGGAGAAGAGTGGTGGTCGGAATGGTCACAGGAATAGCCCCCGGAGCGGTAGGGGTGGTTCATGTGGGGTGTGTTTATTACTTTATTATATTATATTATATTATATTAGAATTTAAAAAAAACATGATTTTTGAATTTTCAAACTATAAACATGATTTTTGAATTGGTGTAAATTAAACACGTTATTTATGAATTTTTCCCTTTAAAAAGGGGGGGGGGGAATGGGAACAATACATAACTCCTAGTTTTAAAGATTACATTTCATAACTAACAAACTCATTAAATAATTTCAAAAATCAGGTGGCAAATCAATTTATTAAATATTAAAATATAATATAATATACATTAATTATTTCTATCCATGCCACCTCACCTACCACATCATATCACCCTACTACACCACCTTCCCTCCACCTCTCCACTGGAGACGACCATCAGCTCTGGCAACCTCTCCGGTGACTTCTCAGGCGGCCGCTCCGATGGCTCAAAGATTTCCAAAAAATTAAAAATTGAAAATCACACCCCACCCCCATGGATCTACCTACCACCACCTCATCCCTGCCTCCACCTTCTAAAAAATTATCGGAAAAAAATGTGTTCAGTGTGATTGTATGTGACTAATTGTGACAAAGTGTATATTTAATGTGACTAACTGTGACCAAATTTATGTTGAGTGTGACTGTCTGTGACCAGGTCAATCTCAAGTAACAATCGGTCAAAATCAACACAAAATCGATCACAATCAAACGACTAAGAAGGCAACTAACCTTACCGCCAACATAATCTCCACAACTCTAACTACTACTGAAACTCAAACAATTGGGCAAGTCGGTAACTCCTCCAGTACTAACACCCTCATCATTCCACTTATAAATCAAACCCAAACTCAAACATACAACCAACCAAACACAAACACAATCCCCGCCACCACAGTTCTACCTTCAAGTGAAGCCCAAATGGCTAACTAGCCTAGTGCCACCTCAATTGGCCCTGAAAGCACGAGCGCCACCTCGTCGGAGCTCAAATCACCACAACCATCACCTGCACCACCACTACCACCATCATCGCCAACACTACCAAAGTGCATCGAATAAAAAAACTACCTACAAAAAAAACCACCAACAAACCACACACAACAAACCATTCTTCTCCCTTGACTATCGCCACATCAATATTTAGCTTATGGAAACCACTACCTAGAGGTGCCCATCTGACTGGAACTCTCTGCTGACCCTCCTTAGGTAGTTCATCTGGCTTTGCAAAGAACATATGCTTTCCCAAACAAATCAAGTAGTTTGAAGCTGCTGTGGATTCACAGGGATGGAGATGGTTGTGTCGGGGCGAAGTTGCTAGGAGGGAGGGAGGGAGAGAAGATACAGAGAGAAAGGAAGAAGGCTTCTGGGTTTGGGAATTCAATTAATGAGGAGTGTGGTGGAGTGGGGTGATGAAATATGTAGATTTAAAATTTTATTAATTACAATTAATAATCCTAATTTCTACATGATTTTTGAAATGTAAACGTTATCACCTGATTTTTGAATTGTAATCTTGAAAAGAAGGGTTTTAGGTAATTTTCTCAAAAAAAAAAAAAATTAAAACATTCTAAAAGAAAATTAATAAGAAAATAAAACAAAATATGAAATTTCGGAAAGCCCTAAAGCCCTAAACCAATAACCCCTTCTCCAAGTTCGGTCTCTAAACCCCTCTCTTTCTGCTCTCTTGTTCTCCTGATTTTGATTTGTCATCTCCATTTCCATCAAAAGGTACACCGATCCCATTTTCCTTTTTCTCCCTTTAGATGAACCTATGAATTTTTTCGTGTAATATATGAGCGAGCTCGATTAATTTGGATGCATGTCTAAATTTTGTGTGTTATTTTGCTTGAATTTCATTTTTGATCTAATAGAAATTAAAGTCGGCAGTATAATTAGAGTTTGATGGCTCATCTTTTTTCTTTTAATAGTTTTGAATACTTGAGCAGTCCTGCCCTGTGGGTGTCGGTGAGGCCGTTGGTGCTCGTTTTGTGTTGTTCCATATTGCATTTCACATTACTGGAGAAGAAACAATTTTTTTGTTGAATTATGTGTTTTTTGGTAAACGTTATTGGGTCAATTTGATGCTTCAAGTTTTTAACCTGTGCGTATCTAGATTCAGGTCATAGTGTAATTGATTTGGCCTTTGATTTTTATCAATTATGTTGCACCAAAAAAACATATCTATTTAATGTCTCTCAGTCCACTGGTAACTGGTCCTTTGAGAGAAAGATGTTGTCCATTGGCATTGTACACCATAATTCACACTTGCTCTCATTTCTGTGAAACAAATGTTTTTAGAAAATAAGATGACCATTTTGCTATTCTGTATTGGTAAGTCTATCCGAGGCACAAAACTTATTCACTTCTAGAGAAATACGAGGGTCGAGACTTTGTCAGTTGTATGCTATACATGGTATCTTCAGACTAAGCACTTTTTCCATAACCTATTGAAGGCCTCTTTGGGCATATAACTTACACAGCAGCAAGCTCAATCTTGCATATTTTACCTTCTTCATTTAACTTGACATGTCATGCTTTGTCATTTGTATTCAATACAATTGATTATAAAATAAGCTGGAAGTTCTTTTTTAACAATCACACTTTTCTAAAGCTTAATATCTGATGGAATGGGACTGTGATTTGCTTCTGCAGAAGTTTAGAAGATGAATCTGAACAATGTCAAGGTTCCCAAGATGCCTGGTGGGGGTGCTGCATCTGCTTTAATTAAATTGGGTGTCATTGCTGGGCTTGGTGTGTATGGAGTTTCAAACAGCCTATACAACGTTGAGGGAGGGCATAGAGCTGTCGTTTTCAACCGTATTATCGGTATCAAAGATAAGGTATTTTCTTGCTTCCAATTTCTAAGAGCAGACTTGACATTTACGTGCTTTTCTGAATGCTTGTAATGTTTTGAATTAGTTTCAATACCTAGTGCATGTTTCTCTACTTGCTCAGTTTTACTGTTTTTGTCATCTAAGTAAATGGGTGTTTGTGATTCTGCTCAACTGGTATAATTTACAGCTTTATAAAGTACCATTTTGTGAGCTATCCAGCTCAGGCTTTATATGCAACTCCTCTCTCAGGAAAGAC
Organism: Fraxinus americana; assembly: GCA_035079005.1. Classification (NCBI taxonomy): domain Eukaryota; kingdom Viridiplantae; phylum Streptophyta; class Magnoliopsida; order Lamiales; family Oleaceae; genus Fraxinus; species Fraxinus americana. The sequence continues at coordinate 52,801,152 of CM068706.1, read as the reverse complement.
TGCCTCCTTTGTGTTCACTTTACTAAAATCTCCTTACTTCAGTGGATTTCTAAACAGAAAAAAATATATTAGAAAATTGCATTTTACCTCTCCATTTACTATGGATAGCTACTAAATCTCTTATGACATGTGATGCATTGCCACCTACTTATCTATCTTCTAGCTTGTTATGTGGCAATGCACGTGAATGCATCTTATCACCTTGAATTCAGAGCTACAAGAGAATACCAACAGTGATACAGTGAAAGTATTGACTTTTGTATATACATGTTATTAATGATTTAACGTTATGCGGAAAAAGCATTTTGTGTCAAAGAAGTAGAACAAGATAAGCAACTTCTCTCTGATTTATTTGTATCTGGAGAGGGGAGATATTTCTGGACAAATGACAGGACCATTATAAAGCATAATTCCTGGTATGTCCAGTTTGGCTAAATCTTGCAATCCATTCTATATATTATTTTGGATCCATTCTGCAATGTTTCTGACCTTAAGTTGACTAAAGAATATTGTGTAGAGGAGGATATTTTTGTGATTTCTGCATTCCAATTTGTATTACTATGAAAGAAGTGAGTGGGATTTGGATGGCTTTGTCATGCATGCTTTGCCCTGGTGTAAATGTTGAAAATACCATATTCTTAGAATTTCCACAATTCTTCACCAGTACAGGAAGTAACAAAATTTGGTATCTTCATTATGTTGTCTTCAAATGGTGCCTCGATTCTGTGATATATTCTCTATGCATGTATTGTTTCTCAATTTTTTTCATATATTCTCACTAGCTGCGATTATGGTCAGTAGCCTATAGCTTTCTATATGAACACTTTTACCATGAATCTAGAGCTTCAGTCTTTTATATATTCAATCTTTGCTAAGAAATATGTCGTTATATTTATTTTCATGTTGGATTTATAGGTTTATCCTGAAGGAACACACTTGATGATCCCATGGTTTGAGAGGCCAATCATTTATGATGTTCGTGCACGACCACATTTAGTGGAGAGCACTTCTGGTAGTCGTGACCTTCAGATGGTAAACGTCCACCCCTCCCACTTGAACACACACATGCACTCAAATCCATTTTGAGGTTTGGAGCCCCCCTTACGCAAGGGAAAGATCCCAGAATTTTGTTTCTCCATCTATATTCTACTTGTCACTTGAATATATGGGAACACATCCTATCCTCTATGATCACACACTGTTTTTCTTTCCTTTTTTTGTGGATATCATGAGGATGATAGGAATAATCTCCTGTTGGGGAGAGATTGTCCGCCTAATCCGAACCAATCATATTCTTGTGATTGGGTATTGTGGAAATAGATGTTAGTATCTTTTGGCTTATGTATTAGAGTGCATTAAGTGCTTCTTTGTTGATAAATGGACCTTGTTTTATGCATATAAAAAGCCTTCATATTTGGTTGGTTCTTTATCTGTGCAGGTAAAAATTGGTCTGCGGGTTCTCACTCGTCCAGTGCCCGACCAATTACCCTCTATATACCGAACTCTCGGTGAAAACTACAATGAGAGAGTCCTGCCTTCAATTATTCATGAAACTTTGAAAGCTGTTGTTGCCCAGTATAACGCTAGTCAGCTTATCACCCAGAGAGAGGTTAGTTGCTATGCCATTCTTTTCAGACTATTGACATTTCTTTCTGAGGTCTTGATTAGTAAGAAGAACAGTTAAAGGTTGTACCGGTTATATACTACTGGTTTCGGGTTATGTTCATTCAGTTAGAAAATTATTCTGAATAGGTAATTGAATGACGAGTTCCATCGAATGGGATTTTATTCTAATGAATCTTCGAGATGAAAGCACGAATTGGAGCTTTAGAGATAGTAATATTGAATGAAGTGGCAACTTTAGTCACTGGATTTCCTCTATTCACCAGTAAATCAAACAATGTTTGGGCAGAAGTTGGATAAATAATGTTAGCCCTAGTATTATAAGCAGGTTTGTTATGGGTAAGAGATATTATGCTTTTGGCTTTCTGTGTAACCGTCATATATCTCTAAATAAGAGTGAAAATCTTGTAAGTAACATTATGCATGGAAAAAACAAGATATTAACTTGAGAAACTTTAATAAAAGTGGATATTTGGTAATTGAGTAACCATGAAATGAAAAAAAATTACTCCTGTGTAAACATATTGAAGACATGGAATACCTATTAGATGGCTGGGGCGCAATGAGAAAGATCAATTAACGCATCAGTTTAAGAAATGACATTATAGCTTCTAAAGGTAAGCCTGAGTACAGGGGAAGAAAAAAAAATTGAAAAGGTGTTATAATCTCATTTCATGGTTAGATCTAATAAAAGATGGTTCATTCACTTTTGGTGGGAGTTAGGGATGTGCAGTAGAGTCAAGTTGAGTTTACTTCTGTAATATAACTGGTTCATATTGTTTGTGTTTTATGTAGGCTGTCAGTCGGGAAATAAGGAAAATATTGACAGAGAGAGCTGCCTACTTCAACATTGCATTGGATGATGTGTCCATTACAACCCTGACTTTTGGTAAGGAATTCACAGCTGCAATTGAAGCTAAACAGGTAGCTGCACAAGAGGCTGAGAGAGCTAAGTTTGTGGTGGAAAAAGCTGAGCAAGACAAACAAAGTGCTATTATTAGAGCACAGGTAAGAAACAACTCTGAATTTTTTATCGTTTGGTCAGTATCTCGTCTGAGGGTAACTTCAAAGTTTGTCACTGCAAATATGATGTATGCATAACATTTTTGTGATTTTTTAGTGCTTACTGTTACATTTATAGCCCAACAAGGTCAAACTATAGCTTTTACAATAGTAGACGGCTCTAGTTTTTGTCGTCAACAACAGATTTTCATTTCAGTTTGGAAATTGTCATTGCACTTGATTATTACAAACTTCTATCTCTTTGTCTACTAGGGTGAGGCCAAGAGTGCTCAGCTGATTGGTCAAGCTATCGCCAACAATCCAGCATTTATCACACTGAGAAGGATCGAAGCATCTCGGGAAATTTCACATACTATTGCAAATTCCAACAACAAGGTGTTCTTAAATTCTGATGATCTCTTGCTGAACCTTCAAAATTTGAAGTTGGAGGCTGGGAGGAAGTAACAATGCAAGAAGGATGAACTTTTTATTGAGATTTTTCGGCCCGCTTAAGTAATGGGAATGTCTTGTTAGTTGGCAGTGACATGTAAAACTCATTCTGTTTCTTGTACTCCTAAGACATGGAATTGGGAAACTAGTTCCTTAAAAAGGCAAATCTTTCTGACATGCTCTTGAAATTTTTGATTGAGATTCCAAGACGCGTCTCAATTGTTGTCTTTCTGATTAGTCTATGATGTTTTTGCTCAAAAAATAAATGCTTTATGGCAGCAGGTGCTGTATTAGAACTCCTGCTTACCCTTCAAGATTTCTTCTGCATATTTTCAATTATCTTGAATGTGGTTTGATTTATCATGTAGCATGATATTATTAAATTTACGTAAATTGTGACTCAAAAGTGATTTTATGGTGCCTGGGAGAATCCCAAGATTAGAAAGAGAAAAAAAATCGATATTTACTCTTGGTGGTGACTTGGTGATGTATCCTGAAATTCAACAGTTTTGAAGGCTAAATAAAGCAGCAATATGATAAGACAAGAAAGAGGGTTTTTTCTTGGATAATTCTACTTGTACAATCTCGGTTGATAACCTCTCACATGTGTGCGGGGTCCGTGTGTTTAAAAAATTCAACAACAAAAAAGTAAATCTCCATGTGAGTGGTTGTCAATCGAGATTATACAACTAGCATGGTTCTTCTTTCTTTCTTTTTGTTATTCCAATTATTAGAGTTGAATAGGAGAATGGAACACGCAAGATGCTCATATTCAATGGCTATAAGCAAAGCACAGAAAGTTAAAGATAATGCTTATGTTTGATCAATCATGTGTAAGCAGAGCACGTTGGTTTATTGTTCTCCTCCTGTTTTATGAAACTACGTTCTATAAATATCTTTAGTTTATAAAAAAATTTATAATCTTTTTAAGTAAGTCGACTATACTAAACATTACCTTACATAAAATTGGTCCGTTCATATCTAGAGAACCTATAAAATTCGTAATCATTTAGAAAATTCAAGATCCGACTATTTGCAACGGGAATGGATAGATTTAGCTAAAAAATCTTGATGGTTCGATCTGATTTTTTCGATTTGACTTTTTGACCAACTTTAACCTTGATTGTGCTGATGCTCGGTCCAATTTTCATTTTATTTTTACACACAGAATGTGTGCTAAAAATAATGAAAGAGCTAAAATTACACGTAACGTGGCACCGTTGAGTTCACGTAACACCCCATAATAATTTCAACAGATAATACCAAGGCCGCGGGCCCATCTTCATGACGTCACACCAATGACCTCCTCGTTGCGGACCGTCCGGAAGCGGTTTCTTTTGTCTTGTAAGGTCTAGTGCCGAATTTTCATTTACAATTAATACATTTCCTTTTTTTTTTCTTTGTTTGGAAACTGAAATAAAATTATCGTTTTTCTTAAAAAAAGGAAAGAAAAGATGTTACAGTTTCAAAATTACAATTTGGCTTTTCTTTCTGTTAAATTACAATTTAGGGAAATATTTTAATAACAGGCATGAAACTGTAGAAACAAAGATAAATTGAGTGAGGTCAAGGGTAATGAATCAAGGGCATTCATGGAAGAAATGAGCCAAAATAAATTATGATTTGTTTATATTGTCATCCCAATTTTTATTTGATAAACTACATTTTAATTGCAGTTAAACTTCTCAATTTTTACTCAATATAACAATTATTTCCTTTAATTGTTTTTTCCGTCGAATTCTTATCTTTAATATTCCATTGATTAGTATGTCTCGTACTTGATGATGATTTATATCAAAATATTTTGTTTTCATATTTTAAAATGAGGAAAATATAATGAAAAAATAAGTTATTTTACGTCATTTCAACAAACTTTTAGATATAAAATTGTTATTAGATACAAAGTATTAACAATGAAAAGTTTGATGATAAGAATGACATGAAAAATCGTTAGAAATATAAGTATTATAATGAGTAAAAATTAACAATATCAAATGCAATTAAAAAGTGGTGCAAGAAATAAATATTGTGGTATGAATATAATTACTTTACTGTCTGAGGTTCTAGAATTTCGCCAACCAATCTTCCTAAAGACAATAAGCTCATATTTGATTGCCCTCAGGGCACAACTCCAAGTGGTAAAAGGGGAAGGTGGAAAAACTTCAATTTTATTTGATGCTGCTGTGTCAAGGGTTCGAATTCTAAAATATGGATTTGGCCCTTGGGTAAGTGCAAGTGTATAAGCAGCTTTCCACCCTGTACCCTTGGGGGCATAACCTGTGATTTACCTCCTTCACCAAGGTCTAGGGCAGGGCAAGGCAGGTGGGGACCGCTAAGGATGCGGTTCATCCTTTAAGAAGCTCTTATTTGATGTGATTAAAATTAGATTTTTAATATATTTTGATAAAAGTTGATGAAATATGTAATTGAATATTTGTGAATTTCATAAAATTTATAGTTAAAATTAATTGTTGATTTTAATTTTAATCATTACCAAACGTGTGTATATTTTTTACTAACAAATTTATATACCTAGCATTTGGTTGAAGTTGACTGCATTTTTATCGTATTCGGTAAAACTTAACGTACAAATTATAAATACAATATTAAGAAATTAAAAAAAATTATGTAAAAAAGATATGCATTGCAATTATATTTGATCGAGTATATATTATATTAATTTTAAAATTCATTTTCAACCACATATTTTTCAATAAAATAATATTTTTCATCACATCAATAATTTTTCCTTATTTTTTAATCATATATTCTTCATCATATCACTATTTAAAATATATTATTTTCTCAATAATATTCATCAAACACACCTTGAGGAAAACGAGAAAGGGGTAGATTTTAGTGGACGATGGGCGGTGGTGACATAAAATAACACTAGCCACAACTTTTGAACTGCGTGTGGACTGAGAAGTCTTATTTTCCTGACAAGTCACCCACCCCCCCCCCCCCCCCACCAACTCCAATCTATAGATAGACAAGTACATATATATCGCCTATATGGCTATATATTTCTCTCCACATCATCATTATATTGTACTTTCTCAGTTTCTCTCTTGTTGCCTCTCCACCTAGAAACTATGTGCAAAACCATGCAAGATCCAATTCCATATAGAAACTGGCTACTCCAAGAAAACCCACAAACCCTAATGAATCCCAATCCCAACAGCGTTAAAAGAATCAAAGAAAATGCATCACCAATTTACGATATTGCAGGTGATTTGAAGAACATGGTTAAGGATAATGCAGTGATTGTGTTTGGGAAAAAAGGTTGCTGCATGAGTTATGTAGTCAAACGTTTGTTACAAGGCTTAGGCGTGAATCCGGCTGTGTACGAGGTTGATGAGGAGGACGAGAATGCAGTTGTTGTTGAGCTCGAGGGGATTGGGGCAGGGGACCGGAAAGAGAGCCGGATGCAGTTTCCGGAGGTGTTCATCGGAGGGCGGTGGATTGGAGGGCTGGAGCAGATCATGGCTACTCATATTACAGGAGAGTTGACTCCTCTATTGAAGCAAGCTGGTGCTTTATGGTTATGAAATTTTACTATTTCTAACTGTTCGTAAATTTCTATGTTCTAATTTATCTTTTTTTTTTTTTTTTCCTCCCCTCTTTTTCTTTGTTTTCCTTCTTAATAATGGACGAAGGAGATTGAAAGGTTTGAAGGGCTACTACGTCTTTTATTAGAACCTTAGGGGTTGTTCTTTTTTTTTTTTTCTCGATTTTGTGTTTTGAGTTTTAAATTCATTTTGAGTATTTATTTTGAAATTGCTGAAAATATGTTCTTTTTGGCATTTTAAAAAATTGTTTGAAAACACCCAAAACGTTTTTTAAAATTTTTGACTTGATTATAACTGAAAATACCCAAAACGATAAATTATCGTTTGTGTTTTCTTTGTAAATTTTTAACTTGTTATGAAAAACATTTTTTCGAAAATAGGAAAGATAACGCGTTTTCACTGTTTTGAAAAATCGAAAACAGAAAACGGTTTGAAAATGGTAAAGAAAACAGACCCTTAATTGTCGCGAAAAAAGGACTTATTTGATTTCAAATCGAGATTCTAGTTCAAGGGAACGAGAATAAATTTATTTATTTCTAGTTTCAAGACGGCAAATTAAAACCACTAACTCAAGTTTCCAGCTGAGAGAAGTTGTCTCAAAAGTGTTTGGATCTAACTAATCAGTAATTGGAGATTAACTGACAGTAAATTCATTGGCATTTGAATTTAGCATGGTCGTTTGTAACCAGATTATTGGAGATGTTCGGTTGGTGATTAATTATTGACAACTTACTAACTTATTATTGATAGACCATAATTATTTTCATTAGTGCCTTGATTTTAGGGTATAACCCCCGTAACTCATTTGTAATAATTTGTATCTTGATTTTAGGGTGTAACTCCCGTAACTCAAATGTAATTAGCTGTAATTGATATTATAATTGATCCATATGTACTTGCATATATTCTCATCAATACATGAATGAATATCATCACTTTTCTCAACCAAACAACCAATCCAAACGGCTTCAACCCACAATCAATATATTCACCTCGATTGCTCATCAATCTTACTCACAAAGAACAAGATAACTGTGATGATTTGTAAGCCATAAAGGCACGAGAAAAACAATGGAAGAAGACACAAAGAGAAGGCCAAATACAAAAAGAAAGCCACCGATTTTTCTCTCCACTAAGGAAGCCGTTTTTCAAGCAAGAAGGCAGCCACGTTTGCTCTCAATTCACAACACAAATCGCACACTTTACGACTAGGGTAAAGACACACACACACACGCACATATATATGAATTACTTCTAACAGCCCACGTTGTTTTCAGGTCGAGTCTTTAGATTTGGTTGTAGGTAATAATTTAATCCAATGTTTACATCATAACCCAAGATTCATTGGGTATCAAAACCCAATAAATCTCCATCTGATACCCAATCAACCTATAAGGAATTAAAACACAAAATTAACGCTTGCATAATCAAGACAACCAATAAAATTGGGATCACAGACTTTATCTCGTATTTCAAACCTGAAACACATATCATACATGCTTCATGTATTCACCATCAAATAACATCCAAGTAGAAGTAGATAATACCGGTAAAAATAAGAGCAAATAATCATGCCATAAAGATATAATATAGGATAACCCATAGATCTTTTTCAAAATACGTTCACACAAAATATGAGATTAACGCTAAGTCAATCAATCAAACGGTCTAAACACACATACAACAAATGCATAAATGACCCCACGAAAAGATCTCATCACACTTATCCTATCACATTGTGTTGCTCGCACCTCGAGAACACATATCTCCTCTCATCGTCCACCACTCTCATAGACTGATCGCTCAACTCATGTCTAACTGGTAGACCTCTATAGATTCTAAGTCTTTAGGATAATTATCTATCACCACATCACTTCTCCTAACTTAAATGAATAATGAGTCTCTACCTAACAGAAGTGATCGGACTGCCTCTCTCACACTCCACCTGATCAGAGTCTTTTCACAGATAAATGATTCAAACATTTAATCATCTTTTCACTCTTGATCCAAATGTCACACTTCACATCCTCGGTACAAACCACCAATGTACCCCTAGGCATCTATATTACATCTCACCAATAGACATACAACATACTACTAATGCATCTTAACCCACTATGCATGCAAACAATTATACCAAGTAATTAAATTGTTCTCAAATTCATGCAAATGCACATATCAAACACATTAAAATGCAACATATAATCATATAATAGAAATAAGCAATCAACACATACAGAAATGATTACACACGGATGCACATGCAGTATCTATGTTTACTCTTAATAAACCTCACTGGGGTCATTGCTCGATCCTATAACCACATTCGTCTCGTCTTGTCTCGTCTCTCATCTTATCTTTTCTTTTATTATCATTTTTAGGACAACTTATTTCATAATGTCCAAATTTACTGCAGTCAAAATACATCTTACTTTTCACACTTGCCTTAGACCTACATTTGCCATAAAAGTTTTATGAAAAAAATTTCATTTTGCCAAATTGAAAAATCACATTTTTCATTTAAAAAACACAACTCAAAATATATTGTCATTTGACCAAAAAATGCACAAAATGCAAAATGCAACCAACAACGCCCACAAGCAAAGTACCGACATAATTTGCACAGAATAGTCAAATAAACATTCCTAAAGTCACTTGCAATTCTAATAATGAAAAAATAATTGACAACAAATTCACGAAAAATTCAAGGCAAATAATTATCAAGTAATTTTTAGATCTAACAACAGGCAATGATTACCCTTCACGGTAACTCAAACCTAACGTCATCCCACACTATGAAAATAAATTGTTATCCTACACAATAAATATAACTGCAATAATAAAAGGGAAAGAACACAATACCGAGCGGACCACGTCTGTAAGTTCGTAAATATCGAGAGATGCGAATTTACCACTTTAGGACCACCACTATTCGTCCTAAAGTCTCCAAGGATCATTAAAACAATGTTTTTCGAGCTCAATTTCACTTTACATTTCTCTACCAAACAACCAATTCAAACTGCCCCAACCCACAACCAATATATTCATCTCAGTTGCTCCTCAATCTCACCCACAAAGACACGAGAAAAACAATGGAAGAAGACATAGAGGAGGCCAAATACACAAAGAAAGCCACCGATTTTTTTCTCCACTAAGACAGACGTTTTTCCAGCAAGAAGGTAGCCACATTTTCTCTCAATTCACAACACAAATCACACATTTTGCAACTAGGATAAAGACACCGTATATATAGGTTAGGTTAGGCTTTAGTTGGATTAATAAAAGGTTAAATAGACCAAGATTCAAAGTTATCCATGAGGTAATATATATGGGTCGTGAGGAACATTAATTCTTTAAGCTACTTCCAACGATCCATGTTGTTTTCGGGACGAGTCTTTGAACTTGGTTGTAGATAATAATTTAATCCAACGTTTACATCATAATCCGAGATTCATTGGGGATCAAAACCCAACAAAAACTTAGAACTAAAGACCAGAAAAATAATGCCTTGTTAAGTGATTATAAAGAGATTTCTGCTGGACATCATCATTGGCACCTTTCTTTCTTTGTTCCCCTATGTCACCATCTCATTTCTAAACTACCACAACCATGAAACAAGTACATTGTCTTCAGACCATCACAGCCTCACACTACTACAATAACAGGCAAACAAACTCTCCACTTCCCCAAATTTATGGGGAGCGATGCTAAGTTTGTTGTTGTTTGTTTAACAGGTTGAAATTCGATTGAAATAAAAGACAATCAAACTACGATTATGAAGAGTACCAAATACTTCTATCTCATGAGACAAGCATTTAGATAAAGAATTTAGAATTTGTTACCAGTCATAAATGGAAGCGACATGTGGCACCATATTTTAGCAGTAGGACTAGCCTAATTAAATCAGGGTATATTTTCCTAGCCTCCGACGTGGATTCCGAGGCCTTGACTTGTTCCGAGGCCATTATTGTTAACTAAAGCCACGGTTCGGTGGACATGCACTATCCGAGACCCCTTTGTTGCAGCTAGTGGAGATCCACGTCGAAAGATATAGCAATGATGAAGATCTTTATTTCAATGATTGACGTGACTTTTGTGTAAAGCATATTTGTGCATTGTCTTGTTAATGTAAGTGCATTTAATGTTTTGTAAGGTTAGGAGAGTCAACTTGATAGTTAGGACTTGATGTCTTGGTCGAGGAGATGAAGCCACGTGTAAATTGATCCAAAGGTCACCATTTGATTTGTAACACTATAAATACCCCCACCATGTAACACAATAGGGCTAATGCAAATTCTGAATGAAAAATTCCCGATACTTGGAGCAATATATTCTTATTCTCTCCCGTTTAAACAGTATATTTCTACTACAAATTGTGCTTTTATCGATTGGTCTCTTATACAATCGTGCTACATTTATCTTGCCGGAAGCCCGAACGGAGACGTCTCGTGTCTTTGAGCTACTCCCACGTTCAGTTTTTTTGGAGTCATCTTGACCGTTGATCGGCATTTACGTGTTGGATCAAGCTTGCGTGTGCACGAGTGGGCCCGATATCTGTTAACACCATTTTTTGAGGTCAACAGAATTCTTTTTATATAAAATTTAGAATTTAGAATTCAGATTTCAACCTATTTTCATGTTAGTACAATTCTTCAGCCGAGAAGTCTTCTCTGCTTCATCTTATTTTATTCATTGTTCATGCTATTTTCTTTTCTTGTATGTGTGTGTGTGTGTATATAAATGTACATAAAACTACACGGTGAGATGGAAGTTCGATAGAATTTAAGTACTCATTTGTTTCCAGGAAAATTTTCAAGATTTTCTGGGAATTTCTTGGATGTAGTAAGATTGTTTTGGGCGATGGAGGTGGTTGTGATGTTGGCAAAGGTGGTTGTTGATGGTGATGGGCATCGATGTGGTGAAACACAGATTAACACAATGTGACAAGATTAATATATAGTGTAAGAGCATCTCCAACAGACTCTTTAAACATGAGATGCTCTCTATTTTAAAGAGTCAACATGTAAAATCATGCTCCAATAGACTCTTTAAATTAAGATTTTAATTTAGAGAGTGGGTTTGGCTCTCCAAATTTGGAGAGCCAAACTCACTCTCTATAATTAAATGCATTCAAAAAGTTTCAATTTTCAATGTAGAAAAGCAATAAAATAATCTATAGAAAAACTAGTTAAAATAAAAGATAAAGAAAAATAATAAATATTTTTTGGGAATAGTAAATTAAGTGTTAAATATAAAGAGTTTGTTGGAGTACATCAAAATTTTAACTCTTTAAATTTATAGATGCTCTCCAAATGATAGAATATGCTCTTTAAAAATAGAGAGTCTCCTGGAGATGCTCTAAGTTGCAATTCAAAAAAAAAAAAAAAAATTATCCACACTACAATAGAGCATAATATAGAGTACAAGTTACAATCATTCTACTTATTGGATGTAAGGTTTCTCGAATTTCACTTTAAAAATTTTGTTCGCACATCAAAAAATTATATTTATTGTAATATGCCAAAATTAACATATTTTAAGATATGCACATGTTTCAAATTCTTATATGTTTACCCGATTTTTCAATCTAATCCTCCATTTATGTCCTAATTGTGTAATTTCACCAAATATTATTCCTCTTAGCCCAATAAGAATAAATAAATTGGACCTATTTTTCTTCCTGTTCAATCAAGAAAATTAGCCCATCAAGCCATCCGCTATTTTATCTTTTACTTTGGGAACAATACATAACTTCTAATTTTAAAGATTACATTTCATAAATAACAAACTCATTAAAATATTTCAAAAAACAGGTGGTAAATAAATTTATTAAATATTAAAATATAATATAATATACATTAATTATTTCTATCCATGCAACCTCACCTACCACATCATATCACCCTACTACACCACATTCTCTTCATCTCTCCTCCGGAGACGGTCATCAGCTCCGGCAATCACTCGATGGCCTCTCCGGCGGCTTCTTCGACGGCCGCTCCGACGGCTACTCCGACGGTCCCTCCGGTAACTGTTCCAGCGACCGCTCCGATGACTCAAAGATTTTCAGAAAATTAAAAATTGAAAATCACACCCCCACCCCCATGAATCCACCTACCACCACCCCATCCCTCATCCACCTCCTAAAAAATTACAGAAAAAAATTTATGCTCAGTGTGATTGTATGTGATTAATTGTGACCAAGTATGTATTCAATGTAACTAACTGTGACCAAATTTGTGTTGAGTGTGACTGTCTGTGACTAGGTCAATCTCAAGTCACAATCGGTCACAATCAACACAAAATTGGTCTCAATCGATCACAATCAAACGATTGAGAAGGCAACTAACATTGCCACCAACACAATCCCCACAACTCTAACTGCTACTGAAACTCAAACAATTAGGAGGATGGATTTGCGCAGAATTTGTAACAATAACATCAATAGAATCATCGATTGGAGCTGAAACAAACAAAACACACCACATCAAATTGGATCAAAAAACCACCAACAAACTCCAACAATTCAAAAATCAAATCTACTGGAAAAAAATAGCTATCAAAAATAAAGTTTACTTTTCAAAAACCACGACCACCACGGCAACCACGACACACCACCACATCTACAGACAACACAACCGCACAAACAGATGCACCACAAACAATTTTAGAAAACACAATACTCGAACTATCCACCAGTCACTATGCCACCTCCTCCTCCACTTTCAAACATACCTCAAAAATCTACCACCACCACCTCTACAATAAAATAGGCGAGAAGACCCAAATCATCGCTTCCACCTCCTACTCCAGAGTCAAATCACCACCACCATCACCTAAAATCATCGTCTCTAGTACCAAATGTAAATTAGCGTAACTACAGATTTACCCCACCCACAGAGCTACCATCGACACCAATCAAATGTCGTGCCACCTCACCCTGTTGCCGCCAGCAGCACCATTACTGCCAACACCACCAAAATCTCAGCCACCAAGTCCTAAACCAACTCCACCTTCACCACTAGCAGCACTATTACTGCCAACACCACCAAAATCTCTGCCGATGCGTGCACAGCCGGAAGTTGTGAGAATGGTTGCACGACCCGTTGACCTCCGGCTAACCCATCATTTGGGGCAGGTCAAGATCGGAAGCCGGGACCTGGGCCAAAGGCGGCGGGCGGTTGATAATCTGAGCCAAGGGCGGAGGGACTCAGCTGGCTTACCGGCGAGTGGGGAGCCAGTGAGCTTCGAGAGAGAGAGAGAGAGAAGATAGGGTTAGAAATGATATTTGGGGTTGAATATTTGGATTAAATTTTAATTTTATAATATTATTATTAATAAAAGATGAATTAACCCCTGATTTATGAAAAGAAAAGTTTTAAGATTTGATATTTGAAATGTATACTTAAAATGCAGACTTTTGGGTAATTTTTCCTTTACTTTTTGTGTATTTTTTAATTAAATGAAAGAGGGTACTCTTTTCGGTTGTCGCATAGGACATCCAAATCTCAAATTCGATTTTAAGTTGAAGGGTAAAATTACAGATAATACTAAGGTGGACAATAATGATATGATTAAGTTATAACATTATCATAGTGTCTTGGTGCTATATCATATTCAAAGATTTTATTATCCTATGTCTTGTATTGGACGTCAAACTCAATAAAATTGAATTTGTTTTTCACGTCTAATTTGTTTATACTCAAAATATGATAATTGAGTTTATGCCGTTAAAATGAAGACAGCTTTATTATATTTTAGTCTTAAACAAATCTATTCATGATGCGTAAGCTTATTGAATTCTCTCATTAAATGAATGAGATCGCGTGCACAAATTTATAAATAATAATTAAGATACTTAAATCAATGTACATTACTTGTTGTTATAGTATATATGTTGAATCACTGTTGACGATAATGTTTCCACTTCCCTTATGTTTTGATATTGGAATGAATAAGTTTACATCGAAAAAATTGTGTCTTTTTTATTTAAGAGAAATTCATATTTTGAGTATAAACTATTTTTATTTGTGCAGTGAAGATAATGTTGCCAACTTCCATTTGTTTTGTTAGTGCAATTATTGTATATAAAAGTAAGAGAAATACATATTTTGAGTGTTAACCGTTTTTTTTTTTTTAAATCCAAGGCACTTATTTTAAAAATATATCAAGCAATATATTTATGAAGCACATCTTCTTGTCCCCCCATAAAGGCGAATCATAGGACGACTAGGTTTTAGATATGTAGGAGTGGAACTTTTCTTTTAAAAGCTAAAAGAAAACTTTAATCTTCTAGGTGTTATTGTATGATTACATTATGATTGTGTTGATTGTACTTATTTAGTGATCAAATGAACTGTTTGAACTTTAAAATATATATTATATATGCTATAATATATTGTATATAATATGATATTGTTTGCATCAACAAAACAGCAAAGATATTTTTTTGCAATAAATTACTTACAATTTGCATGCAAAATTAGATAATAGAATAAGATTTATAAAAAACAAAATTTTGCAGTAGGGCTATTTTCTTACAAATAACTACGAGTTTATTCTTGTTCAAAATGTTACATCACTTAGGTCATGTTTGTTTTGGATAGATAGATAGACAGATTAATTTATTATAGTTTGTATTCGAATCTAATTGAATGTCTAGCTCAACGAATAATTACTAGAGGAAATTACAAAAAAATCAGGTGTTTAAAGAATGATTTTCAAAAATCAGGTTTAAAGTTTCATTATTCAAAAATCAGGTAATAATTTTATATTTTAATTAATATAATAATATTATTAAATTAACCCTAGTTTTATCAATTCATTCATCCATTTCTCCCTCCCGTCTCCTTCTCCTTCTCTCTCTCCCTCGTCTCTATCCCTGTGAACGGCAGCGTTTACAGCGTCGCGATGGGTGGTGTGTGTGTGTGTGCAGTGGCGGAGTGGAGTTGTGGTGATGGTGTTGCGTCGGGGTGTGGTGGTGGTGTTGATGCTGGTTGTAGTGGATTCAGATCTTGTTTGTGGTGGTAGTGATAGTGTGTGGTTGGATGCGATGGTGGTGGTGGGTGTGTGTGTTGTGGGTGCGGTGGTATTGGAGACGTGGTGGCGACAGTTCCAGTGTGTAGTGTTTGACCAGCTGTGGAGCAGATGTGGTGTGTGGTGGGTTGGTAGGTTCATAGTTGGTTTGATGATGGTGGTGGTGATAGTGGTGAGGTTGTGGCCGTGGTATTGTGTTGTGTTGTATTGTTATTGTTGTTGGTGGTGGTGGTTAGGACTGTAAGCAAAAATCGCAAAATCGAATCGAAATCGTATTTTAGAAATCGTCGATTTGGTGCCACGTGGACCCGTCAACGAAATGATTTTAAACCAAACCAAACCGGTCAAAAACAGTTTGGTTTAGGTCGAAGATTTTAATAGCGGTTTAAAACCAAACCGGACCGGTGAAAAAATATATAAAAATAAAAAAATAAAAATAATGAATTTTTTTGAAAATTCATCCAAATATGTAAAATTCAATAGTTTTGTCATTTGTGTGTATTTTTGTCAATTTATAATTTTCTATTACATACATATTACTATTACCAAATAATCCCAATTTATATTTAATAATCTCAAGACTAACCTAATCTATCAAAAACCATTTTCCTCTTCAGAATTCAAATTTCTACAGTTGCTTCTGAGTCTACATTCTTAACTGGAGGTCAGATACTTGATTCCTTTAGGAGTTTATTAGGTGCAAGAATGGTTGAGGCTTGTATGTGCGGAAAGAATTGGTTACAAATTAAGAATGAACCTATAGTGCCGCGTCAATATTTAGATGAAGTGGAAGCATTTGATGATTCAATGAAAGTTGTGGCAAGTAGTTTATATTTTCTATTACCATATCTTTAAAGATTCTCTTATCGATCTAGTATCCAATACTATGATGAAGTAACAAATTCATTTGTTTGATAATGGAGACTATGAATCATGTGTGACAACAATTGATGTTTGAATATATGTGAGAAACTGAATTCGTAACAATATACAACGATAAACTTGTGTAATTGTTATGTTTAGATATTATAAACAATTGATTTATTAGTATGGTTGATTATTCTCTCTGTCTAATCAGTAGTTTTGGTTTTCAGATTGATGATCACTAGATCTTGTTGAACATCATTATATTTTTTGGGCTTTATATTTAGTTTAGTATACTTGTATTATAACGTTATCGTAACATCTTTGCCTAAAATGGCAAACAAAAAACCATATTTTAGCTTATTATGATTTCACTTTGATTTAATTGGTATTTAAATTTGTAACAGATATATTTAGTTTGTTTTAGATTTATTGCTAGTAAGATATAAATATATATTGAATTCAATGAATTAATGTCATAAAAGTAGACAGACAAAAAAATATACGGCGAAACCGACGGTTTAAAACCGGACAAAACCGTTAGGTTTAGGTTTGAGTTTTTTTCAAACCGTTCAAAATGGTTTGGTTTAGGTTTGGGTTTTTTTCAAACCGGTTTAAACGGTTTGGTTTGAAAATTTGTCAAAAATCGGTAAAACCGGACCGTTTCCACTCCTAGTGGTGGTTGTGGCAGAGGCGACGAGATGAAGAATGTTTGTGACAACTATTTGATTAATTTGTGATCAAGTATTGGTGGTGGATCGGGATCGGGATCGGGATCGGGGGTTGGTTTTTTGGTGTATGTGACCAACTATTTGGTTTTCTATGACTAACCGTTAAGCAGTGACCTTAAAATTTGATAATTTGTGACCGAAAATTTGAAAATATGTAACCGATAGATAAACTGTGACCTATAAATTTTTTGATCTGTGACCTATAAAATTTTTGATTTGTGATATCAAAATAATATGTGACCAATAAAAGTTGTGACCTATAATTATGTATACGTAACCATTAATTATATATTATTATATTTAATTAATAAAAATATTTTTAATTTATAAATAAATACCTAATTTTTACATTTTTAAACTTAAAACCTGATTTTTGCATTTGTGAAACTTAAAGCCTGATTTATGATTTTTTTTTCCCTAATTACTATTAAACATCTCATCTAAAATTTAACCTATTAGAGGATTATATCTATTAATTTAAATCTTTTCAACATGTTTTTTCATGAGTTCACTATTTGATTTTTTTAAACCAAAAGTTTAACACAAATGCACAATTTTTTGTATGGACAAAGTTAGGATAAAAGAATTGTAGGAACAATTTTCACAAAATTTTAATTGTGGAGCCAAAAATTGAAAACTCTCAAGGATTTTTTTTTTTTTTTTCTAAATGTGAAAAAATCTTAAACAAAATTTGAAATTTAGTGGGGGCAGCTAACCCCAATGGCGGACCCAGGGGTGGGCCTGGGGGGTCACGTGACCCCCAACTTTTTATTTTTTATGTTTTGTTTCAATTTTCAAAATCATTATAAGATGTGAAATGAAATCGAAATATTACATTCTTAATACCATTTTGAAGTGCTCACTATCTAGTTTTTTATGTCGTTAACGGCGTGCGAAACGATCAATCGTAGCAAATGTTACGACTTGTCAAAGTAGGCGGTTTAAAATTAGTATTTCGAGAATTTCGATAACATGCTAACTTCAAAAATTCTCCGACGATCGTATGGTAGTCGAATCTACAAATCGCTTATATCATCTCAAAACTCGTTTCGAGAACTACATTATAGACATATCGAATAGTTCAAACAAATATCGAAAATAGTTAAAGATGCGTCAAATATACATCTCTAAAAGATGTGTCTAACTCGTATTTTTTTAAAAAAAATTAATTATTTCATTAATATTAATTATTTTTGTGATACAAATTTCTCAATGTAATTTGCATTATTTTATTAGGAAACTTATATAGGATATGATGTCAAAAAATTTCGAAATTTTACATCCGAAAAAGTCATATTCTATGTAAATTTTTCGAATGCAAAATTATATGGGGTATGATTTTTTTGGATGTAAATTTTCGATTATAAAATTTCTTCCAACTTCTTTTCAAGTTCGATTGTGCCCCCTAACTTTAATTGTCTGCGTCCGCCCCTGACTGACCCCATTGCCCCACGCAAGATGTGTCCCTGATTTTTTGTAGAGGAGCATTAATAGCGGAACTTGAATCCAATTATACTCTCTCCGCTTAAATGTTTCTTCAAAATATCATAGGTTACATTAAGTTGGTCAAATGTGGGAGTGCATAGAACCCATTATCATACACTAAAGACAAGCCCACGGATTCTGTGTCTCGTTCTGAGTTATATAAAATGTTATTTATTTATGAATTTGTATGTCTTCATCAGACATCAGTATCTTTAAAGCAATGATTTAGTTTCATTATTGAGAAGAAAAGTTGCTTAGTTGATTTCTTGGTAATAAGCACATTATTAAAGATATTGGTGTTAGTTTGTTGTCTGGACAGTGATATGATATAAAAATAAGAATAATATTTGTCATCGTTATTATTATTATTATACTTGAATCAGACTCCACGTCGACTAGAACTGAATCATTGGATCGATTGACAACTAAACTGATTAAACTCGTTGATGTAATTTTAGCTTTCATTAGTTTTTTAGGTTAGCCTCATGGCTTGTAAACATTGTTACATTTGTTTGAATTACGTTTTAATGCATGGCTAAGGGGGAAAGATGATGAGGATGCTAAGGAAATGCCAATCTAAATGGAATGTTCTGGTGCATTTATTGAATTCCTCTCATTGGCAACTTGATACGAAAACAGTCCATTATCCTCGTATTTCTTCTCGAATTTTTCTAAACTTAAATTATTACAAAACATATAATTATGTTGATCTAATAATTATTTGTCAATCGTATTTCCAAAAATATGTAGTTTCCTATTATATCTATCATCCAAATCAAAAAAAAGTATGAAAAAAATATATAAACTAAGAGGGAAAATGAAAATTCAGCATCCATTAAAATAGATGCCAAATTGATCGATTAATCAGATCAACCTTTAATTTTCTATGGATTCATACCAAAATTAGGTAAATAGACTCCTTTATTTTCAAGAATACTGAGAATTAATTAAAAATTTGAATGTCCCAAAAATTTATTTAATAACCATTTAATTTGACCGTGTGAATCTTAATTAAAGAATTCATATTGGAGTTTTAAGCTAATTATGAAAATAGAGTATTAATCTTGGTTGAAAAAAAAAAGTCTTTCCATAATGATCTTTAACATAAGCCCTTTAAGTAAATTTCTCTGGTCATTTATCTTGAAAATTGAAATCAAGAATAGTCGAAAATTATTGCATTCTTGCCATGGTATGCACACCGTACACAACTAAAGGGGATTAAAGAAAGGGACACGTAAAATGTTTGCTCAATATAATGTCCTCATTCCTCAATCTCTTTCTTCCTTTGAAGAGAAGATCGTTAGATTTGATTCATTGAGGTTCTAATTTTTTTTTTTTTTTTTTTATAAATGAAAAGTTGCATAAAATTGGGTTTTTGAAAAGGCAGATATTCCCTTCTTTTTAAAGGGCAAAAAGCATAAGGATTTCTTTAATGGATTCCAGATCCTAATCTATTATTCTTTTGGGCTATACACTCAAATAGTAAAGTCAATCTTCCTTTTCCAAGCTTGTGAAATTTCTGTCTCACCTAACTGCTTTTGATCAGTGCCTTTCGGTTTCTATAATTTAAACTTATGTCTAATCTTTACATATTTCCAAAAATAAAAATTAACTGAAAAGAAGTTCCATCTAAATTTAGACTTATTTGTAAAAAGACGTGTCGGTGAAGAATGACTGCCCAACAAGAGTATGTTCCATCGCTCTTAATTTATTTGGACTATATGCATTCGACTATTTCTGAAGCATAACATAATCTAATTTAATCGTATGTTCTCGTATATTGGATGTCATACATTATCTCCCTCCTAAGTTCTTTTATTTTCTTTCTTTAATAATAAATTAGTATAAATCCAATAATTCTTCTCTACACCTCCAAACAGTTACTACATTGTTATGCTACAAGACATATATTCGATTCCAAGTTCTTGAGTATAAGAGTATGAAAGACAGTTCAAAATTAGGGTTTTGTCCTGTAACAACAATATTATATTAACTAGGTTTTCTCTTTCATATTCAGGTAAAAGACAAGTAAAGAAACACACATACCCTTGGTGACAACAATTTACTTTTCCCTAAACCATCAGATTTCAAATATCCATGCATGTTAACTTTGACAAGTTCTAACAAAATTTCACCTCTGTTCAAGAAACATACATTTTATGTATGTACATATATATATCTATATCCACACACGTGGAGAGATGAATAATAGATATAGGTAGAGAGTCTAATTTTAGCTTTTTGTATTTACTAATTAGGATTTCTGGGTTTTAAGTTTTTCAGATGTAATTAAAGTCAGTATAAAGGTAGGAGGAATTGCTTAATAATGGAAGGTTCAACACATTTGGTGTCTTTTACTTAGCAATAATTTAGGGATCTTATCATTCAAATTGCACACTGGGTTTCTGTGCGGGGATTTTAAGGGCTCTTAGGCTCAAAAATTCATGTTTTGATTTATCTAGCTGGTAATGAAGTAAATTGTATTTGTTAAGAACAAATTGCTCTATTTGTTTGTTATTATTTTATATATAAATAAGAGACAGAGAGAGAGAGAGAGAGTTGAAGAAGAATCTTACAGCAATGGCAAGAAGAGCTGGAGCTCGAAAGTTGAAGCTTTTTGAGTGTTGGAGAAGGGGAAGAATATTCTTTGGTCACCAGAGTTCAACAGCTAAACTCCAAACGTTATATTCTAAAAAAAAACACACAGCAAAAACACCATTAGACATTAACATTAGACACAGCTATTCACACTACATCATTTAATATTAGTAGATCAATTAAGACAAATTATATTGAATATAAGTCACACGAATGAGTAATTTCAGTATCTCGACAAGACATTCAATTAAATTTACTCGTACAATTTTACATTTTGTTCATATTTATAGTAAAGCTTGTTTGAGACATGTTTATGAATGATTTAATTTATAAATAAATATAAATGAGTGGCAAATATTTAAGTAAGTACTACTTGTGAATCTTATAAAATATGTGGATAAAAAGTAATTTGATTGTTTATAGATATTAGCCAAACATGTGCTAATGAATACGTATATTTTGATTGTTTTCAATATCAAATTAGCGAAAATTGAAATTCAAAAATTCAAAATTAAAATTTTTGAACTCTATTATATTCTCCTTCAACCTCCCAAAATCTAATTAAAATATATATCGAGCTATATATGCACCAAGGACAATTACTCCCTTTTTATTCTCATTTTCTCGTCGTTTTGATTTTGTACTTCGTGCATGGCTTCTGCATTCTTCGTGAAAAATAATGAGAAAAAGTAACATGCAAAATTTTTCTTTGTCTTAACTATTCATATTAGATGGTGGCTTGGTTTGATTTTAAATACAATTCCGTCTACATATATTTTAACATTTAACACTGGATTACCTTTCTTCTCTCTTCTTTCTTCTTTTTTTTTTTTGGGGGGGGGATTAATTGGTACAACATGGGACATATTGAGTACAGTAAATGTCAATATAAGTTGAGTTTTGTGGATTGATAATCTCAATTATATTTTACCCTTATCAGTATAATAATTAATTCAAGCTATTCAACTTGTTTTGTTTCTCATGATGAGTTAAGTTGTTGGAACTTCAATAATTAAAATTTTTGGGATGCTGATGTTTTCAATTAAAATAAAAATTCTTACGTCAAATATTCTATAATTGTCATTATCGATGATAGAACTAATTAAATGGATTTTATTTGTCATAATACAGTAATAAATAATTTAATAAATAAAGAATTTTTGTTGAACTATCTCATCTAAAACTTAAATGATTAGAGAAATGACAAGCTATTTTTTAAATTGTCTTCAAGAGTGTAGCATGTGCAAATCTATAAAGCGGGAGGTAGCGAGGCTTAAACTTAAATATAAATTATATTGGAATATCATACTGAATCATCTCCCTATAAGCTAAATGTGTTTATTGAATTGTGCCTCCAACATTTCTTTTAGTTCAATTGCTTCATTTTCTTCTTTTAGGAAGGTCAAAATCATATCAAATTGATTTCTTAAATGATTTAGTTAAAATCCTATACTTTAGGTATCCTATCTAACATGCCTATAACCAATTAAGATAAACTAACGTAAATAAATTGAAATGTGGGGTTTCTTGAAATTAATTATAAACCAATAAGTCACATTCACCATATATATTTACAACATTGCTACAATGACAGACTCGATAACAAAATGAACACATATCAATACATGATTGGATAGTTTGAAGAAGAAAAAAAAAACACAGTCCCCCAATGTCACCCTACCACAACACATTGTTATCTCACATCCTATCATTGATCCTGGCCAAGGAGCACTATTAGTGTATTTATGTTTTGTGATTGGAACCGAAGGTTTTATACAAATGTAATATAAATATCAAAAAGCAAAACAATTATGGGATAATCATTCCAATCAGAAAGGCATTGAGTCCAACTTTCTCCAGCCTCAATCATAGGTCATCACTCACATTCACCTTTGCCAAACTCCCTCTCTCTCTGCCCCAACCCCCCGCCCCCACCCCTGGTACTTTACTACAACTTTCACTTTTCACCCCTTCCCATGAAAACCCCAATATTCTTTTTTGAGACGAGAAATTATATTCTGTATATTTCCACAGAAAGCAATAAAATATCTGCAATATAAGAGAAAAAAGGCATTTCTCCTTTGTGTTACTTATTAAGATCGGAAACTTTGATTAGCCATTCATTCTCTGTTGGGTTTGTCTTACTTCCATCACTAATAGTCCTTGTAGGAGAAAGAGAGAGAAGAGATCTAATCCTGCATCTATAAGCTAGTGTTGTTAAGGGTGGTATCAGAGCTAAAAGTACCTTTAGCTTGTTTCTTGCAAATTTCTACGTTTTTGCTTGAGAAAAAATTTATTGAATTTCTCTTGCAGATTGAATTTGAATCCAAAAGAGAAGACATACAGAAATTGTAGAGAAGATGACAGAAGAAGTAATTTCAACTGGTTCCACTAAAAATCAAGTTAGTGGATCCTATCCTCAACCTGCTGTAAAGAAAAAGAGAAGCCTTCCTGGAAACCCAGGTAATCAAGCTTACAATTTTATATATATTCATTGATTTTCTAGCATGAATATATTCAATTTTCATAAGTAATTTGCGTTGTTCCATTGAAGATGAGATAATTAATCTGTTATTGTAAATTAGATCCTGAAGCTGACGTGATAGCCTTGTCCCCGAAGACTCTAATGGCCACCAACAGATTCTTGTGTGAAATATGTGGAAAGGGTTTCCAGAGGGATCAAAACTTGCAACTGCACAGAAGAGGGCACAACCTTCCATGGAAGCTGAAGCAAAGGAGTAGCAAAGAAGTGCGAAAACGCGTTTACGTGTGCCCTGAAAAGGGCTGCGTTCATCACCATCCATCGAGGGCTCTCGGAGACCTAACTGGCATAAAAAAACACTTTTGTCGAAAGCATGGGGAGAAAAAGTGGAAGTGTGAGAAATGCTCTAAACGATATGCTGTGCAATCAGATTGGAAAGCTCACTCCAAGACTTGTGGTACTAAGGAATACAAATGTGAATGCGGGACTATATTTTCAAGGTATTTCATCGCTCTCTTACCTTATGTGTGCCCAATTAATGGCATACTATAGAGAAAGAGGATTTTCTGACCACCCAAGAAAAAGAAAATCTAAAGAGATCAATGAAACTTACAGTAGAACAATATCTCTGTGCGTGTGTGAGTTGCTGGGTTTCAAAAGTGAGAGGGTCGCTAGTGAAGACAAATCGTTAATGAAGATGTGTTGGATTTCAATACCTTCGTCTAAAAAAGAGGGGCCTATTTTGCTCTGTGTCAATAATTATTAGACTTCTTGTTATGCCCTGATAATATATAGACTACAGTAATAGGCAGTGGATAATCTCATATCTTGGTGGATCTATTAAAGTACATTTACATATTATTTTAGTTTCATTTCTTCCCTAATATTGTCCACATATTGTACAATCAAGTACCAAGAAAGTCTCTAGTAATTGTTTCGGAATTAATTCTGTGAACAGGCGAGATAGCTTCGTCACTCACAGGGCATATTGTGATGCCTTGGCCGAGGAAACAGCAAGGGTAAAGGCAGCATCTCACGTGGAAAACCATGCAGGCCATGTCAATTATCAGTTCTCACTAGGACCTAATATGGGGCAGCATTTCTCTTCCATCTTCGAGCCAATTTCATGCAACTCTCAAAAAATTAATGATCCAATGACAAGAGGCATTTCACTGTGGAATATGAGCCAGCAGACTCCCCAAAGTCAAGAAACACTGTGCAAAAATCTCCAAGAAATGCACCAAATGGGAATTTCTGTCAGTTCCTTAGGCGCAATATACAGTTGTACTGATCCACTTTTTAATCCCTGCCCATCTAACCCTCCTGCACCAACCACTACTTATCAGTTGAATTGGGATTTTGCGAAAAGTCTTAATTCCTCAAAAGCTGCTGATGATCAGTTAAGCTGCAATTCACTTCCTTTGAATAATATCAATGTTAAAGATGTGGGAAATCATCAACTTGCTGGGAGTGTTCCATCCTTGTTTAGCACTCAACATCAATCCCACCATCAATCATCAGCAGCAAACATGTCTGCAACAGCTTTATTGCAGAAAGCTGCCCAAATAGGAGCCACCACAACTGACCCATCACTCGTAGGAAACTTTGGCCTCAAGTGCACTGAAATTCCAGTCCAAAATGCAGTAACTACTGGTCTTGGAAGTGATTTTTCTGCATTCAGTCAGCTTCAAATGTACCCCTCTATGCGCCACCATATACAGAATCAAGATAATATCAGAGAGGGAGAAACTAGGGATTTTCTTGGTGTGGGCATACAGTCCATCTGCCATCCATCATCAATCAATGGATGGATATGACTATCGAAGGGGAGTTAATTTGCTGATTTACTTGATGATTTCCCCAAGGAATGAAAATAAAGTGGAGTTTGATGCTGAGAGAGAAGATGTGATAAAGAAAAAGGATGGAGTTTAGTATTTGGAAACTTTGCAGAGAGGAAATTGTGGAATTTAGTGGAGTTAAATATAAAAATATATATTTATATCCAAGAATTGAAGGGGAAGATCCATGCATATTCAACCAAATGGTGGCATCTTTATATTTTTTTAGTAAAAGGGAATGTGTAGTGGGGACAAAGGCACTTTTCCAACTCCATTATTGCTCCATTTAAGTTCGTTCTATTTGTTATCTTCACAAACTGAATTTAAAAAAGATGGAATCCAACATTGATAGAAAAGCCTAAATCTAGTTTCAGGTAGGTTTTATTGCTTCTTAATCAAAACTATGTTGCAAATCTTCTCTTCTGTTAGCCTTATGTTGCATGGAAGCACAGTGTTCCCATTTCCCGAAAAAGTTTTCACGTAGATTAGAGCAGCTAACTAAATTAAAGACGGAAAAAAGGTTAAACTTTTCATTGTCCAGTATAGAAATATCTACTACTGCATACTATTATTAGTAACCTCGTTCTTATGATTATCAAGATATATCTTATATTTAGCCCCTATTTGGTGGGAAACTTGTCTGGGAGGGATTTACCCAAGATTTTTAGCCCAAATATGACCGTTGTCTATCTTTCCATTGCTGTCAGGCATTTAAGTCATCAGTAGAAACTATCACCTTCTATAGTACAGATTTTATTACTCTGAATTACTTTGTACACATTTCTTCCAATCATCATATTTGAATTTGACTATTCTTAAAGGGCATCTTTGGAAATTGTGGCAATTTAGTGGAAGGGCAAACAAAGCCAACAGTTACAAATGGGCCCCACTTCTGAGCTGCCCAACGGTTATAAAATTGCTTCAATTCTTGGGAAAATCCCTTCCAAATAGGCACTAGATTTTTAGTAGATTGTGATAAAAGTTGATAAAATATGTGGTTGAAAAGTTGTTGATCCCATAAAATTTGTGGTTAAAATTATACTTCAATTAAAATCTGAATTTTAATTTGTATCAAATATGAGCTTAGTAGTTAATTACATACCAAATGGAGGCTTAAACTGACATATAATAGTAATGTGGTTAAAAATGTAATTTGATCATTTATAAAATGATATATAAATTTTGTCAAACAGAGACTTAAACTGACTTTCCGAATTTAAGCCCCTGTTTGCGCCCCATTAAATTAAATTTTTGGGGGGTAAATAATTTTTAGAATAGTGATTGATGGGAGATGTGTGGTTGAAAAGTTTTTGATTTGTGTGTATTATTATTTTATTTGATGAATGTATGGTTGAGATGAAGAGAGAAAAAAAATTAATGTAATGGAATGTAATATAATGGAGGCCAAACAGGGGCTAAATTGTAAGAGAAAAATGTACCAGATTAATATGAAATCTGCCATGATTTTACCTCCAATCACTGCTCTAACGTGATGGCTATTCTCTGAAGCTCTTGAACCGTACGCAGTTTTTTTTTTTTTTGCTAGAAGTTTAGGGCTCATTAATTTCAATTTTTTAAATATCACAATTGTGTATTGCATTATTGAAGGCTGCTTCATAGACAAAAGCAAATGCATCAGAAATTCCATAGAACACTCACATCATGTGGGGCCTGCGAATTTTTTTAAATACACGATGGGGCCCATCCCATTATGAGAATTCCAATGCATTTTTGTTGAAATGTTCCGGTACAAATTGAATTACTTTGCATTATATCCCTTTGTCCGAGTCAATGATAGAATCGAGGATAACAAGTATGGTCCAATCAAAATGTGGATATCTTAATCCTCTCTCTCTCGAGGTTTGGCTTGAAACTAGGAAGGATAATGTTTTTTTTTTTTTTTTAATAAAATAAAAGGCAAAGTGATGAAGTGTATAAGGATTTAGAATTTATGATGAAGTGAGATTGCAAGACAAAACAATGATTTCATGATAACTTCGAGTTTGTCCCTTTTTGGCGAATTAATAGTCTAATTTGAGTGAAAACGGGCCAAGGATCACAACTCATCGCCTTTGGGCATGACGTACGTCGGATTTCGGATAGATTTCGTCGTTTAGGCTCTCGATTACATGTTTTTGCCGTTTATGGTAATTTTTATTTTGATAATATCTCATTCAATAAAATTCGGATTTTGATTCCGTTTGTTGAAAGACGATCCTGAATATTGGGAGTTTCCATTTAAGTTAAAATCTCAAATTTTTCCATTTATGAAAAAATATCTTTTTTTTTATTATTTATTTTTCGAATTTTGCTAGGGTTTTACTACTTAAAGTATTGTAAGCCCTTTGAGGCAGACATTGTTGAATTGAATATGAATTTTCGTGAGTTTATCTCATATTTGTGAGATTGTTCATCTTTCCTATAATCTTCCGCTACGTCAGTTGGTATCAAAGACGAAATCGTTCCTTCACCATGCTGCCAAGGAGACGTCCAGAAGCTCGTGAAGTTCCCGTAGAAGAGGTACATAAAAGTGATGAAATCGCACAGCTGCGTCAACAAGTGGAGTTGCTGTCACAGCAATTCGCTGCACTCATGCCGCAACATCATGCGCCGGTGGCCCCGGCGATTGAGGATTCTGATGATAAGAATTCGTTTTACACAATCTGAGCATCCAATAGATCTGCCAGTCCGACAGAGGGGGTTGGTCAGGATGAAAACAGGCGTTGGGAATCAGGATTCAAGGTTGATATTCCTGACTTCCATGGTGGATTAAGTCCAGAAGAGTTCTTGGATTGGGTGACTACAATGGAGGAGATATTGGAATTTAAGGAGGTTCCTGTTGATAAATGTGTGCCTCTCGTTGCAACGAGGTTTCGTGGACGAGCAACAGCGTGGTGGCAGCAGACTAAAGTGACGCGATCAGGTTAGGGAAGTTCAAGTTTGCATTGTGGGATAAATTAAAGAAGCAGTTTCTGCCCTACAACTATGTTCGGACCATGTACCAGCAACTACAGAATCTGCGTCAAGGCGTCAAAACGATTAGTGACTATACCACGGAATTTTATATTTTGATTACGAGGAATGAGGTGATGGAGATTGAGGAGCAGTTGGTGTCACAATATGTGGGTGGTCTTCGTCCCCAAATACAAGACACGCTGAATATGTTTGATCATGTAACAATTTCTGAGGCATATCAGAGGGCATTACAGATAGAGAAATAGCATGCCAGGAGAAATACAGTTCTTCCAATAATTTATAGCAGCAGATGACACGTCCTGGTAATCCTACTCAACCTGGCCCTCCTAGACCTAACCCTGTTCAACAACCAGCACGTCCTGGATGTGGTATTCGTTGTTTTGCATGTGGTGGTACAGGTCATAGACAATCTGAATGTCCCAAGAATCCGCGTAGAGGACTCTTTATTGATGAGAGATATGAAGATTATGAAGGTCCACTTGTATTTGACAATGAAGATACCTAGGAAGTCGGAGAGGAGGAAGAGTTTGTAATTGGTGATGTGGGTCAAGTGTTGGTGGTGAGGCGGAGCTTTCTGACTCTCTTGGAAAATAACGCTGATTGGCTACTTAACAATATCTTTCAGTCGACGTGTACTGTTGAGGGAAAGATCTGTAGATTTGTTATTGATTCTGGTAGTTGCGAAAATGTGGTGGCTGAAGAGGTCGTTAAGAAGCTGGGTTTGCAGACTGAAAAGTAACCCAAACCGTATAAATTAGCTTGGCTAAAGAGGGGTAACGATGTAGAGATGTCTCAGCGTGCTCGAATCAGTTTCTCCATTGGGCCTACCTATAAAGATCAGGTATTATGTGATGTAGTAGAGATGGATGCATGCCACTTGCTGTCAGGGAGACCATGGCAGTTTGACCTCCATTCGTTGCATGATGGGTATACCAACACGTACAGCTTTCTGTTTGGGGGTAAGAAGATTGTGTTACTACCGAATAAGGGTTCAGTGAAAACAGTTGGGGACAGTGCCAATTTACTGACCAGAGCAAAGTTTGAAACAGAGATGGAGGAGTCTGAGGTCGTGTATGTGTTGGTGGGAAAGTCAGTTGACAGCGAGCAGGAGGTTCCTTGCAGGGTTCAGCCATTGTTAAAGGAGTTTTATGAGGTCTTCCCAGGAGAGCTTCCAGATTGGTTGCCACCACTACGGGATATTCAGCATCAGATTGACTTGGTGCCTGATACTTCTCTGCCTAACCGGGCGCATTACAGGATGAGCCCCACTGAACATGAATAGTTGCGCAGACAAGTAGAGGAGCTTCTGGCAAAAGGGCACATCAGGGAGAGTCTTAGTCTTTGTACTGTTCCTGCTCTCCTTACGCCGAAGAAGGATGGGACGTGGTATACACTACAACAAAAATAGCATACGTTCAAAAAATGTTGTCGTAGACCTTTAGCAACGTTTGGACATGTGTTGCAAATCAAGGTGTTGTCGTAGAGTATGACATCTACGGCAACGCTTATAAAACGTTGCCGTAGGTTACCTTTGGCAACGTTTATAAAACATTGCCAAAGGTTACGCCTACGGCAACGTTTTATAAACGTTGCCGTATGTGATTTTACATTTAAAAAAAAAAAAATTCAACAATTATGTAATTTCCAACAAACCTAATAAATTAATAATAATTACAAATAAAATGCTTTCGATTTTACAACAAAGCTAATAATAAAATTTTACATAATTCTAATAAACAAAAATAGTAAATATGATTCAATACAATATGCTAACTTCATTAGCCTACTCAAAAAGATAGACAGCAATCACAATTGACCAAAAACATATTACAAAATATTGGATCAATATCTGAGTTTGCTTATAGGACCAACAAGCTATCCCAAAAATATCTGAGTTCCCCTTCATCCGTTCTCAACACAGAAGCTAGAGGGCTTAGAAATGGACCTGCAGCAACACATTGAAGGACAAAATTATTTACCAAAATTAAGGAAAAAATTTACCCAGCAACAAAAGTCACCAAAAAAATAATGGGTATCAATGAAAATGGTGTGGACATACAAAATACTGAAAACATGCCTTGTGTACAATGAAAATGGTGTGGACATACAAAATTATATAGCAATAAAATGCTCCAAAAGCTCATTTTTGAAATAACTTGCAGTGGGTATCAATGTATAAGCAGAAAAAGAAAAATTACATAAACAGATCACATGCAACCTACCAAATGCACGAGAAGCTGTTCATGATGCAGCAATTCGGTGATACCCTCAGGCAACTGTGCCATCTGATCCCAAAAAAAGGAGAAAATATTACCAGGCACAGAGTATTATATCGCATTCTAACTCCCCACATTCCAAAAAGAAGAAAAATTCTATCGCAAATTAAAGAATCTAAATATTGTTAGATGAAGGCGTGTCTTTCATTTCTCCCAACTTCACAATAATGGCTTCCAAGAAATACCAGTTCAACATCCCACTGCCGAAAGTAGGCAACTGCCATGTATATGGGACACGTCTTAACTTCATTTTCTCAGAAACATCCCCATTCATACAATTCACCAAGTGATGTAAGATGTCATCATTTTATTTTCATCAAGATGCACTATTTCTTTTCCTTATCAAATTAAGACACTAATATGCTAATATTAAAAACATCTGACCATTATTTTTTCGAATTTTATACTACCTCAAAGGCATGAACCTCAGAAACAATTTAATTTTGCATTACCTCATTCCTATCCCCTGTGCACTTCTCACCAATAAGATGCCTTAAATATTCTTCAAATTCTTCATCAGGTGCCTGTGATAGATAATTGAACACGATAATAAGGTTAGTACTTGTAAATGTGAGAACGGTTGGAATAACAGTTCACTGGTGCTCTTTACAAGGGTTGCAAAACATTGTCAAGCACCATTTTGCCTGTTGTTGAACGATCAAAGCACCTTACTAAGGACTAAGACCATGTTTTGCTAAGCTAAAAATGTTCAAGTAAATAAGTAAGTTTAAAGCAAAAATGTTTTATTGGTTAAAGTTGAAATTAAGTGACTTTTCTTATAAGAAAAAGGTAAAAAGTAAAAACATGTTTGGAAAAATGTTACTTTTACTTTCTTCTTTTTTTTTTTTTTTTTTAAAGCTTAGCTCTACTTGCTATGATAATATCTTACAGAAGATACAACTAACCGTGCGAACACCAGATGCTTTTGCAACTCCAGCTACAGTGACATCTGAATGCAATGGACCAACTCCTCCATATATGAACACCTGCGAGCAATCAGCTTAGAGTTTGTCTGAATTTAATAGAAACTCATAGATAATACCTATATAATGTGAAATCACTTAGTAGCAAGACCCTCCCTCCGTCTCTCTCATGCGCGCATGTGCACAGACATAGAATGGAATTTTTACCATGTCATTTCTTGACTTTTGTCTCTCGACTTCCTCAGCAACTGAATCAACCTGGATTTGAAAAGGATGTCATATGAAGTTGTTCATAGAACACAAAGTTGGACATAAATCTTAAAAACTTCACAAATATGCAACTTCAATTACCAAATATGAAAAATCATAAAAAACATACAACTCACATTATTTTGGGTTACAGCAAACTGTGAGACAGCCCAACCTATGGAATGGAGCTTTCTACACAAGGTTAATCCTAACCGATCCTCAACAGTGCCAAACCTAAGCTATGGAACCAATAGAAAATATCATATACAAAATGACAGGAATTACATAACGGTCATAGAAAAATTTAGACGATCCCTCATGCAGACCACTATTTTCCACTATATATGCAAAATGAAGTGCACTTAGTTTTAATGTAGATTTTTCAAGACAGGATATCCTATCAGCATGAGTCACTGTCTAAACACAGAAGCTAAACACACCTCTGCTATTCTTCTAGCACTGTCTTGAAGCTGTTGCAGTGGTTTAGCAAGTTCTGCTTTTAACTCTATTTGGTCCCCTGTTTTGTCTCCTGGAATGAAGCAACTTGCCAGAGCAGCAACTTGATGATGATCAAGATCATTAAAGGTACCTGCCAAAAATTTATTTATTCACAATCTCTATATGCACCAGTGATCAAATATTCTCTCTTTTCAGCCGAAAAAAGGTCTAACCATTGATTTTTGATGCAAAAGGTTACATGGCCACAACTATAAGCTCGTTTCCACAGGCCCGAAGCCCAAGAACACAATAAAATAAGCTTAAACATTCAGCTAAAACATATAGACCTTTTTGTTTATGTTCAAATAATTAATTATGTATCCACTAGTGGTGAAACATATTTTTTTAATCACATTAATTCAAGATGCCATACCTTTCTTTAATGCAATATGCATTAATTAAATATTTAATTTATTTCATACAGTTTTAATTGTTTCTTAAGTGAAAGATTTAAATCTTGTGGAGTTTGATCAATATAGTCAATTGATAGAAATGTTCTCTTGAATCTTGCATTCTAATATATAGAACATAAGATTAGGTTCGTAGTTATTATTGAAATCTTGACGCAGCATAATATACGAAATGATGATTATTTCAAAAGCTCGTTAATTCGTAAATAATAAATACCTAAAATTTGGAAAAATTATTTAAATGAAAACAAGATTCCTAACTTAATATCTTTCACAAAAATCCCCAATTACTTGGAACCCTAATTCTAGAATTTAAATGAAAACAAGATTCCTAACTTACTACTCTAAACAAAGAAATATTTTAGGAAAACTCATCTAAAGAAATCTTCTATTAAGCAAAACGAGGAATTAAATGTTCTTGACAACAAATATATAAAATTTAATTTTCATCTCAATAATAGAAGTGTTAATTTGATAACTTAAACAAAATTGATGATTTAATGGCATTAAAATCACAACTGCCATTAAATCACCAAATTATTCAACAATGACTGTTGCTGCTCATTCTCAATTCTAATATTCACTCAGTGGTGAAATTATCTACAATCGCAATACTAAAAACTAGTAGTTTTGACATAGGTACATCACCAATATCCATAATCACAATCTTTTCCTTAGTATAATTAATGATAAGAAGGTTTCTATTGAAATCAATTTAGTCCAACTTAAATTAGGATTCCTATCTCAACACAGTTTCTTCGTGCTGGAGGCATCAAAGTGCAATCCAATCCAATCCTATGGTAGGCTATGAAATCAAACATCAATCCAGGGAGGCATCAAAGTTGAAACAATGGCCATTTTCTCAACATTTTCCATTGCTAAAATCAGCCTAATCACATTCACAGCGATATTGATCTTCTCTAATCCTCTAGGCCGTTCAAAAAAGTGTGTGCTTTTGGTGAAAAATATACAGACACAGGCAACAATCAATCATCCACTAAACATTCCGCCCACAATAGTCTCATATAGATCCCTCCCTCCAGACTTTTCCCTACTTCATAATCCAATTCTACTAACAGAGCAATCTCAAAAATAAATTCACATTCCCATCCCCGTCAGCCATACCCTTTCAGGAACCACTGCAATCACTACAATAAGCTACTAAAACGAATTCTGGATTACCAAAAAGTACGAAGACTAACCAAAAATATGAGAGACGCCGGTGGTGGAAGGCGGCGAGACTGAGAACCCGTCTTCTTCTATGGTTCTGAGTCGAGGCAGAGCAAACGAATTCAAGTCGCAGATGCTTGATATGCCGGATTATAAGATGCTGATGCTGGATTTGCCGGATTCAGATGCTAGATTTGTGTTGGCGATTGAGAGATCAGAGAACGGGGAGATGTCGGATTGGGTTTAGGGCAGAAAGTTTTCGTCCATGGCTATCTCTGTTTGGATTATAGGATGCGGTGGTTCGGGTTGGCGGATTTGGGTGGATATTTGGTGGGTTAGAGTTGAAATGGGCCAAATTATTTAGGCCCCCCAATTTTGGGAAAAAATTGTGGGCCAAAAATTCATATTGTTGGGTTGAAATTGATGGACTCATTTTAATGGGCCAGAATAGCTTCCGCAACGTTTACAAAACGTTGCGGAAGGTAATAGCTTCCGCAACGTTTTGTAAATGTTGCGGAAGGTAATAGCTTCCGCAACGTTTTACAAACGCTGCGAAAGGTAATACCTTCCGCAACATTTATAAAACGTTGCTAAAGGTAACAGCTTCCGCAACACTCAAAAAACGTTGCGAAAAGTGGTATACCGCAACATTTTTTTAAAAAACGTTGCTAAAACTCATTTATATTGACCAACGACAACATTCACTTACTAAAATGTTGCCAAAAGACCATTTTGGCAACATTTATCAACAAATGTTGCCTTTTAAATGTTGCTAATGACTATTTTTGTTGTAGTGATATGTGCGTGGATAGTAGGGCGATCAATAAGATTACGGTGCATTACCGTTTTCCTATTCCTCGCCTGGATGATCTATTAGACCAGCTTACTGGTGCTTGCGTGTTCAGGAAGCTTGACTTGAAGAGTGGGTATCAGACCTGGAGATGAGTGGAAGATAGCATTTAAGACGAGAGAAAGGTTGTACGAGTGGTTAGTCATGCCTTTTGGCCTCTCAAATGTACCTAGTACGTTTATGCGGGTCATGAATCAGGCTCTTCGTCCATTCATTGGTAAATTTGTTGTCGTCTACTTTGATGATATTCTGATTTATAGTGCTAACGATGATGATCATGTCCAGCACCTTCGGGAAGTTCTTTCAGTTCTTCGCAGGGATCACTTTTATGCTGCAGTGAAAAAGTGTTCATTCTTGACTGATCGTGTTGTATTCCTGGGTTATGTGGTGTCGAATGAGGGGTTAGCAGTTGACACATCCAAGGTAGAGGCAATAAGCCAGTGGCCACAACCTAAAACTGTTACAGAAGTGCGCAGCTTCCATGGCCTTGCTTCATTTTATCGCAGGTTTATACCACATTTTAGCAGTATCATGCCATCTATTACAGATTGTATGAAGGATGGAAAGTTTCAATGGACTCCCGAAGCAGAGGCATCTCTTCAGTTGATTAAGCAGAAGTTGACTACTGCTCCAGTTTTGGTGTTGCCTGACTTTACCCAGCCATTTGAGCTGCATTGTGATGCTTCGAAGGTGGGTATTGGTGGTGTGCTGAGTCAAAACAACCGCCCCGTTGCATACTTCAGTGAAAATCTTTCTGGTTCGAAATCTCGGTACAGTACTTATGATGTGGAGTTCTATGCAATAGTCCGACAGTTCGACATTGGCGTCACTATCTGTTCCAGAAGGAGTTCATTTTCTATACTGATCATGATGCCCTCAAGCACCTCAGTACTCAAGATAAGGTATCTGCTAGACATGCCTCTTGGATTGCTTACCTGCAGTAGTTTACTTTTGTGATTAAGCACAAAGCAGGTGCCCTTAACAAGGTGGCAGATGCATTGAGTAGGCGCCAAACTCTCCCGACAAAAATGCGAGGGGAGGTTCCCTGTTTTGATGGTCTTTGTGACTTATATACTACTGATCCATATTTTTCCCATGTTATTCGAAAGTTGCAGGAAGGTGTGCAGTCGGAGTTTGCATAGGTTGATGGTTTCCTTTTTCATGGCAACCAGTTATGTATTCCAGAGGGCAGTTTAAGGTTGAAGATTGTTTAGCAATTGCACAATGAGGGCCATGTGGGTCGTGACAGAACATTGCTGCTTGTTCCTGCTTCTTACTTTTGGCCATCTTTGCGCAAGGATGTCGGTAATGTCATTTGGCCAAGGGCAAGGCGACAAATGATGGCTTGTATATGCCCCTACCTATCCCAACCTAGCCTTGGACAGACGTTAGCATGGATTTCATTGTGGGGCTTCCCAGGACTCAGCATGGTTTTGACTCTATCTTTGTAGAGGTTGATCAGCTCTCAAAGATGGTTCACTTCATCCCCTACAAGAAAATTACGGATGATGTCAATGTGGCTTTACTGTACTTTCGTGAGGTCTATCGCCTGCATGGGCTGCCTACATCTATTGTGTCTGATCAGAATACTCGTTTCCTCAGTCACTTCTGGCGCAGTCTGTGGCGCTCGATCAATACAAAGTTGGATTTCAGCAGTGCATATCACCCTCAGACAGATGGACAGACAGAGGTTGTTAATCGCTCATTGGGTGATTTACTACGTTGTTTGGTTGGTGATCACATCAAGTCCTGGGATCAGAAGTTGTGTCATGCAGAATTTGCTCATAATCATGCTGTCAACTGGAGTACAGGTTTTAGTCCATTTTAGGTTGTGTATGGTCTCGTTCCTCGTGGTCCCCTTGACTTGGTCCCAATTTCTACTATTGTTAAAATACATGGTAAGGCTGAGGACTTCGTTCAACAGTTACAACAGATTCACTCACAGGCTCATGATCAGTTGCAGGCTGCTGTTACTAAATATAAGCATGATGCGAATCTTAAACGTCGACATGTTGAATTTGAGGTAGGTGACTTTGTTTGGGCGGTGTTGACAAAAGATCGTATCCCTGCTCATGAATACAACAAGCTTACTGCCAAGAAGATTGGTCCATTGGAGGTCATTAAGAAGATTAATCCAAATGCTTATCGTTTAAAGCTGCCAGTCATATTCGCACATCCGGCGTGTTTAATGTCAAGCATCTGGTGTCATTTCGTAGTGATAATTCTGATGATGATGAGGCTTCTTTCTTGTTGAATTCTAGGGCGAATTTTTCTCACCCTGAGGAGAATGATGAAGTGCATAAGGAGTTAGAATTTATGATGAAGTGGGATCGCAAGAGAAAATAATGATTTCATGATTAACTTCGAGTTTGTCCGTTTTTGGCGAATTAACAGTCTAATTTGAGTGAAAATGGGCCAAGGATCACAACTCATCGCCTTTGGCTATGACGTATGTCGGATTTCGGACAGATTCCGTCGTTTAGGCTCTCGATTACGCGTTTTTGCCGTTTATGATAATTTTTATTTTGGTAATATCTCATTCAATAAAATTCGAATTTTGATTCCATTTGTTGGAGGACGATCCTGAATATTAGGAGTTTGTATTTAAGTTAAAATCTCGAATTTTTTCATTTATGGAAAAATATCGTTTTTCTTTTTATTATTTATTTTTCAAATTTTGTTAGGGTTTTATTATTTAAAGCATTGTAAATCCTTAGAAACAGACATTATTGAATTGAATAAGAATTTTCGTGAGTTTATCTCATATTTGTGAGATTGTTCATATTTCCTATAATCTTCCGCAACGTCACAAAGTATACAACCTTCTCCTAAAATTGACAAAAAACTACAAAACGTGCATTAAAAAAGTACATTGCAACTAAATACGTGGAAGTTAGAACAACATAGAATATTTTAAATCAGAGAAAGGAAAAATATGAAAAATATTCTACTGCTATTATCTCACCATTGCAAAAAAATTGAATTGATGAAATTTATTATTTTTTGGTTTATTTTTTTAATCGTCTTTGAAATAGACTCACTCTGTTTCAAAGAAAATCATATGGTTTATCAATAATATTTTAAAATTATATAAATTTTGTATATTAATTTATAAAAATATGGTTTCATTTAAAAAAATACTATGAAATTTATAAAAGACAATTTATTTTATTAAAGCAATGTCCATCTAATGTAAAACAAGAAAACACAAGGAAAAAAAATATAGCACAAAATATGATAAGTATACATCTACATTTGAGTTATAGCTGCAGTTATTTATTCATTTTTATATTATTTCTTTCTTTTTTATATGTTTATTTAAAAAGGAGTGTATATTATTGATTTTACAATGCTTAAACGAAGAAAATAGATGGGAATAACCCGGAAATGATGAACACCACAAGAAAATGCTGAAATGAAGGTGCAATGGCCAAATTTGAAATGGTAAGAACGATTAGCACATTGAGTGGAAACGATAGGACCCAGAATATGATTAACAAGTTGAATTTTCAATATTATTTGTTTGGCCCGCATTCTATTTTGGTGAATCCTCCTAAACCTGGTGTTAAGATTCCCGGTGGCCAATCCGTCGAATTGCAAAATAAAGATATGGATGTTGATGCAATCGACCGCGAGGATTACGTTGATTTGGCGGGACGGAATGGTCTGGCTCGTGAAGGTGAAGGCATTCGCTTTTATATGTTAACAAACAAATCAGTTATCTAGTGCAAACATTTTCATTGTTACCAAAGTGGACGGTACAATTATCCACAATCAC
The DNA here is from genome assembly GCA_035079005.1 of Fraxinus americana. Taxonomy (NCBI): domain Eukaryota; kingdom Viridiplantae; phylum Streptophyta; class Magnoliopsida; order Lamiales; family Oleaceae; genus Fraxinus; species Fraxinus americana. The sequence goes on along the minus strand of CM068706.1, from coordinate 52,762,341 downwards.
TTATCCTTCCAAGTTCGATCCATTAAGCAAACGGCCCAACCCAAACACACTAACATAAAGCAAAATTTTCAGCAACCAAACGAAAAGAAAATGAAATTCACAGATTCACCTGTAATCGAGCTGCCGGTGCTTGACTCGCGCCTCTCCATTCAGCAAGATAACGGCTCGATGCACGTTGGCACCTCCGTCTGGCCCTGCTCCTTGGTCCTAGTCAAGTTCGCCGAACGCTGGCACCCACAAACATTCGCCGCAAGTGATACGGACCCCACCAACCCTTATGCCGACCTCCTAACCTTCACCAACAAGCGCGCCGTGGAGCTTGGAGCCGGCTGCGGAGTAGCCGCCATGGGATTCTACCTGCTGGGTCTGCACGACGTCGTAATTACAGACATTGCGCCTGTCATGCCAGCCCTAAAGCACAATTTGAAGAGGAACAAGCCTGTTTTGAAGAAGACCCTAAAGACTGCCCAGTTGTATTGGGCGAAAGAGGAGCAGATTCAGGCATTAGGCCCTCCTTTTGATTTTGTAATTGCGACGGACGTGGTTTATTTGGAGGAGACGGTGGCGCCGTTAATTAGGGCAATGGAAAGTTTAGTGTCAGATAACGGTGTCGTTTTATTGGGTTACCAGCTGAGGTCGCCGGAGGCTCATAAATTGTTCTGGGAAATGTGCGGGACCGTTTTCGAGGTGGAGAAGATCCCACACGAGCATTTGCACACGGACTACGCATACGAGGAGACTGATGTTTATGTTTTCAGGAAGAAAAAGCAAGATGTTTAATAAGTCATCAATTTTGGGTAAAGGTCTTCCCACTTTTTAATTATTAGTCTAACGGAATCAAGAATGAGAAAATCTGGCTAGTTTGTGTTTGTGTATGTGCAAACAGGCTTGCCTGTTTTACTTTCTATATGTGAATTGTTACTTGCTATATGAACTGAGACTTGTCTGGCCGTCTGCAAATTTTTATTGGGAAGAATAATGCTTTCTTAATGTTGTATAATGTTTTTGCACGCTTATTTTCTTTATACAGTGTATGATGTGTGTGGCTACGAATGGAGCAACAGTGAATGATTTGTAGACAATGAATTATTGTGTGCTGGTTTGTAAAGAATAAGCAATTCTAATTCCCAGATTCAATTTTCCAAGCATAAATGTGAACCAACAAATCAAGATATAAGTTTAAAATTATCTGTTGTGAAAAATATTAGAGTTTCATTCATTTTCTATGCTGCTTCAGCCTTTGGATAGAAGGCTCAGTGTTGAATAAGTCCATGAAAGGAGGAAAACAAAGATAACATGATCACATGCTGTGTTTTTTTACCTGCTATTTCACTTCGGAGAAAATCTTGAATGAGCCTTGGATACCTAATTTTTTATTGATCCTGATTCACTTGAGCATATTTACAACCCTTAAGGAACGTGTACTTGCATGAATTGCTGAATCATAGAATAACCTAGTGACACTGTATATGGTTAAATTTGATTCAACACCAATTATTTCAAAAATTATAATCTTTTTAGTTCATAAAGTATGAGTAAATAGTGATGATGGATGAAATATTTTTGTTGAATTGGACATGGGAACATCCTATTGTTGGGATATTGATCCAAAACGTGCCAAAAAAAGAAAGGAATAAACTCTAAATGGAAATATTTCATATAGTGGAAAAGCTATGACAGTCCATAAACTTTTCTCTCTTTTATATTTTTTGCCTCATTATTTTTCTTCGATTAAGGATCATGTGGGCAAGTTAAAGGGAATTAGCCTCAATTTTCAACAGTGGTTGTTGAAGCAGAAGATACTTAAGTTGAAGTGGAGAATTTTGATGGAAGAATTGATTTTAGCTTTTGGGAAGTCAATGGTGTGTTGATTCATTCCGGACTGCACATAGCTTTGGGATGAAAACCAACCCCATCTGACATAAAGAACCTGGTTAGGTCAAGAAAAGTTGTTCAAAAGGTGAAGCGGGCTTGGGTAACTGCTTGGACTCAGACGGCCAGCGTGTCTCTCCTAATAGGTGATGGTAATTTCGCTAAGTATTACATCTTCATGGCAATGTGATAGTTGTCATGAGCACTCCACATATTTGAACACAAGCAATGGCTTGACATTGATGCAAAGTGTGGTGGAATTGTGTTGAGAGGAGCTCCAGGAAAGTCAAGTAGGGGGTTTACAATGTTTTAGCAAGTTTGTTTAACATGAGCTGATGAAATTCCTAGAACTTGTTTTAAATCTAAATGATTGTAGATGTTAATTCTCTGTTTTGAGTATTGGGATTGTCAAAGTTTACCGAATTTCAAGAATCTTGATCAAAGAGTTCTAGAAGATATTATTGAGTTTTGACTTATTTTTCATCAAGATAGAGACTGTTGGGATATGGATTCAAAATGTGCCAAAGGCATAGACTCTAAATAGAAATTAAATAAAGGTAGGATTTTATTTCTTTCCTTAAGAGGAAAAGCTGCCAAAATTTGGTCTTGAAATTTTTGCGCAGTTTCCAAAGCACGGGAACGTGTCATTGAATCAATGTGACACAGAATTTAACATTTTTCTCCTATAAATGAACGTAGTTTATTCCCTTTTGTGTACATGACTTAGGGTTTTGAGGGAGAAAAATTGTAAACCCAGCATCTTGGTTTTTCCTGTTCCCTTTGTGGATTGTTCCTAAACTAGAAATTGGTGGGTGTGGTAAAGCTTAGGGTTTTTTTCCTATGATACTTTGGGGTGGGGGAGGGGGGTGTTTGGTGAGTTAAAACTCTATATGATTGAGGGTCTGTGAATTTTTCTCTCATCTTTTTACATATTTTTCTCACAACATGGGTCCTATGAGCAAATTAAATGGAATTAGCCTCAACTCCCAACACCTATTTCGTAAGTGTTTCATAGATCATGCCAATTCTTAATGAAGTATGGAAGGATTGAGGAATTGCATTATGCATTTGGTCTTCAATGATAAGAAATTGCCGGTGGTGTTAGCGAAGTTAATGCAACTTATATTTCTTTGAATTGGTCCCAGTCAGAACTTTGAGTGCATTAATGTATCAGTAGCTATGCTATTCTGTATTTGATGACCAAAGTAAGTACAAGCAATTGCCGAGACAGGACTTGGAAATAAGTTATTGGGGGTAGGTTGCCAACTTGAATCAAAGCTTTCTATAACTTGGGAAAAACTCATTTCTCTTTAAGAAGAACGCTGAAGTTTCTCACAAATAATAGAAGAAGTATAGAAGAATCAGGAGGTTATATTGATATAACAATGTGAGGCTCCTCAAAACTAAGTATGAGACACATTGAACTTCAATTCCACAAATGATTTAGTAATATGCCATGAATGGGTATTTGATTTGTGGAACTCATAAATTCTCCAACAATGGCGAAAGCTTGCAGATCTCCTAAAATCTGAACATGGACATGATAGGAGTAAGTCAATTGCAAATCTAACTCATAGGGTGGCCGGGGGAGGAGTCTGGCACTTTAGTTTCACTGAAACAAAAATTTCATGTTAACGGGGGATATAAGGATGTATCTACAGAATTTGGGTGGTCCCCTGCTGACTGTGCTCCTTAACAGAAGTATTCTCGATTGCTAAATAACTTATGACTTGTTTGACGGGTGGCACAGTACTTGTTTGGCAGATTTTACAGTATTGTCTATTGTATATTTTACAGCCTGTAGCAAACGTGCCCTTGGACATTATGCTATTTTTCAAAATATTTTGGCTGATGGGATAGATTATGTGATTCTTCACTGATTTTCCTATTTCTGCTTCGACGAACTTCTGAGAGTGTATCTTTGTTCCTACTCAGCATGCATTAGCCAGAGATTGTAATGTTTGAGCTCATTCACCTACTACTTTGGAGTGTGTTAGACTTTATTTATAGAGGGATTTTAAGGATACAAAACCATACATTGTAATTCTCTAAACTGATGAATTCGCCTTAAATGCCTATATTTGGATTTTCATTCTGCAGCAGTTAATGAGGCTTACCCTCATTTAAATCCATATGCTGCTCTCTACTTAGCATGATATAACCAAAAACTTATTATTCTGTGCAGTCTAATTGCAGAAGTGCACAGTTAAGTCCAGCTTTGAGATGAATATGTATAGTAGCCAATAAGTTTAGCTGAATTTCAAGCAAAATAGTGTGTAGAACGAGGATTTCACGATTTTTATACACAGTTCTTTTAAAATAGAGAGCATGTTCCATTTAAAGAGTCTAGGCAAGAAATATTTTATTTGTAAATATTGATTAGTGAAAATCATTGGTTCAAACTTTACTCCATCTTAAGACTTTTATTTCTTGACATTTTGGTCAGAACTCAGAAGCTTTCATATTTTGATGCCAGTAATCCCTATGGACGTTGCCATTCAAAATTAATGCAAAAAGAATATTTGGCCCTTTAAGTTGAAATAATGCAAATATATATTGAGGAAATTACATCAAATGTCATTTTGCTATTATGTATGTACCAAAATGTCACCTTTTTAAAGAAGTTGCAAGAATGTCAAAATTGGACATTTTTACCCCTCTGCATAATTTTAATACCTTCCATGTCTTGCATTGATTATGATTTGACTATACATGAAAATTGTCCAATTTGTCCATTTTTCCCACCTAATCTCCAGAACTTCCCATTTCTCTCTCTGAAATAAGTGATCTCTCTCCCTCCCACTGGTGGATCTACAATGGTGCCCACCCAGATTTTGATTTTTTTTTTTTAAACCTAAGCCTTGAAGATGGCCGCACTCTCCCCGATTACAACATCCAGAAAGTTTTTTTGCAATATGATTTTGTTGCCAAGGTATGAAGAGAAAAATGGGAGAAAGAAAAAAAGCGAGGAATGCGAACAAGAAATCCAAAACGGAGTGGCCTTCCAATTCCATCAAACCCATGTCTAATCTTCGAACCACTCGCCTGAAAGACAACGATCTTTTTACTGTATGGTGTCTTTCCTTGAATTCTTCATTCTCTTTTATATTTTTTTCGCTAGTTACAATTTTGTTTTTGGGATATAGATTGTTGTTGATTGACCAAATTAATATTCTGTTAATGGGTTGGTTCGACTTGAGATTTGAACTAAATTTTATTTAATTTAGGAATTTGAGCTGTACCCATAATTTTTTTTCGTCTTGTGTGTTTCAATGCTAAGAATCAGATTTTTTAAAAGTTTTATTGCATTAAATTTATATTTTAACCTGAATATGTGGTTTGTGAACATGTGTTTTGTCGTTCCCGAAAATTAGCTGCGTTCGACGAGTAAAATAGGGATATGCGAACTGTCGTTCCCGACAGTTAGCCTCAGAATTCTCGACAGTTGAGTAAATTTGGTACAAGTCAACTGTCGTTCCCGACAGTTAGCCTCAGAATTCTCGACAGTTGAGTAAATTTGGTACAAGTCAACTGTCGACCCGACAGTTAGACAAAGTAATTCTCGACAGATGGCTGCCTTATGAAATAATGTGAAGTACATATGTTCCATTTATTGTTAAATCTTCGTCACATGTCCTTTTACAGATTATTCATGTTGCATTGAGTAGTATTTTCATGTCGTTATATGTCCTTTCACTTCTTCGCACTACACTTCTGCCTACCCAAATCGTCCAAACACTTCTCATGTACACGAGGACACACAAAAATTTGATTGCCTTATTTCGAACTAATTATTTGTCTATTGTTGTTGTTCCGTAGGTGGTGCGACCGAATACCCCGTTAAGCCTACACCGGTCCCTATTTGCGGGCTGCGTTCCATGCGCCTTCGAATTCCTGCAGCATCGACCAGGACGTCGTACACTAGGGGTAGGAGGCAAACACAGAAGAAATAGTTGAGACGAATTTTGTACATTTCATTTCTTTTGTTCCGGTCACTACCAAGTAACTCTGGTTTTGTGAACGTATACGTAATGTGACTTCGATTTTCTGGTTTTGTGAATGTTTTATTTCATTTCATTCTTTACGAATTTGCGTGGAATGTTGTTTTGTAATGTTGATCCTAGTTAATGGCACATTAAATGTTGTGTTTAAGTAAATTTAAAAATTTGTAATTTTATGAATTGTTTCAAACATTTCGTTGCATAATTGAAACAGTGCATTATCTGTACATTGATGTACAATGGGTCATTTGTGTTGCAGCGATTACTTTATGGTCCACTTATGTAACTATAGATTGTTCGAATTAGTCATAATGATAGGGGAACCCATAACTACGTAATGACAATTCAATCGTATATTATGAAAATAATGACATCGAGAATAATAACTTATTAATTATGGAGTAATAATATTACTGCCTATCACATGTTACAAAATCAATGGTAATTAATAATGGAGTACATTTTAAATATAAATTTCAGTACACTTCAATTACTGGTAACATTATGCCAATTGTCATGCACATTTAAGTTTGACATTGGATTAGGTGGTTGGCAACTTGAGCATCATAAATGTTCCATCACTCCACTTCCATTCGTCGTCCATATTTGCGAAATTTCCCCCATAAGAGACGATGAATCTCAAATCATCACTCATACCTGAAATGTTGGGATTGCAACTGTAAGAAGTTGGCACAATCAATATATTGAAATTGAATACCATCAAATGTGGAAAATAGCAAATCAAGGTTTTCAACAGTTCTCAAGTGTCGAAATCGACAGTTGAATTAATATCCGACAAAGTAGAACCGTCGAATTAAATAGTTTAACTGTCGGGACCCGACAGCTTGAAACACTATATTCGATAATTTCGATGTTTGTGGGTTGATTTCAAAACATTTATTTCAGAAATATTTAGTAGGACATTAATGGTGATAATCAATTCTCATTCAACATGATAATGTATTTTGAAAAAAAAACTCAATACTTCACTAAATATGGAATTTATCACATTTAATGACCATTTATCTTTACCAAAAAAAAAAATAATAATAATACAAAAATCAAAGAAATCAATGAGTAATAGCTTCAAAAATTGAAATTTAGTATCACCATGTTGTATTTAATATTTACGAAATAATGAGCTAAGAGATGAAAATATAAACAATTTCTAATAACTAACCTCTCGAAATAAATGATCAATTAAATACTCATGTGTTTTTCATGAAGGAATAAATGAAAAAGATGAATGAAGAAAATGAAATTCTTGGAAGAAAATATGTGTTAATGGATGATGATTTAGGACTTAGGGTTTGTTTATGTTATGTTTTGAATTTCTTTTATTTCTTTTTTGGAAGAAAATAAGTTTTATTCAATATAATATACATATATACAATGAATAAAATAATAAAAATTTAATCATCAAATCAAACAATTAATGACCTTCCAATCAAGCATTAATTGCTCTTACAAGGGTCAAAGGTGACCTCAAGGCTAGTTTGGACCTTTCACAATAAAAAAGTGACATTTTTGAACAAATGTAGTGTACATCCAAATTTTTTGTGGATTTTCAAAATTAGTGACATTTATGAAATTCTCCCATATATATTTAAAGTTAGGTAACGTTACAGATAATTACAGACTTATGATAACATATTTTAGACAATCGATTGATAACCTGTTAATAATGTAAAAAATAATAGTTAATGAATTAATTAAAATAAGAATACAAAAAATTTAAAATATAACAAACACGATTTAATATATTCAATTAATTTCAACTTCGTAATATCATAATATCTAAATTCGAAATGCATTGCACTATTTTTTAATTGTATGATTAATGTTTTCTTTTTTTTTTTTTGTTGTGTTTCTATTAATTTTAAAATAAATAAATAAAATAATTTCAAATAAAAAAAAATTGTTAAGAATAAAAAAAAGTGAAGAAAATGATTAAACACTGTTTATTTGGTGTAAGTTTTGATTTAATTGTTGAAGATGATTTTTAGTTTGGTTCAAGAATTGGGGCAAAATGATGCAAAACTTACCTCAAATTTTGGTATAGAGTTGGAGATAACATAATAAGATCTATGTTATTATAATGTCGTGTTTCAGAAGTCAGTACAAAATCATAAATAGCAGATAAACCAATTGTACATTTTTTTTCCTTCTATTTAATTGAAAATGAACATTAAATTTCTGTTTGATAGGGATCAAGTCTAAATTTTAATTCAATTCAAAATCAACAATTAATTTTAATCACATATTTTATGATATTCACAATTTTTTAACATTAATTTCTTCAATTTTGTATTAAAATTTACTAAAATTTAAGTCCTATATAGTGGAGATATTTTTAGTATGTTTAGATAAAAGTTAATGAAATGTGTGATACAAGTTGTAGATCTCATTAAATATATGATTAAAATAAAATAATGATTTTAATTTAGATTAAATATAGATTTTAATCCCTACCAAACACGGTTTTAATCCATGTTAAATAAGGATTAAAAATCTAGCAATTTTATTCAAAAAATATTGTACTAAAGGATGGGACAGTAGACGATTGTTACAGGTTCTTCCTGTATCTATGGTTGAGCATATTGGAGCTACATCTCTTTGAGCTGATGCACGTGATCGGATTTTCTTGAAAGATACATCAGATGGTAGTTTTGCTACCAAGTCAATGTGGCAACTTGTCCGCTCTCACAACTCATATCGATTGATGTGGAGCCTCATTATATCTACTACATTTTCTTTCTTCCGTTGGAGACCATGACATGATTTGATACTGGTCGATGTGGCCATTCAAATAAGAATTGGCTGTCACATGGCCTCCCCGATATTCGAGTTGCTTGGAAGTCGAGACTAGTTCACATATTTTCACGGGCAACGCCATTTCTGATCAGGTATGACCACGTTTTGGGAAAATACCTATGAGAGCCGAATAGAGTAAGATATCGGTTTCAAAGATGGAGATATTCGGGTCAATTTGTTTGCAAGGGCCACATTCGCACAGTCATCCTCCCTATTTATATTTTTGTTCTTATGGCTTGTGAAAAACGACGCCAAGCACAATAAGATACGCATGAAGCTTAGATGGATAATTTAGAGTCTATCGCATAATTTCATTTCTTCATATGAGTTGCTCAGCCTATTCATTGGCATAAGGACTCAAATATTGCCTAATCTTTTGATGTTTCTTTGACTCTTTCCCCTTTGCAACCCCTATTTTGGTATTTTAGCATACTCCAATATGGGATCTCACGAGATCAATACCGATATATGATGCCTCAACAATGGATTTGCTAGTAGATGGGTATTATTCATGACCAATATAGACATTGTATCAGGGCCATTTCGTCTTCTAATGGAGACTGCCTTATATTGGAAGATGAACTATGAGCTATTTTGGATAGGATTTCATTTGCTTGACGACTCGATTTATTAGATATTTTGGTGGAAACTGACTCGTGGTCATTCACTGCGTCATTAGGAGTGGAGGACCACGGGACGAGTCGAATCATTCTCAAACAGATCAAACGTCTTATCTTAGTTGACCCCGATAATATTTTCCACACTTATCATGAAGGGAATCATGTTACCTATTCACTCGCATCTGAGGGCGTTATTATCAGGAGTTTAGACTGTTTGACCTAACATGGCATATTTGGGACCTTGTGTAGATTAACAGATATGGACTTCCTATTATTATAGGATGTTAACCTTGAATTATTCTAGATAAACAAGGCCACGTTGGCAATGTTCATCCAGAGGCGCCACTTGGTGCCCCTATAGTTGGGAGGTTAGTGGATTCATCCGAGACCTCCCACTTATATGGGACGTCAAGCCCTGTTAGTTTAGCACAACTCGTTACCCTTATTCTTATTTAATATTTTTGCATTGAAAGCAATACTTTCCTTTTTCTTCATTTGTTGTATTTTTCGCCTTTGGTGAATTTAATTTTATACTTGGGGAATTTGAACTTCCATCAACCATTTCTAGTCGTCCTAGAAGTCCGTTGAGACTGTGTCGATGATTTGTGTCAAAAAAAAAAAAACAAAATGTACTAAAGGAGAACATTAAATTGACTATTCTTGAATTCCTATCATTATGGTTGAACTTTAACGGGCAAAAAAAGTAAAATTAATAGCAGAATACCCCCTGAAAACGTTTCATTTTGCGATATGCTTGCCTACCTGTTAGAAATCGCAGTAAAAACCCCTTTTTCGATCGTTTTGCACAAAACACCCCTACCGTCAACATCCGTCTGGTGTGCCATTAAATTCCAGGGAAATGAGGGAAAATGAAAAAAATAACAAAGGGAAAATCCATCAATTTATGTTTTCGTCTTTAATAACACACTCCCAACACGAAGAGGAGGTTTTTAGGTCCCTCATTGCATTACCTGACACCACTTCGTTTCTTGTGTACGTAGCTACAACATTGGATACTTAGCTTCGATGGAATTCCGACTGTTCAGATGCGAAATTGAGATTGAGCTGAAGACTTCGTAGACACGAAGAGGAGGTTTTTAGGTCCCTCATTGCATTACCAACACCACTTCGTTTCTTGTGTACGTAGCTGCAACACTGGATACTTAGCTTCCATGGAATCCCGACTGTTCAGATGCGAAATTGAGATTGAGCTGAAGACTTCGTGGACGACAGCGAAGCCGAGAAGAAGGTTTTTTATATGCACACGATGGTTAGTAATGGAAACTCGAACACAATTCAATTGCATATTCACATGTTCGTTTACACTTTAAATTTTCCGTGTGGTCGAGCGTTTATCATTGGGTAATTATTTTCACACCACAATTTTTATTTTTTGCACATTTTAATTGCAATTATGACTCTTAATCTTATATCTCTATCAATTTTTCACGTCTTCTTAATTTTCAAACTTTCCATTAATTAACACACTTTGTATTTGTTAACAGTTTTATATCCAAAAGTTTGTTGAAATGGTAAAAGTGATCATAGCTATTGAGGTTCAATTATTAACAAGGATGAGAACTTGAAGTGAATGTAAAAGGAATTTTATTCGATAGAAAATATAGCATACGATTTTTATCAAAATTAAAAGTCTTGTCAGATAAATGTTAATTCGATATTTCTTTCTTTTTTACGAAGATGCTATTACAATGATGATTGCCCCAAGACAATGGAGGGTTGTAATAAACGCCATCTTTTTGACTTTGGTTAGGAAGTCTAGCTATAACATTGGACAATGGTCAAATAGCAAAGAATCAAGTTGATAGCATCAAATTATCAAAATTTTAAAAGACCATCAAGCAACTTACAAAGTATAGAACCGACGACTTTGGTTGTTCACCTATGAGACACTTTGAATCAAGAAAGCTGATTTAACTAAGTCACGAAGGATAAACTTGTGAAAACTATACTCGCATAGGTACTTGAAAGAGTTTTCCGTGTAATGGTGGTATCTTGCTTGTTGCTACACGGTCAAGTAATCAGACAACCAATCCACGCCTTTATCCCACGATTATTTCTCTCTTTTTATAGTTCAAATCGTATATAAACACTATCCAAACAATCCAATCACCCCCGCAAACCAAAACCCCTACTTAGAGTTCAATGGTGTTTTTGCTTAAAAAGAAGAAAAAGAAACCACCCCTAAAAAGCTTAATTAGATCAAGCTACTAGTTGACAACTGCCATGAGATGAAAATGCACTTCAATTAAAATATTTTAATGTGATCGCTATATCGAATGAAACTTCAAATATCCTAAGACAAGAAATATGCACTGCTTGCCGGCTCATTTTTTATAAGCCAATGCACAATCCATCAGTCCCGGCTAATCCCTCGGTAGAGTGCAGGACAGCCCATTCTGGCGGCCCTTCCTAAAGCCCCCCGTGAAGACAGGCTAGAGTTTATACTAATTATCACAAAATCAGATTATTCGAGCATTCATCACATTAAAACATCAATATAATGTGTATGTGTATGCACGTACGAGGTTTAACATGCTGGCAAGGGTACACATAAAAAACTAAATCGAAACCTGGAAATTATACTTGAAATAACTTCGATAACTGGTCTTGAGAAAAAATATCTTATACAATCCAGTGACTGAAGATATGGTCTCACAATCTTAAATATGATAACACCAACTGTTGTCTATATCTATAAATTTGAAGCACCTCACCATATTTCAACCCATAAATTCAAGCACGCCAAAAGGATGAACTGATCATGAAAAATTAAACAACACTCTTAGTGAAAGATTAAAAGAAATTCTAACCTCAAGAACCCAAAAGCTCCTTTATACCAACTTTCTGACTTGATGTCAACCTTGCAGGAAATTTTATGTCAAATTTAACTCTCAAATTCCCTTTCTTAGTTGGGTCTTTTGAAATTGGCATGCCTTCTCTTGGGACAACCTCCTCATAATTTGTATGGATCACATTGTTGATGGGAATTGTTAGATTCCTGCCATCTAATGTAGTGACTTGTACTGTGCAACCAGTTAATGCTTCCATCAGAGATATTTTTTGCGTAAAAACCAAGTCATTCCCATCACGAGTGAAAGTTCTATGGGGTTTCTCGTCAACAATGAAGACGAGATCTGAAGGTATTTGATTTGGATGCTCATTCCCTTTCTCCTGGAAAGTGATCTTAGTACCTTTCTTCCAGCCAGGCTTGATATTAATGGTCAAGATTTCCTCTACAGGGGTCGTTTTCCTGCCATTAACCAAAAGGAATGTAAGAGGAAATTCACGTATCCACCTCGAGATGGATAACATATTAAAGGAAAGTTCCATGTAACAATTTTATATAATTTGGTTCCACAAAAGTAAAGATTGATTAGCTTTCTCATAAAGTTTCCTAATAAATGATGTGGCAGTCCATGGTTTATCCATTCTAGCATAGACAAGTCGAGCAATTGGTACTAGATTTGCACGAAGTACTTATCTACAACACATCCTTAACAAAACTTAAAATAAACAGATTTTAAAGAAGGAAAATTAACCACGATTTCACGATAACTCGTAAACATGAAGATTGAGAATTGTGAATACATTTTGCCAAAACAAATTTGATGTGTATATAAATCTAGAAAGCATGGACACGACATGACACGGACACACCGGTAACAATTTTTCCAAAAAAGTACCAATAGGACTCGTCCAGGCAAACTGATTAAAATAATATTAACTTTTTATTTAATTTTTTCATTTTTTATTTATTATATTGTAAAGTGAATTTGTTTTTGTTAAATCTTGCGGTATCAACGTGTCAGCAATGTATCTCCCAACATGTTGGTGATATGTCCAATTATACAAAATCAAAAAATAGAACTGCAAAAGGTTGCAATATCCCTGCTAGCAGACACCATACATGCAATAGCATTAGTCCATTACAAGGCTTTAACAGAACCATCTACCAATTGATTAATATAGCTGAAACGTTATTACAGTCCATGTCCATACGTATACCTGGCAAATATGACCAGAGTTCTGTTAACTTCAATTGTACCACAATTAACCTATAGTTCAAACCTATGGTGCACAAACGTTCTTACTGGAGCTACATGTCCATGTCCGACACGACACACGTGTCGCACGACACTCCTCAAACACTCGACGACATATAATATATGTATTTTTCCTTCCCCGACAGTCTATCTAAATTAACGTAAAGTTATTTTAATATAACAAATAGCCACTCAACTAATTTAAAAAAGTTCATGAACAAAAATCAACACCAAGAAATAATTGATTTTACTAAAAGATAAAAAGTAAAATGATAAAGAAAAAATATATAAATCTACAATTTAAAAATCAAACGTCAAACTAATAGATAATATTCGCCTAACCGCATTACCCCACTTAAATCAAATAAATGGCTGTGTTTCCTGTCAAACTAGATGCATTCCACAGCAACTGTAACAATGTTACAGTGGACCAAAAACAGAAATAAAGCTGGTGCTCATTCTTTGGTGGTGTTCAAAATCTCCGAATCTTCTATATCACATATATTTGTCCAATCGGATCTATAACTAATGAGAATTCTATCCCTGAAAATTATGTCCCTCATCCATCCAACCCCACACCTCTGTCCTTACAAAAGTATATCTCATCCAGAAAAAAGATCGAAGTCGTAAAAGCAGTTAACACAACCCAAAATTCCAACAAAGTCATTAATGGACAAAATATGAAGGCTTACTAATGAGAGTGAAACAGTACAAGAAAATAAAGATAAAGAGGATATGAAGGAAAGGCTTATGTCTACTTGGAGGTTGAGGACAATTCTTTGTAAACAATTGCCACATAAAGTGGGCCAGTGGCTACTGACTGGCGATACAAGTCAGCTTTGAGCTTTACATTATCTTTATTTTTTCCCCCTTTCTGCTTCACAAAGTTTGACTTGAACCTCATTTGTAATCGTACATTTAACTGAACCCAGATGATAGTACTGGCCCTTTTTCTCACCATTGTCCAATCGAGCCTAAATCTAATGAAAAATTCTACCCCTCTTCCATCCACCCAACCACTACCCTTAAAAAAGTATATCTTCATCCAAAGTCAAAAGCCTTCAAAACAATTAATGCAACCCAAAATACGATAAAGTCGTTAATGGACACAATCCAAAGGCTTACTAATGAAGTTACACCAATACAGAGCGTAGAAGTAGATATGAAGGAAATATTCGTGGGGAGACAAGTGACAAGCCATGATCCAAGTTATTGGAGAGTAATAGCAAGTAATAATTAATTCTAATTCTTTCTTGCATTAACATTCTAGCAACATTTACTTTTCAAGAGTGCTTGTTATTTAACTATTTAAGTACAAACACAAAAACAGTAGCATGAAATAAAAACTGTTCGTATTTGAGAAGCCACAGATAAAGCTGATTTATATCAATGAAAAATTACTGCAATAAATAAAAAACGTGCAAAAATATCAATAATGCAGAATATTAAAGTCTACCCTAATTGATAATAATGTGTCCAAATTATTTGATGTCATTTTAGATTTACATAAGTACCCTTTGACTCGACATCCATGAACTGGAAGAAGAATTACTAAAACAAGAAATAATAATTATCACGATTATTTTCATCAAACTTTCAGAAGACATGTAACTACGAACTTTGTTCAAGACCAAAATATGAGACCGTTACTCGTCAAACATGAATATCTACATAGACACCATAAGGAATTGAACTCTGATCTTATTCTCCTAACAAATGAAGAGAAATCATATTCAATCCTTAATCAGAAGAAAAGGCAGCCAGCATCATTCATCCTGACATATTAGACCAAACTTATCTAGTTGTTATTCTATGATTTGCATCTCATAAGAAGCTTCATTAATGAAGACAAGAAGTACATAATGCAACCGTACCAAATGGGCAAAAATCTCAATATGATAAACAATGAACGATCCACAAAAAAAATACACAATCCAAGTAAAAGAATAATAATTACGCAATCATTAGATAATTTACAAAGAGTTAAAGAAGGGTACTTACCCACTAGCATCCAGGATTTCTCTTGAAATTTTCATCTTCTTTGTAGTTCCCTTATAGAGCTCTTCAAGTGTACAAGGCAACTTCTGCTCAATTGGAGCTCCTTTTCGCAGTGCTGATTGATATCCACCACCACCTCCTTCGCCATAAGATGCAAACATATTATCATCAAACATGCCACCAAACCTAGAACTCCTCATTCCACTACCACCACCTCCCATTCCTCCAAAGGGGCTTGAAAATCCGAAAAACTCATTAAATATATCATCAGCATTTCTGGTATTGAATCGGAAAGATGTCGGTCCACCTCCTGTGGAGAAGAAGGTGGGACCTCCAGCACCACCAGCGTCTGGCGGTGGCACCTGCCCCTTCAGCCCCTCTTCACCATACTGATCATATATTGCTCTTTTCTGAGGATCACTTAGCACCTAGTAGAAAAACAATAATCAATTTATATGTTTTGCATCCCCTTAATCATCACACAACTCTAACAGTGAAGATTACGAGAAAAACCTACAAAGATTCAATTTTTGGAATCTGACAGATAACCATAACCCTAATTTACCAAATTGGCTCAAATCATGAACCCACATCAATTAGTAAAATCTGAAATAAAACAGAACTTACATCATAGGCTTCAGAAATCTGCTTAAACTTGGCTTCCGCTTCCTTCTTATTATTGGGATTCTTATCGGGGTGCCATTTCATAGCAAGCTTTCTATAAGCCTTCTTCAAGTCATCATCTTTCGCACTTTTATCCACCTGCAGAATCTTGTAATAGTCCACCCCCATCTCCCCTTCCTCGATTCTCTTTCTCTTCTTCACTTTGCCAAAACTTTTCTTTTACCCTTCTCAAGTATTTTTTTTTACAGAAAATCTTGAACAAATATAGCAACAAAATATTGATCCCTTTACTTGTTTGTGAAAATTGGCTATGGAATTTAGGTGGGTCTAGATTTTATAGATTGGCGTATATAAGTGTCATGTGTAATTTAAGAATGTGTGGGCTAGAGAACAGAATAAGATCGACTGCCCCGGAAAAGAGATACAAGAGAACCGTGGAACATTCTGGAAACAGCTCGTAACTTTTAGTTAAAGTTACATGGATTGTAAATTATAATTGTCACAGAACATTATAGTCCGTTGGATTCATTCCAAATGTGGGAATGAAAAGATGGAGATCAAAACGCTCATCGACGAGGTGATGAGATCGATTAATGAACAAGTTTTCAAGATGGACCTGAATATGATAAGGAAAAAATATGAAAGAATCGAATTAGAATCAATTTGAGAATGACAAGACTTGTAGATCAAGAGATGAGATCCGTTATTTAGAGCCCGTTTAATAGAGATTAAAATCAGATTAAAATTGAAAAACTAGCCGTTATGGTTGACTTTTATTAGACGAGTGGGTCCAATAACGGCTATATTTTCAATTTTAATTGGATTTTAATCGGTACCAAACGGCTCTTAATAATTTTTAAAGATCGGTAGGAGTATGCAAGAAAAAATAAATAGTTTAAAGGTTGAATTAGAATCGATCAAAAGTTGAACAGTTGGTAAAAGATTCAGAAGTGAATTTGTCTGTTCTTAACTTGTTTGATACATTTCATTAAAAACAATGCAATTTAATTTCCACGATAGAGATTAATAACATGAATTAATTTGTGTGTGAGATAGTTTAAATTTTTTGTAAAGTTTAAGAAAAAATAAAAATAAATTATTATTTTCATATTTTTGAGAAGGCATGTGGATGCATAACCATGTTGCATGGCGTTATGAAGTCTTAGAACGAGGATCGCATTGCTTGCAATTGCAATCTATTGGAGTTGCAAGTCATAGTATTCACTTGAAGGTCCATAATGTGGAAAGTTGATGGAGCTCGTGGGTGCGACAACATTTTTCTTCTTTAGTTTCATTTGGATATTTGACCAAAATACATTTCATGCAACGTATGTTGACAACCAATGGACAATCAATTGAGCGTGTTTTGTGCAATCAAAATGTGGTGTTGAAAACCTTTTACAGTATAGATTGATAGTTATTATCACATACATTGTCCACGTGTGACAACTTAGATATCGTTGAACTACTGATTAAATACAAGTTTGTTGTCGCCATTGAAAATTGCTATGATCCCGATCTGTGAAAAAAGTGCTACAACTGAAAGTATCACGGAAGATTAATCTTATTTGTCTTCTGTTCATAATCTATTTATGATGGATCAAACTTCATTTTGTTCACACGTGCAATGAGATCCACAAATACTACAATATAATTCATTTATCCATCACTCATTTATATGCATTTATAATTTAATTGATTTCATAAACAATTCCAAAACATGATAGTGTCTTATTTGTATCAATTCTACAGCAAACCAATTTTCAAGTTATTGAACTACTGGGCCAATGACCCGGGTGGTTTTCTAAGGACTATGCTAGACAAACAGGGCCAAAAAACAGGGAATGGGATCCAGATACACTTGGCAACAATACATTGGGGGATGGGAAATTTTAACAGAGAAAGCCACTAGTCAGGAGCCGGCACGTGTATCTGTTTTCTATCCCTGTCTCCATTCCCTGTTTGAGTAGCTTTATTCGGTTTTCTAATTGAGGAGGAAAAAATTGATGAAATACAATTAAATAAAATTAAAATTTTAATAACCGTATTACGTCCACAAAAAATATAAAATACTTGAAGCCAAAATCATTCCAAAGACAAATGGCCGCACTCCTCTGATATTTTTCACTTAAAATTATTTATTATTAAAAAGCTTTCGTTTGATACGATATTTTCTGTTACGATTATCCATTTCGAGCAATTTAAAATCTGTTAGAAAGCTTGAAATGCGGTCATGATAAATATGTTACGGACGAAGTTTAGATGTCAAAAATTATTTTGCACGGTTGAACGCAAAATAAATCGTAATTATTAACTCCATTTATTGTGACATTTTTGACTTATTATTATGAACTCATCGTTTATCGATTTTTAAATTCGAAAAATTTATTCCAAAAAATTTCTTTAATACTTCTAAACAATAACAAAAATCTCACTCAACGAGTGAATAAATTAGCCCGTAAATAGGCCAAAGTTAGTAACGCCAAAATAGAAATTAAAAGAAAAAAGTCTAATTATGCCATTTTTTCACTTTTCACACTCTCATTTTCGAAAAACTTTGGATGCATCAATTGAATTGGTTCAAACAAGCATGAATTGAATCCAAAATTAAAATAATGTTTGAATTCGTATATTTAAATTTTCAAAAACACACGTATACATTTAGTTAATTGCTCTACTGAGATACCACAACTTTTTCAGAGAATATCACTTTTTTTTTTTTTTACATTTTCATTTTCGCAAATGCTTTGAATGCATTAATTGAATTGATTCAAAAAAATATGAATTAAATACAAGATTAAAACAATGTTTGAATTGGTATATTTTAATTTTAAAAAACACATATGTGCTTGTCTAGATAATTGTTTCAATGAGATACTATGACTTTTCCATATAAAAAATGACAGAATGTCACATTTTCACTCTCATTTTCACAACATCTTAGATGCATCCATTGAATTGATTCAAATAAATATTAATTAAATGAAAAATTTAAATAAGATTTCAATTATTATATTTAAAATTTCAGAAACACACATGTATGCATTTAGTTAATTGTTTCAGTGAGATACTACGATTTTTTCATAGAAAGAAACACAATTTTACTTTTTTACATTTTTCTTTTCGCAAATACCTTGCACGCATCTATTAAATTGATTCAAAGTTAATTTTCAAAAATGCACAAATATGCATCTAATTAATTACTCTAATGAGATGTTGTGGCTTTTTTTTTTTCTTCAGAAAAGTGGAAGAAAGTGACTTTTTCATAGAAATGTAACAAAATGTCACTTTTTTACATTTTCTTTTTCACGGCCACTTTGAATGCATTTATTGAATTCATTCGAATTTAATTTTTCATATGTATTAACATAAAATAATGTTTGAATTCGTTTTAAAATTTCAAAAATGCACACATATGCATCTAATTAATTGTTCCAAGATAGATTGTTATGACTTTTTTTTAGATCTCACTTTTTCACATTCCCATTTGCGCAAACACCTTTCATGCATATATTGAACTGATTTAAAGTTAATTTTTCATATATATAATGTTTGAATATGTATATTTAAATTTTCAAAAATAAACACGTATCGCATCTGGATAATTGTTTTAATGAGCTATTGTGGCCTCTTTTTTTTTTTTACAGAAAAAGTGACATTTTTCCCACTCTCTTTTTCTCAAACACATTGTATGCATCAATTTATTGATTCAAAGTTTTATTTTTCATATGTTTTAACACAACTCATTCCCTCTCAAGATCAAAAATGTTATTTCCAATTATTTTTCCAATTACAATAGCAAAACCATTGAAAAAAAAAACAAAGAACTTTCACAAATGTCAATTATATACATTCTATTATTCAAGCTAAACTCAATCACGAAATTCAAAGGAAAGTGACATAGACAATGCAATGAGAAGATTAGAATTTGTCAGTGGGAGCTTTGATTACTCGAAATTGATAATTACGGTCGTTGCTTTCAAAATCTATGTAAAGAAAGTATTAAACAATCTTAAAATGATAGAATTGCGGAACTAATTTAAGAAAAATCAAAAACATAAAAACCCTGAAATTTTTGTTTGGCTATTTCTATATTAGGGAAAGAGAACTTTGAAGAATGGTAGTTAAAGCAATCTTGATCTTGTTTGTACTTGATTTGTTGAAGATTTTTTCTTTTCCTTTAGATTTTCCATTGATTTTTCGAAATTGAAGGGCTGAATCTTGACAAACTGTCGTGCGTTATGTTTGAGCACAAAACATACGTTCAATTTTAACTATTTTCCATTTAATCAAAGTTTATCATATTTTTTTCAAAATTACCCCAAAATATAGGGTATTTGTGTATATACCCCTTTCTAATTTGTTGTCACGGGTCCAATCTCAAAGGGGCCAAAAATTCTTGATTTTTTTCTACCTGTTTTAAATGTTAGAATAATGGAAGATTATGGGTTGAAATCCTAATTTCCCCTCATATCCTTTTCTTTGTTTTTTTTTTTTCCTTTTGAGAAATTTATGCAATCAGTCCTCTTTCTGTCTTTCATAGTCTAACCAATTCATCCCAATCTTTGAATACTCAATCCTTTTTTATTCAAAAATCTCACCAAAATATAATTAAGTACACTGTAATTTTTGTGAAGAAAAATTGTGTAAAATTTTCGAAAAAGGATGGTCAGTTTATTATGCTTTTTTTCACTTAACTTAATTATAATTGTATTTTTCTTCACTTATATATCGGGAATGATATTTTTACATATCCCAATATACTTCATTATTCAATTTTTAAAAGTTTCATTTTCAAAAATCAGGTGGATTAATTTTTATTTCACAAATCAGGTGGTAATTAAGTTTTAATAATTATAATTAATAAAAATTTAATTACAATAGATAATTTCTCATTTTCTCCCAACCCACCTCTCTCTCTCTCTCTCTCCCCAGAACCGCCCAACCCGTCGCCTCTCTTTCTCTCTCTCCATTTCTACCAGCTGTGGATCTGCAGCAACGACGATGCAGTGGTCGATGCGGTCCACTACCAATCGGCAACCTGGCTTCGTTGATGAACGGAGAAGCAGCACCTGGATTCGTCGCTGCTGCTGCGGCAGCGTCGCTGCTTGCTTCACTGTTAGGGCTGACGAAAATTTCGACCATCTTCCCAAACTTATAGATCTCTTGTTCACGGGCTCATAGAACAAGGAATCAATTTCTGAGAACTGGGAATAAAAGTGAGAATGCGAATTAGCTTATGAATAGTGATTCTTCAGGTCTTAAGGCCTCGATTGCACCACAGTCGTGCGCGATCTCTCTATCACTCTAGTAGGTCGCTGCGTGATGACTCCTTGCGCAATGCTGTGAACTCTGTCGTTCACGGTGGCTTCGAACGACAGTGGCGAGACTGCTGCAAACTCGCAGCAGCATTGTCCGGCGGTGCACTCGCCATTGTTGCAGAAAAATATGGGGAAGAGTTTGGGTATTTTTGTTGCCGGCAAAAGAGAAAATTTGGGGAGGGAGTTTGGGTGATTCTGATTTGTTCTGCATAGTCGGAGCCACTGTGTAGAGGCGTCAACTCTGCTGGATGGGAGAAATCTGGTGGCAATTTTGGTGTTGTGGTGGTGTTGGTGGTTGTGTTGTGTTGGGGTTGTTTTGTTTTTGTTTCTATTTCAGCTTGTGAGGTAGTGGTGGCGACGTGAGGTGGTGGTGTTGTGATGGTGAGATGGTGAAGGCGATTGTGAGATGGTTACAGATCTGACTGCTAATGGTGGTGGTCATTTTTGTTGGTGGTTGTATTGGTGCTACTGCGTGTGGCCACTATTTGAGGTGACGGTAGTGATGACTGGTGGTGGATTGTGGTGCTGGTTTGTGGTGATCATTTGTGAACAAATACCGGGTAGGTTTTGGTAACCGATTGTGACCGTTTGTGATCAATTGTGACCGATTGTAACCGTTTGTGACTGGTTAATTGTGACTCGTTATGACCAATTGTGACCAATTATGATCGATTGTGACTCGAAATTCTAAAAAAAATTTAGAAGTTGGGAATGGGTGGATGGGGTGGGTAAGTTGAAATCGCCGGAGTGGCTGTCGGAACAGTCGTCGGAGTGGCGTCGAAACAGTCTGATCCAGATCACGATTTGACTACCGGGTAGTTCATTGTGACCAATTGTAACCGTTTTGTGGCCGATTGTGACCGTTTGTGACTGATTAATTGTGACTCATTGAGACCAATTGTGACCGTTTGTGGCCGATTGTGACCAATCCATGGGTTGAAGGTGTGATTTTCAATTTTCTGAAAATTTTGAAATCGCCGGAACGGTCGCCGGAGAAGTCGCCGGAGCAGTGGCCGGACCGATGCTGAAGATGGAGGGAGGTGGTGTAGTGAGGAGATGGGGTGGGTGAGGTGTCATGGGGTGGTGTAAATAATTAATATATATTATATTATAATTTAATATTTAATATATTATAATTTAATATTTAATAAATTTATTTAGCACCTGATTTTTGAAATATTTTAAAAAGTTTGTTATTTATGAAATGTGAACTTTAAAAATAGGAACTATGTATTGTTCCCTTTTAAAAGAGAAGTAGGGTATTTATAAAAATTGACAATGAATTGAACTAATGAGTTTGTATTAAAAATTGCTTTCAAGTATATTAGTTAACAATACTAAATCGAACAGTTAAACCATCTGATTTTTTATTTTATTTTATTTAACTTTTTGCATGATGAAATTATAAAAGTTCAAATAGTCAATTATAGTGGCCTGACTAGAAATTGTGACTGAGGATGTAATTTATTTTATGCATATATATTATAATGAATTGAGTTAGACATCGTTTGTCTAGATATTTGCCAAGGAAGTATACATTAAAAAAATATACAATCAGTGATTCTCAGTCATACATTGAACATATGAAATATTTCTATGTTTGTTTGTGATATTGTTGTACTTCCTCGAATTTATAATTATATCTATAGTATATTGATATAGTAATTGCGTAGTAATTCTCAACGCTATCAAAAAAATCGGAAGATTATAAAAAATGAGTTATCGGAAATAGAGAAAAAAAATTTGATTGTGAACGACGACGTATTTTTGACTATTGTATCATTTTCTCCTAATCCAAAACTATAAATATAGTTGTGATGGCTAGAAGTTTTGAATGAAGGAATGCAAACGTTAGTACTTTAATTATGGCTCCGTGGCACAATTTTTACTTAGATTTTGGAATGGGATTTTATTCAACAACGAAACTATAAATATAAACCGCACTCTTGGACTTTGCGAGCATTTGACGTTGGACTACATCATAGATTATTGGTATTCAACAGAATTTGATGACCTCGATTTTTCAACCCTGGTGCAAGATAATAAGTTGTATTCGGTACAAGGAAACAAGTACTTCATAGAATTAAATCTAGATTATTTGACAATGTTAATGTTCATTATTCTTCCTAATACACAATAATAAAGTATGATCTTGAGAACTTAAATAAGATCTGACTTGAGCAAAGAATACACATATTGGTAACATAATACACTTAACTCAATGAAAACATTATTCAAAGCTTCATATTATAATATTATATATAAGGAAACAAATAAAAGAAAAAAAAAACAATTAAGATTTGTTCATATCAAGTTGCCCCAACTTGATCCCAATTACTATTTAGACCTTGATGGGATCAATAAACAAAGAAATAATATGGGGTTTCAGAACTTTTTGTGGTTGTGTATATCCATCTTCGTTGCCTTTATAAGTGACGTCAATAATACGTTCAAGGTTGAGAATTCGCATTAGAATTTCTCTAGAAGATGAAGTTGGTCGGAGACACTCTTCATTAATATCCTTCCATGCATTTGTAGCCATTTCAAAAAATTTATTGACGGCCTCTTCTTTTGTCACACCGTTCTCCTTCATGTATGATTCGATGCCCGTAGCAATTTGTCCCCTTTCTTTTTCAACCTTCAAAAAGACAAGATTTAGAGACGCAATTAGATAAGAAACATAGAGTTGCTTGAAGAATTAGTATTCTTTATAAACAACTTTAAATTCATTACATACCTCATAGGTAGCAATGTCATCGATGAGTCGACATATTATGAGGCTAGAAACAAGCATTTTTGGCTTATTACTTAGCCATTCAAATTGTTCCTTGGTGACAGATTTCATCCCCAACAAGGATGTTGTTGTATGATAAACGTAAGTGCACGTGATCAAGGCATTGCTCATGTACTCAGAAAATGGCGGTAAGTATCCTTCAATGAACCACTTGGCTTCCACATAGTAAGTCCTCACAAGTTCTTTCAACTGTATAAAAATTAGTTGACATTTGCAAAAGTTAACTAGAGAAAACTAAGTACAAAAACATAGTAAGAAGCAAAACATAATATTAAAAGTAATCGTAAAATATAGTACATACTGCTTCTTTTGCATAATAGATTGCATAAGACCTTCCTTCTTTTGATAATTCTTCATCAAATTGCTCATAAAGATTGAGAAGAGCATTGTAAAACGGTTTTATATACTCCGGTAGCCGGTCAATTTCGCTAATATCCCACCTGAATAACAAAAAATCACATTGATTACGATTTTGAATAAACAATTGATTGATTCAAAAACTAATTTGTATTACTACTGTGGATACATTTAAAAGAAAAAAATATGTTTCCATGTACCTTTGAATTGCCTCCGTAAAAACTTCTAGTTCTTCGACTGTACCATAAGCATCATAGGTATCATCTATTATTGACGTCATTGCTATGGTTTTTGTGAGCATGATTCGAGCAACCGAATATTGAGGTTCATGATATACTCCCATAGCCCAGAAAAAACATTCTACCGCTCTGTCTCTAGCATACGGAAGTATAGACACAAGGTCCAATTCCTTCCACCACCTGTGGTGTAAATCAAATAGTTTTATTTAAGTAATTCCGTTCCCTATCGCTTGTGTATAAGTGTAAAGAGAGTCATCCTTTCACTTTTTGAACAAAAAAAATTACCTCGAGACCTCATAGAGCTCCTGTTTATGCAGCATTTGCAATGAATTATAGTCTAATTTAGCAAACCTCAGCAGCACTTCATTCTTGGATTCATCTTCTTGGTAGATGGAAATAAAATTATGAGCCTCAATTCTCGGATTGCCAAAATGGATGCATTGCACAAGGGCATGAGCTATTTGTTTCCCAAGGGGTGAGGTTAAATTTGGTGTCATGGATTTGAGGTTATCTGTTGAGAAAGCAAGAGCATCTTCCAGTATATCTTCTCCATGAACTCTTAAATATGCAGCCTCGTATAGGCTCAGCAAGCCCCTTGCATCACTCTTAATAGTCTCTTTGAATTTTCCATTCTCGTCTACGAATTTGTCAAACACACGGCAAGATAGACGATAGCCATGTTGTCTGTATAAACGAAAATGAAGTGCAACAGTGTACAAGTCATAGGCTTCATCTGCATAATTTGAGTTGAGATTAAAAAAACGTTCTAGTAGTTCTTCAATGTCATCTTCAAGGTGATATGATACGCCCAAGCGCTCAAGTGTTTCAATCAAATTCATCGTCTCTATCATGTCTTTTCCGGGAGCTTTCAGCATGCTTCTCACTTCATCCTTTAACCCTTCAATCTCCTTTGCATATTTTTCTGCTAACTGTATGATTTCACAACCGGAACATGTTATAAGCCAACCTTGGAGAGAAATTCTGCTAACAATATTTCTGCTAACTGTATGATTTCACAAACACACAAATATATAAAATAAAGGGATCAATACCTCGGAATCAAAAGCGAAATTAATGAATTGTTCGCCCCATAAGCTGGGAGAGAAATTTGCGACTGGTCGAACAATCTTTTTTTCGCAGTTGGTAGCATTTTCAACAAGAGCCGAGGCCATTCTAGTTATCTTCTGGTATGGAGAAAAAGAAGAAGAATAAGAAGTATTGTATGGTGCAGTTTATGTTGAAAATAAACTGTTGCTGAAATTTATGCTGGTGATCAAATGCTTAAGAGTTAACTCTGAAATTGATGCTGGTGATCAAATGCTTAAGAGTTGCCGCTATTTATATAGTAGAAATGAATGGGGTAAGTGGGCTACCAGACATTTTTTATTGAATGCTAGGTTGTCATTCTTGACTCCATAAGTACAGTATTGATTGGCATCTTAATTATTCTCATTTTTTCTCTCTCTAATATCTTTAAAGTCTTAGTCAGTAAAGGTTACTATATAAAATTTATAATAATGTAAAGGAAAATGAACCTGTGAAATTGTGGATTGAGAAAATGAATTGAAGCCGCATTGAATAATCTCGCACCATGTCTCTGTGCTACATTTGGAATAAGTGCTTTACCACTACACCAATATGAACCATGTTTCTTACTTGTGGATCTTGATTTTGGCAGCAATTGGTGGGTGACATAGGATTTTGCCAATTTATACGAGGAATAGTTGATGCATCGCTGATTAAACTAATCTTTAAAATAAATCATATTTACTTTCAAACACTATTCAAAATGGTATAGTTGTTTATTTTTTGAAGAAAGACTTTTGATATTGAATTTAAATGACTTTCGCTGTTACGTCCTTTAATGGTATCGAATTCATTCTGAGGATGATTATATTAAAAAAAAAAAATAAAGAAAGAAAATTAACTCTTATTAATGCATGAACAAGGTGCAAAATAAGAAATAGGCATACACTCCACCTAATGACACTCCACCAGCACATGAAGTTAACGGATGGGTCACATGCTCATGTCTCTTTATATTATAAATTATAATTATAATGTAAATTTTATATAGTAACCTTTATTGACTAAGCCTAAAAAATATTAGACAAAGATAAACAAAGATAATGTTGAGACGCTAGTCTATACTTGGTAGTCAAGAATGACCACCTTAAAAATATTATAGTCGCCACCTTACCCCATTCATCTCAGAAGAAAATGAGACAAATGGCCGATGTTGAGAAGTCTCACCACACATGATTCATGGGAGGGTGAATTGTATTTATATTGAATGTATACAATTGTTTGTGTATTACAAGGGAAATAAATAAATACATTTGCTTTATAAGGAAACGATTATTAAATTACAGGAATGAAATTAGCTGCATGAGCTGTCGCATGACTCTGCTCAACGCATGACTCTTGCTAAACTCTTGGCTGCTATACATGGCATGTATCTTTGCATGAGGTGTCCCATGATTTTGTTTTTTCCTGAGTGAAATCAGCTCGACCGTTGCCTGTGTTAGAATATGCAACAAAAACATCACACGGATCATGATCCAACCCCAAGTTCATCCTGCTCGTCCATCTTCTCCAGCACATGCTTCCAGCTGTGATTTAGTTATCATATTAGTTAGTTAGTTAGTTTAGTTGATAGATTAGTTAGCCATTTTACTCTATAAATAAAGCTCTTGTATGCATTGTAATTCTCAAGTTGAATGAATACAATTTCATCTTCTTCCCTGCCTATTCCAGCAGGTTTATCCTCTTTTATTTTTGATAGCCTGGCTGCTTCACAATTGCAGTTTCCATATTTGGTTTATAATTATTCGAATCTTATACGTTATCAATCTCTAGTATAAATAGCGATAAATCTTTAGTATTTGATCACCAGCATCAACTTCAGCTACAGTTCATAAATTTCAAAATTAACTGCACCATACAATATTTCTTATTATTCTTCTTCTTCTATGTACTAGAAGAGAATCAAAATAGCCTCGGCTCATGTTGAAAATGCTACCAACTACGAAAAGGGGATTGTCCGTCTAGTCGCAAACTTCTCTCCCAGCTTATGGGGAGAACAGTAACAATTTTATTTTTGATTATGAGGTATTGATTCATTTATTTCTTCCAATGGCTTTTATATATTTGTGGTGGGTTTGTGTGCGTATTAAGAATTTCCTGGATTTAGTAACATTTTCAAGCATGTAATGTTTGAAAAAGTCCTTAACAAGATCTGCAAAAAAAAAAATGTGTTGTTTTAAGTTACATCAATTACAAATGAAGTAAATGAACAAAAAGTTACTTTTTGGAAATATACCAAGGTTGGCTTATAACATGTTACAATTATGAAATCGAACAGTTAGCACAAAAATATGCAAAGAAGATTGAAGGGTTAAAGAATGGAGTGAGAAGCATGCTGAAAGGTAGTGAAAAATATATGATAGAGACGATGAATTTGATTGAAACACTTGAGTGCTTGGACGTATCATATCACTTTGAAGAACTACTAGAACGTAGGGATGGCAACGGGGCGGGCCACTCCTACCTTGCCCAGCCACTCCCACGCTTTGTCCCGCCCTTACCCCGCCCAGCCTTATTTATCATGAAATCAAAAATCAGGCCCCAAGTTTTAAAATTACAAAAATCAGTTTTTCCATGAATTAATTAATTATATTTCACAATTATTATATTAAATTAAATATTAAACAGTAATATAATATAATTAACCCACCCCACCCTACCTCACTGCTCCGGCGACTACTACGGTGGTTGGCGACCACTCCGGCGACTGTTCTCCGGTCACTTATCAAAAATTTTGTAGGTCACAAATTATTTCGAGATCACAGATAAAAAAATTTGTAGGTCACAATTTTATTATCGGTCACAGATCAAAAATTTTGTAGGTCACGGATTATTTCGAGATCACAGATAAAAAATTTTGTAGGTCACAAATTTTTTTATCGGTCACAGATCAAAAATTTTGTAGGTCACAGATCAAAAAATTATATGTCACAGGTCACGTATTTTCAAATTTATTGGTCACAGATTCTTTTTTTAGTTACAAATTATCAATTTTAAAGTCACAGTTCAATAGCTAGGTCACAGACACCAAAAAGAACCACCACCGTTGACCCCGCTACAACAATAAAAAAAAACGACAACCACCACACGGATCACCATCACAACCACACGATCGCCACCACAGATCCACCACCACCGCCCCAAAACATACATGATTCTATGAACATGTACAATATTCAACAACATAGAAAAGTTAAAACCATTTGACACTAAGTCAAAACACGAGAATCCCATAAGCAAAACACAAAAGTAAATGTTTTGACATCAAAAGACAGAACAATAAAATCGTCAACTGTTGTTAAACCAAGATCAAAATTCAATCAAAGATTGACTTATAGAAACCCACCAATTCATTGCCCTACTCAATAGCAGCATCATGACCTTTTCTTGCTTGGCCCTCTCTTCTACAGCTGTTATCCCATAGATGCGCTTCATATCTTCCTGTCCATTTGTGTCTGTATCAGTAAAAAAATAATTATCAGTAAAATATATTTCTTCAATATATATATAATGATACCTTGTGACGCCTCTGTAAATGGAAGTTTTCTGACCAAAAGTATCAGTAACTCTTTTGCAATACCTCTCCGAGTCAACACAAACAATGGCTTTATTATTATTATTATCAGAGCATTGTGCATTGTTACTAACACACAGGCTGTTACCTGGGTGGCTTCCATATAATACACAAATCTTCTTGAACGATAGAGAGAAACGAGAGAAGCATAAGATATAGAGAGAGAACAGGGGAGGATCACACAACTTCCTCGTCGTGGCTGCAGCGACAACTCTAGACCGGTCACCACTCATCGCCGCGGTTGCCGATGGGTAATGAAGGGAGAGAGGGGACATGTAGAGAGAGAATGAGTTTGGGGAAAATGAGGTGGGGGACGAGATTGATAAATTAGGATTTTAATATAGTACCTGATTTTTGCAAAAATAAACTTCAAACCTGATTTTTTAAAAGGTATACCTGATTTTTAGAAAGATCAAAATAAATCTCTGGTTTTATGTAATTACCACTTTTTAAGATACCATTTTCATAAATCCAAAATCAACTTTAATAATACATAAATTAGGTTTTTTAAATTAATTTTTATTTAAATCAATTCTACACAATTTCAAACCCTAATTATTTCATTTTTTCTTACATCTCTCTCTCCTGCCGACTCATTTTCTCTCCCCCCTCTCTCTCCCACCGGCACCACCCCACCGGAACCACCACCACCACCACCACTGGATTTCATTATTCACGCATTTTCAGATCTAGCTTCATTATTTCGAAAAGAGGAAAGCGTGCATTCAACAAGAAGACAAGGTTGAAGAAGATGAAAAGTGTCCGCGTGTCGCCAGTTAGCCGGAGAAACCCAGATGATTTTTCGACGAATGAGCGGTCAAATTCCTTTGTGGGTACAGAGGAGTACATCGCACCGGAGATTATACGTGGCGACGTCCATGAATTCGCCATCGATAGGTGGGCTCTTGGTGTGCTTTGCTATGAAATGCTATATGGAACGACTCCATTTAAGGGTAAGAACAGAATAGAAACATTTCAGAAAATACTATTAAGCCGGTCAGAATTCTTCGGCAAGCCAAATCCATTAACGGACTTGATTCGAAAGTTGTTGGAAAAAGGACCCCACGCGCCGCCTCGGGTATTGGAGAGGCGCCTGCGAGATTAAGGAACACGAGTTCTTTCATGACTTGAGGTGGGATTTACTAAATGAAGTCGTACGACGGCGAAGCGTGACGGTCTAGATGGTGTGTGACCAATAAAAAATAAATTGTGACCAATAAATATTGTGTGACATATCAATAAAAGTAATATGTGACCTATAATTTGATATTTTGTGACCATAAAATAAGTTGTATGACTTATAAATTTCGTGATTTGTGACCGATGAATAAAGTGTGACTTCTAAATTTTTAATTTGTGATCGATAAACTAACTATGACCTTTAAATTTTTTGAATTGGGATCTTAAAATTTTTGAATTGTGATCAAATTTCATATATCTGTGACCTTTATATATTTATTAATTAAATATATAATTAATTAATTAAATCATAAATAAATTTTAATGAAAACCTGATTTTTGAAAGTTAAAACCTATATCCTTAATTTTGAAATAGTGTTTACTAAAAATATGATTTATGTATTGTTCCCAAAATAATATCAGTGACAATAGCCCATTTTTTGCATTTCCTTACGAGAAAATTTCATATATAAGAGATAAATATGACTTGTTTCAAAACTAAGAAACAATGTTTAATTAATTAGATATTAATTAAATTTTATTTACAAAAATCAAATATTAATTAAATTTTATTTACAAAATAATTAATTAATTATATATATTATTAATTAAATATATTAAGATCACAATTATATATTATTTGGTCACAAATTATTTCTCGATCACGAATCAAAAATTTTATAGGTTACAAATTATTTCACGATCACATGTAAAAAAATTTATTGGTCACAATTTATTCATCGTCACAAATCAAAAAATTTATATGTTACAATTTATTTATCAGTCACAAATCAAAAATTTTATAAGTCACAACTCAAACTTTTAAGTCGCATATTACTTATTAGTCATAAGTTATCAATCATAAAATATTTATTGGCCACAAATACTTTTAATCCCACCACCTACCCCAACCCAACTTCAATCCACCATGGCACCAATTGAAAAGCATCACCACCTCACAATTATAGATAGCGCCGCCACCACCACCACCACCACAACTACTAACAAACCACAATTGCCACCACCACCACCACCATTTGCGACAACGACCACTACCACATCATTAGAACCGCCATTCCACCACCACCACCACCACCACTACCAACATCAAACACCACAACAAAACCAATCAAAATCACTACACAGCCACCACAAAAAAGATCTAGAATCACACAAAAGCCATATCCAAAATAATGCTATGACATCATCGTCGTTACTTGAGCAAAGACTAGACCAGATCCAAAATATGGCGATGGCACCATCCTAAGACTACATAGAAAACAGTCAAATAATAATTCTCCGTGGATCTTTGCCGCGCTCCGCTTTCTTTCTTCACTCTTACCTACGTTTTAGCCATTTTCTTCCACTTTGACCTTGGTCACAAATGCTCATTCGTGGATTTTGCTCTGCTACAACAGTGTCACTCATGCTTCATCGTGGATTTCGCTCCGTTGCAATAGCATCGAGTGATGCCATTGTGAGCGTCGTGCACTGCTCTCTAAGTGGTGTCGTGCTAACAGTGGTGGGAGCGTTGCGCCATCGATGGTAGGATGTAAAAAGAAACAAGAGAGAATAGAAATTTAGAGAGATGGGAGAGTGTAGAGATGATCGGGGTTTGGATGGGTGGATAGGATATGAATGGATATATAAATTAATTTATAATATTTTATATTAATATTAAAATGTGGAATTATAATATTATTTTTGAATAATTAAACCTTAAATCTATTTTTTGAATTATAATCTTTGTAATTTTCACTTTGATTATAAAGCCACATAAAGCTCAACTAAAAGCCAATCTTCGTGTAATTCATATGTTCACAGTTCATATCCAATTATATATAATCGTGCTACATGAAGAAGGTAGGTGACGTATTTTTTTGGGGTACTTACAAAAATACCCTTAAAATTAGAGGTGTTTTGAAAAATCATATGAAAGGTTTTTAGGAAGTAAAAAATACTGTGTAAAATGAAAAAGTGACACAATGTCACTTTTTTTTATAAAAATTGTCACTTTTTTACTTTTTAAAAAAAAGTGACACAAACTCAAAAAAAGTGACAAAATTCAAAAAAAGTGACACACACTCGAAAAGTGATACAAACTAAAAAAGTGACAAATACTTAAAAAAATGACAAAATACCAATCAAAAAGTGATAAATATTAAAAAAGTAACAAAAACTTGAAAGGTGACAAAAAAGTGACACAATGTCACTTTTGAAAGTTTAGTATCACTTTTTAATTAAAAAAGTGACATACAATGTCACTTTTATTAAAAAATTCTGTTTTTCACTAAAAAAAAAGGTAATAGAACTTTCAAGAATGTGATTGATAAAAAAATGACAAACATTTAAAAAGTAAAGAAATTTAAAAAGTTACACAAATTCAAAAAAGTGACACATTAAAAAAAATGATAGAAAATAAAAAAGTGATATAAATTAAAAAAATGACAAAACATCGTTCAAAACCTTAAAATATATCATTTTATATAAATTCAATGTGAACTACAACTGAAAATGTCCAACAACTACTTGCATAAAATTGATTCAATGCAAAAAAGCACGCCGTTTTGTAGTGTCAAATCCCAAACTTGAATCAGCCATGGAGGAATGGAAGGAGCTGTATCGTCGTGCATCTTCTGCCAAATCGCCCGCTCTACCACCTCAACCACTCTTCTCCACAACACAAGGATGATAGGGTCATTGCTTTTCAAGATAGAAATCCATCTGCATTCAAGCATTACTTGGTATTCCAATAGACCACATTCCAACAGTCAAAGACCTTCAACGGAGTTCCAAAGACTTTTTATTAGTCGGCCACATGCTAAATGTGGGCAAAAATCTAGTGCAAAGAGATGCGACTCAAGCCAAGAGATACAGGTTTTGTTTTCATCAGCCTCCATTAAACAGTGTCAATCATCTACAGATTCTACATCTCCATCTTTAGGTAACTATCTTTTATTCTGAGAATAAGGCGAGTCCTTTATCCTCTCTGCTGAACCAGTCTTGTGAATTTGAAATCCTCTATAGAAGTACGTCTATCCTACTTGGGTGAACAAACTAAAACTGAATTCTCTTCATTTGTAATCTTACATTAGAGGGACCAATTGATCCAAAAATCAAACCATCTTCAAATTCTACTAAATTTTTCCCACTAAATCTCAGTCCCTCTCAAAAGTACCACAATGGATAACGACAACCTGGGTTCCTTCTGCTACAAATCCAACATCAGAGGCTCAAACAACTGAAGAAATGAAATACCCAAACTCTCAAACGAATCCTTGAGCGAATCTTGCTTCAAATGCAATTTAAAATAAAGAAGTAGCTTAAGCTCTACCTGCTTCTCAGAAATTTGATCCCCAAGTGACTTCCAGTCTTCATCAAGCTTCTCAGAAATCTCGACATCACGACCACAACCACGCTCCACCACTGCCACCATTTTCACCACAACAACCCGATGTCGATGCCTCAGCAACCACCTTCGTGTGAGTCCCACCGTCTAAACCTTCCTCCAATTTCAAGTAATCCCCAACCCCGAACTACTCTTCAGCAGCGTCGTAAATCATTACCACCGAATCAAATTCCAGGTTTTCTACACCAAATCAAATTTTTTTCACCAAAACGTAAAATTATTTCCCCAGAAAAACAAAACTGAAGAAAATGAGTACAATTACAACCGCACTAATTGAGGGGTTTTCAGGTTATCAAAATAACCGCATAAATTTAACCCTTAAATTCTTTATTTTCCTTTTACTTTAACAAATCCCTACGGATTTCTGCAAGAAATGGCGTAGGAAGTAACGCGTGAATTGTGTATGTATATGGTGTGTACTGAGGGTATATTGAAAAGAAGATTGAAGGCAATTCAAATAAAAAGAGAAATCTTGCACGAGTACTATTATTCATTAGCAATTGGGAGCGTGAAAATAGCAGGTTTCAATTTTCAAATCGTAATGGAAGTTTTCACAGGAGTGTTTTTATTTAATTTATTACATGTAATGACGTAAATTTCAAAATTTCAAATTGGAGGAAGTATTTTTCAACTTCTTCGTATTTGGGCCGTATGGGGCCTAATTTTCCCTATTTTTTAAAGAGACACGTATCATTATTTTATGAGAAAATTACCTAAAACCAGGTATTTAAGTTACCAAATTCAAAAATCAGGTGCAGTGTTTATTTTATCAAAAATTAGGTGTTAATTAAAACCTAATTAAACTTGATTTTCCATCCCATATCTCAGTTGTCTTTTCCCAAGCCCAGTTCCACCCCCTCTATCTCGTCTATCTCTTCTTTCTCGGCCTTCCTCGCGCCGTCACCGGAGACCACAGACGCTGCTATGTCTAAATGCTTCAGCTTAACTGCATCAAGAAATTGCAGCCTCAGATCCGGCTTTACCAATTTGGTCCTCCGATTGACTGTCAATGACCTAGGTGATGGTACTGTAATGTACTGTTGTGCACCCAAAATCGAAACCGTTTCTCTCCTACTTGACCATTACCAGTGCAACGCCAAAAATGGTGTCATCTGCTGAAAGAAGAAGTGTTTGGAGCCATCAAGGGGAAGGAAAATCGGACTGTCCATAAGCTGTTCGACGGAAGGTCTCAATTCATCCCTCACAACACGTCTACTTCCCTCTTCCTCTCTCAGATCCAAACACTAATTTTTTTAAAAAATTCAAATCTCGTTTTCACTAATTGAAAAATTTAAATATAATTTCTCAAGCTGAGATGGCGGCAGCCGCGACGATGGTGAGCTCGCCGGGAGGTTTATTGGCGATGCTGAACGAGACTCACCCGGCGCTTAAGTTACACGTGCTTTCAAATCTCAATGCCTTTGTTGATTACTTCTGGTCCGAGATCTTCACCTCCGTACCCATAATAGAAAGTTTATATGAAGATGAAGAGTTTGACAAAAGACAACTAGCAGCATTACTTGTTTCGAAGGTTTTTTATTATCTGGGTGAACTTAATGATTCCTTATCCTATGCCCTTGCTAAAGCAATAGATGAATATGCCAATTTCAAGACTAAGGCCGCTGAAGGGAATGACGAATCTGTGGTGGTGGATCCTAGATTAGAGGCAATTGTTGAGAGAATGCTTGATAAATGTATATTAGATGGGGTTGTTTCCGGTGATTAGAGTCTGACTTGATCATTTTTTGGCTATGGTTGTGGCCTGATGGCTGTGGTGGTTTCCGGCAGTGGTTTTGTCAATTGTTGTTGAAGTTCTGCAAGGGCATGATCATGGCAATTTTCTGTTCCTTCCCAAGTCTTTAAATCCAACACAGTTATTGATTTGAGGTTTTGATGATTTAGTTTGGACTTGAACCACAGCAGGGATCAAATGAAGAGAGAGCAACTGTGGCATATAGAGAATAGTGAAGTTTCAGATGTTGATGAGACTGAATTGTGCATTGGACCAGAAACCAGAAATAAGTGTAATTCTCTGCAGAAATGATAAGATAATTCTAATGTCAAAAGTAAATTGTTCTCAAATCCATAGAAACGATTGGTTGTTTGATAAGGTGGGTTATCGAACACGAAATGGTATTAGAAGAAAAAAATGAAATTAATATCGCAAATAATTTGGTTCATTGTGACTAACTATTAAAATGTAACCTTAAAATTCTAATTGGAGGTGATGGTGGTGATGACAGGTGGTGGATTGTGGTGCTAGTCCGTGGTGTGAGCGAATTTGTTCGTTGTGACCATTTGTGACCAAATTTGTGTGTACTGTGACTAATTGTGACCAGTTTTTTGTTAATTGTGACTGAATGTGACTTGAATATGATCAAGTCGCAATTAACACAAAATTGGTCACAAACAGTCACACTGAACACAAATTTGGTCACAGTTGATCACATTGAAGGCTGCAACCGAAGTTGGTGGTGTTGGCGAACGTTTCTGATCCAGATCGCGATTTGACTACCGGGTAGTTCATTGTGACTGTTTGTGACCGATTGTGACCGTTTGTGGCCGATTAATTGTGACTCGTTGAGACCGATTGTGACCGTTTGTGGCCGATTGTGACCAATCCATGGGTTGGGGGTGTGATTTTCAATTTTCTGAAAATTTTGAAATCGTCGGAACGTTCGTGGGAGCAGTGGCCGGACCGGTGCCCGAGATGGAGGAAAGTGGTGTAGTGAGGAGATGGGGTGGGCGAGGTTTCATGGGGTGGTGTAAATAATTAATATATATTATATTATAATTTAATATTTAATAAATTTATTTAGCACCTGATTTTTGAAATATTTTAAGAAGTTTGTTATTTATGAAATGTGAACTTTAAAAATAGGAACTATGTATTGTTCCCTTATTTTATCAATCATCAGATAGAAAAAAAAAAAAACAATCTTATTGTATATTCAGGGTTTACATATGACTTATCGAATTTACATTTGACACAATCTCACTGACATCTTTCACACCTCACACATTTAGAGAGTTTTTGGTGGAGATTAAAATTAGATTTTTAATAAATTGTAATAGAAGTTTTTGATATGTGTGGTTGAAAAATTTATGGAACATTTAAAAGATATAGTTAATATTGATTGTTTGACTTTGACTTGGATAAAAATCAGATTTTAATCCGAACCAAATAGGGGCTTAATCTAATCATCACACCCTTGTCACGTCGCTCATGTGTCAACAAGGGTATAACTTAAATGTACAAATAACATGATCCAAAAAAAATCCGTTGGCAGCACCTGTGAAGGCCTATCAGTTAACCATGTGCTAGCATAGGCCTTCTTTAAGTACAGTAATGGTACAGATAAGGGTGTCAACGAGTGGAGTCGAAACTCAAGCTTGGCTCGAGTAAAAATTGTTTGAACTTTATTTTGCCCAAACCGAGCTGAGCTTTTGTTCGATCAAAAATTTTAAATTCGACCCGAACTTTCGGCTCGGCCCAACTCGATTTTATTATTATTATTTTTTAAATACTCAAACATAGCTAAATTATTATTTTTTTAGCTTTTTTTTTTAAACATGGTTGAGTTGGCTTGGCTCGTCTGGACCGAAAATGACTCGAGCCCCAAAATGAGGGCTCGGCCCGAGCTGCGAACCGGCTAGACTCGGACTTTTCCGGGCCGGGCGGCTGGACTCGCCTTTTTGCCCTCCCTAGTCACACGTCACCAATTCGCCTAAACGGCTTCCGTAATTGGTCCAGTGGGACCAAGGTGAATTCCATTAGGGTTTTGGGTTTTAGCATTCAATTGTCTGTAAGCAATTCCTTCTTCGCACGAAACAGACGATGAAGGTGAAAGTGATATCGCGCTCCACAGATGAATTCACACGCGAACGAAGCCAAGATCTCCAGGTACAGAACCATTCTCTCCGTTTTAATTTCATATATTTCTTTAACACACGATTGAATTTAAATCTTTGATTTTACCAGAGGGTTTTTCGTAATTTTGACCCAAATCTTCGATCTCAAGAGAAGGCGGTCGAGTATGTTCGCGCTCTTAATGCAGCTAAATTGGATAAGGTACATATTCAATTAAATATCTGAGAATTTAAGTTCTGTGTTATACAAAGTTTTTACGTTCTTCTTTTGTAAGATTTTTGCTCGGCCATTTATTGGAGCAATGGATGGGCACATTGATGCAGTCTCGTGTATGGCAAAAAACCCGAGTCACTTGAAGGGAATATTTTCTGGTTCTATGGATGGAGGTATAATTTTCTTTTTATTTTTTTATTTAACTGTCCCTTTTAGCTCAAATTGGATAAACTAAATTGCTATGACAGTTTGGAAGTTGAAGTTGATGTTGACTTAAACTGGCAATTATGAATTATGTTCAATGGATTTTGTTGAAGTTTCGTGTTACATAAACCATTTAGTGGCATTTTAAAGTACGTGAAAGTTGAAAAGTTTTTCTTTTTCGCAGATATTCGGCTTTGGGATTTGGCTAGCAGGTATTGATTTGCAAGTTACATATTTTGGGATTTAGTTAGCTAAACTATGAAAATTCATTTGAATTGTTTTATGCATTAGTTGAAAACTTCAGTTAAAGTATTACCAACAGCAGTATAATCCAATATCCCTTTTAAAAAAGACTGATAACGGTATATGCCTTTTTACTTGAAGTAAAACATGATAACGTGTACAGAATATCTGTAAGAATTTTGGAGGGGAAGAAAACTAAATATAGTTTAGTCGCAGATACATCGTGTTCTAATATTGGCGACATTTTTTCCTGAAATATTATACTCAATTTATCAAAATAGGCGGACAGTTTGTCAGTTTCCTGGTCACCAAGGCTCAGTACGGGGTCTGACAGTATCTACAGATGGTCGCGTTCTTGTATCATGTGGGACTGATTCCACGTAAGACCAAACTTCTCTGGAAGATTTTTAATTGGTCTTTATGTAAAATCATTGTTGGAATAATAAGAATGAATTCTGATGATATCTTCATTCAATCTTGATCTTTTAGTGTCCGGCTCTGGAATGTTCCTGTTTCTTCTATTATGGAGTCTGATGACTCATTTGATAACTCAGCCAAGGTTAGTGATTCTTGCATTCATTCTATTAACTTTGCCATGCATAGAGACCAATAATATCCAATTTGACTGAAGAACCTTCGTTTTTTGGTTCCCACAGCCACTAGCAGTCTATGTTTGGAAGAATGCATTCTGGTAAAGTTTTTCTGCTATTGCCTGAACATGTAAACTGAATTTTGTATCACATCGTTGTCAACAATATTATTTTAGTTATATTTATGCAACTTCCTGATTATAATCGCTTTACATCTTTACTTTATCTTTATGTTATTCTTTCAGGGCTGTTGATCACCAATGGGATGGAGATCTCTTTGCTACAGCTGGAGCTCAAGTAGATGTATGGGACCACAACAGGTTTTATTTGATTTATATTGACTTCATTGTTTCATGATAGAGATGCTTCAGTTTCTAACATTTCGCGTGTCTCTCTTCAAACAGGTCTCAGCCTGTCAGCAGTTTTGAATGGGGGAAAGATACTGCTATATCTATTCGGTTTAATCCAGGAGAGCCTAATATATTGGCGACATCAGCTAGGTCGGCACTATATAATTATATTAAGATTAGGTTAATTATTCCTGTTGATATGTTTAAAAGATTGGTCATGCAACTGTTGGATTGAGAGTATAGATGTACCTTATGATTTATCTGTTGCTACTGCACCATTGAGTTCTTTCATATGCCCATTAATTTTGTATCTGTTGTTTTTCACTAAATGATACAAAAAGCTAGAAGCATGTTAGATTTTTGCAATTTCACCAATTTGCTTCATCTTAAACATGTTTTTGCTTTGATGAAATTTTGTTCATAACTTTATTTTGTTTTAATAAGATATGAACCTCAACATTTATATTAAATGAAGTTGTGTCACGTGTTGATTACGAGGTGTAATGAGACAGCTAGTTGCATTAGGAACCTAGTAAAGGAATTAAGCGGTCTAAGGTAGAAGTCTATTTAATAAAGAAACATGGTGGTGGAACGACTAGATTTAAGTGGGTAAGGTAAAAAAAGAATTGCTATAAGAACATAGCAAAATCTGAAAATATGGAAGAGTTTTAGCAGTATAAGCTAGCCAAAAGAAGCCAAGATGATTTTGGGAGTGATGGGCGTGTACAGGAAGATGTATAGTCATATTGGAATCAAGGATGTGGAGGAAGTTGTTGTCTTGGTGCAGGAAAAGGAGTAGAGATCTAAGAACTAAGTTGAGCATTGTAAGCATGAAAACCAAATTATTTTGTTTTATAACAGTAGGATCATGTAAAGACAAGAATAATAGACAACTTTTTCAAATAAAGACATTTGGGAATTTAGGGTTCACTGATACTTTATTTAATAATTAACTATACCAAACATGTATATTAGGTCTGTACATTATACTTATTCTCTCTCGCTGCAACTCCTTTTTCTCACTCTTAATTTTATTGCAGTGACCGGAGCATAACAATATATGATTTAAGATTGTCATCTCCGGCAAGAAAGATTATCATGAGGGTGAGTGTAATGATTTTCTATTCGATAAGATTTGAAGGAGCCTTGTATTTTAGGTGCAATATGTCATATTCTACAACATCACTAAGGTATATTTTTGTTAAGAACTACAATTATTATTGCCATGCCAATCTTTGAGCATATTCTGTTAGCATTAAATAATTCTGAGTATTTTTTGCTATTTTGCAATAGAAATTCTGTCGAGAAAGGAACTGATGCTATTGATTAGAAGCTCAGAAAGAGAGAAATTTATAGATGGATCGATTGAAATTTGGTCTGTCTTCTTGTGTAGCTTCGGGTGGATTGGAGAGTTTCGCTTACTCCTTTATCCTTTCAGAGTCTTGATTAATCTGTTTTGATAGAAGCTTGTCCAGTTGTCCTGTATTATGGGCCTATCTGGCAAATCTAGTATGGCATCATGTTGTTTGGTCACAAGTATGGTATATTTAAGTTATGTATATGTGGTTCATATAAGGAACTAGAGATTTCATCAAGAAGTCTCTCGACATCGGATGATAAGGAGACACCATGCTAATAAGATTAGTAAACAAATATTATAATGCTCTCAGGATGATCTACTTAAATATGGAAGAAATAAAACAATGCATTTTCAAGAAAGAAATATATAATATTAGTCAAAATAACATAGTAAAAGACCCATTATATTACTTCGTGCATTTATCTTACTCGTAGTTTAATAGTTATGACTTGCATAAGGTGTTGGAAGAATCCAGCTTTGAAGGACCATGGCCAAATTTTCTTTTACATTGATCATGCCCCAGGCAATGATGTCTACATTTTATCTGTTTCTTTTAGAGGCATTTGGTACTTACAAAGTATGGTTTATCTTTATGTTTCTGATAATTTTGTGGATGCACAGTATGTTTGATCTATGATGTATATAATTATCCTAAGTTGCTTTTTCCTGTCACAGACAAAAACTAATTCTATAGCGTGGAATCCCATGGAGCCAATGAATTTTACAGCTGTAAGCTCCACATTTGGATCTAATTTTTTTTTTCTTCCCCTTTTCTCTTGAATGATCAGTCAAAGCTGAACAATAAACATTTGTCAAACAAATTGAGTGTGTGAACCTTGAGGAGTAACTAAAGGTTCCAAGTCCTTCAGTACATGTGTTAACTAAAGGTTCTCATTCTTGTTTCATGTCTTAATCTTCTAATTTAATTTTTGCTAGTCCGCCAAACTCCTGAAATCTCGTAATAGAAAAAATTGCTTATAAAATTTCTGCATGTTATGATTTTAACTGATTGTTTTGCTTTTGACAAAAATGTAAAAGTTGGTCAGCTGTCAATTCATATGCTTCTCTTCAACTTCAGTTATATAGTCTTCGAAATAGTAAATTCTGGTTTTCCAAGTGTGTATCATATCCATGGTCACTATTTTGATGAATTAACATCTCATAATAATGCAGGCAAATGAAGATTGCAATTGCTACAGCTATGATGCTAGAAAATTGGATGAAGCTAGATGTGTGCACAAAGATCATGTTTCTGCAGTGTACAACAGCAATCTTTCATTTTTTATCCTCGTGATTTTATAGATAGTTGAGTTAGCATCTCTTTGTATATAATTTTATGTGCTAATGTTTCATGACCTCTGTGCAGGATGGATATTGATTACTCACCAACTGGCCGTGAATTTGTATCTGGATCTTATGATAGAACTGTGAGTTCTCTTACGTTTATATGATACTGTCCATTCCCATGACATTGTTACTGTACCTATTGGAGAATATGTTTCCTTGTCTAAGACTGTCAGTGATCTAACTATATTTTGCATCTTCGCAGGTGAGAATATTCCAATATAATGGTGGTCACAGCCGAGAAGTCTATCATACCAAGAGAATGCAAAGGTTTTTAGTGCACTAGAATGTTAATTTTTCTAGTATTTTTTATAATGTGACATTGATGACGAATCGATTATAATGGTGGTCACTGGAATGTGACATTGATGACGAATCAATTATAATTTGAACTCAGATTATGTTTGCTTAATTGGTAATTATTTTTAACAAATTGTATAATATATGATTTTTTTCTCAATTAGATATGTAATGACATTATTTTGTTATCCATATAGAGTATTCTGTGTCAAGTTCAGTTGTGATGCAAGTTATGTCATCTCCGGGAGTGATGACACCAATCTTCGCCTTTGGAAGGCTAAAGCATCAGAGCAATTGGGAGTTGTATGATTCTGTTCCTCTTCATTATTATTATCCTTTTTAATTCACGTCTCTCGTCAAGTTTTGTAGTATATGGTTGGTCCAAGAAAAATGCCGTTTTGGACGTTAAGATCTAGAAAATACACTTATTTAATAATAATAATGGAGCTCTTGCTGATTATTTTGTTGTTTCATGTATATAAACCGAAGATTTCATCCTATTGCATCTGCCTATTTGCTGACTATGTCATTTCTGTTTTTGCAGCTTCTGCCAAGAGAACGTAAAAAGCATGAATATCTGGAGGCTGTCAAGAATCGTTACAAGCATCTTCCTGAGGTTAAGCGCATTGTCAGGTACATAAATTTATTGAATTGTTCATAAGGCAATCTTTACCAGATGTTGAGCCTTTAAGATTTGAATTAGTGTCTGATTTCTCATAAGCTATGGATAAGGAGAAATTGGACATTCTGCCTAATGCGATTAAATCTTCTTGTCAGCTTTAATTTTAAATCTTCGACTTTTTTTTTTTTTTAAATCCGTGGAGTATTTAACCAATGCAACTGTAGCAATTTACTTTTATGTTTTTCAATTAAGTATTTTGATATTACGTCTTGATTAGAAGTTTGAAGGGATTTTCCTCATTTTGCCAATGAAATAATTTTTGTCCCTTGCTTAAGATAAAGCAACATGGGTGGTCCACGTGGCCCAGGGATGTGAACGTTAAGGGTTGTTCAGCCGTTCATACAGCTAAGATGTACTCTGTCTTGATGTTACAGGCACAGGCACTTGCCAAAAGCAATATACAAGGCAGCCTCGCTCAGGCGTATTATGTCTGAAGCTGAAAGAAAGAAAGAAGAGAGGAGGAGAGCTCATAGTGCCCCCGGTAGCATCCCAAAGGAGTCATTGCGTAAAAGAAGAATCATTGAAGAAGTTGAATGAACTTGGTGCAGTTGCATGGATTTACTGCTTGTTCATGCCCTTAAAATTCAAGGGTCTTAAAAGTGCCATGGTTCTAAGCTCGGTAGAGAAAGTGAGGACCGGGTGTGATATCGTGCAGTCTGTTATTCCCGTATAAATGAAGAAGATGAAGATTTCACGCGTGCAACAATTTTCCAGTGACTTGGAAGGTCTTTTTTTTTTTTTTTTTTTTGGTAATATTGGGTTTGAGATAATTAAGACTTTACTCAAAAGAGAGAATTTTTCTTTTTCTAAATTTTGTAAGGTTGGTAAGAAATTGGCAGAAAATTTTAAGTCACATTAATTTTTTTGACATAATTAAAACTTTTCCGGGCTTATATGCAAATATACATAAACATTTTTCCAGTATGCAGACAGTCCAGTATTTAATAGGAAGTACTGGCATAGTGGCATAGATGTGAATCCAAATGGCCACAAAGCATTGGACATTTTGGAACCCGACTCCTACAGATTTGAGCCCGTTTGGTAGAGATTAAAATCGGATTAAAATTGAAAAACTAGTCGTTATTGTTGACTTTTATTAGAGGAGTGAGGTTCAATAACGACTATATTTTCAATTTTAATTGAATTTTAATCGGTACCAAACGGCCTATACTAATAATATTTGTCCATTTAGAAATCTCTTCAGCCTAAAGCCTGCAACTCCATCGATCCTCAAACTAGGCCAATGAATTGGTTAACCAAGAAGCACAACTCCATAATGGTGGTGGCAATTCTGA
The DNA here is from genome assembly GCA_035079005.1 of Fraxinus americana. Classification (NCBI taxonomy): domain Eukaryota; kingdom Viridiplantae; phylum Streptophyta; class Magnoliopsida; order Lamiales; family Oleaceae; genus Fraxinus; species Fraxinus americana. The sequence goes on along the minus strand of CM068706.1, from coordinate 52,717,937 downwards.
TTACAAGAATTTCATTCGTGCAAACACAAAGATTTTGCTACTTATACGTCAAAATTGTACATAAGGGATTATATAATATGATGTGGAGGATTTGGATAGGATGAAAAGTTGATCGTGTTTTAAATTGACAAATGGTAGAGTATCATATGATATTTATATAATCCATTACGTAACCTTGATGTACATGTTGCAATATCTTTTTTTTTTTTATAACCGTGGATGTTCGGGCCAGTTTGCACGCACCTCGACTAATTCCACGAGGCCCTGAAGTTTACGGCCGGGTACTCACCTCAGTGGCCCTGAGGAGACTCGAATACATGTTGCAATATCTCAAACACGATACTCTTTCTTTACTCTCTTAGTATGATGCTGCTCTTAATAAGTGGGCTACCTTTTCGGCAGGTTTGGAGTTTGATGGCGATTACGTGGTTAACAGTAACTTCAATTGCAGTTACTTAAGCAGTATCCATTGATGAGGTTAATACCGTAAAAGGAGAGGTAATCACTGAGCCATGTTATTGAGATTGAACCCATTGTATTGTGTAGTGTGATGGCAATTCACATGATCAAAAGTTGGAAGATATTTTTCATGGAAAAAATTGCCAATTAAACACCACAAAAATAGGAATTTGGATAGAAGAATAATATTTTTCATGAAAAATAAAACAAATCAAACACACTCTTAGTGCTTGTTTGGGTTTTAGTACAATTTCTTAAGTCAAACATTAATTTCAGATATACATTCACAACTATTACATACACATTTCACTCTTATTTGATCCCCATTTTTTTTCAAAATATATTTTTCTCTTTTTTTTTAATCACATTCTTCAATAAAATAATATTACACGTAAATCCAAAACATTTCTTTATTTGTTAACCACACATTCCACATAATCTACTATTTCAAAATGCATTCCACCAAAAAATTGGGTTCAAACATTCATGAAATTTGTTTCGCGCGTTTTCGCTCGCTAACAATTAAAAAGGGAATCAGACGATTGTGTAAGGGACAAACCTCTTGGAACAAAGTCCCAAAAGGGGGCGTTTATGGAATATGAAGATTACAGTTTGGACACGAACAAAATGCCTCCAAGGGGCGTAAGCACACAAGTACAAGGGAATTGATGTAATTAAAATTAATCTAAGAGAAGTAAGTTACATGTTCTCTATTTTGAGAGTGAATTTTGTCGGACTTATCTTCGTTGTCTTCTTCCTTCTTTTATACGGCTTGGGAAGTTTTGATCGTTTAGCAACTGCTTGTAACTACCCATTTCTTTCATCATGGTTGGCTGGCTAAAAACTACCGTGTGCAACTCCTATTACTACGCTCTCTTCATAACTGCTTGCCATCAACTTTCTCAAATCGTGGGGCGTAATTATGATGTGCTCAAACCGTCTTAGATCGTGATTTTGGATAACAACAAACTTTGGTCATTTCTGGGACTTTGGGCGACTCAGCATTCTTGGGCGACAACTGATCTTCTGCTTCGGGCTATTATAGGGTGTTTCATTCGCTCAATATCTGGGCGTCATGCGGGCTTGAGCGACGTCGTACCTTTGTCTTTTTGGGCTTTCATCATATTTAATGATATATCTGGTTGGGCTTTTACCCAGATCTCTCTATCTGGGCTTCTTCTTTTGAGATATTTCCTCTCTTGGGCCATTTAATTTGGGCTGCCTGTTTTGTGTGTCAACAAAATTCATTAATCTTCTTCATTATAACCTCATTATATATATTTTTTCCCAATCAAGCACATAAAGTTCCAATCCAAAGAATTTTATTAACACACAAAAATGGAAGATATGGCTAGGGATGGCAAAAAAACCCGACAAACCCGATACCCGCGGGGACCCGCCCCGAACGGGGAGGGGAAAACCCGCTTAAACGGGTAACGGGGCGGGGATGGGGCGGGGAATTATTCCCCGAGGCGGGGACGGGGCGGGGACGGGTAACGGGGTCCCCGCCCCGCCCCGCCCCGCCCCGTTAAAAAAAAAAATTTTTTTTTTTTTTAAAAATTCAATACTTTAAATGAACATTTTCGTTAGTTCTAATAAAAAATAGCAACTAAAATTATTTGTTTAAATATAATGAATATGAACAATAAAAATAAATTATCAAAAACTAAAAAAAAAAAAAAAAAATTTAAACGGGGAATAAACGGGGAAATAACCTACACCCGCCCCGCCCCGCCCCCGCCCCGACCCCGCCCCGCCCCGCCTTAAACGGGGAACGGGGCGGGGATGGGGAATGAATTTCTTAACGGGGCGGGGAACGGGGAGGGCATCCCCGCCCCCGCCCCGCCCCGCCCCGTTGCCATCCCTAGATATGGCCATATTTTTTGGGGAGTTCCAATCCCGGTGAAAGATGCGTAGATATATGCAAGAAAGAAAATTCATTTGAAGTACTCTTCTTAATATGTTTTTCTTTTTTTTGATAAATTAAAGATTTTAATAATTATCGAATGCTACTCTCAAGAATCTCATCAACAACATTATTGATATAATTCAATAATGAAGACGAAAGAAATGTTGAACAAGAAAAGATTTTAATATTTATCGAATGCTACTATCTAGAAAGTAGCTAGAAGATAATTGCATAACTATATTGAAGACGACAGCAACAAGGTAAGTTGGAGAATTGGAGTCGTGAAGAAGATGAATAGAGATTTTTGTCATCTTTCATTTACCTTTTTACTTTATTTTTTGCCCTTTTGGTCAAGGTGTAACTTGAGGTGGATGAAATTAATGCCCAAGACCCAAAAAAAAAAAAAAGAAAATCAGCTTGCCAAAGTATAATATAAAGTAATATTACCAAAATTAGAACAAAACAAAGATAGGTGACCAAATAGGAACAAGTGCATAAGTTTGGTGACCAAACGGGGTTTTAACTTTTAACCCAATTTCGGAATAAAAAATGAGAAAGGATCTAGGTGATAAAATGTCCAAACATTGGGGATCTATCTATTATTTCTCCTCAAGAATTCCCCAATTCTGAAAAGTTTGGTCGAAACCCTCGAGTCTCAGACTCTCAGTTATTACGGGGTTTAAACCTTAGCTCAAAAACCCTTGCATTTTTCAGATTCCGTTGAATTTTTTTTAAAAAAATGGCCATAGCCGCCGCTTCCTCCGCCGCCAGATCTGCATTCAGGTCGTCCTCCGTTCGCAGCGCCGCCACTAGGCTCGGCTCACAAGCGAAGGCTGCTCGCTGCCCCTTCCGCCTTCCTTCCAGGAACCCCCTTGCCCACCGCATATTCCGGTAAAACCTACCCATTCCTGTATATATTTATGTAAATTTGAATATTAATTGTGTTTGTATTTTGATGTATATGTCAATTATGTATTTTTAATTTCAGAAATTTTCTTTTTATTTGATATATTTTTGTTGACTTAATTCGAAGGTGTCCAGCTGAGATGAGTGCGTGTATGGGGTCAATGCAACCCTACCACAGCGCCACTGCCTCTGCATTGATGACGTCGATGCTCACCGTCTCTCGATGCGGTTACGGTTGGCTTCCCGAAGGTACTTTGTAGTTTCTCTAACGATAGCTGTAAAACTTTATGTGCGTTTTGAATAAATAGTGAAGAGTTAAATAATGCTGAAATTATGCCTTGGTTTAAAATTGGATTTAGTGGCTAAAACAATCGTGGAGATACATATATTTTTATATATGTACATGTTGGGTGTTTATGGTAGTTTGATTATTGTTCTTGTAGTTCTTTAATATTGTTAATGAGTTATGCTTTGCCCTTTGAGCTTATGTGATGTTATCCTGATGAGTTGTTACTGTTTCGCAATTACCCTCGTAAACAGATACAACTGTTCAAATATGCATGGATGTGAATTCATTAATCGTTCATTTAGTAAATTTCTTAAAAATGATCCTATAGAACGTATAGTGGCATACCTCTCATTCTCTCAGTGTTTTTTTTTTTAGTGTGTGTATTTGGAGACGAAGGGGTACGAGTTTGGGATGGTGGGTTATTTTGTTTCTACATCTTTCTTGATTAACACAGATTTTTTCCCCAAATGAAATGAGTAAGAAAAGATCAAATCTGATTTAGTGTCACTTGTGTCATCTGTTATTTGGTCAAATTGTAGCATTTTATCAAATTTCGCTACATAGAGATCCTATCTTGTAACTGAAGTCCCATGATTCTGTCTTTCAATTTTTGGTTAAATTGTAGCATTTTACTAACTCATCAACAAATATTTGTTAAAACTATTCTCTGGATTGCCCTTAAAGAAGTTATTCATTTCTCCAAGAACGTGTATATTGTAGAGGAGGATTTCCACTATCTTTTAGAGTGCACAGACTGTTTCTTCTTATTTTTGCTTGTCTAACAATTTTCCTCAGACAGTCTGACTCTTGAAATATTAATAAATTCTAAGTAGAATTTACTTCAATAATTTCCTTAACATGTTGGGAAATTGCCATGACTGTTCTCAACATATAGGATTACTGTCACTTGGTTCCCATAGTTTTTCTGTATATATGTCCCCAACTTTCAATGATATATCAAAGAGGTCCTTTTGGACAGTTTCACCAGCATAAGTGTTGGTGAAGAGACATTTCTTCCTGCACACATTCAAATATGAAAATACATATATAAATGCTGAAAATGAAATGAAAGAAAAAAAACTGATGTTTTTTGCTAGGAAAATTGAAGTTTGGATCCTATATTCCAAAAGCAGTAAAAAAAGGGGAATGGAAACTCAAATGACCTTGTTAAAACTCACACATGTATGACCTTGTTTTTCTTTCTCCTTCTTCATCCATAAAGACAATTTGTGTTCTAGTAGATTTCTTTTACCCCTGATACTCACACATGTATGACCTTTTTTTTCTTTCTTCTTCTTCATCCATAAAGACACTTTGTGTTCTATGAGATTTCTTTTACCCCTGCTTTGTTGTGAAATTCCTTATAGGTAGCCTAACCAGTGGGTTTTTATTCTTGCTTTAGATATCTAGCGACACCTGTAGGGCCCTCCTTTGCTGTTGTGTTCCATCATTCATATCTCTGGTAAGTTAGTTTTTTTCTCAGCGACATCCTAATTTTAATGGAAGTATAGTAGGTTCCTTTTGTAATCTTTAGATTCTACCCAGTCTAGCAGCAGACAGCATGTCTGTCTATTTCGTCCTTGTCTTCTTTCCTCTCTACACACTTCCTCTCATGGATGGTGATGTTGATTTCCTTAGATAATATTCGAAATATCTACGTGGTCTGGATACGTTTATCATTTTGCATTTCAAGAGTAGTCAGTAATGACAATTTCTATTTCCTTGTGCCTGCTTCCTCATTTGACCAAGAAGAGCCTTCTTCGTTCTTCCTCTTGTAGGATTTACCAAGACTAGATGAAGATGGAGAAGCAAAAAGGAATTAATTCGCTTCCTTTGTGTCTCAGAGCTTTATTTTCTAGAGGACACTACTTTATATAGAATTGACCTTTCTTGGCTACTTTTAAATATGAATAAAAAACTTTCCTCTATGATCTTTAAACAATCAGGTGGAATTAACTCTATTTTGTAGAGTTTTTTTATTGAAATATTAATTTTATGCAGTGGTATGCTTGTTTCTCAAATTCTTCCTTCTTCTCACACGACATTCTTCCATACGGTTGTTTTATTTCTTAGGTATATTGGGAAAATATTGAATATTTTAACTTGTTGAACTTGAGTAGTCATATTTGTGAACCATCCTCAGTGGCGGAAGATCCACTTTGATGTAGGCATGACTAACATAGGATAATTTATTGAAACAGATTAATTAGGATTGAAACTTACTATTTATCTTTATTTAATCAGCTGCCAATGATGATGTGTGATGAATTTTGGAGGGCAAGGAATTTTTAATGTACAAACTCTTCTTTGTAACATGGTGTTAGAGACTTGAGACAATTTGATTGAGCTGCGAATGGGCCCTGTTGGATTTCCACTGCTTCCAGAACTGGAGGAACTTCTAGGCGTTGCTCTTTTTATATTGACATTCATTCAAATAATATCTATTCGTTTTGACGTTAAATGTAACTTGTGACATTAATTCCCATGCATGATTTTTCTAAGGAGCAGTTCTACTTTTTCTGTGTATTTGCTGTCAATGGTGATAACACTCAAAATATTTTACTGATTTCTCATATATCAATCAGCTTTTGATGACCTGTGATCAGTATCACCCTCCAAGGCTTCAAGCATGGTTTCTGTTCAAAACTGTGCCTTGTTGAAGATAATAAGCCAGGTGTATCAAATAAGAACACGATCATCTTTATTTTTTTGTGGGCTGAACGATATTGTCATTCTGCTGTAATGACTTCCAATTGGCTGTAAAATCTTTGCTGCTAATTATATGACATATCTAAAAGCTCTTTGATTCCTGAGACATTGGGCATCTGTTGGCAATTGTAAGCAAATTGATCTTTAATGGATGAACACTAAATTGGAATCTACCATTCTTGTACCAGGCTTCGATGATACATGAGATTTGATAAGTGATCCTCTACAACTCTGGGAACTGGATTTTCTACATGTTGAAATTTTCTTTAAGAGCTTTGATGTTCTGTTTGATGTGAAAAATTCTATTTAAACACATGTTTGCTTGAAATTGTTTTAGGCAAATTTTCTGTTCTGTGCGCGATTATTGTATCTGCTGGTATTTACCAATTCACATTGGAAAGGTACAATGGATGATCAGGTGCTTGTAATGTTGATTCGAATAATAATTGCTCGGGCATGGATATCTTACAGTCACGGATAAATAGATAGATGGATAGATGGTGAATATGATGAATCCAGTCGATCTCATTACGACAATGCATTCCAGCATGTTAGTCTGAGACATAGGCTTATCTTGTTGATGTCAAAACCTGTCGACGCTCGTTGTGGAAAATTCAAGGAAAAATAAGAGGGAAATGCTACATGAACAGGATGTTTTTACAGACTCTGGCAAGATTTTGGACCCAAAAAAAAACAGGTTAAATCAGCCAATTAAATTCCATCTCAGCATTTGTAAATTCATCTGATCTGTACGAGTAGTGTTTTTGAAAAAAAAAATGGTTGTACTAAATGTATAATGGGTTTACATAATGATTTATACCCATGATGTGATGAGATATAATTTCAACCAAATGAAAAAAAGAACTTCACTCTCTTTTTGATCTGTATGTGTTACATAACCGTTTAAAATTATTCCAAAAAAGAACTGGGTCGGGTCAAGTTGAGTTGAGGATATGGGCGGTGGCAATTTATATATTCTTTGAATTTTTTTTAAAGGTGACAAGCGTAAAGTTAAAAGAATGTCAGAATTTTGAATTGATTTTTTCTCGAACTTAAAATATCACCATCAATTTATCGTGTCATATTATTAGAGCATCTTCAATATCAATTTTCATTTCATCCAACACTTCAAAATGTAGAGAGTTCAACAAATAATGAAGAAGAATGTTTTAATGTAGGAGGTATAAACAATTGAATATTTAGCCATTGTTTGTTACTCATTAGTAGAAGAAAAAGAATCGTTGGAACAGTGGCCCTGCCTACTTTGAAAAAAATGGTCCTGTTTTTTTTTATTAATGGGGAAAGAAGTTGGAACAAACAGAGGGTTAAATTCTAAGTGTCTCACATCTTCCGAGGGACAATCCCTTTTTTTATCTGTACTGGAATTTTTATGACTTGAATTCCTAGACACAGCGATTAATCTACCTTGAGAACAGCACATTGAGGTGACGACATTTTTATAATTTCAAATAGAACTTGTACCATCACAAGAATTTCAATATCAATAACTCGATTATCAACATATAGAACCTCCATTTTATCGGGCTTGTTCTTCTACCGAGAAACCATAGAAAAGAAAGCTGGGCTGCTATGAAGAACTTGGTCGAAAAGCCAGTATCTTTAGAAGAAGGGAAGCCACCACTCATTGGTGGTGTGTGTAAATGTCTTAAAATTCCTTGTTTGGTTCAACATCATCATCATTTGAGCAGATTTTCGTACACCGCATCAAACTTATTTATACATGTGATTAAAAACAAGATTGATCACACACTCTCATCAGCTCGAGGAAATTAAAAATGTTTTTGTATACAGATTAGTTGTGGGATCCAATATCTACCGCAGGAACTAACGCCTGCTCTTGTTTTTCTTCGACTATTTCCTCCTGGACATTTTCTCCTTCTGAATATTGTTTACAGTATCTTACTATTACTAGACACAGGAATGCTGCAAGAAACAATAGAACAAACACAATAAGTTCCAAATCTCATCCAAGAAATCAAACACTGAAATATCGTTCAACAATCTAACAGCTATGAATAAATTTGCATTAAGTACCGGCAAAAATTCTGGTTCTGATAGAAGTCAGATTCCAAAAGGCAGTCACAGCTGATGCTGCTACAATTTTCTTGTGAGAGCAAGCTCCCCATGCCTCAAACACCCAAGATTTTAGACACTCAACTGCTTATAATTAAAACAACATTTCATTCAGCAAAGCATGAGGGAAAAAACGACATCGAAATAGTTGAAAAAGGGATTTTTTCCCCCCCTACCTTTTCTACATAATTGAACAGAATAAGAGGAATACAGTTTTGGACCAGTAAAGCTTATGAAAAACCCTGTCAGATTCACAGAAACATCACAACTCAATGTAAATATTTTTACAAATAAATATGAGGACATATTTGGTACGAAATAATGGACAAGATATTAGGTGCTGTCCAATCAACTTTACCAAACGCGTCATAACTTGCTAGGGGATTCTTGATGATCTTACCAAGTGCACATAACCTCCATAGGGTAATAATGTGGCCATACTCAGCTCCAATAAGGAAAATTGGTACTACCTAATCAAGCAAGAAATAATCTTAAGTAAGAATGGTTTTTCTACCTACATAAGCAGAAAATTAGTAGCTATGCAACACACTAACAATGACAAATGAAGAACATATAATTACTTTGAGGGTCATGGCTGGTTCTCCTGAAAACAATTCCCTTGTTTTTGAAATTACAAGATTTGCAGCTGGAAGTATAAGCCTGCCCACTTTCAAAATGTCGTCATCCGTCAGCTTAAACTCGAGTTTAATCTCTTTAGCATCCCTGAAATATGATATCCATCTAGCACCATTTGTAATACAAGATCCACAATATAATCTTTAGCTTAACGTGATCGAGATGGTGAAATGTGGTTTACCTTTGCCTCATGGAATTGGAGAAGAAAGAGACGCCCAAAAACAGAAGTCCCAATTGAGATATCAATGAGAAAATCCTATAAAAACCACAACATTATTGCGAAGTTTTTTAGGTCGATTTCAAATCAAAGGTCAAATGAAAATTATACAAAAAGAAAGGGAAAATAAGAGCAAAACATACCTAAAGTTAACACCCTTTGTAAAACAAGAAGATAAGAAACAAATCGACCCAAAACCGAACCAAAGGCTTGATTTCGAGACATCTTTCCACATTATTAAATCATTTATAAACTTCCCAACTTTGTCCAGATTGCACCCATCACCATCGATTGTTTCTAATCCCAAATCAACCACAAAATTATAAGTTCAAAAGTCGAAATAAAAGAATAATCGAACAAAACTTTGAGTATTATATACATACTTGGAGATGGAGTTGAAGGGACAGAACTCAATTTATCCTTCTTGGATCTACCACTATGTCTCTTCCTTCTTGGCTTAACCATTTCTTCACCCACACAAAACTCCTTATCTTCTCTTATTTCTTGCTCCAATCTTCTTCGTGATCTCCGGGTATTCCTTGGAGAAGCAGAATACCCCATTGCAGAAGTTCTACTCTTACATCTTTTTCGAACCCCGTTAGGCTCAATTGAAGCCTCATCAGCCATTTCAAGCCTTTCAGCAAGTCGGTTTTTCGATCTTTTTAGAGGGGAAGGCGATAGCAATAGAAGCTCTCGAATCGGGAGACCATAAGGCGGCCTCGGGGACAAAGTAGATGCAGGTGATGGAGTGGATATTTTCGGTGAAGAAGGGACTATTTCAAGAGAGAGTTGAGGAATGGTTACTCCTGTTTCTTCACTGCAATGGCGGATTTGGGAGAGTCTTGAGGCCGATTTGGTTCGACTTCGGGTCTCAGATCGATGAGAAGGCGGTGTCGATTCCATGGTTTTGATCTGAATCTGAGCTTAGAGATCTTGGGATTTTTCACTTTTCTTGGATTTCTGGAATGAGAAGGGAGGGGTCTTGTAGTGTATTTTCAATGAAGGTTCTAAGGAAAACTAGCCGTTAGGGAGTAACATCTTTTGAATGTTTTGAAAATTTAACGGCAAGTTTGTGGGTCACCACTGCATATCCCAACGGTAAGGAAAATAATCGATTTAAGAAATCAGAACTTTTTTATTTTTTATTTTTTCCTTTATAATTATTTTATGGGATAATTGCAGCAACGGTCCCAAACCTTTCAAATTTTTGCGCATTTTACCCTAACCTTTGATTTGTGCCAGCGGAGGTCCCAAACCTTTAATAAATATGCGGCTGAGGTCCAAATGGATGGTTTCCATCCATTTGACCGTTAATTTGACCGAAATAGTGAACTTTGACTCATTTTGACAAAATTGAAAAGGGCAAAATTGTAACTTTACAATTAAAACATTAAATAAATAAATTAAAAATCCAAAAATAAAAATCCCACCCCACCCCATCTCCTTCTTCCCCAGTTATCACCGTCGTCGGAGTAAAACCATCACAGTTGGGGCTCCTCTGCTACCTATCGCAAGCTAAAAAAGCATCCCCAAAACCCAAAATTTCCTCAAATCCATCTTCTCCTCCACAAAATCGATCTATGGGTTTTTCTATACTCGCTTCTCCCTTCCAAAATCCCAAGTCCCACCCTGTCTCTACCCCATTCCAACCCATAAAAAAATCAATTTCTTCTCCAACAAGGGCGTCCCGAAAAGTGCTTAATTTTACCGGCATGTCTAAAATTGAGCAATAATCAACAGGTTGAAGGCTATAATCTGTATCCACAATCTTACACAAACCTAGCTGGTCATCGATCCCACCTTTACCAAGTATTAACACCAATTCGTTGAACCAATCTGTTCAATCAAAAACCTTAATTCCTTCAAATCTTGAGGATGCTTTTTCTGTTGAGAGCTCATCTCCCAGATATACTGATACATATGTTTTCTCCCCAACTCATAAATCTGCACTTCTTAATCAATTCCAGCAGCAACAACAGAACATCCTATCCCCAGTTGACACGCCTTTTTCACCAAGAAACATAGATCTAATTAAGTGAACATTGTGTTTAAGCTTAGCTATGGAGAAGAGGTGGAGGCGGAGGTGGGTGGAGACGGCTGCGCGTAGATCGATGGGAGGTGGCAGCGATAGCGACGGCGAGGGAGCTGAGGAATAGGTCTGTGGGGATATTCGTGGAGGATCTGGCAGCGGTGGATCTGAAATCAAATCTGAAATCGGGTTGGGAGATTCATTTGGTTGAGGAGGTTCGGATTGATGGGGATTCATCAAGAGTAAAGTGATGATTGAATCATGAGGGTTTGGATTCCGACGCGGTTGTGGTGCCGCCGGCACAAATCTGACGGCGGTTGTGGTGTCGCCGGAGTGCCGACACTTTGGCTGGGGAGAGACGGTTGGCTGGGGAGAGAGAGTATGTGTTTTTATTTATTTATTTATTTTCGGATTTTTAATTAATTTATTTAATGTTTTAATTGTAAAGTTACAATTTTGCCCTTTTCAATTTTGTCAAAATGAGTCAAAGTTCACTATTTCAGTCAAATTAACGGTCAAATGGATGGAAACCATCCATTTGGACCTCAGCCGCATATTTATTAAAGGTTTGGGACCTCCGCTGGCACAAATCAAAGGTTAGGGTAAAATGCGCAAAAATCTGAAAGGTTTGGGACCGTTGCTGCAATTATCCCTTATTTTATCTTTGGGGCAAATCTGAGGTCCCGTTCGGGAGGGATTAAAAGCCAATTAAAATTGAAAATATGGTCGTTATTGGGCCTCACTCGTCTAATAAAAGTCAACAATAACGGCTATATTTTCAATTTTAATCTGATTTTAATCCCTCCCACACAAGCCCTAATACTTGGAATTTCCTTAACTAATCAGAAGTTAATACTTATTAACCTTTTTTCGACTGTTATTAATTTATTAAGATGTTGAACGTGAGTTTTTTTTTAATTTCAAACACTGCATTGGTTTTTATTTAGAATCATGCTACTTGTACAATTTTGGTTAACAACCTCGATTGACAATTTCACACTTGACAGCATCACATTCATTTATTTTAAAAATTTTTAAAAACTATTTTTTTAAATGAACGACCCGAAATTTGACAACACTAATGTTGTCAACAAGAGTTGTATAAATAGCTTAATTCTTTTATTTACATGGATGAAGCATGAGTTGATTTAATAAAGATTTGGATAGCTTAGACCATTACAAATTAAAAATTGTTACAGTAGTTCTGAATAACAAATTCAACTATTCAGTTTTTGCATGCCTTAAAGAGTGAAGGTTTTTACCCTTTCAAGGCCAACTTCAAGACATCGCAAAAGTTATCCTCAGCAGTGGCGGACCTAGTATTGAAGTTTAGTCCGGACGGACGTTGACAAATGACCATCGACAATCAGCGATTGTAAGAGCGAGGTCGTTTATTAATATTTAATTAAATAATATTAAAAATTATTCAATATGTAAACACACTAAAATGTAAAAATTATATATATATATATATATATATATATATATATGAAAATGTAATTGAATACAACTCCAAATACTAAAGAAATATGCGATACATTGTACTCTGTAATTGTGATCTTAAACAACTGTATTTTACGAAATCTCATGTTTTGAAAACGTTGCAATATTGTCTTATTCTCAAATTTTTCAAAAATCTCTCTCTATATAAATCACCAAATTGTCGTTCAAGTCTCTCATTTTGTTGCGCAAATCACTCTTATTTGAAAAAATGCCCCAATTTATTTTTCAATTTCAATTGATTTAAAAAGTAGAGTACATATTATTTGAATTGAGATCGTAATTCCCAAATTGGCAAAATCACAGCTCACAACTCAATCTCAAATTCTCAATGACTCATTAATGATAAATTAAAATTCATAATTCAAATAATAGTGCAACATAAATTATTTATCCCAAACGGCCAAATCACGAATTCATAAATTCAAAAATAGGGATGGCAACGGGGCGGGACGGGACGGGTAGGGCTGTAAATGGATCGGATATGGATCGTATATGCCTATATCCGATAAGAAAATTTATGCGATCCGATCCGATCCGATAATCCAACGGATATTTAGTTGCTAAATTCATATCTGATTTGCAATATTATCGGATATCTGATCCGATAATCCGATCCGAAATTAATAAAAATTAGGGAAAAAAAATTTGAACTGACTTGAGGCCCACTTATTTTTCCTAGCAAGCCCAATAGTGATTTCTACCATCATGATATTCCTTTTTAAAGAAGAGACAATCTTCTATTTTTCTATTGACATTCGATGTGGGATAATGTAAAATTGAATTTCAATTCTAAATATAAATATTTTATTTCATTATTTCCATTAACAAATCAAATTATTTGTTACATATTAATTATTAGTTTTTGAAGTTGTAAAATAAATTACAATAATAAATTTAATTAAGAAAAATATAGATATTTATTCATTTTAAATTAGTAAACTAAAATTAGAAAAATATTGGTTGAAATCAACTTTTTTTTAAAAAAATTTCCAATTCTTAAACAAGTTTAATAATTATAAATTTTTTTTTTAACTTTTTTACGTTTTGAATTTGATTATTTTTTATTCTAAATTTATTTATTTTATCATTTATTTATTTTAGTGACACATATTATACCACAAAAATATTTTACCGACTCAATTATTTATAACAAATCGGATCGGATTGTTATCGGATCTGATTGACCTATATCCATATTTGATCCATTTAGTTAACGGATTATGGGATTCGAATCGAATTCGAATCAAAATCCAATCCATTGACAGCCCTAGGGGCGGGGTAGGGGGCCCTCCCCGCCCCAGCCCTGTTACTCGTTTAAGACGAGGCGAGGTAGGGCATGGCGGTGTCTTTGCCCCGTTTACTACCCGTTAAATTTTTTTTTTTTTGTTTTTGATAATTTATTTTCATTGTCCATATTCATTAGATTTAGACAAATAATTTTAGTTGATATTTTCTATTAGAACTAATGAAATTTTGTGAAAATGTTCATTTAAAGTATTGAATTATTAAAAAAAAATTAACGTGGCGGGGCGGGCCATGTGGATATCGGGTTTTTTTGTCATTCATATTCAAAAATCAGTGAAATGTGAAATCGCAATTCAGTATTGATTTCAAATTTTCAACGCCAAATTGCCAATTAAGTCATTATTCATACGTGATACAACACAAATGAGAAATCATGATTTCGGCCTCATAAATAGAAAATAACACACACACACACAAAAAAAACACGAAATCAAAGCAGAAAATCGAGAAGGCGGCGGGACGGGCGATCAGTCGGTCACTTTCGGCACCTGTACAGCGGTTGGCTAGACTGGTGAATAGTGGTGGTGGAGGATTCACCAACAGCAGGCGTCGCCAAGGAGGAGTTTTGATTTGGAAATTGGAAGTGGGGGTGGATTTGTGAAAATTGAAAATTGGAATGGATTTAGAGTTTAGGACGGGTTGCACTTATATATAATTAAAGATTGAGCCGCCCAACAAAAGGCCCAAATACAATACAAAACAAAACAAAAGAGAGAGAGAAACAGGCCACCCAACAAAGGGCCCAATTTCTAAACAAAACAAAACAAAAAAAAAAAAGAGAGAGAAAATTACATAATTCCAGGGGTTTGAAGATTTGAATTAAAAAACCAGGGACCAAATTTCATTATTTAAAAATCACGTAATATTAAAAACCCCTAACCCTAATTTTTACCTCTCTATTCCCTCCGCTCTCTGTCTCTCACCTCCTCTCCTCCCTCCCTTTTCTGTCTCTCACCTCCTCTCCCCCCTCTCTTCTCCCAATCGGTGGCGCGAGGGCATCCCATCGGCCTTCGTTCATCGCAGAAGCACTCTTAGTTGTTCATCGCAGTTCTCACATCTCAGAACGTCGCTGCGGCTTGGGGATTTGGTAAGATGACCCAAGACCATCATTGATTTGTGTTTTGCAATTGTGGGGGGGCGATGTGGTGTTAATGGTGTTATGGATGGTGGTGAGGTGGTGGATACGGATTCAGATTCAGATTCAGATCTCGTTGCGATTGTGATGGTGTGTAGCGATGGTGTTGGTGGCAGTGGCGGTGGCGACAGTTGTGGCTACAGATTCAAATCTTACTACAGTTGGTGGTGGAGTGTGATGCTGGAGGTGGTGTAGGATGCTGGAGGTTTTGGCGTGTTTGGGTGGTAGTTGTGGTGGTTTCGATCGGGTAGAGGCTGTGGTTTTTGTTGTCGGCATTGGTAGTGGATCTGGCAGTTGCGGTGATTTTTGTTGGATTTAGTGGTGGTGGATCTAGCGGTGATAGTGATAGTTTTGTAGTTGAAAATGATGGTTGACAGGTGGTGGTGGTTCGAAGGCGAAGGTGGCGATGGTGGTTAGACGGTGTGACAGTGACTGGGTTCTGGATTTTCATTTTAGGGTGGGGTGGGGTGGGGTGGGTGGTAGAAAGGGGATAGTCTGTGACCAAATGTTGGTAGTCAAATGTTTGGTAATTTGTGACCAATTACTCAACTGTGACCTAAAAATTTAATAATACGTGACTCAAAAATAATTTGTGACCAACTAATTTAAAAATCTGTGACCTCGAAATAATCTGATATGTGACCTTGAAATAGTCTGGGATAAAAAAATTTGACGATGTGTGACTAGTAAATAAATCTGTAACTTATAATTATGAATATGTGACAATTAATCACAAACTATGACTTTATTATCTTTATTTAATAAATATTTTTAATTAATTAAATTCATACTTGATTTTTGAATTTTCAAACTATTTACCTTACTTTTGAATTGTGGTAAAGAATACACCTTAGATATGAATTTTTCCAAAAAAAAAAATGAGGAAGAAGAAGACGGACCAACAACCAAGCGAAGCAAAACCTAAGCCTCTCCCATGCCGGCGCCGATCTCCCTTTTCCCCTGCGATCGGCATTGTTCTGGTGGAACCCTGCACGCGCGATCGCGCTCCCTTATCAGGTGCTGGGTCCGCTACTGATTCTGAACCAATTTTTGTGCTCCTACGTAATAAAAGATAATATACTTTATTTTGTTTGAAAATAACCCTTTTTTTATTATTTATTATGAAGGCATTTTTCTTACCTGGAAGCACAATTACCGATTCCTCCCTTGCGAGCTTAATGGAAAATTCATTTTGACCTAAATCAGCAGGGAGAGAATTTAGTACCCGTAAGGATCAACATAAAAACGTTGAGTCGAATTGATATTTTGGTATTATCACCACAACGAAGATTCGAAAACAATCCCGAGTTTTGGTTTGATCTTACCATTAATACCTGAGTAATTGTTGAAGCATCGGAGCGGATGAATCTACCATGAGAAGCAAATATAGAGCTTGTTTGGGAGGGATTTTTGGGGGAAGAATTGATTTTGAATAGTAATATGATGAGAAATGTGTGGTTGAAAAAAAAAAGAAAAAATTATTGATGTGATGGAAAATATTATTTTATTGAAGAATGTGTGGTTGAAAATGAGAATTGATTTACTGTAGAAAAATCAAAATCTCTCCCAAACAGGGCCATAGTATTTTATAAACAAAGTAAATCATCTTTGAGATTTCAATACCACCAACCGGAAGCAGAGATACTATGATAGCAAAATCCTTTTACTGTGAGTGACGTCAAGTGCTTGTTTGGTAGGGATTTTTAGGGAGGAGAATTGATTTTGAATAGTGATATGTTGGGAAATGTGTGGTTGAAAAAGAAGAAAAAAGTTATTGATGTGATGGAAAATATTATTTTATTGAATAATGTGTGGTTGAAAATGAGAATGATTTGCAAAATAAAAAACAAACACCCCCAAGCGTATTAGGTCACTATCTCATGCTTTTGGTCTCTCGAAAGCATAAATCGTTCTATGAATAAAATAAGAACACCGTAGGATTTTACAATTTCGTATGAACAAAAACGACATATGGTTGAATCGTTTTGAAGTTTCCACCCTTTTGGTATTTTACTGATAAAATGAAGATCATTTTGTCGTATCAAAGTCATTAATAGAAATGTAACCAATGAGAGAGATACTATGCAATCGCCCTAGTAGAAGAATAAAAGGTTGTTCATACTTCGAGATTATTATTTATCCAATACACAAGTGATTGGAACCATATATTTTGAAGTTTTGAGATCACGGTGCACTTTTCTTAAAAGTTTGAGACATCATCTACAAATTCTCCTAGTCCCAAACAAGGACTTAAACTAGGGCAGGAAGGAAATTGAGTGACGCATATACGACTTGTTAGGCAGACGCGTGTTAGGTGTAAAACTGTGGGGCCAACTGATTGTACGGATAAATCGAGGAGGGAAAGACGGCTGGCTTATTACAAGAGTCGGCAGTTCACGGCTTTTGGTGCCTTGTTATTTTGAACGGGTCATTACGGCTTTTTTCAATTTAATTAATTTATAATTATTTGTGAAGAAAAAAATTTAAATATGATTTGATTTTCATTATTTTTCAAATACATTTTTTTCGCCCTTCTTTTCAATACATATTTTTTAATAAAATAATATTATACGTAAATTCAAAAAGTTTCCTTATTTTTTAGCCATAATATATTCTCCATAAATCTAATATTTCAAAATGTATTATTAGCTAACAACGAGGTTCAAATAGGGGCTTAATTGAAACGATTTAAAATTTTAGTTTCTTTAAATTATGGTGCATTAATTATTGACGGTGCATTATACGGCGTCAAAAAGGAGCGTTTGGAGTAATTAATGGATCAAAACCCATAAATAACGGCGGTGTACAGTAGTAATGCCGGCACATCAACGTCTTAGGAGCCCTTGTCTCCTGCAACTCTGGCGTGCCACGTTACCCCTCCCTCTTACACCCACTTTTACACAACAAATTCACACACTAACACCCCGTTGACCGAGTCCACAGCTCACTTTCTCTCTCTTAACTTTCCTATATATATTGTGGCCTTCCCCTTCAGCTCTTCATCCATAAAACTCGTTCTCACAACTCACTCTTCACTCAGTCACGACTCGTAAGAATTAGATTCATGAAACATTTGAATTTGATGGCTGCCAAGGATAAGGTTAACGGGATCAAGGGAGGAAATGGAAAAGTTCATGGGGTGGTTAAAGAGGTGCACTACAGAGGTGTGAGGAAGAGACCATGGGGCCGCTACGCCGCCGAAATCCGCGACCCGGGTAAAAGAAGTCGGGTTTGGTTGGGTACGTTCGACACGGCGGAAGAGGCGGCCCGGGCATATGACGCCGCCGCAAGGGATTTTCGTGGGCCTAAGGCGAAAACCAATTTTCCCTTGCCCTCTGAGGACCATAGTCCCAGCCACAGCAGCACCGTGGAGTCGTCGAGTGCTGATAACAAACAGCACGCGCCGATCGAGCTGGATCTCACTCGCCGTCTTGGCGCCGCCGCCGCCGCGGAGGTAGACGAAATCGGTGCTGGTGGTGTTGGAGGCCTTGTTCATGTTAATGGGTATCAGATTTTACAACATCGGCCGACCATAGCGGTGATGCCAAATGGACAGCAAGTTTTTTTCTTCGAGCAATTGATGCCCGCGATGGTAGACCACCGTGCCGGATCCTGCGGGCTGACCAAGGCAGCAGTTGATTATCGTAGCGGCGGCGGCGTACAGAGTGATTCGGATTCTTCCTCTGTTTTCGATGGAACTGACACAATTACGAAGAGGGGGCTTGATCTTGATCTTAATCTTAATCTTAATCTGTCGCCTTTAATGGATTATTGAACCTTAATTATGACATCAGTAAATAACATCAATTTTTCTTCTTTTTTTCAGCCGACAGAAATTAGTTGTAATTTCTTTGGTTGTTAATTAATATTTAATAGTCGTGTGTAAACGGCCGGCTGTTTAGTTCTTTGGAATAGAATTCATTCCCCTTTTTGGCTAAATCTGATTAATTATTTTATTTAATGCAATTATGTGTGTGTATATATATATATTTTTTTTTTTAATTGAAATTTGCTACACAAGATACATTAACGATTCTAAATGAAAGAAATTATTGAAGTATGCGTCACTATCATAATTCATGATCTTAAGAATCTGTGTGGTTTTCAGTTTTCGGAAAATTGCAAATTAAGTCATCTACTTTTATGACATGTGGCGAAGTAGTCTCTCACCTTCAATTCTGAACTTTTTAATCCGTAACCTTTAGAGTTATCGACGAAATTGATGTTTTAGACTGCTCGCTACTACGTCAAATCAAATATGCACGTGGAAGGTTTGTTGTTCGAACTTCTTTTAACATTGGTGACTTGGTGTGGTGCTATGTTAGTGTTAAAATTCTAAGGCCCTGTTTGGGAGGAATTAAATTTTTCTACAATAAATGAATTCTCATTTTCAACCACACATTCTTCAATAAAATAATATTTTTCATCACATCAATAATTTTTTATTCCTTTTCAACCACACATTTCCCATCGTATCACTATTCAAAATCAATTCTTCCCCCAAAAATCTCTCCCAAACAAGCTCTAAGTACAACATTTGTTAGAATTTCTAGATATGACAAATGAATGCTAAGTTACATGACACATCAATTCATTTATGAATAAATTTAAGGCGTATCTCGAAATTTGAAATAAAGTTGATATCAACCAATAAATTGATGTATTTAATACAAGTCAAGTACAGTATTTAATAAGTCATTTATTCTGGGATATTATGGTGACATGTACAACACTAACCCTTCCGTAGTAAAAAGATAAATGCTTATGCATTTGAGTGGGCTTTAATGCTTGTGGAACATTAATACATTACATAATGAATTAGATCTATCGATTAAAAAATATGAAAAGTTAAAGGATACCGAAGAGGGCCATATTCACTCATTCACTTAAAAGAGAGAATGTGAGATTCACTGTTCATTTTTGTCACATTGGTTTTCACATTGATCTGGTTCGAAACCGGTTTCGTACTGTTCAAAAATAGGAAACAAAAAGTTGGGGATCATTTTCCCAGATATTTCATATTATTCCATTTAATATTCTATTCAAGAAACAAACAAATTAGGAGTCAAAAATGTAGGCGCCGTGCTATATTTTTGTATTTCATATCCCAATTATGTTCTGTTATTATCCCTACTATATGTAAAGAAAAGGGCAAAGAAAATATTTATAAAAAATAAAATAAACCTGCAAACCGACTTATTGCAAACCGTCAAATACAGTTGATATTTTATAAAGATAACGTATTGGAGAAGCAAATCAAAAATAAACATGCAA
Organism: Fraxinus americana; assembly: GCA_035079005.1. Lineage (NCBI taxonomy): Eukaryota > Viridiplantae > Streptophyta > Magnoliopsida > Lamiales > Oleaceae > Fraxinus > Fraxinus americana. Next base: position 52,697,472 of record CM068706.1, on the reverse strand, counting down.
ACCGACTGAAAAGATATTTTTTTAGTCGGTTGATTTTTGTAGTCGGTCGAAGAGATTATTCTATTTATATAGGAGAACTAATGAAGAAAAATTTATTCTATCATCGAGAATTTCTTAACCTTCGTTTCTGTTTACTGTAAGTATTTATTAGTTAGGTATAGTTAATTTTGTTTTTTGTATATTTAGAATGCAAATATCATTGATCTATAAATCTTGAAAATATTTATTTTACTCCATTATGTTCTTCACTTGTACGACTAAAATTTTAAGTTTTGGTATTGCAGAAGAACATAAACTTTTAATGTAAGTATTTATACGTAGAAGTTATTTTCGTTCATATTATTATTACTTTTGCATGTTTAGTATTTAGTATTTCTTTAAGTAAATATAATTGTATTCCATGTTTAAGATTTTTGTAAGCAGTTAGGTATAGTTATTTTGTTTGTGTAGATTTAATATTTCTCTATATTTCACAATAAATTCTGAATCATATTAGGTTAACTTAATAAATTTGTCAACATATCATTTTAGTATTATCAGTATTATTACTGGTTGTCAACATTAAATTTTTATTACAACAATTAATAATACTTACATACAATCGTACCTGAATTTATGTAGATAAAAAAATCGTTCAAAAATTGAATAAGAAAGATAATAAAAAAGAAGAAATAAAAAAAAAATAACTCGCCGTGTTTCTCCCCGTGCGCGCACGGGGAAATCGAGTTTCCCCGTGCGCGCACGGGGAAACTCGGGTTTCCCCGTGCGTGCACGGGGAAATAAAGTTTCCCCGTGCGTGCACGGAAACCCAGTTTCCGTGCGCGCACGGAAACCGATTTTCCCCGTGCGCGAACGGGGACCCATATTTTTTTTTTAATTTTTTTACCTTTTTTTCCCTCTACTTTTTTTAGCTAAAAATTCTACTATAAATATAATTTCGCTTATTACAAATTTAATTCAAAAATATTAGAAAATATTTCATTTGATACATACATGAAATCTAAATTCCTTTGGGGCGTTGCCCCGAGTTTCTATAGGGGCGCCGCCTCGACCCCGCGACCGACCGGTCAGGTCGATCCCCGAGCGGGGGCGTTGCCCCCAAACCCCCACGAGGCGGCGCCCCCTCGACCCTCGCGACTCCGACCGGGCAGTCGATCCCCGGGGGCGTTGCCCCCAAACCCCCACGAGGCGCCGCCTCGACCCCGAACCACTCGAGAGATGCCACTTCTCATCTTGATAAAAAAAATATGTGACTTTCTTCAATTTACTTCATATACACTTCGATTTTTTATTTTTATTATGATTTTCTTTATTTGCTTTATTTTTAGTCATTCATGATTTTGTCGATATTAAATTTGTTTCCAATTTTTTAAGTTACAAAAAAACCATTCTCAAAGTAAACATATTAAATTTTTCAACATCGATTGAATTGTGCTATCTTCAGGTATAATATTTTTTTATTCTTTTCTAGATTTCGTAGAGTTTAATCTGTAATTAATCTATGTAATTTTTTCATTAAAGTTACTATTATATTATTGTGAACTCTAATTCGTATTTAAAGTTCTTATGTATATAATAATGTCCAATTGTATTTTTCGATAGTGATAATTGACTACAGTAATACACTATACCTTCATTAATTTTTGTAATAAATTGTTATTTGTTTAACTTTCTTTATGCATACTACTTTTCTTTCATTTTGAAATATATTTTTAGTAATTTTTCACAAATTTCGATTTTTCAAATTTTACTTTTCTTGTATATATGTTTTAACACAAACTTTTACTTTCTACGACTACATTTGAGAATTTAAATTAATGCATTTTATAAATATTATACTAGAGTTTTATGACTTTCACCCATCATTTTTAAATCACGTTATGCTAAAGTTGGTATTAGTATTATTTGTTAGTTGTTTGACTACTAAAATATTTTTTATTTTATTCAGATCGGTAGCATATTTATTGTCTGATGAATTCTCTCGGGAACTGGTAATGAGGAGCCTGAGTTTATTAATCTTGAAAGTATTTCCGAAGGCACGAGTAAATCATATAATGCTTTCATACGTCAACAACAAAATCAAAGACAAGCAGATAGGAGGAATCGAGTTCAAACCGTAAGTGTTGATCATCGTAAAAGGATAAATGATCCTATGTTATCTCAAAATAATAATTATTGAGTTGCTTATGTGCATGAATCTTATTCTGAGGGTTCTACTTCGAATGAAGAATCGACTAATATTTTTGATTATGAATTATGTGGAAGTTTTAACCTTTTGAACATACCAACTACTGCATATGTGTTACCAACATGTACCTATTGTAAGTATTGTGGTGCGAAAAAATTTCATAGAGAAACAAAAGGTTTTTGTTGCTGTGATGGAAAAGTTAAACTTTTCATGCCTGATTCACCAAATGAATTGTATGATTTATTTATTTCTAAAGAACCTACATGTATGGAATTCAAAAAACTTTCACGCGGATATAATAACCACTTTGCATTCACTTCATTTGGTGTAAAGTACGACAAGGAACTCTTTAAATCATACCGAGGTATTTACACATTCAGAGTTTCAAGGACAGATATATCATTATGTAAATCAACTTATGCCACAGAATAATATGCCACATTATATGCAATTATATTTTTATGATACAGACAATGAAATTCAAAATCGTATAAAAATTTCTGAAAATTTAGTAGAACCTACTTTAACTCTTCTAATTGAAATCTTAAAAGGAAATCCATATAGTAAATTTTTCATGTCTTTAAGTAATATAACGAATTTGCACGACCATCGAATACAAATAAAATGTCACCACGGACTCGATCAAAGAGTTTTCAATACTCCTTCGAGCGTCTCAAGTAGGCTTTGTATGGGTTGATGATGATGAAAATGCAAATAATCATGTTCGTGATATTACTATATATGGTCATTCTGGTGATTCGCATAAGGTTCATTATTATTATGGTTGTTATGATCCTTTACAATATCCTTTGCTCTTCCCATTTGGTGAATCTGGTTGGCATGAAGGCATTCAAAGATATAAGCACACATCTTCTCAACCTGAGAATTTAGCTGACCATGTTGCTATTCCTAAAATAATAAATTCTGCATAGATTCAAATGATTGAAAAAGAAGGCTGAAGGTTTACTTATATACTTTGTCATATATTTTCTAATTTTAAAAATATCGATGTTTCAGTTACATATATAAAAATTGTTTTATTCTTCCTCATGCAGTGCTTCATAAAATGAAGAAACGATATCGAGTTTCATGTCGTGAGTATTATGCATACAAGCTACTGATTATGCTTACAGGTAAGTTTGTGTTGCTTCATCTTTGGTAGACTTTTTCAACAATATGTTGTAGATATGTATGTTAAAATCGAAACAATGAGATTAGATTACTTTCGTAATAACCGAGAAACAAATTCGTCTTGAACTTTATCAAGGTATTGTAGATAGTGTCGAGAACGGGAAACAAGAGGGTACAAAATTGGAAAAAAATTTGTTTTACCACGAGTCCTTTACTTGCGGACCTAGAGATATGCTAAGGAGATACTTAGATGCTATGGCTCTTGTTCAACGTTATGGAAAACCAGATATATTCTTAACTATAACATGTAATCCGAATTGGCCAGAAATTAAGCAAGAATTGAAACATAATGATGAGGTTCAAAATCGACCGGATTTAATTGTACGTATATTTAGAGCAAAATTAGAAGAGCTTAAAAATGATTTGTATAAGAACAATATTTTTGGTCCTGTTGTTGCTCATATATACATGATTGAATTCCAAAAAGAGGGCTTCCTCACGCACATCTATTGATAATTTTTAACCGTGGCCATAAGATTTCTTCTGCTCAACAAGTTGATAGGATAGTATCTTGTGAAATTCCTGATAAAAACAAGTACCCTCATCTTTATTCAGTTATTGTGAAGCATAATATACATGGCCCTTGTGGAAATCTTAATCCCAAAAATGTATGCATGGTGACAAATAGTGGTTGTAAGAATAAATATCCAAGAGATTATTGTAATAATACTATATTTGGAGATAATTCATACCCATTGTATAGACGTCGTAATAATGGTATTAGTATTAAAGTTAGAGGTCAAATGTTAGACAATCAATGGGTTGTACCATATAATCCTTATTTAAGTGCAAAATTTATTTGTCATATCAACGTTGAAATATGTTCTTCTATTAAAGTTTGTAAAATATTTGTACAAATATGTATACAAAGGACATGATCGTATTAATTTTTCGTTAGCAAAGATGAAAAAGAAAAAGATATTGATGAAATATCTCGCTTATCAATCTGCTAGATGGATATCTCCACGAGGCTATGTGGAGGATTTTTTCATTCAATTTGTCGAAATCTATCCAATTGTTTATTCTTTACAACTTCATACCGAAGATCATCAACAAGTTACATACAAAAATACGGATGATTTATCTACTATTATTGAGAATGAAAATACAAGGAGAACAATGTTAACTGAATTTTTCGATTAAATAAAGCAAATGAATTTGCTCGAACGCTTTTGTATCGAGATATCCCAACATATTTTGTTTGGAATGCAAATAACAAAATTTGGACTCCCGAGAAAAGAAACAAATTGTTATCGGACGAATTGTCTCGTGAATCCATCGAAGGAGAACGATATTTCCTTCGCATTCTTCTTAACCATATTAGAGGACCAACATCATTTGACGATATAAGAACTTTTAATGAAACAATTGTTGGTACATTTCGAGAAGTAGCACTTTTACATGGTTTATTAAGTGGAGACAATCGTTGTGAAGAATGTTTATCCGAAGCTATTATTTACGAAATGCCTTGTTCTTTAAAACGACTTTTGCCTACACTTCTTACATTGTGCAATCCGAATCATCCAAAGTTACTGTGGGATAAATTTAAATCTTATATGATGGATGATTATGTACATCAAAATATACCTATTGAAGTCACTGAAATACGAGCTCTGGAGGATATAAGTTCTATTTTAGAATCCCTGGGTAAAAATATAAATGATTATGGAATTGTGCCATTTAATGTAAATATAAATGAAGATGAAAGGTTGACAAGAATGATTGCAGAAGAGACAATTAATTTGGAAATTCAAGAAACCTTTACTTGTGCCGCAATGTTAAATAAGGAACAACAATTTGCATACGATACAATTATGGAAAAAGTAGAATCTGAATCAAGCGGTGCTTTTTTCATCGACGGTCCAGGAGGAACAGGTAAGACTTTTTTATACAAAGCACTCTTAGGCTGGTGTAAGGTCTAGACATTTTATTGCTTTAGCAAGCTGCATCGTCTGGAGTAGCCGCATCTTTATTACCTGGAGGTCGAACAGCTCATTCGAGATTTAAAATTCCTTTGGAAACAATAGGAGAAGTCAAGCTGCTCTATTAGCAAACAATCGGCTTTGGGAACTTTGTTGAAAATGTCTAAACTAATAATTTGGGATGAAGCACCTATGGTAAATCGTTGTACTATTGAAGTTTGTAGATAAAATGCTTAGAGATATTACGATTGTAACTTACCTTTTGGTGGAAAAGTAATCGTTCTTGGAGGAGATTTTCGACAGGTGTTTTACGGTTGTACCGAAAGGAAAAAAGAAGACATAATGAAAGCTAGCTTGGTTTTCTCATATCTATGGCCTTTGTTTGTACATCTACCATTAGTTCATAATATGAGAGCAAAGTTCGATTCTACGTTCTGCGATTACTTGCTTAGAATTGGAAATGGAACGAACAAGAACATACTTGTAAATGTATTAAGCTTCCAAATAGTATAATTTTACCATTCGAAGATGAAATCACGTCTACGAAAACTTTGATACATTGTGTTTTTCCAAATATAGAAGCTTATGCTGATCATTTACATACCATGGTAAACCGTGTTATTCTTACACCTACAAATGAATGTGTTGACCATATTAACAAACTTCTGCTTGAACAAATTCCTGGTCAAATTTTCACATACTATAGTTTTGATGAAGCAATTGAAAAATCAGAACAGTGCGTGCAAGAAGATTTCTTAAATACTTTGACATCAAATGGTATTCCACCTCATGAATTGAACCTTAAAATAAATTGTCCTGTAATGTTATTGCGGAATATTAATCCTTCTGAAGGGTTATGCAATGGAACACGTCTTACTTGTCGAAAATTTGAGAGAAACGTTATTCTTCTTTGAAATCACTACTTTGGCGAATATTGTGGAAAACATGTTTTCTTACCGAGGATCCCTTTTATACCACTGAAATCTGATCGAACCACAATTCCATTTAAAAGAACTCAATTTCCAATTAGACCATGCTTTGCAATGACAATAAATAAAGCCCAAGTTCAAACACTTGATTTTGTCGGTTTGTATCTTCCAAAACCAGTTTTCTGCCATGGTCAGTTATATGTAGCGTTATCAAGAGCAAAAACAAGCAAATCTCTAAAAGTTTTACTGAAACCATCAACCACAGATACTTCGCACGACTCATGTACTGAAAATGTTGTCTATAAAGAAATTCTTTCCTTTATACATTCATAGAACAACCTTCTCACAGGTATATTTATTTCGTATATTATATTTAAAATACAGTATTTTACTATGCATAAAATAATATTTTTCATTTTATATACAGGTTATCGAAATTTCTATTGATGTTATTCGAAAGTTCAAATGAATTCTCTACTGCATCTGTATATTTCACAGGTATGAATTAATTTAAAAATAAAATATAATTTTTTTGTGAATATCTAATACACTTTCATTATATTTTTCCAACATTTGTATAGTTCTCAAAAAATAATTTTACATTGTTTTTTAGACTATCTGCCACATTTTCTTGGAAATAAAATATTAATTCATCAACAAAAGATGTCATATTAGTGTAAGTGGTGATACCATCTAACATGTTTTTTCTAAATAAAAACAAGTACACACACGTGTTGTATATAATAATCTCCGTATTTCTCTTATTCCATTGCCATATATGTACTATTATTTATCATTTCACAAATTCCTCCGAATCCATTTTTTGTGGTTTGTTCACGACACCTTTAATATAGAATCTTCCATATATGTTTTATAGGTACACGATCTTTGTGATCCTCCATTCAAATTAATGAAACGAGTTAATATATTACCCTAATCTTTAAAATTTGCAGTTCAATATATTTCTCAATTATGGTTAGTCTATTAATAATGTTTTCCATTACTTTAGTAGAATATATTCATTGACATTTTGTTATATGATTGGACACGGGTTTTTGTTATTAGCAAGAGTTCCATCTTCTCAAAGGCATTCACGATTATTGTATTTGTACAATTTTTAGTCTATCAAAATCTTTTAATGTTGTCATATGACATTTTACATAAAGCGTGTTTTCGTGAAGTACAAGGGAACGAAACAGAGAAATTTCTTTCTTATTATTTTAAGCCATGTATAATACCCCAAAGAATGTGGAGTTGCTTCAGGTTTGAAGCATATGGAGGCCAAAAAGCATAAAACATGTTGTATATATGCAAAGGAAAACACATTGTTCATATGAAAGAGGTAAGTTTTATGTTTCTCACTCTTTCTGGTCATAATACATCATAAAAATCTTTTTAGTAACAACTTCTTATATCTTTGACAAATGTGTTTTGCTTGATCTTCACTCAATCATGATGACATCTTTATTCTCGATACTAAATATGAAATCTTTCAGTTCAACGAATCCGACTCATGTAGTCAAGAAAGGGCAAGAAAGGGCTAAAACACTGGAAGTTTTAGTGAAAGAACGGGAAGGAAATGATTTTTAAGAGAGGTAGACCATCTCCAATGTTTCTAAGATTTGGAAATTACAATGAGATGCCTGAGGATTCGGAACTGAGAAGACTTCTAGCCGGTCCCAACCCATTACACCATAATTGCCATACTCCAACAAAGCCCCGGACGCCATGAAAATTAAACTCTTCTCTCATTTTATTTTAAGTTCCAAAGACAAAAAAAAAAAAAAAAGAAGAAGAAAAACAAACAAAAAAAGTCAGTCTATAAATTGGTCTAAATATAATATATATGTTTGTGTAGAGTAACTTGGGTCCTTTGCACCTTTTTCTTTTGTTTCTTTTTGTCTTGCAATTTATGGAGGACCTTATGATATATGTAAGTACTTGTAAGCTTTTTAAAAGTTTCAAGGGGACATTATGCCCCATTTTGTTACATGTTGTTCATGGTATTTGTTAGGGTGTACACTCACATGTTAATTAATAGTTAATCTTTTCAAGTATTTACACGATTATTTTGCATACCTTCACATATTCGCATACGTATGAAGTGAAAACACAAGAAATTGAACTTATGATCGTTTTCAAATATAATTTTGACAAAGATAATGACAATTAACCATAAACCACGATAGTATCAAATTAAAAGATTTTGTAATTTAGTTAAACATATTACACACAACACATTCACGAGAATTTCTTATGTTCGAAAGAAATTCTTAACATTCACAATGCTAATATTTATTTACGTTTAAAATAACACAACCTGTGCATTGCACGAGGCAAAAACTAACATGAAAACAAACTTCCCATAATAATAACACTACAACATTATGGAGTTTACAGATCTTTCAAAATTTAAGCTTCACCAGAAAACATATTTTGTTTGGATTATAATTTTGCTCTTTTTTTTGTAATATATAAAATTCAATCTTATATCTCTTTCATTCTTATTATTTTATTTTCTTTCTAAAATCATATATACTTGGGACTTCAACTTTTATTTTTTATTGTGTGTGTGTATATATATATTATGCATTCCATACTTCAGAAAATAGTATAAAAAAATGCAGATAATTTTATTTTTTTTGAACGCTAACATTACTTCCGTAATCACATTGCCCGTGCATTGCACGGGCAATAGACTAGTATTTACAAAATTGACGATGTTGATTGACTTGATTTATATGTTCACATGGAAACTTTAGTCATTGTAAGGGCATGGCCTATTTGATTTCATAAGTTTGACTTGTCTCTTTAGACTTGATGGCAAGATTATCGACCTGGTGAGCTCGTCCCATTTATTTATTTAATTATATTAAACTCATGTATGTACCGGCGAAATAAAATTATCTTAGCAAATTACAAAAATACTATTTGAGGTTGTTAAGAGCCGGGTTTCAATTTTAAAAGGTCAATCTTTTTAAAATGAATAACTCAATCATTTATAAGTTGGTTTATGTTTACATCTTTATTCGATATGAGATTCTATCTATTAACATGTCCCACAAAATGGTTGCTCGTTTGAGCAGATTCATTTTGAAATCCGTATTGAAATAATCACTAAATTTACCTCCACAAAAATGATGACGTGTGGGGTGTTCCGGTTGCTATGATCAATGGACGTTACCTGCAAAACGAGGTCGGGGCTTTTTCCCCCGTTGTACCTCTGGTGTGAGAATAAGTAGGTATTTATGAAAATTAGGAAGAAAGTATATTGGGAGTTCAATCAGTTCGGGTTTCAAGAGTCCATACCTTTCTCATCTTGGAGGTATTTATAGGCACATGTTGCTATGCACGTGTTCGATAGTTAATGGTGTCACGTGTCCCACGTAGACCTTCCCACTTCCTCCATGTTCTAACGTGGTGACCCCCACTCGTCAAGCGGTTGGTTGTGCACATATTCGCTGTTGGGTGGTTTCCGTCCTACGCATTGCCATTTGTATGGTTAATCATAGTATTGATCTCACGGTTGTAGCTACCTGTGTGAACGTAGAGGGCCTCATGCGGGTCGACGGCCGCGTAGTAGTCGACGGCCTAGGTGAGCGTTGAGGGCCTCATAGGTGATAGGTGGTCTATCATGAGTACGTAGAGCAACCCATGGTGATAGGCAGTCTGATGAGAGCGTAGAGCACCTCCATGGTGGTAGGCAGTCTATCATGAGAACGTAGAGTACCCCATTATGGTAGGCGGTCTATCATAAGAACGTAGAGCGCCCCATAGTGGTAGGCGGTCTATCATCAGAACGTAGAGCGCCCCATGGTGGTAGGCGGTCTATCATCAGAACGTAGAGTGCCCCATGGTGGTGGCGGTCTATCATGAAAAAGTAGAGCACCCCATGGTGGTAAGCAGTCTATCATTAGAACGTAGAGCGCCCCATGGTGGTAGGTGGTCTATCATTAGAACGTATAGCGCCCCATGGTGGTAGGCGGTCTATCATTAGAACGTAGAGCGCCCTATGGTGGTGGCGGTCTATCATGAAAACGTAGAGCACTCCATGGTGGTAGGCGGTCTATCATTAGAACGTAGAGCACCCCCTGGTGGTAGGCGGTCTATCATTAGAACGTAGAACACCCCCACGGTGGTAGGCGATCTATCATTAGAACGTAGAGCACCCCATGGTGGTAGGCGGTCTATCATGAGAACGTAGAGCACCCTTATGGTGGTAGGCGGTCTATCATGAAAACGTAGAGCACCCCATGGTGGTAGGCGGTCTATCATTAGAACGTAGAGCACCCCATGGTGGTGGCGGTCTATCATTAGAACGTAGAGCACCCCATGGTGGTGGCGGTCTATCATGAGAATGTAGAGCTCCCCATGGTGGTCGACGGCCTCTGACGTGGTACTTTACAGGGGTGCATATCAAGTAACCCTTACTTCAATGTTCATCATAGATAATTATTAATCCCATCATATCAAGTTGTTCTCACCTACGCGGTTACAATCACCCGTGTATGCGGTTTGCAAGATTGTCACCGGCGTACACGGATAATTATTGATGTCATCCTACATCGCGTATGCTCACTTTTTTGAGTTATAATCGAATCGAATTACTCGTTAGATCTGATACCATGTTTGTTCGCCAAAATTTGCCAAACCTGTTGAGCAGACGTAATGCCATATGCTAAAGAGAGAGCCTTATCAGCCAAGTAGCATTTAACCGAGGACAAACTGATCCTTTTTCTACCATAGCAAGTATGCAGGATTCAAAAATTTTGTTGGTTCGTCATTAACAATTTCTGTTGGTTCACCACCAAGGTTGTCAATGAACTGCTCTGGACAGGGCTCACTACCATCCACAAATCCGAGCAAGTCATTGCTTCGTAGAACTGGTAAAAATTGAGAAACCCATTTCAAATAATTAGTGCCATCCATCTTCACCGAAATAAGCTGACCAATATTCGGTTGAGTGTAAACAACCATTGGCGTAGAGGAGGAAGCCATTGACAAATGATCGAGCGTAAGCTAAAATGGCTCTGATACCATATTAAGAGTTGATGTTTCATCTTAAAATGTCAACCTTAATAAGAGAAGTAACTCAATTTTTTATAAGTTGATTTATATTTACATTTTTATTCGATGTGAGATTCTATTCCTTAACAAAGATTACTCATCACATAGACACTTCTATTTTGAAACCTTTAAAAATTATAAGTGAAAAAAACGAAAGAGAGGGTAATTATTTACTCGATAAAGAATATAAAAGTAATTAATTAAAAGAATGATATTAAAAAATAGAGAAATGAATGGGTCAAAAAGCAACGCAAAGCAAATGAGAAATGCATTCAATACAACAGACGGCGGGACAGGCGGCTCACGCGACAGCATCCAAATGAGGGCTTACTTTCAAAAATACCGTGTTGACGGGGTATGTCGTGCCTAAGGTGGACGCCACGTGTTACTTTAATTCGCCGCCCTCAAATCTCACCTAATTTTTATTTATTTAAAAAATAATACATATTTAGCAACACTGAAATCATAACCTCAACCTATATTATCTAAGTGATAACCTAAGCTCCTGTTTGGTTCACAATATTTTGTACATGAAAATGAAATTTTTGATCTTATTTTTCAAAAAGTGGGTCACACTATGAAACAAGGTAGTCAAAGATTCCAGCAGATCCATTTTGTAATCGTAAAAATTCTTCTAATAATATGAAACAAACAGAGACTAAATGAAATATGATAACTAATTTAATTATACTTTTCATTTAATCGGAATTGGTTGGGATTATAATTTCAAAAATTCAATAAGTCTATTTGTACATAAGAGGTTGACAATCTCTCACATGCGTGCGAGGTCAGTATTTTTAAAAAATACAAAAAAAAAGAGTGAATCCCTCCCTTGTAAATGTATGTCAACACGTGTTTCAACATTTGGTTTGATTATACAGATAGCATTGCTCTCAAAATTTAAGCGTGTGATGGAACAAACCAGGAAGCAGACAGAGGAATGGGGTCCACGCTGCAAACTTCAGCTCCCGCGCCTTTCGGTAGGGCCCTTTTCTGCGTCGGCGGAATTTGTGGGGTGTCTCTTTGTGTCTACTTTGATAGCAGCCGCTCCACGCGGCCTCCCGCTGTTTTCCATTCTAATATTTAACGGATAAATGCAATTTTAATTTTCAAAGACTTTAAGCACTTGTTTGGACTCCATTTCATAATCAAAGTAAGTGTTTTAATAAAAGAATAAATTTTGTAATATGGCAGTTAAAATTGAAAATATAGTCGTTATTGGGTCTTACTCGTTTAATAAAAGTTAATAATAACAGCTAATTTTTCAATTCTAATCGAATTTTTTAATCTTTGACGAACACGCCTATAAAGTTGTTTTATTAAAAGAACGTATGATTGTAATGAAATTGTTAAAAAAATAAATTTATATGAAATGTGACTCAAACATGGGTTGAAATAATTAATTACTAATTATTTAAATAATAGAGGCGTTTTATTTTCGAGTTATGCTACATGTACAAAGTTGGGTTACAAAATTGGTTGACAAAATAACATCTACACCAATAATTTGAAAACTGATTTTTAAATCATTTAAAATCAACGGTCTAAATTTTGACAACACACTTTATAATTCAACTTTTAGCTTTATCGTTTATTTCCTAACGAAATGTAATTATAACTGGAATCACCCATATACATATGCGCGTGATAACTCTTTAACAAGAAACAAACCAACAGTGAAGGGACCCAATCACGTGGGGGTGGCCGACTGACGTGTTGAAAAGCTAGACAGAAAGCAAGCGCCGCCTAAGTTGGCACCATCGGCTCGGCTGTGTTTATAGTGAACCACGTGGGCACCCCTTGAATATAACGCTTATTTATTCGCCACGTCTCAATTTTCACGTGCCAAAGTTTCATAATGGGGGAGGGGCGGCGGGATATTAATTCTTTGCCTTTCCTACTAGTCAAGATTAATGATGCCCTAAAGATTCTCTTTCATAAAGAAACTTGACTCGTTAAGCTTTTTGTTATAACGTCTAATCTCTAAAGTAATACCATTCGCTGGACATTAATTAATTAGCGTAAATTATTAATTTGCTGAGTTTCCATTTTAAAAATCAATAAAGCTAAATGTACAGTTTTATTTGACAATCCTCTCACACGTGAATGTGGCCCGCGATTGTGTGAAATACATAAAAAATAAAAATTATTCCTCCCTAAAGAAAATGTTTTTTTTGTTGATGAGGAAAATATGGCCACGTCACAAAAGGTTAAAAATATTTTTCATGAAAAAAATTGTCAATCAAATATTCCAAAAGTAAAAAATTGGAATAAAAATATGGTATTTTCACGAAAAATAAAGTCAATTAAAAACATTAAGAACATCCCAAAACAAAAAATTGTAAGGATTGTACATTTGGAAATAGAAAAATGCTATTCATCCCCAGTTGGGATGTATCCTCAGTCAATGTGGATGTAAATAATTGGTTAAATGATATGTGAAATTAAATGACTTATTTAATTTCACCTATCATTTAATGCCACATAAATTGGAAATGAATAACATTTCTCTTGGAAATATCTGGTGAGAATTTCAAAGTAATTGCATCGTCACAATGTCGTCATAAAGATATAGATAATGACAGTTGTCCATTTTGTCTCACAGGTGGACGGATCTAAAAAATAATAAAGAGAGTATACTAATTTTACATTAACTAATACTTGCCGGACACACATAATTAATTATTTGATTTTGATTTAATTGTGTCTAATTATCATTTGAAGTTACGAAATTAGAACTACAAAAATCTTTAATCAAATCATGAAAGATATTAGGATTCGAATGTATAATGTTAATTTACTTTATTTTCTAATTACTAAGTATCAATTTTTCCACGCGTCTCAACTATATCTCCAATATTGATATGAATTTATAAAAATGCACCAGACAAAATTATTAGAATAACATAAAAGACACTAGTCCCCGTTTGGTGCACATTTTGAAAGTAAGAATGTATTTTTACTGTTGATGTGATGGAGACTGTGTGGTTGAAAAAGAAAGAAAAATTATTAATATGATGGAAAATATTATTTTATTGAAAAATGTGTGTTTGAAAGTAAGAATATATTTTTACTGTTGATGTGATGGAGACTATGTGGTTGAAAAGAAAAAAAATTATTGATGTTATGGAAAATATTATTTTATTGAAAAATGTGTGGTTGAAAATGAGTAGAAAAATGATAATGAAAAAAATAATGTAAACCAAACAGAGCCTAAATGTTCTTATGTATAGAGTTCATTGTTCAAAACGTTTTAACGTTACATTTTTTTTTTTGCATTTTCACCCATAGTTCAACATTTCATTGCGGAAATCATCATTTTCATTCAATTTCCATACAATTTTTCATTAAAAGGATGTAAAATGATGAATATACTTTCTATTTAAATAAAACCAAAAGGAAAGAGAAATAAAGAACTAATTGCAATCATATCCTCAAATTTTTTAAAAATGTACAAACGAGCCCAAATAAATTATTAAAAAATTAAAATAAATTTGCTGCATCATGTTCAAATGTGAATTCTAATAAAACATTAAAAAAGGAAGAAGATGTTAGACTTTAATTTGATCTATCATGTGTATGTAAATAACAACATATAGATCAAATGCGGAAATATGGAAAACGGAAAACTGACCTCCAGCCATTGATGCAGAAATGCAGAATTTCGGATTGTGTTTTGGTGCTTCTAAGCCTTCAAGAACTCCCTTAGATGGTGTATTTTCGTGACAGAGAACTCAGGCTTAGGGACCAATACCACTATCTCAATTTATAAACTTCTTCCCATCAAAGAAGTTATCTCAAGCGGTTACCACGACGGTTAAGAGAAAGTGGTTAATCTATCGTAGAGGGAAATGTTGGACCATTTGAAATTTGAAAATATTAACATTCTCCCACTTGGTCCATACATTTCACTTGATACGATAGCCAAAATCCATCAATTCTCATTCTCAAGAAACAATAATACATGAATCATGGCGATATGTCCTCTAATAACGAGTATTATCTTCCATGTATTACATTGCATTACATTTCTCAAATATTACTCCATATGTGGTAAAACTACTTAATGAATAAACCTTATGTTTATTCTAGGTCCAAACATCAATGATATTTATTTCTCAAAATAAATGTGTACACAAGGAAAAACAAATATGAGAAAATATCACAAACAGAGTTTCATGAAATTAACATTCGTTCTTACAACGAAAATCATATAAAGGAACCAAGTCCCATATTCACTAAATGATCCTTGAATTTCAACAGTGGCATGCCTTTCGTCAAAGGATCATCGATCATTAGCTCAGTGCTGACGTTCTCAATGACCACTTTCTTTTCTTTAACACGTTCACTTATGGCTAAATACTTAATGTCGATGTATTTACTTCGACTCCCACTTTTGTTGTTTTAGCCATAAAACAGCAACTGAATTATCGCAATAAATTTCCAATGGCCTAGAGATAGAATCCATAATTCTAAGCCCAGAAATGAAACTCTTCATCCATACACCATGCGAGATAGCCTCAAAACAAGATACGAACTCAGCCTCTATACTGGAAGTGGCAGTCAATGTCTGCTTTGCACTTCTCCAAGATACAGCTCCACTAGCAAACAAAAAGATGTATCCTGATGTTGATTTTGGTGAATCAACACAGTCCGTGAAGTCAGAATCGGAGTAGCTGATCACTTTCAGATTATCAGTTCGTCTATACATAAGCATGTAGTCTTTGGTCCCCCGAAGGTACCTCTGACTTTCTTTACAGCTCTCCAGTGGTCTATACCTACCTGGATTACTCTGATATTTCCCTCACATTCCAACAACATATGCAATGTCAGGTCTGGTGCACACCTGAGCATACATAAGGCTTCCAATATCTGAAGCATACGGAATGTTCTTCATTTGTTCCCTTTCGAAATCATTTTTCGGGCACTGACTCAAATCGAATATGTCACCCTTCAGAATGGTTCCTACACTCGGTGAACAATCCTTCATGCGGAATCTCTCTAAAACTTTGTTGATATAGGTCTCTTGAGACAAACCCAAAATGCTTCAAGATCTTTCCCTATGGATTTTAATGCCAATGATATAAGACGCCTCACCCATATCCTTCATATCAAAATTCTTTGAGAGAAATTGTTTCACCTCATATAGCAAAACCCTTATCATTGGTTGCAAGTAAAATGTTATCCACATATAGAATAAGGAAACAAATTTTACTCCCACTGACCTTCTGGTATATACACTAACCCATAATGTTCTCCACAAATCCAAATGAAGAGATAACATCATGAAATTTTAAATACCACTGACGGGAAGCTTGTTTCAATCCATATATAGATTTCTTGAGCTTGCATACCAAATGCTCACTACCATTAGAGGAAAATACTTCTGGTTGTTTCATGTAAACCTCTTCCTCTAGATCTCTATTGAGGAAGGCCGTTTTCACATCCATTTGTTGCAACTCTAAGTCGAGATGTGCAACCAATGCCATGATGACACGAAGTGAATCTTTCTTTAATACAGGAGAGAATGTCTCCTTGTAGTCGATTCCTTCCTTTTGAGTGAATCCTTTAGCAACGAGTCTTGCTTTATATCTTTCAATGTTGCCTAATGAGTCTTTCTTCGTTTCATAGACCCACTTACATCCTATGGCTTTTACACCATCAGGCAACTTAATAAGATCTCAGACTCCATTAGATGCCATAGTATCCATCTCTTCTTTCATGGCATCGTACCACAAACTTGATTATTTACAATTCATGGCTAGTGAAAACATTTCAGGATCATCTTCGGCTCCTTTGTTATAGTCCGATTCTTGCAGATACACAACATAGTTACTAGGTATCACTGATTTCCTTATTCTAGTAGATATCCTTAATGTTGTATCAACATTTTCCCAAGGATCATGTTGTTCAACTGGTTGTTCAATAATTTTTGGCAATTCTTGAACATCTTGATCTACTGGATTGTTATCAGCAGCTTGTGGAATTTCAACGATTGATTGTCTAACACCCATTTGAACTTGAGGGGTGTTGTGAATGATAATCAATCTGTCACTTGAAATAGAAGGTTGAGCATCAATATGATTCTTTCCAGAAACAATGTCCTAGAATCAATAGCTCTCACTAATCAAGTCATTCTCAAGAAACTCCGCATTTCTTGACTCCACAATCCTAGTACTGTGAGACGAACAATAGAATCTATACCCTTTGGACCTTTCAGTATATCCAATGAAATACTCACTAATGGTCATTGGGTCTAGCTTCTTTTCTTGATGTCTTAAGTGCTTCAGCCCAGAAGGATTTAGGAAGATTGGAGCTTCTAAGCATACTTCGCACCATGTCCAATAATGTTCGATTTCTTCTGTCTGCTACACCATTCTCGTCTGGAGAACCAGGCATAGTGTACTGGGCAACAATCCCACGTTCCTGAAGAAACTTCACAAATGGACCAGACGTTTGTCCACTCTTTGTGTATCTACCATAGTATTCTCCACCTCTGGCTGATCTCACGATCTTAATTTTCTTTCCACATTGATTCTCCACTTCAGCCTTAAAATTTTAAAGACATCCAAAGCGTCCTTTGAGCAAAGTAAGTAAAGATACATATATCGTGAATAATCATCTATGAAGGTGATGAAATATTTTGGACCATTTGTATCCAGACATGTATCCATGTCTGGATAGCAAATATCTGTATGTATGATTTCCAATAGGTTTGTGCTCCTCTTTGTACCATTTTTAGACTTGTTAGTTTGCTTACCAAACTTTATGCAATACACACAAGTCTCAGAATCAGCAAAATCAAAAGTACTAAGTACCCCTTCATTTACCAATCTTTTAATTCTCTTAATGAAGATGTGTCTCAATCTCCGGTGCCACAACATAGAGGAATCTTCATTCATAACACATCATTTCATACCAGTGTGAACATGCATAGCATTATAAGTAGTATTATTTTGCAAATTAATAGAAAAAAGACCATCAGAAATGTACCATTTCGAACAAGATCAGATTTATAAAATAAACTGAAAAATGTTTCTGAAAATTAAAGGAATAATCTAAAGGTATAAGTCTTGAAACTGAAATCAAGTTTCTAAAAAAAAAAACTTGGAATATAAAATGTCTTTTCCAAATTTTAAAATAAAACCACTACTTAAAACTAAACTGCATGTTCCAACAGCCTCCACATGTGAGCGCATTTTGTTTCTCGAATAAATGCTATGCTCACTTTCCACTGGTTTTCTTAAATTTTGCATACCCTGCAAGGTATTCGAAATATGGATTGTATAGCCAGAATCAATCCACCATGTGTTATAAATAACATCAACCATAATATATTCATAACAAACAAATGAGATTGGTTTATCTTTCTTCTCAAGCCAATTTTGGAACTTGGTACAATCCGTCTTTATGTGTCCCTTCTTTTGCAAAAGAAACACTTGGATTTCTTTTATATTCCACCTTGAATCGGTATTTTACCTTTTTCCTTTTCTTTTGGCTTGGTTTACATCCTTTCCTTGCGTTGCCATCAATGCACTTTCACCCATTTCCATTGTCAGTCTCCCTTCTTCTTGAACACACATGGCCAGAAATTCATTAATTGACCATTTATCCTTATGCGTATTATAAAATATCTTGAAGGATCCATATTGATGTGGAAGAGTGTTCAAAATATAGTGCACAAGGAAAGTCTCAGACATATCAACCTCAAGAGTCCTCAATGGAGCCACAATGTCCCTCATTTACACGATGTGCTCACACACACCTCTTACAGTAGTGATCTTCATGGATGATGATTTCATAAGCGTGCTGGCAAATGCTTTATCTAAAGTCTCAAATTGCTCATCAATAGCCTTAAGCAACGCCTTTACATTTATATGCTCTTCGACGAAACCATGAATACCAGCAGAAATTTCAATCTTTATGAACATCATACTGAGGCGATTGGATCGTTCCCATCGTTCATAAAGAGCAATTTCATCTGGAGTGCTGGTCGAATTTTTTTTTTGTTCGTCTTTCCTAATGGCATAATCAATGTCTATCCACCCCAAATGAAGAATAATTCTCTCATTCCATACTTTATAGTTATCACCCTTTAATTCAAGAATATCGCAATGAATATCAGAGAAATTAGCAGGTTGCGAAGCTGAATAAATTAACTAGACATGCTTACAATTCAAATTGAGACTAACAAACATTAATCATGTTTTACCAATGTAAAATCATGTTTCAAAATATTAATCTAGTGACATAAAACTTGCATGTGGGCTAAAGTCTTACTCATTTAGATTAATATATAATCTTTATGATAAAACTATTAAATCATGTTCCAATTCCTAATTCCTGTGGGTAATTAGGAAAATAATTTAATACTTTATCCTGATTGATCATACAAATATAATAAAAGTTCCTGTGGGATAAAATTCATTATATTGATTATGATCAACCACAATTAATGTCTTTATTCAATATGTGATCTTGTACACTTAATATATACTTTTGCATAATTATGGATGCTGTGGCTACTCCTTAATTAATTAAAAATATATAGATCACTAGACATTATTATTTATGAATAAATGCTTAACTCAATATGATTATACACAAAGTGTTCTCATAATCATCATAAATTTCACAACATAATTAACTCATGCAAACCAAATATGAGCATAATTCACAATTTAATGATTCCTAAAAGTTGCATACATTATTTTAAACATGAATAATTAACATATGCAAAATAAGGCAAAGATATAAAATATATGCCCAAATATGAAATACACATGTCCAAAATTAATTGGCCTTAAAACATGTATATGCCCAACAATTAATTCCAAAAATTAACCCACTGAATTAATTTTATAAATTCTGCCCAAGAATTAAATTGGTTATGCACTAGCCCAATATACATGCATGTCCATATTGGCCCAGTAAATGGTTAGTAAATGGGCAATAAACAATTACTTATAAATTCTAAAGGCCCAATAACTAATTAAGCCTGTACGTAAAACAAGCATGCAATTACCAAAAGTAGAGTCCCAAATCCCAATAACTCACTCAATCATCTGGTTCAGTGGTTCCAAAATGGGGAAAAAGAGCCCCCTGTTTCCAATCGTCTTCTCCATCTAGCGGGTCGAAATTAACCCGGTTCCAAACCCGCTCAAATACATCTTTTCTCTCCATCAAAACTCAAGTTTTAATAAAACACAAGGGTTAGAAAATCGATTTTATGGAGAAATTTGAATTTATTTCAGAAAAATAAATTCTCCAGAGAAGACAGATTTTGCAGAATGATGTAAAACACCAAGGCAGAGGTAATATAATGCTCTGATACCAACTGTTAGACTTTAATTTGATCTATCATGTGTATGTAAATAACAACATATAGATCAAATGCAGAAATATGGAAAACGGAAAACTGACCTCCAGCCATTGATGCAGAAATGCAGAATTTCGGATTGTGTTTTGGTGCTTCTAAGCCTTCAAGAACTCCCTTAGATGGTGTATTTTCGTGACAGAGAACTCAGGCTTAGAGACCAATACCACTATCTCAATTTATAAACTTCTTCCCATCAAAGAAGTTATCTCAAGCGGTTACCACGACGGTTAAGAGAAAGTGGTTAATCTACCGTAGAGGGAAATGTTGGACCATTTGAAATTTGAAAATATTAACAGAAGATCTATGTGCCATTCTCCTCTTGAACTTGCCTTCTAAAGATACATTTATCCCAATATTCTCTGTATTCCAGATTTGGATTGTTGAAAGAATCAGAAACCCGAGTTATTGATAACTCAACGGCCCAGATTGCATATGAAAGAAAATCAGATTGATCTTTCATCTTCAATTTTTGATCCGCATTGTTCTGTTTTTGGGTGTTCTTTTAAGATTTTCAGTTGAATTTTTGCTTCTTTTCGATTACAGTTAATATTTGAGGGTGAGATTTGCATTTGAAATTCATTAACCCTAATGAACCCATTTAGGATTCCAAACAAAATCCCCAACACTCTAATCAAATCGAAAATTTTCAAAGTTTTAGTGAATATTTACACGCCCAAGATTCGCTGTTTCCCAGCAATGACCCGCCCAAGAAAATAGAAATGAATCTCAGGGTGAGGAGATGGATAATGGTGGATCAATCTTCAGGTTTTTAAGAACTTGAGGAAGAAAATTGGCGATGGATTTAAGAAAAATGGTGGCAAGAAAATGTGGGTTTGTGGGTCAGAAAAAGAATTGGAGTGGAAAAAAAATTTCTATTTGCTTGAAGAAGAGAAGCAAGGGAAAAAAAAATGCTCTGGGGAAATGTGAATCTTGTGTTTTAAAAAAGTTCGTGCAGCGATGGTGGTGGTGGTGGTGGTGGACAAAGGAGGAAGAAGATGAAATGATTTTTGTTTTTTTAGTTTTGATTTAAATTATTTATTTGGAATCCATTTGTAAATTTTTTAAAATTTCGGATTATAATTGCAATTAGTTCTTTTATTTTTATTTTTCTTTTTTCTTAAATAGGAGGGCATAATCGTCATTTCATTGCTCTTTATTGAGAAAATTGGAAGGAAAATAATGATTTAAGCAATGAGAGGTTGAAATATATAGTATTGTTTATTACCATGCACTAATTTGTATGGAATATCTCGGAGAGAAAAAACATAATATAAATTATAAACACAATCTATCGATGATCAAACATCAAAACGAAACATTGTTGTAGTACTTATAGCATTTATACACAATCTTAGCAACTCCTCTTTGAAAAGATCAAGATATAGAAATCCTGCTCTATATCAAGTGTATTATTTGAATGCAGTTCTTAAAGTACTTTTGATAAATATACAGATTAAATTCAATTTCACGAGGTGACAGTGAAACCAAAGTTCTTGATACTAATCGAGGTCCCAGTTGGTATAGAGATGGGCGTTTTCTTGCAAATCTTGACGCAACTGAACTTTTCGACTATTTTAAAACTATTATTTTAATATTTTGATTTGACGACTCGATTTAAAGTAGGCGTTTCAATATCTTTCACCCCATTGAATACGAGAGTTAGGTATAATAAAGCCATTTATGTCCATCATCGCTCTCACATAGCCGTACTTGGATGTTACCGTGGCTAGTTTACGCTATTTGGATTTTTCAAAGCTTAACGAACTAAAACGTTTGAATAGTTAAAGGAAGGAATGAGACCTTAAATATCGTGATACAATCATATTTTAAAATACGGGAAGGGTAAGGGCCCTTTCGGTCTTTGAAGTTAGGTTGAATTTTCTTTTATAAAACCTCCCGAAACAGTGAGAAGGGAACACTCCAGAGTAGAATTCGAACAAGGGATTGAGGCATATCCAGACCCAACTAGAAGAGCTCTGTGGTGGTTGATCTCTCATTTCATCTCAATTTTTTTCTCAAGACTTTCTAGGACTCGAGATGAATCGAAGCTTTAGTGGCGACACCCTTGCCTATGAAATTTCAAAATGCTGCTTGATCCAATTTTCAGGACCATTTAACTTTTCAAAGGATCACACACATTAGGTTTTCTGACGACTTACAATTGATTCAAAATAAAATCTCTAAACTGTTCAAATAATCACAATTTCTAATATAGATCCTTTTAACTTTTAAAAGTTTCACAAAATTCATTAAAAAAAAAATCAAATTAACATTTGACTTAACTTATAAATGATCATATAAAAAATATACTTGATCACAGAGTGGCAAATAATTAAACATAGGTCATGTAAAACAAGGTTCACAACCAATGTGTCGAACATTTAAACATCCGATCAGTCGACTGGGCTTCTTGTTATTTTTTACTTTGAGCCGCAAGTTACCCGGTTGTGTTCTCATCTTTTATAAACCTTTGGTTCTAAGGTTGAAATTCAATAATGGGGTATTATTTAGTTATTCAATTCTAATTTCCTCTTGAAGGAAAATGACTCTCAAGTACTATGCAAACTTTAAAATTTTGATACAATCAAAATTAATTGACAAAAAGGGTAATACAGAAAATTAAACAATTTCAATAGTAAAAACTAAAAAGCATACTGCACATCTCATGACTGACCACCACAATGGCATGGACAAGAGCAACTAGAAAGAATTAATCCCCACGTACATGATTATTTTCATAGGGGCTCACCAGGCTACTCACATGGGTGGGCCCCACCATGTATTAAAAAAAATGATGCGTGTGACCCACATATGTGAGTACCCTGTGAAAATAATCCATGTACGTAAAATATGGTTCAGTCTTTGTAGTTTTATTAATATTGCGGAATAATTTTCGTAATTGGTGCATTTCTTCCTCTGATGTATGTTGTTTCCCCAATATTACAAATATTTTGATGCAGGATGAATTAGAATTTAGGGTGAATTAGAATTAAAGCCAAGAAGTGAGAAGAAAAGCAAGAAGCAAGAAGCAAGAAGGGAAGGGGAGGAAGATGGGAGAAAAACGGCTGCAAGCCAATGTTTAATTCATCATATTCATCAACTGTCTAAATTGTAATGTAAAACTGTTTAAATAGCGAAAACCTAGGTAATTGACGGGTTTTAATACAACCCCAATAACAATAAAATAGAAGATATAAATAAATTAGGTCCAATAACAATAAAAGTAAATCCTGATGACAATGAAATAAATCTCGAGGATCCAATGATGTCTGCATCAACTCTCCCGGGGTGGAAGAAAACTCGACCCTGTCGAATTGATAGATAAAAAGGCCGCAATCAATCGCCCAACCATAAACTCAGGGGCTGGACGAGTGTCCTTCGACGTCAATAAAAGCGTGTCAGCGGTGGTCGGGATCTGGTATCCCCACCAATGTCCCCTCGATACGTGGAAGAAGAACTGAGCAAAGGAAAATCCTGCTGACTCCGATAGAGCTCCAACAAGTTTGGGTCAAGATGCTGTAGTGTCTCTCTAGTAATCCATGTGCAATCAAACTCAGGCCGATTAACCCAACGAACAAGGAATCGCCGAATATCTCCATCTTTAGTCAACACCACCTCTTCATCTAAAATAGTATCAATTTTATCTTTGTGTGCTGGGAAATGTGGCATTGGATTAGAAGTAGCAAGAGATTTCGGGTCAAGGTCCACGGATGGAGGTAGGAAAGGATTGTCGGAGGGATTAAAATGGCCTTTATAAGCAACCAAGTCCTCAACATTGAAGGTAGGGTGGTAGCCAAGATGTGGCGGAAGGTTGAGAACATAAGCATTTGGGCCAACTCGCTTTAAAATTTTAAAAGGACCAGCGCTACGAGCTTGCAATTTAGAGGCGAGTCCATGTAAACGCCGCTCTGGTCGGATTCGGATCATGACATAATCCCCAATATTAAAATCAACATGTCTTTTATGTAAATCAGCTCTAAGTTTATATGATGCGTTACTAGCTTCGAGTTGTTTATTGATCTCAATATGCAAATCATGAAGATGTTGTGCAAATGCTTTAGCTGACATAGACACTCTAGCATGTGGGGACATCGGAATGAGATCTAAAGGCTTCCTAGGCTTAAAACCATGAACAACTTCAAATGGACTTCTATCTAACGACTTCAAATGGACTTCTAAGATTTTCTTGGACCAGACACTTTAGTAAATTACCAAGACTACGATTAACCACTTCCGTTTGACCGTCAGTCTGCGGGTGAAGGCAGTAGAGAATGTTAACTTTATACCTATTTTATGTCACAACATTCTCCAAAAGTGACTAGTGAATCTAACATCCCTATCTGATACGATGGTTTTGGGTAGGTCATACAATTTAACAATCTCAGTAAAGTACAATGTGGCAACCCTGGACGCATCTGAAGTTTTGCCACAAGGGATAAGATGAGCCATCTTGGAAAAATGATCAACTACCACAAAAATAGAGTCATGTTTCTTCGGGGTACGTGGAAGCCCTAACATAAAATCCATGATCACATCTTGCCAAGGGAAATCATGAAGGGGAAGAGGTGAGTAGAGGCCAGTGTTTTGCCTCTTTTGTTTGGCCAACTAACAGGTGTTACAATTACTAACTATCTTGGCCACATCTTTCTTCAAACTAGGCCAATAAAATTGATGTTCAATATTCTCTATGGTCTTATCTCACCCAAAGTGACCGGTTAAATCTCACGCATGAATTTTCCAAACTATGAAATCTCGCACTGAAGTTTGAGGGATGCACAACTTATTAGCTCGAAAAAGATAACCCTCCACAAGGCGAAAACAGTCCGCAGTATCCGACTATCCATTTTGCGAATCAAGAAAGATATCCTTAAAATCAGGACAAGTTTCTTACTCTTCTTTAAGCCGTTCAAAACCTATGACTTTAACGTTCGTGATCGACAAAAGGGAGATACGACGACTTAATGCATCACCCGCATAGTTTTCAACCCCTTTCTTATGTTTCAAAACAAAAGAATAAACCTGTAAATACTCAACCCAGGGACCGTACCTAAAATTCAATCTCTTCTGGGAGGTGAGATAACAGAGGGCCTCATGGTCTGAATAAAGAACAAATTCTTGGGGTAGCAAATAATGACGCCAATATCGCAAAGCCTGCACAACTGTGTACAATTCCTTATCATAAGTCGAGTACCGTTGTTTCGCGCCGTTCAACTTCTCACTGAAATAAGTGACAGGGTGGCGTTCCTGACTGAGGACTCCCTCCGATGCATCACCCGCTTGGTTTTCAACCCCTTTCTTATGTTTTAAAACAAAAGAATAGACATGTAAATACTCAACCCAGGGACCGTACCTAGAATTCAATCTCTTCTGGGAGGTGAGATAACGGAGGGCCTCATGGTCTGAATAAAGAACAAATTCTTGGGGTAGCAAATAATGAAGCCAATATCGCAAAGCCTGCACAATTGCTTACAATTCCTTATCATAAGTCGAGTACCGTTGTTTCGCGTCGTTCAACTTCTCACTGAAATAAGTGACAGGGTGGCGTTCCTGACTGAGGACTCCCTCCGATGCCGACCCCGGAGGCATCACACTCAACTTCAAAAACCTTCGTAAAGTCAGGAAGGCGTATGACAGGAGCTTCCGTCATTCGTTTCTTAACTAGTTTAAAAGCCTTAGTTTCTTCATGGATCCAATGAAACTCTCTCTTCTTCATACACTCCGTAATGAGAGCCATGATTGTGCTAAATCCCTTGATGAAACGACGGTAAAAGGTTGCTAGGCCATGAAAACTCCTGACATCATGCAAAGTCTTAGGTCAGGCCAATCAACAATCGCCTGAATTTTGGCAAGATCGGTAGATATCTCCATAGATGATACAATGAAACCTAAGAAGACGACACTATCAGTGAAAAGTGAACATTTCTTGACATTAGCATACAATTTTGTTGCCCAAAGGGCAGAACAAACTTGCTGGAGATGATCTTGATGTTGTTCCTTCGTTGTACTATAGACGAGAATGTCGTCAAAGTAGACGACAAGGAACTTACCCATGAAAGGACGAAGAGTTTGTGTCATTGCTCGCATAAAAGTGCTCGGAGCGTTAGTTAGGTCGAAAGGCATAACTAACCACTCATAAAGACCATCTTTTGGTTTAAAAGCGGTCTTCCACTCATCACTTGGGTGGATCCTAATCTGGTGGTACCTACTCTTCAAATAAATTTTTGAGAATATCGTAGCGCCAATCATCATATCCAACATGTCGTCAAGCCTAGGAATAGGAAAACGATACTGTACCGTGATCCTATTGATGGCACGACTATCGACGCACATCCTCCAAGAGCCATCCTTCTTAGAAGTTAATAGCGTCAGAACGGCACAAGGACTTAAACTCTCACGGATGAATCCTTTGTGAAGGAGTTCATCCACTTGCCTCTTTAGTTCAGCATGTTCAGTAGGATTCATCCTATAATGAGGCAAATTTGAAAGCAACGCTCCCGGGACCAAATCTATGGCATGTTGGATGTCCCGTAAAGGAAGTAGTTCGTCAGGTAAGTCCTCGGGGAACACATCCTGGAACTCTTGAATGATTGCCTAGGTTTCAGGAGGGGCTATGGATGGGGAACTCGATGGGACCTCCAAGACAACCAAGGCAAAAACAACCGAACCGCCCACAAGTGTGTGCTCGAACTCTGTAGGACTAATGATTTGTAATCCTTTTCGTTCCTCACGTTTCTTTGTTTCATGTGAGCCAACAGGTCTTGGTGGAAGAGGGTTAAGGTGGATCTTTTTGCCATTAAACACGAACGAGCATGAATTGGATAGACCATAGATGGTTACATCTAAATCGAACAATCAAGGCCGACCAAGAATGACGTGATCGACATCGATAGGAATGACGTCACACCATATATGATCCTTATACTCGAGAAACTGAATAGGCACTGGACAACGTTCCTTTACAGCTATCGAGGAAGTATCAACTCAAGAGACACTATATGGCTGAGGGTGAGGCACAGATTGCAACCCAGACGGGTTACAGTAGTCATCGACACCACATTAATGCAGCTACCACTATCCACAATAACTTTACATCCTTTATTATTGATCTTGATGTAAGTGTGAAAAATGGCATGACGTTGCCAATCGTCAGCATTTTTAGGCTGAGTCAGGGTACAACGTACAACACCCAATCTCGACGTGTTTGGGATAAGTGGCCTTGACTCTAACTCCACCGGAAGGGTTAGAAAACAACCTAAGAAGGCATCTTTGCTATCATCCAAGTTCTCAAACTCTTCAAACTTAGGTTCGTAAACTTGATCCTCCAATACACCATCCTCTCTACTCTCACGTTCTTCCAGAACTAGGACTCGACTAGGACAGTTAGAAGAAATGTGATCGACACCCTTATAGTTAAAACATTGCAAGCGGGATGACGTCCTTGGAATTTCTCGACCCCTACCTTTATTTTCTCCTACAAGAGGACCTTTAGACGGGGAAGGCCCTAAGATAGACTATTGGGGCTCAGTGGGTGCTGAAGAAACAGGGGTACGGTTGTCACCACGACTTCTAAACGGAGACCTAGTAACTAACTCATAATCTCGGATGAAGGCATAGGCATGGTTAAGAGTAGTAACGCCCCGAAGGACAAGCTTACGTTTAAGATCATCTATGAGGCCTTGCCGAAACCTACTTAAGGTCATGTCTTCATCCTCAACGACCTGACATTTCATTCTAAATTCATCAAACTGAGTGATGTACTCAGTCATTGGTCGATTGCCTTGCGTGAGGGCATTCCATTGATCCAAAAAATGACCCATATACGATTAAGGTAGATACTTCTCTTGAAGGCGACGCTTCATTTCATCCCAACTCCCAACAGGAGGGGCATGGCGACGCTCTAGGAGTTCTTCAACACTTTCCCAAAAGAGTTGAGCGGTGTCGGTTAGCTTCAGACTAGCAAACTGAACTCTCCGGTCTTCTGGGACTCCATACCATGCGAAGAAGCGGTCCATATCTCTAACCCATTGAGTAAATACCCGAGGGTCTAAACATCCATCAAAGGTTGGGACATCCGGTTTAATGTTTCTAAAGAAACGATCATCGTGGCGAGGAGGAGAATGAGTATCATAACGGTGATGCTCTCACTCTCGTTCATGAACCTGATGGCCATCCCTACGGTTATGCCTAACGGGTTGTCGGACACCTTGGGGACGACGATAATGCCTATTACTGGTCGCGTCCGAGTTCTCAACTTCAGTGGAATGTGGGGTATGTTCAAGGGTGGACAACCTAGCAGCTAAGTCTCTAGTTTCCTCACGAGTAGCTGTTACCTCAGTTTGTAATTGGTGTTGGCTAGTGACAAGTTGTGCTAATTGACGAGTGATGACGTCAAATTGAGTTGGGTCCATGATCAGGTTACGAGAACTAGATGTGACAAGGCGACCACTACGTAACTACATGAAACGTACTACTAGCTAAATGAAGTGTATAGAGAGATCAATGAGCAACTCATTTAAAATAAAAATAAAAAAAACGACCTGATCAAATTTTTTAAAATTTTTTTTTTTAATTTTTGGGATTATGTAAATCCAAATAGGGCAAGCTAATACCGCTGATCTATGTAAAATAGTAAAGCAAAGATCAAATGCGAATCAACAATTTAGTTACGTAAAGTAGACAAAAATATAATACGATTAGGACGTAAAATAAATAGGATAAAATGAACAAATAACACGAATATGGATTTAATGACGTAAAGTTGTAGGGAAAATTGGAATAGCAACACAAAATTTAATTGACGCAATTTTATAATGAAACAGTAATGTAAACTAAAGATAAAGGAATAGTAGCGTCCCTGTCGTTTGGCGAAGGGAATGAGCACCAAGTAAAAGATCTCCATGCACAAAGAAGCAGTAACTCCCGTTTTGTTTGCTGAAATAACTGCGCCAATCAACAGATGAAAAAGAGATGCACCTACAAAATGTGAGAAAATACTCTTTTTTTTTGGCTTTCCTTTTTTTTTTTCAACTAAAATAAATTATACAATATAATAAAATAGGGGCCCAAATCAAGGCCCAGAGGCAAGACTAACAAGACACAAACCGAGGCCCAATTGACAAAAATACTCTTTTTTTTCGAAACTAAAAGAAATTACACTAAAACTGAGGCCCAAATCAAAACAGACTTTTTTTTTAACTCAACTAAAACAATTTAACAAGTTGGGCCCGAAATTAAAATTCAAACAAATTAATAAACATGGCCCAAATTGAAACCCAATAACTAAACAAAATTGAGGAGACCTGTACCGACTCCTTCTTCCTCTGCGTCGTTGTTGAAATTGTGGAGAGCGATTGTGATTGACGGAGCTTGTTGATTGGGGTCGCCGACGGTTTGAAGAGGGTGGTGATGACGGCGGTTAGGTTTGAATCGGGTTTTGATACTGGCAGCAGACAAACTATAGGGTGACCAGTGACTTTCTTCCCTTTTTTTTTTTTGTAGTTGGTGGTGAAATTCATGGGATGATTTGGTAGGAGAAGGCGAAGGTGAATGGTTATTTCTAGGTTCCTGGGTATTTTGCAATTTGGGTTGGAGCATTAGTTTGTGGAAGCTATGGGCAGTTTCGATTGTCGAGTTGTAGTTTCCGATGGTGGGCTGTGAATGAAACTTATGTCGGGTATGGGTTGAAGGATTGTGGGCAGTTTGTTGGTGGGCAGTTTGTTGAACGTTGGTTGCAGGGGTTACGGGATTGCAGTTTGGGTATTGTTGTGTGGGATTTTGGGTACAGGAATTTAGGCTCTGATACGTGGGATTTGATGCAGGATGAATTAGAAATTTAGGGTGAATTATAATTAAAGCCAAGAAGTGAGAAGGAAAGCAAGAAGAAGAAGAAGCAAGAAGAAGAAGGGAAGCGGAGGAAGAGGGGAGAAAAACGGCTGTAAACCTATCTTTAATTCATCATATTCATCAACTGTCTAAACCATAGTTATTAAACCCGGACTGGACCGGCCGGTTCGATCCGGAACCCGTCGAACCGGACCATGGTCCGGTCCGGTTCGATCCTCACTTAACTTACACTGTGCAGCCAACCCGTTTGAAACCCAAAGGACCCGCCGGTTTAATGGAAAAACCGTTGGCCCAATTGCTAGAAACCGCCCGATCCAAATGCACACAATTAAAAACCCAAAAGCCCAATCTCTCTTCATTCATTCACGATGCCCTAGCAGAGTCTGCCTTCTCTTAGTTCTCTCCTAATTTCACTCCCAAGAATCCAAAGATTCAATTTCAAGTTGCATTAGATGGAAGAAGAAGATGTAAGTTTAAAATTTATGATTTTTTTTTTTTTAATTCAGATTTTTGTTATGTGAATTTCAATTTAGATGAAAGAAAAAGATGGGTGAATTTCTTTTTTTTTTTTTTTGGGAATTTCAGTTCATGTGATGGGATTCTTACACCTAGTAATAGATATGGAGCAATAGTTGTTGTGTATGACTTGTAACAAAAGAAGTGAGACTGAAAAGATAAAAATCATTAGATTTTTTCTATGGCAGATGACTTTGGAAGATAAACTGATAAAGTAATTTGGAAGCTAAAGTAATTTAGGCCTAGATGATTTTTTGAAGCTAATGTAATTTGGAAGCTAAAGTAATTTGGAAGTTAAGGTAATTTAGGCCCAGATGATTGTTCTACGGCAGATGGCTTCTGAGAGATCCTGCATTGTAGTAGAAGTTGGTTCTAAATAAGATTGTTGATTTCTAGTTTGATATTATATGTAAAAGAATTCTTCCAATTGTGAAGTAGACGACAGCATAATTTTTAGGAATAAAATGCATGACTTTATTCACTGGTAATTATTTATTATTTATCAGGTGACCGATTGTACATGCTTTCCTTGACTCATGATAGATACTTGAAGTTGTAAAACAGAGAAATATATATAATATTCAGAATGGCCTCAGCTAGGAACTGCACTTAACAATCAGAAAAGTTGATTAGCAATAGTTCTTTTTTTTACTTCTTCTTGTTCTATTTTCCAGAAGTCAGAAACTGCACTTGACAAACTCCTCCTAGTGGAACATTCTAATTTTTCTCCAGAACATACTAGTTTCTTTCCTAATGATATATAATTTAACATCATTTGTGTTTTTGTATAACTCATTGGTGATAATAGTACACCACATTCTTCTCCACCAAAAAGTCAAGCTAGAGGAAAAACCGATATAGCATGGGGTCATTGTAAAGAGATTCTTGATGCTAGTACTCATGGAAATAAAAGGAAATTGGTTTGCTTGTATTGTGGAAAGACGTTTGCTGGAGGTGGTATTAATCGCATCAAACAATACTTAGCGGGGCTAAGAGGTGATGTGGATTCGTGTCGTAAAGTACCTCCTGATGTAAGATTCAAAATGAAAGAAAACTTGGACAATTTTGCTGCAAAGAAGCGTAAAACTCAAGAAGTTCTTGAAAAGTGTAATCCGCATAGTTCTTATTATAGGGAACAAGAAGAGCAAATGTATAGAGATTTGCATAATGATGATGTTCAAGAAATTATCCCCCCTACTTGTGAAGGAAAGGGTATAGTTATGGGTAAAAGTGAAAGAAAAGGAGTGGGAGCTAAAGTTTTAAAAGAACAAAAAGGAATTAGTTCGTACTTCATGCCAAGAACAGGACCTGGTAACCAACCTACTATTAAAAGTGTTTTTCAGAGTAAAGAAGCTATAGAAAAATGTGATCTTACTTTATCAAAATGGATGATTGATTCATGCATTCCTTTCAATGCTGTAAATTCTGTGTATTATCAACAAAGTATAGATGCCATAGCTAGTATGGGTCCTGGCTATAAAGGTCCAAACTTTCATAGTATTCGTGGTTATTTGTTGGCTAGAAATGTCAAGGAGGTAGAGAATTATGTTGATAGTTATCGTTCAACTTGGAAGACGACTGGTTGTACAATTATGGCAGATGGTTGGACAGATCAATGTAGAAGGACTTTAATTAATTTTCTAGTTTATTGTCCGAAAGGAACAATATTCTTAAAATCTGTAGATGCTTCAGATGAATCAAAAACTGCTGATATGTTATACAAGTTGTTTCGGGATATTGTGTTATTTGTGGGTTCAGAACATGTGGTCCATATGGTGACAGACAATGCTGCAAATTACGTTGCCGCTGGTAGGTTATTGGAGCGAGAGTTTCAAACATTATTTTGGTCTCCATGTGTAGCCCATTGCATAAATCTAATGTTTCACGATATTGGAAAACTTGATGAAGTTAGTAATGTCGTCCTTCAAGCATCAAAAATCACAAAATATATATACAACCATTGCTACCCTTTGCATTTGATGAGGAAGTTTACTGGAGGAAAAGAAATACTTCGGCCTGCTCCTACTCGTTTTGCCACTAACTTTATAGCTTTACAAAGCATATTGTCCCAAAAAGATTCATTAAGAGCAATGGTGACATCTAGAGATTGGACATCATCGGCATATGCTAAGGACAGCAAAGGAAAAAGATTTATTGATAATGTACTCGATTCTGTGTTTTGGAAAGAGTGTGCTACTATTGTGCAACTTATTGAACCCTTAGTTCGTGTATTAAGAATTGTTGATAGTGATGAAAAGCCTTCAATGGGCTACTTGTATGAAGCTATTCATGTGGCGAAAAATGAAATGGAACGTAGATTTCAACGAAGGAAGACTAGAATTGCTCCTTATCTGCAAATTATTCAGAATCGATGGGATAGTCAGTTGCGTAAAAATCTTCATGCTGCTGGATATTGGCTAAACCCTTCTTTTCAATATAATAATCTAGATATGGAAAACCATAAACAAACTATTTCAGGACTTTTAGATGTAATTGAGAGATATTCTTATGGTCAACCTGATTTAAGAAGTAAATTGACTAGTGAAATGAGACTATTTAGGCAAGCACATGGTGACTTTGGACGTTTATCTGCTGTAGCTGATCGCCATAGAATGGCTCCTGGTAAAATAGATATTATATTATGTACTTTGTTGTATTATTTAGTTTACATTTCAGTGTATATAACATACATCTATTTTAATTGGTTATTATTTTTTACAGATGAATGGTGTATGTGTTATGGTAGCACTGCACCAAACCTACAAACACTTGCAATTCGAGTATTAAGTCAAACATGCAGTTCTTCAGGTTGCGAGAGGAATTGGAGTATGTTTGAACATATCCATTCTAAAAAGCGAAATAGACTCGAGCACCAAAGGCTTAATGATCTTGTTTATGTCCACTATAATTTAAGATTGCAACAACGGTAATATCATTTAAATAAAAGTTTTAATCCTTTTATGATTTATTGCATTATTTAGATTTGATCTTGTTTTACTTGAATTATATTTGATTATTGCACTTGAATAACAAACATTGTTTAGGAATCACTTCAAGACTCGAAATTATGATCCTATCGACTTTGAAAGGTTTGGCATTTATGGCAATTGGGTATTAGAGGAGGAGCCACCGAATCTAGTAGATGATGAGTTGGAGACATTTCGCCGTGATTTAGGTCCATGTACTATGGGGAACGATAAAAATGATGGTAATTGTTCAACTGATACAATTGTTTCTTCTTCTTATTCCATTACATATGATGTAATGTTACATTTTATACTTTTCCAGATGAATTGCATTTTGATGATCTTGATCTTGATGGTGATGGCGATGATGGCAATGATAATGAAAATAGATTCAATACAAACAATGAAAACGAGGATTTTAGTATGACTGAGACTCCATCATTGGTACAAGGTGAAGGAATTGAAGAATTTATGTCTGATACCCCAGCATGGATGCACTCTAATTCTTCTTAATTTAGAAAATGTTGATTTATTTCAAATAATTTACTTTGTAACGCGTTCTTTATGGTTGATTATTTTTTAAATGTTGATTTTATTTTTGCAAGAATATTCTTATAGTATATAAATCTATCTTGTTTATTTTTGCCACATAAATTTGTTTTTGATTGGTGGTTGTTTATTACTTCAAATCCATATTTCATTATATTCAATAAATAGATAATAATATATTTAACAAGAATTGACCAGCCGGTCCAACCACCGGGTCATCGGTTGAACCACTGACCCGCTGACCCGTTGTATTATCCGAGTCAGTGTCCGGGTCGGGTCTGACAACTATGGTCTAAACTGTAATGTAAAACTGCTTA
This sequence comes from Fraxinus americana, assembly GCA_035079005.1. NCBI lineage: Eukaryota > Viridiplantae > Streptophyta > Magnoliopsida > Lamiales > Oleaceae > Fraxinus > Fraxinus americana. The sequence continues at coordinate 52,662,605 of CM068706.1, read as the reverse complement.
AATAGCGAAAATCTAGGTAATTGACGGGTTTGGGCTAACACAGTAATACAAGCCCAATAACAATAAAAGAGAAGACATAAATAAATAAGGTCTAATAACAATAAAAGTAAATCCCGAGGGTCCAATGATGTCTGCATCATATTTAGTTTGAATTATACTTGCAAATTATAATTACTTAAATAATATAATATGAAAGTGTTTCGCGCAAAATAACTTTGCAGAAGTTGGTGAGTATTACGAAAATATTGATAAGGTTTGTTGTGCTTAGTATCTATTAAAACTTATGATTCAATTATATTATAAATCCAAACCAAATTAATGAGGTTCATTATTGTATGCAAAGGAAGTTTTGCATAGAAATTTATACTACACTTTCGAAGAAAACTTACCGAGGAACAGAATTTTCCATTCGTACCGTATTCAACATTTTGATAGCTCTAGTACCACATGCCAAAGTTTCTGAAAGGAAATTTTCGCATTTGCCATGTAGTATAAGGTGACCCATAAGGTTTTTGAGCATCTTCGATTCGATGTATTGCATTGCTCTTGGGATGCAGATTTCTATTTCCTTACGTCTAGTCCTGGACGTAACTTCTTAAGAGCATTAAACCTTGTACTGCGGATTATGTAAACTCTCCATAACTGATTTTTCTTCAATCTAGTCTAGCTTAAGAAATGATAAATATACAGTTATAATACAAATTTTCAAATATAATCTAGACATGTGCATTAAGTTGGGCGTGGGTCAGTGAGTGATTGCCAAGGCATGTGATATTGTGGAGGACCTCATCTATTTGAGCTAAGGTTACTTTAGCTGCATGGGCTGTATGTCTCCCCACACAAATGAATGTCATCCTCCCTGTCCAACACATCAGTTTTCCTCCTAGGAAACACAATACGATTTGCGCCAATGCTTTTGAATTACAATGCCCTTCTACTTGATACCATGTGGACTCTACTCGACTCGATATTTGTACTATGATAATTGAGAAGAGTATATGAATTTTGAATTGAGAATTGGCAGTTATTATCTCGTCGATTGAGATAATCACGTGTCATGTTTTCGATGTACTTGAATCCCCAACCTTTGATTTTCGAAGCTCTCGGATGCTTTTAAGCAGAATTTATCAAAAAATCTGTAAAATAGTCATATATGGCCCTCGTGTCCTCTTCTTTTATGGGAATTTTAGGCAATCACTTCTATATATTTCTTCTTTTTTAGTATTAGGATCATGCCTAAATAACTTAGTGATGGCTACGTATTAATTATTGGACTTTACATACGTTATACCGTACAAGTCGGGCTTTGTCCTAATCCCCCCATCTTGCACTGCATGTTCGCCACCTTTCTACACAACACTTGCTTTTGCCACATCACTCACCCGGTCTTCTTTATACACCAAATTAAATTTGCTATACTTCAAAATAACTTTTCTGTATAAAAATTGTACACAATTCGAACATCGTCTAATCCCGACCCTAATCCCACATCTTTGTACACAAAAGTCGCTTATGCCACCTAAATTTGCTGCACTTTTTAAGTGCTTGTTTGGCTAAGCTTTTTGGATGCTTGCTCTGTATACAAGCAATTTTTCTAGATTAAACTGAACTATTTCTAATTAAATACAACTAAATTCGTATTTGACTCAACTTAAACCGAATTTAAATGAACTTAAACAATTAATCTTACAAGAGCAAAATAGAGTTGGAATTGATATTAAAATACAGAAATTACCACAGTGAATCCAGAGATAGATTCAGTTCAATACATCAACCTCAGCAACAAAAATCTTAAAAACATTCAGCAAATTAATATTGCACCCCATTCTAACATATACACACACTTTGGATTGTTTACATTTATGTGAATGGTGCAGGACCTTATGTACGTACAAAAACCCTTTAATATCTCCTGCAGATTCCATCACCATCTTCACTATGGTCACCATATCGTGGTCCATAATCATTTTATCCATAATTATTTAGGTTAAAAGATCATTGACCCACCCAAAATCAGGTCCACTTTCATTGATGTTGTACTTGTTGCCTTTAGTGAAATCCCTGCTTGGAAGATCTCCATTGAAGAATGTGTTTGAAACTGCAGGATTTGGTGTTGAGGGGGAGAGCAAAAATTGGGATTGTTCACGATCAAGATTGAATAAATTTCCATGTGAAGAAGCAGCTTCCTTCATATTCATGGCTTCCAAATTGCCCATAAGTTCAGTGAAGGCATCATTATAACTCATCCCACCAGAATTAAATTCATTCAGAGCAGAAGATTCGAGTGGACGACGCGAAAATTCCTGTGTTTTGACTGGAGAAATTGGTGGCGAAATCGGAGGGGACGGCAGATGAGACATTCCCATCAAAGTAGATGTTGGAGAAGCAATCATAGAGTGACAATGAACACAGCAATGGTTCAAATAATTATACTTATTTTCGATAGAAGCCGGAGAATTCAATGGAGGAAAAGAGTTATCAGATAAAATACGAAGTTGTTTTGTAGAGTGCGCGAAAAAACAGATCTTTCGCTTGCAATTCTTGCCATCTTTACATGCCTCAGTTCGATATCGCGTCGGATGAAGCCAGCACTCAAAAACTCCATGGGCAAACTCGCAACTATCCCCTTTGCTGCAATGGCCTTTACGAAATTCTTCACATACAGTACCAGAATAATGGTACCTTCTGGGATCCCTTCTCCGGGCCTTTTCTCCGGGATGAGCAAAGGGGCAATCAGTCCAGTCATGGCTACGGCTTCTAGTGCACTTTCGAACCTTGAATTCATACATTCTGAAACGATCAGAAGAGTAAGGATCTGCATCATCATCATCGACGTTGTTGTACGGCAAGAATCTTTGCAACAGGCCATCTTCAGCAGGTTTGGAGGAGTCCATGAACATCTCCGTCGCCTGACTAGAGGTTGACCGGCGGCTAAACAGTTTTCTCGGAGGGATATCAATTTCTCTTGTGCTTTTCTTGTGATACAGTTGGTGGGATTGATGGAACTTGAGCTGGTTCTGATCAGCACAAACGCTACCCATATTTTCTATTTCTTGTTTGAAATTCACGAATCTTATGAAATGTTTAAAGGAAAGGGAGCAAGATGAGGAAATGAGATAGATCCAAAGAGGGTTATAAAGAGAGGAAGAAGATATAGAGAGAGAGAATTGTAGAGAGTGACGAGGATGATCTGAGGTGTGGGCTGAAAAATGCGTGTCTCCGTTGTATTAGGTTTTAGCATGCAAAATCGCGTATGTGGCAGCTCCACATTACACACTGCATGCAAGATTTCTTGTCGTGATGCAAAGGAAAAGTCGCACCAACGCTTTTATTTATACACATATTTGAAGGTTGTTACTTGTTAGTGCACCTATTCACGACAAATTTACCATCGAAGAATATTTAAAATTACTCTTGATCAAATAGTAACCTGTATTTTTTTTCATACGGTTTGCAATCTTTTAGTTCGACAATTCTTCCATCTGTATTATTTGATGGAGTTGTGAGGGCACCTATCTTCTTGTCTCATAAATTTCACGTTAAACAAAGATAGAAACATTAATCAAAATCTAAGAATTTGTGGTATTTTATTAATCTAAGAATTTGTGGTATTTTAAAATGGAATGTGACTCCAAATAATAATATTATTATGTGAAAAAAAGTAGATACGTCAAAAAAAAAAATTATATTTTACCACTGATCTTTAACCTATTGTTCTAGTAACAAATGATCTTCAATCTTTGACATTTAGACGATCTCAATATTGTAATACTATTATGCAATCAATCGCGAATGACGATACTTGTCCAAATATGTGTAAAAGTCACGAAGTCTTGAAATCTCTAATTTTATGAAGCTAAGTTACGCTTCACAAAATCAATTACTAAAAAGTAGAAGCAAGACATGTATTCAATAAATTTAAATGATAATCTAACGAAAACTTGTATCATATCTGTAATTGAAAACTAATTGTGCAATTATAATGAAAGATAAATTGAAAGGTTGGTACCAATTTACTATTATGGTAATAGATTGATGACCCACGTGCAATTTTCCCTTTATTAAACAAATGTGAACTGAAAAAAATGGGCATATAAATCCATTTTACTCGTATAAACATTAATCAAACAATATCTTGTTATTAACTTATTTTCAGGATAATGCTTATGATTGCATAAGAACAAGGTTCACTGCACCTGACACGTGTCAATTGTGATGACAGATTCTGACTTTGCTTGAGAAATTCTTGTAATTTTGTCGATCCCATTTTTCTTTACTTTATGGGTTTCACTTCAATTTCAGGTAAGTGGACCATGTGCATAAGGATCCCTTTGTTCATTTCAAGGTTTGAGCTCTCAACATAATATCATTATACAATGAACCTGATTATACTCATGTCTGTTCTTGATTCTTTCATCCAAAGAAGTGATTTTTTGACCGTTCATGGGTCCCACGGTAGAAAGAGTTGGTCAAGCTTTTCGACTGCAACGGTTACATAATCAATTTTAAGTTGATTTTTAGTAAGAACAGACAGACCCTATATCTACATTCTCTTAAAAGAGGCAGTCCTAGGACCATCGTTCATTTGTGTAGCCCTAGTTTTCACATTGCAATTCCTTAGTTACAGTTCATTAACTGGTTCATCTAAATATCTCTTATATAATAGTCAATTTTGCTCTCTATCTCTCTCTCTCTCTCTCCACAAGTCCTCTATTTTTGGACGAGCTTCTCTCTCGATCAACCTAAGAGGAAGAAGAAATGTATAGTTGCCCAGATCCAGTCCTCTTTTTATTTTTGGCATTGAGCTTGCAAATGAGAATTTTACATTAGTTCAGCTGAAACGAGGGGATATAGTTCCGGAAGTTTTCGATTTAATATAAATATAAGATCCAGTCAAGACTCAAGCAAGAGATATCTTCTCAATATCACTTCGATTGTTGATTGAAATTTCATCAACAATTATAGCAATCATTGATAGTATTTCAATAGCATATTGTCGTTGGTAATTTAGTGCTGTGCAATTCAGTATCTTAATATTGTCTTTAGTGCACAATGTAATTTTGTTGAGAATCGAGAAGAATAGAAACATCCCACCAATTACAATCGGAGAAACAATAAGTTCCTTTAATTTAAATTATAATAGTAATCGATTTATATTATATTTACGGATAAAAATAGTTATGAATAAGTAAATAGTAGTATAGTACTCGTGGAAGTGTGAATAAAAAATTCGATTTGACTAAACTATAAACGGTGCCAAACAAGTTATTATATTACATATCTTAATTTAATTTTTATTTTAAACTGAAAACACTTTGCTTTGTATAAAAACTCAAAAAGCAAAAATAATGCTCTTTAATAAAACAATAAACCTCATTAAAAAATTAATACATTGGGTGGGCTTCGACTCTCCAAAAACGACAGCGTATTGTCGTTAGACCATGATTTCTAGCCGTTGCAAATCCCCCCATTCAACACATTCCAACGGTCACCAGCTCCCCCTGCCTTTTTCAAATTTAACCGACCACTTGTGTAAAATTTGAACGTTAATATTCCATCTTGCCCCGTCTCTCCCATCTGCAAACAAGGATATGTGCATTCCAGATCAAAACTAGACGAGTTTTTCTTCCTTTAGCACTTTTCTTTCGCGTCAATTGTCAATCAATGGCGGCGGTTGTGGAGTTATCAAATAATTTGTTGATGATCGATGCGGTGTACGAGTTCGCAGCGCCACAGTTTTATGATTTTACATATGGGGAGACGGATGAGGACGTTAATAAAGCCGAGCTCTGGTTCGAGACTAGCCTTTCGTATGCCCCTTCTCGTACGTACTTCCTGTTACTTATTCTATCAATTATTTTCCTAGTTTTAAGCAATTTTTGACTTTATTCAGAATTTTGAGCACGGGTTCTTGATTTCTCGAATTTTCATATGCGTTATTTGGTTTCTTAGTTATGGGGTTTAATTCTTCTGATTTTGGAGTATTGAGTTCTTGAGTTTCTTGGAATTTCTTGACCTAATATGCGTGTTCTTCAGTTTCTCGGGTATCTGGCTGAATTTTTCTGATTTTGGTATAACTGTGATTTCTATATTTTCAGTTTCTCAGATGCTTGAAATTCTTGGAAGTTTACTAATTGCCATCCTAGGCATACTTTTTGGTTTGTTCAACAATGTTCTTTTTGCCTTTTGGGAATGTCAGAAATTGATCTTGACAAAATTGGTATGTAACTAAAATTAACTCACGGACTCTTGTCGTGATTATAAGAAGTGTAATAACTTGGTGCCTGTCAGAGAATGTAGTATTATAATTTTTGTTGCCCAAAATTTTCAAATCTTCACTGTTATGGCCTGGATCCAACCTTTAGACCCAATCGATGCTGAGTGTGGAAGAAGCACTGCATTTCAAAGGGACGAGCCATCCTTTTTCAGCCATGCCTTTGTTTTCTAAGATGAGTAGCCATCCTAGCACTTTGAAGTTCGATGAAACCAAAGAATACTAAGTCATTTTACATTTGTCTCTGTTCTTAAAGCTAACGGTGTCTCTATAGTGAATCTAAGGTTCAAAGGTATGCAGTTGTTGAGCAGCAGCTAGCTGAAACGAATCAAATGGAAGAAATTTGACAATAGAATATAATTTTAAATGTGATAGGAATATTATAAATTCTCAAACTCCGAATTGAAGTCACCAAACATTTGGTTCATAGGCACATATTGAATAATAGGCACATTCAAAGAAGAGAATGATGATGCCAGATTGAGAAGACCCTGTCACCTTTTGCATTATGCAGTTTGTTTTGAAATAAGAAATCATGTTTTTTTCCCATATGCCTTGAATTTATGCAGCATTTATGCCAAGAATTAAATCTAGCAGATCAGTTCAACTTCAGAGTCTCTGCAATTTTGATGAAGAGGAGCCAGAGAAGGTGAAGTTATTTCTTTATATTTTATGTGGCTCGACATTTAGATTGACTAAACAAGTAAAGTTTTGGACTTTCTCAGGAAGTAGAGCCCTTAGAATCAGCTACATCCATTCCTGTAGAGGATTCATCTTCAGAGCCACAGAATCAAACAAAGTCAGTAAGACTTGGACAATGACTTCTGTTTGCCTTTTTCCATTTTTTTTTTTTTTTGCATGTCCATCCTACTGCTTTAAAGAAGATGCACTTATGCACTTATACACCTGTCTGCATCAGGCTAGGAGTAGATCTCATTCCTGCTATACCTAAGGAAGAAGCTGGTACAAATCTTTTCAATATGGTATGTAACTTTTACTTGTTCAACAGATCTCTTGTTGATCACCCAGTTCTTTGTTTAGGATTTGTTTCTCATTATATTAAACCAAATTTCAGAACTCAGATGATAAGAATAAAGTAGACGCTGAAGGCTCATGCACTCAGAAAGTTGGAAGGTGCGTTCTTCGTTCTAAAAAAATTGCATTAGACATTTGATCATTGGATAAAGAGAGAGAAGAGAAGTTATTTTTTGTCTCATTGATCATCTGTTTTGGTGCTTGTGATTTCAGCATTTTAGCAGGCCTTTCCTGTTCTTCCCCTGAAAAACCTCTCCAAGGTAAGTCAGAAAGTTTATCCATGCATAAACACATTTGATTTTCCATTGAAATTGCATCTAACAACTAAGATTTTCTTTTTTTTTTTACTAAATTAGGAAAAAAAGTTTGCACTCCAGCCGCTCAAGCAAAACAGACTGATTCCAAGAAGGCTCAGACTGCCAAAAAAATAGCTAGTTTGCTTAGAAATCCTTCGGCACTTAAGCCAAAGGACAGGTTGCAACAATCACAAATGAAAAGCAATAAACCAGCTACCAGTGTTAAAAGGTGCAATATATTTTGTGTTGTTTCCTATTACGCTACTTTGCCCCCTTCCTCTTTCTTAGTCCTCTCTCCTAATTCTTTGTGTGCATACATGATCCCTATTTCTGCAGAGAGACAAATGTGAAGAATGGTATTGGGGCTCCTGATTTTGCTCAAGACCAAGTTGTAAAGAAACAAAAACTGGAAGGAGGGAAATCTCGACAGGTGGATTACATTAATACTTTTCCCTATTAATGTATTTTTCTAAATTTCTTCTATATAAATATTTCTGTTTTACATCTTACTTTCAGATACTTACCATCAACAAACCTTCAAATCTACCCCACAAAACAAGATCTGGCCTTATCAGCAGCAACCCTTCTGGCTTCTGCTCTTCAACTGTTAAAGCTCGTAAAGTAGACCGAAAGGTTTATTTTTTGGACAATATGTATGAATTCTGTTCATTTTCTGAACATAATTGAAATGCTGACAAATTATAACTTGAAGATATACAGTCGAGAACCTGCTACTGCCCCATTTGTTTCCATGGCTGAGATGATGAAGAAGTTCCAATCAAGCACCAGGGACAGTACTCTTTCACAGGTAAGTCGCACTCAGATTTCATCCTCTCTTTCCACTTCCAAGAAATCATCACAACAATTGGATATTAATGTTTAACCTCTAAATTTATGGACTAATATTTTCATAACAATGCTAATGGTGCAATGCAGAGGAAGCCTAAGCTCACACTGACAAGGCCTAAGGAGCCTGAATTTGAAACATCCCAGAGGCTACGTCCAGTGAAAATTAAGAGTTCAGCTGAGTTAGAGGAAGAAATGATGAGCAAAATTACCAAGTTCAAGGCTCATCCAGTAAACAGAAAGGTAAAGTTTTCAGTTCCTCTATCTGAGAGAGTTTTTCCTATTCAAAATGCGGGCATAGCATAATTCATCTGATTCTTCTTTATATTTCAGATTTTGCAAGCTCCAACCTTACCAGTATTGCAAAGAAGTACACCCCAGCCTCCGGAATTTAAGGTAACTCACTCGTTGCTGGAACAAAAACCAGAAAAAATGAATATTACATTTGTTTATCCAGATAATTAGACAATGCTGTGACTTATACAGGAATTCCAATTGGAAACAATGTTGCGGGCCAATCAGAATGCAGAAACTTCTACCGTGGCCTCAACAGAATCTGCACAGGTACTTGTGATTTGCAGCTTCAATAGAATGATTGAGGAACAAAAGATAATTTTCTATTGACGTATGATGAGGAAAACTTCGCACATGCTTGCAGAATCATCAATGGAAACCTCATCTTACAGCACCAAAATCACCCCTACTTCAAACATCTCTCAGAGCACGTCCTCCCAAGATCAAAAGTTCTGACGAACTAGAGAAAGAAGAAATTGAAAAAATTCCACAGTTCAAGGCAAGACCTTTGAATAGAAAGGTAGGACACTAACTGTTCATTTGATAACTGAATTACAATATTTGTCCTTGGTTTACAGTGATTCACAATTTTCTATAAACTCTGCAGATATTTGAAAGTAAAGGGGAGATGGGGATGTTCTGCAATTTGAAGAAGCAGGTTACTGTACCTCAGGAATTTCACTTTGCCATAGATAAAAGGATTCCGCAACCAGCTGCAGTTGTCAATCTATTTGACAAGGTAATATAGAAAGAATATTTTGTTTATCTTTTATTAATATAAAAACTAGTATCTTTCTTGGATCTCTCTTATTTCATTATTCTCTGCTGTTTTCAGCTTTCAATAAACTCAGAACCTCACCATGACAAGCCTCTATCCAGAAATACTACACCGAATCCATTCCATCTCCACACCGAGGTAAGTGATTTCTTTTCTTATTAATAGAGTTCTCCAAGATTGTCATAGTTCTCTCAAGATTCTGTTAACTCTTTTTTTCTTCTTAGCATTCATATTATTTTCTTTTGTCACATCAGTACCGAGGAGCAGAGAAAGAGAAAAGGATAGTCATGGAACTCATGCAGAAACAGCTGGAAGAGGAGAGGGCTCGGATTCCAAGAGCATATCCGTATCCTTATACAACTGATTATCCTGTGGTATGCATACATACATATATATATATATATATATATGCTCCTTACATCTAATTCGATTTATTGATAGGGTCTTTGATTTATGCTCAATATTATCTCTCCTATAGATTCCACCAAAACCCGAGGCAAAGCCATGCACAAAACCAGACCCTTTTCAATTGGAGAGTCTAATGAGGCATGAAGAGGAGGTGCAGAAAGAAATAGAAGAAAGAAAGAGGATGGAGGTGAAAGAAGCTCAGAGGAGAGTTTTTAGGGCTCAGCCTATCTTGGAAGAGTAAGAAACAGATATATTTCATTTGTTTTTCGGTCGATGAAGTTCATCTGAAAAGTAAGAATTTAACATGCATCTGTTGTTTGCAGGGATCCTATTCCAGTTCCTGAGAAAGCACGGAAGCCTTTGACAGAAGTGCAGGAATTCAATCTACATGTCAACTACCGGGCTGTTGATAGAGCAGAATTTGATAAGAAGGTTCCGTTCTTTCTTCTTATTTTCCTGCAATGGCTTCATATTTTTCCAAAGAAGCGAACAGATTTTGTTCAAATTTGAATTCATCGTTAACTTACTAAAAGGTATTACACAGATTAAGGAGAAAGAAACCATGTGTAAGAGATACAGAGAGGAGGTTGAATCTGCAAGAATGGTATGCGCACATACTACTGCTATTAACAACCTTCAAAATTTTACTTTTAAACCCACTCAGAGTGTGATTTTAAAAAAGTCCATCTATATAAAATCTTCAATTACAGATGGAAGAAGAGAAGGCTTTAAAACAATTACGACGAACTTTGGTTCCCCATGCAAGACCAGTCCCCAAGTTGGATAATCCCTTCTTACCACACAAGTATGATACTCTCACTTGTTAGTAATGTTTTCATTTCTTTTTCCTTTTTTTGGCTGTTTTTTGACGCATCTTTTCCTACAAACAAAAAGGTCTGGTAAAGAAGTTACAAAAGCGAAGTCCCCTAAATTGCATATCAATGGAAGGAAAGAGAACCGAACAATGGTCCGTGCAGCAGCAAGAGCTCGGAGTGCTGCCTCTAATATGAGGTGAATATTCGTGTTCGTGTGGCGATTCAAGAAATCTTGAACTCATAGTCGGCCTTTGCTTGAATTTTTTCTCTCTTGAACCTCAATAGGATAGGACCCACGCCCAATTCTCCATGTTTTGTAAAGGCAATTCGATATTGTTAACAACTAACATTTATGTAGTGTGCAAATTCATTCTAGTAATTGAAGCCTCAATTTTAGAACTTTATTTTCCTTTCACCTTTTCTTGTCAACCTCTCACTTTAAGTTTAAAGAAGAATGTTTGGGTGCCACTTCAATATAGGAGATGATTCACCTCGGGGGCGGATCCACGAATGGACTAAATCCGTCATTGATTCTCATCCTAAAAATGCACCTAGCTCATAGTAATTTACATAGGCATAACAACCAAGGAGAATTTTTGTTAGAGAGAGTTATCCAAATTTGTCTCCAAAACAAAGATTTTTAAGCCTCTTTATTTAGAGTCATACACGGTTAAATTTTAGATTGGTAACAAGATAAGAAAATAAAGACAAGCAATGAAAAATGAAATAAACATCATTATACATACCTTTCATAAAATTCGAATTTAAGCTAATAATCCTAAAATTTGATAAATAATTTTTTTTCTTACTCTTACAATTGAAGTTCCACCACCTTAGCAGCCGTCCTTTTCTTCTTCATGTTGTAAAATAATGAGATGATAAATACTAGTATAATATATAAATAAGTTTTATCTAATTCAGCGAGTCTATTTCATTCCAATTGCGACTTTATAAACACTAGTCTTGATTCTCAATAAAATACACAGTTGAGTTTTAACTCGTATATTTTCTTCTCTTCTTGTTCTATTATTTTTATTTCATAACACGTTATCAGCATGAAAGCTTAATTCTTCAAAATCTAGTGAAGATGGTAATTTTTTTAAGCATAATCACATGTACCAAAATTAATTTGATGACATGTGAATTTTTCTACATTCATGTGCATCAAAACGAGGCTGCTATTGTTGCTGCTTCTCTACTTTCGTTTCTACACATTAATCCATTATTGTCAATTCATGCATAATCAAATCACTCATAATGATTTTCGTTTATACATGTTAATCGATGTATTATTGCATAATCCACCATCATTGTGTCCGTTTGCGTAGCTATAATTTTTTTCTCTGCTTGCATGTTAATCAACTGAGATTCAAGTCTGTAATTGAGAAAAAACCATATATTTAATGGATTCACACCCGTACATGTTTTCATTAATGAATTAACGTTGTTGTTGTTGTTGTTGTTGTTGTTGTTGTTGTTGTTATTAGTTTCTATCATTGTCTTCTAACTTATTATGTTGTTGTTCCGGAATTAACACAGCATTATAATTAATATTTTTGAAGAATAACTTGCTCCTGATGAGCATAGATTATAATTTTCAATATTTCAGAAAAATATTGACATATTACTCTTGAAAAAGCAATAGTATAATACAATGTGCTCCCGAAGTAGTACATGTTTCGAAAAACATATTATTTGAAATTATTGTTTATCCCTAAAAGAAAACACGTAACTTATATGTCATGTTGATATTGACTACTTGATACTTAATCATATTCTTCGACATTAATTATATTTCATTTTGCTTTAGTGTGGAGTTAATTAAATGACGAACATTACAAAATTTGAGTTTGCTGCACTTGATATATCTAGCAAAAATTATTTGTAATGGGTACTCGATGCTGATATCAAAAGTTTGAGAGAGACAATGAAGAATGAAAATAAATTTTATTAATATTCAAGAACAATATTAATTTATCGCTCCAGAAGAACATACAATTCGATATTTCAATATTATCAATGAATATCATACTAGTGTTTCTGAAAAAACATAGATCTTACTAATAAGATTTAAGATGGATTATCAAGATATTTTTTTAGTAGATAGTACAAATATGCACATAAATTTTCAAGATAAATATACTTCTTAAATAATGTTAATACGATATCAGGTGTATCAAATATCGTTGAAGGCTCCGAAGAGCTTGTATTATTTGATACAAAATTATATATTAACGATACATTTTATTCTAGTAAATTTGGAAAAAAATTGTTTAGTTTTAAATATATTCGCTGTATTGGATATCACATTGAGACGATGCAAGAAAATAATGTTAAATATATTTGCATAACTTCTTTTGTATCTGGCCAGAAGCAGATAAAAAAAACTGCATGCACTCCCGTCTGACATGTATAAAATTTACAAAAATGTCGAATCAAATATTATCATGAACCAAAAGTTTGTTGATCCAAAATTTTTTATATTTTGGCATGATCAATTTGGACATCCGGAGCTATAGTGATACGTCGAATAATAAGCAACTCACATGGACATCCTTTAAAGAATCGAAGATTATCTTACATAATGATTATCCATGTGTAGCTTGTTCGCAGGGCAAGTTAGTCATTAGAAGTTTGGCTACAAAGGTCAATATTAAATCTCAATTTTTTTTTTTGGAAATAATTCATGGAGATATATATAGGTCAATACACCCACTATGTGGATCATTTCGTTATTTTATGGTATTAATTGATTCTCTATTAGATGGTCACATGTTTGTCTACTTTTCACTAGGAATGTGGCTTTTGCTAGACTATTTGCTCAAATCATAAAATTACAAACGCAATTCCCTGATTACTCAATCAAAATGATTATTGCATGTCAATTGTGATTGTTATTGAACATTCGGTTGCGCATGTCCATACACAAAATAGTTTAGAGGAGTTATTTATTAAACGTCTACAACTTATTGTTAGACCATTACTTATGAAAACAAAACTCACAGCTTCTATTTGGGGTCATGTCATATTACATACTGCGTCATTAGTTCGTATCAGATCAATTGTATATTATCAATATTCACCTTTGCAACTGACATTTGGTCATGAACCTAATATTTATCTCTTGTGGGTTTTTGGTTGTGCTGCTCAAGTCCTCATTTCACTCCCTCCAATGGACTAAAATAGGTCCCCAACGAATACTTTGGATTTATGTGAGTTTTAATTCATCATCTATGATTAGGTATCTTGAACATTTAACATGTGATTTATTTGTTGCACATTTTGCAAATTGCCATTTTAATGAAAAGACTTACCCAACTTGGGGAGGGGAAAAACTAAATCTTGATAAAAAGGTAAAATTTCTTGGAATGAAACAATTATATCTCACTTTGATCCCCACAGCAGTCAATGTGAGTAAAATGTTAAAAAAAATTATTCATTTGTAAAGAGTTATAAATTAATTACCAGATGTATTTGTTGGTACAAAAAGTGACAAAGTCATATATACCGGTAGAAAGTATTCCAGCAAAAATTGATGTCCATGCAAGACAATTTGTTGTAGCAAATGAATCTCAAATACACCATAAGCGTGGTTGACCAATTGGTTCAAAAAACTATATACCTCGAAAAAGAAAAGTACAAGAAAAAAATCAACCAAAAACTTTAGAATAAATGATACTAAAAAAAAATTGATCAATCAAATATTGAAAATATAGTTTTTGAAGAACTACAAGTGCCCGGAAATAATGAGATTTCAATAAATTAAATGTTATCTCATAAATTATGGAAATGAAATAATATTATTATAGACAATATTTTCACATTTAACGTGGCTCTTGATATTATGCAAAATAAGAATCTTGAACCACAATCTGTTAAATAATGTGCCAAACTGGAAAGAAGCCATACAAACGGAATTGAATCCTTAGAAAAAGAAAAGCGTTTGGACATATAATCGCTTCAACGAATATTTGTTGAAGGAAAGCCATAAAAATGAAGATATCTATCAATGTGTTTTCATTAGAAAAACGAATATTGAATTTGCAATTGTGGCAGTTTATATTGATAATTTAAATTTAATTGAAACTTCTGAAGAGTTCAACAAAATTGAAAATTATTTGAAGAAAAAAAATTGAGATGAAAAATTTGGGAAAATCAAATTCTGTCTTGGATTGCAGATTAAACATTTCTTATAAGGATTATTAGTTCATTAATCTACATATACTGAAAAAAATCTCAAAACACTTTTATATGGATAATGCACATCCATTGGCATCACCTATGGTTATTCGATCACTTAATGTGAAAAATGATCATTTTCGTTCACTTGAAAATGGAGAAAATGTTCTTGGTCCTGAAATACCATATCTTAGTGCAATTAGAGCATTATCTTATCTTTCAAACTATACTCGACCCGACCAGAGGCGGACGCAGAAGTTTAAAGTTAGGGGGTCACAATCGAACTTGCAAAGAAATTGGAAAAAATTTTACAATCGAAAATTTACGTCCAAAAAAACATACCTCATGTCATTTTGCATCCGAAAATTTACATGAGATATGATTTTTTCAAATGTAAAATTTCAAAAAAAAAATTATGTCATATTCCATATAAAATTTCCTAATAAAAGGATAAAAATTACATTGAGAAATTTGTATTGCAAAAATAATAAATGTTAATGAAATAATTGATTTTTTTTTAAAGAAAATGCGAGTTAAAACGCTTTTCTTTTGAAACTCACATTTAACGCATTTTAAATTCTTTTTAATATCTATTTGGATTTTTGATATGCCTATAATATAATTCTCGAAATAGGTTTTGAGATGACACAAGCAATTTTGTAGATTCGATTAGCGTACGATCGTCGAATAATTTTTAAAATTAGCATGTAATCGAAATTTTCGAAATACTAATTTTGAACGGCTTACTTTGATAAGTCGTAGCATTTGCTACGATTGATTGTTTCGTATGCCATTAACGACGTAGAAAATTAGACTGTGAATACTTCGAAATGGTATTAAGAATGCAATATTTCACCATTGTTTGATGGAGAGGTAAGATTTTGTTAAAATGCGAGAGAAAAAGAGAAAAATTAAAATTTATTATGATTTTGCCCTACTTGATGGAGATTAAAATCAAAATTTTAGTAAATTTTGATAAACTTAAATAGTCATGGATTCCATGAAATATGTTATTAAAATTAATTGTTAATTTTGATTTATATTAAAATTTATATTTCAATCGACACAAAACGTGAATTTAAAAAAAAAAAAAAAACTCAAAACTTTTGGGAGGGGGCCCCCGGGTCCACCCCTAGACCCAACATAGCTCTTTCTATAAATTTCCTTGCAAGATATATATCTACACCAACGTAAAGACATTTAAATGGTGTTAAACATATTTTTCGTTACATAAAGCGTACTATTGATTTGAGATCATTTTATTTGCAATTGTTGGGATCTGTTTAAGTCGGATATGCAGATGCATGTTATCTCTCTGACCCTATATAAAGCTAAATTACAAACAGAATACATGCTTACACATTGAGGAACACTTATATCATGGAAATTTATGAAGCAATCATTGATAGCAATATCCTCAAATCATTCTAAAATAATTGCAATCCATTAAGTAGGCCGAGAATGTGTATGGATGAGGAATATGACCAATCATATTCAAGCATCATGCAGATTCTTTCAAAAAAAGATAATTTAACAATTTTGTATGAAGACAATGCTACTTGTATTGTACAATTCAAAGGACTTAATATCAAAATGACAGGACGAAACATATTTCCCCAAAACTCTTTCTTACACATGACCTTTAAAAGAATGACAACATCGATGTTCAATAAATTCGTTAAAGTGACAATGTGATTGATTTATTTACAAAAGCATTGCCAACAGATACATTCAAGAAATTGGTTCATAAGATTGGAATGCGTCAAGTCAAAGATTTTCAGTGATCAATATAAGGGAGAGTATCTATACTCTTTTTCCTTCGCTTAGGTTTTATCCCACTTGGTTTTTCTGGTAAAGTTTTAATAAGGCAGCATATATTTTTAATACTCCAAAATAATCGTACTCTTTTTCCTTCGTTTGATTTTTTTTTTTTGGTCCCATTGAGTTTTTATCAAACAATGTTTATTGTACAAATAATCATCAAATGAGGAGTGTTGTAAAATAATGAGATGATTATTTAGTATTATCATAATATATAAATAAGTTTTATGTAGTTTAGAGAGTCTATTTCATTCAAATTGTAACTTTTATTTTAAACCATATAAATACTGATCTTAATTCTCAATAAAATACACATTTGAATTTTAACTCTTATATCTTCTTTTCTTCTTGTTCTATTATTTTTATTTCGTAACAATTCATTATCTCCCGACCACCTTGAACTTGAGTTGGTAGAGCACTAAAATTATATTTACAAGTCGAGTCCCTTAACTTCTTTATCTTAAAATTAAGAGAAAATTTATGTATCACAATAGGCTCTTTATCTTTAATACTTAATTTACTACTCCAAAAAAATATTTATTTTTTCATATGTTTTATTTTCTCGGTCTTCCCTTCAAATTATTATATTATTTTTATCTATTTAATGTATTTAATTATAACGAGTGAGCTTGACTTTCAAAATTTGAATAGTCAAATTCACTCTATATTTTAAAATGTTAATTTGAATAGTCTTTTGGAGTATAATTTTAATGGTTGATTCTTTAAAATGAAAAATATTTTTGTATTTAAAGAGTTTCTTGGAGATACTTTTATTCTTGTTTCTTTGTACGATTATAATCTTACAATATTTCTTTTATTTTGTTGAAACCCAGCTAAATTTCACATTTACTTTTAAGTTCCATGGGCCAAAATGGACCTTATTCAAAAGGGAAAAATTCATTTCTCCAATTTTATCTTTATTCTATTTCAAAAATAACAAAACAATTTTTACATTTCAAAAATCAGATATTTTAACATATACATACACACATATATAAATAAATAAATAAATATAAAATTAACCCACCCCCATCGCTCTGGCGACTACTCCGATTCCGGTGACTTCTCCGGCGATCATTTCGGTGGCCATTCCGAGGACTACTCCGATTCCGACGACTATTCCGATGACATGAATTTTTTGTACGATCATAATCCATGTCATAAGTTACAGTCCCGGTCACAGGTCACAGCGCATGTCAAAGCCCCAGTCACAAGTCGCAACGCATGATTGTTCGTTTATAATATTGATAGCATGATAAGGCTCATGTTTTACATTTTTGTTGATAGTTAAAGGTTTATTTCAAATGGTCACAGTACAAGTCACAGAATATTTTGCACATGGCTCGTGCTTATTTTGATATTCACAGGTTAATTTCAAATGGTTACAGTGCACATCACAGAGTACTTTTAGGTCATAATTAACTAATTTATTGATCACATAGACTGTACAATACCACCACCCCACACCACCACCACCGTCAACATACCCTAACCCTACTCCGACGTCGCTACCACATCTGGCAACTCACCACAACCATTATCGCTAACGCATCCAACACAACCGCAACTCACCATAAGTGTCACCATCGCCGCCAAAACAGCTTAACCCATCACCACAACCACGCAGATCAGCCACCACAATGCAAACACCACCAAAAAAATTGAATCGAAAATACCTTTTGAAACCCTCGCAGCCAAAACCACCACCACCACCATCTCCCACCATCACATCCCAACCCACCAGATCCACCACCACAACGCAACCACCACCAAAAAATTGAATCGAAAAATACCATAGCCACCGCCACACCAACACTACTGTTGAAAAGGAAAGAAAAGAAGATGGGTGGATGAAGGGAGATGCGAGGCTGATTTTCTACGAGTGAGTCGGTTCAATTATTGGACGGACGTAGCCAGGGTTGGAGCCCTAACACGATGCCGTAGCTCCAATGGATCACCGCACCACCATCGAGCAAAAACCTACCATCACCGAACCCCGCCACCGTCGATCTGAGTACAGCAGCGGCGATCGTTATCTGAGCGCTACTGTGGTTTTACTGGCATCCAGCTAAACTCATCGTCGCCAGCGTTAGCGGCGAAGATAATGGAAAGAAGCCCTTTTTAGCCGCCAGAAAGAGAGAGAGAGAGAAAGAGAGAAGGGGGAGGGATTGGAATGTGAGAAGTTAGGGATTTACATTTATATAAATTAATCTTTATAATATTATTATTAATATTTAATTAAATATAAAAATATGTATCTATCTATAAAATATCTGATTTTTGAATATTAAAACTTAAAATTTGATTTTTGAATTTGGATCTTGAAAAGTAGGGCTCCATATAATTTCCACTATTCAAAACTGGGCTATACTTTCACTGCCCAATGACTGGTAAGCCCACTAGAACTTGTTTGAATGCTGAATCTAACCTTGAAACCCAATTGGGCTAGCGATTAGAGTATAACCACATAATGAACATTAGTAAACAAAGAAAATATATATATATAACTATTGGATACCCCACAAGATAACAAGCTTTCCGCTCACCGAAACAAGTCGGAAACAAAATTTTATGAAGAAAAAGATAAAAACGAGACCAGAAAAATTAAACACCTCCAAAACCCTAACTAAAAAAAGGAAACAACACGGACGACCTGATTTCTACTCGTGCAAAGGAATCACTTCTTGGCAACTTATTACGATGTTCATCCCCACATCATTAAAAAGCTTTCATTTCAATTCATAATTAGCTGCGAGTAATCTATGTTCGCGACCATTTTCACCTGCATGCATGGCTGAATCAGTTATCGTAACTTCTTGCACAAAGAGTAATAGCAGTGCAACCACGCCAATACGGATTAGCCCTTTGATTTGAATTGCAATTATAATAAGAATTCCCTCTAACGTTGCATGGAATACTGTCTTTCAAGAGAGCTCCATAGCTTATATATTGTGTTTGCGCAAGAAATCTTCTACTAATACCAGACTCCATTATCATTTCTTCATTATTCTGAGACGAAAAAATAATTCCTCCATGGCCATGCAGGGTTAGTGACAGGAAAATGAGGATGTATAAATGGAGATTCATCGTATATGGAAAATGGGATGGATATAGAAAGGAAAAATGAGTGTAGAGTAGGCTTTTTTTTTTAATCTTTTTATTTGATTAATTGTTATTGTAATTTAAAGAGATTTGTGTGTAACGGGTGGGAGAGAAAGCCCGGTTCTTGCTCCCTGATTTACTGCAGTCAATTGTGCAAGAAAAAAGAAAAAGTAATTATGTGAATTATAATTACTATAATGACACCAAATTAAACGGACAATTAATAATATTTACCAAGATTTTAGAAGAGTTATTAGTTTTTGTCAAAACTCTGTTGGGTATTTTAGTCATTTCTCTTCAATTTTATTATAGTATTACGGAGTTGACTGGACTCGTTAAAAATTGCATCTTTTGTGGATCAATTTTTCAGTTTTAAGACTTTTATTAGTTGAGTTACTGAACTTTTAAACATGGAGTTACCTTTTTACCAAATAAATTTAGAGAACAAGTAAATTTTTATATTTTTTTAAAAGTTACTTTTAAATAAAGCAAACATGCTCAAAACGAGGTCATCATTAATGAGACAGAGATTTAGGGCATGTTCTCTTTATCATCTTTGAAGCCCTTTTTTGTTTTCGATTTTTCAAAATAATGGAAACGCATTTTCTTTCCCATTTTCGAAAACACGTTTTTGTAACACAAGTTAAAAATTTATAAAGAATACTCAAAACGACAAATTTGTCGTTTTGAGTGTTTTCAGTTATAATCAAGTCAAAATTTTCAAAACACGTTTTCGGTGTTTTCAAAACAAATTTTCAAAATACCAAAAATAATACATTTTCAACAATCTCAAAATAGACATTCAAAACACAAAATCCAAAATAAATTCAAAACATAAAACTCAAACACAAATAGAACATCCCCAACTTTTAATAACAAAATTGTTTTTGGTGAAAAGTCATTTTTCATTTATTTAGCTGAAAACGATTATGGAGAATATTTTTCATCCTGGTATGAATGGTAGGGTATGGCTTCACGGGTATACCGCAGGCTGGGATAAGGTGGGGGCTGGAAAGGTGGGGAGAGGGGTGCCAGTGCCACTGGGGCAGGGGGTGCCTGGGGATTGCAGTGGGGGGCTTTTTCTTTTTTCCTTTTTTTTTTTTCACTTTCTTTTCCTTTTCTTCCTCATTTCCCTTTAAATTATACTTTAATTTAAGTAAATTAAAATATTTATCATGTATACCTTGAAAAATATATTGCTAATTGTACATAGAAGAAGGATTTCGCTATTTGTACATAAAAAATGTACCTAATTGATTACATAATATGACGAAGGAAAATATTGAATGAAAAAGTTGATTGTATTTTAAACTATTAAATGATAAAACAGGACGTGACATTATGAAATCCATTATGTAAATCTTGATATTCATATAGTAAGATATAGAAGAAATCCATCTACAAAAGACCATCGACAGCAAAAATAATTGAGATTGACGTGTCGAGAAACGGCTGAGCTAATGTACGACTTTCTTGAATGAAGGACCACTGCAATTTATCCATTTCCTATATTTTTCCAAATCATCGATTGGTTGGTGAGTATATTTAATTCCACCATTATGGTTCCTGACAATTGAACGACAAATGTTAGAGGAGTCTTTATTTTTAATTTATGGGACTTTGATAGCTAGGACTACTCCACTACTCATGAGTCAAATCATTTCCCTGCTACCGAAACAGGGTGGGAAACTGATTCAAAAATAGGGGGCTGAGGTGCATCCACCTCAACCCTTGAAGCCCTTGATTTGAATTATCGTAATTCAAATCAAGGGCTGAGGTACATCCACCTCAGTCCCCTGTTTTTGGGCCTGTATTTTTATCCTATCTGAGTAGCATTATACTTTCGTTTATATCTAGTTTGTGTTCACGAATATGACGAGTCGAGTATGAATTGGCTCATTTCACAAAATCTAGGCTCAGCTCTTTCCTTGGTGGGACAAGTTGAGCTCGCTCGTGAGCCACTAACGGCTCACTTTTTTCCTTATTTATTTTGTATTAAAAAATTGAAAATTGCATATTCACACCCAAAGTATAATAAAGACGTGAATTTGTAAGAAATTGGTGAACGTAAAAGTTCCATCTTGTCAAAAGAATTAATAATTTGTAATAAACACCCCCTCCTTCTATTCGGGTTTGAGACCAACTACGATACGAATGTGGAGTTAAAATTATTCACTTATTCATCACTCATTTTTATTTCTTTTATGATTTAAATAATTTATAAACACTTCACAAACTAATTCTTTTACTTCCTGCCTGATTTGAGAGTCACAGGTCATGTTAATTCACCCTCTGACAGTTCTCCTGTCGTTTAATGAACAAATGTAATTCCAAATTCAAAGGAGATTTTGATTTTTAGCAAAGGTGGTGAAGGAATCTATTTAATTTTTACAATTTTTTGGGACTTTTTAACTTTTCTGAACTGTCAACACTGTACTCGTGAACGTTTAATATGTAGCAGCTGTCTGGCAGACCTACCTATTCTCATTTCTGATAATATAGTTGGTACAAACTTAAATTCGAGAATAACGTTCCTTGGACAGCTCAAGGATGATGATGAATGAACATGGTGATGTGACGAATAATAATTGGGTGTTGTATTTTTTTTTATTAAAAAAAAATTGTCAATCATGTGTCGACACGTGTCATCTCTGTTTTTGAACATGTCTTTAAGTAGGGGTGTCCAAAAGTCCCGAACCGAACCGAAACGAGCAGTTCTTTATAAATTAAATACCCGAACGGGTAACCGAATCAAGAACCGATGGGTTTGGGTCGGATCTCGGGTCTAGACCAAGAATCGAAGAATCGAATAAGAACCGAAACTAAATAATTTTTTTATTTTTTATATTGAATTAATTAAAATATTTTATTTTTTCTAAACAAATTAACAAATTAATTAAATAAATTAAATTATTTCATAATTTTAATTTTAAAACCCACATCATTTTTAAAGCTCATTTGCTTCCATTTTAATTTGAAGCAAATGAATATATTTTATGTAATATTGCTGTAATATTAATATCTACTTTTTCATATTTGTATGCATTGAATTAATATTATTGGACGGCTAGTTATTTATATGTTTTTGAATTGGACTACGTTAATTTGTAAAAGTTACGAATGAATGTCATTAGTTGTATTTATGTAGTGTTACTGTAAATATTAAAAAAATTAATTATGGTACGGAACCGAACAAACCCGAACCGATCCGAACGGAATCGAACCCGAACGGTTCCATAATTATATTTGGACCCGACGGTTCTATTTATTAAGTATCCGAAAGTTTTGGGTCGGTTCGGGGCTCTTCAAAACCGAACCGAACCGACCCACGGACAGCCCTATCTTTGAGCCTGTTTGTGTTGCATGATTGTAAATTCGAATGATCAAACATGTAGTTGGTACAAACTTAAATTTGAAGCATTTATATATTAGATCTGTTGGAAGTTACAGCAAGAACATTATGGAGTTTGAGCAGGAAGAAGCATTAGAGCCAATGAGTCCTACAGCCCAATATTTGAAGAGCTCAATATTATCGCTCACTATTATAGTCGTCTTGGAAATGGAAGTTCCAATTGATGACTCTATGGCCATTCCACTCCTGAAAGATGTTTTCTTACCCATAAATCATCGCTTCTCCTCGATCATGGTGAGTGTTACGATCTTCTTGCTTTTCATTTTTAACGGGTGAAATATGAGTAGGGTTGCATGTTACAAGGGTTCGAGAATAAACGTAAACGGTTCATTTTAGACTTAATAGTGTGGGGGACAAATGTGCATAAATGCATGCTTTCTTTTACCAAAAAACTAGTCATTGATAGTATAGAAAGAAGTTTCGTATCTAGCTGTATGCAAAAATAGAGATAATAATAGAAAAAAGAAGTGCATTTTTGTCCAAGCAGGTTTCCAAGAAGACTGGAGGAAATAAATGGAAGAGGGTGGAGGTAAATCTAAAAGATCACGTCATTGTGCCTGTTTTTCCATGTGACAAGTCAAAAGACTATTATGATGAACGTTTCAATGAATATCTATCAAAAGTTGCAATGGATCAACTTCCTTCTAATAGACCATTGTGGGAAGTTCACATATTCAAGTACCCAACAAAAAATGCAGCTGAAAATGTGATATTCAAGCTTCACCATTCACTTGGAGATGGCTATTCTTTAATGGGAGCCCTTCTCTCCTGTCTCCAAAGACTTGATGATCCTTCTATCCCATTGACATTTCCTTCGCGCCAGTCTAACTCTAACTCGGGGCCTAATCATAATAGCCATGGTTATTTCGGCAGCGTGTTTGAGTTCTTTTCAGGATTTATTAACACTGCATACAATTTTGGGTCTAATCTCTTGAAGAGCAGTTTCATCGAAGATGATAAATCACCTATTAGATCAGGGCTTGACGGATTGGAACGTGGACCATTTGTTATAACTACAACCACATTTTCCATTGAACAAATCAAGCAAATCAAGAACAAGCTTCAAGTGGTAAGTTCTATTGCATCTTTATTTTTCTCGACTCCTAGGTTTTTTTTTTATTTTTATGTTCATGTGAATTCATTTATATAGAATGCCAATATAAGGAAAGATTAATGTTTGATGCAACTGACATAATCAGAAATACATACGGAATATAGAGTGTCTTGATAGAAATCCAAGTCCTACTGAATTTCTTCTTTTTCTAGGCTTCTAATTGAAGTGTTCACCTAGACAACAATACTAGGATGTCCCGTGTGCTTGTCTAGTCACTATGACAATTATAGCTTGATGTATCACCATACACGTGCTCGGTATGAAATATTATAAAACAATACAATAATCAATTTTTTTTAGTTTTTTTCCCTTTCTTTTATACGGTTAAGCCATGTTAACATCACGTGCCAAGGCTAAATTTTCGAAAGATAAGGCATGTTCACCTTCAATTTCGATCTAATAGGAACAACTAAAACGCCTAACAAACATGAGTCGATATAAAAGTTGACATCCTTTTAAAGATCGCATCTCTTTTACAGACGATTAATGACGTTATTACTGGGATAATAATGTATGGAACCCGATTGTACATGCAAAGAGCAAATCAAGATTCCAGCAAAGAGATCTGTACAGCACTTGTATTACTCAATACTAGGGCCATTGGAGGTTACAAGTCGGTAAGTGAGATGATTAAACCTAATTCAGAAATGCCATGGGGTAATCGATTTGCATTCTTGCACGTTCCTATTCCGAAATTGACTGCTTCTGAGTTAAACAATCCGCTCAAATTAGTCAACGAAGCCCGCAAAATTATCAAGAGGCAAAGAAATTCTGCTTCAGTTTATCTCATTGGTCAGTTTCTTGAAGCTATCAGAAAAATTAGAGGTCCTGAGGTATGTGTATTAATTACCTGTGCTTCCTAGTTTGAATTCTCATTTTTGTTATAAGTGTTTATTAGTCACTCCCAATTTTAAAAGTATACAACTACTAAAGTTCACCATAAGAACAGATCATAGCAATGGAAAAATCCATCTAATGTTCAAATATTGACTATTTTTTTTTACTTATTTCATGTATAAACGGTTTTAGGGGAAAAATATGCTTACCTATGTAAGTATGTGAATGCGTATTTATTACTTGATAGATTTTCTTGACGATTTCTCTAAATAAGGACCACAAGCGCCAAAATGAAAGGTTGGGGCAGCGTGCCAAGAGATAAATGTTGGAGATAAAAGTGCGAAATAAAGTAAAAGATGAGTTACATGAATTGCAATATTGCCAAAATTAATACTAAATATTTTACTCTGTTGATAACACCCTATTGAAAATCTTGCTCAAATTTAATAAGAAATATGTCCTAAATAATTTGGGTATTGATGCAACAGGCAGCATCAGGGTATATCTATGGCACATTAAAGAACTCGAGCCTGGCAATATCAAATATGACGGGACCAGTGGAAAAAATGGCCTTAGCTAATCATCCAATTAAAGGATTGTACTTTGCTGTGGTTGGGGTGCCTCAGGTATTTTTATAAAGAGCCCTTTCTGTAATTTTGGCTTATAGTTTTAAACTTACTTCTGAAATACATATTTGGCCCTTTCCACGTTATTTTAACCTAACAACTGAAAAAAATCGGGTATTAGTTTTTCAATTAATTTAAAGAATTTTGTGATCTGTAAAGGAGATCTGTACAAATAGCCTTTCAGGTGCATGCGTGGCATGCAATCTATAGGTGGATTTGAAAAACCGACACACCTGTCAAATGTAACATGTTTTATTAATTATTTAATTAAGAGAAATGGTGCATGTACAGGGGGCTGTACAGGCAGCATTTCTCTTAATTAAACAATTACCCCTGTACATGCAGCATCTCTCTTAATTAAACAATTAATACAACATGTTACATTGATCTAGCGAATAATACTGCTTGAACATGCCTACATTGCCAGCACTGTGACTAATTTTTTTTTTTTTTAAACTGTCCAATGATGTTGATCCTCGTGTCTTCCTACTTTTAATCCCTATGACCTATCACCAAACTTGTTTGTGTGGCATGATTGTTTATACATCATATACAATGTTATGTTGTTACATTTTTTGCGACTTCCAAAATTGTGAGGAGATGTGAACTATATAACTATTCACATTTTAACTCTTCTAATTTATTATTGAATCTTTAACGCGTTGAGGATGGTGAATTATGCAGAGTCTTCAAGTAACAATTCTGAGTTATGTGGACAATCTGAGAATTGTCATGTCTATGGAGAAAGGTTTCATTGATCCAAACAAGTTCAAGTCATGTATGGAATATGCCTTCGAGACAATTTACAAAGCAGCACTAGAGTGAAACCTCAAACAATATTGTACTAGAGTTAATACTACCTATATTGAAGTTTATTTTGCTTTGTTTTAAACTCAGTTCAAAACACTAGCCAGATATTACATTTGAACTGTCATGTACTAAATAGTTTAAGGTTTTATCTTGCGAATCTTTTCTAGTATTTATTTGATAAGAAACGTAAGTTGGTTTTATCCTATAAATTACTCCTACATTCTTTTCTATTTTTTTTTATTTTTTTTAAACAACATAACAGTAATCATGGATTGAAACTTGAGAGAAGAGAAGAGAAGTAATCTGATGGCTAAATTTTTTTTACCAGCACTCATGAGCTGTGCAGCGACGGATGTTAGATTTTTGTAGAATTAACAAACTCAAATATCTAGGGTGAGGAATGAGGAAATTCATTGATGATTTCAAGTTGGGACTTTTCATGGATAGGTTGTGCACATCCCTCAAAAAGTATGGTTGGACAAAAATCAATTCGAACCAATCAAACCGATCAACCCAACCAAAATCAACCAGTTTGGACTGGTTCTTTAGTTTAATTGGGTTGGATTCGAGTTAGAAAATCAAATTTTAGGTCGGGTTGCGTTGGATTCCAGGTTATCTAATAAAATTCAATCAAACCCAATAAATTAAAAAATATTAAAAAAAAATATTAGCAATTAAAACCAAAAACCTAATGATCAAAATTCTCATCTACATCACGTCTCTTTTGACTCTCATTGCTGCTTGTACCTCAGCTTCTCGGCTTAATTTTTTTACGTGATTTTTGACTAAACTCTTGGATTGAAGGGGGGATTTTGTATTGAGTTTGGATTATTTAACTTTTTAGTTTTTAGGTTAAATTCATTTTATTCAATAGGTATAGTATGCAGGTATTCAACATGTATTTAGATTGATTTAATATGTATTTAATTTGATCATGGTATAATCTATTTAACATGTTTTACAATATTTTTAATTTATACTGTTCTATTGGAATAGTTTTTAAAGTAATGCTATACTTACACACTTGATTCATATTTACTTTCACATCTCCCTCACATAGGGGGTGGGGCCCGTAATTTTAAAAATCGCAGGTCCCACCCTCTATGTGAGAAGGATTTGAAAGTGAATGTGAACCAATGTGTGTACATTTAGCATTTTTAACCACATGGATCGTTGATCCAACTTCAATCAACTTAAGGTCTTTCAAATCACTATTTTTAATGTAACCGAAATTCGTCCAAATTGAAATTGTATCAAACTATAAAAAGTTGTTCAAATTCAACAAAAAATACCACAACCATTGGACCCATAAAAAAAATTTCCAACTTAAATTGGACTTAAGTCCAAGCCAATCAACCCAACCAAAACCAACCTGTTTTGTCGGTTTGGATTGTGTTGGGTTTCAACCGTGAATGGATTTGTTTCGATTTGAATTATTGTCAAAACGAACATATTGAGTTGAGTTTGGGTTGGATTCAAAATCAATCCAATTCAACCCACACCCGGCCCTACTAGAAAAGGGGGAATAAATAATCCAATTTTGCGGGAAAAAATACAGAAACTCCAAAATTCTGTTGGTCAATGGCTCCACATGACACCATGTTGTTCCGTCACAGAACGTAGCAAAGCCTGAAACAACCCAGTGTGGTGTCTATAGCAGTTGAATAGATTAGTGTTTTGTTGAGTTAAAACCCCAAAAGAAAATATTTTTATCGATATAAATCACTTATAATGTATAAAGGTCACTCAATAATATTTTATACACTCAAATAAGCACTCATACACCAATAATATTTTTCCCACTCACAGCTAGGGCTGGGCAAAATGTCCGAACCGAACTAAATCGAACCGGAACCGAACCGAACCGAGCAGGTTTTCTTAACTTAAAAACCCGAAGAATCGAGAACCGAAGAACCGAAAAATTTTGGTTCGGTTCTCGGTTCTAGACCAAGAACCGAAGAACCGAATTTTTTTTGATAAATCAATTTATTTTATTTTTTCTAAACAAATTAACAATTTTTTGTTTTATATATATATATATATATATATATATATATATATATATATATATATATATATATATTCCTTAACCTAACACGGGTTTAATTTTAGGCTAGTTTGTAGTTTTGTTTTTATTTCCTATTGGACTTAGTTTAGATTGGGTTTGATTTCAGTCTTGGTTTAGGCTTTAGTTGATATTTTAGCCATTCATGGTTGAGTTTAGGGTTTAGTTGCTAAGATCGAACTTCGTATTTGTATCTACTTCTTGTTATTAAGCCCCTGTTTGGCCAGCATTCTTGTGAAGAAAAAATGAAGAATTGGACCATTTTTTTCAAATTAGTTGGCCCCTCCCTCTCACAAGTTGATCAAATATTTCGGCTGGCCCCATGTCTAACGGTAAGAAAATTTCTAGAAATGGGAAAAAAATGCCATTCAAACAGGGGCTAATATTAGTATCTACTTTCAGGTGTATTTATGTAGTATTATTTTAAATATTAAAAAATTTAATTATAGTACGGAACCGAACGGAACCGAACGGAACCGAGCAGAACCGAACCCGAACCCGAACCCGAACGGTTCCAAAATTATATTTGGAACCGACGGTTCCATTTACTAAAGAACCGAAAATTTCTGGAACCGAAAAAAACCGAACCGAACCGAACCGAACCGAACCGAACCGACCCGCGCCCACCCCTACTCACAGCAACTATTTCCTCTCTCTCTCTCCCCCTCACGCACAATACACAACACAACACTCCTTTTTTACATAGTCCACACTCTGTTTCTCTTGTTGCTCACTCCTCTCTTCTCGCTTCACAAAATGCAAAGGCTAAACACACACATATATCTAAGGGAAATCTGCCATCCTCGGTTGGGGGTGTTGATAGAGACGAAAAGGGAAAATGGTGTTCACATTTTCTGAGACGTATGGAATCAAAATTAATATGGTAGCATTGCCTAGGCTTCGACACGATAACGTGATCAAGATTTAACGATTGGTCAGAGATGGACCTCTAAATTCGTTAGTGTTCAAGTCTTTACCAGGAGGCATTTGACACTCAGGCTGTAAGAAGCTGAGAATTTAATCACCTTTATAAATGAATACTTAAGATTTTATTGTCTTCCTAATGCAATGTAAGATCGAGGCATTTGAAAGAAAATATATACTATGATAAAACTATATAGTATCGAACTCTGCACTAATAAAACCTCGATTACATTTATAAATCTTTTTGAATCTGGTTTAATTTTGTCCAGTCCGTACATATACATGCAATATGTTCGTATGGATTGGATCGAATTTGATAACTATTATTCGAATTGATAGTTCGACCTTAAATTATTTAGTATATGTTATCAGTTTTGTATGTGAAATAAATTCATAATACAGAGAGAGAAACTTGAGCTGTATGTGTGTAATAATACTAAAGCCTCCTACGATTTTGTTTGAGCAGGAGATTCTTTTGCTGCTTTTGAAATGGCCTCGAAAGCGTATTCGATACAAGACTTGAACTTATCAGGATCGATGAAACCTTTCTCCACTACCATGGAAATTCTCAGCTTTCCCGCATAACTCACCATTGTTACTGAAAGGCTCTGCATAGTTCACATGCACAGCATGTTAAAGAAGCAATATAGAAGAAAAGATAGATGAATAGAGAATTGAAATGTTAGTATAAAGTACCTGAGGTGGCCCGGCCACAGCAAAGTACAATCCTTTAACTGGCTGATTAGCTAAAGCCATTTGTTCCACAGGTCCCATCACATTAGATATTGCCAAGCTCGAATTCTTTAACGTGTTGTGGATGCATCGTGCTGTTGCCTGTTACATAATGACGTCCACAGTTCAGTCCTGTCCAAAATTGTATGCCAAATATGCAAAGAGTGCAATTTTGTATAAAATGAAATTAATATATGCGTACCTCAGGACCTCTAATTTTTCTGATAGCTTCAAGAAACTGGCCAGTTAGATAAACTGATGCAGAATTTCTTTGCCTTTTGATCAGTTGGCGTGCTTTCTTGACAAATTTGAGTGGGTTGCTTAACTCAGAGGCAGTCAATTTAGGAATAGGAACTTGTAAGAATGCAAAACGATTACCCCATGGCATTTCTGCTTTAGGTTTGATCATCTCACTCACTGATGTGTAACCTCCAATGGCTCGAGTGTTAAGTAATACAAGTGCTGTACATTTGGCTTTGCCTGAATTTTCTTTCATTTTTTCCATGTATAATCGGGTTCCGAATATGATTATCCCAGTAATCACGTCATTAAGCGTCTGTAGAAGAAATGTAAACTTTAGAAGGATGTCAAGTTTTAAGTCCATTAATCATGTTTATTTAGTTCTCTAGCCTTTCAATTAAATCAAGATTGTTGAGGGATCACACGTTAAATACCTCAATTGTCACTGAACTTTCTCAAATGTTTCCAAGTAGCCATTGAACTTTAAAAGTTCTCCGAGCAGTGAATAAACTTATCGAAATGTTATAACACTAGTCATTCCCTCACTTGCCGTTTAAAAGTTAACGGACTAGATAATGCAGTTGATAGAATGATGAATGTTATAACATATTATTAAGTTCATCAAGTTTTTAACTTTTAAAACGATGAATGAGATAATATTTCAATAAGTTTAAGGAAATATTTAGAAAAGTTCTTCTAAAGTTCAATGATATATAATTGGAAACTATTTATGGAAATTTAGCCCATGTTTGTATCCCTTTAAAACAAAATTCTTTAATTCACATACTTATTCTTAACCTAACATTCATATAATAAAATATTTTACATGTAAATTTATAATTTTTTTCTACTTTTTAACTACACACTCTCCAAAAAATAACAATTTAAAACATTTTTTTTTCAATACTAGACCATCAAACAGGGTAACATTTGAGATAATTAACCACGGCATCACCATCCCTAGATAGTTCATATAGATGTGTAGGGTTGGGTCGATCTAGCTTATTCAGACCCTTAGGTGCTGTTGTCTTCGTATTTCAGTTTTTAGTTTTGAGTTTTGAATTCATTTTGGGTTTTGTGTTTTGAGTATCCATTTTGAGATTGCTTTTGTCATTTTGAAAAATTATTTAAAAAAAAAAAATGTTTTGGCTTGATTTTAACTGAAAACAGCTAAAATGATTTTTTCGGCATTTTTCGTTTTCTTTGTAAATTTTAAACTCGTTTTCGGAAATTCGTTTCTAAAAATATGTAAGTAAACACGTTTTCAGTGTTTTCGAAAACTGAAAACTAAAAATAGTTTGAAAATAGTAAAGAGAACATGCCCACGGTCCGGCCTATTCCTAGCATGCCAACAAAATTTAAGAAACTTCAGTACAATATTATGTGTTTAGAGGCCTAGTACAGATGCCTAAAACAGGAGGATTTAGAATTTATTTTACTTGCTATCATCCTTTCTATATTCCATATGCACTCTCCATCAAGTCTGTTACATGAAGCATATGCCCCCTTTTGGTTTAGATAAAAATTAAATTTTTAATATATTTTGATTGATGGAATGTGTTGTTGAATACTTGTAGGTCCTATTAGATATGTGATTAAGGGTGTGTTTGAGTCACATTATTTTTTAAAAATGTATTTTGGAATAGTAAATTGATGGAGAATGTGTGGTTGAGAAAGAAGAAAAAGTTATTAATGTGGTGAAAAATATTATTTTATTAAAAACTGTGTGGTTGAAAATGGGTAGAAGAATGAGAATGAAAATTTTAATGTGACTCAAACAGGGTCAACTTAGTTTTACTCAACTTTTCTAATGAACCAAACTGGAAAAGTTAAATCTTTTCCAATGATTCAGATATAAGAAAACTCAAGGACAGATAAAACAAGGAACGCTAAAAGAGAAGATTTTACCACTTTAAGCTTGTCCTTGATCTGCTTGATGTGATCAATGGAAAATGTAGTAGTAGTTACAACAATTGGTCGAAATTCCACTCCATCATCCCCTGATCTAATTGGCGTTTTGCCATCCTTAATCAAACTGCTCTTCAAGACGTTCGATCCGAAATCACACACAGTGTTAACAAACCTGGAAAAAAATTGGGGCACACGCCCGAAAAAGCCATGGTTGTTACCATTAGGCCCCGAGTTAGATAGGCGCGAAGGGAATGTCAACGGGATAGAAGGATTATCAAGTCTTTGTAGACAGGAGAGAAGGGCTCCCATTAAAGAATAGCCATCTCCAAGTGAATGGTGAAGCTTGAATATCACATTTCCAGCTGTATTTTTTGTTGGGTACTTGAATATGTGAATTTCCCACAAAGGTCTATTTGGAGGAAATTGTTCCATTCCAAGTTTTGATAAGTACTCATTGAAAACTTCATCATAATAATCATTTGACATCCCAATGGGGAAAACAGGCACCTTTACATGATCTTTTAGATTTACCTCCACCCTCTTCCATTTCTTTGCTCCTCTCTTCTCGGAAACCTGCTTGAACAAAATCGCTTCTTGATCGTTATATATACATCACTTTTTTATGCGCCTAGAATTAGATTGTTATGGACAGTATTAAAGAAGAAAAATGAGATAATATTGTTTATCTTATTGTCGAGTCCGGCAACATTATTTCTGTTTCTCAAACATGCACTATGCTTTTTCGATAATATGATACTTGACTCACAAGCAACCCTAATCAACTATGGTCATGTCTCGCCTGTTAAACTGAAAAGGACAGAGATCATAAAACTTACCATGATCGAGGAGAAGCGATGATTTATGGGTAAGAACACGTCTTTGAGGAGTGGCATGGTCAGGGAATCATCAATTGGAACTTCTGTTTCCAAAATGCCTAAAATAGTTAGTGATAACACTGAGCTTCTCAAATATTGGGCACTAGGACTCATTGGCTCTAGAGCTTCATCGTGCTCAAACTCCATAACGTTTCTTGAGTTTCAACCTTCAACTAGTTGGGAATGTTTTTGAAATTAAGTTTTCACTATTTCTGTTCAATCATTAATAAATAGAGTGGCTTCTGTCTTCCGAGTCAGTGTGGACAAATGGGAACAGAATAAAAATAAGTTTGCTGCATAAGAAGGGTAATTAATATAATTAAATTTGATACATGTATAAGTAGTTCACCAAGTCTTGCAAGTAATTACTCTAATTGTCGCAGTCGCGTGCATTTACTTCGTTTGACACTGTAGTGATAGAAATTTCATTATTAGAAAGAATTGGCGGGACAGCTATTCTTATTAAAAGTCTATTATCTTCCACAAGTAAACAATTGAAAAAAGAGTTAAAAAACTAAAACCAAAATTTTGGATTTTTAAGTATACAAGATTTCTGTTATCCTCTTGTAGTTTCCTTCCACAAAACTCAACCGATTATTGAAAAACGTTGGTGGCGTAGATGCGGCCAAATGGAGTAAAAACAAAAGACTCGTCTAGAAGATCATAAATATTTGCTTTCTGTTTAAAAATAATTGAACAATTGTGGAGTCCATCTTTTGTCGACCTATCCGAGTGAACTTTTAACTCATGAAAATTAAATTCCAATAATTAACCCAATAGGGTGTGACATCTTTTGTTGTCCCTTTCTTGGTTAAGTATATTCATGAACAAAATATATGGGCTATACTTAGTGGTTATGTGTACTTGTCGGGAGTAATATTAAGAAACGGGCAACTTAATTGTTTGGATGAATAGTCAAGTGACAGGGGACGAAAGATACTCAAAAGGAAGCATCTGCCATATATGAAGTCCAAGGATCATAAAAATGGCAGGCTATGCCTTAATCCACTTGTTTTGATACTCATCACTGATCACTCCTTGATTTTCTATTGATAGTTATATATTATCAAATTAAAAGTATTTCGCGAGCAGTGTCGGCCCTCAGCCTAAGCCCACTAAGCCAATGGCTTAGGGCATCCACTTGGGCCTCCAAAGTTGGGGGCCTCAGAAAATAAAATTTTACTTGTTTAGTCTAATTATTTTTATATTTAAAACATTTTCGTGATTCTTTTTGTACACTCTTCATTTAAATATATAAGTATGCTATTTATTTAAATATTTAATGTTGCTACGCTTGTAAAAAAATTATGTATAAGGGCCTCATACTAAATAGACACATAGGGTCTCAAAATTCTCAAGACCGACTCTGTTCATGAGATTTCTAGTTGTGAATAGACTATTGTATTTGGAAAATGGATGGCTATTACTAAAGAGACACATAGGGTCTCAAAATTCTCAAGACCGACTCTGTTCATGAGATTTGTAATTGTGAATAGACTATTGTATTTGGAAAATGGAGGGCTATGCTCTAATCCGCATGCTTGGATAATGAAAAACGAATATTGACTCACTTGTGAATTAGTGGAAAGTGAATAACTATGACATTTGGAAAATATTTAAATACTGACCGATGATATCATGGTAAATATAATTTTCACTGTGAATGTTACATCCAATGTGAGTTTTGTTGGGAGTGAACATCTTTATTTGTGTTCAATCAAACTTTTACATCCAATGTGATCGTTTTGTTGGGTGTGGAACATCTTTATTTGCATTCAATCAAACTATGTAATCAACTAAGGGTCCAATTGACAAGGTATTCAAAAAAGTCAAAACCTAATTTTGAAATTAAAAAATTGTTTTTGAACATGTTTGAATAATTTTTTTAAACTGTTTGTTTTGTTAGAAAAACTTTTAGAGAAAACTAATTTAATGTAAAAAGTTTTTTTGCAACAAGCAGAAGTAAAAGCAAAATGTCGAAAGGCTTGAAAACTATTAATTAACTTCTCTTAAAAACTATTAGGCCCTGTTTGATTGACATTATTTTCCAAGGAATTAGGAAAATATTTTCCACTTTTCACTTTTTTGGCTGTTTGATAGGCGAAATTTTCCACCTTTAGCCCACAAGTGTGCATTTTCCAACTTTTTGATGAAAAATTTTTCCCACCTTTCCACGCTGGCTAGAAAAGTCTTTTTTTTTTTTTTTTTTTTTTTTTTTTTGCAATTGAAACAAATTTCATAATCAATTATAAAAAAAAAAAAAAAAAATCACTTTAATGGACAATTTCTATATAAAACAAAGTCAAACAAACACTAAACTTTAATAAAAAAATGATTTTTTAGGAAACAATTTTTTTTTCCTTTTTTTTGTCTTTTTGGAAATAGAAATAAATTTTATAACCAATTGTTGAAAAAAAAAATCACTTTAATGGACAATTCCATGTAAAACAAAACCAAACGAATAGAAAATTTAAAAAATTTTCGGGTGGAAAATTATATCAATCAAACAAACTTGAAATTGTTTTCCCTGCAAAATATTTTCTAGGCAAATTTTTTCCCTATAAAACATTTTCTTTCCACTCATTTTCCACCCTTACAATCAAACGTACCCTTAGTACATATACATGGACATGAGAGGATTAAGTTTTGCCCGAGTTTGATTATTAGTAACTTTTTAAGAGAAATAGTGGCGATATCACGAAATTTTTGGATCATAATAAGTAATAGTTTTGAATTTGTAATTAAATTTAAGTTTAATTTTGACTGACCGATAGAAGTGACTTTTAAGTTATTAATAATATTTCCCAATTATATGTTCAATATTACAAGTTTGTTTCCCGTGTTATCGTGTAGCAGGGAACATCTATCTTTTTCGTGTTTTCTTTAAGCATTTTATGCTAAGATTTACATTATGTCAAAATAATTTATTTTTAAGAATATTTAAATATGCTATTATTAACCAGAAAAATCGGGTTTTCATGAAAAATGTGTGAAATTGGCGAAAAAAATAATAATAATAAAATCAGATTGGACAAGACAACCCAGGATCTGTACCCCGAGTTTCAACTACATATTTATTAATATTAAAATAATAAAAGATGTCTAGGTCACTTGTGGAGTCTGAAAAAAATATTGTGACCTAACATCTTTTAAAATGCATTTGTCAAGAAACTTGTGACGCAAAATGAGGCGAAATCCAAGACCATGCACTATTGCACGTGCAATAGATTTAAAAATATTATCAAAATTGAACTACGAATTTGTTGCATACACGCATAAAAATCCCATTTGGAAAAGGATTAGGCGTGAAAAAAATTTCAAACTTACGTATCAATAATCATAGAAATTTTTTTTTTTAAAAAAATCAATAGACATTTTGAAAATCTTATGAAAAAAATCTGAAGGGAAGTGAATAAGATAAGCTATCTTAAGCATATAATTTGCAAATATGTATTCAATTCGCTAATGTTCAACTAACTACGACACTTAGTCCAATGAAAACTAAAAGATTGTGTTGTAGACTTGCACCCTTTATAAATATTAGTATATTGCCTTTTTTTTTTTTAATAATCGTGGATGTTCGGGCCAATTTGCGCACAACTCGACTAATCTCATGGGACTCTGAAGTTTATTATCGGGTACTCATCTCAATGGTCCTGAGGGAACTCGAACTGGTGACCATTGAAGAGCAAATTCAAGATCTGATCAATTGAACAACCCTTCAAAGTTATTTTCAAAAGAACCATTCTTCCTCTCCCTTAGAGATGTTAATAGAGCAAGCCAAGTAGAGCCAACTCAACTTGCCTAAGCTTGAGCTCGTCTCAGCCCACCAAGCGATCAAGCTTATGCTAGCTTTGGTGTAAGTCAACTCGTCTGAAATTTTTTGGCTCATCTCACCCCATAACTTGCATATGAATAGGGCAAGTCGAGTTCACTTATAATTTGATGGCACCTGCATTGGCTGCAAAAGTAGCCACCTAACTCTTAGATGGATGCTATTGCACCACCTAGAGGGCTCGCAAACCATATTGTGGTTGGGTCACCTAGCGAGCCAACAAGCCTCTTAATGAGCCAACTCATCTGATTTGCGGGCCAATGAACAATTCGTACAAGTTTTTTGAGCTTGACTCATCTCACGACTCGTCACATGATGAATTGGTCTACCCAAACTCGCTTTTGGTACATCATATTATTATATAAATTAAACAATGAAAAACAAGTGCCATAAAAGAGAAGAAAATGCCACCTGTATGGGAAAAAAGAGTTGCATTGTCCACCATGAGAAAAGACGAGTTAAGATAGAGAATTATTTTAGTTCAAGAGAAATATTTAAAATTATGGTTATTTATGTAATTTTACTTAGCCTAAAATCCTAGCCTAAAATGACATATAGTGTGTGTAAACGTTTTATTTATATTTTGCACCATCTCATCTTTCATCTTTTCGATATTTTTTAACTAATGTTTGATATTGTTGGAAGCGAAAATGAATTCGATATCACTTTTGTTGGGAATTTACTTAACATGCACAGCGGAAATAAAACAATTTTCAATTCCCAAACGAGGATCTGCAATGTGTTTAGATAGAAACTGTGATGAGAATAATACCTTTGATGAATTCTGCAAAACCCTTTGCTGATTCACGAACTCCAATGATCACGATCTACATTCCAAGCTGTCCAATTGTCCAGCCTCCAATGGTGATCCACACAGAGAACAAGAATGGTGGCTAGGGTTTCTTTTCTTGTGCTAGCAAGAATAATAAAATTCTCTACAGTTTTTCAAACCCTAGTAGTCTATTAATATAAGTCCAGATGGGCTGGCCCATCTATTAATATAAGTCCAGATGGGGGTCCAAGATTTAATTAATCAAATTAATTAAATCTGGTCCATGAATTAATTAATCCAATTAATTAATTCGAACCTATTAATAAACAACCCAATTAATTAATTATCCAACACTTGTCAATTAATTAATTGGTAAATCTCATTCTTCTGATTCTCTTTTGTGTGTGACCCATTAGGTTCCCGATCACGATGCCGAACCACGTGAATTATTATTTTGATCTAATCAAAATCGAGAAATTAAAACGCCCCTTTTAATTTATCACTAATTCATTTTCGTTGTCCCAGATTGACATCTAGCAATGTATCAGGGCAATACATGTGACGGGAAATATCACGTAGCATGACAAAACCAAACTTGTTCGTTTACCGTGAAACTATAATCCTTTCGTTAATATGATCCGATCAATTATGAGATATGGATATGTGTCAATCTCAATTATCGATCTTATCTTTTATCCTACTGTTAAGTCAATGTACGTCGAAAACTCTTTTCCGACTTATGAGTTCACCTTGGCCAAGGATTTCATAATTAACTTAACTGGATAAAATGTAGATCATAATCTCTTACTATCTAAGAGTGACGAATCCTCTATTGATTATTCACAACCTTCATATGATTCTTGACATACCCGAACGATGCTGTATTAGCGACCCTTGACAGAGCAACATCCAACACCACCAAAGTATGTCTGCCCTCATATAAGGTACTATGATGACCTCAAGTCAAAGGACCAATTCCACTACCGAACGTTAGAGATTTAACCACTAACACTTAGATAGTTATCCATGTGGAATCTCTCAGTGGGTCTCCAATGTTTTGTTCTATAACAAAACATCCACGTGTTCATTCAAATGTCACCACACTTTAGCTTGTGAGATCAGCTACTTACTTCACAAGTAAGAATGCCACACGCGATAGTCTATCCGTAATAACGATATCCGTATCTCGTTATTACTTCGACCACGGACGATTTAAGATTCAGTCATATGTAATTTGTATCTCACAATCACAACTCCTTGTGATTAACAAATCACCAAGACTTGAATCTACGGATTCTATTATTTAATTTATTAGAATATTAATTCAATTAAATAATAGATATTGCCATACATATGCATTGATTATATATATTCAAAGTGTTTATATCCAAAGTTGATTGGACCTAGGGCATAACACTTACAAACTCCCACTTGCACTAGATCCAATCACTTATGTATCTTATACCATAAGAGTCTACATGACGATCATGTTTATGCTGCGACAACTCTTTGTTAGTGGATCTGCAATTTAATAACTTGTGGGAATTAGTTCTTTATCTACGTCATTTCATTGTATTATCTTTCCAATGAGATAACACTGCCTTAACATATGTTTGGATCATTGATGAGACCTTAGTTCCTTCGCTTGCACGATGGCTCTATTGTTATCACAATGCATAAGCGTGTGATCAACAATGTTAGGAACTACTCTAAGTTCAGTAATGAACTTCTTAATCCAGACCACAACTTTTGTTGCTTTGTAAAGCAATGATGTATAAGGCTTCCATTATTGAATCAACGGTTATTTGGAACATTTCCAACACACCGCTTAAGAGTAAACCAATATCCTATTTGAGATGTGCTATTATTCCAGTCTGACTAGAAGTTAGTATCATTCTATCCATGAACTCTCAGTTCATTTTCTCCATATAAAATCTTCTTGAAATTTTATTTGTATAGATTGGGATGAGTTAAACAATCTTCTGGATCTATCTCTATAGATCAACTTTCTTCTCCCACATCCATCACGGAGAAATTATTTGACAACCATAATTTCAACAATTGAAATATAGAGACGTCGTTTCCTATAATATGTCTCATACATATAATATCAGGAATGCGACAATGCTCCCACTATCTTCTTGTAAATGCACATTTCGTCTTCATTTTTGATAAAATCAAACATTTTGACTTTTTGCATCAAATCGAATATTTCAGCTCCAAGAGGCTTGTTTCAATCCATATTGACATTTTCTTGTAAACTCATTTACAACATATGGGTTCTAATCCATTAGGCAAGTCGACCAAGGTCAAACCTCGGTTACATACAACAAGTCCATCTCTTTAAGTCAACACTTGACTTTATTTCTATGTAATTAGTAGGTTCATTATCCTTGATTAGTAATCATGGATTCGTACCTTCTAGGAGGTCAAATGATCCTACAAGATTTACACCGAGCTAACGTGTCCTCAGAAGTCTCCACTTCCTGATCAAGAGTATGTCCCTCAGCTGGTGTGAGATAAGACTCAGGTTCATCTATTCGGCCAATTATATTCGTGGACTCTTGAACTCTTTCAAGATTTATTCTACTCCCACTGTCTCTCTTAGAGTAAACACTTTCTCTAAGAGTATGACATGTTTTGAGATGAACATCTTCTTCTCAACGAGATTATAGAATTGATATCCAATTATCTCTTAGATATCCACAAATATATAATTATCGGATTTAGTCTCAAACTTATCCGATTCAGTGCGCTTCACATGAGCGTCACAGCCCAAACGTTCATATGAGATATGTTGGGCCATTCCATAACTCGTATGGAGTTTTTGTCAACCGATTTAGACGGGGCACGATTTAGTGTGCAGCACGTGGCAATCAGTGCATGATCTCAAAACGATTTTTGAAAGCTTGCATGGCTTGTTCTCAATTACACTATATCTAGTAGTGTACTATTCCTCACTTCAGATGCACCATTATGTTGCAATGTATGTGGAGGAATCCACTGCATGAGAATCTAATTCTCTTTTAGATAATCTAAAATTCTCCATTTTAGATATTCTTTACCTCGAACAAGTCTTAGTGTAAGAATATATTTACCTATTTGTTTATCAACTTTTAGTTTGAATCCCTTGAATATTTCAAGAGATTCATGCTTGAATTTAATCAAATATACATGATCATTTCTGAAATGATCATTAGTAAATGTGATGAGATAAGATAAACTTCACCTGACATTAATTGATATGGATCTACATACATCACTATGTATTAGACCTAATAATTGTGCAGATCATTTTCCTTTTCAAGTAAAAGGAGATTTGGTCACTGTGTCTTACAGACATGATTCGCACTTGTCAAATGATTCAAAATTATTTGATCCAAATATACATCTCCATGTAAGTTTGGAATTGCATTCTCATTTATGTGACCAAATCTGCAATGTCAGATATAGGTGTTATTCAGATTATCATTTTTATGCCTTTCAATTTCTATACTTATTATAGAACACTCAACATTTAGGATATAAATGTCATTTTGTAATTTACCATAACCATTAAGATCTTATCAAGATAAAAAGGAACAACAATTGTCCTTAACATTAGAATAATTCATGTCAAAACATGAAATTTATTTAATGCTCTTGGTAATGGTGAGAACAAAATTAACATTTCTCTAATTCTAATATCGAGCCTAAAGGCAATTGCGAGAAATATGCTTCTCCAGGCAATGCAGCAACTTTTGCTCATTTTCAACGTGTAGGTCAACTTCTCCTTTCTGCAGTGATCTACTTTTATTTAGTTTCTGCATATTTATACAAATATGAGATCCATATCTAGTATTTAATACCCATGAAACTAAGGAAGTAGATATAAGCCTTGCAATTTCATTTCCAATGATCTACCATTCCAAAATGATAATAAGGATCATCAGATTTGGTATTGTCCTTATTTGCTTTAACCGTCCTAGTCATCTTGGTTGCTTTCCTAAAGCATCCTTTAGACTTCCATATAGGAATTTATGACTAAGATTTGTCCACTACAAACACAGATGTTGGACTTAACAGTTTTAAGCATGTTCAGCATCTCAATGAGCGTGCTTCGAGTTTATTCATGTTAAATTCATAATTAGTTATGAATAACTCTCTGACAGAGATTGCAGAACCAAGTCTATACTTAGTTCATTGTTCATGACTGAACGCAATCAAGACAACTTCTCAAAGTAGTCTGCATCGTCAGTACACAAGCACCGACTGAAGATTCTTCTGTCATTAAGCACTGGTATAGTTGTTGAGAAATATCATATATTTCCTCGTATGATTGTTCATCATTCAACATATTGAGATGAAAAATCATGTGTTAGCACATATACTCTTATGTTGCTTTGTAACTCAGGTGACATAGTCACAAACATTATATATGTTATAGTACTATCGTCATCACTGTGTTTATTATAGCAGCCACCTCTTCTTTTTATCGAGTCATCAACAGGTGTCTCTAGAAAGGGCTACTCAAGGACACAACCAATTTTTCATGCCTGAGAACAATTCTCAGATTGCGGCGTCAATCAAGAAAATTTGCTTTGGTTGTTGGCATACAATATGTCTCTTAAATACATATGGTTACTCATGATTCAATAAATGTAAACGACGAAAAGTAAAGAAATAATATATATAATGCATGAATTAATTTAACATGGCCTTTTATTAAATTAATTTCGCTCCCACTGTTTAACTCAAATTTATGACCCTCTCACATAAATTTATGGAATCCATACTTGATTCTCAGTGGGCTGGAATCCCATTTGTTATATTAAAACCTTGAGTGTACTCAACAAGCCCTAATAAAACATT
This sequence comes from Fraxinus americana, assembly GCA_035079005.1. Lineage (NCBI taxonomy): Eukaryota > Viridiplantae > Streptophyta > Magnoliopsida > Lamiales > Oleaceae > Fraxinus > Fraxinus americana. Next base: position 52,619,753 of record CM068706.1, on the reverse strand, counting down.
TGGGTAGATACTATTATCAATTGTATCTCCATACAACTCCCAGATCATTAAGCTGACAACTCTTTATCTTCACACATCTTATGTGTTAGCTTAACATGCCTCTAAGATTCATCTCCTTGAGTGTACTCAACAAGAGATAAACATTAGTTAAGTCAAACCCATCATTCAGAAATATCTAATATTTCATAGTGTCAAACATATCCCTAATAGACCAGCCTTGAGTGTACTCAACAAGCTAAGATCGATTTTGGACTCACGTTTTTCACTATAATGAAGGAAGGTGAATATAAATATGACTTAATATTTTAACATACCTCTAAAATTTATCTTCTTGAGTGTACTCAACAAAAGATAAATATTAGTTAAGTCAAACCCATCATTTAGAAATATCTAATATTTCATAGTGTCAAACATATCCCTAATGGACCAGCCTTGAGTGTACTCAACAAGCTAAGATCGATTTAGGACTCTCGTTTTTCACTATAATGATGGAAGGCAAATAACAAATTGACTTAATATTTTTTTTTACGAGGGGTTTTCATGCAAAAGGTCTCATCGTAATAATTATATATATTTTATTATACATCTAACATGCAAATAAACATACATATAATAGTGTGGACGATTATGGACTTATACTATCTAGTCTTCCCGAGCCATAAGGAAGACTAGTCGGAAATTGATTCTAGGGGGTATAGCATTGATTCATACAATGCTCCATCTCTATGGTCTCCTCATCTTCTTGTATCTCCAATTAGTCCAGCTGCAACTTGTATCATATACTAGTTGGCACGCAGGCCTAAATAATATTGGACACGCAGGCCTATAATAATAACAACGGACTCGCAGGTCCAAATAAATAAGAGCTCGTAGGCCCATAAAACAACAAGAATAAAACTAACCATTCAACACATCCACATGGTCGAGTCCATAATCATCCACTAATAAAACATTCATCATATAAATGCATTCATATATAATATCTAATATTATATGCAAACATGTTTCAAGTTTCTAGCAATTAAAGTCGTCTAAACTAATTTAGACAAATGGATCGGAACAATTAAATAATTAATTAATCAAATTAATTAATTAATTTAATTAGCGGACTTATTTAATTAAAATCAAATTTTAATTAAATATCAAATTAGAGTCCAACTCCAATTCTATAATTATAGGACGTGACTATTTAATTAAAATCAAATTTTAATTAAATACCAAATTAGAGTCCAACTCTAATTCCAATAAAATTTTTAGGGCAAGACAATTTAATTAAAATTAAAATTTAATTAAATGTCAAATTAAAGTCCAACTCTAATTATAATTAAATTAATAAGGTTGAATTTAATTAAAATCAAATTTTAATTAAATACAAAATAAGAGTCAAACTCTAATTCCAAGATATTAGGCCGAACATATTTAATTAAAATCAAATCTTAATTAAATACTAAATTAGAGTCTAACTCTAATTATAAGAAGCATTTCGGGCGAGACAATTTAATTAAAATCAAATTTCAATTAAATGTCAAATTAGAGTCCAACTCTAATTTCAACAATATATTAGGGTGGATAATTAATTAAAATCAAATTTTAATTAAATATTAAATTAAAGTCCAACTCTAATTTAAAATGAATTAACATTTTAATTTAGGATAAAACTCCTAAATAAAATAAAATTCAATTTAGGGTCAAAGTTTAATATTTAAGTTAAAATCCAATTTTAACTAAAATATAAAAGTCGTCAATTTTTAAATAAAATTTCAAATGGGTCAAATTCGAAATTTTTAAGTCAAACCATTTTAAAATCCAATTTAAAACCATTTTAATATATAAATTCAAAAACCAATTTTTCGAAAATTGCAACTTGACCCATTTTCCATAATTGCAGGCGAGGGCCTGCAATTTCGAAAATTGCAGGAGAGGCCCCCGCCTCCACCAATCTCTGAAAACCCTAACAAAATTCGCCCCCTCTTCAAACCACCGCCGGCGCCGGATCTGGTCGGTACGGTGAGCCACAGGGGCCCACCGCAAACGGGCACCTCCGAACGCTGCCACAGAGGCAGCGTTAGACGCCATAGCCTACGGCGCCACGTCGCCTCGAGCGGCCATGCGCCCACGCTGCTCGCGATCGCCGCAGTTAGCGTGGCGCATCGAACGCAGCTGCCGCCAGCATCTCACAATGGCGCGAACGCCTCGTAGCGTGCTCCAAAGAGTGCCGGCGGACGATCGTCGCCGACCTTCCTCTGTTCCGATTTTAATTTTTTTTTTAATTTTTTTTTTTGACGAAAAAATTATTTTCATCTTCAAAACAGATTTTTGAAGATGAAAAAATAATTTTCTAAATTGCTAGATTCAAGAAACAAAATTAAACAATTAACTTTTAATTGTTCAATCATGCAAAACAATTTCTAACAAACACAAAGTAGGCTCTGATACCACTGTTGGGAATTTACTTAACATGCACAGCGGAAATAAAACAATTTTCAATTCCCAAACGAGGATCTGCAATGTGTTTAGATAGAAACTGTGATGAGAATAATACATTTGATGAATTCTGCAAAACCCTTTGCTGATTCACGAACTCCAATGATCACGATCTACATTCCAAGCTGTCCAATTGTCCAGCCTCCAATGGTGATCCACACAGAGAACAAGAATGGTGGCTAGGGTTTCTTTTCTTGTGCTAGCAAGAATAATAAAATTCTCTACAGTTTTTCAAAACCTAGTAGTCTATTAATATAAGTCCAGATGGGCTCGGCCCATCTATTAAACTAAACCCGGTCCAAGATTTAATTAATCAAATTAATTAAATCTGGTCCATGAATTAATTAATCCAATTAATTAATTCGAGCCTATTAATAAACAATCCAATTAATTAATTATCCAACACTTGTCAATTAATTAATTGGTAAATCTCATTCTTCTGATTCTCTTTTGTGTGTGACCCATTAGGTTCCCGATCACGATGCCGAACGACGTGAATTATTATTTTGATCTAATCAAAATTAATAAATTAAAACGCCCCTTTTAATTTATCACTAATTCATTTTCGTTGTCCCAGATTGACATCTAGCAATGTATCAGGGCAATACATGTGACGGGAAATATCACGTAGCATGACAAAACCAAACTTGTTCGTTTACCGTGAAACTATAATCTTTCGTCAATATGATCCGATCAATTATGAGATATGGATATGTGTCAATCTCAATTATCGATCATATCTTTTATCCCACTGTTAAGTCAATGTACGTCGAAAACTCTTTTCCGACTTATGAGTTCACCTTGGCCAAGGATTTCATAATTAACTTAACTGGATAAAATGTAGATCATAATCTCTTACTATCTAAGAGTGACGAATCCTCTATTGATTATTCACAACCTTCATATGATTCTTGACATACCCGAACGATGTTGTATTAGCGACCCTTGACAGAGCAACATCCAACACCACCAAAGTATGTCTGCCATCATATAAGGTACTATGATGACCTCAAGTCAAAGGACCAATTCCACTACCGAACGTTAGAGATTTAACCACTAACACTTAGATAATTATCCATGTGGAATCTCTCAGTGGGTCTCCAATGTTTTGTTCTATAACAAAACATCCACGTGTTCATTCAAATGTCACCACACTTTAGCTTGTGAGATCAGCTACTTACTTCACAAGTAAGAATGCCACACGCGATAGTCTATCCGTAATAACGATATCCGTATCTCGTTATTATTTCGACCACGGACGATTTAAGATTCAGTCATATGTAATTTGTATCTCACAATCACAACTCCTTGTGATTAACAAATCACCAAGACTTGAATCTACGAATTCTATTATTTAATTTATTAGAATATTAATTCAATTAAATAATAGATATTGCCATACATATGCATTGATTATATATATTCAAAGTGTTTATGTCCAAAGTTGATTGGACCTAGGGCATAACACTTACAACTTTGATGGGAATTGAAGGTTTATTTTGAGAGGGAAAACAAAAGTTTGCTTTATTTTATTGAATTGATGAGTCCCTATGAAAATGTGTAGCGTTACAAGACCTTTTTATAGGATTTTCAAAGAATTTATTTAACCTAGTTCATATATCTTTCGATTACTATACGTATATGTGCGGGTTGACATTTGAATTGTCATTTTAAATATTCTCATTTCAAACCATCTTGAATTACAAAGAAAATTGTCAAGATGGACAGTGTAAGTTCACCGTACAAGGCCAATGCACAAATATGATGAAAATGAAAGGATATTAATATTTCAAAATTGAACAATGTCTAATAGATAACAACACACAAATGTAATGTGACACAAATTCATAGATTTCTTTTTTTTTTTTAAATAAGATTAAAATTAATTATTGATTTTGATTTAAATTAAAATTCTAATTTTATACCGAACAAGGGTTATGCCCAATTGGGAATTGGGCTGCCCCGAAGCATCCCCAGGTATCCAGCCCATTTGGAAAACCTTCATTTTCGTTCAGTACTTCAGTCCGCCTTTAAATTACAAAATGGGCCGAAACACGAGAAAAAATCATCAACGCTCCTCTCCTAGGGTTTACGAGTCCACTTCTCTATAAATTAGGTTTTAACTTTAGCAGCTCCTGTTCTTCTAGTACGCTCGCGATTGAGTTTCAATTGCTTCTCTCTTTTTTTGCATAACACGAACAAGCAAAAGCACACTTGTGATTGCTAGTTTTCCCATATTGAAGATGATGAAAGGAGTAAAAGGTGATGGTTAATCCCATCTGATCAATTATAATCCTTTTTGCTGTGTTCTTTCTGATTCATGCTTTTAACAATTTTATTTTATTTTTTTATTTATGATTTATTGGATTATTTTGTGCATCATCAAGATGATGAAATCAGAAAATCTTAGGACACCTTCTGACACAGTTTGACAATGCTGTGTATGAGAACAAGATTTTATTTCTGATACTTGGTGCTCTTCCTTTACTTTAAATCCTAATAATTTATTTATGTATAATAATTATTTTTTTCTAATTAATTATAGACTGATTAATTTCTTGGTTCTTTTTTCTTTAAGTGTTCGTTTGACTGAGCTAAAGAATTTTTTTATAGTCAATTTAATTTAATTAAAAATCATAATTATTTTTACACAATTTAAAAAATCTTAATTTATTAACTGTAGTTAATGTGATCTAAATTTTGCTCAGTTTTGCTTTTATTTAGCAATTATATATTGAACCTTTCATTATTTATAAGGGTCAAAATTATTTCAAAATACATTTTTAATGGCACAGATGGGGGCTTAAAATGATCAGTGAAAATAAATCAAAGTTTATGGCTTTCCTATGCAATATGCCAACTGTTATAAAGCCAATCAGACCACAATTTCAATATCAAGGGAAAACCATTGTTTATTAGAGAAGTAGAATTTCGACGAAAATTATGGAATTCTGCCTTTGAGAATTCTACCCCCACATCTCACAAGCCTCAAATCAAAATTAAACATGAAGGACTAAAGTCAAATAATTGTTTGACACAGAGGCCTGAAGTCAAACGTATATAAGAACACGAACGTACTCCATGTGTTTTTTGCCTAAAAAGTTTGCTTTTCCTTTTTACTATCTAACATCCTATAAAGTTTTTTCCTCCAATTATCTTTGTCCTTAAATCATATGATGCATTTTAAGTGTATAAACGATCATCAAGAATGGCTTTTGATTTACTTGACGAGACCAATAGTATGGTTTCTTTATTTTGTAAAAGTTTAGATGTATGAAATGATAAGCAATTATTTGTAAGAGAGCGATTCATCTCAAGCTATGTTTTAAGGGCGTAGGCACGGGTGAGGCATTTAATCAATAGGGCATATGCTCTACAACCTCAAGTTTTTGATTTCGATTATTTTTGCAAATTATAAAATGTATTTTACAGTTAAATAACATACAGAAATTTGCATAAACATGGAGCTGTCAAATGCAATGGAATGGCCTCTGAAGGATAAATTCCTCTACAATAATACCATCTGATTGAGGTTTTCCATATTTACCATCTAAGATCGAATTATTATTATTATTATGTTTTACTATAATATTCGTCTCTCTTCATTTCGCATCCCAGATTCCCAGTTTACCAGTTTAGTAACCCTACAGAGTTACAGTCTTACTCAAACTTCGAATTTGGGAGTATATTTCAGGTTTTCAAAAATTATCTTATCTAATTAAAAGGACTAGAGCTCTGTGATTACAGATAGTTGAATAAATCTTTGATAAATTTCAATTATTTATCTGAGCATTAAACTCTGGTTTGAATGGAGCCTGGAGACAATTCCAATTGGCTATGAAACTGGCTGAAGTACCACTGTACCAGGCTACCAGCAGACGCACACACTGTCGACCAGTCGACGATCGACTCACAGTCGCTGTCCGCACGGTTAGGGTTCTTTTGCAAAATAGACCGCAAGATTTGTGAAAGAGTGATGCCTAAGAAGTAAGAAGGGAGGGAAAGAGAGGAATGGAGGGAAAGGGAATGGCATCAACGGCATCGCAGCGATTCGCGGTTGGACTTGGAGTTGAAATGAAATGGGAAAATATTCAGTAAATGATTTGTTTACCATTTAATTAAAAAAAAAATTAATTGGGCCAAAATTCAGGCCCTACTGTTTTGGGCCAGATCGAAAAAAAAAAAATTGGGCCAACAAAATGAGGCCCCCTCCAGTTTTGGGCCTGAGGCGCGGGCCTCGTCAGCCTTGCCTTAGGATCGGGCCTGCCTACATGGTACTCAGACCTGGGCCTACACTCCATGGCAAATTGCCTTTGATGTAATTTGATGTCGTTGACAAGAGGCTTCAATTGTGTAGATGAGAAATATTCAAAGCTCACACAATGTGTCATTTTTAAAGGTTAATTGGCATAAAACGTTCCTACCTTTGACACATATTGTGAAAATCGTCACTACCTTTCATTTCTTGGCATTATGTTCTTACCTTCAACGTTTCACCTTGTTTTAACGACTTTAGCCTCCTAATCAAATATAACAAAAGCAAAAGAAAAGAAAAATAAAGAACACATTGCAATTATGTGTCCAAACTTTTTTAAAAGGTGCAAACGAGTCTAAATTTGAAAAAACCATCACTCTTAAGTTGCCACCTTTGAAGCAAAAAATCTCCGGCCAACCACCATCCAAACCATCAGTCCTCTATATTATTAGAAAGCCCTCACTCCCCTCCATACATACCCATAAACAAATCAATCAAACAACAAATTATATGGGCAAAACCAGTAGAAATTCTCCTCGATCGAGTGGGAAGTTTTTTAGGTCAAATCCAAAATTGCTTCGTTTGAGTAGTGAATTGCAGCAATTGATTCCCTACCTAGAGTCGTTACACTTTGAATTGTATGTTGGTTGGAGCAATTTGTTGATTGGAGATGTGGAATAACATCAATTGAAAGGGGGTTGAAACAGTTGGATTGTCTTCTCCGTTTGTGAATGAACTGTCATGTCCAGGCAAAATTGGGGAAGACTCATATGCTCATTGGATGCGCCATGAAGAGTCGGAACCTGAGGTGGTGGTCCGCAATCATGGGTTTCACCACCGGTGCCTGAAAAATCTCCTGAAAGCGGCGTAACGGCTGTGTTCGAAGCTGCAACATGTTGGGTATGATTGTGTGCATTAAAGGACGTTTGAGGGCCATGGACAGGGATGTATTGGTGTGTAGAATCGATTGGAATGTTGGGAATGGCTTGGGTATCGCCAAAATAGGTGGTGCCGACAGTTTTTGCATTCGCGAGTAGGATATTTTGGCTTGCAATTTCTACCAAATCTGTTGGCATGAAGGTCGGATGTTGGGTGGTGTGTGTAGAGGGGAGTGAGGGCTTTCCGATGGTATGGAGGTCCGATGGTTTGGGCGGTGGTTGGCTGGGGATTTTTTGCTTCAAAGGTGGCGGCTTAGGGGTGATGGTTTTTTCAAATTTGGACTCGTTTGCACCTTTTAAAAAGTTTGAACACATAATTGCAATGTGTTCTTTATTTTTCTTTATTTTTTGCTTTTGTTATATTTGATTAGGAGGGTAAAATCGTCAAACATGGTGAAAGGACCTTCGGCGCACAAAATGTTGAAAGTAAGGGCATAAATGTCAAGAAATGAAAGGTATGGACGTTTTGTGTCAATTACCTTTTTAAAACTCTCAAATTACAATTTTGATATCCCTACTGTTATCACAGTTTTCCTTGAAGCCGATCCTCATTTGATATTTGAAGTTTTGCATCTCCCACACCCATATCTATTACTTCAACTAACTTGCCGTTCGAAGTGTCGGCAGCCAACTTCACCATCACCGAAGGAAGTCGCGTGTGGTTAATGATTTGTCCTTGTACGCATGAATTAGACCTTCGTAGAAGCAGGAGACCTTGAGATTCGTTGACCAGGTTGGAGATACAAATTCGAGGTCAACACCAACATTGAGTGAAACCAATAAGTTGAACCACTTTGCCTTTTGGAAATGAAAAACGTTTTAACTGTTTTTTCTGGTTTTAATTTTGTTGGTACTATTCAAATTTCATTCTTGTTTGTTAATATGCAAGAGTAAATGTCTTCAACTCTTTGTATTGTTCGAAAGAGAAGAAAATGAATAGGGATAGGGATGTAAACGAGTCGAGATTGAGTAAAAATGGTTCGAGTTTCTTTTGGGTCAAGTTGAGCTTTTGCTTGATCAAAATTTAGGCACAACTTGAGTTTTATAAGTTTCGAGTTGGCTCACTATTTTATTTAATTATTTGTACCTATAAGTAGCTAAGTAGGTGCCTATAGGCTTGCCACAAGTTGCCTGCAAAGGCAGTGACTTGCTGCTTGACACAGGACGAGTCGACTCGCTGGCTCGGATTGACACCCCAAAATGGGGCTTGCCCTGAGCCTTGGCATAACCGAGCTGTGAGTTGGGTTGATTATGGCTTTTTTCGAGCTAAGTCATGGGACTTCTGGACCGACGAGTCAAATTGTTGCCCCTAAGTAGGGATCTCAGATATTATTAATAATTTCCTGAAAGGAATAAGAGGATTTAGAGTTTTTCAAAATGTACATGTACGTGTGTGAGTATTGTAAGAAAGGTACAGTTGCATTGCTCAGCCATTTTGTTAACTGTCAATAGGCTTTGCTGTGTCTTTTTCTTTATGCCATTTGCATTTATTCATTTTCTACAGATTTACCATGTTTTCTGGGCAATATTAATTAGATGATGGATAAGTTTTTAAATTTTTTTATTGCTAAATACTGTGCACTGCTGTTAGTCCAGCTTACCAAACCTTTTATTACAGTGCAAGAATTTTAAGCAGAGATTTCCCAGTAAATATCTCAAATTCCTCATCCTCTTTGCTTTCTAAGATCGAGACATTACGCATAGAGTTCGTGTTTCTTCTTGTCTATTCCTTCCAACTGTTTTTGAAAGAAAGAAATATCCTTTTTGGCTTCCTCCAAATCTTTCCTAAGATTTTCCTCATTAAAAACAACCAGCTTTTGTTTCTTCTTCAACTCTTGGAGTTCACTGAGTACGAGCTGCAGAAAATTAGGCAGCAGAAAAGAGAAGAATGTTACTTCAATTTACCGAAGTTTAAGAATTCTACAAGGACGATGTTACGCAAATACTTACATTGATTTGAAAGAGTTATTCCCTAAGTATAGGGAATAACTCACAGAATTCTTACAGGATGCTCCCTAGCATCCTGTGCATTTGTGTGTGTTTTTTGGAAAAAATCTTGTTGTACAATGTTGGGTTACAACAATTCTTCACAACATGACGTGGACGTTTGAGATTAAATGGGCATGGACGGCTGAGATGAAAAGAAGAAAAATGGAAAGAAACCCATTATGTTTGGGCGGCAATTTCCCATTTTCCCTCCCCCAAACCAGTGCACTTCATTTTCCCTCCCCCAAAACAAAAACCACCCTCCACTACCGTAGTTTATCACCGGCAATTAAAATCACAGGTCCATTTTCCCTTCCCCGAAATAAAACCCTGCACTACCGTCGACGTCCACGTTCGGCTTCGGCAATTTGTAAATTCCATTGGAGGCATAATTTCTCGTTATAAGGTATGTTTGCATTTGTTCAATGAAAATACTAAAATTATTTATTAGTTCTTTGTTAAACATAGCTGGAAGATACATATACCTTTCCTGACTGCCATTTTTCATTTTGAAGAGATGTAAATGGCAATAGCTTGGGGTTTTTCTTGTACAATGTGAGTATGAATGGATACAGATTTAGATGGAGTACCAAGAAAAAAATTCAGTATTAGAATCTGGAAAAATTCAGTATTAATTGGAGTGGTTTTTGAATTATGCCAGATTTCAATTTGATTGTGTGAATTTCAATTAATATTGTAATTATTCAAGCATGTTGAACTCATTATTTTGCATAAATGCCAACTAGAATCTGGAAAAATTCAGTATTAATTGGAGTGGTTTTTGAATTATGCCAGACTTCAATTTGATTGTGTGAATTTCAATTAATATTGTAATTGTTCAAGTATGTTGAATTCATTATTTTGCATAAATGCCAAATTATGGATTTTTTATGCTTCGTTGAAACAGAATTCTAATTTTATCGCAGGAGAATAAATGATGGAAGATATGGAAGATGATTTTTTGGAAGAGCCTGAAAATGTGAATGTGGAATCCGATACGCATATAGTTGAATATGAAATAGTGTTAGGAGATGATATAATTGTGCAAGAGGTAGGATTCAATGATGAAAAAGAGGTGTTCGATTTTTATAAAAGATATGCTTACAAATTAGGTTTTCCGATGAGGAAAAGGAACTCGAGAAAGGATGATGACAGAGTTTGCGGAGCTTCGGAGGATGAGATGAGAGACTCGGAGGCATCGTAGCTTACAGGATGTTGCGCCTTTTCAGTTTATGTGAGGATAGGGCCGGAGGAGGTGTCGGTCGGAGGAAAATCGGCAAAATAGTGAAGGAGAGGAGGCAAAATAGTGAAGGGAGTAGGGTTTCTCGTTGATTTGAGGGAAATGCGGGAGAAGAGAGAGAGAGATGGCGTATTTCAGTTTTCAAATTTTTGTTTTATTGTTTTTGTTTTCTTTTTTCCTTTTAACTATGGCCACGTCAGTTTGTAGTCCAATATTGTAATGGAGTGTTGTACCCATAGCACTACCCCTTTTTTTTTCGACTTTGAATCTTTGTTGTTGATTTCAAATTTTTGTACAAATTCTGTACAAATTTTTTGTACTTGTAGATTGATTCGATTTGAAAAATATGAAAGTCCCAGCTCATTAATGCCATTGCAGTACTTGGCGGAACAAGTAAATTCCAATTTGATTTTATCATTTTATGATTTTTTTTCTTCCATTTAAAAATGATATCTGAAAATAACCTCTCACACAAAATTAATAATTAGGGATAATTGCAGCAAAGGTCCCAAACCTTTCAAATTTTTGCACATTTTACCCTAACCTTTGATTTGTGCTAGCGGAGGTCCCAAACCTTTTAAAAATATGTGCCGATGGTTCAAATGGATGGATTCCATCCAGTTGACCGTTAGTCAACCTGAAAAGTCAAAATTTGCCCAATTTTGATCCAATTAAAAAGGGTAAAATGGTGACTATACAATTAACACATTAAATAAATAAACAAAAAATTAGAAAAAAACAAAAACCGTCCTCCCTCTCCCTCTCCCTCTCCCCCAGACCCACCCCACCCCACCCCACCCCACCCCACCCCTACCCTTCTTCTTCAACCTTCAGCAACAAAAAATCCTTTCTTCTTCAACCTGGAACCCCCAAATCTCACCTCCACAACCGCTGCCTGTAACTCCTCCAAGCCCTTCCGCCACCTCCTCTCTCACACTCTCCAACTGTTCAGATGATGTAGCTTTATCTCTCACTGCCCTCAAATCCCTCTCCACTTTCAACACTCTCGAGTTCAACAACTGCCCCATTTCCCCAATTCATCAACGCAGTAAAGTATGACCAGAAGGATAATAATCTTGTTTGGAGCAAACAATTACAGGAAATTTTGCATTAGAGCGCTCAAATTGACGGACCCATTTGGGATTTGAAATCAATTCTGGTGTTTTTTTAAGAAATCAATTTTGGTTTTGTATTATGAATTTGGGGGAAAACATGGATGCGTCAATTTGGCAAAAACCCAGATTCCACTGCAGATTTCAAGCCTGAAATTCAATGTTGGGAACACCGTTTATTTTGTTGGGAAAATTGCAGCAGCGGCCGGCCGGTTGAAGCTGGTGGATTTTTAGATCTGCTGAGTCTTCTAGTTTTGGGGGGGAATTTCAGGTTTGGTTTTAGTACATCCCATTTGAGCTTCCTTTGACGGCCGTCCTCAATTGCAGATGTGGGTGCCGAGGATTTTGGTTTTGATTGGGTGCAGAAGGGTGGCGCCGGCGATAGTTGAAGATGTGATTTTGGTTTTGATTCGGGTCGGTAGTTGCAGATGAAGTGTCGATGATTTTTTGTTGTTTGTTTTGTATTAAGGTGGTCGAAGGCAGCCGAGGGATGGAGCCATGGAGGTTTCACTCTGGCGGCCGGCGACGACGACGGCGGCTTTAGTTGGAGGTGGAGAGAGAGTGTGGTTGGGGAGGAAGAAGGAGGCGTGGGGTGAGGGGGCTGGGTTTATTTATTTTTATTTTTGGGATTTTTAATTTATTTTTTAACTTATTTAATAGGAGAAAAATACAAATGACCATTTTGCCCTTTCTAATTGGGTCAAAATTGGGCAAATTTTGACTTTTCAAGTTGACTAACGGTCAACTGGATGGAATCCGTCCATTTGGACTTTCGGCGCATATTTTTGAAAGGTTTGGGACCTCCGTTGGCACAAATCAAAGATTAGGGTAAAATGCGCAAAAATCTGAAAGGTTTGGGACCTTTGCTGCAATTATCCCTAATAATTATTCCATCTATTTTTATGCCACCAAACACTCAACCTTCCCTCAATCTTGCTCAAAACTCCAAAAAATCACGTATCATGGGCATGCATATCAGTCCACTTGAGATATGAGCCGATTCATGGGTCACTCTAATGGATCATGGTCTGTCCAATTTTACACCGCTAATCTTAAAAGTCCAAAACCATTGTTGTCCTCTCTGTCGTCCCATTCGATATAATTAGGGTTTCGGAATCTATTGTTATCATAATTTGTTAACAAGGTGCAAAATTCGTTATGACGTAGCAACCAATGGCTATTCGTTCTGCCTCACTTCGAACCCCCACCCTATTGTCGTCCCTATTCATAATTCATTAATTAGATAGATGAATCATTTAAAAAACCTTTTCAAAATACAAGTGATTTCCTCTCTCACTTAAATTGATATAAAATAAATAATTAACCATCACGTGTAACCACACATATATTTGTTACATATGCATAATGCAAATCGCTTCGGCACAAAATTAATAAAAGGAGAGGCATCAAATAAGTATGAAATGCATTATTTTTAAGGTTATTAAATAATGAAACAAAAGGTCTAGAAATTTATTAGAAAATTTTGTATAAAGTAAAATTCGTTTTAATCACAGTCATATAATCTAAGTCGATTCAATCTTCAACGATTGTTGTTCTAGATCAAACACTAATAGATGGCGGGTCAGCCAACCACTAAAAGTTAACTAACGTGTATGACCGAACGCTTAAATTTACTTATAAGTGGATAGAGTGACTAACGTGCAATAGAAAACTAAATGCAATGACTAGTTTGGGATGGAAAAAATGTTTGGTGACCAAAACAAGATTTCTCTAAACGTTTAATGACCACGAATAATTTTCACCAGCACCCAAATTGGGGGAGAATTCCCCCTATATTCCAACGTTGCTCGGACAATTTCTCTTTTTAACTATTTTTATAGGTTGCAGTTTTGTTCATACCTTTCGCTATTTGGATTGCGACGCTTTAATTCCTCGGTTTCTTATGGAGATATAAAAACATGGTCGATTCAGAACACTTTGCTGCTGAAAAGCAACAAAAAGCGGAAGGGGGGCACTAAGATTATAGCATTCAGTGGGTATAATTTGTTTAAATTTTGGATTTTATAGGTTTAATTAGTTATGCAAAAGTTGGCTCTTTTATTATTTATTTCTATGAACTGTTCTACATCACTCTTCTGAAAAAAGAGTATTTGTTGCCTATGTGATTTAGTCTCTCGGGAACCTTTTCATTTTGAAAGTTCTAATTATTGGCATGAGAGGTGGGAAAAATTGAATCTTGTTTTGCAGTCTACATGAGATGTTTGATAATTTTTTAATTGAGTCCCATGAGGCCTGAACTTGGATATTTGCAATTGCCTTTTCTGGGCATTGAGTAAATTCATCGAGGAAAGAAATATGCTGGCTGATTTGGAGATATAATTTAGTTTCTCTGGATATTTTCTGCAAATGGCTGGGATTTCCGCTGGATGTATTCTATCAATTAGGAAGCCTTGTGCCCCTGAGTACCTTTCGATTTAATTGGTGAACCAAAACCACAAGTCCACAACAGCCAGTATGTCTATCTTGTTCCCCAGTCAGCATTTTTATAAACTCCCACTCCTGGATAGCATTGTGGAAAGGCTGTGATTATAGCTCCCCTAGTCCTCTTTAGTATTCCAATCAGTTGGAATCAAATGGCTAGGCTCATGAAATTACGGACATCAAAATTTAAAACAATGGCCAGTTCATTTGCTAGATCCTGGTCTTTTCTGTTGACAGGGAAAAGGGATAACTGCAATTTCCTTTGTCTTTCTGATTTAAATAGAACCATTTATCAAGTTCCAGATATATTCTAATATCATAAAACATGAGAGGAAATCATTTATAAATTTTGAAATTTCTCCCATGAATATGTTTTTAAACTCATTGCCCCCGGTTGTTCTGTTTCTAATAAATTGGAGAGAAGCTTTGCATTGGCATTTCCAGTTATTTATTTTGCTGGAATCTAAGATCTATGCAAGAACACCCTTAAGAAAGTGAGAAATTGTATAATCCCATTTTGTTTTATCATGTTTTGATGAAAAGAATTTCAAGAAATTTTATGTATATTTCAGTTTTAACTTTTAAATAGTTTAGACCATATGTGGGGCTTATTTGTTAGACTCTTTTCTTAACATAGAGAGATGGGAATACACAATTTTTTTTGGTGTAGTTCACAGTTCAGTATATCGTAATTAGGCAATAATTCTGAGTTAGTGTTGCTGTTTGTTGACGCCCTTAACCCAAATTCATTTACCTTGATTTGTATACCTTTCGTGGCCTCATGGAAAAAGGGTATTACCGCTTCTATGACACTTAGTTCTAATGTTATGTTTTATTCTTCCATTTAAATTCCAAGTTTAATGACAATGATACTTTATGTACTCTCCATTAATATAATCACGCACAAGATTTATTGGTTATGTCTGGGAAGTTAATAAGTAGTTCTTGATCTTCCAAGTTTGAAATACTTGTCTGGAATGAAGTTAATGATAAAAAAGAAGCCTTTTTTTTTTTGGGAATGTGGATGACAACAATTGAATTGATGTATCATAATTAAGAAGTGTCATTTTTGTTTTATGTTGGAAATAACTTCAAATTATGTATTTGTTATTTAGCAGGGTGATAGTTCAATTTTAATAATTTGAAGGCTAGACAATGAATGTTTGATTACAGTTTTGTTTATATAGGATAGAAAGTAGCACCATGCCTCGGAAGGTGAACTATGGGGTTGATTATGATGACGACTACGATGTCTATGAGGATGATGATTATGAATATGAAAATGAAGAAAAAGGTGAGTTTCTCCATCTGTACAAGTATGAGTTGATAAAACATTTGTTGTGCTTCTTGTTTCGAGGGTTTATTATTGGAAACTCTTTTATGACTTATAGTTTCATGCATTACTTTCGTGGATTCTACTGTCAATATTGAATTATTTTTGATATATTTTTGGACTTGAAAGTGGGTTTTTTCATTAAGTTATACAACAATGTAACTATTTCTACAGAGCTCGAAAGTTTAAATACAAATATTAAGGAAGATGTATATTTAAGAATGTGTTCCTGTTTTTATTCAAGGAATTAAACCTGGCTCAACAAGAATAAAACTTCACCGATGCAATAGTTGCATGGGAGAATTTCTCACTTTCAGTCAATTTTTACCATATTTGCAGGGAGTTGGTTTCCTATCTTTAGAATAATGAACTTCTAAATCAATATTATGAACTAACTCTGAATATCCAACTCTTATAGTGGGAAGGACCATGGGTCCTTTTCATAGGGTTATCATTCTGTGCTTGTTTGGGAGGTGTTTAGATTATTATCACTTTTGATCAAACATACAACTACTACCCACTTTTTTATCTACACATTATGTTGGACCCGCTGCATAAATTATAATTTGAACACTCCCAACCAATCACTTTAACTGTTTAATAAACATTAGAAACTAAACTTTGAATCATATGAGGTAGGTCGAAAATAATGGTATACTTAAGGTGCAATTGTTGGTTACCAATGTATCCCATTTTAAGTAAGCCCACGTTTTGCACCCATTCTCTATCTCATTCCTATTCTCATTTTTTTTTTCTCTTACTTCATTTCAACCACACATTCTTCCAATAAAATAATATTACACACAAATCTAATACTTTTCATAACTTTTCCACCACATATTCTCCCATCAATCACTATTCTAAAAATTTTTATCTTCAAAAATAGGGTGTCAAACACACCCTAAATATAGAACTTCCAAACTGATCTTGAATGACAAAGCATAAGAGTTGGTCAAAGAAAGTTTTGTGCTGAAGATGATGGTATGCTTTGTGATTTTCTAGTAATCCTTTTTGTGGTTGTTTGGCTATAAAACTGAAGTTCTTACCCATTCAGCTGTTCAGTATGAAGGTAATAAGAATATGAAGATGGTTAATTATCTCTTACTTTTTACTTGAGATGCAGCTGGGTTGGTGATGGATTTGATTATACAGAAGACAAGCCCAGACCAGCTGGAAGTAATTAGTGTATTCTTCTGAAAACAGTGGTTTTGTGATTGTGAGGTCTAAAGGGCGAATGATGAAAGGAAATGATTTTAAAAGCAAGCGATATTCTTTCTGCAGTGTTAATGTAACATTAACAGCATGTGCTCTCTGAACAGAAAATTTGATTTCTTTTTTGATGCAAGAGGCCGACCTAATACTAGCAGCTTTGTGGTTGTTCATTTCATTGCCTCAAGTATACTGTGAAATTTGATTTCTTTTTTGATGTGAGAGGCTGACCTAATATTAGCAGCTTTGTGGTTGTTCATTTCATTGCCTCAAGTTTACTGTGTATTTTTAGCAAGTCGAGTTAGTAGAGTAGGTAGATAGGAGATTTCATTCTAACTTATCAAACTATACATATAATGGACACCACCAGTAGGGTGATTAACAAATTTTCTGAACCCAAGTGTTACAAATTTTATAAACGCATTTTTCGATGTTGAGTACCATGTTGCTTGATCAAAACTTTGTTGCAACAGAAATTGCACCCTTGACAAAGGCAAAACAAGAAGTCATCAAGACTGGGGTATGGCGTTGCCGCATTTGTACATATGATAACGACGATAGTATGTCTGAATGTGACATATGTGGGGTTTTACGCAATCCTTTGGTCAAAATTAGTGGCAACGGTGATAGCACTGCAGGTAATGAAATCTTTCCGTATCTGTTGCTTTATGTTTTGGGATGATTTTCTCACTGTTTTAATTTACATGTCATAGATAGAAATGCTTTTCTTCATGGAGGTTTCCCCCTTTTTAAGAATATTTACATTTTCCATGCCTTTCGAAGTCATCAAGTTAACATGATAATGACATATTTCCTTCGTTTAATTAGTCTTCTTTTTTGAATCTTATGAAATGTCACTGTTAAGTCCAAATTTGTAATTAGGAATTTCTAAATTTGTAATTGGCAATTTCTGTATTTAAAATCATAAGTTATTGAGTTGTAATTAAAGTCAAAATAGTTCTTGGAGGAGTCAAAGACATCAAAGATTGGCCAAATGAAGTGGAAAAAAATTCAAGAAGCCAACCCTAAATTCAAGTTTGTAATTGTTGTTGTTCGTTCTTCAAGTCCACATTGAGCAAAATTCTCTTTTGCACAGCGCTTAACAAACTATTATGTTCAATTTCTGATTTAAATTTTTGAGATAAATATATGATTTCTGTTTCTTTATTGGACAGCATTTGATACCTTTCTGATGGCGACTACTTTGTGCTTGCAGCCAATTTCAAAAGATTATCGTCATTAGATATGCCTTCGAGTGAGAGAGAGAAGGATAGTCTAATTGAATCGGAGTTGGGTGCCAAAGGGCCCAATTCCTCATCAGTATCCATAGCGAGAGATGGACATAGTGTTGTGAAGGAGAGAGAGACTGCTTCTGACAGTGGAAGCAAACCAGAAATATATATCAGTAGCATGAGAAGTGTTTCTTTGTCTTCCAAATCTAGAACTGAAAATGCTAATGGGGATAAAGACATATCAAATTTGCAATATAAACCCGAGTCATGGATGATGCCGGATCATGCAGAAGACAAATTGAGTCAACTAAATCTTGCGATTGTAAGTTACCTTTTCCATCAGAATGTCCTCCTTGATAATTGTTCAAATATGACTGGTTTTTCTACTGATTATGTTCTTTTAAATACTTAGGTTGGTCATGTTGATTCTGGGAAATCGACACTTTCAGGAAGGTTGCTTCATCTTTTGGGACGGATATCCCAAAAAGAGATGCACAAGTATGAAAAGGAAGCTAAACAACAGGTAATGTAGCGTCCGTATTTTGTGCTTTTCTGGCATCTAGGTTTGGTGTCCTTAATGTGTGCTTTATTCTTTGACCAGGGAAAGGGATCCTTCGCTTTTGCCTGGGCATTGGATGAAAGTGCCGAAGAAAGGGAAAGGGGTATAACCATGACTGTGGCTGTTGCTTTTTTCAATTCTAAGAAATATCATGTTGTTCTGCTCGATTCCCCAGGCCATAGAGATTTTGTTCCAAACATGATATCTGGAGCAACACAAGCAGATGCTGCCATTCTGGTGGTAGATGCTTCAATTGGTTCATTTGAAGCAGGCCTGGATGCTATTGGAGGGCAAACAAGAGAGCATGCACAGCTCATTAGAAGCTTTGGAGTTGATCAAATTATAGTTGTAGTTAACAAAATGGATGTAGTAGAATACTCCCAGGAACGGTTTGATATGATTAAGAAGAAACTTGGAACATTTCTTCGCTCGTGTGGTTTTAAAGATTCTTCTGTATTATGGATTCCAGTGAGTGCGATGGAAAACCAAAATTTGGTGGCAACTCCTTCTGATAAACGATTGTTCTGGTTAGATGCCAATCTTTTTGGTTTTGTGCATTTGATTTTTTCTTTTATGTCATAATGTATATGCATTTTAGACATGTACTTCTACCAGATTTTTGTTGTGTTTTTGATCTGGGGTTTCTCTTGATGGTCACGTGTATTGTCAAGGAAAGTAAGTTGGCTGTTTGAATCTCAGATTGCATTTGAGCAGGGCTCATGTGTTGCCATGTAAATGGTATAACAAATTTTAATTTCTACATATGCTCTATGGTAACCATATGCAAGAAAAAAAAGAATATGAGTTTCTTCTCTGCGTCCGTACAAATTGGTGATATTATTGATCTACAAATCAAGTGCATGAATTGAAAACCAACATTTGTCAATCCTTGATGAATCTAAAGATTTCCATCACCGTCTGCGGGTGAAAGAAAAAGGATGCTTATTTCTCTAGGCGATTGCTTTTAAATGCATGATTCTGCATTATATGTTGTCCTGAAAATGTACACCAAATACATAAACACACAACTTACTCAAAATGTTTCTTGCTTTCTATACCTATATGTAATGCTATCTTGAGAACTTCTGAAATTATTGATTTACAGGTTTCATGGACCTTGTTTATTGGATGCAATAGATTCTCTTCAACTTCCTGCAAGAGATTATTCAAAGCCGTTACTAATGCCAATATGTGACATTATCAAATCACAATCACAAGGTCAGGTGTCTGCATGTGGGAAATTGGAGACTGGAGCTATTCGAACTGGTTCCAAGGTACAGATTATGTTGCCCTTTAGTTTTTAAGAATTTTCCTGTCTAGTTTCAAAGTCATTACTCCCTCCATTCCAAAATAAATGCTGCCTTTTTATTTGGGGTTGTTTGGAATTGATGTCTATTTTCTTCCAATATGAGCTTTTGAATTATAAAATAGTTTGACACTCAATTCCCCACTGCCGACTCCCCCGATATGCTCCTACACTTGTCAAAAAATTATTTGTGTGCCCACTTTACACTCCATTCCTTAAAACAGCGTTCTTTTTCAATACCTGCCTTAATAATTCTGAAGTTCCTACTGAGGTATTCATTATGAACTGGACGGAGTACAATTATATTAGTCAGCTGTGAAGATCTTGACCTGTGTGTGCCAATATGATAATCCTTGAAGAAAATTTTGCCGTTTTGGTGCATTATTTAGGGAAAGGATTAGCAGCACTAGTCTTATTTAGAATTTCGGTTGGTACATCGCTTTAGTTTTCTTGTTTTAGGCTATACTTTGGTTCTTATTTGTTTCCAATTTCTGCAAAAGATTGAGACGATTGCAAACTTTGAATGTTTTTTGCAGTCTTCTTGACTTCAAGCGCTAAATGAGTTGTGTTACTACTTCATTACTTAGTATTCCTGTAAAAGATCCACAAGTTCGGTCTGTATCAAATTAATAAGCATCACCTGTTCTCAAGCCTGCCTTTTACAGGCTAATTTTTTATCAAAATTCTCCTTTTGGTTGTATAGACACAGTGTTAGAGAGGTACTATATAACATGGCTCTCTGATGCTCGGACGCTTCGAAATGGCCGGAGTATATGGGTATGGGATGTGTGTTGAATCCTCCAAAGTGTTGTATGTATGTATGTAGTATTTGCAGTTTTCTCTTCTAGGAGATAGCTAAGCCTTTATTTTGCATACTTGTGCATGTGCGTTTTATATATGGATTTTACTAAACTTTCAGGCTTGAAAATAATTTTCTTATCTATGTGTGGGAGAAAAAATTTCCTAATCACTTCGAATGTGTTCTTTGTTGTGGAAATGTTTGTCCAGCAGATAGAGAGTTTCTTATGGTTTAACTTGCATAAGTATTATGGAATCTGCAGAGCTGGTTTGCCTTCGTGGAGAGTGTAATAACTGCCACTTGTAACGCTTGTTTGTAAATTTTGGTGACAGGTTCTGGTTATGCCTTCGAGAGAAGTAGCAACAGTGCGTTCTATGGAACGGGATTCTCAAGTTTGTAGCATTACAAGAGCTGGTGACAATGTCACAGTCACTTTACAGGGTATTGAGGGCAATCGCGTGACAGCTGGTGGTGTCTTATGTCACCCTGATTTCCCGGTTCGCGTTGCAAACCAGTTGGAACTGAAGATTCTTGTGCTGGATGTTACCATTCCAATTCTAATTGGTTCTCAGGTTTCACTCTTCATAAAAAGAAATTTTATTTAATTCTGTGGTTATTGTGTTATGTAGGAGCTTACTTGCTTACTCTCCATGAACATTTGCAGTTGGAATTACACATACATCACGCAAAAGAGGCTGCAAGAGTTGTGAAGATATTGTCACTGCTCGATCCAAAGACTGGGAAGGTTATGAAAAAGTCCCCAAGGTGTATATTAGCAAAGCAGAATGCAGTAGTTGAGGTTCGTGGTACATAACTTTTGTGGTTTTTTTCTTTCTCTGTATTTTCCTTTCTGATAGATCTGCACTAGTGTTCTCTAGTAGCTGACCTTAAGTGTGTATTTTTCTTACCTTAGGTTGTTTTGCAAGGATCGGTTTGTGTAGAGGAGTATGCTAAATCCAGAGCTCTGGGACGGGTGTCTCTTAGATCTTCAGGGAGAACTATTGCTCTTGGTATTGTAACCCAAATATTGAAGACACAAGATTGATTTTGATGGGAGATAATTAGCACTGTTGCAACCAACAATCCGTGAAAGATCTGTAATCTGATTCCTTATCTACCATTTTGATATAGAGGCAGGCAGTATTATAGGTTTTTCTTAATAGTATATTGTACAATGGTTCGCTCTGGTTTATATTATGAATTAAATTTCATGAATGAGTTTATTCAAAGATTTTCATTTTCCTGTTGGTGACCTGGGGAAAAGCTTTATAATCGATTTCTTGGTTTCTACTCTCACTTCTTTATTCCCTATGTTTGTATTGATCCATTCATTTTTTCCCTCCTGCCGAATACATTTTCCTCCACGAAACCTTTTGTTGCAGAAT
Organism: Fraxinus americana; assembly: GCA_035079005.1. Lineage (NCBI taxonomy): Eukaryota > Viridiplantae > Streptophyta > Magnoliopsida > Lamiales > Oleaceae > Fraxinus > Fraxinus americana. The sequence goes on along the minus strand of CM068706.1, from coordinate 52,597,473 downwards.
AAATTTCTTGATAATCCATGCGATGAGGCCAGTACTCCAATTCCCGCTCTCCATTTCCTTTCCCCTTCCATTTTTGCTTCTCCTTACCAAGAACGCAAAAATTGTGACTGCGCATAGATTAGCGAAAATACGGCACGTAGGCGAAATACCAATCCAGACGTTATACTCATTGTCAGTCTTAATCATTTGAAACCCAGTATCCAGCCTCGTGCATTTCTCCAGCAGTGAGAGAATTCATATTGATACCAACATAACTGTCATTTAAGATTATTGAATTCTTCGCTCTTGAACACATCAAACTTGACTACAAAGACATGGTTTTTTGAGTCGACATCGTTCATAAAATTGAGCAGATCAAGGTATTGAGCAGAATTCGTGCCATTTATGCCCGTCGAAGGCACGAAAAGAAGGCGAAAGCATGCCCATGGAGATGGTTAGGATACAGAGAGAGAGAGAGAGAGAGAGAGAGAGAGAGAGAGAGAGAGAGAGAGAGAGTAGTTGAGAAAGGGAGTTGGATGAATTTGGAGGTCTAGTGGGGATTGATTGAGGATAAAGTGTTCTTCCAATGGAGAAGTTTGTATCGGTTGAAAGAGTACGAATGAATGTTTCAGTGTGGCATTCCCCTAGAAACTAACACAGGAGGAATTGAAAGAATTGAAGATAAATTCAAGGGATTAAATATATTGGAAGACAGAAGTAGATGAAGATCAGAGAGAACCATTTGGAATCCACTGTAGATTATCAGACATTTTCTTGGTTGGATAATGGTGTCAAGGACAATATCTGCAAATGGAAAGAGAACCATAATTTGTGGGAACATTTGTCAAAGCCCACAAAGTTGATTGTCCGAAATAATGATCCTCTGTTTTTTGCATTCTACTCTGTCAACAAGTATAATTCAACAAAATAATCGACGTGAATTTCCGCAACAAGGTTTCGAAGTTACTTTACAGAATCTTATAAATTCCCAAGTCACTTTTTTCTGAAAAATTACTTTTACCTTTCAATTATTAAGAAAAGATCCATTTAGATGCATTTAAAAATAGTTTCTAAATATTTGTGCAGCAGAAAAATCAGCAGATGCCATAAATATGATGACATTATAAACCTATATTAATATAAATATGACAAGTTCAATGACCTGACTTGAACAATCAAAACCAAGACGCAAACAGATTTCTCTTACTGAGATAATTAATTGCATCTGAAAAATTAATATCTTTACCATCTTTGGCTGCACAATTTCTTCCAATGCTCCTTTTGTGAAGGAAAAATTCCTTGAATTCTTGCCAGCCGACAAGACTGTTCCGTAAACAGTTTATATGTTGATGGTCTCTTCCATGGAACAATCCCAAAATCATCGTTGAACTCTTCCATCCCTTCAACCCAGAACTGCCAGACTAAAGTTCCAGCACCAGATTTCTTTCGTTTTGCTGACTTGTATATTATATTGAGAATATCTTCATAGAATTTGTCTCGTTGAGAAGGGTCAAATCCTTTGTTCTCGGTCGACAATCCAAATTCAGTGAACATTACAGGCTTTTTCAGTTCTTTGTCGCCATCTTCAATGTGCGAAAGCATCCACTTGGAGACAAATTTTAGTTGGTATCCAAAATCTTGATTATGAGACCTACCAAAAGGAATTTGGTTTAACACTCAGCTGAATCATTCACCCAAAAGTAGAAGAATGCAAGAGAGCATGTTTGACTAAGCATAAAAGTAACTTTACCTTACTTTTAAGTAAATTTTTGTTTTCAACACACGTTGCTATGTTTTTTTAACAGCAAGGTTGGGAAAACTTTCAAAATAATTAACTTATGTTCAGCTTTGACCATCAAAAAAATTTGTTTATTCACTAAAGAATAAACTTACAAGTAATTTTGTAAGCTTAGCCAAACATGTGCAGTTCTCAAGCTATTTACAATTCATCAAGGTAAGAGAAGAATCAGAGGCCACTTGGCATGGAAATCAAAGAGACAAATAACTTGCTTCTTCCTTCTCGCTGAAATTTCCAGAAGTAAAAGGTAGTAAAAGCAATTAACTTCCAACAAGTAATAAATAATAACGAACTTTACTTTTGCAGTATCACAGTGCAATTCTTTAATGTTCTCCCTCTTTCATGTTTTATTTTGTTGGTTTGTCTTCGAAAATTGAATCTCTAATCTTCGGGGAATAATATGATATCAAATTTATGATAGATAACGAAGTCGAACAGACAGAACAGATTATGCAGTAACAGAAAATATGATTAGATAATTAAATAAGCTCACCAATGATCAGGGTATATATGAACTGATGCAAAATCAACAGTTGAGATCTTTGAGTTGCGAATGAAATCAGATCCAAGATCAGCTGCCCAGAATTCTGGATTCACATTTGACCTTTTGGGATTTTTAGGACCATAGAATCCTTCAAGGCCCACAGTCAGCAGATGTTTATTGTCAATTAATTTAATGAAAGTAGACATTTCTTCTATCCAGTCCTGCAATTGTACCAAGTACATATCACATCCAGGAAAAGATAAAAAAAGAGAGAGAAAACAAAACAAAACTTGAAGAGTCTCCTTCTCCATTCAAGCAAACCCGGGCTAAATGAACAGATGTCAACCAAAACAATCTGGATTTTTATTCGACAATTAAGAGTGCCTGGACATTATGCATAAAAAGATATTTTTAAAGAGTGTTCCTCCATGGAAAGGATGCCAGAAGAAGACTTCTAAATATTTGTGGAGACAGCCATCTAGTAAATGTATGCTTGGAAAAGAGTTACATGTGGTTCGGATTGGTAAAGCACTTCTGGCTGTAATTTTACCTACCAAAGGAGAGACCACAAAATATGTATTCACCATTCTCATACTTGTAGACATGGCATCGCCTGTCTTACTAATGATGGTTTTTAGAGCAAAATGCAAAAGTCAAAGTTCATCAGTTTATTATTGTCTTGAACACAGTTTTGAGAATATTTAGTTGTGTTTATTTGATGTCCAAGAGGTAAAAATAAAATAAGATTAAGGCCCTGTTTGGGAGAGATTTTGATTTTTCTACAGTAAATCAATTCTCATTTTCAACCACACATTCTTCAATAAAATAATATTTTCCATCACATCAATAATTTTTTCTTCTTTTTCAACCACACATTTCCCATCATATCACTATTCAAAATCAATTCTTCCCCCAAAAATCCCTCCCAAACAAGCTATAAAAGAAGCTCAAAATATGATCCTTGAAATCTTATATGTTCCTTCATATATATACTTGAGCTGTAACGGGATAGTAAGCTTGTGACTTACTTGGAGTGTGTCACCAGAAGCATCAGTTATACATCGGGGTTCATTAATCAATTCCCATGCAAAGATTGTTGGGTCATCTCTGTACTGAATCCCAGTGTATGTGTTCCTCCTTGTTAGCACTGTCTGCCAAATAAGATGTTTTAAATTATTTCAGCAAAGAGACACTCCTCTTCCTGCTCTTTTAAGTCGCGTTTAGTTATGCATGAAAAGAAGAAAAGGAAGCCAAGAATTATTCTCTTTCCATTTGCATTTTCATTCCCATATGGAACAAGAAAAACTGGAGGAAAAGCCAGAGTAGTTTATTCTCTCTTTTCTTCCTGAACTTCTATCATTGTTTTCTTTCCACAAAATCAAATAATGCTGTTATCGTGCTGGTCATGCAAATGTTATGAGGTAAACCTATACATTCACTTTGTCACTGGAAGTTCAAGATTCGTGCAAAAGCAATGGAAAGAATTCTAATGAATTTTAATTAACTTATTTCCATGCCATTAATATTTTGTAAGAGCGTATCAAGTGACAATAGAAAGCATGACAATGAATGAACCATTCTTGCCAAATAGGAAAACGTAGTTTGGTTCACCTGGTACTTCTCTGAATGATGAAGCACGTGCATATTGTATATTTTTCCACGTTGATGCTTCAATGCATATTCTATATCACAATGAATGCATAAAAAGTAGAAATGAATGATAGTTTTGGAGAGAACAGTTGGAGTTAACTCCAAGAAGGTGGAAATTGACTTGGGAAATTCAATTCGGGAAACAGAGTACTAACTAGGCGAACATTATCCCTTCAAATCTTCTACAACTTGTGGAATTTGATAGAATATTAGCAATTGTAAATTACATGTTTCTTCACCGGAAACTCTGAAGTGTTTCTTTTCAACATATCTTTTTTACATTGTGAATATGTAAAACATTTACCAATTGCATGAAAAACCAAAAAAAAAAAAAAAAAAGGGCTTGCAGTATCATCTAAAAACTAGATAAGCATTTTATTGCATCTTGCTTATCTAAAAGCCTGTCTGATTTTCGTAGCATCTAAAAAGGACCATATTAGTAACTCAGCAAATTAAAACATGTCTGGAAGTTGTTTATAATTGGTTTAAATTATAAATAGATAGAAATAGTAGTGAATAAATGGGTAGTACTTGTGGGTCCTATAAAATATGTGGATAAAAAGTGGTTTGACTGATTGTAAATAGGTGCTGAACAAAGGTTAACTTTTTTTTGATAGATAATCAAAAAAATTTATTAATCAGCCAAACAAAGGTTAACTCATTTCCTTATGTGGCAAAGATTATGATGACATGTCCTTTGTATTATTGATGCAGAGAGGAACAAAATGGACTACTTCAGTTTGAGATTTAAAAAATTAAAAAGAAAAAAAAAATGAGAAAATGAGTTTCCAAGCATTCAATGGATTTATATGCCCAAAAAGCCATTTTCTGGAAATTACGATGGATTAGTTTGGTCAAAGAGTGTCAGGGAAACAGCTATAGGAATTTGTCAGTGCCACGAGAAGATACATGATCCATCTCTTCTTCTCTGGTTTGAATGGGATGCACATAAATGTTTCATGATAAAAAAAACATTGCAATAGAAAGAGATCACATGGACTTACACTGCTGATGTCTTATATGATGCAAGAGTCGTCTTCTTAGCTAGAAGAACTTTGATATTAAGTAAAATGTTGACAGGAATAGGCGAAAATAAATATCCAAAAAGTTGAAGCCTTATGATAAAATATATATAGTCAAATTCCTATATTTGGAAAGAAAACTAAAAGACTTCAGAATATGATGCATATTTTTTTGCAGGCAGCCCAACAAGTCCAAAAAAAAAAAAAAAATCTTGATCGGCATTTTAGAGATAATATTTGATGCTTGATGTCACACCCAAGAAAACTATCGATTCAAAGATTGCTCAAAAAGTTAGGATAAGATAATAAGATTACCTTGACATAAGTTTTGAAATAATGCCGAATTGATGGATCATAGAAGAATGAATCATTAGAAGAACTTAAACCAACACCCTCTTCCCATGCCCACTTAACGTACTGAGTCTTTCCACCATATGCTTGCAAGTTGTTAACTAAACTCAGTATTAGCCTTATTCCATTTTGCCTGGCTTCTGCAATTACATGATCCAAAGCCTGCCATGGTACATATGAGCATCGAATTATAAGTGCCAAATAAGGAAAACTAGAGTAAATGAGTTCACAGAATGGACCGTGTAACTCAATTAATGCAACTGACAGAAAAAGAAACAGACCAACAGATTTAACAATTGGCGGGCCATTATTAGGAATCAGCCAAAAACTATACACTTGATCAAGGGAAAACACACACAAACACTCAATCAAGACATCAGCAAGTTCTTGGGAGTCCAAATATTCTTGAACTTTCTATGTAGAGTGAGCGAAAATCAAGAACAGTTGAATACATTAAAACAAAGATAAAGCCGCCAAAACAAATCTATTTAGATTAGCATAACAGTTAATAATCCAACCTACAGCTATTAAATGATTGGCAAGTCACTGACCCACCATAAAATTCCTAAAATTCCACAATATATTTAACTTTTTATTGAGAAAAAATGAAACCCTTAGTTATACCAAAGAAAGGTCAAATCTTGAATCACTTTAAAAAGAAAAGATTATAGTACAAAAAGAAACGCTTAATTATGCAATGATTATGTTAAAAACAGAATTAGATTGGATTATACAACTAATAATCCATCATAAACATCCTAAAATTCCATTATATAGTGAAGTTTGACAGAAACAAAATGAAACCCTTAACTTATACCAAAGAAAGGAATGTGAAAATTTTTAACACACTTGACCGCAAAAAAGGAGAATTCCCTTACTCTGAATACTTTTTCATCAAATCTACCAGGGGAAATTTGGAGAGCATTGTATCCACCATCACTGAAAGCCCAGGTTCTACACACAGTGAGACCCATTTTTGCACCAGCTTGCAGCATTGCTCTGATTCTCGGTCTGGTGGATTCATCCACAGCATTGTCCATCATCCAGTAAGAATTCCATCCATTAAAATAAAAAGGCCTACCATCCACTATGAACTGAGTTCCATTCCTCTCCACAAAACTCATCGTTGGTTCTCCGTTGTAACCGATCCATAGGTCCCCAAAAGACATGTATATAAAAGCAAAACACGCTGCAAAACCAATGATTGGATAGAAGAACCCATTTCCTCCTTGCATTCTGCTTGAAGGTGATTTAACCATGAAAAATGATACTGCTAATAAAATATTTATTCCGAGATGGGTTTTGGTTGATCTGGATCTATTGAGCTTCCGAAATCCTTGGGTGCATAAGAATGTAAGGGCACCTTTAGATCCCCTTCTTCAAAAGGCATGACAGCAAAATCACTTCAAAGACAGCCAAAGTCCAAGAATCATCAATGAGGCTTCAAAATTTAGTTACGATATGAAACAGCATCATGTGGCTTCGTGGATTGCGCTGAAGACGATGGGGGGTGGGGGCGTGGGGGTGGGGGGCGACCCTCTACGTGTTTGTGTATTGGGTCCCTATTATAATGGAAATCATATTTTTAATGAAAATTGTTGGTGGAAATTAAAGAGAGACCTCCAATTCTCCACATGAATAAGAATCAGAAAAAGCATACCTAGATACCAATGCAAGAATTTTTCAAAGAAACTATTTTTAATGAAGATGTGGGTAGAATGTTGGTTTCAAATATTGTCAGATTGGATCTCAGCTCATTTTCATCCTTTCTGATATTGGATATAAATACTTTAATATTAATGCGATAAGCATCATCGAAATATACTTACATCTTGAACATAAATATGTCGAAGCATGTACAAAACAATGGTAGAACTCTATCACCAAACGAAGGAGAATATTTGTTAAATCGTTACGTTCAAGATATCATACTTTGTATATATAATCTTTCATATTTACAAGTTACAATTCTATGTGCTCATCATCAATCTAGTTCCAACGACACCATCCGTTCGGCCGTTCCCTTTTCTTGATCTTCATGGAGATACACCTCATTTTTAATTTCTAATGATCAATTCAAGTTGAGAAACAAAAAATCTAATATCGTAAAATTGGATATGTGGGGAGTACATAACGAGTTGATATAGATTAAGATATTTTCGTTCTTTAAAGAAGAATTATACAACTATAATAAAATGTTGAGGGCAACTTGTTCTTTTTCAAAAATAGGGAACCAACTTTCCTACTCGAGCAATAGGTTGTGGATCAAAAGTGAGATTTTTCCGAGAAATTATATTCTCAATTTAAGATGTAATATTTTTATTTTATTTTTTTGAACCATAAGATGTAATTATCTTAAATTGAATATAAATCACAGCTATTAACTTTAGAACTTTAAACTATTTAAAATTCTAATTATTTGATTTACCAAGTTTAGTGTATGTTTGGCTAAATTTATGAATGTTTACTATAAGTAAGTTTTAAAATAAATATTTTTTTTTCTGGTTAACAACTAAAATATATTAGTGGCTTATTTTGAATGTAAAATCCCATCTTACTATAAAAAATAATATTTGACTTATCGAGGGCCTGTTCGGTAGAGATTAAAATCGGATTAAAATTGAAAAACTAGCCGTTATTGTTGACTTTTATTAGATGAGTGAGACCCAATAACGACTATATTTTCAATTTTAATTGGATTTTAAGATTAGTTAAACATGATTTGAATGTAAAATCAAAACTTACAACCCCTTCAATTATGATTGTAGTGATTCACTTGACACTTGTAGCGAAGAGTAGCTTACTTCTAAATTGTTCCAACGAATCATTGCTGCTCTTGGTTGTTTATGCATCAATATTTCCGAAATAAGAAGGAAGGTTACAACTTGAAAACATGTTGTTTAAGGCCTATTTTGACTCATACGACCTAAATAAGCACTAAAATACGTGCTTTTAAGCGAGGCCAAACACGCCCTAATATGGAGACTCCACCAACAAAAGAAAATTAAGAACATAATGTAAACACCAGAGGAGCAGCACCAGTTGCAAAACCAGACCAATTGAAGCAACACTTAATGAGCCAATTATACAGCTGCAGAAATGAGGGACTATTTTGCAGATAGGATACCAGCCCACATAAGGAGCTCCATTCTGTATCAGAGAAAACGTTTGCCATGCTGCTGATAAGCTTCCACCAATTATCATTATCAGTATCTGTTTTCAAAGATTCAGCATAAAAATGTAAACCCCTCACGATATGTTTGATATACAGTACTAAATGACACGTTCTAACTGATAATCATACCATGTCCACGACTATGATTGGGCGCCATAGCATACTCCCCACACAAAGAAAAAGGACGGAAAAGTTGTAAATGCTTCCGATGAAGTAAACAATCATAGACATCCTATATCAAGTCCCGGAAGGGAAAAAAAAAATGGAATTAGGAAGTTCGAAACACAATAATTGTGAGAATATTAATGTATGAAAATCACTTACGTGAAAATGTCCCAATCTCTGTATCTTGCAATAAACTTGGTGCCTGTGGGCATTATGTCAACCTTCTGATAGCTTACCAACATGACAATGGCTGCTATCAAAAGTGAAAGAGAGATCAAACCTCTCAATATAATGGTGGGTTTTGCCTTTGCCATCAATCAAAGCTGCCATCAATTCAATGTCAATGACAATTCAAATTAAACAACTTACAAATTGATACATAAAAGCAACAAGAATTTCTTCGAAGAAAGTTAGTGCTTGTCCGATAAAACTTTGCTAAATATTTATCATCTTTTCAACCAGTTAAACTTTAATTTTAATCATACATCTAATGGAACCCACCTTTTATCAACTCGTTTAATCAACCTTTATTAAAATTTGTTAAAACTTTTATCGAAAGTTTTGTCACACGGGCCTTGATGAAAAGAAAATCGATGCGATTTGATGATAGCCAACATATTAAAGTAGTTATACTAGAAACGCATGCTCCAAGGAACCAGCAAACAAAACTAATCTAGTATTCAAGTTGTTATGAACGAGAAATATATACTCACTAGTTAATTAAACTTTCAACTCCCTTTTTTTCTTGTTTTGCTTTTGTGCAATGGTCAGTGTATGAATTCTTCTGAAAATAACCTGCAGATATACATGCAGAAACAGAATTAATACAGACATAATAATAATAATAATAATAATAATAATAATAATAATAATAATAATAATAATAATAAAAGAAAGTAACGGAAATAGCTGAAAAACCTTGTAGAGAGAGAGGCTAATTACAGGGAATCGTTTTCATGAATATATATAGGGTTTCTGCTACTTCAAAGAAGGAAAATTATAATGTTAAAGAGAGAAATTTAATCGTGGAAACTTTCCATAAATATTTTTCTATATTAAATAGTTAGATTCAAGAAAGGTAAGTTTATAGATTGGGGACAACGTTTTTGGTTTAGAATGGGCCGAGAGTAGGCCCAAGTAGTTTGAATGATCCAAATAAAGCCCAGAAAGTAAAAATAAAAAAAAATGTGGAGAGTGGGATTTGAACCCACGCCCTTTCGGACCAGAACCTTAATCTGGCGCCTTAGACCAACTCGGCCATCTCTACTATCGTGAGTCGAAATTTATAATCCTCTAATATGTTAATGCACCTTGTAAAGTTTAGTTATGATCAATTAGATTCTTACCTGATTTCTATCCACGTCAATTGTTTCGTACAAATTTGTCCTCAATATTAATTTATTTTAAAATTGTAAAGGAAATTCCAATGACATGATACTTATCAAATAGTAGGTTCATTTCTAGACATAAGGATCTATCCATCCAAACTGAATATAAAGATTTAACGACTCTATGTTGTAGCTTGCAGTGACAGAAATCTTCACACCATTGTGAAATTCATCGTGTTTGAATTTCAATGAAAAAATGAAATAAAAAGATTTTACAATTTTTTCTAGTTAGCCAATTTCATTAATTGTGCTCATAACGAAATATTGCAAGCTGAAATATTACTCCATACCTTGTAGTTCATGAGAAGGAACAAAATTATTATTTTTGGAATCTCACATCGCCAACACAACACTATGAGCTTGTTTGGGAAAAATTTTTGAGGGAAGAATTGATTTTGAATAGTGATAGGATGGGAAATTTGTGGTTGAAAAAGAAGAAAAAATTATTGATGTGATGGAAAATATTATTTTATTGAAGAATGTGTGGTTGAAAATGAGAATTGATTTACTGTAGAAAAATTTAATCCCTCCCAAACAGGGCCTATTTATTCTTATCCATGGTCTGAAGAAGGATTGGTCCATTTCCCAAGACCAATCTAATCAGGGGCGGACCCAGCACCCGGCCAGCCCCCGCGGCCTCCCGTGCTGGGTCCTCGGGGACCTTGAAGTCCGCCGGGAAGAGTTGCAGCAGCCGGCGATCGGAAGAGGAAGAAGATGAGCAGCCAATGTTTTTTGTTTTTTTTTTTTCCTTTCTAACCATTGGGGCTTTGAGCTTGGGCTTTTATTTTTAAACAATAAGGCCCAATGGCCAATTGCAACCAACCCATTTCTACAAAGTCCAAATGCAAGATCAATCCCCAAATTGATTCAAACCAAATTGACCCAAACGAGAGGAGGCGAGGCAGGAGAGACCTGAGACGAACGGCGATTGGCGAATGCTCGAAGTCGAAGCTTACCTGTGGCTGTGGGCTGTGGCTGCACCAGCACCACCACACGAGGCTCCTGTTATTTCCAGTTCCTGGGCTTCCGGTCCGGCGGCACACTGCGGCCGGCCCTCCAATTCCTGTTCCTGCTCCGCCTCGTCAGCGACATCCGGCAAGAGCGGTGAGCGCAAAGACTCAAAGCGGCAGTACGCAGCAGCACTCCAGCAGGCACGCAGGCAGCTTCTCTCAATGTCGGTCAGTCCTCTTCGCTGCTCTCTCGTTTCTTTTTCTTTTTCTTTTTGTTCCTTTAGTTAATTTCAATTTTGGTTTGAGTTTTTGTATTTTTGTTTTTGTTTATATAATATGAATGTGTAGTGTAAATTGTGTAATTGTAATGTGTTTGTGAATCTAAGAATATTTATTGCCTGCAGCCTGAGATTTCAGATTTGTGAATCTAAGAATATTGGGGATTTTGAAACTTGAGGATGTTGGTAATTTAGGTTTTTAGGAAATTATGGATAAATGAAAAGAATTAATGAAGAAAATGTTGGGCTCAATTAAACTATGTAGACTATTTTTTAATCCATTTTAATTGAAAAATAAATTGGGGTATTTTGCAGATTATGGAGCAATTTTTTCAAGCGAAACGAAAGTCCATACTTGATTCTTCTTTGTCTAGTTGTGCATCTAGTCTCGCCGCTGATTCTAGTCGAGCACAAGAGTTATTAAATAACACAAAGAAGTCCCGATCTCAATTCAATGGGGATGATCTTGTATCTGATCCAGGGAAACGCACCCCATTGACTCATACGCTCCCAATAATTTTTAATATTATATAATTAAATATTAATAAACGACGTCGCTCTTACGATCGCTGATGGTCGACGTTGACTGGTCAACGTTGACGAGTCAACGTCCGCCCGGGCTGAGTTGAGATCCTAGGTCCGCCACTGAATCTAATTGCTAGCATTCAAAAATATTCTTTTAATGTCATGCAAAAATTGTATCATGTTTGGCTAAATACTTTCAAGTACTTCATAAGCTTAGGGGGATCGAAAGAAAGACCAACTTTACTTTCTTTTTCGTTTTTGCCTTTGTTTCTAAATGGAATAATGTTATTTAGTATCATAAGTGTTACAATATCAATAGGTCACATAATCCACCTTTAATTGAGTTTATATCATTTTGTGTTGCCTAAATTGTTGTAGAATTAATGATGTTAAATAGCATTATTTTTCCATATAATTTGTTTAGGTGAACGCTAGCAAACAACATTGTTCAAATATGAAACTTTTTTTTAAACATGAAATCTCATCTTACAATTACAAAAACAAAATTATTCACCTTTTTTTAGATCTATTTCAAAAAAGTTGAAAACGTTCTAATAGTTGTACATTAACGTTATAAGTGGGTAGATCAAAATATACCTTGTAGACTTCGATTTTCTCTTTCTTCTTCTTTTGCAGATTCTATAGTAGAGACTACGAGGAATGGCTACTAGAGGAGGGTGGTGAACCGGGGATAGACTTTAGCCTACAAAATTTTGAAATTTGTGGGCAAAAGTTATTCCCTATGAACCTTTTGTAGACAAATACAATACGTCACGTATGTTTTCCCTTGACGTATGCTTAAGTTAATTTTGTCCATGAAACGATATCGTTTTTCCCTATGAATTATGTTGTAAGCTAAATCTTGCTTTTTCCTACAAAAAAAATTGTGTGGGGAAATAGTATTTGTGGGCTAAAATATATTTACTTTCTCAATAATTAAAAATTTGTGACAACATGGTATGAATTATTTTGTAGGTTAAACCCTGTTTTTCTCTACAAACAACTTTTCATAGGGAGAAAGCACGTGTAGGCTATTATAAAAGAATTCGTGAGGAGAAATAAAATTATATTTACATATCTTATTTAGGGGGTGTTTGACACCCATTTTAGTAGAAAAATGAGTTTTTGAATAGTGATTGATGGATGAATGTGTGGTTAAAAAGTAAGGAGAATTTTTAGGTTTATGTGTAATATTATTTTATTGATAGAATGTGTGGTTAAAAATAAGAATGAGAAAAAGAATGAGAATGAGAATGAGAAAAAAATGGGTACCAAACAGGGGCTTATTTTTAAGTTATAGTAATTTTTTAACCATATATCAAAATAATATAAAGATAAAAAAAAATTAATTAAGACATGTAGTGCCAATCAATGTAATATAGAATCCAAAATATTTCACAAAAACACAAATAAAAACCATTCACTGAGTATGGTTACAATTGGACTTAAAAATAATATGGTAAATATCATCTGTATCTATTATTATGCACCTAGAAAACATAATTCTTCATCCTCATGAATTAGATATGCAAATGATCCTCACCAAAGTTTTTTCTCTTGGACCTCAATAGCATCATCTTCCTCATTAGCATTATTCTCTATTGACCATTGAAATAGTTGTGAGGTGAATTCCGTGTTCTCCCTGACGTGAATGGTGTTTTGGCTGCTCCGATTAGTGTTTGCTACCTGCAAAATGAGGTCGGGACTTTCTCCCCCGTTGTACCTCCGGCGTAAGAATTAGTATATCGTTTAAGAGAGTAGGAAGATAATATATTGGAATTCAAATAGTTCGGTTTCAAGAAGAAGCTACCCTTCTCAAATTGGAGGTATTTATAGGCACCTATTGCTACGTATATGTTCAGCGGTTGCTGGTGCCACGTGTCCCACGTAGACCCCCCCACTTTCCCCACGTTCTGGAGTTGTGACTCCCACTTGTCAAGCGGTTGGTTATGCCCATATTCGCCGTTAGGTGGTTTTCGTCCAGCTCGTTGTCTTTGGTGTGGTTAAGTGTGTCATTGAACTCATCACGGTGGACGACCTATGTGAGTGTTGGGGGTCGCATGGAGGTCGACGTCCTCAAGGGGTTGACGGCCTGCTGGGGTTCGACGTTTTCATGGTGGTGGACATGTGAGTCAGCAGTTCCATGTGGTAGATGCAGAGCATGCTTCGAATAACAAATGGCCCATGTGGTAGACCGTCAACTCCATCCTATATCAACAATGGTGTAAATGATGGCACAACAAAGTCAAGAACTTTACCACATAGCTAGTGCATAGAATGATACCAAGATTGCTTTGCTCAACAACTTTCAGCTTTCATTTTCTCCATCTTTACTCAAGCGGCATATTCTACCTTTCAAGCAGCATCTCCATACTGCGTACATTGGAAGAAGATGTCCCAATGTCTCATAGGCGATCATTTCCTAACTCGCGAATTTGACATTCGGGCTTCGCACCTAGAACCAATATCATGATATTAAGTCTAGCCTCAGAATCATCTATGGATATCACCTTCAAAGGGGTTTCTTTGGAAAGCTGTCGCTCCAAAGGGGTATCTCTGTTGTATTTGGATTATGTTAACAAAAAATAATTTTTTTTCCTTTGTTTTTCAATTAACTTTTCACTTCAAATATGTAATTGTAGGGATTTAAAATACAAATGGTAAAAAGAAAAAAAATTCTGCTAATTATTAGCCTACAAAGAGGTCAAATATTTTTTTTGGGCAAAAGATATATCTTGGCTGTCAAATATTTTTGTTGGGAAAACTACATTTTTTCATGAAGTCCTTCAACTATTGAAAATTTTGAAACAAATTATAACCCTACGAAACGTCATTTTTGTGGGGGAAAAGTGGATTCCTCTTACAAATCTCAATTTGTTTCCCAAAAATTTGTAAGGAAATCATAAATTTTTTGTAGTGAATGTTTTCACTCTGTTGGTCAAGTTAGGATGTAGTGTTGGTTGGCCCTCACTGAAGACGATTTTTAGGTTTTTGTGCTCTGAGTTTTTCATCTCTCTCTTTCATTTGCAGCACATGTTGAAGCTTCACCTTTTCATCGTGTGACGTGATCGAATTCATCCTAAGTTTTTTCCTCTCTTAGAAATGCCAAGCCTTCACACAAACAATTTTTCACTTGATTTTTTCAAGTGAAAATATGTTTGTTTGGAGTAGTAAGGAAAATTATAAACGCATGGTTGAAAATAATTTTGAGGAGAAATGATTTTATAAAATCTCTCCAAAAAAAAAAAAAGAAAAGAAAGGACAGACAGATAGATTGTGATGTGGTGTGGTATGGTATGGCAGTCCACAAATTTGAAAAATAAACACTGGGCGTCACAATTTCTAGAAGGGGTGATAAGGTGGTTTTATCTTCTTCTTTTTCTTCATGTCTTACTGACAATAGAAAATAAGACTGCGGCTCTTTGCTTAGGAACCTTCTGGTGTTATTCAAAAAATTTACCTTATTTAATTAGTGTCTAGAATGCCAAGATACTTAAATGAAATATTGCTTTTTCTATATGGTAAAAACAAATTACTTATTTTTCATGATTAACAGTTATTTGTGGCTTTCGTCATTTTCATTAGTTTATATTCTATAGATGCACGATGGATTTATAGATGAATCTTTTGTGAGATATTTGTATTACTTGATAATATTGCACAAAATTAGAGTTATATTACTCACTCGAGTGTGACTTTTATAGTTTAAAATTGTAACCAGTATAAATATATGCCCCTTGTCTTTTATTTTTTCTAAACTCATTTTTAATCATACATTTCATTAAACTAACAAATTTTATCAATTATACATTTGATCAACAACTATCAAAATCAACAACCGTTTTCATTATAATTAGGGTGAATTTCATCAACAACTATGCCCCTGTTTGAGCCATATTTTTTTTTTATTCTCATTCTTTTATTCATTTTTAACTACACATTCTTTATTAAAATTAAAAAAAAAATGCATTCTTGGCTAAAAAATGTGCACCAAACATGGGCTATTATTTGTTGAACGTATATCTTCAACATTTTAAAATTGTGTCACCATATCCCAAATAACACACATAAACTTATTTCAACATTAAATAATCATACTATAGTCACGCGATGTTGGGGATGATTTGACGTAAGGGGGTACATGTTCATGAATATTTATGAATTCGATCTTATTTGGATTATTAAATGAAAGTTGAAGTCACCATTCTGGTTGTTTGATGATAGAGAAAATATTTCTGAATGATTTTACCCTTTCAATTTTTAATATCAAGTGAATGTTACGTGCCCATTTAAAGTTCAATATTGATGGAGATACTAGGTAGATTTTGAATGACTAATGTTTTTTGAAAAATTTAACGAAAACAAGTTTTATTTCCCAAAAATCCAAAATGAAAATATTACCAATTTGGGTCAAAACAAGAGAAGAAGAAAATTGTGAAAGAGGGGCTAAACCGCCGTTTGGACTACGTCACGTATTTATCGGGAATCAACAAAGATTATACAGACCTTGAAATTGTATGTATTGCCCCTGGCGTTACTCACACTTTCTGCTGTATATATAAGCGCAAAAGCAGAAGCGGACCCCTTCAATCTTTAGACCATACACACGCATTCTCAAGCTTCATCCCGACGTTGTACTCTTTCTTGGCATTAAAAACGCTGAATTTCTCGCTGTTCACACTGAAAAGAAGCCATTACATTTCTCACATTTGTATCGTTTCAAGAAGGCCCTCTTCGTAGCTTGGTATGAATTAGTCTCCATCTTTCTGATATATGATGTTATTTCACTGTCTCAACTCTTAATCATGATGGGTTTTGATGTATGTGAAGTGTTTTAATTTTGTTTTCCTTTTTTTTTTTGTACTGTGTGAAAAAAAAAAAGAATTGGATAATTGTAGAACACCAAAAGTTACTAACAATTAAAGATTTGATCTTTTTACCTTAATTTCATCCAAATGGTAGAACACTTTTTGCCCTTTTCTTTTTTTTGGCCAATATATATATATATATTATTCATATTTAGAACAAATATTTGTTTATAGTTCAACCAATTGATATTTGGGGTTTGATTGGTTGTTGCGGTTGACAATGTGCACGAAATTATTTGGTATTCTTCTATTTAAATTCAAACTAGTAGGGTAGATGGGAGGAGGCAGGTTGGAATTAATGGCTAAAATTATGGTGGAATTGATGGATGCTTTTGTTGCTGCAAAAGCTATAATCAACAGATTTTTCACCTACCCTTCTAATTTCTTCGTTATTTTCCTTTGTATATACAAGTATAATGTGTGGGGAAGGAAGAAGAAAAGCTATGGACAGAAGTGTTTATTATTACTTTAAGATGGTCCACTTGAGAATTTGATGGCAGCTTGTACCCTTGTATTCACGAACAGTAGTTTGGAAAATGACCTGATATAGTCTTTCGATTTTATTTTATTTTTTCATCCTGAGTTTTTTGAGGAGTCGATTGAATGGGAGCTTGTATTTAACATGAACTTTTATATTTTCTTTCATGACAGATTGTTTGGACTGGATTCTCACCATATGGCGACAGAACAGTATTTCCAAGGGGCAGCAATAGAAAGTGATGGATCTTCCTTGGCGAAACGGAAATCCTTATCCTCTTCAGTCGATGAGTCTCCTTCTTGTGATTTTGAATGTAACATCTGTCTGGACCTTGTGAAAGACCCCGTGGTTACATTCTGTGGCCACCTCTATTGCTGGCCGTGTATATACCGATGGATTACTTTCCCGTTAGAAAACCCGGATCAAAAGCATCCGCAGTGTCCTGTCTGCAAAACAGAGGTGTCGGAGAAAACCTTAATCCCACTCTACGGCCGTGGCCAAACTACAAATCCCTCCAACGACAAGGTTTCAGATCTTGGTAAACTCATACCAAAAAGGCCTCTCAGTCCTGGATTTGGCGGTGATGCACTAATACCGACAGCAAACTCGGGTCATTCACCCCAACTTCATCAACGAAGTTATGTACAATCGTCTCAGCCATATTACACTTACTCTGGCAACTATATGGGTTCATCCATGCTCGGCATTGGCGGGACAGCAACAAATTTGATTGATCCAATGATCAAGATGTTTGGTGAAATGGTTTGTGCAAGGATTTTTGGGAATTCAGAGGCAACTCTTTATACATATCCAAACTCGTATCGTCTAGTGGGTAGTAGCAGTCCTAGGTTAAGAAGGCATATGATGCAGATTGAAAGATCACTCAGTAGAGTTTGTTTCTTCCTATTGTGTTGTGTAATCTTGTGTCTTCTCTCGTTCTGATAACATTTTTGATTCACCTTTCCTCTTTGGTCCATTTTGTACTTGTAAAATGCCCTGTTAACACATTACTATATAGAAATTGAATTTGCATAGAGACGATAGATACTTTACATCCTTAGTATCGAATATCGATAGATATTTCATTATTCAAATATTGACTCTATTTAGGGAAGCGAAGGCGTAACATTTTCGAGAATATAAAGATCAAATGACAGGATGATAAACTTTGATAATTGAAAGTGAATGAATCAGAAAATGTATTGAATTCTTCACAATGAATTAATCTGTACAGAGTTGTTGTGGTATATATAAAATGTTATGGGCTATTCTAGAAGAGAATACATACAGAGCAATACATAACAGAATATATAACAAACTTCTAACTAATACAAAATTCCACTTTCTCTTCTTCTAGATGATTCCAATTCCGTTCTTTCTTGAATTGTTTCTTGTTCTTGATGTGTCCTCCATGGTATTTGTATTTCTTTGAGTTGTTTGATTCTCCAATTTAATAATTTCATCGAGTTCTCAATAGCCTCCGCCAAGATGGAGAATATATGTCCATTAGTCCCATGTCTTGAACATGCACAAGTAGAAATTTTGAGAATTTAATGCTTTGGTTAGAATATCTGCAACTTGTAACATGCTAGGAACATGTTTGGTGACAATGTATCCATCTTGAATCTTATCACGGATCAAGTGGCAATCTAGTTCTATATGTTTGGTTCTCTCGTGAAAAACCGGGTTGGTAGCTATGTGGATAGGCGACATATTATCATGATACACAAAAATTTGCTGGGGATGATCTACCTTCAAATCTTCAAATAAGTACCTAAGCCATGTTAATTCACAACATAAACTTGCCATAGCTCTATATTACCTTACGAAGATGACCTTGAAACAACATGTTGCTTCTTTGATTTCCAAGACACCAATGACTTTCCAATTAATACACAATATCCGGTGTTGATCGTCTAGTATTAGGACAAGCTCCCGGTCCGAATCACTATATCCATGCGAGTGTAATATTGAATCATTTGGATAAAACATTCCTTGACCTGGAGCTCTTTTGATATACCTCAAGACTTTGTGTCTTTTGCATGCAAATGTGGAATTCGAGGGCTCTCCATAAATTGACTCAACATACGGGTGAGTAAGAGATATCCGGTCTGGTTATTGTTAGATACAATAATCTCCCAACCAATCTCTGTAAAGTCTTTGGTTACGGAGCGACTCTCACACGATCTTTCATCAACTTCACATTTTGGTCCAACGGTATCTTCGCGAGTCTTTGATCGATCGTTCCCGAATCACTTAAAATATCAAGAGCATACTTTCTTTGGCATATAAAAGTACCCTCGTAGTCACGGCCACTTCTATACCAAGGAAGTATTTTAATTTACCAAGATCCTTGATCCTAAATTTATCATGAAAAATGGCTTTAAGGTGATCAATCATATAAGTGCAATTTCCAGCCACAATTATATCGTCAACATACACTAGGATAGCAGTGAAAGAATCACCATTACTCTTAGTAAATAAAATGTAATCTGCCCTTGATTGCACATATCCTTGATCAACAATGAATTTTGAGAGTTTAGCATACCATTGGCGTGACGCTTGCTTCAAACCATACAGGCTCCTTTTGAGTTTACAAACCTTTTGCTTGGTCTCATTTTTAAAGTATCCGGGAGGAACATCCATGTACACTTCTTCCTCCAACTCACCATGTAGAAAAGCGTTATTGACATCGAATTGGAAAAGGTGTCATCCTCTTATGGTTGCTACTGCCATCAAAGTTCTAACTGTGACGAGTTTGGCAACAGGTGAGAAGGTCTCGTGATAATCAAGCCCTTCTTGTTGTGTATACCCCTTCGCAACATGCCTTGCCTTGAACCTTTCTATGCTACCATCGGCATTGAATTTGACTTTGTATACCCATCTACAACCTATTGCTTCTTTTCCATGGGGTAAATCAACCAAATCCCAGGTGTCATTAAGCTCAATGGCTTCAATTTCAGCTCTCATGGCTGCACACCAATCAGGGGAGTTTTTGGCTTCTTGGTAGTTTTTAGGTTCAGAATGAGAGGTGACAGAGGTAATAAAAGCTTTATGTGAATTCGATAACTTCTCATAAGTAACATAAGCATTTAGAGGATAGTGATTACCTGGAGATTTTTGTTCCTTCAGCTTGTCTAACCCTTAGGGTGAGAGAAGTGTGGTAGCTTGATGACATATGAAATCCTGAAGATGCACAGGTGTTTTCCAGACTCTTTCGATCTGCGAGGTAAGTTTGAGTTTGGCAAATGAGTGACGAGGAGTGGAATTTGATGAGGTCGAGTTATTGAATTTGTAAATGTTCGGTATCGAGTTTCGTTTTGAGATTAAATCACGACTAGGATTTAGTGAGAATTCTTCTTGAAAGTTTGGATAATTTGTAAGTCTATTTCTGGCAATTTTCCATCAGGAACGGTTTGAGAGTTTCTTTCTGGTAATTCAAAGCTATGATTGGAGTTTGGAATTGTGTGATTTACATGTTCTTGACTGATATTGATATTGTTTTGATTTTCCTTCATAAAGTCATCCTTGAAGGGAAATAGTTTTTCATAAAACACTACATTCCTGAAAATAAAAATTTTCTTGGTTTCAAGATCTAAAAGAGTATATCCCTTGGTCCCAAAGGGATAGCCTATGAATACACTCCTTTTGGCTCTAGGATCGAATTTATGTCTTCCATTGAAAATAGTGGTAGCATAAGCTAAGCAACCAAAAACCTTGAGATGTTTATAGGATGGTTTTTTGTTGAACAAAATGTGGTAGGGACTTTTGTTGTTTAGTATGGATGAGGGAGTCCTATTTATGAGATATACGGCAGTTAAAACACAATGGTTCCAATATTTCAATGAAATCCCACTTTGAAATCGTAATGCCCTGGCTATATTGAGAATATGTTGATGTTTCCTCTCTACTATAGCATTTTGTTGGGGCGTTTCAACGCAGGTTTTGTGATGTATGATGCCCCTTTTAAGATAGAATTCTTTCATGTTAAACTCTCCACCATTATCTGTCCTAATTATCTTAACCTTAGTTTCGAATTGTGTTTCAACCATAATGCGAAAATTTTGAAGGGGCGGTGGTCGCATCGGATTTTGGCTTTAAAGTGTATGCCCGGGTACATCTACTAAAATCATCTACGATGGTTAAGAAATATCTAGAACCGTCACTTCCAATCTCATTGCAAGGACCCCAAATGTCGCAATGTATCAATTAAAACACTTCTCGGTTTGTGAGTGCTTACTGAGGAAAGGGTAATTTGTGTAACTTGGACAAAGGGCATATGGAACAAACTTTGTTCTTTGGAAGATTTTGAAAATTGAACATCACCATCAATTTCATTGATAGAATAAGAGGTGTGTCCTAATGATGTGCCAAACATCAAAAACTTGGATATTAGGGTTCTTGAGAGCCAGAATTGTGAATACATTTGTATAGTTTATTCAAGTAAGCTGATAAATTTGAAGGGGAACATCTTTAAGCTTCATATGGTACAACCTATCCTTCACTTCACCCATGCCAATCGTTTTCCAAGTGAAGGTCTGAATATAGCAACAATGAGAGAAGAAAATTAGGCAACATTTAAGCATACGTGTCAATTTTAAGGAGAAATTAAATTAAAAGAGAAGCTAGGTACACAAAGAACATCTTGGAGTATCAAGGTGTTTGTGATTTTCTTTGTCCTATGTGAGTAACGGGGACGGTGTTACCATTTGGTAGTGTGATTGAGTATGCAACCTCGGTGGGAATGGATGAGAAAAAGGAAGTAGAGCGAGATCATATGATACGTCGCTCCGATATCAAGTATCCGGGGGACATCCAACGTGCTTTAAGAGGTTTTGATTTCGAACGAGAGGTACATAGAGATATACCGGAGAGTTGATGAATATTTTCATCGGTGGAGGTGGAGGCAATAACACTTTGGTTTTGGTTTTGTGAGTTAGTGAGTGGCTTTAGGATAGCCATGAGGTTGTGAAATCTGCTCTTGGCTTAGAGGCACACGAGACTTGTTATCTCCAACCCCACTGTGTAGATGACGAGACGCACTAGCTTGATTTGCGAGACGCCTTTCCATTGAATTTATGACTTGGGGGATAGCCATGGAGTTTGAAACATTTGTCCATCGATGGCCGGGGAACTTGACGGTAAGTACAAAGCTTGGTTTATGTACGGGTTTGCTTTGAAACATCTCTCCAATTGAATGGCACGCAATCTTACAAAGGTGCAATAGTATCTATCTTTCTTACGTGTATAGTTGCTTTGTCTTCCCTTTTCCTTAAAACTTCCCCTTGTAAGAAGTGCCGTAGATTCGTATGAGGACTCTCCTGTCGATATCTCTCTTCTCTTCTCCTCTTGTTGTATCAATGAATAGACTTCATTGAGGCTGGGAAAAGGTTTAATCAGCAGGACCTGTGCCTTAATCCCCTTATATGAATCATTCAAACCCATCAAAAATTTCATTACCCGGTCCCTTTCTTGATTACGAACCACAATTCTTAAACCTCCACAATTACAATTAGCGCAACTTCATAATTTATCGGTTCATCCAGAGAAGAGCTTTGAATTTTGAAAAATAGACACTTACGAGGGTCTTGATTACGTAGCAACATGGTTATAGCTTTGTTTGATCTCGAAGATTCGAGGTGCATTTTCTTTGAGCAAAGCAGTTTGCTCCAATTCAAGCCATAGCATTTGGTGTCTTTGTCTCGGCATATGTGGTGCTATGTTTGATGTCGGCTACCATTGTGTTACGCATCCAAGTAATTACCAGGTCGTTCTGCAACTTGAAGCCAATGTTCCATGACGGGGGTCATTTGGGTGAGATTCATTCAAAGCATCAACGAATCCTAACTTGTTTTTGATTCGTAACGCTCTCTTCATTGATCGGGCCCATGAGTGATAGTTATTAGCATCTAAAACATGAGTCACAAGTAAGGTTCTGGTATTATCATTGTTTCCAATGAAATACGGACTGTTTGGCTGAGCAGCATCATGATTTGCAGCACTGGATGAGTTTCCAGTTTCATTAATGTTTGGATTTGAATTTGGATCTGATCTGTATTAACATTTTCAGGATTGGATTCCCCCAAAATTGTCTCTGATACCATTTCGAGAATATAAAGATCAAATGACAGGATGATAAACTTTGATAATTGAAAGTGAATGAATCAGAAAATGTATTGAATTCTTCACAATGAATTAATCTGTACAGAGTTGTTGTGGTATATATAAAATGCTATGGGCTATTCTAGAAGAGAATACATACAGAGCAATACATAACATAATATATAACAAACTTCTAACTAATACAAAATTCCACTTTCTCTTCTTCTAGATGATTCCAATTCCGTTGCTGCTGAATTGTTTCTTGTTGCTGATGTGTCCTCCATGGTTGACTGTATTTGCTGAGCTGTTTGATTCTCCAATTTAATAATTTCATCAGTTCTCAATAAACATGTACTGGAATCCGATGATGAGTGGGGAAAGAAGCACCGTACTCTAGCTTCGGAGTATGAAATGACATCATCATATTGAAACTTCGTTTGTTCACTGTATTGGATTTAGTCTCATTCAGTTGTTGATTATTTCATTGGTATAAATCTACAATAAGAGATTTCAACTTTTTCTGTAGTTTTCGAAATCGGGCTGAGCTCTTGCAATTGGGTTTATAACAAACATCATCTGAGGTGAGATTCCATGATTCAGGACAGATTTTCATGGACTATAAATCATTAATGATCAGAACTTCTACCACTTATTTCGGAGCCATCTGCGTGACCTTTTTTTTTCTGTTTGCTAATAAACATGTTATATCATATCGTGCAAGTTCATATCAGTATCGACAATTTTTTAAGATATCGATCTCATTTTCGTTTATAAACATTATTAACTATTCAATTAAGTTTTTCTTCATTGATGTTACTTGTGCTCATTTTTTCTGGACAAGTCCTCATGAACGTGGTTCTTATAATGACAAATTGCACAAAATCTAGACCCTTGATCGTGATATAGCGTCTGTCTGTTACTGATTTTTTGGTCAAAAATCTTGATTTTTTGATTGTTAAAAGCAACCCGGTGCCTACCAATGTGAGGAAGAAGTCAAAAAAGGCTGCTGATAACGGTCAAATTTTTTATTAAAATCAAGCAAAAATTGCTCCCAAACAAGCACATAATATATAGTTATTTCTTTTCCATTCCTCGACTCTTTTTTTATTGAACGAGTGACATCTTCTCTTGAAATTTCCAAGTACACAACCTGGTGGCAAAATGTAGATGGAGCCGAAGTTTCCAGAGGGAGTTATCATCATGTTTGGCCTTCCGATATTCCAATTAAGGAGTCAAGATAAGTGGCCCAGCTTGAAATTGGTGGTTCCTCAGATTAGAATGTTAGTGACTTGCCAATATTGAATTGCTGTCATAGTGTAAACCGCTTGAAATTGGATTAGCCCACATTACAAAATTATATTATTTTAAGACCAGGATATTGTATTATACTTTTAAACATCGATCGACTTAAATTTCAATTAACTGCAGCGAACAAAGTCAACTTGTAGACCACTTGATTCCAACTACAAAAATAACTAACTCAACCTTATTCAAGATCACTTAAGAGTAGTCGAGTTCATTTTAATTTATCCATCTCGATTTCGCTCAAGTGGAGTCGAGGAAAACTATTGTAGGACATTCTGTCTTCACATAGACCCTTCCTCGTTTAATGAAGAAACTTACTAGAAATAAATGAATAACATTTATGATATAAATGTTAAAAATAAGGTCAGGGCATTGTACAACGAATGTGTGAGAATATATGAACTAAGATTTTCAGTAAAACAGTAAGTGCATCTGAGCACAAAACCAACAATGAAAAGTTGTAACAAATTCTCACCAAAGAAATATGTTGCACTGAAGACGAGAGAGCTTGTTGCGATTGTTTGGTGCCATTTTTTTGTGGAGGCAAACGACGTCAATGGAAAACTGTAGACAACTTCTTCCAATAGGGAATGACAATACAATAGACAAGAATGCGGGCTATTGTAGAGCTTGAGCCACTCGATAAAATTTTCTTGAGAAAGGGATTGTTGACATTGACAAATAGAATTTGAATGTATCGCATAATGAGACACGAACCCAAAGAAATTCATATGCATATTTAAATAAATAAAGCTACTTACAAGGGGAATGGAAGACAGAGAAAACGAAGATGAAAAATTGATAGCAAAAGAGATTGTTAATGAGTGAAATCTCGAGACAGATAACCAAAGAAATGATGAATTAAACCCTCATTTGATCCTCATTATTTTTAAAATACATTTTCCCTTTCTTATTTTCAATTACACATTTGTTATAATAAAATATAATATTACATGTAAACTCAAAATTTTTTTTTATTTTTCAATCATACATTCTTTATCAAATCATTATTCTAAAATACATTTTTAGAAAAAAAATGGAGCTCAAACATGCTCTAAGTAATAATGTGTGAAAAAAAACGAATCGTTCCAAAATGCATTTTTGAGGGAAAAAAAAAAATATGGAGTTCAAACATGCTCTAAATGATAATGCGTAAAGAAAAAGATTTGTAAAAGACATATGTTGCTGCCCAGGATCGAACTGGGGACCTTTAGTGTGTAAGACTAACGTGATAACCACTACACCACAGCAACTTCTTAATGTTCAGTTAAATTTTAATTTATATATTACATATTCTTTGTTAGAATGGTTTGTCGTAAACTTCGGAGAAGACATGAATGACAACGCAATTATTCGGTTTGAAATTCCCAGAATTATTGATCTTTTTGTCGTCCTACCTTCCGACAGAAACGAACCCCAACTCTGATTTCTGATGTCAGGGGTTTTGCGCTAATAATAATTTTTGATCATTTACTCGATCGATCGAATTTTTATTGGTGCAATCCAAGATCAAAAATCGGCAAAATGGCTCGGATGGCTCGTAGCTGTGTTCAGTCACTGCTGAAGGTGGTGAATTCCGGGATCGGTATTGTCGGCATTGCCATGATTGTATACGCCCTTTGGATGCTTAGGGTTTGGCAACGCCACCTCGGCCCTGACTCCGCCTCCAATGCCCCAATTCCTTGGTATGAATTATGAATTTGTACCCACCCATGAAAGTGAATTGCTTTATGTTTGTTTACAGGTTTATGGTGGGACAGTGATCATAAAAGAAAAAAAATCACGTGAAAGTTAATTGCTTTATTTTTTATATGCATTTGGTGGTACAATGATCGTAAACGAAAAAGTTGTTCCTTTTGCTTTTCTTTGTGGTGGTTTATATGTTATTTAATACAATTTGAAATTGGGTTGCAGGTTCATATACACTATAATTGGACTTGGGGCTAGTTTATGTGTGATCACATGCTTGGGTCACATTGCAGCCGAGACTGCGAATGGTTGTTGTCTGTTCATAGTATCCTTACGATCTGCTTGAAGATTAATTTTCGTATGTTTTCCATTAACATGTGGAGTATGACGATAGACATATCGGTAACATCTTTTCTATTTTATGTGAATTATAAGAATGCTAATATGTGTTTTATTCTTTTCCTAGATTTAGTCTCCTTTTTATATATGGATGGGTTTTGGTGCTGCTGCTTTTGCTACCAAATGCTCATGTATTCATTAAGTTGTGTAATGTTTACTGCAAAATTGTTTGCACAGAATCTTTCAGGCTGCCTGACATAGTACGCAGTATTAAACAATCACTAATACTGTATAAGCAGGGGAAAGATAAGAACTGGAGAAGAAGAATAAAGAGGGTTAATGCTATTTTTTAATTACAACATTATTATTGCATACAAGACAACTTTCTCTCTCTAACCCCTCCCCCCCCCCCCCCCACACACACACACACACACCTTCCTCTCTTCTCTTCCCCCCTTCTACTCTCTTTCTCCCCTCTCTTCTCTCTTATACAAATGTTTGATTGCTTGACACTTGCATTCTACATCACTGCCACTAATACCTGTAGTTGCTAACATAGTGTATGTTGTGCCAAAACACTAGGAACCACATGGTTCTAATTGATTTGATCTATTCTATAAACTACTTGGTTTTAATAGATTCAAAAAAATTATACCGTTGTGCTTCACGGTAAAATCTATCTCCTTTGTAGTAAATTATCTTGAGGTATAATAATTGCTCATCATGAATATGGTATGTACTTTTAGTTTATTGGTAATCAATACAACAAATTACTTATGAAATAGCTTGGGCCAATATCTGGTAGGAGATCCTTTTGAGCGCATGCTTGTCATGTTGATAAACATCGGCAAAAAGCTCTCTTTGAATTCTTGGAATGGAATTTCCTCGAGTTACTGCAGTAATGCTTTTTGGAATCCACTCTCTCCATTCCCTTTCCCCCCATCTTACTGACTTTCTTGATTTGAAGTGTTTCTTCTCACAGTAAAATTCTTTCTTCTAAAGTAGCTGGTGCCATTATTTCTTCTTTGGTTCTGCAACTTGAGTTTTCAGTTTTCAGAAAAAGTTCATCTTAATTGATTTTTTCTTCGTAATTAAACTGTGATGAGCACTTTATCTTTTCATTTATCTTCTACTACATCATTTTTCTTCAAGTGAACTAAAATAAACCAGAAATCTTGGTACAATATATTGTAATTATTCCGTGCATTTGACCTTTCTGCCTTTTGTGAAGTATCTCATCTCTTTTCTTTTCACGTTGGAGCTTTAATTCAGTAGTTTTATGAGTGTCACATAATACATAATATCTTAAATTGGTTATCTTCCGTAAATATGGGTGGCCTGAATCGTCTTTTACAGCTTAAAATTATTAAACATTTTTCAGCATTCAATTTGACCAATTAGATGAATAAAAGGTTGTTTTTCTGAAATAATGTGTACATGAAGAGTTTTGCATATTTATAAGCACGGAATATGGTTAATGATATCAAGTTTCTCCTTAGCTGGGGTAGTACATGGTTTTCATCTTTTTGCTGCTAGTGCTGGAAGCAGCAGTTACTGCAGATGTATTCCTAAACAGAAACTGGGAAGAGGTATATGAGACTAATTTGCACCATTTTTAACTTACAAAATATCTTCTAGATGTTTCTAAATACATTTGGTTCTTTCTCTAATTTACTGCGTGTATGTTAGGACTTCCCGGATGACCCAACTGGAAATTTGGACGAGTTAAAGGACTTTATTAAGGATAACTTTGACACATGCAGATGGATTGGCTTGACAGTTGTGGGTATACAGGTCTCTCTCTCTCTCTCTCTCTCTCTCTCTCTCTCTATCTCTCTCTCTCTCTCTCTCACACACACACACAGAGATGCACATTCATTCCATAGGCACATCCTCCTTCCCTTTCCTGTCACGAGGGACTAACTGGTTAGGTACTTCCACAGTATCAGCATATCTTTCCATATCCCTTTTTTATTTTCTGGTCTAATTGTTTCTCGCCTATAGTTTCCTCAAGGTAATTAATTTTTGTTGGAGAGAAATTTTCGTGTTAGGATTTCAACTCCGATCATTTTGGAGGTCTCTACTATGGGTTAATCAATGGGCTAAGGTGATCCCTTTTGATCTATATAATTCTTCTAAAAAATTGATATGAATTAGGAACTGAGAATGGAGTTATGCATTTGTAGCTGTTACAATCATCTTTATCATATATAAGGTTGTGTAAAGTGAGAAGATCATGGTTGAAGTCTTTGCAGTGATGAATTTTGATTTCATCATGTTAGAATCTTATATTATTAATTAACTAGATAAGGAGATCCAATACATCAACTCTCTTCTATTCATGACATGCATTTATATTTTTTGTCTTGGTCTGTTCCTTGGCAATAATTGATTTTACATGCAGGGATTAAGTATGTTATTGGCAATGATTCTCAAAGCTCTTGGGCCTCATTCCGAGACATACTATGAAAGTGATGATGATTATATACCAGATAGAGTACCCCTGTTAAAGAATTATGTCCGACCGCATCCTTACGTCGTTAGTGATCCACTCTATCAGCCAAAAAATGATTCTTGGAATATAAAGATCAATAGTAAGGTAAGTATTTGTTTGAGCTTGGAATTTAAGCGTATTATGTCACCTATCAATCTCTGTAGGAAATTTGTATGTGCAATTGGCTTGGGTGGATATATTATTTTAAAATTAATTCCATCTCCTTATTTGGCATATTTTTCTGTATTGTGATTTTGCACAAATTTGCTGAAGGTGACTTACTCCTTTTTCTCTTGTATGTTGAAAGTATTTATTGAATATACACATTCTGGCTTTATTTTGATTTTGAAGATTCATCTTTTTAACATTTAATATTGTCATACGTTGGATCTGTCACATATAGCATGTTGTATAAAGAATGGGATAAAATATTTACTGAATTCCACACACTGTGAACTCTTGAATCTTAGTCCATCTCATGTTGTCGTAGGTGTGATTTCTTTGAATTTAAATGTTTTCCTGCCTTATAAAAATTTTGGTGATTGTCTGCTGTTTGTACTTTGGGTTTTGTGCATCTCTCTTGCTATTTTGTCTTGTGAGTTCAGTTAACAGCATGCTAAAGTCAATTTTTTGAAAACCAAACCAGGCATCGACTCGGAAAAAGCAAAGGGCCAAGGGTCAAAAGATTGATCCTGAGTTGAACCGGTTGCCCAAAAAGAATAAATAAATAAATTTATATGCCAAAAAAAAATTGACAAAAACACTTTCATTTGCCAAATTTATTAATATTTAAATACAAAAACACTCATTAAAATACTGCTCTAAAGTTTAAACTCCAAGCAGCTACCAATCCTAAACCATAAAACATTATATAAAGAAGAAGGTGATCTCTTACGATCCCACATTGACTTCCGTAATGTATAAAATGGTTTGCCCAAGAAGGATATGGGCTGTGGCTTTCTCTGCCTTTCATGGTCTTAAGCCACAAGTCATTAATCTTTTTTTTTTTTTTTTAAATGGATGGTAACTTGTTTAAACTGGTACTGGGTCTACTGGTTTATGGTTGGACACGCCATTTGACTTTTTTTTTCCCGGTTTTCATTTTTAAGGTTTCAGGTAGTACTCGTACGGGAATTTGCATTGGTTCCCATTGAATCGGCCTGTCTTGTTCGATTTTCATAACGTTTATTTTAGTTTGCAAATTTTGAACATCCTTTCTATGAGTTGAAGTACCAAAAATAATATTCCATTCATGATTTCATATCATCAAAATGTGTCATCATTAAGATATTTTTATGTTAAAGTTATCCCACCGGTGTCCACAAGACCTTTTGGTGCCTCCACAAGAACGAAGGAGACCCGCAAAGAGAATTTTACTAAATTCTTGACGTTTCTGAACTCTAATTCTAGAAATAAGTTGGGGCCTTTTTACCAAGTCTACCAGATAGAATATGTTCGAGGGCCAACATCGTTTTCCCAAAAGCTTCTTTTCTTATCTGGTCGAGGGACTCAAATTTTATAAAGCAGCAATCCTAGCCTATTGAAATATAACATCTATCTCTTAGATCGGCTACTTGATCCTTGATGAATAAATCAAAGTTATGTTTTTCCCTTTTGGGATATCTTCTTTTTCTGTTATTCAGGATCAAATTATCAAATACGTTTCTTCTCTCTTTCCAGGCAGGCAGATAAGAGTCATCTTTTTAGATGATAGAAGAGTTCAGAAAAATGATGAGAAACAGGTGGTTTAATCTTACACAGCCGTGCAACAAGATAGCGTTATGTTAGGAATATTCGTGGCTGCCTCCTACTGGTTAGCAAATTCTCGTAAATGTGCATATGATGCAAATTCTTCATCTATTATGTGCTTGAACTTTTCACAATTATATGATGAATGGAAACCCTATTTATTATTGTTTGTTCAACTTTTTACGAACACAATGCAATGCAGTACAATTGGATGACAAATGAACCTACGAAAAACAATGTATAAGATGATTATGTGGTTACTAGTTGAAAATCAAGTCAATTTAGTGTGCAAATTAGACTAAGTGAATTTGGGAAAGAAGGCTGAGCTGCAGAGAGTGACATCCATGGATTCTTTTTTGCCTATACGCCAGGCACGGCATTTGAGGTTACATAAAAAGCAACGGAAAATATGGCATGAACAAAGCACAAAATCCCTCCAATTGATAAGAAATGATGGTGCGTGAAACCGCAGGAAGCTTTTGATTTGTTGTTTGATATCGTTCCAATCACCAGCATCCCCAAGCCAACAGCCAGTATGATCCTGGGCATCCATATATTATTAGCTCATATATATATCCCCCCGTTTGACAACCATTATTCAAAACTCTTTAATTCTTATACTCATTTTCAACTATACATTTACATAATAAAATATTTTGCATGTAAACCCAAAACTTTTCTCAACTTTTTAACCACATTCTCCAAAAAAATCACTATTCAAAACTCCATTTTCCTAAAATAATGGCCATCAAACAGGGGCGTAATGGATATATGGTCACTAACTTAAACAATGTTCGAGATTTTCCGAGCCTGTAGATGCAAGGAATACAACAGTGAATCAGTGATGTATGGCCCGAAGCCAGAAACTTAAGACGTGTAAAGTGAGCCGTGAATGTTTTGAGGTTTAGCTGGTACAAGTTTTTGCCTGTTGGTCTAGGCTCAGCACGACTCACAAAGGACCTTGTCGGGCAAGCTGAGTTTTTTATCTTCGTCTCAGTTTTTATAAATATATATTCACTATAGTCTGATCCACTACTATTGCATGTGTCTATGTAGCTTATAAGCAGAATTGTACTACTATTGCATGTGTCAATGTAGCTTATAAGCAGAATTGAACTACCATTGCATGTGTTAACTTTTAAGTCCATACCATGTAAAAACGAGGCATGCCATTGATAATTGCTTACTAGGAGGTGCTGTTGAAATCTCCTCTCGAGTACAGATATTGCACCCTCCAAGCAAATTTGTAAGAACATGAGCTATACATAGAAGAGTAGCAGCAGCTACGCCTAGGACAAACGCGTTATGGCTTGGCTCTTTGCACTCAAACATCCAGAGTCTCACATGCTTTTCCTGTAGTGGAAAACGCAGAAAGTATACATAAATCCCATGTTCTATTTCCATATGAAATATCGAACATTATTTAAGACGAAGATTTTTAAATCAACCTGGTTTTGAGCCGCTTCAGCTTTGATCCCAAGAATTCCAGCTGTTACATCCAAAGCTACAATTAACAGACAAGCAAAAATGGCTATCACTTTCATCATTTTTGAAGCTCTACCGTCTGGGAGGAATTAGAATGTGATGTGAGTAAAGGAATGTGCAGAGGATAACAATGTGCTTATGTACATGAAATGCAGCATTAAATACACAATTTTTGCAAGAGATAAGATTAGGGTGACGCTGGGAAAGTTTTCTTGTCAACGAAGGTAACTATTTGCTTTCTGTGTCTTTATTTATTTATTTTTGCTTTCTTGAGATTCCTTTCATGGGGTTACAAGGAAAGAAGGGTATAAACCAGCTAAGTATATATGCAGGCTTGTCATCTTTTTCTATCAAAAGTAAAAAGAAGTCGATGAACATGTAAAGGTATTTTTTGCTCAACCACATATATTTGATGTCTTTAAATTGAAATACTCTGTTCGTTAGTCGTCACTTAATGGAAAACTATTTTATTATTTCATGGTAATTTTACATTTTTTCCTTTGATTAAGTTTTCTTTACTATAGTTTTTCATTCAAGGGTTTAATATGGTACTTTAAGATTTCCTTATAAAATAAGGATTTTATTTCATTGTATGAATAAGACCACCATGTCTTTATAAATGTGGAATTTAATGAAATGAAAAATTGAGTATTTTCATTATGTGTTCAAATACTCGGTATTTTTTTATGAATTAACGAATGAAAAATTGATTAGTTTCTGTCATGTGTTCAAATATTCTGTATTCATTTATGAATTAACGAGTGTTTGATGCCTAATTTTCTAACATTCATGGATGAAACAAGAAATTGTTTGTGAATTTCATGTTCTCACGCTACATAACATATGGCAATATTAATATGAGATAATAATATGAAATAATAATAATAATAATAATAATAATAATAATAATAATAATAATAATAATAATAATAATAATAATAATAATAATGTGTTAACTCAAAGATTAGGATATGGAGCCATTGAGAGTTGGACAAATATGACAAGATATTAATTTCTTTTTGTCTTTTAAGTTTGTTAGGTATTGATAAATTCTACATACCTGCACAACATTTTTCAGATATTCGTAGAAGAATTATGCTAACGATTTGGGGGTTCACGACACAATTATGAATAAAAGATATTGTGCGAAGTTCAATATATTTTTGAGTTATTCGAGAATCAGAAACACTTGAATTATCGTTAAAAAGAAGTTCAAGGGTATAATTAGTCATGCCATTTCTCTTTAGACTTACTATATATTCTTAACGTACAATATTGTTAAAATCATGACTCGAACTGTATAATTCTATGATTTTTAAATGATGGAACTATCCAGTTCTCACGGAAAATTGTAAATGTGTTGGATTTTAAAGGGTTGATAAAAAAATTTCGAATGTAATATATTAGATTATTTTAATTATTCATATTTAGTAAAATCTTATGATCACTCATCCGTTCTCCAAGATCCCCTAATCGACCTAAGTCAAAATTACGATATTGATAACTTTGCTAACATGTGTATGGTATGATGTGCTCTCCAAGTATACTCGTTGATTATACGATTTATCTCTTAGTACCAACTTGTTGTGAATTAGATATTGAAAAATGTCTAATCAATGATTATTAATTTCATGTCAAGTATCATCACGTCCAAGTAAGAGATATTGGAAATGAAGTATGTCATCCATTTGAGTTGATTCGGCCCAATGTAATGAGATAAGGGCAAAGATAAGTATTCTAATGTTCATGAGATGGACTAATTCATTTTGATCGCTGAATAAGATTTTGTATTTTGTTCCATGAGACGTTATAGACATGACGAAAGGAGAAATTATTTGAGATCTATTTTCTTACTTACTAACCATTTATGTCATTAATTATGAGAAAATAATAGGCTCAACAAATGAGACTTATTGATGGTCACTATATTTTAAGGCTTTGTCGGCCCTGCTTTTCAT
The DNA here is from genome assembly GCA_035079005.1 of Fraxinus americana. Lineage (NCBI taxonomy): Eukaryota > Viridiplantae > Streptophyta > Magnoliopsida > Lamiales > Oleaceae > Fraxinus > Fraxinus americana. Next base: position 52,563,241 of record CM068706.1, on the reverse strand, counting down.
CAGATTTTCAGTGGGAATATAGCCGTTTTTTTTTTTTCAAACAATGGCCCCCACATCTCTCATCTTTGGTCAACTTCTGCAGCTGGAGTTCTTTGTAACGGTTGAAAAATCACTCAAAATCAGGCAAAGAATTCGGCCCAGACATAGCCTAAGTGATGTTGCGATTTCTTGAAAATATATGATAACTGATTGAGTGATATTCAGGTATAACAATAGGATGGAGTGAGATTGAGACGCTTATAACTATCCCTGGCTTGTCGAGAATTTTTAGGAGGCGGGACAAGATTAAAAAATCTTCATTTGTTGACTCGTTTAATTATTTATTTATTTTTACGAATTATCTCACTAAAGAATGACCTTATCTTTTATCCTTTTTAAAAGTTGTAATAAAATGCAATTAGTTGATTTAGAGTTTGTAAATAACACAATTTGGTCAAAGCAGTGAAGAGGAATTAGAATTCGTTTGTCTTGCCAATTTGTAAATGTAGCATGATTGGTGAACAATTGCCCTTTATTGTTCCTCCATCAATATCCATTTGCCACATTAGTTGGACGTGTCAAGAAAAAGTAGAGGTGTCAATTCGGGTGGTCCGAGTCAGGTCGACCCGTCAACATATGAGCTCAATAACGACTCGCGTGAAAAAAGCTCGCCCGCTACGAGTTCCGGGCTGGTTTCGGGTTGGTCAAAAAATTTTGAACTACAACCCAAGTCTGCCCGTTGACCAATCTGGGCCGAACCCATGCCGGTCACGGGCCGCGCAGGTCACTGTTTGTTCCGATTTGGTCCGTATTATTGTATAAATAAAATTATTAAAATATAGAATTTTTCATATTTATAGCAAAAAATATTTTTTTTATTAAATGCAAACTAAGAATTGAATAAAATGATAAATTCATATTTATACAAAGAAATGTTTACATAGAATTCAAATTTAATATCACATGAATTATATATAACTTTACAAAGTTAAATTTAACTTAAACAAATAACAACTAAATGCATTTCTAATTACTATTATCAAATATTTATAACATAAGTACATCCCAATTATGTAGGCACCTATTTTTATTATAATTTAATTACATCCCAACTAGATTGCCCCCCATTTTTTTAAAATTATTTTAAAATTTTGTTTTTTTTTTTTCACGGACTAGTAGGTTAATCGCTGCCCGTGAAGGTGCAACCCGAGAAATCCGCGGGTCACATCTCCTTAACCTCTGAACCGCATGCTTGGGTCAGGGTCGACCTGCAGTCCTAGGTCAATGTAGACCGATTTTCACGGGTCTGACCGATCCGTACGTCTTGACGCCTCTAATAAAATGTACTAGATAGTATCATAGTAACCTAATTGATACAAACTAGCATCAATCATGCTGCTTGTACAATATTTTTGTTTTATAATCTTGATCGATAACTCACGTTGATAAAATCTTATTCATTCATTTCAGAAATTATTTTTAAAATCAGTTGTCTAAATTTTGACAGCAACAAAATTGTTCATCATAATTGTCAACAATGATTGTAAGAGTTAATTCAAGTAGCATTTTTCTCAATATTATTTGATGGTGATACGGAAATAAGTTTGGGTAGGCCGACTTTCAGATAAGAGGGCGTTCAATTCATACAGCCGTATCTGTATTATTGAAGACCTTAAATCTCTGGTGTGAGCTGTTGGAAAATCTCAGGACTTAAAATTTTCCTTCGCAAATCATAAATTCATATACATCTAGAGAAGCACTGTTGTCTATGTCCAAATAAATTATATTTTTGAAGAATTCCAAGAATGGCCATGGCTGATAATTCCAAAGAAGAGTTTCTGAATCTGATCAAGCGAGTTGGGGCTTTTCTCACTGTCAAGATTTCCAATCTCTTGCCGGACCTGGTTTTATTCGCTCTCTGTTATTATTATTTTTTTATTTCATTTTTTGTTTGTTGAGATTTTTATTTTGGCAAATTGTTATGCAAGTTGTGTTATATGTTATTCGTTGATCTTTTATGCTATTTATTCACAATTTTTAAGAACTTTCATATGGTTTCTCTTTAATGTTGAGTGAACAACATTTGGCGTTTTAACGTGTAATTCAAAGGTTTGGCTTGCGGAATAACAACGAGTTCTCAAGTTTCTAATATCTATGGTCGAAAGTTGTCATTTTGTTTATGAATGGGTTTCTATACGCTTGGGAATCTGTTCAAATTGCACTTATATTTTGTGTTTGATGTGCTTTTTTCAAAAAAATGGTGTGTGTTAGTGGCTTATAGATAAGGAAAATGCTATGTGTACACCATGAGGTACACAATGCGTTACACCCCTCTCACATGGAGAGGGGGTCCACAAATATTTTATTCTTTGTGGACCCCCTCGATGTGAGAGGGGTGTAATGCATTATGTAGTGCAATATGTACTAGTAGCATTTCCCTATAGATAAATGACGTATTGTCTCCGGTTTTTTTTCAGTTTATCTTTCTTCTATGGTCATGTACAAGTAAACCTAACTAGATATGTTTGGTTGTTGTTAATTTTGTGTGGTGGGCATTATAGAAATATAACGGTTGCTTTCCCAAAGGAGAAAGTTTTTAGATTTTCGAGCTTTTTGCAGGATTCACGATCTATTGTGGCTATAGCTTGTTTAGCATTTGCAGTTTTTTTTACTTGGAGACTATTGACACTACCTAGTGGGACTCAAAGAAGGCAACATAAAAGTTCGGCTGGGGCAACTAGTTCTGGTGCTAGTACTCGTGCAACTGCAGATGTAACATTTTCCAGGGTTAGCAATTCATCAGAATTTTCGAACACTCAGAATGCAGTGAATGAGCTCTTTCAGCCTGTGAAGGTATTTTCCTCCTCTAAAGTATTCCTGGTGCTTCAAATGGTTCAGGTTTTGATTAAGTTTATTTATATCTACAGCCAACTCTTGGTAAAATAGTCAGACAAAGGTTGAATCAAGGGAGGAAGGTAATTTTCTTATATACTTGTCCATCTTTCATGAGTGGTAATTGGTAATCCTCGGTTTCATCTCAGAACAAGACATGGATGTACAAATGATCATAGCCTCAGAAGATAAACCCATATACATGTGCCTTCTTAATGCATGGTGCATGTAAGATAGCTGTCATCATGTGAAGAATGATAACTAAGAATCTATTGTGTAAGCTGGTCGATTCACAGAGGTGCTGGAACTTGGAAGCATGATTCCTTCCAACACCCCTGCCCCGGAAAACACGAAAAAGAAAAACAAAAATATCTCTAGAAGTTTGTTTACTTTCTCTGTTTATCTCAGTGCAATCATTTATTTACGAAGTTTTATTTTAGAATGAATGTATTTAAAAATTAGTGAAGCCACAATATATGTCTATTGCTTATACTTTTTCCTATAAATTCTGGATGACAGTTACAATCTTCTAGTCTTAATTCAAACTCCTGGTTCCAGTAGAATGATCTGCTGCTGTGGAAATTTCTGTCTTTTTTGCTTTAGTCATAATTTGGTGCTGAACTTTAATATAGATTGGTTGGATGAAATTTCTATTGTATTGATAGATACTGAAGTAATTTTGTGGAATTTACTGAGGTAAGCTCTTTGAGACGTATATGTTGAACTTAGAGATCTCACCATAAATACAATTTTTTTTTTTTATAGTTCATTAATGTTTTGAATATCATCCATATCAGAATTAAGTCTAGTAAAATTTTCAACTTCTATGGCACAGGTTACATGCCAGTTGCTAGGTGTAATCCTTGAGGAAAGCAGCCCAGAGGAGCTGCAGGTTTTACCAGTTTCACTTGGACTTATAAAATCATCATTTTTGAAATCATTTGGTCTGATGTTAGTTTTATTTTTTATGGCAGAAGCAAGCAACTGTAAGACCCTCAGTGCTAGAGGTGCTGCTTGAGATCGCAAAATGTTGTGATCTTTATCTCATGGAAAGGGTGCTGGATGATGAAAGTGAAGTAAAACACCAACTATTTTGTATTCAATTATTCTGTTGTAGCGTTTTTTCCTCTTATTTTACTTTTATGCCATTTAGACATAACTTTGCCAGTAAATATGTCAGTTCTCTTTTTTGTTGCATGAATTGTGTCTTTTGTCTTTTATATGGCTTCAGCTTGCTTTTCTTCTCATATAATGATTATTTGCCAATAAATCTCTCTCTCTCTCTCTCTCTCTCTCTCTCTCTCTCTCGCGCATTGGACGTTTAAGGACGTGTGTAAGCCTGTTTCAGCATATATTTCAGTTTTCTTGTATTTATGGAGTCATGAAGTGCTGTAGACAACATAAGCTACATGAAAAAGAAAATGTACACAGGAGATTTAGGAATTTTGTCATCTTTAGGACAAAAAACAGTTATTTTTTTTCATAATATGTCATATGTTTAAGGAATAGGGCTAACTTAGCTTCAAGAGATCTTGTAAAATTTGTAGTTTTTTTGGGAATGCCATAAGTTGACTTGATTGGCACATGTTGAGTTATTTGCCAATAAATCTCTCTCTCTCTCTCTCTCTCTCTCTCTCTCTCTCTCTCTCTCTCGCGCGCGCATTGGACGTTTAAGGACGTGTGTAAGCCTGTTTCAGCATATATTTCAGTTTTCTTGTATTTATGGAGTCATGAAGTGCTGTAGACAACATAAGCTACATGAAAAAGAAAATGTACACAGGAGATTTAGGAATTTTGTCATCTTTAGGACAAAAAACAGTTATTTTTTTTCATAATATGTCATATGTTTAAGGAATAGGGCTAACTTAGCTTCAAGAGATCTTGTAAAATTTGTAGTTTTTTTGGGAATGCCATAAGTTGACTTGATTGGCACATGTTGAGTTTTGGTAGCTTTCTATGATTCTAAACTGCATGAGTTTTGTAGCTTCTCTATGATTCTGTATCCTAATAGGAAAAGGAATTCTTTTGAAGTCCATTCATAGCTTCTTTAGTTAATAGGACATATGATTATTGAGTTTCCGTAGAGTCTTTCTATGTTGCTCGGACTCGGGTATGGGTGTCGGGTACGGTACATATCTAGGAGTCGGATATTTTTTCTTTTAAAATTTTACGGAAATATGACTAAAAATGTTACAAAATTTGGACACGGGTATATGGGTATGTTTTATAGACAATTTTTTTTTTTAGAATCTTACATACTAATAAATTTTAGATGTTTTTTTAAGGAGAGTAGCATTATATAGGCTTGGTTTTGTGACTTAAAATTCTTGGTTTTATGCCACAAAATCGATTTTATTGCTTTAAAAATTGCGGTTCACTCTTTATCTCCCTGCAACTTCTGCTTCACCCTTGGCGATCTCCCTTTCATGTTTCTGCCATGCCTTCTTAAGATAGTGCATTGCAGCCAGGTAGCAATCCATTCTATAATTCTTCACATTACCTCTCTTGGGAAAATGATTCCAGACTGTTGGTGGGATGCCTAGTTTTCTTCTTCCGTTTTTTTTCCCCTGTTTGAAACTATTTCTATACCTCCAAACAAGATACTCGCAACACTTAACACTCTAAATCTGCAAGTTCACCTATTATTCTTTAATGCCTTAACCTTAAAAATGAAAATGTCCCATAAATACAGTAATCTGGTATTGTATGTCAGTAGCTGGTTTGAAATCCATCATTCTTTCCCAAAGATTCTTAAAAGTTTGAATAATCATCCACCCAATACCAATCATAAGTTCCTGCATACTTATTTTATCCACTTATGGTCCAGGTTAGTGTCTAGAGGGAGGTGAATAGATACTAGTAATAAATGGTGAATTTTAATGCTACTCAAAACAAATGAACAAGTATCAATATGTATGCAGCAGAAAACAATTTATGAGTATTACTTATATATGTAAGTGTGAAATACTTGTTTAGAGAATTGCTTTTTGCAAAAAAAAAATCACCGTTCATCTCTCTTCAAAAAATTGAAAATCTGAAGTGAGTATCCTAGATTGAGGCATCAAGTTAGTCTCCACTTCGTGTGCTGCATTGAAGATTTTGGATGCCTGAAGTTTGCTCCACTTAAATGAACTTGTCATTCAACATAAGCTTGGGATGGATCAGGATGAAGCTCACTTTGCATGCAAAAATGGCTCCTTCTTTTTTAAAAACTTCTAAATATATCTAATAAACGATCATTTGCGTATTTCTATTTTTTTCAACCCAGAAACTCAGATATGTGGTTGATGCAATTAATATCATGCTGTACTTTGGCAATTGTTTCAGTATCACTAGTGGGTTGTATATATTCATGCAGGAGAAAGTTCTTGTAGCTTTGGAAGATGCTGGAGTTTTTACATCTGGTGGCTTAGTTAAAGACAAGGTGATTACTGTACAAAATTCTTGACTGACTATATAGTACATATACTCGATAATCTATGAATAATTGCTTTTTATGTGACTTTTTTGATATGCCTGCTTTATTTTTATTTTTTATTTTTTTACTCCTGTAAATGAGAATTAGTTCGTTTACCAATTTCTTGATAAGAATGTAATAATAAGATGTCATCATTTTGTTATAAAACATATCTACTTTACTCCATCGGTATTCTTGTTGCTATTTTTGTCATCAGGTATGCTTGCCTCTAGCAGAGCATGCCACACTAACAATTTACATTGCTTTGATCATATGTTATGTTCAATTATTCATTTTGGCTAGTCAAAATTGAATATTCTTTCATATGAAGTGTATATAATATTTTTCTTCACTTCCCATGACCTACCTTATCAGAAATCTTTCAATCTATATTTTCACAATTTAAGTTCAAATTAAGCTCAACTGTCAGGAAATTATGGTAAATTTCACTCGAAGATGATCCCCTGAATTTCTGATTAATTGACCTGCAGGTTCTTTTCTGTGGGACAGAGAATGGGCGGACATCTTTCGTAAGACAACTAGAACCAGATTGGCATATAGACACGAATCCTGAAATTGTCACCCAGTTAGCGGTAAATATCAACTTTCTTTGGAATATAATTTTTATCCTTTTCTATTTAATAAATGCATCTTTATTCTGCTTAGTTCTCGAGTATTCGAAAGAGAGAGCCATGAAGTCTCTGTTCGCGTGATAAACTGTCCAGTGCATAATATTTATCATAGTCTTCAGTAACTAATATGAGTATCCAAATACTAAACAAATGCCATGATTTATAAATGCAAACTTATGTTTAAGACTTGCAATAGCATCCTTATTGCACTCACTAATGAATATTTAGTGTTACATTCTGAGATACTGAAACCTGTTAGGGATTACTTAGCATACCTTTTAGCCTTTGTGATTTTTTTCTTTCTTTGATATCTTCATTTTGCAAGCTTTGTTTACATCAATAATCTTTTGAAACCATTATAATTTTCACAGAGATTCATCAAATATCAGCTTCACATCTCTGCTATCAAGCCTGAAGGATCGGCATCCAACGTTTGCACCACTACATCCTTGGAAAATTTCTTTGGACTCGTTTAATGTGCATCTAGTAAGGGAATATAGTTTTTGTTGTCCATTTTGTCTTTCTTCACTATGTTTTGGATTCAATCGCCATAATCCATGGTTTAATCACCTGCAGGTGCTGATTTTTAAGTATGTGTCAATGCTTTGCTGGTTCAAGCGAAGAAGTACATCACCTACATTAATACTAGTGATTATTGAAGTTCATCAGATAGTTTGACATTGTACTTTAAGATAATGTACAATAATCTAGGTAACAATAACAAAAGAACTCATCTTAACTTAGATGGTACCGAGGGTTGAGAAAGCCTGTTCGTCAGTTGTGAAACCATGGATAATCTTTCCCTTTTTTTCATTGGAGATTATATTGTACATTAGCATTTATAATACGTTTGACTCAATTGTTGTCTTATAATTTTTCCTTTCATGGGATATCTTTCTCTGTAAGCATTACGGAAGTACCTCGATTGCCATATTGCTTAGCCCATGTTTGGCTAATGTTTATAACCTGTTTATAATCGCTCAAACTACTTTTTATTCACACATTTCGTGACAACATGTGAGCTGGTTAATTGGAATTTCACATTGAACAAGATTATTTGACAATAATATTGTTGATAGCTAAGAAATTGAAGAAATGAAATGCAGAATTCTTGCTTGATTGATCATCAGAAGATGCATGAATTTATACAAGTGTTTGGTAGCTAAGAAAGTTCTAGAATTGAGCTAATAACAATGACTAACTAATTACACCAGTTGGCTAACAACCTTCAGTTGCATTCTTGAAAATAAGTAAGTGTAGTGCTACACCAGGTAGCTTATTCCAAGTGTGTTCCAACACTCCAAGCCTGTCCCTAAGTAGTTGAAACATTGAGTGTGAAACAGGTTTAGTCAGTAAGTCAGCTGTTTGGTCTGAAGTGGGAATGTAATGTATTTTCAACTGGTTCTCAAGCACTTTATCTCTCACAAAGTGAGCATCCAATTCTATATGTTTTGTGCGATCATGGTATACAGGATTTGAGGCCAAGGCATTTGCACTTAAGCTGTCACACCAGATAACTGGAATTGATTGCCGTGGAATTCTCTACTCTTCAAACAAAGACTGAATCCATGTTATTTCTACAGCACAGTGAGCAAAGGCTCTGTATTCGGCTTCTATGCTCGACCTGGCAACCACATGTTGTTTCTTAGAGCACCATGACACTAAATTGTCTCCAATGTACACATAATATCTAGCTGTTGAACGTCTATCATTTGGGCAAGAGGTCCAGTCAAAATCAGTGAAGGCTGTAATGTGAAGACTATCATCTTTTGTATAGATAGTCCATAATTTAAGGTGCCTTTTAGATACCTAAATACCCTCTTAAGTACCTTCCAATGGGTGTCAGTTGGTGGCTGAAGAAACTGACTTACTTTATTCACAGAATAGGTTAAGTCTGGCCTAGTATGAATCAGATATTGGAGGCCTCCTATGACACTTTTGTATAGGGTAAGATCCTCCATTGTTTGTCCTTTATCCTTGGAGATTAGTTTCCATGCAGCCATAGGTGTTAGGCTAGGTTTCAAATTCTCATAACCAAATCTCCTTAGCAGTTCCATTGCATATCTAGTTTGCTTTAGGTGTATCCCAGCTGCATTTCTCTGAACTTCAATTCCCAAGAACTGGCTTAGTTTCCCCATGTCTTTAAGAGCAAAGGTGAGGTTCAACTTGTCAATGAACTTTTGTAGTTGCTGATCATTGTTGCTTGTTATAAGTATATCATCTACATATATCAAGGCAAATAAAATGTCAGTTTCCTTTGCCAGAAAAAATAGGGAGTTATCTGCCTTAGATTGTCTGAAGTTCCACTTCAACAAGGTGTGTTTCAGCTTATCATGCCAAGCCCTTAGGGCTTGTCTTAAGCCATATAGGGGCTTTTTTTAGCTTGCATACATAACCAGGATGTTTTTCATCAATAAAGCCCCGTGGTTGGTCCATGTAAACTACCTCATTCAAATTGCTATTGAGGAATGTATTATTTATATCTACCTGTCTGATCTGCAACTCTTTAGACACAGCAAATATTAGAATGATCTTCAGGGTTGAAACCTTAACAACAAGGCCAAATGTCTCACTAAAATCAATACCAGGAGTTTGGAGGAATCCCTTAGCAACAAGCCTGGCCTTGTGGAACCAGTATCCATGTTTCATATTTCATAAGTGCATTATATTCTTCTTGCGTAGTACCTTTCCAGCAGCTGCTTGACAATGCTTCATCTGCATTAACTGGCTCAGTTATTGTCATTTCATCAACTGCTGCCTTTGTATAGATTTTTGGCTTGAAGATTCCAGCATTGCTTCTAGTAATCATCTGATGTCCAATGTTCTGAGCCATATTTCTATCTTGTAAATTTGTTTCTCCTGCTGCATTCTGAGTGTCAACCCCAACCTCCTGAACTTCTGATGTTTCATTACCTGCCACTAGTTCCTGATTCAACTTATTACTACGATGTTCCATCACCAGATCTCCTCCAACCTCAGCTCCTATTTCTCCATTCGTGAGGTCTGCTGCAGGAGAATCTTCAGGTTGTATTGTAGAAGCAACAATTGCATTTTGAAGGATGAGGTCAATGAAGGGAAGATAGTTCAATGTAGTATCATAGGTTTGAGTTTGAACTTGTTTATTTAGAAAACCTAACTTGAATGGGAAATCTAGCTCATTAAAAACAACATGTCTAGAGATGTAAATTCTACCAGTTGGGCTTAGACACTTATAACCTTTGTGAGAGTCACCATTGCTAAGGTAAACACGCTTTTGGGAGTGAAAGTTGAACTTGTGTTTCTGATAGGGTCTAAGGCATGGGAAACAAGCACATCCAAATGTTCTAAGCTGCTTATAATCAAGAGTTTTATTGAATAGAGTTTGGTAGGGTGAACTATGGTGCAGAACAGATGTAGGCAGCCTATTAATTAAGTAGGTAGCAGCTTTAAAAGACTCCCACCAATAATAGAAAGGCATTTGAGCCTGAGCTAGAGGGCACAACCCGATTTCAGTGATGTGTCTATGCTTGCGTTTTGCTTTGCCATTTTTGTACAGAAGTGTCTATGCTTGCGTTCTACTTTGATCTTCCTATCTAACTTGCTTTCTATCAGATTTTTGAACTGGATAAAGATGGTTAGAGCTTCAGACTTGTGTTTCATTGGGTAGATCCATGTAACCTATTATGGTCATCAACAAAGATTATGTAGTATCTATACCCTGTGGTAGAATTTAAGGGGGCTGGACCCCAAACATCAGTGTAAACCAGTTCCAAAGGATTTGAGGCATGTGAAAGTGAAGTGTTAAATGGAAGGGCATGTGATTTACCAGACTTGCAGGATTCACAAAAGGTAGAAATTTCATTAGCTTTAACAACTTTATTACAAGATTTTAGAACTTGACTCATAACATAGTTCGAAGCGTGGCGTAATCTTTTATGCCAAAGATCAAATTCAGACTCTGAAACTTGTTTAATTGAAGGCAACTAATCATCACCAGAATTAGCTATGAAGCAGTGATACTTATTTTAGTGGTCTAACTCGAAAAATGTGCTTTATGATTTGAAGTTGGGCAACTGCAGCTGGTACAATCCATCCTTAAGTACTCCTTGCAGCAGGATCCCCTTCGTTTGGAGATCCTTGACAACACAACAATTAGAATAGAACTCTATAAATACACCATTATCATAACACAGTTGCGAAACATTAAGTAAGTTTCTTTTGATTGAGGGAACATGCAATAATTTGTTTAGATCAAGTGGCTTATTACTCATTGTACAGATCTTTCCATTTCTAACATGAGCAATATATAATTTATCTCCATTACCAATAAGTAATTTTTCATTCCCTTCATATCTTTGCACAGAATTCATGTTACCTTTGTCTAATGTCATATGGTTACTCGCACCAGAATCAACAAACCATGCTGGATCATCAAGGATTCTAGGCGTTGCTACATAGGCTGATGGTGCTGAATTGAAATTCTGTTGCCCAGAGTTAGTTGGTCTACTCCCCATATACCTCTCATCATACATGTTGTAACACCAACTTGCTGAATGATTGCTTTGAGCACAAATTTGGCATGGCCCTTTGGTTTCATTTTGTCTGCTGGTTATAATTCTGCCTCTACCTCTTGTTCTACTTCTGTAGTTAGGTGATCTCCCACTTCTAATTTCTCTAAAGCCTCTACCAGATCTTGGACCAGCTCGATGTGCTAATTGGACACTTGATTAATTGACATTGAGTGATGTAAAACTATTCTTAACCTGATTCAGGTGCTCAAGTCGACTCTCAAAGTTCATTAGCACTGAGGATAGCTCATACCATGTTATAGTCTCCCTGCTATTTATCTGTACCACAATGGGTGTGTACTCTTCATCTAGACCTGATAGGACCTGTGTAATCAGATCATTTTGATCAATAATTTTCCCAGCTATCTCCAAATTGTCTACCAATTGTTTGATGGTGGTTAAATATTGATCCATTGTTATGGATCCTTTTCTGGTTATCTGCAATTCACTGGTAAGAAACATCACACATGATTTGTTTAGTATACTAAAACTTTCCTCAACTGCTATCTAGAGTTTGTTCGAGTTTGTACAGCCCATAACTTTCATAGCTATCTCTAGAGTCATGGAATAATACAGCCAGCCCATAAGGAGATGATAAGCTGAAGTCCATCTAATAAACTCAGGATTTTGAGTCATCTCAAATGCTTCTCCCTGGCCTACGGTTGTTTGGGTGGTTAAGAACTCTGGTGGACACTCTTTTGTCACCAGAAGGTTATGCCCTTTGATTATGGGCATTACCATGTTCTTCCATAGTAGGAAATTGTTCCTATCGAGCTTGACTGCAGGTATTTGTGTAATATTCATCCCAAATGACAAATTTTGGCTAGCAGCTGCTTGAGTTGTTGTTGCAGTGTTGAATTCAGACTGATTGCCGAATGTGGTGTTGGCCATTATTGGCTCTGATACCAAGTTAAGAAACTGAAGAAATGAAGTGCAGAATTCTTGCTTGATTGATCATCAGAAGATACACGAATTTATACAAGTGTTTGGTAGCTAAGAAAGTTATAGAATTGAGCTAATAACAATGACTAACTAATTACACCAGCTGGCTAATAACCTTCAGTTGCATTCCTGAAAATAAGGAAGTGTAGTGCTACACTAGGTAGCTGATTCCATTCGTTTCTGTTATATGTTGAATTCCAACATTGATGCAGATTATTCCTCTACCTAATATAGGATAATAAGTATTCTAGAGAACTAGAACACGATTGTTTGACTATAACGTTAGTATTGATTATTCTACCTAGAACCAGATATTAAGTATTCTATAGAATTTAGAGAAAACCATCTATTGACGCTGTTAATGTTAAAAACTATCTCGTCTCTGGTGTCCATTGGTAAGGGAAGGCAGCCATTGATTCCATGTATTAATTTTGACCGTGAACGTCATACATATTGAAGAATAAATAGCTTTGAAAAGTAAGAGTATTAAAAATTGATTGCAAACGTGATACAATCATTGTTTGAGTATCGTATACACCGTACTTAATGCTTTTATACATCAGGATCTAATGAAAAGAAAAAACAATTAAGAATTTAAGATATCCATTTTTCTCCGGCTTGATCCCAAATAATATTTAGACTTTGATTGGATCAATGAACAAAGCAATGATGTGAGGTTTTAGAACTTTTTGTGGTTGTGTATATCCATCTTCATTGCCTTTGTAAGTGACGTCTATAATGCGCTCAAGATTGAGAATTCTCATTGAAATTTCTCTAGAAGAGGAAGTTGGTCGGAGACACTCTTCGTTGATATCCTTCCATGCATTTGTAGCCATTTCAAAAAACTTTTCGATAGCTACCTCTTTAGTCACACCATTCTCCTTTATGTATGATTCGATACCAGTAGCAATTTGGCCCCTTTCTTTCTCAACCTTCAATAAGAAAATATTCAGAGAAAACACTTAGTAAGGGAAATAAAGTTGCTTCTTTATAGAATTGAAGTTTCTTAGTAACAAATGTAGTGCATTTCATACCTCATAGGTAGCAATGTCATCAATGAGTCGACATATTATGAGGCTGGCCATAAGAATTTTAGGTTTATTGTTTAGCCATTCAAATTCTTCCTTGGTCACAGATTTGATCCCCAACAATGATGTAGTCGTATGATAAACGTAAGTGCATGTTATTAAGGCATTGCTCATGTACTCAGAAAATGGTGGCAAGTATCCTTCAATGAACCACTTCGCTTCCACATAGTACGTTCTCACAAGTTCTTTCAACTACAAAATTTAGTAGAAATTCTATAAGTTAAACACAACAAATAAAGTTTTAAAATAATAAGAAGCAAATAAAGAGGAAAATAATAGATATAGAGGAGTGCATACTGCTTCTTTTGCATAATGAACTGCATAAGATCTTCCATCTTTGGATAATTCTTCCTCAAATTGCTCATAAAGATTTAGAAGAGCACTATAGAACGGTTTAATATATTTTGGTAGCCGACCAATTTCACTAATATCCCACCCGTAAAATCAATAAATTTTCACGATTACAATCTTGAATAAACAATTGATTATTTAAGAAACACTTTTGTATTGGATAAAATCAAAAGAAAGAAACATGTACCTCATTATGGCCTCCGTAAAAATCTCAAGTTCTTCAACTGTACCATATGCGTCATATGTGTCATCTATTATTGACGTCATTGCAATGGTTTTGGTTAGCATGATTCGAGCAATTGAATATTGAGGTTCATGATACACTCCCATAGCCCAAAAAAAACATTCTACGACTCGATCTCTAGCATAAGGAAGCTTAGAAACAAGGTCCAACTCCTTCCACCACCTGCAATATATATTTAGAAACAAATTTTATCAATTAGTGCACATGCACAAACACAGAGCTATCGATGCAATTTTAAGAACATTACCTTGAGACTTCATAGAGCTCCTGTTTATGCAACATTTGTAGTGAATTATAGTCTAATTTGGCAAACCTCAACAGCAATTCGTTCTTGGACTCATCTTCTTCGTAGATGGAGATAAAATTATGTGCCTCAATTCTTGGGTTCCCAAAATGGAGGCATTGCACGAGGGCATGAGCTACTTGTTTCTCAAGGGTAGAGCTTAGATGTGGCGCCATAGATTTGAGGTTGTCTGTTGTGAAAGCAATGGCATCTTCTAGTATATCTTCTCCCTGCACTCTTAAGTATGCTGCTTCATATAAGCTTAGCAAGCCTCTTGCATCCTGCTTAATAGTCTCTTTGAAACTTCCGTTCTCCTCTGTGAATTTCTTAAAGATACCACAAGATATACGGTAGCCATGCTGCCTAAATAAACGAAAATGAAGTGCAACAGTGTACAAGTCATAAGCTTCATCTTCATAATTTGAGTTGAGATTAAAGAAACGTTCTAGTAGTTCTTCAATTTCATCTTCAAAGTGATATGATACGCCCAAGCGCTCAAGTATGTCAATGAAATTCATCATCTGCACCATGGTATTCTCAGGAGCTGTTAACGTGCTTCTCACTTCATTCTTTAACCGTTCAATCTCCCGGACATATTTTTGTGCTAACTGTACGATTTCACAAGAGCAACATATTATGAGTGCCGTAGCATGAAATTAAATTTTTAAACATAACAATCTTTTTCAAACAGGGAATACTGAAAATTGATACTAATCTAGGAAATTTTGAGTTCACGTCCCGATTAATAAATGGCTTCAATGGATCTTTTTGATGAAATGAAAGGGTTTGCATATATCGACGACTACGAGTGCAACAAGAAAAAATGTACCTCAGTATCAAAAGCAAATTTGGTAAATTGTTCACCCCATAAGCTAGGAGAGAAGTTTGCAACTGGACGAACGATATCCTTTTCACAGTCGATAGCATTTTCGACAGGTGCTAGTGCCATACTGATTCCAGCCATTCTAGTAATAGAAGAAGAAGTTATTATGGTACGTAGCAAAAAGATGTATGTTGAAACTATAAAATCTTGCTGGTGAAGAACACTAAAGAGCTACTTCTATTTATACTCGTAGTTTGAAATGAATGGGGGCAGCGTGGGCGACTATAATACTTTTATTCTATAGCCATTCTTCTTGACTACTGTTACATATAGATTATGGACTGCCGTCTCAATATTTCTCCACTTTTTTTTATCATCTCTTACCCCAGTTTCAGGTAATCGTTTTAATATTTTAGTCAAAACGGGTAGTAATATATAATTTACATAATAATACAAGGAAAATCAAGGACCGGTGTTCATTGTTGACTGTGAATATATACTAAGAGGAAAAAGAAGATGTTTTCCATACGCAATAAATTTAAGGAACCTGCGGAGGAAACTTAAATTAGTAACAAATATAACTCATTTGAATAGCTCCAATACACTAAATTGACACGGTGTAATGTGTTAAAACTTGTGCCATTAATTGTTTAAACTTGATATACATGTAACAAGATTGTTTCACCTGATAACGATAGTGAGAATAAATTTTTAATTAGAGGAAACATAATTTCCTACGACGTTTTAATGTCTTAAATGTCTAGGAGAGCATTCAAATATAAAACGGAATAAGAAGTAAAACACAAACAACATATACTTCAAGCCTTCAATAAAGAAAAAATTACATTAACAACATAATATATTACAAAATACAGATTTTCAGAATTTTTTTGTTCAATCTTGTCAGCTTCCAAACTTCACATATGCTTAATTTCTTTGCCAGAAGTCCACACTATACCTAACTCGGTTAGATTGAAATGACAAACGATGAAAATGCTAGAGGCTTGTATTTGGTGGAGATTAGTTAAATAGCACTAGCATGCTGGGACATCTTAGATGTAGTTTGTTTTCAAATATGTAATTGAGTCATAGTCGAGAGTACAAGCACCTAATATGTACCGTTTTAGAAAAACTCGTCCGTCGTATATGTCGTCTCTCTTTTTCTCCAATGAAATTCTTGATGCCGTGCAAGTAATGCAATGTAATTTCAAAAAGGTAAAGAAGCAAATGCATTGGAGTGGGCTTTGTTTATTTTGTGAATATGGGGACGCAAGCAAAGACTTCTAAACTGAAATTCACCATGGAAGGTTAGATATTAGTAGAAATGATCTCCTACTCATGGTGGATATGATAAAACATGTCATCGTTGCAAAGTTGAAAATAGTTGTGGATCCTATAAAATTAGCAGATAAAATTAATCTTCAACCAATTGATTTTTTTTAAGACAACAAATTTTTTTATTACTTGACAACTAAAATTTACAAACTTTAAAATATAAATATTACTTGACAATATATAAATATAAAATTATTTTATTTCACCGAATAATCAAATTTAATGGAATAAAACATCATAAAAAATAATTTATCAAAATTTCAAACCAAACTAAACGTGTTTTCTAATTTTCTATTTTAAAAAATCGTTTTTTAGAATGACAAACCAAACATGTTTTTTACAATCTTGAAACAAATCATCAAAACAACAAATTAAAAATGAACTCAAAATTGAAAATTTGAAACACAAATCAAACGGATCCTTATTAATTTATGATTATTTTAGATTATTTTCTTTTATTAAGGTTTTGTTTATGGTAGTCTCTTGATGCAGAAGGGTCCGAGTCTAATACTGAGTTGTCAGATAACACGTTAATGACTTTAAGGTATCACGAGTTAGCAGATCGGCGCAAGGATGACAAGTGATCTCGTAACTTTGGTAATTGAGTTGTATTTCGGTAATTTGGCCATAATTTGGCTACGGTTATCAGAATCAAGATTATGGCCACAATTCGGAAAGCTTGTTTCGGCGCACACATTGTGGCCACCCAGCTTTGCTCGGTGCGTGCCGTTTTCAACCTCAAATTTCGCTATTTTTTAATTCGAATTGTTATTTTTAGTTAAATTTTGCTATTTTTTGGTAATATTTCGATTGTATATTACGAGAAGATTTTTAACCCGATTTGAGCTAAATTTTTCGCAGACTACTTATTTTATTCCATATTTTTGTTTAGCATGATTTTTAAAATTTTGTCATTTTTAGTAAAATTCGATTTTTTGCTATAAAGTCCGGCTTGCGAAGTTATTTTCATTATTGCGTGATATAATAAAATTCTCTAAATTTTAAAGACGCTTTCTCTGTATTTTCGATGTTAATCTTGTGTTATTCCCTGTGAATTTACTGGTAGAATTAGTCTGCAAAATAATCACTTTTCTACCCGGCGTCATTTCTTAATTAGTTTAATAGATTACAATTTTTATTATGGTATTTTGAAATTATAGAAATAAAGAAATTTGAAATGTTTAATTAGATAAAAAATACGGTATTTCAAAATTATGTGTCCAATTTTTTGGCATCCTGTATAATATGAGTTTTTTAAGCTTAATTTTCTGGTATTCATGTGTCATTCAATGATAAGTGTTGTAAATGGTAAGTTATTGGTGAATGACAATTGTACCCGTGCAGCCCTAGAAATTATTATC
Source organism: Fraxinus americana (assembly GCA_035079005.1). Lineage (NCBI taxonomy): Eukaryota > Viridiplantae > Streptophyta > Magnoliopsida > Lamiales > Oleaceae > Fraxinus > Fraxinus americana. The sequence continues at coordinate 52,545,307 of CM068706.1, read as the reverse complement.
ATATATATCACTAATCATTTCCTATAGATATATAGTTTTTGTTCTCATTATAATACACAAAAATCTATTAATTTTTATTCTCTCTTCTCATTTTCTCTATTTTCACGACACGGGCGAAGCTTGCCCGATGAACTAGGGGGGTCCCAGAGGTAAAGGGATGGGGGCCCACGGGGGTTCGGGGGCAACGCCCTCGAAATTTTTTTTTGAAACATTATGTGTTAAAATGAAGAAAGTTGGTACTTTGTAATAGAGAAAGAAAACGGAATATAAATTAATGTACGAAGATTTAACAAAAAAATCAAGAAACGTATAAAAGAAAGTACTAATCTTTAATTTAGCAAAATCATACATTATTACAAGTGTTCATTTTCAGTTCTCATACTTTGAGAAATTAATGCCAATGTCAAAAGCTTGTATAATAACGGGTATACTTCATTTTTTTTGTGACAAACAACTTTGAACAAGTTCACAAAGCATTGTAATCCTATAAATTCTAGATTAGTTAGGAGATAACTTAAAAAATAAATAAAAATTGAGCCCAAAAAACAAAAAAAAAAAAAATTATTGTCAAAAAATGGGGGGAGGGGGGGGGGGTCCAGGTCCCCCCAGGACCCCCCCACCTCCGTCCCTGTCACGACATAATTCAATACATGTGTTTTTAACTTTCAAACACTTGGAACATATATTAAATATTGGAAAATGCTATTTGCTTCACAGGTTGACTAGTGACCGACCGCCATATTAGACTTACTTTTCAACTTAAATATTTCACCAAATAATCATGTTTGGTGTACGTACATTGGCAATATATCACGTGACATAATGTCATTGAACAATTTGAAAAATTGTCGATTTTTTCAACCAACAATTTTTTGATACATTAACCTTGTCAATTAATATTGTCATCCAATATTATACAAATAGCATAATTGTTTACCAAAATAGAATAAAAATAAGAAGATTGGCAAAAACTTGCATGTTTTTTCCTTGCACGGAATTCAAGAAAATGTTAAAATCACGAGAGAATAGTCTAGTATGCCAATTATCTGGATATCACTTTAAAATTAGCTCATTTACAGATAAGTTAGGATACCTGGATATAAAAAAAAAAAAAAAAAAAAACATGCATGGAGAGGAAGGTTCATTTACAGATAAGTAAAAACAATAAAAAATTTCTACTCATTCTTGGGACGATAATTAAACTCCGTCAGTTTGTAATTGGTGAACAATTTTCAAATAGCATTGGCTTGCTCAGATCCGATGTTTCAACGTTGTATTCTTTTTTGGCCTATTTTCACCTATATAAAAATAAATATCCATTTTGTCTTTTCAACTGGGTCTAGATTTATTTATCAGGTTTTCTTTTCCTTTCTTATAATTGTTCGTTAAATACACAAATCTCTCACGATATTTATGACATATACAAAGATACCTCATTTATTTTAAGAATTATAGAATTTTTCTCATTTTCTCTTATCAAATATTTATCGACTAGCTAGCTAGAGAACTGGCCTTAATATTATCGTAACTAGTTACTCATCACTTGGAAATCCTTCCATTTATTCCTAGCAAAGTATATCCAAACCTATTGAAATTCACTTTATTGTCTTACTAGACTAATAAATATTTTATCAATATTTTTAAGGGTCGTCAAATATTGCTCGTCATAGAAGTTTATGACAGCTCAATGTATATTTTGTATTTCTTAGGAAATAGTGTTGCAACATCTTAACATAAGTTATCTTATTATAACTTGTTGAATATCATATTTATTTATTTTTCAATTATTTTGAATATTTTTATAAGCAATGAACAAATATTGAGCTAATTTTATTTAAACATGTGTTAAAATAGTATGCCAATATTTTTTAACTTTGGAAAAGTATTTAGTTTGTGCATAGTATTGTTTTGTTTTGTACATACGTTGATAGTAATTATATTGTTTTGGAACAAAATTTTTAAAACATCCGAGTAGCAAAAGTGAAGATATTATTAATATGGAAATGTTGTCAAACTCCGATGAATAAAATAAGCAATTAATAAGGAGTACAACAAACATATATATAAAAAAATAAACTTTATATCATGAACGATGTAATTGAAAGGTAACAACAAATATATAAAAAAAAAATCATGAACGATTACATCAATTTGTCACCAACTTCACCGAATTAGCATTAGACCTCAACAGGATCAATAAACAAAGAAACGATGTGAGGTTTTAGAACTTTTTGTGGTTGTGTATATCCATCTTCGTTGCCTTTATAAGTGACGTCTATGATGCGTTCGAGATTGAGAATTCGCGACGAAATTTCTCTAGGAGAGGAAGTTGGTTTCAGGCACTCTTCATTAATATCCTTCCAAGCATTTGTAGCCATTTCAAAAAACTTATCGACCGCCACTTCTTTACTCACACCATTCTCCGTCATGTATGATTCGATGCCAGTGGCAATTTGGCCCCTTTCCTTCTCAACCTTCAATAAGACAAAATTTGGAGAAAAACAGTTAGATAAGTGAACTAAAGTTGCTTATTCGTAGAATTGATTCAATTCATTTCATACCTCATATGTAGCAATGTCATCAATGAGTCGACATATTATGAGACTTGCAACAAGCATTTTAGGTTTACTGCTCAGCCATTGAAATTCTTCCTCGGTGACAGATTTGACCCCCAACAAGGATGTAGTTGTATGATAAACGTAAGTGCATGTAATTAAGGCATTGCTCATGTACTCGGAAAATGGTGGCAAGTATCCTTCGATAAACCACTTGGCTTCCACGTAGTATGTCCTCACAAGCTCTTTCAACTGCATACAATCAGTAGAAATTTGAGTAACTTGAGGAGGGGAAATTGAGTATAAAAATAACCAAAAGAAGAAACATAGGGACTTAATACCAACAGCGGAACAATCGTGATTGTAGTACTTACAGCTTCTTTTGCATAATGAACTGCGTAAGATCTTCCTTCTTTTGATAGTTCTTCATCAAATTGCTCATAAAGACTTAGAAGAGCACTATAGAATGGTTTGATGTACTCAGGTAGCCGATCAACTTCACTGATATCCCATCTGGGAAAAAAAAAGACAATATCATGATTACGATCACGAGTAAACACATGATTAATTTTGAAAACTTGTTTTAATATTGTGGATACATTTAAAAGAAAGAAATATGCACCTCATAATGGCTTCAGTAAAAATTTCAAGTTCCTCAACTGTACCGTAGGCATCATATGTATCATCTATTATTGACGTCATTGCAATGGTTTTGGTGAGCATGATTCGAGCAATTGAATATTGAGGTTCATGATAAACTCCCATGGCCCAAAAAAAACATTCTACCACTCTGTCTCTAGCATAAGGAAGCTTAGAAACAAGGTCCAAATCCTTCCACCACCTGCAATTATAGGTATGAATGTTATTAACTAATGCGCGCGCACAAACATGCTTTCAGCTGTTTTATGCACTTGCCAAAAATATTACCTTGAAACTTCTTGGAGTTCCTTTTTATGCAACATTTGCAATGAATTATAGTCTAATTTGGCAAACGTCAGCAGCATATCATTCTTGGACTCATCTTCTTGGTAGATGGAGATGAAGTTACGTGCCTCAATTCTTGGGTTCCCAAAATGGATGCATTGCACAAGGGCATGAGCTACCTGTTTCCCGAGGGTAGAGTTTAGATTTGGTGCCATGGTGTTCAGGTTATCTGTTGTAAAAGCAAGGGCTTCTTCTAGTATGTCTTCTCCATGCACCCTTAAATATGCAGCTTCATACAAGCTTAGCAACCCTTTCGCATCACTCTTAATCGTCTCTTTGAATTTTCCAGTCTCATCCATGAATTTCTTAAAAATATCACATGATATACGGTATCCATGTTGTCTGAATAAACGAAAATGAAGTGCAACAGTGTACAAGTCGTAGGTTTCATTTGCATAATTTGAGTTGAGATTAAAGAAGCATTCTAACAGTTCTTCAATCTCGTTTTCAAAATGATATGAAACACCCAAGCGCTCAAGTGTGTCGATCATACTCATAGTCTCCGCCATGTCTTTTCCGGGAGCTATCAGCAAGCTTCTCACTTCATTCTTAAACCTTTCAATCTCCGTGGCATATTTTTCTGCAAGCTGTATGATTCCACAAGAGCAACATATTGTAAGCCAAGCTAGTTTTCACTTCTTAATTTACGTATTAATAGTGTATTAATGGTACTATATCACTGGAAGAAAGGGAATATTGCCAGGCAGTACTTTCAAAAGTAAATTTACTAAGAAATGGTAATCCTATATTACATCTCAGAACATAAATATTTAAACACGGGATAAATTCTAAATATTTAAACACGGGATAAATTCTTCAAAAAGCACATCCCTCTTTAGACAGCTATGACCCTACCGAGGCTTGTCATCGGGTCACCGGGAAAATTTTTCTAAAATTTGTTTTCCAAAATTAATGTAGACTTTTCATTATTAATTATGGAGCAGAGTTAGAAAAACAAGAAAAGTTTTAAGAGATTGCATACATAAACTTAATATTGCAGGGTCAAAAAACTAGAAATAAGGGGATCGATACCTCAGTATCAAAAGAAAAATTGATAAACTTTTCGCCCCATAAGCTAGGAGAGAAGTTTGCGACCGGGCGAACAATCTCCTTTACAATGTTGGTAGCATTTTCAACAAGAGCTGTGGCCATTCTGATTCTCTTCTGGACAATAGAACAAGAAGAAGTAGAAAAAAGAAAATATTTTGGTATCAGCACAAAAACAATTTTTGTTGGAAGTATAGACGAATATAGCTCCAGTTGATGCTGCTGATGAGATACAGAAGAAATACCTGTATTTATAGCAGAGATGGCCCGCCCACCAGACCCTGCGTGCGGGGCAATTGTCCTTTTCGGCAGGCGGTCATTTTTGACTATTCTGTCGCCTCAATATTATATATATATTTTTCTGTTTTACTGGTTTATCCTACTACAAAAATATCTATCATGAGTCAAGGACAGCATGTACAATCGGTCACCTGATAAATAATAAATAATTACCAGTGAATAAAGTCATGCATTTTATTCTTAAAAATTATACTGTGAATTACATATTAGCCCTTGATTCCAACTAGAAATCAACAATCTTATCTATAGACTGTGAACAAACATTCCGCAGAATTACAATCTTTTATTTGAATCACAACTATTCAAATTTTTAATGTCGTAATTAAATTTGGATGAAAAGTCATCATTAAAACGGGTATAAGCATGCATGTCCTGATCTGCACATAGGGCAGCCACCCAAGACATGCAGAATTGCATGCATGCCGTGGCCTGCTCGTCCAAATGCATTGGGCGGCTGCGGGAAGTCCTTGGGGGTCTCGGTTGGCCATCCTATGTCTTCCGTCACTTAGAACCTTCCCTGTAATGGTTCGTTATACTGGGAAAATAGAAAGAGAGAAGTCCAATAAGAGTGTATACTAACATGATGAATGTAATGGTTGACTGACTACCACATTAGACTAAATTAACTTCTAGGAATTTAATTGAAAAGTAAAAACGAGAGAATCAACATGTATTTTCCTTGCATGAGTTCAAGGAAATATATTTGAAATCATGAAAGAAAAGTCGTATCAGAACACATTTTAGCCATCACCTTTGACAATTATTCTGTAATTTTATTGTGTTTCCTTTTATAATCTTTTTTTTTTATATGTTTAATCATATTATTTCACTTTTTTTTTTTTTTAATGTTTAAAAATGTTTCAATAACATCATAGAACTTTAAAACAAATGCCAGACTTAATCTAGGGGCATAATTAAAGTAATTTAAAGTTCAATAATGTAAATGTAACAAATTAAAAGTTTATCAAGGTGATTAGCCTGAAGTTGATTGATTGGTAAAATTAACCCCAAAGAGTTTATTTCCTTTAAATTAAGAATAAAGCTATGTGTACACAATTTTTTACACAATGTTTTACACTTTCCTCACATGGAGGGGGGCCCATACATAATAAAATAATCGTGGGCCACCCTCCATGTGAGGGAGTTGTAAAATATTGTGTAAAAAAGTGTGTGTACACATAGCACCACTCTTAAATTAAATATGGTCAAATTTGAAGCCGGCTTTTCTGATACTCTGCTAAGAAGAGAATAACTGTGCAGAGCCTTCACTAAAACAATAAAATAAAATACTTTTTTTGGTAACAGTAAAATAATATAAAATATTGCAAATAGTGGACTGGTCTAAAGTGATTTAAAGATAATTTGGACCATTGAAATTTGTTCTCGCCGAACTTTTATCCAAATATTAATCGTGTCGTTAAGCTTCATTTGTTATAATTGAGTTATTAAATTCAACTTCGTTACAATCATGTCACTTCATATAAAAATGATTTAAAATATTGTCTTTTCGTTTGATAATGAGACCATTGGAAAAAAAAAAAAAAACATACAAATTGGTTAACTAGTATAATTTTTCCTTAAATTTTTTAGGATAAACCTTTTGAGTACAGAAGAATTTTCACGGGGTTTTGAATTTGTCTCACATGGGAATGGGCCCCATGTGAATAAAAAATTGGCAAAACTCTTGCCTGTGTGGGGTATGTAAGTATAAGAATTTTAAATTCCTGTACTTGTAGCATCACCCAATTTTTTATTATGTTGATTCGATACAACGGATACAATTTGGATGATGCTCCATCCCCACGTGAATAAAAAATTGGCAAAACTCCTGCCTGTGTGTGGTATGTAAGTACAAGAATTTTAAATTCATGTACTTGTAGCATCGGCCAACTTTTTATTATGTTGATTCAATGCAGCAGAGTCAATTTGGATGATGCTCGAGTTGTCCCGTCCAACATGGTCATACTTGTAACAACTAGATAGCGTGTCATGTCTCGCTATCTAGCCGACGGCTCATACTGGACAACACATGCGTCAACTTTGGGGCCAGACCACAGTGCAGCCTATCCAATATGGCCATTCATTTTCATAATATAAGGAAATCATATAGTTATTGGTTTATTATTAACTTGTTAAGGCCTTGTATGGGAGGGATTAAAATCGGATTAAAATTGAAAATATAGCCGTTATTGTTGACTTTTATTAGACGGGTGGGACCCAATAACGGCCATATTTTCAATTTTAATTGGATTTTAATCACTCCCGAACGGGGCCTAAATATAAAAATATTATAGAAACACCGTCCCTTCCCAATTATTGATTTACTCAACTAATTATTTTATTTATAAATTTATTCATTATTCCAAGTTTTCTCTAGAAAAGAATTAAATATAAATTTAATACGTGTGGAACACTGATGATAACACTTGGTATGAATTTGACGATTATTAATTTTATGCAAGAGAGACTTCTGTTCACAAAAAAATACTCGAGTATGTGTGTTTACTTGCCTGCATCGAGAGTTTGAATGGAGAAAAGAAGAGACAACAGATGTGACTACTAGAAGTATGGTTCGCGGTGAGTTTAGGTCAAAGAAAGGAAAACAAAATGAAAGTTCTTAAAAAGTTTTCCAATCCTACAAAAAAATGAAGACAAAGTAGTGGTCAGTCGGGACTAATACTAATGCATTCCAATTAGACTTTTCTTTTGTGATTTGGAAAGTCCAAATATAAATGTTTGAGCCACATTATTTGTTAAGAATGCATTTTGAAATATTAAATTGATGAAAAATGTGTGATTAAAAAATAAGGAAAAATTTTGGGTTTACGTGTAATATTATTTTATTGAAAAATGTGTAGTTGGAAAAAAAAAAAAAAAAGAGAAAAATATATTTTAAAAATAATGAGAATTAAACAAGGGCTTAATATTTTATAAGTGCGCAGCATGATAGTAGAAGAATTTTAAAAGTAAAGATTTTGATAGGAATGAATAAGGAAAATTTGCAGCAGCGGTCCCTAATATTTTCAAATTTTAAAAACTTTATCCTAAGTGTGTCAAAGAAGGTTCCTAACCTTTCGAAAATATTCAACAGAGGTCCAAATAGATGGAAACCATCAATTTAACTGTTAGTTGACCACAGAAGTTGGTTTTGACCAAATTTAAAATGAGTAAAATTGTAACTTTGTTATTTATCCCTTAAAGTAATTAAAACAAAAATAAAAGAAAAAACCGTTTATTATTTGATGAAGTGCATAAGGAGTTAGAATTTATGATGAAGTGGGATCGCAAGGCAAAATAATGATTTCATGATAACTTTGGGATTGTCCGTTTTTGGCGAATTAATAGTCTAATTTGAGTGGAAACGGGCCAAGGATCACAACTCATCGCCTTCGGTCATGACGTACGTTGGATTTCGGACAGATTCCATCATTTAGGCTCTCGATTACGCGTTTTTGCCGTTTATGATAATTTTTATTTTGGTAATATCTCATTCAATAAAATTCGGATTTTGATTCCGTTTGTTGGAGGACAATCCTGAATATTAGGAGTTTCTATTTAAGTTAGAATATCGAATTTTTCTATTTATGGAAAAATATCGTTTTTTTTATTTTTATTATTTATTTTCCGAAATTTGTTAGGGTTTTGCTATTTAAACCATTGTAAGCCCTTCGAGTCAGACATTATTGAATTGAATAAAAACTTTCGTGAGTTTATCTCATATTTGTGAGGTTGTTCATCTTTCCTATAATCTTCCACTACGTCAGTTGGTATCAGAGACGAAGTCGTTCCTTCACCATGTCGCCAAGGAGACGTCTAGAAGCTCGTGAGGTCCCAGTAGAAGAGGTACATAGACGTGATGAAATCACACAGCTGCGTCAACAAGTGGAGTTGCTGACACAGCAATTTGCAGCATTCATGCCGCAACATCATGCGCCCGTGGCCCCGCCGGTTGAGGATTCTGATGATGAGAATCCGTTTGCACAACCTGAGCATCCAATAGATCTGCCAGTTCGACGGAAGGGGGGTGGCCAAGATGAGAACAGGCGTTGGGAATCAGGATTCAAGGTTGATATTCCTGAGTTCCATGGTGGATTAAGTCCAGAAGAGTTCTTGTATGGGTGACTGCAGTGGAGGAGATCTTGGAATTTAAGGAGGTTCCTGCTGATAAATGTGTGCCTTTCGTTGCGACGAGGTTTCGTGGACGAGCAGCAGCGTGGTGGCAACAGACTAAAGTGACGCGATCCAGGTTAGGGAAGTCCAAGTTTATATCGTGGGATAAATTGAAGAAGCATATGAAGAAGCAGTTTCTGCCCTACAACTATGTTCGGACCATATACCAGCAACCGCAGAATCTAGGGGTGTCCAAAAGTCCCGAACCGAACCGGACCGAACCGAACCCGAACCGAACCGAACCGAACCGAATCGAGCGGTTCTTCATAAATTAAATACCCGAACGGGTACCCGAATCGAGAACCGATGAGTTTGGGTCGGGTCTTGGGTCTAGACCAAGAACCGAATAAGAACCAAAACTAAATAAATTTTTTATTTTTTATATTGAATTAATTAAATTATTTTATTTTTTTAAATACAAATTAGCAAATTAATTAAATAAATTAGATTATTTCATAATTTTAATTTTAAATCTCAAATCATTTTTAAAATCCATTAGCTCATTTTAATTTGAAGCAAGTGAATATACTTTATATAGTTTTGCTATAATATTAATATCTACTTTTTGGTATTTGTATACATTGAATTAATTTTATTGGACGGCTAGTTATGTATATATTTTTGAATTGGGCTACGTTAATTTGTAAAAGTTACGAATGAAATGTCATTAGTTGTATTTATATAGTGTTGCTGAAAATATTTAAAAATTTAATTATGATGCGGAACCGAACGGAACCGAACCGACCCGAACCGAACCGAACGGAACCGAACCCGAATGGTTCCATAATTATATTTGGACCCGACGGGTCCATTTATTAAATACCCGAAAGTTTTGGGTCGGTTCGGGTTTCTTCAGAACCGAACCGAATCGACCCACGGACAGCCCTAGCAGAATCTGCTTCAAGGCGTCAAAACGGTTAGTGACTATACAACGGAATTTTATATGTTGATTACGAGGAATGAGGTGATGGAGACAGATGAGCAGTTGGTGACACGATATGTTGGTGGTCTTCGTCCCCAAATACAAGACACTCTGAATAAGTTTGATCCTGTGACAGTTTCTGAGGCATATCAGAGGGAATTACAGATAGAGAAACAGCAGGCCAGGAGAAATACAGTTCCTTTTCTCGCAGCAGCCTCTTCCAATAATTTACAGCAGCAGATGACACGTCCTGGTAATCCTACTCAACCTGGCCCTCCTAGACCTAACCCTGTTCAACAGCCAGCGCGTCCTGGAGGTGGTATTCGTTGTTTTACATGTGGTGGTACAGGTCATAGACAATCTGAATGTCCCAAGAATCCGCGCAGAGGACTCTTTGTTGATGAAAGGTATGACGATTATGAAGGTCCACATGTATTTGACCATGATGACACCGAGGAAGTCGGAGAGGAGGAAGAGTTTGTAGTTGGTGATGTGGGTCAAGCGTTGGTGGTGAGGCGGAGCTTTCTGACTCCCCTGGAGAATAACACTGACTGGCTGCGTAATAATATCTTTCAGTCGACGTGTACTGTTGGGGGTAAGATATGTAGATTTGTTATTGATTCTGGTAGTTGTGAAAATGTGGTGGCTGAAGAGGTCGTTAAGAAGCTGGGTTTGCAGACTGAGAAGCATCCCAAACCGTATAAATTAGCTTGGCTGAAGAGGGGTAACGATGTAGAGGTGTCTCAGCGTGCTCGAATCAGTTTCTCCATTGGGCCTACCTACAAAGATCATGTATTATGTGATGTCGTAGAGATGGATGCGTGCCACTTGCTGTTAGGGAGACCGTGGCAGTTTGACCGCCATTCGCTGCATGATGGGTATACCAACACGTACAGCTTTCTGTTTGGGGGTAAGAAGATTGTGTTACTACCGGATAAGGGTTCAGTGAAAACAGTTGGGGACAGTGCCAATTTACTGACCAGAGCAAAGTTTGAAACAGAGATGGAGGAGTCTGGGGTCGTGTATGTGCTGGTGGGAAAGTCAATTGACAGCGAGCAGGAGGTTCCTTGTAGGGTTCAGCCATTGCTAAAGGAGTTTCATGAGGTCTTCCCAGGAGAGCTTCCAGATGGGTTGCCACCACTGCGGGATATTCAGCATCAGATTGACTTGGTGCCTGATGCTTCTCTGCCTAACCGGGCGCATTACAGGATGAGCCCCACTGAACATGAAGAGTTGCGTAGACAAGTGGAGGAGCTTCTGGCAAAAGGGCACATCAGGGAGAGTCTTAGTCCTTGTGCTGTTCCTGCTCTCCTTACGCCGAAGAAGGATGGGACGTGGCGTATGTGCGTGGATAGTAGGGCGATCAATAAGATTACGGTGCGTTACCGTTTTCCTATTCCTCGCCTGGATGATCTGTTAGACCAGCTTACTGGTGCTTGCATGTTCAGCAAGCTTGACTTGAAGAGTGGGTACCATCAGATTCGGATCAGACCTGGAGATGAGTGGAAAACAGCATTTAAGACGAGAGAAGGGTTGTACGAATGGTTGGTCATGCCTTTTGGCCTCTCAAATGCACCTAGTACATTTATGCGGATCATGAATCAGGCTCTTCGTCCATTCATCGGTAAATTTGTTGTCGTCTACTTTGATGATATTCTGGTTTATAGTGCTACCGATGATGATCATATCCAGCACCTTCGAGAAGTTCTTTCAGTTCTTCGCAGGGATCACTTTTATGTTGCAGTGCAAAAGTGTTCGTTCTTAACTGATCGTGTTGTATTCCTTGGTTATGTGGTGTCAAAGGAGGGGTTAGCGGTTGATACATCCAAGGTGGAGGCAATAAGCCAGTGGCCACAACCTAAAACTGTTACAAAAGTACGCAGCTTTCATGGCCTTGCTTCATTTTATTACAGGTTTATACCACATTTTAGCAGTATCATGGCACCTATTACAAATTGTATGAAGGATGGAAAGTTTCAATGGACCCCCGAAGCAGAGGCATCTCTCCAGTTGATTAAGCAGAAGTTGACTACTGCTCCAGTTTTGGTGTTGCCTGACTTTACCCAGCCGTTTGAGCTACATTGTGATGCCTCGAAGGTGGGTATTGGTGGTGTGCTGAGTCAAAACAACCGCCCCATTCCATACTTCAGTGAGAAGCTTTCCGGTCCGAAGTCTCGGTACAGTACTTATGATGTGGAGTTCTATGCAATAGTCCAGGCAGTTCGACATTGGCGTCAATATCTGTTCCAAAAGGAGTTTATTTTGTATACTGATCATGATGCCCTCAAGCACCTTGGTACTCAAGATAAGGTATCTACTAGACATGCCTCTTGGATTGCTTACTTGCAGCAGTTTACTTTTGTGATTAAGCACAAAGCAGGTACCCTTAACAAGGTGGCAGATGCATTGAGTAGGCGCCAAACTCTCCTGACAGAAATGCGAGTGGAGGTTCCCGGTTTTGATGGTCTTTGTGACTTATATACTACTGATCCATATTTCTCCCATGTTATTCGGAAGTTGCAGGAAGGTGTACAGTCGGAGTTTGCATGGGTTGATGGTTTCCTTTTTCATGGCAACCAGTTATGTATTCCAGAAGGCAGTTTGAGGTTGAAGATTGTTCAAGAATTGCACAATGAGGGCCACGTGGGTCGTGACAGAACATTGCAGCTTGTTGCTGCTTCTTACTTTTGGCCATCTTTACGCAAGGATGTCGGTAAGTTTGTGGAGCGTTGTCGGACTTGTCATTTGGCCAAAGGCAAGGCGACAAATGCTGGCTTGTATATGCCCCTTCCTATCCCAACCCAGCCTTGGACAGACGTTAGCATGGATTTCGTTGTGGGGCTTCCCAGGACTCAGCGTGGTTTTGACTCTATCTTTGTAGTGGTTGATCGGTTCTCAAAGATGGTTCACTTCATCCCCTGCAAGAAAACTACGGATGCTGTCAATGTGGCTTTACTGTACTTTCGTGAGGTATATCGCTTGCATGGACTGCCTACATCTATTGTGTCTGATCGGGATACTCGTTTCCTCAGTCACTTCTAGCGCAGTTTGTGGCGCTCGGTCAATACAAAGTTGGACTTCAGCAGTGCATATCACCCTCAGACAGAGGTTGTTAATCGCTCATTGGGTGATTTACTACGTTGTTTGGTTGGTGATCACATCAAGTCTTGGGATCAGAAGTTGTGTCAGGCAGAATTTGCTCATAATCATGCTGTCAACCGGAGTACAGGTTTTAATCCATTTCGGGTAGTGTATGGTCTCGTTCCTCGTGGTCCCCTTGACTTGGCCCCAGTTTCTACTTATGTTAAAATGCATGGTAAGGCTGAGGACTTTGTTCAACAGTTACAGCAGATTCACTCACAGGCTCATGATCAGTTGCAGGCTTCTGTTAATAAATATAAGCATGATGCGGATCTTAAGCGTCGTCATGCTGAATTTGAGGTAGGTGACTTTGTTTGGGCGGTGTTGACAAAAGATCGTATCCCTGCTCATGAATACAACAAGCTTACTGCCGAGAAGATTGGTCCATTGGAGGTCATTGAGAAGATTAATCCAAATGCTTATCGTTTAAAGCTGCCAAGTCATATTCGCACATCCGATGTGTTTAATGTCAAGCATCTGGTGCCATTTCGTGGTGATAATTCTGATGATGATGAGACTTCTTCCCTGTCAAATTCGAGGGCGAATTTTTCTCACCCTGGGGAGAATGATGAAGTGCATAAGGAGTTAGAATTTATGATGAAATGGGATCGCAAGGCAAAATAATGATTTCATGATAACTTTGGGATTGTCCGTTTTTGGCGAATTAATAGTCTAATTTGAGTGGAAACGGGCCAAGAATCACAACTCATCGCCTTCGGCCATGACGTACGTCGGATTTCGGACAGATTCCATCGTTTAGGCTCTCGATTACGCATTTTTGCCGTTTATGGTAATTTTTATTTTGGTAATATCTCATTCAATAAAATTCGGATTTTGATTCCGTTTGTTGGAGGACGATCCTGAATATTAGGAGTTTCTATTTAAGTTAGAATATCGAATTTTTCCATTTATGGAAAAATATCGTTTTTTTTATTTTTATTATTTATTTTCCGAAATTTGTTAGGGTTTTGCTATTTAAACCATTGTAAGCCCTTCGAGGCAGACATTATTGAATTGAATAAAAACTTTCGTGAGTTTATCTCATATTTGTGAGGTTATTCATCTTTCCTATAATCTTCCGCTACGTCATTATTTCCCTTCCCACCCTAAACCAAACCAAATAAACCTTTTGGCCACAATGACTTGCCACCGTCGCCGCCACTGTTGTCGCTTCCAACAGCCTTCCATACCCATTTAATCTTCTTTCCCAATCATATCCACACCTTCGTCCCAAAACAAAATAAACCCAACCCATTTACCCCTACTTGAACCCATGAACTGAGACTTGAATGTTTTCTTTTTTTAATTAAAACTGAAGTTTCTTTGTATCAAATCTCATTAGTTCTTCATTAGTTCAACATAAGTGCATACCTCAAGCTATTTTGTGAATGGATGTTATCTGCCAAGCAAAATATGAAATGAGAGTTTTTTTTTTCTCTTGACATTTCAACTGGTAGGTTATCAAAATTTGGGACCAAAGGCCGTTGGGTTATCAAAATTGAAGGGATGTCGGGTTGCACCATTTGGTTTTATATTGATCATATTTTATTGTGATCAAATTTTCTGAGTTACAGTAGTCTGCAGATGAGTCGGCGTAGGGGATTTTGCTAATCATTTTTTGCATGGTTATCATTTTGCCAGATTTTTTATTGCTGGTTGTGGTGTGGAAGTTGCCCGATGATGGTGGCAACTGATTTTTAGGGACGGGGTGGGGGGTTGAGGTTTGTGAGGGGATGTGGGGTGGGGAAGATGATAACCTTTTTTTATTTTGTTGGGTTTTTTTTTTTTTTTTTAAGATTTTTTTGATTTGTTTATTTAATATGGAAAATAATAAAGTTATCATTTTACCCATTTTAAAATTTGGTTAAAATCAACTTTTTAGTCAACTAACGGTTAAATGGATGATTTCCATCCATTTAGATTTAGACTGCATATTTTTGAAAGTTTAGGGACCGTTGCTGCAATTTTCTCAATAAACAATGAATAATTTGTGAAAATGTTCCGATCTGGCACTAATTATGGAATATACAATTAATTGTTTAAATTTAATCTTTAACTATATCTAATTATCTACTAAGATTAGCAATTAAAAATAAGCAAATAAGGTCTTGGAATTAATCAAATTACAATAGGCAATAGGTTCCCAAATTCACTGTTGATAACCTACTTTAATCCCCAATTACCCTGTTAAGTGTTAATAGCCAATTCATGTTGTATGTTGACTATTGCCAAAAAAAAAAAACATAGAAATTGGTTAACCAGTACAATTTTTCCTTAAATTTTTTGTTATGTTGATTCGATGCAATGGATACAATTTGGATGATGCTCGAGTTGTCCTGTCCGACATGGTCATACTTGTAACAAACTAGATTGGGTGTCATTTCTCGCTACCTAGCCAGCAGCTCAAACAGGACAACAAATGCGTCGACTTTGGGGCCAGACCACAGTGCAGCCATTGATTTTTTTTTTTTTTTTTGATATCCAGGTATCCTAACTTACACTAGACTATATCCTGGACCACCCATCCCCGGCCCCTCAGTGATGGGTGGAGGTTAATCGCGGGATATGCCCAAATTGACCAGGGTCTGTGCACCCTTTATACTCCTGGCCCCAAGGGAGCCTTCCTCCATGGATATTACATTACCAAGCTGCTCCACTCAAATTGAGTATTACAACACTCAGCTGCTCCATCCAGGAATCGAACTCCCCACCCTGAGGTTGTAAGCCCAGCAGTGTCCATCCTTTGCCAACTTGGATGTGCCCCGGGGGGCGCAGCCATTGATTTTTATAATATGAGGAAATCATATAGCTATTGGTTTATTATTAACTTTTTAGATATAAAAATATTATAGAGACACCGTCCCTTCCCAATTATTGATTTACTCAACTAATTATTTTAATTATAAAATTATTCATTAGTCCAAGTTTTCTCCAGACAAAAATTTAATAGAAATTTAATATGTGTGGAACACCGATGAGAACACTTGGTACGAATTTGAGGATTATTAATTTTAGGGAAAATTGGAGTGATGGTAACAAACCTTTCACTTTTATGCAGCCTTTGCCCAAATCTTTCATTTGTACAACCCACGGTACCAAATATTTAAATAATGTTGCAGCTGGAGTCCAGATGGATGGAATCTATCCATTTGACTGTTACTTGACCATTCATAAAAATTTAAACTATTTTGACTAATTTAGAAGGGATAAAATGGTACTTTCATATTATTCTACACAAAATAATATTATGGCAATTGGTTATTTAATATGTATTAAATAAATATATCACTAATAATTCATCCCACCCACCTCACGCACTCTCATTAAAAACTGTGAACTCTCTCTCGTATCTCTTTCGGCGTAAAACCAACATCGTTGACCGTCGCCTCAAACAAACCAACGCAGCCTCAAGCAAGATTGCCACACACAGCACCGTCGCACGTAAGACCACCCTACGCAGCACGTGGGTTTTGGTGTTGGTGGTGGTTTCAGTTTGGGTGTCGGAATCGATAAAGCTAGAGTTGATTTACAACATGTTCCAAAGGATTTGGTGTTGATGAAAATTTTGGGGAAAATTTTATTGATGAAAACGGTGAAAAATTGTATAATGTATTGTTGGAGTATACTTTCGGTGGCTCTTTAGCCGATAAATTGAAGAATTGTCGGCTCCCCCACTACCATTTTGTTGGGTGTGTAAAGCAGTATTGAGAATGAGGTTGTCTGGTTCTACAACTTGGGGAAGAAGGAGATGGGGGTGGGGTCACTGGGGTGGGGTTTTGCTTTTCGTTTTTTTAATTTTTGATTTAATAGAGGAAATGTATTAGGTCCAAAATGTCCTCACCTTATTTGGAGAAAATTATTAGATTTTTAATTTTTGATTCAACTGACGATTTTTGGGATCAATCTAACGGAAACCGTTATTTTGGACTTGGGCTGCGATTTTTTTAAAAGTTTGGTACCGTACGTGGTACATAAATGTGAAAGGTTTGAAACCTCGATTGCAATTTTCCCTTAATTTTATGCAAGAGATACTTGTGTTCACAAAAACACTCGAGCACGTGCATTTACTTGCCTGCATCAAGAATTTGAATGGAGAAAAGAAGAGATAAAAAAATGTGACTACTAGAAATATGGTGCGCGGTGAGTTTAGGTCAAAGAATGGAAAACAAAGTGAAAGTGCTTAGAGCCTGTTTGGTAAAAATTTTCATTTTCTACAGTAAATCAATTCTCATTTTCAACCACACATTCTTCAATAAAATAATATTTTCCATCACATCAATACTTTTTTCTTCTTTTTCAACCACACATTTCCCATCATATCACTATTCAAAAATCAATTCTTCCCCCAAAAATCCCTACCAAACACACTCTTAAAAAGTTTTCCAATCCTACGAAAAATTGAACACAAAGTAGTGGTTAGTTGGGACTAATACTAATGCATTCCAATTAGACTTTTTTTGTGATTTTGAAAAGACCAAATATTTAATATTTTATAATTGCACAACATGACATTAGAAGAATTTTAAAAATAAAATTTACTAATATCCAATCGTTTTCATTTTTCCAATGGAACCAATCGTTCCAGTTTCCTAATATCCAACAGGAATCAATTTACTCCAATTCTTACGAGATCGAGACTCAACTACTTGATGTCCAATCCACCCTTACGGTCTATCTCTATCGAATGTTCACATATAGGTATATTTTATCCATTTAGGTATATCTTTCTCCTCAAGTCACTTTTTTTTCTCTTTTGTTTATGATCCAATCACAAATATTATTATTTAGAAAATAGAAAATAGTTGGAATGTTCGGAAGTTATCAAATACTGGAAGATGTTTACATGGATAATCTCCTCTTGTTATGGAGATAAATTTTATCTTGTGAATAAATGTCACTAACATGTTCGAACTTCCAAAGTATCATGGCGCTGATCATATTGAATCTCACTCTTTAATGCTTTAAAAATAGTTTAAGGCAGAGTGATGCTACACGCATATACTGCGGTGTTCATAACGGTATCCACCCCCTCATGTGGAGGGAGACCCACTTCGTCTGGATGGAGTTCAGCGAAAACGAATACTAAAGATTGATGGGGATCTCAAAAAATAGGGAATAGAGAGTGCGAAACGGGCTTTCCAAGCATAACTCCTCCGGGGTGGGAACCAGTTCAAAAATTAACTTCTCCCTCCAAACCTATTTACGTATACATAGTATGAGTCGTGATAACAAACTTCTAGAACACGCATATATCATGTTCTTGTCAAAAAAGACATTGGTGAACTCGAAATGTAACATGTCAATGATATATGCCACTGCAATGCGATCAAATGACTGGGGCAAGATGAAATAATAAACTTTCGGCATCAATTCGAACTCTAAGTTGGAATTGAAGAACATCCAAAAGACAGATAATCAACTTTTATTAAAAACAATAAATATTGTACATTGGTTGTAGAATTTTAGTCAAACCATCTAAACCGTCTGTCATATCGAAAAATATCTATCAAAAAGTGAGAATGTAACAAAGATAATATCTACAAGCTCAACTCCAATGAGACGTACAAAATGGATGTGGTGCGTGCGGTTCTTACCATAGAACCGATAGTCCGTTCCAAGTTTCCAAACAATCAGCTGCCACCTGATAACATTTGAAAATGAAAATATATGAGCAGATGTTAGTAGAGATTTTAGAAAATAGTAATAATTTGTCTATGTATTTATTTACTCAAACATTTCAATCGTTCAATTAAATTTAAAAAAAAAAAAAAAAAAAAAAAAAAATATATATATATATATATATATATATATATATATATATATATATATATATATATATATATATATATAATAAAAATTGTTCAAAAATACTAAATAATGTTTGCAAAACAAGATGAATAATAATATTCTTGTGAATAAATTATCACTGGAAATCAACATATATACAATCATCTGATAATAATGTTGTCAAATACAAAACATTCTCAACATATAGGTGGTATCCATTGACAGCTTTACTTAGATACAGAATAATCTCAAACTTACGTTGCAAATAAATCGAATGACAAACTAGTTCGACACAGGTAATTCTAATATCAACGACTTCTCTAATATAATTGAACAATTATCTCAATTGAAAGCTAATCATATGAAATCCAGAACGATAATCAATAACAGAATCCAAAATATTAACCGTGTCCATTCTCCCTTTTTCCCCATTCCTGTTGCTTTTGCCTTCATTTATGCCTTTGATTTCTTTCTTATTCCAGATTTTTATATTTTGTTCTGCACCGAATGGAGTTCAGTACCAGAATGAAAGTAGCAAAAATGTTTCGTTCCACAACCAAATCAGTAAATTAGCCGCCCCACAAAGTAATGGTGAAAGATAATTAGCAATGCTAAAACAACTTAATTGTTTAGCTATGGAGTATTAGAAAGGAAGGAGATGAAGGAAGACTGATTCGAAGTGAGAATTTAGCCATACCTTCATAAGCATTGTAAACGAGTTTAGACGTATCTTTATATCTTAGGATCCAAAAGGCAGTGTGCACTAGGAACGGCAATCCGTGCATCTTTTGTATCAGAAGCTTACTCCAGCACCATTGTCAATAAAAAATCAACCATTCCTCCATAACCATTGTGAATGACGTATGTAATTAGTTTTAGAGCCATCTTTTTGCCTTAGTACCCAACAAGGCACTGTGTATGAAAATAGGTAATCTGTGTCTCTTCTATACCAAAAGATTACTCCAGAACCATCATTAATAAGATTTAACCATATGTCCATATCCATTATCATTACACGTGTTATTTCAGAAGTATCTTTATACCTCAGTATCCAACAAGGGTAATGTCCACCGAAAAGGGTAATTCTTGCCTCATTTTATATCAATAGCTTACTCCAGGGCCATGTTCAATGCTCTGTGTGTGTTTAATTTTTTATTATTGTCAATATGCCATCAGTTACTAGAGTTGTCCCGGATCTCGATCACATCCATTCAAAACAATTACAGAACCAACAATGTCAGTTGCATATATTCCCAACCAGATCTCAAAAACCACAACTGCGATAATCATAGATCCCTTTGTCAGCGATGTCGTTTGATGTACCTTAGCTATACCACCCACTAGGCCATATGTATCACATCATTGTTACAATGTTGTTATTTTCTTGGTGCAAGTGTTCTGCAACAATGAAAAGAGAGTTCATATAAAATTCTCCACATCCACGTCCAAGTATTCATTTTTCAAAGTCAAGACTATAAAGCATTTTATTATACTTTAAAGTCCTATTAAGACAAAATGGAAAATAGTAGCTTGATTTACTATTTGATGAAGGCTTGATCTTACAATCCAAGAATCTCATCAACAATTTTCTTCTCTCAAATTAATCTATTAAGAGTAATTTGAAATACTTTTCAAGTCGAGTCTAAAGATGTTCCTCCTTGCAAGGTCTAAATCATACACTCCTTCATGCATATCCACAAAGAGAGACACATACGAGCACATAATAAGACAGAAACTTCTCCTTCATTACATTATGTGAAAATCTAAGAATATTATGTGGATTAGCCTAATCACTCAAAAGGATTAAGCTGAATTTCTACACTCTTAAGGCCCCCATCAGTCTATTGTAATCACATACCATTAAAGAGGATACAATGAGCATGTTTGACTAAAGTGCTCATAACTTTTAAGCTTAGCCAAACATGCTAAATATCTTCTTAAGTTACAAACTTCATAAGAAGTCATAACCAAACCAAAGAGCACCTCGTTCTTTTACATCTCAAATCAAAACCAACAATCGTAAGGCAATCTCTTTGAGATCTCCAATATCACATAGATAAGATTCTTCGGAGATATTCCAACACCAATCTAAGATTAACCCTCTTCTTCTTAGTTGTCACCACTTCTACTTTTAATTTTTCTATCACATAATGCTTGAGTAGTTGTCCCCACTCCTATTCCAATACAATCCAAGATTAACCCTCTTCATTTTTGTAGCCACCACTTCTACTTCGAATTTTTCTACCACAAAATGCTTAAGAAGTTTTCCCCACTTCAAACCCCATCAAAGAAACAAGGGTTCCACGGAAAAGTAAATATTTCTTACTAAATTCAATCTACAACACCCTCCCATGCAGAATGATTGAAGGACGTGGAAGAAACAAACTTGGTTTGTCACACATTGTTTGCACAAAGCATCAATAATCAAACACATGGACATATATACACAAAGACAAATACACTTGCCTGCAGCGCAAACAGGTGTGCATGCAGGTGCACACACATACATGCATGGAATGCGCCGATATGTTAGAGCTTAGATTATAAAACTCCAGTCTAGAGACCACATAATCCCTGAATATCTGAGAAATACCTTTTATCTCCTCAGAATTGGGTCTGGATAAATATCTATGTCCGCATTGTAACCAGTTCATCCATCCCACATTGCCTAATTTGGACCACCATTTTTTCATTAAAAGATGGAGAAATATCACAGCAATGACGACGGGGTGTCTTCAGCTGATATTAGAAAACAAAATGTCTTTTATCACTAATAAGATTAATATTCATTAAATGACCAAGATTAAAAGAACACGGGGAACCTGCTCAATATCAAAATCTAGCTTTGGTGATAAAACTCTTATAACTTTTAGTTTCTCGGTGGCTTTCAGTCTAACACAACTGTCATCATCACGCTTAGTGTAGCTGGTCCAGACCTGATTTGTGTCAGAAACAACAGCGTCCATAAAGAAAACAGCAGGTCTTTTGCAAGGATCCCTAGGGAATTCTCTCGTGTTGAACATATAGCGGCTTGAATCCACATTTTTGCCCCTCTTCCATGGTGTAAAACTTTTCTGCAGTGAGAGGATATCTAGAAGAAGTTTGTTTCCCTCGTATACTTGAACAGCATATCCCCATGCAATTGAAATGGTTAATGAGTTAGTGTGGTCATAGCAAACAGTTTGTTGTAGAACCTTAGCTGGATCAACTTGAACGGCTTCGAAAAGGTGTTCCAAAGATTGAATCCTGCTCATACCAGGAAAGATTGGTTCTACTGCTTCCATATGATGAAGTGACAGAAGAGGTGATAATGGATGGGCTGCTAGAAATCCAAACAGATTTCCCCGAACATCAACCTTAAAATACAGGACAATTGAGTAAACACACTACCAAAAAACTTGATAAGTATAATAAGCTGAAAAATCTAACATTAAAACCATAAAAAATTCATCTTTTTTAATCAAAAACTAATTTTAAGATAAACACCAATAGAAAGAAAAGAGTAGTAAAATCCTTAAACAAATCAGGGTTCCAACTGAGATGAAAACCACATTTCCAAGGTCCGGAAAATAAAAATATAATATGTCACACAATTGCATGCATTGAAGACGAAAATATTACCCAAATGGTTTATATGCATTTATGCCTGTGATTCCAAGTTCTCAAAAGATAATCTGTTGCACCTATCACCAACTATTGCTACGAGATAACCAATAAATGTATTGCATATGGATTCAATGTCATCTAATTTAGGCATGTTCCTGGAAAAGTACTATTATGAAAAATAAAGGACAGCCTTTTGCTAACAAATAAATTTATTAATTAACCAATACCACAACTAAAACCACATTTCTTATGTGGGAACTCAAATTCTTATAACAATAAATAAATAAATGATCAAGTGATTACTTTAGAACTCAAGTTAGTAACCAATTGCATATTAAATACTTCTCTCAGAATAAAATATTATACACGAAATGTACCTGATGAAACCCGGGTTCAGGGGTCAACCCAACCCCAAGCTCCGACAAGCAAGCAAAAATCCGGGCGTCACTGCCATACAAATGGGGGTACCTATCAAGACAAGAGTCGAGAACCCGAGCCAAAACCCTTGCCAGCGGGGCACTAATTGCGAACCCACCGCCCCCAAAAGCCATACCAAAGAAGAATTTATCATTCTGCTCGAAACTCTCGGAACCATACCCAATATAGTACCACCGATTGTGATCGTACTTGGACAAAATTCTTACTAAATTCTCAGTGAAAAATATAGTATCATCGTCCCCGAAAACATACCAGTGAATATTTGGAATGTCGAGGGTAACAGCATCTTTAACGATGAGGGCAATGCGGTAACCGGACGGGAGATTGGGGGAGGACTTGGAGGAGAGTACGACGGGGGGAACTGAGGAAGGGTTTGTGGGTTCAGTAGTGGGTCTGTCTAGGAAGAGGAAGGTGTTGTTATGGGCAGAAATAGGATCGTACCAGAGGCGGATATAAGGAGTTCGGCGGGGGAGTGAGGAGGAGGAGGAGGCAATGGAGAAGAGAAGGTGGTGAACGGAAAGTGGAGGAGGAGGAGGGAAATTGGAGGCGGAGGAGGTGGTGGTGGGAAGGGCGGGGCCGCGGCTGTTGAGGTAGAAGAGGAGGGTGAGGGAAAGAAAGGTGGAGAGGAGGAGGAGTCTATTTTTGATGCGTGATCGTGTGACGATGGGTCTTGAAAATATGGGCATTTCGACACAATTGAGGAAAGAACCTACGATTACGAACTATAAAGGAAAGTTTGTTAGTTTTGGGGGAAATTAGAGTCGTGGTCCTTCACCTTTACTTTATAGAGTACTTAGGTTTTCAATTGTATCATTTAGGTCCCCCTGTATACAAAAAAAATCGTCCATTTTTCTTTTTAATTACTCCTATTATTACAATAGCGAGATCAAGAGATTATTATATGCCTCTACGCTTTTTGAAGTTCAAACTAAATTTTTTACAAAAACAATATATGAGTCCTTACAATTTCTTATACAGAGTAATTATCCATGATTAACATTTACTAGCACGAATTATCTAGATTGACAAGTCATGTGATCTTGCATTTCACTCTAATCAATCTCTTTGAAGTCCTTTTCTGTTAACTTGTGTTGGCTACTCGCTTATTCTCTTCTTTCAGATATGCATAATGTTGATTTTCATATTTTATATTTTTCAATCAATATTGGATATGGTAAGGGCATTCACTATTTGCAATTAGATTGACGATAATGAATCTACCTTTGTCAACATATTTGTATCCATGTGTCAAAACATTGGTATTTAGGCTCTTTACTTAACTCCCATAGATGAGCAATTTCCATAAAAGGCCAACAACATATATCCCAAGTGGTGGCAAATGAGCCCAAATACGGGCCGGCCCTTATGTGGGCTCGTGCGGCCTGCTTTTTGATTTTATAGTTTTTAAATTAATTTTATAGTTTGTGAATTACTGATCAATTTTTCGTATATTCGAATAATAAAAAAAATTGAAAAGCCTATGAGTTGGATCGGCCCGACAAAAAGCTCGAGTCAAAGCCCGAGCCAAACCCCATTTTTTGGGGACGAGCACAAAAAGCTCGAGCCCTTTTTTTTTACGAACTGATACCGAGCCCCGAGCTTGGGCCCGTGAGCAGGCTCAACTCGAATCGTTGCCGCCATTGTATATCCCTCAATCTCTCAGACTAAAAAGGAAGTTTTTAGTTTTGAGGAAAATTAGAGTTGAGATCCTTAACCTTTACACGATAGAGTATTTAAGTTTTTAATTATATTATTTAGGTACCCCATGTACAAAATGTTTTTGATTAACTATTAAAAACTCTGTTATGTAAAATACTATTTTAAATTAAATAAAAATAACATAAAAAATCTAGAAAGAGCAACAAAGAAATATTTGCCAAACAGAAAACCACTCCACCCCACCATCTCCATCTTCGCAATCCTTTACCAAACACTGACACGAGTCACAAAACCCTTCTTTCCAAGAACAATTAGCACCATGAATAGCATCCAATAATGAAATACTTGAAAAAGACACCAAAATTGGGGTTCATATTCAGTGGGCGTCAGTCACAACATTGAGAATATATTTTTTTAGTAAGAGAGAATCGGGAAGGATACACCGCTAGTGCACCAGTTATTGTGTCCAAATTAAACACCAAGGGTCCGTTTGATTGCGAATGTGGAAAATTGGTGAAAAGAAAATGAATTATAGAGAATTGAATTACCTAAAAATTGTTTTATTGAGAATTGTAATTAATTGTATTTGATTGATATAATTTTCCACCTGAAAAATGTTGAAAGTTTGGTGTCCGTTTGACTTTATTTTTTATGGAAATTATCCATTAAAGTGATAATTTATTTTACCATTGTGTCTAGAATTTATTTCACTAACCAAAAAAAAAAAAATTATCATACCGAATACCATTCTTTTGGCATTGTTTTGCATGGAAATTGTCAATAAAAGTGATAATTTTTTTTACTATTGTGTTTAGAATTTTTCCCAATTGCCCAAAAAAAAGAAACCTGAAAAATCAAAACCACAAAAACAAAAGGAAAACAAATTCATCCATTTGAAAGAAAAGAGGTGCGTGAGATGGCAGGTGAGAAAAATTTTTCCAGGTAAAATTTTTGCAATCAAACAGGTAAAAAGTAGAAAAATGGATCTATGGAAAATTATTGATATCAAACAGGGCCTAAATAATCGAACAATAACTATTGAAAGCATATGAATAGTAAGCACAGCCTTATATGACTTCTCTCCTATTGCGATTATAACAACTATTTGGAGTAGAACTCAATTTTAAAACTAGCTTTCCAAATGCGGCCACTAAGTTTATATAGCAATTGACCCTTACATTTGCAAGCATATCTTTTCATCCATGACCTTCCTATGAAGTTGGTTACATATTTATCAGAAATTGGCAAATAATTCATTAGCTCCGTTTAGTTTGTTCATAATCGTTTGGGCCACATCAATTTTTTGAAAATTGAAACTGAATTAACATACTAGAAAGGGTCAGAAGTAGGTGATATGTTGATATAATGGTTAGGTCTATCTGTGGTGTATCCGTATTAATGGAGTACATGTTTTGTGGTGGCGGTGGGAGCAGCGACACACCAGAATGTTGGGAAGACTGGACGGGTCAGGGTCATGTAGGGGTAGGACCTGAGAGTCGGGGTGAGGTAAGAGTTAGAGAAGATGACGATATTTGAGAACCAACTTATAACTCGGTCGAAAGATTAAAAACCAACACGACATTACAGATATGAGTAAGAATAAAATAGAATATGTTGGGATGATTATACATCTCTTGCAAAATATTGAACACAACTTTCATCTTGATTCTTTAGTAAATATAGAGAGGAGCAACCAGTTTACAAACTAAGGTTCTTCCTTTGCCTCTTCTAATTTGTTATCCCCTTGTTTAATTGACATCTCCTTCCCATTCTTGAGCTCTTCGTCTCGAGCAGCAGGGCCATCATAATTGTGCACCTTGTACTGATGTCTCATTGCAAAGGCCAAAAACACCAAGAAATTTATCACTCCGAGAACTGCAAGCATCCAGTAGAAATTTTCCAATTTTCCTTTATTGAGATTGCTCCTTAGCCAGGCTCCTTTTGTTGCTTTATCGACTAGAGAAACCAGCAGGCTACTCACAAAATAGCCCATTGAGAGTGTGCTGAGGAATAAGCCGGTGCTCATAGATTTCATCCTTTTAGGTGCCTCTCTAATGAAAAATTCCAGCTGACCGACGTATGCAAATGCTTCCCCGGCTCCCACAAGGAAGAACTGAGGGACAAGCCAGAAAGCTCTTATATTGATCATATGATATGTGGCAGTTTCTCTTCTTTTCTTTTCTACAAGTGCAGCAGCTATCATGCCGATGATTGAAAATACCAGTCCAATTCCTACTCGTTGAAGGCTCGTGATTCCTTGAGCATTGTGGGTGATTCTTCTAGCAATGCGTACGATGACTCTTTCGTTAAGAGATGTGAATAGAAGAATGGTGATGAAAAGAAAGAACGAGAAGGAGCCGGAAGGAATAATGAAACTTCCAATATTCCTGTTCATGAAGGTTGCTTGTTCAATGGTGAATGTATTCATCTGAGAGTATACTGTCCAGAAGAGTATACAAGTGGACCATATGGGTATAAGTTTGAGTACCATTTTCACTTCTTCAACTTGTGTAACTGTTGAAACCTTCCAAGGGTTGTCTCTGTTTTCACTGGCTGTTGCATGGTCATCCATGATTGCGGCCTTGTCTAGACACCTACAAAATTAGCAAGTGCAGTGTCAGATTCTACAATGGTGAGTGCAGATTCACAGTTACGTCTTAGCATTACGATTTTAATCATGATATAGAATGTTCGAAGGATAAAAGCACGGCAGTTAGCATCAGAACCTGCCACTGCAGACATTTTCCAGCATTAATACAGATAATTCTGAGTATTTTGCACCATTTCATTCCTTGCACACACCTGGTCTGCACGGTGTCAGGACTTAAAGTCGTATTGGCAATTTTTTAGACAAAATGATTATTGTAAATGAAAATGTTTATTGCAAAAGAGTTATAAAAGTCAAGGAGTCACTTTGGGTGTTGTATTGATAAATTAAGAGTCATTGGGTTCGAATATGGAACATAGAGAAAGAGTCGCTGGATTTATCCTAGACTGCCACCAAGCTGATGCTCGAGCGTCCAAAACAAATTCATTGTCTCCCGCCTGTCGCTTGCCATCTTTAGTTTAGCGCTCAAATGAAGAATTTTTTCAAGAAACACAGTTCGTGATTTTCAAGAATTATATCTATCTTATACCACCAAAATACCTCATATTATAAATACCCAATGCCTTATAAGTTTTTGTGTATGATTGATCATCATAATACATCCTCATAACATCATTCCAAAATCCAAGAACATATTCAAGTATTGAGATTAAATATTTGATTCTTAAGATCAATCAACCACAAGTTAAGAAAATATCAAATTCAAATATTCTGAAACATCCACTTCTTAGATATAGGGCCCGTTTGATTCTCATTATTGTAGAATGAGAATGAAAAATATAGCCGTTATTGAGCCCTACACAAAAGATAGAAATTTAAAATTGATGGCTTGATGTAATGGACAACGGTCATATTTTTCATTTTCATGGATGAAAAATGATAAACAAACGGGGGTATAATCAGAATTGTACTCTCTCAATAGCTTTCAAAGATTGTTGAAAATTGATAGAGGTTGGACCAGAAGCATATGAAGAATATACAAACAAAGTGTTCTTGGTGATCCACAGAAGATAGACAATTCCAAAAGATTTGAAGCGGGTGTGAGTGAAGCACGTTCTAACAGGTTTTGGAGATTGCGAGAATTGGATCAGCGAGTCTAGTGGGTTTTTTAGGCTAGATCATATTGTTCTATTGTCTATAGTGGAAGTCATGGCTTAGTCCCGGAGTTTTTACTCAGTTAAGTGTTTTGTCCTTCATCAATTCTTTGTGTTATTGATTTCATACAATCCGGCAATTCAACATAAGGAAGTTAATTCACGTAAACTGGATCTAGATTATTGTGACTTGTTGCAATATTAATCAACAATAATTTTAATTCTCCATTATTCACTTATTCACCCCTTCTATGTGATTTTAGGGTCGAACTAGTAACTTTCACACAGGAATGGAGAAGAATTCTGGTTTTAGTTCGAAAGGCGCCATTTATTTTCAAGTAGAACTATCTTTTTGAGGCAATAGTTCAAAGTACTTATAACTAGGTGAATTGAGCTAGCAGTATGAGATGATTGAGGCCATGATTCCAATTTAGAATTAGACACTTACAAATGGGAAAAAGTATTCTCATTGATCAGTGTTACATAAATAACTCTAAAATATCACATTCTTGATATCAGAAAAACATACGGAAGAAAAATTGATTTCATTTACCTGAGACGTTCGGTGTGGGCAACTTCTGCACTGTAATATTCATATAACAAGCTGGGATGAGAAGGATAAGGAAGGATCCTCTTCTTCCAAGCCAAGAAAATGACCCTCCACAAGACAGTTAAAGGACTCCCTTGAGGCTTCCTAAATCGGTATAAAGGCGTCCCACATAGCAATATAGCAATAGCTATAATCATCGTCCCTGCCGATATTCCATATCCCCATCCTCTGCCAACATTGTCTTGTATATACACCAAAACTGTAACAGCGAACAAGGATCCAAGGCTAATGCAGAAATAAAATCTATTGAAGAAATAGATCATCGCCTTCTCCTCTTTAGGATTTGATGTTTCAAACTGGTCAGAACCAAAACCAGAGACGTTAGATTTGATTCCACCGCCTCCTAATGCTATTGTGTAGAGAGCGATATAAAGCAAAACTAATTGCTTGCCGCTGGCCTCGATGCACTGCTGTCTCCTCGAGTTACTGCACGGAGGAGGCCTCATGCTAGAAATGGTTGTGGCCAATGTCAACAATGTTACTCCCTGGTTCAATCGATGTATAGGATTGACGAAATTATTTATTGTGTAATTCATTTACACATAAAGTTCGAAGGCTCTAAAATTTGTAATTTATGCATCTACAGAGCGTTATATGAAAGACAAAAATATAGTGCTTATAAAGCTTTCATGACATGTTTGATAGATTCGACTGGACAAACACTATACATGATATACAAAGGTTACTGAATATTGATGCTCAGGCTTACCAAAGCAGTTATGGAAGCAAAGATTGCAACTGTCAAATAACGGCCAAGTTTAGCATCTGCCAAGAAACCACCAAGGAGGCCTAGAAGATTGAGAGTTCCCATGAAGTTTGTCACAATGTTCGCAGATTTTGCAGACGAAAGATGCAAGATTCCTACTAAATAAGTCACCAAGTTCATCGATATGCCCATGACACAAATTCTCTCAGATAACTCAGTCCCTGATACAAGAATCCAATACACTATTAGACCACTTTCAAACATATATTATTTCAAGAGATGGCATCAACATGTTAAAAGCATCACCTAAGATAAGCCCTGCCGCCAGCCAGCCACCAGTTCGTGACATATCGACTGGCTTTCCTCGAAAATCCACCAAAGTTTTATCACTCCCTCCATCTTTGCCCCCATTTTGTTGCACCAAAACCTGTCATAACCTTGATATAATGAAACAATATTATCTATGCATTACTACATAATTATCAAGTTGTTGGAAACATGGACTTACCATTTTCGAGAGAGAAAAAGAGAAGTGATTCAATTTCCTTACGCTAGAATTACGTGTACAACTGATGTGCTAAGATTATGAATATAGAGGAACATGTGGAAATGAATGGTTGAGGAGAAAATTAATTGTTGGCAAGAGTTACGTTCATTCCCCAAACCCCACCCCCCCCCCCCCCCAACCCTCCACGTTCTTTGAGTAGTACAAAAAATGTTTTATTCAAGAATTTTTGGGAGTATCATCTTGTGGCTGTAATGGTAAGACCCTATTCAGACCAGAGCTACAGAACTGACAATGACACTTCAAAGAAATGGTTCATATCTCTATAGGGCAATTTCGTTGGATTCTGATAAAAACTCACACTCGTTACAAATTGTATCTTGAGAGTGGGGACATTGATCTTAGGCGAAATTTTGGAAGTGACTTCACTAGTTGGCTTAGGAATAGATGTCCGATATTGATTCTGTCCGAACATAGTATTAAACGTGATACATCAGCATATTGAATAAAATTTTGGGTTTATGAATTAATTAAAAAGAGCTTTACAAGTTGAAGAGGGTTCGTGCAGAAATTGACAAAGAGGCTTTTACACGTAAATGGGTAACTTAGAGGAAAATGATTCAAGTACAGGGAATTTTTACTAGAATTGGATCAGATTTTTGAATTCCAACTCACATATAGTGGACCTCATGTATAAAATATTGAAAAAAACAAATGTTGTGTGTAGTCTGTAGGTATAGGAATTTGAATTCATGTACCTATAGCAAAGTCCTAACTTGGATGTCGGTTCACTGAACTTCAAGAAAAACTTCCATTGGATTCATAAACTTTAATTAGGTGATTAAACTATTTTAAGTTTTATCATTCTATTACGTTCCGTTAGTTATCATCCCCCAAACTGAGAGAAATTTCTTAGTCGGTAATGTCATGACTGATTTTTCATGGTAATTGATATGGTGGCACCCTAGAAATGAAAATAGTTAAACGAAGGTTATGATAATGTCATTGGATTCAAAGGTTAAAGTTCGCGTTTTTATTAACATTTTTCTGATATGTATACACTGCTATTATATGGAAGACGGATTGAGACAGGGCTGTCAATTAAAAAAATTTCATCAATTTGGAAGTGAACAGTTGATGGAGTGGTGAGATTTATTTCACGCTATATTAGTTTTTAGTCATCCAACTTGAAAATAAATTGAAATTTGGTACAAATTGAGAGAGAATAAAGTTTTGTTACCCAATTGAATTTTTTTTAAAAATTCACAGGCCGCAGATGGAATTTATTTACCCTCTTGGAGGGTCTGATATAGGAGGAGTTTGTATTTTGCTCGAGGGGCCAAGCTCACAATATGGTCGATAAAAATTTTAGCAGATTTTGATAAAAGTTGATGAAATATGTGGTTGAAATATTGATACAAATTTATGGGTCTATTGAAATATATTGTTAAAATTAATTATTAACTCTAATTTTAATTTTTTAATTATTTTTTTAAAGTAATACAAATCAAGCACAAAGTTTATTTTGACAATGATCATAGATGAGAACTGTACATTACTGGCCAAAGTTAAGGAGGAGCCCAATACTGGGATAAGATAAAGGTGGTGCGATTAGACGTTTTGTTTCCTTCTTCAATCAAGTTAATATATGCTTTTATTCAAAAATAATCTAAAGTTTATTTGTAAGATATTTTTATGTCACTAAAATTAATTGTTATTTGTACACATCATTTCATGTTTCTCTAAATTCAAAAATTTATCAAAACATTCAATGAAATCAAGTCCTTGTTCGATGTCCTTTAAAAAGAGATTTTTTTTTTTTCTTTTAGAAAAATGAGTTTTGAAATTGTGATTTTCTTGAGAACGTGTGGATAAAAAGTTGTGTTCTAAAATGCGTAATGCGTTGCGATGCGTCGAGGTCGAGAATCAAGAATCACAAGTTTAAGCGTGTCAATGCGGAGAATATGCGTCATAATGCGTTTCGTACTTTTAATATTATTTTAATATAATAAATATATTTTTATATTAAAAAAATAATTTTTTATATTATATTCGGAAAAAAAAAATGTAGGCGACTCAATGCGCGCCTAGGCTTGCCTGATGCACGCCTAGGCACACATTAGCGCTCATTGAGACGTCTAGGCGCGCCTAGGCGGTCAATAAAAACTGTTGACCGCATTTTTACGCGCATACTACAAAAGCGATGCGTTTTTGTGGCCCGCCGTGCCTAGGCGCACCTAGGCGCCGCATTTTGAAGAATTTTAGAACACTGATAAAAAGTAAGAAAAAGTTTCGAATTTACGTGTAAAATATTTTATTGTGAGAATCTGTAATCGAAAATGATTTTCTTTTTTTTTTTTTTTTAACAGAGACCAAATTCTTAAAAATCGTGTCATATTTAACTATCTAGTCATCAATTCTTTAAATTATTCTCGAATAATCACCTTATTTGGTAGTATTTATTGATATTTTTTACATGAATCAATTTTTTGTTACTTTTTTTCTTATGACTCAACAAACTCACATGATGTATATTAAATTTTTATGGCACATAACTTCATATATATTTCTTACTCATAGATCACTTCATTTTTTGTACCCAACTCTAATAGTATGTATTATATCATCTTCAAGTCCTATTTCGTAGATATTAGACGGACCTAGGTATTTAAAAACAATCAATAAAAAACATGACGTCACACTCCACAAATTAGGTCTTCTAATGCTTAGGTTTGAAAATAATCTATGAAATAATCAAACTTAGGTCTGAAAATAAGAACATAGACTTCATAAAAAGTACACATGCCAAACCTATATGTTGGCATGTGCCCAAGCTCCAAGCAACATCCTCTCGATTCATTTCATACGATGTACCATTGTTTTTCTATCGGCTCAATACACGATCACAATTGTCCAAATAAAGCAAGTACAATATCATCCTCATCCTCCTTGGAGCGAATGAGATTCGCCTTTGAATCGGCACCAATATCATCCTCGGAAGAACTATCTCCATGGTAAAAATCAATGCTTCACATTGAAGCATCGGCACGGAGAATGTAGCTAGTAAGCTTCAAATGATAAGCATTAGCATGGTTGGTACCTGTTGACAAGTTCCATCCAATTTGACAGTTAACATCGCATTAAATAACATATTTGGCCTCCACTTTAAATAATTTAAAAAATGAAAAGAAACTATTATAGCCAAAAAAAATCAAACAGACCCCTAATAAAATGAAAATAACAAAAACACCCCCCCCCCCCCCCCCCCCACACAACAAATCCAATCCATTCGTCTTCTTTCGTTCCTGGCCTAATTAAGAGGAATTTACATAACAACAGGCACCTAAGTTTTCAAATTAAAAAATGTGGTGTGAGATTTATTTAATCAAAAATCAGGTAATAATTCAACTTATAAATAATAATAATAATAATAATAATAATAATAATAATAATAATAATATAAAATTATATTAATTTACCTACCCCCACCCCATACTCTCAAACCTAACGTCATGTCCTTCTCGTTTCCTCCCTCTCTATCTATTTCATCTCTCTTCTCTCTCTTCACAATATGATCTCAACACCGACACAGCAGCCATCGTCGTCGCTGCTCTCCAACTGTCGACGCAACGCTCTTCCTGTCCCGTCACTCTCTATTCTTTTCCTCACACATGAACCACATCACCATTGTAGGCCACCACTTCAGAGCATTGTGTGGCGCAAAGAGAAGCTGTACTTGCTGTCTCGCCCCACCACGTCGTGGACTGTACAATCGGAGGATGTTTCGATGGAAAGTGGGGATGCTACAGTTGCGTTGGCATAGGAAGAGTTGACCAAGATAGCGGGGTTTCCGAGTTTGAAGGCGACTTACAATGAATCTGTGGATAGGGGTGAGCGTGGGTTGGATTGGGTTGAGTCGATTTTTTACCTAGCCCAAACACAACCCAATATGGTCGGTTTGATCAAAAATCAAACCAACACAACCCATTTATGTGTTCCAACCCAACCCAACCCAATCAATTTACGGTCGGGTTGGTCGGTTTGGACATTAAAAATTATAAAAATATATTCCGACAATAAAAACCTATCAATCACATGAAATGCATAAATAAAAAATGCTAAAGAAAGAAAATAGAGGCATCTTGTACCTGTAATTAAAACTGCAATTGTTTTCAAATCAAAGTTTAACAAGAAATGGGAAAGATTAATCAAAAATCCATTACAACTTTTTAATAGCATAACAACAAGTTAAATTATAAACTTGAAATAATCATAGATACTCAGTACAACTTCGTCAAGATTTTAAAGTGCAAAAGTTCTAAAAGATTTTCACCGACAAATTTTAGCAATTAAGAAATTTACAAAAAAATACTTTCCCATTCCTTGGTGAGAAAATAAGAAAGGGGACAGCGAGTGGAGTTGAACTGTGGAAGCGAGAGAGAGAGGGAGAGAGAGAGAGAAGAGGAGGAGGAATATTATTAGGTTAATGTTGTGTAATTGTGTTTTGTAACTTGTTTGTCACGTGACTTTTGCCTTTTGGAATGGAGTTGTGTCTTTTTTTTTTTTTTTAACTTAGTGGGTCAGGTCGGGTTAAATTGATTTTCTTGGATTAACCCGTGACCCGACCCAACTTGACCAGCCTTCTTCGCCCAAAACCAACCCAACTATAAAATTAAAAAAAAAAAAAAATCGACCTAAATCGGTTTGGGTCGGTTCGGGCGGTTTGACCGGTTCGGGCGGTTTGGGTTTTGCCTACCCCTATCTGTAGAGGTGAATCGGGGGGTGATTTCATGTTCGTCGAGGTGAATTGGGAGGAGAAGTTGGTGTTTGCCAAGGTGAATATGTGGAAGTAAATCGAGTTGTGTATGGTGGTGGTGTGTTGTGATCTGTGCTTGATCTGTGACAATGGTTCCAGGGTGGTGGTTTTTGTTGGATTTGTTCGTTTTAGGAGAGGTTGTGGATTTTCATATTTTGGTGTTGGGGTAGTTTTTGTTGGCGGTGGCGATGTTAGTGTTGTTGGTGGTAGTGGTGTTGTTATAGTTGATGTTAGTGGCAGTTGCGGTGGTGGTACGGCGACGGTGGCGGCGAGGTGGGAAAAAGAGAGCTTATGACCAACTATTTGGTTGATTTGTGATCAAATATGGGTGGTGGATCAGGATCAGAGATGGGAGTGGAGTGTTTAGTGTATGTGACCAATTATTTGGTTATTTGTAACCAAACGCTTAACTGTGACCTAAAAATTATATAATTTGTAATTGAAAAATAATTTATGACCAACTAATTTGAAAATCTGTGACCAACGAATAAACTGTGACCTATAAATTTTTTGATTGGTGACCGTAAAATAATGTTAGTTGCCATTTTCTATTAGAACTAATGAAATGTCATGAAATTTTCTATTTAAAGTATTGAATTCTAAAAAAAAAAAAAAAATAGACGGGCGGGGCACCCTTTACCCGTCCCCACCTCGAGGTAAAATTCTCCATCCCTGTCCCCGACCCGAATACCCGATTAAGCAGGTAATTCCTACCCCGTTCAGATTTGTCAGATCTTTTTGTCATCCCTAAATTAACCCAATAAAAAAGAGAAAATTAGGCCTACTACTGTAAAAAATGAACAAATTAGATTACTACACTTAAAACAAATTAAAACATTTAATAGCCATAATTAATACGTCCTAAACTTGTTCCACTAGCCCCCAAAACAACTGATTACAAAGAAAAACCCCAAACCACCCCCCAAAACCCATGATTCACCCAACGAAGAAGAAGCATCTTCACCCACGCAGAGAAGAAGGCGATTCATCCATCCATTAAAGGTTCCACCCACGCGACACCACTTATTATAGACTCGAATCATGATTGAAGAAAGTGAATTGATGGGGATGAAAACAAAATCAAGTTTTGTTGAAGGAAATAAAAAAAAAAAAATTTAAATTCTTCACAAGTTTATAAACCTAAGGTTTGTTTTTAAACTTGTTTATGGCTTATTCGATTTTTATTTTGAAATGCTTATTTTCTTGTGTAATGTATCTTGCATTTTGTGTAAAATCGAATTTTGTGATCTCCCCTAAATCCCAATACTAAAATGGCAATTTTCTTCGAAAGTTTCTCTGCAAAACTGTGATTAAATAATAATACCGAGTATTTCTCATTCCTTGGGTTAAAAGAAAGAGCAACTTAAACTATTCAAATGGTGGAGATTGCAATGTTTTAATTCCGGTGAGTTACATTCCCAAGTAATCTTCAAAATACGAAAATTCTAATGCTACTTCTTTGCCGACGAAGCATTTGAAGCACAAAGAAAAGCTTGATAAAGATTCAGAGCTAAATGTGCATAGAGTTGAGTTTTCCAATATTTGAACTAGAGCTTTGTTTTGAATTCTAAAACTCTGGATCATGATCGGAGGGCTGTTGGAAACATAAATTATGGTGTTGAACTTAGGATGAAGAAGAAATTGAGGGCAATTTTGGAGATTTGGACTTTGAATTTATGGAAGAACCTTTGGAGGTCGTTGAGGAACTCGAAGTTAGTCACGGGAAGGATCATGGCAAAAAAATTATGAGGATTCAAGCTAAAGTAAACAAGAAGTGGAAAAGTCGGAAATTGAATTACTTGCAACAAGAGAATTTACATCTATGGAGATGAAGAAGAAACTCCTATGAAAGAGGTTTTCACTTGATAGTGTTGATTCGGTGAGTATAAACTTCCAGAGCAGGGGTCATATGCGGAAACATTTTCTCGATCCAGATGTTCTTCGTTGAGTCGGGGTCCTCAACGAATTAAGCAAGATGGAGTAAATGAAATAGATGCTTAGAAGGCAATAAAACTAGTTTTCGAGGATGGTGAATCTAGTCGAGATCAAGATTGAAAAATTGACGTGTATCAGTCATCCATTGATTAGACCTCAAAGCAATGGTTACGAAATTGTGATGTGCCTCTAGAGACTCAAAAATCAAGAATTATTCGATGGCTTCAATAGCGGGGAATTCATTTGTAATGTTGTTGCTTTTATAGTAAAGAATTTGGACTAAGTATCCTTCCTAATGCAGTCTCATCATTTACTATATTTCGAATAGGTTATTTAATATATTTTGAATCTAATTTTAGGATTTTATATATTGTATTTAGAATAGGTTATTTTTGTCACTTTTTTAGTATTTGTCACTTTTTTTTAGTATTTGTCACTTTTTTCAATCACTTTCTTGAAATTTCAATCTTTTTTTAGTAACAAACACCACTTTTTAATAAAAGTCAGATTGTAAAAAATGACACTAAACTTTTAAAAGTGACATGGTCTCACTTTTTTTTTTTTTTTGAAAAAAGTGATAATTTTATCATTTTTTTGTGTGTTTGTAACTTTTTTGAGCGTTTGTCACTTTTTTTGCCACTTTTCTAAATTTTTTTCACTTTTTATTGTTTGTTACTTTTTAAAAAATTATATCACTTTTTTAAATAACAAACATATGTTTTGATTGGTGTTTTGTCACTGTTTTAAGTATTTGTTACTTTTTTGAGTTATGTATCACTTTTTGAGTGTGTCACTTTTTTTTGAATTTTGTCACTGTTTTTGAGTTTTGTGTTACTTTTTTACAAAAAAGTGACATTGTGTCACTTTTTTATTTTACACAGTATTTTTTACTTTCTAAAAACATTTCATATGATTTTTCAAAACACCCCTAATTTTAAGGGTATTTTTGTAAGTACCCAAAATAAAATAAAAATTTAGCCCTGGCCGTCAAGATTAATTGACCTATTAAAAAATGGGGTACTTCCACAAAAAGGTAACTTTCAAAGTTACTTTTAAGCATAGCTGATTGTGCTCCTAATCTTTTTCTTTGATGGAAGTACGAGCTGCGCTCCTGGAAACTAGCTGATCTCTCATTTCTTTGTAAGCCTTGAGTTCCTCGAGTGCATCAGTTGTATCTCGAGGCTTGAAAAATTCAGAAGCAGTTCCAACTTCTCTCTCGACTTCATTCTTAGAGGATTGACTGATATAAGTGTAGTTATCCTCTGAACAGTTAACTGAATTAGAAGAAGTAATAGACAAATTGCAGTGGACAGAAAAAGAAAATATTGTAGTTGACAGTAGATAAAATTGGCGTCTTTGAAGGCGGGGCCTGTGTCGAACACAGTGTCCTTAAAGCAATATTCGCCCCCTCACCGAAGTAATGCGAGCGCTTGCTTCCCAGGATACAGCGGCGTGAATCCCGTAGTTTACAGTCGAACTGAACGAGTGTGCCGGAACGTGAAGTGACTGTAAGACGACAGGAATTTGAAAAGGAAGCAGAAAGATTTCGTGCTGTTTGTGGTGTATCTGAACTGAAGAGATTGTTCAGGATATATAGGCAAGGAGGAGCCTTTGCCTCTTAATGCAGTCATAACTCCAGTCATAACTCTGCCATTGAATTCTCACGTTTTGGAGTTACAAAAATAAATGAAAATAGTTTTCAAGTTATGTTTTAAATGGAAAAACGTAAAAGAAAATTTTCAAAACGTGGCTTGCACTTGGTGGCCAATTTTTGACTCATTCGGTCCGACATTCGTGTACGCAGGTCGCGACCGCACACAAGTTCAAGGCTCGAAGGCCAAGTCGGTCCAAGATTTGCACCCCCCCCCTGCGGGCGCGTAGGCCACGGAGGAGTCTCTATGCAACAAATGGTTACACCTTACAAATTGTTAACCATATATAAATTGGTCCAAAAACTTAAACTTATCCTATGTGGGATAACTATTTAAGTTTTCCCACTTGCCACTTTCTTTTTTTCTTTTTCCAATGTGGGATGGTACTATTTATAGTCCCCACATATTCCCACTTTTCCATTTCTAACCAATGTGGGATTGTTAATCCCTTTTAAGGCTCCTCTTCAAATCCCAACTTTCAATCAATGTGGGATTAATTTCACATACACAAGTGAAAATTCATTTGCCATAATATATTTTCCAACAATCCCCCACATGAATGGAAATTAATAGAGACACGGAATACTTGGTGACAAAGTTCCACAAACTTGAAACCCGCATAGGATAGGTAGGTGTTACCCTTTGAACCTCCCCTTATGAAAATACATTTACTTTACTAGCCGATCAAGAGACGTGATGTCTTTGAACCGTCTCGTTTTGTGTAAACGATGATGTACCTCACACAGATTCTTCCTAACACAATTCGTGCTCATGGTTATGTTTGTTTGTGGCCATGAACATATGCTTGGTTGGAGAGTTATTAAGAATTGAGCCTCACAATTCCCCTTCGAAGCGGCCCCACTTCTTTCTCACATAAGTGATTTCTTAATTAAGAGTAACCCGCATTACTCCGCTCAGATTTTCGACGCATAAGAATCATTAAAAGCCTTATTGCTTATCCTCTTCCCACGGCATCACTATTATTACAGAATGGACCGTAAATAACCCCCACGTTGATATAGTTAAGTATTTGCAATTAGGTTTTCTCATTGAACCTAGATCTTGGGATCTCCAAATAAAGCCTAGGTTGAGTTTCCACTACAATAACTTATTCTTTTAGAGGCTTAAGTCCCATTCCTTTTGATGACTTCGCAACTAACTCTCTATTTAACCCTTTGGTTAGCGGATCCGCAATGTTATCTTTAGACTTTACATAGTCAATAGAGATAACTCTTGAGAGTAACTCGTCTTATGGTATTATGTCTACGACGTATGTGTCTAGACTTACCATTGGACATGTTGCTTTGTGCCCTTCCAATCGGCAGATTGACTATCACAATGTATGCAAATTGCCGGCACAATGTGTTTAGACCATTTTGGAATATCCTCTAAGAAATTGCGTAGCCATTCACCCTCTTCACCACATTTATCTAGAGCTATAAACTCGTATTCCATGGTAGACTCGCAATAATCGTTTGTTTAGAGGATTTCCATGATATGGCTGTACCTCCTAAAGTGAACACAAATCCACTAGTAGACTTTGAGTCTTTAATATCAGATATCCAATTCGCATCAGTATATCCTTCAATAACAACAGGATATCTAGTATAGTGTAGTCCATAGTTACGAGTATATCTCAAGTATCTTAGTACTCTTACTATTCCTTTCCAAAGATGGTCGAGACCCTGGATTACTAGTATATCTACTCGCCTTACTAACCGCATGTTTATATCTCGGTCTTGTACAACTCATTAGGTACATAAGACTTCCGATTATTCTAGAGTACTCTACTTGAGAAATACCATCGCCTCTATTTTTCGATAGATGTTGACTTGTATCTATCGGTGTGTTCTAGCCACGCCAAGATTTCATCATTATTGAATTTTTCCAAAATTTTGTCCACATAATGTGATTGACTTAGAACGAGTCCATCCGATGTTCTTGAAATTTTAACTCCAAGAATCACATCAGCTAAACCCATATCCTTCATGTCGAATCTTGAATTCAACATATTTTTAGTAGATTTAATCATCTTATCGTTGCTACCAACGATAAGCATGTCGTCAACATAAAGACATAAAATAACATAACCATTTCCTGTGTCTTTAATGTAAACGCATTTGTCACATTCATTGATTTTAAATCCACTTTCCATCATGGCAATGTCAAATTTTTCATGCCATTGTTTTGGTGCTTGTTTTAAGCCATATAATGACTTTACCAATTTACATACCTTGTTTTCTTGTCCTGGTGCGTAAAACCCTCAAAGTTGTTCCATGTAAATTTCTTCTTCTAAATCTCCATTTAGAAAAGCAGTTTTGACATCCATTTGATGTACTTCGAGATTGTACAAAGATGCAATCGCTAATATCATTCGAATGGAAGTTATTCTCGTTACCGGAGAATAGGTGTCAAAGTAGTCAATGCCTTCTCGTTGCCTATAACCTTTAATTACAAGTCTGGCTTTGTACTTATCAATAGTTCCATCTGCTTTCATTTTCCTTTTGAAAATCCATTTGTAGCCTAGTGGTTTGCTTCCCGAGGGAAAATCAACCAGCTCCCAAGTATGATTTTGTAGAATGGAATCTATTTCACTCTTAATGGCTTCTTTCCATTGAGGACCTTCTGAAGAGTTTACAGCTTCTTTGAAGCTTTGAGGTTGATTTCTAAAGCATGTAAGTCTAAAATCGGACCATAAGATTTCCCTCTCCTTTCTCGTTTGCTACGTCTTGGTTCAACCTCAACTTCATCTTCTACTTCTTTGTCTTGACTATTCTCAATCATAGTCTCATATGTCCGTTTAGAAGAGTTTGCTTCATCTTTGGACTTACATGGAAATACATGTTCAAAGAATGAAACATTTCTCGATTCCATTATCGTGTTTTTGTGTATATCGGAAATTTTAGAATCAAACACAAGAAACCTATAAGCACTACTGTTATGTGCATATCCGATAAATATGCAATCAACAGTTTTTGGTCCTATTTTCACCTTCTTTGGTGTAGGTACAGCTACTTTGGCAAGACACCCCCACACTCGTAAGTATTTGTAGGAAGGCTTCCTTCCTTTCAATAACTCGTAAGGGCTCTTTTCTTCTTTCTTTCGGGGTACCTTATTTAAAAGGTAATTGGTCGATAACACAGCCTTCTCCCCACATGTGCCGAGGTAACCGGAACTTAATAACATTGCAAATTCATCATTTCTTTCAATGTTCTATTTTTCCGTTCGCAACACCATTTTGTTGTGGTGAATAAGGTGTCGTTGTTTCATGTTTAATTCCATGTTGTGCACAGATCAGCAAATGGTGATTCATATTCACCACCTCTATCACTTCTCAACACTTTGATCTTTTTGTTGAGTTGATTTTCAATTTCATTTTTATAAAGAACAAATTTCTCTATAGCTTCGTCTTTACTTTTAAGCAAATACACAAAACAATATTTTGTGTCAGTCAAATAAAAGTAATAAAATATTTGTTGCCTCCTTGTTTGTACGTATTTTAAATCACATACATCGGTGTGAATTAAATCAAGAGGTTCAGCTTTTTCTTTCAATGATTGAAATGATGACCTTGTCAATTTTGCTTCAACACAAGTTTCACACTTATGTTTATTATCAATTTGGAATGTAGGTATGCAATTTAAGTTAATTAGTCTACGCAAAGTGTTGTAATTAACATGTCCTAGTCGACCATGCCACAAATTGGAAGACTCAAGCAAGTAAATGGAAGAGTTATTCATTTTATTGATTTTTGGCTTAATAGCCATTACATTGAGCTTAAAAAGCCCATCACTTACATAACCCTTTCCTACAAACATTCCAGACTTAGACAAAATAACTTTGTCTGACTCAAACACCATACGGAAGCCATGCTTGTTCAACAACGAGCCAGAAACCAAATTCTTACGAATCTCCGGCACATAAAGCACGTTGTTTAGAGTCAGCTCTTTCCCAGAAGTCATCTTTAGAACCACCTTTCCATGGCCCTTGATTTCGGAGGTCGCTGGATTTCCCATATACAACTTCTCCCCATCCGCTGCTTCAAACCCACTAAACATCTCCTTATCGGAGCAAACGTGTCGGGTGGCACCGGTGTCTATCCACCATTCTCTCGGATTTGAACCCACCAGGTTCACTTAAACGATAAATTTGCAAGGTTGATATCGAGATACATCTTCAACCATATTTGCTTTTTTTCTTCTTTGGCAAACGGCACTCCGTAGACTTGTGACCAATCTTGTCACAATTGAAGCATTTCCTTGAAACTTCTTCTTGGAGATTCCACCTTTTGGCCCCAACTTGGGCCCTTTGCCACCGAGATGGCCCAAACTTGTTCTTATTGGTCTCTGAGCTTTGGCCATGCTCCACAACATTAGCTTTAGCTACAACCGGATTGAACCCTCTTCGTAACTTTTGTTGTCTTCTTCAATTCGAAGTCTAACAATTAGTTCCTCAACGTTCATTTCCTTTCGCTTGTGTTTTAAGTAGTTTTTGAAATCCTTCCATGCAGGAGGTAGTTTCTCAATTATGCAAGCCACTTGGAAGGATTAACTCAAAACCATTACATAGTAATGAATTAAATGAAAGATCACTAGTAATTCTTGTACTTGACTGTTTATAGATTTGGAGTCCACCATTTTGTATTCCAAAAAGCGGCCAACAAGAAACTTCTTGGCTCCGACATCTTCGATTTTGTACTTTTTGTCCAAAGACTCCCATAATTCCTTAGCCGTTTTTATTGTGCAGTACATATTGTACAATGAATCAGCTAAACTGTTCATCACATAATTCCGGCACAGGAAATCGAGAATGCTTCCAAGCATCCACCGCACCGATTGCTTGAATGTCTCCTTGACCCTCTTGAAGCACTCGGAGCATTTTCGATCTAAGAATCTCGCAAGATTCAAGGTCGTGAGGTAAAACAACATTTTTTGTTGCCACCTCTTGAAATTCGAACCATTGAACTTCTCCGGCTTTTCCCGTGATTAACCGGGATCAAGCCTGATTGGACCAAGAGCGACTCTGGCATGGGAGCCACGCTTTAGTCCCACTTGGACCGCCTAAGCTTGGCATATTAGCCACAGCCAGTGTTCTGGAGCCACCACTTGAGCCACATCGTAACCTCGGCAAAGCCACAAACGAGCTACCGGGAGGCACAATTTCGTTTGCAGATCCCACAACGTTATTGGTAGGTGTATTTTCCATTCTCTGAAACACAACCAGAAAAATTAGTACGAGAATATTGCTTTAAGATTGTAGTTATCCTCTGAACAGTTAACTGAATTAGAAGAAGTAATAGACAAATTGCAGTGGACAGAAAAAGAAAATATTGCAGTTGACAGTAGATAAAATTGGCGTCTTTGAAGGCGGGGCCTGTGTCGAACACAGTGTCCTTAAAGCAATATTCGCCCCCTCACCGAAGTAATGCGAGCGCTTGCTTCCCAGGATACAGCGGCGTGAACTGTAGTTTGTACAGTCGAACTGAACGAGTGTGCCGGAACGTGAAGTGACTGTAAGACGACAGGAATTTGAAAAGGAAGCAGAAAGATTTCGTGCTGTTTGTGGTGTATCTGAACTGAAGAGATTGTTCGGGATATATAGGCAAGGAGGAGCCTTTGCCTCTTAATGCAGTCATAACTCCAAATATAACTCGCCATTGAACTCCGCCATAACATAACTCTGCCATTGAATTCTCACGTTTTGGAGTTACAAAAATAAATGAAAATAGTTTTCAAGTTATGTTTTAAATGGAAAAA
Organism: Fraxinus americana; assembly: GCA_035079005.1. Classification (NCBI taxonomy): domain Eukaryota; kingdom Viridiplantae; phylum Streptophyta; class Magnoliopsida; order Lamiales; family Oleaceae; genus Fraxinus; species Fraxinus americana. Next base: position 52,501,016 of record CM068706.1, on the reverse strand, counting down.
CGTAAAAGAAAATTTTCAAAACGTGGCTTGCACTTGGTGGCCAATTTTTGACTCATTCGGTCCGACATTCGTGTACGCAGGTCGCGACCGCACACAAGTTCAAGGCTCGAAGGCCAAGTCGGTCCAAGATTTGCACCCCCCCCCTGCGGGCGCGTAGGCCACGGAGGAGTCTCTATGCAACAAATGGTTACACCTTACAAATTGTTAACCATATATAAATTGGTCCAAAAACTTATTCTTATCCTATGTGGGATAACTATTTAAGTTTTCCCACTTGCCACTTTCTTTTTTTCTTTTTCCAATGTGGGATGGTACTATTTATAGTCCCCACATATTCCCACTTTTCCATTTCTAACCAATGTGGGATTGTTAATCCCTTTTAAGGCTCCTCTTCAAATCCCAACTTTCAATCAATGTGGGATTAATTTCACATACACAAGTGAAAATTCATTTGCCATAATATATTTTCCAACAATAAGAACTAGTTGGGCGCAGAGAAGGAGCTGTTTGTAGCATGTGAACAAGGACACCGACAGCTGCATCTTGAGATCTTTTGGCAGTAGAGGATGCTTGGGACGAATCTTCAGACTTATTTTTCCCATCAAGATTAACAAAAGCACCAGAAAAATAGTATCATAAAGTAAGATGCGTATCAATATATATGCTAATTTTGTATCTAAAAACTGTACCATTGGTAGCGAACCTATAGTCCGAGTAGCAAGTTGATTTCCAATAGTTGGTCCCGAACCTTTCATTATTATTACATACTCGGTCACAAACGGAGCAAGTGGTCCAAATCTTCGACAATTGATCACATGGCCCACTTAAAAACATGCCTCACTTCAAATTTTTGGAACAGTAGCCCACGTTAGAAAGAAAATAGTGCTTCATAATGTTAGACATTTGATGGCCACATGACAATTTAATAGAAATTTGGATTGTTTTCATCATATGGGACTCGTATAATTGACCCATTAAAAAATGGGGTACTTAACAAAAATACTCTTAAAATTAGGGATGTTTTGAAAAATCATATGAAATATTTTTAGAAAGTAGAAAATACTGTGTAAATTGAAAATGTGACACAATGTCACTTTTTTTTAATAAAAATTGTCACTTTTTTACTTTTTTAAAAAATGTGACACGAACTAAAAAAGAGTGACAAAACAAAAAAAAAAAAGTGACAAATACCAAAATAGCACCATCCATTTGGATAGCACCAGTATCCAGGCCAATCCACATGCTAATTATGTTAGGAAAATATGACATATTATTTCTTTTTTTATCTTCTTAAAAAGTGACAAAAACTTAAAATGTGACCAAAAAAAAAGTGACAAAATTCAAAAAAGTGATAAATTTTAAAAAGTAACGAATTCAAAAAAGTGACACAAATTAAAAGAAGTTATACAGATTTAAAAAGAAACAGACAATAAAAAAAAAGTGACACACTCAGACAAAATTCAAAAAAAAAAAGTGACACACTCAAAAAAGTGACGAAAATTAAAAAAAAGGGGGAACAATACATAGTTCCTATTTTTAAAGTTCACATTTCATAAATAACAAACTTCTTAAAATATTTCAAAAATCAGGTGCTAAATAAATTTATTAAATATTAAATTATAATATATTAAATATTAAATTATAATATAATATATATTAATTATTTACACCACCTCATGACACCTCACCCACCCCATCTCCTCACTACACCACTTCCCTCCATCTCCGGCACCGGTCCGGCCACTGCTCCGGCGACGATCCGGCCACCGTTCCGACGATTTCAAAATTTTCAGAAAATTGAAAATCACACCCCCCAACCCATGGATTGGTCACAATCGGCCACAATCGATCTCAACGAGTCACAATGAATCAGTCACAAACGGTCACAATCAGTCACAAACGGTCACAATCAGTCACAATCGGCCTCTCCGACGACTATTCCGGTGGCCTCTCTGGCGACTGTTCTGACCGCTCCAATTTAAAAAAAAAAATCAGAATTTCAAGTCATAATCGGTCGCAATTGGTCACAACGAGTCACAATTAATCGGACACAATAGATCATAAACGGTCACAATAGGTCACAAACGGTCACAACCGGTCACAATCGGGTCACAACCAACACCTCACCACAACAACCAGATCCACCACCACTTGTAACACCACCATCACAACCTGTACCACCACCACCACCGCGACCCATCACCGCACCAATAACCAGGCAAATGCCTCCCCACCGCCAAGGTCCCTGTAGACCCTACCACCACCAACATCACCGTCGCTACCACAGCTAGACCCAATCAGTACCACCACCATCGTCGTCGAACCACCACCACAATCGCCAATCCACCACCACAGCCGCCACCACACAAAACACCACCACCACACAACCACCATCTGCTAATTACTGCACCACAGCCGCGCCCCCATAATCACCACGGAGAATCAACGCACCACCGCCGCAACCGCCACCATCACCACAGAGGCCATCTCTTACGCCAGCCAACATCAACACCACCACAGCCACCACCACCAACTGCCAACGACAAAACTCACCTAAAAAACTCTGGCATCAATTCGTGCCCAAAATTTCCCCAGATCCCAATATTTAACAGTGGCATCATCACCAACAAAGAACACCACCTCACTGCGCACGGTGAGAACAAGGACAACCATGGGCATCCTCAAATTTGCCAATATGCGTGCGGCATCGAGCACCGTCGCTCTGAAACCTTATGCCGCTGCGGCAGCGATTGGCCAGAGAGAGAGGGGGAGGAAAACAACCCACCGTTCTCCGATGATACACGAGATTAAGCCGCCGGCGCCGTCACTCGTGTCGTTGTGGTGTGTATGGCAGTCGCGCCGGTGAGGTAGCTCTTTTTCGACGTTTCCTTTGGTAGAGAGAGAGATCGACATAGAGAGAGAGAGAGAGAGATAAGATAGTGCTGGGGTTGGGATTAATCGGTGGGGTGGGGGTTATTATCTGAATTAAGATTTAATTTAAAATTTTATTAATTACAATTAATAATCATATTTATCACCTGAATTTCGAAATTTAAACTTTCTCCCCTTATTTTTGAAATGTTAACTTAAAAACTCCGGTTTAAGGTAATTTTCTCAAAAAAAAGTGACAATCTTTTGATGAAATTCACGGGCTTTCTCCTTCCATAACAATTGGAGTCGAATTTTTCCTTACAAGAACATTGGGCTGGCTCTCAATATCCTCATCTTCTTCATCAATTCCATCCTCAAAAATCAATCCTTCGTCAGTCACCTGACCACCTCTTTTAACAAAGTTTGAATAGAATTATTTATATATCTCATATAAAATGACTTCAAATGTCTATTCTTTAGCCGTCGAGACATGAAATACACAATTTGTTTGAGCTATCTTATAATTTGTATCTTAAAGCCCTTGCCTTCACCATTCCCAAGTGATTACAATCTTTCTTCCCAGACCAATTTGGCTCAACAATTAAATTTCCTTTTTCAATCTATTGCACACAGAGTCTCTTAAAGCCATCGCCTTCACCATTCCCAAGCAACTACTATCTTCCTTACCAGTTCAACTTTGCCCATCAATTAAATTTCCTTTTTTCAATCTGTTGCACATACACTTAAAACATTTAAGAGGGAGGGAGAGGGGGCATGGGATAAGGAAACATGCCCAGAACGTAGAATTTAGGCTTGGAAGTATTAATTTCATCAAGAATTCGAAAAGTCTTGTTATTCTCCCAGTACCGCTACCATATATGTGCTCTATTTCGTGGATCTGATACTCTCCTCACTTGCTTAGCAGCATTTTGCTTTTCTTCGTCCACCACTTCACCACTAAACACTTCCAAGTTTTTCATTTATTCTCAAATTTATACCTTGAACGTCGAGAACTTCCACCGATGATGAAGTAGAGGTAGGCGATTGCGGGTGGAGAAGAAAATGTGGCTATGCAGTGGAGGCGGCGATTGTAGTGGTGTTGGAAAGAAGTGGAATTTTGTGTTGGTTTGAACATGGGTTACTATTGTTTGACTATGCTACGATGGAGTGGTAGGGGAAGATGAAGGGAGTTATGGTAGAGGATAGAGGGAGCTTGACGTGAGGGAGTTATTGTAGAGGATAGAGTCGAATGAATCATCATTATTTCCTTGGCAGCTTTCTCCAATCTGCTATGGATTTAGGTGGTTGGAATTGGACGTAATTATTACATGATTTATAGTTTTAATTAAGTTTTAAGATTATTAATCAAATATATTATTTTTTTGAGGTACTTGACCTAATTTTCCCATAAAAAATGGGATAATTAGGCTCGGTAGTCAGTACGGTCCTTAGAAATTTGATTAAAACGAAGAAAAATAAATGCAATTCAATCCCATCCAAATAAAAGGCCGAAAGAAACTGAAGTTTCGAGTAAGCAAGCTAGGAGAGTCATTGGGAAAGTTGTGGTGGAGCCTAATTTCTGGTTCTTGCCTGTGCTTGCTAAGTAAACTCCTAAAAACATTGTCATGTAGTTCCTGCATGAATTGACTGTTTGATAAATGTCGATTTTTTTTTTCCCTGCTAGTCCAGGTCTTCAAGATGTTTCTATGTGGATCGTTTAAAATCATTTACAATAATAATCATCTATGCTTGCAATGGATGATCCATGCAGGCACATGACATTACGACAATGTTACAATAATTTATATGCTTCGAAGGTGCAATGGATGAAATAAGTGTCCTAGAATTGACGGAGTGGTGCCTAAAAAGCCATTACGCTTGTCTTTGATCTTATGGTATATCTATCTAGGAGACTGAGCTACAAAAGTTAATCCATTATATTAAACAATAGATGGTTTTGATTAACGTCGAAGCATCCGAGCAAATGCATATTTTAGCTTTAATGGAAGACAACTTCACGTGTTAATTGTAAGATTGAGGCTGATCAGTAGTTTTTGGGCATTGATGTACTTTATATTAAATGATGTAACACACAAAACAGTAACAACCAAACTGACCGTTAGGTATTGATTATTGTGGATTGAAACCTCAAACAATAATAAACATGCCTTCTCGGTACGTATAGTATTGATAGACAAGCTGGGCTAAGCCTATGTTTGGCTCATGTTCAACAAGTACTATCCATTTATTTACCGTTCATTTCTATTTATTTATAATTTAAACTGTTTATAAACACTTCCCCACACAAATGTGATTCATATTGTACTTTTCTCATTTTGTGCACTGAAATTCTGTCTTTTTTAAAGTACTGTTATGATTCTTTCATTTCCTTTTTCTTTTGGCAGGATTTCATTCAGATATTTCTAACTGTCGATGAGGAAACTACTTTACTTCTTCACATGAAACAATATGCACGAATTTGTAATACCACAAATGGTAACATAGTATTCTATAATTCAAAGTTCATCCTAAAATATATCATTATGGCATGAATACAGTTCTTAATGCGGAATTATTTGCTCATGCAAGTGACTGGAGCTGCTTGTACTTTTTCTAATTCTCTTGTTTGTAACTTTATTCGATAATATGTATATATTGTTGGAAATAAATTTCACATCGCCTGTGCACAATATCTTGGGTCAGCTTATAAACAATGTGGCAAACCTCTCTTGCAGAACCGGTTTTGTGAGATGAGTTAGGCCCATAAATTTCTACAGGTACCTGTAAATTACAGGCTGTAATGCAAAGGTCCAGTTGAAAAGTTTGTAATATGCTCTTCTTGTGTTTCAATTCTTCTTATCCCCTTCATGTGGTGACACTGTAAATTATGTCTCTCCTCATTTTCCCTTTATGGCTTTTAATTGTGAATCTTAAGTCTGCAGATTTAGATTTAACTTTCGGGTTGGCTAAAGATAATTAATTTCGATAGTGCTTCACTATTCAAGACAGTAGTAGAGGAAGTAACAATTGCGTCTACTAGAAACTCAAGATTGAGGGGGTTGGGATGCACTTTTCCTTCGTTTAATTTGGAGCAGAGTAGCCACGACCAGTAACATGGTATGTGATGAGATTGGCTTTATGTCGCAATATTGGAATGATTTGAACCTAACTTTTTATGGGCAATTATAATTGTATAAATCTTTCATCTGTCAGATGAAATTCTGGACAAGCAGAAGAGTCGGGAAATGAAGGACAATCATGTGGTGGTACCTAGTGAGTCGACATAGGAACTTAAACGAGTGGAAATGACTGAAACGTGAAATCACTTAGCAATGGAAATCAGGTGATTCTTGTTAGCAACGTATTCACAAGGTTTGTGTTTGATATGGAAGGACTAGAGACCTGAGAATCGTCGTGCATAGGCTAAATGGAAAACGCAAGTCTACCTTTCAAGCAAAAAATGGCAGTTTGAGTTGAAACTTATTTCATAAGAGGGATGATGACATCAGATATGCATATCTTGATGATTTATTCATACCATTTTTTTGGGGTTTCTTCCTTTTTCCCTTGTTATGTATGTAGGTGTTGTTGTACTCAATGTTTTAGTAAATTTTGATATAAATTGATGAAATGTGTTATTAAAATTAAACGTTAACTTGAACTTAAATTTTAATTTACTTTTTAAACTGAACCAAACAAAGGCTTAGTATGCAGTATTAGATAGGATCAATACAATAAATAAGATTTTAACTTTTTTCATTCTTAATTTTATTCAATACTATCTAATCCATCTTATTAGATGTGTATTTTATATATTAAGTTACACTATCATCTCAAGTCAATAACATGTACTATGTAACACACTTAGGGAGAGATGGAGACAGGGTAAGCATCTCTTGTAAGTGTTATACCCTAATTCCAATCAACTTTGGACGTAAATACTTTTAATATATAATTGATGGATATTTATGACAAGATCTATTATTTTATTTAATTAGTATTTTAATAAATTAAATAATAAAATCCGTATACTCAAATTTTAGCAATTTGTTAATTACAAGGAGTTATGATTGTGAGATATAAATTACATATGACTAAATTTTAAATCATCCGTGGTCATAAGTAATAACGAGATACGGATATCGTTATTACTGATAGATCATCACCTGTGACATTTCTTACATGTTGAGTAAGTAATTGATCTCACAAACTAAAGTGTGGTGATACTTAAATGAACACGTGAATGTTTTGTTATAGAATAAAACATTGGAGTCCCGTTGGGAGATTCCACATGGATAAGTATTTGAGTGTCGTGGTTAATCTCTAGTGTTCGGTAGCGGAATTGATCATTTTCCTTGATATCATCATAGTGCCTTATACAAGGATAGTCATGCTTTAGTGATGTTGGATGTTACTCTACCAATGGTCGCTAATACAGCATCGTTTGGGTATGTCAAAAATCATATGAATGTTGTGAATGATCAATAGAGGATTCGTCACTCTTAGATAGTAAAATATTATGATCTACATTTCATTCAATTGAGTTGATAACGATATCCTTGGCCAATGTGCACTCTTAAGTAGAAAAAGAATTTTCAACTTATATTGACATAATAGTGTGATGAAAGATATGATCGATAATTAATATTGACACACATCCGTATCACGTAATTGATCGGATCATATTGATGAATGGATTATAGTTTTGCGATAAATTAACAAATTTTGTTTTGTCATAGCACGTAACATTTTTCGTTACATATATTGCTCGACACATTATTAAATGTCCATCTGTGACGATGAATGTGAATTGGTGGTAAATTAAAAGGGGCACTTTAATTTATCGATTTTGATTAAATCAAAATAATAATTCATGTCATTAGGTATTATGATCGGGAGCTTAATGGATCACACATAGAAGGAGAACCAGAAGAATGAGATTCGTCAATTAATTAATTAACAAGCGTTGAACAATTAATTAATTGAGTTGCTTGTTAATAGGCTCGAATTATTTAATAGATTAATTAATTTATGGACCAAATTTAATTAATTGAATTAATTAAATATTGGACTGGGTTACGTTTAAAAAAGGGACCAAACTCACTTGAACTTATATTAATAAGTCACTAGGGTTTCAAAAAAATCGAATAGAACATAATTCATATTCTTACTAGCACAAGAAAAAATAAACCCTAATTTTCTTATTTTTATTCCCTGTGTAGATTTTCACTGGAGGTTGGACAGCTGTGAATTGCAGATCATGGTTGTTCGTGTTCCAATATTAGTAAAAGAGTTTGTAGAATCTATAAAAGGTACAGTTTCTATCACAGTTTTTTTCCAAATACAAATAAGATTTTTGGTGGGAATTGAAATTTGTTTTATTTTTCATTGTACATATTAAGTAAATTCCCAACATTTATAGCATTCTTCACGAGCTTTTGACTATCTTGTAATGTAAGGACAAGGGCACAAAACATTTCTATTTTTCCCAAGTTGAAAGCATGTTCGACTAAGATTATTAGTATTTGTAGAGTTTTTGGGGCTTATTTCGAGCAATGGGCATGCTATACCAAAAAAGCTACTTATAATCTTCGTTAAACATGACTTTTCTACATTACTCATTAAGCCCATATTTCATTAAATCAAAGTCAACAATTAATTTTAACCACATATTTCATGGAACTCACAACTTTTCAACTACATATTTTATCAACTTTTATCAAAATATGCTAAAATTTTAATTTTAATCCCCTGATTGGGCTAAGTATTCCATGTGCCAGTGTGTTCACGAGACACCTGGTGACCCAAAACTAGAAAAAAAAAAAAAAACAACAACAAAACAAAAAAAAAAAGTTTCATCAACAACTTGAGTCGAATCCTAATGTCGAAGTACGCAACTAATTCATACTAATTTAGAAACTAAAGTTATAAGTAAAAATATTAAGCTTAGACAAACTAGCCATTTTGCAAGATTGAATTGGATGGCTCATGATCCCTTAATGTTTTATGTTCCAAACACCTTCCTATGAGAAAGTCACGCCCTTTATGTCTGTTAGATTTTTTGATACCCAATAAATTCGGGCAATGATTTAAAACAGTTGTCGGATTATTTAACGACACCATAGACTTGGCTCGACATGAAAACGACCTATACTTTTGGATAGCCCAAGTTTGGATTGGATGGTAATAGGTATTAGCCCATTTAGTTGGTTAGTTGTGGGAATTAATTGGTAGCCCATTAGTGATATCTTTGGCCCATTTTGGATAAGAGTGTTTGGCCCAATTGAGTAACCTATTTTGTGTCCCATATATGTTGGTGTTCCAGCCGTGTGTTAGTGTGTGCGAGAGTGGAGAGAAGAGAGGTAAAGCAGCCGTGGGTTGTGAGGATGAGAGGCAACCGGGTTTGGTGAATTTCTTGGTGAGTTCCAACCATTGTTTCTACTCTTCTTCTTCCTCCCTATGTGGGCTTGCAATCATCACCACCATATCTCCTTTGTGGGGATGAAATCTTGGTGCAACCAAGTGTAGGAGTTTTGGGTTGAGCTTGAAGCTGTGTGGTGTCGTTTGGTTGTTTTCTGAGCCCGGTTTTGGTTGATTGAAGCCCCACGCGTGGTGCAGGTTTTCGGCGTTGACCTCTTCAGGCAATTTTTTGGGGACATCGAGACGGTCCCAACGGTGTTGACGGATTTCAGTTTGGGGTACTACGGTGAAAGTTAGACGAGTTTACGTTTGGACGTTCGGGCGCCGAGTGCCGTTTCGTGTTGATGGAAGCTTTGGAACGGATTGCGGTAGTCCCAAAGTGGTGAATTCGCATCTCTCGATATTTACGGACCTTCAGACGTGGTCCGCTCGATATCATATTATTTGCTTTTTATTATTGCAGTTAAAATTATTGTGTAGAATAATTTATTTTTCACATTAGAAGTCATCGTGTGAAGTGACGTTAGGTTTGGAGTTACCGTGAAGGGGTAACAATTGCCTGATGCTAGACCTATTAATTACTTGTTAATTATTTGCGTTAAATTCTTCGTGAATTTGTTGTCGATTTATTTTTCATTATTTAGAATTGCACGTGACCTTAGGAAAGTTTACTTGACTATTCTGTGTGAATTGTGTCGGTACTTTACTTGTGGTCGTTATTGATTGTATTTTGTGTTTTGTGCATTTTTTAGGTAAAATGACGACACATTATGAGTTGTGCATGTTTTAATGAAAAATATGATATTTTAATTTGGCAAATGTGGTCTAAGGTAAGTGCGAAAAGTAATATGTGTTTTAACTGCAGTTATTTAGACATTGTTGAAATAGACGGTTCTAGGGATGATAAAAGGAAAGTTGATGAGAGTGGTGATGCAAATTCTATTTTTGGGTCGAGACAATGACCCGTGTGAGGTTTATTGAGTGTAAACCTGGTTACTGCAATATGCATCTGTGTGTAATCCTTTTTGCATGTGTGAGATTGCTCAATTCGGTTGTATGACTATATGTTGCATTTCAATGTGTTTGATATGTGCATTGACATGAATTGGAGTGATCTTATTACTTGGTGTAATTGGTTGCATGCATAGTGGGTTGATATCTATGGCGTCCTTTGTTTTGCTCTGTGAGAGGGTGTGGTAGTGAGAAGTTAGAGGGGTAGCCATTTTCTCCTTCATCTTTGTGAGCATGTGTGGTTTGTGAGATTGTGTAAGGCAGCCCGTGAGGGTTATCTTCGTTATCTGTGTGAGCGTCTGTGTGAGCGTAGTGAAGTAACCAACTCTTTCTTTTATTCTCTTTGTGAGTGCCATTGTCACCCTTCCCTTTGTGAGATTTATCCTTTATGGATTTTTTGAGCGTTAGTGTTTGGAGTAACTTTGTTGGTGCGTGGGTCAATTTAAATTGAACACTAACTTTTGTGGTCGCCGAAAGGTTTTGATTTGTCATAGTTGGATTGTGATGCATTTGCAGTGTGTTGGATGTCTTTTGGTAAGATGGAGTATAGATGCCTAGGGGTACATTGTGGTTTGTACTGTGGGATGTGAAGTATGACATTTGGATCACGGTGGATGTGATCAAATGTTTTGGAATCCTTTATCTGTGAAGAGACCCTAATCAGGTGGAGTGCGAGTGAGGCACTTCTATCACTTCTATTAGGTGGAGACCCATTATCCACGTTGGTTGGAAGAAGTGATGTGGTGATAAAGGGTTATCCCGATAACTTAGGATTTATAGAGACTTACCAGTTAGACATGAGTTGAGTGATTAGTCTAGTGAGCATTGTGGGTGATGATGTGAGATATGTGTTCTCGAGGAGTGAGCAACACGAAATGGGATAGGATAAGTGTAGTGAGATCTTCGTGAGGTCATTTATGCATTTGTTGCGTATGTGTTGGCCTGTTGATTGACTTGGTGTTAATCTGTTGTTCTGTGTGAACATGGTTGAAAAGATCTGTGTTATCCTATATATGATATCTCCATCGCATGTTTATTTGCTCTTGATTGATTGTTGTTATTATCTGCTTCTATTTGGGTGTTCTTGATCTTAGCTCTGGTGAGTATATGGAGCATGTATGGTATGTGTTTCAGTTTCGAAACACGAGGTAAGGTCTGTGATACCAATTTTATTGGTTACCTTGATTATGCAAGTATAAACTGTGTGTTTTGTTTGCTTGCAGATTTATTGGGATCAAGGTGGAGATTTGTTGGGTTTTTTGATACCCAATAAATCCGGGCAATAATTTAAAACAGTTGTCGGATTATTTAACGACACCATAGACTTGGCTCGACACGAAAACGACATATACTTTTGGATGGCCCAAGTTTGGATTGGATGGTAATAGGTATTAGCCCATTTAGTTGGTTAGTTGTGGGAATTAATTGGTAGCCCATTAGTGATATCTTTAGCCCATTTTGGAGAGGAGTGTTTGGCCCAATTGAGTAACCTATTTTGTGTCCCATATATGTTGGTGTTCCAGCCGTGTGTTAGCGTGTGCGAGAGTGGAGAGAAGAGGTAAGGCAACCGTGGGTTGTGAGGATGAGAGGCAACCGAGTTTGGTGAATTTCTTGGTAAGTTCCAACCATTGTTTCTACTCTTCTTCTTCCTCCCTATGTGGGCTTGCAATCACCACCACCATATCTCCTTTGTGGGGATGAAATTTTGGTGCAACCAAGTGTAGGAGTTTTGGGTTGAGCTTGAAGCCGTGTGGTGTCGTTTGGTTGTTTTCTGAGCCCGGTTTTGGTTGATTGAAGCCCCCAAATTTCAACAATGTCCATCGGACCATGGCCTACTAAGCCCTTGTTTTGATTCACATTATTTTTAAAATATATTTTTCTCTCTTTTCTTTTCAACCACACATTCTTCAATAATATAATATTACACATAAATATAATTTTTTTCTTATATTTTAATCACGCATTCTCCATCAATTTATTATTTCAAAATACATTCTTAACATAACAGAGCCCTCTATTTATTTTCGCCGTGTCAGACACGAAAATTGTCTCTATCTATCCCGACTGATACAAGGAGATAAACGTGTCTCTCTTTTTCTCTTCTTCAGATAATTCATTGTTTGCGATCAGCAACCACTGTCGAACTTGAGGTGCTCGAGCACTGCAAGTCGAGCACATTGACAGGAGTGAATGAACTCGAACCGATGTCGAGTACTGATTTATAGCCATCCATTGCTATTTCTTGCATCAAATTGTAACAATTCAACAAATTATTCTGTACAAGGAATGGCAAAAAAGAAGTAAATAGAGATGAACCAAAATGGAAACTGCGAAAGGGAAATGACATTACCTTATTTACATAGGAACAGCTGCCGATTGCATCTCTGAAGCTAGCAAATTGTAAAGGAAAACATTCATGAGCAGCGGATAATAAAGCCGAGGCCGAAATTATTGATGGCTTGAACTCGAGGAGCTTGATATCTGATATTCAATGATGACAGACCGTGAGAAAAATAGCTAAAATCTTGTTAATTGTAGCGTTGACTACTCTATAGACTAACCATTTTGAGCTTTTAGTATAATCTCAGTGGCTCTGTTTTTCAATGCTTGCCTTGATGGTTGATCCTTAAATTTGAACAATGAGATAAAGAAATGGATAAAAGAAAAAGGACTGATAGAACGCATTCGCCATTTTAGAGCACCAAGGATCAACAACTCCATTCGCTCTATGGTGTGTGAATCAAAAATTATACCTCCATCATTCTGCCCAAAAGATTATACATTTCTAACATATAATCAATAAAAATCTTAACATAATTTTAATTCGACGTGCGAAAACGCAGAAATACCTGAATATCAGTAATAGAACACTCTTCTTTTCTCATCTTCAGTGCTAATGAAACGCAAGAAATCGCCAAAAGTCTCAAGATCCACGGTTTCCCTTCCTGCAAAACCAAGAATTCATTACATCTTTCACGATCGCAGTGGGATACAATTTTATAGGCTTACGTTGAAGGAATTTACCAGTATATATTGAGTAGAAAGGAACCGATCCAGGTAATTGATGGCAAGATAAGATAAAAATGGATCAGAATTTTGAGAAAAATGTAACACCAAAGTAATGGTTTCGCGCCGAACCGAAACACGTACATCTGTTTCCTCAAGGAATGATTTTGAAGGCATGTGATCAGTCTCAATGAAAAAAAGTGTATCTGAATTTGGCAATGGATTTTCAAGGTCAAACTCAAACTCCATCGATGAACCTTTGAACCTCTCTCTTACTCTCTCTCTTCAATACATTGTTTTGTGGGTTTTTTTCTTTTCTTTACCCTGGTGGGTTGGCGTGAGGGTGGTGAGCAGAGTGAAGTAAATGATAAAGAAGAAGAGATGAGCTGTCTGTGGTTTCAGTCCTCTTTACATTTCACATTGGGAAGGAAAAATATATACGTGGGGAAGACCGTAGAGTTTTAATCAGGTGCGCATGAGGACTACAGTTAAGAATTTACTTAACAAGTGTTGAAATGGCTGGAGGGAGGAAATATTATCACCAATGTGTTTTTTAGGGTACTCAATTTCATTGAAGACGGGGATGGAGCATGTGTTGTAGATCATTAGAACACGTGACTACAAACTATGATATTGAGAGTTCAAATCATCCCTAATTGCACAAAATCGACTCGAAGGAGTACATTTTCCTCAGAGGGATCAAACAGAGTAATGTTATTTAACATATTTGATGTTAAGTATCAATTTAGATGACAATTGTATGATATTAAGTAATAAATTTAATTATTCATATAATTGAACTTATCAAACGTAGCCAACTAGATTGATACTCTAGTACCATTAGTTTTAAATAGCATTATTAGTTCGAAAAATCTAAATTGTGTAGCGATCAGAAGCATCGATGATTCACGTGATTATGTAATTAGAAAAATCATTACTTTACGTTGGGTGTGGAAAGGGCTAAAGGTGGGGAAGGAGGAGAATTCCTCACCCCGGCTCTAACTGGGTTCAATCACTCTATATAACCAGCAGCTTTCCGGAGGCAGGCCGTCGGTTTATGATAGGAGACATTTATTATACTTTAATATCATTAATAAGACATTTTTCCATTATTTAAAATTAGACATACGCAATATATGTTTTTCTCATAAATAAAGTTTTGCTATTTAATGCATTTACTTATGCTTGTAATCTATTTTCATATCACATCATTTGACTTATATTATATTAAGGACGATATTCAATAATCAAATAATTTAAAAGCTTAAATTATTAAAGAGATACGGCTTGTATTTAATTAAATCACAACTTTAATATACCTCTATTATCTGTTGAATTCATAATTGTAGATAGGATAGATTTGAATACATATAATGGCTGATACAAGCAGACATTAATAATTATCGAAGATGGCCAATGAGGTGAGAACTACTTGATATGCACTTCATGTAGAGCACCACATGATAGGTCAGCCACCCCCTACAGGCTGTCTATCACTATGAGGCCCTTTACGTTCACATAGGCTGCCTACCACCACGAGGCCGTCGACCCCCACGTGGTTGCCTACCTCCATGAGACCTTCTACGTCCACAAATGCCGTCTACCACCATGAGGACGTCGACCCTCATGAGGTTGCCTACTACCATGAGGTCCTCTACGTTCACATAGACTGTCAACCACCATGAGGTCGCCTATCACCAGGGGGCCGTCGATCCTCATGAGGCTGCCTACGACCATGAGGCCCTCTACGTTCATATGAACCCTCACCACTATGAAGTCGTCAACCACTATGAGACCTCCTACCATCATGAGGTCGTCAACCCCATGTGGCGCCTGCCACAATGAGGCCCTCTACGTTTATATAGGCTGTCTTCATTATGAGGCCGACGCTATACTTAACCATACAAATAGTAATGAGTTGGACGGGAACCACTCAACGGCAAAGGTGGGCACAACCAACCGCTTGAGAAGTGGGAGTCATTCCATCAGAACATGGGGGAAGTAGGAAGATTTACGTGAGACATGTGGCACCTTTAATTGTTGAACGAGTGCATTGCATCATGTGCTTATAAATACCCCTAAGGTGAGAAATGTATGGCTCTCTTGAAACTCGAACTGTTTGAATTACAATTATACTTTTTTCTTACTTTCCTAAACCAACTACTGATTCTCACGTCGGAGATATAACGGGGGAGAAAGCTCCAACCTCAATTTGCAAGGAGCATTCACTGATCGGAATAGTCGGAACACCCTACACGTCAAAGAGAACGCGGAGGTTTATCTCGCTTCAATTTCAATGTCCAAAATTCGACTTTAGTTGGCAAAATGCAATTATAGCTGAAAACCATTTACAGCTTTATTTAAATCAATATAAGCAGTAGTCAATTTTATTTATTTATTTTTTTATGTTATTCCTAATTTAGATTTCATCATCGTGTCATTATATGGCATATTTGGTACGGTTAGTTCTTTAATTATGATAAAGATCGATACATAATTTGTTTCTAATTCTATTTACTTAAATTCAGTTTAACCTCTAATCGTCTTAGATTCCTTTACCATTATGGTTTTTAAAATAGATCGAGTTAAAATTTTCGTGTTCCTTCGAATCATGCTCACTATTCTACTTCAACTTTTTCATTATTTTACTTAATTCCCTTGTATTACTGATTCGAATAAAGTTATTGCAATGGGTACTCGCTTGTCCAATTTGTTTAACAATGTACAAAATTATGTAAAATGACTTTATCTCTATTAAAGATTGATCATAATATAAATAAAAAATACCCGTAAAATATCAATGACCAAACCGTATATAAGCATCACTTTATGAACCCTGCTGGGCTGCCAGAGAGGGTTTGACACCCTCCTTGACAGGCCACTCACAACATGGGGGGTGGGGGGAATTTTTTTCTTTTTTAATTCATATGTGCCCCACCACAAATGTGAGAGGATGTCAACCAAAGTGTCAAATTTATTTTGGCAAAGTGGCATTTTCCTCACTTTATTGCAGTTTATGAGAAGTAAAACCAACAACAATAATGATGAATAAGTACCAACTCTTGCCCCCAGGGCACATCTTCAACCATAAAAGGGGAAGGTGGAAAAACTCTAGTTTTGCTTGAGACTGTCGTGTCAAGAGTTCGAATTCTAAAATATGGATTTAACCCTTGGGTAAGTGCAAGTGTACAAGCAGTCTTCCACACTGTACCCTTGGAGGCATAACCTGCGATTTACCTCATTCACTATGACCCAGGGTATGGCAGGTGGGGACCGTCAAGGATGCTACTCATAAGAATAAGTACCAACTCTTAATAAAATTTTGCAAGACATTAAAGGGGGTTTCTGATAAATATACTTATTGTGACTGTAATTTAAAAAATAATAATAAATTCATGGTTTAAAATTAATTTATTCTTCAAAAATAAGAGTTTTAAAATGTTACTCTTTAACTAATGTAAATATATTATTTATTAAAGTTTTCCTTCGATAGCAAATAAACATTTTAGATAGTTTTATTTTCATAATTAATGAATATATATCATGTTTCTACTTTTTGTTATCGTATCGATACTTTTGCTGATAAGTTGGCTAGTATATACTTAGCCTCAATTTGGTATGGATTAAAATAAGATTTTTAGTAAAATTTCATAGAAGTTGATCAAATGTGTGCTTGAAAAATTGTGAAATTCATAAAATATATTGTTAAAATTAATTTTTAATTTTAATCGACACCAAACAAGAGCTTAAGCAGTTATTGGACATCATCCCAATAATTTCATGTATCCCTTTTTAGATTACACAATAGTTAAAGAAACAAAGGTCAATTGATCACTACAAAGTGGGGCTCACACTTTTTCAATCTTGGACATGTCCAAAGGCAAGTACAAACTTTAAATCTTTTTGGTTCACATAAAAAATTGGAAAATCCACTTCCCCAATTCTAACAGACGAAACCCAACAAATTTTGTACAATACAGAATTGTAATTTCAGAGTGACAGCTTGGTTTCGTGTCCTCAAATGTATGACCACCTTCCTGCAATGAGATAAATCCATCAATGACCATTTATTTTTATATTTGATGTCATCATTGTCATTTAATTCGATTTTATTTCATTATGATACCCAACTTTATATTTAGTGTCATCATATCCATCCAATTTCATATAAATTTTCACCATGATCATCCAATTTCATATAACATTTCACCATAACCACCCAATTTCATATAACATTTTATCATGACCGTTTCAACATTTTGCACCATTTTCATTAATTTTAAAAAAGGGTAAAACGGTAACTTTTGCATTATATATATAAAATAAATTTAAAAAAATTAAAAAAAAACTATTTTAAAAAAAAGTTATTTAAAAATAAAATAAAATAAAACCCTATTTTAAAATAAACGTTTTTAAAATTAATTTATATTAATTTTATTATATATATATATATATATATAATACAAAGTTACCGTTTTATTTCTTTTAAAATTAGTGAAAATAGTAAAAAGAAATTGGATGGTTATGATGAAATGTTATATGAAATTAGATGGTTATGGTGAAACAATATGAAATTTGGTAGTAATGTTGAAATAAAATTAAATTGGATGGCTATGGTGTCACTAAACAAAGAGTTGAGTGACTATTGGTGAATTTAACCCTCTACAATAGCAACATTATGAATAGGACAAAAACAATTGCAATTTCTATGCAGAAATGTCTTTGTTAGGCGATCAGTAGCTTGTAGTGCAATTATAAGCATACGACTTTTATGGGTTTTAGTGAAAACCAAAGTCAATGTGAAAAAATGACTTGCACTGTTAGATTAGAATTAGATAATGAAGAGCTTTTAACATGTGAATCGAGTACTGTGAAAGGGGAGACAAGGTTCATATTATGCAATCTAAGCCCCCGTTTGAACGCGGTGTGTCTGATGCATATTATTGAGAAAAAAATACATTTTATGATGTGATGTGATGTGATGTGATGAAAAATATGTAGTTAAAAAATAAGTACAATCAAAGATGCACAACACATTCACTCTGGGCTGCTAATCAAAACGGAGGCTGACATAAAAAAAATTAATCTTTGCCCTTTCTTGAATTATGTAAACATGCATAAATTTGCAGCAGGATCGATTGAGTGCATCTAAAGCTGCATGTAAGTGAATAGAAAATAGCAAAGATGTACAGTGTGCTCAGAAAAATAAAACTTAATTAACAAAATGTTTAGATTGGACCTCAAAAACCTTCTTTTGTCATATACCATGCTTCCCAAAATTTGATAAGCTGTTTATGTGTTACATTTGACAAAAATAAGCAGCCTAAGCCTTGGAATTAAGCAAAATGGTTAGAATCTTTTCCTTTTATCTATTGCTAAAAAATTGATTTTGACATATTTATTCCAAGATTTACATTTGAGTCATTAAACAATATACATCATTTAATAATGATACTTTTTTTTTTTTTGGAAACTAATAATGATTGATTTTTAATATCAACGCTAGTGAATCAAATAAATTACGAGATCAAATATTTCCTTATCTTCGTATATCTAATTTGAAACTTCACCTAATTTTGATGCGTAGCTAATTGGTGAATAAGATTAGCTAGGTAATTGATGAACTGAAAGTCTGAAACTATTTCGTTAGTATGACATTACTTCACGAGTGTATGAACTACATATTTTAAATTATTTCAGCATGCGAGATATATACTATTCATTCATATTATGTAAATGTAATTATTTTATATGCATCATAAATAAAAGGGAAAATGCAATTGTACAGTCATTAAGGGTTGTAAATTGTACAGCCCTCTCACATGAATGTGGGGAATTAATTAGTGGCCCCACATTCATGTGAGAGGATGGTAAAATTTACAGCCCTTAACGACTGTAAATGTAGCAGTTCTCTAAATCAAATTGACATCATAACTCGATGATCGAAGAGCTTTTGTTGGGCAATCTAAACCCCACTCCCTTGTGTGTTGTGTTGCAAGTTTGTCGTGGATCGATGATGCCAAAAAAAAAAAAACAAAAAAAAAAAAAATTAAGATTTATGCATATTCGAAGACATCTTGATCTCCATTCAAAATTTCCATGACATTTGATTTCCCAACCTTCAATTTCTTCATAATCAAAATTTTAAATATAAATTCCCTAACTCCCTGTTTGACATTCTTTTATTTAGTTTAATTTATTTCTCACACTCATTTCCAATCACACATTCACTTAATAAAATGTTCTATTTCTACTTTTTAATCATACATTCTTTAAAAAATTCTATTCAAAATATTTTTTTTTTACAATTAAGGGCCACCAAACAGGGGCTAAATAAACTTGTTAAAACATCACATTAAACGACCGGTGGAAATATTTTATATATGAAAACTATAAAATAATCGTTTTTCACTTCGAATATTTGATGTGTGCTAGTCAATTTTGTGGTAAAGCAACCATTTATTATGTTCATATTTGTGCTCTTTGTATGCACCTACTTTTGACCTAATTCACCAATCCATTAAATATTTTGACTTGGCAAAGACTAGAAACGAAAGAAAGAAAAATGTGCCCAAAAAAAATGTGTTCATTCTCAAAAAATAAAAAAATAAAAAAAAATCAAAGAAATGAGGGGGCAAAAAAAAAAAAAAAAACCTAGTAATGAAAGGTGCTTATATTGTTAGTTATCAAAAACAATTTGTCCTTGACTTGATCGAAATAAAAGTGAATAAGTCGAGATGTTTCTCTACCTAAAAGGTGAAATTCTTTGACAATTGACTTTTGAATAAGACGATGGTTTAGGAAGTCACATTTATGTTAAACTTTTGAATCTTCGCAATTATATTTATAATTTACTTTTTTACTTTTTTTTTTAATATTTATTTTGAATATGTTGCCATCACATTCTCTCAAAATTCATAACTAATTCGATCTCATTCACCGTATTAAACGTTTCATTCAATATATATTTGCTCTAAATTGCCTCCATTATTTGATATTATAATTTTTGGAATAGTGTTTTTTTTTTTTTTTGAAAAATGTGTGATTCAAAAAGAATGAAAAGTTTTTAGTTTATGTATAATATTATTTTATTAGAGAACGTGCGGTTAAAAAGAAGAAAGAAAAATGTATTATAAATTAATGGGGGCCAAACGAGGGCATTAATATGACCTCTATGGATTTCATTGAATTATTCTTGCAAGTCAGTGACTCAATCCCTTGAGATCAAATGCAAACTAAATTTGCAATATCTTATTGCAATAGGATATAAAATATAAACACGATGATAGACCCAAAGAGACACAAAAAAGAGAGGGAAAAAAATGAGAAGAGTTCAAACTGTGCTTTAAAGTTTTGATCACTTCGAAATGCCTTTGACGAACGCTCCCGAATTGTATATAGATAGCATGCATAATTTATCTTTCTTTCTTGGGTGTGTCTATTTAACTATGCAAATGGATTCTCTCCATATGCTTAGGTGCAAGAGAAAGCATAAAGAGACCCAACAAACCCATTTTTTTTCCTTCGTTGGAAACCCAATCTTCTCTCTCTCACGTTGTCACCCACACAAACACACTAAAAAAAAAACCCACTAAAAAAACCCACACAAACACACTAGATTTGTGATAGACTAGTTAAGTGGAAAATAACTAAGAGAAAAATGGGCTTTCAAAGGGATTATTCAGAAATGTGTAATGATGTAATTTTTGGAGCACCGGATTTCGTATTAAAATGTCAACCTTATCAAGAGTAATATAGGTTTTTATACATTGTTTAATAATTTCATACGTGAAATTGTATCCTTAATATGTCTCACAAGACGAGAGCCTGTTTGAACATATCAATCTTGGAATCGGCGTGCTCGTTTGAGTGTTTGTCGAATTGAATTTCTTATTGGATATTAATGAGTTCTGATACTATTTTAAAACTTAATATTTCATCTTAAAACGTCAACTTTATTTAGAAGGGTAGTACAAAGCCTTATATTATTTATTCGTTTATATTTATTCGAATTGGGGTTCTACCCTTACCACTAACTGTAATTCTGAATCGCTCATGAAAGATTGTTCTGCAAATTTATAAGTACTATGGAAATGCACCTTTTCTTTACAAGCTGAATATTTTTTTTAAAATGAATTGTAACCAAATAGATTGTTACACGATAGTTAGTGTAACGACCCGGGTCCCACTTAACGGGCTGTCCCGGCCGTTAGACCAACGACGTACTGTCCCCACTGTACCAACACGGGTCTTTTCAGCATGCTTTGTCCTCACTCGCACGCTCCCCGAGAAAACTTCCCAGGGGGTCACCCATCATAGAATTGCTCCAAGCCAAGCACGCTTAACTGTGGAGTTTCTAACGATGGACTTTCGGAAAAGAAGGTGCACCTTGTGATATGAGTAGTACCTATCAAATCTCTTAAACTTTCTTGGTCTGGGGTATTACAATCACCCCCCGTTAGACTCGCGACGTCCTCGTCGCGCTTGATCCATCTGAGGATCTGTTGCCAGGCGTTGGGATTCTAGAGGTGGCTCCTAAGGGTTCAAGAGGTGGCTCCCGCCCTATAGCGTAGCACTTTGTCCCGCATAGCACTTAGTTCCCGATTTCCGGCTGGCAGTCGAGCTCTGATACCATTTGTAACGATCCGAGGTCCCGCTTAACGGGCTGTCCCGGCCGTTAGATCGACAACGTACTGTCCTCACTGTACCACATGGGTCTTTTCAGCATGCTTTGTCCTCACTCGCACGCTCCCCGAGAAAACTTCCCAGGGGGGTCACCCATCGTAGAATTGCTCCAAGCCAAGCACGCTTAACTGTGGAGTTTCTAACGATGAACTTCCGGAAAAGAAGGTGCACCTTGTGATATGAGTAGTACCTATCAAATCTCTTAAACTTTCTTGGTCTGGGGTATTACAATCACCCCCCGTTAGACTCGCGACGTCCTCGTCGCGCTTGATCTATCTGAGGATCCGTTGCCAGGCGTTGAGATTCTAGAGGTGGCTCCTACGGGTTCAAGAGGTGGCTCCCGTCCTATGGCGTAGCACTTTGTCCCGCATAGCACTTAGTTCCCGCTTTCCGGCTGGCAATCGGCTCTGATACCATTTGTAACGACTCGGGTCCCACTTAACGGGCTGTCCTGGCCGTTAGATCGACGACGTACTGTCCTCACTGTACCAACATGGGTCTTTTCAGCATGCTTTGTCCTCACTCGCACGCTCCCCGAGAAAACTTCCCAGGGGGGTCACCCATCATAGAATTGCTCCAAGCCAAGCACGCTTAACTGTGGAGTTTCTAACGATGAACTTCCGGAAAAGAAGGTGCACCTTGTGATATGAGTAGTACTTATCAAATCTCTTAAACTTTCTTGGTCTGGGGTATTACAGTTAGGGTTTGGCACGCTTGGAGTGAATGGTTGTGGTGCAAAAGGGTTAGAAATGGGTAACACATGCAATCACATGATAGTGCATATTTCACGCCATTCGCCCATGCAAATGAACACAATCATTATATTTCACATATATTACAATAAGAGTGGGGACAGCAAAGAGGACCATATATGTTCTCTGTGGGATAAAATCGAAACCCTACAATCATTATTTATGTTAGTTGAATTTCATTGCCTGTGTACGAACCAGCCAGCTATATCTTTGAGGGATGATCGTTCAATTAATGATTCTTGCTGAATTCTGCATAATTTACTAAAGCTGATAGCAATGTGATTAATTTCCATATAATTGTAGAATGTAGTTAGCATAATTCATAATTATCAATTGCTTTTGATTATTTATTGCCATTTATGTTCAGAGAATTTGTTAAGAGAGTTTATTTCATCTTTGGAGTTTGTTGTTGAACTATGGAGAAGTAGTCGTGGAGACAACAAACTCCAGCATAGTGATAATGATTAGTTCGATTTTCTTGGTTTTACTCGATAAACATTTTAATCGGGGGAAGACAAAAGATTAGATTTTAACGTGGACTAATGGATTAAACATAGACTTTCGGGTGGGGAGAATTTATTTTTGGTTAATTTTATAAAGTAAAATTAGAAAAGAGAAGTTTGCGTAAAATAATAAAAAAAATGAATTAATTAGAAGATACTTTGAAATGTTTTTTATTACTAAAATAATGTGTTCACATATAACATATCGAGTTGAACTCATCCATAGTTGATAACCACCTCTACTAAAGACCATGACCACCTCCACGACTCCACAATCAACGCCTAGTACAAACCCTACCTCATCGCCATCACTAGATATCAACGCCACCAACACCAACACAAATGCCGAGAGGTTCACGCCATCACAAAATATGATTCCAGCCAAACTCTAGCAAATGCCTAACACCTCCTTCCACCCACCACCATCGCCAAATTTGAAACTTCGAATTCTGAATATCATATCTGAAAAACAAATGATAAGAAAGGGTGTGGAGAAGGAATATGCGATGATGGTGAGAGTGGTTTCAAATGTTGGCTGGATTGAAGAACTATGTAAAAAAAGTTTATTAGAAATTAAATACAATAACCAATATTTATTGGAATTATGAAGAAATATGGCGTATCGTGACTAATTTCCAAAAATAAAAAATAAAAAAATTGGACAATTTTATGAAGTTAATTATGAAATAAAAATTTGTTATGTCCTCTGGTCATATAGCTTCCCATAACTACAAGATCATGAATAAGACAACACACTAATAAGTAACAACTTTTATGCAAAAACGTATTTGTTAGACTTTATATAGCTCAAAGTGGAGTTATCAAATGCATTGTTTATAGGTTTATGTGAAAACCAAAGTCAATATATTGGAAAATGGTTTGCTTTTGAGTTAAAATAGTTTTACAAAAGAAGAGTCTACTGTTATAAAATAATTGATTGAAGAAAACTTTTAAACATGGGAATGTGGAAAGTGGGTCACGTTTCACATTATGTAGTCTCAGCAATTTTTAAATAAGAAGAAACCACTCAAGTCAAGAGAGGTTGGTATAGATATTCAGGCCCGTTCGGAGGGATTAAAAGCCAATTAAAATTGAAAATATGGCCTTTATTGGGTTCCACTCATCTAATAAAAGTCAACAATAACGGCTATATTTTCAATTTTAATCTGATTTTAATCTCTCCCAAACAAGCTCTCAATATTGTTCACAAATGAGATTAAGCATGATTAAAATCAGATTTTTAATAAATTTTATTAAAAAAATGATGAAATGTGTGTAGTGATGGCAATGCCCCCCACCCCCCCCCCCCCTTTTTATTTAATTAATTTCTTGTTAAAATACAAATTCAAAATTTTAAAATTCAAAGCAAATAATGTTCAAACTAACTACATCAATATCCAAAGCAAGCATTCGAAACAAAAAATGTCCAAGATAATTTTTTTTTATTCTTCCCGCCCCGCCCCGCCAACCCGTTCGGGGTGGGGCAGGGCTGGGCGGGGAAAATTGCCTTCTCTAAATGTGTAAGTGAAAAGTTTTGGGCCTCATACAATATATGATTGAAATTTAATTATTAATTTTGACTTATATTAAAATCTAAATTTTAATCACTACCAAACGATGGCTAATTCTTTATATTTATCAACGATGTTAGAGAAAAATAATGAGTTTAAAAATGTAAAAAGATACATAAAAGTTGTTACAAATGTATATAAATTTCACTTACCAAAACTCTCCCAAGTATAGTAAGAAAATAATATCTTAAGCTTTATCACACATCAGTTTATACTCCTCGAACAAGCCGAAAACAAGAAAATTCAGAATGCTACTCACGTCACCAAAAAAAAAAAAAAAAAGAACTAACACGTATGTATAATAAATAATGAATATGTGCTTTGATAGAAAATTGAAAAGGAATAATCAAACTACATACTTTATTCAAATCCTTTTCACATAAAACCCTAGATCCATTTCCATATTGAAATCTGAAAATGAACATAAACATAAAACATACTTGAATCCATGATAATTAGATTGTTAACCTGAAAGGATCACGATCTTCCAATTTGATTTGTGAACTTCACTTCAATCTTGATTTCTATGGATGGGGATGTAGAAACCTTGAAAAACACACTCAAATGGGGACCATAACCCAAATATACATAAGATAATGACCATTCATCATCTTTCATTTGTTTTAAATCGGTCCCTCAACAATTTAAAACAAACTTCCGGTCTCTACACTTTAATTCCACGAAATTCAATACCCATTAGTCAAACTTTATCCTTAGTGGATCACTTTAATGACTAATTTACTTTAGATGATAGCACACACATTTTAATATGTTACATGTGGCCCCAAATTGCTAAAATATTCCGACAATCTCCCACTGAGCCATACGTGTAACCTTTCAAATGTGCACAACCTTTATGAACTCAAAATTTTGCTATTATTATTATTATTACGGATATTTCAAACAATCTCGCCCATCAGTCATATCGATGTAGGATCAAAGCGATTTTCGTCACATTTAACGTGACTAAATCCATCAATGGTCACGTACACCCATATAACCAAATGACATAGATCAATCATGGAGTGTAGCATGAAAATTACATGTTATGTGACCCAAACATGTCTATTTCCAACTGGTCCAACCTTATTTCTTAAGTGAGATCGGTACTGAACATAATAACAGAAGTGTAATAAACTGAAAACTTTATTTCTGTACAAAACAATATCCAAATACACAAATGTGTCCAAAACATAAAGCAATGAAAATACAAACTCCCACTAAAACTTGATATCCTCATGATATACAACACCCATATGAGCAATGTGCTCATGAAAGACTTTGGGTGTCAATCCTTTAGTAAGCGGATCCGCAATCATGGAGTTTGTCCCAATATGCTCTATGGAAATCTGTCCACTCTGTACTCTTTCCTTCACAACCAGGAACTTGATGTCAATGTGTTTTGACTTAGATGAACTCCTGTTGTTATTAGAATATAGAACTGCTGAGTTATTGTCACAATATAACTTTAGTGGCCTTTCCACGCCATTCAGAATACTGTGACCCAGTGACAAAATTTACCCATATTCCATGATTAGATGCCTCATAGCAAGCTACAAATTCTGCTGCCATGGTAGAAGAAGCTATGAGTGTCTGCTTAGCACTCCTCCAGGAAATAGCTCCTCCAGCTAACAGATAAATATAGCCTGATGTGGATCTCCTACTGTCTTGGCATCCAGCAAAATCAGAATCGGAGTATCCTATGATCTCTAACTGATCCGATCTGATATAGGTGAGCATGTAATCCTTTGTTCTCTTCAAATATCTCATAACCCTTTTGGCTGCTATCCAATGATCCATTCTAGGGTTGCTTACATATCTGTCTAGCATTCCAACAATGAATGCTATATCTGGACGTGTACAAACTTGAGCATACATAAGACTCCCAACAGCTGATGCATAGGGAATCTTCTGCATTTCCTTAACTTCAAGGTTATTTTTCGGGCATTGTTTGAGACTAAATTTGTCTCCCTTAGCGACAGGGGTGTCACCTGATTTACAGTCCTGCATGCCAAACCTCTTAAGTACTTTATCGATATAGCTCTTTTGTGACAATCCAAGAATACCTCGAGAGCGATCCCGATATATCTGAATCCCTAATACAAAAGAGGCGTCACCAAAATCTTTCATCTCAAAATTCCTAGATAAAAATCTCTTGGTTTCGTGCAACATGCCTATATCGTTAGTGGCAAGCAGTATGTCATCAACATACAAAACCAGGAAAATATGCTTACTCCCACTGAACTTGTGATACACACAATCATCAACAGCATTTGTCTCAAAACCAAACGAGATAATTACTTGATGAAATTTGTAGTACCATTGACGGGAAGCTTGTTTGAGCCCATAGATGGATTTCTTTAATTTGCAAACAATATTCTTCGGGTCTCCTGACACAAAGTTTTCTGGTTGCACCATATAGATCGTCTAATCAATGTCGCCATTGAGAAACGCCGTCTTAACATCCATCTGATGTAACTCAAGGTCAAAGTGCGCAACAATTGCCATAATTATCCTGAAAGAGTCTTTCGTTGAAACTGGAGAGAAAGTCTCTTTGAAGTCAATACATTCCTTTTGGGTAAAGCCTTTAGCTACAAGACGAGCCTTATATCTTTCCACATTACCTTTCGAATCCCTCTTGGTTTTAAAAATCAATTTGCAACCAATAGGCTTCGCACCTTCTGGTAACGCGACAAGATCCCAAACTTTATTGTCTTGCATAGACTTATACTCATCATTCATGGCATCAATCCACTTTTGAGAGTTAGAACCCTGCATGGCCTGACGGAAGTTGATTGGATCATCTTCCATTAATCCATTATTTTCCTCATGTTCTTGGAGAAATACTATAAAATCATCCGAAATAGTATTTTTCCTTTCTCTCGTGGATCTTCTTAAAGGTATTGGTTCTTGAGGTTGTCGAGTTTGAACTTCTGGAATATTTACCTCATTTTGGATGGGAGGTTCTTCAACATTATCTTGTTGAGGTTCTGGATATGCTTCTTGATCAACGACAGGTATAGGGACTTGTACATTGTCAAAAGCAATAGTATCCTCAACTTCTTCCTCAAAGACAATGTCTCTAACCTTATTTCTCCCCCCAAACTCAACATCCTCAAAAAATGTTGCAGTTCCCGTTTCAAAAATTGACTTAGTTGTGGGATCATAAAATTTATAGCCCCTTGATCGTTCAGAATAGCCAATAAAGTAGCTGCTTACTGTTTTGGAGTCCAATTTCTTTTCATATGGCCTATAAGGCCTAGCCTCAGCTGGACATCCCCAAATATGAAAATGCTTTAGACTAGGCTTTTTACCTATCCAAAGTTCATATAGAGTTTTGTGACGGCCTTAGTTGGCACTCTATTCGAATATAAGGCTACGATCTTTAATACTTCTCCCTAGAGTGATTTTGGTAAAGTAGAATGACTAATCATACTCCTTACCATATCCTTAAGAGTTCTGTTTCGTCTTTCAGCTACACCATTCATGATAGGCGTCCCGGCATAGTGTATTGTGGGACGATTCCACATTCCTCTAGGTATTTAGCAAATGGTCCTGGATATTGTTCACCTGAACCGTCATTTCTGCCGTAGTACTCACCACCACGGTCAGACCTAACGCTTTTTATTCTTTTGTTGAGTTGATTCTCAACCTCTGTTTTAAACACTTTGAACATGTCCAGTGACTCAGACTTTTCATGAATAAGATATAGGTACCCATAACGTGAGTAATCGTCTATGAATGATATAAAATATTGTTGACCATTCCAAGAAGCCGTAGGGAATGGTCCACAAATATCTGTGTGTATCAATTCTAAGACATCCGAAGTTCTGTTAGCACATAATCCTTTTGTTTTGGTCTGTTTTCCCTTGATACATTCAATGCATACATCAAAATCTGTGAAGTCAAGGGAGTCTAAAATACCATTTGACACAAGCCGTTCAACTCTAGATTTAGAGATGTGACCTAAGCGCTTGTGCCATAATTTTGCTGAATTTTCTTTATTTAATTTGCGTTTAGTACCACGTGTTTCCACATGCAGGTTTTCATTATATGATGTAACAATATCAAGCAAGTATAGGTTATCAAATGTAGATAATAAACCAGTACCAATAATATTAGAATTTAAAGAAAGACTAAACTGATTGTTTCCAAATGAACAATAATAACCAAATTTGTCCAACAAAGAAACAGAAACCAAATTCCGTCTAAAAGACAGTACAACTTTAGTGTCTTTCAAATCCAAATAATAACCAGTTCCCAACAATAACCTAAAAATGCCTATTACATCAACTTCCACCGACTTGCCATCACCAACATAGATGTATCTTTCACCATCACTTGGCTTTCGGTAGCTCAGGCATCCCTGCATAGAAATACTTATATGAGTAGTAGCACCAGAATCTAACCACCAAATATTTCTAGGTACTGAAGCTAAATTAACCTCAGAACATACCAAAGTAAGATTTGTACCTTTCTTTGCACGCCAGGCGAGATATTTAGTACAATTCTTCTTCACATGTCCAGTATTTTTGCAAAAGAAACATGCTTCTTTGTTGTCCTCTTGCTGTTTCTTTTGTGCTGGACCCTTAGGAGCAGCTTGAAATTCCTTCTTTCTTTTCTTGCCCTTATCTTTAGAAGTGCTTGCCAAGTGAACATTTTCAGTTCTATCTTGCTTCAACCTTTCTTCCTCTTGCACACAATATGAAATGAGCTCATTTAGAGACCATTTCTCCTTTTGGCAGTATAACTGACCTTAAATTGACTGAACTGTGTAGGAAGCGATATCAATATCAAATGGACGAGCAAGTCATCAGACAGCTCGAGCTTTAGTGCCTTTAGCTTTGAAGCAATGTGAGACATCTCCATGATGTACTCCCTTATGTTTCTTTTACCTTTATGCTTTATTGAAATCAAGCTTTGCAAAAGCGTGCTTGTTTCAGCCTTATCGTTTTTCGCAAAACGTTTCTCAATTTCGGTAAGGAAATCCTTAGCATTAGTCACTTCTTGGAATCTGCGCCTCGAAAGGCTTCCGGAATGCCGCGCTTAATGATCATCAGACTCATGCGATTAGAGCGTTCCCACTTCTCAAAGTTCCTCTTTTCATCAGGTGAACTTTCATCCGTCAGAGGAGTGGGTTGCTCAATCCGGAACGCAATGTCTAGATCCATGCAGCCGAGAACAATTAATACGCTCTCTTTCCAATCCTTGAAGTTTGTCCCATTGAGCTTGGGAATAGAGTTGATATTAGCAGATATGGTAGTAGCAGATGAATTAGCTGTAGAGAGAAAATGGAAGAATTATGCTCACATCAATATTAAGATTCAATAATCAATTAATCAAATCATGGTAAATCCCATCTTCAAGATACCTAGCACATCATTAATATCAGTCTTTGGACAGTAATATTAACTGTAAGTGGTACTATTGATGTAGTGATCAAACATTGACAATAAATCCTGTCAAATAATAAACCCATCTTTGGATTGATTTATTATTCACATGGAAACCTTATAATTATCACATGTTTATCACCACAAGTGTGTATCAAATTCGGCCAAATATTAACCTTCCTTTGGGTCGGTCAATATCCGCATGAACAATCATACACACGAATTCCTTCTAATATTCTAAGTTAATTAATTTTCACAAAAGAGGTTGTTTTGGCAATATATTGCTTCAATCAATTCACTTTTGAATATTATAAAACCAATTGAGTCCTTTATACCATAATTTGAAAAGTAGAATGCTTAATTTTATTCATTATGAAACTTTAAGGGCCTAAGGGTTAATAATTCAATACTTTAGGGGTCGAAATTAATTAATTCAAAACTTTATGGGTCCAAAAATTAATTATTGAAAACTTTAGAGACCCAAAAATAATTATTTAAAAACTTTAGGGGCTAAATGTTAATAATTGAAAAGTTTAGGATTCAAAAAATCAATTATGCGGAACTTTAGGGGCTAAACTAAACCAATTATGAACATTCAGGGACTTAATAATTAAATTCAGAACTTAAATTGCCCAAATTAATTAATTTCAGAACTTCAGGGGCTGAATTATAAAAAAAAAAACCCGTAACCTTAAGGCCCAATTAGGATTAACTTTAAATCTTAGGGACTGATATATAAATATTAACCCTAATTTTAAATTGCAAGCAGGGGCTTAAGAAACTCTAATTTGCAACTCATGCCCCCGCCCCCAAATCTTCCATAACTAAAAAAACCTTCAAATTAATTCTCAAATTAATGCCCCTTTCATCTCCCATAACCGAAAACTTTAATAGAGAATTAATTCACCTTCACCGGCGCCTCGAAGGGGCGCATAGCTACCGGCCTTCCAACGACGACGGCGTTGGCTCTCGCTGACCCACAGTGGCACACGCCTTCATTTGCGAGCGCCAGTGACCCGCAGACTCTTTATGGCAATGTTTAGAATTTGCACATACAAAAAAATTTTTTTTTTTTTTTTTAAACTGAAATTCATAAAATCCCAATTTCAAAAATTCGAATTTTCAAGAAAATCATAGATCCTTATTATTTCATACTATATCCATAGAATAAATTTAATAAATCATATTATAACATGCTCAAATTCTAAATCCAAAGCATAATATGAAAGAATTTGATAATATAACATGAAAATCAAATAACAATATTATAACATGTATAACATAAAATGTTAGAATTCCATAATATAACATGCTATAATTCTTGATAACATAGTGATCCAATAATTCATAGAATTTAGAATCTTAAAAAAAAAAACATTTCTCATGATTTCAATTATGGATGGCTCTGATACTACTTGATAGAAAATTGAAAAGGAATAATCAAACTACATACTTTATTCAAATCCTTTTCATATAAAACCCTAGATCCATTTCCATATTGAAATCTGAAAATGAACATAAACATAAAACATACCTGAATCCATGATAATTAGATTGTTAACCTGAAAGGATCACGATCTTTCAATTTGATTTGTGAACTTCACTTCAATCTTGATTTCTATGGATGGGGATGTAGAAACCTTGAAGAACACACTCAAATGGGGATCATAACCCATATATACATAAGATAATGACCATTCATCATCTTTCATTTGTTTTAAATCGGCCCCTCAACAATTTAAAACAAATTTCCGGTTTCTACACTTTAATTCCACGAAATTCAATACCCATTAGTCAAACTTTATCCTTAGTGGATCACTTTAATGACTAATTTACTTTAGATGATAGCGCACACATTTTAATATGTTACATGTGGCCCCAAATTGCTAAAATATTCCAACATGCTTGTCCAAAGAAAAATATTATGGTACTTCTATTTATTTTCAGGATATACAATTGATGTCCTTTTATTTCTTTTCAATTTTGAGACAACAACTCCAACGCTATCTTTTAATCTTTTAGTATTGAAAGAAAGCAAGAGTAGTATTT
Source organism: Fraxinus americana (assembly GCA_035079005.1). Classification (NCBI taxonomy): domain Eukaryota; kingdom Viridiplantae; phylum Streptophyta; class Magnoliopsida; order Lamiales; family Oleaceae; genus Fraxinus; species Fraxinus americana. Next base: position 52,468,755 of record CM068706.1, on the reverse strand, counting down.
GATCAAGTACAAGTTTTTGTGTGCCCTTTTAAAATTCAAGACCACTTCCTTTATTTTCCCCACATTTTTGCGGTCTCTGCCCACATTTTCTAATTTGCCCCTTTGGGCTTTGGCCCAGCCTTAATGAAGTTTTTGGACTTAAAGGTCATGTGTGCATTGGGCCTAATACATCAATTTTATCATTGGGCTTATGTTTCTATCACGCTGAAAAAGGAAAATAAACCCCAATTCTGTTTAGATAGAATCAGATTTTTAATAGATTTTTTTTTTTAAAAGTCGATGGAATATGTAATTGAAAAGTCCCGAGTCCCATAAAACTTGTGGTCAAAATTATATATTGACTTTGACTTAAATTTTAACCTGGCTGAACCAAACCGGGGCTAAATAAGAAAGTTGATGTAGTTAGACTAGTTAGTACTTAGTAGGTCCTAGTTATGATAGTTATGAAATCCAAACGTGCGGCTGTAAAACATGATTGCCTTATCTACACAAAAATTGTGGTAGTTACACTCCATTTGTTTTCGTCGCTTCATCTTCCCAACTCTCAGACTGCAATACTTGAAGATTTTCCTCTCCTTAATCATGGCGTCTTTCACTGTATTCCCCGTCACCCCGTCTCCGGTAAAATCATCGTCAAACTCGTTTCAATCCTTGGTTTTATTCATACAAATATGCTTACGCAACTTTGTTATTTTCTGGCCAGTTGTGCTCTAGTAAGAATGGGATGAACTCACCTTCACAAGCAGCGCTCATAAAATGCATGAGAAGCAGCCATTTAGTTCAAAAGGAGAATAAGATGAGGGTCTCGTGCATGGCAAGTATTCCTGCAGATGATCGAGTGCCTGATATGGGAAAGAGGGAGCTCATGAATTTGCTCCTTTTGGGTGCTATTTCACTTCCCAGCGCCGGCATGTTGCTTCCTTATGCTGCGTTCTTTGCCCCACCTGGGTAATTTTCCAATTCTTTTCATATTTCCTGTAATAATCCTGTTGAAAGTCCAGTTTGATTCTTGTTGTCGGGTTGTTAAATCCATCGGCGTAAACGTGAATTCAATGCATTGATGATTTGTATGCTACCAGTGCGGTAGAAAAGCATTACTTTAGCTTAAATTTTAACATTTTTATTAGGATTTAACACCCTTTGAACGTAATTCTTATCGTTTTTGAAAGAAAGCAGCAATTTGGAATCTAGAAAAGTCAATAACTTGGAAGAATTACGAACAAGGGGCATTATGCTTCATTGCTTCTTTGCTGACTAAAGTTTAAGATGTTGGAGACGAAGCACACATATTTGTATCTTTACCAAGAGAGATATTTTGATGATAATTTTTTATGAATTGTTCAGATGTATCGAAGCTTTTGGGCATTAAGATGTAAATTCTACTTCTGTGCTGCTATTCGCCTTCGTCCTGTCTCGGTCATCTAATAATCATATGGCGTAACATTTACTTTCTATTACAATTTGTATCTTATATAAGGCTATCAATTCAATTATTTCATTTATGGATGTAAAACAATAGCCTGTCTTCTTTCTGTTCTTCTGTTTCGTGAACTGGAAAATTTCGGTGCAGTCTTTGCCAATTCACATTTTGTCTATACTATGTATATTTCTGCTTTTTAGACACTATGGTCTCTAGTTTCTTTCTCTGTCATTCCATACATCACAATTTTACATGCTAATGCGTGCCAGGGCTGGAGGGGCTGGTGGTGGAATCGTAGCCAAGGATGCATTAGGAAATGATATTCTTGCGGATGTATGGATCAAAAACCATGGACCTGGGGATCGGACCCTTGCACAGGGATTGAAGGTAATTTTCGTTTTAAGTATCAGTTGAATTTCCATTGCTATTTGAGGTGGGTAGTACAACAGACCAGGGGATGATGCATAGAAGGTTTCACTTGTAGCATTTGGAAGGCAAATATATAAAAAGAATTTTGTGCTTAATAATCTTGTGGTCGATACAAGACTATTCATTAAGTTCTCTTGTGGATGAAAAAAATGAGTTGATTCCGCATTGTGTGATCTGAGACATAACCCACAAATTTCCATGCAGTAACGGTTCCATTTGCGAAAAAGAGACTTGCTAGAAAAAGAGTAACAGACACTTGAATTCTGATGAGTTAGGCCAATGACATTACCAAACTTTAGGTACATTGGTTGGTAACAATGCTATTCTTGCAAAATCTGAGGAAAAAATGTCAGGTCAACAAGAAGAAACGTCTACTAATTTATTTCAAGAAAAAGTAATCTATATAGTGGTAATTGTTGCTTAATTATTATTATGTTTGACCTACAAATCTAAACCTGGTCACCGCATCTCATTACAGCATTTATGGTTGTTTTTGGTTGGTATTTTTAGCTTCTGTTATATGAGCATGAGCAAAATTGATACTTGGTTCAAAGTATCGAAATGAGAAGTAAACAGTATGACAGAACAAAATGTGTAGACAATACTTGTCTGTACACAGGTAACCAAATTGTGGGCTCTAGATATTAGCTACATAGTTGTGATGAAATAAATTTCAGGGGGATCCGACCTACCTTGTTGTGGAGAATGACAGAACACTGGCAACATATGGCATCAATGCTGTATGCACTCACCTCGGCTGTGTGGTGCCATGGAATACTGCTGAGAACAAGTTCATCTGCCCCTGCCACGGATCGCAATACAACAATCAAGGAAGGGTTGTTAGAGGACCGGCGCCATTGGTAAGTGCAACAAAGTTATGCAATTTTTATCATATTCTGAGATAAACTATATTAGAATTCTGCTTATTTCTTGTTGTCTTCTTTTTGTTGATGTTTCTCCTTACCAAATTTACTGGAACAGTCGTTGGCCTTGGCTCATGCTGATGTTGATGTCGATAGTGGGAAGGTAGTGTTCGTTCCATGGGTTGAAACAGATTTCAGAACTGGTGAAGCTCCATGGTGGGCTTAATTACATTGATTATACTTCCCTTGTGTATATCATATATGGTTGTATGAATTTTTCAATCCATGAAGGAAAACCTTGATTCAGTACTACAGCATTTGCTATCGAGTGGCATTTTGGCATGCTTGTTACTTGTACATCCTTATGCAAAATTTGAACTCTCTCTGTCTCAATTTTTTCTCTTTCGTGTTTTTTTATTTTTCTTTTCTATTAAATAAATTTGAGTTCTAGATGAACTCAATGCTTATGATATTTCTGAATTTAATTATTTATTTATTAGATATCAATGACACGTGAATTAAAAATTTAAATTTATTTGTCCACCACGGAAAACTAACCATAGAATGCACTAGAATGCTCTTAGTATTTTATTTATTGTGCTTTCGAAATTGTTTTTTAAAAATGTGAGAGTCATGATTGAGGTATTTGAAGTTACTCGTTAGCAATTCGTTTGATTTTAATATCCACGCCAACGATAAATATTAAATTAACTAACACATGCTTTGACTACATTTTGCATTTAAATTTAAATTCCTTAACTTGATTGCATCAAATGATAATTCAGTAATTCCTTATCTTAGGCCCCGTTTGATAGCACACATATTTCATGGAAAATGGAAACAAATTTCTATTTTCCAACTTTTTTAGTGTTTAATAGACAAAATTTTCCTTGGAAAATATTTTTCAACTTTCCAAATTTTCCATATTTTTGAGAAAAATAAATTCTTGATGTTTTGGTGAGTAAATATTTTCCAGATTTTTTTTTTTTGGAATTGAAAAAAATTCTCGACACAATGATAAATTTTTTTTCACTTTTATTAATAATTTCTATGCAAAACAAAGCCAAACGAATGATATTCAGTATGATTTTTTTTTTCAAATTTTTTTGGATAATTGGAACAAATTCTAGACCCAATAGTAGAAAACATTATCACTTTAATGGAGAATTTCCATAAAAAATGAAGCCAAACGGACACCAAACTTTCAACATTTTCCGTGAAAAATTATACCAATTAAACACAATTAATTACAATTCACAGTAAAACAATTTCTAAACAAATCAATTCCATGTAAAACATTTTATTTCTACCAATTTTCCACATTTGCAATCAAACGGACCCTTATTTCACTAAAAATCAAATGATCCACAATGCATTTTGCCTCGAATTAACATATATTCCAGGACAAATGAAACAATATTCTTTTAAGTGTTAGAGCATCTTTAAGACGATTAAACAAATTGAATATTCTCCCAAGTCATTTGAACTGCCGGATTCCCCGTGACTGCTTACAATTGTAAAAGGATAAATGACAAACATCCAACCGTGATTCTCTCCCTAAGACATAATTTTTAAACTCTAAATATTTGTTTCCCTATGAATTGTTTTAGATCTAATCGATATTTTCCATGTTTGGGTTCAAATATATATGCGACCAACATACTTAATCTGGGGAGTTGTCCGTTCTTGAAATTCGAAGGCATCTTATAGGTATATTTAATGAGATATAATTCAAAAAAGAGAAAAGGAAATGCATATATTTAATTTACCATAGCAAAAATTGGAGCATTGGACAGTAGTCATGATATTCTGCTGGCAAAAGAACTTTAGTCATGGTTAATTGAAATTTGCTTGTCACGTAAGTCGTGAGAAATTTTTATTTTGTCCATAGAGACGAGAACATTTCTAATGAAAATAGTAATAATTAGGAGGTCGCAAGATGGTCTATAAACTTAGTAGAAACGTACGTTTCATCTATAAATTAAAGTAAATATATCCATAAAAAGAAGAAGGAAAAAAAAGGGAGGGGGGGATTAAATGTAATAGAATTATGGCCATCTAAGATGACAGTAATAGTGAGATTTCCTCGGACTACTGGTAAATAGAAAATAGGGTCTGAACGTGACCTGAAATTTACAGCGTGTGAAAGGACAAAAAATGACCCCGATTGCACCTTTGTCAACTAGCTTCACGTGATGCCCCGACACATCACAATCACATACACAAAAAAGCAAGGGCAACATGTAACTTAAGAACAAAATAACCCCAACCAAACCCACGACCCTACACAAAAAGAGATCCAAGAATGATTAAGAGCAAAAGTTGAATCAAAGTCCTAGCAACTCGAAATTTTGTACTAGCTAATCTTGACGATGACGAATCGTATTTATCGAACTGTAGCGAGTCGACAGCCAACGGCATGTTCTCCTGATCGGGACTGCACTTGGACTCGTGGGGAGGATGCGCACTGTACATGATAGCTCGCAACACGGCCGAGACAGTTGGTATGTACGCCGTCTTGTTACGTGCCAGTAGCCACGTTAGTCCCATCAATTGGCAATCTCGACTCAACATTTTGCTAGCACGGTCACTGTTTTCGCGGCCTAGTTCTTTTGTTCGATTTTTACCATCACCCGTCAACTGCAAAAATAATCACAACCAAGGGCAATTCAGACATTTCCATATTCACAATCTTAAGCTAAGGTGGAAAAAAAGAAGCAGCTTTTCTTGGGATCAAAATGACTCATTTTCTAGTTTCTTGAAAAAATTGAAGTTTCGCTGACCTTTTGAAGAGCACCCAGGCATCTAGTACAACCCGCATAAGAAGAATTTTTGCAATTATATTCCAAATTCCTAATAGCAGCAGTGGGAGTAACATTTCTGTAATTCCCGGTAATGTTAAACGCGGCGGGGCAGGTCAAAGAGGTGATTTGGTGGAGCCGGATGCCGCAGAAGCACAACACGGCGTCGCACGACGCATTTGGCTGAGGGATGTGAATATTTCGGCTCTGTAACGAGTTTTGGAGTGAATTGACGCACTTCTGCGAATCGTCCGGCATCATCGGCATGTCGGAACTTGCCGGAGGCGCCGCAGATGGCAGCTGCAGAGCCGACCTGGCGTGGGCTGCGAAGAGCCACGCCGCCAGCACTGGGCAGCAACGGCTGCGGTCGAGGTTTCTTCCACAAGCCGCACTCACGCCGCCGAACAACTCAGCTGACAGGTCCAGCCGGCATATCTGGGACTCGTTCTGGACAGGAAAAGCAGGCACTGTATTACCACTGCCAGGATAATCACCGGGTTTTAATGGCTCCGCCGGTTGGGAAAGTAAACCGGCAAAACAGCCATGAAAATATAATGATAATGTAATGATGAGAAAGCTCAGTGAATGCATGGCAAAGCTTGATTCTTTTCTCACTAAACTTCCATCGAATACTTTCATTTAAAAGTCCCTTTAGCTTTGGTTAAAGTTGGGAGGGCAAATGTGCGGTGAAAAATAAAGGAGATGAATGATTATTTTTCCTTGGGAAATAGTGCGAGTGTGGATTTGATCCAAAAAGGAGATTCAGAAGTTTATAAAAGAAAATTGAAAACACCTTTTTTCTTTTTCTTTTCTCAGTGTTCTCTGTCAAAAGTAAAGGGATTTGACACGATTATCAAGATAGGGTTCACGAAAAATATAATAATTTCATGAACGTAATTATTGAAATATCGTGTTATATATTTTATTGAAGGTGGCGTATTGCGTGAAAGAGAATCGCGGGTGCAGATAGGAATCAGAGAGAAAGACGAGAGTGAAAGGTAAAGGGTGTCTGAGAATTTGGCAGCTTCTGGTGTCCTTTTCTATTTCATTCTCTTCTCCTCCTCCAACCCCACACCAACGACTCCCCTCCTCTGCATCGTATTGGTGATTAAAAAATGAAAATGGAGCTATTGAATTTCCAGTTATTTCCGCTGTTAGTAGGTAACTTGTAGGACTTTTAGCTGGGACCGGAACTTCTGTTGAGAAAATGAAGGGAAATTGAGGAGGAAAGACTACTTTTGTAGTGTAAAACGTAAAAGGGTCGAGAACAAGAAGAAATAAATAAATTGAAGTTCTTGTGCATAATTGATTGAATTTTGCATATAATTCTAAATTAGAAACAATGGATGTCATGTTTGAGTGACATTACGATCATTTTTGAACTGTGACCATATTATAAAATAATAAAGATGAGTGTTACCATCATCTTTGGACAAGTGTTTTTAGTAGTTGACAATAAGGTCGTGTTTGATGGGCCACGTTTAAAAAAAACATGATTTAGGAATTACATAATTTTAAAAATCAAAACAAATATGATTCCAAAATCAAAATAAGTAAAATCCAAGATAATATAATTAATAATTAATAATTCTAAATATGAAATTACTAAAATTTTATATGGAAAGATAATGGAAAAAAGTAGTACTTCTCAGTTGACAAATTGTAACTAATGGCCGCTGTGTAAAGACGTGAATTCAGAGTCATATCATCAATGTCGACCTTTAACACGACACAAAACGTGAACAAAAAGGTAATTGCGTTGGAAAGTGAGGGCATCTTTGGGATTTAACCTTATTCTGATTATGAACACCCGGTTCCTCGTCTGAAATGAGTTGTTCTTGTATATATACCCACCCACCCAGACAAGACTCTGCTTGACGACCCATGGGCCATGGGCCATGGCTATGGCTATGGCTATGGCAAGGGGGTGGTAACCCCACTAACGAGCTGAAAAACGATTATTTTATATGAGTCACTTGTAGATTCGTGCGAATCATCTCACGAGCTCATCAGCTCGTGCATGACTTGACTCGTCAATGATTTGAGAGACGATTCATCGTAATGCATAAAAATGTAACTTTTGACTAATTTGAAAATCTCAGCATGTTGCTACATCGAAGTGCAATATAAATGAACTATATTTTCTATAATTTGAAATTTTCTTTCCTTAAATATGCCCACAAACTTTAAATTTCAAATTACATTTTATTTCTAGAAACAATATATTCATCTAAAATCCCAATTAAGATCATAATTTTTTTAAAACATAAATTATCTTTTAAATATTCGAGATTGTGATAGGACTTTTAACATCCTCTTTAGGAGTTTTTTGACATCTCATGATAATATGTTGGAGAGTGGCTGTTATGTCACTTGAAAATGCAATAATTACCTCGTTCTCATCTACTTCGTCAAACTTTAATGAAGATGTTCGAATTTCATTGTAATAGATATCCTCACCTAGAATTTTAATTTCAAGAGAATTTTGGAAGATGATCGACCATTCTATGTTATCTTCTTGTTATGTAAAATCAATCGAATGCATGGTACGACTACATTCGACCATACTACAACAGGGAGGCACGGAGTAATGTTATGTAGCATTTCAATAGTATTTAACGTCAATTTAAGCATTAATTTGCCTTATTGGTTAATTGTCCAATGAATCAAAATTTATCCCAATTTATGGACAATAAATCCGTGACTCCTCCTCCTATATATACACAAAGTGTTGTGACTTGTCTAAGTATCGAAAAATATCTAAGTAGATGGACGTATTAAGAAAGGATATGGACTCGATCATGCAAATATATGTTCCTAATATTAACAAGATGGTATTGTAAATATTGTTCATATCCAATGCATTCTGAATGCATTAGTAGAGTCTATATAGAAACTACCACTTCTATGATCTTAAAATAGATGACAACATAATAAATTGTTCAACTTTATCCACGGACCATACATAAATATTTGGAGAAATCAATTTGTGCAGAAAAATTCACAGAAATGCAACAGAATAGAGACAAACGAGGGTCCCATCGTGTATTTTAAAAAAATGTGCGGACCCCATCCATGTGTGGGTATTCTGTTGCAATTCTGTGAAATTTTTTTCTGTATGTGCAGCACTTCTCTAAACATTTTGATCGAGCGCCAGGTACTTTAGCCTTATTTTATATACACATAAAACCAATCAGAAGAAAGTGGGCAAATTTTTTTAAAAAACGCACTTTGGAATTCGATCAAAATGAACCTATTTAATGTCCGGACAAGGACCACATGAAGGGTCCACCATCGAAGATCCCGTAGAAGAATATATTTCCGTCGGTGATGACTTGAAATTCCGCTAATGCCACTAATTATTGTTTCAATGATTAGTGAAACTTTATCGTCATACATAAAATATTGTGACCGGAAGCATTAAAAGTGATTCTCAATGTGGAAGTCTTATTCACACTGAAGAAATAATATCTGAAGGTTCTTTAGGTGGGATTAGGATTATAAAGTGGCTTTATCAATGAACACGAAGTGTGCCGAAAAGTTCGATTTGAAGTTTTGATTCCCTCCCGAACAAATCTATAGAGATGGCCCTACGGTGGGACTAGGAAGGTGACCTCAACGTAAATGGGGTGAGTGAGGGGTGGTTCAATTCGAGTATTTTGAGAACTCGATTAAATTGTTAAATATCGAAATCTTATACATTAAACTATTCGATTACAATAATAAAATTGTATTGGGCTCAATTTCGATCTAAAATAAATTAAAAATGTTAAGCAATAATGCATGTGTTTGATACTAAATTCTTATGAAAACCATTTCACAACTCAAGATAATATATACTTGTTCAAAGTTTTAATAATTTAGTCCCTATTTGGTTGTGATTAAAATCTAGATTTTAATTTAAGTCAAAATCAATAATTAATTTCAACCACATATTTTTATAAGGTCCACAGCTTTTGAACCACATATTTCATCAACTTTTATCAAAATCTACTAAAAATTCGATTTTAATTTCCACCAAACAAGGACTTATTCACTTCTTGATTTCAATCTAATCATGCATATTGAACGATGCACACAATACATGAATTAGGAAAGAATCAATGACTCAATGTAAACAAGTATTTCCGTAGCAAGAAAAATTTGCCGATAGAAGCCCGAAGACAATAAGTCCCTATGAAGATTCCTTAGGACAACATACCAATTTCCTTAGGATAGTCCTCAATAAATGAAAGTTACTACAAAAATTCCAATATGATAAATAGTCATAAATCAAGGACCAATCGGAAAACTCTAGAATGATAAATATGAATTGTTGACCTAGGTTTCTCCATGGATGACGTGGCCAACCAAATCTTGACTCCACTGACGTCTACGTAACTTCTTGCCTACACATTTAGACAAATAGTTAGCAACACGCGACCTTCTTTGAAAGTTGGGAGGCGATCACATGCACTTCGACAATCAAGTCAATGTTTACAAGAATGTGTTTTGAGTGTAGGATATACTTAGACGTGAACCACAAAGGTGTTCGAATACTGAAGGTTTGATAGAACTGGTTTATAGGGGGTGAAAGAGGGAGAGTAATGTTAGGGTTGAGTGTGTAACAATGCATTACTTTCAAATGACAGTAAGTTTGAGCTTTTATAGTAGAAAAGAAGAAAATGATAGCTATTGGATGAAGAGACACGTATTCTTATCTTAACCATCAAGACGCGTTGTCATGGGCGCTATTTTTTCAACCATAGACTCAAGTACATTTAATATTTCTGACAATTAGTTACCCTATGGCTTAAGCCTAACATGTAAGAAATAGATTGACAAGTTGACTTAGTAGAGTTGCTGCTATAGAGAGATCATATCAATTAATCACAAAAGATCTTGTCCAAAAAATCTTTTAGGAAAGCGAGTTCATATGTTTAGAGGTTATTCACCTCGGATTGGCACTGCAATGCTTCACATTGCCTTGTCCATGGAAGTTCAACCTCTACATTGGGGGGTTTGGCTTCTCAATGAGGGTTCAACACCACCCAAATCGACATCACCACACCAAATCCACAATAACTACCTCCAACACCACCTTGAATCCACCACCAACCCACCACCACTTACACTTCAATCCACCTCCACCTCCACCTCCACTTCTAATCCACAACCACCACCATCTACAGCTGCAACACGCCACGAATCCACCACTGACGTAGAAGCATAGACGTCAGATTTAGAAGCATAGATGTACACTACCATAATCAGATTGGTCTAATTGATGAAGACACATGACTGGAGTTGTGGCAGAATAGGGTGTCGATGCCATAGGTATAGTCCATCCTGATAACGATCGGATTCAAGGTTTTTGAAATTCCCAATTCGCGACTTTGAAAGCTTTTGGACCCCACATGGTGTTGTGAGGATAATCGTAAGTGAGGTTGTATTTGGAAGGCGATTAAGGGGGTGTATTCAATTGAAACTTTAGAAGACTTTGATGGACTTTTTTTAAGTGATGATGATACGCTCAAAATGAGGTACCAAAAAATTTCCTTACTTAGCTTAAATGTGTCGTCTTAAATAGTAATATGGCAAGTAAGGGTCATTTCCCGCAGAAGATTGTTTCAATTTAATCAATTGCAAACTAGAAATTAAATTTAACAATTATATACTAAAGTGATTAAATGAGGGGGTTTGGTTTGTTGAACTAAGGAAAGCAATAAATTCAAAATAGAAAATACTTGAATTTGGAAATAAACAAAGTAGTTTTTTAAAATCAAAGATGTGAAGATGTGATTGGGGGGATATTTCGTTACCACGAGAATGATTTTCATATCAATTACACAATAGATTTTCGTTCTCTAGATTAATAACAATTCGAGAATAATTACAAGCTCAACTATCTCAATCTCTTCTTACATGTTAGTTGAATAAAACAAGCTCTTTACTCAACCCTATTCATTAAACAACCTAGAGTAAGCTCTCTAAATTTAATTTAACAAAAGCATTACGACTAAAGAGATGAATTGAATTAAGGGCAAACTCACAAGCTCGGTTTACTTACTTAAGTGTTAATCCACATACAATCAATTGAAAATTCCTCATAATCCATTGAAATGTAATTGCCACTAGGTTTTAGAATAAATAGCGATTACGTACTATAAATCCCAAAATAGCATTCATTGCAACAACTTAATCATTTAGTTGTACACCTAAACAATCAAGAATAACAAAATAAACATATAAATCAATGGATTAAACACATTAACTAAGAGAATTATAAGGCACAAATTAATTAAAAATCATAACTCGGGTTTGAAATTACCCCCAATCACAAATATGTTTAGTTGCCCATTAAATACTCAAAAATAACAATTAAATCCTTACAACTCATTAATGGAAATAAATTAGGGAATAGAAAAACTTATTGATAAATAGAATATCAATGGATCTTCTTCTCCAAGCTATCCACCATTGCCAAGCTCCAAGATTTCTCCAAAATGCCCAAAAGAAATTAAAGGAAAAGAGAATGAAAGAAAAAGAAAAATGAAAAGAATTGATAAAAATGAATAAATCGTCCACTGCTGATTCTCGTGAAAAACAAAACTGCTGGTTCACGTCTCCTCTTTCTCAAAATAGGGGCTGGGTGGGTTTTAATTCAAAACCTAATTGGTAATTGCAGATCCAGCCCCTAACTTTGTAATAAATAATAAAATCGGTCCCTAGCCTTTTAAAAGTGTCAAAAACGGCTACAGTGGTGCCACGTTATCTGCCCAAAAACTGATTTTGGTGTCAAGTTTTCAGATGTTGCATGTCAAGTCCTCTAGCTTTCAAAAAGTGTTAATCTTGGTCCCCAAACTTTGAAATGTTACGTCTTTGGTTCTTTTTGCTCATTTCTCGCGTAGATTCGTTCTAATCATCATTCAAACTTGGGTTTCCACCTACAAAATAAGAATAACTAAATTAAGTAATAAATTGATGATAAAAACTCACAACTATCTAAATTAATGGTCCGAATAAGTGCAAAAACTCGCACTTATCACACCCCCAAACTTAAATCTTTGTTAGTCCTCGAGCAAATCTAAACAAACAAGCATGCAAACACACAAATTAAAATCAAACGATAATACTATAATAACAAACACTCCAAAAGTTAGATAATTTGCCACTTTGCTTTAGTTCTTACATTATGCTAATAACTTATGAAGTGTTTCCAAAAATGCTACAACAAACACTTTTTAACTTACACCATCTTGACTCATGTGTGTGTGTGTGTGGTTATTCCAATTCATCACAATACACAAGTTGGTGATTTTCCCGACCCTTAATGGTCAAATTTTCCTTTCTCACTCGTGGGATGCACACTCCCCCAAACTTGATATTTTCACTCTAGCCCAAGGTGTCAAAAACTTAAGGTTGCCCTCAAATCACTCTTTTTTTTCGCTCTTGTTCGGTGGGGTCTAACCGGCAATCTCAACATTTAGTCATGTGATGATTCTCCACTAGATGAGTGCTTCGACATTCAAGCTTATACCAAGTAATTCAAACCCACTAGTTATCTAAGCCCAATCACCAAATACAATTGCACAATTTTTTTTTTTTTATCAAATCTCATGTTTTACCTCACTCCCTTAAGCTTTCTTTTTGACCCTTGTAGCAAGCTTTAGGTCGATAGCTCCCCGATTGTTTAGACCAAAGGGTACCGGGTTTCAAGATACCCCAATGGACTTAATAACTCGAGTCAAAAAGGCTACGAAGTGAGGACCAAGATTCAACATGTGCAAAATTATTCTTTTTAGCACAACAAAACAAAATGGGGCTTAGATCCCTAACATATGGTCATTACTCAGCTTATACTTGGCAAAAAAAAAAAAAAAAAAAATCTCCACACAAATTTTTTTTCAACATGCATGGAATCAACACACTTCTAGATAATATTCTTCACCGGCTCAACCACCCCCAAACTTATCCTTTCATTAGTAGAGTGATTGAAGAATTGATAATAGCATGGTCATTTAAGTTCCCTTAACAAACTGCAAGTGCAACCAACTAGTGCGTACAATGAATCTCATGACCAAAGTGCCCAATAAAGAGTCAATCATGGAATAAGTGGATGAAAATAAACAATACTTAGCATTCATCTCCACAATTCATAAATCAATGCAATGCAATAACTCAAAACACAACTGGCAAAGCTATCAAACTATACAAACAAGCACAAAAGCAAATATTTAACCCGAAATTTGAGTTTTGACAAAAAATTTAGCGAGTACAAATTTAGCCACAAAACCCACCCCCAAACTTAAATTGCACATTGTCCTCAATGTAAAAGCAAGAAATATAAAGAGCAAGAGGTTCAAGTACTCCCTTGAGTTGTTTTTTATGGTGATGGCTGTGAGGATGGTGGGGGACCATTGGCGACTATTAATGCTCAATGTTTTGTTGCGACGCTCGAGAATTTGCCATATGGGGACAACAAAAATACTCGAAAACAAACAAAAAAAAATGTTAAAGAAATAAGTAAATAAAGAACAATGGGTTGCCTCCCATCTAGCGCTTCTTTAGAGTCTATAGCTAGACTTTGTCCTTGCTCATTCTTCAATTGGATCCTCCAATCGCATTTCCTCCATGTTTTGAGGCACAAAGGGTTCAAAATATGGTTTTAATCGATGTCCATTCACCTTAAACTCCTTCTCAGTTTGTAGACTTTTGATTTCTACTGCACCATGAGGAAAAACATTAGTAACAACAAAATGCCCAATCCATCGAGAACGTAATTTACCTGGAAATAACTTAAGGCGTGAATGGAAAAGAAGAACTTTTTGTCCAACAACAAAAGTTTTTCTTGAAATCATCTTATCATGGTATGCCTTTGTCTTTTCCTTGTAAATTCTTGAACTTTCATATGCATCATTTCGAATTTCCTCAAGTTCATTAAGTTGAAGCTTTCTTTGATCACCCGCCACACCTAGGTCCATGTTGCATTGTTTGACTGCCCAAAATGCCTTGTGTTCAAGTTCAACCGGGAGGAGACAAGGCTTACCATAAACTAGCCGATAAGGGGACATGCCAATTGGTGTTTTGTATGCTGTCCTATAAGCCCAAAGTGCATCATTGAGGCGAAGACTCCAATCCTTTCTATTGGGATTCACAGTTTTTTCGAGGATGGATTTGACCTCTCGATTTGACACTTCGACTTGCCCACAAGTTTGTGGATGGTAAGGTGTAGACACTTTATGGGTGATGTTGTATCTCTTCAATAGGGCCCAAAAAGAGCGGTTGCAAAAATGAAGTCCCCCATCACTAATAATAGCTCTTGGTGTTCCAAACCTTGCGAAAATGTTAGACTTAACAAAATCTACAACCACTTTAGAATCATTAGTTCAAGTGGCCCTTGCTTCCACCCATTTTGACACACAAGTATGATGTAAAGATTACCATAAGATGAAGGGAAAGGTCCCATGAAATCAATGCCCCAAACATCAAAAATTTCAACAAAAAGTATAGGTGTTTGTGGCATTTGATTTCGGGCTCCCAACGTACCAACTCTTTGACATCGATCACAAGATTTGCAAAAGAGGAACACATCTTTGAATAAGGTGGGCCAAAAGAATCCACTCTCAAGCACCTTAAGAGCCGTCCTCTTTGCTCCAAAATGTCCACCACATGCATAGGAATGACAAAATGTTAGTATTGAATGAAATTTATTTTCAGGCACGCACCTTCTTATCAATTGATCCGGACAATGTTTCCACAAGTACGGTTCATCCCACACAAAATACTTGACCATTGCCTTGAGTTTTTGCCTTTGAGCAGTTGTCAAGTCACTTGGAATTTTCTTAGTGACTAAATAATTCACTATATCCGCAAACCAAGGAGATGTATCTGTGACATGAAGCAATTGTTCATCGGGGAAGCTCTCTTGCAATGGAAGAGTTTCCCTCTCGTGGATAAGACGGCTGAGGTGGTCGGCCACAGAATTTTCACTACCCTTTTTGTCTTTAATCTCAAGGTCAAACTCTTGTAAGAGGAGTATCCATCTAATGAGTCTTGGTTTTGCCTCTTTCTTGGCAAGCAAGTACTTTAGAGCTGCATGATCAGAAAAGACAGTTACTTTAGTGCCAATAAGATATGAACGAAATTTCTCTAAACCAAAAATAACTGCTAAAAGCTCTTTCTCGGTAGTAGAATAATTAAGTTGGGCATCATTCAAAGTTCTTGATGCATAATAAATAACATGCGGTGTCTTTCCAACTCGTTGCCCTAAAACTGCTCCCAATGCAAAGTCACTTGCATCGCACATTAACTCGAATGACCTATTCCAATCTGGTGGTTGAATGATGGGTGCTGATGTCAAGAGTTCCTTTAAACTTTCAAATGCCTTTCTACAATCTTCATCAAAATGGAATGACACCTCCTTTTGCAACAGCCTGCATAATGGTCTTACATTCTTTGAAAAATCCTTGATAAACCTTCGATAGAATCCTGCATGTCCAAGAAAAGAACGAATCTCCCTTACACTTGTTGGAGGGAGTAAAGAGCGAATTAAATCAATTTTGGATTTATCAACCTCTATCCCCTTAGATGAAATGACATGACCTAACACTATGCCTTGATCAATCATAAAATGACATTTTTCCCAATTAAGTACTAGGTTAACATCCATACATCTTTTAAGCACAAGTGTGAGATTTTTCAAGCAACTATCAAAAGTATTACCATAAACACTAAAATCATCCATGAATACCTCTATGATGCTTTCAATATAATCAGAGAATATACTTATCATGCATCTTTGAAAGGTTGCAGGAGCATTGCAAAGACCGAATGGCATGCGACGGTAAGCAAATGTGCCAAATGGGCAAGTGAATGTTGTCTTTTCTTGGTCCTCTGGAGAAATCACAATTTGGTTATAACCTGAATAGCCATCAAGAAAACAATAGTGAGAATGACCTGCCAATCTTTCTAACATTTGATCAATGAAAGGTAAAGGAAGTGATCTTTTCGAGTTGCACAATTAAGTTTTCTATAATCAATACAAACCCTCCAACCCGTTTGGACCCGAGTTGGTACAAACTCATTCTCTTCATTTGTCACCACTGTAACTCCGGACTTTTTTGGAACAACTTGGACCGGGCTTACCCACTTGCTATCTGAGATGGGAAAGATAACACCAACGTCTAACAATTTCAAAATTTCTTTCTTCACAACCTCCATCATTGGAGGATTCAAACGACGTTGTGGTTCTCTTGATGTCTTCGCTCCATCTTCGAGCAATATCCGATGCATGCACATGGAAGGGCTTATCCCCTTGATATCGGCTATGGTCCAACCAATAGCTATTTTGTGTTCCTTGAGCACACGGATAAGCCTATCTTCTTGAAGTGTTGTGAGATTCTTTGCAATGATCACTGGTAGTGTTTCGCCATCTCCCAAATATACATACTTCAAATGCTCAGGGAGAGGCTTGAGTTCTAAAGTGGGGGCCTGCATCACCGAAGGTAAAAGTTTCTCTTTAGATATCGGAAGACTAATATATGAGAGATTATACCTTGGTGGAATGCTCGGTAGTGACTCAAGTGATGCCACAGTTTCTACAATATCCTCACACAATTGTAGATTCTTGCTCAACCCGGTGAGATTGTTAACATCAATGCTTTTAATCAAAGTGGTATCCAATGCATCTTCATTTGATAATTCGAAAAAATTTTGTACTAATGAATCCATTATATCAATTGAAAAACAAGAGTGCACATCACTAGGATACCTCATTGCTTCAAAGATATTGAAGCGAATAATCTCAC